>CM025789.1:75242769-80042769 GCA_014635995.1 Sarcophaga peregrina | reverse complement strand
CTGTTCTCAATAGTGTCCATGCCTCTGCGCCATAAAGAAGCAAAGGTAACAAGGTCTTGTAGAGTATTAGTTTTGTCGCACGAAAGAGGTCTCTACTACTCAATTGCCTATTGAGACCATAGTAGCACCTGTTGGCAAGAGTAATTCTGCGTTTGATCTCCAGACTGTCTATAATGCTATCTAGACGCTTAACCTTCGGAAAAAATTTTCTAGCTCGAGTGGGAGATGTTGCCACATAGTCCACCAATGTCCACCAATGGGGATCGACGGAGCTTATCCAAGAGTTGAGCGGAGAACGCCTCAGCTGTTCTTTGTGATCGCAGCTTCCTAACGTATAGCTTTGGCAATGTACTAGAACGCGCAATCCTCAAGGCGCATTCGGAGCTTGGCTACGATAGGGTAGTGGTCCGAGTCCATGTTTGGACCTCTAAATGTGCACACATCTAGTACACTGGATACATGCCTTCAATCAATCACAATATAATCAATCCGGTTGGATTTTGATGGATCGGAGGACATTCAGGTGTCCTTGTGGATGTCAAGATGCTGAAACTTGGTGATATCTTCCCGCCCGACCTTCGCATTTAATCTCCGAGAAATACAGCGAGCTTATGACACATAAAACATTTTTAACTTAAAATATTTTTTGAGTGTTATTCTGAAATAAAATGATAACGCATCCGCCACACATGTGTTCTTGTCGCAGTCTGATCGACAACTAAATAAAAGAGTATAAGCAATATGTGTGAGTTTTTTCTGCACAATTGTGCCATGAAATGGTAATCCCTGAAATAAAAGCATATACAATTCATTTTATGCCCTTTTTTTTATTTTAATTGAAGTCTTTTTTGAAAAATTGTGCTAATTGGAACAGAAATATACGGTAAAATGAAATTTTGAATATAGGATTGCGCGAGCCCAGACAAAATGGGAATGGAATGTGATGAAAATTACAACTTCTAGAGTCGTTATAATATAGAGTCGTTAATTTTAAATAAAACTAAGTTTTTTCAATATATTTTTCGATGAAATTTAGGTCGACTGTCAACCGTCCCAGAGCCCACTTAGAGAATACACATCGTTTATAATGATTTGCCAACTAACTTGACAGATATTGATTTAAAAAGATATACGTTATTAACTGTTGAAGTTTGGTAGATTCTCTTGAAAGACCCAGTAACATTTTTCGAATTGTAACATATAAATGTATAATTTATAAACATACATATTATATTCAGGTATATAGTCATGCTACATGCTAGGATCATATAAGAGCAGTTGTTCATTCCTTTCTTAGTTAGGCCACAAATAGTCCAACATGATTGGTGTGTACAATGAACCTGCTTAAAGCAGAAGAATATGTTCGAAACAATTCCTTTTACAAAACTCATTTCACAGATTATTTTCAAAATTAAATTGTGAATTTTTTAACTTTTTCAATAGCATACATAATATTGTTACGTTTTTACCTTTAAAAAACGTTAAAAATATTAGTTCGTAGATTGCAAATAAAATAAAAATAAATAGTTGTTTAATTTTAAAAAATAATTCTTTATTATCTGCACGACTTTATGCCACTGTTCGAACTTATTCCACGTATAATTTTCTCAATATGTGGTCGTTCGTTATATTTCTCTGCTTTCAACCTTTTTGTAAACAGCAACACTTGTTACTTACTCTTCTTTGTTCACAACCTTTTTGTAAGCATTTTGTTTTTGCTTGTTTAATTCTTTGTTCGGTACACTTTGTTGTTGGTTGTTTACATCTTTTATCTCTTATATTTTTTTATGCTAATGATGTTGCAATATTTTAGTTTATTCTTTGATCATGTAAAGAAGTCTATTATTTTTGTTGCTTTATTTTCGCTTATTCGTTGACCACGTGAACAAGTCCATTGTTTTATTTTTGGAGCTTTTTTTATCATTTTTATACATGATCAAGTCCATTGTGTTGTTTTTGGAGATTTGTCTATTATTTTAACAACACATTTTCCATTTTCGTAACAATATTTTACTGAAAAGAAATATTTGATTTATTTTTTTACTATTTTGATATCATCTATATGTATCAACTATAATATTTCTACAACATTACAACATAACAATGGGTTGATATAACGAAGACCGAATAGAAAACAAAAAAATTACATTCACTAAACTTGGTTGAATAGAACTAATTTGAATAAAAATTTTTTTTTTGTTCTGTTACTGTTTGTAACTTGGAGAACAAATGCTTTAGATGAGTATTAATTAAAAAGATTAAAATACACATATTTAGTCATTGCAATTCAGAAAAGACTACGACCTCGCTCCTCACACTACTTTTGTTATGTACATGAAAGCGGGACCTACAGTTTAAAGTCGGCTTCGATCAACAGAATTTTGAGAAACTTTTCATGACAATTTTTTTTATTCTCATAGAGGAAGCCGCTGAAGAATTATTTTTCTTACTTCGTTTTGCTTTAGATTTGCGGCCTGGAGTCAACACACTACCTACTAGACTGCAGCGACTCAAGTGGGAAAAGTTATGGCATTTTTTTATAAGAAATATTCTTAAGCAATAAACATTTTTCTTGTTATTGTTTTTAATGCAAAAACATATTTAAAGGAATTTCAAAAAGAATAAAAAGACTACACTGCCATATTAAATATTTTCTTAGACACTTCCACTGTACGTATTCGTAGCAAAAACTTTGGAATTATTTAAACGTAAGTGTGAATTAATTATTTGGGCAATTACATACAGGCAAACAAAATATATAAAATTGAAATAACTTATTTATTATTCATTGTACTAAACGTTTCATTTCTATACGATATTCGTTGTAATCAAACAAACATTATAATTCATTATTAAATTTATGAGCCTATCTTCAAGCTTAATGTTTCATTTTTCCAATGAAATGTCAATCTATGCTTTGTTATCCTTGTTTCAATCATCATCTTCGTTCTATTATTTCATTTTTAATGGTTACACTTTTTATTACTTGTTTTTCAGTTTCGAGATAAGAAAAAACTTTACAATATCTAGACAATATGTAGAGTTCCATCCAGTAGACATTTTATTTTGCATTTGAAATCTATTTTTATCTCAACAAAATATTTAGATATAAGGGCTTCGTTAATATGCTACCTTCTTGTCACAATGCCGGCCAATCAATTTAAAAAAAATCTCAAGTAACTTTAGTTGTTAGATGGTGTTCTTAAGTGTAGGCATTAGTAATGGGGTAGCAAGAGATCCAATGACATAGCGTTTCATTTGGAAAACTAACAACTTAAGATATTATTGCAAAATAAACAACTGATTCATCACATATTTTATCGTCTTCAGAAAGTCGACTACGAAGTGTTACATTTCTAATTGGTCGTTACTACTCTATATTTGGACATACTTTCTAAAGTCGATTTCGAAAGAAACTTGAGAAACTTCTCAAGACAATTTTATTTACTCTCAGAGTTTTTGTCGCCGAAGAAATATTTGTTTTTTGTTTCCGTTTGTTGAAGAAGTTTGATCTGAAGTTGGAGCCGCGGTCTCACGTCTAATATACCAACAAACTTCCTACTAGACTACTTAATAATGTCATCAGTGCCTATATAAATGCAAAATTTGATTTTGTTCACGAATTATTTCAGAAGACCATGGATTCATCAGTGAAACTTTGTTAATAAAACGGAAACGAACGAAAATATTAAATTTAGGAATTCATCTTGGAATAAATTACTGACAAATTCCTTTACAAAATGTATAAAGAAGAAACTGATCCAAACACCAACGTGAATACCAAACGGTTCTTATTATGCTCAATACGAATATGTATAGAAAACGACAATATACCAATTGATACTTTAAAAATTAATAATTTTTATTCCCTAAATCTAATTTTGGAACAACAAGCAAATTTAATACGACAATTAATCGGCAGTTGTTAATAAAACTAACATGTTGTATATCAAATATCTTTCTAATATCAAATCAATTTACTTGAGTCAATACTAAACTAATATTACTTTTTAAACTGTTGAAAAGTAATTTAGATTATACCTGTCCTCAAACCTATTTAGTTGTTGGTCCACTATCTCTTATCCTACTACCATCGAAGACAGAGTAGCGAGAAAAATAATGTAACGTTATGTCGCATGATATTCAGTCCAGGCCCGAAACTTATAACGTTCCAATTCCCCTCCGCTTTCGTTTTTTTTTAATGGTTGATTTTTTAAATTTTAACAAAAGGCATCAGTAAGCGTTATTTGCTACTCTTTCAACTTATTTTTTTTTTTAGATTTATAAAAATAAGTGAACAAATTTAACGAAAAATTCAACGCAATGTGTTAAATGTAAGAGTAGATCAACTAGAGGAATTAAAAGTTTCATAAAAAATGTTACAAATTGTATAAGGGCTTTGGAAGAAGACAAATCAATGAATGAATTTGCTTATCAATTTAATATCAATATCAATTTAATAATCCAACGGATTGTTGGATTTCATCGCGATATCGTCAAACAAATAACGTGGAAAGAAAGCCGCCAAAACCGTCAAATGGTAAAAATAGGATAAGTTGATCCTCGGAACACGGCAGTAGATGTTACTAATTATGCAAACGAGCAATTACGGGTTTCTATTGACGTCCACACATCCAGAAACCGATTAACGAAAGCAAATTTATTAGCTAGAAGACCAGACAAAAAGACGTTTATAAGTAAGGTTAATCAGAAAAAATGGCTTGACTTTCCTAGACGGTATCTGCATTGGTCAAAAGAGCAGTGGGCCAAAGTTTGCTGGAGCGACAAATCAAAGTTCAACTTATTTGGCTCTGATGCTACAGAATTGTTGTGAATATATTTTTGTTTTTGGGGCCGACGATATAATTTAACCCCTGAGATCCAAATAAATTAAACTTACGGAAATACTACTTTTTAAAAAGAAAATTGAACAAAGCAAACATTTAAAAGACAAAAATAATATAAAATTTATTATGCAAATACAAAAAACCAATAAAAAAAAATTCAATTGAAATAAAATTAAAAATTTACTTAATTTATAACACACTAACTGAAACTGAACTCTAAAATTAGAAAAAACAAGGTGAAAATAAAACTGTTTTATTTTCAGTTAGAAGAAGAATCCCCAAACTTTGATAGCTTGGCGCAATAAGTAACAAAAGTCGTGCCAGCTTTTAGAAAAAAAAAGGAAATTTTTAAAAAAATTTCAAGAAACAAAATTAAAGACTTGACCCAACTTTGTAAATCTAACGACGTGTAGTGAAATACTAATTCAGCAGCGACGCAACTTCGAGAAAACCCATAACGAAATAACGCAAAACGAGGTATAGGTGTATACACACACATACTTATATTAAGAAATATTAATAAAATATCTCTAGCGAGTTGTTTTTTTTTTTTTGGATTAAGACATCTCCTAATGTAATTGGATTTAATGATACAATTTGAATTTGTGTATAATTTTATTAAAACTTTTTAGCAGATACAATTACTTGTTACTTCCTAAATTGTACAAATGTTCGTTACTTAACAGCTGATTACTATTTGAGAATTTGTATTTGTTTCCAATCTCTTTCACCAACAGCGCTCAAAGAAACAAAAATAAAGTCTTCAAATGTACAAATACAATCCACAACCAGTTTAATGTAATTGAATCGATGTACAAAAGCTATTCAAACTTGTTTTACTTCTATTTTATTCATTTTTTTTTTTTGGTTTTTTTCATTTGCATCTGTTTCGTAGTCTGATGAAATTTTATCATGGTGAACGTGTGATTCATCATACCATATGCTTATGTATGTATGTACATATGTATGTACATATATTGTAAATAAACAAAAGTTTCATATACCGATGTAACAAAAGTGTCCCCCCATATATATTTATTTATGTGAGATGATGTTAAATACGAACATACACACGAATGTATCTTTAAGATCTCTTTTAAAGTTAAACAACAAAAAAATGAAAACAAAAATACGATTAAATGAAAGCGACATACATACGTACATGTATTGAATTCAAAAGTGAAGGTCATTCTCGATGGGATTATATTCATCATGTTGAGTATTTATGAATTTTGTAGTATGTAGGAAGTGAAACTGTTTTCTTACCTTCTTCTTCTTCTTTGTCGATCGTCAAATAGTTCATTGAGCTCTGCTCTGAAGCAATGACCATTAGTTAAACATTATAAACATTTGCCTTTGTAATATTCTATTTTATTTTCATTTCAATCTAAATTTGAACGATAATTGACACTCATTGTCAGAAGTCGAAAATATTTGATATCAATTTAGCAGCAGTTGCACTAATGTAAAGTCAAAAACTTACACACAAATTATAAACGCGATGTATGAAGTTATTCTCCAGAAATCAATAACACTAAAAAAAAAACCAAACACGTAGACGATCCATTTTTTCAACGGGGATTAATATGCGTACTTCTTCTGTATTCAACCTGTTGATCGCATAATACTTTTACGTTGGTTTTTTTATGGGTTCCGCTGGCATTCATGCGTAAATGGAATCACACTTTCTTTTGCAATAAGTTAACAAAGAAGAAAAAGACGTTAAAATAATAACACCAAACATACTCGTATTGCTGTTGAATGATACACGCTTTAATATATTATTTTAACACCCATGTATTATTTTTTGGTGTTATACATGTATCTCTCAACTCTCTCTATCGATCGACCTTTTAAATTCAAAGTTTTCAGGTTCACAAGAGTATTACAAATTTTGTTCATCTCCTCTGATGATTTCATGTATACTTCTCTGTCCCGATACCTCCAGAGAAGTTATTTGCTTTAATACTCATTACAGTACTGTATATACAGTATGAGTCGATAATTTCGCCTGAAAGTCAACGTAATGTTACGGTAACGTTACCGTTTGTGCTGTATTCGCCGACTCCAAAAAGAGTCTTCCATCCACAGCTCCACTCTATATGCAAGAAATACAAAAATTCTGTTTGTTGGATATTACGTCACCCTTATAGTCGATTGGCTCTTAACCGATCTGTTCATCGGTGGGTATTCATCGTAAGGTATTCACCGAAGTGTGCACGCCTAAGTAATTGACATTGAAATTGGAATTTGATCGTTAATATTCTTTCTTATCTTTCTCTTTGGTTCATGTTATTCTTAATACGTTATATACATATATACATATATATGTATATGTATATATAAAAACATAAGTAAAACGCGAAAGAGATACTGGCATGTCAAAAGAAATATACAAACATAGAATGAAACGTACAAAAATCAGCCAGCGGTGAATATTTTACCAAAAAAATTTTGTATAAATAAACAAAGCATAAATGCATACATAATATGTATGTTAGTATGTATCTTTGTATACATATGTATACTGTTGTTATAATTGCTACCACTGCAGTAGATACCGAAAATAACGAAAGTGAAAGTATATCAAGTTCACATCGCAACACAACGTAGAGTATTGCGGTAAAATCAAAATGATTTTATACAAATCAATATTGGACAGCCTTAACATTTTAAAAGACGGCGAAGAAATTAACATACATTCATATCAGTGGTCATATGCATATGGATGTAAATAAAAATTTAGGTATATGGATACTTATGTAATGATATGTATATTGGAATTAATGCGAATATACTACAATGGCTTAGTAGATCCATTACTGTCCTCATTCTGTTTGTCATCTGCTTACCCATCGTTCTGTCAATATGAAGCTATTTTCCCGTACTAGACGTCTTATATTCCGTCCTTTGCACCTCTGTTCCACACTGATTAGAGCACGTACATACTTCGATGGCGTCAACTTAGCTTAGAATATACCAGCCATTTTTCAAACTCTCTGGGCGACAGTTACGAAGGAACTTGATATATCAAGTCACAATGTCCTATGACGAATTCCACTATTATTCATACCGTCTGTCCTAGAGTTAAACCCAATAGAGCTTCCTTCTATCACCGTCAATTGGGCTTATATCGCATTAAATTTTGAAAATAGCTTTGACTTGTAGGTAATTAACTAATGGAGTGAAACCCATTTTTGTATTAAGGATCAGTTCCGCTGTTGCCTCCTTTGAGTTCTTATGTACTAAGAAGCCAATCTTTTCAATGGAATCTGCGGCAGTATTGAACCTCCTGCACGCGAAATCTTCATCACAGTCGCTGATAAACATGAGCAATTAATTTGCTTTAAACTCTGTCAACAAAAATTAAGTAGACCAATAAATGGAGCCAGATGTGGGGGTTTTTTTCTCTAAACATAGCGAATTGCCTTTAGTGATTCTGAAACTTCTGCCCAGCTGATTTTTCTTTTTTCTTTCGTTTCGGCATCTGAGTTATACATACAGTAGCGAGCACAAAAAATGCAACGTTGGGTAAAATTATCTTTAAGTGCGATAATTTTTAAAAAATGGTGACCAGTTCAAAATATTTCTTTGGGTTATTAATCCCTACAGTTATAGATACCTATTATCAATAACATTATGTAAATATTTTTAATTAATGATATATTATTTTGTCATTTATTAAAAAGAGTGCGAATTTCATGGGAGCAATAAAAATGCAACAGCATATATTTTAATGTATTTATTTAAATTAAATAGTAATTCTTACAAAAAAAATCTTAAAATTAATATTTAGTGGCGTAGCCCTTATTTTTTATGACTTCTTGCAACCTAGAATGGCCAATCCAAAAGATTGACATCATTGTCGCTTAAAAAGTTTCGAGCTAAGCGACTTGAGTGCTTTGGATCGTTATCCTGTTGGAATATGCTACTAGGAGGCATTTTTTCCCGCAGATGAGGAAGCATGTGTTCTCCAAGGATTTCACAGTACTTCTTGGCGTCCATTTTTCCTTCGATTTGAGTTAAGGGACCTACCCCATCACGGGAAAACGCACCTGTAAATACGTGACGTAAAATCAATAATTCTTTTTAAACATATCGTTCCTTACCCCACACCATTATTGATCCACCGCCATGTTTTACGGTTGGAAGTTGATATCTTGGAGAATATCTCTGTCCAGTCGGTCTTCGAACAAAATTTATCCCATCGGAGCCAAACAAATTAAATTTGCTTTCATCGCTCCACAAGACTTAAGCCCATTGTTCATTTTACCAATCCTTGTAACGTTTTGCAAATTCCAGGCGCTTCTTTTTATTGATTGCACTGATGAGAGGTTTCTTGCGGGTCGTCTCGCATGCAAATTAGCCTCTTTCAACCTACGGCGAACAGTGTGAACGCCTATAGAGACTCCCATTTGCTCATTTGCGAAATTAGCAACGTCCACTACGGTCTTTCGTGGATCTTTTTTAACCAGTGCAATCATCTGGCGGTCTTGGCGAGAGATAGTTTTTAGAGGATTACCACTACCTGGTTTCCTTTCCACACTATTTCTCAAGGAAAATCGATTGATTGATTTACACCAAAGAGGTGTCCAACTTCACGCATGGATTTCCCTTCTTCTAAAGCTTTAATGATTGCAGTTGCAGTTTTGCTGTCAGCTGAGAGCTGCTTCTATTACAAAACACATGTTGTATAACTTATTTAAGAAATTTTCAATTATAATTAAATAAATAACTTACTTTAACTATTTTTTTTATTATGTTGCATTTTTTTTGCTCGCTAAAAATTTGCACTTTTTTCACTAATTCAAAAATATTTAACTTTTTAAAGCAGAATTTGGAATAAATTGTGGTTACTTTGAAAACTTATAATTGAAAGAATTAACAGCAAAAGAAAATAGATAAATTAGTTACCGTTATTTTGAAACAGATCTTATTAAAGATCATATGGCACAGTGTTGCATTTTTTGTGCTCGCTACTGTACATACATAATTGGTCATTACAATCCTTCAGTCAGGATTACAACCTAGCTTCTCACACCACTTATGATGTGTGCGTTAATTTTATACATGAGTGGCGGGACCTACAGTTTAAAGTCGACTCCGAACGACAGATTTTTGGGAAGCTTTTCATGGCAATTTTTACTCTCAGAGTCTTTGCCAGAAATTTGCTAAGAGGAAGTCGTCGAAGAAATATTTTTCGTTTTGATGTCTGACCTGGGATTCGAACCCGGGCCTTTTGTCTAATAAGCTAACACACTACCCACTAGACCACGGCGACTTCGGCATCTGAGTCACATTCTTCAAAATTTTGAGTAGGCTGAGGATTTACTACAATGTTGATAATGTTCTTTCTGGTTAGTTCGTGTTCAATAGGCTCATTTTAGTTGATTAGAACCTACTTCTCTATCTCATCTTCAGGCAGGTTTTTCAAGGAATTGTCAGCACTTCTAAAGACATCCAAAACTTTGGTCAGAGCAACTTGATGATTTTCTTCCTCATCAGCCTGTAGAGTTATGTAGGTCAGATGACACACTTGTGGAGAAAATCAAAATATTTAAAATTTTCCGGAGCGATGCCGGACTATCGGCCATTCCTTTAGTCCGGCATCCAAGGTCTAAAGGGCTTCTACTGTATATAAGTTTGTGTATTCAACACATGAACAGCTTTTATGGTATACAGTAAATTAATATGATAACACCAGCTAAGCTCGACTCCTTGGTTAACATTATTACTTGTATATTTTACTATTAAAATCACAAACTGAAAATTAATTTGAAAAAATCTAAGAGCTGAAAATACTTAACACTATACCAGATTGCATTTACATATCTACATATATATGTACATCCTAAAGCGTATTACCTGCGCATTATTTAAATTGATTTTAAATGGATTAGCAACACATTCGCAAATATCTCTGTAAATGCGCATTGCGAGTATTTTTCGCAAGAAAATGTTATTAAATCCTATCACATGTACCGTGCACATGATTAATTTTTATTCTAATCAGAGAAATATTAAGAATTTGATTAAATTACTTTAACATGAGTGAGAATTACTCATATTCAAAAGAAATATGAAGAATGAATTGTTCAAGACCAAGGTAAAAAGTAATTGCTTATATTACGCCTTTACATAAAATTTCTTTTAAATATTGAATCTTCAAGTTGGTCAATAGACAACAAAAAGTTTATAGACCCACATACATAAGTTTAAACATCGATAAATATTTGAAAGTCCATTGACCTTTTAATGAATACAAACGAAAACATTAGATTACGAAATACATACGTGGAGGAGGTAATATTTTAATTTTCGTAATAATTTTAAAATAAAAAGTAACGTTTGGCTAATCACAAACTCATTTGACGTTTAAATTATTAGTAGCTTATTTTCTCCTTTATGTATCGGAGATATGTGAGATAAAATAAATATTTTTTTTTAATTTTTTCAAATCAATAAACATATGAACATATTTGAAACATTTATTCATTTTTGTTTTTAATAATTTAGGCAAGTACCACTGTGCTGGTATTTCAATGTTAGCTTACGAACCGTGTTGAATCTGTGATGATTTTTGCAATAGTATTTTCTTTCCAAAACAACTGGAAATCAATTTCTTTGAAAAACTTCCATTTTCACTAGTATTAGCACTAGATGGAAACCAATTACTAGCACTGCTGCACTGTACTGGGTCATCAATCAGGGATTTCTGAACACAAATAGTTGATAATGTCCATCTTGATTGAGCCACTTTTGTCAAATTATTATCATTTATTAAATCTATTTTGCCAACTACCTTAATTTTCATAAAAAAAAAGAAAATCAATTTCAGCACGAAATTGTCAAATTTGGAACGATACGAAACCCCTTGAGATCTAAGTGACTTTTTGGTGTGGATTTAGGGCGGGAGGAGTAATCGGTTCATATTTTTTATGAGAACGACGTTGGCCACACTATTACTTTTAACGGTGCACACTTTAGATTAATGATTGCTAACGTGGTTTGGCCTGTATTGGATATTCTGAGAATAATATAATGGCGCTGCATATCACATTATATATTTTGGCTACCGAAATTGAACGATTTGATTCAGCATTTCAATACCTAACCTAAACTGAAATATCCACAAGCAAACAGACATGCCCTGATTACATACATAATTGGTCATTACAACCCTTCAGTCAGGATTATTGACCTAGTTTCTCACACTACTTATGTTATGTGTGTTAAGTTTATACACATTTTCTAATATATATTCATACTTTTTAAGTTTTAAATGAATTCAAACTTTCAATTTGAAATTAAAAGAAATAGATAAAACATCAAATCGTCAAATATTAGAAAAGAAATCGTCAAAATCGTCATGGGCGTTCGTGGAAATCGTAAAAAAATCATAAAAAAATAAAGACGCAAATTAAAAGATAAAAAAGAAAATTATAGTGAAACATTTAATCAAATCAGATACAATATTAAAATTTTAAATGATCCTAATATCAGAGTTGGGGGTAGTGCACTAAATATTTAGTGCACTAAGGTTTCCACTAAATCCCACTATAGTGATAACATTTTGATTTTCCACCATTTTTCATCACTATAGTGATAGTGAAACATATTTTAACTACTACTAATCATTAGTGGTAGTGAAAATTTTGCACTACAATAAAATAGTGCAAATTTTTAACAGTCAATACATGAATGTTTTAATTATATTATATGCACTAAAATGTTAAAAAATTATGTTTATAAAAATTTTTAATGTAATTTATATTAGAACCTATAATACACATACAAAAAGATGAGATACAAAATAAAGTGGATACATATCTATTGGAACCAGACACTAATTTATATTGTCTTAAAAAATATAACTTAATTAGGCAAATGTTTTAAAAATTCAATGTCCCATTGCCATCTTCTGCTCCAGTTGAGCTACTCTTTTCATTTAGTTGAATGATAGACGCTCCTCGCAGACATAAATTATGTGACTCTAATTTTGAAAAATTAGTTTTGTTGAAGGCAAATAATTGCTAAGATTTTCATGTTCCAATATGTATTTAATTTGATTTATTATATTGATGAAACTTCCTTATTTTCTCACATTACTATTTTCTTTTGTTTTTTAATTTTGTTACTACTTTAATATAATAAAAAAATAAAAAATGATAACATAATTCAATATAATGGTATGTATTTGAGTTCCATTAACATTAGTGAATGATTATATTTTTCCACTATCCTGTTAGTGCAGAAAAATTATTTGTACTAAGCTGTAAAAAAAAGGTTTTTCACTATCACTAAATTAATTTTAGTGAAAAAGTTTCTTTTACCACTACCACTATTGCTTAGTGAGGCTGGTATTTTTCAACTCACCACTAAATACCTATTAGTGATAGTGAAAAATTTTGTACTATCACTAACATTTAGTGGAAATTGCAAATTTAGTGCACTACCCCCAACTCTGCCTAATATTTATTATTAATATTTCTGTCTTTTTTTTTTGTATGTTTGTTTGTTAGCCAATCACACCTGAACACCTGGACCAATTTTCCCCAAAGACGAAAAAAATGAGACAAAGGGACAACAAATGGTCAAAAATTAGTACTTTTATCCATAAATGCTGTATTAAAGGTAGTTTTTTTACGATTTAACTTGCTTAAGTTTCCCAAATAGCTATTGGAGGTGTTCCGTTTATAAAGTTGGACTAAAAGGGGACCAATATGGAGGAAAGGGGCGAAAACGGGCAAATTGAGTGCATTTATATTTAGGGTTTAGAGTATTCAAGAACTAAGTTGTTTGTTAAACCGGTTTTCGAGTAATTTAAAAAATTGCATTTTTAAAGAATTTATTATTTATTTATTGTTATTTTTAAAGCAAAAAGGACCCAATGTCCTCCCAAAGGATGCCTGTTAATGCGATGATTTTTTAAGTGTTAATAATACAAATTTTTAAATTTCTTTAACAACAATATATAATCACTGTTTTTTTATTAATTTAAAAACATTTTTAATTTTTTAAATTAATCTAAACTACGTGACCCGCGCAACGCCGGGTACAATCTGCTAGTTTTTAAATATAATATTGCTTGTAAGCATTTAGTTTAATTTAAATTAACTTGGCTTAATACACTCTTTACATTAGCTGAAGAATGCCTGAAGAAACCTTGAAATCTTTATAACGGTAGCGTCTTTTGACCCATTGGGACAGCGTTGCAATGTGGCTTGTATTTCACTGTTCTCTAGCTATTACAACTAATTCTGCTCCGAGCGAAATAAGTGAACTTATTGCTGAGAATCATGTATTCCTACCTAACACTCGTCTTTGTCGGCGAATTTTAGTCGGATTATTCGTATGTGGAACTCCCTTCGTGCTGAGGTTGTAATTTTTTAGATTTAAAAAGACGAAAAATGAATAAAATATAGAAAAATCATTGCAGGTGTTTGCAAATAACTTAAAAGTATAATACAGTAGTGGCGCACAAATTCGAACCGATTTCTTCTTGAGGCATTTCTAATTTCTGAATTATTCAAATTTCTGGACGTTTTTTTCCGAATAAAAAATAAGGAATTAAGTAGATTTCCTTTCAAAAACTAAAATAAAATGCACTAAAACGTAACAGTTCATAAACTAGCCACACTAGCCAGAATATGTACATAAATGCGACAAAAAAAACATCAAATACGGAAAAACGTATATAATTTGGTGATTCCCCTTTTTAGTTTTACAAAATAAACAGAATTTGAGGATTTCTTGTGTTAAAAAACCAAAAAAAAAAAAAAATTAGAAACGCTCAGAAATTAGAATTTTAAATTCAAATTTTAGAGCCTATAATGTTTTGCAAGCACTGATTCTAATTTCTGAAATTTCTAATTACTGGAGGTTTTAATTTGTGACAATTGCGAATATTAATGCACTAAAGTATATAATATGATGTTAAATTTTAATTTTCCAAAAACCGTCAAAATAAGGCCATAAATCGTCAATCATCAATACATATTATATTTTTGGCGCTTAAAATTGTCAAAATGACGATAAATCGTCATATTTGGCATCTATGGATATACATAACTCATATTTTTTCATCACGTATACATACGTTATTTACATTTTGTGCCACGGTTATTATCACGTTGATGTTTATTGAACATTATTGCCATTTCGCAATATATAAATAGCGGCTCACGTAGTTTTCTCTAAATTAAAGCAAAGAAAAAAATAAAAAATAAAATTTGGCTCACGATGGCGCTAGTCATTCTGTCGCGACGTGGTTTTTACCCTTATTATCTCATGCCAAAAAGCGGTTGTGTCATACAAACTTCTCAATGGATGTTGTTCAGAGGATTTGCTGTAAAGGACCACGGTTTTGTTTCAGTATATAATGGTAAAGTTAAGCAATTGTTTTTTACTACCATTGCAAAACTAAAAAAATATAAAAAAATATAAGAAAAAAAAACAAATAAAATAACCGCCCGTCTCTCATGGAAGCCAGAAATTTTTAAAAGATGTTTCACCATTTATACATGAACTATGAATGGACAAAAACATTCTGACACAAAAGCCTCGCATTCAACTGCATTCAGTCAAAAACAATAGCCAGTATTAACGGAAAGAGTTTGTTGGCGCACTAATTCTGTTGCTAATGAAAAAGTTTCATTAAAGTTGCGAATATTCAAAGGAATTCAAATTTATTTATAATTTAAAAATCCATACAATAATATGGCATAACATTATGTTTGTATAATATTACCAAGAACCTATTCAGTAAGTACAATATTTAAAATTTTGAATAAATCCGTATCGAAAGTTAACTAGAATTATTTTTAAGATGAAGACGTGACACTACTAATAACTGTAAGTATACATACATACATGTTGACATTATACCAGATATAGAGGACGGAGATCTGTTTCGATATTTGTAAATCTGGAAATCAAATAGGGGTTTGTTTTTAAAACAAATACAAGAAGTTCCTCTTCAATTCATTAGGCTGTAAAGAGGTTATGATATTTTCGCATCCATGATCAGGAAAACGTTGTAATGCGATAGGCAAACATTAAGACATCTGGCAGGTACCACGCAGTCTGGATCTGCCTTTATACAAATTTTCGACACTAGAAAACCAACCTCAAAGTTTTTTAAATTGATTTTGCCATACGTTCTTCCCAACATGACACAATTAATAAATACTATAATTACAATGTTTATTTTACCTGCAATGTGGAAATATGTTACGATAATACCTGGACCTAAACAAGACAAAACCTTCCGTAAAATACAAATATTATCATACTTATCAAAAATTTTCGAAAAATTAATGTATAGGCAAATGACCCAGTACTGTACGGCAATGATTTACTATCTGAGAGGCAATCTGGTTTTAGACCTGATCACAGCTGCATTTTTATTGATAACATGTCTATTGAGATACTCCATAGTGCCAAGAATCTGAGCGTTATTTTAAACAATAGCCTTAACTGGTCCAACCATATCAATGCCATTTGTGGTAAAACGTTTGTCACGCTGCGAAATCTTTCACTCTGTTCAACATTCGTCTTTTACTCGTTGAGACGTTTGTCCCTTTTAAAAACGTTTGAATATGAGTTCGTAGATTGCAAATAAAAAAAGATTTATGTTTAGTGTTAAAAAATGCTTTATTGTTCGCACAATTCTGTGTGACACTGTTCACAACTTGATGTAAACAACAATTTCTTTATTTGTTATCCTTCTTTTAATTTTTTTTTTTACCTAAACACTAACAATTGTTCAACAGTTCTTTATAACAGAGAGCCACGATTATTCTCTTCACACGCAATGCGTCTTCACACAAGAATGACTAAAGACTGATGCTCTTAAGGAGAATAATATCGCCTTCGCGAAATCTGTATAAATTAAAACATGTTATTTACGTTATTATTATTTTTGTATTTTGTTTACGTTTGTCCTTGCAGTGTTGTTGTTGTTGCCTGTTTGTTTACTTGTTCAACCCTTTTTTATACTTATGTTGCTATGTTTTTGTTTATTCGTTAATCGTTGTTTTTGTAGCTTTTGTTTATCATTTTAATCATAAACGACATAACAACATTTTAACAACAACAATACTATCACACTTTTCTGAATTAAAGTTATATTATCTAAAATATTGAAATGTATCACCACATTTGAGCTCGATATACGATCAATCCCAAATGTGTGGAACACATTTTATTAGGCATCTAATCCTTTCCAGAAAATTTGTAACTCTGTTCAGGGGTGGTTGAATTTAAAAAATAGGCTGTAATCTCCCAATACATTAGGTTACATTAAGCCCTTTTAAATCATTTAAGGCCATTATTATAACTTGCCGTTAAAGTTGGCGTTAGTTGAAGGTACCTTTTGTAAGTTGTAATAATGGAACTTAAAGCAGTCATGTTAGATGTAGGGAATTTTGCCTTTTTGTAGGGATATCTTCAACCATTTTAAAACTTAAGGAAAAAGGGAAAGATTTTTTATTTTAAGCGATAGAAGTTCTTCAGTATAAAGAGACTTATATTCATCTCTGAACATCTATATAATTATATTATATAGAATAGATGAAAAACAAAGTTTATTTTTTTAAATTCAGCGCTCGGCACAAATGAAAAATTAGTAATTTCTGCTTAATACAATTTAATTCCGATAATAAACACCATTAAATTAATAAATCTAATCATACAAAGAATACAATTCATATAAAGAATGAAACACATCGATTTAATCAGATGGAAAAAACATCGTATAATTATAAGCTTTATGTGAGTGTGTGTAAATATTTCAGAACATAATAGTAATTGTAGGAATTGACAGTGGGAAAGCATTTGAAAATGCAACCGTGAAAAATCTATTTAAAAATTTAGAATCTCTTAACAATATTACCAGACTTTCATGAAATTTAATGCATTTCGTAAATAAAATAATCTTTTTGGTGCATGTAAGGATATGGATATGGAGTAATATCATTTTGCAGAAAATTTCATTTAGAATTAAAATTATAAAACACACATATCCATACATACATACATACATAGATAAATATTAATAAAGATTATTTAATTTGTTATTTTATCTTCATTCCGTTCTAGCATTCTAAATCATCTTAGTTGAGCTGTACATCTCGTTGAAGATCTCTCTTTCTTAAACTTTCAACGCTGTAACGGATTTCTATGATGATTTCTTATCTGACAATATGCTCAAAATGCTGAAGGTAGGATTTAGTCATATTTGTCATGAGCGCTTTTCAAGAGAGTAATGATGTAAGAAGAATTTGCTCAAGACGGTTAAGACATTTAATCTGATTAATGACTTTTTTTTAGTTTTATTGTAAAGTACAGTTTTATACACATTTATTATGAAATAATAAAATTGAGAGACGAATAAATATCCATAACTTCAAAAAAAGATATTCTCGTCCCAAAACAAAATTTAGTAAAATTAATTAATTAAAGATCAAAGAATGTAAAAGCAAATATTTTTTTAATCATATTCCTCCACAAGTAATATACAGGAAGCAAACACATTTGCCGATCAGCTGTAAAACACTGACTAATAGCAATGAAAATTTTTCTGTACCACCACCAGATGTTAACACCAAATTAGAACTATTCGAGCTCAATTGTGTGAATGTAACGTACAGTGGCTCCCAGCTTATTTTCACCAGCACCTTTAGAAAAAAATTAAGCTCGTATAATTTCAATACGAAACAAGATAGAACAAAATTTAAATAAAAGTTTATAGAATATGTTTACAAATTAAAAGAAAAAAGTTTCATTCAGTCTCAAATTTACGGGCAATTTGTGATCAAAACGTTCGCCAACATCAGATTTCGAACAAGAATGACTTTATTGGAGCTCTGAAAAAGGAATTCGATAAATTCTTATTAAATTTTTTTTTTTTGTTTTTTCTTGTTGAAATAAAGTGAGAGCCACTTTATGTCGTATATATAGTGTATAGTACTAGTAAATCTGTTGTAGTTCTTTGGAATCTATGATTTTCTCGTGACTTAGGTAAAGATACAAGTGTTGACAGCAATATACATACATTTATAAAGAAGCTTCAGGTTATTAACAGGAATGCGTAAATTCTGTATTTGAAATGGATTTATTTATTTATAACTTAGAGGATTTTATATAAATATCTTATAACCAGAAAGAAGTACACAATGAAACAAAATGTTTGTTGATAGATAATCAATATTGCTTATTGTATTTAAATGATACTCTTTATTTGAATGATATACATACATATATGATGAAACAAAAATATACTCTGCAGTATAAATAGAGCCTCTTAATTTTATCAATAAGACTTTTACCGAATAACCTAGGGCGGATATTATGTATTTCGATTCTAAAGAAAAATTTATGAAAAAGGTTTGAGCCTAAAATGCAAACTCCCATAATAAAATGACCGATACCCAACGGGGTATGAGATATATAAAATAATATCTGAAATTTACATAATTACTCATTGAAATTATGAAATAACACATGCCTACGGTTCCCTGTGGTAACCTATTAGCGTGAGAGTCGTGTGTTCGACCCCACCCACAGTTTCTGGTCTATCACACTACGCCGAGCATATGGCCGATGTTACTCAGCTCAAATATAATTTTTAATTGTATTGTAATTAATAAATAAATATGCACATAAACACTGCAAACTTTTTTATTTGACAAAAACTACTTTTTTTTTACTTTACGCTCTTATTTCTGGATTACTCAAACCCGAATTCTAACCCGAGTTCAATCTTGTTAAAAAGGGGACAGATTGAGCTTTAAAACGGTATACATACATATGTAGTGTGGAAGTTTATGATCAATAATAAAATACGACGACTCCCAACTATTCAAATGCAAATACAATTTTTTGGTATTATACATACACGCACAAACATGCATATGCATACGAGAAACAATCTGTGTATATACATGAATAGGGAGTGAGTGCCGGCCATAAATAAAGCTTTTTTTACACTTACCTGGTTCGATAAAACTAACAGTTATTCCGACCACAAAAACTGCCATAAATATGTTGAATTTCATTGACTGTATTATGCTACTATTTACAATAGATCTGCGCCTCCGTTGTTCTTTTGCAAGCCCTTCTTTTGAAGGGTTCGTACTACGGTTTTTCATTTTTTATGTGTTCAAATCACAATCGCAAATATGTTTACAATTGTGTTTTTTAGATGCTGTTAATTCAGTAGCAAAATATTTAAATACTTATGTATGTAGTATATATATATGTATATATGTACATATATGTATATTCTTATTATATCTATAACAATGCTTTCATTTATTTCTCCACTATGTTTAATAAAATTTAAGACCGATAGAAACAAAAGTCCGACTAGCAAAAGTAATTTATTGTTGTAATTGGATTATTTAGAAATACTACTGCACATTTACTAATTTCAAAAGAAGGCATCATACATATTTTCATATTCACCTTTTAGAATTATTTAAAATTCTTAAATTTAAGAGAGGATTTCCAAACACTGTTTAGGAATACACAAGAAATAATTTATTTTTAAATGAGTTTCTCTTTAACATCCAAAGCAGTTAGTCCATTCCGACCGAATGTCTGCTCTCAACCGCTAAACTTTTTTTTTACCATTCCAGTCTTATGTCAGCTCTCAGCCACCAAAGTTTTATTACCGATTTAGTCGTATGTCCGCCCTAAATCAATATTCGATTCGAAATTCGTTGGAATCGAATGATATTTTATAAGTTCTGCTTGAAGCCTCATTTATGCGACCGTAACGTAATGTAACGTTACGTAATGTAACTGTCATATGTTTTTATGTAACACAAAATAAAGAAATAAAACTTGCAAAAACTAGAAGACAAAAATTTAGATATGGATATAGAAGAAATGTCTTGGGTTTATGCTTTTTAAAAATGTTTTGTTTTTTAAACAAATTTCATATTAAATTCAAATTTTATAAATTTCGTTTTCTCTCCTTTTATCACTTTTAATATGGCGCCTTCTGTTTTTCTTTAATTCAGCTGTTAACTAATGTTATCACTACAACGTTGTTAGAAACCCAAATTGTTTCACTTTCACACAAACAAACACATTCAATTTAATTTGCTAAGTTGTAAACATATCAATGAATTCATATAGTAACCCTGCAAACCCGTGACAGGTTTATGAAAAAGATAAATTGACGGAAACTTGTTAAACGTCTTAGGCACAGGAATTATAAAGTACAGTTCAACGATGTTTGGTCCTAGGTCATGGTGTAAACCAGTTTTTCGGTTGGTCAAATTGATTAAATAATTTACAGTTTTTAATAGAAGGAATTATTAGCGTCGTTTGACAAGTAAAAGTTAAGTTTTCGATTGGGCAAACCAGTCACTTATCTTAAAAATCTCAGAGAAATCTAAATCGCCAATGTAACCAATACATGCTTTATCGAAAACATGAATACTTACAGAAACTATTTGTCCATGGCCGTGGCAATTAACCAATTAACTGTAATTATATATAGAATTGTAATTTGTTGCTGTGCACGCGCGCTAATGTGAATGTTTAATTTTCCGAATACCGAAAATTTTAAAACAGAATTATACCATCTTTTAAACAAAAATCATTACACAAGCTTGCGATGGGTTTCGCCTTAAAAAATTAATTAGGAATTTGGATACATATTAGGTACTAAGCTCCGAAAAAAATACTAAAAAAAATCCAACATGTAAATTTTCTGAGAAAATTGCCTTTTTAATTTTTACTAATATTACCCCGTATTACTAGTGCTAATTTAAAATTTCTTTAATAACGGAGAACGTACATATTCATCTACCATAAAAGGTAATTATTTTACGCGATTAAAATCATATTACGATTTAAAGAAGGCATTTTTGTCGGGCCTGAGATAAGTAAGTTAATACAAGACGAAAAATTTGAAAAAAAACATTAATAAAACCGAAGAGAACGCTTGGAAGCCATTTAAAGAGGTAGTGAAACATTTTTTTTGAAATAGAAAAAGCCCAGATTATGAAAATATAGTTAACGATATGCCCAATAACTTCTATAAACTGGGTTGCAATATGAGTATAAAGTTGAATTATCTGCATTCTCATATTGGCTTCTTTCCTAAGAATCTTGGTGACATTAGTGAAGAACAAGTTTAGCATTTCCTCCAAGATATTATGGTTATGGAGAGTAGATACCAAGAAAAGTGGAATGATGGCAGAATACTGCTAAATGTTGAAGAGAGATAAATCGGATAGATCTCACAATAAAAAGATATTGAAGAGGAGTGTTGAGGGATGAAGAATAAAATACCATGAACAATTTTGTTTTACTTAGCGTGTTTGGTATTATCTTTAACTAATACTGTTAATTTTTCAAGTAAAATTTTTATTTTAAATCCTTAAACTTTTGTAATTTCATGAAAATCTTAAAACACTCTAAAACACACTAAAAAACAAAATTGCATTTTAATTTAACATACCTATATACATAGCTAAAAAAAAAATAATTATTCGAAGGGGAAAACAAAAGTATAATTTCGCAGGTCTGTGTTATTTATGATTTTTTTTTATAACTCAACCTTCATATCATTTAATCTTCACAAACTTTCTTCACAGTATCTAAATAGCAAATGAAGAATAAATATGCAAGCAGATGGATTAACTCATACACATATGTACACCTAAAACTGGGAGTCCCGCAGCTAATAAACACAGAATTTTAACGTTTCAAATTAAAAAGAATTCAGTTCAAATTATAGGGCTTTTTACTTTTATCATATTTTGGAGTAGTCAATGAAGCAAAAAAAATATTTACATTAAGCGGTGTTCATATAATGCGGTATTCATATTAGCGCGAGTGCACTGTAATTAACTTTAGTATGGTAGATTGAATGATGCTTTTGTTCTGCACAGTACTGTCTCTGCATATCTGTTATGTTAGTTGCACATGTAAGATGCATTTCATGTCATAAATTTACACAAACTGTCTAGCATCAAGTTCCGGCTGATACGAACTTAAAACTTATTATTTAACCGAATGAAATTTCAATCCAGCTAAAAGTCTCCAATGCTCATCTTGACATTTCTATTCTCTATATTCACAATTATATTCTTATGTTCCAGAGAAAATTAAAAATATATTTTGAAAACGTTATTACTTGTCTATGGCACAAACTGCAACTTATGTATGTATGTCGGCGATTAACTACAGCATCGATTCATATATGCTATAAACACAATAGACGCAAAGCAGCAATCTCTCAAAAATAGTATAAATATGGTGAACATATGAATACTACAAAATTTCGTTTGTTACTCTTATTATTTTAGTTATAATTGTTGTCTTTATTGCAATTAATACACCAGCAGCTTAACTGATGCTGAAATTGCATCATTGTTGTACTTGCTTTGTTGCCTTTATTGTGTTTATAGCAATATTCTTATATAACCAAGTATATATTTATATTAGGTACGCACATATGTATGTTTGAAAGTGTATATAAGCCATAAATAATAATATTAGGATGAACCAATGGAAAGAAATTGTTTTCTTCTGTTTTTACAAATTTGTTCATTATTAATTGTCAGTAAGCCAATTCACACGAGAACACATATGCTGGCGTAAAATGATAGTTTTTAGGCAAGAGGGGTGAAGGGAATGGTTTTTCGGCGACGCAAAATTTCCACCAGCTACAACCCTGCATCTGCACCACAAAACTAATACACGCACATTTTTAAAATATCAAATGAATGCAAAAACACTAAAACATACTACTGTGTATGTATATTCGTCCCGTGTTATTTGAAAAGAACAAAAATTGTGCGACTAAAAAATGTTCTTGTGTGAATTGGCTAAGTCTGTTTAACTTTGTTCGCTTATTTTTTTGTTTTTCTTTTTTTGTGAAAAGTCAAAGTTTCCTTTATAAATTCCGTTTCACTCAATTCATGAGATACATAAATTTAAGCAAAATGTCTATTGAGAGTACTTTTGCCATTATCCCAATATGAGTAATGATAACATAGAGAAATTCCAATTACGTTAACCAATGTATTCGGTCAATAACAAGTAACAAACCAAATAAAAATGTGATGCACGACGCACTATTCACAACTTGTGAAAGTATATATATTTGAGCTTTTTGTATCTGATGGATAGAGTACGAAGTGTCAAAGTCGATTTAGTGGTATAAATGAAAGAATTGCATATAAAAGGTTTTGTGTATTTCGTATATCTAGGAGTTCATTGTTTATTTCTCTATTTTTCGTATTTATCATCTTCGTATTCACGTCTGGAATAACCCTATTTCTATTTGTTGAATCTGTTAGTTTTTTATTTCGTTTTCTTATGTTGTATAACGCACGTACATATACAAACTAATATATATACATATTTATGTATATACACGCTACGTATATCCACGCTAATAAATATATTATTTTCACAACTTTTACACTTGTACCATAAATAGAGAGTCAATTTCTCTTTTACTCAAATAACACAATATCAACAGGTTGGTATACCAACAAATGGCGCAAGAAATACTTCAATTCACTTTATTTCATATACATATATATTTACATATATATACATATGTATATATGTATATATTAAACAAACAATAATTCTCTGCATTAAAAACATTTATAGTATTAAGCAATATTTGTAAACGACAAATATTTAAAATATTTTTCACATTTATTTTATTGAAAATATACGCATAGAAATTAAAAAATAGCAAAAACACGTCAAAAATAAGATCCGGGTTGCATTACTTTGGGTAATAAAATATAAGTATTGTTGTTGTATTTTTCTAAACACATTTATTTGAGATTATTTTACATCCGTCATCATTTTGATTGGATTTTATGTATTCAATTATGAATTTCCTTACAATACTTATTTTTCTTTTTTTATTTTTTAATGATCTCATAAGAAATAAGAGCTATGTACGTAGTAAACTTTCACATAAACATTATTGGATTTTTTCTTCTCTTATTTTTTTTTTATAGTTTTATTTTAATAATATATGTACGAAAGTATAAAAAATTTATTATGCCAGCGCGGCGCGTTCCTTTAGGCGATCAACATTAAACTAAACTTAGTTCAGGCTGAAATAACAAAAGACTTAAGCCACAAACGTAAACAACAGTTAATTATCATTTAGTTTTCACTCTCTCTCTCTCTCTCTCTCTTTTGAAATGTAATTCTCACTAGTGGCCAATGTTGCCACTGAACAAATTTTAATCTTACCAAATTTTAGTCAAAACCTACCAGTTTTTTAAATAATGTAAATATAAATATATTTTTTAAAAAAGTATTACATATAATTGTACATGTATTAATAAGCAACAAAACACAACAATATAAAAAAAAATAATTTATAAAAATCATTTTTAATAACATTTTTAAACTAAAAAATACCTTTTGATCCAACCTACCAAAAATCAATTTTACCTACCATCCTACCAAATTAAAAAAATCCTACCAAATTTGGTAGGAAAAACCCAAAACAGCAATCAGCGTTGTCAACTTTAAATTTTCAAAAAGCACCAACTCGTTAAAAAAACGCGTAATTTTGGCAAAAAAGCACTAAAACCTTATAATATTTTTTTTTTAATTTTTTCACCATTTTATAATATCAGTAAAAAAATTTACAAACCAAAATTAATATTATTCATTTAACTCCAGCAATAATATGGAAAACAGTTGATATATTAAAATGTAAAATCATATATTAAAATGTAAAATTACGTTTAATGTACGTTAACTTTCACATATGAAATATTTCATTTACATGTAAAACTACAGTCTTGAATTAGTATATACATTTAACTATAGACTAGAATAAAAATTACACCAAATATTAGTCTAGTCTATAGTCTAATCTATAGACTTTTAGAATAGTTTATAGACTAATTTTTAGTCTAGTCTATAGTTTTTTTTTAATTTTTGATTTGGTGTCACCGACATGAAAAGAAAAGCACTAAAAAAAGCACTAAGCACTAATAGCCCATTTACACTACAGCGAAATCTAGTACTTATGAGATTTCGAGCCAAATCTAGTTGATTTTAACTAGATTTCCCATACAAAACAAAATCTACTTATTTAGTAGATTTCGACAAAATCTACTCAAAATCTAGTAAAAATTGGAATACAACTATGTGTTTTGCCAAATAGTACTCAAAAATACCACGCTGCACAGGAAAAAAATGACATTTCGATTCAAAATAAACAAACAAAATAAAAACAAATTATCCCTTATCCTGTATTAATGGGTCAAAATTGCCCAAACAGTTTTAATTCCTCATTTATTCTTTAAATACACAGCGGATTTTTTTACGGCTTTTGTACAATTATTTTAGTGAATGCTATTAAAATTTAAAACATAATTTTCGTAAAAAAACTGAATAAATATTATAATTTTTTTGCAGTACAGGTTAAGAGTTAAAAGTAAACAAAATAAGGAACCTTTTCCTCCCAGAATGACTCGTGACGAACCTGCGGATTAATATTTTTATTATTACCTATATTGCATATGCTTACATCTACCTATTCCACTCTGCCATTTAACACTTGTGTGTGTAGTAATACATTTGCAATATTTTTGAAATCTATGTCCTATATTTTTAATTTTTTTGGTATTAAACTAAATTTGGAAATATTATTATTTTCTTTTAAATTTCAGTCATTGCTATTAAAATGAAATCTTGCTACTGTCAAATAAATCCAGTGTAAACGATCTAGATTTTGAAGTAGATTTGAAATCTAATCTACTAGATTTCGCTGTAGTGTAAATGGGCTATAACTCAAAAATTTTCCGCGTCGAAAGTTTTAAAAAGCACTAAAAACAGTGCTAAAAGCACTGAGTTGACAACGCTGACAGCAATGATGCTAGTGGCAGACTTTAGCTACCAGAGTTGTCATATTTGGCGACTAGAATTTATGAACATTTTTCCATTATACAAAAATTGTGGAAATTCATGCCCGCAAAGATTTTTACGAATTTACGTTGGATGAATATGAAACATAATGCGAAAAATAATCTTTTTCCTCGAAAACAATAACCGCGCAGTGTCTTTAACTAATTTTTATTAATTTTTAATTTTAATTTTTATTATTTTTAAATTAAGTTCAAGTGTTTTATTCAAATAATTAGAAATATTTTTTATTAAACCATAAAAGCACTCTAAGTGCAGCATAAAATTTTAAAGTTTAAAAAGAAATAGCCGGAATAAATTTTGATATTGAAACTTCCATCAATCATGTAAATTTATTAATGAAATTGTAAAGAGAAATATATTTACAGGAACTGAATCAAAAGAGTGTAGACGGCTGCAAATTTGAAATTTTCCAATATCGAAAATATCGTGGTCAAACTTTAAAATGTAATCAAACCTCCCGCTGAAATCTAAAATGTAGAAAATTAATCAAATTAATCAAAAATTGGAAATTACAAAACTGTCGATAGTATTTAAAATATGTCACTATCTGAAAGCCACTGATACTACGTAATAAATCTAGTCAGTTACTAGATTTTCATCCATGTCACAGAACGTAATTCCGATCGAAAGTGATTTCAACTTCGAAAGTAGGGTCTTTAGAAAACGAAAATTTTTTTCGAAATGAAACCACTTCAAATTTTCAAAGTAGTTTTGATATTTCTGATGATTTATGAAAGAAAAATATTAATAAAACGTAGTTAAACTGAAAGACAAAATGGTGCATTTTATTATTACATAGGTTTTCTCACTATTTACATAATATTTATGTAGTAGTATTGCCACATTATTTTATTGAACAAACCACTTATTTTTGAGAACAAAAATGTATTAAATAGAACAAATTTAAGCGGTGGCAATACAAACGATGGACAAAAGAAAATACAAAAAATATTTATACGTTGCATTTAATTCAGTTTTATAAAAATGCATTTCGGCGTACCTTTTCAGTAACGATTTGTATTCTCCTGGCTTTAACAACAGCAATAATTGAAGTCCCAGGAATTTTTCATATAGAATTTTTTTTATTTTTTTGGATTTCAACTTTTGTATCAACACCTTTTCTTTTTTTTTTATTTTGGTTCTGCTTTTTATTCAACATTTATGTTTTTCTCTTTAGTCATGCACTACGTTGCCATACTTTATTTGAAACGCAGCAAATTTATGATTTTTAAAAATGAACAAAATCGTTCGGAATTTGAAGAACCGAAAACAAAATCGACCGGAACTGCAAATACGGAATCAAAACCATTCCGATCGGAATTTGTGACATGCCTGATAAATTCTCATTTATTAATTAGTACAACTACTTATTACGACTAACAAGTGATTTAATTAAAAACAGTTAAATAAACATTAACTTTAATATTTAATTATAATGTGAAGAGAGTTTTAAAGTAGATCGAATGGTTTTCTTCCTTTAAGTTTGCGTTCCAAACCAACGGTATTAGCAAAGGATGATGTCTCCCAATTTATGTGGTCTCTAAGTCATGTCTGTTTCCTAACTGTATTTATACAATGTAAATATATAGTAGCCGCCGTAGCCTAGTAGCTAGTATGTCGGCTTATGATTTAGAAGTAGAGTTCTTAGTAATACAATGTGAAAAAATCAAATTTTAGCCAATTTTTTTGAAAATTGCTGTGGCCGTGGCAGTCAACCGAGTTCGAATCCCAGGCCAGACATCAAAACAAAATACAAAAAGTATTTTTTCGGCGCTTTCCTCTCAGCAGATTTCTGGCAAAAACTCTGAGAGTAAATAAAATTGCCATGAAAAGTTTCTCAAAAAATCTGTCGTTCGGAGTCGACTTTAAACTGTAGGTCCCGCTACTCATGCATAAAATTAGCACACACAACATAAGTGGTGTCTGAAACTAGGTCAATAATTCTGACTGATGATCAATTATGTATTTATGTATGTGGCAGTCAACGTGTTAAAAATCTGTCAAATAAAATAATACTAAAAATAACACACAATTTCAAGGCTTCGTCGCAGAAGTAAAAATGATACTAAAATCTAAAAAACCTCCACCTGATGTTAAATCATATAGACCTATATCGCTTTTGGCCACGTTTACTTTTAAAACTAAGCACGCAATTGCCAAGGACATTTAGAACTTTATTTTTTACGCGTTAAATATGAGAGAACGAATTCAGTGAAGGGAAATACAAGCAAGAGTTCTGCACAATTGTGATATACATAAATATAAATGATATATATAAAGTTGCTGGTGCGGCTATGGCTATTTTTGCCGTCGACACGACTTTTTTTTTTGTCATTTGCCAAAACTGAAAATGAGACGAAATATCAGTTACAGAATGTACTTATCTTGGGTTTAGCGTGGACTAGAAAATGATGGATAAAATTAAACAGTTGCAAATCAACACATGTTGGCTGTTGGCTTTGCAAATAAATCAATTTTAGGCTTCTCTATATTTATGGACAGTACACAGGTAACATATGCAAATACAGCAAAATATTTTGGTATGACATTGGATGCAAAGTTTAGTTAGAACTAGGATATTAAAATTAAGATTGTGGAATTACAACTGAAATGGAAGACGCTAAACTGGTTAATCGGGAGAAAATACAAACTTTCTATTGAAAATAATTTGTTGATATATAATCAAATAATATATCAAATATTTATCTATAGGGACTTAATGAGCACTATTGTGGGGGACGTTTTCAAAGCATGGTACTCAGATGCATCGTGAACTTACACATATTTACATACATATGTACATAATTGGTTATTACAAATCCTCAGTCTGGATTACGTTTTAGCCTTTCACACCACTTATGTTGTGTGTGTTAATTTTATACATTAGTGGCGCGACCTACAGTTTAAAGTCGACTTCGAACGACAAATTTTTTGAGAAACTTCTCATGGCAAGTTTATTTATCTCAGAGTTTTCGTCAGAAATCTGCTGAGAGGGAATCCCAGAAGAAATACTTTTTGTATTTTGCCTTGATGTCTGGGGCTCGAACCCTGGCTTTACGTTTAACAAGCCAACACACTACCTACTAGATTTTGGCGACTTTAAATATAATATAATATTGTATATTATTAATATAATATAGTATATTTAGCAGAATGCCAAAAAAATGTACTTTTTCATTTTAAAGCTATGAATGCCGAATTATTTTTAATGCTTTGGGGGTAGAGTCAGCTACCTTACTTGCTAATTAGATTGTTCCTCACTTGCCCTAAAACGGAAATATAGGGTTGCCTTTTAAACTTGGGCTTTTTAACTTTTCGTGAATTTAACGCATTATTTACGTTAATAGCTACAAAATCAATATATTTTTTTATTGGATAGTTAGTTTGGTTATTAATCTTCCATTTTTTGGTATTGTTGTAATAATACACTGAGAGAAAAAAAATGACAACAACAAAACTTGAAAGTAAAAAAATACTACTGCTAACATTTAACGCGGCACAAATTGGGCTGAATATTAAGTCTTGAAATTCAACACAGTTGTTAACGACTTCAAAATTTATAATTTCGCGAAATTGCTTGACGATCCCACTTTTCGTTTTCAAAAAAATGTGGAAAATGTAAAAAAAAATTTGAAAAAATTAAAAAAAATGCCCCTTTTTCACCTTCATTCACATATAACTTTTGAAGTAGGAATGTAATCTTTAAGCAACTTCGCAGAATTTTACATATTATACTCGTCAACAACTACGCTGACTTTCAAGCCAAAATATTCAGCTCAATTTGTGCCGTTTAAAAAAAACTCAACACTACTTTCGGCTAATTTTATTAATTAGTTTTAAAAGTAGAGTACATATTGTAAAAAACCGAAATTAATGCTAATGAAATGAATTATATGTCAGTAATTAAGACTGTTTTTACATTGGGAAACAAAACTCCTCTCATGGGTAAAGTAAATAAACTTATATTTCATTTACTATCCTGTGCAATGCACATAGTGCATTGAGCCCTTAAAACAAAGGGTCAGAAATAGAAAAAATGAAAAATAGGGTTTTGAAATTTGGTGTACTGTCGTGAATGCCCATAATTAAGAAAAATTTGGATTTTCAAAAGAATCGGCTCAAGGATACGCCCACCTCCTATATGTCCTTTAAACTAAAATCTTCATATTTCCCACAAAAATGTATGTAAAGTTATGAAAAGTTGCAGTTAAGATACATGTAATACTACCAATATGTGTGTAAATTTTTAATAAAATCAAAGCAAGGACTATTGGTCCTGCCATATATCCTTTTATAAAAAATTCTTGCAAAAACTTTAAAAACCGTCCTTTCTATGGGCCGACGCATTGTACGGCTGTTGATATTCTAGCCGGCACCCTATGCTATGCTATGACTTTCAATTAATCAATAAAATATATAATATTCCAAAGTTATCATTAACTGAAAGTTCATTAAAACGGTCTTGGTTTTCTCTTTATTTCTTTTTTTCGTTTGCATTTTATTTTAAAAACCGTTGAATAATGTATCAAATCTGTAAAGCTTCTTTAAACTGTTTATATAAAGATACTAACGGGCGTCTAAAATGGAAAAACGATTTGAACAATAGTGATGTGTTTGACTTTTTTAAACTATTTAGGGTTAAAAACATTAGCACTTGTAAGTCAATTGTTGCTCGTGATCATATTACTTTCAAGAATGTTCTGCTTCAAATATTCGAATGTCTATAGTTTGAGGATATAAATAAAGTATCGTTCTTAAATTTAGTTCCCCAAAAATTTCAGTTTGGTTTTAAAAAAAATAAAATAAAATAATCTTATTTGCGAAACTAAAAATGTAAACAATTAAAAAAATTTAATGATGAATTTAATTATATTTTTTTATAAATTGGAAACTATTTTAATATTTTATAGCTCTTTTCTTTCTCAATTGGTCATTTTTCAACCGATTTTCAAAATTTGTTTTTTGATCGAAAGGTACTCAAATTATCTATCTAATTGCTGAATACTGGTATTACAAATTATTGCCGCTAGATAGCGAAAAATTAATTTTTATTGAAAAATGTTTCGAAGCACCCTGTATTTGCAAATATTATGAGTTCATATATTCTGCAAATGTACTCGTCAAAGGGTTTTGTACAAAGTTGGTAAAGATCATCCGGTTGAATTTTCGAAGTTTATGGGTCAAAATTTAGATTTTCTTCAATAACATAAAAATAACGGTAATTTTGTAAATAACGGAATTACGAAAAAGTTCCAGAACAAAAGTTGCTACTGAAGCCCTAAAGAATAATTTTCAACAATAAAAAAGTTCTTTTTCGCAAAAAGCCGTTTTTGGCATATTGCTAAGTATATTATTAATATATTACATTATTATTATTAGTTATTAATCACTTTTCTAAAATATTATGACTTCTTTTCTCCTGACTAAATTCCACAAGGTAGATTGAGATGCTCCATAGCAGAACTTTTTAATTTTGTTAGCTCATCACTTACTTAAGAATTGCTTTGATAAAAACAAAATTAAATCTACAAATAACAGCTCTTGAAGTCAATGACATTTATTCGTTCTATTTAAATTCTTTTGCTTTCGATATTACATTCTGTGTTCATTTATTTTATATTTGTTGTGATTTTTTTTGTTAAAATTGTTTCTGTTTTCTAGCTTAACAATGGAAATTCCGCTCTGAAATGAAAACAAATCGAAAAGAATCCTAAATATGCTAAAAAAAAGGCAAAAACAAATATAATGGCCAATAGTAACATCTTTATCATTTCAGTTTCATTGATAACGAAAAACAAAATATGCAAATGAAGAAAATTGCAACTCTCCAGTCGGTCATCAGTTTAGCTACCTATCCACCAACACACAATACCACTTTAATATAAAGTGCGTTAAAAAAATAGTTTCAAAACCATATGTTTATAGACTCAACAAATTTTTATTAAGTGCATGCATATCGTCAATGGTGTTTACCCATTTCTTATTATAATTTCAACTTATTTTTGTTTTTAGATACTCTACGGAATTAGTAAGACTCTCTGAAATTTGTTGGGAATCTTTTTATAAAATCGAAAAACAAAACATACATTTTGTGTCTTCTTTTAAATTGTATTCTGCAATTGCATGTTAGGTAACGAACGCAATCGCTATTTATTAAAGTCGTCTGTTTCAGATTCTATACAACACTGCGTTAGTAGCAACCATAGCAACAGCAATGACTAAACAAATGGTAGCGTAAATAGTAAATCCAATCGCAAGAAAAAAACAAACAAAAGAAAACTAAAAAAATTTTAAAGAGAAATATTGTATGGTATGGCTGCTACACCATATTAAATAAAATTATTTTATTTTTACTTAAAACTCGAATAGTATTGTGCGGCCATGTACTGCTTAATCGTTTACAATTGTTTACAAAAGATTGCTAGTGTATGTACTGTTGTAATGCAGTTGTAAGTATCGCATATACTTCATTCTTTTTTTACACGGTAGATATGTTCCATAAAAAACCGTGAAAATAAAAGACATGAAGTACATGGATAAGAAGTGGTGTGAGAAGGGGAATGGAACCAAACTTTGTAAAAAAAAAAAAACGTATAAACAAAATAATTTACATCTTTATAAAAATCTAATTAAAATTTTTATAAGCGTTAATGCATATTTTATTTCATAAAATGAAAAGCGATTCAAATCTTATTAAAATAAAAGTAACATAAATTTAAATTCATTGTAGTTCAGAAAGTCAAAAAAATAATACGAGTTGATAAATAAGTGGTACACTCACCAATTCTTAAAGGTAATTTACACAAACTGAAAATCATCAGAAGTTCATAAATAAAAAATTAAAAGCGTCAATGTGATGATGAAAATAACAGAAATCTATTTGTTGCTATTATCGAATGTCATACGTGATCTTTTATGTAAGGTTGGTTCAGAATACCAGTCAACTCCAACAAGATTAACATGATCAGTTTCCAAGTGTTATTAAACGTAGAATAACAAAATCGGTTGTTAGCCATTGTGATTCAGTTTTAAACAGCTCTTAGTATAATTCATAGTAATGAGTCATTTCAGATGCTATATCAAATATCACCGTGTTCAGTTAAAAGCACCTTTAAAAGTTAAAGGGAACTGGAAGGTTAGGATGATCCTCCCTTTAGCTTAACGCTCACTTCTACCATATTGTCCACTTATAATAATCAAAAGCAATTTATCTGTCCCTTAAAATCCTCCCTTTAGTTAACGACAAATTGTAATAATGGACCTAAATTTTTAAGCTTATAATCACTTTTATTATCTTTTAAAGGAATTACATCTTTTTTATTTTAAATGATTATTTAACTGAAAAATATTATTATTTTGCATCACTTTTCATTTCAAATGCTACAATACAGTAGAAAAAACTATGGTCGTCGGAAAGGTCAGTTTTAATTTTCTATTCTAGTTTATTTAAATAAGATTCAAATAAGGCATTTAAACATTTAAATAAAATCAAAAATTTATCAGTAACTTATCTGGTAAATTATCTTATATCAACTTTTGAAATACCCTTCATGCGTAGTGTGACTACAAATACGGTTTACTTTCAAATGTTTAGCTGAAAAACAATTACAAGTTTTTAACTTGTTTAGAAACAATAAAGCGCACTGAATAAAAATTATTTTCTGTACTATTTCTTCACACAAAAAAAAAAAAAATAGCTAAATAAATAAAATACAGTTGTATCTAGGGATGCCAATCGGGAATGGTTTTTAAAAATCCCGGGATTCGGGATTTTTCAAAAAATCCCGGAATCCCTATTTCGGGATCCCGGGATTTTCGAGAATTCTGAATCCCGAACAAAAATTCCTGAAATTTCTCACTTTTAACACAAAAACGGATTTTTTTCTTATATAATGTTTATTTAAAAGTTTTTTAAGTGAAAAATACTTAAAACAAACAACATATTTCACTTTTATTAACAAAAATTAGTTATTTATAAGTAATTTCATAAATTATATTTGAGGACCTACACAAATATTATGTAAAAAATAAAGACAAATAATATAATATTAACAATATTTATCAGTGTACATTAGAATTAACAAAAATTAATTTTCATTTAAAATTAAAAATTCATAAATCACATTTGGAGACCTACATACATATAATGTAAAACATAAAGCAAATACATATTGTTACGAAAGTGGAAATGGTGTTGTTAAAATTATAAACACAAGCTCCAAAAACAACACTATATACTTGATCAATGAATGAGTAAAAAAATATAGCAACAAAAATAAAGCGCTTGTTTACAAGTCAAGAATAAGGGATAAAAGTCGTAAATAACCAACAAAAAAATGAAGAAAACAAAGAAGTAAACAAGCAACAACAACGTGCAGTATAAAATAGCGGGTAGACAAATAAACCAACAACAAATAATCTGCCTGGACGAATGTAAACAAGAAACAACAAATTTAAAAAGAGGTTGTTTAAATTTTTAGAATGTTCCCGAAGGCCGTCATCATCCTTCGAGGGCATTCATCACACTAATGCTCCAGTGATATAAAAGGCAAGACAAAGCGAGCAAGGAGGATTCAGAATTCAGAGTTTGAGTTGAATCAGTCGTGTATGCAGACGGTACGTTGTATTCGGAGTTTGAATTAAGCTAGTCGTGTATAACAACGTTAAGTTGGTTGAAGTGATAAATCAATCGATTGTGTGAAGTCACGAGATCGAGCTATAATTCGGTTAGACTTGTGTGGAGACAAGTTTCGTCTGAAGGAAAAAGTTGATAGTGTTGTGCTTACAAAAAGGTTGTGAGCGAAGAATAACTAACAAGTGTTGTTGCTTACAAAAAGGTTGTAAGCAGAGAATTATCACGAACAAACACATATTGCGAAAATTATCGTTGTATACGTGGAATAAGTTCGAACAGTGGCACAAAAGTTGTGCAGATAATAAAGAATTAATTAAAATTAAACACAAATTTATTTTTATTTTATTTGCAATCTACGAACTCGTATTTTTAACGTTTTTAAAATGTAAAAACGTAACAATATATTAATATTTGTTAATCTACATTAGAAAAGTACATAAAAAATATTATTATGACAAAATAAATAGAACGAAAAATCCCGGGATTTAAAATTAAAAAATCCCGGGTTTCGGGTTTTTTAAATCCCGAAAATCCCGGGAATTTCGGGAATCGGGAATTCCCGTTTGGCATCTCTAGTTGTATCATCCCTCATATATTAAAGTAAAATAGAAAAATAATTTTTTTAACCTCTAAATTTCTTAATTTTAAGTTGACTCACTTTAGAGAATCCAGTGCGATATACATATATTCAGATATTTCCAATATTATAGAATGAATAATACATTCTGGTCTGGTTTTTTATTTGAAATATGCATGTATGTTGGTGAAGTCGCCGTGGTCTAGTGGGTAGTGTGTTGGCTTATTAGACAAAAGGCCCGGGTTCGTATCCCAGGTCAGACATCAAAACGAAAAATATTTCTTCGGCGACTTCCTCTCAGCAGATTTCTGGCAAAGACTCTGAGAGTAAAAATTGCCATGAAAAGCTTCTCAAAAATCTGTCGTTCGGAGTCGACTTTAAACTGTAGGTCCCGCCACTCATGTATGAAATTAACGCACACAACATAAGTGGTGTGAGAAACTAGGTCGTAATCCTGACTGAAGGGTTGTAATGGCCAATTATGTTATGTTATGTATGTTGGTATTTCTAAAATTTCCCTTACAATCGTAAAAGAACTCACAGTTGTCTAGTAAGTTTTATGGTATCTTCAACAGAACGAAATATGAAAAAATATTTCTTCGGCGACATCCTCTTAACAGTCTTATAGCAAAAACTCTAAAAGTAATTAAAATTGCCATGAAAAGCTTATCAAATATCTGTCATTCGGAGTCAACTTTAAACTTTAGGTCTCGTCACGCATGTATAAATTTAAATCACACTATATAAGTGGTGTGAGAAGCTAAGTCATAATCATGACTGAAGAGTTCTACTGACCAATTATGACACGAATGTGCCAAAGACAGTCGTATTAAATAACTCAACTAGCTAAATCCCGGTGTGCATCGTTACTCTTATCGATATCTATACAGATAAAAATGAATGTGTGTTTATTTGTTTGTGGGTTTTTTGTTTGAAGTCTATAGACGGCTAGACTGCTGGACGGATTTTCTTGAAATTTTAACAGTACTTTTGGCAGCTTTAGATGTTGATGCTCGTAGTCTCTCTCCTTCTAGACGTACACCTAGGCGATCCGGTATCTCATCAGTTTTTGATCTTGATGATTGGGATCGTTTTCTTCTAAGACGTGCATCAAGTTGATCAGGTCGCTCAGCAGCTCTGGATGTAGTCGTAGTCTACACGTACATTTCGTTGATCTCCTGTTGCTGCAACTACTGCGTTTTGCAATCGTATTCTCTCCCTTTCTAAACGTTAATCACGTTGAACTGGAGCCTGAGAATCTCAGATCTTTCAACATTTATACGAACATCACGTTCTACGGGAGTTTCATCAGCCCTTTGTGATTGTAAATTAACTGCATTCTTGGTGTGTTTATAACACGAAAATTTTTTATGTGGCATTTTTTGTTTTTAATTTACCACAATATGATCACTCACAAAATAAAATTTTCACTCGTTTAGAATCTGGGATTCAAATGATTCGCGAAAAAGATTGTAAGTACAATTTAAGTACTTCCTTTCAATCATTATTAGACAAATATACCATAACAAGATGAAAAATTTTGGGCAATAGAAAATATTTAATATTTTTTATTAGAGTGACCATAAAGATTTGTTCTGTATTATATAACCACAAGTAACAATTGATTTTTTAAAAAATTATGTCAATTAATAAATTAAGGCAGTATAGTGTTATCAATGGTCTGTGTCTACTATTAATGGTACCTAAGTTACATATGTCCCTCTATGCGTCCATATATTTCCCTATCGTGAAATGTTCATATGTGTGTCACAGGCTCTAGATTCTAACTCTAATAGTTTTCCATGTACACGAACTTTTATATATGGACGGTCTCGTTCTTATTGCTAGTCTGGCAATTTTTTCACAAACTATTCATATGGATTTCATTCTTGCCCGCGCACAATTTCATTGATTTAACTCTAATGATATAAAAAGTATTAAATTTAAGTCATATGGGAAGTACCACGACCGCTTTTCCTAGTCAGCCCATTTTCGTTTTTAATATTTTTATGGGAGATTACACGCCCATTACAGCAAGTATGTCCATTTTGTTCATATAGACGTCAAATTTGTCCCTAAAAAATTTGAGGCACCTCGCCTACTTGAAATTTTAAAATAAAAAGTAGCCTATAGTTCCCACCACACATACAGGGAGGTACTGTTAAAATTTCAAGAAAATCGGTCCAGCCGTCTATAGACTTCAAACAAACCCACAAACAAATAAGCACACATTCATTTATATATATATAGATACAAAACAAAATTCGATTAAATTTAACGAATAACTAAAAAATTCCAGAGAACATAAACATTTTTATCATTTAAGTTTTTTATAACAGATTCCCCAAAATTTATGTTAAACATATTACAAATAATACTTAGGGTCGTTATTACAACTTGCCTTTAACTAAAGGGCGGATTTTAACGGGCAGATAAATTGTTTTTCATTATAATAAGTGGACAATATGGAAGAAGTGAGCGTTAAGCCATTCAATATGGTAACTTTAAATATAAACAAAATCAGCATATACAACAAAAAACGAAGCCCGTCGCTGCCAATGCGTTAAAAGAAAAAAAAAACTTATTTAATTGAGCAGTGTTATTGACATTGTTCCGGCAGTGCCATATTTTTTGAAAAAATTAACTTTATTTTACCTGTAAGTTAAAATAACGAAAAGAAGTTGAAGGTAACTTTATAGTTCCATTTAGCTAACGGTACCTTTAACTAAACCCAAGTTTAACGGTAAGTTGTAATAATGGCCCATAGTATACTAAAAATTTTAATTTATCCAAAATACAAATGTATATTATTTAATGCTATTTGTTTACACTTTCGTGTACGCATAACATACATACATATACATATTATATACATACATACATATATACCAAATGAAGTTTTATTTACGAGAATGTTTTATAAATCTGTTTGTGTGTGTTAAAAAAGCTTCATTGAAACAATATCGCGGATTACTCATACATATAGTCAAAGTCTTGCTTTTCTACGTCAATCATACCGATTACGAACTATGCTACTACACAACAATGAATTTCATTTATAAAGTTTCAACAAAATCGTGGGTGAATGAGGTAAAACGTCTCTCATTGGTACGTACCACCATATACTATGAGAAACTCATTGATTTTTTTCTTTTTTTGTACCAATTTTAGTTCAGTTTGCGACTTCATATGAAGTAAAACAAGTGGAAAATTAGAAAAATATGAAACAACTTTTGCGTAATAAATTGTTAATTGATTTTTCACTCATTTACTATTAGAAAGTTGAAGAAGAATTCAAAAAGTAATATTTATAAATATTTGTAAAAATCAATTGAGAAAGGTTTTTGTAAACAACATAGTTCAAAATTAAATCACATAAGCAAAAAAAAAATTATAAAAACAATTTACGTACGTTTTTCTTTCAAAAATTGCTAATTTATTAAGCAAATGCAACAATTTGGCGAAAATAAATTCGATAGAGCCGTTTTTAGTTTTCAATTTCCTTATGGTATATGTATGTATGTACACACTCCTATGTATCAAAAATTTCTATGCATAACTATGAATATATATGATACATATAAAAATAATTATGTTTATAGAGTTGTGATTTAAACGTTATACAATGAGAGGTATGTATGAACATACATATGTAAATAAATTTGTTAATTTTGTTATGTATACTGCAAATAAATAAAATGAACAGTTAATCGTTTATATTTGGTTTTGGTCAAAACATATAAATAAATCCTTTTTTTTAGATTATATTCAAACGTCGGCACAGAGAGAACAGATAAAAATGTGAGTGTATTTGAGAGAGGCATGTGTATAACCCAGAAGAAAATTGTTAGTAATATTTTCAAGTGCAACCTCATATAGTAGAAGGTGGAAAATGTACAGTGCTAAATACCTAAAGACTGCGTATTTATTCCTAAATTGGAGATCATTTCTCAGTGTTATTAGTTTATAACTGAAATTTCAAAAAGAAGCGACAAGAATCTGTTTCACTGTAAGCTAACAAACAACTGAATGCATTTTTACGCTCTTTTTAACGAGCGTTTGTGTCCTATGTGTGTGTGTTTAAGAGTCGAAGATGATCTCCCCTGAGGGATACTGGTGGTTATGTTTGTTTATATAAAATTTCACTTTTTTTTGTATACTAATTATTTATTTCAGAAGTGAAATTAACGTATCTTCCAAAACATAAAAATTGCAAAGTGCCTAAATTTAATAATACAGCTCTATACGACCACGTTTAGATTTTTGTTTTCAATATCCGGCTTATTCGTTAAAACGCATTGTTCGTAATATCCGGAGCTAAGTTAAAAAAATAAGCGTGTATGTAGTATTTTTAATATTGTTACGTTTTTACGTGGATTGCAAATAAAATAAAAGTTTATTAGAATTTAGTTTCAAATCAATTGTTCGGACAATTCTGTTTACCACCTTTAACGATTTGACTTTCTTTCACACTCTTCTGAGTACACAATAACAAGTGTTCGTTAGGTCTTTAATACGGAAATCGTCAAACCACAATTATTTTTTTCATAAGTAACGTGTCTTCACACAAGACTGACCGAATTCTTTCACTATAAATGTAAACAAGTTCTTTATTACTATTTGTATATTTTGTTTACGTTTGTCATTGAAGAGTTATTATTGATTGCTTATCCATTTTTTATATTGCATGTTGTTGCTGCTTGTTTACTTCCTTATCTCCTTTTTTATACTAACATTGTTGCTATATTTTTGTTAATTCATTGATCATATAAACAAGTCCATTGTTTTGTTTTTGTAGATTTTGTTTATCATTCTAATAACAACATTTCCATTTCTGTAACAATATTTCATTAAAAGAACGCCTATACATACTTCATTTAAATATAAGTAAAATTAATTAAAATTCAGTGAATTAAAGTCACCACTTTAATTGTAAATTGATTTGATTATAAAATTTTTCCAGATCCAGAAATATAAAAATTTCATTGCATGTGGAACCATTGAAAAAGTTTGATCTCCATGCTTGGGAAGTCACCTTGCCTTACAGTTTTTCTATTGCGATACCCAAAATTGTTTTCAACATCTCTAAAAAAGATTTTCACTTTTATTTTAGAATTGTCATATATGCGGTTCGTATTTTTTGCATAAATCTGTAACCCGCAATCCATTTCGAAGATCATCTATCATTTAAACTTTATCCTTTAACAGCCTATAGTTTATTTCTTTTAGGGCCATTATTACAACTTCCCGTTAAAGTTGGCGTTAGTTAAAGGTACCTTTAGTTATAGTGAACGCCAAAGTTACCTTTAACTTATTTTCGTTATTACAACTTACAGATAAAACAACTTACAGATAGCAAAGTCGAGTTCCCAACAGTGGACTTGGTTTTTTTTTGTTGTATATGCTCGTTTTGTTTAAATTTGAAATTGCCATATCGAAAATAGTATGATATGGCAAGTTCAAACCTAAAGTGACTTTTAAAGGTTAAAGGTAAGATGATCTTCCCTTTAGCTTAACGATGACATTTGTCTTATTGGATACTCGTAATAATGAAAGACAATTTATTTCTCCGTTAAAATCTTCCCTTTAGTTAACTGCAAGTTGTAATAATGGCCCTTAAACACATATATATTATATTTTTTCTTATTAAATTTCGAATTTATATGTTGTACCGAGCCTAAAATAAATTGATTGTTTGTTATATAACGTAATTCGTGTAAAAAATTTTGGTGTTCGCTGGATTGAATGTCCGTTAAATCGGAAAAACTACTGTATTAGCTTTCTTCTAGAATGCGTGCTAATGTATAACTATTTTGTTGTGATTTGAACCTTTCCAACATTTCGGTCGTCATCTCTTCAACAGCTTCAATGTTGTCTTACCGGATTGCAATACTACCTGATTTTGCCTTGTAACGAAAAACTCCTCTTAGGATTAAAAAGAAATTCTAGTGGGGTTAAATCGCATAATCTGGTTGACTGCTATGAAACGTGAGTGTAATTACCAATTTATTAAATTCGCTTCGCAAAAAATGCATGATGGGGAACTGTCTTCCTGAAACCACATGTCTATCACGTCCAATTATTTCATTATGGACAAAAAAATCAGCAATCATGACACAGTACTTGTCCCTATTAACTATCCAAATCCAATTATTCCATTTTGGGCAAAAAAAATCAGCAATCATCTCATACTACTTGTTTCCGTTAACTGCAGCGTTGCTATTTTCATCATTCTTAAAGACGTGTAATCAACTTACAGGACGGCACAGTCAATTTAAAATTCAATAATTCTGTTAGTTGACTTTTCAGTGAGCTTCGTTGCCGAAGATAATTTTTGGATAGAAACACATTTCTCACACGTTATGAATTGTGATAATAAATTTCAATGATTCATAGGCGTTATTGGTTGTGATCTGATATGAAGCACAAGAAAAACCAACGAAAACACAATGTTGTAACTATTTTTTCTGCTGAGATAAACTAATCATGTTAACAAATTAAAAATAAAAAAATTACCCACTATAGAGCATTAAAAGGAGTATATTGTCATATTTCTTTTATTTTTGTTTAAATCTCAAAGCTAAGATTTAAACTCAGAAGTCTTGTCCAACACACCACCAAACTTACTTACTTACTTACTTAATTGGCCATAACAACCCGATTATCGGATTTCGGCCTGCCGCAACACATCCTTCCAGGCGCCTCTGCTTCTTGCGCGCCTGCGCCAATTGGTCACACCAATCGATGACAGGGCTTCTTCGATTTGGTCCTTCCAACGGATACAAGGTCGTCCTCTTCGCCGACTTCCGCAGATCCCCGCATCAAACACTCGTCTCGCCGGAGCATCCTCCTCCATTCGAACGACATGGCCGAGCCAGCGTAGCCGCTGGATATTAATGCGCTGTACAACGTCCATGTCGTTGAGGAGCTCATACAGCTCACTGTTAAATCGGATGCGAAAATCATCGCCAACTCGCACTGGACCGAAGATCTTACGTAGGACTTTTCTCTCGAATACTCTCAAGGCAGCTGCATCAGTTCTTAATAGGGTCCATGCTTCTGCGCCATAGAGAAGCACGGGTAGGATGAGCGTCTTGTAGAGTATTAGTTTCGTCTTGCGAGAGAGGTCTCTGCTACTCAATTGCCTATTGAGACCATAATAGCACCTGTTGGCAAGAGTAATCCTGCGCTTGATCTCCAGACTGACATCATTTTCGGTGGTAACGGCGGAGCCAAGGTAAATGAATTCCTTGACTGTATCAAAAGTATAGTTATGGGCCGTAATATGTGAATCAATACGCCGCACGGCTCTACTTGTCGACAACATATACTTCGTTTTGCCCTCATTTACTGCCAAACCCATCTTCTTAGACTCCCGTTCAATAGCACTAAAGGCAGCAGTGACATCTCGTTTGGTACGCCCTATGATGTCGATGTCGTCAGCGTACGCAAGCAACTGGACACTTTTTTGAAAAATAGTGCCATTACGATGCACTCCCGCCTTTCGCAGAACACTCTCCATGACGAAGTTGAAGAGGTCGCATGATAAGGGATCGCCTTGTCTGAAACCTCGCACGGTATCGAAAGGTTCGGAGAGGTCCATTCCTACCTTGACGGAGCTGCAGGAATTGCTCAACGTCATTCTGCATAGCCTTATCAGCTTAGCAGGTATACCGAGCTCAGACATTGCGGCAAATACACGATCCCTTATGGGGCTATCGAAAGCAGCCTTATAATCGACAAAAAGATGGTGTGTGTCGACTTGATTTTCGTGAGTCTTTTCCAGGATTTGGCGTAGTGTGAAGATCTGGTCGATGGTGGACTTGCCAGGTCTGAAGCCGCACTGATAAGGTCCGATCAGTGTTTTGACGAGTGGCTTCAGTCGTTCACACAATACGCCTGTAAGAACCTTATATGCGATAGGGAGAAGGCTTATACCCCTGTAGTTGGCGCATATTGTAGGGTCTCCCTTTTTCAGGACGGGACAGAGGACACTGAGGTTCCAATCGTTGGGCATACTTTCCTCTAGCCATATTTTGTAGATGAGCTGGTGCATGCGCCCTACCAACTCATTACATCCGGTCTTAAACAATTCAGCGGGGAGGCCATCAGGACCTGCCGCTTTGTTGTTTTTAAGTCGCATAATCGCGACTTTAACCTCTTCATGGCTAGGCGGCGGAATCTCCACGCCGTCATCATCGATCGGGTCCGGAACATCATCTCTAGAGGCGGTATTGATGTCGTCATCGCCTTGCAGCAGAGTAGAGAAGTGTTTCCTCCACAACCTCAGCACCCCTTGCGGATCCGTAACCAGGTTTCCATTCTCATCCTTGCAGGAAGACACTCCGGGCTTATACCCCTCGGTCAGACGCTTAACCTTTTGATAGAATTTTCGAGCGTCATTCCTACATCTGTACATCTCGACTTCCTCACGCTCACGCCTTTCCTGCTCCCTCTTCTTGCGTCTGAAAAGGCGTCTCTCATCCCTTCTCCTCTCTCTGTAATTTTCGACAATGGCTCGCGTAGCGGCCGACTGCAACGTTTTTCTGTATGCGGCGTATTTCGCTGCAGCTGCCTCGCGACACTCCTCATCGTACCATTGGTTTCGTTGGGGTGGGCGCTCAAAACCAAGGACTGTTTCCGCAGTATTGCGCAAGGAGTGGGAGATGTTGGCCCACAATCCGCCAATGTCGCTGAGATTGGATGGGGAATGACGGAGCTTATCAGAGAGTTGAGCGGAGAACGCCTCAGCTGTCCTTTGTGATCGCAGCTTCTTAACGTCCAGCTTTCGCAATGCACTAGAGCGCGCAGTCCTCGAGGCGCATATGCGCACTCGGAACTTGGCTGCGACAAGGTAGTGGTCCGAGTCGATGTTTGGACCTCTAAATGTGCGCACATCTAGTACACTGGACACGTGCCTTCCGTCAATCACAATATGATCGATCTGGTTGGATGTTGATCGATCGGGGGACATCCAAGTGGCCTTGTGAATGTCGAGATGCTGAAACCTGGTACTACATACTACCATGTTACGCGCCGCGGCGAAATCGATCAGCCTCATACCATTGGAGGTAGTGTTTGCGTGGAGGCTGAACTGTCCGACAGTGGGGCCAAAGATACCTTCCCGCCCGACCTTCGCATTAAAATCCCCGAGGACGATTTTGGCGTCATGGGCCGGGCACTTATCATATACGTCCTCGAGTTTAGCATAGAAGGCATCCTTAACCACATCGTCCTTTTCTTCCGTCGGGGCGTGAGCACAAATTAGGCTGATGTTGTAAAATTTTGCCCTGATGCGGATTGTGGCTATTCTTTCGTTCACTGGCGTGAACCCCGAGACAAGGTGACGAAGTCTCTTATTAACCACAAATCCGCATCCGAATTCGTGCTTATCAACATGGCAGCTGTAATACACATCGCAAGATGCTAGCCTTTTGCATCCTTGTCCTATCCATCGCATTTCCTGTATGGCAGTGATGTCCGTCCTACATTTCATAAGGGCATCCGCCAGTTGGGCGGAAGCGCCTGCCCTATAAAGGGTGCGGACGTTCCACGTACCTATTCTCAAATCGTTGTCCTTGAAACGTTTGCCGTGGTCGTCAACTTTAGAGGGAATCTTTTTAGAGGCTATTGTATAGGCTTTCATTGGATTAAATTTTTACGTGGTGGGTTCCAAGCCCTACGCACAACCCGAATTTAACGTCCAGGGGATTGGACCTCGCTGCACGCATTAGTTAACATCTAGCGGGTGCTAGAATGCCATCCAGGAGGGGCCACGAGGAGGCTGCGTGTCAACTTGAATACAGCAAGACAAGGATCGCCCTGGTGGTCGCCATGTTGGCCACAGTCAGAAACTTTGCCTTGTTTGCATGCATTCCATCCCTCCCTACACCAAACTATTGCTACTAAATTGCAGCGGTCTTAAAAATGTTATCGACGGGACTACAACAGAGAATTGTTCTGAATATACTAATTCACAAACTATTTTAAGAAAAAAGTTATTAAAGCCTTGTAGAAAGCTTACATTTGTTCAAACTTGCTAACATTCTGTCATCAATAAACTGAATAGAACCGCAATACTGAGTAGGGTTTTAATTCTTTAAAAAACAGTCTCACTACTCAAAACGGTTTGGTGTTCCATTCAGCGTTGCCGTTTTGGTTATTTTTAAATAAATTTGGTTATTTTTTTTTTAATGTGTAAATGTGTATTTTTTTTCATTTTGGTTATTTTTTTTATTATCGTTAATATTATTTGAAAATTTGCATTACAAGTTTTGCAATCGTTAGCAAAGCGTTTTATATCTTTAAGCGTTTTTACTACGTTCAAATAAATAAAAACCTTAATTTCGATGGCTTAATATAAAAAATGTATAACTCGATTTTTTATGAGAAACGAAAAACTTAATAAAATCTGTAAAATTTTAGATGCAACAAAAATTTTAATACGGTTTTTTAATAACAAGCAGCAACACATTTTACTTCTCATTTAAAAAATTTTTAATTTTTGTTTTAATGAAGTTTTTGAAAAAAAATTTAGTTAGGCCTTTTTTATACTGAGTTGAAAGTGAACTATATTATAACAATTCAGATTTAAATAATGAACGGTAGTAATTAAGAGGATTAAGTCAAACGTAAATTGTAAAAATAAGTTCTTATAAGACAAATTATCTTAAAAAAGATGACAATATATAGGTAAAAACTTTTTAAGTCCTGTCCTGTTGGTTGTCCCATTTCTTCTTAGTGATTGCTATTTTCTTCTTATAAAGTGAATTAGAGGGTATATCTTTCATCGCCGACTTTGATCTATGTGAGAGTAGAGAGCAGTAGTAGTTAATAGTTTTCTAAGAGGCTTAAGTGACCGTTCTTTATTTGACATGCTAAAATATTGAAGGCCTTCCTTTCTTTTTTTTCAATTTACAACATATATCTGTTCCGACTTTCTTGCAATATTTTTCCTTGTTCGGTTACCATTAGCATTCTCCGAATCAGAGTCAGAATTTTCGTTCATTCCTATAATTTTTATTGCATTATTAAAGTTTTTAATGTTAGTACCGTTTTGTTAGTATCTCATTTTTTAGGCTTGTCAAAAACAGAGAAACTTGTCAATTTATAGCCGCCGTTTTTAAGAACTCGTCCCGCTGCCGAAATTTGTAAGCAACTTTTTCACTTTTTGTAAGTGAATTTCTTATTTGGGAAATATAAACGCACAACTTCAGTAGCGACTATAATTTTAGAACGAAATTAAAAATTAGTTAGTACTTTTTTTTTCAAAAATTCATTGTCATGAATTAGGCCTTTTTTTAAAATCGTTATAAATCTGATATTTGCAATTGTTTCCATCTGAAATTTTGAGGCAGAGTGCATCTGACATCTAAACTAAAAACGCTGTTTCGAAAAAAAACTGAGTTAGCCCTTTTGTATATTAAGTCATCGATTTTTAGTTTAACTACACAGAACAAATAAAATGTTTGTATTAAACTTTAAATTTGTTAAAAACAAATGCATTTACATAAAAAAAAAATTTTGGTTATTTTTTGGCTTATTTGGTTATTTTTTATTTAATTTTGGTTATGAAATTTTTTTGGTCGTGGCAACGCTGGTTCCATTACAGAATTACTTTAACATCATCGGCTTCTGAATTATCAGCAATAATTGTGCTTAATTCAGATAAAATAGTTTTCCAAATAATTTTTTACAGGAACAGCGTAGAAAATAAACTTTTCTCATCTAAAGGCAGAGTTAAAGCGTTGGCAAAAATATCAGTAAAAAATAATTAATTAAGTAAGCAAAATAGTAAAAAATTAAGTCAGCGTTTTACAAATAAACGACGAGTAAAAAATAGGCCAAAAATTCGATTCAGAGGGAAGGCCACGTTATCATTCTCATCTTTACAAGAAGATGCTCCTGGCTTAAAACCTTCAGTTAGGCGCTTAACTGTCGATAGAATTTTTGAGCGTCATTCCTTTTATTCCTATATTTATTATATACATCGACTTACTCATGCTCTCGCCTTTTCTGCTTCCTCTTACTGCATCTGAAAAGGCGTTTTTCATCTCTTCTCCTCCCTCTATAGTTCACGACAATGGCTCGCGTAGGGGCTGACTGCAAAGTTTTTTGGTTGTATGCGGCGTTTTTCGCTGCAGCTGTGTAGCAACACTCCCCATGGCACCATTGATTTCGTTGAGGTGGGCGCTCAAGAACTGTTTCCGTAGTCATGCGCAAGTAGTGGAAGATGCTGGTCCATACTCCACCATTGTCGCAGAGATTAGATGCGGAACAATGGAGCTTATCCGAGAGTTACGCGGAGAACACGTCGACTGTTCTTTGTGATAGCAGCTTCTTAACGTCCAGCTTTCGCAATTTACTAGAGCGCGCAGACCTCGATACATCTGAAAGGTTCCTATCGCTTTAAATTATGTATCTCCCGTAATGCCTTCTTCATTTGCGCAACTGTTACAATTTTGAATTTCGAAAGCTGAGCAATAACGCAGTTCGACAATAATCTTGCCTGTCTTGCCTCCCTTCAAATATCACAGTAAGGACCATTATTTCATCTTGCCGTTAAACTTGCGTTTTGTTAAAGGTAGCTTTAACTAAAGGGAATTTTCGTTATTACAACTTACAGACAAAATAAAATTATCTTTTTCAAAAATATGGCAGTGCCGGAGCAATGTCGATAAAACTGCTCAATTAAACGCAGTGGCAACGAATTTGAAATTACCATATTGAAAATAATATGGCAAGTTCAAACATAAATTTAACTTTACAAGTTGTCGGTAGGATGATCCTCCCTTTAGCTTAACGCTCACTTCTACCATATTGTCCACTTATAATAATCAAAAACAATTTATCTGCACGTTAAAATCCTCCCTTTAGTTAACGGCATGTTGTAATAATGGTCCTAAGTTCAAGTGCAGATCTTCGCACTACTGTAATCTATTATCTATACTTTAGTAATAGATTAAAATTATCGAATAAAAAATATTGAACATTTGTAAATACTTAAAAATGAATAATTTTATCCAAATACTGCTTTTATAATACATCTTCGCATTACTGTTCGCCAACACTCTACATATTAAAGACAAAAATTACATGCCGGCGAATACTTCATAACTTTTTGTCTATACGGGAGTACGAACTCATCGCGCCAATTCATTAGCGCTGTTGAACAACTTTGCCTTTTTGGTTGCCCAAACTGAAAAAAAAGGAATAGTCTAACTAAATCGGAATAGACTAAGAATTTGTTATTTCATTCGTTCTTTCTATTATATTATTTGGAGTTGGAGCCTGCTACTTATCGTACGTACTAACTGCTCCGCCGGGTGGTTATTTCAGTTATTAGTAGCGAAATAAATGAATATTTGCTGCGTTGGTGTGTGGTGGTGGAATTAATGCCGCTACCACCTCCTCCTAGTTGATTACAGTTAAAATTTGTTTTCAAGAACTTTCGAAGTACGTATTTAGTTTTTCTTTTTTTACTTACCTTTTATTTTTTCTTTTCCTTCATACATTTTTTATTTATTTTGTTGTATTTTTTTTTTTTTTGCTGCCTTCTGTATCTTAAACACAGATATTCTGTAAATGTTTTGAATTTGTGTGAACCAGCAGTGAGTATTTCAAAGAAAAAAAAAATACAGTAGTACCTTGATTATTCGATTATTCAGCAACATAATTATCCGGGATGGAAAAAGAAAATTTTTTAATCGACTTAATTTTATTTTGAATCGACTTAAATTTTTCTGCATCGGTTAACCGTGATTACCTCTATTATCCGTGATTATAAGCAAACATTTTTTTCTATTATTTTGGACGGTGGACTGTTTTCTGACAATAATATATTTTTTTTTATATTTTTGAAACACGTATGTAAGTTATTTTATTTATTTATTTTTATTCGTCTCTGAAATATTCCGTACATGCAATTAGCTAATATTACAAAATATGAAATTAAATTTAATTTACAAAAACTAATAATTTAAATACTTAATTACATTAATTTTCGTTAGAGAAAAATCAATCAGCTTATACAATTTATTATTTATTATTTTTATTTATTTTATTTTATTATATTCCACAATTAATTATTTTAATATATTTCACAATTATTTTTTTTTTTTAATATATTTATATTCTTTATTTAATATTTTGATTTTCACAGTGTCTCTTATTTATTCTTATTTATTCCTAAACTAACAAGTTACTTTTTATATTAATTATTTTTTTTCCCGAACTATGTTCTGTTCATATTGAAGCCAATTTTATTAATAATCTAAGCCCTAATTCTATTAACTCCTTCAACCCTGATCATTTGTTTGCAGTAGCAGAATTTTAAAACAGTAATTTACAACAACATAAAAGAAAGAATTTAAAAAAACAAAATTTATAAATGACTATTCAATGTTAAAGAACACCAACAACATAAATGTAAGATCAATTGAAAGTCATCAGTTGGAATGACTTTGAAATGAATTGTTGGTATAATTTATATTATGTTCTTACTTTTTGATTAAAATTAAAAAATGTAAAGAAGAAAAGTAACGGTAGTAAATAAATGATCATAGGTAAAAATTATTAATTTTGGTCTAACTTAATTATCATTATCTTTGTTATTATTACAATTATAATTATTATATGTTAATTAACAATTACCTACTATGTAGGCTCATACGCAATTTAATCAATATTATTATAACTTTATTATTATCTACCTACTATGTAGACTTAGTATAATATTAATTTTAACATAATCCTTAGAACTAAAAAGTTAAATATAAAAAATTAAAAAATATAAAACATGTGGTATATTAACTTGTACATAAAATCCTTGATTTATTTAGTTTTTATATAAATATGTACATATTCATTTATTAATTAATAAAAATATCTATTAAAAATACTAGCCAAAATTGGTACACAATTAACCGGGAAAATTGAATGCGAAATGCTTCCTATCCCGACCATCACGGACAATTAAGGTCCTACTGTAAATTGAAAACAAAAACAAAAACAGAAAAAGAAACCAAAACCAAAAAAAAAAAACGTGAAAAGCAATAATTGTAGATGAAAACGGCTCTAAAGGACCTTTTTGTTTAATAAAAATGCTCAAAACAATAATTGAGTTTAAGTAGGCGATAAAATTAAAATTATAATGCCGTCACTATTTCATGTTTCCTTAATATTAATTAATTCTATGCACATTAATTTCCATTAAATAGGAAAGATGATTCGCTTTTAACTGTAAACGATAGATTTCTATTTTCTATCTTCAGAATTGCGGATTATAAGTTCGATTATAAGCTTCTCTTGGGGAATATTTATTTTGTATAATATTTATTTCGAAATCACACATTTGAAATGTGAAACAACAAATAAAAAACATAACAGTTTTGTAATAACTATTCGAAATTATTTTAACAATATATTCAATTTTTTAAACTTATTTATAGTAACACAAAGAATTTTTTGATTTTGTTGCCTTCAAACGAAATTTGAAATAAACGGGCTCAAGACAAAATATGTATATTCAATTCACTTTTGAAGTGACAACTTAAACTCTATGTGAACTTTTTTATGTTGTAAATATGAATAATTACACAGCCCTGCATTGGTTTTGCAAAAAAGATGGCTCCAGGTGTTTCCGAAAACATTTTGCACGCTGGACACGAATCAAAAACTTTCCATAAGGTCAGGTTTTCGAGAAAAGGGGGGTTGAAACCCCTAAAAATAGCTTTTTTGGCCATTTTTAAAAAATTGTAGAGCTAAACACTGGCGTGCAAAAATTTATTGTCAAAAATTTACAATTGATCTTTGCTCTTTAAAATAAGCCCAAAGCCAAAATGGTTGCATACACCCTTAAAGTAGAAGGTGGGAGTAAGAGAAACACACTATGGAGTTCCTTAAAAATTTATTAGATTTACGTGAAAATTGTTACTCGGGGATTATTGGGGTCGCTGATTACAGTTCTTCATTCAGATTTAAAAAATTCAAAATGGCAGTCGAGGTTTATAAAAACAATTAGATTTACTTGATCCCCAAATTGCATCCACCTTTTTGAATTTGGAGAATGACTTTGTAAATTTAAAAGATATTAAAACAACATTTAAAGACTGTGTACGATATAACGTTATTGCCAACGGTCATAGAATCGACACATGGTCATGATAGTTTAGATAGAACGGGCGAAAACGCAGAGTTAACTGCAATTCGACGTAGCCGAGACTGGAAGATTTCGAAACGATTTGATGAAACCTTTTTTGGAGAGGAAGTCTTAGGTAGTCAACAACAATATGACAACACAGAATTTTTTATTTATTTTAGAACAAGGCGAATTCAAAGAAGGTGTAGTTATCAGCCAAGCTGACTGCTTTTTTGAGTACACGGGATTGTCAAATGTTTTGTATACGTATAGTAAGTAATAAAAAATTGTACACTTACTATCGCGAATACAGTTTTCAACAAAGTATTACTACAAAATTAAATTTATTGTCCTTAAGATTAAATAAAAGCTTAAAAACTATAACGTAATGTGTAAAGAAAATAACCATCGAAACTATGAAATTCAACATTTTTAGGCACAAAAAGTTGTGATTCTTTGACTACGGCGACCGGAATCACTAGAAAGTCATCTTGAATAAAATCCTGTGGAATAATTTTTTCTTAGTTTTTTATAACAATATTAATTTTTTTGTTTCGTTTTATATTTGTATTCTATACAACTTATAATTTATTCAAATATTCTTGATATTCTGGCAAAACTTTTGTTGTAGAATCCGCTCTTATGCTTCCCAGTATCCCTCTAAAGCCTAACAACCTGAGTGGTGGCGCAAATCAGCCAGTATTTAAAATTTTTTTTTACAATTTGTTTTTCAAATTTTTTATAAACAAACAGATACAAAAGGGATATAATGACAACTTTATGTCATTATAAAGATTCGCCTTTGTCATTTCTGGCTTACGACGAATTTCGTTTGACATAACCGGTCACACAAAAACAACAGAAATTGCGAATTGAGTTGTTGTACAATTGTTGTCACCTTATTGAATGCGCCATGTTTTAGAATTTATTTATTTGTTCAATACAATACAACAAGAATAAGGGCCATTAAACTTGGGCTTTGTTAAAGGCACCTATAGCTAAAGGGAACTGTAAGTGTATCTTATTTCGTTATTACAACTCACAGATAAAACTTTTTCATAAATGTCTACAACACTGCTCAATTAACTAAGTTTTTTTAAACGGAGTGTCAACGACGGGCTTAGCTTTTTTATTGTATGTATATTAGAGATGAGCGATCCAATGACTTTTGAAGAACGTTGTTCTCAGTGAACGTGATTTGTTAATCACTGTTCTTTAAAACAGTGATAGTGATCACAGTTTTAGATTTTCTAAAGAAACACATTAAAAAGGAATAAGTGAAAATATAATAATGACAGTAACGTATTTTATTAAGTCGTATGAAGAGACAACTAGATACATACTACGAAAAGACTACTAAACAAAATCAAAGTGGCCTAATCAATGTTATTATTTTTAATGTATTTTTTTTTTTTTTTTTTTTTTGTGTGAAGTTTGACAATTAAGTTTCAGTGAAAGTTCATGTATAAAGGACAAAAGTAAATAATCAGCATCATCTAATAGTAATCCTGCCTCGGTCAAAATAAAATGAAATAAATTTGAGTAGGTAACAATTTTGAAAGAACGACATTATTGGAAACTGTTATTTGGCAATTTAAATCACTGTAGTTACCAGTGAATTATCAATCACCGTGATTAAATCACTGTTTTGAAAATATCGCTCATTTCTAATGTATATGCTAATTTTGTTTATATTTGAAGTTGCCATATTGAAAATAATATAAGTATGGCAAGTTCAAACATTAACTTAACTTTAAAAGTTACTGGTAGGATAATGCTCCCTTTAGCTTAACGCTCACTTCTACCATATAGTCTACCTATAATAATCAAAAACAATTTATCTGTCCATTAAAATTCTCCCTTTAGATAACGGCAAGTTGTAATAATGAATGATTTATTAATTTAACAAAATTTAACACAAACAATTTAAAAAGAAAAGAAGCTTAAAATTTAAGAAAATTTAAGCAAGGAAAGGGAAAAAGAAACATTATTATCACAATAATTAAAAAAAAGAATGTCAAAATTACAATAAAATTATGGGGCAAAAAAATTTCTAAAATTAGCGAAAGTGCCTGAAAATTTCAGTTTTGTAAATGGTTTGCATTATTGATTATTTGTATTTAAGGGGGAAGTTGGAGTGAATGAAAAAGTAGAGCTGATTAAATAAGTTTGGTGTTATTTGAATCTGACAATTTTCGCCTACTTTTATTTGAGCTTAAGAACACACGTTATTGGTATTATTGTATTTGGAAAATGTAACAAGTACAAACTAATTATATTTGGAGTGCGACTATTTTGCTTATTGATAACCCTACCTTAGTCGTCGCTTGTGACGTAGAGATAATAACGTCGCACAAACTGATAAGACTATTTTCCATTGAAACAAAATTTATGTATTTTATAAGAAGTATAACAAATTCACTTGCTCACAACAAACAGTTGTATTTCTGTCGTTGGCTACTTCATTTCATTGAGGTAATGGAACTTATTTAGACAAGTGTTGTTATATTGAAAAAATATTAATTGTGAATACATGAAACGTATCGTATATTTCTGCAAAACTAAAGCACATATAATTTAAATAGAAGAAATTGTAATCGACAATTTCGTTTAATTTTACAAATATACGAATAAGAATTAACACATTCTTAATGTTCAAGGTTGAACGGTTCACGAGAAAGAAATTAATATTGAGAAAATAAAATTATAAAATAATAATAATAAGTTGTTATAAAAACAAAGGGTAAAATGCGAAAATCTATACAAATAACGTAAGTAATAAATAAAATAAACTACCTTAAGTAATTTTCTTAATACAAAAATTAGTTGCACGAGTAACTCATAGTCCACGTTATTCAGCTAGTTGAGTAGAACTCAAAAATACCTTTTTTATATATCTCGAACCCTCCAAACTTTTTTATTTGACAAAAACGGTTTTTTTTTACTATACGCACTAATTTCTGGATTACTCAAACATTTTTGACCCAATTTCCAAAATTCTTGTTGGAAAGGAGAGAGATGAATCTTTAAAATAGCATACATATGTGCATACCCTATTCGACTTAATAATGTTTGGGATTTGATGAAGTAAACTTGGAAAATTCGAATTTTTTCAAGTTTATCCATTCATAGTACCATAAAAATATGAGATAGTTGATAATATTCTTAAAGTCCATTCTCTTGTGAAGCGATTGAGTCATAATTTGATCAAATCGGACAAAAATTACCCTAGTTATTAATTATTTAAAAAGTTTAATAGTCGAGTGATATTTGTTATATATTTCATCAATTGAACTTTTAGAAAAACTTTCAGAATTTTCAGAAGATTGATCTTGATTACTTATGGACATGATCATGTGATCAACGAATAAACAAAAATATAGCAACAACATCAGCATAAGAAAATATAAGAGACAAAAGATGTAAATAACCAACAACATAGTGCAGCGTAAAAAAATAAAATGTCGGATAGATAAATACACAAGCAACAACTATTTTGCTTGGATGAATGTAAACAGGCAAAAGACAAAATGCGTAGAAGACACACAAACAAGAGAAATGGAAACAAGTTGTTTACATTTTAAGCACAGTATACTGTTATACTCTTTGCTCATAATAACGCTGAAATAATGTTGTACAAAAACAGCTTTTTAGTTTGCTTTTAGTAGATCATCAACAGTATAAAAGATAGTACAACAATAATATTGTACTCTTCATAGAGTCACAACATGCATTTCTTTTTTGCTCTCGGCAACCGAACATCTTCTTCGACTACAGCATTGCCAGTCACTTTTTTAAACTCATTATTTCTGGGTAAACTTATTTTTGACTTTATGGCAAAAGTAAGGGATGTATACTACAAAGTTTTTGTTTTTTAACGCAATTTTATTTTCATTTTCCATAATAAATTTTTTTTCATTTTTTGTTTAGCCACTGTAAAATTTAAATCATAGGTCCGAATGATCTGATGTTTGTTGACTCGCCAGCATTGCCATTTAAACTTTATATTTCTTGGGAAAAACCTTTTTATAAACTACTACTATTTTTACACTACTGATATTCGCATGGCAATAAATGAAATGAAATGAAAATGTAGCTTCAGTAGTAAAATATGCTCTTACAACACGAAGCATAGTTCCGTTGCTTCACAGGCAAACGAGTGTTGTTGCATACATTGAATAAATGAGAAATTCACATTTTCAGTGCACTCGTAAAATCAATATCAAAAGAGTACACTACAGTATTGCATTCGGTGAAGGGTAAGCTAGTAGAATGTCTTGTGCACACCTCTATCAAATACTTATAGTGTTCGCCTCATAAGGGCCATTATTACAACTTGCCGTCAAACTTGGGAACTGTAAAGATGCCATTAACTTATTTTCCTTATTACAACTATAGATTATGGTAAATAAGACACGTTATTTAAGTTTTAAACTATTAATAATTATTATTAAATTTATTTTATATTAAAAAAGGTACAAAAGTTTTAATTTATGTTGAGAGATGATTTTCTACAACTGTAGCAGCGAAGACGACGCGAGGTATTAATTTCTGTTTTCTTTTTCTTCTGCATTCTAAAGTGTTGCCAGGCAATGCCAGGCAATGTCAATAACACTGCTCAATTAAACAAGTTTTTTTAACACAGTGGCAACGATGGGCTTCGGCTTTTGTTGTCTACGCTCATTTTGTTCATATTTGAAGTTGCCATATTGAAAATAATATTGGCAAGTTCGAACTCACCTCTACCATATTGTCCACCTAAAATAATGAAAAACAATTTATTTGCCCGTTAACGGCCTCATTTTAGTTAACGGCAAGTTGTAATAATGACCCTCAGATAATTCGGAATTTCAAAAGTTCAGTTGAACATTATCTGCATACATTTCTATATTACAACACTTCAAATCGTATCTAATAATGATCCAAATATGATACTTTGTGGCATAATTCTAAATATAGGCAGACTGTTCGATTTATTACCATCACAATATATAAATTGACTTCTTAACAACTGAGCAGTGGCACCTACAATGTGTGTATTTTTGACAAAGTATTATTATCAGCATTTATTATTCTTACCACTATTCTCCACTACTGTTAATTCCGTGGACTGTATGAGGGGTAGGGGGAAGGGCACGAAAAAGAAGAACTGATCCCAAACTGCTGCAAATTTTCGAACACTATAAAAAATTATGAACACAAACTAAAATCGTTTAGACACGATAATATACACAAAGCACAATAAACTTTCCTTTATTATTGCCGGCTTGACTTTTCACAAAAAAAAAGAAATTTCGGTTTTTTTTGCCACAAAATTTCTCATATTTTATTTTTCTTATTCTTATCTTATTTTGGTTAAACAAAATATGCACTTTCTTGTATTTATTTTACACACTTATTAAAATTATTATTATTATTAGAAAATGTTTAGAATTCAAAACTCTTTTTAACAGGCCGAATGCCTTCACAAAATGCGAAAATGATTAAGAAGAATTTGTACTAAAATTTACTTTAGCAGAATGTGTTGCCTTTAATTTACAAATTTATAATAATATAATACTCGTATGTAAGATCAACTTGAACAAATAAGGAGCCTAAATTGAATAGGTTACAGAATAATGTTAAAAAATGCAAAAGCAATCCTAAAAAAAAACAAGAAAACTTAGATTAATATTACAGCGCCATCTATTGCTTCTGCCCATCGTTAAAACAATACTGTTTATGTCGGCAAGGATGGGAAGTTTGGACTGTCAGACATAAACAACTACCTTGTTTCCTTTAGTAATTGTAAATATTTTTCCTCCATATTAAAATTACACTAAAAAGTTAAAGCCAAAAAAAAGTTATAATTTTTTGCTTACTATTGCAAAATGTTAAGTATTTGAAATATTTATCTTCTTCAGCATATTTCATTCTTTTTTTATATATGTATATACACGTAGTTCTATTCCCTCGATGTACTTGTGTTCATTTTAAATTCCTTTATCATCGCATATTTATACAAACAGAGTTTTTGTGTGCCAAATATATTACAAATGTATACAGACACATATATTTGCTCCAATGAATATAGTGTATTTAACCAACTAAAGAGTGAGCAATGACTTTAAAATAATGACAATAACAATTCCTACGAATTCTAAAAATATCAGGCATCTAACGTTCTCTGAATTAAAGTTATGTAATTTCAAATTTGAAATTTATGTATTTGTATTTTGATACAAAGCTCGATCTACGGTTAAATTCAAAAAACATGTGACATTCTCTTGTAAAAGAAAAATCAGTACAAAAAACTCAGCGTTTTATAAGTGTTTTACTATTAGCATTTAAAGGTGTGATTTTTCTAAGTGTTTCATTTATTTTAATTTAAAAATTTAGTTTTTGGAGCCCAGAAACTTATTTCTGTGAAAATTTTTGTTATCCATATTAAATTATGGAATTGAGTCAATACTTAAAAAAAATAACTTTGAGACAAGATACGTCGATCTTGCGAAAGCTATGCAACAATGCAAAAACTATAAGAATTTTGATGTAGATGTTTTGTCTAAATCTCAGCCTTTCGTCACATATTATATTCTTTAACATGGTATCGACAATGCCTTTTATGTTTGCAGCCAGAAGCATGTTAGGTTAATCTGTCGAAAATACATTAGCTAGGTTTGGATATGAATGCTATGTATGTTAGGCAGGTACTAAAAATTTCAACAAGATAAATTTATACGAAGCCCACCTCATTTCCACTGACGCTGGGGAAGAAAGAGTTTTTATTAACAGAAGCAGACTTCTAATAAATACATCGTATCTTTATATCCAAAATGTTGTGAATTAGTTCTAAAAGTTATGTATGAGCTTGACCTTTTATATGGATCAGATGATGCAGGCTAACAATGCAAGCCATCAGTGTTTGTTAAAGTTCTGTTAAACTTTCTAAAAAAAACATTAGTACACACACCTGTAATATTTATTAAGTGTTTCTTCTGATACCTCGGAGAGCATACCAATATTATTATTATTATTTATTATGAAGTTTTAGTTATATTTTCTGACAAATCGTCGATCACCCAAATCCTTGTCAGATCTTGATCAAGTTCATTTGCTATTGTTTTCATGGTTTTAAAATCTTAATTTTTCTTCGATTATTGACGAGTTTTAAAATCATATTATAAGCTATTAAATTTATTCAAGCATGTAATGAAGAAATGCACAATTCACAAGCCTTATTCTGAACATTTTTCTTAAAAATTGCATCCAAATCATCCATTTGGGAAGATTTGACTTTACAAATATAACATTCGTTGAATGTTTCTACAGAAAATTTTAAAGGTTGTTCATCCATGGTGGAAATTGCTTATTAGTTTTTGCTTATTCTCAATGAATAGACTTCTTACTTCACATTCGGTACTAGTGGGAAGACAGATGGAGCTACCTTTTTTCCATTGACAGCCATTTTAATTCGCTCATACCTACTAAACAATCTAAACATTTTTTTTTAATTAATAAGAAGCTGTTATATTTCAATTAAAACAGTACTAAAATGTTATAAGGGGAATACCTTTCACACATAACAGACTGAGTTACCCGAGAATTATCGCCAATTTTCGCTTAACAACATTTAAATGACTTCAATAGATTTTTTCTAAGACCAAGGATTACATGCATACATAATTGGTCATTAAAACCCATAAGTCAGGATTATTGACCTAGTTTCTCACACCACTTATGTTGTGTGTGTTAATTTTATACATGAGTAGCGGGACCTACAGATTAAAGTCGACTCCGAACAATAGATTTTATGAGAAACTTTTCATGGCAATTTTATTTACTCTCAGAGTTTTTGCCAGAAATCTGCTGAAAGGAAATCGCCGAAAAAATACTTGTCTGGCCTGGGACTCAAACCCTGGCTTTTACGTCTTATAAGCCAACACACTACCTACTAGACCATGGCGACTTCAAGGACCAAGGATTACTTTTTGATATCAAAAACAATATGGATTGTTCTGTAGAACCTATCATTAGACTTTTCAAAATTTATTGTTAAAAAACTTCTGCGTAATTTCGTTGTCAATTTTTTACCTGTATTTTTTGACGGGCTAATAAATATGGTAAACGCTAGTATATGAATATACAAAATATCAACTTGATCATATAATGACATTGTCAAAAATATAAACTTTCTTTTATTCTACATCATATTGCCGTTGCTCAAACAAATAGGAACGAAATGGCAAAAGAACAATACGGCGTGATTTTATTAGAAAACCTAGTAAAATACCAGAAAACAAAATGTCACTCCACAAAATCCTGTGGAATAATTAATTTGTTAGTTTTTCATAATAAGTGTACACATTTTTTTTGCTCACTGTATATACATTTTTTCGTTTATTAATTTTTTTATTTCCTTTTATATTTGTATTCTACACAATTTATAACAAGGCAAATTCAATAGGTAGTGTTATCAACCCAGCTGATTGCTTTTTTCAGTCCAGGTAAATGTCAAACATATTGTTTGCGTACAGTGAGCAAAAAAAAACTATTACCCTATTACCTCGAAATAACTTTTGAAAAAAAAAATTATCTATAAACAAAAATTTCTTTTCTTTAAAATTAAAAAAAACCTTAAAAACTATATTCGGATTATAAACATTTCCCTATTTAAAAACATTGTATTTTCAAAATTTATTTTTTAAAATTTTTTATAAACAAAAGAAGCAAAGAAGAAATACTGGCATAAAACAACAACTTTATGTCATTATATGCATTCGCCTTTGTCATTTCTGGCTTACAGCGAATTTCATTTGAAATTTGTCTGTACCCAAAAAACAACAGAAAAACATGTTGTTTTTGTTAAAAAACACAGCGAATTGAGTTGTTGTACAATTGCTGTCATGTTATTGAATTCGCCATAATGTATATCAAATCGAAGAATTGTAAATTTTCAGATGTATTTCACAAAGTGTCAATCAACATTTAGAATAACTTTTTTTCAGAAAGTGTAAATTGTAGTTCGGAATTGAGAAAAATTCAAAATCAAAAATCGGTTAAAAAAGAAGCTTTAATTTATAATACATCTTTTGAATTTGTTGAAGTGCCGTACTCTGGTATACCTACATAAAATCATCTATCTTAGGAAACCCCATTATTTGTTTAATAGAATTACAAATTAATAGCGTTAGATACCATAAACGGATATCTGAGAGACACTTTTACATCAATGCAATTCGTCTCTGGAATGAACTCCCGAACAACATACAATTACTAAGCAATGCAAAGCATTTCAAGACTGCAATAATTAAATTTTTAAATGAACAATAATGTACAAACGTAATTAATCAATCACATTTTTTTTTTTAATATTATTATAAATTTTGATTTTATTAATTTTTGTTATGTTAATTTATTTTTAAGGTTATTATCTTTGTAATATTTTATGCCTATATCCTCAGCAGTACTATTAAATAAGATAATATCTTGTTGTGCTGTATTTACGCCTGAATGAATAAATAAATAAATAAACACGACAATCAGCTACTCAATTTTAAAATCCGCAATGTTGAGGGCGTCATGGTCAACTAGGTAGTGTGTTGGCTTATTAGACTTAAAGCCCGAGTTCAAATCCCAGGTCAGACATCAAAACGAAAGTATGAAAATATTTCTTCGGTGGCTTCCTCTCAGCAGATTTCTGGCAAAAACTCTGAGAGTGTATAAAATTGCCATGAAAAGCTTCTAAAAAAAGTCTGTCGTTTGGAGTCCACGTTAAACAGTAGATCACACCACCCACGTATACAATTAACGCACACAATATAAGTGGTTTGAGAAGCTGGGTCGTAAACCCGACTGAAGAGTTGTAATGATTAATTTTGTGCCATGTATGTAATGTAAGGAGAACCCTAGTAACGCACTATATTTGTTTCACAAAATGTGCACGTAAAAATAATTAAAAAACTTTATTATGAGTAACTTATACAAAATATTATTGGTGGGAACTCTAGACTGCAATAAGAAACCATAACATTCATTTAATTGGAGCAATTTCCGGTGCAGGAGTCCACACATAGAACACAGGAGAGGTTAATTACTGTCAAGTTAGCGAATGCAAGGGTTACCATTTTATAGCAAAGATGAGAAATGACGGAATAGGAGATTGTTTCACACACAGCGGAACTCGCCACTCCAAGTTAAGAGAGTCATAAATAAAATTGTATAAACTTCTCTTTTGCATCTGATTTAAAGACTACTATGTACTGCATTTTATGTTATCGTGTACCAGTTTTATTTTTGAATTACAATTAAGACTTTCTACATATTTTCCGAAATAAAAGATAATTTCCAGAATTAGAATTGTTGCCTACTCAATACCAAATGGAAAAGACGTAAAGCTGCTGGTATAATTTGTAATACTAACATATTTTAAATAAAGAAATAGAATAGTGGTGAATAACTTACAATTAATTTATTCTGTAAATGATAATCCAACACCTGTGTTTTCGACGAAATTCAACCATAGCAATCGGTCAAATTCAGCCAGATTTATACGCCGGGATCATGAAAAATTAGACATTTCGGATGAAAAATACCAATATTGGGAAGAAAAATGAGCTTCAGTTATTAGGACTCCTATTTGTTTTATATCAACTAAAATTCATAGAGAGAAGAATTATTAGATTATGTTTTAATTAATTTTGGGGATGATTCTAAAATTGGATATTTCAACAGGATAATGCCGCAATCCATAAATCAAAAGCAACAAAAACATTTCTGGCGTCCAGATCCAAATACGATAGAAAAATTATGGGCAATAATACCAAGTTTACAAAAATAACACCCAGTATAAGGATGTAAACTCTTTAAAAAGTGCCAGAATGAAGTAGGATTGATCAAAATTGTATTGAAAATTTAATAAATTCCGTCGACTTCAGGAACTCAATTGTAATCACGGGGGACACACTCATTACTAATAAATACAAAAATTACTCAGTAGTTGTTTTTATCATTGTTATTTTAGTTTTAAGATTGATTAATTAATTAATTAATTTTGGTCTTATAACTTTTTCGTTTGAAAATGAAATTCATTTTATGTTATCCTTTTATTAAATAAAGAAAAAAATATTTAGTTTTTCCATAAAAACATTTACTTCTTTTTGTTAGTTATAATTAATCCAAAACTGGGACGAATTGATCTAAAAGATTTAAAGTTTTTCGAGATATACGTTTGGTCTTATAAAAATTTCGGGGAGTGTATAAATCTGATGTGATCTGATATGAAAATGTAAATATTTATGTATTTATGTACATATATTCTCATACCTGTGCCATATATGTAAATCAAGTGTATTCGATTGTGTAGATTTTTAAGTAAACATTAAATATTGCTCAGATATCAACAAATATGTACAAGGAGAAATTACTGATACTCGACATTATTCACGTACACATGTAGTAACAATGAACATAGTGAGTGAGTTTTAGCCTTTACTCAAAAACGATATAACTAAACACTATCATATGGTGTATATAAATATACATATGTACATATATTCATGTATACATACATATCCATATGTATTTTTGTATTTGCTTGTATTGAGGTTGAGGACATCATTCTATCGTACTTTATTGTAATGTAAAATAATTTCCATGATTGAAAAAAATAAAACGACAAAGACTTTTTCTTTTGTCCTTGTAAACAATGACGTTTCTATTATTGTCCTTAGTTTTTGTTTTTATTTTTCATTATTTTCACTACAAGCATTTATTTTTTTTTTAATATTTTCTCCATTATTGTGCTTATTGTGTTCAGCAGTGCTGTTATAACAGATATCATATTGTATATACAGTAAGCAACATAATAAAACACCAAGTTGTTGTTAGTAAGATACACATCCTATTAAGAAAGGGAAACGCTTTTCGATTTCAAATTATGTACTTTATTTATTTGCTATTAATACAATGGTATGGCACTAAACAGACGATATTGAATCCATTAGATTGTCATTTCCTATCGCAGTGTGGAATTTACGTGAACACATTTCCAAATGTTATGGAACAGTACGGAATTTCTTTTAATAAAAATAATAAATATATGTTGTAGACATCACACATCAATGACTGTATTGCAGGAATTTAATATGAAGACGTATAAGATAAATCAAAAAGCCGTTACAGTTTTTATTACTTCTTATCCATCCATTGAAAGATATTCACAAAGTAGACTTTAAAGTGACTGGACTTTTAAATTCCCGTTCGGTTATTCAAGTCAAGCGTTCACAGAAAAATTTTATCATTCACAATGTCCTGTTTATTTATATATGTAAATATTTTCTATATAATGAGCACTAAGGTATTTTCATATTTGAACCAATTAACACATTTACCTCTTACTACTCATCTGCTATGCAGATAGGTTTTTTAATAAAATGTTAACACTTATTTAGTAAAGTAAAGGTTCTTGACTGGCCAACTCAAAGTCCTGATCTGAACCCTATTGAAAATCTTTGGGAGATCGTAAAACGAGCAGTTGAAGCCAAAAAACCGAGCAGGAAAAAAGCAATTTGGCAGTTTATCCAGGCAGAATAGAATAACATTAGTCCTAATCAGTGTCATATTTTAATAAACTCAATGCCACAAAGATGTACTGAAATAATACGCCAAAAAGAGTATTCTACAAAATATTCAAGGTTCAAAATATTTTGGGTTTAAAATAACGCAATTAAATTAAATTTTCAATATTTTCTCCCCGATTACTTAATTATGTGTCCACTTAAATTTTAAGTCTGATATCAACTCCGTATTAAAACATTTTTTATAATGAATATCTATTTAAGTTTTTGTTGCTAATTAATTATTAAGCATATGAAATTAACAAATATTAATTGTTTTTGTTTCCATTTCTCTTAAATCCTTTTAATTTTTACAAAAATTAAAAATTTGCTTAAATGACTTAATTGCGTGGCCATAAATACATATGTATATAGAACGACTCAAGTTGTATGGAAGCGAAATTCGTGCAAAGTGTACCCCCCTAAAAATGAACCTTGAACTTTTTTAAGACAACATTCCAGATTCGACCTCTCTTGAGCTGGACCATTTTGAAAAAGGGTCTATTTTTGAATATTTTGTTAATTGGTGGATGTGTTTCCTTACCAACATATACAATATCTATATCATAAGAAAGGTTTTTTTAAGGCGCGTCCAACAGTGTATACAATTTGTCCAAGGACGATCATCCATGTCCTTTTTTTAAGGATATTCTGTAAAAAAAATGGTTTTTGATAATGAAAAAACAAAACGACTAGTTTAAAAATTAACAGAAATAATTCAATATTTTTCTATCTTTTAAAAGTTTTATGAAGAATTAAGGCATTTATTGTTTCATTGGATAATAGAAAAGCGCGAAGTGTCAAAACAGCATTGTACATACATATTTACAAACCCTGCGTATTCGTATAATAACATTTCTTTTGTAACCGATGTGCCCTTTGAGATCGTCTTACAAGTTATGTTGTCATTTAAAGTATCCGAAAAAGTTTTATTTTTTCTTTTGTCATTAAAGTTGGCTATAGCATTATTACTTTTATCTTGAGTATGAATTTCATTTTCAACATATTTGTTCAAAAGACATTTGCAAATATGAATTTGCTATAGAAGCATATTTTGATGGGTTATGAATAATATAATTTAAAATGTTTTTAAAAATGTGGATCTTTGAAATAATTAATTTGTATCTCTTCTTTCATCTATTATAATTTTTTCTTCCAAAAGGATGCATTTGATGTAATATCATGACAGGAAGTGGTCACAATAGCTTGTGGAGTTAACGGATTTATTCTTCGAAACTTGTAGCATGTCATCTGAAAAAGAAATATTTTCTTCTATCCAAACGTCAAAGCCAATGATGTTAAGTCAATAAGCGCTCTTTATTGACTTATTTTAAAGAAGAAAGTTTTCAATTATAGTATTAGAGATTGAATTTCATGGAGTTTTAACATCTAGATTAGAGGTGGGGAACCTTTTTACCATTAGAGGCCACATTTAAGTTTTAAGTTCTTCCAGTTATTGTACCCAACGCAAATAGGTCTTCGTAACATTGAACATCTTTAGTTATAGCCCGAATAAAATATAAAACTTATTCCGAATCTGTTTTATCAGTGCTTTCATCTAAAGCAATTAAAAAGTAAACATCTTCATTTTGTATAATTGTATGAAGTTGGTCTTCTACATTTTGCGCTAATTCATGCTGTCGATCTGTTACAGTTTTTCTTGAAAGAGGTAATTGTTTGTATTTGTCGACATTTCTTGGATCTAACATACTCACTGCCTCAACAATACATTCTTTAATTATTTCAATGTCACTAAAGGGTTTGCCCCTTTTCCCAAGTATTGTATTTTCAGAAATTTAAGAATAAACCTCTAAATTGGTTAAATACCAAGTTAATGACGACCAATGAAAGGTGTCATCCAAAACTTAATTTGCAAATTACGCTTCCCAAAAAACAGTTCATATCCTGTCAACCAAGAAACCGGTTTTATGGACAAAATTATTCTGTTGTCCTTACAAAATACCATCAAATTCTACAGTGGCGTTGAAGTACAATAGTTGTTTGAAACGAACTCTACCATTGTGTAATAGGTGGCAAAGGGCCGCACAAGAACTTCGCAGAACCCGCAGGTTCCCCCACCTATAATCTAGATCGTTTTTTTAAATTCGTTTTCTGTGTTCTTGTTATTTTTATAAAGTGTATGACATTATTTAGACAGAAAAATATTACAACCAAGTTATCTTTCTTCATAACATTTTGAACGTCCGTAATATGGCGGCTTATGGTTATTTCACATACCAAATTATACTCCTTTAAGTGAATTTGCATTAGAAATTCAGTTCAGGGTTTCCCGCATGAAAAATCAGAAGAAGAGTACATTGAAATGAGTTAGTGTACGTTCGTAAATGCAGTAGTTGTGCAACACTGACTTGCGTCGAAAGTTTTTATTTTTTAAAGAAAAATTGCAGTTTGCAGTTTGATTTCAGTTGCAATAGGTTACGGTAAACCATTTCTTCGACAACATTGTAGTTTCGTAAAATAAAAGCTGTTTAACAAATAAAAATTTTGCTTTATTTGCAGAAAAATGGAAAAGTAATAAAATTTAACCTATATTATTACATAAAATTTATATTTTTAGTTCTACAGAAAATTTCACATTTAACATACAAATATTAACAATACGGACTAGACTGGAAAATAGAAAGAAGAAGTCAGTATTGTAGGGAAAAGTTTTATTAAAAATTAAAGAAATCAAATCGGACTTTGAAATGAAAAAGGAACAAATAAGCCGAAAATTTTTGAATTTATACACCACATATAAAAGACATACATACATAATACATAATTGGTCATAAGAACCCATCAGTCAGGATTATTGACCTAGTTTCTCACACCACTTATGTTGTGTGTGTTAATTTTATACATGAGTGTCGAGACCTACAATAGTGGGACCTGTTGACTCCGAACAATAGATTTTATGAGAAACTTTTCATGGCAATTTTATTTATTCTCAGAATTTTTGCCAGAAATCTGCTGAGAGGAAATCGCCGAAAAAATACTTTTTTGCATTTTGTTTTGATGTCTGGCCTGGGACTCGAACCCTGGCTTTTACATCTAATAAGCCAACACACTACCTACTAGACCACGGCGACTTCTTTTATATATATTTACACATAAAAGAATTAAAGTTCAAAATAATAGGTTAGAGAACGTGCACTTGTCGGTTAGGACAAGTACAGTACCCGGAGGTCGAAATTGACCCATTGTAGAAAATACTCTATTAAACCAAAGTCTAAATTTTCAATAATTTTGTTATTGTTAATTAAATAATAAAGCAAATTCTGTTTAGTTCTTGTGCACCTGATTACGCATTAGCAACAAAACTTGGTATAACAGCCGCAGTGGTTCACAAATTTGCTGAATTTAAGAACGCACCCTTAAACAACAAGAAAATCCCTCTTTGGCTCAAATCTCTGGAAATACAAGTATTTTGATAATCATATGCTAATTAAGTACATGTATTGTGGCACACACTGTATTTTTTATATTTTGAATGTTTTTGTATTTTGTATTTAAAAGACTTAAAATGAAAAGTTCAATGAACGATGAATAACAAGTATGTAATATGAGTTGTCATTTATTTAAATATTTTATGCAATTAAATATTTCATTTTGCCCAAAAGCACTCTAATAAATTAGTTAGAAAATAAGAAAATATCAGGAGGCTTAAGCTTTATTTTGATCAACTGAATCCAGTGGATCGAAATATAACTTACGTCGAATTATTTGGCGCAATTTCAGCCCTATTAACTAAAATTACAATTCCATAAATAAGCCTGACCATCTCGATAAGAATTTACAAAATACCCACGGAGATAATATCACTCTTTAAAAAGAGTATCCAAGGACGGGAAACACGTCCTTACGATGTCGAAGTTAATAAACGGTAAAACTTGGAATGTTAGTTCATTGCCATGGGTTTGGCAATAATTAATGCATTTTTAAATTCATATTCAATATAAATCAGGAACTGTCATTCTTTCGTTTAAAGCCAAATTATGAAATGGCCAAACATTTTTACGGCTACAAAACTTAAAAAGGTAGTGGAATGTATAAAGACGTGAAAACATGAATAAATATAATTAAGTTGCTGTAAATGGCAATGAAAGCAATACAAGTGTAAAGTATATAAAAATGTAAAGTATAGGAAGGAATGTTGGGGCGAAAGAGAAATAAATGTGGAAATGTCAAAGAAAAAGGAAATAAGGAATAGGAAGTATAAATTAAACCCTCGTTACATAGAAGGTGAAAAAATATACATATTATTTGAAACTCCTTTTAAAGCATTAAGTTTCTGAAGTTTATTATGTATTGTATTTAGAATTAAAATACAAAATATAGGATATAGTCGGCGTAGTCTACTAGTAGTAGATAGTGAGTTGGCTTATTAAACGTGAGATGCTAAGAATGGCAACGCTGTCATCTGGATATGTAAAGAAGCGCAGAAGGTTATACTTGGAAACCACGATAGCAAGCCAATACCAATAAACGGCAGTGTCCACCAAGTCTGTATTAATGATAAATTTTGTTTCAGTAAGAATACCAACCCGGTGATACATTTTGAGAAGCGCTTTAGTAGCATAGGATTCAAGTATGTGTTAGGTGATTCATTCGTTTGATTACAAGGCTTAATATTGGACTCAACCGTTCAAATCTTCAGGCTACTTCTCAATAGTCTATACCTGGGGAACCTTTTTACCATTAGAGGCCACATTTAAATTAGGCAGCAATAAGAGAGGCCCCATAAGCTAAGAAAGTGACTTTTGTGAAATTATTATAGTTTTTCTATAGATTTAACAATTTATTGCATTATATAGAAAAAAATATGATATTACAAAATTTTAAATATAATCCACATATAAAATAATATAAAAAAATACAATAAAAAATATTTTTTATTCACTAAGTTAGTGACTTATTTGAATTCGTTTGACAGTAATTGTATATTTGGATCAAGCTTCGTAACACACAGCATTAATTGATCCTCCAAATGTGCATCTGTAATTTGCGTACTTAAATTTGTTTTTATTTTCTCGCAACAGTAAGTACTTCCGAAGCTGGAAAGTAAAAGGCGAGCATGTTCTCGAAGGCATGGATATACAAAAGCATTTTTCCAGATTTCCATGGGATCCCTTTTAGCGTTAAAAAGGGTTTGATGATACTATCTCCCCCTAAATCAATTAACTCCATTTGTAGTTCTGCAGGAGCCTCGGATATGTGTATTAAATGTGGTTCAAATGCCAGTTTCATACCAGGAGTTTGCTGGTCAAAATCAGAAAATTTATTACTATAATCTTCTATTAAACAACCCAAGACACATCGAATATTTTATTTTAACAGTTCTGCTCATTTAACATTTTAGCTAGCTCCGGGAAGTGTTGTGCAGATATTTCCTATCGACAAATCAATGTTTTGAAAAGTGATATTATTTCCTAAACGCTTGGTTTTTTTTTTTTGCCACATATTATAAAAATCTACCTTGTTTCGCTTTGCTAGCAAATATTTAAATTGTTTTGTTTTGTCCTCATATCAGACAAAAATGCAAAGTTTCTGAGAAATACTTCATCTGATAGATCACATTCTTTTCCTTGTTCTTGATAAAAGTTTAAGATTTGTCGTAGTAAAGCCAGAACTTTTATCAAAACCTGACCTGCTGATAGCCAGCGAACCTCGCAGTAGTTTTATAGGTCAACAGTAAACGTTTCCTCATCTAAAGAGAGCATCTGCCGAAATTCCCGATGACGCATTGCATTTACGCGAATATGGTTGACAATGGTTATGGTTCTATCCAGAGTGTCTTGCAAAATGGTAGATTTTGCGCTAAGATTTTGCTGATGCAAAATGCAGTAAAATGATAAAAAATTTTTCAGGTTTAAGTTTTGCTTTTTTAACAAAACAACAATTTCTTCTTTTTTGCCTCTCATAGAAAGTGCGTCATCGATGCAGACACCGACTAAATTACTGACATTCAATTGTAATGTATTACATACTTCTTTGAAGTTTTCGAAAATACCGGTTCCGCGAGTTCTTCCAGTTAGTGTACTCAACGCAATTAGTTCTTCGTAACATTGAAAGTCTTTAGTTATAGCACGAATAAAATATAAAACTTATGGCGAATCTGTTTTATGAGTGCTTTCATCAAAAGCAATTGAAAAATAAACATCTTCATTTTGTATAATTATATGAATTTTGCGCTAATTCATGCTGTCGATCTGTTACAGTTCTTCTTGAAAGAGGTAATTGTTTGTATTTGTCGACATTTCTTGAACCTAACATCTCACTGCCTCAACAATTATTAATTAATTCAATGTCACTAAATGGTTTGCCTCTTTTTCAACGTATATTTTCAGAAATTTAAGAATAAACCTCTGAATTGGTTAAAAACTAAGTTAATGACGACCAATGAAAGATGTCACCCAAAACTTGAGTTGCAAATTACGCTTCCCATAAAACGGTTCACATCCTTTCGACCAACATCCCATTTTAAGGACAAAATTATTCTGTTGGCGTTGATGTACAATAATTGTTTGAAATGAACTCTACCATTTTGTACTTGCTGGCAAAGGGCCGCACAAGAACTTTGCGAAGGCCCACCTATGGTCTATCCCTATCAAAGGTTTTAGCCTCATTAGCATCGTGGAAACCATTCAATCCTTTTTAGCTGATATTATATGACTAGAAAAGCCTACTTGAATAAACTTTCCGCTCTAAAATTTTTATGAGTTAATCACACAGGATTTAAGAGTGCGTACTGTGGCCTGCCTTTCACATAGTATTGTTATATCCTGTCCTCTGTATATACCTTTCGAAGGTATAATCCTCCACTTTAATATCACTCGAAACTTTTCCCAAGTGTTCTGAAAATATCACTCTGGTACTGTCTCACTCAATGCCATTGTTAATATATTTTTACGGTTTTACCTTTTTAAAAAGATTAAAAATATGAGTTCGTAAATTGCAAATAAAATAAAAATAAATATTTGTTTAATTTTTAAATCAATTCTTTATAGTCCGCACTACTTTTGTGCCAATGTTCGAATATGTGCTTGTTCGTAATATTTCTCTGCTTATAACCTTTTTGTGAGCAACAACACTTCTGCTCGCTTAAACACTAACAACTGTTTTCTTCAGATGCAACTTGTCTGCACGCAACACAGACTGAATTATAATCGATCTCGTGTTTTCACACACAACTGATTGAATTCTCAGTGAATCCGGCGTGACGTCTTCACACACGACTGATTTAAGTCGAACCCCAGCATTGCTCGCTTTGTCTTGCCTTTTATATTTCTGGATCAATAGTGTGATGAATGCTCTCGAAGGAAGATGACGGCCTTCGGGAAAGATCCAAAAATGTAAAAAGTAAAAAGTTAATTCAATAAGCCATATGGAAATACTGTTGAGTAAGGTTCGCTACTACAATATAACTTTAAGGATAGAGATATAGTGGCAGATCTTTTTCTAGGCTTAAGGTCGCCTTTAATACAAATGAAAATATTTTTGATTTTTTCTGATTTAATTTTTTTTTGCAACCTGTTATTATAATACATAATTAGTCATTAGAACCCTTCAGTTAGGATTACGACCTAGCTTCTCACACCACTTATGTTATATGTGTTAATTTTATACCTACAGTTTAAAGTCAACTCCGAACGACAGATTTTTTAAGAAGATTTTTTCGCCGAAGAAATATTTTCATTTTTATGTCTGTCCAGCGACTTGAATGACGATAGGCTCGTCTAATAAGCCAATACACTACCTACTAGACTACGGTGACTACTTACCTCTTATTATCAATATTCAACAAATCAGATATATCTCTTATTAGCTTTCTTTTAACTCTCTCCTCTATATCCGAATCCTCAAACCACAATGCTACATAATCCATTATAACACTTTTTTATAATACATTTTTGGTACTGTAACTTTTAATTTGTTTGTGATAACTTTATAATCAAAAATTTTTAATTATGTATTAACTTGGTAAAACTTATAATCTGCCAAGTATATTATTGGTTTTTCCCTTTATATTTTTATTGCAACCATGAAAATTTTCGAACGATTTACAGAGTACGCTTTTATTCACTTATCGAAAACACATTTCGAATACTTTTACTTTCCGAATCGAATTGCAGAAAAACCCCACAGTACTTTTTACGATCTGTATGTAAACGATTATATGATGCAAAACCCAAACATACTATACGCCATAACGAGCCGTAGGATAACACTAACTGCTGAGAAAGCCATGTAATCGACATTTCTTCAATTAGGAACGGTATTATCGGCAGCGCGTAAGTTGCGGTAATGCATAAACTCGTATTTCCAGTCATTCTCAAATTCTTGTTGCTTTTAAATAATAAATGACAACTCATATGAAAGGTATTTGATGACTTATAAACTAACAATTGGAATGTTAAACCTATAAACGAATAACCCGATATTAATGTTCGAAGCTCAATTACCTAACGTACTAATTAGGGATGCCAATCGGAGAATTTCAAATCCCAGGATTTCTGAAAACTTTTCCCGTGGCAAGAAAAAAAAATAATTTATTTAGTATTAAGTTCATGTAGTTCACTCATTTAACTTTTCAAATATATCTTGTAATAATTAAGTGAGTATTCGATGTAAGCCGAACTCGAATTGCAAGAGAATACAAATTCCATTGCTAAAAAGTTAAACGTTGCCACTGAAGAACTCAACATTTTAAAAAATAGATTTGTTTGTATCATGTATGAGCTTATAGTAATTTTGAAACCGTTTTATCCACAAAATCCGTTTATGGCTCTCCTATAAAATTTTAAAGGCTTTGAAGGCTTTTAAAAAAAATTACCTAAAACAACATGTATTAGTAAGATATGTACATTTTTTGGACTCCGTATAATCTTCTTAAAATTTTGTATCTCACTAACGTACTTACATATATATGTATGTATTCATATACACACAGATGAATTATTTTTATAAATTTATGCTTCTTCGTTACATTTTGTTTTGTTTTTTATTTTATTATTTGAAATTTTATATCCCGAATTATTCCGAAAAATCAATCCCGTTTCCGTAGCAATATCTAATATATAAAATACTCGTGTCACGGTGTTAGTGGTTAAACTCCTCCGAAATGGATTGAGCGATTTTCATGAAATTTTGTGTGCATATTGGTTAGGTCTGAGAATCGGACAACATCTATGTATTGTTCATCTCCCTAAATGTTAAGAGGGCGTGGCAAACCGTTAAAATTGAATATTTAGGTACATATTGATCGTAGGCGAATAAAATTTGGTGGGTAAGTTCGTAGAATTGATATCGACAATGCCCCAGAAAATGGACGAGGCAATCCTCCCCCTTTAAGTGATACCTATAACTCTTAAACTACTTAACCGATTTTAACCATTCTTTTTTTCTTCGAAAGCTTATCAGGTTTAAATAAAATAGGAAAAAATTCGATATAGCAAAAAGGAGGCGAACCTTTAAAATTAAATATTTAGGGTCATAATAATCGTAAGCGAATGCAAGTTGATGGGTAAGTTCGTAGGGTCGATATCGATAAACTCACCAAAAATAAGTACTTATGTACATGCAGATATAACATGTATGTCTAGTAGTTTTTGTTTCGGAACGAGTACAACAACGTACTACAATAAATATATAATGTGACCTATTTTGGGACAGCTAGTAATACATAAAGTTTTTAAAATTAAATTAATTACAATTTTTGGTTTTCGAAATCCCGAAATATGAAATTTTTTAAAATCAATCATGTTTGGTCTGAGTAGTAGAAATATATAAAGTTTTTGAAATTTTAATACGCAAAATGAAAACTTAGGTAATTAGGATAAAGATAGAAACCTTTTGAAAACCGTGAAACAGTTCGCACATATTTACTACAATTTCTTTTCAGTATTAAAGATCATGTTCAAATGTAATGATGACGTTTAAGTCAACTGTTAGATCCAGAATTTAATCAATTTAATTTGCATTGGCATCCCTAATCTTTAAGTACGCATATGTGCATATGTGTAAATATCTAAATGGAAATGTAAAGAATGTAAATATGCATAAATGCATTTATGTATGTATGTACATGCATATATGGTATGCATTTGTATATGTTTACTTTATGAATAATTCATTTGTAATAAAAACAGTGTTTAGTATGTTTGTGTTTACACTTGAGAGTTGAAAAGAATACGTGTGTTGCAACATGGTACACCGTCGTATATTACGTAGCTTTCTGTACATTAGGCAATTTCACCATTATGATATTGAACAAACTCACATACAAATTTGCGTGTACACATTCAGTTATAAAAACAGGAAGACGAACAGAGCCACGGATTTTTATAAAAAAGTTGAGTAGTTTCGTGCGTTGTACACGGCGCTGGCATATAAACTTTTTGGTCGTTCTACGCTTAAGAATCTGTGAAATTTTAAATATGTACGATATCTTTATGAAAATCAGTTACTGAAAACGAAAAAGACCATAATTATGTTAAATATATATTCTAAATGTTAACCTCACCCAATGACTGAAGAGCCTCTGAATTTTAGACTACATGTGTACTTGAACATAAAATTAAATAAATTATTTAATATTTGTAATGTAAACTTAAATATTTAATGCACAATCGCAAATCGCAGTGGACCTAAGCACTTAAGTGGTAGATTTCTGTCGAATACACTCAAGACTGCTGAATCAGTACTTAGTAGGGTCTACAACTCTGAGCCATAAAGAAGATCGGGCAGACTGAGCGTCTTGTAGAGTATTAATTTTGTCGCACAAGAGAGGTCTCTGCAACTCAATAGCCTATTGTGACCTTAGTTGCACCTGATGGCAAGAGTGATCCTGACATCATTTTTGCCGATAACGGCGGAGCCAAGATAAATAAATTCCTTGACTATATCGAAAGTATAGTTATAATTATCAGCCGTAAAGTCGCCGTGGTCTAGTAAGTAGTGTGTTGGCTTATTAGATATAAAAGCCAGGGTTCGAGTCACAGGCCAGACATCAAAACAAAATACAAAAAGTATTTTTTCGGCGATTTCCTATCAGCAAATTTCTTGTAAAAACTTTGAGAGTAAATAAAATTGCCATGAAAAGTTTCTCATAAAGTCTGTCGTTCGGAGTCGACTTTAACCTGTAGGTCCCGCTACTCATGTATAAAATTAACACACACAACATAAGTGGTGTGAGAAACCAGGTCAATAATCCTGACTTATGGGTTTTAATGACCAATTATGTATGCATGTAATCCTTGGTCTTAGAAAAAATCTATTGAAGTCATTTAAATGTTGTTAAGCGAAAATTGGCGATAATTCTCGGGTAACTCAGTCTGTTATGTGTGAAAGGTATTCCCCTTATAACATTTTAGTACTGTTTTAATTGAAATATAACAGCTTCTTATTAATTAAAAAAAAATGTTTAGATTGTTTAGTAGGTATGAGCGAATTAAAATGGCTGTCAATGGAAAAAAGGTAGCTCCATCTGTCTTCCCACTAGTACCGAATGTGAAGTAGGAAGTCTATTCATTAAGAATAAGCAAAAACTAATAAGCAATTTCCACCATGGATGAACAACCTTTAAAATTTCTGTAGAAACATTCAACGAATGTTATATTTGTAAAGTCAAATCTTCCCAAATGGATGATTTGGATGCAATTTTTAAGAAAAATGTTCAGAATAAGGCTTGTGAATTGTGCATTTCTTCATTACATGCTTGAATAAATTTAATAGCTTATAATATGATTTTAAAACTCGTCAATAATCGAAGAAAAATTAAGATTTTAAGACCATGAAAACAAGAATCGAATTCAGACGATATTCTAATAGCAAATGAACTTGATCAAGATCTGACAAGGATTTGGGTCATCGACGATTTGTCAGAAAATATAACTAAAACTTCATGTCTGTTGCTGACCGTAAAATACTAAACAAGGAAACGACTTAATAAATATTACAGGGAGTGTATATAGAAAGTTTAACAGAACTTTAACAAACACTGATGGTTTGCATTGTTAGCCTGCATCATCTGATCCATATAAAAGGTCAAGCTCATAAATAACTTTTAGAACTAATTCACAACATTTTGGATATAAAGATACGATGTATTTATTAGAAGTCTGCTTCTGTTAATAAAAGCTCTTTCTTCCCCAGCGTCAGTGCCACCTCATTTCCACTGACGCTTCGTATAAATTTATCTTGTTGAAATTTTTAGTACCTGCCTAACATACATAGCATTCATATCCAAACCTAGCTAATGTATTTTCGAAAGATTAACCTAACATGCTTCTGGCTGCAAACATAAAAGGCATTGTCGATACCATGTTAAAGAATATAATATGTGACGAAAGGCTGAGATTTAGACAAAACGTCTACATCAAAATTCTTATAGTTTTTGTATTGTTGCACAGCTTTCGCAAGATCGACGTATCTTGTCTCAAAGTTATTTTTTTTAAGTATTGACTCAATTCCATAATTTAATATGGATAAGAAAAATTTTCACAGAAATAAGTTCTAATGACCAATTATGTATGTAGTTATCAGCCGTAATCTAAGATCCAATATGCCGCACATCTCTTCTTGTCCATAACATATACTTCGTTTTATCATTTACTGCTGTTTAAGCAGTGTGGACTTGTTTTTCATGTGCCTTTTCCAGGATTTGGCGTGGTGTGAATATCTGGTCTATGGTGTACTTGCAAGCTCTGATAAAGTTCAATCAGTATTTTGACGAATGGCATCAGTCAAGCACACAATATATGCCATATAGCCCCGCAGTTGTAGTTTTTATAGGTAGCTATTTTAAATCTTTATGGTCTTATTAATTTAATAAAAAAAAATAATTATTGAAAAACAATTTCAAACAAAAAAAACTAAAAATAAAAATGTTTTAAATTTAGGCTGCAAAACGAAAGCAACTCGTTTAAAAATGTTAAATGGGAAAACTTTTCAGAAAGCGAAATTAATAGTTTCGTTTAGTACATAGTTTAGTTGATATTTTTCAAAATATAGGATATTCCATTAGTTACACGGTGCGACAATGAAAATACACCCGAATAAAATGAAAAAAATTCGAAATTTCGAAATTTACCTCACAAACCTCATATCATATTAAAAAATATCATAGTCGAATAAAATAAATATGTATACCGTTTTGAAGGTCTATCCTTTCTAACAATATTTAAATTTTGCAAAATGGGTCAGGAATGTTTGAGTAATCCAGAAATTTGTGCGCATAGCAAAAAAAAAACATTTTTTGTCAAATAAAACAAGTTTGGAAGGTTAGAGAAATATAAAAAAAAATATTTTTGAGATATAATTAACAACACTCACAACATACACTATGTCAGTGGCCTGGTGTATTTAAATATTTTTATTTTGTCGCATTGTGTTATTAAGATACGTATGAAAATATAAAACTTTTAAACAAGATGACAAGTTTTTGCCACCAAAATTTAAAACTTTTTTATTTTAAGTTATTCAAAATATCAAAATTTTTTCAATAAGAATTTTTTTTTAAATTAATTAATATAAGCTTATAGATTTAAAGTAGTTATATTTGTCAGATGTGTTCAGCGCCTATAGAAATGTAAATATATTAGGTCAGTTGCTTTATTTTCTACCAATTCTGTGTATTATTAAGTTGAACTATTGATTTTCCAATGTTTTAACTTCATTTATTTTTCTAATATCACGCATCATCCATTAACACTAAAGATTTTTACAAAGTGATGTTTGTTGTAAAGAACTTAATTAAGCCTTTGCAGTTTTCAAATGAATAAATCACCACAAAATTTCAAATAAAAAAAATAAAAAAATTACATTTTGTTAAGGCCACGTCACATAGAATCAACTGGCAGCAAAATGACAAAGTATGAGATTGACACAATAAGTATTTTCACGTACATTCAATTTGCCCCCTTACAAAGGCAAGAGAGTGAAAGAAAATCTGTAAAAGCAAAAGTAAAACAAACCAGCTTAAAGCTGTTAAAATATTGGGTCTTGGATACGACAAAAGTTATTAGTTACCCAAGGACGATGGTTCTGTTTTACAATTTCTTTTTATTTTTCAAAGGTGTATTCTTTTGTTTTTAAAAAATGTTAGTTAAAATATGTTAGTTTAAAGAAAACTTTTTTATAAAAAAAAACTTGTTGCCTATAAAAGTATCAACATTTTTAAAGGACACACCGGAGACTGGTGCCCTCTATTGGTGTTTCTTTGGTACTTTTGCCCGAGACTAATAAAATTTAAAATATTTCATTTAAAAATGTAAATATTTCGTGTTATAGTTGAATTAATTGAAATTTTGAATTATTCGAAAAAAACTTTTTTATGAATAAAAATTTTTCGCATCTCAAAAATTCAACCATGGTAACTCCCCTGCAGTGTAAAGGAAAATGTGGCCATCGTTTTTCTTTTTATAAATTTCGATTTATTTAAGTAAAAGATGTGGAGTAAGACTAAATTGCCCTAGTATTTAGTAAACAAATTGTACAGTAAAACTTAAAATATTTCTTCCTTATACAGTGGAACTTTGACAATTGGGAGACATATAGTTTTAGGCATGTCCGGATTATTAAGTTGCCCGGACTATAGTATGTAGTGAAAATTATTAAAATAATTTTGGTGAATTAAATACATAAATTCATATGTATATGTATATTATGTACATACTATAATTTATTAAAAAACATTAAATTATTATATTAAATTGAATACATGCATACTATGATTTATTAAAAAACCAACTCATTTTATGCTTTTTGGTCTAGCCTCTTCAACAACAGAATATCCTGCATATCCATATTATTTTCCAGAGCCCACTGAATACATATATGCATACGTAATTGGCCATTATACCCCCTAGGTCAGAATTACGGCCTAGCTTCTCACACCACTCATGATGTGTGCGTTAATTTAAAACGTGAGTGGCGGAAACTACAGTTTAGCATCAATTTCGAACGACAGATTTTTGATTTATTTACTCTCAGAGTTTTTACCAGAAGCTGATAAGAAATCGCCAAACAAATATTTTTTTTTATTTCATATTTCGTTTTGATACGAACCCGGGCTTTCCGTTAAATAAGACAACACACTACCTACTAGACTACGGTGATTTCAACCCACTGAATACAAACTGGAAAAGATATCTTTGATTTTGCATCCATTTCTTCAAAGTTGTCTTCAGAGTCTGTGAGCAGCACTGGCAATACTTTTCGTTTAGCGTGTAGTATTACATCTTCATCGGAAAAATCTAATGAAAATTCATTTGCACCAGTTGCCCAATCATTCTATGTTATCATATCAGTTCATCAGTTAAGTTACTACCGGGTCCATTATGGGTATTCGAAATAAATAATAATGACAGTGCAAAATGTAAATAAAAGTATGAATAAGCAAGCACGCGAGTTAAAAACGGAAGTTTAAATATTATTATTTCAAAAAAACCTGAGACCCGTATTTAATCAAATCGACCAAAGATTGAAATATGTTAATTTGGCATTATTATTACAAATAACCCCGAACAAAACATTTAAAAACCGTTTTTTTTTTACAGAATATCCTTAAAAAAAGGACATGGATGATCGTCCATGAACAAATTGTATATACTGTTGGACGCGCCTTAAAAAACCTCTCTTATGACATATGTACATATTGTACATGTCGGTAAGGAAACAGATTCTTAAATTAACAAAACATTCAAAAATACACCCTTTTTCAAAATGGTGTAGCTCACGAGTGATCGAAACTGGAGCCGAAATATTTTAAATATCATCATAAAAAATACCAATGTTCATTTGAGTCGCTCTAGTATCCATATGTAAATATATTTACGTTCAATGCTCGCTGTGCATTTAGGCATCCAAACGATACATCGATGTTTCGATAACACATAAATTTCGATGCTTAACATCGATGTTTTTTGGACAATAATTCGACGATACAGCGACGTTTAATAACGATATATCGACTTATACTGATTACCAAAGAAAAAGTAGTCAGTTACCTTAATAAATACGTTCGAGAATATAATGGTTCTTACTCTGCTACAACTTCCAATAATGATACATCTGATGATGACGGAAATGATTTACAATTTGATATTTGGAAATACCACAAACTGAAGTACAAATGTACCTATCATCCCCGGTAACATCAATAAAAAGTGACGTAATCGTTGTTTGGGAGGACTTGAAACCTTTGTTTCCAAAACTTTCACGAATTGCACTTCAATATCTCCCAATTGTTGCTGTTTCTGTGCCAAGCGAGCGCTTTTTTTCGGAAGCTGGCGCAACAATAACACAAGAAAGAAATTGATTTTTGGGATCTAGACTCTCAAACCTACTTTTCCTTAACTCTATCTCAAAATTACTCAATAAAATTATAAATTTATAAAATTTATAAATTAATTAATTATTTGTTCAACTAAATAATAACTGTGGAAATATATGTATGTATATACGTATACAATTTGATTTTTAGCCTATGAGGCTGTTTCGTTTTGCTTTTTATTATAAATGAAATGAATTGTTAAATAATTTTTGCCAGAAAACTTCGATATTCCTTTAAATAATACTTTTTTTAGTATTTATTTATATAAAAATAAAACATCGATATATCGACGTTTTATGACCGATGTTTTTTAACATCTAATTTTTTTTTTTTTATACATCGAAGTTGCCTACTTCGATGATTTTTAACGATGGGTCGCCGTGGTTTATTGGTAGTGTGCTGGCCTATTAGACGTAAAGCCAGGGTTCGAGTCCCAGGCCAGACATCAGAATAAAAAATACAAAATATTTTTTTGGCTATTTGTTCTCTTTCTCTTCTTAAAAAGTTTCTCAAAAATCTATCGTTCGGAGTCGACTTTAAACTGTAGGTCCCGCCACTTCTGTATAAAATTAACACACACAAAATAAGTGATGTGAGAAACTGCGGGCTTCTTGGGGACGATTGCTGTAGATTGTCTAATGGTGAAGGTATAGCACTGGAAATTTTAGTCATCGGCAGCAACTCGTTTTCTTACCGTTCGCATCTTACCTCTTTCCTCCATTCCTAAACCTGCACAATGTACTGCATGAGTAGGGGTCATCCCCTGAGTGCTAGTCTAATAAAAACAAAAATGTTGCATCCTTATTTGCATTCAATGTTGTGACACCCGTAGTTGATTTTATATGGGAGTCAGGATCACTGTTACATCTTTGATAGTACAGTAGTTTTCCGATTTAACGGACACAGTGAACAAGGCATTTAACGAACATCCAAATTTTTTCAATTGAGTACCTTTTATGGCAAACAAAAATTATATTTTGTACCCGGTATAACAAACAAATGTAAAAATTAAATACGTAATATATACACATTTTGGTTGGAGTTTTAATTTCCATTTTCAGAAATTTAGAATATCTCAGTATTTGGAGGAAAATAATTTCTTTTGAATAACAGCAAAACATTTCCTGTTTAAACTTTTAACCACTAGACCGGTTTAAAAGTGCTGCTCCAGATTTTGATGACTCCATAAGTAATGTATGACAACCCTTCCTCTTGTAGATCCAAATTACTTGTATTTTACTAAAGTGTCGACGGTTTATTGCGATATTCTCTCGAAAACGCTAGAGGCGATTTAAAATTTTTTACACAAAGAATTTACGTTGTGTAAAATTTAAGTTTTTCTCATTCCAATGAAATTTAATTTTTAATTTTGTACTGCTGCTGACATTTTTGGTGGTACCATGTCACGTTGTGTGTTCTTGTATGTTGTAAATCTTGTATCTGGAATATTTTACAAAATAATGAACATTTTTAAGACTGTAAAAATTACCAGAAATATGCTACTTTCAAACTGTGCCAACACTGCGTGTAACGGGTTTATAAACGTCCATTCTGTGTAAAAGGTGCCTGATGCTGAAATAGATAACAAAGTTATATTCCATTGGCCCTTAACTAGGAACTAATTTGAAAATTTCAAATAAAAATTGTTGCAGTTATGTAAACAGCTAAAGTATTCCAATTACAATAATTAATAGTAGAAACATTTTTCTTATGGAGGGCAAAAAAAGTTATCAAGTTTTTGTTTTGTTTGTAGATGAATGTGAAACATAAAAATAAAAAAATAAATTGGTATTTAGTTTTATATCAAATCTTTATTGTTCGCATAATTCCATGTGTCACCTTTAACGATTTGACTTAATCAACAACAATTTGCTTTAATGGTTATTATTATTTACATTCATCCGCGTACACAATAAAAATTGTTCAATAGATCTTTATAACAGAGATCTTCAAACCACAATTATTCTCTTCACATGCAACATGTCTTCACACAAAGCTGACTAAATTACTGAATTGCCGTCGTCTGCTCGGTCTTGCCTTTTATATCGCAGGGCAAGTAGTCTGATGAATCCACTTGAGTGAGAATGTCTTTACATTCGCGAAATCTCATTAAATGTAAACAAGTTGTTTATTCTTATTTCTGTATTTTGTTTACGTTTGTCCTTGTAGAGTTGTTGTTGCTTGTTTATTCCCTTTTTTATGCTGCACTGTTGTTGTTACCTATTTACTTCTTTATACCTTTTTATACTGATGTTGTCGCTATACTTTTGTTTATTCGTTGATCATGTAAACAAGTCCATTGTTTTGTTTTTGAAGCTTCTGTTTATCATTTTAACGACATCATTCCCATTTTCGTAGCAGTATCTGCGTATATCATAAATCTGAACTCAGCAGACCAATCCAATATTATTGTGCTATAGAATAAATATCATGCAGCCAACAGAGTTTCTTTAAACCTTTCTTATAGAATTCGTTGAGCTCAGTAAGGATAAATGTGAATAAAAAGTAGACAATATGCACACTTTTTAAGTTATGTTTTTCGATTATTTGAAAATTAATTGCAAATAATTTAAAATTGTTTTGTTTCCAACACAGAATTCGACAAATTTAACTATACACACTTTAATAAATAAATAATTGACTATAGAACTATTATTTTCTACATACAATCAATTTATTTCTCATTATGAGTGAAATAAAGAAATAAAAGATTTCCTCACACGTGTTAAAGTGTATTAGAGTGCAGCACAATATTTGTCACTTAAAGGACACACTACTTCATACACATACATACATATAATTAATACACCATTAATCTTATATCTGGATATTCACATATAAATGATTGTATGAAGATACAGTGCTGTGCAAAAAAAATAGACTTATTTTTATTTCCTAAATATTTCCCATTATGAACGACATTTTAATTTTTTATTTATTTAAGAATTGTACTTAATGATACACCAACCACAAATGTTTATGTTTTTTTATTACTTCATTTAACACAAAAATTAAAAACAATTATTTTTTCTGATTCAAAATAATAGACTTTTTTTTCAGTATTTATTTGCAATCTATCTTATAATATTATAAATTATATTATTGATCTTTATCAAGATCAACATCATAAAAACTAAACTGAGATCAAAATAGTTTGCTGGTAGAACAATATATTATCATTAATAAATTTTTCATTGGTTTCTAAAGGGTAAATCAAGAACATGATACCTTTTCAACCTACATACTTCATCACCATCATTTAACAACGAAATTGCTAAAGGGTTTACATGGTCACTTAATTTTTGTAAATATTGATTACTGAACTTTCTTATCTCCGTTAATACGTAAGGAATTTTGAAATCATTATGTAAGGTGTTATTAGTAACAAACCATGGTGCGTTTGCCATCATTCTTAATGTTTTAGATTGAAATCTTTGAATAATTTCAATATTTGATTTACTTGTAGTGCCCCACAGTTGAATGGCATATGTCCATACAGGCTTTAAAATAGTTTTGTAAATAAGAATTTTAAAATAATAGACTTATTCAAGATTTCTTAAACAAATTATATTGCATACTAATATTGAATATGTTTATAATATGCCAGTTAATTTAATAATCTGAATGACCACCATTGTTGTTTAAAACGCACTGAACTCTTCTAGGCATTTTGTTCTATTAATTTTTGACATTTTTCTACAGAAATTACCTCCCACTTCTTTTTAAATTCTTCCCAAAGTTGATTTTTATTGCGGAATGTCTTCCCATCTAAAACAGTTACATTGTTAGCACTCAGCCTATATTTAACTAATTTTGACGAGTGCTTAGGATCATTGTCCTGTTGGAAAGTCCATCCTGATGGCATATTGTTCTCCGCATAGGGCAGCATAATATCTTTCAAAATATCACGGTACATCTCTTTCTTCATTATTTATGTGATCTGATAAAGAGGGACAACACCAAGCCAAGAAAATGAACCCCACACCATTATACTTCCTACGCCGTGTTTTACAGTATTTTTTATATAGCGATCATCTAGTTCCTTTCCTTTTCGTCTTCTAACATTTCTGCGACTATCTGAACCGAATAAGTTGATTTTTCTCTGGTAGCTCCATAAAATGTTCTTAAAATCATCAACTACACTTACTTTTAATTTTGTGGAAAATTTCTTGCAAGCTGCGTTATTTTTTGAGCTTAAAAATGGCAATTCTACTTGGCAAACCTTTCTCTAAAAGTCTTCGTCGGACTGTTGAAGCACTAATTATGTTGCCTATTTCTTCAGAAACGGCTTGTGAAGATAGAAAATGCTGTTTCTTAACGTGAATCCGTGGTAGCGGTTATTTTGCGAGATCTACCACGGGTTTCTTTTGAATGCTTCCACTTAATGGCGTTTCTGACGAAATGATCAGACCTTCCAAGCAATTCTGCAATAAACTCAAGTGTTTTTCCTTGGTCACCTAATTTTTTCACTATTCGCCTTTCTTCAGGAGTGCAATGTACATTACGACCCATCTTTTTTCGCAAAAATAATATTATATTATAATATTTTTTTTAGCAATAATACATCATTTACCTTACATTTAATTATTTTCAGAAAATTTATCCAAACTATCAGGAAAATTTAAACAAAATATATTTTCTTTTATAATAAGTCTATTATTTTGCACAAATTTAATTTTGACTTTTCTTAAAATGTTTACAAAAGAACATTAAAGAGAGAAAGAAACTTCTAAAAATTCCTAAGAGAAAGTTTTTAAGAGTGTTAAATCAAAGAGAAATTATTTAATATATAATAGTCTATTATTTTGCACAGCACTGTTTATGAATATATGAGACGAAATTTTAATGAGAATCTTTTTTGTTCAAATTTGAATAATATTAAATACATTTAATAAATAATTAAGACTTTGATTAATTTCAGAATATTTTAATATTTATTGTATAAATCTATAATTCATTTACCAATTAGAATACGATTACAAATTATATGGCAACTACAATATTACGAGCTATTACAGCTATTTTTGTTTTTTTCCAGCTGTGTTCCACATTTCTATGTTGGTAGCTATGATTTAGTACATCGAAAACATGGTTGTATTTCGTAAATCCAACTTAAAACCAATTCAAAAAAGATTTTAAGGTGGTTTTAATGCAATAATTTTGAATGGTAAAACCAGGTTTTATTTTTGGTTTTAACGATAAAACCAACTTTTGCGTTAAAACCGTTAACTAATTTGACACTTGTTGGGCATCAATACTCCACATTTAAAGAGATGGGACACTTCACATTTTTCACTATAAATTTTGACAGAAAAGTACTCTTAACAACAACAATCAGCTTGTTGTTTATGTATTGCTTTACAAGTGTACGAAATGACAAAGGCATTGCCTTAACCCATAAATATAAACTGTTTTACATGTTGACATTAATTGTGCCATTCAGTATGTAATAATAATATTGTTACGCAAAGACAATCGAAACGACCTAATATCGTTTAACAATAAAAACGAGTAACAAAAACTATCAGCTACACATACGCACGACACAAATCCACACTAACGAATACAATGAACATGATTACTAATAGCCACACCAACAACTACAACAAACATGTACATGCATAGCATCAACAAGTATGAGACAAAACGGGATAGACAAGTAAGCGAACGCAATAACAACTAATGAGAACATAGTACACAACACAAACAACGATGCAGTAGGTATAGAATTCTCCAGAAGACGAGAACGCGAACCTTCTACTTCGAGAACCATCATCAGACTGAAGACGTTCGCATATAAAAGGGCAAGACAGGCAGTCAGTGCAGTGTGAATTCAGTCAGCCTTGCGTTTAGTTGCGCATGAACTTATCAGTAGCGGCGTGAAGACAAGTTCCGTACGCAGTAAAGTCTACCGAAGAGTTGTTAGTGTTTACATGAGCAGAAGTGTTGTTCTTACAAAAAGGTTGTAAGCAGAGAATAACGAACAAGAGCTGTTGCTTATAAAAGGTTATAAGCAGAGAAGAGTATCGAACGAGCACATATTGTTATAGTTATTGTTGTGTACTTTGTATAAGTTTGGATAGTGACACATAAAAGTAGTGTGATTAATAAAGAGTTGCATTAAAATAAACACATATTTGTTTTTTCTTGGTTTGCAATCAACAAACTCATATTTAAACGTTTTTAAAAAAGGTAAAAACGTAACAATATAATACATGATGGATACTATAAGAACATTATGTTATTAAAGTGTTAAAATGTATTTCAGGAAAATAAAAAGAATTTGTGAAAAATAGCTAAATAAATCGTCATCTAACCTGTAAATCGCCACGTCGCCAATTGAAAATGTTGGTCGCCAAAGGCAATGAAAAATCGCCACATCTGACAGCACTGATAACAATGTAGTCAAGCATAATCTTTAGACATTTCGGATGCTTTTTATCACAGTCACTTGCATTAGATTTAATGTTCCAAATTGTTTTATGCAAGTTCAAAAGGGTGGTGTTCGAAAACTGAAAACCATTGTCATTTAGAGTTGTAGTAACCAATATCAGATTTAGGCATAGGTATACCAGAGAATTTAAAATTCTGCTGGTTTACATCTATACTGTGATCAGTCATATTATCTTTATTCAAAACACCCGTATTCCTAACTTTACTCCATTTCCTCTGCGATGATAAGGCGCTTGTAACTTGGTCCTCATACAATTTGCACTTGGCGGTTCGTATTTCATAATTGACTCTACGTCTGTAATTTTTAAAAATGTCCTCAACTTCCGCTTCATGCTTTATTCCTATCATAAATCAAACATTCCTTTAATGAACTACAAAGATAATAATATGTGATTAGAAATTGTTAAAATTAATTTTCTGAAAAATATACACGCGTATACATTTGAAAACATTATGTGATGAAGGTTTTAAGTTATTATTTTTCAAAACTACAGTGTTAACTTCTATTCAATTAATCCATAAAGTGTAAAGGCTGGAAATACGAGAATATATGCATATAAAAATAACACACACATAAAAATAACACAATTCACGGTATGCCAAATAGAATTATAAATTTTGGGAATTAAAACATGTACCGATATGCGTATACGCAACCAATATTGCGTATGAATTATGGAAGAAAAATATTTTTTTTTTAATTTTAATTTAATTTCTAATTAAACCATATTTATTTTGCAGGTATATTTTAGAATTTATAAGGCGATAAACAGTGATCATAAATTTCTTATGTCCTGTAATTAGCCCCATGCCAATCATCACGTACCATTACGTCAGATAATTTACCGATTTAATCTTACTCACGTTTCTGACAGACATTGCTAACGCTTTAACATAAACACATAAAAGTTCATATACCTACGGTGATAACGGTACGTCATCGAATTTTACGAACCACATCACGATTCGTATTACAGCGTAAAGACCGCTGCAACGGCAATAACAGTAAATATAATGGCCATGACAGAAAAGGATTTGGTTGCCATTGCAGCATTCACAATATTAATGATGACACATCAACATGATATCAGCTGTGTGGCCAGCATGCAAATTCAGCATCAGTCATCGACTACACAAAATGATTATCTGATCAATGAGATGACGCAAGAGAAAATGGATCAATTGAAAATACCAAAGGACCAACTACTAGTAGTACGACTGCCATCAAATACACTTTTAAAATATAATTCCTACAAGGACGTATCAATTCTACATTTTCGTATGCCACCCGATACAAGACAAGCAGTGTTCACATTTAAAGCCATTGAAGAATCTAAAAGTGCCTTTCGTAAGTACTATCTGTGGATATAATATCTTATTCAACTAAATAAGTAATCAATTTAATGTTTTTATTAAATACAGAACGCAAATGCAAGCCACGTGATGTAACTTTGCACTTAAAGGCGAGCAGTTATCCTGTGATAAGTCCTGAAAATATAACATTTCCCAGAAATTTTCTTAATGCTGACCAAAGGTAATTTTTTTAATTAAAAATAAATGTAAAACAATATCCCTTCAAAGCGAATTATTATTAATATTACACAGGGACCGTAACTGTTATAACTTTTATCGTTAAAGTCAACAAATAAAAGTTATTTTTGACGTATTTTTACAAAAAGAAATAAAAGTTATTTTTTGACTTTTATTTTTCGAGCAGAAGTAAAAGTTATTTTTGTTTTTTCAAATTCTATTTTTTAATAAATATTTTGAATTAAAAAAATTAAAGCAAAACTAACTTTAATTTCTGCTCGAAAAATAAAAATCAAAAATAACCGTTATTTTTGCTCGAAAAAATAAAAATCAAAAAATAACTACATATTATTTTTTTCCTAAAAAATAAAAATCAGGTTTTTATAAGAATCGCATTTTATTAAAATTTGGTATATATATATATATCACCTTTTGCTCCAACATTGAGCCCAACAATTCCACGCATAAATGTATGCATAAGTCTGCTTACACATGAATGTGTCAGAGATCAGCAATGAATCGTTTTTTCCGCTACTCATAAGCATTCATGCAATTTTGAGTATGAGTGAATCAACAGAATTGAAATTCAACTACTCTGATTCATTCGTTCTCGTTACAACATTGATTTATAAGTATAGGTTACAATAAGTATGACTACAATGTAGATATCAAACGCAAAACATTGGAATCGTGTTTCATTTATACGCCTACTCTTTCTGATTCATAAATTTAGAAAAATACTTATAAGTGATTCGAGTGGCTCGAATCATTCATCAAAATTTACAGCCTTTGTTGTTGTTGCATATACAAACAAAGAAGAAAGGAAAGACAAAGACAACAAGCAGTGTTCGTACGCGAATCATACTTATTTTGTGCTTCGTGTAAATGTAAAGTAGAGACGAGTCGAAATCAATAACATCATGCGTATTGTTAAAGCCTTAGTTATGCTACCGTAACGTAATGTAAAGAGTACGGAAAATAAAAATGTAAGTACAACTATAGATAGTAAAAACCTCTCACATGTTTTTATGTAAACAAAACCAAAAAGAAATAAAATTTGCAGTTATAGATATTGAAGACATGTTCCGAGGATTCAGTTTTTATTTTATTATTTTTATTATTGCTTTTTAAAACAAATTTAATATTAATTCTAAATTTTAAAATCTTTGTTTTCACTCGCTTTCAATATGCCGTCTTTTGTTTTTCTTTAATTCAGTGTTAACCTGATATTTATTAAAAGTTTTGTATACTGTTTCTGTAACCCAAACAATTTTACTTTTACACAAACAAAAACACTCAATTTAGTTTGTGCTTGTTGGTTAAAGAAGACACAAAATTGAAAAAACAACAAAAGTCGTCAGCTGTTGAATTGATACTACCTATCACATGAATATGCCTTGAACAAGTCAATATTAAAAACATTTTGTACGTATCTTATATAAAACTCAAATTATAATTTATTTCATTATTAACTTTTATAATTTAAAATAAAAATAAACACTATTTTACTATAACATTATGTAAGTAATGATTATTTTTATTTTAAATTACAAAAATATACATAGTTATTCATTTTTAACTAATTAAAGCATTCGGAAAGCATTTCAGTTTGCACTTGACTTTTACTAGAGAAGATAAAAACGTTTTAACTTTCGTACAAATTCGGTTTCCGAAATATATGACCTATTTCTGTAGGGTAAAGGATTTCACTTACGTCTATATATATAGAAAATACAATTAAAAGCACTAAATTGAGTGTTTTTGTTTGTGCTAAAGGTATAAAAAGGTCGTACCTAATTTTTTTTTTCTCAAAGTCGGGGTTTTTAAATATTCTGGTACATAAAACTCACATACACACCCTCTGAAAAATTCAGCTGTCAATGCTGACGAATAGTTGACTTACAGTAATTAAGAGAAAAAGCCCAAACTGCATTTAAACTTTTTTATAACACTTTTGTTTTAGATTTTATTAAGTTTTTTCCTTTTCCTGTAAAGTACTGAAAATTTAAAATACTACCTTTCTATATTATTATATTATATATTAATATAAAACTTTTATTAAATATCTTTAAATAAATATAAAATCGTTGAAATGAATCCAAAAACGCTGTAGTGATAACACTGGTTAACAGCTGAATGAAAGAAAAACAAAAGACGCCATATTGAAAGTGATAAAAGGAGTGAAAACAAAGAGTTTAAAATTTTAAATTAATATTAAATTTGTTTAAAAAACAATAATAAATTTAGAACTCAAATCCCAGAACATGTCTTCTATGGTCATATCTGAATTTCTGTCTTTCAGCTTTTGCAATTTTTATTTCTTTATTTGTTTTTCTTTATTTCTTTTCTGTTTTGTTTATATAAAAACATATGACACGTTTTTACGATCTATAATTGCACTTACATTTTAACGTTCCATACACGTTACTGTTATATTCCATTACGGTAGCATAACTTAGGCTTTATGTTCCGGTTACGTTACGTTACATTTCTATAACCATTCCTATTGCTGAATACATAACAAAAACGATCAGCTGTTTCTTACTGTTGTGGTTACATTCCATTCATGCGATGAAAAGTTGGCATCAAAATGTGAAAAGAGGTTACAAATGTATGATGCACAAAAACAAAAATTACGGCCTAGCTTCTCACACTACTTATGTTGTGTGCGTTAATTTTATACAAGAGTGACGGGACCTACAGTCAAAAATCGACTCCAAACGACAGATTTTTGAGAGCCTTTTCATGGCAATTATAAATGGTAAATCTCAGAGTTTTTGCCAGAAACCTGCTGGAAGGAAGTCACCGAAGAAACATTTTCGTTTTGATGTCTGACCTGGGGTTTGAATTCGGGACTTCAGTCTAATAAGCCAGCACATTACCTACTAGAATACGGCGACTTTCTTTTACATAATATAAAATTAATTAATAAGCAAAAACGAAAAAATATGTTTTGTGATATTCTAAAAAGCGAAGGATTGGTAATTAAAATTGCTTTTTTAGTGAAATGCTTTTACAAGTGATTGCACTTAAAAAAATAATTTACTTTTTCCTATTTAGTCCTCTTAGGATCATGAAATTTTTGCAGCGAACATGAGTTTGATTTCACTATGTTTCGGTCAATTAGAAGAGAAGAGGGTGATGAAGTATTTGGTACAAGAAGAAAAAAATTGGAAAAACAAAAAGCGGAAAATGTAGATTCTTCTGATTGAAAGCTGTACAGAAGTAACTCAGAGAGCGTAATTTTAATGCATTGCAATTTAATTTATACATTAAGTTTATTTATTAATTTATTAAGTCGATTTGAAAAACAAAAATCAACGGGAAAAAACCAGAAAAAATCCAAAACTAATCCTTGAGCTTGCTTTCACTTCTAAAATTTCTAAATTGATTTGAACGTTTTTTGTACAATCATTCATTTGAAGTCGTAACCTTTTGAAATACAAAAAAAAATTATTGGACAGAACTCCAAAATAATTATTACGTTGCGTAAGACAAAGTATGCCTTAACTGTGGTCACAGCATCAAATACAGTTTGGAGCAAACTTGTTTTCCCTGCGGTCAGACCGAAGTAAATATTTTTTTCTCGTAAACAAAATTTTGTTTCATCAGAAAGAGAGAAACAAACGCAAAGGTAATAAGATTAAAAACCCAGCAGAAAATTCACAAAACAGAAAATAAACAAGTTTTTTAATCAGAACAACAGAAATATAACAAAAAATATAACAAATAAATAAATAAATAAAAACTCCAAATGGAAGATAAGGAAACATTATTTGTGTTAAGTTGCGGAGCAGCTCCTTTGTTAATTTTAGAAGAGCCAAAACTAGAAAGATGAAAAGGCAGTGGGTACGTAAATGGATTCAACGTCGGGAAGAGGTCAGATGTTTCGTAATGTTACTTTCAAATTTACGATCTGAAACTCCAGACGTTTATCAAAACTTTTGAGAATGAACTCAAGTGACTATAACTATTTAGTGAGTATTCCATTATTTCAGCGGCATTATTAAACAAAATCCTTTAATAATACCTTCACAGCTAAAGTTAGTGGCACCGCTGATAACAAAAAAGGTAACAAACTTTCGTGGTCCAATATCCGCCTCCGAACGTTTAACTGTTACACTTGGGTATCTAGCAAATGGAGAAAGTTTTAGGTCTCTGCAGTACGTTTTCCGAATTCTTCATAATACTTTATCGGGATCTATGTATGCGATGTTTTATACAAAGTGTTGCAGCCGAATTATTTGAAGAAAAATATTGCACTTTTTATGTTTGCTTCGTCCAAAGCATTCCATAAGCATTTTCCTTCTTCCAAAAGAAATAAGTTTCATAATTTCTTCATCGTCCCAATCTCTTGTAACTTTTGGTTTCTTCTTATGTCTTTTTACAGCGATGGGCTCATTGCTATTTTCCATTTCCTAAATAATTTACAAACAAATGTACACACTTACATATGAGCACAGTTTTTCTTTAGTGATTGGTTTATACATTTACCTCCAAATTTTGCGCTAAAAATCACCGTAACTTTGCATACTCTAAAAATATTTACATATTTATATAAATATTGCTTTTCCAAAAAAAACTTTTTAAATTACCGCCATATTCTTTGCCAAAAAATAACGTAAATTCGCACAGCTGTTTAATTGTTTTCTTTTCTACATTAGTGTTGACAACTGAATTGCGTTTAAACAATGAAATATAAAACTTAATACCTTTATTGTATATATACACCCAAGTCTTTTTTTACACGGATTTGAAGTTACACGGTTGAAAAATATTTTTTGTTGTCAACTGACTGCTAGTTTAATTGATGACGATCTAAAATCTGGCAAAAGTACTGGGAATAATTTTTTAAAAAATGATCTTAATATGGAACGTGCCCTAAAATTCGGACTAGATTTTTATAATTGTATTGTTGGGTATAAGCACAATGTAACGTTATAAGTGTTGCGAAACAAAATGTGTTAGAAGCAACAGATATACAGAGGGAAAACTGGTAAAGCAGAAAAATTAAATGTAAACAAACATTATTTTGTTGTAAAAAAAAGTTAAATTTAGAATATTTTTTAATATCTTCAATGAAAATTTTAAATATTGAATTATTAATTGAAATTTGTATAGTTTTTGGGAATACAGTTTCTTGTCCAAAAGGTAACTTAGAAGCTAAATACATCAAGACCAAATAAGACATATTGCACATAAAATTTTTTTCTTGCAGAACTTTCTGTACATTACCAGTATTTATTAATTTCTTGAATGAAAAAGTTAAAATTCCGTAATTTTTTATTACTAATCGAACTCTTAGCAATTTCACTTCACAATGAAAAAAATTTGTGTAAAAGATAAATAAAAGGAAAAATATAACAAAATATATTCTCAAAACTTTTTGTTTCAGGAGTTTATGAATATACCTCTAAATTGGTTAAATACTAAGTTAATGACAATCGATGAAAAGTGTCACCAAATACATTAGTTCCGTACTACGTTTCCCCAATAAAACAGTGCATTTCCTTTCATCAATTTCTACCAAAATAGAAAACAAAAACACCCTAAAAATTAACAAAACTGAAAAAATCAGACAGAGACAGAAATTCTTTTTTCTTTAATTTTTGGACAGCGCTCCTGTCAAATTCGTTTCGTTACTGCTTACATCTAAAAAATATTTCTTTGCCGTAGTGTGACCATAAAATAATTTCGAGCGGCAAACAAAAAAATTATTGATTTCGGGCAAATAAAATTATTTGCTGTTAAAGAAAATATTTTAAGTGTGTCCGTCCAGTGTCAAATATTTTCATCATATTTGGAAAAATATTTTTTCTTTGCTCTTACTATTTTTTGTAAGGTTAAACAAAGGAAAATAACAGCTGCTTAATGCTGTGTTGTCTACTAGCAAAACTAAAGCGCCAAAATTGGAAGAGAATTATATGAGATAAAATTTTAAGTAAATAAATGATTTATTTTATGCAAACCTTTTTATTCGTTGGAGAGATATTCATTATATACATATAAATATTTGGGTCTTAAATTTAAATACTCATGAATGTATATATCAGTTGTTATACTTTTTAAATTAAATAAACATATTTATTAGGTCACCGTAGTCTAGTAGGTAGTGAGATGGTTTATTCGAAGTGGGGCCACGGCTGAAATCCAAGTCAGACATTTGCAATAAAATGAAATACGAAAAAATATTTCTTCAGTGACTTCCCCTCTGCAGGTTTTTGGCAAAAATGTTTGAGAATAAATAAAATTTCATGGATAAAAATGAACACACAACATAGCAGATATGAGAAGCCAGGTAGTAATCTTGACTGAAGGGTTGTAATGATTTTTTTCAGTAAAATGGTATTTTTTTAATCTCATAAAATAAAAGATCTTTCTCAGAAATGATCTAACTTTTCAGAGTACATAAAAATAATTACATAGTTGCCGTTTTCATTTAATTTTTAATTTATATTTCATTTTGGTATACAATCACTTTGAAGATAAATTTTAAACCAAAATATCATAAAAACCTTTTTTCAAAAATCTCTTTAAAATATATAAATTTTCAAATTACACCTAAAATAAATCATATAATTTATATATGTTGTATATTCGATTTAGAATTTTTAAATTTAACATCTATTTTAATATATGTACATCATTTCAACTAGGGATGCCAAACGGCATCGATTTTTAAAAATCCCGGGAACCAAATATCACGGGAAAAATCACGATTTTATCTTAATAATAAAAATATCTCGTTAACAAAATCATTTGTATTCCAATTATGTTTGTATATCAGAATTATATGCAAGACAAAGAGTAACAAAAAAGCGTAAATTAACAAAAATAAAAATTATTCGTACATATGCAAATGCATTAGTTTTAAAAAAATTATTTGGATTCCAACAAAAGTATTAAAGCATCTAACATGTGAACTGATCGGCTTGAACGAATTTTGTTGTCAACATACGCTGTCGTTGAAAAATACTTTTCGCAATCAACATTTGTTGGTAAAATAGTTTCAAGATAGCTTTATGCAGCTTGTGAATATTCACCTCTACTACCTCCTGATGGAAATTAATCTGTCTCTTTGGACAGTTGAGTATCTAAATCAGTTACCCTATTAATTCGTTTTATAGAGCTTTTGTATTCTTCGTTGGCATCAAATAACTTTTTAAGAATGGAAGTGGGGTTTTCCTCATCTGAGAAGCTATTATCGAAATCAAGTGATATAGAATTTTTTTCAGGACCTTTTGTGGGGTCAAAATATATATGAATTCACAATCCCGAAAAATTCCGGGAAAAGTTTTTTAAAATCTTGGGATTCGGGATTGCGTGAATCCCGAAATTCGGGATTTCGCGATTGGCATCCCTAATTTCAACGGTTTTCAAATATAGTGATTGGCTACACTTCAGAAAAGTAAACATTTGTTTATGTCAAATTCATTGTGATTAAAAATATAATTTTTCTGTCTATTCCTCTACTTTTCTTCGCAGAATATTACTGTATATCCGCAAAACCCGAAAATATTAATCTTCCATTATGTATGTAAATATACATTCATATACAGGTATATGTTCAAATATTTGTTTTGTGTCAAATATTTTTTAAGTGTGACCACAAAACAAAATTTCAGTTGTTTCAATCATTTTTCGTAAGGTCAAATAACAGCTGAATTGGACTGTATTGTCATACTTGTCCGCTAAAAACGTTAAAAAAAATGAAATTTATGTAATTTCTTTTAAATTTGTCTAAATATGAGTCTTCACGTGAAATTTTATTTTATTTTTACATCAACTGATATATATTGTTCACACGAGTGAACAAAATCACATCATCCCAACCCTGATAACACCTGACAACACAAACATCACCAAGACGAATCAACATTAATATACACATCACATTCACTACACAACACATTTACAAACATTCATCAACATCACTAACATCCTTGATCAGATCAGTTGATTATCGATCTCTGAACAACACAGGCCAAAAACCCAGAAAACCCCACGGGAGTGAACATAAACTTGTCGAAACAAAATATTGTTAAACTTGTGAACATTAACTGAATTTAAATAAGAATTCTGAGTTACATATAAATTGTAAAGAAATCAAACATTGTGAAATTTATACATCTATTGCAATTGTGAACGACTGCAAACAATTTACATATATTGTATTATAAAATATAATATAATAAGGATATATATATATAAAAATATATACACATAAAAATAAAATAAGACATAAATACACTTATCATTTCTATATAAAATTAACAAATTAATAATTAATATAAATAAAGGTTTGTGCACGATTTACCCTCTTACTAACCCTATCCTCTAACCCGTCTAAACATATATTAAAATAGAAACAATGTATTGTATGATGAATAAAGGCAAATATTGAAAGTAAAAATTATTTATTCTTGACCTATTATAATCCGCCCATTAGACGATGAGTGTTTTATTTTTTGTTTCCTCTTATCTGAAGGAGTACTGCTAACATTTTTTGTGATTAAATTATATTTAGAAGCAACAGTCAATAGTTTTACACAATTTTTTAAAGTTAGCGATTTTTAAATATAACGATTAGCTACACTGGAAGGATATAAACAATAAACATACCTACTAGAACAGTGACGGTGAAGTGACTAGTCATTTGTGATGTGTAAGCACCCATCAAGTTATTAAGGGCAATGTGAAAAACCTGATCTAAATATTCGTGTACCTGGGATTTTGTTTCTCTTTCTAATATATGAATCCTTTCAACTATAAAACATATATCTGTTCGCTCTACAGCTGTTCTCAAATCATAGTTGACTACCAAACTGATGCACACTTTTTACAAGAAAACATAATTTTAATAAATAAAATTTTAATACATAATTAAATACTGTTAATAGTTAACATTTTGATATTAAAAAAAATAATTTAAGTATTAAAAACGAACCACATGGTCTAACCTCGAATTCATTAGTCGTCACTTTTTTGTCACTGGTATGGCTGATAGTTCCTCAGTGCAACATCAATTTTAGTTTTACAACGAGCAAATAAAGGGATTTATTAAAAACTGGTCAAATGATTCACACAGGAAAGATACTTACATTTCCAAAGTGCAGTTTAATTTCTTGCTTCATTATATTCTTTGTCTTAAATTTTGTGTATAATTTAATTTATGTATTAATGTACTCTTTTTTATTTCAAAGTTTTAACATTTTGCTACAACACACGATTATGGTCCATTTTAAAAATTTGTCTTAAATGATCTTTTTTGTGAAGTTATTGTCAAAAATATATTTGACGCCATCAAAATAATCAAAAGACCAGTCACTTTAACGTCACTAATGATGCGTTGATGGAAATGCAGCTCTACAACTGAAGAGTATTATAAAATGTTATGTACATGTGTATTATTAAGTGATTATTGTGTGTGTTAGTCTCGGTCGTTCAGTTCTTGTAAGGATCTGTTTATTTTATTTTTATACATTGCGGTAAGTAAATACAATCGTTTCATAAAGATTTAAATTAAATAAATATTAAAGTTTTAGCAAAAATGGAAAAGAAATCCCCAGCTTCCGCTAACAAAAGGAAAAGGACAAAACCAAAGGTGGTGAAGGAATGGGAAGACGCCGATGTATTTAAATTAATTTCCTTAGTGGAAAAACAAAAATGTTTATGGGATCCGAAAGATAGCAACTACCACGTCAAAATTACTAAAGAAAGTGCCTGGCAAACTATAGAAGATGAGTTTGGGGGTAAATTTTCCACAACGGATCTAAATGCCAAATGGACCAATCTTCGGATACAATATAGAGGCTACGCTGGAAGAGCTAAGACAAAATCCAGCCCAGGCACATTAAAAAGCCCAAAATGGAGGTACTATCGTGCCATGAACTTTGTTGGACACACTGAAAATCAGCAAACCTGCCAAACAATTTCAAACTTAAAATTTGATTGTGAATCGGAGAATAATTGTGAGTAAAAATAATTATGTTAAACTCTGTTTCACCAATTCTGTATATATATTTTATATATTATTTCCCATAGCAAATGAAAATTTAATGTCAACAACCCCACTCGTAGTAGGACAGCGATTGATTCCACCTAGACGGCGGTCTCAAAGCAGCAATAGCCCATCAGCAGCAGCACAAATTGCAGAAACAATTCGAGAGGCGGTATCGACAATTAAAGACCGTAATCAAAACGTTTTTGACCCTAACATTAATTTTGCCAATTATTTGTTGAGCGAGCTTAAAACGCTTAACGAGGAGGCAGCCGCATCAGTAAGAAATAGAGTGACAATATTCTTCCTACGGTGCATTGAAGAAGAACGCGAAAAGAACTGGGGTAAGTTTTTATAATATCATATTAAGACAACCAAGATTTTATTTGGTTTTACACTTCTAGGTTGAAGTTTCGAAAACGAAAACGAGGATTTATGATTTAGCAGTAAAAATCGAAACGAAAGTGTTAATGAATATACCTAAGTAAATATGTAAATAAATAACTTTTATAAATGGTAATAAGTGAAATGAATTATTTTTTATATGTGTAAACAAATTAATGAAAATAAATGAAGGATTTTTATTCATTTTTTTCTTTTTATAAAAAATTATCTCTAAAAGTACTTTTTAATAAATTTAATGTTCGCGTTTTCCATTCGAAAACGCCGTTCTGACAAACAAACTCTCTAGAAATTTGACGTTTTCAAATCGCTAGGGTATACTGAAGCTTTAACAAAATTATACACAATTTAAATTTAATATGTTTTCTTTTTATTTGAATAAAAACGTTTAGCATTTTTTGACGATTTAAATTAAAAATATTGAATAAAAAAATTAGCTTTGAGTTTGTTTATTGTTTGTATCATTTGTTTACTTATCAACTGGCGTATTATGCAAACAGCTGATCAGACTGATCTTCGAAAAAAATTTCATGCTAGCGGTGTGAATTTTACAACTAATAATTTGATTATTTCTTTTTAAACTTTTGATATTAATATTTGCAATTTATTAAATTAATAAAAGTTAAAAAATAATTTAAAACCTGTATAAAGTACTTTAAAACTGGCTACCCGTGTCAAAAATTACCAATTATTCGTGAGTTCTTTTAAGTAACATCTCTAAATATAGAGAAGCATTTCTCACAAATTTTCTGACACCTCACAAATAAAATATGTTTGCAAATTATACATAAATTACACATGATCGGGACTGTCCAATGGATTGGAAAAGTCCCTTAGTGTTTTTTAATTAACATTTCTTTTGCTTTTTGGTTTTTCAAAGCTAATATAGCAAGCATACACTCTGTTCACATTTAAAATTTTTTATTTGTTTATGTTTTATTATGATAAAACACGTGTTTTCATTGTTCGAAGGCAACTTCGAAAAATGCAAATCGGTTCGTTTTCAGAACATGTCAAAATGCGTTTTGTGTTTTTCAAAACATGGGCGATATTATTTATAATATTTGATAAATCTAGTATTTATATGTACTTGTACTGAAACGATACTTCCACTTCTTTCACAAAATACAAGGAGTATTCTTCTCTAATACTTGAAGACTCTTAAGCGATATAAGAACGGTGTACTTACAGATCAAAAGACTATCGTCGTTTTGATTATTGCACCATTCACCTTGTATGACGGAGCAATCGTCAGAATAATGGTCAACAAAGCTTCTTAAAAATCTGTCGTTCGGAGTCGACTTTAAACTGTAGGTCCCGCCACTCATGTATAAAATTAACGCACACAACATAAGTGGTGTGAGAAGCTAGGTGGTAATTCTGACTGAAGGGTTGTAATGGCCAATTATGCATGTATGTATGTATGTTTGATTACAAACAGACAATTATTGGAAATTGTTTACAAAAATAAATGCTGACAGTTATGTTATAATATACGCGCCCTAACCGCTATTAATTGGTACACAATATTTTTGAAAATAATATTGATATATAAAGATATTGGTTGAAGTTAAATTTTCTGAAAAGTAATTTTATAGTCTTTAAGTAAGTTCAACATATTCTATAATTCTATCGAAAACACGGACTTTGGTTTTAAAGCTAATTTATAAATTCATATATTTTTTTTATATTTAGTAACGAGAAACAAAAAATTAGAGTAAAAAATTTTCAGAGTTTTATTTAATATGTTCTATAGTTAATTAAAATTTTTAAAGGAAATATTTATATGTACCGACTACTACCTTGATGCCCTTGGACCAACCAATGAAAGATATGCGAGCATTTCTGCCATAACAACTCTCCTCCCTCATAAATTTAATGAGCCTTTCTTCAACCAGATCCCATCTTTCAAAAAAAGATTGTGCTCTAAATCCGACCTGTCAGCAGAAGGGAAGGGTTAGTTCCCAGGCTAGCTTGTTTCTTAGGACGCTTGGAGCCGGAGGGATGCACCTCATCGGATCTGTTTCTCTTCATGTGATTTCCCTTGCGAGAAACTTAAGAAGACTTATTCAACGAGATGTCCACCCCCGCCTCCTTCGCCTCCAACCTTACATCCTTCTTCTGGGATAAAAGATTAGGGGTAGTTTCTACCTCATTTCCTTTATCCGTTATAGAAGGAACACTATCACCCTTTCTCTTCGCCGGAGGCTTGAAGACCTGTGCAGTCCTTTTTTGCCCCAGTTGGGAGTAAGGCTGTAAGACCTTCATGCCCCTTGTTTACGGCTTGAGAGGTAGAAGCAGTTGGCTCTACGCTCCCATCCGCACTCAAGCGTCCGTCCTTTTCACTAGAATCAGCATCTCGCGAAATGACACAGCCTGGGTATTTGGTTTCATACAGCGAAACAGTACCTCTGTGCCGAGCCAGCATCTTCTGTTCCTTGACAGAGAGGAAATCCGCATCACAGCTTACAAATCTCCTCAAGACTGTGCAAGCCCTGCAATATGAATTCCTTTCTCTGTACATAGCGGAATGTTTCCGCCCAGTTTTACCCCCCTTGTCAAGTCACCTTTACCCACGCAGTCCGAATCATTAGATGGGTCCGAGGCATCCTGTCTGACAAGTGGGTTCCTTAAGGGGGAAGTCACCATCTCACTGCTCCCAGTAGAAATTCGGATATGGGTGAAGGGCAGCCTTTCGATGACCGTATTGTCACAGTCTTCATCCGATAGTAGGGAGACAGAGTCTGACTCCAAGCACATATCTTCTGTTGAAGTGGGGATTGCCAAAGCAGTCGCCTCACTACAGAACTCCACCACGTTCGTGATCCTCAAACTAGCTGGGGCGAAAATCCTGAAGATTTCGTTGTTATTATCAACGATACTCGCCTGCGCAATGAGCAGGGACGCGACTTGTCCAGTATCCGTTACCAATTCGTCATCAATGTTTTTCTCGTTCAGTTTCTTTGTGTTATGTTTATAATCCATACAAGTCCCACGAGTGAGGGGGAAAGAGGTCGATCATGACATTGCCCCCGATAGCATGACAAGCACTTGGTAGAAATCTAATACTATCTGGGGCGCCCAGGTGTCAGTTAACTGTTTATAGTAATATTCTTTTATGCTTACGCCCGATAATACATTTAGCATTTAAAATTTTGTTTCAGTTATAATTTATTAGATAAATCTAAATTTAAATATATAACTTGTACCATATAATTATTTCATAAGAAAATAACGTTATCAAAACAGAATATCAAAAAATAACGGTAAGTTCATGATGTCGATATCAGAGAAGTTATTATTTTTGGGAAAAGAATTCATGCAGCGTTGTAATAAGTAACATTAAAAATTAAAGTTCTTGCTATATTACTTAATCAATATACCATATATAATACCATATATTTTCTTCCTTGGCTGTACAGCAAAACTGCATTGTTTTTAGATCAAAACTATCTGACCACATTCATTTAGCAGGATGTACAAATTTCCGGCAAAGCGGTTCGAAAAATTAAATTAGAAATAAATGAGAATATACCGTTATAAAACAATTGTAAAAATTTTAGAAAACAAGAAAATGTATTACATATGCAACTACTATTAATTCATACACCAACCGGGTTCTCATTTACATATCGTTATTCAAAATAACTTATTTTAGAGAATAATAATGACTGCTCCTTAAGAGTCACTGTTTCTGAAAGATAACTCTGTAATCTTTAAATTAATAAAAAATTATTATTTTGAAAACACATCCTAAAACAAGGCTCCATTATTTTCATAAAACACTGTTTGACTACCATTAATTCGTTAATTAATTCGTACAGTGTTTAATTTAATTCTTAAGTTAATTTTTGTGGTGATTCTATTAAATTATATCTAAGTGAAATGTACCGTTATAATAAAAATAAAGAAATGTTAGATGAGAGAAGAAAATAGTCAGTTAGCAATGGTCAGATAATTTAGGTCTAAAAATAATGAAATTTTCATTACTTTGTATTTTCAATAAATATATCCAAAACTTATTTTATGAAGAATGACAGATTATAAAGATTTGCTTTCAGAAAATGTAACTCCCAAGGTGCTGTCAGTATTGTGTAAAGTATGAAACTTCAAATATTGGTATATCACACAAAAATGCGCGATGTACAAACTAATAGTGATTAGGGCTAATATTTTTTGTTATTATTTTATATTTTCGTCAGCAATATAAATAATATCTACATCATTTAGTGAATGCAGAGACTCATCTTTTTGATCAGGGACCGATAATAACTGTTATTTTTGAATTTTTGATAAAAAAAAACCAACCGCAAAGAAATGTCGAGGAACCAAACCAAGTATACCATTTTGATTGTCTTTTCAATTTTTATAATATGCGATGCTTATTATCTGATTTTTATTTTTAGAAAAAAAAATATTTATTTTTGACTTTATTTTTTTAAGCAGAAATAAAAGTTATTTTTTCACTTTTATTTTTTCTGGTAGAAATAATAGTTTTTTTACTTTTATTTTTTGAGCAAGCGCTCTGGTTGTCAAGCGTTTATAGGAATCATGGTTCACAGGAGGAATGAATTCTTTATCCTTCTTACAGTTCTGCCTTTAGAACGTAGGAAATTCTATCAGCCCAATCATGAATAAAAATTCCGCATGAAATTTCTCTCTTTTCCCTTCTCTCCTATTATGAATAATAATTCCGCGTGAAATTTTTTTCTCTTTCTTTTCCTCTGTTTTAATCCCATTTTTATCAACCGTGTGAAGAGAGAAATATTAAAAAGGGAAAAAAGTAGGTATTCTCAATGTATTTTAGTTTGTATTTTCCCCTAAAAAAATTCACTTATAAAATACAAGGGAGTTTGATTAAAAATTTAAGTAAATTCTTATACAACTAAATTTAAATAAATAGACAATATTTAAATGTTCCTGTAGGTCTAAAACAACTATTAAAACTCAAGTTCAATACTTGGTTACATTAATTTGTAAGCACTTTTCTCAAAGTCGATTTGTCTAAAGACGTACTCATTTTTATTTAGCGGCAATTCAAGAAGATTAGATTCATTCCTTAATTACATTCTGGAAATACATTGGCTGTTTTGTTGTTGCTTTTCTAAACCTCGAATTTCCTCTACCAGGACACACATGATGGCACTATTCATTATTTTCTTTTATTATATTAAACCCTTATGAATTTTTTCAAATTGTATTAATTTTATTTAATTTTTTTTATTTTCACAAATTGTCAATAATTAAATATCAATAAGAAACACAGCTGACTTTAAAATTCGATATTGCCACTTTTTCGAACTTTTACTCCCGCGGAATTTGTAATTAGAGGATTTCTTTCTCGAGAAAAACGTATTCGGTGAGAAAGAAATTCCTTGAGAATATGCGTGATTGGGCTGTATATTTTTTAAACCTATGCCTGATAGAGGTTGGCATCATTATTAAGGACGAACGCTATTTGATCGATGATTATCAACTGCTTTTAGCCTGCATTGAATAACCTGAAAACCAACGACAGACATGTGGTATAAACACAACGGCGCTTCGTGCTACAAATCTCATGCCACATTTGATATTCTACACGAACGATTTAAAAAGGTGGTCATCTGGCAGGGGAGTGATGCGAACTGGCCAACCAGGGAGTGCGATTTAACCCTATTAGACTTTGTCTAGTGTGATTTTCTTTAGCTGCAGTTGTAAGAAAGTTGCAGAAAGCCACAAAACACGTGGCAAATATTTCAACTATTGCATCACCATATATTCCGCACATCTTAATATGATAAAATTACTTGCATCTTATATTTTTTTATGAGTTCATGACATTCGAAATTATTAACGTACAAATTTCGTTTATAATAAACAACGGATATGTATAGTTCAAGAAAGACTAAATTTAACTCGAAAAAAAAAACGCGAACCGTTTTTCTGATTTTATTCACCCTATTGGTAGTCATTATAAATGAGTTTTTTAAAAAGTGGAATTAATCGATTTGTGACTGAAAGTATCAAATATTTATATTTTTTTGTTTGTATTATTGCTTTTATTTAATTTATCTATTATACATATATTGAGTAGAATTTTAAATCAATTTTTAACGATTAATTGTGTCTGTGCTTTTTTTGTGTACCATTTTAGATTTAAAATATACAATTTACAGTTTCAATCGGATGAAGTGCAGCAACGTATAACGGTGGAAGGTCCGCAAATTAGTAATTGGTTTGCAGTAGCTTTTGTAAGCTGGACGGATCCCAACAATGATCGCATTGAACAACAAGGTAAAGCGAACTCTTAAATTCGTTTACAAATACTCGAGTTTTGTTTTAGCAATTTCACATACATAAATCTTTTTTGTTTGCATATATGTATGTACGTATATGTATACCAACAAATACATTTCAACCAATCCTTTGTTGTACAGGGTCTTCGAACTTTGACAGCTGATAGCGGTCAACTTGTTACGTCTACATCCGTCATTTAATGTGTCTGTTTCGCTAATACGCCCTAGACGTCCACATTCAACGATGTTTGTTCGCCTACTGAACTCTATAGCAGTTAGTAACTGAACCTAATTTTTATCAAGAAATCATTTTCAGCGATGAGGCCTCTTCCTGATTGAATGGGTACGTGGACGAACAGAATTACCGATATTATCTCGCCTAAGAGGTCAAGACCAATAAAGCGGTTTTCACACGACGTGGGACATGCCAATACTGTCAAAATTGAACGCTATAGGTCTATTAATCTACACCAACGACATGTTTTTTCAATAAGAGCTCGCTATATGCCTCCCACTAAATTGCACATTAGATATAGCGAACGATATAAACTTAAGCAGGGTGTGGATAGTGGACTTTTTCCATAATTATATGAATCGTAATGCAGCAGTTAGAGGAGAGACTGTGTCCAGTTGGGATCAAAATTTCAGTAGACTAACAGATACAAAATGCATCTAAGCTGACAACTAAAAAGTAAAAACCAAATAACAAAATAGCTGAAATGGAAAGTGTCTTTAATTTTTTTCATAATTTTATACTATTTTGATCCAAACTTGTTCAGTTTACTATAAAAACCAATAAATAGCATTTTAAGCTCATTTATTGTGAAGTTCATAATAAAAAATTGGCAAGTGATTCCAAATCGGCAGCCCCTTAGCTAACCGATTAAAAAAAACAAAAATTACAAAAGTTTTGTGTCCAGAACACCCTTCTTGTGATTTCAAATCACTTTCATAAAAAGTGATTTTCAGAACATGCCTGATAGTGGGCAGTAGTTGCCATAGCCAGTGTCAATTTATTATACGTAAGACCACGGTTCAATTGCATTGTCTTTTGTCCCATTCTGGTCGTTTTTCTATCAAGGCATGGTTAAAATTGGCCTTAGCAATCGAAAAATTAAATTAAGTGCTTAAAAACACTTTCTTTAACCCATTGATGCAACTCGAAACTCGGCACAACCTTGAGTATGTTGCACTCAAGCTAACGTTTATGACGTATCGATCTCACCTCATCGCAAGAATTGTAAATACTTCACATCGAAAATTGAGAGAATATATTGTTACAAAAGTGGAAATGGTGTTGTTAAAATAATAAACAAAAGACTTGTGCAGACAAGTTCTGTTTGAAGAAAACAGTTGTTAGTGTTGTACTTATAAAAAGGTTGTGAGCAAAGAAGAATAACTAACAAGTGTTGTTGCTCACAAAAAGGTTGTACAAAATAGCGGTTAGACAAATAAACAAACAACAACTAATCTGCCTGGACGAATATAAACAAGAAACAACAAAAATGGGAACAAGTTGTTTACATTTTTGGATTGTTCCCGAAGACCGTCATCTCCCTTCGAGAGCATTTAGCACACTGATAATCCAGCAATATAAAAGGCAAGATAAAGTGTGCAAGGATGAGTTTGAATTTAATCGTGTAAGACGACATCACGTTGGTTGCAGTGAGAATTAAATCTGTCGAGCAATATTTCGGTCAGACTTGTGTGCAGACAAGTTGCGTTTGAAGAAAACAGTTGTTAGTGTTCTACTTTCAAAAAGGTTGTGAGCAAAGAAGAATAACTAACAAGAGTTGTTGCTTACAAAAAGGTTGTAAGCAGAGAAGTATCCCGAACAAATGTTTATTGTGAAGCTCTCATTGTATACGTGGAATAAGTTCGAACAGTGGCACAAAAGTTGTGCAGATTAAATTTTGAATCAATTCTTTATTATCTGCTCAACTTTTGTGCCACAGTTCGAACTTATTCCACGTATACAATGATAGCTTCACAATATGCTTTTGTTCGGGATACTTCTCTGCTTACAACCTTTTTGTTTTTTATTTTTTTGTCTTTGAATTTAAAGGGTTGTCAAAAAGTATCATATATGTATGTACATACATACATATGTAGGACATATTATGTACACTCATATACATGTGTGTATTAAAATAAAGTATAACATGATGACAATAAATTTAGCAGCATGTGTACATTGAGAAGCATTTTGGAAATGTTTCCAAGTTTATCGCAATTAAAATCAATTACACACATATTTAGTTATGATCTCTAAAAATTCATTTTCATTGCAGGTCTTGCTGCGTCATGTGACACGTTGTTGTTGGCTGAAATGTCGGTGTCACGTTTCTATCCAATAATAATAAATAAAGGTCAAATGCATAATGGCACTCTTGTCAGCAACAGTGGAAATCAAAATATTAGCGCGGCCACTAACAATAATCACACAAATAACATCAAAACCTTTCGAGTACATCAGAATGTTCAGCCAGAGAAGCTACCACTGCTGCAAGAAGAATGGAATGATGATTCCAGCAAGGTAAAAAATGCTAACAATTCAAGTCTGCCTGAAGTCGAAAGAAATGAAGCAACAATAGAAATACACACAGCTGTACCTACACTGACTTCCATTGAATATGAAATGGACTCACAGACACCACAATCGTCCACTCCATACACTGAATCGTCGTTTCCGCATTCGACTACGGCACACACATTATTTTCGACTACGAAATCATACAGTAAAATTAACAAAGACAATGCCAGCACTGCTACGCTAACAAACAATAGTGAAATAATTTACAAATTCTTTGTGCCTAGACACATTGGAGTGGCTACAGCTCGTATAACATTCGGCGAAATTTGTTTGCAATGTCCCGATGTCGGATTTCACATACAAGCAAATGCATTCCCTAATATTGGGAAAGAGACTGAAAAGGGACATGAAAATAATTACATGCATAGTACTATTATCAAGCCGAATCAAACAGGTGAAATCTCTATTGAGTTTTATGTGCAGCCTATGACTTGGCATTACGCACTTCTCAAGTTTGTCAACCAAATTGTTAATAGCATGTCAGGTCAATCGCAGCAGGAAAGTGCACAAAATCAACAATTGCCTCAGCACAAGAAAATGGAAGCCGACTATGAAACAACTACACGATACCACTTGTCATATGTACTGCAAATAGATTTCCATGAAGCAACTGACGCAGTTGATCATAACAAAAATAAGGATGGTAATGAAGAATCCAACAATGATGTCTTGAACACCACAAAAACTCCTAATAAGTCAAGTATATGGAAGCCCAAAGAGTTTAGGGGCATGGAATTTTATCCACTTCTTCGACAAACTTATCGGGAATTCTTTATGTACGACTATGATTTGATGCCCGATGAAAATGGCACTGTGCCAACCGTTTTAAACCTTACTGCTGGAATGCCAGCTGGATTTTCCTTCGATGTTGGTGAAGTATATGATATTGGAGGCACTCTCTCTTTTGCTGTGTCAATGAAACATGGCAATAAAGCTTCAACTGAAGAGGCCATAAAGGCTATGCCTTCTATGCCTTCTGCAAACGAACGTAGCGGAATTTTGGCGGAAAAACTTATTGGTAGTCCTAATGTTGGCTCCAACGATGGAAATGATGACAAGCAAATTAACAGAGAGAAATCTGATGACAAAACATTGTTACGTAGTAATCAAACAATCATTGTATGTATGCACCTAGGGGAGCCCGGTGAACCAGTTTGGCCTGATAAATGCCGCTATGGGGGTCGCCTATTACCTGCATCTAGCATTGTGAACAATACTGATTACAATACTAGCACCGGCTTAGGTACACGTACCTTTTCCCGAAAGTGGCCAATGGTATATCACTATGGGTCTATATTGCCATGGAGCAGAGACCGCTTCTCGTGCCACTATCATTGACAGTGTTAAAGATTTTGTAAGGAAATATACCCATATGTTAGAATACATGAAGATACCATGTGCCTGTGCTTTGAATTTGTCCCAATATCGGAACTGTGTTAATGATCCCGACTGCCTGAATGTCATGAACGAAACTGAAACGCTAAAGATTAAAGAGTGCCTTATGGATTCAAAATGTACTTCGAACCATCTAGAGATGACGCGAAAATTTGAAGTTCACCATAAGTTTGCTACTGAGCAGCGTTTTGCCCTTGATAACTGTAGCACTTCGGTAGTTTTTACTATTTCATCCAGCCCTTGCGTAGTCGGAAGATGCGGTCGATATGGTCGCTGTTATCACTATATGTCCGGTGGCTTCGTATTTTCTACATGTGTTTGTATGAAAGGATATAGAGGCTGGGATTGTACGGAGGATTCCCAAGTTCCCTCCAGTATATCCATATTGATGGCATCCCTCTTACTAACCCTTAGCAATCTGTTATTCCTGCCTAGTATCTACGTAGCCGGCCGCAGACAGTTCTATACAGAATCCGTAATATATTTCTTCGCAATGTTCTTTTCTGTATTCTATCACGCCTGCGACTCCGGAGAGGATGAGTACAGCTTTTGTTTAGTGAAAATTGGAGTCCTTCAATTTTGTGACTTTTATTGTGGTCTACTTGCCATTTGGGTCACATTGGTGGCTATGTCGCATATACGCCAACAATTTGTCTCTTTACTTCACATGCTAGGAGCTATTCTTTTGGCGTTTGGAACAGAGCTTAATAAGCAAAGTCTATGGGTATTCTTAGCACCAGCCCTCACAGGCATTTGCCTTATATCCGCCAGTTGGGGAATGCGCTGCTACAAATCGCGAAAATGGTTTCCAGCTCGTAAGTATCTGACAGTTTATATGCCACTTGGCACCGTTTTAGTGATGGTGGGCCTGGTTTGTTATGCATTCTTGCAAACCAAACAAAACTATCACATAGTACATTCTATATGGCATATGGTCATGGCTTTAAGCATTTTGTGCCTCTTACCTTCACGAAAATCATTCATACCGAAATGCTAGCACTCATCTTACACACGTGAATTCTTGCTCACCGAACAGGAATTTTACATGTGAACTTCAACTATACATACATACGTATGTATATCTTAAGTTATAACTTTCTTTCGTTTCCAAACTATGGTCAATATATATAACCATCATGTTATAATATTCAAAACAACCTTTCGGATAAAATTCTTTATTATATGAATTTGAATTTGTATTTGTTCCCATCTCATCACCACCATCTGGTCGTCATAGATAAGAACATTTGTTTGAACATACATATTTATGTACAAAGATGGGTACAGATTTATACCCCATTTAACACGTTCTCTATTCTTGTATGGATTTGTGTATCTGAGAATAAAAAAAAAAAACTAAATGCAAAGGAATCTTAGTTACTAATTAAATTTAAATCATAGTCTAGATAAACGGTGGACTTATGTATATCATTATAAATTATATATCACATGTTGCGAGTACATGTATGGATTATTAAAAATTGCACCCGCATAAAAGTGCACATAAGACAAACATGTAAACTTCTTAGCACTTGTATGGATGTACATATGTTTCCTTATTATGCATATAAGAAAATTTAAAATATGAAGTAATGAAATACATATATTTTAAGGAGGTAAAAGTAACAAACATATAAAAACAAAAAACGCTAAAATAGTACAAGAAATACAAAAAAAATATACAAGTATTTAGAATTTATTGATTTATTTCTTTATATACATCCATATACATATATACATAACTAGTATCTGTTTTGTACACAAATTGCAAATTGTTGTTGTTTTTTTTATCATATTCGATATTGCTTGCCGAAAAATTCAATGTTCCTAAATCAACGATTGGCAACATTATAAAGAAATAAAGAGAAGATAAAACAATTCATTTGGAATACCTATAATGACATAACTGAAGAAGATATGTATCTCTGAATAGCCAACTGGTGCAAATGAATTTTCATTAGGTTTTTCGGATTTTCCGATTTTGCCAGAAATCGTCGAAGAAATATTGTTTTTTTTTCATATTTAGCTTTGACGTCAGACCTAGGATACGAACCCGAGCTTTCCGTTTAAGTCAACACACTAACTACTAGACTATGGCTATTATTTTTTTATTATTATTATTTTTTTTTTTTAGGTGTTCAAATCCATTTGATGTGAAATGTTTTATTGACGTCTACATTTTAGTAATTTTTTCGAATTGAAATACATGTTTCTGTTATAAAATTTCTTTTAAAAATATATTATCTTAATTTAGTAAATATTCAGTTATTCAAATGAAACTTTACAGACAAAACAGAAAATTTAAATTCATTCAAATTGACAGCAGAAATTAAAAAAAGAATACAAACAAGTACATGTTGCTTTCGTTACAAAAAAACAAATGGTATATTAATTTTGCTGGTATAGATTACCACGTTTTAAATTCACCTTAGCATAAATACACACATATCGCTCCTTTATTGCAACATAGTCATATTTCAAAAAATTAAAAATTTGTAGTTAAGCAAAACTGATCTTTTAGATCTTCTGTACATGTTGAAAAAAAATCAGTTTTATGTATGTATATCCCAAGCTGAACCGAAGTTATAGCAAAAAGTGTTTGCGGCAATTAGATCATAGGACTTATGTCTTGAGAACTTTAATCGCATTTTGCCAAGTTCAAGTTTTTTTGAGATATAACTATGTTGCAATAAAGGAGCGATATGTGTTAAGTTTCTTGAAATGAATAACATCGAGTTCAAACTCTAAATGCAACATCAACATAATAAAAAAGAAATGCAAGCAATTTTTAAAAAATTTTATAATTATTAAAAACTTCGTAACTACTTTTTATACATATGTGTATGTATGTATATAATAAATAATTTTTTTTTTTGTTAATTATATTCTCAGCCGTACTGTGCACATAATTATTATTTACTACTAGAACTACTACTATTCCTACTGTACATAAGAAATTATAAATAAACATAAATAATATTTTTAAATAGTCATGTATTTTGGAATAATAAAAAATATTTTAAAAATAAATTTTGTTTTAACTTAATTTAAGAAGTAAGTATGAAATTACACATTTGCAAATTTATTTGAAAATGAAACTTGTATTGGATATTATTAATATCTTTCTCGCCATTGGAAATTTCCGTCTATAAACTGAAACTTTACACTACCAGTCCCTGGTGTCATTAAAAATATCAGTTAATTCTCCAGCAGCTGTGATGACTGGAAACTGTTAAAAGATAGTTAATTTAAGAATTTCTAACGAAAATTTGTTATATTGTCAAATTTCAATATGACCAACTTCAATCATAACCAAGACATGATTTCCGTCGTTGCCGATAATTAAATCGCGTCGCTCTCCCAGTCGATGTGGTGCACGCTGGCACCCGCACGTCGTAAACTGCATAAAAAATGCGGGTTAACATTTTACATAAAATATGTGCGAATCTTCTTACTACCCACAATACAACAGTAACTGGTTATTTTAAATAATTTGCATAAAGAAAAACAATCTTTTTAAAGTTTATATTTATTTATTTAGGGCGAGTTTTAGAATGCAAGTTTAAACTCAAGATTAAGTTAATCTTCAGTTAATTTCGTTTTCAGTTTTTGAATTTACTTAATCTTAAGATTAACTTTACGGTTAATCAGTTAATCTGAAACTTAAACCACCAACGTTGCTTGCTTAAACTTAAGATTAACTATGAAAAGTAGTTGACAAATTTTATTTAAAACAGTAGTTTTTAAGTGATTATGAATTATATAAAACACAAATTGACAATAGACAGTCTTAAATTATTTATTATTTTCCAAAAATTATTTTTTGCTTCAAGATCAATAGTATTCAGCTTTTGTTTGTTTTTATTTGATTTGTTTGTTTTTCTTCTATATAAAAGTAAATTGTTGTGAAACACTTTGCAATTTTTGCATATACTGTGGCAGCCCTACAAAGATTAAGCTACCATTCAAAAACTGATGATTAAGTTAACAAAAGATTAACTTTAACTGGAGACTAACCTAAAGACTCAGTTAATCGACCGTAACGTAATGTAACCGTAACAGTAAGAAACAGCTGATCGTTTTTGTTATGTATAAAACAATACGGAAGGTTATAGAAATGTAACGTAACCGGAGCGGAACGTAAGAATCTGTAAAAAATGGAATTTTCTTTCATTTTTACGTGACATTTGTTTAGCAATGTAAACAACATGTCAGTATTAAAAACCACCAAAATCGAAAATTGAAATTATATTTTAGAATTTTCTTTAAATAAAACTTCACATATTTTAAAAATCCAAATTATAATTTATTTTCTAATGGCTCAATTACGATCTCCGGGTACTGTGCTTGTCTTCACCGACAGGTGCACGTCTTCTAACCTAACCTAATCTATAATTTATTTCGTTATTAACTTTTATAATTTAAAATAACAATAAACACTATTTTACTATTTACAGTATGTAGGTAGTATTAATTTTTATTTTAAATTAGGTAAATATAGTTATAGATTTTTTATTAAAACGTTTTTAATTAAACGATTTTAATTAAAACGTTCGAAAAGCATTTCAGTTTGCATTTTACTTGTACTAGAGAAATTAAAAACGTTTTAACATCCGTACAAATTCGGCTTTTGAAATATGTGACCTGTTTCTGTAGGATTCACTTGCGCCTATTTATATGGAAAATACAATCAAAAGCACTCAATTTTGCGTTTGTGTTTCTTTAACCAACAAACAAAAACTAAATTGAGTGTTTTTGTGAAAATAAAATTTTTTGAGTTCCAGAAACAGTATATAAAACTTTTAATAAATATCTTTAAATAAATATAAAATCGTTGAAATGGATCTTCTAATGAAATGAATGTTCTAATGACATAGAACATTTTTAACATAAAATATTTTTTGAGTGTCATTCTGAAATAAAATAATAAAACATCCGCCGCACATGTCTCCTTGTAGGAGTCTGACCGACAACTAAATCAAAACGCACAAGAATGCGTGTGAGTTCTCTCTACACAATTGTGAGAGCAGGTCGTAATGTTACAACCTGCCATAAGAAATTTTACTTCTACATAATGCGCATTCTTTATATCCATATTCTTTGGTTATATTTAACGTTTAATTAACTAGATATTTCTAACCTAATCCAACAAAATCATAACATAACAAATTCCGAGGGAAAACTGAAGTGAACATCGTTTTCATTCATATTCATACATTTTCGTCAACACTTAATAAATTTCAAGACCGTGGATTTACCCAGTTACAAAATTTTTTAGAAATATATTTTAATCCCATATGATGATTTAGTAACGCATAAATATTAAGTTTTGTTAAGGAAGAAAAATCGAACTGGATAATGTAATACAATGTAAAATAATTTACTATTGCAAAATAAAAGCAAAAATGTAGTACCAATAGAATGATTTTTCCATACAATAAAGAGTAAGAAATTTCGGTTGTGCTTACATAAATTAATTGTAATTTTAAAAACTTTTTGAAATGCTATATTAAGTTTATAAAAATAAATTTATTTTACCTTAGATTTTATTCATCGAAAGAAATATGAAATTCTAAAATTATTTATTGCACTTAGCATCGCACATTCCTCGTCAAACGCCTGCTATCGTATACCAATTTCCCTTTCAAATTGTTCTGCCTTTAAGGTTCCATCAATACTTTCACAATTCTTATTGAACACACTGTATGCACTAATCTCATTATGTTTCTTTGGGCCAGTGCGGGTATTCAAATAAATTGCGACAAGAGCAGAGAACATTAAAAACACAATTCCGAACTGAAGTTCAATTGCAATTATATACAAAGTAACCCAAAATGCGGTATAGACAACTTTCAGAGCATATTGAAAAACTCTACTTTCCTCGTTCACTTCATCCGGAATGGTTTGTTGAATCGTCTCCTCATCTGATGACGATAGTGCCTCAAGGCTTTCATTTTCAATGGGACTATTACTGTCGTTAGGCTTCTGTTCAAAAAAGGACTCATCGTTCTCTGCATCCTGAAGAAAATTAATATTTCATTTATTTATGCGATAAATCTGCATTAATTAACAAAGAATTGGGGAGAAGCGTTGTTCATACGTGTATAGTTACAGACGTGTTGTCCGACATTTCGGGTTTTCTCTTATCATTTACGCCCAACATCAGGAAACCCTTAATAGTTTCTTTAAATTGCTGAATTCGTTCCTGTCGTCTTTTACGTAGACGGTAATTTTGTAATTTTTCCTCAATATTTTCCATTTATTTCATAAAAATATATTTGCAAAACAATTTTCTACACACAAAAATGTAAACAACAAACAGTGTTGTAAAGTGATTACAATTGTATGACTATATTATCGACAAGTACCACTCTTATCGACAGAAATAACTGCAGTTCTTAAATAATTTATTTATAGTGCAGTTAGCGTTGCCAGGAATATAAGGAAAATAAAATATTACCATTTAATTTTCAAATAATTATTTCTAATATCCTCGTCGAAAATCCAAAAGTACGGAATATCACTTTTTCTAAGTTTACAGGAGAATCAACAAACTTTATAGAATAACAAGTACTTCATATATATAAGCATTTTGAATTATTGCCATAAAAACGTTATTTTTGATCGTAAAAATCTAAAAATTGGTAGAGACATGTTAGATAACCTTTAGAATCATAATCAATCAAAAACTCGATTTTAATTTTTTGATGATCCGTACTTTTGGTTTTTCGACGACGATATATATTTGTATTTTATTAAATTATATTTGTGCTATTTACTTTTATTTTACGTTGAAATAAATGACTGAGATATGTCTATCATATATATTATTTCTATATACTTTTTTTTGTCGGATGCAAATATCTCCCATACCACCGCATCAAATTTTATGAATGACATCTCATTTTAAAGCTTATATCTAACACTAATGACGAAAAATAATTAGAAATTGACAAATTAATATTTTCATTGAGAAAAATTATATTTTATATAGAACTCCATGATAATAATGTTGTCATTATGATTATATGTTTTTGTTCAAGTGTGGTAATACAGAGTCGCTTAATAGTAATGCAATTCTACATAATATAGTATTAAAATCCATTCTGGCAATACCGCTATTTACTATAATGCCGTTTATTACTAAGTCAGTTATATATAATATGTATATTAAGTTGTAAAAAGCTATTTTGGCAATACTTTGCAGTAGTTGTTAGATCAAGTGCGATAAATAGTGTAAAAGCCATTTTGGTAATGTCGTTATTGTCATGGCATTGTTTGTTTTATGAAGTGTAGTAATACTGGTAAATAAATGGTATCAGTCTAATCGTAACAAACTTGGGAGAACACATCATACCAGAAAAAATTATTCATACCGATGAAACTTTACTCATACCCCAAATCAACCTTATATCGTCTGATCCAACTGTGCCTTTCCGAATGACACGAAAACAATTCCCTGTGAAAGTTGCTTTTGCTATGACGATAAACAAAGCACAAGGTCAAACCCTTCAAAAGGTAGGATTGTATTTACCAGAACCGATCTTTTCACATGGGCAGTTATACGTGGCTTTTTCTCGAGTGCGTACGTTTAAAGATATTTTTGTTTGTATTAAGGATTCGTACGGGCATTTAGTTAACGATGATCATGTCATTACCTCTAACATTGTATTCAAATATCTATGTAAATATGTATGATATACTATGATTTCTAATATTTTTATACTTTTAATTGAATTTCTATTAATTATTTTCATTTTATGTTACAAAAATGACAACTAACGGTGCGAAATATTCGCACGGGTCTTCTAGTTGTAGTTTGTTTCCGATTTACACGGTTTTACATAATGAAGTCTATGATTGCGGTTAACACAATTTTCTAAGTAAAAAAAAAAAAATATCCTCAGTGTAAATCGGGGAATACGACAAACTATCAATGTCAATTTTAAAGTTAAAAATTTTTACATCATCAGCATACATGAGTATATTAGAATGAATAATAACAGATAGCAAATCGTTTATAAGTAATGTGAATAGTATTGGATCCAGATGACTTTCCTGAAGCACTCCGGAGGGAACATCGATGACTTTAGATAGAGCATTTTCAAATTTCATTTGCTGAGTTCTACTAGAAAGATAAAATTTCAGCCAACTTACTGCATTGTTACTAAAACCCTTGCAATAGAGTTTATAAAGCAAATGATCATGGTTGACCCCATCAAATGCTTTACTGAACTCTGTATAGATAACATCAGTTTGTTGCCTATTGATGAACCCTTCATTTAGTTTATTTGTTAATTTCAAGATATTAGCAGAAGTTGAACATAATTTCCGAAAGCCATAATGATATAAAGAATCAGTCACAATTTTTTCGAAGAGTTTTTGAATTGCATTCAATTTTGCTACATCTCTGTAGTTAAAAACTTTAAACACTGGAATTATGAATGATTTTTTCTAAGCAATTGGAAAATATCCAGCTCAATAGATTTATTGAAAATTGCCGTTAGGGGACCAGAAAGGTTTTCAGCACAATGTCTAAGAATACAAGTAGGCATACCACCTAAACCTGGAGCAGGTGAGCTTTGTGTTGACGACAGATTTTTTCGAACTGTTTCAGCAGCAATATACGAAATATGAATACCTGATGGTTGGGATATATCATAAGGATCGAAAGTTTGATTTTTTCAATGATTTATAAGAATAAGTTGTTGAAAAAAATCAGCAAACAAATTACTTGTGGACATTTGGTTGTAAGTACTACTATAACTAAATTTTATGTAGTTCGGGTATGCATTCATACGACGTTTGGAGTGAATAAACTTGTTAAAATTTAAAAGACTTTGGATTATTTTTTATTTTCGACTTCATTCGGTGTAAATAGTTGTCATAAGCCAATTCATTAGCAGTGATGTAATTAGTTCTTGCTATTGAATAATGTATATAATCGAGAGAAGAACCAGATTACTTATATTTTTTATAAAGTTTATTATTCCTGTTTTTGATATTAGATAAGTAACAGCTATTCCATGATGGGCCCTTGTTATTACAAGCAAATTTTGTCGGAACTCATTCAGATATGCAGTGATGTAATACAACATAGAAATTGGAGATAAAATCATCGAGATTATTTCCTGAAGTTATTGAATCCCAATCACCATTAAATAATAAATAATTGAATTATTGTAATCTAATCGCTGAAACCAAAACATTTTATAACGATGTTTTTTGCGAATTTTAGCTTGCTTAATTTTATTTTATATACAAGTGGCGGGTACCTACAGTTTAAAGTCGACTCTGAACGAAGAATTTTTGTGAAATTATTTCATGGCACGTTTATTTATTCTGCTGGGAGGAAATCGTCAAAAAAATATTTTATTTTTTTCATATTCTGTTTTGTGGCTTGATCTGGGATACGAACCCGGGCTTTATGTCTAATAAACCAACACACTACCTACTAGACTACTGCGACTTCAAAAAAACGTAAACCCTTACAATACCAGTTACATTCATTCTCTCATTTATGTATATCCATAGTAACAGTTAAGTTCATGGTACATTTGTTTTGGCAATACGTTAAGTTACAATCTTATAATAATATTATAAGACATAACTATCTACAAAATAATTAGTATATGAAGGCTAGACACTAAGGCCAGCGCAGATATTTTAATGAATAGATCTAAAATTAATATTATAAATGCTTCCAGACTAAGTGCACTGATTACAAAATTTTACTTTGTGTAAGAATTAACGCACAGATATGAAGATTTTTTGAATACGAAAAGAAAACTGACAGTGTTATATGCAGTGGTGTTGTGCTAATCTTTTTTTACCGCGAATATATAATTATATATACAGGCCCGATCCTGGGTAGGTGGCCGCTCTGTGCGCTCTCATGACCCAAATTTAACGACGGGGGTGATTTTAAAAGATAATCCTGGCCGCTGCGTTTTTTTTAGGTTTCATGTCCCAAATTTAACGTTGGGGAGCCAGATTCCCCCAATTTTCGCCAGGATCGGCCCTGTATATATCATGAAAAAGAAAACAAAAAAATCATTACGAAAACCCATTTTGCGTATATTGTTACGTTTTTAACTTTTAAAAACGTTAAAAATATGAGTTCGTAGATTGCAAACAAAATAAAAATAAATATTTGTTTAATTTTGAATCAATTCTTTATTATCTGGACAACTTTTGTTCTATTGTTCAAACTTATTCCACGTATGCAATGATAACTTCACAATATGTGTTTGTTCGTGATACTTCTCTGCTTACAACCTTTATGTAAGTAACAACACTTGTCAGCAGCGTTGCCAGAATGATGATTTTATTATATTTTTGATGATTTTTCACCCAAAATATGATTTGATGATTTTTTTCTTAAATTATGATTTTTAATTTATAAAAATTATGATTTTTATATTTGAAGTGACTACAATTTTCGTTGTAATTGTACTACATAGTGAAGTTAAATTTTGTATCAGCTTGCTGTTTGTTGCTTTTATATACTTCACTATTGTATGTTGCAATAATATATGCGTAACAATATTATGGTTTAAAGCATTTATGAAGAAACGTGCACTTATGTTTACGTGGTGATAAATCACACATTCACCAACCAGGAAATAGAAAAGTTAGAAAAACACACAACTGATTTCATTAGAGAGAACAATAACTGTGTGTATTGATATATAAGAAAGCTTAAAAAAAAAATAAATTCAAATTAAAAGTACAGGTACTTAAAAAAAAAATATTAAGAACTATTGCTACAATATAGGTATTCCCCTACTTACGAACGAGATAGGATCCTGGGGTTCAGTCGTAAGTCGATTAAGTCGTCAAATTTCATACAAAAAAATTTAAGAAAAAATTACATACTAATTTTGAGGGTCCGGAGAAATGAAACTACCCAAAATTTATACTTAATTTTATATTTTAGGGATTCCTATCAACTCCATATTCGTCTTCTTTAACTATTTTCTAAGAATAAAATTGGAATAAAATGATCGTAAGTTCGAATAGTCGAATCTTAAGTCGGTGACTACCTACACAGGGTTTCATATTTTTAATTTGTACTTCCCACAAATATAACAGATAGACAGAGATGCTCTTTAACGTCTTTATTTCCAAAACAATGATGCATTTTTATGCACATGCATACATGCGTTTGTTATAGGGCAATAATTGTAAAGTATATAAAAGTAACAAACAGCAAGCTGATACAAAACCTAACTTCACTATGTAGTACAATTACAACGAAAATAATACTCACTTGAAATAAAAAATCATAATTTTTATAATCTAAAAATCATAATTTAAGAAAAAAGATCCTCAAATCATATTTTGGTTGAAAAATCATCAAAAATATGATAAAATCATTATTTTCGCTCCGCTGCTGGGGAAAAATCTTTTTCTACACTACTACTCTTTTACACTACTGATGTTCATATGGCAATACTGAAAATGTAGCTTCAGTAGTCAAATATGCTCTTACAACACAAAGCATAATTCCGTTACTTCACTAGCAAACGAGTGCTGTTTTACAACTTTGAATAAAAGAGAAGTACACATTTCAATGCACTCTTAAAATCAAGAGCAACAGAAAAGAGTACACTACTCAGTGTTGCCAATTTTTTTTCAAAATTTCCCGTCAAATTGGGCTTTAAAAATCGCCAGAAATCGCTAAATTCAATTTTTAAATCGTCAAAAACCCGCCAAATAAATATTTTGAAAATATTAAATTAACGTTAAATGAAATAAAATGTAAATAATTAAAAGAAAATGTAAATAATTATACATATTTTTTATTGAATTGGTTTTTTAATTATGTTTAATGATTTACAACCAAAATTAGGTATTTTCAAAAAGATAGTGCCAGTCTTCTGGACTTTCGTTTCGAAAGTTTTGTGGATACTGAGATGTCAGAACTTTATAAAAAGAAAATTCAATTTAAATGTACATTTTAAAATTATATTCATATAATTTATGTTGTAACAATTTCTTCTTTTCTTGTCATGTACGCTTAATTCTGTTTTACACGGTAGATACGTTCCAGAAAAAACTGTGTAAAAAAAGATATGAAGTACATAGAAAAGAAGTGGTTTGGTTCAATATCCTTCAAAAAATGTAAAAACAACATAATTCGTAGGAAAAAACTGATACCAGAGTTTTTATAAAAAACTAAATAAAATTTTTATAAGCATTAATGCATATTTTATTTCATAAAATTAAAAGCGATTCAAATCTTATAAAAAAATGTCATAAATTTAAAATTATTGTAGTTCAGGAAGTCAAAAAATAATATAAGTTGATTAACAAATGATACATTCACCAATCCTTAAAGGTAACTTAAACAAACTAAAAATCTTCAAAAGTTCATAAATAAAAAATTAAAAGCAGTCAATGTGATGATGAAAATAACAGAAGTTTCTTTTGCTATCGTCATCGGATTTCATACGTAATCGCTTACGTAAGGTTGGTTCAGAATAGCTATCAACTCAAGCAAGATTATCATTTTCAGTTTCCTATTGGATAGCACTGCGTTTAATAACAAAATCGGCCATTGCGATCCAGTTTGAAGTCGTCGTAGTATAGTAGGTAGAATGTTGCCTTATTAGACTGAAGGGCCGAGTTCAAAGTCCAGGTTAGATAGCAAAACAAAAATATTTTTTCGGCGACTTCTTCTCAGCAGATTTCTGGCAAAAACTCAGAGAGTAAATAAAATTGCCATGAAAAGCTTCTTGAAAACTGTCGTTCGGAGTCGACTTAAAACTGAAGGTTCGGCCACTTATGTATGAAATTAACGCACACAACATAAGCGGTATGAGAAGCTTGGTCGTAATCCTGATTAAAGGGTTGTAATAACCAAATATGTATGTCTTTGTATAAGCCATAGTAACGAGCCATTCAAAATCTTAGATTACGTTGAGATTTTCATAAACTTTTCTCAACTATACCAAATATCACCGTGTAAAAACAGAATTAATTACTGTTTTGATATTTTTTCTTTTTCCTGCTTCTTATTTTAAACACAACACCTTAAGTTTTACCTTCATTTCAAACAGATTTCAACTTTAGGTTTTCGATTTTTGCTTTGTACTTTTTCTACTAACCGTTATTCTCTCTCTCGAATTGCATTTTTTCTTACTTGTATCATATAATTCAACCTTGAAAAAAAAACGCTAAAGCGCTGTAAAAAACTCCAGATTTCCCGCTAACCGCTAAAAAGCATTTTTTCCCGTAACTGGCAATTCAAAAACGTCAGATTTGACGGGAAAAACGTGAAATTGGCAACAGTGACACTACTGTATTGCATTCGGTGAAGGGTAAGCTAGCAGAATGCCTTGTGCACACCTCATGTATATACATTTAACTATAGACTAGTCCAGTGAGGGACAAACACATACTATCATAGTTTTGGTTGTGTTGGTAAAGCAGCGGAGAACAAAATTCAACGTAATTTTTGAGAGTCGTACACTGGGAAAATAAAAAAGTTTGGTTTATTGTGTTTGTATGGTTTTAAATATTTTTTGTTTTGTGATTAAAGCATATGTTTATTGTTTTCAAATGTTTATAAATTATAGTTTATTTTTTAATTCGGTTAATATTTTATCTAATAGAGACCTTAACATTGAATTTTTTCTTTATATTTTTATTTATAATAGAAACTATATGGCACATAAGGAATTTCAAGTGACAAAATGAAGTAACTCTTCACTAGAAAATATTATCAATAGTTAAATAACTTCAAAATTTAGTACGAAGTTTATGAATTCCCTTAATCTTTTGGACATACTTAGCGCAAGGAATTGCTCTCTATTCGCTTTGCATGTTATTCCAAAATGTTTCAATATTTGTTCTAGACTCCATCGGACGACACAAAGTGCGATAGCACACTATACATTGTGCATTACCATCCATCTCTATAAAAAATCATATTCCCAATTTTCATTAAACATTTTGCTGCGTGTATTTTCAAAAGACAAAAAATCATTAAAAAAAGTTGCGTAGCGAGATCCTACTTCATCAAGTGCTAAACGTCAACTGAATTGATTTTGTTCTCTGGCACAGTGATGCCAACTCTTCGGACACCAAACGCGTGAAAAAAAATGAAAAAGGGGCTAAAAAGGGCTAAATTGAAAAAATTACGTTTTTAGTACAATACAATTTCATTTTTTTCGAAAAAGCGCATAAAGGGGGCTAAAATTAAAAAAGTCTTTTCAGATAAAACCACCATAATTTTTAAACAAAACAATTTATTAATAGATATTATTGCTCTTGAGATCATTTTACATTCAATAGAATTAAGATACTAGATTAGTTTCAAATAGAATTTACATTACAGTCTTTCAAAGTTGGTCATTGTTACATACAATTTGGACTTCTTGGTCATCCTCTTCTTCATTCATAAATCACTTTATATATGGTATTGAGACTTGTCTCTTTCAAGTGTTCTATGGAAGCAAATGATAAATGAATTGCAGTATATACCGATAGCGCTGCCTGACATTTCTTTTCCACCTAATTATTATGTAAACACAATTTTAAACTTTCAGCAAAGCATGTGTTTCCCGGTACTTTTGGCAATTCTATGTAAATGTCAAAGAAGAGATCAAGAAATAGAAGAAAAAAATTCTGCCACATTGGCTTACAATTCGACATTGCCAGAGAAACATAAGATAATATTGCCCTACAGAGTTAAAGGAAAAACGGGCTAAAAGGGCTAAACAAAAATACTGAAAAGCGCTGAAATTGCGCGTTTTTTAGCTTAGGGCTAAAAATTTTTTTTCGCGTTAAAGGTACTTCAAAAAGGGCTAAATCTAGCCCGAAAAGGGCTAAGTTGGCATCACTGCTCTGGCATCAACACAAAACAACAAACATACGATCATTATACGAAATTACACGAGTAAGCTTACAGTTGTAGGCAGTGTTGCCAACTTAGTGCTTTTCGCGCTATTTATGGTGCTTTATGAAACATCGTACGCGTAAATTTTTTCTTCTAGTGCCTTTTTAAGGAGAGGCACTATTATGGTGCTTTTCAAATTTCATTACAGTGCTTTCAGTGCTTTTTGTTGATTTTTAATAGACTTTATATTGAAACTACAAAGAAAATGTCCAAATTTTTTTAAGCGTAAAATTGACAACACGATATCAATTGGAAAGGCAATTAAATGTATTTTGAATATATGGCTGGAACTTAAAACACATTTTAATATTCTTAAGGACAGTGGGTATCTTCCACTTAAGGATATATAATAATAATAATCACAAATTTGTATATCTCACGTATTTAAGTTGCATTTTGGGAGAAGTTCAATTTGTATAATGATTTGTATAGATTGCTAAAAAATCTGGCTAACAAATTGATAATAAATTGTGAAAATTTTAAGTATATAGAAGGTGATATAGATAGTGATTATAATGAATTTTGCTACAGTAGGCAGTGTGTTGGTTTATTAGACCGAAAGCCAGGGTTCGAGCCCCTGGCCAGACATCAAAATAAAATACAAAAATTATTTCTTCGGCAATTTCCTCTCAGCAGATTTGTGGCAGAGTAAAAAAAATTGCCATGAAAAGTTTCTCAAAAAATCTGTCGTTCGGAGTCGACTTTATATTGTAGGTCCCGCCACTTATATATAAAATTAGCACACACAACATAAGTGGTGTGAGAAATGAGGTTAATAATCCTGACAGAAGGGTTGTAATGACGAATTATGTATGTATGGTTATAGTTTCGAAAAGGACTGCAATGAATACCAAAAACAGAAACCGAAAAAACTATTATTAAACAAAAATGTGTTCTTTTCACTAAAAACCTTATTTATGAAATTAGAGCTAGACTTCCTAGCAATTTAAAAATTTTACAAAAAGTTTCCTTATTCAGTGTCGAAAATATATTCAATAATATAAATAATGATCACTTACTAGAATTTATAAGCTACTTTATAAATGATGTAAACACATTATCAACAGTAGAAACTTGTTTAGAAAATTTAATTTAATTGGGAAAACAAAACTAGAACCGATCTTTTTTGGATAGACATGAGTTAATTTAAAAACTCGTTGGGAGAAAAAACATTTTTAGTATTAACACAGTTTATTCTTCGAAATTTCCTTACTCTAACGCAGAGGTTGAGAGATATAGCTCCATGAATTTATCAAAAAATAAAATTCGAAACTATCATTAACCTCTTTTAATTCGATTTTATACATAAAATATGGTCTACGCAGACTCAATTTTCGCTGTAATAATTATGCAATACCTTCCGAACTCTGCAAATATATTTATTCAAACAAAACTATTGTGGCCAAACGTGGTTGGGGCAGATGAAAATGCAGATGATATCAGGGAAATATTTGCCGAAGATTTAAGGAACCTTTTCAATAAGGAATTTTGTACAAGGACCGTATACCCACATACTTAAAATTTTTTAAATTATAAATGTTTATTTTATAAACTATACTGACATATTTATATGAATTGTTTTCTTTTTTGTTTTGTAACTATATTTTATTAGTTTAACCATAATATTAACTTATCAAATAGAAGAAAATTATAAAATATAAGTTTTATAAACGATTTTTCTTAATAAAAAACGGTAGTGCATTTTTACCCTTTTTAAGCTCAAAAAATACGCGTTTTTACCCGTTTTTTAATTTTTTGTGCGCGTTTTGATATACAATCGTTGGCAACACTGGTTGTAGGTGTGTCAACGCAGCGTCAGCAGAAATTTCTTTGCCTACCACATGTGATACGAAATTTCGAATGTTTCCTTCACTGGACTAGACTAAAAATTAGACCAAAAATTAGTCTACTCTATAGTCTTATCTATTGACTTTTAGAATAATTTTTAGTCTAGTCTATAATTTTTTTTTAATTTTTGATCTGGTGTCACTGGCCTGAAAAGAAAAGCACTAAAAAGCACTGGGCACCAACCCGAAAATTTTCCGCGTCGAAAGTTTTAAAAGGCACTGAGTTGACAATGGTGATCATTAGTGTGATGGAAACTCTCGAAGGAAGATGACGGGCTTTGGGAACAATCCAAAAATGTAAACAACTTGTTTCCATTTTTGTTGTTTGTATGTCTTATATGCATTGTGTTTTTGGTTGTTTACTTCTTTATTCGCTCCACTTTGTTGTTGGTGATTTACTTCTCTGACCGCTGTACTTTGTTGTTGGGTATTTACACCTTTTATCTCTTATATTTTTTATTCTTTGATCACGTAAACAACTGCCTTGTTTTGGTTTTGGAACTTTTGGTTACCATTTTATGCATGACCAGTCCAATGTGTTGTTTTTGGACCTTTGTTTATTATTTTAACAACACCATTTCCACTTTCGTAATAATATGTATAATTCAATACAATTCTTTTTAATTTTTTTTTTAACGTCAGCAAATTCTCGTCATCAGAAATCATCTTTAGTTCCGAAACGCGTTCCTGTCCACAAAGGAAGTACCGCAACGACGTTCCGGACCGTTCCTGTTCGACAACACCACTGGTTATATGTATAATAACATTGTCAGATATGTATGCAGCTGAAGAAAATATTACGACGTTTCCTATTTCTTCCCATAATAATTATATTCCGATTTCGTCATAATGTAACAAAAAATGCCAATGTTACCGGGACCACTACGATATTTCAATGACTAAAGAGTATTTTCCAAAGATCTTGTTTAATAATAAAAACTTACAATTCTCATTCAAAAATTTAAAAAGGATAATAAGATGGAAACGATTTTTACAGGTTTACTGTTCACAAATATAAAAATGCAGACGACTTTTAACTTCTTATAAAATTTATGGAATCGAAAAAATTAAATTTTTGTGATCGAAACTTACGATTTGATATTCGAAAAAAATTTATCACAAGGGAAATTGTTGAAAAACAAGCAACGAAGAATAAAATAAAAAATCCTAAAATCGTAAAGAAATGAAAATATTTTCTAATGTCACGTATTTGTAAAATGTTTAAAACACTTTTTTCCTTACTCTTAACACGTGTACCGTTTTCGGTGCACACTAAACCTCATTTCTGTTCCAAACTAAATTTTTTAACTTAAAATGTTTATATTCAAAACTTAATTATAAAGGATGATTTTTTAGCTATTATGTTTTCGGCAACACTGGTTTAAACAACTCACGCACATTTCATGTTTTGTTTCACTGTCAAACAACTTCAGTTTGGTCTATAATTTAACCATGAATCGTCTTACAAACGCACAAACCTTGCAAATCATTGAATTTTATTATCAAAATGTCTGCTCTATTAAGAAAGTTCATCGCGCGCTTCTTCCATTTTGTGGTCAGTTTAGTCGACCCACTGAAGCGGCTATTCGAGCTATTGTGACTAAATTTCGCACCAAATTTACATTTTTAGACATTAAACCACCAACACACGTAGAATGCTAACTGAAGAATTTTCTTTGCAGCTGTATCGGCCAGTGTTAATGATGACCAGCCTTTATCAAAGTCACCATTAACTTATTTTCGTTAATACAACTTACAGATAAAACAAAATTATCTTTTTCAAAAATATCGATAACTTTTGCCGCTTTAAAAAAGTTCTTTAAATACTCAGTGGAAACGACGTTCTGTCTTATTTGTTATGTTTATTATTGTGATTTTGTTTACAAAGTTTGTGTGTTGTGAATTTAGTGCTTTTTGCTTAAAAAATGAGTACGCCAATACCCTGTCGCCAAAGATTGAAAAATTTGCGGGGGAAAAATTTTTGATGGTAAACTTATTGGAGACACACCAATATATTATTGAAAATAAAAAATTGCAGTTGCCATATCGAAAATCTACTATATAAAAATAAGTCGGGTTTTCCTTTCTGACGTTATAACTCCAGAACGCACGAACCGATTTCCACGGTTTTACATTCGTTGGAAAGGTCTCGGGCTCCGTGATGTTTATAGCAAAGAAAATTCAGGAAAAATTTCAACAGAAAAGCGGGAAAATCTTTTTTCATATACAGCGCCATCTCTGATACTTAGCATGTACTACTAACCAATATTTTAAGTAGCTTGAAGCACTTAACTTCACACTGAAGGATCTTCGGAGAAATAACAACATCTTTGGCGGCTTGATGATATTGTTGACAGGCGATTTCAGGCAGACGATGCCAGTAATTCCCCGTGGAACGCCTGCAGATGAATCGAATGCTCGCCTGAAGGCATTACCTTTATGGAATAACGTAAAAACATTATCGCTAACCACTAATATGAGAGTTCAACTTCAAAATGATCAAAGTGCTGCACAATTTTCCAAAAAATTGTAAGCTGTTGGAAACGGAAAAGTCCAGTTGATGCAACATCTGGATTAATTACTCTTACCAACGACTTTTGCCGATTTGTAGACTCTAATTAGCTGTTATTGAAAATATTTTCCCAAACATTAGTGAGAATTATCAGAATTACGCTTGGTTAAGTTAACGAGCAATTCTTGCCGCAAAGAAGAATGATGTACACGCACTGAATTTCACCATTCAATCAAAAATTGCTGGCAATTTGGTGACATACAAATCCGTTGATTCCATAACAAATCCCGATGATGTGGTAAATTATCCAACGCCGTTTTTTAATCCTCTGGAGTTACCAAGATTTCCACCATATAACTTGCAACTCAAAGTTGGTACAGTTATTATGATATTGCGTAATTTGAATCCACCGCGACTTTACAACTGTACTCGACTTTCGGTAAAAAGACTTATGCCGAATTTGATTGAGGCAACCATTATTATTATTAACAAGTAACAAGGTTTGCTTAGCGTTTGCGGGATAAATTTAGAAAATCATTGTTTTTCACATGGGCAGTTATACGTTGCGTGTTCACGAGTTGGGAAAACATCCGCTTTGTTTGTGTTAACATCAGACCAAAAAACAACAAATGTGGTTCGCCAAAGAGCACTTCAATGAAACGGATAATTTGCGGACACGTATAACGCTTCGATTCAGTATTTACTTTGGATTCACTTTCATTTACTTAGAGAAATTCAACTAAATAACACTTAATTTTTGTAATCGAAATGAATTCATTATTATTGTGAAATGAAATAAAATTTTTCCTTTTCTATATAAAACAAAAAAAAAATTTCTTCATCTATTAATCACCAAACGAAATGTTGTATAAAACGAAGTCAGCTGGTGGCGAAACGGAGTTCGCCTGGTTTGCTAGTAGTATATGAAAATAGGGACCTTTATATGTTAAAGGTAGGATCTTCCCTTTAAGCTGGAGGTCCGCACCACGCGTTTTCGCATCAAAGCGTTGCGAGCATTTCATACCTTCTTCGTATTCTACGCTTCAAGTTACATGCAACGCTGTTTACGCGCCAATGTTTGTTTTGATCAGCTGTTAACAAAATGAAAACATTTGATTGAAAACCATTGAATAAAACATTTCGTACAAAAATGGAAAATGAAATTGAAAATTTTAAAGAATTTATAGAATTAATTGAGTTTGTTAATGCAATAGTTTGTGTCACAAGGATGTATAATAAGCTCCAAAAGAAGAAACGACGATTTTGTACTTAGAACGGGATGTGTCTGGTTTTTTTGCGCAACTTTCCTAAAGTTAAAACAAAACGGCTTGTCAAAATCAGCTGTTTTGTACGCGCGTCGCTTACAAAAGTAGAAAGTAGTTCTATGCGTCAACGCATTCTTCGCTTTTGTGTGTGTAACTTGCACCTAATAAATATATTAATTCTACTTTTTTGACAGCCGCGTAGAATGCGAAAAAACGTAGAACGCGTGGTGTGGACCTCCAGGTTTAGCTTAACGATCATTTCTATCTTATTGGGTACTCAGAGTAATGAAAAACAATTTATCTGCCCGTTAAAATCCTCACTTTATTTAACGGCAAGTTGTAATAATGACACTAAAATGTCATTTATAAACGCAGTTCTTTATACTATCTATAAATTAGATAAGATAAAAAATATTTGATTTTGAACGGATTGGATGTGTTTTCAAACTTTATTTAATATAAAGCTTCTTTCTTAGAAATAAACTTTTGAATTTATTAATAAAATCTTTATAAATTTCAATAAACATTAAAATTATGATAAATATGTAGTATTTAAGTATTATTTCTATAAAACAATGCAAACACTTTTAAATTTTCGATTATTCGAATGTGCATATGTACATACACTATAATAATTTAGCTAAAATGTTATATGGATTCAATGTATGTTGGGATAAGATACGATAAAATTTTGTTTATTGTTACTGTTTTATGTGGATGCAGATGATGGTTTAGATGGCTTTTTGGGAAGCAACTTGATTAACATACTTGTTACTTTTTTACTGTCCAGTGGACAATTGAGATAGACCTCTTCGCACGGTTTTGAATCGACCTGCTTACCATGTGTCAGTGCCTCCTTAATAGCAGTGCCATCCAAAAGGTAATCTACCAGAGAATTTCTAAAAAATTAAAATAAATAAAACAAATAAAAAAATACAATAAAATAAAAACTTTTTTTAAAAATAAAACACACAATTTATTAATTGTTTTTAATAGGTTAATCTATAAATAGTGTAAACAATTATAGTGAATCATTGAATTGATGATGATAAAAATAATTGCGATGTTTTTAATATAGATTTCAAAGAGATTGCGCATTATCTAAAAATAAATTTAGTCTTTTTATTTTTCACTATTTTTTTTTCTTGCTTTTATTTTTTTTTTTTTTTTTTTTTTTTTTTTTTTTTTGTTTACTATTTTCATCATTTTATAAACATTTTGCAAAGTTGATAAGCAGTTGTGGAAAATTAAATTGATTAAAGGTATTAAAAATAAAACATACTCAGACAGCAAGTGAATAAATTCATCCATTTGATCTGATGCTCCCATCTTCATATTGTATTCAGTAGAACGAACGTAACTGCAAATAGCCCGTTGCATACAACTGGTTGAGTCTATATTATTTTGACCCAATATATCATCGAGTTTATTCATGAAATTTGTCAAAGAAGGTAAATCATTTTCATTTTCACCTAAAAAAAAAAAAAGAAAAATACGAAATGCATATTATTAGAAACTAGATAACACTAGCTTGTATCAACAAACGGAAATTAAGTAATGTTAATTTTGTATTAGCATCAAAAATTTTTCGAAGCATTTAGATGCAAGCACAGTATCTAAAAATTTATTTAGTTTACCGGTTGTGTAATAAAATATTATTTATTTTTCTTACTTCTTCCATATCCAGCATATCCACCATGGAAAGCACTTAATATCTTGGGAATAATTATAATAGCACCGATTCCAACCAGAGTTCCTAATACTACACCACCCAAATCTAATTTGATTGGATTGTAAGCTGAAATACCCGTTCCTGCGGGGTAGCCCTATTTAATGATAAATTCAATAAATTTTAAGTAATCGTTTTTAAACTAAAGATTTGTAAATACTTGTTATTTGCTCTCACATTTATTGTACCATATCCAGTTGTATATCCTAATCTTTGTAGACGATCTTTAGTTGTGCCACCATCTTGTTCCAAACTTTGAGTTTTATTTTCATTGTAAAATGAGCGACTCCATTCATTTTTATCATTATAAGTTCTACAAAGAAACATTAACTCTATTTTAAATTGGGGTTTTCCTCAATGATAATACGTTAGCATCGAATAGGCTAAAGTATTTGATTATTGATTTCAATTCAAATTATTATTTCCCTTTTTAATACTCGTATATTTATTTAATAAATCTTGAATTTTATACTTCAATAATAAAAGTTCAAATCGTAGAAACTAAAAACAATGGAAATTATTTATACCCGAAAAGCATTTGGTCTTCGATTAATTGATCGTGACAGCGAAAATTCAAAATGTATAAACCGAATTTCAAGTTTAAATTGTTGGCGGTATGTATGTATGTATGGATGTGTTTTCAATATCAATAGCGAAATTTTTATGTGTGTTCAAGCTTCTGGTGTACCAACATTCATTCGTTAGATCTTATAAGCATTTTACTGTCGTTGATTTTTTTATGTACGAAGCTAATACAGTTCTTCATAATTGTACACCCTAGCACTAAACTGGTTTTTAAAGAAAATTATACACTAAGAATTTATAATCCAAGCCAAGCATTGAATTTTTCTAAGCCAATGTGCTGCAATTATTAGTTCTGATATAGGTGAAAAATTGGTAGAGCAAGCAAGAAACAAAAGAAATCTCTTAATCCAGAAAAATTAGAATAGAAATAGAGAAAAAATATTTACATAGCTACATAATTATTCGTCGCCACTTGATAACAAGCGCAATTATTTGCGACGAACTGGACTAAAGTCGGTATCATCACTGGAGATATCCATCAAATTATCCAATGGTGACTTTCGTCCGGAAATAGAGTTTTGAACTGCCGAACTACTTTTCTACTCTCTTTATACCCACCAATACAATTATGAATATCTAGTTCATATTTCACGACACGTTTCATATTAGGATAATTTTTTAAGAGATGTGTGTGTGTGTGGTAAAAACTAACATAAATACAAGACAGTGATTTTGAAACCGTACTAGATTAAAAAATTTTTTCACAAACAATTTTTTTCAACCGTGTAACTTCAAATCCGTGTAAAAAGAAACCGTGTAAAAAAGAGTTGGGTGTATCATTGAAAGGTCAGACAGCGCCACCTCTACTCACAAAAAGCATGAAGTCTGTCACTTCTGCACTTACCGAGGCACCGACAAACGAACTTGCTCTCGTCTTAACACATGCTGCAGTAGTAGCTAAGTTCATTAAAGCAACTGACACAAAGCCAAAAAAAAAAAAAAACTTTATAGTAAGACGAATGAATGAATTGTGACGAGATATAGTAATAAAGATATAATATGTTTATGTCAGCCTTACCATTTACTGTTTTGATAAAATGGAAAAATGTTCTTGAAACTAAAAATATGTTTATAGCGAAATAATTATATTTCTTGCTGATCGGGTAGCCCAATCAGATTGTTAACAGAATTATCATATTTTATACTACTGCTATTTCTGTCATGTAATGGGAAAATTACGTAACTGTTAGTTTTTTTTAAACTGAGCCGCATAACACCAAACAGTGTTTGTAAACCAACTTAATGGCAATACTTAACTTTGAACCCGAAAGGTATGTGAATGTAAGTTTTTCTTCAAGCATCTGAGGAACGAAAAAACAGTTCTGAGTTTTAAATAAACATAAAATGATACATTGAACCGAAATTCTTGAAGTCGAATTTACTTTCTATGTATCGCTATTTGTCGATTTTTCGTGACTGACTATCAAATTTAGTCGTACGACCTTATATAAATTACTTGTCTTTATTAAAAAGTGTAAGTGTATGACAGACCTTTCGGCAAATCTGGCAAATTCAAAAAATAAATTTTCTGTGTGAACAGCTGTACGAGGCTGTACAAGCCGAAAGGCCCGAGTTCTAACCCTAGGTCAGAACGTAATTATGAAGAAATATTTCTTCGGCGACTGTCTCTCAGCAGATGTCTGGCAAAAGCTCTGAGAATGAATAAAATTACCATGAAGAGCTTCTTAAAAGTCTGTCGTTCGGAGTCGACTTTAAACTGTATAAAATTAAAGCACACAAAATACTAGGTGGTGTGAGAAGCTAGGTCGTAATCCTGGCTGAAGAGTTATTTAATAAAAGTTGCCACTTATTTTTTATCGTATTGTATTTGTTTATCGTATATCGCATAATAATACATATAATTAAATTTTGTAAAGCTTTATAGAAATTAATTTAAAGGAATATATTTATTTATCCGTTTTGTATGACAGTGTGGCAAAAAAGCACACATTTTGTTTCGATTTTTTTAAAGTAGGACAGAAATTCATCAGATTTTTTTGCTATAATCGGACAGATTTATAGGATAGTCAGTCATGCCCTTTACTATTAGTCATATATGAAAATGGTTAAAGAATAAAATAATTTAACTATTCAATAACTTTAATAGATTATACTTTTTTATTTGTAAACATTTATTTCACGTACATACATATGTATGTATACGTAGCACCGTATGTTCTATGTTGTATGTACATACATATGTATATTGAAATTGTATATGTATGTATCTGCGGATGATTTATTAATCTGCAACATTATCCATGTTCGAAACATACATATGTTATGGCATCTGTCTACAATTGATTATGTGCTTAAAAATTGGAGAGATTGTGTAGGCTACTGCATGGCCAACCGAGGCAGCCATTTGAATGATATTATTTTCCATTATTAACCGGAAGGATTATATTTCAAATAAAAAAAGAAATTCAGTAGTTTTTTTTAAGTATTTTCAAAAAAAAAATTATTTGGCGGACCCTTTAATTATTTGAATTATTAAATTTTTTTGTCTTTGATATAAAAATCATTATAATATTTACAGTCTTTGATTTCTCAAAAATAACAGTGTATTTACAGGTTACATTTAAAAGTATCAATTGATTTACACTCACTTTCCACTTGTTTCGTACTTCGGAACAGCGTTTACCCTTTTGTAAAGATAACTTAACAACAAAATGTAAAAGGGTAATGATTTCATATAGGTAAAAAACATTTTTTTTTTTTTTTGTATTTAAAATTAAATAGTTTTTTGCACTTTTATTTTAATTTGTTTTAGAAATCGATTTCTTTATTTGTCCTAACGCTTGTTGTAACTGGCGCTAAACTGATGACAATAAGACGTCTGTTAAACCTTTTTATATAAATTGACGTCATTTACAAAGAAACACTCGTGGTAGTTTTAGACAATTTTAAAATAATACTAAATCACAATAATTGTAACAAACAATTTGCAGATACTCTGAACCAAGAAGTACAAATTTAAGTGGATGCCTGTCTCGTAATATCGTTTAAATTTTGTCATTTTTAAAATGAACACTTGGCTGAAAAGATTCACATCGTAACTACAATAATTGTTTGGTTTTATACTTCAAGTAATTTTTATTAAACAGGAAATCCATTCTACCAAAACGATTTTTATATATACAAACATACATATCTACATATTGTTCAAATATGCATGCATTTATACCAAAGAGTGCCACCAACTTTAATAACAAATTTCTTAACTTTAAAAAATTATTTTATCACACAAAAAATATTGGTTCTTCAAATGTGGAGAGTTCCGTATGTGTACATATGTATGTATGTATATGCGAATTTTAAATTATTTAAATACTATCAATAATAATAATACGACTACTATAGATAGATAGTATGTTTATTATTTCAGAGCAATAAACGATATTTTTCAATTAGGGGATGGAATTTTCTATCAATGAAACGAGTACTGATATGTTGTAAAAATGGTGTGAAATTTTGGAAAAAGACAGTATTTGATAATATCAGATTGCTCAAGGAAGTCATTTTGACTGCTTCTTAATTTCAATTGGAAAAATAATACAACTTCTTAGTATTTCAGAGGATTGAGATTTAATCAACATTTTTTATTCGTTTGAAAAACCTGTTGATACCATCGTTTAAATGTCCGCTACGACGTTTTGGGATCGAATGCATAAGAAACGATCACTTTTTTATGTTTTGTCTGTAAATTTATTACAAAGTTTTTAAAGCGCGTGGACGGACCAGAGGACCAGTTTATAAAGGACACTCGTACTTATTTCCAATTCGCAAAAAATCGAATTAAGCTACGAAACAATTATAAAACTAAAAAAAAAACACACAATAAAATATATAAATAATATTTAATTGAAGAAAATTATTATTTTTTTATTATTATCAAGCTTATTCTCCATTTATTTGGTAAAGCTTATGAAAATATTAAGACAGTAAGCTTTTAAATGCAACACTTAATATAATATTATATTTGTAAGCTTATTCTACAATTGCAAGAATAAGCTTTTAGCAATATTACACATGTAATATTATCACGAGGGTTCCGTTTCGATTTTTCTACAATTGCTACTATAACCTTTTTCAAGATTTTCTTAAGACTTTCTCAAGCTTAATGCTTGTGTTGGTAAGCTTAATATAATATTATTCTCAATACATTTGGTTTGTTGGGTGGTTGAACAAATAATTAATTAATTTATAAATTTTATAAAAGATAAAACAATTTTGATTTTAATTGAGATTGAGTAATTTTGAAATAGAGTTAAGGAAAAGTAGCATTGAGAGCCTAGATCCCAAAAGTCAATTTATTTCTTGTGTTATTGTTGCGCAAACAAGCGCTCGCTTGGCACAGAAACAGCAACAATTGGGAGATATTGAAGTGCAATTCGTGAAAGTTTTGGAAAGATTTCATGTCCTCGCAAACAACGATTACGTCGCTGTTTATTGATGTTACCGGTGATGATAGGTACATTTGTACTTCCGTTTGTCGATCATTTTCGTCATCATCAGATGTGTCATTATTGTAAGTTGTAGACGAGTAAGAACCATTATATTCCCGAACGTGTTTATTAAGGTAACTGACTGCCTTTTCTTTGCTGATCACCATAAGTCGATGTATCGTCTATAAAAACATCGATGTTAAACATCGAAATTTATGTGTAAAACATCGATGTATCGTTTGTATCCCTAATAATAGCTGGTTTCACAATTCTGCCGTTTCGGAAGCAATTATTAATGTAATTAACACACATAACATTCATGGAATGAAGAGCTAAGTTGTAATCCTGGCTAAAGGATTGAAGCCATAGCTGCCAGATTTGACGATTTTGAGCTTCAAAAATATCATTTTTACGACGTGACGATTTATGCCCTTATTTTGACCATTTTTACCAATTAAAAATTTACATAATTTTCTTTACATTATTACATTAAAGTCCTACGTAAGCTTTGTATTTGCTTTGCAGTTGTTACTATTGGAAAAATCAAAAAAAAAAAAAAAAAAAAAAATACAACTCCTAAATAACTAAATAAATAATAATTTGCCGTTGCAGTCAATTTTAAAAATTCGATTATTGCCTCCAATATTGCCATCAGAAGAGCAAAGCCCCATTATTTTTTCATATGGCCAACACTCAGGATATGGCATTGTGTTTGGAACTAGGAAAATATATTATAAGAAGGGGGAAAGCAGGAGCACTCTTTATTGCCACTTGGTTTGAACATTTTTATACCACAAGTAACAGGAAAGATCTCTGATGGAAGAGAGTTGCAAATACGAATAGTCCGTCTAACAAACGAACTTTGTATGTAATGCAGTGTGCGATATACTGGCCAATCGACTACAAACGGATGTGCTGGACGAGAAAGACGAGTTTTATGTACGAATACATGATTTTCATAAATAAGTTCCCTTATTTCGCTCGAGCACTGTCCGTTGTAGTAGAGATAGAACAGTGAAACACAAGCCACATTGCGATGATGTTCTAATTAATAGAGTTGGACACACTATCGTGATTAATGAGCTACTACGAGCTCTCCTGTAATCGGTAGAGAAGCCTCAAAATAGGCGTTAAGGGCCAATCCATGCATAAAATCAATTCCATTCTCGGTCGGTTGTAATGGTGTAAATGATCAGATGAAGAAAGATTAAGAAACCAAGGCGAACATCGCACTGAATTTTCAAGATTTTCTGACTCCCTAATATTTACACCGCACATAGGTATAGATGACACAATATTATTGCTGCTTTACATTGGCTTTATAAATTTTTTATTTTAAAACCTATCAATTTATTTATTAATATTTCTGACGATTTACGATTTAAAAAAAACATCTTTGACGGTTTTGAAGATTTTTTTCTCAAATATTTGATGATTTGATGCTTCATTTATCTGGCAGCTATGATTGTAGTCATTAAATTATTCGAATAAAAACACGAAATCAAGCTCAAACCTAGAAAATGGCGAAAAAATTATCATCGTGATTATGAAATTTATAAAATTAAAAGATAGGGTAGGGGGCTACCGCGAATATATCTAGTAGACCAATTACATGCCTAGCCGAACAAAATTAACTAATGAAACCGAAACAAAGCAAAGAAAATAATAATAAGGTTGTTGATATGCTTGCGATAACCTTATGTTCCTTAAAAGTAACGAAAAGGAATAAATCTATGAATATGTTTGTACATATAGTACAAATAAACATTAAATATGCCATTATTGTTATTGTTTTTTCTTTAACAAACGCAATTATTTTGAAAAAATTACGCTAAAATTACAAAATTCAATGAATGAATTGGTTGCAGTATCTATGCTTGTCTGAAATAAAACATTTTATCTCCTTGAATTCTATTAAGCTATAGTAGCTTTAATTCAACTATGTTAACAATTATTTCATACAACATGGACTCTATTACCTGCTACATACGTACGTACGTATACGCATACAATATTTCATAAATGAATAATAACTATTCAGCGCAAAGCCGAGGAATTATTTTTGCAGCCAGATGCGGTTGGATGATTCGGTAATGGGTGATACAAAATTTTTTTAGTCTACGTTACGTTGACAGTAATCATATTAACCAACCATGTAAGTAAAGTTGCTTTTTGTAAGTATGTATGCAGAATTGTACAATTTTATAAAACTAAAAGTTTATGTAGATATGTTGTTTCTCTATGCGGGTGTTTGCCTTTTTTTTTACTATTTCTTAGTCAATCATGTAGCGTTTACGAGTATAAAGTATAGGAATTAAATTGTAGTTAGTAGTCTATGTTATTTCATTTTATTGTTAAAAATGTGATTTAATTTTGCTTTCGTAATAAAAGTGTTTTCCTTTTTCATTTTTTACTATTTTCATTTTTCATAATTTACAACAATTTTCACTTTCACACTTCCATCTACTCGTACACCCTAAAGAGCTGCCAGAGACTACAGGTGGAAGTCGAAACTAAAATATAGAAATGTGAGGAAAGATAACAGATAGAGCTCAACACAAATTTAAAATATATCTCATATTTCATATTTTCAATATCATAAAAAAGTAATAAAAGTTGCAATTAATACTGAATAATTGAGTTGACAAAGGAAGAATGCTAAAATAATAATGAAAAATTCTAGTCATACTTGGGATTATGACAATTTTCTGTTACTTGATTCTAATGTATCACATAAGATAAGACGGTATTTTCCGTTATCGGACAGATGTACGGACAGATTTGAAGGCAGTACTTGTTTACATGGTAATTCTGCGGTTGTAGAAGCAGAAGGCACTGCTGATTCATCACACAATTACTGTGCCGGTACTACAGTCTGATGCTTTAGATAGATTGGCGGATGGATGGTTATCTGAGTCAATGACATTTGGATGGATCGTTGTTGTGGTGGGTGCCTGTACTTTAGTAGTGCAAATTTGATTTAAATGGTTCACGATTCTTGAAAATTGTGTATCTCATGTAATTTAATTTCAATGAACTTATTTGTAACAGAGTAGAATGGCAAATAAATGGACCTCTTCATCCATAAAATTTTTACAAGTAACAGATGTAGTAAAAGGCGCCCTTGTCAAGCAAATTGCATTAATATTTTCCTCGCTGCTTTTCGTAATTACCTTGTTATTGTAGACGGTTAGAAACGCAGCATATGTATGAAATTAGATGATGTCATCTGATTAGCAATGCCAAACGGGATTGATTTTTAAAAATCCCTGGATTCGGGATTTCGTAAAAAATATCAATCCAGAAGATTCAGGATAGTGGCTGATTGTATGCAATTTGAAAGATCGGTGATAGATATATTCATGAAAATACTGCACACAACAAAATCTTGAAACCTTTAGGGAATGTGAGTCTATCAATCTCTAATTTACACCTCCTTTATAGTCGACGCTAAAACGAAATTCCTTATTTTGCCATTAGTGAAAGTCCTTGTTGGCTCGTTAGACGTATTAGGATACATCTGGTACAATATAAATGTCATTGTTGAATTAAATGCATGTACTGGTTTTTTCCCATCTGCTGCAAATGTGCCTTGCTAGGAACTATATTTGCAAAGGTTAATTCGTTAGATAACTTTAAGTATTTGAACAAGCTACGGGGCAAAAATTAATGGACGAAGCCAAAGTCTTCTTCGAATTTGATCATTTTTCCCTCAATCGAAATGTTGGCATAATATCGCTCATAATTCTCATTTGAACTATCATTGCGATCAATATAAGCAATTTTGTAAATTCCGTATTCAGAATTATCGTTTCCACTTGATTTGTTGAATTCTCCTAGAGAAACAATGCAGACTTTTCCTATATAACTTGGTTTCGCAAGAAGATAGTTTCGACCATATTTATTTAATTTTTCGTTTTGGTTGCGTTTGTCGAATTTTTGAACGACCTACCGTTTTCTTTTTGTTGAAAATTTTATTTACGGTCCGACTGAAAGAATTGGTTGTAGCATGTGATAATTACGAAATCAACTTAGTTTTAACATAACAAACTGCATTTGACGATACAGAGACAGAATCAATGATCACTTATTGAGATGACGGACTATAGTGGGATAATTTTGAAATAAAGTCGATTCCATTCACGTTATAAAGTAATAATTTTTCTTTGTTTGTGAAGAAGATAATATCTGTCAGACAGAATAGGAATAGAAATAGAGATATTAAATGGAAACAGGTTAAAAGCAAAATGAAATTAATAAATAATGTCCGAAAAGAAATCAGCAAATATAAGTATTTCTTCACAGTCAGATGTTATACTGTAACTGTAGCTAAGAGATCATCCCTTTTGACCAAAAAAAGATTATGTCTACTAATGTACGTTTATTTAATATATCTGAGAATTGTATCCCTTTACATATACAATACGGTTTCTTAAAGCAACTCACATGTTGGAAAATTAAAACTGCTTAAATTAAATCAATAATAGAGAAACAATTATAAGCCAAACATTGATTACAGGAAGACATGTAATATCCACTGTGATTTTTAATTTGGCCATTCTAATAGGTAGACACATTCACACATTTACGTTTAGCTTTGCTGATGATCCTGCTTTTATCAGACCACCACTACAAACTATCACGGCACCAGCAGCATTACATCTGCTAGTTATGAGGGTTTTAAACTTTAAAGGGAATAAAATGGATTTAATGTTCCACTTAGATTTCAAAGTAGTATCTTCACAATTGCATATCAAATGAATAGGAGTACAGATAACTTTAGCACGTTGAAATATATTGGCTTATTGCTAGAAACATGTGCTTGTGGCTAGTCTGTTGTTTTCTATCATTCCCTTTTAAAATCTATATTCTATTAAAACACACAGTTACGTGAAACAAAATTCAAAGACTCCGAAACAAGATTTTACGGGTGGTTATAGTAGTACCGCGAAACAATAGTCAAATGTACCTAATTATCTTGAGGTTCGAGGAGTCAAAACTCTTATTCGAAAATATTGAGAAAAGCAACTTGAACAACCCCTAAATACATCTAGAGCGTAATATTTTGGGCTTCGACCTTCCACACACAATTAAAAGGAAACACACATAAATCATATCCCATTTTTGGAAATTTTTAAACAAATTTGGGTCTCTTTTGATTCTTTAGCGCGATTGAAAAGCTAGAATATGCGCTCATTTTCTGATCATAAAAGAATCTTTGTCGGGAGAACAGAGTGACTACCCGCAACTCTTCTTTAAAAGACGTTTATGAGTCATTTTCTATATTATTTTAGAGTAGTTTTCGACCCTTTTTCTTGTAGCTTTATAATCATTTTTGAATCACTTTGTGATCATCTATTAGTCTTCTTTTTCAAATCGCCTTTCAGTCATCGTTTAATCGCATACAAGTCTTTTATGAGTAATTTATCATTATGTTTAGTTCTTTTTTGTCGTTTATGAGTCATGTTCGTATTAATTTGGACTCGTTTTTATGTCATTTATGATTAAAATTTGAGTCAATTATGAGTCGTATTTATAATTGTATTTTATTCTCTTCAAGTTTTTTTATTAGGTTTTCTGAGTCCTACGTTTACACTGCCGCGATTTCAAAAACGTTACGAGTAGTGCTGCAAAAAAGCAATTAAATTGGTATCAACATAATACGTACATATCGCTCCTTTATTGCAACATAGTCATATCTCAAAAAAACTTGAACTTGGCAAAATGCGACTTAAGTTTTCAAGACATAAGTCCTATGATCTAATTGCCGCAAACACTTTTTGCTATAACTTCAGTTCAGCTTGGGATATAAAACTGATTTTTTTTCAACATGTACAGAAGGTCTAAAAGAGCAGTTTTGCTTAAGTAACTACAAATTTTTAATTTTTTGAGATATGACTATGTTGCAATAAAGGAGGATATGTAGTTGTAGTAGTCGCTGTAGTAGAAGTTGAAGCTAAAAATTTTAATTTTTAAAGTTGTAAACAGGGTTTTCATGATTTTCAGTATATTCGACATTTAATATGTGAGACATAAAATTTAATGTTACTGGGGAGAAGCAAATAGTTGGATATGCATTTATTATTCAATTTAACATGCATTTTGTTATAAAATTTTCATACAATACATGCTTGCATTCTCCAATAAGTGTTTGAAAAGTTATTCGGCAGCATTATGTTGGTGCATCATTATTCGATTCGCAATTTTTCTTGATTCTCTACTACAACTACTTTATTCTGTACCAGGCCAAAATATATTTATACAGGTAGTGTTGTTATCGTATTGTCTCTGACTCGCCAAAAGCAAGTCGATAAGTTTCTTTGTGTTTACTTTCTGCGCGAACTTGTATCAGGTGAGCACAGCTAACTCGATTTTTTTCATGAAATCTGAACGAAATTTAACATTTATCAATTTTATTTTTTAGCCTCTATTTTTTTTTTTTTATAACTTTTGGGTTTACATTAAAATTTTTATTTAAAATCAAAGTTTATTGTGATGTTCATATTTCAATAGTTTCTCCTGATTTGAAACATAACTTTTTTTTCTAGTTTTACTAAAAAACTGTCTTAAATTTTGCTTAACACTAAAGCTACCAGAGCACTTTTGAGACATTAAATAAAATTGTTAAATTCCAGGTTTTAAATTTCTTGGACTTACTATACGACTTTTTCTATAATATATAGCAGTATAATTTTTTAATATATATTTCTCTTCTTGTTTCGTTTTTCCTGATAATAGAGTAGAGTAGAGTACATATCTACCGTTGTCTGCCTTGAATGTACATACATTTTTATGAAGTTATCTGCTTTGAAATCTCAAAATCTCACTCTCTCTCTCTTACACAAAAACAGTAGTTTTTGTAGAAAATGTCATCTAATTGTGTTCTAGGGAAATGCCATGTGCGTACAGTTTATTTTATGCTGGATATAGAGCGAGTGCTGGTAATTTACGATGTCAGGCAGAGAGGCAAGGGAACATTGTGAACACGCTTAGGGGACGAAATAGAAGAGATTATTCCTCACAGTTCCGAAGATAAATTGTAGAAAACGACCAAAATGTTGCAACTTCAGTTGATGGAACTGTTTGGAAAAAATTTACCAAGGTTCTGAACGTGGAAGATATCCGCTTCATACAATTTTCAGAGAAATATCAGGGCCAACGGAATCTGCGAAACGTAAATTATGAAGGGCAAAGTAAAGAGAGCATTTTCGTTGTTACTTGACCATGGAATTATGAATCATATCATAATTGTGCACGGAATCAGAAGCAGGTCGAGTTTTAGGATCCATATCCTAAACTTGAACGTTTCATATTTACGGAATAAGAAATGTGGTCCAGCATTTTTTTCACGAAAAGTGAACAGTAATCGGTTCATAGAATTTTTTTGTTTTAATAGAAGAAGCGAGCGGGGCCTGCAGACTGACAAATTTGCTCTCATCTCCAAGGTATAAATAGCATTTATAGAAAATAGTCAAAACTGTTAGAAATCAAGTGCAAATATAACAGCTATTTGCGACAAAACCTAGACCCCGATTTACGCAATATATGCTCAATAAACCCGATAAATTCGGAATCAAATTCTGGTTGGCATCGGACGTTGAAAGTAAGGTGAATGGATTTTCGTATTTGGGAACAGATGAGGAGGCCAAGCCATCGGCAATACCGCTTAATGGAATTGTTGTTCTCAAACTTATTGTCACATTTATAGGGTGCGGACGAAATATAATCACCGATAAATAGTTTGAATAAGGATATGTAGATATCAAAATTACTGAAGTAACATATCTTCCAGTTTCAAGGCTTCTTTCTAAAAATATACTCCTAAGGCCCGAGAAATAAATGTTATTTGATTATTATACGATAATTATTTTGTATTTCAAAAGCGGTCAATTGGCCGCCATCGGTAGAAGTAGGTCTATATAATATGTCGGTACGTTTAGCGTTAAACATTTATAAGATTTGACAGAATTTAGACTTGCAAAAAAGTAACAAGCACTTGTTATTTTTGGCACAAAATATCAAAGTGAAGAGTTGTAATGCTGTTATTATCTGTAAAAAGATATCTCCAGGCTTTTTGTTATTTCTTTTTTTTCGAAATACCCTGTTTTGTTTGTCAATTTTTATTTTTATTTAAAATGAATATTTCGGAAAAATGGAAAATTGTTTAAATCAACGTGCCGATCGTTTAACAGCATCTAGGTATGCTAACTCAGTTATATATGTATATTAATGAATATATTCATAATGCTAACAATGTTTTTTAGTGTGTCTAGTTGTACGGAGTATTTAAACCATAGATGCCAACCGCAATGTAATCCCTGTGAATGCGGCGGTCAGTGTTATTTTATTAATCTACATACGTATACAATCTTAAAGAAACTCTGCCGTAAAATTGTCAAAGATTACAACAGAGCTCAATGTCGCGAAAAGTATAAAGTATTTGATGGTGGTAATAGTGTTAACATAAGAGTACATCGTCCCGGATCTCAAGGTTAGTAAGATATATATATATAAATTACTTACAATGTTTATATATTCTCTCTTCCCGTATTATAAAGGTGACAGTTATTGCGATTTAAATGGAGACGACGCCGCAAATCGCTATAGGGATAAAAGAGATTTAGAGGGAAAAGGTAAAGGAAGAGGCATGGGTGAAGGAAGAGGCATGGGTGAAGGAAGAGGCATGGGTGAAGGAAGAGGCAGGGGTGAAGGAAGAGGCAGGGGTGAAGGCGACAGTCAATATTATGACAAAAGAAGAAAGGGTGACAGCTCATACACAGATAAAGACCGAGACTCTAAGAGAAAAGGTGGAAGAGGTAGAAATAAAGATGGTACATACGATGATGTTGATGGCAAAAGAAGAAAGCATAAGGGCAAGAGAGATCAGGATGATATGGATGAGGACCAGGATTCTAAAAGAAAAGGTGGAAAGAAAGGTGGTCGAAAGCGGGATGGTGGAATGGATGATGATGATGATGACAAAGAATCTAAGAAAAAATCCGGACGTGATAGAAAGAAGGGTAAAAGGGGCAAAAATGGAGCAATCGATGATGACGATGACAAATCAGGTGCAGGGAAAGATGGTTCAAAATCAAAAGGTGGGCGTCGAGGAAGGAAGTCGAATGGGGATTATGATGATAGCACCGGGGGTAAAAGAGGATCAAAAGGTAGAGGTTCCCGTTATGGAAAAGGTGAAGGTTCCCGTTATGGAAAAGGTAAAGATGGTTCTCTTTTTGAAAACGGTAGAGGCTCTAAAAAAGGCTGCCTACTTGACGAACAAAATAAAAAGCTGAAGCAATCCCGTGCTGATGAAGTTAAAACCTGCGATTTATTACGCGCTCTTATGGAACATAAAGAAATGTGGTCAGTATATTCCATTCTACCAATGATATCTTTATTATAATGGATTTTTTCTCTCTCTCTCTCTCTCTTTATATGATAGCAAATTGATATGTTCTACTCCATGTAATCCATGTGCTCCATGTGCCCCATGTGTTCCATGTACTGGTACCTGTAATCCCTGTGCGTATAGTTATCCTAAAGCACCGTGTTACGTTCCGTACCCTAATTGCTGGCAGAAATGAGAGCTTGCATAAATTTATTGTTCTTATGTACTTAAAATTCACAGTTTTTATGAGCATAAAATTCACTATTGGGTTTTGTGTATCAAAAATATTTTACTAAATTAACCGTTATTTATTTCAAAGCTATTTAAAGATTTCATTTCATTATACAAAAAAAAAAAAAATATTATTAGAATCAACTTCACGATTCCTAATTTTAATATAAATATCAAGAAGCATAATGCAACCAATAATTTTGTTTTTATTTAAAAATTTCGTTAATGCTCCATCAAATTACTTTATGTTATTAAATTAAACGTTTTCGTTGGAATAATATTATATAATGGAAAATATTCCTTTCCAAATATTTTTAATTGTTTCTTTTTTTTCCGTTTTTTTTATATCAAAAAGTTCTATCTACAAACAAAGAAATTGAAATTGTTGTTTTAATACGTCAGCACCCATTTTCTAACAAAAAATAATGTTTTTACAACATTTTTTTAATTAGATGAATCATTTGTTTAGAACAGAACCAACAATAGGCGGACTTAACTTAAGAACGTTCAAAAAAATTATTTTATTTCAGAGGAGGACCAGGAAAAAATTTTACTTCCGTGTTTGATTGAATTAGCAAACATAAATACGTACAGAGAAAAGTAACTGTATCACTAAACTTAACTTTTACCATTTGAGGAGAGTGCCCGAAAAAATTTTACAATGTTTCGAAATTTTTTTGTAATTTTTTTTGGTTCAATTTTAAAAACTGGCAAGGAAACAATTTTGAAATAAAAATAACGGGGATTTATTAATATACATATTTTTTAATGTACACTTTCTTTTGACGCTCACTGTATTTGAACATGCCAAATGACAGGGAAAGTCCAAAAAACTTCGAGCCGGCGGATTTAAGTGAAATATACATTTTACAATGACTGTTATCCGTGGAGTGACTTGGGCATATCCGAGTACTATGGTTCCGTTGTGGCAATTTCATACAATTATGTTGTACCATATTAGTCTTTTTCTATATTCAAAATATTATTTTTCAAAGGGTTAAAACTTGCTTTATGGTAGCAGTACTTCAAGTTGAAAAATCCACTGTAGATATCGATGGCTTGATATAGAAAGGTCGTATCTCATTTTTTTTTTTTCAAAATCGTGGTCTCTGAAAAATTGAACTTTCTATGTTGACAAATACTTGATTTGCAGTAATTAAAAGAAAAGGCCCTACCTCATATAGAATTGAATAAATATGTTTGACTCTTTGTACCGAGTGAAGACTTCCACTATAGTGTATTCTTCCGTTATTTTATGATTGAATTCCTGATTTATTTTTAATAAAAGCTGCATTTAAACTTTTTTGTAACATTTTCGTTTTAGATTTTATTAAGTTTCCTCCTTCTCCTGTAGTTTAAGATACGATGTGTGGATGTTTAAGAATTTAAAAAGTTTAAAATCATAAAAGTAATAGACAAGTCTTAAAGCAAGTCCAGTGAAGCCACAACTCAAATTTAGATTTCATTTCATTAAAGATTCTTTTCCAGCCACCGATTCCACTGCAAAACTATTATTCTTCATAGCATCAGTTTTTGATACATGGCTGGCATAGATATTTGCGAATAATTACCGCTGGGAGAAAGACAAGACAATTACCAGTTTGAATAAGAAACGTGATTGTTTTCTGCATCATGGAGATTTTAATAAAGGAGTTATAAGAGCACGCTATACAGTTTCTAACATAGTTACCCCTGTAGTTACTGTTTTTCTTCAAAGATGTGTTTATGGCCTCTATAGGCACATTATGCTTACCACAATAAGGAGTGATCACACTCTTTACAATTTAAGTGTTAAATGAGTTCTAGTCGTTTATGGGTGTCTTTGATGGTAGTTCAAGTTTATTGCCAGCAGAGCCTAATTCCACTCTAAACATTTCTTACATTGAAAAAGCATTTAACTTTGAAACCTCGTTTAATTAAAGTATTTTTTCCACTTATTCTAGATTCACGCTGGCGTCAGTCGGTGCAAAATCTCATAAAGTTTACAAAGCTTAAAAACTCTTAAATCTTTTTCTAATAAGTGGTTCCAACTGTATCTAAACATGTTATTTTATTATAATTTTTAGACTTAAGCGGTTTAATAAAATTTCAAATTTATATCCGATTTGTAAATACTTATACATTTTTTTCTCGCACATTTTTAACGCACACATAAAGAGAGATAAAGATTTTATGGTGCTCTATAGGACTGATTTAGATCGAATATAGCTGTCACAGTTTGTTCAGTCATCCTAGCAAGCGTATATATATTACGTATTTTTGTTTTACGTGATAATAAATTATTGTGACTTTGTTCTGTAGAAAAAAAATATATATTTTGTATGAGGCCAGTTGTCCAGTTCACCCAGTCACCAAGGTTTTCTTAAAACAAAGTTTATTAATCTTTGACATTGAATTCTTCATTTATCTTTATAAAAATTAAAAGAACAATCTTTTAATTGATAAATTTTTTTTATTACAATCAAATTTATAAGCATTTTACTTTGAATATATATTTTTGTGCTGTTCGAAGCAGTAACAGCCTAAGTCTACTCAAGTCGTTATAAGTTATATGTGCTATCATTTTGTAAAACCTTTATATCCACATGAAATCTTCATTTCTCCAACAATGTTCTTTAAAAAGTTATTAATTAGGAGTCACATAATATTTCTATAAAAAGCGATTTTATTCGGAGGTATTATGTTCGACCTAGGCTATTATTGCTTGGCACTACAGATTTAAGATAACGATCGTTAATAAAAAGTTGTCTAAGATATTAATTTGCTCACGCTATTAGAACTCTGCTGGTAATACAGTAAAATTGTAAAATAACAATGTTCATAAAACCCCCTTCACACAGGGACACAAGTAATATGTAAAGTTTGATGAAAAAGAAAAATGAAATTCCATCCGTATTTCAAAAAACAGAATAATAGTCGTATGATTATTTTTTCTGTGTTTACACGATTGGTATAAGACAATAATAATAAAGTAAAGTAAAACGAAAACAGCTGTTAAAAAAACGTAAACAAAGTGAAAAATTTTGCTTAAGGTTTCTATTGAAATTAAAAATGCCAAATATTAAACAATAAACAAACGAATAAAAGATTGCAGTCAGTAGACGAAAAAAAATTCGTCTATTCGACGAAGAGTAACCTTAGTGTACAGAAATGACCATCCAGGATTTAAAAAATGGGTGCCTCAGGTACGTTTAATCACTACAGGCTTTCGTAATCAATCAACATTGTTTATAAAAAGAGTGAAATTTCGCCATACTTAAAATAATTATATGATAAAGTGTAAATTATCTTCGTCGATTCGACGAACAGTAATCGTTTAGGGTGAAAGTGTTCGTCGATTCAACGAAGAGTAGCCTTAATGTACAAAATAGAAGAGTAACCGTCTAGGGTTAAAAAATATTTTTTGTTTACATTTTTTAGTTTACCCTATTGAATTTGTACTAGAAATGCCAAACAATAAGGCATATCTCTTGTATAAATTTCATATGGTGTGGGAATCTTTCCTAAAATGGTTCGGACCAAATTTAAAATTAAATTAATTCACACTAAGAGTGGTTCGCCCAAAATAATTTCTCTCGCACTCTTAAGGTTAAAAAATTAAAAGAAATTTTATACCGTACTTCAAGAATATAAATAAAATTAAACTAACTAACTAACTAACTCAATTCGAAAACTTTTGCACGTATATTAAAAAATCTTAATATTAAGCGATTTTTAATATTTTGTCCACAATCCTTTGGTCTTTTTTACATTTTTAATGCGCTTTGGCATACTCTCCACCAATTTTTGTATGATTTCATCTAGAATTTTGCTCCACTCCTTTTGTACTCTTTGCCAGAGTTCATCCATGTTTGTTGGTGCTATTTTATACAAGGCCAGTCTGCTTTTTAAAAGAGCCCACAAATTTTCTATGGAATTGAGATCCGGGCTTTGTGCTCGCCATTTAAGTAATTTAAAATTGACAACCAATTTCTAACAATGGTGGAGGTATGTTTAAGATCTCCATTTTGTTGAAAGTGTATCTCCTCTTCGGGATATGCACTTTTGTCCACATATTCTGGCAAATTATTCTGAAGAATATTGAGATAATCTTACTTCTTCATTATACCTTCTATCTTAACCAGTGGACCAACGTTCCACCAAGTAAAACACCACTACACCATCAAACTTCCCCCGCCATGTTTTACTGTTTGCTTTACATAATGTCTTTGAAGATTTTCATGAGCAAAAGTGTTCGAGCTGCCATATGCAGCGATCATGCTCCATTACCAGAGTTGTAATTGTTATTTTTATAACTTTTTTGCACTATAATATAATCCAACAGTAATGAATAAACATGCGAATATTCGTTAAAATATCTTAGCTAGAAAAAATTTTATTGACATTTTACTAGCAAATTTACCAAAATGAAAACACTTTTGCACGCTACTGTATATATTATAGGCGTAGTTTGGATTGTCCGTTGCTCCTTACGCTATAGGATACAAAATTTGTTCTTGGCTGCTGTATTCATAGCTGCCAGATAAATGAAGCTTCAAATCGTCAAATATTTGAGAAAAAATCGTCAAAATAAATAAATAAATCTATAGCCATGTGTGGTATAAATATTAAAAATTCAGTGCCTTGGTTTCTTAGATGATGAAATAAATACTTCGCTCCAGCCCATCTACTTACCATTTACATCATTTATAACCGACCGAGAATGGAATACAACTTTCATACCTGGGTTGGCCTTTAACGTCTATTTTGAGGCTTCCCGACCATTTACAGGAGAAGCCACAGTAGCTCATTAATCACGATAGTGTGTCTAACTCCATTGATTTATTAGAATATCGTTGCAATATGGCAACGTTACTCCAAGGGATCTTGTTTATGAAAATCATATATTCCTACGTAGTACTCGTCGTTCCTCCAGAGCCCTTTCCTGTTACTTATGGCATAAAAATATTCAAACCTAATGTCCCTAAACATTGTTCTCTCTTTCCTCATTCCTATAATATATTTCATAGTCCCAAACACAATGCCATCCTCTGAGTGTTGGTCGTATGAAAAAAAATAAGCGCACTTGTCTTTGTTCTTCCGATGGCAATACAATATTAAAGCTACAATCGAATTCTGAAAACTGTCTGCAACGGCATATGATAATTTATGCTCAGCTACGATGTTATTTAGGAGTTGAAGTGTCTTTTAAGAGATTAAAAAAATAAAAATAATCACAGGTATTCGAAAATAACTTAAAAATATCATAATTTACTCCTTGTTATTACTAGCAGAAATTTCAAATAGTAGCAACTGCAAAGCAAATACAAAGCTTACGTAGACTTTTAATGTACTAAAGTAAAGAAAATTATGTAAATTTTTAATTTTAAAAATCGTCAAAATAAGGGCATAAAACGTCAATTCGTCAAGGTGATATTTTTGGAGCACAAATTCGTCAAATTGACGATATATCGTCAAATTTGGCACCTACATATGGCTGTATTCACTTCAGACGGATGTTTATCATTCATATTAAATTTCGATAATATTCCATGATAACGTGTACATACCCGATTTAATGTTATACGATTATGTTTTTAGTAAACAATATTGCCCTGTAAAACTCTTTATTTTCTCTACTAACTCCCTTCTCTTTTTTTTTCTTTTTTCGTTTTTAAAGTACTTTTATAATAATTAAATTTGGCCAAGGATAAAGCTTCGACTTCAATTTACAGGTTTTTTGTTTGATTCGAGCATTGTAAATGTATCGAATTAATGATAGAGAACAAATAAAATTGACAACCTTCTCCATCAGAAATCATTTCAGGATTTTTTATCCTGCTCAATTGTTCTTTGATCGTTGTAATAATTTAAACAACGTAATTAATTAATTGAATTCGAGACAACGTTCGTTATACATACAGAATTTACTTTAATTAAATTCGTTCAAAGTCTTTTAGTTTAATACAATTTACCATCTGAAATGTTCAAGATCATTGAAAGTGATTTGAGACAGAGCAAAATTCTTTATGAAATTCACAAAATGAAATCTGACATTGAAAGATAATTAGAACACAGTAACGCTAATTTTGGCTGAATTTTTTAATGTTTACCTTCATGAAGGCTATTCCGAAAATATATGTATGCATATGGTACATATGAATGTATCTATGCATGGATGTGTAACAAAATAAAAATATAAACAACAGAAAACAAAAAAAAATATTAGCAAAAACTGAATCCTACGCATTGTTTTTAATATTGTCAAATTTAAATAAACATTTTCTTAATTTTTCTTTTCTTTTTTTTCCTTTTTTTTTTTTCTTGTGAGAAATGAGAATAATACGTATTCAAATTACTCTAGACATCCCAGAGAAATATCGAAAATCATTTAGGAATTTGCGAGAGAAAGCATGTGGAAATACATACATATGTACATACATATGTCCATATATATGTATGATGGTAATACTTTTCGAGCAAATGCTTACCTATCAAAATGAATTTATGTTTGAATTATTTTAATGAATTTTGAAAATTAAAAACTCATCGAAAGGTGGAAAGAAAATTTTAAAATGTTCTTACTCCTAACGAAAGAGATTCAGGTAATGACGTCTTCGAACCCACTCAAAACAGGAAAATGAGAGGCTGAGAGAGGGTAGTGGTGACGAAGAATTTCACTTGTTCGTGTATACATGTAGTAGATGTTCTTCCAAAAATAATTTTGCACCGAGAGAGTAACAAAAAAAAAATCTTAAAAAAAAAGAATTCGAAAATCAAAAACAGCTTACACCAGTTTCCGATAATTTAGAAGATCTCGAACAGGCGCAAAGTGCACACACGAAACGAGTTAAACAAAACATAATTAATTTCAATCTTAAAGTGGACCTAGAGTTTAAAAGATAATCTAAAAATTAATTAAAATTAAATTCTAAGAAATTTATACAATTTGAAATTAAATCGAACGAAAATGGTTTACGAAAGTGGATTTACTACCCGCAGAACCTACTCTTCCAGGCCAGTTGTTACCTCGTACGCAGTTTCGGTAAGCTAAAAACACTCCTTTTATTTAAGTTAAAAGTCAAAAGTTTCCTTGCAAGCAAAACTAGGATTCGTAAAAAAAAACCTGTTCCACGAACTTTTTACTCGTTTTTATAGAATAGAACAATTTAAAATAACTTGATATAGAGTGTAGTGTGGTATTAATCCTAATTCAGTCCAAATATTTAATTAAAAAGAAAAAATTACATAGAAATTGTGTTTAAAACTGAAGTATACATAAAATCAAAAAAAAAACCTTTTTTATTTAAAATAAAAATCAAAGAATCATCGAAAAGAAATTGTATTTTCGGTATGATGAATAATAAATACCAAAGAATTAAAACATCTAAAACCGAACCGTGTGCAAAAAAAAATTACAAAAAAAATATGAATACGTGAAAATTATATACATTTTTGAGTTAAAATGTTTACGACAAATAGACAAATGGGCAGACAGAAAAATGAAAATATAGCAGACCAGGCGGTTGGTTAAGCAAATAAAGCGTATATTATGTATGTGAATATTTTAAACACAATTTTTTATTAAAACAAAAACATATCTTAAGGTTTCCCTTATGTTTTTCTTTTAGAAATTCTTTTATTTAATTTCATTAAATAGAGGTAGAAGATACTTTCTGTTTTCGTGATTTTTGTTTTTATTTTAGTTTTCCTTTAAATGCTTGTGTGTCCCACTTGCTGTAGACACAATTAATTTTATTACAATATATTTCTTTTTTATTATCTTCTAAGTACATATTTTTAATTATTTTAAAGAAAATATTACAAACAAATCCTAGCCATTTTTAATCTTATTCAATAGAAAATAAAATAATTTACAAATTAAAAATAGATCTATGTAGGTTTATTTGAAAGAGTGAACCTGGTCGGAATTGAAACACGTTTGAAAATGCATTTCTTTATGAATCATATTTTATAAGCCTTTTTGGTACAGATATTTATGATAAATTTTTTTTTTTTGTTTTTTGTACAACATATACACACATTTTTGTTAATATGTATCTTTTTTTGTTTTGTTCCAATATAAAGGGTATTCATAATAATCATAAGTTCATATATGTCTCTATGTATGTACGTAGTTACAAGTGCGTTAAGTCACAATAAATGTGAATCGAATCTTCTATCAATGTGTTGTAAAAGAACAAACGCATCGCTAATATTATAAATGACAAGACACTTTTATACATTATATTATATATGTACATACATTTAAGATAATTACATAAATTATAATTGCTTGCAAATAATTAACGAATCTTCATTGTAATAACATAGATTTAAGTTATAAGTTATTATATTTAATTTCTATTAAGAAACGCATAGTTAGCATCAATGACAATGAAACCGCATTAGAATAATTACAATTACTGAGCGTGTTCAAAAATAATTTAGAAGCGATACACATTTGGTGTAGTTTTACAATACAATCCATACTTTATACTGCTTAAAGTTATGCAGTATAAGCGAAAACATTTTTCCATTTAGTAAAATTCTGAAAATAAATATTGATATTTTTGGCCATCAATTGATAACAATAGTCATCTGACACAGGTGAATGTATTGAATTATATTATAACTCGTAACGCCATAATTTCCAAGGAATATAGTGTTTAATGTCAGATCCAATAATTTTTATATTTTTAAATGAAGAACAGTATACCACGACGATGTACCTCTGTTCTTTGTATCGTTGCGTTCATTATAAGTATACGAATTTCATTATTTAAATTATTCATTTTAATGGTTTGATGTGAAAATGAAATTTTTATTTCACTAGCGGTAAGGTCGAGACATTTTTCAAGGCCAAATAATAATTACCAAAGTATGAGTTATAATATTTGAAATGATTCAAAAAATTATTTCGAATTATTTTCCTTCTTACGCAATAATATAATATATAATATTACATTAAAAGTTTATGGATTTCTTAATCTAAATGTCTTAAAATTTAATAATAATGTAACACATAAAATTATTTTTTATTCACATTTAACATTCCATAAGTATGTACATATGTAAACAGATTTGAAATTTCTATATATATACATATATGTACATTGAAAAATTAATTGAAAATATTGATGTATTTGCTATTCTCAGCAATAATGTTCTAAGTTCAATAAATTTCAAATAAATCTCAATCTTTCACTTATTCAATACACTACGAATAAACAAACAAAAATTATATTTTATAAATATTGTAAAAATATTATTATTATTTATAATTGCAATGTATTTAACATATATAGTATATAATATATTTAAAATGAAAAATACTTTTTTTTATTATTGCTCTTCCTGTTTTTTTTTTGTTTGTTTCGGTAATAGAATTTAATGTTTCAAGTAAAAAAATTCAGTTATTAATCTGTAATGTAAGATGCGCGCGCATATCTTTAAAAATGTTATAAATAAATATTTTATGGAGAATCGCAAATCCAACAAAACAGAACGAGAAATGTTCGCTATACGACGAATACTATAGAAATATTAAGATATCTAGATAAAAAAACTTATACAAAGAAATGTATACGCATCTACATACATATGTATATATATGTATGTATTTTTCAGCAAGGTCTTTTCTATTTAAAGATGTTTTTAAACAAACAAAAATTTCATAAAAAAAAATACTTATTTATAACGTTTAACAAATAAGTAAATACAATCAAATAGAATAAGAAAAACTTTAAAAATTTTGAAAACTATTTAGCCAAAACACCAGTATGTTATCAAAATGGATAATCAATTGATTGTTATTTTTTACTTTTTATTTATTTATTTTTTTTTTTTTTTTGCTTATAAGAATATGAAAACTTGAAGAATTTTACTTACATATACCTTAACGATTGCTAAAGCGCAAAAAATGTTAGGAATTCTATTAGATGAGAAAAGTTACAATAACTCATACGCACTATTAAAAATAAATACTAATCAGTTATAAACAGTTAAACTACTGGAAGTGCATGTCATACTCCAACAGTATAGGCTCTTTCTTATTATTATTATCCACGTACTACTTACTCTACTCACTCTACTTTACCATCCCTATACTTACCACCACACTGCGCGCTTAGTTGTCAGGTGAATTAATTTTTAAATTTATACTTACACTGTACAGATGATGCTTAAATTAAAATTTAATTACAAATGCAAATATTGTATACCGAAGAGCACAAACTTTTTAAAATCCTGTATGCATCAGCACAAAAAAAAAGAATTGCTGTAAATAAATGACTGCTGTTCCATATCTGTATGTATTTTATGTCATGGCCAACTATAAATGCGTATGTATTTGTAAATATGTATGTATGATGTAATAATGCGCCTAATGCAATATCCTTATCCTACTATAATGTGCAAGTAAATACCAAATTATTATTAAGATTGGATCTTTTTAAATTTTCCATGTGGGCACTTTGCAGAGACCAACAAAAACACCAATTGACTGGGAAAAGTGTCCGTTTGTTCCACGACCATCCCTGATATCGGATCCAATTACAGCTTTTGGCCGATGCCGTCCAGAGCGCGAAATATATAAAAGTTCTATTTTAGATCCAATTAATAGAGCCGCTATTAAGCCGAGCTATAAAGTGCTCAACGAACCGATCAAACCGTACGTGCCAGCTCGTGATAAAAATCGTGAACGTATTTTGACAATGGTGCGTCAGCACATTGACACTATAGATGCTGGCGGTAATACGGCGGGTCGAACATCACGCGACAGTTTAGATACAGTTCTACCACGTCTGCACCGAGCTGCTTCGGAATCGTTGCCAGTACGGCGTGAGACATATCGAAATCCCAAGTCGGGAGCCATGGTTACCAGATATGTCTACTAAAATCATAAATCGAAAATTGTAGTAAAATTGCGAACATGTTTAATTCATATACAATTGACCTACATACACAACGATATTTTTTATTTTTTTTAATATTCATGCTATATTTTTGCTCTTACCATAAAAACATGCAGAATATATAACAATTTGAAATATCGAAACATTCTTTTATATAGCATTAATTTGTCTGTATGTATGTATGTTTATATTTTGTGTATATACTGCATTGTCATTAAAACAATTAATTATAATACATATAGATTTTTTTTATTTTGATTTTAATTTTGTTTTTCTTGTAATCACTTATCCAATGTTAATTTTTGCTTGTCTTACTTTTATTTTTTCAAAATTCAAAATTCAAATCGAATCGAACAAAAAAGAAAAATGATTACTGTAGATTCAAACATGTTTCAATTTCCTTTCATTAAATGCTTTTCAATTAGTTTCCAAATGAATTATACAAAATAGTTTATTAGATGCTGTCACAGCAAGCCGACTCATATCTGATGGTACTTTGCTAAAAAAAAAAAGTTTAAATAAATATACAATATATATGAACTATAAATAAAAACACTCAAACAAAAAAAAAATAATTAAAATATAAGAGAAACAAAATTTGTAAATGTATTTTACTGAAAATTCGCAGACTCCACGATTGGACCTTTGCAGCTCAGCTCCTGGTACTCATCGTTCTCGTGGTTCAAGCGACTACTCCTACTCGTACAAATCATCCGTAGAGAAGAACAGCTACGATTCTAGCAATCCGTACTCTAGGCCAGAACGTTCCACTTATGAGTCCTCATACGAATCAACAGCCCGCAGTGGCCCAGGTGGTTACAACTACAGCACTGAACGTACTAGCACCTCAGGTGGTGGTCCTGGTGGTTACAGTTACTCATCCACAACTTCTGGCAATTTACCTGGTGGTACTCGCTATCGTCATTTCTCTTACCGCGTCTAAATTTGACGTCGTCCCAATTGGAACGATATAGAATATCTGGCCGCCAACGTACTATATATGTACTAATGAAACAATTTTAATACCAAGTATACAAGTATATTTACTATTTCTACACAAATTTTTTAATTAATCTTAGTCTTAATAGTGATCACTTATTTCTTTTGTACTAACTTACACTTATTAAAACAAAAGTTACATTTTTATTGAACGATGTATTAAATAAAATACCGTTGAAATTCCTAGGAATTTAGTTAATGTTATTAAACTTTAACATAACTACACACAGCTGATAATATTGATTAACAAAGATGTGATATATGTATGTAAAAAAACAAAAAATCAGTTAATAAAGTTGGATGCGTTTTATTAATCAACACAACAAACAGTTCGAGTATATAATTTATTTTTTTGCGATTTTGGATTTAATTGATCTTTAGAGTTATGGTAATGAACGTCATTTTCAAACCGTGTCTTTCTATTCCGACAGCCAGGCACTAACAATTGGATTTATAGATTATATTTGAATAATGCTGATTTTATAATTTTATAATTTTCAGTACCCAACTGTTACCAAGGTCTCTCGGGTAAGTACCGAATTATTTCACCATTTTCAGGATATTACCATTTCATTTAGTTATTTCCATTTTTAATCATTTTAATTGCATTTATCATTTACATTGTTCTTAAAATCTAAAATCATAACCATCATAAAATACTCGATACTAACTCAACCATACATATCCAAGTTGTTGGGAGATGTCGTTTCCTTCGCCTTCTTAAATCGCAATATTACTTAAACTAATTAATAATTAGGACTACTTAGAATGATTGCATACCGCACCATTTCGTATTAAATATGGCAAATACTAATTATATTAAATAGGCCATAAAGTCAATAGTCACCAATTTCTTTAATAATACGGTGCGACAGGCAAAATACACCCAGTTAATGACAGTGTTGACTAGAAAATATTTTTTTTTTATATTTCTCGAACCCTCCAAACTTGTTTTATTTGACAAAAATGAAATTTTTGATCTATTCACACAAAACAGTTGATTACCCAAATATTTTTAACCTATTTTCAAAATCTCAATTTTTTGAAAAGGAGACAGACAAACATACATACATAATTGGTTATTATAACCCTTTAGTCAGGATTACAACCTACCACCACTTATGTTGTGTGCGTTAATTTTATACATGAGTGGCGGGACCTACAGTTTAAAGTCGACTCCGAACGACAAATATTGAAGAAGCCTTTCATGGCAATTTTTACTCTCAGAGTCTTCGCCAGAAATCTGCTGAGAGGAAGTCGCCAAAGAAATATTTTTCGTTTTGATGTCTTACCTGGGATACGAACCCGGGCCTTTTGTCTAATAAGCCAACACACTACCCACTAGACCACGGCGACTTCGACAGACAGAGCCTTTAAAATGGTATACATAAAAATATATTTCAAGCTTACATATTCTAAGTTTTGATCGGGTAGACTTGGAAAATATAATTTTTTTTACTATTTTTTCATTTTTAGCTATTCTTATTTGTAAAATTTATTCAAAAATATAAAATAAGTTATGACATTTTGAAAGTGCATTACCTTGTGAAAGAATTGACATCTCATTTGATCAAATCGGACAAAAATTGCCGTAGTTATTATTTAAATAGTAAAACAGTCATGTTATATTCAAAATTTTCAAAAGTTTTAATGGATCCTGGATTCCGATAAGCAAGGGAAATGTGTCAATTAAACATTTGCACGACTACCAGAAGTCGGCTAATATTTGTGTTGTTTGCAAATATTATTATTTCTCTTTGCACAAACATAGGTCAATTTCTGGTAGTTGCTAAACGTAAAAGTGACACATTCTCCGATAAACAAACAAGACACATCAAAAATTCTGAAAATGTTTGAACTAAAAGTTGATTTGGAAAAATTTATGTATGTACACCCAACTTTTTTTTAAACGGTTTCTTTTTACACGAATTTGAAGTTACATGGCTTAAAAAAATTTTTTGTAAAAAAATTTTGAATCTAGTACGGTTTCAAAATCACTGTCCGACAGTTCAAAACTCTATTACCGGACGAAAGTCACCACTGGATAATTTAATGGATATATCCAGTGATAATACCGACTTTAGGTGCATTTCTGAAATTTTATAATTCTCAACATTTTTTACACGGTTTTTGGAAGTAAATATAGTTCTTCATTTTATCTAACACGGTTTTCAGATGACATGGAACGTATCCATTTTACTGTAAGAGACACCTTTTTTTTACACGGTTTTTTTACACGGATTTCTGATGAACGTATCTACCGTGTAAAAAAGAGTTGGTTATACATTTATAAGAAAAATATAACTGCGGTAATTTTTGTCCGATTTGATCAAACGAAGTGTCAATATCTTCACAAAATAATGCACTTTCAGGATATTATCATATATATTTTAATTAAAGTTTGCCGCCATGAACGGACAAATTTGAAAAAATATGAAAAGAATTCGCATTTTTCAAGCTTACCTCATCAAAACTCATATTAAGTCAAATAATAGATATGTATGTTTATTGTTCTAAAGGCCCATCCCTCTCCTTTCCAATAAGGTTTAAATTTCGGACATCAATTCAGAAAAGTTTGCGTAATCAAAAATATGCGCATAAACATAAAATAAAAAAAAATATTTTTCACTACTACTCAACACTGTCATTAGCTGGGTGTACTTAATTTTTTTTATTTTGTTGCATAGTGTAATTTGAAATAATAAATGACAGTTCGGACATATTGTATAATTATATATATTTATTTATTTAAGGCTAAATACATTAAAAAAAATATATTATCTTCTAACACATTCGCTTCCAACGACGAATACAGTTGTCAGAACGAATATACTTTTGATACTTTGAATATAGTATAAAGTACAGCTTCTGAAACTTGTAAATTTATGATTCCAAAAATAAATATTTCTTTTATCGGCTTCCATCTCACTATTCCTTAAAATGTATTCTTCCTGTGACTCAGAATTACTGTCATTTAATATGCTTACATCTGTTTACACTCAAAACAGACGTGGCAATGGGAATAATCTTTTGCAACTTTGGTTTGACAACAAATGCGTTAAAAATGCTGGTAATATATTGGCATTACGAAGTGAAGTAGGAATTTAAAGATAATTGTACACATCTTATATACATATATGATTAATAAATTACAGGCCTTATATTATTGTTCGTTAAAGATAACATAAATCAATTTTGAATTGCTTAATAACTGAGTTTCGTTCGTTAGTTCATTTTTTAAAACACAAATTGAGAGATAAAATGGAAATTTTTTCTTAATTCGAGAAAACTATGGATGCTATTATGTGTGAAGCATAACATCGTTCACCGTTTGATCGATGGCATTGAGTACCGTTGCGTACGTTTGTGGCTCACACGCTTATACCTGAAACTTAAGAAAACCCCACAAGTAAAAGTCTAGTGGTGTCAAATCACACTTCAAGATGACCATGCCCTTAAATCGATCTTGTATAATATCCAATATAGTATGCAGTTCAATTCTGTTGAGAGATGCTAAGAACATCCAATTTAATCATCAATCTATAGTGCTCGCTGCTGATAGTGAGCGCAGGCTAAACATTTTTTCAAACAAATGTGCTAAAAATCCACACCAAATTCGACAATTTTGTCCGTTTCAGAATCCTATTAGATCTACAGATCTAGAACTTTTATACCGATAATGAGGTTGTTTAATATAAATGATTTCATTTAGGCATTTTTTTTCCAAATTTTTTATAGGAATTCAGATACGACGATCTAATTTTATGACCATAAAGTATTATCATATGTAATTTATAGTCTTATCTTACTTATTCAATCATGTACCATGTTTTTCTTTTTTCTTTGACTGTATAAAATTAATTGAAAAGTTATAATGACCTATTATGTATGAACGTATGTATCATTTTAGCTTATTTCCACATTACAGAAAATATAGAAAATGTAGTTATCGCATTTACCACAATGAATACGTAATGTTAGGAAGAAAAAATGGCAAATTAATTTAATAAATTTAGGATTAATTTCATGATTGCCGACGAAACTGTATTTAATGCTATGAATTCTTCTAACAACATTTTCTTGTTTAATGTTTTTAAATTCAAAATTTTGTTAAAGCTTGTGATTAGAAGGCGTCAGATGAATTCTAAAATATCATTTTTTGTATATTCGCACAATTACAGAAGAACATATAATAACAATTCAAAAACCAGACTGATTGTGTCATAGAACTATGTTGACAAGAAACACTAAAAAATTCATCTTTCAATCTGAGAAAATTTTTCAACTGAGCGCATACAAAGGCAGTAAAAAGTGCCATAGGCGGACATCGACTGTCGAAATTTTGTATCCGCTTGACATAGTTTGAGATAACAACTTCTGATATACTTTTAATGTAAATGTTTTTTTTAATCTCACTTTATTATACATATGCATTTTCATTAGTGAACTTAGTATTTTCTCAACAATTAAATGTGCCAAGTACTTTAAAAAAATATGCAACGCCGTTAAACGAAGATGGCATTGCACCATCCCGAAGCAAGGCACATGGAATTTTAACTTTAATGAAAATTTAAGGAGTTATCAAAAAGAAACCCCCTCAGCTATTGCACAAAAGTATTCCTGTTCCAAAAAGTAGTATTCAATGCAATACAATGCTACAAGAAAACGAAACAGTTTAAACCTCTATCCAGATAGCATAGTGCGCGAAAAACTTTTTTTTGTCTCCTCGTTAAATAAAAACTGAGGTTGGTCAGCAAATAAATAAAGAAATATCCACACGAATAATAAGAAGGCACTTACTTTTATTAATTTTAAAAACCGATTACAGTTTCCAAAGAAAATGCAATATAAACACAACCACTTTGCTGGAAAAGAGTTGTATGGATTATCGAATCAACTTGTTCCAGTATTATAGAAAGGCTTATATAAGTCATTCTTTAAACAAAGCCTTGAGGCGCAGATAAACGGCTAAATTTGGTGGCGGATTCATTGTGATCTGGAGGGCTTTTTCTTGTCCTGGTGTGGGTCCGATTGTGAAAAATATAGCAAAATTGATCAGCATTAATATAAAAGCATATGTAATATATAATGGAGCCGTATTCCGTTAAGAATATGGTTGTTCATTATGTTTTGTGTATAAGAATATTAATGTTCTGGACTAGACTAGACGCCGCTTAGTCTTGATTCCAATCTATTAAAAACTTGTGGACAATTGTGGAAATACATCTCTAGGACAAAAACCACGAAATAATGCTAACATCGGTACTAACTTACGAACGTTTAATACAAAGTTTACCGAATAGACAAGGGAATGTATGAAAAATAACAACTATCCAACAAAATTTTCAAAGATATCTGGATTATGATTAAGTTATTTTAAGATTAAGATTTTAGTTGTTTCTCATTCTGGAACCAATCTAATTGCAGTTTATTGAAAGAACATTTTTTTATTCCAACTGTACTGTAAATCATGGTATAATAATAAATAATTTATTGGGAATATACAACAAAATTATAAATATGGCAACGCTATATACATAGTTTGTGAGAAAATGAAACTTCAAAAAACCTTATTTTAAAAAATAAAGAGAGAATGAAACTACCATGCTGTAAATGATGTCGCCGGGGTCTAGTAGGTAGTGTGCTGGCTTATTACACGTAAAGCTTGGGTTCGAGTCCCAGGCCAGACATCAAATTAAAATACAAAAAGTATTTCCTCGGCCATTTCTTCTCAGCAGATATCTGACAAAAACTCTAAGAGCAAATAAACTGCCATTAAAAGTTTGTCAAAAAATCTGTCATTCGGAGTCGACTTTAAACTGTAGATCCTCCCACTTATGTATAAAAATTAACACACACAACATAAGTAGTGTGAGAAACTAGGTCAATAATCCTGGCTAAAGGGTTGTAATGACCAATTATGTATGTACGTACTCTAAATTGTTTGTTTATTATTTCTAGTTATAAGTTTTAACTTACTTAAAAATGTATTAACACATATCTATATACATACGAGTATATGCTTATAATCATAAGGGCACCACTGTATGTACATATACACATGAATGCGGAAGTGTTTTGAATTTGCAATTGTGTATTTATCTTATTTACACACGTTCATAATTGGTCATTACAACCATTTAATCAGGATTACGACTTAGCTTCTCACGCCGCTTATGTTGTGTATGTTAATACTACACATGAGTGGGGAGACCTACAATTTAAAGCCGACTCCGAACGACAGAATTTTAAGAAACTTTTCATGGCAATTTTATTTACTCTCAGGGTTTTTGCCAGAAATCTGTTGAAAGGTAGTCGCCGAAGAAATATTCCTTCATATTTCGTTTTTGAAATATTTTAAATGCCTGACCTGGTGTTTGAACCGGAACGTAACGTCTAATAACCCATCATACTACTTACTAGACTACGACGACTTCATCATATCTTATTTTTTTGTGGTAATTATGAGAATAGAATAATGGAAGCATTGTTTATAATTCTGCTTTCATTAATTGTAATCGACCACGTTATAACGGTTATTCATTATAAAGAAACGTATTATATTTATAATGTTTTCGGCAATTTATTAATATTTTTCTCTTAAATTTATATTCACATTACATCAAAATCAATCAACAATACATACGTAAGCATTTATTAGAAAAATCATATAATACATACTCACTCGTATTAACAATTGAACCTAATAACCGATTTCCTTTTACACAATATATGTATCTGTATAATGTATAGGTATATAAAACATCGTATCCAATTTATTCAACATCGAGTTATACTCGTGGTACTCGTGTGATTTCATCGCCAGTGCGAGTCGTTACTTCCCCTGCCCGTGTAATAACACGTGTTATTCGTTCACCATCTCCTGTTCGTGTGACACGTACTACGACTCGTGTTGTAACATCTCCTGAGCGTATCTCCTCATACACTTATACTATACCGACTACATATACATCGTCCTATACCCCAACGACCTATTATTCATCTTATACACCATACGCTTCGACCTACACACCAAGATATATTTCGTCTTATACACCATCGACTTATGTTTACACTTCACCAAGAAGTTTGTACTCGTCGCCCGTGACTCGTGTCTACTCTCGCTCATTAACTCCTGTCAGAGTGACTACATCTCCAGTACGTGTTTCTCCCTCATATTTGAAGAGAACTCTGCCCGGTTATGGTGCACGTGCTCTAACTAATTACCTCAGCACTGAACCCTACGCTGTGAGTTGTTGATGAAAAATTCTTTATTTTTAAATTCTTTTATTTTTCTGCTCGTTTTCCGTCTCTCAATTCCCTTTGTTTCACATTCATTTTATTTAACTATGATTAAATTAATTTTGTATATGTATATAGACGTTCCGTGAGGAAACCGGTAGAATTCGTAATAGAGCTCAAACCCTTATTCGGGACTTGCATACACCTGTTGTTCGCCGAGCCCGCAGCATGACACCATTCCCAGTGACTGGGTAAGTTAGAACATTACACTAGTAACCAATCAATGGAAAATTTTGAATACCCATTTCTTTCAGTTATGAACCTGCTTCAGAATTGGCCTTGGATGCTTACGTTTCTCGGATCACAAATCCTGTACGTCATATTGCCAAAGAAGTACACAGAATGTCAATGTATCCAGAACCAGCTCACAAATATGTTGGTACGTATATGAGATTTTTAGTTTCAACAAAAGTCTTCTTGAAGTTGTCTAAATAATTTATTATTGGACTCACTAAGAATCTCTTTTATTCCTTTCAATTCAATTAATTACAATTACAACGACACAGTCAATTTTCTTTACAATAATCCACTTATTTTACATACACTCACATATTACTCACACAAAATGTAAATAATAATGTAATTTTGATTGTTATAAATATAACCACATTTTAAATATACGATATTCTATAAATAAATATAACTAAATACGATATATGAAATATAAAAGGAAAAAGTCATCTCGCTTCGGTAAAGATTTGTGGCGATAAGGCTTACAATGTTAGAAGACCTCTGTATGATACTGATAGAGTACGAACTGATATAAATCTTTTGTCATGGTACTTAAGACACCCCACAGTCAAGAAAGAGAAAAATGTTGAAGAAAAGGTGGAGAGTGTCGACACAGGTAAGTGGTAAAATTTTATTCAAATTCAATTAATGCAAAATACAAGAACACAAAATCGATTTTCTTTAAGCCAGACCTGAGGAGTCTAAATTACATTTCAGATCAAAAATTAATACCTATGTACCAGAGATCACCAACGAGTATTCAAAACGATGTGTAGATTCGAGTCATACTTAAAATTTCCGATACTTATAAGCATTCATACTACTCATACTCAAAGTTGGAAGTACTTGTCGTAATCATACTTAAAAATACGCATGATGTTAATGACTTCGACTCGTCTCTACTTAACATTTACACGAAGCACAAAATAAGTATGATTCGCGTACGAGCACTGCAATACTCACAAGAAGATTGTGTGTATTAGAGATGAGCGATATTTCCAAAACTGTTATTTAATCACGGTGATTGATAATTCACTGGTAACTACAGTGATTTAAATTGACAAATAACAGTTACCAATAATGTCGTGCTTTCAAAATTGTTACATACTCAAATTTATTTCATTTTATTTTGACCGAGGCAGGATTACTATTAGATGATGCTGATTATTTACTTTTGCCTTTTATACATGAACTTTCAGTAAAACTTAATTGACAAACGTCATACAAAAAAAAAATGCATTAAAAATAATATCATTGATTTTGTTTAGTAGTCTTTTCGTAGTATGTATCCAGTTGTCTCTTTCTTACGACTTAATGAAGTACGTTATTGTCATTATTGTATTTACACTTATTCGTCTTTAATGGGTTTCATTTGAAAATCAAAAACTGTGATCACAATCACTGTTTTAAAGGACAGTGATTAACAAATCATGTTCACTGAGAACAACGTTCTTCAAAAATCACTGGATCGCTCATCTCTAGTGTGTATGCTTTGCTTATTGTCTTTGTCTTTCCTTTCTTCTTTGTTTGTATATGCAACAACAACAAAGGCTGTAAATTTGATGAATGATTCGAATCAATCGAATCACTTATAAGTATTTTTCTAATGAGTCAGAATGAGTAGACGCATGAATCAAGCATATTTCGAATGTTGTGAGTTTGATGTCAACGTTGTACTCATACTCATTGTAACCTATACTTATAAATCAATGTTGTAGTGAGTACGAATGAATCAGAGTAGTTGAATTTCAATTCTGTTGATTCACTCATACTCAAAATTGCAAGAGCACTTATGAATAGCGGAAAAGCAGTTCATTGCTGATCTCTGCTATGTACACATATATAGTTTAAAGCTGATTTATTCCCAATTGTAATTAATATCAAATTCTATTGTTAATGTTAAAAACCATTTAAATACGAATGACAAATAAAAAAGAAACAATTTTATTTTTAAGAAGAAGATTTTCATATCTAATGAGTAGTTAAATCAAAAGCCAATATTATTCATTTTATATCATAAGGCGGATTTACAATATTGTTACGTTTTATACCTTTTAAAAACGTTTCAAATATGAACACGTATATTACAAATAGAATAAAATTTAAAAAAGTCGGTGTTTAGTTTTAATTCAAATTCTTTATTATTCCCACAATTCTGTGTGGCATTGTTCATAATTTGATGTAACAACAACAATTGCTTTGTTTATTATTCTTCTTGTTGACACCCTTTGCATTAACAACGCCATTTACTAGACAATTGTTCGACAGATCTTTGTAACGCAGATCTTCATTCAAACCACTATTGCTCTTTTCGAATCCAACTCGTGTTTACACAAGACTGACTGAACTTTTGCCGACTTGATTGCCCGCTTTGCATTGCCTTTTTATATGGCAACATAAACAGTCTGATGAATGTTTTTGTAGTTTTATAGTGACTGTTGGTATGTTTTTCTTACTTGTTTATAATTTGTTTTATGCTGATGTTTATTCTTATATTGCGCAATGCGATAATCTGTTCATTGTTTTGTTTTCGTAGCATTTGTTTATAATTTTAATGTTAAAAAGGTTGTAGAGGGGCAAATACGTAATAGATATAATGTAATGTTTAACTTATACCATCTCATAGTTCAATATTTAATGAGTAAATTTTTACATTTCAATATCCGATCATGAAATTATTCGTACAAGTTTTAATAATATTAATTTCGTAAGTTAAAACAGAAAACCCTACGGATTAATTTAACCCTCCATCAAAATATTATAATGCAGGAATTGGATATATGTATTTATTATTTTTAACACTATTGCGTTTGAATGCAAATAATTATGAAAATAATTATTAAAACATATCCAAGGCAAATTTATAATAGGTAGAGGCATCTTTACAACAATGCAAAAACAAGAGGCATTTTGTTTTTGTTAAAGTGCACCCAGAATGTCAAAAAAATTAACCCTCAAATCTCCATAGGAAATTAATAAAAGCAATTAAAAAAACTAAATAAATTTTATATATTGAAATTTCTTTTAATTTTTATGTCATGCTTAATTACGCAAAACTGGGGCGCCTATAAATTAAAAAAAAAATTTTCCATGCAGTTAATAACATTTCCTCTTTATGTAAATAACATGTTTTTATATGGCCATCGAGAAAAATGGCAGATGCAAACGATGTTATTGCTCATAGTTTAGGCACCTAGTTGGAGAGACCGAAATTTTTTTTTTCGTCTAAAATAAAAATTTTTAATAAAATTGGCTTTGAAATAGTAATCCTGAAGAATTTCTACAGTGCGTATCGTTAAGGATTCATTCGATACAAATGAGGGATTCTAAATGCGAAAATGATTATCGAAACAAAACACACAAAAAAAATGTTGACATTTCAAATGTCGTCAGAGATAAGCTACATTCTATGAATTTACCTTGAACATATCCTATCCTATTGTTCTCAAAAAACAATAACATATAAAAATTATAACGGGAAATTCAGTGTACCGAAAATTTCTAGCATTTTCAAAAACTTGCTAAACAGAATTTCACAGAATTTACATGGCACTGCATTTTGCAGAATTTTCAATCGCACAGAATTTCCATGGCTTAGTATAATAATACGAAGAGGAAAGATCTAAAAACAAATTATTGTTCAGTCCAAATATATGTTAGTGTAGTTCCTTTATATTTTTTATTTCTTGCTGTAAGAAAAATCGAAAAAGTGCCAAAAGATACCTCATGGTAGAAATAGGTATATCATGTACGCATATACTGATCCAGAATGAGTTGGAGGAAAATGGTAACGCTAAATGAATTAAACAATTATTATACGAATTGTCAAAACGTTAACTGAGAAATAATTATTAAACTTTGAAATAAATTTCAAGTTAAAATTTTTAAAAAGGCCTCTTGGCACCTTTGGTAGAAATAGTGTTAATAAATAGAAATGCACTTCCTTATATGAATAAATTGAATTGCTAAAACAATTTTTAATTTTAATTATAACTGAAAATGTTCGCCAATAAATAATTCACTATTATCATTTATAATTAAAAGAAAGGAAAATAATTATAAAATATAATTTAGATTCTTCAGGTCTGATTTAAGTATGTAATTGTTTATTTTCTCATTTGTATATAACTCTTCTATCACTTTTAATATTTATTATTCATATGACATGATATCTAACCACCTACATATTTGCATAAAATTATAGTACGTTGCTGAAATTAAACATTAACTAATAAAATTATTCTTACATTAATTTGATATTTATTTTCTACAAGAAATTTTAAAACGCGTACCACAATTTTAAAGAAAAATTTTTTTTTCATTTAATGTATTATAAAATATAAACAATATTGTTGGGGATGATTTATTGCATTTAATTAAACGAAAAAAAGGTTAAAAGTGGCTGCTTTATTATATCAGAATAATAGTTCATTTACATAAAAAAAATAATAAATAATAAGAAACACAACGTACGTTAATTTTATGGCAAAGTCTACACTACATATACTACTCGTATACATATGTTCTTAAAGTATGGACGTGGCATATTCTTTAACAATTAAAAAATCTCGAATCAAAATTTTAGCTTAAAAAATATTTATATAATCCAAAATAAAACAAGAGTTTTCAAAATTTTAATATATGATATGATTTCAACGATAGAGTACATAATTTTTAATTATTCTTTTGATTTAACTCTTATTGTAATTTAAAAATATGATTATGTAAACTCTATATTTGATCTATGTATGTATGTAAGTTGCTGATGCCTTAACGTTCATACTTAAGTCCATACGTACAACATTCCACATTCATTTCTTACATTGACGAGAAATCAATTGAAAATTTTAGTTTTATAGAAAATGTGTATAGAAAAAAGCCAGATAAATTCGACAAATCAATAAGACACAATGTAATTGATATTTACTTTATAAATTTTTACTTTTTTACTTTATTCATTTTAAATAATTGTCCATGGAAGTCGTTTGCACTAAAAAAAAAAAACAAAACAAATGTATACAAGTTTTAAATGTTGTGAAAGCGCAAGGATTTGAATAAAGAAAAGATGTTTCTTATTACATCCAATAAGTATTTTTTCCACATTTGTATTAAACAATAAAATAAACTTGCATATTATTGCAGAATAATTTAAAAACAACGTGATGGTCTGAAATTTAGTAGGCTACAGTCTAAAATAATTATTATCAAACAGAATGTTAAATTTGAAAAGAATTTGTATCAAGAAATATTACCAAATATGATTACACTCTATGAAATTAACCAATAAATACTTTTTTTTAATGCAAAATATGCATTTCTTATGGAATATTAAAACACCCTTTTTGCGCAGTCGGCATTTGCTCAATGTATTTGAAGCATGTACGGTATTTCTCATTATAGTCGTCAGTGTATGAAACAAAAAAATTAATTTAATTAGAATTCATGATCATTTAGACATTTGTGACTAACATTTTGTGAATTATTTTGTTTTAATTCAGTTTCGTTTCATTTAATTGTATTTTGCTAACATTTCTGTGTTTGTTTCTCTTTTTATGATTCAATCATTCGTTGCAGTATGTGCTGCGGAAGTTGAGGCCTAAATGAATGTATTTCAGAAACGTGTATGTTAAAAATAAGAAAACTAATCAAATTTATTAATATCATATAATAATAATAATTATGTGTGTTGATCGATCGTACAAAGTTTAAAGCATACAAACCTCTCAACATACACACACACACACACACATGCATACTCACAGACAGATGATATATTCCATTTAGCGGAAAAATATTTTAAATTCAATAATAATAATAAAAATAACAAAAAAAAAACGGAACAAAATACTAAATTTCTCTACAATTATAATTGGCAGCTGATACGTATGTATGTACATGAAAACATGAACGAATCTTCCAAAAGTAATGAAAAATAATTATCGAGTATGTACGTTGTACACACCTCGTACTGGCCACAAATAAAGAAAACATACGAACATTTGTACACATGATCCAATTCCTTTTTTAAATATCTGAAAATGTTTTTCTTTATTTTATTTTAATTGGAAAATAGAATTTCTAAGGAATTTTTCTTTTTTTTTAATTTTGTGTTTTTGTATGATTTTTATGAACTTTTACAAAATTTTTTATTAACAATTCAATATTAATTTGACCTTTGAGTATCAATTTAGCAAATTAAGAAAGATTATGATAATATATTGTGCCAAAGAAAATCTCTGTGAAATTATTTTTATTTTATATAATTTTGTATTGTTAATATCGAGAAAGAAAACAAAAAACTTAAATTAAATGAATGAACGAAAAAATTAAAGAGCAAAATTTAAATGCTGAAGAATATAAAACATTGAAAATCTGTATCTACGATTGTTGTTTTATTGCCAATTTTAATTAGAAGGGGTTGTGGCGGGCTGCGAATACACATCTTGTTGGGATTAGGAAACCAAGAAAAAAAAAAAAACAAAAAGAATTAAATTTTATTACCGAAAATGAGCATTGTTTTTACTGCAATGAATAGACTATAAAAGCAAATAGAATATAAATATAAAATGGCCTTGACCCATATAATATTTTTCACTCGTTTCAATACCCGCAGGCATTGGCATATAATAAACTAACGATGAGAGGATATGACAAACGAATTTTATTAAACCTAGCGCCCGCCAACATGTGGAAGATTTTATTAAATTATTATATATCTCTTTCAAAAGTACCGATGAGACAACATTTCAATCTGCCTGCTATAGATTGGAGGGGAAAAAGAACATTCGGATGAGAAACAAGTGTTGACACAATATTTCGCCTTGATATACATATATATGTGTACATATGTAAATATAAATGTTATATAATTTTTGATTTTAAATGCCATTTGTTATAGTAAATCGCATATGACGTCAATGTTTTGGCAAGCTATTTGGCATTAATAAATTATTAAACTCTGCAAATTAATACAATTTTTAAGAACTAAATAATAAAGCACAATGATGTGCTGATGATGCCACAACGATGATACTATTTTAAATAACGATTTTCAAATCGTCCATTTTTTTTTTAATTTACGTAGAAGACATCCACATTGTAAAAATTTTTTAAAATCTACAAAATTCTTATTAATATAAACAAAATAAAACATAGTCTTATACTCGTACGACACGTCAACAACAACAATTTGCCTACCATGATTAAATTTATTGTTACATGATTTTTCATTATTGTTACTTTTCATTGCATCCGTATTATGTTGTATTTGTATGCACCTACCTATAATATTTAATATATTAATTTTATAATACATTGTACCTATACAATATATGTATATAGTATACAGTATACATATATCGAATAACATACGATCAATAAACAAAAAATAAACATTCATTTAAAATTAAAAGTTTATTTTGTTAATTTTTATCATTATTTATTTATATTTATAACCTTAGAAAGGAAGCCCTCAATTTACAATAGCCAGATTAAATATTAAAAGGTTGTCTTTAACCATGTACATAAATAATTAAGGGTTTTCCATGTATATATTAAAAATAAGCTTAATTTCCTCTTTCTTTACATTTTAAATAGTTTTTTGCTTAAAAATGTTTGCAATCGTCTGACATTTATAAAAATCATTTGCAAATCCAACGCTTAAGACGGTCGTTTAGATTTGTAATCGCAAATAGTCATTATCAGGATCTAAACAAATTTCCATAAAAAGTTTCCTTATGGTAAAGGTAAGTATAACATGTACAACACATATTTATATGTTATATAGTACATACGTAATATTGTAACTCATATCATCCACCATCTTTTCTACTTATCTACTTATCTAGTTTATTAGGTAAATAAGTCAATTTATTAACAATCATTTTTTATTATTCTTTAATCTGCCTTTTTTTATTATTATTATTATTTCATAATACATTTGTATGAAATTGATTATATAATATAGCATCATTTTGATATAATGTTTTTTGTTTTTATAAATAATTAACTTTTTAGATCCCGAGTTGGATCCTTATCGTCCATCTAGAAAATTTTCTGCTCCTAGACCTTTAGAAGATCCAGTCGATGATGAAACCAAAGAAAAGCAACGCCTACGCCAAGAACGTCTTATGACGGTGAATGAAGAAGATTTAGATCACGTTGAATTAGAGAAAAAAAAGGCCCAACGTGCCGATGAAGCCAAACGCCGTGAACAAAAGTAAGTCACATGAAATCAGATGCAGCCACTGTTTTAGATTAGTGTTTCAAAATTTATAAAAGTACGGAACTAAAAACTGAACCAAGAATTGTACTCCTCTTTAAAAATCAAGCTCAATAAAATATTTTTAAATTTTGGATTCTACTAATCGGATAGATATCCTAAAATTTTGCTAGAAACAAGGAACAGTTATCATATTTTGTTTAAAATCAGTTTTTCAATTGCCATGTTTTTAAAAAGTTCAATAAAACAACAACAGTATTTTATATCAAAATGTTCTTAATGAGTTATTGATGTTGTATAATCGTATGGTCATCACAATCCTTCTGTCAGGATTTCGACCTAGCTTCCACACCACTTATGTTGTGTGCGTTACTTTTATACATGAGTGGCGGCGGTGTATAGTTTAAAACCGACTCCGAATGACAGATTTTTGAGAACCTCATCATGACAATTTTATTCACACTCAGTGTTTTTGCCAGCAATCTGCTGAGGGGCAGTCGCCGAAGCGATGACCACAGATACGAACCCGGGCTTTACGTCTAACAAGCCAGCCCACTACCTAACAGACTACGGCGACTAGATGTAATGCCATAGAATACAATTACACATTATATTATAACGATTACAAGCTGAATAACGTAAGGTATGCGTTGATGGTTTAAACTTAAGATTAACTGATTAACCGTAAGGTTAAACTTAAGATTAAGTAAATTCAAAAACTGAAAACGAAGGTTAACTTCTATTCAAGAACTCGCCCTAACTATTGTCTCACATACGTATGAGAACATACAGTGCCGGTCAATATAATACCACCAGTTACAATAATCTTTTTCAAAAGCCGCTTTTCATACAGTCAATTTAATAGCACCAGTCAATTTAGGTAAAAAACTATCAATGAAAAGAAATTACAATTGAAAAAAAAAAACACAATTACAATTGTTGGTGCATTTTTGCTAAAATTGCTAGCAATGGGTCGCGAAAATCATTGTACGCCAGCAAAACGTGTACTAATAAAAAAATTATCATCCGCAGGGAAATAATAATCCGAAATCACAACATTGCTTAAATGTTCCGACAAAATAATAATAAATACCTTGTGATATGATCCAAAAGTTGAATGCTGCGTAGGAAACGAATTTTGTCGCCCTTGATATTAAAACGTCTAGTTCGAAGGACTAAAAGCAATCCGTTTATGCCAACTACGGATGTCGGATGTGCCGGCAAGCGTGGAAACTATTTGTCGTAGATTACGAGACAACAATCTTAAGCATGTTGCAAGACGGCTGTCATTTGCAAAAGCACATGTAAATTTACCCAAAAAAAAGTGGAGGAGCGTGCTTTGTTGTTTTTGGTGGAAAGGGTTTCCAGATCTTTTGTTACCAGGCCACCTAATAGTGAATACAAACTCCAGTTCACAGCAAAAACTATCAAACATGGTGGCTGTAGTATTATAGTAGGGGGCTGTTTTTCTCATTAAGTTGTAGGCCACATACCACCATTTTGTTTTATTAACTTATTATATTAGTTTATTTCCTTTAATATGTCGAATGTTGGGATGTGGAACCAAAAGTCAGTTTTTGAAATCCAAAAACATATTTCGATATTAATATGTATTAAATTTCCGTTGTCTCATACTCGAACTGAAAGGAAGCGGACTCACTAAGGCCAGCATTTAGGACCATTATGATTATTTGTTAAAATAATACTTTAAAAATTTTATTGTCAATTAATTCATGTAGTTAAAAGTCACTCAAAAAATTTTAATTAATTTTGTATCGAATTTTAATAACAAAGCACTTCTAAGCAAGCACTGAAAGTTGTAACACACGGTTAAGTTAAACGTATGACTTATTGAATGTATTTTATTCTGTTAAAAGTTAATGGGGCAAAGCTACCACTGAAAGAGCTAGACATCTTTTTTGACCCGCTGATAATGTAACATCAGCAAGATGTAAAAAACAATATCCAAAAATATAAAGAAACCTTGATTAAAATACATGATTTTATAGACTCAGAAATTGTTTAAGAGTTTTTTAAATTTTAGTTATTTTGAAAACAATTAATACTTAAATATATGTATGTGTGCTTTGTGTGGTCAAGTGAGTTTTGTAATGTCAGAGCTGCCACTCGGATCTAAACCTAAATACAAAAATATTTATTTTTACTGACGTATATACAATTCAACAAAAAGTTGATAAAATAACATTTTCCCATTGAATTTCCTTTTTTCTTTGCTATACAAAAAAATTCATTCAAAAAAATTCAATGTGGCTTCAATGTAAAATAACTTTTTTATTTCTCAATCAAAACAAACTCAAACAGCTGCGTTTTAGTTAACTTCGAAGGCGTGAAACAAACAAAATTTGATAAAATAATTTTAAGTTTGTTTTATTAATTCAAATCCTAAAGGTCCGTCACATACGAGTCTCAACTGTATTGGAAAAGCTTTAACAGCTTTATACCAGGGACCGAAAATAACTGTTATTTTTGCATTTTTTTATTAAAAAAAGCAACCGCAAGGAAATGTCGGAGAACAGAACCTAGTATACCATTTTGATTGTCTTGGACTAAATCTATATTAAATGGGCTGCTTTTTAAAAAATTGACTTTTATTTTTTCGAGCAAAAATAAAAGTTATTTTTTGATTTTTATTATTTCGAGCAAAAATAAAAGTTATTTTTGACTTTTATTTTTTCGAGCAGAAATAAAAGTTATTTTTTGACTTTTATTTTTTCGAGCAGAAATAAAAGTCATTTCTATATTAATTCATGATGAATTCATAATATTTATTAAAAAATTCTTTAAAACAATTAAAGTAAATTATGTTAAAAAATTTTTAGAATTAAGTTTTGCAATAAATGTTAATAAATATTATGAATTCATCATGAAATAAAACATAAATAACTTTTATTTTTGCTCGAAAAAATAAAAGTCATAAAATAACTTTTATTTCTGCTCGAAAAAATAAATGCCAAAAAATAACTTTTATTTTTGCTCGAAAAAATAAAAGTCAAAAATAATTTTTATTTTTGCTCGAAAAAATAAAAATCAAAAAATAACTTTTTTTTTTGCTCGAAAAAAAAGTTATAACAGTTACGGTCCCTGTTTTATACAGATTTGTATCTTGAATATTTTACACAATTTTCCCTGTAACTTTAATTTGCGTTTCGGTTAAACAAGAAAATTAAAATTGCATTTGTATTTTACTAAAATGACATTTTAAATTATGCCACGTTACCAAACGCAACTGATTAAATTTCATATGCAAAGAGCCCCAAAGACTGTTAAAATTTGAAGTAAAAAATATAAAAATGGCTTAATATAAGCGTTTTTCAATTAAACGTTAAAGACTAATGTTTGTGCAGATAAATATATTGCTAATGAGATTGTTTTATTTCATTATTAATGAAAAAAGAATTAAAGAATACATTTAATTCTGTTTTAACACGGTAGATAAGTTCCAGGAAAAACCATGTAAAAAATTCATGAAGAAAAGAAGGGGATTGGTTCCATATCCTTCAACTTTGTAAAAAAAAGGAAAAACAAAATAAATCGTAGAAAAAACCGATACGAGAGTCTTTATAAAAAATTAAATAAAACTTTTATAAGCATTAACGCATATTTTATTTCATAAAATGAAAAGCAATTCAAATCTTATAAAAAAGTAACATAAATTTAAAATTGTGGTAGTGAAGTGAGTCAAAAAAAATAATACAAGTTGATAAACAAAAGGCACATTCACCAACTATTAAAGGTAATTTGAACCACCTAAAAATCCTCAAAAGTTCATAAGTAAAAAATTAAAAGCAGTCAGTGCGGAGATGAAAATAGCAGAAATCTATTCGCTATCATCATCGGATATCAACTCCAACAGGATTAGTATTTTCAGTTTCCGATTGAACAGCACTGCATTTAATAATAAAATCTGTTATTAGGCTTTGTGATTTAGTTTTGGACAGCTCTTTATATAAGTCATAGTAATGAACCATACAAGATTTCAGATCAAGTTGAAATTTTCATAAACTTTTCTCACCCGTGCTTTATCAAATGGTATCACAATGGGGCCCTGTATGATGCCTAAGTGTGTCCGCTCATCGGGTGGACAGCCACTTCTACCTACCTACTTATATCAAATATCACAGTGTAGTAACAAAATCAGTTTTTTTTCTAGACCGTGTTTTTACAAAACCGTGTAAAAAAAAAACTGTGTAAAAACAGAATTGGGTGTATAATTATAATTCCGTTATAATAGACATTTATAATTTTATTGGTATATTCTTTGTTGTTACCATTAATCGTGTGAAATTAAAAAAAAAAATGATATCTTTTAACCGCGAATGTATTTTTATTTATTTTTTTAAGAGCATTAGAAGAGGAGGCACTACGTAAAGCCCAGGAATCTGCCGAGAGTAAAGCCAAAGAAGAGGCTGCCCGGAAAGCAGAAGAAGCTGCTCGTTTAGCTGAAGAACAACGTAAGCGCCAAGAAGAAGAGGAAGAATTGAAGCGATTGGCAGAAATCGAAAGACAAGCTGAGGAAGCACTTAAAGCTGCTAAAGAAGCCGAAAAGAAGTAAATACTTTTTTTAAGATTTTTTCATTTATATTGAATTTTATGCCATTTATTTCGGCGATTTAGGGCTCTCGAAGAGGAGCAACAACGCAAAGCTGCTGAGGAGGAGAAGAAGCGTCTAGAAGAGGAGGCAAAGAAAGCAGAGGAAGCTAGATTGGCTGAAGAAGCTCGATTAGCCGAAGAAGCTCGGTTAGCCGAAGAAGCTCGATTAGCCGAAGAAGCTAGACTAGCCGAAGAAGCTAGACAAGCAGCAGAGGTTGCTCGTCTCGCCGAAGAACAACGTATTCGTGAAGAAGAAATTAATAGATTAGCCGAAATTGAAAAGCAAGCTGCTGAAGAACAAGAAGCTGAATTAGCCAGACAAGCTGCCGAATTGGCAGAAATTGCACGACAAGAAGCCGAAATAACTGCACAAGAGTTACAAACTATCCAACAATCTGAACAAAAAGAAATCACTGCCATTGAACCAGTTGTTGAAGAACCTGCCACTCCCGAAGTGCAACAAGAACCAACCATTGAGTTAAACATAAGTGGTGACAATACCGTTCTTGCTGACGGAACTACTACTGAAGAAGAAACCGAAGAGGAATAATTCTAAACAAATTGTTCGTTCATTCTTCTTTCTCTACTCCATGCATAGTCAAATATTTTAAATAAACACGTGCTTATCAAATCATGTGTTTTCAATTGAAAACAGCTTCACACTACGGAAAACTCTTATTTATCTAGAATATCTTATTTGCTGAATACTTACATACATACATGCTTCATAATAATTTCTTGCATTTGTATCATCAAAATCGAAAATTATTTCTCATCGTAGTCCTAAACTTAGTCTCTTACTACTATATTTCTCTGTCATTAAAACTTAAAGACAATACCATGTATACTTAATACTGGCTAGAATATAAGAAAAAATGAGAAAGCCTAACCCAACAAGAAAAACTGAAAAACCAGCTCCAATTGTGTATAGGCCTATTTTTTTTTAAATTAACATATGACGAAAACGAATTAACGGCTACAATTCTAGTAATAGTCAGTAATGGATCATATATTTATGTTCACTATTTCATTACTTTTAAAGAAATTGTTTAAGTATTCAACTACGGCAATATTTTAACCTATGTCTTTTGAGTGCAGAGTAAAATGAAAAAAAAAATTAAATAAAAGATTAGATTGTAAAGATTATCTTGTAAATCACTCCTACATACATAATTGTAGTATAGGTGCTTGTATTTGCTATTAAAAAATATATAAATTATTATAAGAAATAAATTGTTTTAACTATTCACATCTTCTCACTCCAAAGACAACATTATAAATCGAATACAGGATTGCCATTAACATACCTATTGTTACCAAGTTGACAGTAACTATAATTAAAATTTAAATAAATTTAGAAAAAACAAATTGTTAAAATTAACTAAAATTATATTCTGATTTATTTCTTGCTATTGCATAATGAAATTGTTGAATTTAACTATCTTAGGCTAGGTTTACATAATAATGTTCTTACTCTTTAAAAGCTCGAATTTCAAACAGAAAAGAGAAGGGAAAACATTTTGGAAAGGAAAATATTTTTTGTTAAATTTGGATTAAGTTGATTTAGAAAATCTCACAGTATTGCATATTCAAATACAATATTTCAGCCATGCCCAAACGGTTGATCGCGATCTACTGTCGATAGTTCTCAGTAGATCTTTCAATGGTTTTAGAAAATATTTCGTTAAACAAATCTAAAGAAAAGTAAAAATTAAATAATTTTCAGAATTGAATGTTATTTTTTAACTTTCACAACTGAGCTTTAATTTTTTCGTAAAAAAAAGCATGATATTTGATATGTTATTTGAATATATAATGAAAAAAAAAAAACATTTTACTTACATATATTCGTTGTCAATGAAAGGCCAGTTGAATGTGTAATTCCAAAAAGAAAACATAATTTTTATTAAAGTTTTAAAACCCAGCAATAAAAATAATTGAAATAATTTGAAGTTTTAATCCTAAATGAATGTTATGAAAAAACCGAAAATATATCACTTCCACGATTAGTGGGAGAAAAATTGTTTCTTTAATCTAATTAAAGAAAAGTGCGTGTGTCTGATATGCAATTCCATAATATCGATGACATAAAAAGGAAATCTAGAGCAACATTATAAATCCAATCATAAGAATTATGAAGCTATTTTCTACCAAAATCGGAGAAGCGTAAAATTCAGTTGAATATGCTGAAAAATCAACTTGTAGCCCAACAATCTATGTTTACATCAAATACCCGTCTCGTCGGAGCATACTCCTCCATTAGAAAGACATGGCCGAGCCAGCGTAGCCGCTGGATATTAATACGCTTTACAACGTCTATGTCGTTGAGGAGCTCATACAGCTCACTGCTGAATCATCGCCAACTCGCACTGGACCGAAGATCTTACGTAGAACTTTTCGCTCGAATACTCTCAAGGCAGCTGTATCAATTCTTAATAGGGTTCATGCTTCTTGGCCATAAAGAAGCACGGGTAGGATGAGCGTCTTGTAGAGTATTAGTTTCGTGTTACGAGAGAGGTCTCTGCTATTCAACTGCCTACTGAGCCCATAGTAGCACTTGTTGGCAAGAGTAATCCTGCGCTTGATCTCCAGACTGACATCATTTTCTGTGGTAACGGCGGATCCGAGATAGATTAATTCCTTGACTGTATCTAAAGTATAGCTATCGGCCGTAATTTGAAAATCAATACGCCGTACGTCTCTGCTTGTCGATAACATATACTTTGTTTTGCCCTCATTTACTGCCGGACCCATCGTCTTAGACACGCGTTCAATAGCACTAGGCAGCAGTGACATCTCTCTTGGAACGCCCTATGATGTCGATGTCGTCAGCGTACGCAAACAACTGGACACTTTTTTGAAAAATAGTGCCATTGCGATGCACTCCCGCCTTTCGCAGAACACTCTCCATGACGAAGTTGAAGAAGTCGCATTATAAGGGATCGCCTTGTCTTAAACCTCGCACGGTATCAAAAAGTTCGGAGAGGTCCATTCCTACCTTGACGGAGCTGCAGGAATTGCTCAACGTTATTCTGCATAGCCTATAAGCTTCGCAGGTATACCGAGCTCAGAAATTGCGGCAAAAACACGATCGCTTATGGGGCTATCGAAAGCAGCCTTATAGTCGACAAAAAGATAATGTTTTCGACTTGATTTTCGTGGGTCTTCTCCAGGATTTGGCGTAGTGTAAAGATCTGGTCGATGGTGGACTTGCCAGGTCTGAAGCCGCACTAATTAGATCCAATCAGTGTTTTGACGAGTAGCTTCAGTCGTTTACACAATACGGCTGTAAGAACCTTATATGCGATAGAGAGAAGGCTTATACCCCTGTAGTTGGCGCATATCGTAGGGTCTCCCTTTTTCAGGACAGGACAGAGGACATTGAGGTTCCAATCGTTGGGCATACTTTCCTCTAGCCATATTTTGTAGATGAGCTGGTACATGCGCCCTAACAACTTATTATATCCGGTCTTAAACAATTCAACGGAGAGACCATCAGTACCAGTCACTTTGTTGTTTTTAAGACGCATAATAGCGACTTTAACCTCATCATGGCTAGGCGGCAGAATCTCCACACCGTCATCATCGATCGGGTTCTGAACATCATCTCTAGAGGCGGTATTTATGTCGTCATCGTCTTGCAGCAGATTAGAGAAGTGTTTCCCCCATAACCTCAGAACCCCCTACGGATCTGTAACCAGGTATCCATTCTCATCCTTGCAGGAAGACACTCCGAGCTTATACCCCTCGGCCAGACGCTTAACTTTTGAATTTTCAAGCGTCATTCCTACATCTGTACATCTCGACTTCCTCAAACTCACGCCTTTCCTGCTCCCTCTTCTTGCGTCTGAAAAGGCGTCTCTCATCCCTTCTCCTCTCTCTGTACTTTTCGACCATGGTTCGCTTAGCGGCCGCCTGCAACGTTTTCCTGTATGCGGCATTTTTCGCTGCAGCTGCCTCGGGACACTCCTCATCGTACCATTGATTTCGTTGTTATCAATACGCTCAACGAGCTGACTACCTATTTTGGTTTACCACGACGTATTATTTTCGACCGAGGTACGGCATTTTCTGCAAGAAATTTTGAAGAATATTGCGAAAAACACAAAATACAGCATGTCAAGGCAACAGGTCGAGCGTGTCAACCAGACCATTTTAGCTTTCCTCCGCACTACGACTGAGGAAAAAAGAAATTGGGACTAATCGCTACACATTCTACAGTTGTCACAATTGGACAAATTTTTGACTATAAAACCATCAACTTGTGCAGAATCGTGTACTGGCTGCTATACAGGATGAAGTGAAGTCCGAAGGCACTGTTTAGAACGTGAACGAAAACGGTGGAAGAAACGATTCGGCGACAAGCATAGTCGCCCTACTGTCTACAGTCAGGGTGATGTAGTTCTTCTCGAACACGAACCAAAAGCAACTGATGACTCGCGGGAATTCTAACCAAAATATCGATGGCCTTATATCGTAGCTCGAGTCCTTGGGAACGATATATATTTGATCGAGGACATTCCTAGCTTGCAAGTAACATCTCGAATATTTTGTTCAGTTTTTAGTTCGGACAAAATGAAGAGGTGGTGTGAATCATTCCCCGAAATTGATGATACCGACGAGGAAGTCGAGGACGACTTGGGTGCAGGATTAGGCGAACTGACAAGTTAAAAGAGTAGCAACTAACTTTTGATACATCCCTGTGTAGTAGAACAACCTTGTTTTTTTTAATTCAACCGATGATTATTATTACTAGTTTGGTGGTCAACGAGTAAACTTTAAAAAGAGAATTTATAGTAAACATATTGTATTGTTTTAGTCTTCTTTTGAATTGTTTATTTGTCGTTACTAAAGTTATTTTGAAAAAAAAAAAAAATATAAAACACTTTTGTGAGCGTTTACTAAATATTACAAATAATCAACGTCGAAGCACCAATCTCCTGACAATTGTTTTATCCAAATACGCTTTTTGCTTCTATAACGACTAGTTTCGGAAATTTTTTGGAACTAAATGAGTATTGTACAATCATGCTTGTGTAATTGGTTTCCAAATTTCTTTAGCAAGCTGTATTTTTTTTTTTTTTTTTTTGCAATAATTTGTATTATCAACATCAAGTAAATGACACTCCTTAATGGCGTCTATTCTCTAAAAACAATGGATTTTATCCCTTCACACTCTTTAAGGACACTGATATGAAGAACACGATCATCAAATTAAGCCTTAAGCTGTGCGCTAAATACGCGATCGATGATTTGCACCGCTATTTTCCGACAGCTTAAGACAATCCATTTTCAAAATTTATATAAAGTGCATATATTCACAAAGCTTTGTAGTTTATAAAATATAATTAGTTCTAAGAGTATATCATACACTTAAATATAAAAAATTACTTAAATTACAATCAATAACAAATAAACAATGTGTGTATAAAAATAAAGAAGAAACTTAAAATCTATAACGTGCTCAAGGGTTTTTTAAGTAGTTGAAAGGATTCGGCAGAAATGCACTTAAAAACTCCAATCCAACTGGCAACAAATGAATTTCTTCCCGAAAATTGTGAAGTTTTGGACTACAAATATCCTTGAAGCTTAATTTCTTAAGATTGAGTAATTCTATTTTTATTACGATCTTATCGATAGATTGAATTAATATAGCATCATTCTTATTTACAATTTTTCTTACTGTTTTGCACACGTACGTCCTATGTTCATCCCTAAAATATTTAGAAAATTATACTAATTCTGTGAATACGGCATAGATTCATTATAATATAAAATTTACCTTAAGATTGATGCTTGATTAGTGAAGCATATTCTTTGCAAATTAATTCCCATTTTAACTGTGTCCACACAAAACCGGTCAATTTTTTGTAGCATTTTTAATATACCTGTTTCACTATTGGATTCACATAAGGATTTCAAATCAAGGGGCAAATTTAGTTTAAATTGAAAATTTAAGACGAAATCAATTGGTTTCCAACACTCTAAAATAATGAAATTTATTACGCCATTATGGTATATTTAACAAGTTTTCACTATACGTACTTTTTGGCATATGTCCCTTGCCTAATTTTACATCTTTCAATTTGATATCGCATCCTAGGGCATCAACTTCTTCGAAGGTCAATAATACTGAAAATGTAAGCATATGTCTATGGGTAAATAATAATATACCACGATATTGCTTTTGAAAGTCAAAAATCCAATTACTTAAAGGAGTTCTGAAAAAATAGACCATTAAATTAATAAAATAGTTATGAAATGTGTTGATTTACTTGTACCTTAATAAATTATTTAATCGTTCAATAAATGGAGGTTTTGTGAAACATACATCTGATAATCGATTATTCAAGCGGTCTCTTTTAAACCTAAAAATTAATATGCGTTAGTGTACTCTAAGCATACATTTTAATTTCAAAACTACAAAATACCTATACTTTTCTATGACTATCTCACATTTAGTGACCGGTCTTTTTTCATCTTCCATATCAGAAATAATAACGCTATTATCGGAAATATTGATAGTGTTCATTATTTTACCGTCTAAGCTTAACCGCTGCCACAAAACGTTAACATTCGAAATAGTTGGTCGCTTCCTCAAACGCTTCAGAAGATCAAGTTTTAAGTCGGGCAGAGGCGGCAACTCTGGAAGCACGAAAGTATCTGATGTACTTGATGTAGTTTCGTTTAAAAAACTTTCCTCGCAACGCTTACATTTTCGACAAACACTACGACGTTTATTATCAAAACCTCTTTTTTGGTTAATGTCTTGTCTGGTATCTATTAGATTCACTGGGTTCTGATCATTAATACCGAAGCAGTCACTAATGCTTTGATTGTCATCTTCGTCTTCATATGATGCTCGTACCAAACTCAAACGTGTTTTATCAATATCATCTAAAGTAAGATTTATGTAACGATTTTCTAACCTATTTTTTGCAGCTTCTATTGCATTAACGCCATTCATATTGTGTTCCTCAGCGGTTAATCCTTCTTTTATTTGAGGAGCAAGCGACTGACTTTTCCTTTGGGCTTCAAAAAAAATCGTTACATCAGATATAGTTATAGGATTGCCTTCAAACACAGAAGCCTGTATAGCAATATTCTTCGCGCATTCAGCGGACTGGTCACCTATTTGTTTTAGGGATTTCGTTCTACGCATTAATTGAATGCTTTCAGCAAAGTTGTCACCTTCTAAATCTGAGTCTTTTTCGGGTTCTAAATAATTATTAGAGCATCTGTTTAATTGAGATATATATCTTAGAGATTTCTTTTCGCTGCTCACAGGTATAGGAATTTGTGAATGTCTTTGTTTGGGTGGTGTTTGCAATAGCGATTCATTTGAACAAATGCCAGATATTTCCATTACAGGACTTTTCAATTTATTCTCACTAAGTGATAAGGTGTCCTGATTTTGTTCTTTTTCTGCATTTATAACATCAGCTCTACCGTTATCGTGCGACTCATCCAATAAACAATCATCAAAAATTAAAGTTTGCCTCTTTTTAGAAACTGACAGTACTGGTGTTAAATCGACAGGCATGCGTTTATTAGAAGTTTTGCTAGCTGTTGGATTAAAACGACGTGTGTTTTGTAAAATTTCTTCCTTTTTAGCCCTCTTCTCTGCAGCCGTGAATTCAATTAATGATAGCCGAGGAGTTATGTAACACAATTGATTAATTGTACCGGTTTTCACCGGTGTTACTAAACAATTGTTTTGTTTATTTAAAATACCCTTCAATTTGCTTGCCATTGAGGTTGTAGTAATATTACGTTCCAATGATATTTTTTCAGCATTTAATTCCACAATAGGTTCAGGAAATTGAACATATCCAACTTGGCTAATGGAGCGATCTAATGACATGTCATTATTTTCCTTAAATAGCATAGATTTTCTTTTTCCTTTATTATTAGAAAATGAAACCTCATTGCTAGCATTTGAAAAATTACTATTGAAACAACCAACGGCACTAATATTATCTTCTGTAGTGGGAAGTTCATCTAAAATTAAATCAATTTCACAGTTTTTAACGCGAGCACTATCTTCTGATTGAAAGCAACTCTTCATCCCACTGTTGAGATCTTTTTCAAGCTGATTTATGTGTTCTTTATGTCGGAATTCATTCATGGTAAAGTCCATACACTCAGTTGTGTAAATACTATCTCGAGTTTGTATAGTATTTTTTAAATGTTGAATATTAGCACCTTCACTATTTATTTGCTCCGTTTTTATATGATCTCCTTCACATTTTATTGTTTTGTTTTTATCACCCTCTTCCTCAGTCGCAATATTGTTTAGTGTCAAATTCATATTTTCTTCCACATAAATGCTTTTTCTACCTCTTATTTTTTGTTCGCGCATCTCATTTTCAATTCTTTGTTTTTTCTTTTCCTTGATGTCACCGTCGCTAAGTCCAATAACGTTATTTTCTGATATATCTAATAACGATTCGACTTCAGATTCGTTGTTAACAAAGCTGTTAAGATATTTATTGTCTTTTAATTTTTCAATGATGTTCGCATCTATATCTCGGTTGCGATCTGGAATCAAACCAACGTTTGCAGATGAATCGTAATAACCATTGACCGTAACCATTTTTTCATCATTAATGTCACAATTGTCATAATATGTTGTCTGTCTTGGATTTTTCAAACTTTCTTTAAATGAAGCTAATATATTTTGGCAATTCAAGTCAACGGATACCATTTTGTTATCATTATTTTCGCTTTTATTTTGAATATGATTATCATACACTTGTGCCGATTTATCCATGGAGTCATTTTTATAGGATTTTATAGATGTGCTAGTATTTTCTTGATTGATATTAGAATCCTTTGGTTGCATAAATATTGGACTGTCATTTCGAAACATAGAAGAGGTAGCTTGATTTTCTGTATTTCTGAAAGAGTAATAAAACGCATATAGAAATTTAAATTTAATAATCATAATTATAAGACCATGATTAACAAAATAAAACAAAAACTTTTCTATTTCAAAAGATTGAATCTGAGATTCCGTAATAAACAAACTTAAATCTTTGATATTCGAAAACGGGGATATATACGAGATATATATAAAGTGCTTTTCATAAATATATATACCATAATAACAAACTATGAATATAAAATTGTCTTCGAGTCATATTCTCTGATGAAAAAAGTGGAACTTAGATAGTCTAGATGGCTGTCGAAACAACTGGCGTGACCTTAGAAACGAACCAAAGTATTTTACTAAAAGAAATTCTGGGGGAGGTAGTCTCATGATTTGGGGGGCTATTTTTTTAAGAGGTTGCCTCAAACTTAAGTTTCATTTAATGCGAATGAATAGTACAGAGTACACTACTGTTCTTAGCTGTAGCTTACTTCCTTTCTTGAGAGAAAATAATGGAAAAAAAATGTATTTTCCAACAGGATAATACAAGAATTCAAGTCAGCAGACAGAAGATCTAATCGTAACCAATCTATTTAGGTGTTATCGTGGCCAGCTTGCTCTCCTGTTATAAGTATCAAAATTTTTGATAAATAAAGTTTCTTATTTAACAAAAATGATACTGGTACTGAAGTAAAAATTGTTAGCGCAGTTATTTTTTCTTTTACATTAACAGCACACATAATGAAATGTCATAATGTTGTTATTGTAAATATAATTTTTTAGGAATTTAAAAAATTGGGGTGGTGCCATAATTATGAAAAGCACTATATGCACTATACTATATACATATGTATATCACATATCTTAGTGATCATTTCGACTTGCCCTGTCACGCATATTTCTTTTATACCACTAATCGGGAATGTTAAACAGGTGGGGGTCTAATTCAGACTGTATTATAACGGATCCTTACTGATACCTGGGCGCCTCAGTGAGTATTAGGTTTCTACCAAGGCCTTTTCATGCTATCGGGGGCTATAGCATGATCGACCTCTTTTCCCACACAAAGGAACTGAACGATTTGAAAGGCTAAGGACAAGGGGTGGCGTGCTGTTGTGTGGGTTGGCACGCTCAAAAATCCGACATCCGTATATAAGTGGTGCCAAGGACCCAGAGGACGCTAAAAGTGGTGCATATTAATCTGCATCACTGCGAAGCCGCCTCACACAACCTGCTAACCGCCTTGAAGTTGATATTGCTCTCATCCAGGAACCTTGTATCCTTAGGGATATGATTCTGGGTCTAAGCGATCCTGATTATAGGTTACTTGTCCCTGGAACAAGTGATAAGGTAAGGACCTGTATTTTAGCTAGAAGTGGTTTGGACTTGTTAATCACTCCTTTCTTTTGTACAGGTGACGCAACAACTGTGGCGTACAGAGATGACCTTGGGATCGATGTGATGCTGTCATCTGTGTACATGTCGTATGAGACTGGATCCCCTCCTGGTGACTTGATTGAATTACTGGGGGAGCATGCGAAGAGGAAAAGATATCGCCTTGTCTTGGGTTGTGATGCCAATGCTCATCACATACAATGGGGAACTGCTGACATAAATACCTGATGGCTGGAAGGATGTACTTGTGGTGTTTGTCCTAATGTAATGCTTACATTTAAGGTAAGTCCGTTGAAAGCGCTTTTCATGATGAGACAGGTTTTGTTGAGGCGAATTTGGATAGGGATTAGTATACACTATCGGCTTTCCTTGATATAGTTGGGGCCTTCAATAATTTTACCACTTCCTCTGTTGGAAATTCACTGAGGGATATAAATGCCCCAGCTTTACTGGTGCGGTTTATCACCCACATGCTGGGTAATAGACTAATCCGATCGAATCTGGGTATTCTATCGTCAAGCGTGCGACCAAGGGTTCACCGCAGGAGGTGTGCTGCCCCTCTCTTGTGGCTCTTGATGGCTAATGTAGGTCTAAGGCTTCTGGAGAGTAGGGGCTCTAGGGTTGTGGCATATGCCAACGATGTGGCAATTCTGGTGGGTGGACAATTTTTTATCGACGCTGGGGGAACTGATGGAGTCTGCGCTTGGAATTTTATCCTCTTGGGTTACGAAATGTATACTGGGTATAAATCCAAATAAGACGGACCTCATTTTGTTCGCGCGTCGGTACAAGATTGAAACCTTCAGATTGCCGAGGTAGCTGGTAGGGAGATTCCGTTATCTTCTGAGGTCAAGTAATTGGGTGTTCTCCTGGACTGCAAGCTTAACTGGAAACGAAACACCGATGCTTTCTACCAGTGTAGAACTCCGTAGGTAAGAACTGGGGTCTTTCGCCTAGGGCCATTCGCTGGATATATCTGGCGATTGTTAGACCGGTTATTACTTATGGCTGCGTTGTGCCTTAGATAAGAGTTTTCAATGAAAAATCTTGGATTGCCTCTTTGAGTATTACTGAAGTGAGGAAGAGTTGCCCTAAGGCTGCTCTTGATACTATGCTCTGTCTGACTCCACTCGACGTGTATGTCAAGGGATGTACAGCGCTTAGTGCCATGCGCCTGAGGGAATCGGATTGCTGGAAACAGCGCTCGATAGGTCACTCCAGAGTTCTGAATGTCGTCTTTCCTGACGGAAAAAATGCGCTTTCAAAAAAAGCCACTGATTATATTGTGCCTGAGGTTATGTTCCTGCCTGGTTTAAGATTACTTATACCAGATAGGGCACAATGGAGTAGGGGGGTACTGCAGGGGCAGAGTGGTATACTAATCTTCACAGACGGGCCTAAGTTAGATGGACGTGCAGGTGCTTGGGTTTTCTGAACTCCACTTCAGGTTGAATAATGACTGCAGCGTTTTTCAGGCGAACATTTTCGCAATTTTGAAGGCCATTGATGCCATAGCCGGTGGCCCAGCTTGGGATTCCGAAGCTTACATGATCTTTGTTGATAGTCAGGCTGCCCTTAGGGCCATTGCGTCACGGCTTGTTCGCGAGTGCAAGGAGTCGCTGAGGACTTTTGGACCAGACCGTTTCCGTCTATGCTGGGTTTCGGTTCATAGCGGTATACTGGGCAATGAGACGGCGGATGTCCCCGCTAGGCTAGGTTCGCTTTAAGGGGGCGATTTGATATTTGGTCCTGACCCCCCAGTCTGCAACCTCTATGGCCTCAACAATGGATGGGTCATGGACAGAAGCAGAGGCGCTGGGGGAACGGATCGTGTTGTTTTGTCTTCAGTCGTCTATGGCCTGCTGTGGACAGTAATAGAACAGGTTGGCTGCTGAGCTTGGATAAGGTTAGTGTTGCCGCCGATATCCATTTGATAATGAAAATATTTTATTTACTGATTTTATTAATTTATTAATATTTAGTGTTTATCTAAAAGAAACTAATTTCATACATAATATTAAATATTAGTCACATATTAGTTTTGGCGATACTTCCCATTATAGTCTTAAAGTCGTAAATTCTTAAAATAGCAAATATTCGCTAACTGTAATTATATTTTGTATTACACATTATTTTCTTCTTGTAAAAGAGAACTTCTTGTTGTTGATTATAATGGTACCTATTTATGTATCACATAGGAATTTGAAGTCACAGTTATCAATTATGAAATTTATTTGTCAGTCGGTTAAAGGCACGCAAGCCAACAAAATTGTTCTAAAGCGCTCATCGGTCATCGCTCAGTGTTAAGATAAATTAATAAATCGTTAATGCACCAGGAGTGCTGTTAAAAATTTTGTATTTCATTTTAAAACCGGCTCATTTATTCCGTACCGTAACAGTCAGCTTAAGGCTGTTTGTCGGTTTTGTCACAGGGCACTGCTAGATTAGGTCGCTGACAGGGATCTGGAACAGATCCCAGCCGAACTATTGCAGGGCATGTTGCGATAATGAGGAGTTGGAGACCATCGAACACCTCCTCTGTAACTGCCCAGCCCTTGGTAGATTGAAATTGAGGACCCTTGGCAGGGCCTTCTTTCTGAGCATGAATTCTGTGTCGAGAGCCGACAAAGAGGATCTCCACAGATTTATAAGTGGCTTAGGCTGGTTGAGAGGTGCTAAGACTTCACCGGTGTAGTTGGGCTCTCCCACCCTTTTTGTTGTGTCTGGTCTGTGTGATTTCTCCGCTTCCCACTCCCTCCCCCCTTTTTCCTAAATACCCTCCTTCCCTCCTTTAGGACGTTGTACAATGGATCAGTTCGACCCCCAGGTATTGTACTTGTCTTGTTTGACAGGTGCACGTCCTCTAACCTCACCTAAACTAACCTAGACTCTAGCCAAATTCTGTAGATTTGCTGTTAATTTTTCAATCGGTAACGCAGGTTCTGATTTGAAAAAATCTTAATACATTATGATCATTTTAACAGTGATTTTATTATGCGATGATTTATCCTGTGTACGTTTTTTATAAACGCCGATTTATGGTAGAATATCTCGATTTTTATTTACTATGTAATATCAATTGCTTTATTTATTTTAGAGAAGTAATTTTATAACAACAAGAGGAACAAAAGTAAATTTAATAATTTGAACTTCCATGATGAAATCAACTTTATAATATAAAGTTATTAAAAAATGATAGGATACTTAAACAAACTTTTGTTGTACTAGTCTGTTATAAGTACGATTAGGTTAAGTGTAGTGGTTAACTCAATTAAAATATATTGATCAAATGATACTTACTTTTTTAACACTAGATTAGATTCATCAGCTTCTTCCAAAGATTCATTACTAATATCCAAAAAGTCATTCAATTGTGTGATTTCTTTTCTAGAACTACTATTTCGTGATACAGTCTCATCGCTTAGTTTAGCTTTTGCTAGGAAACTCGTATTATCTAACATTATGTCGTCTGCTTGTGAATAACGGCAAATAACATTATTTTTCTTTTCTTTTGATTCTTCGTTCAAAACGACTTTGTTTAGACTATCGTTAGATGTTACTAATATATCCTCATTTTGAAAAACTAATGTTCTTCTGTGTTTAGTATCTGTTTGAAACGATTCAATATTTTTCAAACCAAAATGAGAAGGTGTTCGTAACTTTCGATTTGAGCTTGGAGTTTTAATAGCATTTGAATACACGTGCAATTTTCCATTTTCTATTTCATCATTTAATTGTTTAAGATTATAACCCTTAAACTCCGACGGTATCAAAAAAGATGATGAATCCGGTGATAAAGATATGTTTTTAGCACTACTCATAGAAAAGTTCAAAGTTTTTTCTTTTACAGGGGGCGTTTCTACTGCATCAGCTTCTTTATTCATACTAATATTGTGTATAGAATTTTCCTTCTGTTTCATTTTATAACGCATCAATTTATGTTGTTCTACATCGAACGGGTTTGCATTTCTATTTATCTGAGACGTATATATTTTTCGTATTACCAACTTTGGTTGTTGGACGTTATTAATTGAACTCTCTGAAGTAATTAATTTGTTGGCAGTAACACATTCCTTAGAAGATTTCTGGGGAGATAACTGAATATCTTCATAACACTTTATTGTCTTAATTGGTGAAATTTCAATTGATTGATTAATTTTAGTCTTTGGAATAGCACCACTTTTATTCTCTTCGCAAAGAGCGTCTGCAACAATTGAATGATTAAAATTAACTGTACGTCGGTCCTTTGAATTTTTTAAAGCATCAGTAATTTCTTCACAATTTTTGTATTCATTAATCGGGGAAGATTCCATTATAGAATCGTTAAACACAATTGTTTTTCTAGATTTTAAATTGTTGGCAGAACTAACTTCTTGCTTTGATACGGCATCGTTTCTATTTTCATCATGTAAATCTTCAGAAAGAATTGATCGGTTAAAATTGTTGGTCTGTCGTGATTTGCTATTTTGCAAAGGATTAACGACTGTTTTACTATTTTCATATTCGTTGTAATACATTATATTTAATTGATTAAATTTTAAATTATCAGACAACATATCCTCATGCGCAAATTTTTTTTCTTGTGATAAATTCATTGATTGAGTTGAAGATGTATGAGACTTTATTTTATTCTCATTGAAATCGTAACTTTTTGGCGACAATTCAATAGGCTGATTAATGTTAATAGTTGAACGATATTTTACATTCGCATTTATTATTGGCTTTTGCCTATTCGTTCCTTCCTTTTTATCTGAATCTGGATCTTGTAAAAATGAAATACTATTTAATTTATTCCCAAATTCCCTTGATTCCTTTTCGACATTTACATTCGACTGATGAAAAAACTGGGAGTCTTCCACCTCCATTTCGCAAATATTATTTATCGTACCATTTGCGTTTAGTATTGTATCATTTACATCTGTTATAGTACAGGGATTAATGTTTTCTTTATCGTGTTGCATGGCTTTGTGCTTCACGATAGTTTGCCGTGTGGTTTCGCTTTTATATTTCATTTTCTGGTTTCCAGCTGAGCATTTCGTTTTGGGTGATATTATTAGCGAATCATTCGCATGAATAGTTACAACTTCTTTAGCATTATCAACTCTAGTACAAGTAAAATCCATGTATGAATTCTAAAATAGAAAGCATATTTACATATATTAGTTTATATAGCCTTAATTTTTATTAAAACGTATTCTACTAAAAAAACTTAGCTCAATCCTTTAAAAATAATAACTTAAAATGAATTTGTAAGTAAATTTTTTCTCAGCTCATGTTTTAACCTTAACAAATTAATTAAAATATTTATTTAAGGGTTATTTTCATCTGTACTCTTCCTAGATATAATTTGAGACTTTAGCGAACATGTGACAAAAACAAAAAATGCCAAATATATATTAAGAATTTGGTCCACCATTCTACTATTGTCTATTGAGACATTCTAGACTGCCTCACAATTAGATAAGCGTCTCATAAAGATTGATCGTTGGTATTACACGTCGTTATCGAAAATTATTGGAAATTGTTGAACCGTTGTTCTCCGGACAATTCTGGTGTTATGAGCCACACACTTATCATATACGTCCTCAAATTTAGCATAGAAGTCTTCTTTAACCGCATCGTTCTTGTCTTCCGTCAGGGCATAAGACTAAATCAACCTAATGTTGCAGATTTTGGATAATCTTTCTAATCTCTTACTAACCACAAACACGTCTCTAAACTCATACTTTCCGCATTGGAGATGTAATAGATATCACATGATGTTTGCCTTTGCACTTTTGTCCTACCAATCGCATTTCCTGGACGGAAAGAGATTGGTCTTTTAAAACTAAAATCTGCCCCTTTCCAACATCACGCAACATTTTCTTGAGCGGTATGTGTAATTAATTATTATCTTTATTATTAGCAACTACAAAACAATAAAAAAAAAAATCATTGAACACCCTGGTAGTCTAGTGGGTAGTGTGCTAGACTATTAGCGTGAGGGTCGTGGGTTCGATTCCCACCAGAGGCTCTGGTCTGTGACACTACACCGGGCATATGGTCGAAGTTACTCAGGCTCGTATATGATTATAATATAATTTGTAATTGTATTGTAATTCGTAAATAAATAAAATAAATAAATAAATAAAATAAAAAAAATCAACTATTCTTCTTCCCCGCTTTCTAGAACTTATGGTGATATAATTATGCAAAGATCAAAAACCTCAATTTTTATACTGAAGTAAAAATTTAAATTATTTTTTATTTTACATTAACACTACACATAATGAAATGCTTTGCTGTTGTTATTCTAAATGGACTTTTTTAGAAATTCAAAAATTAGGGTTGTGCTATAATTTTAAAAAGCACTTTATAAGAACTAATAAACACAATTATTTGAATTTATATATGTACTTACATAATTATAACATACATGAACATAAAGAACAAATTGAATAATGTATAAATAAAACAAAAAATTATTGTTTAGAAAAGTGATCATATAATTGGAAATTCCAAACGGAAATACAATTAATTGCTTACTGATAGAAAAACATGTCAGTTAACTCTTGCTATATAAATGTTCTAAAACTAATGATATTACAGCATCTCATGAACTAACTCTACTTCACTAACAGAGAATTTAAAATTACCGAAAGATGATTAGATTACAGCAGCAACTTTTTTTTACAGAATTTAATATATAAAGATCTCGATGTTCCAACAATCAAAATAGATATTATTTAGTAGAAGGTCCCAATGCAACCTAATCCCCTGAACCATCTCCTTGAAAATATGCTTACGTTAACAAATAATACCAAATATGACACCTAAATACTTGCCCGGTGTTTTATAGGACAAAATATGCATACTTTTTATAATCAATTTTAATAGTTGATTATATAATAATATGTAAGTCATTTTAGAATTAAAAATTCGATAAATAAACAATAAGTGAAATCGAAACAGAGAGCCACAGTTTCATTACGTTATCGTTTGCATTTATTTTCTTTCTACTGAGAAGAATTAGTGAGCCGCAAATTAACTGTATGTTCGATATCGGAGGAAAGGCTGTAACAGTCTTCATTGTTAAAATTTTTCTAATACAAGTCTCAACATTTTTGAAAATGCTTTTTATGATGAAAAAGCCTTAAAAAACAAATTTTTATATAGCAAACACAATGAGTTCTAACTCCAAAGTTAGCTAACACTCTTTTAACATCGAAAAAAGAAAATACACCTGTACCTCGGTTTACGCGGAACTCGGATTACGCGATTTTTATAAGGAAGAAAAAATTTGTTGTTACTTATATTCTATTCAAACTGAAACTAATTCAACCATTGCACAATCTAATGAGATGACTTTATCCAGTGAAGAACGGAAATTGTAGAAATTTGTAAAAAAAGAAAATGATAACGATTAAGTTAGCTTTTGTGTAATGAGGTACATAGTATACGTGTGTGTATTTTTTAATTGAATAAATGTTTATTTTTTTTTTTTACTAAAATCATACTTTAATAAATTATTAACAGTATAAAACTATACATATACCAGCAGATTGTTCTCGGCGTTGCGCGGGTTATAAAAATAACAATAAATAAAATAATCCGGTTTCAAAACCGTCTTCTTGAAAAATGCAATTTTTCAAATTTTTTCAGTTTTTTGAATACTCTAAGTCCTAAATATAAATGCATGCAATTTGCCCGTTTTTCGACCCTTTCCCCCTTTTTGGATCCCTTTTGGTTCAATTCTAGAAACGGAACACCTCCAATAGCTATTTGGGAAACATAATCAAGCTATAATAATAAAATAAAGCATTTATGCATAAAGTACTAATTTTTGCCCTTTTTTCTCCCTTTGCCCCATTTTTATCCCTTTGGTTCAAATTTTTAAAACTTAAATTGGATTGCATCGAACATTTGAAAGAAAAATTAGTCAATTCGATGGAGCCGTTTTCTGATTTTAGGTGCAAAATTTTCTCTTGATGAAAACTTTAAATGGATAAATACAAACATTTGGAAGAAAAATTAGTCAAATCGATGGAGCCGTTTTCTGATTTTAGATAAATAGAAAATGTGGGCGTAAAAGTGGGAGTGGCAAACTTCACATAAACCATCTACTAAATAGTCCGAATAAAGCCTAAACATTTGGCTTGGATAGGTGAGCCCGTTCTTGAGTTATAAAATGACAACGAAAAGTCGCATTAATTTATATATATATAGATATATATATTTTTTTTTTTTCAATGAAAAAGCTTTTTACAGTAGGTATTCGCTTTACGCGGTTTTTCCATTCAAAAATGTAAATTTCGATTTACGCGAATTGGGCAGGAACGTATCTACCGCGTAAATCGAGATACAGATACTCTTATTTGGTTTTATATTAAACAAGAAAAACAAATTTCCATAACGCTGCTCTAACTTCGGCAAAAAAAATGGGCACCAAATAGAAATAACAATTTTGTATGGCTAACCTAAAACCCCTTTAACTTCGTGCAAAATCGCTATTAATCTAGAAAAAAGGAACTTCTTCAATTTTCCTATTTTATTGCACTATTTAATATGCAGTGGTGGTCAAACCATATTTTAATAAAATGTTGATTTTTTTAAATCAAAACACCTTACCCAGCTTATTATTTAATTGTTTACTAATCAATTCAATAAAAGAAAAGAATATTTTTAACAAAATAAGTCAAAATTGAAGTGTTCAAAATATTTGTAATTCTTTTTTAATAAACTAAAAAACACAATATTATCTCCGAACATCTTTTAAACATTGAGGCGATATAAGTTTTTCAATATAGTTTTCTCAATTTTATGTTCCTCCAAACAAGCTTTAACAACCCTAGCCGTGTTTTTAGGGTCATTGACGTATAGGAATCTCCACGTAAACAGCTTTTTCCGTTCAGCATTCAGAAGAACAAATGAGATTTGGAGATCTCGTAGATTGTGATATCACTGTATCAGTAATGCGGTGAATTTAAACTATCTCATGTCCGAGAAACGTTTCCACATCATGACATTTCTCTCACCATGCTTAACTATGGCGATTGTATTTCTCTGATTCAACTTTTCACCTCTAGGTCATCAAACATAGAATCTTCCATCGGATCCTTGGAGATTAAATTTAGACTCGTTTGATCATCACACATTCTTCCATTTTTGTGGAGTCCAATTTAAATGGGCTTAAATAAAATTTAGACGACCTCTACGGATTTTTTTTGACAAAAGGTTTTTGGTGCATCTAAGGCGGTATTCTCACGCTACTATTTTTATAGAAGATAGACTAGCATCTAAGAAGATTTCTGTTTTTGCATCTCTGGGAACGATTTCTATTTCGTAGAAAAAACTTAATTTTTCTTGTGTAGTTGTTACTCAAGGTCTTCCACCCTTATGTTCTGTTTGGATGTTTCCAAATTTAATTTATGATAATTGATTTTTAAAATCTTTCAAAGCTTTTAATTTAAATCTGAACTGTAATTATTTCCAGCCATTTGCCTCAAAATTAATAAAACATTGTTAACTTTCTTAACACCAAATTGCGTTAACAAAACCACTAACACAGAGTTTTCAATAAAATTAAAAAACTTAAATCTCCAATTATTAAAAAGAATGCGATTACCGTTATATTCTGTAATTTGTTAATGTTAATAACGGACTCAGAAATTTGAAAAAGGAGAGTTACAAATGCTTTGAACACTTCAATTTCGAGTTTCTCTACCAACCTTGATTTGTCATTACTGTAAATAAAACAATGAATAGAATTAAGAAATAAACTAAACATTTTTGAAAATGCGTAATTAATAAAAGGTAAAACAAAAGTCATGTCGACGCCTCCGTTCTATAACATTCTAAGTCGAAAAAGTGTGTTTTGAATTATGAGCTCTCAAAGATTTCACGCGTTATCTCGTAAACTATAAAAGATACGCTACTGATTCTTTCACTGTTTCTAGTAAAATTTGAGTAGAATTTTTATAGTACTTTCTGAATTTATAAATTTTAATTGGATCCTTGCTCAACATGACATAAAATATTGACGATTGGTCGTCTAAGTGTACTTAGCATGTTTTTGATAGTTCTATTTTTTTTTTTTTTTTCAAACTGAAACATACTATGTACGGAATTATTCGTAAATGCATTACTGCACTGAATAATATGATTATTTTGCGCTCACACTGCTAATCACATGTAGCTGATGCTTCTTTTTACTGGTTTATTCGTTTCCATTTACGAACGAACAAACACTGCAGCAATGGAAAAATTTGATTTTTGAACTGGACAATAAAACAAATGTCAAAATGTTGTTAAATGCACTAAAAAGAATACATTTAAAGAAGAAAAAAAAGAAACTTTCTGTTAAAACCTCATTCTCTTTCTCTCACTCATTCAATGCATCAGCCATTTTTATGATTAGTGTTTTGAGTTTATTTACGCATAATATGATTTAATGTTGCATTTATAAATATTTGACAGCTGCAGTGCTTCAAAGGTTGCATTTTTCAATTATAAATAGGAAAAACATAAGATTAAAATGGAACAAATATACGAATCAAACGAATTGCTATAAGCATTCATATGTAATTGTACTATTTTTTGTTGGTTATTGATAAAACCTAACATATTTTAACATTGTTCATGTGTAATCATATATATTATTTCTAAAGCACTTTTTTTTGTCGGTTGCAAATATCTCCCATACCACCGCATCAAATTTTATGAATGATATCTCATTTTAAAGCTTATATCTAACACTAATGGCGAAAATTAATTAGAAATTGAAAAATTAATATTTTCATTGATAAAAATTATATTTTATATAGAACTCCATGATAATACTGTTGTCATTACGATTATATGTTTTTGTTCTAGTGTGGTAATACAGGGTCGTTTAATAGTAATGCAATTCTACATAATATAGTATTAAAATCCATTCTGGCAATACCGCTATTTACTATAATGCCGTTTATTACTAAGTCAGTTATATATAATAGGCATATTAAGTTGTAAAAAGCTATTTTGGCAATACTTTGCAGTAGTTGTTAGATCAAGTGCGATAAATAGTGTAAAAGCCATTTTGGTAATGTCGTTATTGTCATGGCATTGTTTGTTTTATGAAGTGTAGTAATGCTGGTAAATAAATGGTACCAGCCTAATCGTAACAAACTTGAGAGAACACATCATACCAGAAAAAATTATTCATACCGATGAAACTTTACTCATACCCCAAATCAACCTTATATCGTCTGATCCAACTGTGCCTTTCCGAATGACACGAAAACAATTCCCTGTGAAAGTTGCTTTTGCTATGACGATAAACAAAGCACAAGGTCAAACCCTTCAAAAGGTAGGATTGTATTTACCAGAACCGATCTTTTCACATGGGCAGTTATACGTGGCTTTTTCTCGAGTGCGTACGTTTAAAGATATTTTTGTTTGTATTAAGGATTCGTACGGGCATTTAGTTAACGATGATCATGTCATTACCTCTAACATTGTATTCAAATATCTATGTAAATATGTATGATATATTATGATTTCTAATATTTTTATACTTTTAATTGAATTTCTATTAATTATTTTCATTTTATGTTACAAAAATGACAACTAACGGTGCGAAATATTCGCACGGGTCTTCTAATAAATTTTATTACTAATTTAGCGAATGACTTCATATTTATTTTAGAATATGATATGACGACATGATTTCTAACACCACTTGTGAGCTTTAATTTTTCCCGCGAGTAACGGAATTTATAGCACAACGACGAACCCAAACTAAAGGTTTGTAATGTTTCTTCTTGGTTAAGGACGGTCGCAAAAAATAATTTTTTTTATTTTATCTTTTTCAGAAATGTTGTGGATTCACCTCGCAAACCGCTAACAAAACACACCACTCACTTGACTATGACGGCCTCCAACACATCTCTTTTTATTATTAAAATAGTTTTTTCATTTTAAATAAATTATATTCAAATACCTCATTCATATAATCAGCACATGAAGAAACTCCTGCATTCTTAACATCTTCAAGTATTATATTTTCTTCACATCCACTCACATTTGGATTATTACTTTGAAAATCTCGCATAAAATCTACAGTCCTTTCGGAGAAAACTGTACAATGGCCTCCCTTTTCATTATCATCTAATGAGAAACTGCATATATTCGTTGCACTGGGCTCATCTTTATCTCTCTCAATGCGGAACTTCAATTCCCTATCATGCAGTGTTATGTCCAGACTGTTTTCAATTTGGTACAGTTTACTATTTTGATAAGGAACATTAATAATATCTTTCGAAGTACTGAAAACTGAAGTATTGTTTGTACAAGGAATGTCCCTTTGGGGTTTCATTAACCTGCAACTTTTCAATTCATCCATCGTTTCCGAATTTGTTGACTTCATATTTTCCTTATTCTCTTGTGACTTCAATTTCTTTGATTTTGTAGATGGAAAAAAATTTGAGGTACTTTCGTCGACATTTAAGTGGTCTGATATTTCATATGAATTATTCCATGTTTTTGGTTCTTCTTCACCATGAAACTCTCTTTAAAGCAAAAAAAAAATAAAATAAACTTAATTAGTTATAATGTAATTAAATTACGAATTATTTTAACTTACCTTACCAAATGCTTTCCACTGAAGCTAATTCGACGTTTGAACTGTGTTTTTATATCAGTCGCACCCACGTCGAAGCCTGTGGGCTTTCTCAGCTAAAAAAAAATTAAATTATTTCCATGTGTAAACAATAAGTTTATGGACAATGTTAATGTAACGTAAATTGAATGTTTCTTCCTACTCATTCTATTATTTTCTTCAAACCTATATATTCATTTAGTACTATTATTGTATTTTAAAAGAACAAAATATAATGTAGAGGTATACAATATACATATTCGAATACTAAACATTCAGTACTTAACTGTTAACTAACTTAACCTAAGCTAACTATGGTTAACAGAGCAAATGTATTTGCTTGTAATACAGACAGTGGCTCACAGCTTATTTCAACCAGCACTATAAAAAAAAACTTTATATAAGAGTTTATAAAATATGTTTAAAAATTAAACAAGAAAGTTTAATTCAGTCTCAAATTTATGGGCAATTTGTGATCAAAACGTCCACCAAGACCAGATTTCGAACAAGAATGGCCTTATAGCAGCTCTAAAAAAGGAATGGGCAAAAATAACTTTCCAAACCACTAAGAAGTGGAATTAATACAAAAAAGGCTGAAAGCAAATAGAAGGTCGTACTAAATTTTGAATTTAAAATTATTAGTTAATTAATCATTTAATTGTTTGTTTGAAGTGATTGAAATAAGCTGCAACTAATTGGGTTCCTATAGTTTTGGTTTTTAGGTTGTAGGTTTACATTTTGGGACTGAATAAAACTTTTTTTTTTTAATTTTTAAACATATTCTATAAACTCATATTCAAATTTTTTTAATATTTTGTTTCGTTACGAAATTATACGAGGTTAATTTTTTTTAAAGGTGCTGGTTGAAATAAGCTAGAGCCACTCTATGTCCATCAACTGGATATTTTTTAAATAAATTTTTTTTTATTTTTTATAAAATAAATAAATAAATAAAGAGTTGCAACAAATTCTTGGGATCACAATACGAGAATGACGATTTTTAAAGAATGAAAAAAAGAATTAATTAAAAGTACTTTCCTTTTTATTTAATCAAAGCAATTAAAGTAACTTAATTATCATTTATTTATCAAAAAATGTCTTTAAAAACAAATTACCGACGCAAATTAATATGGCAAACTGAATCCGCTAACAAAGATAATTTAAATATTCAAAGCAATTACCGGACAGATTGGCTTGAGAGGAGGGAAGCTTTCACGCCGAACAAAAAGGGAGATATTCTTAGTCCAAAAGGATTTGGGACAATCTAAACTATTGCTAGATAACAGGGTGCGACAGTGAAAATACAGCGGAGTAACTACATAGTCCACGTTGTTCAGTTAGTTGAGTAGTTGTCTTTTATATATTTCTCGAACCCTCCAAACTTGTTTTATTTGACAAAAATTGTTTTTTTTTTTTAAATTTACGCACAAATTTCTGGATTACCCAAACATTTAAGATCAGATTTACAAAATTTAAATCTTGTTGGAAAGGGGAGAGATGGACCTTTAAAACGGTATACATATGTATATCAATTATTTAACTTAATATGCTATGAGTTTTGATGAGGCAAACTTGGAAAATTCGAATTTTTTTCATATATTTCCAAGTTTGTCCATTCATAGTAGCAAACTTTATTTAAAAAGTTTGAAATATGTGATGACATTCTTAAAATCTGTTCTCTTGTGAACAGATTGAGTCTTCATTTGAAAAAATTGGATGAAAATTACCGTAGTTATTATTTAAAGAATCTAACAGTCGAGTGATATTTTTAATATATGTTATCTCATCAAATGAATTTTTAGTTCAAAAATGTTCAGAATTTTTGATGGATCTCAACTGGTTATCACAAAATGTGTCATATTCACGTTTGCAAGAATTCCTGAAGTCGACTAATATTTGTGTTTTTTTGTAAATATTATTATATCTCTTTGCTCAAACATAAGTGATGACATTAGTCTGTCCTCTTGTGAAGAGATTGAGTCATCATTTAATAAAAATTGGATGAAAATTACCGTAGTTATTATTTAAAGAGTCTAACAACCGAGTGATATTTTTAATATATGTTATCTCATCAAATGTACTTCCAGTTGAAAAATTCTCAGAATTTTTGATGGATCTCAACACAAAATGTGTCATATTCACGTTTGCAAGAATTCCTGAAGTCAACTAATATTTGTGTTTTTTGCTAATATTATTATTTTTCTTTGCTCAAACATTGGCCAACTTCTGGTGGTCGTTCAAACATCAAAAATTGTGAAATTTTTTGAACCGAAAGTTGATAAGATCACGTATATAAAAAATATAATTCGACTATTGGACTCTTTAAATAATAGCTACGGTAACTTTTGTCCGATTTGATCAAGCAAAGTGTCCACCTCTTCACAAGAGAATGAACTTTAAGAACGTCACAACTTATTTTATATTCTTTAAATAAAGTTTGCTACTATTAACGGACAAACTTGAAAAAATATAAAACAAATTCACATTTTCCAAGTTTATTATATTTTTCAAGAATATTAAACCGAATAATAATATTCCGTTTTAAAGCTCTATCTCTCCCCTTTCCAACAAGATTTAAATATTGGAAATCGTGTCTAAAAATGTTTCAGTAATACAAAAATTTGTCCGTACAGTCTAAAAAACAGATTTTGTCCAATAAAAAGTTTTGAGGGTTCGAGAAATATAAAAAAAAATATTTTTGTGATCTACTCAACAAAACTCACAACCTACACTATGTCGTTAGCCGGGAGTATTTAATTTTTTTTATTTTGTTGCATAGTGGAAAGAGATTTACATTAGGCATCATCGAAGTCCATCGTAGCGTTGTAGACTTCTTCAGAATAGACATCGCTGCAAATCTAAGAAGTGTGCATATTCTTCGATAAAGAAAACGAATCCTCAAGACAAATACTTAGAATCTGAGCGGCTTTAATGCATTTCAAAAGGAAACACCTTATTAACTAACAAGTCCTAGACAGTGAGCTGCGGTCAAAAGGATTAAGGGGAAAGGCGAATTATTGGATTGCGCGAAACCACTCACCGAACTTCTGCGTTTTCTACTATCCATTTACGGAATATTTTTTAATTAAAAACACTGGACGGAAAACTAATTCACTTATTTTGATTAAAAAGACGCTTCATACGAATTTAAATTTGATGTGTTGAGTATTTTCACGTTGGCCCTACTGTTTAAAATCAAAAACAACATTGACAAGGCGTATTTATAAAGGTGGCTGTATCTACAACAGTGTTGAAAAATTCGGTACTAAAGTACTTTTTTCTGTACTAATTCATTTCAAAAATAAAGCAGTACCCTCACAACGCTTTCAGTACCTTTTTAATATTACATATTTCACGTCTTGCACTTTTTTCAACTATTGATGCATTAGCAACGCAATGCGAAAGGTAGAACTAGTCTTTAGCCCAATTAGCCAAACATATACGGAACATACGTTCCTCTTTTGAACACGATAAGCAATGAGAACGCTGTCTGAACCATAATGTGATTTCGGAAAGCATCATCATATGCTACAAACGAAAGTATATTCCATAACGTTTCGTCGACGTTTGAATTCACGGAACTTTTACGTTTTGTTACGTTCAGAATCAGCAGTTTTTGTTTTGCTATATATGTGACGAACACGTATAAGTCATTATTTTTTCTGTTCCGTACCGTACGTGTATTAAATATAAATAAATAAATAGTCCACTAGGTAGTGTGCTGGTTTCCTAGATGTGAGCCCGCGGTTCATACTCCATGTTAGACATCTGCATCATCATAAATAAAATTGCCATGAAAGTTTCTCAAAAATCTTTCATGCGGAGTAGACTTTAAACTGTCGGTCATCTTTAAAATTAACGCACACAAAATAAGTGATCTGAGAAGATAGGTCACAATCCTGATTGAAGGGTTGTAATGAATGTACGTAGTTTTTACAAAAGTACCATTTGATGCGAAAAAGTACTTTTTCAGTAATTGTTCAGTACCCTTTCAAAATTTACACTTTTCAACACTGATCTAAAAAACCATTGTAGAATAACCTCTCATCAGAAATAATTAACCCTCAAACTTCCATAAAAGTCTATTTTTCAAAGTGGAAGTAAATTTGATATATTGAAAATTTTTTGTTTTAAAAACAGATTTTCGCATCATATATCCATTCCAAATTACACAACACCGCGGCAGCTTAAAAATACAAGAAATTCATTCAGTCTGTGACAAAACTTGTATGGACGTCTTGTATTGGATTTTATTGCAGAAGTGGTAAAACATTTATAATTTGAGTCACAATCAGTAAATAACATTTTCACTTTGTGAACAAAAATATATATACATAAATACATCCACCGATTTTTACATTTTTGACCAAATGTAAACATTTTTAAAGAAAAAAATGGTTAATGTAAACGCTGTTTCTCTTTTTTAAATACGCCTAGTCAGAAAACCTTGATTTTTGTACCATCTTTTGTAATTGTTGGGTTTTATTACTCAACACAATTGAATAAACAAATGAGTCCTTTTTTCTACCCTTGTTTAATCAACTTTGATAACAAATTATTCTTGAAGCTTCAACTTTAAAAATTAGTTCTCAAGTTACTGAATCTATAATCCCGAGGTATTTTTGTATGCCTCAATTAATTACACATATTCTGTTTCATATTCATTCATTTTTTATTTCAAACGCAATAAAAAATCTCTCACAAACTCAGCGGCATATTTGTTAATTTAAGCGTCGGTTAGATAAAAAGCAATAAAATAGTTCTCTAACGTTGCAATTTATTAAAAGACTTGATTAATAGCCCATTTACACTACAGCGAAATTTAACTAGATTTCCCATACAAAACGAAATCTACTTATTTTGTAGATTTCGGCAAAATCTACTCAAAATCTAGTAAAAATTGGAATGCAACTATATGTTTTCCCAAATAGTACTTAAAAATACAACGTTGCGCAGGAAAAAAATGACATTTTAATTCAAAATAAAAACAAGCAAATTAACCCTTATCCTGTATTAATTGGTCAAAATTGTCCAAACAGTTTTTATTCCTCATTTATTCTTTAAATACTCAGCTTTTGTACAATTATTATTTTAGTGAATGCTATTAAAATTTATAACATAATTTTTGTAGGTCTTTTCACAAAGCGTATATAAAAAAACTTACGCAAACGGTACTTTTGGGTCAAAATTGTCCAATGCAACAGAATCAATTTCCGCATGTCTTACGAACTTAGTAACAATTTTGTACGTCTTGACAACTTCATAACTAGCAACAAACCAAAACAAAAAAATAACTAAAAACGCAGCATTCCAAATTGCAACAAACCCAAAAAAGAGAATAAGTAGCGTAAATATATTATTCGTTTATGTGTTTTTGAAGTTGTTACAAATAAATGTACCGAATGTCAAAAATGTATTTGCAGACCAATGTTGTATGTAATGAATGTAAAAAAATAAAATGCGTTATATTTTTGAAGGACAGGATAAGAGTTAAAATATACATCAACAACATAAACAAAAAGGAACATCTTCCTCCCAGAATCACAGAACACGTACAGAATGGAAACGGAATTTTGACGTTTACATAATTTTGGTGAAAGGGACAGCAAATATTACCAAAAAGTATTTCTGTCCCTGTCTGATTCGTTCAGTTTTGTTTATTTATGTTTTGTTAATTTTTAGGGTGGATTTTTATTTTCTATTTGGTAGAAATTAATGATATTTTTGTAAAATAATAGAACTAGTTTTGAAAGGAAATGCATTTTTTTATTGGGGAAACGTAGTACGGAACTAAAGTATTTGGTGACACCTTGCATTGTTAATAACTTAGTATTTAACCAATTGAGAGGTATATTCACAAACTCCTGAAACAAAAAGTTATGAGAATATATTTTGTTATATTTTTCTTTTACACACGGAACTTATTTCATTGTGAAGAGAAATTACTAAGAGTTCGATTAATAATGAAAAAATTACAGAATTTAAACTTTTTCATTCAAGAAATTAATAAATACTAGTAATATACACAAATTCCTGCATGAAAAAAATTTTATAAGCAATATGTCTTCATATAGTTAGCTTCTTACTTACCTTTTGCACAAGAAACTATATATTGATTGTGATCAGAAACTAGTTACTTTTCGATTAATATTTAAATATTTACGAATTTTTAAAATTTTCATTGAAGAAATTAAAAAAATATTCTAAATTTTCCCTTTTTAACACAAAACAAATGTTTGTTTACATTTAATTTTTCTGCTTTTTTCCTTCTGTATATCTGTTGCTTCTAACACATTTGGTTCGTAATACTTAAAACAATTTCTTTTTCTCCCTCTAGTCGGGCCAGTGTTTTTATGTTATGAGCACTTTTCACTGATTAATTGTGATGATAACCACTATGTCTACTCTGTATATTCGGTGATGATAACCACAATTAATATGATAACTGCCTGTTGAAAGAAATTAACTTTCATAAACTAAAATTTTTTTAAACTTAATTTAGGAGAGTAGGACGCCTTTTGCACGTTGACATTAGTTTCGAAACAAGTGGGAATAATTTATTTTCATTTTCTTTTAAACTTCGCTTTTGCACATAAAAAATTTATTTCAGAAATTTTGTTTTCTTTTATCGCGTCGTTCTACTGTTTTTGACAGTTGTAACTTTATTTGGCATTGTGATTTAGGCACAGGTATATTTTGACCATGGTGTGTTCGATACAAATACAATGCAAGACAAACACCCCTGTAGTAAATAAAGTAGTCGATTGATAAAAACGCAAATTATAAATTAACTATTTTGCAACTGGCTACAAATTGGTTTAAATCTCATGCAAATATCAACTAAACATATTGAATAGAAACAAAAGTAAGTATGAAAAAAGCAAAATAAGAAAATGTAAGAAAACAGTAATGAAACAAAGGAAGCATGTCGGTAAATCAAATGTCAATCACAGCAAATACAGTTTTTAGGTGGTGCTCAATTTTATTAAAAAAAAAGAGAAAAACCCAAATAAATATTGCAAATTTATAATAAAATCTATAAAAGTGATGTTAAAGTGATAGTGAAATAAAATAGTTCATTAAAAATCTAAATAAAACAATGTGTATATACCAAATCTATACTTGTACTAGCAATTATGAAGCGCATTTATCTGAGCACTGCTAATAAGTATCTTGTACAATCGTAAAAATATGCCTTATTATTTAAGTTGTATTTTAACAGATAAAGTTACAGAAAATGATGATGCCAATGTTCCCCAATTTGATGTCAAATTTTCTGAAATGAATGCCAAATTATCAGAAATAACAGGTAAAATGAAAACATGTTTTGTCTACCAAAATATCACGATTTTCTGATAAATATTTATATTTCAAGGCGAAATTAAGGAGTTCAAACAGAACTTAAAATGAGATTATAATGGCAGCATTGTCTACCCAAAAAGTGGTCACTGAAAGCCTTGTTCGACAGGAAAAACGCAATGTGGCAATTTAGACTACTTTTGCAATAAACACCCTCGAGGAGCTGAAAGCGCTCAATGATAACATAATCGATGAAAATTAGCAAATTTACGTAAGTTTTTATTCTTCTCTACTTTTATCATTTTCCAAATTTTTGTGCATTTTTACAGACCAATGCCATAAAATTATCCCTTAAAGGGATATGCCAAAAACTTTAACTACAATTCTATCTCTGCAATTGAATCTTGCTATATATTTTGATGGCACTCATGGCAAAAAAAGCTTGAAAGATTACAAAAAAGTTTTTGATGCATTGATGGCCTCTTTGTAATAACCCAGACAAAGAATTACACAACGCCTTAGCCGTTATTAAAAAACGCCATTTTCATCACGTTTGTGTTGGAAAAAAACTTAATAATATTTTACTTTTGAATTTTCCTTCAGTACAAACTTTCGAATGTATATAAGTATATTATAATGTAAATGAATTTTCTTTTAATTTAATTAATTTTTTTTTTTTTTTGTATTATAATAATTATTTCTATATATAAATATATGTTCGTATATAATATTATTTTTATTCATTTATTTAAGAATTACAATACAATTACAAATTATATTATAACATGTACGAGCTGAGTAACTTCGACCATATGCCCGGTGTAGTGTCACAGACCAGAGCCTCTGGTGGGAATCGTATATAATATAATATAAATAAAACTGTTTAAAATTGAATTAAAAAAAAGTGATTTTTAAATAATTTAGTGTAAACTTAATATTTAAATTAATTATAATTCTTTATTTAACCACAAATTGGTTGAAAAATAAGTAATTTGTAGTCAATTTAAAAGTCATGCAGAGATGACCAATTGACTGCCGCCTAGGACATGCATATGTTAAAATGAGTCGGCGACAAGGAAAAAAGTCATTTAATCAACTAGTTGTGCTTATTAAAAAATCAGTTTCAAGTTGCTTTTAAATTAGTTTGATTTCCTACAAGGATATAACCCGCGAGTTATACGATCAATATTTTCATCTCTATTTTTAACGCACTCACAGTTTTTTACTCACACACTCACAAATTCAGATGTTGAAACTAAGAATATGTAATTTCCAATTAGATTGAAACGCATTTATCAATCATGTTCGGATAAACGGTCGCCAATAGGGCGTAGGGAGACCCTATAACTCATGGAACAGCCTTTCACCAATTACCTGACCCAACAACACACTTTCCCCTTCAACTAGGCAGGCCAAAATTACATCACTATATCTCCAGGCCCTACCTACCTATTCCATATACGCCCTTACGCCAGCATTTTCATACTAGTTATAAAACAAATTGTAACTTTTGATGACTGATTGGCCAATGGTTGAACGGAAAATCATTTGTCTTCGAATTTACTATTCGACTTACTTTTTGTAAATTCTGTTATATAAACACAATTCAAAAACAATTTTCTTTATATTTTTCAACAAAATTCTTATATTTTTTATAGCGAATGAGAAATAAAAAACATATTTATCTATAAATGTATGTCTGTATGTTAATTAATTGACTCTGACTACGCGTTGTTGTAAAATGCATTTATGCAGCGAAAAACGTCTTTGTTGTAATCCTCTAAGTATGGACGACCAGCTTTGTATCCACACTCTCGGAATAAATCAATGTTAGATTCATGGAACCAGTAATTTTTTAAATCACCATTTTCACCCAAAGCTAGTGTATTTAATTGGAATATACCAAAATGAAAACTCCGTCCATCAGTTTGAATGCTCTGAACTACTATAGGTTTAGGTAAATTTTTTTCAGCTGACTTTTATAAAGGTGATAAAAATTAATATTGCAATATTGTTTTACTTTTATTAAAAAGTACTTACGCCATACAATTGTTTTGCTCTTGCAGCTGCCACTGTAAATGCTTTCAACATTGTCCGACTTTGAAATTGTGTTGTACTGACTCCGACATCATGGAGATTACCAACAAATTCTTTGTTAAAATATGTTATAATTGTGTGTGGATTGGAACAATTTATCCTTTCACTAAGTGCTAAATTAAGAGTGATTCATGTATATCGGTGCAAATTGATCATTTTAATAGGATTCAAAAACTTACGGTAAAATGTTTCGGTAGTATAAATATTTTTCTTAGGTAAAGATATCGTATACTTGATGGGATATAGGTCAGGTAATTCTCCATCGTATTTCACTTTGACCTGTTCGATAGGCTTAGCTGACGTTATCAGTTTTTCGGCAGATACCTGAAATTGCAATAGGTCGTCGCCTTTCGAAATAGTGACTTTAAAATCGACTTCATCCAGTACCCGACGACGTGATGAGACAGATCTTCCTGATATTTTTTCACATTCAGCAATTAATTTATTTATCAATAGACGGCTATAAATATTTTTATATTAATACTGTAGATTAAAAAAAAAAATAAAAACTAAAAAAAAAACAAACTTTTTACGTTGATGAGATATGCCATAATCTCTTGGTAAGTTAACAGCAGGTCTGTCGGGCAGTCTTGTTTTGGGCAATTTGACCTGCTCCGCATCCAATACATGTGATGAAAGTACCAATTGCTGTATGTGACGATCAACGCTGTTTGGTAATTGCGATTTCGTTATTGAATCTTGAATTATCTTTGGAAATCCCATTTACTTCTACTGTTTTTGTTAACACTTGCGCCTGTTTTACTCCCTCCAATAACACATTAGAATTTCCATAAATATGACACCTTTGTTCGTGCCAGTGTGGATGTGATTCATCTTCAAGTATTACAAGCGGTTGCTTCGCAGCAATATCAAATCTACAATTTCAATTATTTTATATTCGTTGATTTTAATTAATTGCCATCTTACTGTAGTTTTTCCAATTTGGGTTTTATAACATCCTCTGCATCTTTCACTTGAATTCCAAGTTTTTGCAATTCACTTGCGGCACCTGTATCGTTGGGAATACGTTTGCCTTGTATTTGCCAATGTTTTTTAAACATCCAGCCCAAATGTTGGGCATTCAATCTTGGAGTGAACCTCATTTCATTAACAAAAAAACTTGTCTCTATGGTTCTTTTTTTGGTGAAAGAGAAAAACAATGTTTCAGATTACCTAATGGGCTTAACATGTATGATTATTTCATACAGGGTTGCAAACCTTTGTACGCAATGCAAACACAATGAAAGCGATGATATTTCGGATATACCTTTTTCAACCGTTTATTTTTTAATTTGCAATAGATAAAATAAAACGAGATATAAACAACTGCAAATGTGCCATCTTTTTACTAATCTTTGGTAAATATGGCAATAAACACAAATAAAATGTGCACATAAACAAATTTTTAACCTTATTTTTGAAAATTTCATTGCAATACAACAATAAAATTGTTTTTCTCTGCGTTGTTAACTCTACGTGTATGAATACATCTTGCTTTGAGCCAAAATACATTTAAACAAATAGTAGCAGCATCACAACAATTCATTGCGGTTTGGATTAAAAAAAGTGAAATTTTTGCTTTTTTTCAAGTACACCTGGTTAATCTAATGTGCCATGATGAGGCCATAAAAGTAGCAAACTGGGTGGTTAGGACCAACTATCAAATCGCCCTCTGAAAGCGAACCTATCCTAGCGAGGGACATTCGGCCAAAATTATTTAATTTATATTAGGTCTCCACTCAATCCAAGTTTTAAGTCTAAATACCTTTCTACACAACAGCTGGAAAAATCCACACTGGATATAATTAATTTTTTAAATGATAATTCAATTAATTTTGAAACATCTACTGTGATGGAAAAAGTATCAGAGGCGGCAGAAGTAGCAGAAAAGCATGATTCTGCTTCACATCAACCTTAAGACGAAAATATTTTCGAGAAATCAAAATCTATATATCTGAATCAGTGATCGTATAGTGATCGCAAAACAAATATATATGAATATTGGAACTCCTGTTCATTTGCAAACCTTAAGGCTACAGCTAGGAAATATCTATCAGCACCGCCAACGAGTGTTCCCAGTGAGCGACTATTTAGTGTTGCTGGCCAACTTTATTCAGGTAGATGAAGTAACCTTAAAGGCATTAATGCAGAAAAGTTACTATTTTGCCATTATAATATAAAAACAATGAATTTTAAGTACTAGAGTACAAACTTTCTTAAATTTTATATATTCGTTATTTTTTGTTTTTTCAATAAATTCCAAAAATGTACATATATACACACATAATTGGTCATTACAACCCTTCAGTCAGGATTTCGACCTAGCTTCTCACACCACTTATGTTGTTTGTGTGCGTTAATTTTATACATGAGTAGCGGGACTTAAAGTTTAAAGCCGACTCCGAACGATAGATTTTTTGAGTAGCTCTTCATGGCAATTTTATTTACTCTCAGAGTTTTTGCCAGAAATCTGCTGAGAGGCAGTCGCCGAAGAAATGTATTTTTTTCATACGAACCCGGGCTTTTCGTCTGATAAGCCTAGTTTGTTGGCTTATCAGACTACGGCGACTACATTCCAAAAATGTATTTCTGATTTAATATTTAATAACAAAAAGTTCGGGTTTGCCGAACTTTGAAACCCGAACTAAGAGTTCGGTCGGACTTTAATGATCTTCGTCGACAGTCAGGCTGCCCTTAGGGCTATTGCGTCGGTCTGGTGCAAATCACGGCTTGTTCGCGAGTGCAGAGTCGTTGAGGACTATTGGACCAGTCCGTAACCGTCTATGCTGGGTTCCGTGTCATAGCGGAATACTAGGCAATGAGACGGCGGATTCCCTCGCTAGGATAGCTTAGCTTTCAGGGGGCGATTTGATAGTTGATCCTGACGTCCCAGTCTGCCACTTCTATGGCCTCATCAATGGATGGGTCATGAAGAAAGAGCAGAGGCGTTTGGGGAACGGATCGGGTTGTTTTGTTTCTAGGTGCCTATGTCCTGCTGTAGACAGTAAGAGAACAAGGGTTGGCTGCTGGGCTTGGATAAAGCCAGCTTAAGGTTGTTTGTCGGTTTTATCACGGAGCACTGCGAGATTAGGTCGCTGAAGGGGAGCTGGAATAGATCCCAGCCGGACTATTGCAGGACATGTTGCAATGATGAGGAGTTCGAGACTATCGAACACCTCCTCTGTAACTGCTCAGCTCTTGGTAGATTGATGACCCTTGGCAGGACCTTTTTGAATTCAATGCAATAGCCGACAACAAGGCTCTCCACAGATTCATTAGTGCCTTAGGCTGGTTGAGAGGTACTAGGACTTCATCGGTGTGGTCGCGCTCTCCCACGAATTTTTGTTGTATCTGGTCTGTGTGATTCCTGCCCTTCCCACGGCCCCCTTTCCTACATACCCTCCATTCATCCTATGCACTCTATTATCCTTTCCTCCTTTAGGTCAATTCGACCTTCGGGTACTGTATTTGTCTTGATTGACAGGCATACGTACTCTAACCTAACATAACCTATAGTTCAGAACGATTATTTCAATACTGTTTTTTGTATAAACATATCTTGCATGAAACTTTTAAATGTTATTTGTCAGTTACCGCATGTAATGGCGCGTGGCGACACATCACATTAGTATGTGTGTTGGTAACATTGCATTTGAAGTTCCATTCATAATCACAGTCATATACGCGACACAGAAACATTATGCTGTGATACGCGATCCAAGCAATCCTTAGGTGATAATTTTACGCTAAAGTTTATAAAATCCATAAATAAAAAGTTTATACTAGCTTGTTACTCTACGGATAATAAATTTGAATTACTCGATTATTGTAGTATGCAATATGGGTCAATTATGGATAACAAACGGACTTTAATGTCACTGTCAGCTAGCGACCACAAATTTGTTGCAATGCCAGCTAGTAACCATAAATTTATTGTTTCCGAAAAGCAATTTTTAATTTAGGTCCATCAGTCGCCATCTGGAATTTTTATTTATAGCAATTTTGGCAACTGGAATTCGGTCATCATTGATAACGACTCAATAATTTTAAATATTTTTGCGCACCAAATAAAAGTAATGTTTTTCAAATGTTTAGGCGTAAGTTTCTTACTAATCTCCATGTGGGCCCTACACATTGCGATTTGTTATACAACATGGATTGTTTACACTTTACGTAAATTGTTCTTGTTCGTAATCAAAATTTTTTAATCTTCAACTAACCGCTGACCAATCAGCCCTCCAATGTTACCTGATTTAGTTGTACAATTTATCGTAACGTGCATTGGAAGCATTGAGTTTGAAATTACAATAATAATTGGGCCATTATTGATTCTGATTTCTCAAAAATCATATACACCTCTAAAGAATTATGTCATTATTATCTAATGCATGGCTTATTAAGTATTACGAATAACAGCTAACAATTGTTCTAACGATCACAATCATTTTGTAAAACATCGATCAAACATTCAGTTAAAGATAATGCGTTTTTAGGCCCTTTGTAATTTATTTAACAAACAAAACACAAAACTTTATCAAAATTACAAAAGATTTTTAAAATACAAATTGGTGACGGTTTAATTCTATTTCGTACAATTAAAATAAGTTTAATACATTTAATCAAACCAAAAGTTTGATGTGAAATTAAAATAGAAGAGTTCTTATAATCTAAATAAGGAATAGGATCAATTTTTATTCTTGTCTATTGGTTGCAATTACAGAGGCCTTGGAATTGTTTAATCTATATAAGGAAGTGTTTTTGTTTGGTGGAGGTTCAATGCTTTACAATAGCAAAAAGTACACATTTATGGATTTCAGTAGCAAATAAAACAACTTACACCTATGAATCTTTAGTCTTAATTTTATGAAGCGTATATTTACAAACTCTAATATCAACGCATTCTATATATGTTATTTTCGTGCACTTCCGAGTGTTCACCCTTAAAATAGACCTCAATATTAAAGTCGAGATCACGATTGTTCCGCTCGTTAGGTTTCATTTTAAAAGTGCCTTTGATCTCCTCACCCTTTTTTACTGTCAAATACTCATCCAAGTAGAAGACTGTTTGTTTCCAATGTGTATATGTAGCTTCAGGCGAAGTGCTAAAACCAAGACGTTTATGACACTTGGTAAATTCAATATTGAAGTATGTTACAAGTGCCTGTACGAAATCATTACGTTTAATGATCAAACTGAATGGAGACGTAAATTCTAAGTCAGCCTTTTTCACTGTGTATAGATCAACTTCCTTAATAAGATAGGACGTGGAAACAACCTGCTTTGGATCAACTACATCTACTAAGGGCTCAGTAACAGCAACCTTTCGAATGCAGCTCATATCGAAACCATAAACATCATCCCACCAATTGATTTTTTCATCCTTGTACTGACGATCTTCAATGGCTGTAATATAAAGTGTGCCACGATCTGGGAACATCATACCATCAGATTTTAACCACTTGTCGCGTGCAAACAATACTGTGTCCAACATAGATTCATAAAACAAACAATACCTTAAAAGAAAATTTGCACACTTTCATGTACCTAGCAAAATACAAAATAAATATTATCCTTACCCCATCCACTCGGAGATGATTATATCCACCTTTTCAATACCATTGGGCAACTCAATATCCTCAATTTTTCCCTTTACGACTTTAATTACATCGTTCAAGTTGTTATCAATCACTACTTGGCGGGCGTATTCGACAATATTTGAGCAATCTACTGCAATTACTGTAGCAGCTCCAGCTTTAGCAGCAAACATTGATAAAATTCCTGTTCCGCAACCTACATCCAGTACAACCTAAATTTTTATGAACCGTTATAATCAATAAAAAAGAAAACTGGAACAGGAACCTACGGTCAAACAAATCTTACCTTGCCACGAAATAGATGCTTATTGTGATACATAGCATTACGGTACGTAATTGTCCGCACTTCGTCTTTCAGCATCTCTTCGTGTATGCCAAAGTGGGCATACGAATCAAAGTAGTAGTCGCGAGAGGTCATTTCTTCAGCCGTTGCTACTACTTTTCCATCGCCATCAGTTATCGCCTTTTTTGTCACGTTGTTCGCTGTTGTATCGTTGGCGTTATTGGTAGACTGCATAATTATATCTTCAGACTAATAAAACAGTAGTAGTAGGTATAAGGCTGAAATTAATGGCAATCAGGACACTTACCATTTTTTCGTGTAATAATTTAAGTAAAAAAGAAAATAGATAACTCCTTTAACTGTAGACCGCTGGCTTACAAAATAATTGCGTTATAGAAATGCCACTTATTTTTACGTTCAATAAAACAAATTTCTTTTTTGTTCGGTTCAATACAACAGCGCGGTGTTCCCTATTAAAAGCGGGTTTTGGTCGCACACCGCATGTCAATTGCAAAAAATAAGGGTTGCCAAACTTTAAAAATGCTTCAAATATTAACCTTCTCAGTGGCGGCTTTAATTTCATGCATACGCTCCATTTGTGTATACATACAAGTCGCTATTAAAAATCCAATATTTGTCTTAATGTGAATTACAAAATTCCTTCTAATAAGTTTTATATTTATTTATTTATTTATTAATTACAATACAATTACAAATTATATTCTAAATCTATACGAGCTGAGTAACTTCGACCATATGCTCGGTGAAGTGTCACAGACCAGACTCTGGTGGGAATCGAACCCACGACCCTCACGCTAATAGTCTAGCACACTACCCACTAGACTACCAGGGCGCTCAAGTTTTATAACTTATGTAATTTGTTTTAAGTTTTATAATTTATAATAATAATTTGGATAAAATATAATTACATGAAATTATAGAAAGTAAATAAAAAATATTAAAATAAAAGTTTAGTTTTTTTTACTAATCTAACTATATATGTATACCTGTTAAGTAATGATTAGTAACCGTAATGATTAGTAATTTGATTACTTTTTTTTTGAATGGTGAAATAATGATTACAATTACGATTATTTTTGGTTAAAATAGTTAGTAAATGATTACGATTATAATATAATCAAGAACTAATCAGGATTACTGACGATTAGTCTAATAAACAAAAAGAATCAAAAGTAATCCAAAACAAATCAAATCATTTTCAATTGGTTAGGTTAGGTTAGAGGACGAGTACTTGTCGGTTAAGACAAGTACAGTACGCGGAGGTCGAAATTGACCCATTGTCCTTAGGTAAGGAAGGAAATAGAGGAAGGAGGTATAAGATGAAAGGAGGAAATGTAGGTAAAGGGGGGGAGAATGGGAATCGGAGGAATTACACAGGAAAAAACAGACACAAAGCAAAAGAGGGTGAGAGCGCGACTACACTTATGAAGCCCAAGCACCTCTCAACCAGCCTAAGCTGCTAATGAATCTGTGGAGAGCCTTGATGTCGGTTCACGACACAGAACTCAAGCTCTCAAAGAAGGCCCAGCCTAGGGTCCTCAACCTACCAAGGGCTGGGCAGTTACAGAGGAGGTGTTCGACAGTCTCCAACTCCTCCTCATCGCAACATACCCTGCAATAGTCCGGTTGGGATCTGTTCTAGATCCCCGTCAGCGACCTAATCTCGCAGTGCCCTGTGATAAAACAGACAACCAACCTTAAGCTGGCCTTAACCAAACCCAGCAGCCAATCTGTCAGGGGTCAACACCAATGATCAAATTGCCCGCCTGGAAAACGCTGCAGTCGTCATTCAACATGAAGTGGAGTTCAAGACCGAGTTCCTTTCAGAAAACCGTATCACCTGTACATCCACCTAACTTAGACCCACCTGTGAAGATGGGTATACCACTATGCCCCTGGAGTACGCCACCATTCCATTGTGTCCTATCCGGTATGAGTATTCTCAAACCAGGTAGGAAAATAACCTCAGGCACAATATAATCATTGGTTTTTTCCGAAAGTTCATACCTTCCGTCAGGAAAGACGGTATTCAGAACTCTGGAGTGACCTATCGAGCGCTGTTTCCAGCAACCCGATTTCCTCAGGCGTATGGCATTACGCGCTGCACACCGCTTGACATATAAGTCAAGCGGGGTCAGACAGAGCATAGTAGCCTCAGGGCAACTCTTCCTCACTCCAATGGTACTCAAAGAGGCAATCCGCCGAACCTTATCCAAGATTTTCGGTTGAAAACTCTTATCTAAGGCACACCACCAGACAACACAACCATAAGTAATAACCGATCTAACAATCGCCTAATATATCCAGCGAATGGCCCTAGGCGGAAGACCCCAGTTCTTACATATGGACTTCCTACACTGGTAGAAAGTATTTAGTCCCTTCTTCATTCTTTCCTCGGTGTTTCGTTTCCAGTTCAGCTGTCCAAGACAACACCCAAGTACTTGACCTCAGAAGACAACAACAGCTCCCTACCAGCTAATCTTGGCAACCTGAAGGTTTCAATTTTGTACCTACGCGAGAACAAAACGAGGACCGTCTTATTTGCCCAAGAGGATAAAAGTCCAAGAGCAGACTCCATCAGTTCCCTAGCGTTGGCAAAAATTTTCCACCCACAATAATAGCCACATCGTCGGCATATGCCACAACCCTAAAGCCCCTTCTTTCCAGAAGTCTTAGACCAACATTAGCAACCAAGAGCCCTGCGGTGTGCCCCTGGTCGCATGCTTGACGACAGAACATCCGCTTAGATTCGATCGATTCGATTAGCCTGTTACCCAACATGTGGGTGACATACCGCACCAGAAAATCTGGGGCATGTATGTATGTCGCTTAGTGAATTCTCAATAGAAGAAGTGGTAACGTTATTGAAGCCCCCCTCTATATCAAGGAAAGCTGACAGTGTATACTCACCCCTAGCCAAATTCGCCTCAACAAAACCAGTTACTTCATGAAGAGCGCTCTCAACAGACTTACGCTTAATTTAAGCATGTTGCATGTTGTTAAAAACAATTTGATTACTTTTCGATTACTTTTGAATATTTGAAAATAATCAAAAAGAATCTGAAAGTAATTATTGAAAATAATTTGATTACATTTAGATTACTTTTGATTCTTTTTGATTATTAGACTAATCGTCAGTAATCCTGATTATTTTCTGATTATATTGTAATCGTAATCAATTAGTAATTCGAAAATATTGTTCATAGAATTATATAATCATTGCGAATATTTTTAAAAAGTATGTATACGTACGTATGTATGCGTATATATTTATGTATGTATATATATACATGTTTATTTTTTTGGTTCTGGTGCCAAATCACCGCATTCCAAATCGAGTGCTTTATTATCGAAATGTGGTTAACGTGGATCACGGTAATCGTTATCGTACCATATTTACTCGTAGTTGTATTCGATTTGTAAACTGTCATAGAAAACAAACAAACAGTAGCTTTTTGGTACAAAACAAAAGAAATAACTGAAAAGGACGAAGTAAAATAATAAATAAGTAAGAATGAAAGTATCTTTCGATCATTTTCTCTAAATTTTTAAATACAAAAAACTCAAACTCAAAACAATTTTGTCATTCCAGCAATCAACTGTTTATGATTATCCGGCAAAACCAAAATTCAATTGGTTATTACCGATTTCGTATAATTGGACACTAGGTAAGAAGTTATTCAAATGCCGATTTTTCTGCTTCAATAAAAAATTTCAAATTTTCATGCGGATTTATAGGTGATTAAGAAAGCTTTTAAACAATGTATAATACTTAGCAGTTTTTATTTAAAAATACTTTTAAAACAAAAAAAGGGCAAAAATTTTAACGAATTTCACGTCAAACTATAATTGGACAATAAAAGACACTATTTTACCACATGGAATCAAAATCTTTTACTTTTTATAATACTTTCAAATATACCTTCCTCATACCTAGTGTCCAATTGATTGCACCTTGAAGCTCTTATATTTGAGAAGGCTACACGCTATTTTGTATTCAATTTTGCAGCCATTACACTGCGATAAAATATAAAAAATTAAATACACCCGAGTAACTACCTAGTCTCTGGTGTTTAGTTAAAATAAAAATACTTTTTTTTATTTTTCTTGAACCCCCCAAACTTGTTTTATTTGACAAAAACTTTATTGACTCAAATTTATTGATTACACAAACATATCTAAATCTTAGAGGGATGGGCCGTTAAAACAATGTGCATATAAATATTATTGGACTTAATATGCTATGGGGTTTGATGAGGTAAACTTGACAAATGCGAATTTTTTTCATATTTTTTAAGTTTTTCCATTCATTGTAGTAAAACTATAATTAAAAAATATGAAATAAGTGATGACTTTATGAAAGCACATTATCTTATGAAGAGATTGACACATCGTTGATAATTATTCTTCATATTGAATATATATAAATAAATCATTACTTTTCATATTTCGAACATATAACAGTTTGAAGATTATAAGAGTTATATACTTCATATGTATATATATAAATATATATATATATAAATATATATATATATATATAAATGAACTTTTGATGGATCTAGATTGTTTATCGGAAAATGTGTCTATTTCAGGTTTGAGCGACAACCAGAAGTTGGCCAATGGTTGCGTAAACAGAAATAACAATATTTGCAAAAAACTTCTTGTTGTTGTACAAATATAAAATTGACACATTTTGTAATAAACAACCAAGATGCATCAACATTTAAAATTTATAACTACGGTAATTTTTGTCCGATTTGACCAAACGAAGTGATAACCTCTTCACTAGATATAGTAGAAGCTCACAAATTAGAAGCTCCATTAATTAGAAATTCCAAAATTTAGAATCAGCGCTTGCAAAACATTATACGAATTTAAAATTCTGATTTCTGAGCGTTTTTTTTAACAAGAAATCCCCAATTATTTTTATTCTGTAAAACTAAAGAGGGGAATCACCAAATTATATACGTTTTTCAATATTTGATGTTTTTTTTTTGTCGCATTTATATATTTTGTGGCTAGTTTATGAATTGTTACATTTTGTTTTCTTGTTTTTAAGAAGAAAAAAATTTTAGTTTTTTAGATTTTACAACTAGGTATAGTTTAACTTGAAAAAATAAAAAAATAATATTTCCCAAGATTACCCATCAAAACTCATACATATAAGTTTGAACAAAACTTATAATCTTTTATGTATGTATACCGTTTTAAAGCCTAACTTCTCTCTTTTTTTTAAAACATTGGATCTTTAAATTAGGTTTAAACATGTTTGGGTAATCAATAATTTTTTATGTAAAGATAAAAAACCGTTTTTGTCAAATAAACTAAGTTTGGAGGGTTAAAGAAAATTAAAAAAGTATTTTTGAGATCTACTCAACCTATTGAATAACTTGGACTATGTAGTTACTCGGTTGTATTTTCACTGTCACACTTTGTTATTAATTTCAAGATATGTATGTATATTCGTCTAGAAAATAAGAATAAAACAAAACGACAGAACCTTCAGAAAATCGGTTGAACGACAAATGAAACACTAGTTAAAAGCAAAATTGTTTAGACGCCTTTTTCACGTTGAAATTTGTTTCGAAACAAATTTCAACACTCTTGAGTTTGTAGGAGATAGGGGAAACTTGGTTTGTTCCACGGTAGATTTATATACGGTAGCCTCATGTCAACAGCTGATGAGGTCTAAAATGTCAAAATGTTGTTGTTTTTTAATGTTTGTTGTAGCCATTTTTATAAATTTTTTAACATTTTTCTTTCTATTGTTATTCGTCAGTCAGTGATGAATACACTTGGTCAGCTGTTTTTGACATTAGGCATACTCTTTACAAAAACAAAATCCCTGTTGTTTTTGTATTGTTGTATTTGTTGTAGACATGTTCCTACCTTATATAAATCTGCCTTGGTTTGTTCTTTATTCGTATATACACAGAGTTGTACTTGATTTCACATTTTCTTTTATTTTTTGTTTCGCGTAGTGAAGTTAACACCTTGACTGCCGCTGCAACTTTCAGAAAACTGGCCAAAAACGACAATTTGATATTATCACATTATATTACTAAAAACTATTTTTAGATTGTAGGTATAATCAAAAGGCATAAAGTGTTTTAGTGAGTATGAGATGACTCGTAGTTGGTCAACGTGTTAATATAAAGCTCCCTTATTTAAAATATCGTTAGTCTTTGTTTATTTTGTGTTTGAAATCAAAACATTTGCAAAGAAAAATTTTAGTGCCAAACAACTAATTAAAAAAGAATATAATTTACATTAGGTAAACGCATTAAAAAATAATACATTAATAGGTATATAATACATTATAATATAATAACAAATATAATATTCATGTATTGAGTTTGCACCTAAATCACAATGCCAAATAAAGTTACAACTGTCATAAACAGCAGAACGACGCGATAAAAGAAAACAAAATTTCTGAAATTAATTTTTTACGTGCAAAAGCGAAAGAAAGTTTAAAAGAAAATGCAAAAAAGTTCCTTACACTTATTTCAACGAAACTAATTTCAATGTGCAAAAGGCGTCTTATCAATTTACATTCAGTTTTTGAAATTGTGTGTGTGTTCAAAGCTGAAAGACAATTGTTGAATGTGAAATCGCCAAGTTACGTTTACATAACACGCATGTATTTGAATATATCTTCGTCGTACATTTTTTAATAAAAATTAAATTCAGTAACCTAATCATACAACTCTGTTGTATGCTTTGACCAAGTGTGTGTTTTGGCGGGAAAACAGTTTGTATCAACAAAAGAAAGCATCAATATTTTTGTGTTACACCTTTAATGTTTTTGGAGTCAATATCAGCGAATAGGAAACATTTAAATTGCATTCAAATTAAAATTTTTAGAACATCTACTTAAAAAATATGGAGGGTTTTGATGAGGCTGGTGTATTTTTTTCGGATAATTTACTTGGTGATGGACAACAGGGACAAGATGGAAATCAAATTAATATGCAGGCCGTGAAAAAGAAATACAAGGAATTTTTGAGAACATTTAATGAGGATAATTTCTTTTATAAATATCGGTTAGTTATTGTATTGTATATGTACATAAAAAAACAAAATTAATTTTATTGTTTCTTTAGGGACACTCTGAAAAGAAATTACCTTAATGGACGCTATTTCCTTGAAGTGGAAATGGAAGATTTGGCTGGCTTTGATGAGACATTGGCCGATAAGCTAAATAAACAGCCTACCGAACATTTACAGATATTTGAAGAAGCTGCCAAAGAGGTAGCTGATGAAGTTACAGCTCCTAGGCCAGAAGCGGAAGAACATATGCATGATATTCAAATATTGCTGATGTCCAATGCTAATCCCACAAATGTAAGAGATTTAAAATCGGATTGCGTTTCAAAATTGGTAAAAATTGCTGGAATCATAATATCAGCCTCTGGAATCAAAGCAAAAGCTACAAGCATGTCTATAATGTGTCGGTCATGTCATACCGTAATTCCCAATTTAAAGGTAAATCCTGGACTCGAGGGATATGCTTTACCTCGTAAGTGTAATACGGAACAAGCTGGAAGACCAAAGTGCCCTCTTGACCCATTTTTTATAATGCCCGATAAGTGCAAATGTGTCGATTTTCAAACACTAAAACTACAAGAATTGCCTGACTTCGTACCTCAAGGAGAAATTCCAAGGCACCTCCAATTGTTTTGTGAGCGTTCGCTGTGTGAACGTGTGGTCCCCGGCAATCGTGTACTTATACAGGGTATCTATTCCATTCGTAAAGTAGGCAAACCTTCGCGCCAAGATGGTCGTGAAAAAGCAGTTGTCGGCGTAAGATCCCCTTATATGCGTGTTGTCGGAATAACTGTCGATACCGAGGGCTCAGGTGCTATATCACGTTACAGTAATATCACTGCTGAGGAAGAAGAAACATTCCGGCGCATGGCAGCATCCTCAGATATATATCAACGTTTAGCAAAATCTTTGGCTCCAAGCATCTTTGGATCAGAAGATATAAAAAAAGCCATTACTTGTATGCTTTTTGGAGGTTCGCGCAAACGACTCCCTGATGGTCTTTGCCGCCGAGGTGATATTAATGTTTTATTATTGGGAGATCCTGGTACTGCTAAGTCTCAACTGTTGAAATTTGTAGAGAAAGTGGCACCCATAGGTGTATACACTTCTGGCAAAGGTTCAAGTGCTGCGGGTTTGACAGCTTCAGTAATGAAGGATCCCTCAACGGTAAGTAAAAAATCACTAATTTTGTATTAAATTCATTTACATGGTTGAATAGAAACTATAAATCCAATACAATATTCGTAATGTATATATGTATACATATATTGCAGTCATACTACAGTATCAGTCATAGCTAAAGAGTAGTCAATAAGGTTTTTAGGTATCAATTTTGTTAAAAACAAATTTATAAAATGATTCGAATACTTCTTTCTTTCATTAGTACTTTATACAATTAATAAATATAATGAATTATGTATGTACTTGAAATACATACTTCTTATAATTTCTTCTTCTGATATACAAATTGTATAAATAATGTAGAATAAATTTAAATTTTAAATAATTTTTTAGTGAAGTTTTTAGACATACTATAATATAAATAGTCAGATCAATTTATTAGATACATATTTGTGTAATTAGGTAGTTGTAATACATTATACATAAGAATTTTAAACAGAAGTAGTTTGTTTAAATGTTTAATTTTTATTTACATAGTATTTTCACGTTAAATTTTATAATGTCCCTTAGTGTGGTATTTGAAGAAACACTATCCAAGGTGTATACTAATGTTTTCAGGACATGTATCGCAGTAATAGTAAAATATTTTGATAAGTTCACAATCCACTTACAATCACATGTAAAAGTATTGCAAAAGGAGAGAAAAATTAAGAAAACTTTAAAAAATTCATTGACTTCTAATATAAATAATCAAATTTTTACATTTTTTCAAACAGGATTTTATTAACATATGTTTTGTTAATATAATATTTAATTTGGATAAAATTTTCATAGCCAAAGTATGGTATTCAGACTGAAGGACCTAAAAGTCAATTATCTGATATATATCGGACTAACTTCACACCTAGGAAAAAATTTATAATTCGTGCACAATTTAAGATACAATATTATCCTAAATTATTTTACGAGCTGAGTAACTTCGACCATGTGCGCGGTGTAGTGTCACAGACCAGAGCGTGGTGGGAATTGAACCCACGATCCTCACGTTAATAGTCTAGCACACTACTCACTAGACCATAAATAGTAATAACCCGCCTCAGTCGCAGTTCGCCATCACATTCATTGCTTCAACTGGAAAGGTACCGCGCAGGTGAAAAGGGTTAAGATATAACTTTAGGTTCCGAAAAGTTATTTGTCTATATTTGCATACTTTATTATTATAAAGTATGTTATATAACTCAGTATCTAACAACAGCCAAAATACACCCAGATAATGACATACTGTAGGTTGAGAGTTTTGTTGAGTAGAACTCAAAAATATTTTTTTAATATTTCCCGAATTTTACCCAATTAGTTTTTGATCAATAATCCTGGTCTGGATAAAATTACAGTTAGTACGCGGTTACAAGGAGTCGTTAGGGACTTTTGGATCAGACCGAATCCGTCTATGCTGGTTGCGGGTCATAGCGGAATACTCGGTAATAAGACGGCGTATGCTCTCGCTAGTTAGGTTCAATTTCGGAATTTGCAACGTCTACGGCCTCATTACTGAATGGGTCAGGAGGGAAGAGCACAGGCGTTGGGGGAATGGATCGGGTTGGTATGTTTCTAGGTGTCTATGGTCTGCTATAGACAGTGTAAGAAGAGGTTGGTTGCTGGGTTTGGATTAATTATTGGGTTTATTACGGGACACGGCGAGATTGGATCGCTGAAAATGATCTGGAACAGAACCCAGCCGGACTTTTGCAGTGTATGGAGGAGTTGGAAACTATGGAATATCACCTCTTTAACTGTGCAGCCCTAAGTAGGTTGAGGTTGGCAGGGGATGCTTTGAGGGTTTGAATTTTGTATTGAGAGCCGACATAAAGGCTATCCATAGGTCCATTATTACTTTGAGCTGGTTGAGCCGTGCTAGGGCTTCAATAGTGTATTCGCGTTCTCTTGTGTGTTTTGTTAGTTTGTATAATTCTTTTGCTTCCTCATTCTCCCTTTCCTGCTTTTTCTCTATCTCCTCTATTATCTTCTGCCTTTTAAGAGGTTGTATAATGTGTCAACTGGATCTCCGGGTACTGTACTTGTCTTAATTGGGGAGTACACGTCATTTAACTTAAACCTAATCCCAAGGTTAGAGATGGTTTTTCATGCGATTTCTATCTGTTGGAAAAGTCGTCTTTATTTTTGGAGGAATCGGGTAATATTTGACAATCTCCAATGTCCCATAGGCTTCCTATCAGATTGCGATTAAGGAAATGCGCTGACCACTATATAACAAACTACCCTTTCAGATATTTGGTTGTATGATTCTTATTTATCATGTATTTACTTTTGAGCCATTTTCTCATCTACATAAGGTAGCATAACATTTTGTAATATGTTCTTGTAGATAGATATACGATCCATTATGCTGCTTGTCTTTTAGACAGAAGGCCCTAAAACCTCAAAAAGAAGAAAGCTAAAGATATTGATGTAAGCGTAAAAAGAGGTACAATCTACTCTTATTATCCTGAGTTTCAGAACAGGAAGCGTTTCTGTGTAAGAAATTAAAGCTAGATTTCACAATCTCTGTTTTGAGAATTAGGGTGTAAACTAAACTCCTACATATATACAATGGAAGGCACCTATGACACCATAAAGTCCCCATAGAGGATTCAACAGACAACAGATTCTCGCTGACAAAAAATTAGACATAAAAAAATAACAAAATATGTGAAAGAATTTCTGCTAAAATATTTGAAATGTTAAGAGTTCGGTAACATTTAGTACTCATTGGTCAAGAATTTTTTTTATATTTCCGAAGAAATTAACAGCATGTATTAAAATCTTAAAACAGAACTAAATATAATTTATATTGCTAATGCAATAACCAACGCTTTTGTTCGCGAATATTAGGAAAAAATATATCCAAAGTTTGAAACCTTTTAGGACGACTAAGACCCTGAAAAAGTAGCAGATTTATTACAAGGTGGTTTGGATGACTTAATGATGATTTTTAAATAGGAGGGTGTTGTCATTTTGATTTCTTCCCTAATAGTGGGATTGTTAAGATCCCTTTGGATATTGATTTCTGATGTACCATTTACTTTAGATTGCCTTCTCTGCGATTTTTCTACGTTGGATGATGAGGAAGATGATGTTCCCCATAACTGGATGCCGTATTGGCTTTATAACTGCTTTGTATAAGACCACTTTAAGATTCAAATGCAGGGTTGACCGGGGTCCAATAAGCCAGTGCAGTTGGGCGTTTAGGTTTATCTGTTATTTTTTGCTGCAATGTGGTGAGTCAAAGTAAGACGACGATCGAGGTGATGTTATATTGAGGTAGTTGATTTGATTTTGTTTCGATATTCTTGAAATATTAATGCTCAGTGGAGGAAAATTTTTCCTTTTTAGTGAGAAAGTTATGCAGACACATTTATTTACTAGCATTAACTTTAGTTTTTCATTGATCTAACCATATCTCTAATTCATTAACATGGGATTGGAGTAGTGCGGAAGCAAGTATAGGGTATTCGTAGGTGCTTAAAAATGCAGTTTCATCTGCGATGGTTGAATTGTTAATCAATGAGCTCGTTGTCATATCTGGAGTGAACAACAAAAACAAGAATGGTCCTATGATGCTTCCCTGAGGAACGCCAATAGAAATTCTTTTCCGGGAAGATAAATTCTGTTCTGAAGATATATCTGTTTTGTTGGTAACACCTGAAGAGCTTATGGACGTTAACGGGTAATAGATTTAAAATTTTGTATAATAAACCATAAACCAGGAGATGTCTATGGAGAGCGCAGTTTAATACTGTTTTTTTTCGAAACCATCTCGAATTAAATTTGTTATACGGTGGATGTGTTTAGTAGCGCTATAATGTTTTTAAAACCAAATTGATGATGGGAATAATAGTATTGAGATCCACTTCCTGAAGTAAGCTGTCAAGGAACATTCAAACAATTTTGAGAGAATAAGCATGTCAAGAAATAATGTTGAGAAAGGACATCTTAAAATCTCAAATTTGTGTATGACCTAGCAACCACAGGCAAACCAAATGCTCCTCTAAGATTTAAATTTTGAGAGATTCTGAGATCTATTATTTTAATCAATCCATTAAAAGCTCCTGGATTATTTAAAATTAGTAGAAGAGTGTTTATAAAGATGTCCCGTATTTCCATAAGGGTTCATCCCGTTATTTTCAATGGATTTTACGATTTTATTTTCTCTTGAAGAGTAAAAGACAAGCAAAGTTTTACAAGAAAATAGGTTTATTACCAAAATTGAAAAAACGCTGGTATCTATACAAATGACAATATTAAATACGAACACAGTTATGGATTCAGGAAGGAACACTGCGCTATGGAACATATCCAAATATTAATTCTGGTCATAAGAATCGCGAATCGGAGAGAAGAAGTATTGCTTTTTCCGTTTTATCGATGTGTATGACGTTTATATAGTATTCAGGACTATGCCACTATTAATATAACCATGCAGTTAGGGATCTGAAGAGATATTTGTCTAAAGTTTGTCATTACTAACAATCCCTATGAAGGGTCTCTGTGCGTTCATATAAAGTCATCAAATATGCCGCACATTCGCGTATATAATCAATTTTAACCTCAATACTCTATCATGAAATTATTTCATCGACGATTGACTGGGAAATTTCTTACATAAGTACAATTAACTTAAATTTCATTGGTTTAATGTCCGAAACTTACTTTACCAAAACAAAACTCTACCTATCGAACTAAGATTACTATATGTTGAACAAATTTTTATCTAAATTCCTGGGCTGGGGTAGGCGTATTTGTCAGTCACAGTTTATGTCATTCGGAGGTGCTACTCTATCGTGACACTCTGAACGGATACATGTGATAAGTATCGTTTTGTATAATCAAATGTATTTTTAATGGCGCAAATTTTGTTTTGTTTCCAATTACTGAAAGTTTATAAATATAATATTCCTTGGAGGACCCTTATCAAATGACTAAAAAGTGTATTCGTGATATTAGTTGGTGTTAATTGTTGTAAAAATATGCCTAGTGAATAACGTAATTAACTTAATATTATTTAGTTTCCAATGTGCAATTGGCCAATTTAGGGCGAGTTTTTGAATACAAGTTTAAACTCGAGATTAAGTTAATCTCCATTTAAAGTTAATCTTTAGTTAACTTCATTTTCAGTTTTTGAATGATAGTTTAATCTTTGTAGGGCTGCCACAATTATATGTAAAAATTGCATAGTGTTTCACAACAATTTGCTTTTGTATAGAAGAAAAACAAACAAACAAAAGCTGAATACTATTGATCTTGAAGAAAAATATAATTTTTGCAAAATAATAAATAAATTAAGACTGTCTATTGCCAATTTGTGTTTTATATAATTCATAATCACTTAAAAATGTGTCTTATTTGGCTTTCTCTCACTTAAAAAGTATTTTTTTACATAAAATTTGTCAACTACTTCTCATTAGGGATGCCAAACGGAATCGATTTTTAAAAATCCCGGGATTTACAAAATCCCGAATCCCGAAATCCCGGGATAATTCGGGATCCAAAAATCCCGAAAAATCACGGGAAAAATCGCGATTTTCTCTTAATAATAAAAATATTTTGTTGAAAAAATCATTTATATTCCAATTATATCAGAATTATATCTCATTAGAAATAAAATATAAAAACAGCAAGACAAAAAGTAACAAAAATCGTAAATTAACAAAAATAAAAATTATTCACACATATAAAGAAAATTATTTGGATTCCAAAAAAAGATTAAAGCATCTAACATGTGATCTGATAGGCTTGAACGAATTTTGTTGTCAACATAACCTGCCGTTGAAAAACATTTCTCCCAATCATCATTTATTGGTAAAATAGTTCCAAGATAGCTGTACGCAGCTTGTAAATATTCACCTCTACCACCTCCAGATGTAAATAAATCTATTTCTTTGGACATCTAAATCAGTTACTCTATTAATTCGTTTTATAGGGCTTTTGCATTCTTCGATGCCATCAAATAATTTTTTTTTCAATGGAAGTAGGGTTTTCCTCATCTGAGATGCTATTATCGAAGTCAAGTGATATAGAATTTTTTTCAGGACCTTTTGTGGGGTCAAAATACATATGAATTCACAATCCCGAAAATCCCCTAAAATCCCGGGACAAGTTTTTAAAAATCCCGGGATTCGGGATTATGTGAATCCCGAAAATCCCGGGATTTCGGGATTTCCCGATTGGCATCCCTACTTCTCATAGTTAATCTTAAGTTTAAACCAGCAATGTTAGTGGTTTAAATGTTAGTGGTTAAATTCAAAAACTGAAAACGAAGGTTAACTGGAGATTAACTTAATCTCGAGTTTAAACTTACATTCAAAAACTCGCCCTTAAAGTTTGTAGTACTAATAAAAATGCATATATTTGTATGTGAACCTAGTTACATATACTTTGTTGATAGGTTTGAAAAGTCAATTATCTTTAAAAATTTTTCCAGAAGACTGCTGAAAGGAGGTCGCCAAATGTAATATTTTCTTTTCATATTTTTTCGAGTTAATGTTATCACACTACCTACTGGCGACTTTCAGCAAATATGTAGTTATAATCTTAATATAAACAGGTGATAAATTGGTGTAATCTATAAAATTTGTTCATATAGTTTCATAAAACTTTCACATATGTTACCGTGGCTATAAAATAATAAAATATAATAACTAAACTCGTAATCTTTTTTAAAATTAGCGTAATTTTGTAATGGAAGGCGGTGCCATGGTTTTGGCTGATGGTGGTGTTGTTTGCATTGATGAGTTTGATAAAATGCGTGAAGATGATCGTGTAGCAATTCATGAAGCCATGGAGCAACAGACAATTTCAATTGCTAAAGCTGGTATTACAACAACTTTGAATTCCCGTTGTTCTGTCTTGGCTGCAGCAAATTCAATTTTCGGACGTTGGGATGATACAAAAGGAGAGGAAAATATTGATTTTATGCCAACCATATTATCACGTTTCGATATGATTTTCATCGTGAAGGATGTACACGACGAATCACGAGATATAACAATTGCAAAGCATATTATAAACGTGCATTTATCGTCTAACAAGTCAGCGCCGTTAGAACAAGCTGAAGGTGAAATATCCTTGGCAGTATTCAAGAAATATATTCACTATTGCAGAACACATTGCGGACCTCGTTTAAGTGAGGATGCTGGTGAAAAATTGAAAAGTCGTTATGTGCTAATGCGTAGTGGAGCTGGACAACAAGAAAAGTCTGCTGATAGGCGACTAAGCATACCCATAACTGTCCGTCAGTTAGAAGCTATTATACGTATTTCAGAGTCATTGGCAAAGATGCGTCTTCTACCATTTGCTAATGATGAGCACGTCAATGAAGCATTGCGACTGTTTCAAGTGTCTACATTAGATGCTGCTATGAGCGGTAGTCTGGCAGGAGCAGAAGGTTTTACTACAGAAGAAGATCAAGAAACTTTAAACCGCATTGAAAAACAGTTAAAGAGACGTTTTGCTATTGGATCACAAGTATCCGAACAAAATGTGATACAAGTAAGTTGAAGCCCATTTATACAGATTTATGCATGTATATGTATATTAGAGCGACTCAAGTTGTATGGAAAATGAATCTTGAACTTTTTAAGACTACTTTTAAAATATTTCGGCTCCAGCTTCGACCTCTCGTGAGCTGGACCATTTTGAAAAAGGGTCTATTACCAACATATATAATATGTATATGTATAGGTTTTTTAAGGTGCATCCAACTGTATATACAATTTTTTCTGGGACGATCGTCCATGTCCTTTTTTTAAGGATATTCTCTAAAAAAACGGTTTTTGAGTTTTTTGTTCGGGGTTGTTTGTAATAAAAAACGCCAAATTAACATATTTTAATCTTTAGACGATTTAATTAAATACGGGTCTCAGCTCTTTTTGAAATTCGAGGTAGTTCGCGTTTTGAAAAAAATGCAATGAAGTGACAGCCTTTCGTTGTAAATATGGCAATTGGATATCAAATTTTTTCTTTTGCCAGGTACTTCATCTTTATATGTAAATAACTTAGATTTTTGCAAATTAGATGCATTTTACACGGTGCAATACATACATAATTGGCCATTACAACCCTTCAGTCAGGATTACGACCTAGCTTCTCACACCACTTATGTTGTGAGCGGTAATTTTATACATGAGTGGCGGGACCTACAGTTTAAAGTCGACTCCGAACGACAGATTTTTGAGAAAATTTTTATGGCAATTTTTACTCTCAGGGTCTTTGCCAGAAATCTGCTGAGAGGAAGTCGCCGAAGAAATATTTTTTCGTTTTGATGTCTGACCTGGGATTCGAACCCGGGCCTTTTGTCTAATAAGCCAACACACTACCCACTAGACCACGGCGACTTCATACACGGTGCAATAGAATATATAAAAATGCAATTTTGTGGCAACTCTAATATGATAGCGGAATTTGTTTCTAGATAATGTATAGATGAAAATAGGACTAAAGAAAGAAAAAAAGAAATGATCCACGACTTTTTGTTTCCCAATTTAAAAAATGTTATAATATTTTATTGTTTTTACTTACAAAACTACAAACTACAACTACTACAAAACGCAAACTACCTCGAATTTCAAAAAAGGCTGTGACCCGTAGTTAATTAAATCGTCTAAAGATTAAAATATGTTAATTTGGCATTTTTATTACAAACAACCCCGAACAAAAAACTCAAAAACCGTTTTTTTCAGAGAATATCCTTAAAAAAAGGACATGGACGCCTTAAAAAACCTTTTTTATGATATAGACATTGTATATGTTGGTAAGGAAACAGATCCTCAAATTAACAAAACATTCAAAAATAGACCCATCTTCAAAATGGTCCAGCTCACGAGAGGTCAAAGCTGGAGCCGAAATATTTTAAATGTTGTCTTAAAAAAGTCCAAGGTTCATTTCTAGGTGGGTACATCGAATACTTTTTTTGGTGAGTCGCTCTAATGTATATACTTTCGTATTTCCGATTGTATTTATTATTATGAACGCAAACTTAATTTTTTATTGTAATTAATTTTTGTAGGACTTCTTGCGGCAAAAATATGAGGAACGTTCAATTCTCAAAGTAATTCATACTATGATACGTCGTGGAGAATTACAACACCGTATGCAGCGTAAAATGTTATACCGTTTATGTTAGTTTTTTTTTATGTTATTTTTTTTTATCTTTTTTTTTTTGAAATTGAACTATAATTGTATAATTTTTAATTTTTATTTTTGAAATATCAAATAAATAGTAGTTAAAGTAAACCTAAGCTATGAAATTTTATTTTTAAATGATATTCCCATCACGTAATTTCATTGAACGTACTCCAAAGAGATGAAAGAGTTACAAGCTCTTCTTGTTTGTAAAATGATTAGATACAGTAGAACTTTGATTATCCGTGACGGTCGGGACCGGAAGCATTCCGGATAAGCGATTTTCTCCGTAAATTGAGTACCAATTTTGGCTAGTTTTTTAATAGATATTTTTATTAATTAACTAGCTGACCCGGCGAATTTCATCCCGTCGAAAATTGATTTTTTTATTGTCCAAAACAGGTCACATTATATATTTATTGTAATACGCTGCATAAAGCGCTGTTGAACTTGTAGTTGTTGTATAATCGCTCCAAAAATATTTCAGAAATTTTTTTTGTCTGACAACTTTCCTCGATTTTAAGACGGTCTTTTGCATTGGATCAGATATTTGTGAAATTTGTTAATTGTTTGTATACTTTTGTGAGGCTGTGCATTCAAATATACATAAGTTACAATAATATGTTTTGAATTCCTTTTTTTCTGGGTTACTTTTCTTCTTTCTTTATTTGCGGATCCGTTATTCGGATATAAAGCGATCATACAATGTTAAATATATAAAATTGTGAAATTTATTGTATTTTATAGTAATTGTGACAGTTCTCGATATTTAACAACATGTAGTTTGTTTCATCCCTGTGTCCTGTCCAATTCTGAATGTTTTTAAGCCAGTATATTACTCCACTGCCTCTGCTTCGTCATCCTACAATTGCATTTTTTATTATGGATTGTATAAATTTATATTTTTCATTCTTCATCAGATGTCCCAAATATGCGATTTTCCTTCTTTTGACCGTTTCCAGTAGTTGTCTGTCGATATTCATTCGTATCAGAACTTCCTGGTTTGTAATGTGGGAATTATAGGGTATCTTAAAAATTCATCGATATATCCATATTTTAAATGTTTCAATTTTTTTCTCGTCTGCACTTTTGATGGTCCGGTCTCTACTGCATATAATAATATAGACTATATATAGCATTTGACAAATCTTATTTTCGTCGCGAGACTTAGTTCGTGGTTTGTGCGTGTGTTTTTGTATTCAAAAAATGCGTCTCTGGCAATCTCCACATGACGCTTAATTTCGTTAAATACGTTCCATTTGTTCGTTTATTAAAACGCAAAGGTATTTAAAGTTTTCCACTCGTTTGACTACTTCATTTTTAATGTTTCATTTATGCCGCGTTTTCGACTTACAACCATGTATTTTGTCTTGTTGATATTTATTTTGAGGCCATATGATTCACTTGTGTAAGTGGGTTTGTCTAGAAGTTGTTGTAGTCCAGATATATATCATCTGCATAGCGTTTGTTATTTGTAATTTTGCCTTATACCGTTATGCCAATTTTTTCTCCTATTAGTTCATGAAATATTTGTTGGGAGTATATGCTAAAGAGGAGCGGTGATAGTATGCATCGTTGCCTGACTCTTTTCGATATTGGAATTTCATCGGTCAGTACGCCATTTATTTGAATTCTTGCAGTTTGGGTCCAGTATAGATTTCGGATGCATCTAATTCCTTTTTTTTCTATTCCAAAATCCCTTAATATTGCAACCAACTTGTCTTGTTGGACGGTATCAAATGCCTTTTCATAATCTATGAAGCATATGTACACATCTTTCTGAACATCCTTACATTTCTGAACCAGTACTTGGATCGATAATAAGGCTTCTCGGGTACCCATACCTTCTTTGAAACCGAATTGTGATTCCCCCGTAGCACTTTCACATTTGGAGTATATTCTCAAGTGTATTAGCCTTAAAAATATTTTTAAGATGGGATTAGATTTTTTTGGTATAGCAATGAAGGTCGATTTCAACCAATCGTTGGGGTATTGACCAGTATCATTAACATGATTAAACATTCGCACAATAAGTGAGATGTTGTCTCCATCTACGAGTTTTAAAATTTCAGAAGAAATTTCATCAGGTCCTGTTGCTTTTTTATCTATTAGTGTTTGAATAGCGTATTCCACTTCGGATATCAGTACTTAAAATGTGATCATGACTGGAGCGTTGGTCGTCCGTTAATAATTGTTTAATATAGTTTTTTCATCGATTGTAATTGTATAGTTTTTTCATTGGGTAATGTTTCGAAAATTGGCTGATCGTTTTCATCTATTAGCACTGCAGGTGATGTCCTTCTATGCGCTCCGGAGGCTTATTTTAACTCTTTATGTATGTTGTAATCATAGTGAAGGAGGGATGGAATTAATGCAAACAAGGCAAAGTTTCTGACTGTGGCCAACATGGCGACCACCAGGGCGATCCTTGTCTTGCTGTATTCAAGTTGACGCGCAGCCTCCTCGTGGCCCCTCCTGGATGGCATTCTAGCACCCGCTAGATGTTAACTAATGCGTGCAGCGAGGTCCAATCCCCTGGACGTTAAATTCGGGTTGTGCGTAGGGCTTGGAACCCACCACGTAAAAATTAGATCCAATGAAAGCCAAAACAATAGCCTCAATAAAGATCCCCTCTAAAGTTGACGACCACGGCAAACGTTTCAAGGACAACGATTTGAGAATAGGCACATGGAACGTCCGCACCCTTTATAGGGCAGGCGCTTCCGCCCAACTAGCGGATGCCCTCATGAAATGTAGAACGGACATCACTGTCATACAGGAAATGCGATGGATAGCACAAGGATGCAAAAGGCTAGCATCTTGCGATGTGTATTACAGCTGCCATGTTGATAAGCACGAATTCGAATGGGGATTTGTGGTTAATAAGAGACTTCGTCACCTTGTCTCTGAGTTCACGCCAGTAAACGAAAGAATAGCCACAATCCGCATCAGGGCAAAATTTTACAACATCAGCCTTATTTGTGCCCACGCCCCGACGGAAGAAAAGGACGATGTGGTTAAGGATGCCTTCTATGCTAAACTCGAGGACGTATACAATAAGTGCCGGCCCATGACGCCAAAATCATCCCCGGGGATTTTAATGCGAAGATCGGGCGGGAAGGTATCTTTGGCCCCACTGTCGGACAGTTCAGCCTCCACGCAAACACTATCTCCAATGGTATGAGGCTGATCGATTTCGCCGCGGCGAGTAACATGGTAGAATGTAGTACCAGGTTTCAGCATCTCAACATTCACAAGGCCATTTGGATGTCCCCCGATCGATCAACATCCAACCAGATCGATCATATTGGGATTGACGGAAGGCACGTGTCCAGTGTACTAAATGTGCGCACATTTAGAGGTCCAAACATCGACCCGGACCACTACCTTGTCGCAGCCAAGTTCCGAGTGCGCATTTGCGCCTCGAGGACTGCGCGTGCTAGTGCACTGCGAAAGCTGGACGTTAAGAAGCTGCGATCACAAAGGACAGCTGAGGCGTTCTCCGCCCAACTCTCTGATAAGCTCCGTCGTTCCCCATACAATCTCAGCGACATTGGCGGATTGTGGGCCAACATCTCCCACTCCTTGCGCAATACTGCGGAAACAGTCATTGGTTTCGAGCGCCCACCGCAAAGAAATCAAGGTACGTGCTGAGATATCAATACCGCCTCTAGAGATGATGTTCCGAACCCGATCGATGATGACGGCGTGGAGATCCCGCCACCTAGCCATGAAGAGGTTAAAGTCTCGATTATGCGACTTAAAAACAACAAAGCGGCAGGTCCTGATGGCCTCCCCGCTGAATTGTTTAAGACCGGATGTAATGAGTTGGTAGGGCGCATGCACCAGCTCATCTACAAAATATGGCTAGAGAAAAGTATGCCCAACGATTGGAACCTCAGTGTCCTCTGTCCTGTCCTGAAAAAAGGAGACCCTACGATATGCGCCAACTATAGCGGTATAAGCCTTCTCCCTATCGTATATAGGGTTCTTACAGGCGAATTGTGTGAACAATTGAAGCCCCTCGTTAAAACACTGACCTTATCAGTGCGGCTTCAGACCTGGCAAGTCCACCATTGACCAGATCTTCATACTACGCCAAATCCTGGAAAAGACCCACGAAAATCAAGTCGACACACATCTTTTTGTCCACTATAAGGCTGCTTTTGATAGCCCCATAAGGGATCGTGTTTTTGCCGCAATGTCTGAGCTCGGTATACCTGCGAAGCTGATAAGGCTATGCAGAATGACGTTGAGCAATTCCTGCAGCTCCGTCAAGGTAGGAATGGACCTCTCCGAACCTTTTGATACCGTGCGAGATTTCAGACAAGGCGATCCTTTATCATGCGAACTCTTCAACTTCGTCATGGAGAGTGTTCTGCGAAAGGCGGGAGTGCATCGTAATGGTACTATTTTTCAAAAAAGTGTCCAGTTGCTTGCGTATGCTGACGACATCGACATCATAGGGCGTACCAAACGAGATGTCACTGCTGCCTTTAGTGCTATTGAACGGGAGTCTAAGAAGATGGGTCTGGCAGTAAATGAGGGCAAAACGAAGTATATGTTATCGACAAGTAGAGCCGTGCGGCGTATTGATTTTCAAATTACGGCCGATAATTATACTTTTGATACAGTCAAGGAATTCATTTACCTTGGCTCCGCTGTTACCACCGAAAATGATGCCAGTCTGGAGATCAAGCGCAGGATTACTCTTGCCAACAGGTGCTATTATGGTCTCAATAGGCAATTGAGTAGCAGAGACCTTTCTCACAAGACGAAACTAATACTCTACAAGACGCTCATCCTACCCGTGCTTCTCTATGGCGTAGAAGCATGGACACTATTAAGAACTGATCCAGCTGCCTTGAGAGTATTCGAGAGAAAAGTCCTACGTAAGATCTTCGGTCCAGTGCGAGTTGGCGATGATTTTCGCATCCGATTTAACAGTGAGCTGTATGAGCTCCTCAACTACATGGACGTTGTACAGCGTAGTAATATCCAGCGGCTGCGCTGGCTCGGTCATGTCGTTCGAATGGAGGAGGATGCTCCGGCGAGACGAGTGTTTGATGCGGGGATCTGCGGAAGTCGGCGAAGAGGACGACCTTGTATCCGTTGGAAGGACCAAATCAAAGAAGCCCTGTCATCGATTGGTGTGACCAATTGGCGTAGGCGCGCAAGAAGCAGAGGCGCCTGGAAGGATGTGTTGCGGCAGTCCGAAATTCGTTAATCGGGTTGTTATGGCCAATTAAGTAAGTAGTAGTAATCATAGTGAATAGCATTTTTTACAGCTCGGCTTGCTATGCGTATTTCTTAGTTTATCTCCCAGTGGCGTTCATAGTTAACGTTTTTATATTTGCTTTGTTCTACACGAAGCCCCATAATTTTTTCTGTCATCCATTCTTGTTGAGTTCTTCTATTGTGGTTTCCAAGATAATCTTTTGATATTTTAGACATAGTGTCCTTGACGTTGCTCCATATATTTTCTACATTGCATACATCGATGACATTAAGTTTGTTGTTGATTAGCTCTTTCACTTCATTTCTGGTTGATTGAGTACCTCAGTATTTATCCTGTGAGATTTCTTATTTCTTTTCTGGATTCGTGCTATTTTTATTCTAATATTGAGCATCAACGGTCGGATGGCACTTCAGCTCCCGGGTATGTTGAAAATGTGGTCAAACAATTTTTCTATCTACTGTTGATCAGTATATAATCAATTTGATTACAAACCATATTTTTTCTGTTGTCTAATGGTGATCTCCCTGTGTAGAGACGTCTAGGATGTAATCAGAATAATGTGTTGGTTAAGGTCATCTTAAATTCTTGGCAGAATTGAATTAATCGGTCTCCCCTTTCATTTCTTTCGCCAAGTCTATAACTTCCTCATACGCCATATACTTTATCATTACCTACTTTGGCATTGAAATCGCCTTGAATTATTGTTATTTCATGTGGTTTGGTCATTTTTAGTAGTTGACTTATTTCTTCATAGAAATGTTCCACCTCGTCGCTGTTTGCAAAACATGTAGGGGCATATGCTTGTATAATGTTTAAATTCAGGGGTTTTGCTGAGATCTTTATCATCATAGACCTTTCTGACATTGGAAAAGATCCAATCACACAGGCTGCAATGTTTTTTTTTTGGACAATAATGCCTATACCTCTTCTATGTATTCGTTCCATATTTCCCGAATGGTATACTGTAACATTTTGGGATTCAAAAACGCCGCAATCTGTCCACCAGGTTTCACTGACACCTAGTATATCAATCTGAAGTCGAATAATTTCATTGATTGTGTTGTTTAATTTACAGATTTCGTATAAACTTCGAACATTCCAGGTTCCAATGTTTAGTTTTTGGTTATTTTTACATTCGGGGATTCTTAGCACCCTCGTTTGACCGGAGACTGAGGGCCACGTTGTCCCATTTTTCCACCTCTTTTGGTGAAAATTTTGAAAAAATATATAGCCTATAACCTGCGCCGACAAAAGCTCGATCAATATCCCAAATTTCAAGACAATCGGCCCAGGCGTTCAGGTGTGATTGGCTAACAAACAAACCAACAAACAAATAAACAATAAACGGTCAGGTCGATCAGGCGTGATTGGGTATGCACTCAATTTACCCGTTTTTGGCCGCTTTTGGTTCAACTTTAGGAACGGGTAACCTCCAATAGCTATTGGGGAAACTTAACCAAGCTAAATCATAAAAAACTACCTATTACCATTTTTTGATTGGCTAACAAACAAACAAACAAAAAAACAGACTTACAGAGAAATTTATAATATATATTAGGATTAGGATTAATTTCAATGAAAGATGATTCGCAAAGATGAAATCATTCATTCACGTTGAATTTTTATTTTACACCTAACAGTTTCCTTCGGCGATGACGTATTCTAAATAGTTTTTATTTACACATATGCATATGTGTTATTTATTCTATTAAAAGGTTTTGATCGCACATCTTTGTAATCAATTGATTTTCTTAATTACTGTAGTACTGTTGTTTTGATTGATTTGTTTTTTTTTTAATTAATTTCAAATTATAAATTTATATGCACATACTTACATATGTATACGTACATACATATAGAAATTTATAAAGTTAAATTAAGGTGATAGAAATAAATAAACGGAAAAGTCGCAAACAATAAACATACATATTGGGAGGGATTTTAATCCAATTCATTTATTTCTTCATAATATTTGCATTTTCATTACAACGAAAATTAAATGATAAAATTTACTTATTGTTGTATAAACAGAATCCAAATAAATCTATGTAGTCAATAAAAAAAAAGAAAAATTTAAATTGTCATTTTATTGTATCCAATCGCTGAAATATTATTTATTAAATTGTTTCACTTTAAAATTAATTCAAATTTAAATATTCAACAGTGAAAAGCGCTTTTGTAATAATTTCATAAGATATGTTAGATATTTCCAGCCACGTTGTTCACAAATGCTAAAGTAGGCAATGGAAAAGAATTTCCCTTTCTTTTCGAGCTGCAGATACCACTGCCTCTTCAATAACATACAAAATTCAAATTTTTCTTGCAACCTCATCCTTTCACCATACATAAAACCTGCTTATCGAATATTCTAAATCAAGCAGGTATTCCTAATTCTGTTCTACATGAAACATGCAATACGACTATAAGTTAGATGAGCCTCAAAATCCAAATGTTATAACCATATGATGTAGAACATATTTAAAACGAATATACGATATCTTTATAAATAACTACTGAGTTCATCGCATTTCATTACGCCAGAAATATAGGAGTGCTGTTGAACCAAGATAAAAGGGTCTGTTAATATCAATTGATTTTATATTGTGAGCAATAAAGATTTTTTGTAAAGCTTTCGTTGAAGGCAAACTCTGTACGACTTAGTCATCTTGTATTAGAAATGAATAACACAGTGTTCGCCCAACTACCAAGCTAACGCTGGTGAGTGGAGAACATATTTTGTGGCTATAACGTTGAAAATTCACCATATTATAGAACATGCACATTCTTTAACTCATATGGATACCGTTGGTTGGGCACATTCAAGCTTATCTTTAAGTGTGACCAGCCGGGACACAATTCAGCAATGGTGGTAGCTTATTATTATTTTTTTTAGGCGAATTTGTCTCCAGACTTGCAAGATGTATATTTTGCTTTAGCGTCATTGAATTTTCTCTATACTTGTTTTAGGCGCTAATTGTACAGTTGTAGTTTGTGATCCAACATTAGGCATGGGTTTCTGACGATTAGTCCATTCATTTATGCTAACTTAAATTCTACGTGAAGTTTCTGTGCCAAACGGCTATCGAGGTGAATGCCAAGATAATTTTTGTGCGAGTCTATTTGGTTATTTATACAAACATGTTTTGCTTCCTAACGTAAATGTTACGTGTACATATTTTTGTTCATTCCCATTTATTTTCCGCAGATTTCACAACTTCTCTGGATGAAAAATTTGTTTTTGTGGGTATTGAGATGGTACTTTAAGGTATTCATGTGTCCGCATTAATATGACTGGTCAATAGCACGTTCGAAGTTAATATCAAATGTAAAACGGATTTCAATATACTACTCTGTGATACACCGGGTGCCATCGGACGGGGAGCACTTAAAAAGTCATCTTCCTTTATAGTGTTTAGTTATTCCTCCCATCCATTTCGTTGATGAAGAATGAAGTTGTTGTGTATGGCGATGCTCTAAAACATGTTATCCAATTCCGTTAGGTGGTCATTTAAAGTGTGGTCCAACATGGGTGGTAACATAACCTGTAATTAAATCAGGTTTAATGTTTTATAAGTCCCGTCGATATCAAAGAAGTCAATTAATGTGAATTTTCAATGCTCTTGTGACTTTCTCTACCGGAGTAATGTTGAGAAGACTATAGAAGTACTGATTTAATGGTGAGTTTTAAACGAAGATTGAAGGCTCAGGGTTCTTTTAATAAGGAAAAATGATGAACTAATATAATATTTGAATTAATCAGAAGTATTAACCTACTATTTGATTCTTTCCTCATTTACTGAGAAATAATGTGGATAAAGGCATTTTGCCTTTTTTTATTCCGTAAGATCTCAAGCGCAATGCCAATACAAAAAAACTGATCAAAAATAAAAATGAGTTCTATTCTATTTGTACTGTTATTAAGTACATTAAGTGGCAGAGTTCAAGAAGTTCAGTACACGCTTCATCATGTACAAATAATTCTGATAAAAACAAACTTCTGCTGATTCAGCTGAACATAACATCTCACTATTTAAACTTTTTACATTCTCAGGCCAACAAACCACATACTTATTAATTGTATTAAAACAAATAAAATAATATATTTACATACATACGTACATATGTCTGTGAATAATATTTAGCTACTCTAATCGCATCTTCTGAAAAAAGTTTCCAAATACGAATACATACATACCTAAAAATAGGGTTCACTGATTGAAAACGTGACACAAAATTTTCCGATTCTTCAATTCTTTCATGAAGTAATTTTTAAGGCTTATACAAACGTAAATAGCTACATAGCTCTCTTATCATAGCTCCCTTTTTCTTTTGTTATTAACCATGTAGGTAATTGTTGAGTAAATTTTCTGTATTTGGCCATTTTGCGTAAATCACATACATACTAAGAATTATAACATAAGTACATACAGATTCATGTTTTTTTTTAATAATAAATGCTATAAACTCTTCACTCCATCCAATAATATACAGCCTAATATATAAAATTCTTGTGACACGGTGTTAGTTGTTAAACTCCTTCAAAATGGATCGACCGATTTTCATGAAATTTTGTGTGCATATCGCGTATGTCTGAGAATCGGACAACATCTATTTTTCATATCCTTAAATCTTAAGAGAGCGTGGCAAATAGTTCAAATTGAATATTTAGGTACATATTGATCGTAGACGAATAAAATTTAATGGGTAAGTGCGTAGAGACGATATCAGCAATCCCACCAAAAATGGGCGTGACAACCCCCCCTTCAAGTGATACCTGTAACTCTTAAACAACTGAACCGATTTTAGCTTGTTCGAAAGCCTATCAGGTTTCATCAAAAATGGGTGTGGCAATACTCCCCCTTTAAAAATACCTATAAGTGGGCTAATTCGATGGTTAATAACTACATATGTATGTACAGTGACACAGGAAACTATACATATCCAAAAAAAAAAATGATTTTCTGTAAAACCTGAAAACTGAATTTTTTCATTTTTAATAAATGTTTACTTTTTAAAAATAGTAAATGGTTGGAAAATGTTTTATTTATTACAAAGAATAATACGATATGGAAGTCGCAGTGGTCTAGTAGGTAGTGTGTTGGCTTATTAGACATAAAGCCAGGGTTCGAGTCCTAGGCCAGATATCAAAATAAAATACAAAAAGTATTTATTCGGCGATTTCCTCACAGCAGATTTCTGGCAAAAACTCTGAGAGCAAATATAATTGCCATGAAAAGTTTCTCAAAAATTTGTCGTACGGAGTCGACTTTAAACTGTAGGTTCCGCCACTTTAATTTTTTTCGGGGGGTATGTATAGTTTCCTATTTCACTGTAGTATATAACATGTATGTCTGTTAGTTTTTGCTTTGGAGCGATTAGAACAACTATAATTTCGCAGCGTATTGTAATAAATATATAATGTGACCTGTTTTGAGCAATAAAAAATCAATTTCGGGCGGGACAAAGTTCGTAAATAAATACATCGTTGGATAAAGCTCAATATTTCAATCTGACTCGTTTTATTTAACACTGGGAATAGCTAAAGCAGTGATGTTAGAAGAAAATAAACTAAATCCAACAGATAGGTTTTATGCCACCTCTAGACTGTATATAGTAAACAATTTTAACAAAGATAATAACAGTATGTTGTATTGTGTTATTTAATAGAAATCATATGAACATTTCTGAATAACATATTATTTCTTTCCATTTCTTTTAAAGTCAACTCTTTTCCTAAAGCAATTACAAAATTTTTAATATGAAATTGAAAATGAAAATCTAAAGCAATTACGACGTGACAGCTTAATGAGCATCTATTCTAATTCACTGTCAGTGAGGTACAATTGTTATTGTGTATTTAATAAGTTATTCGAATGATTTGCATAAAGCAGTGCTCAAGTACTTGGCGTAAATATTGTGGGTTGTTATATTTAAATAAGTACAGTTTATATGCATTTATATATAATTAATGCTTTAATATTCAATTCACAAACATCCACATAAAAAAATTAATTAAAATTTTTTGATATTTACGAATACTTGTAAAGACACAATTTTATTCAAATGCAAATCCAGAATTTTTAATTTACATTGTTAAATGGGACTAAAATGAAACAAGTAAACTATCCCACTTGTAAAGATATTACTGTGCTTTGTCAGCAATACGTGTGGTGATCAGTCCCACCAGGGTGTGTTGTATATAAGTATGTCCGTATGTCCGTATGTTCATATGTTTTGTTATCTGTATGACATCTGACTTGAAGAGAGGCCTCTATTTAATAAATATAAACAAATCTGACGTGTATCAAATATTGTATAAGATTTCCTATAAAAGCAGAGATATGTTATTCAATCTTGTTATTATTATTTAAGATTTGATTTGATCTACACAGTGTGTGAATTTTTGAAAAAATACGGTAATATAATGGACCTTACAGGAAAAAATGTTGTTTTCGTTGCCGGTTTGGGAGGAATTGGTTTCGAAGCCTGTAAACAACTTATGACTAGAAATGCGGCTGTAAGTATTAATAAGTTTGATACATATTTCATATAGACTACTGCAGTCTTAACTTTTTCTGACTTTTGCAGTACTTGGTGGTTTTGGATGTCGTAGAGAACCCAAAAGCTGTCCAAACTTTACAAGCTCTAAATCCAAAAACAAAAGTTGTTTATATGAAGTTCGATGTGACCAATAAAATGTCGATTAAAAATACAATTAGTCAGGTAGTGGGTGTGGTTAAATACATAGATGTTTTGGTAAACGGTGCTGGTGTCATAGCTGATCGTAATATTGAACTTACGATCAATGTAAATTTGATTGGTCTTATAAATACTACAATGGAAGCACTCCCTTACATGGATAAAACACAAAAAGGTAGAGGTGGTGTCTTATTAAACATTGCTTCAGTGTTGGGCTTGGAACCATGTCCCCCAATAGCTGTATATAGCGCCTCTAAATTTGGTGTTGTCGGATTTACACGTTCGTTAGCGGTAAATATTATATCTAGTTCACTTTTTTACATATAATAAGAAAATGCAATCCCCGATCTGACTTTAGGATCCCTATTACTTCAATCGTTCTGGCGTTGCTGTAACTGCAATTTGTCCCGGCTTGACGGAAAGTCCAATGACTGCAAATCCTACCATAAGCGATACTTTTGAATATTCGAAACCATTAACAGATCACGTATTTTCTGCTCCACGCCAACCGGCAGCTAAGGCAGGTGAACACTTGGTGAAAATCATTGAAATGGCACAAAACGGAACAATGTGGATCAGTGATAGATCTACTCTAACCAAGGTTGAACCCAAACTTTTCTGGCAAGCTTATGACTAACGAATGAAATATCTTAAGTTAAACATACGTATGTATGTATGTATGTATATAATGATCTGAATGTAATACTGTGTTGTTGTATTTTATTCTTCAATACAGTTTATTTTCGTTTTTATCTTTGTAATCCAAATACCAATTATAAATAAATTAATTTGTTAATTAATTGTGTACATGTAGCTCTTCAATTTCGTTAAAAACTAAAAAATATTATGGGTTTGAAGAATAATGACAAAATTTTATAAATTGAAACTAACAATTAAATACGATGTACGAGTATATGGAATTAAGATATTATAATTTCACAGTTAACAGCATTACGATCCAATTGGATGTAATAAGTACACATTTTAAACACTATCACAAGAACAGGTAGTTAAAATTTACTACAATTAAGGTTTGCTTCCGCAAGAAAAACAATGAAAAAAAATTTAAGCAAATGAATTCAATTCAAAATAACGCCCAGCTGGCGGATGCCCTCTTGAAATGTAGGACGGACATAATTGTCACACAGGAAATGGAAAAGGCAGACATCTTGCGTTGTGTATTACAGGGAGGGTATCTTTGGCCCCACTGTCGAACATTTCAGCCTCCACGCGAACACTACCTCCAACACTCGGATAAACTCCGTCGGTCTAATCTCAACGACATTGGTCCCACTTCTTGCGCGCTACTGCGGAAACAGTCCTTTATTTCGAGCGTCCACCCCAACGAAATCAATGGATTACTCTTGCCAACAGGTGCTACTATGTTCTCAATAAGCAATAGGCTTAGCTAACAAACTATTAGACTGGCTACAAATGAAAATATCATAAATTTAAAAAAATTCCATGAAAGGTGAAGAGTATTCAGTGGGGAAACTTCGGAAACTTCGCGAACGACTGACAAAAAATAACAGGCCTATTAGGTCGGCAAATAATACCTGAACAATATCGACTAAGGAGACTTTTAAGGTACTGTTCATTTTCTATTTTTCGGGTAATTGTGAGCGCAGTCTAAACTCTGTTTGTAGAAATCTGCGCAGTAAGTTCCCTTCAGTTTGAGTGTAGACTCATTTTGTGGGTTCATTTAAACTGGCTGCATTATACGTACATATATATGTGCATATATATAGGTGACATCTAATATGGTAATTCCTTGGCTGAAGAAAATTTATTATACCTGTCTTAAGTATTCATATTGTTACGAAAATGAAAACATGTGTATCTGCTAAGTGAAGAGAGACGAAGATATCTCCTGCGAATGATCTTAAACCAATTAGTCTAATATCATTTATTCTGACAAAAATTTTACTCTCTGGCAGCCTTCATTGCCTTGCAGGGAGGCTTCAATAAACATTGAGAACCTGTCGTTACGGTTCTCAATAACCGCAATATTAGCGTACCTGTTACGAAGGTCCTTACTGTACTTTTGACTCGAAGTAGAAGGTTCGCGTTCTTGCCTTCTCTAGAATTATTTTGCGACTAAATTGATTGTTGTTGCGTATGCTTACTTGACCAACCCTTTTGCTTTCATGCTTGTTGTTGCTGGTTTACTTATACTAAGTTCGACGTATGTGTTAGTGTGTATTTACCCTGTAGGAAATCAAACTAATTTTAAAGTAACTTTAAACTGGTTAAACATCTAGTGGATTAAGTGAATTTTTTCCTTGTCGCCGACTCATTATTTTAACATACGCATGTCATAGGCAGTAGTCAACTGGTCACTTCTGCATGCCTTTTAAGTTGATTACAAATTACTTATTTTTCATACAATTTGTAGTTAAATAAAATATAGTTAATTTAAACATTGGTTTACACTAATTTATTTAAATACCACTTTTATAATTCAATTTTAAACAGTTTTATTTATATTTACATTTATAAATAATTGTTATAATACAAAAAAAAATTTATTAAATTAAAAATAAAATTCATGTACATTTCACGACTGAATATAAAATTTGTAATGAAAAGAAGTAAAATGATAGATATGTATACATTCGAAAGTTTGTACAGCAAGAAAATTTTGTATAAAGGATTAAAATTATTCAGTTTTTTTTTCCCAACACAAAGGTTATGAAAATGCCGTTTTTTAATAACTGCTAAGGCGTTGTGTAATTCTTTATCTGGGGCATCAAAGAGATGTCGAATCGCACCCATCAATGCAATAAAAACTTTTTCATAGTCTACAAAAATGCACAAAAATTTGGAAAATGATAAAAATAGAGAAGAATAAAGTTGCTGATTTTCATCGATTATGATATCATTGAGAGATTTCAGCTGCTCGGTTTTTATTGGAAAAATAGTCTTAATTGCCACATTGTTTTTTTCCTGTTGAACAAGGCTTTCGGTCACTACTTTTTGGGTAGGCAATGCTACCATTATAGTCTCATTTTGAGTTTGAATATTGTCTCTGAGCTCCTCAATTTCGCCTTGAAATATAAATATTTATCAGAAAATCGTGATATTTAGGTAGTCAAAATATATTTTCGTCTTACCTGTTATTTCTGATAATTTCGCATTCATTTCAGAAAATTTGACATCAATTTGATTTGATGCCAATGATCACATAGGCAAGGCGCCTTATTATCATTTTCTTTACCGTTATCGTTTTATTTTGATTTTTAATTAACTATTTTATGTGTAACAATATCACTTTTATAAATTTTATTATAAATTTACAATATTTAATTGAGTTTTCCCCCTTTTTTTAATAAAATTGCGCACCACCTAAAATACCATATTTGGTGTGATTGACATTTGATTTACCGACATGCTTCCTTTGTTTTATTATTGTTTTCTCAATTTTCTTATTTTCGTTTTTCATTATTACTTTTGTTTCTATTCAATATATTTGGTTGATATCTGCATGAGACTTAAACCAATTTGTAGACATTTGCAAAATAGTTGTCTTTGAATTTGTAGCTTTTGTTTATCGTTAATGTTAAATGATATTATGTCGTTTCGATTGTTCTTGCGTAACACTGCCGCCCACTTAAGTCTGTTCGTCCCGAATAGGCTCATTATCTCTTTTCCCATATTTTGCCAGTAGCTCTATGTGTACGACCTTCATTTTTGTTCGGGGGCCGATTCAACATATAGATCACCCGTCGAGGTAATTTTTGGGACCGAAATAAAACTGCCCGGTGACTTGGAGTTTGGAGTTACGCCTGCCACAGAGAATGATGCCTTATAAAATAATAAAGCGGTTAAACGGTGTTGTGTACAGGGTACAGTTTACTATCCAGTCCGCCACTGCTTACTGACATCCAACCGAATAAAAGCGTTGTTTTAGCCTTTCCAGCGTCTTAGTCACTCCCAGATGTCCTCCGATGGCTCCATTATGGAACTCCTTTAACATTGATGGTAAGTCTTATACATATCGCACACCCAGTACAAAAGTGACTCTACTTAAAATTTTAATTTTCAAGTTTATATGCTTAAACTATGCAGAATACACTTGTTTATTTAGTAAATTCAGTGTTTTTGTTATTGTCAACTGTTACTAAAAATGATCCAAAGATTTTATTTTTAACTATTTTTATTTAAGTCAAAATTAGTTTTTAATCGATTTTTAAAAATTAAAAATTTTGGGTTGAGTCATTTTTTACTGGGTGTGCAATATATTGCCTGTGGATACCGAGCATAAATTGTCAAAAATATATTTTTCAAAAACTACATATTTACGGCTCAGGACAACGTATTTTTACATTGGGCTATACAGTGCACGTGTGCTAATGTGAACTAATGAAAACTGGCGTTGGTCACATTTCGGAATACCGAAAATTTTAAAACAGAATTATACCATCTTTTAAACAAAAATCATTATTTATGAATTTTTTATAATTTAATCTTCACAAATAAACACACAACTTTAACGTTTTGAATTAAAGAAAATTCAGTTCAAGTTATAGGGCTTTTTACTTTTTTTCATCTTTTAAAGTAGTCAATGAAGCAAAAAAAATTTTCACGCTAAGCGGTGTTCATATAATCCGGTGTTCACGTTAGCGCGCGTGTACTATATATACATGCATACATATTACATATACAGATTTTCTAATATAAGGGTGAATATGTTAATGGTAAAAAGAACAAGATTTGTTTTTAAAATATTTTTATTTTTCTATTAATATTTAAAGAATAATTATTCTTAAGTAATATATTACTGCTATTACTATATTATTTACATACTCCAGTGAACTTTATGTTCTACTCTAGTTTTTTCTCCTAAATTACTAATCCACATTGCGCCATTCTCAGCCATCTCTATTATTTGCACCAAATGTTCCGCACATACAGAGGCTGGTTGGCTTGGCGCAGAAAAAAATTTCTCTGTAAGAGGTGCTGAAAAGTCGAAAGTATCACTAATTTTTGGATTTTTGCTCATAGGACTCTCAGTTACACCAGGACAAATTGCTGTTACGGCAACGCCAGTACGTTTGTAGTAGAAGGGATCCTTTAAAAATACAATATTATTATTGTTTTAAATGGTCTATATACTAATATACAAATATACAAATATTTACTGATAGTGAGCGTGTAAATCCGATGACACCAAATTTGGTAGCACTATATACAGCAACTGCGGGACTAGGTTCTAATCCAACTACCGATGCCATGTTCATTAAAACACCTCCGCGACCTTTTTGTGTTTTATCCATATACGGTAGTGCTACCATAGTGGTATTAATGAGGCCTATCAAGTTTATGTTTACTGCTAGTTCAATATTTCTATCCAAGATCACCCCAGCTCCATTTATTAACACATCTATGTATTGTACAATTTCAACAATTTCATGAAAAGTATTTTCAATACACGCTTTATCTGTAATGTCGAACTTCTTGTATACCACCTTTGTTCTGGGATTAAGTCCTTCCAACATTTGTATAGCACTCGGATTTTCAATTACATCCAATATAAACATGTACTAGGTAATAATTTTATCAATATAAAGTTATTTTTATTTTTTTGGTCTTTCTTATTAATTTACTTACAGCCAAGTTTTTGGTCATCAACAGTTTGCACGTCTCAAAACCAATACCGCCTAAGCCAGCAACAAATACCAAATTTTTACCAGTCAAATCCATGATTACTTACAGACCATTGATTTCTTTACTTCTAATTCTGAACCATTATTTTATTATATTTATATACAAATTGAAAGAGACATATTTTTGATGAGTTCATAACAACAAGCAAAATCTGAATGTAATGTCAGATGCCATGTATACAAACATACTTACGTATGTAGATACACACGTACAAATACACAAGTATGGGACCATTTATTGTGTATTTATGTACGTAAAATATCAAGCCAAATCATAAAACATCTCTCCTGAACGAACTTTTTCAATATTAACACACTCATGCTTACTAAACTAAATTATTTTTTTAATCAATTTTTATTTTACTTTTCATTGTTGGTGCTATTTAAATCCAATTTTCTCATTTCTTTCTCTCACTCAGTTTCTTATAGTTTTCTCGCCAAGCAAGCTTTTTATGCACGCTTGGAATTATTAAATTAGAGATTTTGGTTTAAAGCTTTCAATTTAATTGTTTTCATAATCGATTATTTTAAATTCACGTCAGTCTAATTTTAGTATTATAAAATTCAAATCAGATGCAATATGTTCTTGTTTTAAATGTACGGTTAGTGCGTTTTAAGAGGATTGCTTATCATTACTTGGCTTTAGTAGATTTTAGGATTAATATTGCTTGGAAAACATTTTTCTTAATATCGCATCTTTATTGCAAGATAGTCATATCTCAAAAAATTAAAAATTTGTAGTTACTTAAGCAAAACCTTCTGTACATGTTGAAAAAAAAAATAAGTTTTATAGATCATAGGACTTATGTCTTGAAAAATTAAGTCGCATTTTCAATCAATCAAGTTTTTTTGTGATATGACTATGTTGCAATAAAGGAGCGATATGTATTAGAAAATGGAAATATATAAACGACAGTACATATGTATTTTCTTTCTTTGTCAACGTCGCGTCGTCTCCTTGAGTTCTGCGAACTGTGGTTAAGTCTAAAGTCTAAATTTACTGTTCCATCACAAGCAATTTCAACCCGCAATTTTATTTATTTATTTATTGGAATCTATATGGTATAAAATAAATGTTTTTTTTTTCAAAATAAAATACTAAATACTATACCATTTTGGCACCGCCAGCCACGAAAAACCAATCCAAGCAATCTTACCGTTTTAAAAATGGGGCGCTGAGCCCCGTGTAACAGTTTTAGAAAATTTTCAATTCAATTGAATTTTTAGCCAATGTTTAGTGATGATTATTTCCATTCACGGTTAAATTTTGAATTTGAATTTATTGCTGTGCATTATGATAATGTTTTACACAATTTGTTTTATAAATTAATTAATTTTTGTTTTCTTATACTTTAAGTTTTATTATTCACAAGTTAAAATGGCAAACCATTATCAGAGTAGTGGCTTCATTTCTGGTATATTCCAATATTTTGCATTATGGGCTTCCTATCTTTAAGTTTAAATAATGTAAAGCATGTGCGAGATATTATTGAATTTTTTTTTCTTTTAAGAGGCTTACAGATGTCATGTATGGATGTGTGGAATATAACTTTATTCATATATCTGCCACGGCCTTTCACGGTGGAGCAAATCCGGAATGCCCAGTTTTCTGCGCCTGAATTTGGCCTATATCTAAGAATATGTTAACTTGAGGGCCACTGAGGTTTGTGTCTTACTCACATACTTAAGAAAAACATTTCAGAAAATTCCACAAAAAAAAGTCTAACGGAGTCAAATTACATGATTTCGGTAGCCACTTCACATCATCTCCAAGTAAGTTGGCTATGCTCTTAAATCGCTTTGCATCATTGAGTTGGAATCCAATGTCGTTGGAGTCCAGATCATTCAAGCTAGACCGAAAGGAACTGGTAATCATTGACCTTAGCGTTCGCCGTTGACACTGATAATACTGCCAACATCGGGGTGATTTAAGTGCTCTCTTGGGTTTAATATAAATTAGTATACCCAGTCATACCCAAATGGGCCTTATCGCTGAAGATGTCTTTTCTATGAAAATTAGGGTCAGTTGCCTCAGTTACTCACTTTCGGGGTTAGCTGAATTTTGCACAAGTACTAGCTCAATATACGATCAGCGATGATGTTTTTGGAAGATATTGCTTTTCATAGACTTATGGGTGTGGTGCGATCGTTTACGGAGTAAGCGCTCGCGAATTTCAAGCTTCCAAACTTATTTTTCAATATGTATTGCATCCGTTCTCGCGATATAGTCAGCTCACTAGCAATTTTTCTATTACTGCGGCGTGGATTCGATCAAATCTGGCCTTCACTTTTCGGATAATTTCTGGTGTTGTTACCGCTTTTTCGTCTACTTTTTTGACGCGATGCGACACTGCCAGTATCGAGGTAACGAGCAATAGAACGGGAAACAAAAGATTTATTCACATTTAAATGCTGGAGGGCTCTAATAATAGCCACCTGTGGTTTTCCAGTCAAATATAAAGCAATCACACTATCACGCTTGAACTCCATCACGAATAACTTTTAGCTTTAGCTTGAAAATAATAAACTGAACTGTCACTAAAATAAATCTGTCTGCTGTCAGACGAGCGGTTTACAAATGATAACAACCTGAAGTTGGTTGCAATACATATCGGCCACCCTGTATATGTATGTAAACATACATAATAGTAAAACAGGTGATGAATTACTATAAGTAAAAATAAAATAGTAAACGTTGTGTTATTTAATATGAGTTGTAAATATATAAATACTGAATGTCGTCTTAATATGTACACAGTGCCTCGTTGAACATGACATGGCATACAATACTGGTAAACAAGAAAGAATTTTTGACTTTAAATGGTGAATTATCTTATCGTTTAAACGTCATGAAACATAGACGGTCATTTCAGTCGTTATGAATTAAGAACTCTATAACATACTTTCCATTTACATTTATTCATCTAGCTTAATATTGTGTAATTTATTATTAAAATTTTAATTTAATAAGACACATTTACACATACAGTAGCGAGAGAAAAATGTAACTCGATGCCATGTTATGTTCTACACCGTGTCTTGCCTTATTTACAGAATTTTGTTTATTTACAGAATTTTTGCGAATATCTTTGTTTTGGAGGTCGACAAATGTAATTTAAACCATCGGAGCCAAATAAGTTAAACTTAAATTCATTGTTCCATAAAACTTTGGCCCACTGCTCTTTTGACCAATGCAAATACCGTCTAGCAAAGTCAAGCCAAGTCAAGTCTTACTAACCTTACTTATAGGCGGCTTCTTGCCTGATCTTTTAGCTAATACATTTTCCTTACTTAATCAGTTTTTGGCTATGTGGACGCCAATAGAAACCCCTAATTGCTCGTTTGCATAATTTCTTATTTTTACCATTTGAAAGTTTTGACGGGCAGTAGATTTACGAGGTCGACCACTGCCTGTCTTTCTTTTCACGTTATTTGTTTGACGATATCGCGATGGAATCCGACAAACAGTTGATTTTATGATATTAAATTTAATTTAAATTTTTATTTTAATTACTTTAGATGATGTACTTTTACCTTTAACACATTGCGTTGCATACATATTTACTTATTTTCTAGCACGTATTACAATGTTGGAACCAGAAGATTGAGAAATATTTTTTAAGGTACATATTCATATTAATTTACTTTATTGGCCATTACATATCTTTAGTCAAGATTGCGGGTTAACTTTTCTCATATCATCCAAGTTATGTGTGAATTTTACGAATGAGTAGCGTGGCCTTATCGTAGTTTTCGTATTATACCCTGTCGCCGTGGTCTATTAGACGTAAAGATAGGGTTCAAATCCTAGATCAGACATAAAAACGAAAATATGAAAATATTTCTTCGGCGACTTCCTCTCAGCAAATTTCTAGCAAAAAATTTGAGATCAGATAAAATTGCTATGTGAAGTTTTTCAAAAATCTATCGTTCGGAGTCAACTTTAGACTGTTGTTCCCTCCACGAATGTATACATTTAACACATATAACATAAGTGGTGCGAGAAGCTAGATCGTAAACACGACTGAAGAGACGTAATGACTAATTATGTATGTATAAGCTACTCGTATTGGGATATTTTATTTACAATTAAATTATTTTGATAAAATTGTATAATTTAAGCTTCGGGTTCTTCTTATAAAAATGTTGTCATAAATATTAAAAATCTTGAAATAGTTCAGTTGGTCCTGCTGTAGGTTCATTTTTGAAAAAGAGACTATTTATTGCATTTCAACGTACTTATGATTTTATCCACACATAGCCACATAGTCTATTTAATTAGAAAGTAAAAGGAAATTGATAACTAAAACTGTTATTTTAGCCTATAAATAAGCATTCCTAATTTTTAATGAAATTTCCGTTGAAATAACAACAACAACAACACCAACTCCAACCCCCCAAAATTTTTTATCTTCCAAAAACTGTTTTTTATTTTACTTTACGCACAAATTTCTGGTTAACTCAAAAATTTTTGACCGATTGAAAAATTTAAATCTTGTTAGAAAGAGGTCTCTCCTCTTTAAAACGGTATACATGTATTTATTATTCGACTTAATATGCTATGTGTTTTGATGAAGAGGTTTGTCCGTTCATAGTAAGAAACTATACTTAAAAATATGAAATAATATGATGTGAAAAGATGTAAAACAACAATACACAAAAAAAAGGTGAAGGGTCTTCTTAACTGCAGCTGAATTTGATGTGACTAGCCGGCCGTTAATTGTTTTCGAACAATACCGAAACCTTCCGGCTAACTCCGAACTTTTAGTTAAAAAAATTTCAGAATTTTTGATGGATCTTGATTGTTTATCGGAAAGTGTGTCAATTTCAGGTTTGAACGAAATAATAATATTTGCAAAAAACACAAATACTAACCGACTTCTGGAAGTAGTGCCAACGTGAAATTGACACATTTTGTGATAAACAATCAAGATCATTTGATGAGATGACATATGTATGAATGTATATAAAAAATATAACTCGACTGTTATACTATCTCTATATCAATCTCTATAAATATATGTTCTTTTTTATTTTTGAAAAAATATATTTTATTTTCAAAATTATTACTATTCAAAGGGCAAAATGCACAAAATAACAATAAAAAATTAATTTTATTTCATATAAAATAAGGAAATAAGGGTAATGTACAAAAAAAAATATATATTTTACTCAAGTTTGATTACATTACTATAATTTTTCATACTTTCTGTATACAATGGAATGGCTGCATCCTTTTTACTGGTTTTTTACATGGTCATCGTCTTCAGAAAATACGTCCTTGTTTGTATTACATAAATATGAAATCAGTAACTTTCTATATTTTAAAAGGTGAAATTAAACTATTGTTTTATGTATTAAATAAAATCGATGCATTTACAACTGTCGTATTCAATAAAAGTTCAAAGTTCACTCTAAAATTGCTAAAATTGTTTAGCGTGCACCGAAAACGGTACACGTGACAGGGAACGTGTTAAATAATAACAACGGTAATTTTTATCAAATGATAACGCAATCTGTTCACAAGAGAACAGACTTTAAGAATATTATCATTTATCCTATATATCTTTTATTAAAGCTACTATGAATGGGCAAACTAAAGAAATATGAAAAAAAAAATTCAAACTTTCCAAGTTTACCTATATCGGTCCATCTCTCCTCTTTCCAACAAGTTTTAAATTTTGGAAATCGGGTCAGAAATATTTCAGTAATCCAGAAATTTGTGCGTAAAGATAAACAAAAAAAAAAAAACAATTTTTCTACTCAACTAACTGAACAACGTGGACTATGTAGTTAGTTACTCGGATGTATTTTCACTGTCGCACTGTATAATTAAAGTAATTTTCATAAGCTTATCCAGATTAAAAACAGAGATAGACAAGATGTTATAACAGTAGTAATTAGACAAATACACTCTAAAGGAAAATGTTAACGTTAAAGAGTTAATGTTGAAAGAGAAATCATATACGTATGTGAACAATTTTTCATTTGTAAAGCATAATATTTATTTAAGGGCAAAACAAAATCTGTAGAATAAGGCCAAAGCATGTATTCATTTATCTTCATTATTTTCATTTGATTTTTTTTTTTATTAAACCAGCACTCAGGGGATGACCCCTACTCATGCAGTGCATTGTACAGGTTTAGGATAGGTGAAAAGAGGGAAGATGCGAACGGTAAGGTATAGTTGATATTGGTGACTATAAAATGGCCAGTGCAATACCTTCACCATTAGACAGTATACAGCAATCGTCCCCAAGAAGCCCGCAGTTTCTCACACCACTTATGTTGTGTTGCGGGTCCTACAGTTTAAAGTTGACTCCGAACGACAGGTTTTTTTGAGAAACTTTTTCAAGAAGAGAAAGAGAAGAAATCGCCGAAAAAATACTTTTTGTATTTTTTTATTTTGATGTCTGGTCTGGGACTCGAACCCTGGCTTTACGTCTAATAAGCCAGTACACTACCTACTAGACCACGGAATCTGTTTCTTAGGGAAAGAAAATCTATAGATTCTTCATGTTCACATACTAAGGTGATATATGTATGTGGTATGAGGTTGTAAGAACATATTTGGTCAATTCACACAAGCCCTTGTATCGTTGTATTGAGTGTATTGTTGGACGATTCTACAACAGTGTACGCTTGTTGTTGATAATTTTCGTGTAAAAATCCGATACACTTATACACATTTTTTACATATGTTTTTAATAGTCATATTGGTTTCGTGCTATTAAATTATGTGAATGAAAAAAATGTGTATGTATATGTTTTTTAAAAAGTTGTGTTGATGTCGTGCTGTCGAATTGTTTCAGTGCCATAAAAATACGTTTGGAATACGAGATACACAATACAGTATAGCAAAAAACCAAGTGTATTCAATACAACATACACGATACAAAGTTGTGTGAATTGGCCAATTGGCACAATTTGAGAATCATGAGCTGTTAAGTAAATAATGACTTAAATTTACGAATATTTCATTATATGTGCCATAACTTTTTTTTTGTTTTAAAAAGGAAGTTATCTTTTGATTGTGATGATATATTAGAGGCATATGTACATAAATACATTATATTTGTTGTTATAGTGACGAATATTGTCAGTGGAGTTGTACTCTTTCCTAAAAGATGCTGCTGCCAAAATTTCCGATGAGATGTCAGTGGGATATAAGAATAGATGTATGCATTTATCTTTTAACAGATGGAAGGGTCTTGTTGAAAACTTGTCTGGCTTCTTCTACTAAACCTAGACGTTTTAGATTTGTTGTTTCATTTTATTTTGTTTATATAAGCATGAACTTGTAAATATCGTTCGACAATATAAATGGTTTCACATATTAATAAGGAGAATATGAGGGTAATTCATCTCTGTAATTCAGTTAAATGCATTTGACCGCAATATTATAATAATTGTCTGAAAATATAAACCTAGATGCAGTACCATTTGCCTACCAGTAAGTAAAGTCATTTTAAATTAATTCAAATATTTTGAGGAAAAATTTTAAGGTGATATTTATCTAAAGATTCTGTCAATCCCATAGGATTTTTTTACTGGAATATTCATACAATATTGTTATGTTCCCATTTTTATATTACTTAATAATTACTTAATGTAATTGATCTTTACAACACTTCAGTCAGGATTACAATCGATCTTTTAGCAGCACTCATGTTCTGTGAGTTAATTTCATCCATAAGTTCCGCCACTTACATATAGTTTAAAGTCGACTTCAAACGCCAGATTTTTTTGTGAAATTTATCGTGGCAATTTTTGGCGCTCTCAATAACATTAAAGGATTTGAGTGAGATAGGAACTTTATCAAGAATTTCTCATATTTCTCGGAAGATTTTTCAAATTGTGTTTTAAATCATGGCACGCTAAGATATTTTATATTGCCGGCTTATGGATATAATATTGGGATTTCCATAATTGCCATCCATATATTTTTAATTCAATTAAAATTAATTTTTCTTCTTTTAAGGTAATTTGATTATTTAGCCCAACGGTGTTATTGTTGCTATGTGCGTCTAAAATCCGAATATGCTCCAGCTCTCAGTAGATAATTGACTATTCCATAATTAATAAAAGTAAAGTCGCCTTAGCTTATTAGGTATTGTGTTGTTATATTAGACGTTAAGGCTTAGTCCAAAGGGGGGTCAGACATCGTCAACAAAACGAAATATGAAAACTTCGGCGACTTCCTCTCAACAGATTTCTGCCATTATTTTTGTTTCTTGAGACGGTTTCAATCTTGTGGTAAAGGTACAATTTGTCTAATACTTATTAATTTCAACTTCATTTAATTACATATTCTTAACTTACTCCTTAAATATGCGATTTTTTCTTTTTCCACAATTTTTTTTATGTAATGGCTAAATGTATGTACATTATTAAAAAATACTAAAAAAATTATACAGGGTGGCTGATATGTATTGCAACCAACTTCAGGTTGTTACCATTTGTAAACCGCTCGTTTGGCAGCTGACAGATTTGTTCCAGTCACAGTTCATTTTATTATTTACAAGCTTACAAAAGCATTTTGATCTATTGCATGAAAAAAAAAAAATTTGTCGTGATGGAATTCATGCCTGATAAACCACAGGTGGCTATTATTAGAGCCCTCCGGCATTTAAATGTGAATAAATCCTTTATTTCCCGTTCCATTGCTCATTACCGTGATACTGGCAGTGTTGCATCGCGTCCAAAAAGTGGACGATAAAACGGTAGCAACACCAGAAATGATCCGAAAAGTGAAGGAAAGATTTCATCCAAATTCACGCCGCAGTGGTAGAAAAATTGCTCGTGAGCCGAACATATCGCTAGAACGGATGCAATACATATTGAAAAATGAGCTTGGACTACAGCCGTTGAAGTTCCAAAAAGTGCAAGAGCTCACCGATGGACAAAAAAAAGTTAGACTGGAAAGAGCCAAGGAGTTACTTCGCTTGCACGAAAGTAGCCAGTTACCGAATTTGGTTTTCTGCGATGAGAAGCCATTCCAAATTGAGGAGTTTGTGAAAGTACAAAATGATCGGGTTTACTTGCCACAGAGGCCAGCTAAAAATTTACACCTGCGATTGGCTACCAGAACTAAAGCGCCGCCGATGGTAATGGTGTGGGTCGCCGTAACGGCCGATGGTCTCTCCCCGCTCGTATTCATCGATGGTGGGTTCAAAATAACTTCGGATTATTATCGGGAAAATGTCTTAAAGACAGTGTTGGAGCCCTGGGCAGACAAACATTTCGGCCACAGACCAACAGGACTCAGCACCACCACACTCAGCACGCTTCAGATAAACAGATACGTCACGCGGCGTTTGACGTTTAACTTAGAAAGAGACAGCAAATATAACCAAAAAGTATTTCTGTCCCTCTCTGACTGCCTGTCTGTTTGTTTATGTTTTTTTTAGATTTCGGGGTGGATTTTTATTATTCTATTTTGGTAGAAATTTATGATATTTTTGTAGAATATTAGAATAATTTTGGAAGGAGATGAACCGTTTTATTAGGAAAACGTAATTCGGAATTAATATATTTTTTATGATACCTTTCATCGATCGTCACTAACTTAGTATTCAACCAATTTAGAGGTATATTTATAAATTCCTGAAACAAAAAGTTAGTTAATTAGAGTTCTGCACACGGAACTTTTCTCAATGTGAAGGGAAATTTTAGCAATTTCGATTCGTAAAAAAAAAAAAAAATTACGGACTTTTTTTCATTCAAGAAATTAATAAATACTGGTAATATACATAAATTTATACAAGAAAAGATTTTTATAAGCAATATGTCTTATTTGATCTTGATATATTTAGCTTCTTACTTTCCTTTTGCACAATAAACTATATTCATTGCGACCAAAAACAACATACAAATCTATTAATAATCAAATATTTACATATTTTTAACATTTTCAGTGAAGAAATTAAAAAATACTCCAAATTTGCCCTTTTTTAACTGAAAACAAATGTTTGGTTACATTTAATTTCTCAACTTTATCCGCCATTTTTCACTCCGTATATCTGTTGCTTCTAACACATTTGTTTTGCAAAAACTTTTAACATCTTTTTTTTCCTCTACGGGGAGAGTTAAAACTGCTGATTTTAGCGTTTTTAAAACTTCATAATTGTCGCCACTGGTTATACTCTGGCTGCAACCAAGAATGGCTTACAAAATTGGTTCCTCGCTTTATTTCTAAAGCACAATGCCCACCAAAATCTCCGAATCTTAATCCCTTGGACTTTTGCGCCTGGGGCATTTGGGAGCGTAAGGTTCTCCCTAAAAAATACTAAACTGTCGATCAGCCATTTTCGTGCAGCCTGTGATGGCATTGTCGGCCGTTTGAAGGCCATAATTCGTACCAAAGGTGACCAATTCGAACAAATCTAAACTGATTCTAAAAATTTATTTCATTTTTTGCTTTTGAACAATAAAATTAAAAAAAATTTAAAAAAATATAGCGCTTTACTTTGTTGCATTATATATCAGCCACCCTGTATTTATAAGAAATTTGAGTTTTATTTACAAAGGGTTTGTTGCCAAATGGCTACTCGAAAGATCGGTGCTTAAACTGAATTTATATTACTACAGATGATGGCAACGTACAGTTTGCATCAGAAATAAATACATATGTTTATATGTATACTTATACACTGGCAGCCAAAACTAAAGAAACATTACGCAGCGACCTGTTGTTAATCATTTACCTTAAAAATTTAATTCCGAAAAAGAATGCGTGTACGAACTATTAGAAAGTATTAGCAATAAAATTCACAAACATACATATGTATAACTGACTTATTTTATTTATATTAATTAGCTATAATTAATAAATTTAGTACTACGACATTTGATGCATGTCATATTTCAGTGGTATAGCCCGCTATGTCGAATTTTTTCTCTTTTATTTTTATTACATACGTACATAATTGGTCATTACAACTCTTCAGTCAGGATTATGCGATGTTGTGTGCGTTAATTTTATACATGAGTGGCGGGACCTACAGTTTAAAGTCGACCCCGAACAACAGATTTTTGAGAAGCTTTTCATGGCAACTTTATTTACTCTCAGAGAGACTAGATTAGGTTTGATAAAACTTCTAATTTTAGAACGTAGGAGGGCTGTTGCAGGGGATTGTTTTGTTTTTAATCTAGTTAAAGGTGTTTTGCTTTGAAACCTGAATTTCAGTATTCTAGCAAGATTTTCACGGCACTATCGTCCTCTTTCTTTAGATTTTTATAGAACGAATTATAGATGTAATTTTCCTTTTCATAATGATGATTTTAACTTATATTATGATTTTATTGACTTTAATTGTAGTGTTTGTAATATAAAACGTAGCTTATATGCTGGCATTAATTTGTAAATTATTATATAAAAATGTATTCTCGTTTTTGTCTTAAGTAGTTCCGGTTTATTGTTACTTTATTCAGCGTGTGATTCAGTTCTGTCCTCTACAGTCCGGACTGTGGTATTTACGTGTCCTTACGTAATGGGGACGAGCCCTCCGCGTTAGGGTTGGTTAGTGTGAGGCCCGGGACGTTCGAAAAAAAAGCTTGAAATTTGGAAAGATACATCTCAGAATAAACTCCAGAGTGACGGGCCATTGGCTTTACTTATCTTGTCATACTTCTTGAGGTGGAAGTGTTTGAGCTGGTCCCTTTTACTTCTTAGCCTTAATTTGCTGTTCCACAGTGCTTCACCTTCCACATTAGGAGCACTTGTTTCTATTTTACACAGGCTCTTCCCCAACTCTGCTAGAAAATCTGCTTGTTTCAGAATATCGGAATCCTGAACTCAATTTTGTTTAAGAACTCTTTTGTAAAGCAACCATGCATTTTTTTAACTTATTGTTTAATTATTTATAATATTACGACGATTTATTTATAATACTATGACGATTTTTCTCTATGATTATATTTGGACATTTTACTTCAATTCTTTTTTTCACTTTTCGGTTGGCTTCTAGAAACAATACGTGCTATTGTACAACACTTTGCCACTAAACACGCGGTGTAGACAATTAGCAACATACAATAATTGAATTGTTTACACATTTAACTATTTTTTAAAATTTTTTTATTACTGAAATTAATAATATGTACTTACATTAGCTTAATCGAAAATCGAACTTTTTGGAAAAACAGGTGTTTTACTATACCACCGACAAAAATGTGCAAAACAACGATTTCTATTACATTTTTTCAAGTTCAGATAAGCAGATGTTGTAAGACAGTGTTAAACCAATAGGCCCTAATGTACAAAATTGCGTGTATATATATTGAATATGTATATTTGTTTTTAAACGGGTTTATTGCCAAATATCAACAGTGCGCATTTAATGGTTAAATATTTGTTTATTATCGAGATCGAATTCAGAAATTATTTGTCCACCGTCTGTAAATTTGTTTCTCTTCATGTTTTCACATGACCTTATTTTTTTATTTGAAAAACAAATAAAAAAAAATGGCATTTTGGATATGTAATTTGTACGAACACAATAAAGAATTTTATTTTAGTTTATATCTTGCGAAAGAATCCGTGTATATCCACACTTCAATTGAAAATAATAAATATAAACTACATACATAGATACATATGTATATAGTAATTTGTATTAAACTTGCACCATTTATTGCCTTACAAAATACGAGTACAAACTATTATTTTCCATTATATTCAAGCATACAGACCTAATGCGCCTGTTATGTATGTAAGTAATTTTACATGTATTGTATAAACAATATACATACATATTTGTATGAACAAGTTTCTTAAGCATTCACCGTTAGTGGAATTTTAAATTTAAAAGCGATGTAGAATTCGAAAGATCGGTGCTTAAATTAAATTTTTATTATTACAGATGAGTAAGAATGAATACATATGTATGTATGTATACTTATACACTGGCATCCAAAACTAAAGAAACTTACATTATTCGTTTGCCTTAAAAATTTAATTCCGAACTATTACAAAGTATTACTAATAAAATTAACAAACATGTTTACATACATACATAATTGGTCATTACAACCCTTCAGTCAGGATTATTAACCTAGTTTCTCACACTACTTATGTTGTGTGTGTTAATTTTATACATAAGTGGCGGGACCTACAGTTTAAAGTCGACTCCGAACGACAGATTTTTGAGAAACTTTTCACGGCAATTTTATTTTTACTCTCAGAGTTTTTGCCAGAAATCTGCTGAGAAGAAATCGCCGAAAAAATACTTTTTGTATTTTTTATTTTGTAAAGTATAAAGTGGTTATTTTATGTCATTATTTATCTTTTGTGTCTGATTGTTTATAAAAAAAATTAAAAAAAAAAATTGTAGAAAAACAAATTTTTTTAGATACGTGCTGATTTGCGCTACCACTAAGGTTGTTCAGAGGGATACCGGGAAGCATAAGAGCGGATTCTACAATAAAAGTTGTGCCAGAACATCAAGAATATTTGAATAAATTGTAAATTATGTAGAATACAAATATAAAAGGAAATTAAAAAATTAGTAAACAAAGGAATGTATATACAGTGAGCAAAAAAATGGGTACACTTTTTGAAAAAAACTAACAAATAAATTATTCTATAGGATTTTGTCCAAGATGACTTTCTAGAGAATCTGGTCGCCGTAGTCAAAGAATCACAACCCTTTGTGTCTAAAAATGTTGAATTTTGTAGTTTCGATGGTTATTTTCTGTATACGTAATCAATAGAGAAATGTTTATAATCAAAATCAATCCTTAGTATTTAACCAATTTAAAGGTATATTCACAAATTCCTAAAACAAAAAGTTATGAGTATATATTTTGTTATATTTTTCTTTTCACTTAACTTTGCCCATGGAACTTTATTATTTGTCAAGGCAAATTGCTTACAGTTCGATTAATAATGAAAAAATTTCCGAATTTTAACTTTTTCATTCAAGAAATTAATAAATACTCGTAATATTCACAAAGTCCTACGAGAAAAAAATTTGATGAGCAATATGTCTTATTTCGTCTGATATATTTAGCTTCTTGTTTACGCTTTGTACACGAAGCTGTATTCATTGTGACCAGAAACCACACACATTTCGATTAATAATTAAATATTTACAAATTTTTCAAATTTTCATTTAACAAATTAAAAAATATTCCAAATTTTCCCCTTTTAACACAAAATAAATGTTTATTTACAGCTATTTTTGATTTTTTCCAGCTGTTTTCAACATTTCTATCTTGGTAGCTATGATTTAGTACATCGAAAACATGGTTGTATTTCATAAATCCAACTTAAAACCAATTCAAAAAAGGTTTTAAGATGGTTTTAACGTAATAATTTTGTATGGTAAAACCACGTTTTATTTTTGGTTTTAACGATAAAACCAATTTTTGCTTTAAAACCACTCGGTGTGAAAACACTGTTATATTTTTTATAAAATTACAATAGTCTTCTAATTTCAACTTCATACAAAATTTTTAATACACATTTTTCTTTTAATTTTAATTTTTTTTGGTTTCACAAATTTTTATTAAGTTTCAAATTTAAATTTTACGATTATAGCACCAATTTTTTTTTAATCTAAGCAAATTTGTTACATCTTTGTGGATGTTACAGAACGAAAGATAGAAGACAATTAATGAACAAAACAAAATTAGAAAATATAAAAGCTTTATTCTGCACAGCAGCACCCTTTGTTGCGAATTTGCCATCGTTTTAACAATCCTGTTTATGTCGCCAGGAATGGGAGTTATTGATCAGACATAAACAAAGAGCACTTTCGAAATTGCCATTTCGATCACGACTGCCAGCATTATGTCCCAGGTTTCTCAAGTTTCGTTAATGTCATACAGCGATAGTAATGATACATGTTTAGTTGAAAATGAAAACTGTGTCGGAAAACAGGACTACAGAAAACCTCTGTCTGTTAAATCAAAGGAAGATATTGAAAAAATAGTTTTACCTAATCCGTACCTTAATAAGATGAGCCACAATGAATGTTGGCCACTCTCCGAGACAAGCTAAGATTCGGCCTCATAATAAAACAGATGAACAAGACATAAAGCTTTTAAAACAATATCTTGAAAAACTTTTAGCTGAGCCGTCACATTATTGTAGAGTGAAAAGTACTAAAGTTTATTTGCCACAAGAATTTCAAAACAAGCAAATCTTTATAGGTGCTATACGGAATATATGAACGATAAGAACCTCAGCGTTATGTCGAATTGGGTTTTCAGACAGGTTTTCCAAAAAGAATTCAATTTAGGTTTTTATTTGCCAAAAAAAGAAAAGTGCACTAATTGGAAAAATATTAAATATCCTGATGAAGAATAAATAAAGTCGCTTTCTGAATTCCAATGAGTATATGATGCATATAAGAGAGATAGATGAGACCAAGGCTAATTTTTTAAGAGATCAAAATAAAAGCAAAAATGTTTCAAGTTTTGTTTGCGCCAGCTTCGATATGCAAAAAGTTTTGAATACGCAAATTCAAAATGGCGTATTTTTTATAAAAATTAATCAGATTTGCGATTGCCATATTGGATCCGCCGTTTTTAATTTTTTAAAACTGAATGAAGATCTGTAATCAGCGACCCCAAAAGCCCCTCAGTAACAATTTTCAAGTAAATCTGATTAATTTGTATGAACCTCCGTAATGTGTATCTTTTTCTCTTACTTTAAAGGTGCGCGCATGCAATTTACCTTTGGGCAAAGATCAACTGTCAATTTCTTATAATAGCGGTGGTTCTAGCACGTCAGTGTTTAGTTCTAAGATTTAGCCAGAAACGCTATTTTAGGAGTTTCAACTCCCTTTTTCTCAAAAACCTGACATGATAGAAAGTTTTTGTTCTTTTTCAGATTCGAGTTCCGCGCGCAAAATACATTCGGAAACACATGGAGCCATCTTATTTGCAAAACCCATGCAGGGCTGCGAAATCTTCTTCTACTCTACCTGTGCCACAATACCTTTGTACAATAAAACATTTAAAAAATATATTTATTATAAAGGTGAATCTCCAAATTCAATTTGATTTCATCAGCAAATTTTTGCTAAAATAGAGCACTTTTCAATCCTTACACTTTACTTCACCTGCACATTTAATTGATCATAAAACGTTATTTGGCAATAATTTTCTTATATTTCGACGAACGCTTGTTATCTCAATAACGGTCTCGAACTTTTCACTTACGTAGTTTAGAAACTTTTCGGAACATTACGATAATACATAACATTATTGGTCATTACAACCCTTCCGTCAGGATTACGACCTAGCTTCTCACACCAATTATGTTGTGTGCGTTAATTTTATGCATGAATGGCGGGACCTACAGTTTAAAGTCGACTCCGAACGACAGATTTTTGAGAAGCTTTTCATGGCAATTTTATTTACTCTCAGAGTATTTGCTAGAAAGAAAGAAGAAATATTTTTTTCACAATTTCGTATTGATGTCTGACCTGGAGTTTGAAACTTGGCCTTACGTCTAATAAGCCAACACACTACCTACTAGACTACGGCGAATAGTATTCTTTAATTAAATGTATTTTTTGTATTGCCTTCGAATTGGATATTTATACTTTCCAACTTCTGAATCCTGCTACTAAAGTTTTGATGCTAATTTTAAAAAAAAACTGCCAGTTGTCGGGTTAATCATTTTAACATTCATTGTGAATGATTTCAATTTCAAATTATTTACTAAACCAATCAGCTGAAAATGTTGATCTTTTTATTTATATTTCTTTTAAACAAAACAGAAGCATTTGTTGTTGATTTTGTTTTTATAGCCATACATCCATATGTATTGCAATGTAATATATGTACATATGTATGTATGTAGTGTTCGCAGAAGCAAACACTTAAAAAATTAAAATGTTTTCAGTAATAGTTGTGTTTTTTTCGAAGTTTATATACATTTTTATATTTTAACAACTGACTTTAAGTTACTTAAAAATTAGCCAACTTTAAGCTATCTTTGAATAACCAACTTTAAGTTAGTTAAAAATTAGCTAACTTTAAACTAACTATTATACAACTGATTTTAAGTTAGTTGAAAAGTTATGCAGAATCGGACAATTGACTACTGCCAATGACACCACCATGTGAAAATAGTCAGTTGGCCCCATTAAAAATAATCTAAGAGTCAACCACAACTAGCTGAGAAAAAGTTAACTTATAATGCATTAAAAGTTAGTTGAGTTGCCGGCAGGGCATTTGTTCAAAAATATTTTCTTTTGCAATACCAAAAATGACCAGTATACATAATTGTGTATAGATATGTAAGTGAATGTATCCAAGTGTATGTGTAGATGTAATGTGGAGTGTATGTAGAGATGTAATTGATTTTGTTTTTATGGACAGAGTGTTCACATAGAAGCGTACCTATCAAAATGAGTAAATATTTAACATTAATAAGCCTACTACGGCGACTTCATGACAAAAGTTTAATAAACCAAAATGTTCATGTATGCAGATTTACATACGTATGTATATATAATTCTTTTTTTATTTACAATCTATCCCAAAGGATAATAAGTAAATTATATAAAGTTCAATCAATAACATTGATTGTTGAATTCCAATGAGAACAACAATATCGTCTTTAAATACAATTTTTATAAACTTGTTTAAATTTTAGTTGATAATATTAATATTATTTATATTATATTTTCATTTAAATTGTTATTTACAAAAAAAAAAAAAAAAAAATGCAAGACATTTTGATACAAATTTAATTATGGTGTTTTCTTTTCTACAAAGAAAATGTCACCCTCTTGCAAGGTGAATTAAAAAAATTTTTGACCCTGTTGTAATGTTAAATTTTATTTGAGAAAAACATTACAGAAATATTAAAAAAGGGTATGCCCTGTGTTTACCATTTATAAAGAAAATGTTGACTACGTTGAAATAAATTCAGTAATTCTTCTTCATCAGATTTATTTCTATTTTCGCAAATAAAGTAGATGCTCCAATATCCATATTTATATTTTTCTTTTCAATAAAAAATGTAAATATGAAAAAGGTCTTGCCAGATCGCTAATTTTTTAACTTTATTTTTTTAGAGCTTTTTTTATAACAAAAAAAAAAAAATATTTTGACACTGTTCTAACATTGAATGCAATTTTTTTATATTACTGGTCATGTAGCTTTAATAATGTAATGCTTCCTTACTCAACAAAACAATAAAAAAAATAACTTCAAATTGGACAACAATACCAGGCGACTTTTTTTAAATATCATCTGGTAGCCCTATAAATAAACAAAAGTCATCTGCTTTACAGGGCATTATCAGCACTCTCGATTTATACAGGGCATAAAATGCAATGCCCCCCACCATTGGCAAGTGTGAATTATTTAGAATAAAACATACCATCCTTTTAGAGGGCGAAACATTTTTAAGAAATAAACGCAAAATTGCATTTTACGTTAATAAAATGCACATTTTTTCGTAGAAAACACCATTAGTGTCGAAATGGCAAGTCCAATATATGATTCCTCTTCAGTATTTTTACTTCGTTTGTGTCGTCTAGAATGTTATAGCGAGCAGACTGCAATGTTTACTTAACCTTTGTAGGTAATTTTCACTTAATCTGGAAATTTCATTTTTAACCATTGGAACTGATAGATCATCATGGAAAGCTTTGTTTGATATGAACCAAGGCGCGTTGACAGTAGACCTTTAAGTTTTTGATTGATATCTTTGTAGGATTTCGATATTAGAATTACTGGAGGTTCCCTATAATTGTATACCGTAAGTCCACACCGGTTTTAATATCGTTTTATGGATGATTAGTTTATTTTCAAAGCTGAATTTGGTCTTAGAACCCAATAACCAATTGAGCCGTTTGCTTTTTACATTTAAGTATTGTTTTTTAGCTTTAATATGGGTTTGCCATGTAAGATCATAGCTTTTAAGTTTTGTTTTTTTATGAATATCTAGCATATGAATGCACATATTTACATACATAAATACATACATACATATGTACGTATGAGTATGTTTTTCATGGCCATTTTGGCAACTACTGAATACTTAAGTTCATCTTTCGTAGTTTGCTCAATAATATTTATTTCTAGGCGTCTGTATTAATAATATACATGCATACATACATATGTGCAGTTTTATTTTTGTTTTCATTTTTAATTATTTGTAGACGTTTAGTTTTTTAATGTACATATGTATGTATGTATGTATGTACATATGTATTTTATGAATAAACAAATAACGGAGCATTTTCAATTTCAAATCTTTATAGGTACACAATTTGAATGTACATATGTACATACACATGTGTAAAGGCAGATAAATCCCTGTATGAGCGTATTCTTCTGTGCATATATGTATGTATATGTAGATGAAAGTTTTTCGTCGACATTTGCTCGCGAGTACGTCCATTCAAATATATGAATATACATACATAAGCATGTACTCACTTGAATTCAATGGTACAGAATAAAAGCAAAAAATAAAAAAGTTTTCATCTCTTGTGGTGGTCGTTTCAGCTTTGACGTCAGAGCGATTATAGTCAACGGCATGTTGGATTATTGCACGTCATTCGTCAAAAAAGATGAATCAATTGAATTGAGAATGTTTTAATGAAAATTTATTAAAGTGGGATACAAAGAAGTGAAGTAAGTGTATTATTAATGATGACCTGCATCGAAAATTACTAAAAATCGAACGTTTTTAAACAATTTATTTTTATTAATTCTTATTATATGTACATATGTATATGTTCTTTCATTCTCAGTTTCAATGAATTTAGTATTCATTAATTAATAATATTGATATACGCATGAATTCTACCGGTGCGTATTTGTACACATATTTATATACAGTTTGTCAAAAAAATCTTTACACATAGAGAAAAATTAAGAAAACTTTGAAAAATTCATTGATTTCCAATATAAATTTTAAATTTTTTCAAACAGGATTTTATAAACATATGTTTTGTTAATATAATAAATAAAAAACTTTAATAATAATGTCAATATTCTAATATAAAATATTAAAAAACAAAAACAATTCAATTTTACTGCTGTCAAAAAAATGTTTGCACACTTGAAAAAATGTTAAGAATTATGCAATTTTTTTAAATATATAGTGCTAATATTTTATGGGTCCGCCTTGAGCATTAATTACCGCGTGCAGACACCTTCTCATGGATTGAATAATCTTCGGAATGTCATATTCAATGATATTTTTTCCCACTCTTCTTTGATGAAGTTTACCAAATTGTTTTTATTTGTGGGCGATCTTTTCCCTACCTTTTTCTTTAGATGAACCCACAAATTTTTATCAGGACTTTGGGTAGAAGTATCAGTAACTTTGGTGTAGTTGTAAAGTAACCTGGAATGACATAAATAAGATTTATGTTAATGATCATTATCTTGATAGTACTTGCAATTAATTTTATCCGGATTAACCGGGTCAATAAAACCAATTTTCTTGAAGCTGGCGGTCAGTCCATTTTATAAAATATCAAGATGTACTTTCATGGTCATTATTTCGTCCAAACACTAACTCCTTTGCTGGATATACAGCCGAATACCATTACAGACAGTTTTCTAAACTTTACTGCAGGGATAAGATATTTATTTTCTAGTGCTTTCAGAGGCTTACGCCAAATTCTTTGCAGTCCGCCATGATAATAAAGCATTATTTTCATCTCATTTGAGAAAATAACTTCGCCCCAGTACTCCGAAGGAAGTGAAATGTATTCAGTGGCATATCTTAATTTCTTTTCGACATTTTATGCTGACAGCAGGAGCTTTTTCCTAGTCATTCTTGAAGAATATTTGTGTTATTGAAGAACATTTCTGATGGTTTCTTGGAAAACACGTAACCCAAAGCCTTTTTCCACTTGAAGAGCTAATCATCTAGTACTGGATTGCAGGCTTTAATACAGGGTTCTAATAATTTTTCTCTCAACTCGCTGTGTCATCTTTTTTGGCCTGTCTGAAGATTCCTTTAAACCAAGTCTTCCTTCTTTTTCAGCACGGGATATAATATTATATACAGTCCTGATGTTTAGGTAGAACATATCGGCGAATTCCTTGGCAGATTTGCCTTTGTAGTAGTTGAAATAGGCCAATTGTATAATATTTTTTGAACCTCGTTGCCCTAGCATTTTTTGTATTCAAAAATAAGGACACTTGTTACATAAAAAAAGGATCCCTTCGTTACTAAAACGTTATTTACCCCTCTCACATTGCATCTCATTTGTAAAAAACCCAAAATGAACAACCTTTTTGGGAAATAACGCCATATTTTTGTAATTTTTTTATTATCTTCATTCAATATGCAAAGATTTTTTTGACACATTTTATATTGAGTAAAGTTCTATTGTTGTTGTTATTATTGTAATGTGTGTTAATATTAGGGAACTATTGGTGCCTTATGGTCGTAAACAAGTACAGTTATAGAATGTGTGCAAAAATAAAAAAATATAGAAAGATTTTGTTGTTGGAATTCTTGAATAAAGATAAAATTTTACATTTTTTTGGTGTGTGCAAAGATTTTTTTGACAAACTGTACATAGATGATTACAACTGCGGTGTAATTGTTATAACGAATAATTTTCCCCTATTAGTTGTAAATGCCGAATTAGCACAATTTATTATTTTTAGAGTACTATTTCGTCAGAAATTTAAAAACAGAAATTATAGTGTAAATGAATATGTTACAGAAACTGTTCTAATTGATTTTAAACTTTCATAATTTATGGGAATAAAAAAGTAATTTTATAATAAAAGGAGCTAGCTATCGGCTTATTGTAATAGCTGGTAGATACAAACTATTGAATTAAATTTATTTAGTAATGAAAAAAAAAAACAATAAAATTGAATAAGAATAAATAATTAATACGAACCTTTCTCTTTAGTGTAACAAATCTAAAGTTACATAAACTAAGATTTCGTTTGGAAATTGACAGAGGCACGAGAGACCCAAAGTCCAAAGTCATTGAAAATAGCTAAAGACGAAGAAGCTGCAAATGATGGTTAATTATTTCGATCGATTAACTTGTGTGAAACAGTGCAAATTTCTCTTCGGAATGAAAATTGGTTTCGGAATATAGTCACTAAATTCAAAAAGAAAAAAAAAGAGAATAGCTTTGAATTTAAAGTAATTAATAAGTGTTAGAGGTCTACAAATTATTTGAGGGCCACAAATCACAGCAGTCTTCAAAATCAACATAAGGTATGCCATCGGTTAAATTCGACCTAATTCATTAACCGAGTCAAGAAAGATGGGACATGTCTGATGCGTTCTACCTAAAGAAATTATGGCGGACGTTAGAACGATGTTATATTTCATACATAATAGCATTAATATGGTTGATAATGACAATTCAAAAGCTCATACACACTTCAATTTAATTAATTTCAAAGATTTTCTACCGCTTAAAAAGCGGAAGAATATGGAATATGGAAGTATACACAGACAAAGCAAGAAATACTCAGCCAGAAAAATAACAAGGCCAGACTTTCGTACATTGAATTATATTTGTTATATTTCCGTATTTTTAATTTAGGTGGGAGAGTGGTGCAGAAATACATGTAATAATTTTTTTACTACATACAATCTTACCATTGAACTTCTTTGTCGGAATATTACTTAAGTTGGTGCTGTCCGTAAAAATAAAACTTTTTTGTCACCAAAATTCAAGACATGAAAAAAGGCCTTCCAAAAAAAAAAAAATAAATTTGTTCTCGTCTTGAGTTCTTTTGATCATTCAGCCGATGTAAGAGATGATGAAAAAAACCAACTGGTTGCGAATTACACATCTATGCGCATCACTAAGCGATGGAAAAGCGAGAAAAGTTTTACCACATGGACCATCACTCAAGAAACTTTCTCAAAAATATTCAAGAACAAAATGATCACACAAGTGCCATGCAAACACACACTATTGGCCAGAAATTTACCAAATAAACGTCAGAGATTTCTTTTGTCTCTTGACAAAGGAAGGAATTTAAATAAGCATTCCACTAAATTTATTTGCAAAGATAAATAAAATTGTCACAAAAATTCCCAAATTTGGTATACGTTAGTTTTAAAAATATAATTATTATTAATAATTGCTCTGAAGTCGCCGTAGTCTAGTAGATAGTATGTTAGTTTATAGACGTAAGACCCGATTTCAAATCCCGGGTCAGACATCAAACGAAAATATGAAAATATTTCTTTGACGACTTCCTCTCAGCAGATTTCTGGCAAAAACTCTGAGAGTAAATAAAATTGTCATGAAAAGTTTCTCAAAAATCTGTCGTTCGGAATCGACTCATGTATAAAATTAACGCACGCAACATAAGTGGTGTGAGAAGCTAGGTCGTAATCCTGACTGAAGGGTTGTAATGACCAATGGTATATGTATGAATTGCTTAGGAAGGGCTTATTTATTTTAGTTATCATTATTCTTTTATTATACTAAATAAAAAAACTACAAAATAAATGAATTTCTTATATTGAATATGAAATTTGGGTTACATTTTAAAGTTGGGTCATATTGACGCAAAGGATCATAGGAAGGACAAATATCAAAGGGATGCAGAAGGGTTAAGATCCCTAATATAATACTGTAACTGTTCACGAGTAGATTTATTGTAAGTTTCCCGCTATATTTGTCGGGGCTAACAATCTGCATTTTTCAAAAATTTAATAACGGTCAGATGTTGAATGTTCTACATCGGTAAACGTTCCAGGACATGAAAGACTGCACTTTTCCAATCCTGGGGTTAGATAGTAATAAAATTCGAGCCAACAGTCTGACAGATATCATATTCTAATATTGTTAGTAGTGTGTTTATATTATCTGTAGGTTGTAACAACGAAAAGATATTAAAGGGAACTTTAAAGTTCACTTTAGCTAAAGTTACCTTTAACTAAACCCAACTTTAACAGCAACTTGTAATAATGGCTCTTAATCTGTTACATTCCTATACTAATATATTACGACGTTTTTGTTTTTGTGTAGTTCTAGTGTAGTACGATGTGTTCTTGTTGTTGTTTGTTTATCTTGGTTTGAATTATTTTGGTGCTAATTGATACACGTAACAATAACACGTAACACGTAAAATCTAACCCCATTATTGCTAAACAACTCTTACCGATATATGTGCCATCAAGTGAGACTGTCGGATACAATTTCTGACGCTGTTATCGGTGCTGAGGATAAAACAGCTTTATAACTAATATGATTAGTTTGAGCAAATCATGCAGAGGAACTGCAAACTACGATACCAAATACATCTCTTAGGAGTTCCACATTTTTACAATTAGAGGTGACGTGCTATTTGGCTCAATATTTAGAATGATTTGAATGGCTTTTCTAGTAAATTATCAACATATTAGCCAAAGGGTAGACAAAATATTTCAGATCTTATTGAATTTGAAGCGATTTAAATGTGCCAAGAGACTGGACATTACATCTCTTGGTATCATTCGTTTACTACATTTTGTTACTATTTTATAGTCAAGATGTCATCCGAGTACTCTACTCCTATGAGGATAAATCGGAGATATAAGAGACTGCCTGGTGGAGCTTATCAGTTAGGTACGAGAAAGAGGATTAGCGTAAGCTTGAAAGCTTCCACACCACTAATAGTGAAAGAAGATTTCTGAAATGAATTATTCAATGAAAAGAAGTATAAAGAGAGCCAGAGACTTTTCTTCATGCATGCAGGCATAACCCGAGATCAGTAGACTCAAAGTAAAGTTGTTCAAGAATTAGGATCGGCTTGAAGCCAATCGAACTTTATATAGCAATAATATATCAGGAAAATATTATACGGATAGTATATTACAATTGAAGGCAAAGAATAGATCGTATGGTCTCAGTATTTTGCACCTCTTTACAACGAAAACTTCGCCCTTCCAAACCACCAGAAAGAAACTTAACATTTTTACAAATTGTTGTTTGAGCCAAATTCTACGTATTATCGGCCACTATTGTGTCACAGGCGATCAATTGTTAGTTTAATTTAATGTCAATGGAGCTGACGAGGCCCATATCATCGACAAAATCTTCTGTTCAGCTTTAGAATGGAAATCACGGGTGTACCGGAGAATATAATTCTATTAGATTACTAAGGGAGAATGTAAAGAATTTAAGCAGTTTGATCTAATGAAGAAAACAAAAAATTATTAAACGTTAATTGCAATACTTATTTTCTAAACAAATTCTAAACGCTGAAATTTGTATTTTAGCCGTAGTGATTTGGAAACCGAGAAATTTTCAATATTTTTTTTATTTCATTGAAAACCTCAGACTGTTAATGAATCAAAATCCACTTTATAAAAATTATTTTCATACAAATATATATGTATGTATGTATCTATGTATTTAACATCTGCAATATATCAATCAGTTTTTTTTTAATATTTTTTTTGCAATTTTTAAAAAGGAATTGTCTGTCAGTGTAACAGAAATCAGTGTCTGGATGAAATTGATTTCTTCTGACATCGACTGAACAATGACATCATTGTTAGCATAGAATAAAGTGAACACTGAATTCAATTAAAAATTCAATTTGAAAATAAAAATATGCTTGTAGTTGTTGTTAAATAATGAAAAAAAAAAAGAAAAACAAACCAAAATAAGTAAAAATAAAATGGGATGTGTTTTGTAGTGCTTAGCCCCCATTCAATTACATTGCACTCACTGCCACAGTACTGAGAGTTTCGAATGAATGTGTAAATAATGTGTACACGCAACCAGGGAAAAAAGTCAACATACACCGCTGTCTGTCGACTTTTTTCCGCCGATTTTTTTATAATAAAAAAGGGTGTTATAAAGGTGTTCTTTAAGGTAGTCACAATTAAGAATGTTTGAAGACAAAATCGGATATAAAAAATATAACCTAGAAATTTGAAGAAAAAATAGCGGTGTATGTAGACTTTTTTCTGTGAATGTATGTATATACATAATATTTTCGTCTAGAATTAATACATATATATTTATTGTTACAAAATACCATTAGCCTATAAATTATGGGTATTCACTTTAATATTCGTGCATAATTTTAACTACATTGAAAATTTGTTGATTGTTTAGTTTTCGTTTATCTCTAGACTAATTCTAAAAAATCGTCTGCTACTGAAATTACTAACAAGATGTTCCATTGAACTGCCTGACTTTAGCATACTAAACAACAAACAAATATTAATTTGTACATCATGGTCACCACCATCACTCCTGTGACTTCTGTTGCTATGGAGCATTATTCTGGGTCCCAAAACCATTCATTCACATAATAATTTCAACGCTCTTCAACACTTAAATAAATTTTTGTTTCCTTTTTTTATTTTATTTACTATTGGAATTTAATGAATCGGAATTCCTTTATTTGTCATATTTGTGCACTGCTGCCAGATTAGGGGATTTGTCCCCAAATAGGGAATTTTAGCATTTTAGCCAATGGGGATGAAAATTTCAGTTGGAAGATCTAAGGATTTTTTGGAGTTTTTGAGGATAAAAAATTATAGATTTTTTACATATAAAAGTCAATTTAGTAACATTTTATAATAATAAAAAATATTTAGGTGATAGAAAGCCTATAGTTTCTTTTGTTAAATTTTACCATGTTCTATTGCTAAAATATTAAATCCTTAATTAAAGGCAAATATCCCAATAGACTTATATGAAGAGAATTGAGAAAAATGCCATTTGTAAAATGGAACGATTGTTTTGGAGAAGAGTCTGGATAGAATTTAGATGTATTTTGGAGTTATATTTATTGCTACAAAGATTCTGCAGATCCTTTGTGTACCAACAAGTAACGCCTACGTTGGACGTGTTTTTTCAATAATGAATCTTACCAAAACAAAAATACGAAATAAAATACAATATGAATTATTAGAAGCTCTTCTTAGACTAAATATATATGAATGTGCACATATTATAAATTAATTTTTAAATAAAATAAGAAACAACTTTTTTTTTAATTGTATTTGGGATTTTTTTGAGGATAAATGGATAATGGATTTGTGGATTTTTGGGTATAAAAAAAATGAATTTGGGGATGAAGGCTGAAAAAATCTGGCAGCAGTGTATTTGTGGCTGTGATGTGAAATGAACTCAACCTATTCAGCTGTCAGAAGTAATTTCACTTCTTAATTAAATTAATGTCATGATTGAGAGGGTTAAATATAAACGATCTTATTTTTTCGAAATTAATTCTCAAACTTTATATTTGAATATGAAACAAATAATGTTTCAGTAAAACTCTTACATATTTCCTAATCGATTCATTAAATTCGATAGTGTATGAACCTGGTGTACTAAATTTCACTGTTATGTGTTATAGGGTTTTAAATATTGTATCCATTTAAAATCTTTTAAAAATATCTTTAAATCGCCCTTACCTCACCAAAGTTTTAGTTCCTTTCCCTATATATTTACTGCACCCATACTCAGATAGATATCAGATAGATATTCGAAACTCTGTCAAAATATCAGAGACATAATTCCATATATTACTGACCGAACATCTTTCTTATATGAAATGAACGAATATGTGGTGCACCTACTCGAAATTGTAGATAGTGAGAGTCTCCTAAGCAGACGGACGTAGTCCATCCTGGCTGAGTCGCGACCTGGTTGAAATATAAAACACAGAATCATTGCTCTTATTGCAAAAAAAAAAAGAAAACATTAGATGGTGCTAGACACCTCTCAAGTATTATCTAACCTAACACTACCGTAACCAGCTACTTGCGCTCATATTTTTACAAAGCTAGGAAGTAATTGTCGATAGCAGCAGAAGAGATGTTATAACAACAATTTATTTTTTCGAACGAAGTCGTCATCTTCTTTAGAATTGAAAGATCAGCAATCAATTCTTGGCGATATGTACTTTAGACAACACGGAATTATTTTGGAAATATTAATTCTATAATAATTTAAGTTCTATTATCACGGTTATATGCAAACACAAAAGAAATATATTCAAATAAATTTGAAAATTTTTATTCCGACCATTGTGCCCTTCTGTTTTTGCGTTAACCCTAACTTTATTTATTTTGTAAAAAAAAGAAAGAAAAAGAACCAATAGATTTTAATCAATGGATTTTTGAAGCGATGTTAAACTGTACGTCCCGCCACTCACGTATAAAATTAACGCATACAACATGAGTAGTGTGAGAAGCTAGGCCGTAATCCTGACTGAACGGTTGTGATGGGCAATTACACTATGCGACATAATAAAAAAATTAAATATACCTGGCTAACGACATAGTAAAAACATCAAAAATTTTGAATAGATGACATACAGTCAAACTTCTATAAATTGAATCACTATTATCCCGAAAAACATTTTCAGCTTACAGAAACTTCAAGTGAAAGAAGTAAAACCTGATAGAATTTTAATTCAAGATGCTGTTGCTGTGCTTCAACTTATAGAAAATTCAAGCAATAGAAGTTCGACTGTATATAAAAAAATATCACTCGACTGTTAGACTCTTTAAATAACAACTTTGACAATTTTTGTCCGATTTGATCAAATGATGACTCAATCTCTTCATAAGAGAACAGACCTTAGGAATATTATAACTTATCCTATATTTTTTTTTTTTTTTTATTAAAGTTTGCTACTATGAGTGGAGAATCTTGAAAAGATATGAAAACAATTCGAATATCACAAGTTTACCTGATCAAAACTCAGAGAAAACATACATAATTTGTCATTACAACCCTTCAGTCAGGATTATTAACCTAGTTTCTTACACTACTTATGTTGTATGTGTTAATTTTATACATAAGTGGTTTAAAGTCGACTCCGAACGACAGATTTTTGATAAACTTTTCATGGCAATTTTATTTTTACTCTCAGAGTTTTTGCCAGAAATCTGCTGAGAAGAAATCGCCGAAAAAATACTTTTTGGCTTTAAGTCTAATAAGCCTGCACACTACCTACTAGACCACTGCGACCTCAAAAAACTCAGAGAATATTAAGCCGAGTAATTAATTAATTAATTAATTAATTAAAGTTCCATCTCTCCCCTTTCCAACAAGATTTAAATTTTGAAAATCAGGTCAAAAATGTTTGTATAATCCAGATATTTATTTTTGTCAAATAAATCAAGTTTGGAGGGATCGAGAAAAATAAAAAAAGTATATTTGAGTTCTACTCTGTTCTAGTTACTCTGATGTATTTTCGCGGTCACACCGGGTTATGTATGTTTATGTATGTATGTATGGATGTAGATTATTGTAAATTCAGTGTAAATTTGCATTTAATTTCAGACTAATTCAATACTGACTTTATTTTATTTCATTTTATTTCGAAACAGAGAAATTTTCATTTAATTTTCCATTCAAATTTGGAAAGTTTTAATTTTCTGATTTATGTTTTTGTTACACTGTGTAGTTTTAGTGACAAAATAGTATATTTATGTATGTAGTTTGATTTTAGCAACCAGTTTTCTTTGTTTTATCGCTTTCGATTCGATGTGAATAGATTTCAATGTCATGAAACATTTTTCATGTGCAATATAATCATTTTACATTTAAGTTTTAATTTATAAATCTGTGTAGTACGAGTATTTGGTCGATCAACTAGCTCCGAACTTTTCTGAGTAATTGTATTGCTTTCAAATAAACGGAACACTCATTACGGTGTATTGAATGAAATATATTTTAGACTTCATGTAAAATCATACTCATAATACAGTGAATATGGGATTTGTTTTCTCTCACTAAATTTTATTAATGAACTTTTGTATCTACATATGTATGGGGATGTATGTATTAAGTATGTATTTTTAAGAGAATAGATGAATACGAATAGATGTATGTGGGTACGTTTATAGACCAACGCTTCTCTCAGAAGATAATAGATAGATATTGTATACAAAATTGGATAAAAATGTTTGTTCATTTGTATTTCTGTGTGGTTTTTGTCTTTTTTGCCTACTGAGTCTACTTCGCAGCATGCCATTGAAATGCACTTCAGTTTAATTTTCAACTTGGAACGGCATAGGTTAACTTGAGAAAATAAATAAATAATAACAATAAACATTTCAAATTAGAATAAAAACAACAAAAAAAAAAAAAAAGAAAAACAAATTACGAACCAGATATATATAGTGTGTGCAGTGTTCGTATAAGAAATATTTTTTCGACAGAAGAAGAACATTAAAATTGAATAAAGATAACGCATTCTAACGATATTGCGCGAATACTACCGCGGCCTCAATTAACTCAAACTGTTATAGTATCCAGAGAAATGCACATACATCCGAGCTCTCCGAATTCAGATCTGTCCCTACAATCGGAGGAGAGTGCTGCTATCAAAATTCAAGCGGGTTTTCGTGGATATAGAGTGCGCAAACAACTTACTGGTCGATCACATTCTCGAAACACATCGAACAGTTATCAAGGTCTTAATTCGATTTTACGTCGTCAACAGCGTCATCAACAGAGCGGTATGTCACAAAATCAGAATTCCACCAGTAACGGTTCATCAAGCCAATTGAGAGAAGATCGTGGTAATGAATCGGAAGACGCAACAGTTGAAGATCGTTGTGCAACAAAAATTCAGGCAGGCGTTCGGGGATACTTGGTGCGAAAGAAGCAGAAAGCCGCAGCAGACGCGGCCACAAAAATACAAGCTGGTTTTCGTGGATTCAAAGCACGTAAAGAAGCTCAAAAACTAAAGCAAAACTAAATTTCCAAAAGTGTGTATGTGTATGTATTTTTACCGATTTAGGTTTAGTTTTGCAAACTCAGTTACGATGGTAATCAAAGTGCAAAGTCATCTAAAGCTATGGCTATAAACCTTAGTCCATCTTATCCATTCAATTACAGTATCCATCTTATAGTATATAATCTATGACATTCTACCTACAAAAATTATTCCTCAATTCAATGGCAATACATTAAAACATATAACTTAACAATACAATACAATACAACAATACAATATAACAACATCCGGATCTAATAATTAAAGTGCAACAGACGATGGATGTCGTTTATTTTTACGTCTACACGATGTACTAGATGCGCGACAGCAGCCGGCGATCATATTAGATTCAGAATTGTTATCTAAGCGAAAACTTACTTTTAAATGTATTCTCTTCTAGTATAACTGTATATCGTCGTCTAAAATGCAAAAGTACATAACATTAAAAAAAAAAAAATCATAATCTATGCATCTCTACCAATTTTTAGATTTTTGCAATCGAAAATAACGTTTTTGTATCAACAATTCATAATGACGTACCATATGAAGTACATTTTATTTTATAAAGTTGTTTTGCTTCTCCTGTAAAATTAGAAGAAGTGATGTTACGTACTTTTCGATTTTCGACGACGATATGTGGACATTGGAGGTATAGTGAATTTATATAATGTATAATTACGTAGTTTCTAGTTTATTTTCCCATTAATTAAATATTTTAATATTATTAATAAGTATTTGTGTACGTGTAACTAATTTTAAGATTTGTATTCTTATTTATTTGTTCATTATATTCATTATTTTCTTATGTTTTTTTCTTGTTTTTTTTTTCGGTTTTTGTTTTGTGTGTTAGTTTTGTTCTATCGTTTGTATTTATAATGAAATAAAATTTTATTTGTGAACAAATTTTAAATGCTATATTGTAAGTATATATACATTGTTTGTATACGTTTGTACAGCCATAAATAATAAGCCAATCCACAAACATACTAACAAAAATCTCAATAAATAATTAAAAAATCTATTCTAGAATCTAGATGTACAAGCTTACATACATAGTATGTATGCAAATAAATGAATTTTCTCTTTTCTTTTTTTTTTCAAAGTAAATTATATTGCATTGGGCAGCAGTTATACCTTAACGATTGGATTCTGTATGGGTGTCCTTTTGAAACGAAAGAAAAGCAATGAAATTTTTTAATTATTATTATTAGAATTTATTTTTTTATTTTATTTAATGTCAATATAATATACAATATATCCTTACTGTTAGGGTTTTCTTTAAAATTTCTTTACACTCCGAAAAATCTACTTCTTGGTAAAATTTATTAAAGGTTTTATAGGCTTTTCTAAAAGAATCATTATTTTCTCAGTCAGATCTGTAGTAATTCAGTGAAAACAGTTCAAAATTGCGAGTAGGTCGTACAGGAACATTGAATTTCAACTGAGCAGGAACTCTGAATCAACATCACCTCGTATTAAACCCAGAATAAAAAGAGTACTCATCATGGAACGACGACTTTTAAGGGTTGGCAGATTAATCAAGGCTAGTCTACTCCGATATGGCGCTAATTCATAAGAGTCTTGAGACCTAGTAAACAAAAAATCAAAAACTGTTTTTGCACTGACTCAATGCTATTTAAATGAACTGCATAACAAGGATCCCATATGATAGAACCATACTCCAGGATAAGCCGGACAAGAGATATAAATAACATTTTAGTTAAATAAGGATCAACAAATTCCTGAAACCAGCGTTTCATATAACCAAGTATGCCATAAGCTTTATTCACGATCATGGATATGTTATCCCGAAAGTTGAGTCTGTGATCCAATAGAATACCAAGGTCCAAAATAGTTTAAACTTTATCCAACACAGCATTATCAATGCAATTGAATGAAATTAATAAAAAATGTCATGTGCTTACCCTTTTTAATATTTAATTCCAACGAACTCAATTAGCACCACTTATTAAAACTGCAAAAGTCAGCACTAAGTAGATCAAATCCATAAACATTGTTAAAAGTGTTAAATATTTTAACGTCGTCAGCACACATCACTACCTTGGAATGCAAAACAACTGAGGAAAGGTCATTAATAAACAAAGTGAATAAGATTGGGCCCAAATAACTGCCTTGAGGTACACCAGATTGCACTTTAATAAGTGATAATTTGTGCGATAAAATCTTATGATTCACTTTATCAAATGCTTTACTAAAATCAGTGTATATTACATCATGGTTTGCATTTAATTTGAAAATCCTTCATTGACAATTGTAGTGAGTCCCTAGATATTAGTTGTTGACGATCGATATTTACGAAAGCCGTGTTGATATGGCGATAGCAGAAGCGAAATTTGATGCTATAGGAGATCAGTTATCCTTTTCTCAAGAAGATTAGGAATTCATTTTGGCAATACCTCTGTAGTTTGATGTATCCGATCTAATGCTACTTTCAAATAAAGGAATGATATATGATTTCTTCCAAATTAATGGAAAATAACACGATTTAAAGGACATGTTAAACATTGCCGTAGGAGAAATTGCACAAATTTTTAGTATACAGCTGGGTATACCATCAGGATCTGGACTTAATGAGCTTTTTAGGGATATTAAGTTCGAAAAAACGGTGTTAATATTAATATCCCATATGATTGATTTGTTGCATAACGATAAGAAGTTCCAGTATCGTAAGGCTTAGAAGAATACGTCGTTGAGAAGAAATCAGCAAATGCTTTACTTACTGAAATATCATCATCAGGAACTATAGAGCCATATTTTAGTAGCTTGGGCTAACCAGAAGAACGACGCTTAGAATTGACGAACTTCTAAAAATATTTAGGGTTAGACTTTAAAGTATATTTTATCCGATTGTATTTATTGCACCATATGATTTTGCTTAATCTGGCATTTCAAATAGCTCAAATCCAACAATTTTCAAGTTGCACCCTGTAAGGTTTCTGTATAAGAAACTAAGGTAGATTGCTGGATAAAAAAATCTTTATATTTTCTTTATTTATTTTTAACTCTAAACGAAACGATTAATGAACATTGTTGATCGAAAAGCCAGAGCCATTTGTGTGGTCAACGTAATGAATAATTTCTTTTAGTTTTTTCATCATCGCCACGCCAAATTTCAGAAAACTGGCCAAAAATGACCATTTGATTTAGTTTAGGTTTAGTGAGTACAAGATATCTCATAGTTGGCATCCTAGATAGGCTCGCAATCTACGAGTTATCTCGTAGTCAACGTGTTAAATAAAGTTAATTTTATTTTTATGACCTAACTAGCAAACCCGGCGAACTCCGTTTCGCCATCAAACATTTCGTTTGGTGATTAAAAGATGAAGAAATTTATTTTTTTTTGGTTTTTTTTATAAGAAAAGGAAAATTTTTATTTTATTTCACAACAGTAATGAATTCATTTCGATTACAAAAATGAAGTGTTATTTAGTTGAACTTCTCCAAGTAAATTAAAGTGAATCCCAAGTAAATACTGAATCGAAGCGTTATACGTGTCCGCAAATTATCCATTTCATTGAAGTGCTCTTTGGTAAACGACATTTTTGGTTTTTTGGTCTGACGTTAACACAAACAAAGCGGATGGACTCGTGAACACGCAATGTTTAACTGCCCATGTGAAAAACAATGATTTTCTAAATTTATCCTGCAAAAACTAAGCGATTGGGCTTGCGACTTTTTAATTATCATTGCGAACGCAAGGCGAACTGGAAATTGCAATCGTTTGAAATCAAACGGAAGATCAGTCAGAATCATTGGTATTCGAGGAATACATACATTTTCATCTGCTTACTTTCATAAGTCTTTTTACCGAAAGTCGAGTACCGTTGCAAAGTCGCGGTGAATTCAAATTACGCAATATCATAATAACTGTACCAACTTTGAGTTGCAAGTTATGTGGTGGAAATTCTGTTAACTCCAGAACTTCAAAAACTCTGTTGGATAATTTACTACATCATCGGGATTTGTTATGGAGTCAACGGATTTGTATGTCACCAAATCGCGAGCAATTTTTGATTGAGTAGTGAAATTCAGTGCGTGTACATCATTATTCTTTGCGGTAAGAATTACTCGTTGACTTAACCAAGCATAATTCTGATAATTCTCACTAATGTTTGGGAAAACATTTTCAATAAGAGCTAATTGAGAGTCTACAAATCGGCAAAAGTCGCATCAATTGGGACTTTTCCGTTTCCAACAGCTAACAATTGTTTTTAAAATTGTGCAGAACTTTGATCATTTTGAAGTTGAACTCTCATATTAGTGGTTAGTGATACTCTTTTTAGGTTTTTCCATAAAGGTGATGCCTTCTGGCAAGCATTCAATTCACCTGCAGGCGTTCCACGGGAAATTACTGGCAACGTCTGCCTGAAATCGCCTGCCAACAATATCATCAAGCCGAAAATATTGGTTTGTAATACATGCTATGCATCAGAGATGGCGCTGTATGTGAAAAAAGATTTTCCCGCTTTTCTGTTGAAATTTTTCCTGAATTTTATTTGCTAAAAACCTCACGGAGCCCGAAACCTTTCCAACGAATGCAAAACCATGGAAATCGGTTCGTGCGTTCTGGAGTTATAACGTTAGGAATGAAAACCCGACTTATTTTTATATAGTAGATTTGTACTCATTTTTGTTCCTATTTTTCTTAATCCAATCTTTGAACCTGGGCCCAAATCGCGGCAATCATGATCGAATGAGCATTCGTATCGAGCAAAATTTCGTTTCGTATCGAATAAGCAAATTATGGCATTCTATAGCTATCGAACCGAAATTTACAAAATTTTTTTTTTATTAATTGAACAGAAACATATCATCAATCAATAGTGATCCTTTGTCATTATAAGACGCAATGTAAGTGAGAAAAAAAAAAAACATCTCGAATCCGGCTGCTTCAATTATTTGATCATCTGAATAAGACAAAGATATTTTCTCATAGGAAGCACCACCGTTTTTTCTCTGATTCCTTGTTAAATGAAAGTTCTTTTTGCGTTATGTTTTTGGTCAGCAAAAACCTTAAAAAAATTTTATTATAAATATGAAAAGAAAAACACACTAATTCGCCTTTCGCCATGTTGTCACATCTTTAATAGGTGGGTCACATGCATTCAAACTATTGGACAACTCTTCCCACAATCTTTTAGTTCTTTCTTTTCACTGTCCACAATTGGGCAGTAAGTTTTTAGCTAAATTGGGATGATCAAATGTATATTGTTCCATGACATCATTTTGCTTACCGTTTATTTTGTTAATATTTGTCCTGATGGTGTTTTCCTTTTACATTGCTTAACATAAAAATTACAAACGAAGGCTATGAAAGCAAAACCATGCTGTTTACAAATTGTGGTACTGCTTAATATTACAACAAACACCAGCATAAAAAATGGCTATCAAGTAAACAAAAATACAACAACAAACACTACAAGAATAAACGTAAGCAATAATGTTGACATTTGTAGAGGTTTCGAGAAGTTGAATTCATTAACGTTCGCCTTCAAGAACATTCAGCAGTCTGCAAGGTTAATAAAGTTCAGTCGGCATTGTGTGAAGATGTGGTGCGTTTGAAGAGAGTAATCATGCTTTGAAGATCTCCGATCAATTGTCTAGTAATTGCTTTGTTTATGCAAAGTGTGTGAACAGAGGAATAACAAACAAAGCAATTGTTGTTGTTATATCAAGTTGTGAACAATAGCACACAGAATTTTTACGAGTAAAAAAATTGTAATTAAAACTAAACACAAATTTATTTTTATTATTTTCAATCTACGAGCTCATATTTTAAACGTTTTTAAAAGGTTAAAACGTAATAATGTACATATATACACTGAGCGCCAAAAGTGAGTAAACACCAATGAAGTAATTCGTATTCTTAGGATAACGAGAAAAGTAAATTCTTTCGTTTTTTTATTACTTATAAAATGTTAAACAAAAAACAAAATTATTATTGTGCTACAAGTATATTTTTTATAATAGAATATTTAAAATTATAGGGAGTGTTGACTCACTTATGGCGTTCAGTGTACAAACAAAATATATGTACGTGGAATAATACACATTGGATATCTTCAATATGATAAATAAATCAATGGCATTATGATATTATGTCTATAAGATGAGAATTTGCAAAAAAAAAAACCCCCACCATAAGCTACGAATTCCTTCCAGATCCCTAAAGACTATTCCTTATTTCCAAACCTAAATAAATGACCTAGTGGAAAGAAAATTAACTGTAACTACGTAATCATTTCCCAAATAAATCTATTTTGATGATCGTGACTTATCTTATTTCTATCTAGAGCGGGAATATTGAAGAAACGCTGAAGAAAGTGCTAAGTAGAGACATTGAAAAATAAAATTATTTTATATTTTATTCAAATGCTGCGGACCTATTGACCTACCATTCAAGGCTCACATTAAAGATTCAATAAATCTCTAAATGTCACCTTATTATTTGCTCTTATTATTTTTCACAGCACTGTATATATATACACATACGTATCAGAGATTAGCAACGAGTATTCAAAACGATGAGTAGATTCAAATCATACTTATAATTTCTGATACTTATACGCATTCATACTTATTTTAATATGATACTCATACTACTCATACTCAAAGTTGGAACTACTCGTCGTATTCATACTTAACAATACACATGATGTTATTAACTTCGACTGGTCTTGACTTAACATTTACACTAAGCACAAAATAAGTATGCTTCGCGTAAGAACACTACTATACTCTCAAGATGTTTGTGTGTATGCTTTGCTTGTTGTCTTTGTCTTTCCTTTCTTCTTAGTTTGTATATCCAACAACAACAAAGGCTGTAAATTTTGATGAATGATTCGAGCCACTCGAATTACTTATAAGTATTATAAGTATTTTTCTAAATTTATGAATCAGAATGAGTAGGCATATGAATCGAACATATTTCGAATGTTGTGAGTGTGATGTCAATGTTGTACTCATACTCATTGCTACTTAGACTTATAAATCAATGTTGTAGCGAGTACGAATGAATCAGAGTAGTTGAATTTCAATTCTGTGGATTCACTCATACTCAAAATTGCATGAGTGCTTATGAGTAGTGGAGAAACGATTCATTGCTGATCTCTGATATGTATGTATGTCCTGTACATTCATAAACATTTTTTATGAATACAAATATAAAACAGTTCGACTATGAATACGCGGTTGTTTTCAGTCACTTTTATATATTTTTATTTGTATTTTACACCAAACGTAATGATGAGATCTTTAGCAAATTTTATTCGAAACAAAAAAAACAAAAAAACAAAACAAAGACAAATTGATTCGCGTGCATAATGAAATACTTGCACAAATTTTTCCATTAATGCTACAATATACTTACATATCCATTCATTAAAGATAAAATAAGCAATAAAATGTTATAATAACGGAATGGTATGAATGGTTCAAACAAATAACGGTAAATGATTAAATGTCAATCAAGAGAAATTATAATTTCTTCTTCTTAATACTTTAAACATGCAATTCTATGTAGTATTTTGTAATAAAATTCTGGGAAATACTTTTAAACGTTTATTATTTCATATATGTACATATGTATGTATATTTTCTATGTATGCAGTAGCATGTGTTGTATATGTATGTATATATATATATATTATATCAGAGTAAGTTATAGCGCACTACAGTATTTGCTCTTTTTCCCATTTTGCACAAATTGCATTGCTCTCTACCATTATTTCTGCACTGTGCATAAAACGGGCATTTCCCTTTGACTTTTTCTGTTGTTATTTATTTTTTGAGCACAAGAATGCATGAATATGTATTGCAAAGTCAATAATTTAATAAAAATATTTTATATTTATTGTAGCGAGTGGATTCCTACTAGGGATGCCAAACGGTAACGGTTTTTACAAAATCCCGGGATATTTCGGACTAATTCGGGATCCAAAAACCCGAAAAATCATGAGAAAAATCGCGATTTTTTCTTAATAATAAAAATATTTTGTTAACAAAATCATTTGTATTCCAATTATGTATATCAGAATTATGTCATTAAAAATAAAATATAAAAGCAGTAAGACAAAAGTAACAAAAAAGTTTAAATTAAAAAAAATAAAAATTATTTATACATGCATTAGTTTTAAGAAAATTGTTTGGATTCCAACAAAAAGACGAAAACATCTAACATGTGATGTGATAGGCTTGAACGAATTTTTTTGTCAACATACGCTGCCGCTGAAAAACACTTCTCTCAATCAACATTTGTTGGTAAAATGGTTGCAGGTTATCTGTATGCAGCTTGTAAATATTCATCTCTACCACGTCCTGATGGAAATAAATCTAGTTCTTTATACGGTTGAGTTTCTAAATCAGTTACTCTATTAATTCGTTTTATAAGGTTGCTTTTGCACTCTTCGATGGCATCAAATAACGTTTTAGCAATGGAAGTAGGGTTTTCCTCACCTGAGATAGTAATATCGAAGTCGAGTGCTATAGAATTTTTTCGCGACCTTTTGCAGGCTCAAAATACATATCAATTCACAGTCCCGAAAAATCCGAAAAATCCCGGGACAAGATTTTAAAAATCCCGGTGTTCGGGATTTGTGAATCCCTAAAATCCCGGGATTTGGGATTTCCCGATTTCTATGGTTTAAAGTCGATTCCGAACGATAGATTTTTGCGAAGCTTTTCATGGCAATTTTATTTACTCTCTAAGTTTTTGCCAGAAATTTGCTGAGAAGAAGTCGCCGAAGAAATATTTTTTCATACTTTCGTTTTGATGTCTTACCTGGGGTTTGAACCCGAGGCTTACGTCTAATAAACCAGCACACTACCTTCTTGAATACGATGACTTCTTCAATAAAAGACATACGAAATTAAATACATTTTGAAGAAAATAATTATAAAATCAGAAGAAGAACACGAACAAGAACAAGAATTTAATAACTCTATGGTTTAGAAGGTGCTATCTCCTTATAATGATCGAAAGCGATTTGGCGAAAAATGAAAGATAGCCCATTAATTGCTCTTTCAACATGTCTAGTACCGCTAACAGAACTACTGCAGTATGGGATTAATTTTTGGATAAATTTCTATTTTTTAATATAATCTGGCTTAGAACGGACCTCGCGAGCATAGCTGTCAGATAATTGAAGTTTCAAATCGTCAAGTATTTGAAAAAAAATCATCAAAATCGTCAGACGTTCGTTGAAATCGTAAAAAAATCGACAGAAAAAATAAATAAATAAATGAGGAGGTTCTAAAACCAAAAACATATAAAGTCAATGTTAAGCGGCGATAACATTGCATCATCTGTACCCATGTGCAGTGTAAATATTAGGGAGTCAGAAGATCTCCCTTCCTGGAGAGATCTTTCCTGTTATTATAAACACTGCTCCCTCTTTCCTTCTCCCATAATCTATATAGAAAAAAATTAATGTGTGTTTGTTTGAAGTCTATAGAAAGCTGGACCGATTTTCTTGAAATTTTAACAGTACCTTTCTGTATGTCTGGAAGGAACTATACCCAACAAGTATTTAATGTCACATATCTCATAAACTGCAACAGCTAGAGTGCTCAAATTTTGTACGGGCGGATGTCTCATAAACTGCAAAAGTTAGATTCCTGAGAGAACTGATGAGAACCCGGATCAATGCGATGTACGCTAGAAGGAGAGGGAAGGGACTGTTAAAATTTCAAGAAAATCGGTCCAGCCGTTTAGCCGTCTATAGACTTCAAATATATATAGGTGTCGACTGGATTAGCGAAGCACACAGGGTTTTAGCTAGTATATTTTTAAATTGTCTGCAACGGCATATGATAATTTATGCTCAACTACGATGTTATTTAGGAGTTGAAATTCTTTGGCTTTTTTATACAGAAAAATCATCACATTTGAAACATTCGAAAATACCTTAAAAATATAATACTTTACTCCTTATTATTACTAACATAAATTTCCAATAGTAACAATTGCAAAGCAAGTGTAAGTCTTAAGGAGGTTTTTAATGTTCTAAAGTAAAGAAAGTGATGTAAATTTTTAATTGCTAAAAATTGTCAAAATAAGGGCATAAATCGTCATGTCGTCAATATGATATTTTTGGAGCACAAAATCGTCAAAATAACTATAAATCGTCAAATCTAGCAGCTATGCTCATGAGCAATTACTGTTTGATTGATTTAAAATTTTTTCCCTACGAAAGTTTTGATAATCGTTTTGACACTAATATTTCGCATTGCATATTAATAATCTGATACTTAGTATTCTCATTGTATTTTAGTGTATAATGTGTGTTGCTTAGTCTATATAAATTTATATACCAAGTTTAAAACAAAAATAAAATAAACAATAACAAAATAAATAAAGTCTCCATAGCTCTGATCATCACTATCATTAGCAAAGACCTTAAATTCAACCGAATCTCCAATGGTTTATATTATGAATAATAGCTCCTACACATATAAATGTAAAGCCTTAAATAAAGCGTGTGTTAATAAATGTAAAAATTTATAATATCCTATTGATAAAATACTTATTATTAATCCCAACTGACTAAAAGCAGACAAAGCAATAATCTTCTTTAAATCAAATTCATAATTAGCCTCTAATCCTGCTATAAACATAGTTAATCCAGAAATTAATAACAACAAATTTCCTATTGAATAAGAAGATCTTCAATAGGAAATTAAATCGAATTAACAGATAAACTTCTGCTGTTATCAAAGTAGAAGAATGAACCAAAGCAGGAACAGGACTTCAATACCATGATTGTACCAACATATATTCGTCTTGCTCGTAGTTGCCGTTGTCTTGTAGGTAAAGTGTTGGCTTATTGGACGTAAGGTCACTGTTCAAACATCAAAACGAAATTATGAAAAAAAATATTTCTTTGGCGACGACCTCTTAGCAGATTTCTGGCGAAAACTCTATTAAAAAACTATTGAAAATGGCCATTAAAAGCCGACTTTAAAATGTAAAATGTTCAGCCACTCATATATAAAATTTACGCACACTACATAAGTGGTGTAAGAAGCTAGGTCGTAATCCTGACTGAAGGGTTGTAATGACCAATTATGTATGTATGTAACCTCGTCTCTTATGCAACACCACCTTAGCTGTTTTTACTTATATATGAATGTTTTTTTGTCTTTTTTATGAAACCAGCACTCAGGGGATAGTCCCCTACTCATTGTGCAGGTTTTTAGGAAAGGTGGAAAGATGCGAACAGTAAAGAAATGAGTTGCTGCTAGGTGACTATGCTGTGTGTGTTAATTTTATACATAAGTGGCGGGATCTACAGTTTAAAGTCGACTCCGAACGACAAATTTTTTTGAGAAACTTTTCATGGCAATTTTATTTACTCTCAGAGTTTTTGCCAGAAATCTGCTGAGAAGAAATCGCCGAAAAAATACTTTTTGTATTTTTGATTTTGATGTCTAGCCTGGGACTCGAACCCTGGCTTTACGTCTAATAAGCCAGCACACTACCTACTAGACCCCAGCGAATGAATATTGTATGTATGTTTGGTTTTATGTACAATGGGTCAATTTGGACCTCCGGGTACTGTGCTTGTCTTGACTGACAGGTGCACGTCCTCTAACCTATGTTTGGTGCATGTATTTACAAAATGTTTTATAACGTTTATTTACCGATTACATGTATTTGTATTAAGTTGTAGTCGGCGTAGTAATAGGCGTAGTAGGTTGGTTGACGTCAACTTTAAACTGTAGGTCCCGCCACTCATACAAAAAGTTAAAGAAGTTAAAGAAAAGTTAAATTGTTTTTAAGTTATTACATTTAAATCACCCTCGCACGTAAAATCGTAAGTTACTCACAACAATGAATAAGAAAGATCCGAATGTTTTGCTCAATATTGATGCGTCTTCTCCAAAATGATGAGTGTTTACAGTTCTTGACTCAAAAAGTTTTTTAATCAATTTGTTAAGTCCATAAATAAATCACATATTGATTTTTTTTTGCTGAAATTTATCATTGAAATCGTTTTTTATTAATAAACAGCACACATATTTTGCGAATTTCTTAAGGATATTTTTAATTTTTAGTGCAATTTTGAAAAAGTTTCCATTGTCTTGTCACCCACTGTATAGAACTACAAAGTAAATATATATGAATTGTGATCAAATTTGAATTGAATTTTGAATTATCAATATTAAAATAAAATATTATTTTAGATTTTTTTAGTTTAATTTTAATCCATAAGCATACTACGTCTTCTGTCTTGTTTTTTCTCTCCTTCGGCACTTTTGATTTTTTTGCGTATATATTTGGGTATGACGCGCAATACTTCCGAATCTATTTGAACGGGCATAGAATTCTGTCTCATTGCTATCCATCTCCGTTTGTTGTCTTCAATCTTTTTGGCTCGGATTGCCGCAACCGATTTGGCTGAAATATAAACAAAAAAAAATATATATATTAAGTTACGCAAACATATACCCAACCAGCATTTTTAGAAATTTCTGATCCTAAAAGACTCTTTTGTCGGGAGAAAAAAGTGGCTACCCAAGAATCTTCTTAAAAAGTCATTTATGAGTCATTTTAGAGTAATTTTTTTTAGTAGTTTTATAATTATTTTCGAATCACTTTCTGAACATTTATTAGTCTTATTTACCTTCATTTATAATTCTTTTTCGATTCGTCTTTCAATTATCGTTTAATCGCATAGGAGTCTTATATGATTAATTTATCATTATGTTTAGGAGTCCTTTTATTGTCGTTTATGAAACATGTTCGTATTAATTTGTATACATGTACACTTATACGTGCGTTGTACATATGTAAGTATGTATAATAGGGTGATAACTTTTTATAACCGTTTTAATAAAGTTAAATTATATGTATTAAAAAAAAAAAATCTAAAGCTTAATGGAATCCTGACTGAAGGGTAGTATTGATTGTAATGGCAAATTATATATGTATACATGTATGTAATCAAAGGCTTATACATATTTTTACGTTTTTACCTTTTTAAAAATGTTTAAAATGTGAGCTTCATGATTGCAAACTAAATAAAAATAAATTTAGTTTCAATTAAATTATTTATTGTACGCGCTATGTAATGTATGCATTTACCCGTACATATATAGAATTAATGAAATAACTAAAATAAATAAGTGACATCACAAAAATATAATCGTAATATGCAGAGTATGCAATTTCAAGTGGCTTGTGTTGATTAATATGGGTCACTAGAAATGCATTACAAATGAACTATTAACAAATAATGGATTAAGGGGAAAAGAAAACAGAAAACATTGAATAAGAATAAGTAAAAAAAATTGTTTTAGAAACATGGAATAAGAAATAGTATATAAGCTGAAGAAATTTGTAAACAAAAAAATAGAAATACTTCTGACTCCAAATTAAGTGTTCGTTTTATTTCACAATAAAACTTCAACAATTAACTTTCCCATACTTATACAACGTATACAACAACAATTGCTTGTTCGATGTTCTTCTCTGCTCATACCCTTTGCGTAAGCAACAACACTTCGATGTCTCCGTTCTATAACATTCGAAGTCGAAAAAGTGTATTTTGAGTTATGAGCTCTCAAAGTTTTCACGCGCCATAAGACTATATGTGTATTCTAAGTAGATTTTTGGCTATAACTTCACAAAATGACAACAAAATACAGTACGATGTGGACTGTATACGACCTATATGTTGTTGAAAACGTCATGGAGTAGATGACCAGAAATGTGAGGAAAGCAATTTGAAGACTAAAGCCTGTTAATGAAACCTATCAAGAAATTCTAAAGTGACATTTTTTGACAACTTTAAATCTTTGTACAATACTGCAACGAAATTAGAAACAGCGTAATATCGTCTTAACATTAACATTAAACGATAAACAAAAGCTATACTAACAAATACATCGAACTTGCTGCAGGTAAACCCATTACACCAGTATGAGAAAAGAAGATATACAACTAAGGGAACGCAATAATAAGCAATGTGAACAAAATACATACGATTGACTTCTCGCGAGAGCGAGAACATGAACATTCTACTTCAGGAACGTTCATCAGACTGTTTGCGTAGGCCTATAAAAAAGCACTCCAAAGCAGACGACGAGTAGTAGTAAAAATTCTGTCAGTCTTGTGTGAAGTCGTGTTGCATGTTAAGAGAACAGTCGTGGTCTGAAGATATCCGTTGTGAGCAGAATAGCGAATATTAGTGAGAGAAGAATGGCGAACAAGCACATTATTGTTGGCTACATCAAGTTGTAAATAGTGGCACACAAAATTATGTACACAAGAAAGATTTTAATTGCAACTAAATACCAATTTTTTTATGTATTTTGTTTGCAATCAACGAACTCATATTTTGTACGTTTTTAAAATGGTAAATACGTAACAACACAATTTCAAATGGAATATTTATGACAATTTCCATTAAAGTATTACAGCCGTCACTGTTTACAATAATACTAAAATAAAAAATTTAAATATAAAAATTTTGCAGCATAAAAAAGAATTTTAGTTCACATTTATGTAAAAAGCATGAAATAAAATTTAACATTTATTTTTTCATTATTATCACCGCAGTCTAGTGCGTAATATATCGGCAGCTAGACAAGAGTCTGTAGTTTAATCCAGAGATCAGTAATGAATCGTCTTTTCGCTACTCATAAGTACTAATGCAGTTTTGAGTATGAGTGATTCAACAGTATTGAAATTCATCTACTCTGATTCATTTGCACTCAGTACAACGTTGATTTATAAGTATAGGTTGCAATCAGTATGAGTACAACGTTGTCATCAAACACACAACATTCGAAATATGTTTGATTCATACGCATACTCATTCTGATTCATAAATTTAGAAAAATACTTATAAGTGATTCGAGTGACTCGAATCATTTATCTAAACCCACTGTCTTAGTTGTTGTTGCACGTACAAACAAAGAAGAAAGAAAAGACAGGCAGCAAGCAAAGCATACACACAAACTTCTTGTGAGTATGTAGTGTTCGTACGCGATTCATACTTATTTTCGACACGTCCATTCTACAACGTTCTAAGTGTTCTTAGAACGGCGATACTCACGTAAAACCCTAGAGTAAGGTGTACATATAATTACAATTAAAACGTTACCATTTTCAATACGTAATGTGTGAAGGAAATTGAGAAATATTTTTCAAATAATTTAATGGCATTGTTTTTTTTTTTTTTTTGATTTTAGCATTTGCCGGAAATCATGTAGACAAGAGGAAGAAGATCCGATAAATAAATTAAAACTGATCATCATTTAAAATTTTTGTAAAACATTTCTATTGAGTTCTTTATTTGTTTGTTCATATAATAAGTAAAATTAAAATATAAAACAAAAGTGCTCTTTGTTAATTTTGTTATTGTGACAGTGGGAAAATAATTAAAAAACAAGACAACAGATTGATGACATAGAAATATTTGCGTCAAAAATATTGTGTTGTGCAATGGATTGCGAGTGCAAAACATGGGAAAATAAAATTCAAATTATTTTAAGAAAGTATATATATATACATATATATGTGTATGTAAATATATAATTTATAAACAACTAAAATTGCTTGGACTTTTGTGTGTATTCAGATGAACAATTTTATATTGAATTATAAAAAAAACTTAATTAGTAAAATCTCTTTGCAATAACTTTTAAGATCAGGATTTGAGTATATGTTCTATAAACTATACTTTAAATGTAAGTATTTATTAATTTTGTAGAAAAAGTCGCCGTATTCTGCTAGGTACTGTGTTGGCTTATAGTCTGAAAGCCTGAATTCAAACCACAGGTCAGAGATCAAAACGAAAATATGAAAAAATATTTTTTCGGCGAAGAAGAAAAAATGAATCATTAAATTAATTCGGATGCGAGATGGTCCATAGTTATCTTTACGTATTTTTGTGATCATTAAAACCATCCATTTGAATAAAGTATCGGAAGCATACACCATCACAAACATGACAAAGTTACAAGCATATATTTGCAGTGTAAGAACTATGTTATACTATGTACTTAGAACCATAGAAAACTAAATCCAAAGAAGATTCAATCCTTTATACACAAGATAGTATGTATACCTGTGACAACAGACTAATTGCTGTCCTGCCGAGTAGAAATATGTAGGCGAAGTGTCACAGTGTATGTATTTCACTAAAGCAGGTTTTGGGTGAAACCCATAAATCCACGCGTTACTTAATACAAGCTGGTATTAAATTAACAGGTACATACATACATATATTGAAGACATCTTAATATGTACCTACTAGGGATGCAAATCAGAAAATTTAGAAACTCGAAATCCCGAATCTCGGGGGTTTTTTTTAGAATTGTGAATCCATATGTTCTTTATAAATTAACAAAATTAGTTTATTGCATTTTTTATTTAGTACTAGCTGTACACTGCGCTATCAACTAAAATAAATTTCAATCAATTTATTGATTTAGTGCGTAAAAAAAATTTACATAAACTCTAAAAATATAAAGGTTTCAGATTATTAACATTGTAGGACCCAAAATATTTTTTGTTTTTCCACCTGGTGCGTAAACAAATAAATCAGACGTGTGAACAGGCCACATAGAGTTGGTCATGTGAGAAGCAAGAATTCTCCAAATTTAGTCTACACACCTGAAACGATTGTATTGTGACTTGTGCTTTGTAGATTGTCATTGCAAAATCATTTTTGAACCGTAATATAAATATTACTTATTTTTAAAAATTTTAGAGACATTTATATTATTTTGTAAGTAACAAACAACAGGACCCAAATCGCGGCACTCGTGATCGAATGAGCATTCATAACGAGTAAAATTTCGTTTCGTATCGAATAATCAAATTGCGACATTCGATAGCTATTGACTCGATATTTACAAAAAGAATGTAAAAGATTTTTTGTTTAATAATGTAATAGAACAAAAACATATTGCAGGTACATTTGTAAACAAAAAAACACAAATAAGTAAAATTAGAGAAAAATATTTAAATATGCATATTAATTATAATATTATTTTAGTACACTAATACCCCTGTTTGAGTCGCCCTGTTCTGCGGCTTCTTCTAAGTTGCGTCTTTTAAAAATCACTGTGATTTTGAAGTTGCGTCGTTAGTGGTTCGATTTGCGTCGTTAATACGAAAATGTTTGTACAAAGCTAAAACAGAAAAAGGGAATTTCCCATTTAAATCTAGTGCAAATTTAAGTTTGTGTTTTTTAAAATTTCAATGACTTCGAAGTTGCGTCGTTTTTGTTTCAGTTTGCGTCGTTAATATGAAAATGTTTGTACAAAGCTAAAACAGAAAAATGGAATTTCCTGTTTAAGTTTAATGTTAATACTTGAAGTGTGCACAAGACATTCTGCTAACTTACCCTTCACCGAATGCAATACTGTAGTGTCCTCTTTTCTGTTGTTCTTCATTTTACGAGTGCACTGAAATGTGTATTTCTTATTTATTCAATGTGTACAACAGCACTCGTTTGCCTGTGAAGTAACGGAACAATGCTCTGTGTTGTAAAGGCATATTTTTCTACTGAAGCTACATTTTCAGTATTGCCATATGAATATCAGTAGTATAAAAAAGTAGTAGTATAAATGATGAATTGATTATATTTTTGATGATTTTTCAACCAAAATATAATTTGAGGATTTTTTTTCTTAAATTGTGATTTTTAATTTATAAAAGTTATGATTTTTATATTTGAAGTGAGTACAATAATTTTCGTTGTAATTGTACTACATAGTGAAGTTAAGTCTTGTATCAGTTAATTTTTGGTTGCTTTTATTTACTTTACAATTATTGCCCTCTAACCAACACATGCATGTGCATAAAAAAAACCCTGTGTAGGTAGTCCCCAACTTAAGATTCGACTATTCAAAGTTACAACTATTTGACGGGTATGATGGGAATCCCTAAAATATAAATTATATATATATATAAATAAATATAAGTATAAATTTTGAATAGTTTCATTTCTCCGGATCCTCAAAATTTGTAGTACAGTATGTAATTTTTTTTTCTTAAATTTTTTTGTATGAAATTTGACACATTTTAATTTTACGACATAAACATAAGTACACGTTTCTTCATAAATGCTTTAAACAATAATAGTTTAAATCACAGAATATGTGTTCTGTGGTTTAAATGTTGACATATCATATTTATTTCAATAATAATTTTTAAATAAAATTTTGTACAAAGCTTCTGGCAACGCTGTTCCCCAGAAATAAAAAGTTTAAAAAAGTTACTGGCAATGCTGGCGTCGACGAAGATGTTTGGATGCCGAGAGCAAAAAAGAGAAGCAAGTGGTGACTCTATGAAGAGTACAATATTTTTGTTGTGCTTTTCACACAACTCTTTTTTATACTGTTGTACAATCATTTACGAGTGCAGTTGTTTTTTTGTACTCTAGCTTTGCTTCACACTTATTTATATTTGCAGTTACAATCAATATTCGGTCTTGAGAAAAATGCAATAGTTAATACTTACATACGTATGTATTTATGTTGTCGTCGTAGGTTGTAGGTCGTTAGTAAATTAAATTTTTTTTAATGGAAAAATCTATTTTATCACCTAAAATTATGAATCTCGGAACCAATTAAATGAAAATCAATACAAAGAAATAGAAAATCTTGCTTCGTTTCGGTTTGCGTCGCGTTTCTTCAGGCCCTATTAGCGACGAAACCGGGGTATTAGTGTAGTTTGAAAAATAGATCCATCATTTTTATTTTTCTTGTCATCATATGAGGAGTATGAAGGACACGATGTAATGCGTCAAATCGACATATGCGAATCAATAGCGATCCTTTACATATCAGACCCAAATATTAAAATTTTGTAACGTATTTTAGTTTCAGAAAATTATTAAATTATCAAAGGAAACTTTTAATTTTCAACTTTATAAAATAAAAATTTTCCGGAAGCATGTCGACATTGGTGCCACCGATATTGTAATTAGCAGCAACAGTGTCTCTTTTGGACAACGGAATCTTTCAATATGTTGTTTGTAATGATTGCCTAAGAGGTAGTACAATATCTAAATATGTAAACAAACAGGAATTAGAGGAAAAACTGTGTCTGGCACTCATTAATTTGATCCTGAAAACTCATACGAAAGCATAGGTGCATCCATGGAAAAATATAAGTCTCCTGGAGGTCAGTATACACAATTTTACATTCGTTATTTGTTATTACAATTGCAAATTGCTTTATATTTTATTGTAGTCATTGGTTGCATAGATGACACACATTTCGGCCTTCGACACAACCAATGAACATATCGCACACCCAGTACGAAAGTGACTCAACCCAAAATTTTCAATTTTTAGAAATCGATGAAAAACTATTTTTGACTTAATTAAAAATAAAATCTTTAGACTATTTTTAGTAACAGTTGACAAAAACAGAATTCACTCATATTTTTTTATAACTAATTAAGATTTTGCGTTGAGTCACTTTTGTACTGAGTGTGCGATATGTTCCTTAATAGAAAAGGTTTTGGGAATATTACTACAAATTAAAATCATAAATAATGAGTCCTAAAATGTGCGGTATTTGTCCGATCAACACAATAACAAATGCATAGTTTACGACTCAATTGATTTCAAATAATTCTCAGTGGCGCCATCTGCCTTAAATTGGTCATTCCAACATAGAAACCTTCGCCGGCTTACGCGCAACAACTTTGCTAAAAATCAGTGTTGCAAAACTGTAATTTTGAAATGGTACTGAACTATGACTGAAAGAGTACTTTTTTGCATAAGATGGTACTTTTGTAAAAAAATACATGCATACGTACGGCCTAGCTTCTCACACCACTCATGTTGTGTATGATCATTTTATACAAGAGTGGCGGGACATACAGTTTAAAGTCGACTCTGAACGATAGATTTTTGAGAAACTTTTCATGGCAATTTTATTCATTCTCAGAGTTTTTGCCTGAGTTCTGCTGGGAAGAAATCGCCCAAGAAATATTTTTATATTTTCATTTTGATGAGTGACATATTGGTAATTATAACCATTCAATTATAATTATGACTTAATTCCTCAAACAGCTTTTGTTATATGTGTTACTTTTATACATGAATAGGAGGACTTGCCGTTTACAGTCGACAAGTCATGGCAATTTTATTTACTCTTAGAGTTATTGCCAGAAGGAAGTTGCATAAGAAATGTTTTTATTTGAGCCGTAGGCTCACATCTAATAAGCCCGCACACTGCCTACTAGACTATTAATTTATTTACATTTAATACATATACGGCACGGAAAAACTAACGACTTATACGTGATCCTGACTTACCATGCAAAAACAGCTCATTCGGAACGTATCAAAACATAACAGCCCTGTGAAGTCAAACGTCGATGGAACGTAATATATGTAACATACGTTTTTATCATACGAAAGCAATGCAATTGCTTACCGAAATTACATTACGGTTCGGCAAACGTTTTCATTGCTTTTCGTATTCTAAAAACGAATGTTCTGTGGACGTTTGGCTAACCGGGGCTAAAGCCTCATTCTAGCTTTAGCATTACGTTGAACATTATTGCTAATGCGTTAATAGTTTAAAAAAGCACAAGACGTAAAATATGTATGTAATAATAAAAAAGTACTGAAAAAAGTACCAAACCAACACTGCTAAAGATCATAACATGATCAAATGCATAGTTTACGATTCTATAAGAAACATACAAACAAACATTGATTTTTATATACATATAGTGGGTGACAAAATAATGGAAACTTTTTCAAAATTGCACTAAAAATTAAAAATATTCTTAAGAAATTCGCAAAATATTTGTGCTGTTTATTAATAAAAAAACGATTTTAATGCTGAATTTGAGCAAAAAAGAACCAATATGTGATAAATATGGACTTCACAAATCAGAACACTAATCATTTTGGAGAAGGCTTCAACACTTCAATAATATAGCTTTTTTATATTTTTATGCATACTAATGAGCTGCAATTTTCAAATTTTTTTCTTTCCAATTTCCAGTTTTGTCTGATTAGAACACATAAATAAACTTTTGAAAACTTTTGTATATAGATTGCATTAAATAATACCGATGCAATTTTTCAAGTGTATCTTTCAATAAGTAAGCGATGGTAACGAGATGGAATACTTTGTTTGAATCTGCCGGCTGTTTTTAGAGTTAGAAATACCTGTAGAAAAAGCTTGCACTGATTTAAAAATTAAGAGTTTGTCTGATGAAGAATTTAGACTGATTAAACAAATTATAAATATTTTAATCCCAATTAAGGTAACTCTTTAAGGCCTCTGTCGATGTGACATGACTTTCTGTATTAGTCCACAAAATTTTCTTAAAAATCCAAATAAATAGACTGATTTTGATTAAGATTTCGATATTGCATTAATAAAATCTGAATTAAAGACATTAGTTCTGCGGTTTGCTAAAGGGCCTCAAAAAACAATTCTATATCACTCGACTGCGATAATAGCATCTCAGATGAGAATAACCCTACTTCCTTTGCTAAAAAGTTGTTTGATGCCATCGAAGAATGCAAAAGCCCTATAAAGTCAATGAATTGGGTTACTGATTTAGATACTCAACTGATATTATTATTTACATGAGGAGGTGGTAGAGGTTGCGTATAGCTATCTTGGGATTTTTCGATCCTGAATTATCCCGGAATTTCGGAATCGATTTATTTGGAAACCTTCGAATGAAATACAGTGTACCTCTGCCTCCTTTTCTTCATTTATATAATTTTCTGTTCCTCTTTGGCGTTTAAAGATATGCCATATGCCATATGATACAATAATCGAACTATTATTAGAAAAGATTTCAACCATTGTTCATATAATTATTTTTTTTTCTACTCATAGGGGTAAATAGGTTTAAAGTAAAATAAGCTTCAAGTATAGTTTTGTCTATTATATGAGAGTTTAGAAAAATTAACGTCGTCGAAATGAAATTTTTATTTTAAAACAATTTTTAATATCTCACCTGACGATGGTAACGAACAGCTTGAAGTTGCATTGTCGGTGAATATACCTTTAGATTCTTGTTCTGGAAGAGTTTTGCTCTTAAAACAAAAAGCGTCTTCGGCTTTTGAAATAATTTTTCCATTCTCACTTTCACCGCTATTACTACTGCTGGTTCGTTCTTCTGGAGAAGAACCATTTTGAAGCGCATCGCCTCTCTGTAACATGATCGATCTTTTTTGAGCTAAACTGGTTTCCATGCTCTTAGCACACTCTGGAGAAGATTTAACATTATCGTTAGCATTTGCAGTCTTTAGACGGCAATGCTGCCTGTACATCTTTTGTATTCTTTTAGCAGCAGCCTCCTTTACCAAGTGCTCCAGAGATTCACTGATTGCTGCATTCCCAATCGATACTTTGCTTGAGTTGAATGATCCTGGTGTTCCGGCTTGTATTTTGGTTACAGCTGACACTGATGTAGACTCTGTTTCAGTTGAAGTATCACCATTGTCGATTAACGCTGTGCTTATGTTAAAATCGTCATATTTTTTGTTTCTTAATTCCCAAGAACTGCTGTTTGCAGTTCTCTCGAATACATCTGAATCCGCTTCAGATAGAGAATACGCCATCATTTTGTGGCGTATGTTTGCAGTTGTTTCATCATCCAAACATAAACTGCTGTCATTGAGTTCATAGTCGGGAGGTTCTATATATTTAATAGATTCGTCAATTGTTACATTTTTTAAAAGAAACTTTGCCTCGACTTCATCCCCAATAGTGTAAACACGTTTAAGTGAGCCCTTGGATGGTAATATGTAACCGCAATTTAAATTTTCGTTCAAATTTGACTCATCCTCCTTTACAGTACTTCCAATAACAACATCAACATCACTTTGACCAGTGCTTTCGCGCGTCTCGTCCCTTTGCAGGCGAGCGATCACAATGCTCTCTTCATCTGTGTCAAGGTTTTCAATGGACACAACCGAAGGTTCATTAAAATTATAGTCCTTTAAGTTATCCAAATTAGAAATCTTGGAAGTAGAATTGCGACGTTTTTGCATTTTTATTATTGCTATTTCGGGTTTTTGTAATTTTACTGTTTTGGTGCCTAAACTGTCTTCGGCATCATCAATGTCTGATGATGATGAGGTACCAGAGCTTGAAATTTCTTCTTCAATCGTTTTTTTTAAACATGGTTCTTCCAGTATTTCATACCGTATATTCGACTTTAAATTTTCATTTCCAGAATTTGAAAACTCCGTAAGAATTTTCGTTATTTCAGTGATATCCGAAGAAGGAAATTGGATGTCTTTGATGTCTGAATATGAATAATTGCGATTTACAATTCCCGAATAAAATCGCTCCGATGTGATAAACTGATCAATAAGATTTGTATAACGTGCTTTTTTTGCAATTACCTCATGTTCATTAGCACCTGGTAATAAGTACAATTAATAGAATTATTTAATCATGACAATAATACACAAACAAACCATTTGATTGTAAACCAATATATGGAGCGGTAACCGCTACAGGTTGAGATCCTTTGGGGAGATGAAGACATTTTTCAAGAAACGAATCTTCACTACTTCTACTACTACAACTATCACTACTTTGATTAGTTATTGGTGCTGTTGGGGTTCTACTAAAGCCGTTTGTATCAACGGCTTCCGAACTATTTGAATCAACTAAATATTGTGGTATATTGGTGGTTAGTACAATGTAAGCTTCGGTCTCGTCAAAAGAAATTTCTGATTTCGTTTTAGGTAATGGCGGTAAATCTTCGTTTGCTACTATCGGCTCGTCACCAACAAACCAATGTGTTTTCTGCAAGTCAGTGTATTGTATTGTATTCGATTTATGTTTTGGTTTTAAATTTTTTTTGAAAAATTGTTGTATTATTTTTGCCGCTTTATCTTGTACACTCATAGCTGAGTCTGTGACCTGCATTTCGTTATCGTTAGCAACTTTAGAGGCTGGCGGTTTCTGATTTGAGTTATCGTTAGCAGTAACGTTCAGTTCACTTTGTAATTTTCCTGTAATGGACGAATTTTCCCTTATAAATGATTTTTCATTAATATTGGATAGACTCTTTGAATTTTTTTGGCCGCTATTTCTTTAAAATTTTCATGAAGGATAGGATCCTGGCTTAAGCGGTCGTTAGCAATAATATCCAGATCATTTTGTAAATTACCTGTAAAGGATGACTTTTCCCTTTTAGGTGATATTTCATTAAAATTTTGTTGCTCATGATGTTTTTTAGCTTTACACAGTGCCTGATTATTGTTATTTTCAATGTTACGATTGTAGCCCTCCTTTAAATTATTCGTTACAGCTGAACTACACTCATTACAATCTTCAATACTTTTATTCAAATTTTTCATTTCGGAATTGGCCTTCGAACTTAGGGATTCCGATTCTTGTTGATCTGAGCTAGAAGAACCTCTTGAAAATTCATTAAATTTCTTGATTTCTTCTTTCGAGCATTTGTTATCTTTAAAAGTTTTGTCGCTATTAACAATATTCTCTTCTTTATTCACAATATCACTTTCTGTTTCTACAACTGGTGAGTCTATCTTACTAAATTTTGTACTAAGCGAATCGATCATAGTACTAACTAATTCCATATCATGGCGCTTAATTGTATCGTCCGTTTCAAAATCACTTTTATTGCCCCTATTTGGAGTTTTCTGGAGATGTTGTCGATAGACTCTTTGAATTTTTTTGGCCGCAATTTCTTTAAAATTTTCATGAAGTGTATCAGTATTGGGAGAGCTGGGAATTATTGATACAATTTGTTTATTGTCCGGTAATATCTCATCTTTTAAATGTAAATCAACTGAAGGACCAAAATCGGGTTCGTTTTTTACCGAAATATTTTCTGAATAAGGTTCTATATTACCGATACTGTTCTTGCTCACATTCTTTTCCTCTTTTTTATTAGAGGAGTCGATCAATAAAATTCTGTTCACATTAGCATCATGATAAGTTTCTTTAATTTTTTTGCCGAGAATTTCTTCTTTTGGGACTTCTTCAAATGTATCAGTATTAGGAGGACTGACATGTGAATTGTCATGTAAAGTTTTATCGTCTAAACGAGCTACATTATCAAATTCATTTGTTGAATAGTCATAAATTCCACCTGTTGTGTGAGTATGACCATTCGATTTTTTTTCGATTTCATCTTCTAGTAAATCGTCTGAAATGAGAGAATTGTCTTCATTGAATTCCGGTGTTAAGTCAATATAGTTATCATTGATTGATTGCAATTCTCTCAAAGGTCTAGGAGTTTCCGATTCACTTAGTTCTATAATTGTTTGTAACATGGGCTCGGGAGTTAGTGAATAATCACTTATACTATCATTTAGATTTTCATCATTTTCATCGGAATTGTTTTGCAAATCGTCTTCGTATTTTAAATTTAGAATTTCATTAATAGTATAAGTGACGTCTAAACCAACATCATGTACCCTGTTTTCGAATTGATTTAGATCTTCAAATAGTTTTGGCGGTGTTTCAGCCTCTAAAAGCGGCTCTGTCTGCGCACACAAAGCCAAATCTGAATTTGTGAAATTATCGCTTAAGTCTTTTTGCAGAACCTTTATATCAGTTTCGTTATTTGAATTGGTCGACGGCAACTTTTTGCCTTTGTTGATATCACCGATGGGAATTGTAAATGCTAACGGTTCTTTATAAGTTTTGGGTCTTGACGCAACTGTTTTGTTATCTTGTAGCTCTTCTAGTGCACCATAAAAATATCTAGGTATGCGTTCTATATCTTTATTAAAACGAGCAATATGCGTGGCTGGTATTGACTCCGAATCTTTAGTTGTTTCTTTTACTATAGTTGGTTCAACATTCTTATTCTCTTGTTTTTCATCAGGTTGGTTTTTATCGAAATATGTAGGGCTCCTCTTAGATTCTTGTTGCTCATATTTTTCAGAATTTAAAAGTTGATTTGAGTATATTTCGTTAGTTTCATTATCATATTGGCCTAATGGTTTGCTGTTATTCATTAAGTATTCCTTCCAAAATGAACGTAAATGCGTTTCGGCAAAACGTTGACCAGAAATACTTCCAAGGAGACCTTCGTTATAAAATCTAATTCTATCAATATTAAAATTTTGATTGCCAATTACAACAGATTTCGGTGTTTTGTTGCCAATGCTTAATGTAGTTGCCTAGTCAAATAAGAATACGAGCTTAAAAAGTTATCAATCCATAAAGATCTTACCGAAATTTACTTGATCGCTTGTATCTCCCTTGCCGTCACCATCATTCGCAAGTGCATTGGAAGAAGCTAGGAAAATAAATGTTTACTTATTAAGGATACATACGTAGTTACATAGTGTTCTTTATCAATAAGTTTACCTTCATGGTTTTCTTGACGTGAAATAATATTTTCCTGTTTGCGTTGATTTTTTATTTCAATGTCCTTTTCAATATCAGATACTAATCGCGTTCCTATTGTAGAAGATATATTTAAAACAAAACTGCCAACACTTTATTTCTTTATTATAATTTAATATTATAAAGTTACCTCCGGTATTTTCTATTTTCGTTATATCTTCATCGTTTTTATTATCTGGTACATTTAAATGACTTGGTTTGTGAGACCTCATCATATTTAAGTCTTCATTAGACGACTTCCCTTCGTTATTGTTGATTTCAGTATATTTTAGTTTATTGTCTAGGCTGCTAACAATTTCGTTACGACTGAAATTGTTTTCAATGTTAGTTTTAGAGCAATTATGAGTTTCTATCTCTAAGTGATTTCTTTCATTAATTTTTTCTAAAGAAATTTGCTGCTTGACTTCTTTCGAAAGTTCCAATTGATCGCTGGTGTTTAAATCATCTTCTATCATTATCAAGTTAGTCGGAACGGCTGAGGTTTTCAAATTTTCCATAGTTTTAGTAACATTTGTGGAGTTTGGTATGTCAAGTGATTTCTTGGGACTCAGTTCTTGCTTTTGTTGTATTGTTGCAGTATTTTCTCTTGTTTCCGATGCTATTTTTCTTACTGAGCCATCATCATTTATCTCGCATAGCTTTTCTATTTTGTTGGACGTGATTAAAGAGGACAAGCCTTCAAATTTACTGTCTACTTGACTATATTCTGATTGTACGCGACTACTTTCTTTGTCTAATTCGCCTATATCGTTGTCTTTAGTTGGAACACATGAATCACTTCCATTTGAGTCATCCGATTCAATATAGTTATTGACTGAATTACAGGTAAAGCTTGTATGTTTAGGTAAAGTATTGATGTTTTCACTCCCTTCATCTGTTTTATTTGCTGCAGACGCTATCACACTATCCTTATTATCGTCACCAGTGATTGGTTCCAACTGGCGTATTTCAATGTTTGTCTCATCGGAAATACCCTTCATTTTATCGAATTCATTTTCTGTATTCGTTAAACTTCCATTATTTCTTGTAATTTCAGCTTCACTGAGCTTTTGTTCATCACGGCATTTTACTGTGGAATCAATTATGTTATCCGTTTCATTTGCTATATTTTCATCATTAGTTATATCAGAAGCTATTTTAAGATTCACGTTATGCGTGGCTTCGCTACTGAAGTCTTTAAAATTTATCTTTTCATCCTTTGTTCCCGTTGTAAACGTTTCATTTATGTGAATGTTATCTTCCAATAAATTATCATCGCTACTTCTTTCAATTTTCACGTTATCAGTGAATTCAGTTCTGGTATCTTTAGAAGTTGTCTTTATAAATTCCGATTCCTTCCCATCATTTCGATCTATTCCAGTTGTATTTTCTTCATTTATGTCGATATTATTATTGAGATTTCTGTCATTTTGTTGTGATGTATCAATATATACAATGTCATTATTTCGTCCTATTGGTGTAATGTGTCCGTCAGTCAAAATGTTATCCAAAATTGTTTTATTTAAAATATAATTTTCAGGAGAATCAACAGCAGTTGTGGTTTTTTCAAAACTCATATTTTCATTCTCTACTTCGTTTGGAACGTTGTGTCTTTTCTTAATATTCTTCACTTTTTCCATGTCAATATTTTGGTCTACGCTTGGGTCTGGTTTGTTTTCGCTTGGATTTGTTTGTAATGTCATACTAATTTGGTCATCAGCAATAATATTCTCGGAAATTGTATCATGTCCTACAGAATCAACTGCATTGAGTCCAATTTTATTTCCAATTTCCGAGTTTTCACTGACCCCTCTGCTTATATTTTTAGAATTTATCTTTTCAGTTGTTGAACCCTCTTTCTCCATGTCATGATTTGGACTCGATTCGTTTTCATCACTTTGACATTCTTTCTCATTTTCTTCCATGCCAATATTTTTAGCTATGCTTTGTTCTGGTTTACTTTCTTCGTTTGGTCTTGTTTGTAATATAGTATTCGATTGGTCAGCAGGAATAATATTACCAGAAACTGTATCATTTCCTTCAGAATTAACAACATTGAATGTAATTTTTTGTCCTATTTCCGAGTTATCACTGACATCGCTTCTCATATTTTTAGAATCTACCTTTTCAGTTGTCGAACCTTCTTTTTCCATGTCATAACTTTGACTCGATTTGTTTTCATCACCTCGACTTTCTTTCTCATTCGATTTTCTTTCTTCCATGCCAATACTTAAGCCCACGCTTTGTTGTTGCTTTGATTGATCATCACAAATAATATTACCAGAAATTGTATAATTGCCTACAGAATCAATAACATTAAGTTTAAATTTTTGTTCAGTTTCCGAGTTGTCACTGGCAGCGCTAAGTGTGTTTTCAGAATCTATCGTTTCCGTTGTCGAACCTTTGTTTTCCATGTTATTATTTTGACTCGCTTTGTTTTTATCACTTTGTCTTTTTTTCGCATTTGATTTTCTTTCTTCCATGTCAATATTCTGATCTATGATTTGTTGTGGATTATTTTCTACACTTTTAATTGTTTGTGTTGTCGTACTATGTTGGTCACCACCAATAATATGGTCGGAAATTGCATCACTTTCTACAGGATCAATAACATTGAGTTTAAATTTTTGTCCAGTTTCCGAGTTATCACCGACATTGCTTCTTACATTTTCAGAATTTATTTTTTCCGCTGTGGAACCTTCTTTTTTCATCTCATAACTTTGACTCGATTTATTTTCATCACTTTGACTTTCTTTTTCATTTGACTTTTCGTCTTCCATGCCAATATTTTGAGCAATGCTTTGTTCTGGTGTATTGTCTGCGCTTCGTTTTGTTTGTAATATCGTATTCGATTGGTCAGCAGGAATAATATTACCAGAAATTGTATCATTGCCTACAGAATTAACAACATTGAGTGTAATTTTTTGTACAATTTCCGAGTTTTCACTGACATCGCTTCTCATATTTTCAGAATCTACCTTTTCAGTTGTCGAACCTTCATTTTCCATATCATAATTTTGACTCGACTTGTTTTCATCACTTTGACTCTCTTTCTCATTTGATTTTCTATCTTCCATGGCAATATATTGAGCTATGCTTTGTTCTGGTTTATTTTCTTCGCTTGGTCTTGTTTGTAATATCGATTGGTCAGCAGGAATAATATTAACAGAAATTGTATCATTGCCTACAGAATTAACAACATTGAATGTAATTTTTTGTCCAATTTCCGAGTTATCACTGACATTGCTTCTCATATTTTCAGAATCTACCTTTTCAGTTGTCGAACCTTCTTTTTCCATGTCATAATTTTGATTCGATTTGTTTTCATCACTTTGACTCTCTTTCTCATTTGATTTTTCTTTTTCCATGGCAATATATTGAGCTATGCTTTGTTCTGGTTTATTTTCTTCGCTTGGTCTTGTTTGTGATATCGTACTCGATTGGTCAACAGGAATAATATTACCAGAAATTGTATCATTTCCTACAGAATTAACAGCATTGAGTGTAATTTTTTGTCCCATTTCCGAGTTGTCACTGACATCGCTCCTCATATTTTCAGAATCTACCTTTTCAGTTGTCGAACCTTCATTTTCCATATCATAATTTTGATTCGATTTGTTTTCATCACTTTGACTCTCCTTCTCATTCGATTTTTCCTCTTCCATGCCAATATTTTGAGCTATGCTCTGTTCTGTTTTATTTTCTTCACTTGGTCTTGTTTGTAATGTTGTATTTGATTGATCATCAGGAATAATATTACCAGAAATTGTATCATTGCCTACAGAATTAACAACATTGAATGTAATTTTTTGTCCAATTTCCGAGTTATCACTGACATTGCTTCTCATATTTTCAGAATCTACCTTTTCAGTTGTCGAACCTTCTTTTTCCATGTCATAATTTTGATTCGATTTGTTTTCATCACTTTGACTCTCTTTCTCATTTGATTTTTCTTTTTCCATGGCAATATATTGAGCTATGCTTTCTTCTGGTTTATTTTCTTCGCTTGGTCTTGTTTGTGATATCGTACTCGATTGGTCAACAGGAATAATATTACCAGAAATTGTATCATTTCCTACAGAATTAACAGCATTGAGTGTAATTTTTTGTCCCATTTCCGAGTTGTCACTGACATCGCTCCTCATATTTTCAGAATCTACCTTTTCAGTTGTCGAACCTTCATTTTCCATATCATAATTTTGATTCGATTTGTTTTCATCACTTTGACTCTCCTTCTCATTCGATTTTTCCTCTTCCATGCCAATATTTTGAGCTATGCTCTGTTCTGTTTTATTTTCTTCACTTGGTCTTGTTTGTAATGTTGTATTTGATTGATCATCAGGATTAATATTACCAGAAATTGTATCATTGCCTACAGAATTAACAACATTGAATGTAATTTTTTGTCCAATTTCCGAGTTATCACTGACATTGCTTCTCATATTTTCAGAATCTACCTTTTCAGTTGTCGAACCTTCTTTTTCCATGTCATAATTTTGATTCGATTTGTTTTCATCACTTTGACTCTCTTTCTCATTTGATTTTTCTTTTTCCATGGCAATATATTGAGCTATGCTTTCTTCTGGTTTATTTTCTTCGCTTGGTCTTGTTTGTGATATCGTACTCGATTGGTCAACAGGAATAATATTACCAGAAATTGTATCATTTCCTACAGAATTAACAGCATTGAGTGTAATTTTTTGTCCCATTTCCGAGTTGTCACTGACATCGCTCCTCATATTTTCAGAATCTACCTTTTCAGTTGTCGAACCTTCATTTTCCATATCATAATTTTGATTCGATTTGTTTTCATCACTTTGACTCTCTTTCTCATTCGATTTTTCCTCTTCCATGCCAATATTTTGAGCTATGCTCTGTTCTGGTTTATTTTCTTCACTTGGTCTTGTTTGTAATGTTGTATTTGATTGATCATCAGGAATAATATTACCAGAAATTGTATCATTGCCTACAGAATTAACAACATTGAATGTAATTTTTTGTCCAATTTCCGAGTTATCACTGACATTGCTTCCCATATTTTCAGAATCTACCTTTTCAGTTGTCGAACCTTCATTTTCCATATCATAATTTTGATTCGATTTGTTTTCATCACTTTGACTCTCTTTCTCAATCGATTTTTCCTCTTCCATGCCAATATTTTGAGCTATGCTCTGTTCTGGTTTATTTTCTTCGCTTGGTCTTGTTTGTAATGTTGTATTTGATTGATCATCAGGAATAATATTACCAGAAATTGTATCATTGCCTACAGAATTAACAACATTGAATGTAATTTTTTGTCCCATTTCCGAGTTGTCACTGACATCGCTCCTCATATTTTCAGAATCTACCTTTTCAGTTGTCGAACCTTCATTTTCCAAATCATATTTTGATTCGATTTGTTTCATCACTTTGACTCTCTTTCCTCTTTCTCATTTGATTTTCTTTTCCATGGGCAAATATATTGAGATATGCTTTTTTCTGGTTTATTTCTGTCACTTGGTCTTGTTTGTGATATCGTACTCGATTGTCAACAGGAATAATATTACCCAGAAATTGTATCACTTCCTACAGAATTAACAGCATTGAGTGTAAAGTTTTGTCCATTTCCGAGTTATCACTGACATTGCTTCCCATATTTTCAGAATCTACCTTTTCAGTGTCGAACCTTCATTTTCCATATCATAATTTTGATTCGATTTGTTTTCATCACTTTGACTCTCTTTCTCATTCGATTTTTCCTCTTCCATGCCAATATTTTGAGCTATGCTCTGTTCTGGTTTATTTTCTTCGCTTGGTCTTGTTTGTAATGTTGTATTTGATTGATCATCAGGAATAATATTACCAGAAATTGTATCATTGCCTACAGAATTAACAACATTGAATGTAATTTTTTGTCCCATTTCCGAGTTGTCACTGACATCGCTCCTCATATTTTCAGAATCTACCTTTTCAGTTGTCGAACCTTCATTTTCCAAATCATAATTTTGATTCGATTTGTTTTCATCACTTTGACTCTCTTTCTCATTTGATTTTTCTTTTTCCATGGCAATATATTGAGCTATGCTTTGTTCTGGTTTATTTTCTTCGCTTGGTCTTGTTTGTGATATCGTACTCGATTGGTCAACAGGAATAATATTACCAGAAATTGTATCATTTCCTTCAGAATTAACAACATTGAGTGTATTTTTTTGTCCCATTTCCGAGTTATCTCTGACATCCCTTCTCATATTTTCACAATCTACCTTTTCAGTCGTCAAACCTTCATTTTCCATGTCATAATTTTGATTCGATTTGTTTTCATCACTTTGACTCTCTTTCTCATTCGATTTTTCCTCTTCCATGCCAATATTTTGAGCTATGCTCTGTTCTGGTTTATTTTCTTCGCTTGGTCTTGTTTGTAATCTTGTATTTGATTGATCATCAGGAATAATATTACCAGAAATTGTATCATTGCCTACAGAATTAACAACATTGAGTGTAATTTTTTGTCCCAATTCCGAGTTATCACTGACATTGCTTCTCATATTTTCAGAATCTACCTTTTCAGTTGTCGAACCTTCTTTTTCCATGTCATAATTTTGACTCGATTTGTTTTCATCACTTTGACTTTCTTTCTCATTTGATTTCCTTTCTTCCATGTCAATATTTTTAGCTATGCTTTGTTCTGGTTTACTTTCTTCGCTTGGTCTTGTTTGTAATATCGTATTCGATTGGTCAGCAGGAATAATATTACCAGAAATTGTATCATTGCCTACAGAATTGAAAATATTGAATGTAATTTTTTGTCCAGTTTCCGAGTTATCACTGATATCCTTTCTTACATTTTCAGAATTGATCTTTTCAGCTGTGGAACCTTCTCTTTCCATGTCATAATTTTGACTCGGTTTCTTTTCATCACTTTGACTTTCTTTCTCATTTAATTTTCTTTCTTCCATGTCAATATCTTGATCTGCGCTTTGTTCTGGTTTACTTTCATCGCATTTATCTTCTTTACAGTTTATTTGTAGTGCCGTACAAATTTGTTCAGCAGCAACTATGTCGTGAGGAATTGTATCACCCATGGCATTATTTTCTGTAGACCTAAGATTGTTCACATTGCGTTTCATCGTTTCGTCTTTCTCGTCGTTAATTATTTGTGGAGCCGTATCTTGTTCATTGAAACTATTATTGCTTTCGTGGAGAGTGGATAAATTATTTTTATTCTCACCTAAACTTCCTGATTCTTTATTTGTATCCATATGTTCTGATTTTTCATGACTCGGATTGAAGACTACAATAGATTCACTTCCATCACATGGAATTTTTTCAGTAGTTACATGTGTTGTTTGAATATTTTGTTCATTATGTGGTAATGTAACAATGAGTTGATCACTTTCTCTATCAGATTTAAAATTATTTGGGTTGCCATCGAAATTGTTACGCTCATTACAAGGGTCGCTTTTGTTTTTGGCTCCATCTGTATTCAATGTACTACTTTTCATCGCTTTTATCATGAAATTTATGTCGTTCTCAGCACTTAGGCCGCTGTATCCTCCTTCAACATGTACATCATTTAAATCATTATTAATACATTCTGCATTTTGCTCCTTTGAGTAATTATTGCTCTTCAAAAGTTTTTGCTCTTCCGTTGAAACGTCCGAATTAGTAATATCATCTCTCAAAATATTTGATGATAAGTTTTGTATATTATTTTCGAAGTGGCCATTATCATTTTCTATTTCGAAATTTTTATCTGAATTGTTGGTATGAGTTTGAATTTTGTTGGAGTCATGATGTAACTCAACTGCTTCAGACTCTGATAAGACGACATTTATTTCAATTGAGCTATTTGCTTGCTGTCTATCAGATGTTTTTCTAATGTTGTCGCAGTCAGCATTCATGTTTTCAGCGATGCTATCTTTCTGTATTGGTTGTAAATGGTTTTCTTTAGATAGTAAAGAAGCGGTGGTGACCTCATTTTGGTAATTTTCTCCTTCGTTGGGTTTTGCTTCAAATAATTCAGAATTTATTTCTTTGTGGTCTTCAAAGAAACTCCCACTGTCATCAGCAACACTGGAGTTAGCACCATATTCAATAATGCCTTTGTTCGAAACTTTCGAGAAAAATATATAAATTTGTAAATAAATGTTTAAAAACGTACACTTTTTTCTTTACTTTTATTGTACTTACGAAAATGCTCTAATTCTGAGGGTTCTTCTTTGCTAGCCTCGATAGATTTTTCTCGTTTTATTCCACGGACTATGTCCGAATTTTTCGACTTGTTACTTTCAACACCAGTCAGATGATGGGCGTCGTCTTTAATGATATTAACAAATTATGTTATTGTAAATTATAATCGAAAAGAAACCATCTTAGTAAATATTATCACTTTTAACTAAACGAAAAATTTCCGTCTCCTAGAATTAGTAGTCATTTATTAATTTATTTGTGTACATATGTATCTATTTAATTGATGTTCTACACAATAATACAGTGTTTATATATAAAATAAAAATGAAAAACTAACAATTGTGATATACAATTTCAGGAATGTAAATAATGTAATTTGAATATGCTACAATTATAATTGAAAATATTACACAGAGAATATTACCAAGAGAACCACATGGTTAAAATTAAATAAAGTAGGGCAAAAGAAATAGAATAATTACCATAAAAATTATTGGACTAGGTAAGGCAAAATAAAAGAAAGAAGACATAGGATAAGAAATAGTATGTAAGTGGTGAAATTTTGTAAATAAACATACTTCTGACTCCAAATTTAGAGTTTGTTTTATTTCTCAAAAACTTCGTCAATTAACTTTGCCATAATATAGAGCCGTCTACTATCCAAAAACCCTTTAATAAATAAGAATAATATAGGGAAACTTACACACACAATCACTAAACTCATTACAAACGAATACGACTCATTTACTTTTATTTACGTTTCTTAAGCAGTTACGATAGATGAAATTATCACAAAAACCGATAGAAAGTTGGTAGTTTTCGTATACAATTTGATTGTATGTTTAGTAATTATGACAAATGTCGAATTAATTTCAATGATGTGCAAGCAGAAATTCAAATATCTGAGATATACTTAATAAATCTCCTACTCCAATTTACTCAATTCTTTGAATTTGTGACATCATAGAGCACCGCCGGCTCATGTTGATCAGGTCACAGAACACGTACAGAATGGAAACGGAATTTTGACGTTTACATAATTTTGGTGAAAGGGACAGCAAATATTACCAAAAAGTATTTCTGTCTCTGTCTGATTGTTTATGTTTTGTTAGTTAATTTTTAGGGTGGGTTTTTATTTTCTAATTTGGTAGAAATTTATGATATTTTTGTAAAATAATAGACTATTTGTGAAAGGAAATGAACTGTTGTATTGGGGAAACGTAATACGGAACTAATGTATTTGGTGACACATTTCAGCGATTGTCACTAACTTAGTATTTAACCAATTGAGAGGTATATTCACAAACTCCTGAATCAAAAAGTTATGAGCATATATTTAGTTATATTTTTATTTCTACTTATCTTTTACACACGGAACTTGTTTCATTGTTAAGAGAAGATGCTAAGAGTTCGATTAATAATAAAAAAATTACCGAATTTTAACTTTTTCATTCAAGAAACTAATAAATACTAGTAATATACACAAAGTTCTGCAAGAAAAAAATTTTATGAGTAATAGGACTTATTTGATCTTGATATATTTAGTTTCTTACTTACCTTTTGCACAAGAAACTATATGCATTACGACCAAAAACTACATACATTTCGATTAATAATTAAATATTTAAGAATCTTTAAACTTTTCATTGAAGAAATTAAAAAATATTAAAAATTTTCCCTTTTTTAACACAAAATCAATGTTTGTTTACATTTAATTTTTCAACTTTATCCACCAGTTTTCACTCTGTATATCTGTTGCTTCTAACACATTTGCTTTGCAAAACGTATAATACATTTTCTGTCTCCCTCTAAAAAATTATGTAAAATTATGCTAAGTGAGGTTGTCAAACGTCAAAGTTTTCCCTTCTGTGCATATTCTGTGGATCAGGTATCAGCATATTTTTTTTAGCAAATAAATAATGAAAAAATGTACATTTTTATCGGCTCTTTTCGCAAATAATTTCGATGTAAACTTATTGACTTCAACAACTGCCTTAAGACATCACAGAATACACAGAATGGAAAGCAGCGACGTTTGACAAACGCTCTCAACATAATTTTGCATAAATTTTTGGAGGGAGAAAAAAAATGAATTATGCGTTTTGCAAAGTAAATGTGTTAGAAGTAACAGATATACAGAATGAAAACTGGTTGAAAAATTAAATGTAAACAAACATTGTTTTTGTTTTTAAAAAGGGAAAAATTTTAATATTTTTTAACACGGTGTAATCAGTGACGAAACGAATTTGACAGGAGCACTATCCAAAAATGAAAGAGACAGCAAATATTACCAAAAAGTATTTCTGTCTCTGTCTGATTCGTTCAGTTTTGTTTATTTATGTTTTGTTAATTTTTAGAGTGGATTTTTATTTTCTATTTTGGTAGAAATTAATGATATTTTTGTAAAATAATAGAATAGTTTTGAAAGGAAATGCATTTTTTTATTGGGGAAACGTAGTACGGAACTAAAGTATTTGGTGACACCTTGCATCGATTGTTAATAACTTAGTATTTAACCAATTGAGAGGTATATTCACAAACTCCGGAAACAAAAAGTTATGAGAATATATTTTGTTATATTTTTATTTTTATTTATCTTTTACACACATTGTGAAGAGAAATTGCTAAGAGTTCGATTAATAATGAAAAAATTACAGAATTTAAACTTTTTCATTCAAGAAATTAATAAATACTGGTAATGTACACAAATTTCTGCAAGAAAAAAATTTTATAAGCAATATGTCTTATTTGATCTTCATATAGTTAGCTTCTTACTTACCTTTTGCACAAAAAACTATATTCATTGTAATCAGAAACTAGTCACTTTTCGATTAATATTTAAATATTTACGAATTTTTAAAATTTTCATTGAAGAAATTAAAAAATATTCTAAATTTTCCCTTTTTAACACAAAACAAATGTTTGTTTACATTTAATTTTTCTGCTTTTTTCCTTCTGTATATCTGTTGCTTCTAACACATTTGGTTCGTAATACTTAAAACAATTTTTTTTCTCCCTCTAGTCGGGCCAGTGTTTTTATGTTATGAGCACTTTTCAAATGTCATAGCTTTCGTCACTGATTAATTGTGTTTTTTAATTTCTTTAATGAAAAGTTTAAAGATTCTTAAATATTTAATTATTAATCGAAATGTATGTAGTTTTTGGTCGGAATGAATATAGTTTCTTGTGCAAAAGGAAAGTAAGAAACTAAATATATCAAGATCAAATAAGTCATATTGCTCCTAAAATTGTTTTCTTGCAGAACTTTCTGTATATTATCAGTATTTATTAATTTCTTGAATGAAAAAGTTAAAAACCGGTAATCTTTTTTATTATTAATCGAACTTTTAGTAATTTCTCTTCACAATGAAACAAGTTCCGTGTGTAAAAAATAAGTAAAAAGAAAAATATAGCAAAATATATATTCTTAACTTTTTGGAGTTTGTGAATATACCTCTCAATTGGTTAAATACTAAGTTAGTGACAATCGATGAACCAAATACATTAGTTCCGTATTACGTTTCCCCAACAAAACAGTTCATTGCCTTTCAAAACTATTCTATTATTCTACAAAAATATCGTCAATTTCTACCAAAATAGAAAATAAAAACTAACAAACATAAATAATTAGACAGGGACAGAAATATTTTTTGGTAATGTTTGCTGTCCCTTTCACAAAATTTATGTAAACGTCAAACTTTCGTTTCCATTCTGTGATTAAGACAACATAAACTATGAAAAAAGTAACAATTAAGTCTAAAAGTGTTGGAGTTGATGGATTTAAATATGCAACAATGCAACTCACGTGTTGACATCACTGTTTATTTACTAAGCTTGAATTCTCTTTTATGTTAATATTCTTAATTCTTTTTTTTTCATTCTTAATAAAACTGTTAGCGTGAGTGCACATAAGAATTAGAAATGTCTTTTCATTTTCGAGAAAATTCCAATAAAAAGTCCTTACCTTCTGCAGTATTCAATTTCTTGTCATTTAAAGTTGACTTACTATGATCATCGGTTGTCTCGTTAGTGCTCGCAATTCGCTTTAGATAAGTCGGAAAATTTTTTTCGTTATTTTCAATTTCTTCACGCTCAATAATAGTTTTTGTAGGAATACTTTCGGTTGTGCTGAGGTCAGAATTGTTACGACCCGATTCCGATGCGGAAAGCAGAGCTGTAGATGCTGATGTGTAGGATGCGTCTTCACAAACATTTTCCGTTTCGACTTGATTTAAGTGCAATTGAGGAATAATTATTTTGGGTTGGCTAGATATTTGATCTAATTGTTCCGTTACTGCCGAATCTTTAAGCGTTTCGTTTGTGTTTATGTTTGTATTTGTTTTTGCATTTCTGGTTTCTAGGTAACGTCGAAAATATCGCTGAATTAAGATAACGGAATTTAAGTACTTTTCTGTAAAAGTAAAATCTCTTTGACCTTTGCTTTTGACCTTTTTATCATCCCAATTAATAACATTATAGTTGCTAACCTCTGATTCACCAAGAATTCTACCACATTTACACTTTACATAGGGTGTTAAAAGAAACCGTTCCTTATTATTAAAATAATTTTCATAAGCAGAATAATTTATTTCTTTCGCTATTTTTTCAGTCGGTTTCACACTTTCCGTTATGGCTTTTAAGTGTCGAAAATATTCCACAGCAAATTCGCATAAATTTTCAGGCTGTTCCTTAAGTATTGCCTTTATGAGATCTTTTATAAGATTTGTAAGACTTTCGGGTATGATTGAATAAACCAATGCTACAGGAATTTGATGGCGTTGTGGATTTTGTATGTAGGAAAAATCATATTTTCCAGAATTATCTTCAAACTTATTAACTTTGTAATGTTCTTTTTCCGGTAAACGAGACAGGAAGTAATATTCTGCAAAATTGTAGATGTCTGTAGGTTTTTCCTTTAGTATCTCCCTGGTAAGATCTTTCATAAGGTCTCGGAGACCTTCAGGAACACGGGGTTTTGTTATAGGAAACATTTTTTTATTTGATTTTTTTTTTTGTTTCAGTTGTACTTTATTCACCGAGAGTTGGATCAATAATGTGAAAAAATTCTTTTTAGAAACATAAGCAAAAGTCCAAAACAAAAAACAAGAAAACGTTTCCCAGGGCAACAATAAGTCATAGCAAATACAAATCAACAATTTGAAAAGAAAGCTAAAAACACTAAACTTTAAAAAATATTACCTGTTGATGATTTTGTGCAATAGTTCAATAGTTAAAGGGATTATTAGGCTCAATGAACTTAAACAAAAACCCTAAAAATTGATTTTATATTCGTATTAATAAATACTATGTTAATATAGAACATACAGTGGTTCCCACCTTATTTCGACCAGCATCTTTTAAAAAAAAATTAATAAGAGTTTATAGAATATGTTTAAAAATTAAACAAAAAAGTTTAATTCAGTCTCAAATTTATGGGTAATATGTGATCAAAACACCACCAACACCAGATTTCGAACACGAATGACCTTATGACAGTTCTGAAAATGAAACGGACAAAAGTAACTCCTAGGAAGTGGAATCAATGCACAAAACGCTGAAAGCTGTAATTAAGCAAATAGGAGGTCATACTAAATTTAGAAATTATAACTATTAGTTAATTAATCATTTAATTTTTTGTTTATAGTAAGTCAGTGACTAATTGGGTTGCTATATTTTTGGTTTTAAGTTTGCAAGTTTACATTTGGAACTGAATAAAATTATTTTTTCTTAATTTTTAAACATTTTCTACAAACTCTTATTCAATTATTTGTTAATATCTTGTTTCGTTTCGAAATTAAACAAGCTTAATTTTTTTTAAAGGTCCTGATTGAAATAAGCTGGGAAACCACTGTATGTATGTACATGTTGTATGTATAAAATAATCGGAATTTATTATTGAAAAATATGTGGATATACATTGGTAACAATACGTGAGAGAAAAACAAAATTCAAAATTCATTCATCGCTGGCCTCAACTATGCGGCATATAATTGGTATATCCTGGACATGTGTGGGATTCGATATTGAATCTGGATTTAAGTGACTCTGAATGAGATTAGTTTTAAATTTCTGCCATTGACGTGTGTTCAAAAAGTCATTAAATAGTGTTTGTCTCGATGGAATGGTAGATTCTAAGTAAAATCGCCTTCTTTGCCAAATATTGCCAGGATTTTGATCTTTCTCTAGTAGCCAGAACCTGGGTATCATCAGGCACTGAACTGTGGTACGAGCCATTATTACACGATGTTCTAATTTTTCGCCAAGTCCAAAGATGGCGCCAAATGTCAGAGATCCTACATCAATGAAATGATTTTCAATCTTACCAATAGCAGGTTGCTGAAATTTTAAAAATGATGATTATGATTTAAATGCTGAAAGCAAACATAGAATAAGATCTTTCGCACTTTATATGTACATCCTATGTATGTTAAAAATCAAAGTGAAAACGCATGGTATAATAGATACGGAAAGACAATATCAATTTTCAAAAGTGTTTGAAAAAAGGCTACTTTATTTGAATTCTTTTCTAAACAATGTATGCAGTGCTCAGGAATTATAAAATATATATGAATACATACATGCATACATATGTGCACATATATAGATGGCTCACATCTAGTGAAGCGAAAACGATCCGGCTTTAACTCTTGAATCAATTGAACCTTTTGTAAGGCGTCATACCGATATCTTTTCGCAAAATTTGACGTAAACTAGTGTATGAATTTTGCCATCATAAGGTGTGCTTCAAAATGATGAAAAGGTCACCTAAATATTTGCTCAATTCATCCAAACTATAGAATGTTATGTATGATCAATTTCAATTCAAATAGGTGAATAGCTAGCTGATTTTACTCTTAGCGGTGCACCGTTATATTATGTTTATTTAAATTTATGAAAAACAAATTTATGTATGGTATGGGTCGTGAGAAACCTATGTCAGTTTATGAACAAGAACAAATTGTGACATTTCATGAAAAGGGATGGAGTATGCGTGAAATAACGGAAAAAATTAAAGAAAATTAAAATACACAGCCGTCCAGATGTCCTGACTGCCTGTGAAACTTGACTAGTCTCACGAAAGGATTCGAATTCCTTGAAAAGTGTGGTAACAATAAAAGAGTAATTGAATTGAATTGCTTCAAAAATCATAATTCTAAGAGCTATCAACACCCAACCGCAGCTTATTGGAGCACAATTAAAAAAATTCCCTATTTGACCATACATTTTTGGGTTTGTAGCGAATTTTATCTGATGAAAAATAATTTATCCTGAATAGACTAGATGGTCTCATTACAATTGGCGAGATTTAAGGAAGAATTTCATCGGTGGCAGTTTGATGGTTTGAGCTGGCTGGCCACATGGTACCTTAGAACTCTACTTCCCTTCCACTCGAATGAATAGTTTAGAGTACCAGGGTATACTTGCTAAACGTTTGCTGCCGTATTTGGTCCAAAATGCTGTCAAAGCTTTCACCTTTCAACAAGTCGACCAAACAGTGGTCTGAGGAGCACAATATTAAAGTATTTGATTGGTCAGTACGTTCCCCCGATTAAAACACCATTGCAAATTTGTGGCGACCGCTTGAGCGTAATGTTTATACAAATGCAACAAACAGTATCGGACAAACGATGAAGTGAAAGTGGCAATCTGTAACAGCTGCCGCTAAATTCATTTCAACGATCTGGAAAGTTTAGTAAGTTAAATGCCAACCCGTACTTTTTATACTGAAAATTGAGAAACGGTTAATCAAAAGCAGATCATACAGGTGTTTGAAAGTGTTCCTAATTACGTATTTAATGCTCATATTTCGAGCAGATAGATGATTAAAAACAGTTTCTCTGTATAAATTTTCATTTATGTAAAAGTTGGTTTTTTTAAATAGAAAATTTTGCTTTGTTTTCTAACGAAAAAATGTTTCTTTAAATAAACTTTAAGGCCTGATGTACATACACCATGAATGCAAACTTAGTATTCTTTCTTTGATACTTAACGTTCATACGAACGTGATTTTTGGAATCGCGGCAGTGTAAACGTAGGACGCACAAAACCTAATAAAAACACTTTTTTTTAATCATAAGTGACCTAAAAACGAGTCCAAATTAATACGAACATGACTCATAAATGATGATAAAAGGAACCATATAAGACATGTATTCGATTAAACGGTGACTGAAAGACGCTCGAAAAAGAATGATAAGCGAAGGGGAATGAGACTAATAAGTGTTCAGAAAGTGATTCGAATATAATTATAAAACTACTAGAAAAAGGGTCGAAAATTGCTCTAAAATAATATAGAAAATGACCCATGAATGACTTTTTACGAAGATTCGTGGGTAGTGACTTTTTTCTCCAGACAAAAGAGGTCTTTTATGATCACAAAATTAACGCATATTCTAGCTTTTTAATCGCGCAGAAGAATCAAAAAAGAGTCGAATTTGATTAATAATTTCCAAAAATGCTGGCTGGGAACAAGTACTTCGTATGTAGAAACATTTTGAATTATTGATATAAAAACGTTATTTTCGGTTAAATAACCTTTTTTTTGATGATCCGTATTTTTGGATTTTCGACGACGATATATCCATACATACATACATTACGATTCATCATTTTCTAATTTGGTGCTGTGTATTGAACTGAAATAGCATTTTTGATGGTTTTAATAGTTTGGAAAGATTTTTCACTGGCATATAGGGCGGATGAATAAAATAAAACCTCTTCGAATCTCTTCATAGTTGTCCTTTATCATACAAATGCCGATTTGGTAGACAATGACTATTGACTGAACCAATGTTATTGCTTTTATTTATTAATAAATTGAAAACTACTAAGAATCTACATACTTATGAGTTAATAAAGGCCAGGCTTTCTGAACGCTTCACAACCTGATGGAGAGGGAACACCAACAATAACAAATCAAGAACAAATAAAATTAATTTTTTGAATTCATCTAATTTTTTCTGTGACACTGTGACGGAGACATAAAATGATTGAATAAAACCCGAAAACCTAAAAATATTTTTAGAGTTTGTGTTCTCCGTAGTCATAAAGAATCGAACAAATTTAATTTACATGTATGTAAGTACGAATGTATGTATATATATTACCTTGGACGAAGATCTGTAACTTGGTTGCCTCGGAATAGATTCTCTTAGTGATTCATGTATAGTCTGCAATTTCGAAAGTCTTGTAACATTTTCCTTTTGCATTGTCGGTCGGTTTTCTTGTAAACCTTCATTGATGACAGATACTGAAAGCTTTGTATTCTTGAGGCTCTTAGGAACTGGGTTTGATTCATTTTGATTTACTGTCTGTTGATCTATACTTCCTATTTCCTATTTCATTTCATAAGGAATATTTATTAACTAAGGTTTACAAATTCTTACCAATTTTATCAGCAAAATTATGATTTTCTAAATTAATTTTGTCATCAATTACTAGTTGAAGTTCTTGAAGACTTTCTTCTTCTGATACTTCGAATTCAGACTCTTCCTCCATTATTGAAGCAAGACTTTGCTCGGAACCACTAATAGCCGTAAAATCCACTGACTCACTGCTACTCGAAGGAATTAGCCCACATTTCTTTTCAATTCTTTTAATATCCACATTTTTAGTCTAAAATCAAAGACTTTATATTAGAACAGGCTTGTAAAATGCAGATACTTATACACTTAATTCTATTTTTACACGGTAGATACGTTCCAGGTGTACATATGAAGTACATAGTCAAGAAGAGGATTGATTACATATCCTTCAACTTTGTAAAAAAAAAAGTAAAAAGAGAATAATTCGCAAAAAAAACTGATACGAGAGTCGTTATAAAAAATTAAATAAAATTTTTATAAGCACTAATGCATATTTTATTTCATAAAATGAAAAGCAATTCAAATCTAAAAAAGTAACAAATTTTAAAGTATTGTAGTTTAGGAAGTCAAAAAAATAATATAAGTTGATAAACAAAAAGCACATTCACCAATTCTTACCGGTGATTAAAATCTAAAAATCATCAAAATTTCATAAGTAAAAAATTGAAAGCAGTCATCATCGGATGTCAAACGTGATCGCTAACGTAATGCTGGTTCAGAATAGCTATCGACTCCAACAGGATTAGTATATTCAGTTTCCGATTGGATAGCACTGCGTTTATAAAATAAAATCTATTAATAGCCGTTGTGATTTAGATTTGGACAGCTCTTTGTATAACTCATAGTAACGAGCCATACAAGTTTTCAGATCACGTTGAAATTTTCATAAACTTTTATGAACCTTGCTACACTTGTGGACACACAATTAAATTACAAATGCAACATTTATATTTATTAATTTCATATACTTAATAATTAATTAACAAAAAAACTAAAATACTTATTCATTAAATGTTTTGGTACGAAGTTGATATCAGACTTAAAATTGAGTTATCTGAAAAAAAAAAAATATTGAAAATTTTATTTGATTGCTTTATTTTTCACCCAAACTGTTTTGGACCTTTTATATTTTGTGGGATACCCTTTTTGGCTTATTATTTCAGTACATCATTGCGGCATTGAGTTGATTAAATTGCGACCCTGCTCTAATGTTATTCCATTCTGCCACCATGACCTGCAAAGTGCTTTTTTGCTGCTAGGTTTTTTGGCTACAACTGCTCATTTTACGATTCCCAAAAGATTTTCAATAGGGTTCAGATCGGGACTTTGAGCTGGCCAATCAAGAACCCTTGATTTTTTCCATTAGTAAATAAACAAGATTTTTTATAGTACCGAATCTGCTCTCAACTTCACATCAGCATGGTAACGTACATGTTATATGCAAAGGGTAAAATTTATTGGGTCATAACAAAGTATTGATGTCGTCGCAGTCTAGTAGGTAGTGTGTTAGCTTATTAGACGTAAAGCCAAGGTTCGAGTCCCAGGTTAGACATCAAAACAAAATACAAAAAGTATTTCTTCGGCGATTTCCTCTCATCAGATTTCTGGCGAAAACTCTGAGTGTTAATAAATTCTCAAAAAACAGTCTGTCGTTCGGAGTCGACTTTAAACTGTAGGTCCCACCATTCATGTATAAAATTAACACACACAACTTAACTGGTGTGAGAAACTAGGTCAATAATGATCAATTAAGTATGCATGCATAACAAAGAATATGGATATAAAGAAAATGCATTACAACCCACCATAACATTACGACCCGCACTAAAATCTTTTTAACATTAGCGACCCGCTCTCACCGAAATTTAATTAACATTTCATAGCGAAATTGTGCAGCGAGAATTCACACACTTTGCTTATGCTCTTTTATTTAGTCGTCGGCGGATGCTATTACATTTTTTTCAGGGTTACACTCAAAAAATATTTTATGTTAAAACATTCTTTATTAAAATTAATCACTTGATTGCTTTAATAGTCAAGTAAATAATTCAGGTTTTATGAATTGAGGAATATTTATTTTAAAGGCATTAATGCTTTAGAAAAATTAAAAGGTTGATTATTAGTATGATAGGAAATTTATAGACCAAAATTAGATGCCAACAAATATCTAAGAAACGTTGATAAAATGAAAATCAAAATAGCTTATATTACTAACACTTTTCTATGGCTGTAAATTAATAAATTATCTCTCTTACTTACTAATCACAACCGGCGTTGCCGTTTATCTATTTTAAACCAAAATTTCCGAATTTGGATATTATTTTTTCTTATAAAAAGAGTTTTTGTTTTGTTTGTAGAAATGAATTAATTAGTAATGCTAAGACTTTATTTTGTTATTTTTTGTTTCTTTTCTTACTATGTTATGTTAATTACAATTTATATTTAAAAAAAAATAAAATAAAATAAAAAAGTTGTGAATTCAATTTTGGTTCTATTTTTTATTTGGTGATTTTTTTCACAAATGTTGGTTACTATAATTTTTTTTTCTTGGCAACACTGACCAGAATAAGTGATTTCAGAAAAATAAATAAAAAAGTGGTCAAACAATAAAAAGGCACGATGAGAACAGCGCATTGTTACGCTCTTGGTTTCGCGTCATGAAATGTATTTGAAAAATATTCCAAAATATTAAATATTCTTTATATTTTATTTTCTTTTCTCTTTTTTTAAAAATTGAAAAATATCAATGAGTGCTAGTTATCTAATTACCTTCCAAAATAAATTAAGGAAGTTGAGCGCCCTGGTAGTCTAGTGGGTAGTGTGCTAGACTATTAACGTGAGGGTCTTGGGTTCGATTCCCACCAGAGGCTCTGGTCTGTGGTACTACACCGGGCATATGGTCGAAGTTACTCAGCTCATACATGAATATAATATAATTTGTAATTGTATTGTAATTCTTAAAATAAATAAATTAAGGAAGTTATCAAAAAAAAAACAAGGGTAATCTTTTTTAAAAGGGTAATCCTATTGTACCAACTACAGATAAATACATATGTTTCTTAAGGTTCATCCAAAAATAATCTATTCAAGAATATCGAATGAAATACCGATTGAAATGAGGAATGAACAAGAGGATTTACAAGCAAATAAGTCATGTACAGATCATTTGAATATACTTCGGCTAAGCGAGGAACAGTCTGCTGCAACGGTTGTTTTGCTGAGGAAAAAATAAGGGTTATTGATTGACCGGCTCAAAGTTTCGATCTGAACCCTATTAAAAATTTTTGGGGGATCGTAAAGCGAGCAGTTGCAGGCAAAAAAAGCACTTTGCAGGTCAACAGGGCAGGATGAAAAAACATTAGTACCGAGCAGTGTTGCAATTTAATCAACTCAATGCCACAAACATGTAATGAAATAATACGACAAAAAGGATGCTCCAGAAAATATTAAAGGTTCAAAATAGTTTAGGTGAAAAATAAAGCAATTAAATTAATTTTCAATATTTTTTTCAGATAACTTAATTATGTGTCTACTTAATTTTTAAGTCTGATGTCAACTCCGTACTAAAACATTTTTTATAATGAATAACTATTTAAGTTTTTGTTGTTAATTAATTATTAAGCATATTTAATTAATAAATATTAGTTACTTTTGTTTAATTTTTTTTTAAATGTTTTTAATTTTTATTAAAATGTAAAATTTACTTACTTGACTTAATTGTGTGTCCACAACTGTACATCTAAAACTAACAAATGCGAATGTCCTAATCCGAGATATAGGATAGGTAGATAGGTAGAAGTTTATTATAGTTCTTTGTGTAATTGCAGGCGTAAATGTATTCATTATTTCTAAAATATGAACATATGATAAAATTAAGGAAACAAAAATTTGAAATTTTTTAAAATTGAAAAAAATTTTCTGATTTTTAAACAAATTTTCTTTACATATGATTGATTACTTACTACTTTAATTAATCGATTATGGACATTTCGAATGTGAAGAAATAATTAAAAAGCGTTTGTAAATAAGGACGACGTTCTTACGTACCATGGAATTGTTTGTGCTGGACTAATTTAATACATTTCATAAATTTTATAATACTTGACTTCTATTCTCCATTAAGATAATCAATTGGTACATTTAATAATCGTCTTTTCGTATTGAAAATCTAAAGACAAATACAGATATAGGACCAGGCTCATTTTAAAACTTGTTGGAAATTCGTACAAATTACGTAAAATTGGCAGACTAAATGAACGAATTTACAACGACTGTCATCAAATTTTATTGGTTTATGTTAATTTTTAAAAGTTTATAATCGTTTCTCCCATTTAAGAGTCCAACTTAACCAGTCTAAAAGGAAACAACATTATGTAACGTAAAAATGAGGAAAAGTTGAGACTAAATCCTTTTCCTCATTTTTATGCTATTTGAAATATATTGAGGCAACTAAAAAGACATATCAGAAAAGGACTGAAAAGATATTCAAAATTACTGCGTACGAATTTCCTATACATTTACAAATAGATGAAATATACCTAGCTAGAACGCCTTTGCCCCCTACGATAAAGTTTCTCATAGTATGTATACCCATAAGAGTTGTGATAATCTAAGTTTCAATAATTACACGATGTGACAGTAAAAATACACCCGAGTAACTACATAGCCCACGTTGTTCAGTTAATTGAGTCGAACTCAAAAATACTTCTTTTATTAAATACACTTTCAGAATGTCATCACTTATTTCATACTTTTTAAGTAAAGTTTGCTACTATGAACGGACAAATCTGAATATGCAAAAAAATTCACATTTTCCAAGTTTACCTCATCAAAACTCATAGCATATTAAGTTAAATAATAGATATATTGCATACCGATTTATGAGTCAATCTCCAAGATTTAAATTTTGGAAATCTTGTCAGAAATGTTTGAGTAATCCAGAAATTTGTGCGTAAAGGAAAAAATAAACAGTTTTTATCAAATAAAAAAATTTGGAGTGTTCGAGAAATATAAAAAAAAAATATTTTTTTATTTTGTCGCATAGTGTTATTATTTTCGGTATTAAGAACGATATGAAAATTTTAACTAGGCAAAAATGTTGCCCAAGAAACAACAACAATCAAAAGAATTTGAAAAAAATGTATCTTGGCAGTTCAATACTGCAAGTGAAAGTCAGAATTTGAAAAACAGTAAAATTTAATGACAGCAAATCTGTTTATAAAACTCTGGCTTTAAAATTCAAAAATTGTGCATTTTAAGCATAAATTGTACACGAGTGCTTAAACGCAAGCGAAATAAAATGCCCACCATCCGCTGTTGATTAGACGGTATATTTCTCTATATTTCGTTTGTAGTGACAATGTCAACCACGCTTCGGATAAACATTTTTGCTCCACTACTAATTTCAGCAAAAAAAATCCAATGCTAATAATTATAATAAAAAATTAAGTTAAACAGTGCATAAATGATTATACGTACGTCATACTTTTTAGTTGATCGTCTTATGTTTTCATCGGACGCAATCAACTGGTCGATATCGTACACATTTTTATTCGTCGAAGTGTCTTCGGTTTTTAAAATTTGCAAAAGTTGTGAATCTGTTAGATTTTGAAACATCGAACTGGCACCTTCTTTAGTTATATTCGTCAAATGGAAATTTTTAACTCCTTTCCTTTGGCTGACCTAGATTCGAACAATACAATTATATTCAAAACACGATTGTATTCAAATATTGTTCTTAAAATGAAATGCAATGAAAAGAAGTAAAAATTTCTTACCATCATTTGTAGACATTGTAAAATCATACATTCACCACTTATAACAAAGTGCACGTAACTCAATTGGCCCTTGTCCTCATAATATATTGTTTCAAGAGGTTCGAACTGACGCAGCACGCACAATTTGCAGGCATTTGTAATCTAAATTTTTTTACATCGATTACATAAATAAAATAATACTTTTACACTTAAATTCTTCATACCTGATCGTTAGTAAAAAATTTAAAATAATCTAAGGCCATTATTGCATTCCTCCTATCTATCCACTGTTGTTCCATAACAGGACGCAAAATTTTTTCAAAATCCTCCTCAAACACCACCAACAGCTCAACTACATCTGCAAAACAAATCGTTATAAATTTTTGAAATTGTAATTCATAAAGTTACACAAAAAAAAAAAATGAAAGAAAAAACACACTCACAAAATGTTAAGCAAAGACAAAAAAGAAAACCAATAACAAAAATCATCAATAAAAAGTACATCTATGTACTTACAAAGTCAATTTAAACGAGTCTCGAGGCTGGCACGATAAAAATTTATTTTTTAACCAAGAGAATAAATTGTTTTACTTTCAAAACATTAACACACAATACACAAACAATAAAGCATACCATCATACCCCAATGCACTTACACACACAGTTACAATTCCGCGTTATGTCTAGAATCTAGATTTATTCTCTAGTCAAAAAAAAAAAAAAAAAACAAAAAAAAACAAAAAACAAAATATTTAATTTGTCTAACAGTAGTTTGTATTGTAAAATAAAAGTAAATACGCAAAATGCAGTAGTAAAATATAAGAAATTTAAAAATTTGTACTGAAAGATCACTTTTTTAAGTTTTTAAAAATTATAAAAAATTGTCCTAGTGTTTTGGATATATATACATATCGCTCCTTTATTGCAACATAGTCATATCTCAAAAACACTTGAACTTGGCAAAATGCGATTTAAGTTTTCAAGACATAAGTCCTAGATCTAATTGCCGCAAACACTTTTTGCTATAACTTCGGTTCAGCTTGGGATATAAAACCAGGGACCGAAAATAACTGTTATTTTTGGATTTTTGATTAAAAAAAGCAACCTCATGGAAATGTCGGAGAACAGAACCAAGTATATCATTTTGATTGTCTTGGACCAAATTTTTATAAAATGGAATGCTTTTTAAAAACCTGATTTTTATTTAAAAAAAAAAAAAATAAAAGTTATTTTTTCGAGCAAAAATAAAAGTCATTTCTATTTTAATTCATGATGTTTATTAAAAAATTCCTTAAAATAATTAAAGTAAATTATGTTAAAAAATTTTAAGAATTAAGTTTTGCAATAAATGTTAATAAATACTATGAATTCATCATGAAATAAAACAAAAATAACCGCTCGAAAAAATAAAAGTCAAAAAAAACTTTTATTCCCACCCGAAAAAATAAAAGTCAAAAAATAACTTTTATTTTGTGACTTTTACGATAAAAGTTATAACAGGTACGGTCTACAAATTATTAATTTTTTGAGATATGACTATGTTGCAATAAAGGAGCGATATGTAAATTATTCTAAGCCTGAAGATAGTCGAAGGATGATGGCTGCTGACGCCGTTTTGTATCTATAGAGGTTAACTTGAGTAAAATTCACTAATTAAGGAGAACGTTCTCATGTTCGGCCGCTTCCATTCGTTCAAACGAATACAAAAGTGTCTAGACGTCAATTGAGTGTCTTCGTTGTCGGATGATAGCTTGAGGCTTGTGCTCTGAGGAAAATAAGCGTTGGTTTATTAGAAGTTAGGTTACGGTTCAATCCCCAGGTCAGACATCTCCACCAAATAAATATTTCTTTGAAATTCAACTATTCAATACACATAACATAAGTATTGTGTTCGAATCCTCGAATCCTTTCTGAGGGGTTGATACATACCATATGCAACACGTTAAACACGTCTATGATTTGTACATACACATAGATATGTTGGTATGTTGTCAACAGTAGGACTCTTATATGGGTTATTTTTTTTGTATTCAGTATTAGAAGTCGCCGTAGTATAGTAGGTAGTGTGTTAGCTTATTAGACGTACAGACTGGGTTCGTATCCCAGGTCAGGCATCACAACAAAATATGAAATATTTCTTCGGCGACTTCCTCTCAGCACATTTCTGGCAAAAATTCTGGGAGTAAATAAACTCGCCATGAAAAAGTTTCTCAAAAATCTGTCGTTCAGAGTCGAGCCCGCCACTCACGTATAAAAATTAACGCAACAACATAAGTGGTGTAAGAAGCAAGGCCGCAATCCTGACTGAAGGGTTGTAATGATTAATTTTGTTTGAATTAGTATCGGCACAACACAATTGCGTTACAAACTGAATTAATAGTAAATAATACAATAAAAATTTCTTATTTTACTGAGAATCTTCTTGATCCATTTTATTGCTGTTAATTTTATCGAAAAAGTTTTTAAGAATAATAACAAAAAAAAAGTGCATTATAATTTTTATTTTTAGATTTAGATTTTTGATATTTCAAAAAATTCAATAAAACATTCCAATTAAATTATTTATAATATATATCGTCGTCGAAGGTCTAAAAGTACGTAACAAACATTTCTCTAATTTTACAGTAGAATAAAAAAAAATTATAAAATAACAAGTACATTATATATAAGAATCATATTGAATTATTAATATGTATAAAAACGATATTTTTGGTCGCAAAAATCTAAAAATTGTGAGAGATATATAGATAACCGCACGAATCATAATCAACTAAAAACTCGATTTTGATTTTTTTGATGATAGGTACTTTTAGATTTTCCACGACGATATGTACATAAATGTATATGTATATATATAATATCAAGTAATTTTATAGATTTAAAAATTTAATTGGGTCAATTTATTGCGTGTTAAGTTTTAAGACAAAAATCATTTTAATTCCATGGTTAACATCACAATTTATATTTGACAGAACCTTCTGGATAGTTTTGTAACTTTCATTTAAATTTACCTTCCATCTTGATTTATTAGAATTTATTCAAAGTAGCATCACTTTATGTAACTGTAAACATTCAAATGTTTTGTAGAGCCTACTTTAAAATTTACTTATTTCTACAGTAAAAAATAAGTCACACTCTTCAAACATTTATAAAAGCAAAAACAAAAGAAAAACGGGCGTATGGACTCATTTCCGCATGAATATATTATCGACTGCGAGTTGTTAGAAAAATAAAAGTTAAAAATGCCACATTATTGAATTAACTCTTTTCTTATAGTACAATTGCATACATATTTCAAATGTTTGTAGAATTGTATTAGAATTACGTCTAAGAAATATTAGACTTAGAATTTCATTATTATTTTTCCCTATTAATACAATTGTTAAAATAACGAATTTGGTTCGAGGTAAAATTTGCAAACCAAATCAGGGTGCAAGACACGTCAATTCAGTTGGTAATGTAGGAATTGAAGACAAATAATAGAATTTTGATAACATTTTATGTCCGTATAACGGCTTAGCTACAAGTGGTAATTAAATTATGCAGAGCGCAAATTCATGTCAAAAATAATGAATTTATTATTACAATACACGTTGCCTAAGCTCTATAAAGTGTAATATAATAAAATAATACCACAATATGATAGGATAATAACATACACTGACTTAAACAATTGGCCGTACACCTGACCGTCGAAAACTGTTTTCACAACACATACATATGTATACATACTACCTACCAGATTTGAGATAAATAAAATTATTTAAAAATTCCAAACACTTATTTGTGTATTATTTGAGCCGTTTCTTTTGAAAGTGGTTAAGTCCATTTAAAAAAAAAAAAAATTAGTTCTCTAAGTAATCTTTTTTTTTATAAACAATTGAAGTTTAGTATCATAAAAATCGCATTGATTTGGGGCACTTGAAAATTAACTAGTTAACTAAATACAAAGGAATTTATTTTGAATGTGGTTTAAATCCTTTTAAAGAAATAATTTTCATATGGAATGTGTTATGTTACAAACTTCCGAAAAAAATACATTATTGCACAGTACAGTGATAAAATGTACTACGTAGCAGTAAAATTTACAAGGGGAATAATCATAAGTTGGCGTTTCTTCGGTAATATGAAAGTGTTTTTAGTAAGTATTCTTTATCAGTGCAAAGTTGTATTTATTAATTATAATTGAATAGTTTCTTCAGTTCTAATTATAAACTCTAATATGTCTGACAAAGATTACACTGCAATTACCTCAGATGCGTTTTATAAAAAGTGAACCCTATAAAATGTTTTATAAAGAATATATGAAAGTGGATACAGAGTTCAAAATACTTGATTTATTACCTTGTCAGGGAAGACCAAGGAACTTCAACAAAATAAAATTAACACAATTATATAAAAATGTACGCCCAATTTCAACTCCTAAGTATAAGGATATGATGGAGTTACTAAGGTATATACCATCTATGCACCATGAATATTTTAACAACCTCACACATAATCAAAATGAGGAGAAATAATATGCCAAATTCTTTAATATTATGGTTAATAAATTAATATTAGTTTAGTCCTAATATATATTATAAATCTTTCTGTAAGGACCTTTCATGGACCGATTTTCGTGGGGTTTTGTTGGTGCAGGGTATAGGTATTTTTTTACGATTTAGTTTGGTTAGGTTTCCCAAATACCTATTGGACGTATTCCGTTTCTAAAGTTGAACCAAAAGGGGTCTAAAAAGGGAGAAAGGGACCGAAAACGGGCAAATACATAATACAAATCTTTCTGTAAGTCTGTTTTTTGTTTGTTAGCCAATCACGCCTGGACCGATTTTCTTGAAATTTGGGTTATTGATCGAGCTTTTGTTGGTGAAGGTTATAGACTATAAATCTTTTAATAATTTTGAACCAAAGGGGAAAATATGATACAAAGGGAGAAAAAAAGGGCAAAAATTAGTACTTTATGCATAAATGCTGTATTTTATTTGTTTTAAAGGTATTTTTTACGATTTAGCTAGGTTAAGTTTCCCAAATAGCTATTGGAGGTGTTGCGTTTATAAAGTTGGATCAAAGGGGATCCAAAAAGGGGGAAACGGGCGAAAAAACGGGCAAATTCCATGCATTTATATTTAGGGCTTAGAGTATTCAAAAAACTGTGTTGTTTGATAAATCGGTTTCCGAATAATTTGAAAATTTGAAAAATTGAAATCGAAACCGGATTTTACCCGCTAAACGCCAGGTACAATCTGCTAGTTTTTTAATAAATGAATTAATATTTATTTTTAAAACGATGTTGTTCTAATTACATAAATGAAATTCTGTATTTAAATTGAAAGCTTCCCTATTTATTTTAAAGCTATCACATGCACCTACATCAAAAATAAAATATTTACCATTTATTTATTTATTCTTTTGTATAATTTGTTTCCTAATCAACCCTATATAATAATTATATTGGAATTATTTAAAGGTAGTGGGATAATTTTAAGTGAAAAAAATTAACTTTTCACAAGCAAAAGAGTGTTTTTTTTTTTGAATTTTGAAAAAGGTTTAAGTCCATTTTAGGTTCTGAAACACATCTTATTTTTCCAGAAAAGTTTACAAAAATAATTATGTTATATACTTTAATATGTTTAAGATCACAAGACCATTAAAACCACCTTATAACAGTTAGCAATATTTTTGAAATGATTCAAAAGCAAACTTTTAAATATCTCAATATAAGGAAATATGGACTAAAACCACTTTCAAAATAAATGACTCATTTATATTTTATATAAAAACCTCAGAAAACAATTCAAAATGTTCGTACAGTAGTAAGCATTTAAATTTTTGTATTCGAAATTTATTTTTAATAATCCGATTAATGTCCTTTGGCATCAAAGGATTTTCATACGAAAGATCAGTTTTTGTGTATTAAAAAATCATTCTGCCACAATATTGGGATGAGGGATTCGGATCATTTCGCGGTAATGGGTCGAAAATCTTTTTGTATGCTCAAATTTAAAGAGTGTTTTAATGTGATAAAATTGTCTTTTAAAATATTTAAATACTATTACCACAAACAAAAGATTTGCTACTCTCACAGTGACCATTGCACTCTACACAGTCACTAAGCCACCTTTATGTTTAACATCTGCTTTTAAGGGCTGATCCGAAAATATTAAATATGCTTTTATCTGTAAATATAAATCTAATTTACCAGACATTATCTGAATTATTGGGGAAGTAGGGGATGCATGCAAATAAGGTAAAGTTACTGACTGTGGTCAACGTTGGGACCACAAGGACGATCCTTGTCTTGCTGTATTCAAGTTGACACGTAGTCTCTCGTGACCCTGGATGTTATATAATGCATGCAGCGAAGTCTAATCCCCTGGACGTTAAATTTTGGTTGTCCTTAGGGTTTGACAAAGCGTAGGATCACTCTTGCCAACAGGACTCAATGGAAATTGAGTAGCAGAGGCCTCTCTCGTACGACAAAACCAATAGCCTACAAGACGCTCATTGTCTTCACGCTTCTTTATGCCGCAGAGGCATGGACACTATTAAGCACTGATGCAGCAGCCTTGAGATTATCTCTGTTAGATCTTATAATAATTTCCGTATCTGATCTAACAGTGAGCTCTATGAGCTCCTCAACGACAAAGACATTGTGGAGGGTATTAGCATCTAGCGGCTACGCTGGCTCAGCCCTGTCGGTCGTATGGAGGAGGATGCTCAGGCGAGACGAAGAAGACGACCTTATTTGCGTTGGAAGGACCAAATCGAGGAAGCCCTGTCATCGATTAGTTTGAACAACTGGCGTGGGCACCCAAAAAGCTGAGGCGCCTAGACTGACATGTTAAGGCTGGCCAAAAGCCGTTAATCAGGTTGTTAATGGCCATTTAAGAAGGTAAGTAAGAACACAGAGCAAGAGTCACTACACCTCTTAACGCAAACTTATAGATATAAAACTCTTGCTACATACATAAGAGGTCTAAATTGAGATCTACTTTACCCAAAGCACTGCAGTTGTTTCTCAATCTAAAAAATCAAAATTTCAGAACTAATAATGCATATAACACGAAATTCATATCCACTGCTTCACGCAATCAACCTACATTTTATTTTTCATTTTAAATCTCAAACAGGAATTATTTAAGGAAAGGAAAGAACGGATGACATACTGAAATCAGGAACCATATCAGGATTAAACTTCGGAAAAACTTTACATGACTATATAGAAAGAAATAGAAATAACAAAATGGACTGCGGGCACGACAGTATCAACGAAATTAATTTTTTGGATTGAATTCTTCCACCCTCCCATATTTTAAGTGCTAATTTTAAAATTTTTAATAGATACAGGCCCAAATAAAAATTATATACAGTGAGCTTCAAAAGAAAGTGTACACCAAGGACAAGATTTTAATAACAACCAAACTCAACTTTTATCACTTAAGGAGAGTGCCCGAAAAAATTTGACAATATTTCGATTTTTTTTTTTTTGGGTTTTTTGTATCAATTTTAAAAACTCTCAATGAAACAATTTTAAATAAAAATAACGGTAGTTTATTAAAATATATTTATTTTTAATGTACACTTTCTTTTGCCGCTGACTGTACGTTGAAATCTTGTAAAAAAACCCGATTCCGAATAAAAAAAAAACAAAATTCAATTGCAGGAAAAGTAGAAATTCGTTTTCATACTACTACCTTTCAATTTAGAAAAGCATATGTACCAGTAAAATTTTATTTATTAAATTAAAAAAATACCTTAATTCGAATGAAGTACTGACGTACTCTACTAAAATTGTAGGAGAAATACAGAACAATAGGATAATACGGAAGAACAGAAGCACCCATAAATTTTAAAAATTATCCTTATCCAATCAGCATAAAAAAGGATTACGCTGAGATAGCAAAACAGGTCTATTAAAAGGGGAAGACAGACGCGAGTGCAAAAATCAGAATCAGATGAAACACCAAAAACGACTTTAAACAAAATCAAAAATATTATAGCTTCAAGAAATGTACCCAGATTTTAACAAAAACTTTGAATTGATCACAGACGCTTAGTCGAGATAAGAGACCAATAACACTCATATCCGAATCACTAAATAAAATCGAAGAAAATTATGCAGTTAACGAAAGAGAAATGTTAGCTAAAATTTGGAAATTAGATAAACTAAAGAATTATTTATATGACCATACAATAAAAAAACAAAATTCAGGTCACAGTTTCATATTTATAAGGAACATATAAGACTTTAAATGTATTTTTTAAAGGAAAATTAGATAATTTATTTACATATGTAATGGGTACATATAAGAATATTGTTAAGTTATAAATATAATAAACTATCAGACTCGGGCAAACGTTGTTTTGCCTTCGAATTTAATTTTCACTGTAAGTCTGGTTTCCATGCAAATCATGGCTGATTGATATTTAGAAGAAGAGTGAAAGGTTCACTAAATCGACACAGTAATTATCATCGCTTGGCCCGATCCGCGTTGCTGGCCCCAAATTTTTCTTTTATTTTGTACTGCTTTTCGCAGAAAACCAAAATCAGTGTGGTATCGGGCTAATTAACGCCACTGCACGCTGATTAACGACGCAACGCCTTAAACGAAACACAGCATAGTGCAGTAGTTCTTGAGTTACGGTGCAAAAACACAAAAAAACTAAATATTGCGCCATTTTTCGAACGAACTTTAAACTACGCAGAAACACTTCTCACGCCCCATAGAGCACGTTATAAAGTTGGTCGAAATCGGTACAGCAGTTCTTGAATTACGGTGCAAAAACGCAAAAAATTTAAATACAGCGCCATCTGTCGGATGAACTTCAAACTATATAGAAACACTCCTCACGCCCCATAAAACATTAAGTTTGATCAAAATTGGTCCAGTAGTTTTGGAGTTTAGCGATCACGAGAATAAACGTCATTTATATATATATATATATATAGATATTTATATAGTAGTTTTCTGATTTAACGAACATTCGATTCTACGAACATCGCATTTAACGAACAGGCATATTTTTCCTATTGAGTACCTTAAATAGCGAACAAAATTTATTTTGTGTACGCAGTTTAATGAACAAAAAAAAAAATATTATTTGAATATTAATATTAAAAATTATAAAAATATTATTGACATCAAAATATTTCCAAAAGAAAATTAAATATACAATAGCCCAATTCACAATCATTTGTAAATAGCCTTGCATTATTGCATTTGCAAAATGTTTTAGTATATTTTTACACTACAATAATTTACACTAAAATAAACAATACTCATAACCATAGTTTATATTTCCTTAATATTTGCAACACTTAAGTAAATTGACAACTGAAAATTTATTTATTAAAAATTATAAATTTCGTTATCGAAAATTTGGAATAAACCCAACAAAAAATGGTCCAAAGAGGATGTTAATAAAATAATTCAATATCTTCGAGAAACTCCGGAGGTATTAAAGAGTCCAATATTTGTTCCTTCAAACTTCCATTAAACATTTTTATAAATTGTTAACAAATATCATAAAATTAAAATCTAATATTTATTTTTTATTTTTGACAATCAGCTGTTTATTTGTGTTTTACAATTAGTGTCGCAAATGCAACCAGTAAAATTTGTTCGCAATTAGTAGGAAATATTTACAATTGCATAAATACAATTGCGAAAATACACGAGATTGTGAATTGGGCTAATAAAATAGTAAAATATGCTGAATATATGCACCTATACGAAAAATATGCATTTATTATAAAATATGCAACAACAAATCGATGCCATTTTATTGCAAATTCTTCGATTCGAAAAGATATATTGTCAAAAGTGATTTTGACTTACCGACTACAAACATGCATTTGCAGTAAAATCTTTGTCTTGATAATAACTAACTCCACTATAAACCTGGAAAGAGTAATGTTGAGCAGACACTCTTTCAAGAAACCCTTACAAGTAGGGTGTCGATATTAATGCCTTAACCTCTACTGTACACAATGATGATAGGCTTTGGTATTTAAAAATCAGACTTTTAATCTTATAGGTGAAGTCAATAGGTATCAATTTAGATTAACTTTTCAGAAGATGAATTAGTGAAAACCTTTTAAAGATATTTTAACCGTAGCTTGTGAAAGTATTATGAGTGAAGTACGAGCAATATACCCACTCAATTTCGCTAAATTTAAAGTAAAACATACACAAACTCAAGTGGAAGACTTCGGTGACACCTCTAGACAGGAGGATAAATTTCTAAAAGCTCAAAAAGAACACATAGAAATGCAGAAATAAAAAATAAACTTCAACCCTTAGAAAAATACTAATTTCCAAAGATGAGCGATAAACTCAATAAAATAATAAAACAGTACTGAGTATATAGAGAGGGAAAAAATACGTTACGCATCCCAATCAAATACTCTAATTCGACTCTATTCGGAAGAAATAAAAAAACTCTGAGAGAAAATAAAATTGTCATGAAAAGCTTCTCAAAAATCTGTCGTTTGGAGTCGACTTTAAACTGTAAGTCCCACCGCTCATGTATAAGATTAACGCACACAACATAAGTGGTGTGAAAAACTATGTCAATAATCCTGATTGAATGACCAATTATGTAAAAAGAAATATTATATTTAATCTTGGCGCTCCTAGGATGGTTGTCGTAGATAACGAGAAAACGTTAAATTATTAGTATGTTATTATTATCAATTATTATTATTATCAATTATTTTATGCTCGAAGTGCAGTCGAATTTCAAAAGTTTGCAAGAGTCCACCATACAAAAGTATTGTAAATGGATAAGTGAAACGTTTTCATTCAATTCGGTAAGAAATAATGCGTTGTCTTAAGACGGAAAAACACATAGAAGTTTTGAAGAATTGTTTGAAGAACAAGTTTATGAATACCACTGTACCACACCTTTTACAACAGGTAGGAAAACCCATCATGATGTTCTTTGGAAGAAGAATTATAACAAATCCTGAACAATATAAAAAACAAGGAGAATGTTTTTTGTTAGGTCATGTAATATCCTGGATTAAATAAAAACATGAGAAGAGAAGCAAATGTTTTTAAGTCAGGGTTCATCTCTTAAGGAAGTAACGGCTTAATGGTCACAAATACAAAGAAAATCAGAAAATTAATAGGAAAATTGTAATTTTTTCCTCTTACCTGCGAAAAATCAATCAATAATGCCATTAACAATATGCCATTAACATCGAATTCAATTATTTTTAAGATATCGTGACTAAATCGCATTAATATAAAGTTTGTAAATGTGTTAAGTGGGCATAAAATGAATTTTCTTACATGAAAGTCACGCTGAGTCAATACAACTATTTAATTCAATTTAATACGAATCAGAAAAACAGTTTTACAAACAATAATAAAAACGTCAATCGAATAAAAGACAACACCACTCTTTGTTATTATATGTACGTAATACTTTAATTCAATAACTTATACATAGTAAGACACATATTATGTTAACCAATTTGTAATTGAAACTACTCCACAATTAGATAAGGTTTAGTAAGACGCATACATGCAAGGACAAAGTTATGATTTTTTCTAAAAATCTCTTCGGTTTTTAAGCTAATTTATAAGTTTATAGCCCAATTCACAATTTCGTATATTTTCGCAATTGTATTTATGCATATGTATATTAATTGTGAACAAATTTTGCACAAGATACACAGATACACAGATGATTGTCAAAAATAAAAAATAAATATTAGATTTTAATTTATGATATTTGTTAACAATTTATAAAAAAGTTTAATGGAGGTTTGAAAGAACAAATCTTGACTCTTTAATACCTCCGGAGCTTCTCGAAGATATTGAGTTATTTTTATTAACATCCTCTTCGGACCATTTTTTGTTGGGTTTATTCCAAATTTTCGATAACGAAATTTATGATTTTTAAAAAATAAATTTTCAGTTGTTACTTTACTTAAGTGTTGCAAATATTAAGGAAATATAAACTATGGTTTTGAGTATTGTTTATTTTATAAACTCCTGTATATTCTGTTATTGTACTAAACCATTTTCAAATGCAATGATGCAAGACCATTTGCACTAGATTCGTGAATGGGGCTTATATATTTATTATATTTAGTAAAGAAAAACAAAAAATTAAAGCAAACATTTTTTTGAGTTTGTTTATTTTTATTTAATACTAGCTAAAAGCCGGTGTGCTTCGCTACTCCTATCGATATCTATATAAATAAAAGGAATGTGTGTTTATTTATTTGTGGGTTTGTTTGTTTGCAGGCCATAGACGGCTAAATAGCTTGACCGATTTCCTTGAAATTTTAACAGCACCTTCGGCAGCCCTAGATATTGAAGCTCGTAGCCTCTCTCCTTTCAGGCGCGCATCGCGTTGATTCATTGTCTCATCAGTTCTTGACCTTGATGATTGGGATCGTTTTCGTTTAAGACGTGCATCACATTGATCAGGTGTCTCAGCAGCTCTATATGATGATGCTCGTAGTCTCTCTTTTTACACTTACATCTCGCTGCTCTGGTGTTTCTGTAGCTACTGCGCTTTGCGATCGTATTATTTCCCTTTCATGACGTTGAACTGGAGTCTCAGCAGCTCTAGATGTTGATGCTCGTATCCTCTTGCCTTCTACACGTGCATCACGTTGATCAGGTGTCCCAGCAGCTCTAGATGTTGATGCTCGTCGTCTCTCTCTCTTTCTACACGTACATCTCGTTTATCTGATGTTTCTGTAGCTACTGCATTATTTCCCTTTCTAAACGCTCACCACGCTAAACTTGAGTCTCAGTAGCTCTAGATATGGAGGCTCTAGACCTTTCAACACTCAGACGAACATGACGTTCTTCGGGAATTTCGTCAGCCCTTTGTGATTGTAAATTAACTGCATTTTTGGTGCGTTTAGAAACGAATATTTTTTAGGTGGCATTTTTTTTTGGTTTTTAATTTATCACAATATGATCAGTCACAAAATATATGTTTAACTCGTTCAGAATGTGGGATTCAAAGTTTTCCTGAAGTTTTCTTTTTTTTCAAGTTTTTAGACATTCGAAAAAGTTTTCATTAAATTTGTTTTCTAACAAAACAAGTTTTTGCGACAAAAATAAATTTAAATTTTTTTCCAATATATTCAATAATAATAACACGAAATATTTACATTTTGGAATCAACTATGGTGTATTTTATTAGCCCCCGGCAAAAGAAGCAAGAAAACGCAAACAGAAGGCATCGGGTTCCGGAGTTGCCTTTAATGTTGGGACTTTTGAAGAAAACAAGTTTTTTTTTTAAGTTTCTTTTCCCCAGAAATTAAGTTTTTTAAAATAACGCAACGCTGAATGCGTGTGAGTTCTCTCTGTACAATTGTGAGAGCGGGTCGCAATGTTAAAAAGATTTCGGTGAAAGCGACTCGTAATGTTACACCCCGTCATAAGAAGTTTTACTTCCACATAATACGCATTCTTTATATCCATATTCTTTGCTATTAGTTAATCAAAACATGTAAAATAAATTTGTACCATGTATTTTCTTCCTTGGCGTATTATCAAGAACCTTAAATGCTAGAATAAATGCTCTTTTAGAAACGTATTAAAAAAATTCTATGACTTAAATTATCTTGGAAGATGAATTAATTCCAAGAAACTATTTGCTGTTGAGACTATTAGTTCTTTCAATATCTCGGCAATTAAAGAAATATTTTTAATGCTGATCACCTGGGCATAACAGGACAAAACAATAAATTAATGATGAAACCTGGAGACTGATGCCGGAGTGAAGTCAAGCTAAGATGCCGACGTGAGAGCGCTCCTACAGTGCGTACTCCCGAAAATATTGAAACTGTGACTAAGAGTGTGCATGGGATTCCATCAACATCAACTCATCATCGAATCAAGTAGTGAACATATCATGCACTAGTTTACGTTTTTTATAAAATTTAATTGGTTTAAGACCCAATCTGCATCCCCAAATTCGTCAACGGAAAACTGTACAAAAATGTCGATTAATGTAAATGATGTTTGGTTTAAACATGATGATGTAACTTGCCATACATCTCAAGCGATTTATTGCGAATATAAATTTTGACACCGTTAAGCTATTTTCTGTGGTGCGCAGTTTAGAGGAAATTTCTCAAATGGAGAGCTTTAGGCAACATAGATGATTTCAAGCTAAGTCTCCATAATACGTCACTATACGTATAATACGTAGTATTTTCGCTGGCATTGAAAGTCATGCTTGTATCATGTAACAATGGGCCTGCATTACTGCGCTGCATAATATGATTATTTTGCGCTCACACTGCTAATCACATGTTGCTGATGGTTCTTTTTGCTGATTTATTTGTTTGCATTTGCGAACGAACAAACACTGTTGAAATTATTAATAAATTTGATTTTTGAACTGGACGATAAGCAAATGACAAATTGTTGTTAAATGCACAAAAAAGAAGACATTTAAGGAAAATAAATCTTTCTGTTATAAGTCTCATTCTCTCTCTCTCTCTCACTCATCACATCGCATCGACCATTTTTATGCTTATTGTTTTGTATTTATTTACGCATATTATTTAATATTGCATTTGCGAACGTTTGACAGCTGCAGTGCTGCCAAGGTTGCATTTATGAACATAATGCGTATAATATGCAGCGCAGGAATGCATTCATGAACAGGCCCAATATGAAATGAAAAAAGTCATGCTATCTACATATGAATTTACAGTAATACGTTCCAATAAGTTTCAGCGTTAAACGACGCCACTTAATACGTACATATAAAATACAGTTGCCGTGGTCTAGTGGGTAGTGTGTTGGCTTATTAGACAAAAGCCTCGGGTTCGAATCCCAGGTCAGACATCAAAACGAAAAATATTTCTTCGGCGACTTCCTCTCAGCAGATTTCTGGCAAAGACTCTGAGAGTAAAAATTGCCATGAAAAGCTTCTCAAAAATCTGTCGTTCGGAGTCGACTTTAAACTGTAGGTCCCGCCACTCATGTATAAAATTAACGCACACAACATAAGTGGTGTGAGAAGCTAGGCCGTAATCCTGTCTGAAGGGTTGTAATGGCCAATTATGTATGTATGTAAAATACAGTTGGAATCTTTATTCTGGACAGACTAACAAAAAAAGTTGGAAAGATACATAGTACTATATACACCGTCGCTATATCGCGCACCGCTTTTGGTTGGTGAATGGCCATTTCATTTCCACATATCAGGTATCAATACAGTGTGCAATTTAGGGGATTCCCAATACTGCAGCGTAATGCTGAAACAGTGTTAAGCGGAGCAGCGTTAGGCGGGGTCATACTGTGTAGCCTATTTCTTTATGTCGAAAAAAACGCTCGTTCGCTTTCTAGACAAAGTTTCTCCAGTATTATTTTTTTCGAACTGTAAGTCAAACAACAAGTCGAAATAAAATGGAATGTTTCTGTACAAAATCCTGGTTCTCTATTACGAAATCGTCAAAATCGATCACTAGATGCATTGTTAGCGTATATCGAAGTATTTAACCAAGAAACGAAAAAAAAAATACCTCATTGAAATAAGAAACAAATGGTTAATGAAATAAAGCGGTTTGGTATTTTTTAATTCAATAGCAAGAATTAGCTAATTTTCTTATATACCACAGCAGTTTTCAGCTAAGGCCTCTTCTATCTTCTGTTCTATCTAAGATGATAGGTTGCAGCATCCTAATAATTTTCACTTACTTATTATATACATATGTACGTATGTACATGAAATTTTCTCGATGTTCGAAGTTGTTAATTTAAGAAATTCAGTACTTTTAAGTTTCAGTTAATGTTCAAAATTCTTCTACAGAACCCCATTTCAAATACACTTGATGGTTACATTTTGTATCCTCCAAGCTTCGGAGACATATAACAACAATTTTAATTGGAAACTGTTAACAGACTCAGTGCCGTCTTTACCATAAGGGCACTTGTGGCACGTGCCCAGGGCCCCCGACTTCAAAGGGGCCCCAAGTTAGATCCAATTGACTTTCAAAATTTATATTTTTTAATTTTTCAGCAAATTTTTTATAATTTACTTTTCTAATTTCTAAACTTTTTGAAACTATATATTTAATATGGTAGATAAGTTTTAAAGGCGCATCCAGCTGATATAAATAACCACGTCCTTATAATTGTTATATTCCAAAAAAACGTAAAATTTTAAGGATTTTCATTAAAATAAAAAATGCAGCCAAATTTTGCATGCTTTATACACCATCAGCTTCAAAAAACCTTTTAAATGATATTACATATTATACATTTATACAATAGATTTATAAATTTTTTGTTTTGTTTTTCCTCATGTAAACGATACAATATGGAAACTTTTACAAAATGTTTCGTTTGTTTTCATACACTGCATAGAAGTCAGTAAATTGGAATACCCCGAAAGTGTCAAATTTAAATCAGTGAAAGTGTTAAGTGTTTTAGATAAAACAATAATTTATACAAATGATGGAGTGTTTTTTGTAAAGAATTTAGAGAGTAATACGTACTAAGTACATATAATATATTGCTTTATATTTCATAATATCGAAACGAATATATTCAAGTGGTTCCCAAAAAAGGAAAAAAATTTGTTCTTCAAAAATTAGTAGCAGAAAAACTTCCTAAATTAACATCATTTTTTACGGTCGAAGAAACAAATATTACCGACTCTTCTCAAGATCAAAATACTTCTCAATTTCAACAGTGTAATTAACAAGTAATAATAGAATATCCAGATTTAGCCGCTGTTTCTTCTGATGATGAACCATCTAAAAGTTACTGTGATTTTATAAGTACAAGTATAGAAAATGTATATCCTGATCCTGGCACGTACAGAGAAATAACAGAAGAAGTGCGCGATATTTGGATACGGAAAGGGCCAGAGTTTTTGCAAAATAAAAATTGCGATTTTTCCGAAACATCAACGATTTTTCCAGATTCAAGTGTCACAACAAAAACAAGATTCTTGAATAGAAATGTGTTCACCCGTAAATTGGCGAATGGTGAGTATATAGAATGAAAGTGGCTCCTTTACTCACTGCCGTTTATTTAATACTATGATTGGTATTGGTAACAGTTTGGGTTCCCCACTGGATATAAAGATTGGAAACATATAAGTAACATATTAATGGATCATAAAAACAGTTCACAATACAGGCAATCAATGATGAACTATGTCGGAGGAAAAAAAGTTGACAAGGAACTGCTGTCTCAACACAATACACAAGTCAATTACTGCAAGAAGAATTCTTAGGGTAGTGAAATTTCAGGCTTCAAAAGGTCTTCCTTTTCGGGATGATAACGAAAATTTGGGTTCTAAAAATAACGGGAATTATTTGAGATACTTATCCCACCTTGATCAACCAACATTTATTGTTCGACACGGAGAGCCTATTGAGAGGTTCTTGAAATTTTGGTCTATAAATGAACATAATGCTCAATACATATCAAATAAAATATTCCTATAAAAGATTGTCGTGGTCAAAGTTACGATAATGCGATAAATATGGCCGGAAAGTATTCTGGAGTTCAAAAACAAATAATAGAAAAATGAGAATTTGTCATTTTTGTCCTATGTGCTGCACATTCTCTAAACTTAGTAAGTGTTCAGGCTGTTGAATGTGTTCCAGAAGCAGTAAAATACTTTCAATTAGTAATAATAAAGATTTTGACATTTTTACATAGAATTATTAAAATTCTATTACTTTTTCTATTACCCGAAAATTTCTGATAAGCCATTGAATGCGCCCCTCAAAGATCTTTCTTATGATATCATATCCATTCTTTGAGAGAAATATGAAAGAATTCATAAAATCCTCAAAAAGGACCTTATTATTCTTGGTTCTAGCTCACCAAATATTGAGTCCAGGACAAAAATTTTGAGAAACGGTAGCTTAGAATCAAACTTTCAATTTAGTTGGAAACATTTGCACCTTATTTTTCCTTCATACAAACGGGGCAACCCTAACGTATATACATATATACAAAATATGCATATAAAATCAGACTATATCGCTAGTAAAAGCAAATGTAAAACCCAATCACTTTAAAATGTACTTCTGAGATTGTATTTAAAATTCTATTATGCGGACTTAGATGGACTTAAAATTTCAGGTGAACATTCAAATACAGAAAACAAAATAAAATGACAGGCAGAAACCGATCGAACTTTAGGAATCAGTATATAGTATAGTGGACCCTTAGTTAACGAACGCCCCGCATAACGATCATTTCATATAACGAACACTTTTTTATGAAAAAAAGTTTCACTCGGCAACCGCATAACGAAAAAAAAATGGGAAAACCTTAACTGCATGTAAAATTAATTGCAATTAAAAAACAGGATGGACTACATCCAAAATTTTCTCCATACAACATTCGTTAAGCATGCAAAGAAAATGTGGCCTTTAAACGAAAATTGACTACAGGCGAAGCGGACCTTAGAACAAATAGTTTGCAAGAGATTTGAAAAAAACCTGCAAGTGACTATGACAGTTTTGGCTTACATTCGTTTTTGGCCTTTAAGCAGAATGGACTATAAACGAAATGTAGTGTATTCATCTTTTGTTTCAAGTGCATAATTGCATCGGTTTGTTCGCATAATTTACAAGGTTTGTTAAAACATAAACATATGTATGCAAGTGTTCTATTTTTAACTATGTTTTTATAAAAATTACAAAATAATATACGTACTCGCATATGCCTTCGAGAAAAGATTTGGAGAAAGACAGAAATCTAAAATAACTATTGAGATAAAACTCAGGATCATTGAAAAATATAAACAAGGTTTGGGTGTGTCTAGTTTGTATTACTTTCATTACATTACTTTCTTAATGCAAAACATCTGGACAGTTTTGCTTCCCACTGCATTTATCAAGTAGGCATACCAAAGAGCTTGTTCCTGACTGCCGCATCATAAAGAATAAAAAAAAAACTGCCCCATTCACAATTGCATTTAGAAATTTATAATTGAAATATAGAAAAGTTCTTTTACAGTAAAGTCAGTTAAAATTGGCAAAAATACAAGCAAACCGAGAGATTTGCTTTCTTTCTCTTAGGTTTTCTATAGGCAGAGTGAAACAGGATTTGGTATTTAATGTAATTTAAGGTAAGGCTTACATTTATACTGTTATATGTATGTAATAGACTGTCCTATTATGCAAACTTACTTGTACTAGTGTAAGTATGTCTTCTGACACACCTTTCAATCATTTCAACATCGCCTAGGCAGTCCCCAGGGCCATGAATTGCCTTTATTTTACTGACCCAAGTATTCTGAGCCTGAAGAGGATTATCTTGTTGCGATTCAGTATCATAAGGTAAACGAAAGGAATATTGTTTCTTTACTTACATGATTATAGGCACGTTGGCTGGCTTCCACTTCGCCTGTAAGCAAAAAATATACCATCATGGGCATATCACCTTCTTTAATGAGTATTCTTCCGGGACCAATGACCATGAACTTTACACATTTAGATAATCGAGCGCGAACTTTCTGAAAGAAAACAAAAAAAAAATTCATAATTAAAGATGTTAATACTTCGTTTAAACAAAAGTTTAATTTGTTTACTTACTGGAGGTATTTTACTAAAACAATTAAGACCCGCCATTAAAGATACCAACTTCTTTCGATCTTCTACGGTTCTCAATTGACTGTTTGTTCTTATTAAGGATTTTTCCTAAATATAAATAAATATGTGTAAGTATGTATACACATTAATATGTATATATACTAGTACTTATAAGTATGTATAGGTCGATGGCTAAATACAGGTAAAAATATGCTCCTTCTGTATTAAGTCATCGATATACTTACTTATCTAATATATTTAACTTATACACATATGTATGTAAATGCATATATTACTAGTAATATAGTATATGCTCCATACAAACATACATAACTACTTTCTGTTACGACTTACAGCCATTGTTAGAAGACCAATTTTTATTTGCGTTCTTACGAGCATTGAAATATTTTTCTTAACATTTAATGAGAATTTTTGATCACCAGCGTCCACCAGCCATATACGATTTATAGCAACGCTACGTATTAAATTTCCAAATCGCAGTCGTGCCATTTTTCTCTTCTTAACCTCTTCTAAATCCCGCGCTCTCTTGGCCATGTTTTTATTATATATTCAGTTTATAACAAATAAAAAAAATAAATCTGTCTGACTGTATAAGAAACAATTTTTAATTCGAATATAATTTGATGTTTGGAAAGGAAATTTAAACAATGACATACTTTTAAAAAATGAATAAATACTGAAATAAATTATTGAGATAGTTTTATATATTTCAAATCATCTTTTGTCAGATAGGTAGGTAGATAGGATGGATACACTTAGGGCACATAAGGGCAAATGTGTTTACACAGTTCTTCTTGTCTCAGAACCAATTAGTGTGTCTAATGAAGCGACTTAGACTACCAATATATACAGTAATCACTTTTGGCAAAGTGGCCTGCACGTACACATTAGGTGGAGAACAGTCTCCTTTTCTTCCTTACCTTCTGCAGTAATCATGTCCATGATTAATGCAACTGGTATGCCCCGTAATGGTTCCGACAACCACACTGGGCGTACGCCCATCGTTCACACTTGATCAGATTTGATGGAATCGACGACCGCATTGTCAATTCTAAGTGAAGATGATATGGACATCATATCTTCCTGCTTCCACGTTGAGATATCTGCGGCAGGTATACGCCACTATGGAGTTCATTACGATGGAATTCAGATAGTATGTTAATGTGCCGCTTGAAGATGTTTGCGTCCTCAATAATTCTCGCCGACACCTGTTTTGCCGTCAATGCTGCCTGAACGGTCCAACAGCTTTTTATACTGGGCTATGCCGGTCGATTTCGAAACAATTCCACTACCAACATTTCCGTTTAAATCCCTACTAGGTGGATCGACATCCCCAACATCTTCAGGATCCTTGCGTGACCAGTATATGGATAATGCCAATGACTAGTCGCCCAGAGACGTCTGCTAATTTTAGAAGCCACGTCCATACGATAAAGATCAAGCGGAGAGAGGCATAAAATTATCTCCAGTACCGACGTCTGCTTAGGGCATCGCTGATGATCATACTGGCAGATGATGATTGTCAGATTTATTGTCCTATTGAAATATTCTTTCCAAACTATTCATCCATAGGTCAAGATAAGTCTAACTACCGTTGTGAAGATCTAGCGATTGATCCTGGAGCTAATGGAGGCCACTTCTTAATTTGTTAATAATGTCCAATTTTCAACACATCTTCCAATTCAGAATAAGTACTAAAAAGTGCGCCTTATCTTTGAGTTTTCGTTCCACCCCTTTAATTTTTTATGAAGGATTAATACCTAATTCGATATTAAATGCCCGCTAGCTGACTTTTCTCAGAGCAAGTTGCATCCTATCTGTAATAGTGTCGATGAATCTGACCGAAAATGTAACAGGCTGTTGCCCCACATCCAAACTGTTCCAAAACTAGCAACTCACATATCCCCAGATTTCATAAGAAGAGGGTACCCCACTGTAAAGAGTTCCACTCCGTTGTTGTTGAAAGATCTTGCGATACACAGGAATGTATCCGTGGTTATTTCTTTTATTAAAGCGATCCTTCTATTCTACATCACGCTGCCCTCTGGATACGAGATTCTCATCCAGGGAGAAAAAAATATAGGACTTTGTTCCAGCATTCGGTAGGAAGACTATCCCTACTCTACACTATTCTGACGTATACTTGAACACTGGCAATAAACATCGCCTCGAGTAGTTCGATGTGATTCAATCTTAGACTCTATTAGAGGACTAGACATATTCCGTCTAGTCTAGGGAATTTGAAACGATTTAAATTCACCTATTGGCTATTTTCTCGCGTCCGCAGGCGTAATTGAAGTTTAATCTCCTCGTAATCTCTGTTGGATCGGTGTTGCTACATACGTTTTGTTAAAAAATTCTTAGTGGTCTCCTTAGGTTTCTAAGTGTCTAACTGTGACAGACAAGAGTCTCCTATTCTCCTCATCATAACAGATTCTGTATAAGTCGTTACAATTTATGAGGTTTGGAAAATAAACTCTGGTTCACGTTCAACGCTTATGTACTGCACATAGGCAAACTATTATCTCATCTTTCTTTCGAAAATAAGGGAAAAATGGATGAAACCATTTATTTGCCTCCCTGTGGAGGAATTTTAATATCATCTAATATCTTTATAGCCACTATTTTAGCCTGCACATTACTACAGTAATTTGGTAATACAATCAGCAATTTATTTTGAAAAGATTTCACGTTCGACTTTGTTACGTAATGTGGATCTATTAATGAATACGAAGATGACATGTTCTGATTCTAAGATGAAATTATTTCCAGCAAAACAAGTGATTTTATGGAATTTCAAGATTTCAATAGCTCGGTTTGGTTTGTCTTTCTTAATAGCATTCCTATAAGATTCTTCCGCTGCTTTAACTAAGGCTTCAGTGAGAAACACAACATCAGTATTATTAGTCCAAATAGTATATTTCCTTTTTAAAAAATCATTTAACGCATCCTACCAGAGTCAAAGTTTTAATTCAATATACATATGGCCATGAAAGAAAACAATCTTCCGAATCATTCTAATTACTCACTATATCATAAATAAGTGGAAGAACAAGAACTTGCCTTTTGTTAGTAACAATAAAGGTTGGCTCTCTACCCCCCATTTTTTTTTTCGCCGAGGAGGGGCAAATGTACCTAACCGCACCATAGAGGAAGTCGTCACGTCCTCCGTGTGTGGGGCCCTCACCCACTAAATCCCCCCTCGTACCGTGGACTGTTGTGCCCACTCCGGGACTACGGTGGTATTACTTCGGAGTGGAGTCTTTTTAACCCTTTGGCCGCCTTCATGCTCACATCCGCGCCCAGACTGCGTATTGAAGGTTGAGGAGACTTCTAATTTCACTATTCCTTCCGTCCGAGCTCCCGACTGGGATCTCGTTTGACACGTGAGCTAGTGTCACCTATGCCGGCGTGCTCACATGGTCCGTAGACTCCAGATCTCTCTTCTTCAGTCTCAGAATGAATTAATTCGCCACTGAGGCCCAATTCTCCCTGCAATGTTAAAACATCAAAAAATAACTTTTATTTCCGCTCGAAAAAATAAAAGTCAAAACCTTACCTTTTATTTCCGCTCGTAAAAATAAGTCAAAAATAACTTTTATTTCTGCTCGAAAAAATAAAAGTCAAAACTTAACTTTTATTTCCGCTCGAAAAAATAAAAATCAAAAAGTAACTTTTATTTTTTTTTTTTACAAAGAATAAAAATCAGATTTTTAAAAAGCATTCCATTTTATAAAAATTTGGTCTCAGACAATCAAAATGATATACTTGGTTCTGTTCTCCGACATTTCCTTACGGTTGCTTTTTTTAATCAAAAATTCAAAAATAACAGTTATTTTCGGTCCCTGGTTGGGTTGATACCACAGAGTTGATACTACCTATTACATGAATATGCCTTGGTACATAAATAATATTAACAACAACAATGCCTAAAGACTGTCAGAAAACTAAACAGCTGAGATTTCAATGATGACAATTTGTTACCAGATATAGCGATTTTTTACAACGACAAAATTAATTGAGATTTTCGTTTTTTTAAATCAAAAATTTTATTAAGATTTATTTTTTGTTTGAAACAGTTAACTTTGATTTTTGCTATGGAGCGCCCTGGTAGTCTAGTGGGTAGTGTACTAGACTATTTATTTAATTCCCACCAGAGACTCTGGTGTGTGACACTACACCGAGCGTATGGTCGAAGTTACTCAGCTCGTATAGAATTAGAATATAATTTGCAATTGTATTGTAATTAATAAATAAAAGAAATAATTTTTGCTATGAAAAAAGTTTTAAAATTCAAAAAAAAAAATATAAGGCATACATATTAAATGTGCAGGTATAAAAAGTGCGCTTAAAAAAGAATTTTGTATACAGAAATAGAGACAGGAAATAAAAGTTTTGTACAACTAAAGGCATTGCGCACGTAAATTAAAGGCTGCTATATCAAAAGTACTGTATTTTATGCATTAATTAATCTACAAGTTTGCATGTTTTATAATGTTGTTTAAGTGGTCCATAATTGAAAATTATACGAAGTTATCAACACAACCTTCTTATTTCTAATAAAAATATGTAGCAATTAAAAGGTACTGAGGATGTTATATGGGTACTGCAGTATTTTAGAAATAGAAAAGTATGTATTGCAAAAGTGGAAAGTACTAAATTTTTCAACTCTGGTCTGTATGTATATACGAATAATTGCTTCTCTGTTTCAAAGCAGACTGTTCTCAATATTTTCGGTGAAAGTTTTTTTTTTTTTGTTGTTTTGTTTTAGTTTTGTTTTTTATTTAAAATAGAATTTAAACAATTTTTACTTGTATTGTTCTTCTTTTGCATCGTTCTTCAACACAAAATAAATGGATGCAGAGGAAAATAAAAAGAAATGTAATAATAAATTGGTAAGAAAATAATTCTATTAACGTGTACATACATATGTACATATATACAGGTGTACCAAATACCTGTAAAATTTTCTTTGACCTCAATTTTTGATAGCAGTTATGAACAGAAAATACAATTTTTTCTTATAGGAAAAGAGAAGCAATTGTCTTGCAATACCTGTACATTCTGTAATAATTTTTCTCTTGGCCACATTAGCCACTGCCATTTTAGTGGACTTATTACCAACACCGTGCAGCTACTCTAATTGGTTTCGGCAATATAATGAGAAAAATAATCAAACAGCGACAGGTTTCGGTGCACCCAAGTACGCAATATATGGTAAAAGTAAGACGGAGGAACACTTGATACATGTGGTCACAGTCTTACAACGTTTGGGTTACCATCGAGTACCATTAGAAGACAATTGGAATTTATTGTGGGCACATGATTATCCTTTTATAAATATGCCACAGCGAATGAAAAATTTAGACAAAAATCAAATAGTAAATCATTTTCCCGGCTGTGGATTTCTTACAAACAAGGTGGACCTTTCTACAACAGCTTTACCATTTCTACCGAGGGCTTTTCGTTTGCCTTCTCAGCGAGAAGAATTTTTGGATTATATTGAGCATCATCCTCACGCACTATTCGTAGAGAAACATAATGAACATCGACATATAGCCATTCGAGCTCCAGAGGAAATAAATTTGTATTCAAACAACTCTTTTATTCAGGAATTTATACAAAATCCTTTTCTGGTGGATGGCTATAAATTTGACATTGGAGTATATGTTGTTATTACTTCAATAGATCCACTACGTCTTTATGTTTATAGTGGTGACGTATTATTCCGTTATTGTCCTGTTAAGTATTATCCATTTAATGCATCCAATATAGATAAGTATGTCGTTGGTGATGACTATCTGCCAACATGGCAAGTTCCATCACTAGTAAAGTTCTACAATAGTTTTGGGGGCAGTATGCGTGGTGCGTTTGATGCATATGTTCGACAACAAAATTTAGATCCTTCATTTATTTGGTATCAAGTAGACGATATAATACGTTCTACTGTATTGGAGAAGGAACAGGATATCGAGCGAATATTACGATCTTATAAAATGCAGTAATTTTTTTGACTTGATCCGATTTGATTTAATAATAGATGATAAGCTGAAAGTACATTTGATGGAAGCAAACATGTCGCCAAATCTGTCATCAGCACATTTCAAACCAAACTCTCTGCTATATGAACAAATTCTGTATAGTGTTTTAAATATGGTTGGCATTGGATCACCAATACATAATGGATTAGTGTTGAACGAAAGGTAAATAAAAATTAAATGTTTTATTTTTTTTATATAAATTCACATTCACACTTGTATTAAGTCAGTATAACTATTTCTGTCCTTATATCATTAGAATTTTTTGTATTACACTATTTCATTCACATTTTGCAATTTTTTAATTTATTGCAATCAAATATACGAATAAAATTTCGTTAGTATATACACTTGCGATTTCCCATTGTCGATTAAATGCTGTGCTACACTCATCTTCATTTTTTAAGTGTACGATTTTAACCTTTGATTCACATAGAAGAGGCATACAAATTATTAGTTCAAATCTGATTTATCCATTCAGAAACCGAGGTATGCAATATTTTTTACATTTTCGATCATTACTTATTGTATTTTAAAGCCCCTATCAGTTTTTACTTTCACTTGATTTATATTTATTCATTTGCTATTTTTGCCGCATCTGTAGTTCAATATCATCACATTTATCGCAAATTGTTTCTTCAGCAGTTCTTGCAGTTCAATATTTACTGCAGAATAACAATGTAAAAAATAATGAAAAGACACAATCCCAACTGAATTCGTTGTAGAGAGAAAAACAACCATCAATTGGCTATTGAAAATTTGTTTGATTTTTCTTTTTAAGATACGATGAAGTTACTGAGATGATAACATCGGAGAAAAATTTGGCAACTAATTTAAACAAGTGTTCCGCATATGACTGTGATAAATTTTGCAATCGCCAGGAGTGCGATTTGTGTTTACCTTGTTTAAGCGGCAGTCAATATGAAATCTTGGAAAAGGCACACCGGGAGCACTTGCATAGAATTAGCATGAAACGAATATTTCCCAAACCAATTGTATGTATTAATGCTTTACTCGAACCAGTAATTAACTTTGACATTTTACAGCCACAACCAGAGAACTTTGATATTGCAACAGAAGTACAAAATATGACAAAACATAATGCTTGGCTCACTCGGTGGTTTTACTATAAATGTGTCCATGATTCTACCTGGTGCAATTAGCTTATTTACATGAAAAAAAATTAATTTATTAGAAAATATACGAAACAATTATCGAAATTATAGTAAAAATAAAAAATGTAAGCGCTAAGTAAGATTTACTGAATACAGTGAAAATTCCTATATGCGGGCAATCACCGTCAAGCTAATGCTTTTCGCTATATGTAGGTATGATACTAAATCCTTTAATGTTTGAAATACAACTACTGATGTATTACTGTTTTTTGAAACACACTTTTATTGTATATATTTTTATTATGTCTTAGGTCTTAGGTCGTAGTGGTAGCTCTGATATCACAAAGCTCACTTGAGCACGCATGGCGGCCCGTTGTGATGCCACGGGTGAAACGCAGTCCCTGTACTAACCAAGTTCCGCCAAATCAGGGAAAGGAAGAAGTTGGTCAGCGCAAGGGCTGCACAATGAAAGCACGACTACCCCACACTGGAAAACCAGCCAGAAAATTTGATGAACGAAGCTATATCCTTGATATCAATAGATGATAGCTCCGTTAAGCTAACAAGGAATGGGGAGCCAAATAACCTATATCTACTCCTAGCGAGAGACGGGCACTGGCAAAGAAAGTGAACGACGCTCTCCTCTTCCTCAGTGGACCTACATCCACGGCAGAAGTCGTTAAAAGGGAGCCTCATTCTCTCGGCGTGCCTACCCATGATGCAATGACCCGTAAGCACGGCCACTACAGTCGAGATGACATCACGACCGAGACTAAGTAATTGGTTGGTACGCCTTCCATTCATCCTGGGCCAGGTAAGTCTAGCGGTGGAGCAGGACTCCTCATTTACCCAGGATAGGTTGGCGTCCCGAAGGAACCTCCGCGCAATGGTAAACTTGACCGAGGCAAGTGGCATACCCATCTCAATAGAAGAGGATTCCGGAAGGAGCGCACCAGCTCTGGCGAGCTCGTCGGCCCTACAGTTTCCCGGAATATCACTGTGCCCGGGGACCCACACCAGAGAGACCCTGGTGAAGCGCCCCGAGACTAGGTCGAGACAGCGACGACATTCCCTAACGATCCTAGAGTTGATCACGAACCCTGACAGAGATCTTATCGCAGCCTGACTGTCCGAAAAGATCGAGACACGACTGAAAGGAGCATCGTTAACGAGGATCCATTGAGCGGCCCGGTAAATTGCCATCACCTCCGCCTGAAACACACTGCAGTAGTCCGGCAGACGGAGAGAAATATTCAGGTCCAGTTTCCTAGAATAGACGCCGCTTCCGACCCCAACCTCGAGTTTAGAGCCATCATTATATATATCCAGGATATCCGGGGGGACGATCGTATCAGGATTCCAGTCATCCCTACTCGGAATCAGAAAGTGGAAACATCTATCAAGATAATGTTCAGCAGGGAAAAAGTCCATGTTACCAGGGACCACCGGGTCAATCTCCAGAATTGTGGAGTGACCAGAAGGTACAATGTGCCAACGAGAGAGAGCATTAAGTCTAGTCGCAGCAAACTTGGCCACCTGCTTTGCGAGAAGCACAGTAGGTAGCCAGTTTAGCATTGTGAACAAGGCTTTCGTGGGGGTGGTGCGTAGAGCACCAGTTAAATGAATGGCGGCAGACCTTCTGACCTTGTCAAGAAGTTTGACGTTGTATTGTCTGTCCAGAGCAGTCCACCAGAACACAGCACCGTATAAGAGGTTGGGTTCGATGACCATGGAATATATCCAACGCATGATCCTTGGGCGAAGACCCCACCTGGTTCCGACCGCCCTACTGCAGCAGTAGGCTGCACATGCCGCCTTACGTGCTCTAGCAGCCAGATTCGCCCTCCAGTTCAGTTTGGGATCAAGGATCAGGCCCAGATATTTAACCTCGGGACTCAACATGAGTCTGGTCCCCCCTATGCTGGGAAGGGAGAAGGTCGGAATTTTATATTTCCTCGTAAAAAGAATCGTATCGGTCTTAGAGGGGTTAATAGACAGTCCAAAATCCTTACACCAGTCCAACACGATTGACAGCGCCAAGTTCAGCTTGTCCGACAGTGTCTGCGGACAAATTCCCGACGCTGCAATGGCAATGTCGTCAGCGTATGCTGTGACCTCATTGCCAGATTGTTCCAGCCCCCTCTGGAGTGAGTTGACTGCAAGATTCCAGAGAAGAGGTGATAGAACACCGCCCTGCGGAGTACCCTTACAAACCATTCTCTGAGAATTCGAGGCCCTCACTGTGGAGGTCACTATCCTCGATGAACCTGACCAGATCCTGTCCCAGGTTCAGAGAACTGAGAGCCCTAACTATGGCGTCCGGGTTGACGTTATTGAATGCGCCCTCAATGTCCAAAAAAATGGACAAAGTGTATTCTTTAACGTGCAAGGACTTCTCCACCCGAGAGATAAGCGAGTGAAGTGCTGTTTCCACTGATTTACCTCTCGTATATGCATTTTGTGAAGTGGACAGAAGCGCTGAATCAATCGAGGCCCTAATATGAACATCGAGGACTCTTTCCAGTGTCTTCAGAAGAAAGGAACACCCATAAGTGGGTCTATAATCATTTGCCCCAGTATGGGACGGTTTCCCAGCCTTGGGAATGAAAATCACCCTAGATATTCTCCAGCTCCAAGGGATGTAGAGGAGCCTGAGACTAGCGTTATAGATGGCAAGCAACCAGGGAAGGATTATCTCCTCCCCATGTTGAATGTCACCTGGAATAATGCCATCCGGTCCTGGTGACTTGAATAGTTTGAAAGACCTAACAGCCCATTGCACTTGGCCAAGGGTAAGGGACAGGGGGGAATAGTTCCCAGACGGTGGTTCATTAACCTGATAAAAGGCCTGACCACCAAATGTGACACTTCCTGGAAAGTGAGTATCAAGGAGGAGTTCAAGTGTCTCCAAACTGGACGTAGTCCAACGTCCGTCAAGTCGTCGGATACAGTCAAGTGATTTATGAGTGGAACTTAGAAGACGGCCCGTTTCGGAAGAGGATTCTATGCTCGCGCAATAGTTCCTCCACGAGGCCCTCTTCGCTCGCCTCACAGCGTATTTAAGTTCCCTCTTTTTGGCCTTGTAGGTAGACCATTCACCTGTCGTCTTCGCCCTGTTAAAGAGCCTACCACAAGATCGGTGTAGATCAACGATCTCTTGGTTCCACCAGGGCGGTTTACGCTTGCCCCTATGGGCAGAGGGTCTGACGGAGGATGTGGCTGCCGCCCTAAGAGCGGTTGACAGTGTGTCAGCAGCCCTATCCACGTCGAGACGGGTCGTTATAGTCGGGGGGGGGGGGGTAGAGAGAAGGCTGCAACGCAGTTTCTCTCTAAAAACGGTCCAATTCGTGTTCCTCCTGTTGACCGGAGGGGTCACGAAAGGAGGACACGCGTTCGTGTCAATAGTGAAGGTAATGTATCTATGGTCCGAAAAGGAGCATTCATGAGATACAAACCAGTTCTTAAGGTTAGTAGAGAAATCGGAGCTAACCAGAGTGATGTCCAGCACCTCCTTCCTAATAGAAGTCAGGAAGGTTGGCTCATCACCCCGATTAGCTATAACTAGGTTATTACTTATAATAAAATCAAGGAGGCACTCACCCCGTTCATTGGTACCGGAACTACCCCACATCGTGTGGTGGGAGTTAGCATCTGCTCCGATTATGACCGGAACACCGCGCAGCCTAGCATCCGCTACCAGTCGACCAATGGGATCCTGAGGGGGAGAGAGCCCATAGTCATGAGCCATATAGGATGACGTGATCCAGGAGGTCATCGAGTTAATTTCGACGACCATGGTAACGGTGTCCTTATCACTGAACCTGTGGAGGAGAAGAGCGTTAATACTATTCTTAATCATAACACAAGCCCGAGGCTTACCTGAATTCTGGATATACGCTACGCGATATCCTTTGGTGTTGAGTCCACAAACCCTGCCGTCTACGACCCAGGGTTCTTGGATCAGAATGAGCTCTACATCCTCAGTTGCTAGTCGGAGGAGCAGAGCGGCGGAGGCGGTTTTAGAGTGTTGCAGGTTAATTTGGATGACTCTCAGCATTGACTCGAGAATCAACCATTGTCACATCAGCGTCCTCCTCGTCCGACAACGGTGAGGTAACGCCTGCGTCAATATCGATGCCGTCGAAGAATTCCCCCACCAGCTCAGAATTGGACTTCTTGCTGGAAGAGGAGCGTCGAGAAGAGTGGCTGCTCACACTCCTACATTCGACGTCTTCGGCGGATTCAATGGTCCAGGGGTAGGGTCGATGAATAGGTCGATGGATAGGGTGTGGGAGGGGTGGGGGGTGTGTTTACTGGGTGTCTGGTGTGAGGCAGGCGAGATCCGACTTTGACCCTAGTTCGGAACTAAACCTATTTTTCACGCCCCCGGCAGTTAAATGGAGTGACTCCTCATTCAGATGATCACCACCTCGCGGTAATCACCACGGTAGACATTTAGCACCTCCAGTATGGTAGGATCGTGTACTGGCTTGAGGATCTCAAAGTTTCAGTCGGTCGAATTCTCGCCTTGGATCGGGGCGAGCAATCTGGTTGGAGGGACAGCACAGCTAACTTAGTTCCCCGTACCTTGATGCCCTCTTTAGAGCTCATAGAACGGAGGGCGGAGCACGCCACCAGTTTTAATGGCCATAGATAACACCCCGATCAGTGAAGCCAGGTGAGGGGCCAGTGTTGGAGTCCATTACTCAAGGGAAGACGTCTATGAGCGCGTGTTTCCAACCAGTCTTCCACTTAGTGGCGGCCAATGGAACCATCAGGGTGGCTCCGGTCAACAATTGGCCCAGGTCCAGACCTTCCTTTAACACCTCACTAAGCGGCTTAGAAGGCTTTGTTGGGGACAGGGCGTTCTGGTTTGCGCTCGCGGTCTTGTAGGGCGGGGGGGATATTGGATTCGGCCACCTTGCGAGCGCTTAGGAGGCTGGAGAGGAGCGTTTAGCTCGGTAGATCTTTGCCTCTTTGGGCCCGTTTCTGCCGTGATCGGAGAAGCAGGGGGGCGATCATTACGATGGGCCTTAGCCCAGGCAAGCCGTTCCTTCTCATCCTCTGAGAGGAGAGCCGGGTCGGTCGAGCCAAATTTCGCAATGATGCGCATGGCTGATCTGCGAGTTCTATATGCCCTCACGCTAGCACTCACGGTATTCCTGACACCCGATGGATTGGTGCCAGGGGCATGCGCGCCAGACTTGTCAGTCAATGCCTTAGCGGCAACCGAAGAGTGCGAGGGCATATTCGCAGCCGCCTTAGAGGTAGACGGAGCCTCGGTGGAAGGTGTCCTAACAGGAGGTGTGGCGACACTGGGAGCCGGCTTCACAGCCGGAACCTTGTGTGCCAAGCGGGGTTTTACCGAAGTAATAATACGGGGCTTAACTCTCGAAGGGGCAGCTGCATTTTTCACAGGTGCCTGCCTGGAGAGAATTGTGCGTCCACTGGTAGCAGTGGATGCTTTGCGCTCGCCTACTTGAGTTAGCGCTGGTCTATTTGGGTTTGATTTTTCAGAGTTCATTGTAAGAGGGTCCCCACTCAAAGCCGCTATCCTTGCCCGCAAGTGTAGTTACCCATTAGTGGTCCCGTGGTTATCTATGCAAGCAGGGAGGCCACGCGAGGGTTGGCACCAGCCCTTATGGGGACAGGTGCTCAGAGCCAGACCGGGTACTAATCGGGAGTCCTCTCAACCGAACCTACACCACCAACTTAACGGCGACGGACAAGGAACGTACTTTGAGGCCTGCCAGGGTTTTAACGGGACGGGGGCAGCTGTAACCCTAGCCTGGAGCCGTTCACACAGCGGGTTTCACCCCGGTGCTACCGTGCATACACAACTAGGTCCAGAAAGTTACAGCCACCAGCTCAGGGCAATCGAGTCAGAAACGAGTGGGCAGAGAGAAGTCCGAGAAGAAAACGAGTCGTGCCAAGAAAAAAGGGGGGGGTCAGCCATAGTCACCCCGGCTGAGAGGGGGGTGTTTATTGACTCCCCAGTCTAGATCCGTAGTGTTCCGTTAAAGAGCAGGGCCACCTCTAGCAGGATGTGACGATGTCACGCACTAACGGTCCTGATAGGGTAGAGGCTGGAGGCTCCGAGGGAGCTATAATCGCATATCCCTATCCTGCGGAAAAACCGCTTGACCCCAAATTTATTATGTACATAAATAATAAAATTATACTGAACTTTCTCAACTGTTTGAATATGCCAAGATCTTCTAAAAATATGTCTACCGTTAAATATTGCAATCTTTGCAATCTTGGAAGTCTTTGTTCTCAATGACGGCAAGAAAAACTGAAAATTACCAACTATTTATCTAAGCTGATCCTGTCAAATTTTCAGATCAATCGGTTGGGATTAAGTCATTTCAGGCAAGCCAGGACAATAAAAATTAACTTTTTTGGTTCATAGCTTCAAAAGTATTATTTTTATTAAAAAATTTTGTACGATGAAGATGTTCGCTGTAAAGTTTTAAACATTTTTTACCTCAACAACTTTCTTCTAATCCTCAGCCTTATGCAACTAAATTATGTTCTTAAATGCTTACGTTTGTTTAAAGAATTATATCTAAATAATATATATTTTACATGTAGATAGTTACGATAAGTTGAAGGCTTAAATTGCTGCAATTAAGGTGTGAATTAATTAGGTTTTTAGGAATACGGGAATATCTTTGTCCCTAGTTTTGAACTTAGACTTGTAGAATATACTGTTTCTGCTATTCATCTTTCGAAAGAACCGAATTATACTCTTCCATTAGATTAACTGTAGAGTGTTCATGGTATCAGCTTTGCCTACGGATCTTTGAAACAATTCTTTTGCAATAAAAATACAAACGCACACATTGTTCCTAGCACTTCTGTTACTGCTGGACATATTCGTCTTTACATATTCTTGATAATTGATTGAAATTCTTGCTACTAAACCATTATACATACCCTCCACTGTAGACATAATGCTTGATCAGCATTATTTATGTATAAATTCTGTGTAATTTTAGGGATACGAATCAATTAACAAACTAGCCAAACTGTGCGCGTTTTTGCACACTTGGCACTAACCTAACAACTTAAAAATTGTTATTGATTACTTTTATTATGCAAACAGTATCCTCTGCCTTAATGAAAACGTTTATTTTATTCTAACTTTCATAATTCTCTTCCAATACTGGGCTAAATGGAAATCAGTAAAAAAAATCCCTACTTCTTTAGAAATAATTTCAATACCGTTTCTTAGACGGTGTGACAGTCAAAACAAGCTCCTATAATGACATAGTGTAGGTTGTGAATTTTGTTGAGTAAAACTCCCATTTTTTTATAATTTTAAAATGGTATTTTTGATCCCTTCACATAAAAAATTATTACCCAAATATTTTTTAAACTATTTCCAATTTCTAAAGTTTTTGAAAGGGGGACAGATGAGTCTTTAAAGTAGTAAACTTACATGTTATGAGTTTTGGTCGGGTAAAGTTGGAAATATGATTATTTTCTCATTTTCCAAGTTTTACCGTTCTTAATTGCAAACATTAATTAAACAATATAAAATACGTGAGGATATTCTGAAATTGAATTATCTGGTGAAGAGATTGACACTTCGTCTGATCAAATCGAATAAAAATATACTTGTTAAATTTCGATTACGATTAGTAATCAATTACATTAGTTTTTGAAAATTATATAATTCTAGGAACAATTTTTTCGAATTACTAATTGATTACGATTACCAAATAATCAGGATTGCTAGCTATAAGTGAAAATAATTCAAAACTATCACAAGTTATCCAAAAATATTAATATTATTTATTCATATACATCAAGGAATTAATCCAAGGATTATATATGTATATCTAAAAGCACTAGTTGCTAAGGCCATCAGTTCGAATCTAAAAATAATCAAATTATTTCCAATAACACTTTAAATTTTTTTGAATATTTGGAAATAATCAAAAAGAATTATTGAAAACAATTTGATTACCTTTGATTATTTAGACTAATCGCCAGTAAGCTTGATTATTTTGTAATTTTAATCAATTATTAACTATTAAAACCAAAAATAATCGTAATTGTGGTCATTATTTCACCATTCAAAAAAAAAAAAAAGTAATCCAATTAGTAATCAATTTTATTTTAATCATTTCTTACCAGATACTGATAAAAATTACCGTAGTCATTATTTAAATAGTTAACAGTCTTGTAATATTTTTAATATATGTCATCTTATCAAATGAACTTTCGGTTCAAAAATTATCATAATTTTTGATGGATCCTGAGTGTTTATCGCAAAATGTTTCAATTTCAAGTTTACGCGACTCCCAGAAGTTGTTCAATGGTTGCGCCAAGAAGAGTTATAATAATATTTGCAAAAAAAAAAACACAAATATCGTTTTAAAGGCCCTCTCCTTTCTAATAAGGTTTAAATTTTGGATATCGATTCAGAAATGTCTGTGTAATTAAAAAATTTGCGCGTAAAGCCCAAAAGACGGTTTTTGTAAAATAAAACGAGTTTGGAGAGTTCAAGAAATATAAACAAATTTTTTGATTTCTACTCAACAAAACTCACAACTTACACTCTGACATTCGCTAGGTGTATTTAATTTTTTTTAATTCGTTGAGTTATTATCGTTGAAATATGTATGATTTCATTTTATGGTTGAACTTTTTTTTATTTACTTTTGTGTCACTGTTTTATTTCTAGGTTTCAACCATATTTTTTCTTTGTGGATTATGGTATCCTAAAAATAACATTTTCAGAATTAAGGTACCACAAACGATTTTGTAATATTTGAAGTGCAAACAGTTCTGTATTCCTCTCAATGTTTTAAAAATGGTGTATTTGATACAGTAATAAGGAGTCGTTATAGGGCACTACAATTACAGAAGTAATTGAAAACCGAGCTTTATTAATGGTAGTCTCAGGTAATAACAGACTAAATCAAAAATCATATCTTGGAGAAAAATCACTGTTCAAATTAAATGTTAGATTGCTTGGGACCACACATATATTGTTAATATAAAAATATATACTTGCCCATCCAAGAAAAATTTTTGGATAGACTCACATAGGTCGCATTGGACCCATTGTGCTACCACAGTTATCGGTTATCCCCTAGTCTCGAAACCACTCGGAGCTCCTGATGAAGCGATTTAGGCTGCCAATGTTAATTCTTGACAGCTCCTCCAGATCATCCTTCTCCTTTGGCAAAGAACCGGGAAAAAATCGTTAGCAAGTGAGGGGTGCACTCATTCAGCCGTGACCAGATTTTATGAGCCGTTCTACCCGTGTCCGTGACCGCCCACCTGTCGTTGACGGAATTGACGATCGCATTATCAATTATGAGTTGTAGGTCCTCATAGGTGTGCCCAGATTCGAGAACTCATCGGAGAGTTAGATGGCCGTGTCCCGCCTGGCAAGTTCATCAGCTCTGCAGTTACCTATAAGATATGGATACCATATCGTTCCGCTATTTCATCGATATATCTGCGACAGTCGTACACCGTCTTGGAGTTCATCACGTTAGAATGTAGAGTCTTGATAGCCGCCTGGCTATCAGAAAGTATGGTGACGTCTTGGAGACGCTCCCCAATAAACTCGCCGCATCCTGTATTGCCACCACCTCCGTCTTAAAGACACTGCAGAGGTCTGGCAGTCTTATAGACTGAGCTATTCCAATCGATTCCGATCAAATTCCACTGCCAACTGCTCCGTTCAGCTTAGAACCGTCGGTGTAGATTTGTACGAAATCTCTTATCAGGTGGGTCACACCATCCTTCCAGGCCCCGTTGTCCGGTGAATCTCCTCGTGAAGTCGTACTGCGGTGTCATGTCTACTTAGTCTTTAATAAATTTGATTTCTTTCTGGAGACTTATCTTCTTGGTATCTATGGCTTTCGCCATCCATCTCGTACGGTGAACGTTATTGCGTTACAATTATTTCTTAGGTTACCGTCTTAAAAACCTAAGGTTAGGCCCAACAATTCTCTGTAATCATCTAGTATTAGTTTTATGTCGAGCATGGATTGAGTAAAATTTATAACACAACTTATTTATTCATTAATCTATTCTTTCGCAATTTTATACTTACTAAAATTTAAAATTCACCAGATTTTTTTTAAATATTTCGAAAATTACGGTTTTGGAACCAACATTTTTGTTAATATTACCTCAAACACGCTCCTCAAAATTATTTCGTGTATACGGTTTCTACGTTGTAATCATAACAGCGGCATTTCTAACATGTTTTATACGATCAGTGCTTACAGCATTTGTATACAAAACCAAAGCATTTATGTTGTCATGAGTGCTCCATTCCTAAATGGTATTATACATAGCTGATACCTTTCAGTTCCACTTTTCAAAACCAAAATTTTGTGGCCATTTCTCAATGTGCCTGCTATATATAATAATTGGCAACTTATCCACCATTTTTGCTTCCAGTTAAAGCTGGTAATACTTTTTGTTGTACTTTAGCAAGCACATAACGTTAACAGGTTCACGCCGGCGCATAGCACCGGTGGCCCGAATTAGACTGCCTCATCGGGCGAAGTTTACCGATGGTGGCAGTATTACGTATCGTAATACCAAATATTTAGATCTTTAACACTTCGACTGCTAAAAAAATTCCTGAGTGTTACGTTTTCATAAAGGCATCAATTTTTAACTAGCTAAAACTCGGTGTGCTTCGCTACTCCTATCAATGTTTATATATATATAAAAAGGAATGTGTGTTTATTTGCGAGTGGGTTTGTTTGTTTGAAGTCTATAGACCGTTAAACGGCTGGACATATTTCATTGAAATTTTAACACAACCTTCGGCAGCCCTAGATATTGATGCTCGTAGTCTCTCTCCTTCAAGGCGCGCATAGCGTTGATCCAGCGTCCCATCAGTTTTTGATCTTGGTGTTTGAGATCGGTTTCTTCTAAGGTGTGCATCACGTTGATCAGGTGTCTCAGCAGCTCTAGATGTTGATGCTCGTATCCTCTCTCCTTCTACACGTGCATCACGTAGATCTGGTGTTTCAGCAGCTGTAGATGTTGATATTGGTCGTCTCTCTCCTTCTAGGCGTACATCGCGTTGATCCATTGTCTCATTAGTTCTTGATCTTGAGCAATGGGATCGTTTTCGTTTAAGACATGCATGATCAGGTGTCTGAGCAGCACTAGATGTTGGTGCTCGTATCCTCTCCCCTTCTACAAGGGCATCACGTTGATATGGAATCTTTGCAGGTCTAGATGTTGATGCTCGTAATCTTTCTTCTTCTAGGCGTACATCGCGTTTATCCATTGTCTAATCAGTTCTTGACCTTGATGATTGGGATCGCTTTCGTTTAAGACGTATTATTTCCCTTTCTAAACGTTTATCACGTTGAACTTGAATCTCAGCAGCTCTAGATGTGGAGGCTCTAGACCATTCAACACTCAGACGAACATCACGTTCTTCGGGAATTTCGTCAACCCTTTGTGATTATAAATTAACAGCATTTTTGGTGCGTTTAGAAAGCGAATATTTTTTAGATGGCATTTTCTTCTGGTTCTTAATTTATCAAAATATGATCACTCACAAAATTAAGGTTTAACTCGTTTAGAATCTGGGATTGAAATCATTCGCAATACAGATGACTTTAGCTGCAATAGTTTATCAGATATATGATGCTTAGTATTTACTTTCTATCTAAAAATTCATATAAAAATAGAGTCCATTTATTTTCCTTAGCCGAAATGTTTATATGTGTGTCAAAGTTGTTCATGCCAGATTTTAGCTCTAATAGTTTTCCATGTACACGAACTTTTTATTTATTTAGTTAAGAGCCAATAGATACAATATACCCTTACTGACTAAATACAATAAATAAAATACAGATTAGCATTAATTCAACAAGAAGAACATTAACAATTCAGAAATATAGTTAGGGCTTTCTTCAAAATTTCTTTAGACTCAGAAAAATCCACTACTTGGTAGCTTTCATTAAAAGTTTTACAGAAGGAATCATCAATTTCATAATCAGATCTGTAATAATTCAGTGAAAGCAGGTCAAAATTGCTCGTAGGTCGCACAGGAACATTAAGATGCAGTCGACTGAGCAGGAACTCTGAATCGACATCACCTCGTATTAATCCCAGAATAAAAAAGAGTATTCATCATGATACGACGACTTTTAAGAGTTGGCAGCTTAATCAAGGATAGTCTACTCCGATATTGCGGTAATTCATAGGAGTTCTAACCAAGACGACGGAAACAGAAAATAAAAAACTGTTTTTGTATTGACTCAATGCTATTTATATGTAATGCATAACAAGGGTTCCATATGATAGAACCATAGTCCAGGATAAGCCGGACAAGAGATATAAATAACGTTTTAGTTAAATAAGGATCAACAAATTCCTTAGTCCAGCGTTTCGTATAACCAAGTATACCATAAGCTTTATTCACGGTCATAGATATGTTATCCCGAAAGTTGAGTCTGTGATCTAATAGAATACAAAGGCCCATAATAGTTTTAACAGTATTATCAACGCAGTAGAAAGTATCAATCTTTGAGTGTCTAAAAATGTCATGTGCTTACACTTTTTAATTTTTAATTCCAACAAATTCAATTTGCACCACTTATAAAATCTGCAAAAGTCAGCACTAAGTAGATCAAATCCACAAACATTATTAAAAGTGTTAAATATTTCAACGTCGTCAGCATACATCAGTACCTTGGAATTCAAAACAACTGAGGGAAGGTCATTAATAAACATAGTGAATAAGATTGGACCCAATGGATGCCATTTTATTCATATAAACGTGAAAGTCGGCCATACAAAATTTGAGGACTCTAGCTGTTGAAGTTTATGAGATTTGCGATATTAAATACTTAATGGGTATGTGGACGTGGCGCCTCGCTTACTTGAAATTTTAAAATAAGCGAGACATACAGGAAGGTACTGTGAAAATTTCAAGAAAATCGGTCCAGCCGTTTAGCTGTCTATAAACTTCAAACAAACAAAAACACAGACAAATAAACACACATTCATTTATATATATGTATATAGATATATAGCTGTGTGAAATATAATAGCAGCGCTGTATTAAAGATATTTTAGTTTAAATTTATTTTTATTCAAGTTAAAAAAAAGTTTGTTGTTACATTTTATGACCACCAGTCTAAACTTTAGAAAAATAAAGAAACTTCATGACAAATATTAATTTCCAAAAAAATAGTAGTAGCATTTGAAAACGTATGTATCTGCAAATAAAATGTTGTTGGTGGTGATTACCTTTCATCTTATTTTGTAAGATATACCTTAATACTTAGGTGAAAAGCCCTTATTGGCTAATACAGCTGCGCAACACCGAGACATTGAGTAAAGCAAAGATCTGCACCCCTCGATAGGAATAGTTTCCCAAGCTGTCCTCACAGATGCCCACAACTGCTCAACATTTCCCGCCTTATCTTTAAAAACACCTTTTTTAAATCTCTCCAAAGAGCCGGCCTCAATTTTATTTTTAGAAAACCAATTTGTTGCCATTTTACTGGTATGTTTGGGATCGTTGTCCTGTTGGAACACCCATTTAAGCGGCATATTATATTCTGCATAAGGTAGCATTAGAGTTGTGTAGTTCACGAACGAACTAGTTCAATTGAACTATTCATACAACTGAACTAAGAGAGCCGGTTATAATAATGAGCTCTTTTAGCTCCGTAGTTCACGACTCTCTTGTATTCGTTCATTTCATTCTTATTAGTATTTTTATTTTGTTGTCATGTGTAGTTCACGAACGAACTAACTCAAATGAACTATTCAATAGAGTTGCGTAGTTCACGAACGAACTAGAGTTGTGTAGTTCGCGAACGAACTAGAGTTGTGTAGTTCACGAACGAACTAGTTCAATTGAACTATTCATACAACTGAACTAAGAGAACCAGCTGAAAAATCTGTTCTTCTAGCTCCGTAGTTCATGGCTCTCTTGTTCTCGTTTCTTATTCGTTCTTTTCTGTTGTTTATTGTTTTCATGGTATTCGGCGGTGTTGCCACGTACTAATAAAAGAACTTATTTAGACATTTTCCTTAAAAAAGCGCGAAATTTTCAAAAAATAAGCAAATAAAAATAATATTACTTTTTTCAATTTAATTAAAAGGATGGCTTAGACAAGAAATATCCGAAGAAATTATTATTAAATATTAAAAAAAATTATATGCTTTTATAAATACTCATGTAATTTTTGATGATGTATTAAAATTAATTTTTTTTTTGCATTTCTTGAACGTAATTCAAATTTTATGCATTGGAATAGCACCTTATTTTTTTATAATCAAATTTCGATAATGAGTTTGATTCACACAAGATAATCTGTTAGTCAGTTAAGTAATTTTAGTTAAGAAGTGCTTTAGGCATATAATGAATTAATAGAAATGAAAAAATGTTAAATACTACGCTTTATGTAAAATGAAAAAACACTTTATGAATATGTTTTTATTTTACTGATATTAATTTGCATTGTTTACATTAGTTTAAATATATCTGAAATTGAGAAAGAACTACTGAACTAAAAGAACGACCTAGTTCACTACAGGGAGCTGAACTAGAAAGAGCGAACACTCAAAAGAGCTAACGAACCCAACTCTAGGTAGCATGACTGTTTTTAAAATTTCCACTTACATTGAGGAGTCCATGTTGCCTTTAATCCAAAATATGGGTCCTGTACCTTTATAAGAAAAACAACCCCAAACAATAATTTTAGCACGGACATGCTTCACGGCCCTTATGACAAATTTAGGATCGTATTCCTTGTTCTTTGGTCTTTTTACATATTTTCTGGTGTCAGGATTACCAAAAAGAACTACTTTGGATTCATCTGTCCGCAGAATATTGCGCCCGTTTCGACTGAAGCCAATCAACGTGAAGTCTAGCAAAATTTAAGTCGGTTGCAGACATGTCTTGAATTCAGCAATGGTACTTTCCTTAGACTTCTACCACATAAATTTCCTTTAATTAGATGTTTTATCTTTGTTGCTTTGTTGAAGTAACAAATGGGTCTGATGATACCATGCGTTTTATTCTTCTTGAGTCGTTGGAGAAATTTTTGCTTTGCGTCCGCGAGTTTCCTGGCCTTTGTTCAAATTTTTTGCAATTTGAAATCACCGTGGGGGAACATCCTACAATATTTTGAATAAATCTGTAAGATTTTCCTCCTGAGAGAAGTTTTTTTTATTATTTTTCTAGTGGCTGGAGAGCAGTGTTTTCCGCGACCCATTTTTTGTTATATTTATTTATTTATTTATATTAATAATTTTTTATTAAAAAATTGAATGAAAACACTATTTGTTTTAATTTATAGCCAAAAAGTTATTGCCTTATGGCAATTTTTTAATTATTTAAGAATTTACACACGCTTGCTACTATTAATTTGCACAGAAGAAAACTGGCATGGTTTACAAAAAATAACTGTAAGAAAGAGACAAGTATATTTCTAATCATTATGGTGAAGCTTTAGGGATGCCACTGCAGTAACGAAAAGTTAAATTTATGTTGCAGCGCTACTATTATATTTCACACAGCTAGATAACAATTATAATTAACTAGCAGATTGTATCCGGCGTTGCGCGGGCTATGTAGTTTAGATTAGTATAAAAAATGAAAAAAGTTTTTAAATTAAAAAAAAAATGGTGGTTATTTGTTGTTAAAGAAATTTAAAAATTTTATTAGTAACACTTAAAAAATCAGTGCATTAACAGGCATCGTTTGGGAGGTATTTCTACGAAAAAGGTGGCCCTATTTTATAAATTGTTCTTTAAATTTAAAAAAAAAAATATTATTGGGTCATTTTTGCATTAAAAATAACAATAAATAAAAAGCCGGTCTTAAAAAGTGCAATTTTTCGAATTATTCGGAAACCGGTTTAATAAACAACCCAGTTTTTTGAATACTCTAAGTTCTAAATAAAGGGTCTACCAAATAACTTTTTTTTTTGAAAATGATTTAGAAAACTACTGAATATTTTCTCAAATTTCTTTTTTTGTTTGAAAGTACAATCCTTTCGGTTAATAATGGAAAATAATTTCATTCAAATGGCTGCAGACCATGCAAAAGCCAACACGATCGGTCCAATTTTTAAGTAAGCGGGTGAAAGTGTTAATTACTTACACTAAAATTTAAATTGTTCGGTGTTCGGTAAATGATAATTTGTCATTGATGGGTTACTAACGTTACAGTTAATACAGAGGGTTAATTGAAACTAAACACATATTTGTTTTTACTTTATAGAAAACTAGGTTTCTTGTGGTTTTAAATGTCAATTTTAAATTTCAGACCATATATAAATCAAGTCATGCAAAAACTTTCAAAAGAACTAAGAGATTTTTGCATGAAATATTGAAATTACACATTTATACTAAATAAAATCAAAGGAATCGGTAATTTATTTTAGCCTTTGCATAGCTTTCACAATCATTCGGTTTCTTCCGTGATCGGACATCACTTGTGATATCTGGGTAAGAGGTTTCTATTTTTGGAAAATATTTTTAATATATTGTTACGAAAATGGAAATGGTGTTCTTAAAAATGAAAATCATAAATAATGGGTTTATTTACATGATCAGTGAATAAACAAAAAAATATCAACAACATCAGTATAAAAAAAAATATAATAAATAAAATAAAAAAAGGCTAAGAAGTAAACAAGCAATAACAAAGTGCAGTGTAAAAAAGTAGATAAACGGGCAAAAACAACACTGCTAGTAACTTGTTTACATTTATAGAGATTTCGTGAAGGCAAAGACATTCTCAAACAAGTGCATTCTTCACACTGCTGGCCCTTGTGACATGAAAAGCAAGAGAGGGCAGGCAACGGGATATTCAGTACGAATTCAGTCAGTCGCGTGTAAAGTCACGTTGCGTTGTTTGTGAAAAGAATCGTGGTTTGAAGTTCTAACCAACGAGTGTAAAAGAAAGAATAACAATTAAAGCAAACTGGTATTGTGTAAATAAAGTTCCAAAGGTGGCACACGGATTTGCGCGAACGATAAAGAATTGATTTGAAATTAAACACAAATTTATTTTTATTTTTTTTTGCAGTATACGAAATCATATTATTAACGTTTTTAAAAGGGTGAAAACGTAACTGTAATGGATTAAATCGGTTGCCCTTGTAGTCTAGGGGATTAAGCGGTAGACTATTAGCGTGAAGGCCGATCGACAGACTCTGGTCTGTTAGATTCCGTCGAGCATATGGTCGAAGTTACTGAACTCACGTATATATGAATATAATTTATAATTGTATTGCAGTTAATAAATAAATATTTTTTTGACAATAATTTTTTTTTTAATTTTATTAAAAATTTTGTGGACATCAACTGGGGAAAAATATGCCTGGAGATAAAAAACAGATATGAAAAATTTAGTAATATATTAACAAAACATGATTTTAAAGTATGCTAGCGTTAGAAATATCGAGTAAAAATTTTGGTTTTCAAAATTATATCACTGTTTATCGAGTTCAATTAATTTAAGTTTTTCTAGCATTAACTCCTCATTATGTTCCTGTGACATTAAGTGAAGGGCGGCAAAACTTTTGACATCTTTTGGTTTATGAATATGAATCTGGGCAAATGTTTTTCTTAAAGCGTTACCCATTGACACTTTAATTTCATTTATAATTGGTTCGATTACAGCTAATGACTTATTTCCTGGCAAAAAGTCGTAGTTGTTAAGACAGTTACAGTTGCATATCGAAGGCATTTTACAATCGTGAAGTACTTGAAGAAATGAACGTAAAACACTCTCACATTTCTTAATGTATGCTACTTCCTCCACGAATCGTTTAGACATTTCGTTTATGTCCTTTTCGCAATTTTTCACCGTTACAGGATTATTAGTCTGCACAGCGAAAGCTTTTAAGTGATTAATACTTCTCTCATGAAATTTTTTTAATTCTAATTTCTCGTTGCAAAAATGTTCGAAACATTTCCTGGCTTCAATTAGGATCTCTTGACGTTTCTTTTCCACCTCTTCGATGCGATTGTTAAAACCTTCCCTGATAGTATCTAATGTTTTTAATGTTACTTTGAAATTCATTTATTCTTTCTTCCGAAGCGCAAGCAAGTTTTCGCATTTGAGAACATTGAAAAATTACATTGTCGACTTCCTGCTTTAATTCAGTTTGTAAATTTCTTAACACGACATTTGTCCGTTGATATTCATTATCATAATATGCCAAGCAATTAAGCAATTCTCGAACACAGCTCTTATAGGGATTAAGGACCTCATCTCCATATGCTGTCAACATACTCTCTTTCTTTTAACTATGCCTAGATGTATATAAGTATGCAATTAATAAGAAATTATATACATAAATATATAGATGGATGTTACGTATGAATAAAAAACATATTTATAATGTGTCAAACAAATCGTGTTTAGGGTATACTGGCCCAAAAAAGGTAGGAAAAAAGTTTTAAGAAAGGTAATTTGATAGAAATGGGAATTTATAATACCCTAAGAGTTTCCCGAAAGAAGATGTTAACTAATGCGTGCAGCGAGGTCCAATCCCCTGGACGTTAAATTCGGGTTGTGCGTAGGGCTTGGAACCCACCACGTAAAAATTTAATCCAATGAAAGCCCATACAATAGCCTCTAGAAAGATCCCCTCTAAAGTTGACGACCACGGCAAACGTTTCAAGGACAATGATTTGAGAATTGGCACATGGAACGTCCGTACCCTTTATAGGGCAGGCGCTTCCGCCCAACTGGCGGATGCCCTCATGAAATGTAGGACTGACATCACTGCCATACAGGAAATGCGATGGATAGGACAAGGATGCAAAAGGCTAGCATCTTGTGATGTGTATTACAGCTGCCATGTTGATAAGCACGAATTCGGATGCGGATTTGTGGTTAATAAGAGACTTCGTCACCTTGTCTCTGGGTTCACGCCAGTGAACGAACGAATAGCCACAATCCGCATCAGGGCAAAATTTTACAACATCAGCCTAATTTGTGCTCACGCCCCGACGGAAGAAAAGGACGATGTGGTTAAGGATGCCTTCTATGCTAAACTCGAGGACGTATACGATAAGTGCCCGGCCCATGACGCCAAAATCGTCCTCGGGGATTTTAATGCGAAGGTCGGGCGGGAAGGTATCTTTGGCCCCACTGTCGGACAGTTCAGCCTCCACGCAAACACTACCTCCAATGGTATGAGGCTGATCGATTTCGCCGCGGCGCGTAACATGGTAGTATGTAGTACCAGGTTTCAGCATCTCGACATTCACAAGGCCACTTGGATGTCCCCCGATCGATCAACATCCAACCAGATCGATCATATTGTGATTGACGGAAGGCACGTGTCCAGTGTACTAGATGTGCGCACATTTAGAGGTCCAAACATCGACTCGGACCACTACCTTGTCGCAGCCAAGTTCCGGGTGCGCATTTGCGCCTCGAGGAGTGCGCGCTCTAGTGCACTGCGAAAGCTGGACGTTAAGAAGCTGCGATCACAAAGGACAGCTGAGGCGTTCTCCGCTCAACTCTCTGATAAGCTCCGTCATTCCCCATCCAATCTCAGCGACATTGGCGGATTGTGGGCCAACATCTCCCACTCCTTGCGCAATACTGCGGAACAGTCCTTGGTATCGAGCGCCCACCCCAACCAAACCAATGGTACGATGAGGAGTGTCGCGAGGCAGCTGCAGCGAAATACGCCGCATACAGAAAAACGTTGCAGTCGGCCGCTACGCGAGCCATTGTCGAAAATTATAGAGAGAGGAGAAGGGATGAGAGACGCCTTTTCCGACGCAAGAAGAGGTAGCAGGAAAGGCGTGAGCGTGAGGAAGTCGAGATGTACAGATGTAGGAATGACGCTCGAAAATTCTATCAAAAGGTTAAGCGTCTGACCGAGGGGTATAAGCCCGGAGCGTCTTCCTGCAAGGATGAGAATGGAAACCTGGTTACAGATCCGCAAGGGGTGCTGAGGTTGTGGAGGAAACACTTCTCTACTCTGCTGCAAGGCGATGACGACATCAATACCGCCTCTAGAGATGATGTTCCGGACCCGATCGATGATGACGGCGTGGAGATTCCGCCGCCTAGCCATGAAGAGGTTAAAGTCGCGATTATGCGACTTAAAAACAACAAAGCGGCAGGTCCTGATGGCCTCCCCGCTGAATTGTTTAAGACCGGATGTAATGAGTTGGTAGGGCGCATGCACCAGCTCATCTACAAAATATGGCTAGAGGAAAGTATGCCCAACGATTGGAACCTCAGTGTCCTCTGTCCCGTCCTGAAAAAGGGAGACCCTACGATATGCGCCAACTACAGGGGTATAAGCCTTCTCCCTATCGCATATAAGGTTCTTACAGGCGTATTGTGTGAACGACTGAAGCCACTCGTCAAAACACTGATTGGACCTTATCAGTGCGGCTTCAGACCTGGCAAGTCCACCATCGACCAGATCTTCACACTACGCCAAATCCTGGAAAAGACCCACGAAAATCAAGTCGACACACACCATCTTTTTGTCGATTATAAGGCTGCTTTCGATAGCCCCATAAGGGATCGTGTTTTTGCCGCAATGTCTGAGCTCGGTATACCTGCTAAGCTGATAAGGCTATGCAGAATGACGTTGAGCAATTCCTGCAGCTCCGTCAAGGTAGGAATGGACCTCTCCGAACATTTTGATACCGTGCGAGGTTTCAGACAAGGCGATCCCTTATCATGCGACCTCTTCAACTTCGTCATGGAGAGTGTTCTGCGAAAGGCGGGAGTGCATCGTAATGGCACTATTTTTCAAAAAAGTGTCCAGTTGCTTGCGTACGCTGACGACATCGACATCATAGGGCGTACCAAACGGGATGTCACTGCTGCCTTTAGTGCTATTGAACGGGAGTCTAAGAAGATGGGTTTGGCAGTAAATGAGGGCAAAACGAAGTATATGTTATCGACAAGTAGAGCCGTGCGGCGTATTGATTCACATATTACGGCCGATAACTATACTTTTGATACAGTCAAGGAATTCATTTACCTTGGCTCCGCCGTCACCACCGAAAATGATGTCAGTCTGGAGATCAAGCGCAGGATTACTCTTGCCAACAGGTGCTATTATGGTCTCAATAGGCAATTGAGTAGCAGAGACCTCTCTCGCAAGACGAAACTAATACTCTACAAGACGATCATCCTACCCGTGCTTCTCTATGGCGCAGAAGCATGGACCCTATTAAGAACTGATGCAGCTGCCTTGGGAGTATTCGAGAGAAAAGTCCTACGTAAGATCTTCGGTCCAGTGCGAGTTGGCGATGATTTTCGCATTCGATTTAACAGTGAGCTGTATGAGCTCCTCAATGACATGGACGTTGTACAGCGTATTAATATCCAGCGGCTGCGCTGGCTCGGCCATGTCGTTCGAATGGAGGAGGATGCTCCGGCGAGACGAGTGTTTGATGCGGGGATCTGCGGAAGTCGGCGAAGAGGACGACCTTGTATCCGTTGGAAGGACCAAATCGAAGAAGCCCTGTCATCGATTGGTGTGACCAATTGGCGTAGGCGCGCAAGAAGCAGAGGCGCCTGGAAGGATGTGTTGCGGCAGGTCGAAATCCGTTAATCGGGTTGTTATGGCCAATTAAGTAAGTAAGTAATACGAGGCTTTTCACACCATTTATAGTGAGTGTGTTAATTTTATACATGAGTGAGAAACAGTCGCCGAAGAAATATTTTTCATAATTTCGTTTTGATGTCTGACTAGTAGAGTACGTTTTTTTTTAACACAAAATTATTGATCTAAATATGAATGTATGTATGTCTGAAAAAAAAGTTCATTTGATATAACATGACTGTTATCTCTTTAAGTAATAACTACGGTAATTTCTGGACAATTTTATCGATGTCTTTACAATATAGCGCAATTTAAGAATATTTCGAAGTGCAGTTTTAGAATGTTTCGAATGGCAGAATGTTTCAAATAAAGAATGACCAAACTTGAAATAATAAGAAAAAAAGATTTTTTTCCAAGTTTACCCCATCAAAACTCATAATATATAAGCTTGAATAAAATGTTTGTGTATACCGTTTAATAGGTTCGAATATACGTATTCGAATAACCAATAATTTTGTGTGAAATGATAAAATAGAGCTGTTTTTATCAAATAAAACAAATTTGGAGGGTTCAAGAAAAATAAAAAAGTGTTCATGAGTTTTACTTAACTAACTGAACAACTTAGAGTAGGTAGTTAGTTACTCGGGTGTATTTAATTTTTTATATTTTGTCGCATAGTGTAATTGCTGCTAATGATGATTGACTTTGTGACAAAAACAAAAACTATTTAAACGCCGATTCCTGGCGCACCTGAAGCGATCAATATCGCAACAGAATATAATTTATGTAATCATAAGTGTGACTAATGGCACATTTTGATTACCACTTAGAAGTCTTGTTGACTTCTCTTAAAAATAATTAATAGATTTTTGTAAATTCGATTTTAATAAATGTTCTACGAGAAATCTTTTTGATTTCATATTGTTTCTGTTGCTTCCTGTTTTACGAAACTACATTATTGTTCTTGACTATTATAAATAAACAATCGTAGTTCATTTGTTTTATAATTTTAATTTATGTAAATATCAATTTAATAGATTTATTTTTTTTATAATAACTCCAAATAAACCTTTTCTTACTTATTTAATTGCTTAATTGGCCATTAAACCCTTTTTAGTCAGGATTAAAATCTACTCTCCTCACACCACTCACGTTGTGTTTGTTATTTTTATTAAAGAGTAACGAGACCTACAGTCCAAAGTCGACTCCGGACAATAAATTTAAAAAAAATTGTTCGCACGGATTTCGCAAATGTTTGTCTGCACTTATTTATAAGGTGAGTTTTGTATTTATTTTAAATTTTTATTTCTATTCATTAATTACACTATACGACAAAATAAAAAAAAATGGAAATATACCCAGCTAATGATATAGTATACGTTGGGGGTTTTTTTGAGTAGACCTCGAAAATATTTTTTTACATTTCTTGGACCCTCCAAACTAGTTTTATTTGATAAAAACTATTAGACTATATACACAAATTTATTGATTACCTATGTCCAAAATGCCCTAGGTTTGGGCATTTAAAACGATATTGTTTAACTTAATACGCTATGAGGTTTGGTGAGGTAAACTTAACACATCAGAATTTTTTTTCATATTTTTTAAAGTGGGTCCGTTCATAGTAAAAACTTTAATTAAAAAATGTGAAACAAGTGATGACATTCGGAAAGCACATTATCTCGTGAAAGGATTGACACATCGATTATATATTTTTTCAAATGAACTTTTAGTTCAAAAATTTTCAGAATTTTTTATGAATCATGCTTGAGAGAGATAATAATATTTGCAAAAAACACAAATATTAGCAGACTTTTGGTAGTTATGTAAACGGAAAGTTGACACATATTGTGACAAATAATCAATATCCATTAAAATTTTAAATATTTTTGAATTGAAAGTTAAATAATAACTACGGTAATTATCGTTCGATTTTATCAAACGAAGTGTCAATCTCTTCACAGGTAATGAACTTTCAGAATATCATCTCTTATTTTATATTTTTTAATTAAATGGAACCATATTTTTATGTATACAAGCTTAAATTCTCATTTGTTCCCTTTTCAAAAAAGTTCTAGAGTCGAAAACCAAACACTTCAAGCATCAGTTTTGTCAAAAATTTAAAACGAGCTCCAAGCGACATCAGCAAAAGAATCACTGCTGTCGAAAAAAGGGTGTCACATTTAAAAAGACCATTGACACGAAATTGAACGATTTGGCAAAGATCGTCGACGGAAAACTAGTTATAATGGAGGAGAAAATCAAAAACCTCAAAAGCCCAGCAGCCGGAACAAGTGCGAATCGCATCGGAAAGTATCGCCAGGATAAAACCACCTTGGATTGATTGTAGCTAACCCCTATCCGTGTTCAAATTCCAATTCGAGACAGATGGGACGATGACGAGAAGACGTTGGAACTAATTTTGGCGTTAAAAGGAGAGAAAACGAGGTACTAGAGACCATGCCAGCCAGCCGTAAAAGCAACTATAAGGACTTAATAATGGCATTACAGCGCAAATTCGGCGACGAGCACAAACGAGAACGCAAAAGGCTAATGCAATGGAGTTCGAGAAATTACTGCAGCATAAAAAAAAACGTTTTTATTGGCTCGGATGCCATCAAGCAGTGACGGATTGGAGGTCAGCTGCAGCAATAAAACTCGGACGCACCTTTCGAGAGGTAGCGATGGTCAGTAATAGAATGAAAGCCAGGTATGATGGTGTAGCAAACAACTGGTTCTACTATTTTTTTAAACGTTTTTAAAAATCGGGCTCGGGCGGTATGAAACAGTCCCAACAAACATGGATAAACTTTGGAATCGTATAAATGCGAAAAGGATTCGAATTCCTAAAGATGTTGATTGATAATTTGGTAGAAAGCATGTCAAATCGCGTAATCAAACTATTTCTAATAAGGGTCTATGGACCAAATATTGAAATTGGGATTAGTTTCTCGAATTTTCTTGAAACGTGCAAAATTGAGTTTATGTGGGTTATTTTCGTTTCTTCATTCAAACTCATTGAACTCATTTCATTAATTATTGTTTTTTTACTGATATTTGTTAAGAATAAAATAAAAAATTAAAATAATTTTTTTTTATCTGCTTGTATGGTTTTGTTTCTATGGACGACGAAACTCAGTCTGGTGAATATGCACTCACTTCTGCTCGCCACTGTATACTATAAATGTCACGGTGAACACAAATCAGATAAGTGCAATAAAGAAATCATAAACAAATGTATAAATTGTATCCATATGAATAAAAGATTGAACAGGGAATTTATCCTTTTGATAAATTGTAGATTTTAGTTAATTGAACCAATATATGAATGTTAACAAAATCCTATATTAAATAAACAAAAAAATGGAGTTTTTAAACAAGAAAAAACTAAATTTAGCATTGTGATAATAGTTAATTGAAATGTTAACGAGAAACCGAATGCTTCCGAAATTTTTAAATCAAAGATATTAGTTTCCCAATTGGTTGAAATTGTATTACCTTTACCACATGCTATTGCGGATGCTGAACGAATATTTTCTGTGGTTACAGATGTTCGTACAAAAAAAAGAAACAAACTTAGTCATGATATTTTAAATTGAATTTGAATCATAAGGTCACATTTGCAATCTAATGAATCAAATTGCATTAGTTTTACGTGTACGACTAGTCACTTTAGAAAATTTCCTTCTAAAGATTTGTACATGTAATTAATTTTTATATTAACGTAGTTTAAAAATGTTATGCATATGTATATCATAAAATCTCATTTTTAATGTTAATGTACAAATTTATGAATACGACTGCAAGTCATTTTAGGAAAAAAGTTTTTATGAATGTTTTTTATTAATACATAAGTAATAACTTTTTATATATTAACTTTGTTAAAACTATTTATTTTTTTGTTTTGTTTTTAATATTTTTTTATAAAATGTGTAATAAATGAATAAAATTTACAATATTTCATTACTGGACAATAAAAGATTGAACCTGGAATTGGATGAAAACCAAGAATGTCCAGTCTATATGAGCAAATTGAATACCAAAAAGAGAATCGTAGGTTTAGTGGCATAACAACTAGAGCAAATATATGGAATATACACGAACATACAGGGATTAATAAACAATTTAGATCAATTAGAGACAATAGAGGTTGAAAAAACTAAATTTATTATTCTTGCGATAACCCATTTAATGTGTGAAATTGAAGAACGAGAAATAATGCTTGAAAATTATTATTATTATGCAACGATATTAAACTCAACAAGAACTGGAGGAGTAATAATACTTATATTTTGAAAAAAGGTGGGAGGTTAAAAAATTATCTGAGAAGATTATTGAATCAAAGGTTTGGATAAGCGCCTACGAAGCAAGATACAAAAATTATGGATTTATTGTAGCGGCAATATGTAGATCACTAAGCAGTACAGAATCGTAACATTTGCAGAAATTCTAGAAGAGAAAAACTGTGATATAAGTTATAGCAGGTGACATTAATATAAATTGGGGAAGAAATGGTTTTTATAAAGATAAGATACATTGTGTTATAAATGATTATGGACTTGAGCAAATAATAACAGAATTCACCAGGATAACAAAAAATTCTAAGACGATAATTGATTACATAATTACTAATAATAGAAGTATTACAGACGAAATCAATAACACAAATAAATATCAGATCATGAAGCAATCCAGATAATAATCAGAAGCAATGACACGACCATAAAGGCTGGTAAAGAAACAAAGGAAATTGAATTATTTAAATACAATAAAACTCAGTTCAGTAGGAGAATATATGGAATAACAGCGATATTTTTCGATAATTATTTAGAAAATGCAGTTAAAAATTTGACTTCTAAAAAATATATAGTGGACACCAATTGTAATGGATGGTTTAATAATGAATTGTGAAGAATAAAAAGAGAAAAAATTAAGGTGGTTAATTATGCATCAAACAGCAATCCTAGGAAATAGCTACGTTGCGTGGACAAGATACAAGGCCATTAGAAATTATTATAAAGTTCGCATTAAAAATGAAAAGAGAAAGTTTATAAATAACAGAATTAATAACGCAAAAGATCAAAAGGAGATGTGCAGAGAGATAAAGAATCAAATACTGAAGAGAAACCAAACTGCCATCAAATTTGTGATATTTAACCAACTTGAATGTAAGAAAAATTTACAAATAGCAGATAAATTTAATACATTTTTTATTGAAAGTATTAGATCTATAAGAGACACAATACAATGTACAATATTCCAACTTCATACCTATGATAAGCTCTAGATTTAAGTTTCGTGAAAAAACATGAATAACATGAATTAAGGATAGTATGTAAGGATTTAAACAACAAGCCATACTTTAATAGAATATCGAGTAAGATTATACTTAATAGCTGAAACGTGATAGGAAGAACATTGTTCGATGTAGCAAATAAATCGGTAACAACGGGAAGCTTTCCAGACAATTGGAAAGAGTCAATGATAATAGAGAAAGTAGTAAAAAGCCAACTAGAAAAGAACATGAAATCAAACGCCTTACTGCATAAATACCAATCTAGATTTAGAATGAAATTTTGAAGTGAGACATTCGTCAATCTTCCTGGATATTAAAAGAGCGTTCGAAACGGTAGATAAAGGTATACTACTACGGAAACTTTATAATTACGGCATTTAGGGGATTGAATTAAAGTGGTTTGAGTCATATCTAACAACTAAAAGACAAGTTACAAAAGTAAACAATGTTATATCGCTAACAGCAAATAATGAGTATGGCGTGCCGCAAGGTTCAATCTTAGGAGCTCTACTATTTATCATATATATTAACGATATGCCAAACGTATTAAATGATTGTGAGATAATACTGATAACAATGTTATGATAAACTTAAGACAGATATTGATAATGTGAATACATGGCTGAAAATTAGTAAACTAAAATTAAATGAAAGTAAAACTAAAATTATGGAAATAAAAAATAAACAGCGATAAAATTTTTGAAATTAATGACGAAGAAATTAAAATGAGTCACATCGATTTCATATGCAAAAAACTGGACAAAAATTGGTATTTTTAAGAGATTAAGAAAAAATATAACTGCGCTGACAGCAATATGATTAAATCTCATTTTGAATTTTAGTCGACAATAATGTACTCTTGTTGCACAAATCAACAGATTGAAAGACTGCAGAGACTTCAAAATAAGGCAATGCGTGTAATACTAAGATGCAATCTTTAGGTGAATGAAGCATCAAATCGTCAAATATTTGAGAAAAAATCGTCAAAATCGTCAAAGTCATTCATTGAAATCAGTAAAATAATCGTCAGAATAAATAAATTGAAAGGCTTTAAAGACAAAAATATATAAAGCCAATGTTAAGCAGCGATAATATTGCATTGTCTATACCTATGTGTGGTATAAATATTAGGGAGCCAGAAGGTCTTGCTATTATGAGCATGAAAACTCAGTGTGATGTTCGCTAGAACTGACACATTTTTCATTGCCTTGGTTTCTTAAGATGTTGCAGTAAATACTTCACTTTACCTGATCTACTTACAAATTACACCATTTATAACCGACCGAAAATGGAATATTACTGTAATGTCTGGGTAGGTTCTTAAAGTCTATTTTGCGGCTCCTCGACCATATACAGGAGAGGCCGTTGTAGCTTCTTTGCAATGTCGCTTGCGTTTCAACGTTCTATCGCTAGTACAATAGATATTACTCGAGCAAAATAAGGGGACTTGGTTATGAAAATCATGTATTCCTACGTAACACTCGTCTTTCTCGGCCAGCATATCCGTATGTAGTCGATTGGCCAGTGTATCGCACACTGTGTTACAAACAAACTTCGTTTGTTAGACGGACTATTCGTATGTGGAACTGCCTTCCTGCATAGATCTTTCCTGGTACTTATGGTATAAAAATATTCAAACCTTGTGTCCATAAACACTGCTCCCTCTTTCCTCTATAATATATTTTCCTAATTCCAAAAACAATGCCAACCCCTGAGTGTTGGTCGTATGAAAAAAAAAAAAAAATATTAATAATGGCAGTTGCCTTTGTTTGGTAATATTAGAAGCTATAATTTCATTTTTAAAATTGTCTGCAGCGCCATATGATAATTTATTATCAACTACAACAATTTTTTGACTGTTAACGGAACGGAAATTCGGCGAATTCGGTCAGTACAGGGACTACGCTGCAGTACAACGGCCCGCTATTTGTGATCAAGTGAGCTTTTGGCATCAAGGCTACCACCCCAACCTAACTAACTTGAAGGTTAAGAAAATTTTCTCCATCCATACGAATGTATCCATATTTTTATATTATCATTGTATAAGTAGCACGGTTATGATACTAGGCTACCTCAACATTCGGCGATATTAAATTTGCATATATTTTGAATACCTACTGTATGCATTTACACTGATATAGATGTATATACACCCATACCTCGTTTTACGTTGAATTAACACTAATTTTCATTTTGGGTCGTTAGATTTTCAAAGATGCGTTCAATTGGGTTCAAGTTTTAATTTTTTTTTGGAAATATCTTTTTTTTTCTAAGAGATGGCACAACTATTGTGTCTAGTTGCGCCAATTTTAATTGCTTATCCTGTTTAATTTTCTTTTTATTTATTTATTATATATTTATTTCTATTTATTTATTTTTTCATTCAGTATAACAAGATATTATCTTATTTAATAGTACTGCTAAGAATATAGGCACAACAAAATATAAAAAATTACGAAAATAATAACCTTAAAAATAAATTAACATAACAAAAATTAATAAAAACAAAATTTATAAAATATTTGTACTGTTCATTTAAAAATTTAATAATTGCAATCTTGAAATGCTTAGCATTGCTTAGTAATTGTATGTTGTTCGGGAGTTCATTCCAGAGAAGAATTGCATTGATGTAAAAGTGTCTCTCAGATATCCGTTTATGGTATGTAACGCTATTAGTTTTCAAGCCTCTGTTAGATCTTCGAAAAAACAAATCTGTTTATGCAGGTATACCAGCATTCGGCACTTCAACAAATTCTCAAAAGATGTATTATATATTTGATATGAGGACTCAGATATCCTACTGTACCTTGTACGACCATAAACATATCGAGCAATACTGTTATAAGTGACCTTGAGCCTGTTCCTACTTATTGAGTAACAACTAGAAAACAGTTCACATTCGTACAGTAAAGTGCGATTAGTATGCGAATATTAAACGGAGTAAAATATTGCTCTAGCCAAAGGCTTCACAACATGGCAACCGTTTTACCACAGATAGCATTTATATGGTTGGATAAGTTTAGGCTGTTGTTAAAGATAACTCCTAGATTCTTAACATTATGTATAGTCTCAATAGCAGTATTATTGATCTGTAATGGTGTAAGCTGTGCCGTATTGTTTACCTTGCCTATTATCAAAGCTTTTGATTTCTCCGGATTGAGACAAAGTCAATTAATCGACGCCCATTGAAACACATTACGCATATCACAATTTATTTTCCGTATACAATTTGTAATATCAGACGGTATGCAACTAATGTACAACTGAACGTCATCGGCGTACATTTGTACATTGCAAAACTTCAACTTTGTTGGCAGGTTATTAGAATAAATTCAATATAAAAGTGGGCCTAGAATCGAACCCTGTGGTACACCTCTAAATATTAAAAAATGCTGACACATTAAACGTAATTGGTTCCATCACAAATGCTGTGGCTTGCTCAACAGCAACTTCAAAAATAATAAAAGATATTAAAGATGATGATATAGTACAGTGGATGAACAAAAATATAAAAATAAAATTATTTTTACATAAAAATAAAATTCTAAAATTAAGAAAGAAAATTGCACATAATCTTAAAAGAATTAGCAAAATAATAAAAAATGCCTTTAAGCAGTCGATGAGGGATTATTATCAGGAAAATTTATGCAAAAGCAAACAAGAGTCAAAAAAATGCTGGCAATTTTTGAACGAAATCAAAATACTCTATAAGATAGGAAATGATACAACTGATGAAGATAAGGCTGAAATCTTCAACTATTATTTCATAAATTCTGTTGAAACTTTAAAACGACAAATGGAAAGCACTGCTGTTGATAGTTTCAATTTGTTTAGAACTGTAAAATACAGTAGCGAAAAGATGTAAAACGGATGAAACATCAATAAATGTTGTAAATTTTATATGCAATGGTTTTGACAACGGCTTTACAGCAGTAGGAGGAATGTTTTATGATTTTACTAAAGCATTTAATCTTATAGATCCCTCAAGTTTGCTAAAAAACTTTTGTAAACTAAAATTTTGTGGGATTCGAGAAAGCAATCTGGAACGTATAAAAAGCTATCTGACAAATAGAAAACAATTCGTACAGATAAATACAACCAAGAGTTCGGTCCAAAACATAAATTATGGTGTTCCGCAAGGTAGTGTTTTAGGACCTCTACTTTTTGCTAGACATTGAAATGATGTTAATAATTTGGAATTAAGTGGAAGAATGCTCATGTACGCCGATGATATTTGTATATTGTAACCCTGTAATATATCATCGATCTTTACATGGTTTGCTGTAGAAAATCATAATTCACTTTGCATTGTGTTTTTTTTTGAACGTAATCACGTTGTAAATTGAGGTATGGGTGTATTCGTAGTTATACATGTTTAGAAACGCTACGAGAGAATGTATATGCAATGCTTAGTGTTTACACTAAACTGGTTATATTTGTTGTCTTCTTTTTCTTTTTTGTTGCCTTCATTTTTTGTTTTCATCTAGTCTTAAAGCATGAACTCAATCTTATACAATCCTAAATTGGGTATATACTTTACATTGCTAGATACTAATTTATGTACATACACATATGATATTTTGTATGTATTTTTAGAATACATATAAGCGCATTGCTCTGATTGCCGCAAATAGAGAAAACAACTCAGGAATACGAAACGCAAAGTTTGAAATCGATTGAGAGTATTAAGTATTCCATTGAGTGCGATGTGATGGATAAGGGGTAGAAATTAAATAAAACGACCTTGTAGCGGAATATTTGCGATGTTATTTGGCCGATCCTTAAAACAATCTCAAAAAAGTTGACGATTAGCTAATATATTTCTATAACTACTACAGTTTTTGTGTTATGAAGTTCGAAAATGTTTACATGCATAAGTATAATAATGTTAATATAATTCGGATTAATATTTAGAATTAAATTTTAGATGATAATTTTTCTGAGCGGGAATTCAAATGTTACTTCGGGACTAGGAAGGATGGAATTTTTATTTGCATTAATAGCCATGAGTTGAGCTAAAATCGCTTCTCAAAAAGTATAACCTCTGTGAGGGCGGCAACAAAAAAGTGATCATGGCGCTAAGCACACAGCATCAAGAAAAGAAGAAGTAGTGGGTGGAAAGGAGAGCATCACTATAATTCTGTTTCATTGATTTTGAGAAAGATTTTGACACACAGTAGTTCATAAGAGCATAAATTTATGCATACCATAAATAAATAAATGATAAACAATTGCAAAAAAGTCTAAGAAATAAATAATTTCACCTTAAAAATATGAAAACCTGAATAATGGCTTAAGTAAAAAGAAAAAAAAATACACAACAACAACAAATGTATTTATTTATTAATTGGAATACACTTAAAAATTATATTACAACGTGAAGTAAGTACCTTAGACCTTATACTCGGTGTGGTGATTAAGATCCGAGTCTGCTTGGCGAACCGCACGCAAATTGTTAAATTTGGAGAATATACTTCCAAACTATCAATACTTAATTTATATTTTTCAAATAAATCTTGCAATGAAGAATGGTCAAACTTAAAAAAATAGTAAGAAAATCATATTTTCCAAGTTTACGTGATTTAACTCATAATATTGTTACGAAAATGGGAATGGTGTACGATCGTTTAACATTAAAATCATAAACAAAAGCTACACTCACAAATACATCGAACTTGTTCCAAATAAAACAACAACAACAACAAGAAAAAAGGGATGAGCAAGTAAGCAAGAATGCAACAACAAGCAATGTGTACACAATACATAAATAACAATTTAGTCGCGATAGAGTTCTCGACGAATACGCGAACATTCTACTTCAAGATCTTTCATTAGCTTTTTGCGAGGGCATACAAAAAGGCAAGACAGTCAGTATTGTGTGAAGACGCGTTGCGTGTGAAGATCTCCACTATACAGATCTAACGAACGAGTGTTGTTGCTTACGCAAATAGCGTAAGCAGAGCAGGATAACGAACAAGTAGTAGCAGTAGTAATTATTGTTACATACATCAAGTTAAGTGGCACACATAATTAGTGCGATAGATGCGTTCTAAAAAAATCGCATAAATTGAATTAGCATAAAACGATACTCTAGCTTCATATAAAAATTAATGATTCGTTCCAAAATCCTGAAAAACCGTATAAATTCAAAGTTTAATTGAAAAATCAAAGTAAAATTGCATAAAAAGTCGACAAAAGTACACTTATTTCATTTTCTTAAACAATAAAAACAAAAAGTTAAAAAAAATAAACAAAAATTGAATATTAATTCCTTATTTACAGAAAAAAACAAAATGATACAAAAAATCAAAAATAAATAATAAACTGAAGTTTATGACTACTTCACTTTTATCATTACATACCTACATATGTAGGGGACTAGATCGACGAAGGTTTAATTGTTTCTTTTATTGCAGGATATGTAGTCTGTTATTAATCTTTGTGACCTTGAGTCTTCAAGTTGCCTATGCAACTCAAGATATCCGGAAAACAGTTTAGTCCATCCCCGTTAAATCTTCAGTGCTCTCTCGGTATCTTGGTCAATACTAAAAGTAAGATTTTGTAAATCATTAACTTTGTTGAGGATATCACCAATTTGTTTTGAATTGAATTGTGCAACACTTTCTTCGGAATCGCTTTATTCACTATCCACGTTTTTCTCATTGTCGGTGACTAAACTAATGACGTCGATTTTGGTTAATGGTTCTTCAACTAACAGTTCATCTACATCATCCTGCTTCAGTGAGTCAATTTATCTCCTCCAATTTGAAGAGCTAAGTCAATTATTCCACTGGTCAGTGTCGACAAAACGAAACATGCCATAATGATTATATGAGTGGTTTAATTTATAAATGATGCTAAAGTTCAAAAAGTATCATAACATTTTCAAATCTATAACAAATCTAAAAAAATTTTCATTTAAAGTCGTATAAATTCGAATCCGCATAAAACGAGACCCGAGTGTATTTGTTTTTACTTTGTTTGCAATCGACGAACTCAGATTTTAAACATTTTTAAAGAGAGTAAAAACGTAAAAATATATAAATTTGAGCAATATGTATGCTTATGCATACAGTTTTAAAGGGTTATTTCTCACCTTTCAATATTTGGGTAATCAATAATTTTGTGTGAAAAGTTTTTATCAAATAAAACTAGATCGGAGGATTCGGCAAATATAAAAAAGTATTTAAGTTTTTGTTTGTTGTCGCATACATATGTATGTAAACAAAAGAGAGTTTGGAAGGATTTCTTTTTAATTTGTCTTCTGTTTAGTAAATATTGTAATTTAATAAAATTGACATTGTTTTATTAAAACAATTTAATAAGGTATGGAAAAATTTGGATGAATTTACATACATACATAATTGGCCATTACAACCCTTCAGTCAGGATTACGACCTAGCTTCTCACACCACTTATGATGTGTGCGTTAATTTTATACATGAGTGGCGGGACCTACAGTTTAAAGTCGGACTCCGACCGACAGATTTTTGAGAAGCTTTTCATGGCAATTTTTACTCTCAGAGTCTTTGCCAGAAATCTGCTGAGAGGAAGTCGCCGCAGAAATATTTTTCCTTTTGATGTCTGACCTGGGATTCGAACCCGGGACTTTTGTCTAATAAGCCAACACACTGCCTACTAGACCACGACTAGAATTTACTTTTCAATATTAAAAGTATACTTCTTACTTTTGCTTTTTCAGGAAATTAAGTTCAAAATCCGGCGACCATTATTTAAGGATTTATGAGTATCTAAACGCAAAAATCGAAATGGACTTTTGTGCAATATGTTAGTGGTTGTTGCCTGAACTAGTTTGTTTTGAGAAGGTAAACATATACAAAATGGCGACGTTTGAATTTTTTTACCCTATTTTTGTTAAATTATTAATTATTCGTGGATTAAAAATATCCTAGCTAAGGCTATAACTACATACTTGTTTTAGGAAAATTATTCCAAAATTTCATCGAAATCTGCCAAGGAGTTTTGCTTAATTATGGTCGCGAAGTCAATTAAAATTTAAATTATGTTATAAAATCGTAACTGTTTAAATAATTATTACTATATAGTAGAGCGACTCAAGTTGCATGGAAGCGAAATTCGTGCAAAGTGTACCCCCTTAACCCTTTCCCTGTCCCCATGCATAAAAAAAAATTAATACCGTACGCCCAAAAATTTTTTTTTTTTTACTTTTCTTTTTCAAAGTTGAATCATATGTGTTGCACAAGCGTATGAAACGAACTTGCTGTGCATCACATGTGATGCACAGGACAGGGAATGGGTTAAACTGAGCATTGGTATTTTTTATGACAACATTTCAAATATTTCGGCTCCAGCTTTGACCTCTCGTGAGCTGGACCATTTTGAAAAAGGGTATATTTTTGAATATTTTGTTAATTTGAGGATCTGTTTTTTTTACCAACATTTACAATATCTATATCATAAGAAAGGTTTTTTAAGGCGCGTCCAACAGTGTATACAATTTGTCCAAGGACGATCATCCATTCCCTTTTTTTAAGGATATTCTGCAAAAAAAATAGTTTTTGAATTTTTTGTTCGGGGTTGTTTATAATAAAAATGCAAAATTATCATATTTTAATCTTTAGTCGATTTAATTAAAAACGGGTGTCAGCTTTTTTTTAAAGTCGCACAAGTTCGTGTTTTGAAAAAAACACAAATTTTGCAATTATAAAATTGAAAATTTTAAGTGAAATATTTCTTCTAATTAATACTTCTTGGTGTTGTTGATATTACAGATTTTGGTTGGAATTCAATTGCCGAACTAACAATATATCTATCTATTGTTAAATATTTATTCTCAATTTGATTGTTGACGTAATAAATCATTCCTTGTTCCTGGGTTAAATGATTATAGAAAATGATTTGTTTTTCTGGTTTACATTTTTCCTCTTTTTTGCTCTTTGCTCTCACCCACTTTGCCACTTTTGCCGCAACTGCTTTGTCTTTTTTTTATTTTGTTTTTGATGTTGTTGTTGTTTTGCTTTGTTGTTGTTGCCTAGTTTTATTTCTTGGTTCAGTTTATTTCTGCCTTCTTGGCCGATACCAGAAATAAAATAAACTCCTTTGTTGGCTTAAAGGCCTTTTGTATACCATGCCTATATACTGCATACACATTTTCGCATCTAATGAAATACACACATACATACATACATACATAAAATACATACATATGCAAGTATGCGGGTTGTAATTTTATTTTTCTTGGTTATGTTACATACCGTAGATGTGTGTTGTATGTATGTAATACGAAATATTTCCAAGTATTGGTTTACTCTACTGTAGCAAACTGCGCCACCACATTTCGCTCTAAACTTGTTTTGGTTGGACGAATCTATCTCTTGGTTGTTTGGCTGTCTGGTTAGTTCAGTTGCTGACTAAATAACTTCTGGTGATGTAACAACACTTTTCGCTTATCCGTCTCTGTTTGCTTTCCATTGTAATTTTAAGTTTATTTTTGCTGTTTTGTTTCTCTTTTCGGTTTTTAGTTGACCAGATCAGTGTTTCGCTAATGCTGATCCCAAAACTTTGTTCGATATGAGTTTTAAAAGCTACAACCTTATTTATGCATTCTATGATGGACTAAACCTTTGTAACAAATTTGTGAGGAAATACAGGTATCCCTCCTAAAACTTGATCGGTAGGTCGATAGGATAGGAGACTAGAAGCTGGTAGAAAACCGGGGTTAAGTTACAAAAAAATATGTTAGTGCCACAGAAGAAGAAATAAAAATCGAATTACACATATAAAAAATAAATATAAATAGGTACATAAAAATAGATAAAAAGCAGCATAAATGCAAATACATCGCTGCTCAATTCAATTGAATTGGAACGTTTTTTTCCGGTATATCATCTTCACTTTCTAACCTTTCATTTATATTTTGGTCACCTGCTGATATCTTTAAAAAATCCGTAAACTTGCTTTGTGTTCTTGTTGTAAATTTTTTGATATGGTGATAGGCAATCTTGTAATACCTTTAAATTTTCGGCTTATTTCAGCGCAAAGAAGAAGAATGATTCCAATTTTTTTGGCCAGGTCTAATCCTTCCTGTAATTTTTTTCGTGTCAAATTGTTAACTTCATTATCTTCATCGGAGCTAGAATCGATTTCATTCACACGGGGTCCGGATGCGATTTCTACCAAATCTGCTTCCCCAACTTCTTGTTCCACTAATAAGTTTTGCACATCTTCAATAGCCATATCTACAAACCCTTCTCCTTCGATCGACCTAACAGCCATGCCTCATGCATGTTTTCTATCTCTACTAGTACTGGAGGTATCCTTTTCCAACATCGATCTAATATTGAAATTTTTAGTTCTTTCAGCGATAAGGATTTGATATCGATGCAGTTTTTAAATAAAATTGCTTCCTTGATATCAATACATTTTGAATCAGTTACATGTCTAAATAAAATGAACACTTATTGTAAAATAAAATTAAAAAATTAATTAAAATTTAATTAGACAGGGTAGCTGATATGTATTGCAACCAACTTCAGGTTGTTATCGTTTGTAAACCGCTCTTCTGACAACTGACAGATTTGTTAGAGTGACAGTTCATTATATTATTTAAAAGCTTACAAAAGCATTTTGATTTATTACATTCAGAAAAAAAGTTATTCGTGATGGAATTCAAGCGTGATTACTTTATATTTGGCTGGAAAACCACAGGTGGCTATCGTTAGAGCCCTCCAGCATTTAAATGTGAATAAATCTTTTGTTTCTCGTACCATTGCTCGTTACCGTAAAACTGGCAGTGTTGCATCGCGTCCAAAAAGTGAACGACAAAGACGGTAGCAACACCAGAAATGATCCGAAAAGTGAAGGCCAGATTTGATTGAAATCCACGCAGCAGTGGTAGAAAAATTGCTCGTGAGCTGAACATATCGCGAGAACGGATGCAACACATATAGTAAAATGAGCTTGGACTAAAGCCATTGAAATTCCAAAAAGTGCAGAAGCTTTCCGATGGACAAAATAAAGTTAGACTGGAAAGAGCCAAGGAGTTACTTCGCTTGCACGAAAGTGGCCAGTTACTGTGGCGACGAACAATTATGTTGTGTTTTATGGAAACAACATAAAGAATTTTAATAGAAATACATTTATTTAATAATTCAAGTTATATTCTATAAAATTTCTTACTACAAAAAAATACAAGTTTATTGTTTCACCGTTAGAACTCTTATGCCTTTTTTCACCAAATGGTCCATGGGAACGTGTACATATAGACTATGCTGATCCAATGGAAGGCACATATTTCCTAGTGGTTATAGATGCTTATTCAAAATGGCCAGAAATCATTGCAACAAACTCAACAACGGCAAACAAAACGATTCAATTGCTAGAAACCGTGTTCGCTAGATTTGGTCTTCCGCAAACCTTAGTGTCGGACAACGGTACCCAATTCGTTTCAGCACAATTCAAAATGTTTTGTAAGCAAAATGGTATCGAACACGTTCGAACTGCACCGTATCACCCCCAGTCAAACGGGCAAGCTGAAAGGTTCGTCGATACATTAAAAAGATCGCTCCAAAAAAATCAAGGGGAAGGAGGCTTACAGGCCGCACTTCAAGTGTTCCTGTCGACCTACCGTACTACACCAAATCCCAGCGCACCTATGCAAAAATCACCAGCAGATATTATGCTAGGATGGAAAATAAGGACACCACTAGACTTACTTAAGCCAACCGTTCATCACTGTAATGAGGATGATAAGCGTCAACAAATTCAAAATAAACAATTTAACGAGTACCACAAAGCAAAACATCGCCAATTCCTAGTTGGAGACACCGTTGATGTAAAAGTTTATCACAACAACAAATTTAAATGGTCAACTGGTATAGTCAAGGAAGGAGTAGGAAAGGTAATGTATCGTGTGCAAGTACAAGATTCCAATAGGTCTATCAGATCTCACGCAAACCAAATGCGACTGTGCCCAAAGCAATTGCATTTTGAGAAGACGAATACTGAACTGCCTTTGGATATTGTATGCTACGAGCCCAAACAACAACCACCTAGGCAACTGACAACACCTTTGCCAGTTCAAGATGACCAGGAGAGCGAAGGAAGTACGCCAACGCAAATTCGCAGATCCGCTAGAGATCGAAGACAGCCCCAGTGGTTCAAGGACTTTCGTTTTTGATGGGGAAGGTGTTGGCATCACTTAATCATGACGTTTTATAAATGTCAAACCAAAAGAATAAGAAAGAATATAAAAAAGGCATAAGAGTTCTAACGGTGAAACAATAAACTTGTACTTTTTTGTAGTAAGAAATTTTATAGAATATAGCTTGAATTATTAAATAAATGTATTTCTATTAAAATTCTTTATGTTGTTTCCATAAAACACAACAGTTACCGAATTTGGTTTTCTCCGATGAAAAGTCATTCCAAATTAGGCAGTTTGTGAACAAACAAAATGATCGGGCCACAGAGGTCAGCTAAAAATTTACAACTGCGATTGGCCACCAGAATCAAGCGCCGCTGATAGTAATGGTGAGGGTTGCCGTAACGGCCGATGGTCTCTCCCCGCTCGTATTCATCGACCGTGGGGTCAAAATAAATTCCGAATATTATCGGGAATATGTCTTAAAGACAGTATTGAAGCCCTGGGCAGACTAACATTTCGGCCACAGACCAACAGGGCTCAGCACCACCGCACTCAGCACGCGTCAACCAAGAATGGCTTAAAAAGGATGTTCCTCGCTTCATTTCTACAGCACAATGGCCACCAAAATCTCCGGATCCCAATCCGTTGGACTTTTACGCCTGGGGCATTTTGGAGCGTAAGGTTCTCACTAAAAAATACCAAAGTGTCGATCATCTCTAGACGGCGCTTCGCCGGGAATGGGCCAAAATGCCGCAGAGCCACTTTCGTGCAGTCTGTAATGGCTTTGTCGGCCGTTTGAAGGCCATAATTAGTACCAAAGGCGACCAATTCGAACTGATGATGAACTAAACTGATTCTAAAATTTTGATGTTATTTCCAACATTTTATGCTTTTGAACAATAAAATTAAAAAAAAAAATTAAAAAAATATAGCGCTTTACTTTGTTGCATTATATATCAGCCACGCTGTAATTATAATTGAAAACAGAAATAAAATATTCGGAACGTTTTTCAATGCTTTTACAAACGTCGTCCGAAATTCATAGATTTAGAACAAAAACAATATTTTCTTTCTCATTCTTAATTATACAAGTATGTATTAAATGTTAAATAATGTATTAAATCGTATGCATAAACATAATTTTGCTAATGAATAATGGTGTAGTGTGCTTAGAAGTAGACTAGAACTTATTTTATACGTTAGTTTCGTTTTTTGTTGCTTTGCAGCGACCATTGCAAGATTATTTGGTTTTCTTTCTCTATTTTGTAGGGAAATCTAAAAAAAAAATTAAAGGCGAACACCTGGAACCAGTTACAAAATTGAGTGTTGAGACTCCATGCAAGTTAGTTTTTCATAAGTGAATATTGTGGTATTAAAATAAATTTTCGTTGCCAATGAAATATGGTTTATTGTCTCAAATCTATATTTCGAGTCTCTGGATTGCAATATATTACACACAACTCCATACCAATAGTTCAACATACATACATACATGAATGTACTTGGATGAATAAAAATTGATTGTGATATTATTTTTTTTCTTTCTATCTATTAACTTTGCAGTTTGTTTTTCGTTTTTTAAAACAAAAGTACGATGGTAACATATTTCAATAAAAATTATTATTAAAAGTAATATTTGGAGTTTCAGAAATTTAAAAATGTTTTTAATGCGCTATGCAGCTCTCATTTAAATGATAGTTTAATCTAAAATTGAACTCCATGCTGGAATTTTGCTTAGATCGCATTTAATGAATCTCAATTCTGTATATAAATGAAATAAGAGTAAGTATCTAAGGTTGATCAGGCTAGTAACAATTCAAATAATGTTCAATCGTTTAACATTAATGGATGTTAGATCAACTATCCTAATGGTGATCATACCCAGGATCCTAGGGACTTAACTTGAATTCTAGATAGCTTAGCATAAAAGCGTCAGAATTTTATATACATCATTCTACAGTAGTGAACGTACAAAAGTTTCGATCTTATTGATTGAGAATTTTTTGTAAAGTGGCCAATAATAACTCGGACTTCAACTTTTTCAAACGTATCTCACAGAGTCACCACTTGTATACTGTTTTTCCTTTCATTGCTGTTCTATTTTTGTAAGTTTTCTGGGATATATCGCTCCTTTATTGCAACATAGTCATATCTCAACAAAACTTGAACTTGGCAAAATCCGATTTAAGTTTTCAAGATATAAGTCCTATGATCTAATTGCAGCAAACACTTTGTGCTATAACTTCGGTTCAGCTTGGGATATAAAACTGATTTTTTTCAACATGTACAGAAGGTCTAAAAGAGCAATTTTGCTTAAGTAACTACAAATTTTTTGAGATATGACTATGTTGCAATAAAGGAGCGATATGTCGCTACTACGTCAGACAGTAGTAAGTAAGAATGTCAATTTTTGGATTTCGCAAATCACGAATCCCGGGATTTTCGGCAGTGTAAATTCATGGATATACCTTATGAAGTCCAATAAAATCTGTTAATAGAAACGCAATATTTTAAAGGAATCTATTTCTTTGTATTCCAAGGTGGTAGAGGTGAATATTTACATCCTGCCTAAAGCAACAAACAATTTCAGATTGTGAAAAATGGTTTTTAGCGGTAGCGTATGTTTGACAATAAAATCCATTCATAATTATCCTGTAAAATGGTAGAGGCTATGATCTTTTGAAAACATTATTTAAAACGAAAAGTATAAATATAACAAATATGTATGTATATGTATTTTAAACTACATATATTAGGGTGGCTCTAAACATTTTGTAAATATCAGACATTTCCCAGTCTCAAACCCCAGTTTTGTGAATATTGATAAAAAGTGATTCTGTCACACTTTCAAACACACTATAATTTAACTGTCTTGTCTCAGTGTTCAGTGAAAATAAATTGGTAAGACTTATATAAACCTAATGCTTAAATGCTTATGTTATATTAAAATATTTTATTGCTTTAAACTCGCTGTAGTCTAGTAAGTAGTGTTTTGTCTTATAAGACGTAGGGCCCGAGTTAAAATCCCAGGTCACAATTAAAACGAAAATATGAAAAAATATTATTTCAGCGACTTCCTCGCTGCAGGTTTTTGGCAAAAACTCTGAGAGTGAAAGAAGAGCCTCTCAAAAATCTGTCGTTCGGAGTCGACTTTATACTGCAGGTGCCGCCACTCATGTATAAAATTAACACAGACAACGTGAGTGGTGTGGGAATCTAGGCCATAATCCTGACTAAAGGCTTTTAATGGACGGTTGTTGTTATGCTACATCTATCATTGAACAAACTGTAAAAAAAATATTCTTTTATTCGTTATTTCTCTCATCTTGGTAGGGATAAGTTTTATTAGTCATTTGAGATTCGGCGGTCCCTACAGTCGTATAAAATTTTATTTACTTTTAGAGTTTTACTAGACGTCGCCGAAGAAATAGTTTTTAATATTTTGTTTCATTAGAGATGTCTGATCTGGGTTTTAACTTAAAGTCACGGCTGCGTATACAGTGCTGGGTACGAATTTAAGCGAATTCTGGGGAGAACGTTCGAAAACTACAATTAATTATTATAATAAAAAAATCTATAAAATTTTAATAACCTTTGTATAAAGATTTATAGGGTTTTCGCGTCTTTTAAATTTAATGTTGCTTTTTGACAAAATTTTTACACTGAAATTAGCAGCGCAAATGAGATTTTCGTAACAAATGAAAGCAGCGTTTCTGAGCAGCGTTGCAGTCAAACGGTTAAGATTCGACACACGACTGACTTAGTTGTGATAATTTTTACAACTCTATAATATCAAATTAGATATTCTTTATTCTTCATGTACTCTGCAATATTAAGAAAAAATACCGTCATTTTATTTTGTTTCTTTTTGCATTTTCTGGTTTTTTGATCACATTATTGTAAAAACATGGATTTGAAACTGTCCACGAATTTAAGAAATTTCGGAAATATCTGCTTTTTAAGGGCTTCCTTGGGATTTTTTTGATGTTAAACGATGTGCAACAATAGTTTTATTTTATTTTACGTTGGAATACATTGAAATATTTAATTAGAAATGGCCAGCGGTATTTAGCGTTCCGATGACGAGTGAAAACTGATTTAACATCTAAAATCTGATGGAAAAACAGTAATGGAGGTATCCAAGCAGCTTAAATATTCTAGATACAAGTATACAGACACCAGCCCGAAAAAATATACCCAGGGAGGAAAGTTCAATTTATAAAGTAGTTGCTAATAATCCTTTCACGTGTTCAAACATCAAGATTTTGGTGTTTATATTTCGTCTACGACAATAAGAAGACGTCTAAATGAGGAAAACTTGCGTGGCTATATTGTACAACGAAAACCACTTGTGTCAAAAAAAAATATCAAATCCCGACTAGCGTTTTTAAGAGAACATCCCAATAAACCTATGATATTTTGGAAAAATATGCTTTTGCCCCTTCGGATCTGACGTATGGCGCCTTATAAACCTTGATCATCATCCAAAGTACACCCTTAAAACGGTCAAACATGGTAGTGGAAATGGGATGATGGGGGCAGCAATTTCTTTGGCATGGTGTAGATCCCATTTACAAGATTATTTCTAAAATGAATCAGCACGTTTATAAAAACATTCTAAGAGACACGATGATGCAATTCGCTGAAGACAACAGGCCCCTAATATTGAAATTTATGCATGATAATGACCCTAAGCACACTTCACGTCTAGGGAAGGGTTGCTTGGAGGAAAACAATATCACTGTATCACTGTTTTAAAGTGGCCAGCTCAATCTTCGATCTTAATTTAATTGAGAACTTGTGGAATGATGTTGAGGAGCATATACGAGCAGTAAAACTAACAAATTTTAAAGACTTATGGGTGGACATCCAAAAGATTTGGTATGCGATTCTAAAGCAACGTTGTACGGCATTAGTCGAAATGAACGATTTTCCACCATATACAAGGATTTTTTATGAAGCTGAGCTTTACTTTAGTGAATTGTGTTTTGCATTGCTTATGTCTTAAATTCGTGATCAGGATAAAATTTGTGTTAATGTGTATAATATGTAAATAAAAATATTTAACCAAATATAGGTAGCAAAATATTATTAATTTTTCTTCATAATATTACTAAAATCTTAAGAAAAATATTGATCACAAATATGGAAATAAAATGTGGCGTCTTAATTTCGTGGCCACCACTGTATGAGTCCACATACCACCTACCACACTAAGGCCAGTGGTGTTTTTCAAATTTTTTTTACCGGAACGCGTATATATAATTATATAGAAAGGTCAATCCTGGGTAGACGGCCGCTCTGTGTCTGTCTGATGTTCCAAATTTAACGACAGGGGTGATTTTCAATGATAACCCTGGCGGCAGAAATCATCTTTAGTTCCGGAACGTCGTTCCGGTACTTCGTTTTTGGACAGGAACGCGTTCCGGATAAATTAATAATATAGTATAAATATTAAATATACTTGAACTACTAGTAACATCGACCAATAAATTAAGAAGATATATGTAGATAAATAAGGATCACATTACAATAACAAAAATAATAACAACAAATCAACACAGAGGTTCCAGAAATTGTCAAACAGAATTGGTTTGAAGGATAAAAGGACCGTATAGTTACGCTGCTACCGAATAATTGTGAAAAGTGTAACTGGCGAACAGTGCACTATTCTATACAGTAAAGTTTTAATATCGTGAGGTTCAATAAAATTATTCTGATTTATATTGAGTTATTAATTCAAATAAATAAACGATTTGTTTAAGTAAAGAAATAACTAGAGATAGAAAATTATAAATTATGTTCTTTTAAATTGCAGTCCTTGAATTCATAGCTAAATTCGTTTTTAAAAGGTAAAAACATAAAAATACAGTCATTTACATTCCTTCTACGTTTAGAGTTACTAAAACTTGTCCAAAAAGGTAATGATGCAAGTTTTTTTTTTCAAAGTAAATACAAAAAACAAAAATTATCAGAAGAATAAACAGAAAATGGAAAAAATATTGTGCTAAAAATGTTTATTCATCAATTATTTACAGGGACATTTTCACAATATATACACATATCCTTGTAAAATATTGCTTAAACACAGTAGTTATTATATCTATATTTATTATTATGACTTAGGGCCATTATTATAACTTGCCTTTAACTAAAGGCTAAATCTTAACGTGCGGATATTGTGTTTTTCATTATTACAAGTGGACAATAAGGTTAAAGTGAGCATTAAGCTAAAGGAAAAATCCTACCTGTAAATTTTAAAGTTAAGTTTATGTTTGGGGTTGCCATACATGTATATTATTTCCTTTGTGGCAACTTCAAATATAAACAAAAAGAGCAAACACAACAAAAAAGAAACTGTCGTTGCCATTGCGTTTTAGAAAAACTTGTTTAATTTGGTAAATGAAATTACCTTTTACTAAACCCAACTTTAACCGCAAGTTGTAAAAAAGTGAGAATATACAATTGATAATGGGTTCCAGAAAAGAAACGATAGAAATTTACTTGTTAAATAAAGAAAAGAAAATCTTATAATTAAATAGTAAAAATTTTACGTTTAAATCATTTGACAGTGTATATTATTCTAAGAAATTAAAATAATATAACGAAACTCAAAATGAAGACTAAAGAAGTTTTTGTTAAAATATTTCTTACTTTTTTCTATCTTGAAAGTTTTGAAAATGTTTTTGGTAATCAAACTATATTTTTAAAGAAAATTTGTATTTAGAACAAATATTCGTTGTATCTAGAGCTTTGTCCATGACTGTATAAAAAGTGTCTGCAGAGAAGTTTATTGCAGTTTGTTGAACGTCACCACTCAGCGCATGCAACGGATTGGCATTGCAACTAATTTGACACAATAGAAATAGGAAATCGGTTGATAAATATTGTCAGCAATTTGGATGGTGTAAATGGAAATGTTGGGCACAACGTATATTTTTGTAAAAGGAAAATAATTTTAATTTCGATTTTTGAGTTTTTTATGCCTTAAATATTAAATGATCACATACCAACTGGATTTTATGTTGTTATTGTCATACTTCCTACTTTTCCTTCAGAATTTTAAGACTACAATGGCATATAAATATATATGTACGTAAAGAAGTCGCCGTGGTCTAGTGGGTAGTGTGTTGGCTTATTAGATAAAAAGGCCTGGGTTTGAATCCCAGGTCAGACATCAAAACGAAAAATATTTCTTCGGCGACTTCCTCTCAGCAGATTTCTGGCAAAGACTCTGAGAGTAAAAATTGCCATGAAAAGCTTCTCAAAAATCTGTCGTTCGGAGTCGACTTTAAACTGTAGGTCCCGCCATTCATGTATAAAATTAACGCACACAGCAAAAGTGGTGTGAGAAGCTAGGTCGTAATCCTGACTGAAGGGTTGTAATGGCCAATTATGTTATGTATGTACGTAAAAATGCATGTACATGTACATATGTACAGTGTGTGACATAAATGTGTAAATGAATTTTTAATTATCTATATTTTTAATTTTTGGCTTAACTTTTTTTTGTGCTAACTTTTGTTTACTCAGTGTAAAAATCAACTCTTGTGAAATATGGCAATACCAAAAATCGCCTTGTGGAGTAATGATGCTTTGATACCACGAGATCAAAAAGTTAAAAGCTGATTTACACTATCCTGCTTTGCTGGGAAAAAGTAAAAAACAGCACGTTTTTAATATTTAAAAAATAATAATTTAAACAATTTCGTTGGTGAAAGTATGTTAATGTTTTTTAAGTATTAAATAAGATCATATTTTTTCATCATAAACATAATTATTTATTATTTCACAAGGATTTTTTAATCATGAAGAAGATTAGCAGCGAAGTTGAAAAATGTGTCATAGATGAGCTTAAAAATGGTCTCTCCTACAGAAAAATGTCTCAAACATTTAAAATTCCATTTAAAACTGTAAGAAATATAACAAAAAGGATCGGTTTGGCGTTCCCAGCACCACGTTTGGGACGCAATTCAACCCTTTCGCGAAGGGATAGACGCACGGTACAACGTTTAGTTGCATCAGGAGAAGCTAATGGTTTTCGTGAAGTGCAGCAAAAGTTATCTTCATGCTACCAAATTGAAATATTTAAGAGAACAGCTCTTAGAGAAATAAATAAATGTGGTTTTCATGCAAGAAAAAGGGTTAAAAAACCACGTTTAACCGAAAGACACAAATCACTTAGCTTAGCATTTGCAAAAAAAATATCAAAACTGGACTATAGATGACTGGATAAAAGTAATATGGACAGATGAGTTCAAAATTAATCTTTTTGATCCCGATGGGCCTAAATATGTTTATAAGAAGACAAATGCGGACCGCGATGTTATACCAACTATGAAATTTGGTGGTAGAAAATTGCTTTTTTGGGGATGTTTTTGTGCGCAAAAAGTAGGAAAACTTCTTAAAATAGTTGGAAATATGAATGCCGAAATGTTTATCGACATTATAAAGTCATCGTTTATGGATAGACTAACTGCTTGGGGTTGAAATGTTGAAAACTCTGTGATGCAACAAGATAACGTCCCTAAGCACAGGGCTAAAAAATCCTCGAAACTGCCAAAATTGCTTTATTGGACTGACGTCCACAGTCACCGAATTTAAGCCCGATTGAAAATTTATGGCAAATACTTAAAGGTCGGGTTTATAATTACCAGCACAGCTTTAAAACTACAGTGAGCTCTGGCAGCGCTGTCATGACATTCGGCCATCGATAACACAAGAAGAATGTCGAAAACTGGTAGAGAGTATGCCTTTCAGAATTCAGGCAATTATAGCTTCCAAAGGAGGATATACGAAGTACTAAAATAGTGATTTTAATAACTCGCGACAAAAGTGCGTAAATGAATTAAAGTTTAATTTTATTTACTCAGAATTTTTGCCAGAAATCTGCTGAGAAGAAATCGCCGAAGAAATACTTTTTGTATTTCCTTCTAATGTCTGGCCTGGGACCCAAACCCTGGTTTTACGTGTAATAAACCAGCACACTACCTACTAGACCACCAATGTAAGCAATTAAATAACCTTAATGATGAATATAAGTTACATATGTATGTACATATATCGCCGGAGAAATACTGGCTTTTACGTCTAATAAGCCAACACACTACCTATAGACCACGGCGACTCCGAATTAAAATTAATTTTTTTTTATTTCCGACGAATAGTTAAAAAAAAATCGTAAATAAATGTTGGTTTCAAAACCACAAAATTTTTGTTAATATACTTTTTACCTAAAATATTTTGTCACAAAGTGTAAATATTAGGACATCATTTACACATTTGTGTCTCACACTGTACAATCACAATGTACAAGCAGGAATATAAAAGCCTTAGAAATACTTGTCAAACAAGCGTTGATCGTAAATAGTAGAGTTGCTTTCTGTATTCAAATTCTCAAAAAAAAAAGTAAAAAAAGTTCTAAGGTCATATAACGGGTTTGAGTAAACAACAACGTTTTATTTAAAAGTACATGTTGTGTACCATATTAAGGTGAGTTTGGTCTTTTTAATATCAATAGAATTGACTTTTCTATCTACTACCACTACTACCGTTAAATGATTAAATATACTCGTACTGTCTTCCATATCCCCAATTTCGGTTATTACCCTTTTGTTAATTTCCTTTAACTTTGATTCTTAGGGACTGTCTTTTTTAGACTTTGTTTTAAATCTTTAAGTTTTTTCTAGTACTAAAAAAGTATTTGTCGATTAATTTTTAAAGAAATTAGCAGACCAACTGTGTATTTAATAATATTTAATGTATTTCAACATCTTCATTATTGCGCACAACTCCGCTTTAAAACGGCACTTCTATCAACAACTAATCAAAGTTTAAATCGAAATTATTTTGTGAAAAGTATTTTAATCAATTGCAACACCACGCACACTAGTTTTGCGAAACTTGAATTTAAATGGTTTATAGGATCACGCATCAAACGTTGAAGTGATTAACATTTCACTTGAAAGAAAAATCATGGATTTAAAAAAAAACATTCAATGCAATGTAGCACATAGAAGAATTGACATTGATATTGATTAATACAAAATACATGGGCTTACTTCGCCTTCATTCACATATAACTTTTGAAGTAGGAATGTAATCTTTAAGTAACTTCGCAGAATTTTACACATTATAGTTGTCAACTATGCAGACTTTTAAGTCAAAATATTCGGCTCAATTTGTGCCGTTTAAAAAACACTAAAACCTATTTTCGGCAAATTTTGTTAATTAATTTTAAAAATGGAGTTCATATTGTAGAAAACTTAAATTTATGCTACTGAAATGAAATATACGTCAGTAATTAAGACTATAGGCACTTTTTTTCATTTGGAAACACAACTCCTCTCTATGGGTTAAGTAAATAAACTTATACTTCATTAGCTATCGTGAAAAGACGGCACATAGTGCATTGATCCCTTCAAACGAAGGGACAGAAATAGAAGGAATGAAAAATAGGGGTTTGAAATTTGATGTACATACTGTCATGAACGCCCTTAATTAAGAATATGTCCCATATGTCCTTTAAACTAAAATCTTCATATTTTCCACAAAAATGTATGTAAAGTTATGAAAAGCTGCACTTAAGATACATATAAACCTACCAATATGTGTGTAACTTTTTAATAAAATTAAAGCGAGGACTATGGGTCCGGCCATATATCCTTTTTCATAAAATTCTTACAAAACCTTTAAAAATAAATATCAGGATGAAAAAGTTTGGCAAACAACAATTTTGGGTTTAGAGTCCCAACTCAAAGAAAAACTAAAGATTTTACACTCTTATGTAGACTTCTAAAAATTAAAAAAAATATTAAAAGTAAAATATTATCGAAAGTAAAAAAGGCAAAGTTTCTGACTGTGGCCAACATGGCGACCACCAGGGCGATCCTTGTCTTGCTGTATTCAAGTTGACACGCAGCCTCCTCGTGGCCCCTCCTGGATGGCATTCTAGCACCCGCTAGATGTTAACTAATGCGTGCAGCGAGGTCCAATCCCCTGGACGTTAAATTCGGGTTGTGCGTAGGGCTTGGAACCCACCACGTAAAAATTTAATCCAATGAAAGCCCATACAATAGCCTCTAGAAAGATCCCCTCTAAAGTTGACGACCACGGCAAACGTTTCAAGGACAATGATTTGAGAATTGGCACATGGAACGTCCGCACCCTTTATAGTGCAGGCGCTTCCGCCCAACTGGCGGATGCTCTCATGAAATGTAGGACGGACATCACTGCCATACAGGAAATGCGATGGATAGGACAAGGATGCAAAAGGCTAGCATCTTGTGATGTGTATTACAGCTGCCATGTTGATAAGCACGAATTCGGATGCGGATTTGTGGTTAATAAGAGACTTCGTCACCTTGTCTCTGGGTTCACGCCAGTGAACGAAAGAATAGCCACAATCCGCATCAGGGCAAAATTTTACAACATCAGCCTAATTTGTGCTCACGCCCCGACGGAAGAAAAGGACGATGTGGTTAAGGATGCCTTCTATGCTAAACTCGAGGACGTATACGACAAGTGCCCGGCCCATGACGCCAAAATCGTTCTCGGGGATTTTAATGCGAAGGTCGGGCGGGAAGGTATCTTTGGCCCCACTGTCGGACAGTTCAGCCTCCACGCAAACACTACCTCCAATGGTATGAGGCTGATCGATTTCGCCGCGGCGCGTAACATGGTAGTATGTAGTACCAGGTTTCAGCATCTCGACATTCACAAGGCCACTTGGATGTCCCCCGATCGATCAACATCCAACCAGATCGATCATATTGTGATTGACGGAAGGCACGTGTCCAGTGTACTAGATGTGCGCACATTTAGAGGTCCAAACATCGACTCGGACCACTACCTTGTCGCAGCCAAGTTCCGGGTGCGCATTTGCGCCTCGAGGAGTGCGCGCTCTAGTGCACTGCGAAAGCTGGACGTTAAGAAGCTGCGATCACAAAGGACAGCTGAGGCGTTCTCCGCTCAACTCTCTGATAAGCTCCGTCATTCCCCATCCAATCTCAGCGACATTGGCGGATTGTGGGCCAACATCTCCCACTCCTTGCGCAATACTGCGGAACAGTCCTTGGTTTCGAGCGCCCACCCCAACGAAACCAATGGTACGATGAGGAGTGTCGCGAGGCAGCTGCAGCGAAATACGCCGCATACAGAAAAACGTTGCAGTCGGCCGCTACGCGAGTCATTGTCGAAAATTACAGAGAGAGGAGAAGGGATGAGAGACGCCTTTTCAGACGCAAGAAGAGGGAGCAGGAAAGGCGTGAGCGTGAGGAAGTCGAGATGTACAGATGTAGGAATGACGCTCGAAAATTCTATCAAAAGGTTAAGGGTCTGACCGAGGGGTATAAGCCCGGAGTGTCTTCCTGCAAGGATGAGAATGGAAACCTGGTTACAGATCCGCAAGGGGTGCTGAGGTTGTGGAGGAAACACTTCTCTACTCTGCTGTAAGGCGATGACGACATCAATACCGCCTCTAGAGATGATGTTCCGGACCCGATCGATGATGACGGCGTGGAAATTCCGCCGCCTAGCCATGAAGAGGTTAAAGTCGCGATTATGCGACTTAAAAACAACAAAGCGGCAGGTCCTGATGGCCTCCCCGCTGAATTGTTTAAGACCGGATGTAATGAGTTGGTAGGGCGCATGCACCAGCTCATCTACAAAATATGGCTAGAGGAAAGTATGCCCAACGATTGGAACCTCAGTGTCCTCTGTCCCGTCCTGAAAAAGGGAGACCCCACAATTTGCGCCAACTACAGGGGTATTAGCCTTCTCCCTATCGCATATAAGGTTCTTACAGGCGTATTGTGTGAACGACTGAAGCCACTCGTCAAAACACTGATTGGACCTTATCAGTGCGGCTTCAGACCTGGCAAGTCCACCATCGACCAGATCTTCACACTACGCCAAATCCTGGAAAAGACCCACGAAAATCAAGTCGACACACACCATCTTTTTGTCGATTATAAGGCTGCTTTCGATAGCCCCATAAGGGATCGTATTTTTGCCGCAATGTCTGAGCTCGGTATACCTGCTAAGCTGATAAGGCTATGCAGAATGACGTTGAGCAATTCCTGCAGCTCCGTCAAGGTAGGAATGGACCTCTCCGAACATTTTGATACCGTGCGAGGTTTCAGACAAGGCGATCCCTTATCAGGCGACCTCTTCAACTTCGTCATGGAGAGTGTTCTGCGAAAGGCGGGAGTGCATCGTAATGGCACTATTTTTCAAAAAAGTGTCCAGTTGCTTCCGTACGCTGACGACATCGACATCATAGGGCGTACCAAACGGGATGTCACTGCTGCCTTTAGTGCTATTGAACGGGAGTCTAAGAAGATGGGTTTGGCAGTAAATGAGGGTAAAACGAAGTATATGTTATCGACAAGTAGAGCCGTGCGGCGTATTGATTCACATATTACGGCCGATAACTATACTTTTGATACAGTCAAGGAATTCATTTACCTTGGCTCCGCCGTCACCACCGAAAATGATGTCAGTCTGGAGATCAAGCGCAGGATTACTCTTGCCAACAGGTGCTATTATGGTCTCAATAGGCAATTGAGTAGCAGAGACCTCTCTCGCAAGACGAAACTAATACTCTACAAGACGATCATCCTACCCGTGCTTCTCTATGGCGCAGAAGCATGGACCCTATTAAGAACTGATGCAGCTGCCTTGGGAGTATTCGAGAGAAAAGTCCTACGTAAGATCTTCGGTCCAGTGCGAGTTGACGATGATTTTCGCCTTCGATTTAACAGTGAGCTGTATGAGCTCCTCAATGACATGGACGTTGTACAGCGTATTAATATCCAGCGGCTGCGCTGGCTCGGCCATGTCGATCCTTTCATAAAATCTTAACAAAACTTTAAAAATAAAATATAGGATGAAAAAGTTTGGCAACAAACAATTTTGGGTTTAGAAAGTCACCAACTTCAAAGAAAAAACTAAGTTTACACTCTTATGTAGAATTCTAAAAAATGGTAAATCATAAAAATATTATCGAAAAGTATAAATAAAAAGTAGCGTGTTCAATGATATTAAAATAAATGCAATCTTATTCGCGAAACTAAAAATGTAATCAATTACATACACATACATACATACATAATTCGTCATTATAACCCTTCAGTCAGGATTATTGACCTAGTTTCTCACACTACTTATGTTGTGTGTGTCTAATTTTATACATAAGTGGCGGGACCTACAGTTTAAAGTCGACTCCGAACGATAAATTTTTCATGACAATTTTATTTACTCTCAGAGTTTTTGCCAGAAATCTGCTGAGAAGAAATCGCCGAAAAAATACTTTTTGTATTTCCTTCTAATGTCTGGCCTGGGACTCAAACCCTCCTACTAGACCACCAATGTAAGCAATTAAATAACCTTAATGATGAATATAAGTTACATATGTATGTACATATATATTTTTTTTATAAATTTTAAAGTATTTTATTATTTTATAGCTCTTTTCTATCTCAATTGGTCATTTTTCAACCGATTTTCAAAATTTGTTTTTTGATCGAAAGGTATTCAAATTATCTGTCGAATTACTTAATATAGATACTACGAATTATTGCCGCTAAATGGCGAAAAATTCGTTTTTATTGAAAAATGTATCGAAACACCTTGTATTCGAAAATATTATGAGTTCATATATTCATCAAATATACTCATCAAAGGGTTTTGTACAAAGTTGTCCAAATATCATTTAGTCGAATTTTGGAAATTTATAGGTCAAAATTTTGATTTGATAAAATTATTTGATTAAAATAACATATAAATAACGGTTATTTTGTAAATAACGGAATTATGAAAAAGTTCCAGAACAAAAGTTGCTACTGAAGCCCTAAAGAATCATTCTCAACAATAAAAAAGTTCTTTGTCGCAAAAAGTCGATTTTGGGATATTGCTAATTATTATACAAACATGATTAGAGAAACCAATTCACAAGATTAATGCAGCAAGCTAAACAAGTAAAATTAATTTTTAGGTTCTCCTTTCATGTACTCCTTGCATACATCAATTTGAATACAATTTGAAAATAATATCTTTGGAAAATACTTCAATTACTAGGATAACATTTTAACATTCATTTATAAAACACATATACCTGCATCTTTCCAACTTTCATTTCGGGTTTCATTTTATTTTTTTAAGTATCCTTTGTTCTTCATTAAATCTGATCGATATTTGCAAATAGCGTATGAACGTTGCTCAGTAATGTTCTATTTTCGCTTTCTAATTGATTTTTTGTTATCGAAATCGTTATATTCAATCATGTTATCAAAATAAAGGCAACTGTTACAATACATGTACGAGTACATGTATTTTCAAATACTTTTTACTTTCAAATTCACTTTCAAAACTCTTTAAACATGACTTGTTGACACAAAATCAACTGCAAAATGAACGTTTTCCGGCTTTTCTGCACTAATTTCAAATTCATTTAAATATTTGAACATTTTTTATGCCGTCAGGGTGTTCGACACCAACTGTACAAAGTTCATTTAAAAAATTGGGTATATCTGTCGATATTTGTGTAACAAAAATTTTCAAGAAACTTGTAAATTAAAGAAGAAAAACCCAAGTCAACTCAATGGTTTTGAATTTTCTTCTTTTTAAGGTTATGAATATCTTCAAGATCTACTGGAGGCGAACCCTAATTAATACGTTTTCACAAATTTCATTAAACAAATTTTTATACACATTTGAATGCCGTGTCAAATATTTTATATTCGTATCAAATAATATTAAATATTTGGAACAATCGAACCTTTTCAATGCATATGTATACATAGACATGCCATCAAAAGTGCTGAATTTATTACTTTGATAGAATTCAAAGTGTGTAATTTAGTTGAAACGAAGGCTGTGTTTATTACAAATAAACACATTTTCATTTGCTTTTGTCAGGGGCGGACCCAATTAAGAGTTTTTTAAAAAGGGGCAAATTTTAAACGCAAGGTAAAAAAACTATCAAATATTAATTTTAAATCTTCTGAATAAATTAAAATGAAATATTTCGAAATAAAATTGAACTTTAATAAAAACAATTGAACAAATTTCGTCAACTACAATATTGTATCGTAAAATAAAAAAATTTATAGAAATGTAAAAAATATTGTACATACGTATATACCTATCAGAAATCAGCTATGAATCATTTTTTCGCTACTCATAGGTTCTCACTACAACATTAATTTCTAAGTACAGGTTGCAATGAGTATGAATACAACGTTGACATCAAACTTATAACATTCGAAATATATTTGATTCATACATCTATTCATTCAGATTCATAAACTTAGAAAAATACTTATAATACTCATAAACGATCTCGAGTGATTCGAATCATTCATCAAAATTTACCGTCTAAGTTGTTGTTGCATTTACAAAAGAAAAAGATAAAGACAGCAAGTAAAACAAATACACAACCTTTCTTGCGAGTACTGTAGTGTTCGTACGCGAATCATTATTATTTTGTGATTTTGTACGAGTACGATGAGTACCAGAGGTCAGCAATGAATCGCGTTTTCGCTACTCATATTTACTCATGTAATTTTGAGTATGATTGAGCAATGAGTATGAGTATAACACTGACATTAAACTCACAACATTCGAAATGTGTTTGATTCATACGCCTACTCATTCTGAAGTTGTAGGAAAAAATCTACTTAGTAATTCACATAAAGTCTTATGACGTGTGAAAACTTTGAGAGCTCATAACTCAAAACACACATTTTCCCCTTAGAATGTTATAGAACGGAGGCGTCGTTTTGTGCTTCATATAAATGTTAAGTAGCGGCGAGTCGAAATCAACAAAATCATGCGTATCGTTAAATATGAGTACGATGAGTATTACAAACTCTGAATATGGGTAGTATGAGTATGATAATAAAATATGTATAAATGCATATACGTAGCAGAAATTGTAAGTATGACTCGAATCTACTCATCGTTTTGAGTACTCGTTGCTGATCTCTGGTGAGTACTTGAAACTTAGGATATGAGTAGTATGAGTATGATATTAAAAAAGTATGAATGCGTATAAGTAGCAGAAATTATAAGTATGACTAGAATCTACTCATCGTTTTGAATATTCATTGGTAATCCCTGATGCCTATGTATATTATCCGAAAGCTGTAAGCAGCTGGTTGACTAGTTATGGAATAACTAATGTGTAAAGAAAGAAATCGTTTAAATTATTTTGTAATGTGTTTTTTGAATTGAATGCATTTGAATTATGGCACCCAGATTTTGTTTGTTAGGCGTATATTCTGAGATGAAAAATATGATACAGTAATCTCTCGGTTTACGTCGCAGTTGGTCCCAAAAAGGGCGACTATAAACGAATCTCAAATTGCTCATACTACAAAATATGTAGTATGTTTTTAACAAGGAACTTAAAAAGTTACAATGCCTCGATTTACGTCGCAGTTGGTTTCAAAAAACGGCGAATGACGACGTAAAAAGTTAGAGGGAACAAAAAATTTGACGACCTAAATCGAAACAAAGTGAATAGAGGCGAGGAAATTCGAAATACTACTTGGTTGATATTGTGATTATTTTTTTTTTGATAAAATTAAAGTAAAGTAAAAGTTAAAAAAGTTATAAAATTGCTGATAATTCAGCTTATATCTATGTATGTATATCGTACAAATAAATTTCATTGTGATTTGATAAATGTTTTTTAATTTTTTTTATTGAAAAATTTTTAATAAATTAAAATTTACTAAATTACCCTGTGGTAAAAAATAAAAAATAATAATTGATTTGCATTAATTTAATTTCTAATTTTTCTTGACTGATTAAAATTTTTTCAGGCTCCGTAATTTTTCAAAATTGTCTTTTCCTTCAGTTTTGTTTTTTTGCCTATTTTGAAAAACTTAAATTTCGGATTATTATTAATGTGGAGTACCCTCAGAAGTCTGCGCCTGCCTTTATAAGCTTGCGTATATTAATTTATTTTCATAGTAGTTGTTATAAAGAAAATTATTCGCTAAAAACAATGTAAAGGGGAGTAGTAATGATCTATAGTCGGTCAATTTGAGTTACGTCATACTCTGTTGAATTAAGTGTTCAATCATTGAATTAAAATGATTGAATGAAAATACTCGAAATATTATCCTTATATTCTAAGGCTAAGTGTCTTCAAAAAAATTGTAAATAAATAACAAAATTTCAAGTATTAAATATTAATGCATTCTGATTAATGATGATACTGAATTTATTTATTCTGTCGAAATATCTAATATTAGAAACACTTCATTAATCGATTTACACGTTTATTTGTTCATTTGATTTAAATTTTTAATTTTTTTGTAAATAATGTACTTATCTTGGGATTTGAGTTGAAAATAAAATCTTTTAGTGAAAATGAATGTCAAAAAAATGTATACATACTTTATATATTAAAACTAGTTGACCCGGCGAACTTCGTCACGCCCAAAATTGATTTTTTTTATTGCCCAAAACTGGTCACATTAGATTTTTATTGTAATACGCTACATAAAGCGCTGATGAAGTTGTAGTTGTTGTAATTCGCTCCCAAAACAGTTATACATATTATATATGTACATCTGTAGTTATAAATAATCGAATTAGCCCACTAATAGGTGTCTCTTAAAGGGGAAGAGTTGCAACGCCCATTTTTTGGTGAGTTTATCGATATCGACTCTACGAACTTGCATTCGTCTACGATCACTAAATCCCTTTATACTAAATTTTAAAAATTTGCCACGCCTACTTTTTGCTATGTCGATTTTTTTTAAACCATTTAAACCAGATAAGCTTTCGAACAAAAAAATAATGGTTAAAATCGGTTAGTAGTTTAAGAGGTGTAGGTATCACTTGAAGGGAGAGGGTTGTCACGTCCATTTTTGGTGGGATTGTCGGTATTGGCTCTATCAAATTTTTTAAGTCTACGATCAATATGTACCTTAATATTAAATTTTAACGGTTTGCCAAGCCCTCTTAACTTTTAGGGATATGAAAAATAGATGTCCGATACTCAGATCTATTTTATTTACTCTCAGAGTTTATGCCAAAAAACTGCTAAGAGGAAGCCGCTGACGAAACATTTTCTCATATTTCTTTTTGTTACAGCGTACACTGTCTACTAGAGTACGGTGTCTTCGTGTAAATATGAATATTTTCCATTAAAAGTGATATACAATAAATAAATTGTAATAAAATGTAGGTTTTGAGATCAAATGATGAAAATCAAACGTGTAAACGAAATTGATGACGTCCGTTGAGTAGAGAAAAGTCATTTGGTGAGCTTTGTGTGAAGTGCGCTATAGTTCGGCATTACCGCAATGAAGTAAATACGAAAAAGGGGTGACGAAAGGGCGCAAGATAGAGGAAGACAAGTGGTAAATATTTTAAATGTTGCCAGGATACAATAGTTTCAACTGCCAAAGTTTGTTATTTTTATTTAAATCGACATTCATCAGTTGCAGTATGAACTTGTTGTCCAAGCCAATTGTTTGGCTAAGATGTCGTTTAAATTATCGGAAACGTTCAGTTCTTTAAGAATTTAAGCTTTTTCTGAATTTCAAAGAAACAGTGTGAAGTGAAGTGATAAATAAAAAGCAAATCTTCCAATAATAAGTTAATGAAACTCACTTGCTTTGACAATAACATTATCGGCAATAGCCATAAATCCCACAAAAGCCAACAAAAAAAAGCTGCAACAGAATTTACAACGTGATGAAGTGTTTTATGAATTTCAATAATAACTTTTCCCCTGGAGGGATACTTTTGGCTGTCTTCTTGAAGTTGGTGCTAAAGAAGGACTTAATTGTTGCGGTAAATATTTAAATTAATTGTATACAATATATGTACATACATGTGTGTACCGCTGTCTATACTAAGCTTATTATCATCTTAACTTTAAATTGTACATCTGGAGTAAATGGAAAACGATTTTATATTTGTAAATTAAACCCAGTGACAGAAGTATACCTACAAGTGCAGACGTTCTTTAGAGTCATTATAATTAGAATAAGTATTTTAATTAATTTCACTTTTTAATCCAATTATCGAAATTTCTTTTACTGAAAATCAATTTCTCTTGATAAATTTCATAAATTTTTCTAAAATGAACTTCATTATTATTTGTATTTGAAATGACGTCAAAATCATGTATGAATAAAAGAAATTTTACACTTAATTTAACAATTAAACTTTCTTTGACAATTTTTTTTCATGCAAATATTTCCTGTAGCGTTATTCTTCTTATTATTCTTTCGTGACAGTCAACTGAAATGAAGTTATTTCAACAACGAAAGAAGGCTTGTTACACCTTCTTTAAAATGTTTTCCTGTAGTCTTAATAAACAAATTAAAATCACGTTTGGTTTATATAAACTTGTAATTTAGTAAAGTATGTGGAGTTCATATAATTGTTGAAATAGTTTTTATCAAATGATTAACTGAAATAAAAAAAAAAAATAAAGTACAAATACAAGTTTGATATGAATTTCTTACTTACTTACTTACTTTTACGTGTACTAAGTCTAATGGTAGAAGGATAGCAAGGATTAAATAAATTACAACAACTACTTAAAGTGCTTTCTTCGCAATGCAAATGATTTACAGTAAGGGAGCAATACGACTACTGATCCCATCAGACACAAAGGATGCCTGAAGAAAACGCGGTGAGTGTGTGCCGAACGAGGTGGAGGTTCAGTTTATAATCGGTAACTAGGACGCTACTAAATGTTTTTCGCAACACACAACTTCGAATCGTGCATGAGAGAAATTAAAGTTTCAAGAATTTTCAAATTCTTTTCAAAATAATAAAATATTGAAGACCATAGAACTGACTCGTAAGCATAAACACGCTTTTACATGCGACTATAGGAAATATATGTAAGTGGTTCATGCGAACGGGTCTCAGCGGCATATAGTCGAAGATTTTCCATTCACAGTGCTCGTTTGATTCTGAGGCTCGTAATGCTCTTTTCTTTCGTGCTTGGGCTGTAGGTCGACCAATTACTTTTCATTCAATTTTATAATTTTCAATGACGTCATCCATCGGAAATTAATCGCACCAATCTCCGTCGACTCATACGTAACAACTTTGTTAAAGAATGCACAGTTTAAGATTTAATTCATTTTGAGTAATTTTCAGTGGCACCACCTATTGGAAATTGGTCATACGAACTTAAAAATCTTCGTCGGCTCATGCGCAGCAACTTTGCTAAGGATCATGACATGATTAAATATACAGTTTACAATTTAATTGATTTCAAGTAATTTTCAGTGGAGCCACCTGCCGGAAATTAGTCACATCAACTTGGAAACCTACCCCGGCTCATGCGCAAAAACTTTTCTAAAGATCATAACATGATCAAATTCATAGTTTACAATGATTTTATGTAAATCAAAAAAGTGGGCGGGAAAAAAATTTTCTCTTGATGAAAACTTTAAATGGGTAAATACAAACAATTGAAAGAAAAATTAGTCAAATTGATAGATCCGTTTTCTGATTTTAGATAAATAGAAAATGTGGGGGTAAAAGTGGGAGTGGCAAACTTCAAATAACCCATCTACTAAATAGTCCGAAGAAAGCCTAAACATTTGGCTTGGATAGGTGAGCCCGTTCTTGAAAAAAGAAAAGTGGCATTAATTTTTATATATTAGATTTATAAATTAATGCCACCATATAAGCTACGTTTTATATTATAAACACTACAATTAAAATCTATAAAATCATAATGTAAGTTAAAATCATTACATAATCTACGAAAAGGAAAATTACATCCATAGTTCGTTCTATAGAAATCTAAAAAAGAGGACGATAGTGCCGAGAACATCTTGCAGGAATACTGAAATTCAGGTTACAAAGCAAAAATTCAGAATCGATATCACCTTTAACCAGATTAAAAACAAAACAAACCCCTAAAATAGACCTTCTACGTTCCAAAGTCGGAAGTTTTATCAAAGCTAATCTATCCTCATATGGCAGAAACCCATTGCCCCAACCTAAGCCACGTAAACAGAATAATAAAAACTGTTTCAGCACAGACTCAATTGAATCACTATGGCAACGATAGTATGGATTCCAAATAACAGAAGCACTCTCCAAAATAGGTCTAACAAGTGAAATGTACAGTAGTCTTCTTATGTAAGGATCAATGAATTCCCTAGCCCATCTTTTCATACAACCAAAAACACCCCCGCGAGAGAAAACCATGCATTTACATTTTCTCAAGTTAAGATCCATTCAATTAATCCTACACCAAGTTACAAACAAATCAATATTTCGCTGAAGAACAGCCTGGTCATGATCATCATCAAAAGTATAAAATAATTTAACGTCATCAGCACACATCAGAATATTACAATCAGAAACAACACACGGAAGATCATTCAGAAACAATAAAAACAGTAAAGGACCCAAATGGCTACCCTGTGGAACACTAGAAGTAACACATACAGTCTTAGACAATACATTCCTAAACAATACCCGCTGACTCCTAAGGGAGAGGTATGAGTCTAGCCAACGATAAATAATATCAGGAATACCCATTAATGAAAGTTTAAGAAGCAAAATTCGATGATCAACCCAATCAAAAGCTTTACTGAAATCAGAATAAATTACATCAGTTCGAGATCCGACAAGAAAACCCCTGAAAACATGTGTAGTAAATTTAAGAAAGTTAGTGATAGTCGACCTGCCTTTCAAAAAACCATGCTGGAAAGGGAATAGTTTCTCCATCAATTTGGGAATAGCACTGAGTTTGGCAATACCCCTGTAATTGGAAATATTAGATCTATTACCCGACTTATGCAAAGGAATTATAAACGAACTCTTCCAAATAGATGGAAAATGACTAGCCCTCAGAAGCACATATAAAGGTCAAAGGACTAATCACTAAATGAGCGATCAATTACAGGAAGTAAACAAAGATCAACTTCAATAGAAAGTAACAACGTAGGATGATAACTATCCTCAAATACCAAACCAATGTTAGTGCCACAGTTGACAATCTGAAGTTGTGTAAGGCAATATTAACAGGTAATTACAGTTACGAAAAGCAACAATTTCATTTGAATAAATCTAAATACAGTGGAACTTCGACAATCCGAACACATATAGTTTTAGCACGTCCGGATTATCGAGTTGTCCGGACTATAGTACGTATGTAGTGAGAATTATTAAAACAATTTACATCAGGATTACGATCAAGTGTCTTATACCACTTATGTTGTGTGTGTTAATTTTATACATAAGTGACAGGACCGACACCTACGCTATAGTCGCCGTGGTCTAGTAGGTAGTGCGTTGGCTTATTAGACGAAAGGCCCGGGTTCGAAACCCAGGTCAGACATCAAAACGAAAAATATTTCTTCGGCGACCTTCCTCTCAGTAGATTTCTGGCAAAGACTCTGAGAGTCGACTTTAAACTGTAGGTTCCACCACTCATGTATAAAAATAACGCACACAACATAAGTGGTGTGAGAAGGTAGGTCGTAATCCTGACTGAAGGGTTGTCATTTGACGACATGACGATTTATGCCCTTATTTTGACGATTTTCAGCAATTAAAAATTTACATCTTTTTTTTATTTTAGTACATTAAACTTTGTACAACAAGGTGTAAAATATTATATTTTTAATTTATTTTTGAATACCTGTGATGATTTTTCTGTTTTTTAAGCCGTTTTAACCCATACAGCCAAAAAATTATTGTAGTTAATAATAAATTATAATATGGCGTTCCAAACAATTTTAAAAATTCAATTATAGCTTCTAATATTACCATTAGAAAAACAAAGGCAAGTACCTTTTTTTTTTTTTCATATGACCAACACTCAGGGGTTCGGATTGTTTTTGGAACCTGGAAAATATATTATAGAAATGAGGAAAGAATGTTTATGAACATAAAGTTTGAATATTTTTATACCATAAGTACCAGGAAAGATCTCTGCAGGAAGGAAGTTCCACGTACGAATAGTCCGTCTAACGTTAGTCCTTATTTCGCTCGAGCAATATCCATTGTAGCAGCAGTAGAACAGTGAAACGTAAGCCACATTGCAACGAATCAATGGAGTTGCAACACTATCGTGATTAACGACCTGCAACGGCCTCTCCTGTACACGGTCGAGAAGCCTCAAAGTAGACAATTTCGGTCGATTATAAATCGTGTAATTTGTAAGTAAATCAGAAGAAGTGAAGTATTTATTGCAACATCAGAAGAAAACAAGGCAATGAAAAATGTATCAGTTCTAGCGATTTAGGTCCTCAGACCCACCGTCGGACCATTTTAGAACCAACATTGCTTTATGGCGTCCATTAGGGATGGACAGCATTCAAACATCAATACCATTGTCAGCTGATGGACAAGGTATGACAATTGTCCTGATTATCGGTGTGCTCTGTTCCACCCCAACTAAGGTATTATTTGCCACACTCAATTAGTTCTCTTCTAACCTTCTATGAAGACAAAGGGCTAAGTTGATGGCAGTGAGTTTTAATGGAGTGAAATCCTGGCCCAACCTAGATGCTATTCTAGGAAAACATAAATACATTAGGGTCATAATCATATAATCGATTCCTTACAAATTTTTAAGTAGAACTTTCGATATATATGAATTCCGACTTCTGTAGAGTAGACAGGGATTCTTGAGATCTATACTAATGGCTCAAATATGAGTGGCGGGGTCGCCTGTAGTATTTTTATTATGGGTTTATCAGATCTACAATACCAATTAAACTTTTTGCTTGAACACTACAGTGCTGTCCAAGCAGAGGCGATGGCAATTTTAAAAGCAGCGCAACACCTGTTGAGTGGTAGAATTTACGAAAAATTGCAATACGAAGCTCGCAATCTGTGAAATGTTACTGAACGTAGGTATTCCGATTACATACATACATACATAACTGGTCATTACAACCCTTCAGTCTGGATTTTTGATCTAGTTTCTCACACCACTTAGGTTGTGTGTGTTAATTCTATACATAAGTGGCGGGACCTACAGTTTAAAGTCGACTCCGAACGACAAATTTTTGAGAAACTTTTCATGGCAATTTTATCTACTCTCAGAATTTTTGCCAGAAATCTGGAAATCGTCCAAAAAATAGTTTTTGTATTTTGTTTTGATGTCTGGCCTTGGGGTTCGACCCCTGGCTTTACGTCTAATAAACCAACACACTACCTGCTATACTATGGCGACTTCAATTCCGATTGCATCAGTTAATTTGGTTGTCCAATAGTCCTACGAGGATGTTCGTTGGATCTGCTGGACACGTTTGGACAAGAAGAGGACCGACTCATAAAAGTCCTTAAATCGCAACGCCATTTTTTTGCACAACGGTGTTTCTTATGTGTCTTCGTCCTTTTGATAGGGATGCCAAAGAAAACAAATGACTTCCGTAGGAGCTGTCGATCTAAGGAGCAGGTATAGACTGTCTCTTACCTTATGCGTCAGATCTCTGCTCTTGTCATAAAGAGACGGAGGTTTTTGGATCTATCATTTGCTTTGACCGAGCTCTCTAATATGAGGAATGCTACAATGGCAACATTTATTTTGAATGCGGGATGCCTTCCTCATGTGAATGTTTGTTTTTTTTTCCCCAAAATAATAAAATAAGAAACAATCAATAATTCCAAATAATTGGTTATGATAACCAAGTTTTCAAATCAAACCTTTTGATTTTGACGTACTTTCCTTCTATCTACAGTATCGCATTCTCGGCATGAATGGATTTTGTATTTCAGTAATTTTACATTGAAAAATACAGTAAAAATTCAGTGAAATTCCTGAAATTATTTGTTCGTAACATCTAAAGCCTCGTTAAGAAAATTTTAATTCTAAAGTCTCATTTAATGGCTGGAATTTTTGTGATTTTACATGAAATAAATGAACTTTATTATTACATATTTACTTATTTCAATAATATTCAGGAGTCGAGTTATTTGTATTCAATTTTAATAAAATTTAAATTACGTACGATATTGTTTATCGGCGATCGCAATTTCCAACACTCCATTGGCAACTTGGATTGTTCGTATTGAACTCAGTACCATTAAACTCGTAACCATTTACATTTCGGCGACTACCGTCGTAACGTTCCACGGAACACATTATAAAATCATTTTGAAATAACGCCACTTTGTCACCTATGAATTGAACAGTCCAAATATGATTAAATGGATCTTTATCAGTGGATTGCCACCCAGCAATCATGTTTGCGTGAGAGTCCATCATGTAGTAGTACACGTTGTATGCTAGTACCTTTTAAAGTCACCTTAAATTTACTAAGATTGCTATCATTTCCATCGACCAAGTCAGCTTGAATATGGCCTGTTGCATCAATACTATTGGTGTCATACCACAGCCAAATGTAACGACTATTTCGGTTGACATTGGAGTTCACAGCTGTGTAAATGAACTCCGAATGAGCAACATTTAACATGCAGAAGTATGGTTTGAATAGGAAGTACTTCAAATAGTCTGGCATTTCTCCAATAGCATTGTCAAGGCCCTCTCTCAGTTGGTTGTCAAGACTTCGTAACAATCGATTATTTTTTATTTTGTATAAAATGAATGCGAATTTTTGTAAATATTCATGGTGCTTGTAGCCTTTGGCCCTGTGGATTGCATTAAGGATTAGCTGAACTTTTACCATAACTTCAAAAGACTTCATGTCGTTAGGAGGCTTGTAAATTTCGTACAAATCATCGATTAGTTGTTCAGGAGATTTACTCCTATACACTTGCTCCAACGCTTCCTGAAAAATGTCTTCCATTAACAAAGGATCATAGTTGCTTTTAAGTTCATCATACACGGCATTCAGTTTTTGCAAATGTATTGTCGAACCATTCGCACTTAAAATTTCTGCCAACAGATTGGCATTCTCTTGTTGCAAAAATCGTCGAGTTGAGTGATGAAGTTCTGATAATATCTGTTGACGTCTTTCAATTTCTCCATACATTTGTTGTGCCTCAAAAATGCTTTTTACACTGTTCTGTTTCCTCGTTTCCCAAAGATCGATAAAATTCATTGTTGGTTCTCTTCCAAATCCATTTTATCATCACATTTTAAACATTTTAAATGGTTGAAAACAAAAAAACAAAAAACTAAAATTAATTTCAATTCTTTTAATGTTCTCATTGCTAGCGACTTTCACAAAGCACTGAATTATTAAATAAGTCTGGACATCGGCGAGTGAATCGTATTTATATAGAAATTATTGAGTAGATAAGAATCTTGTATGTATGTATGTATGTTGTATGTATTTTACTTGTTAGCTCATAAGATCATTCGACAAAAGCTCTAACACCACCTTAACCCTAGTCAAGTCAACATGTGCCTCTCAGACACACATTTCACTTTGGCATGTTGTAAATTCCTAAAATATTGTAAGTTCTAGTTCTTACTGCTTCTTGAATTCCTGCTTTTAACACCCTTTTTTCAATTTCAAGTAATAAATTAATTTCTTTTTATTTTGATTCAATCAAACATATGGCAACGCTAACTATTACTTCTATTGTTTGTGAATAACAAAATAAAATTAAACAGCGGGGATTCCCTTTTTATTTGTCGTTCTAATTATCAATGCGAAAGTAGTGAAGACGAAAGTTTTTTTGCAAAATGTCGAAAAGAAATATAGTAAGACAAGAAGAAATTTAAAGAATAATTGGGGAAATTGATTTGGATGAAGCCCTCAATCAAGAAGATATTACTGATGATGATTACGACACCTCTCTTTCGAAGGACAATGAAATGAGTTTCTCAGTCTCCGAAAGTGACGACGAAATAGATATGGATCAACAAGCAAGTACTGCAACTGTTTATGTCGGAAAATATGGAACTGAATAAAATTCATTGCCAGTCGATGCAGAAACGGCAAAATATCGCAGACAAAATATTATTCGGGGACCAATACATAAAATAATTTTACCACCTGGAAAACAAATAAGTTCTGTTGTTTTTTTTTATTTTTAAATATTTTTTTCGGAGCTTAGTACCTAATACGTATCCAAATTCATAATTAGTTTTTTAAGGGGAAAACCATCGCAGACCTGTGTTATTGAACGGTGGACTAAATAAACAAGGTATAATAAGTTGCGAAGAGTTTTGGCACCCATTATTTGGTTATAACATTTTTTTGTTGCTCTTATCACTACATTACGATCCATAGATAAATTCTGACAACAAATACAAGCCAGAAATAATTATTGACTATAGTAAGACAAAAGTCGGTGTAGGTACGCTTGATCAAATGGCATACAGCTTTTCCGTCAAACGTAAAACAAATCGTTCTCTGCTCGTGCACTTCTACAATTTAATCGATATTTCAGGCATTGCAGCCTTTGTCATTTGGACGAAAAAGTTTTCAAATTGAAAAGAAAGTCAAACGCAAACACGACGAAAGATATTTCTGGAATATTTAATTCATGAACTTGTTGTTCCAAATATAAAATGCCGTAGTCTTCTAAAATTAAATAAAAATAATTTGTCCAATGTTCGTTCCAACTACACGAGTATGAATTCTGAAACCAGCCAAACTGATGTAGATGTTATATGTGCCCACCGAAGATATTCAGAATGTGTAAGCAGTCTTGCAGTGTTTACCACAAAAATACTTGCAACGAGCATTGTTCTAGTTGGTTATAGTTTGCATAAAATGCAAAAGTAAATAAATAATGAAGTCGCCGTGGTCTAGTGGGTAGTGTGTTGGCTTATTAGACAAAAGGCCCGGGTTCATATCCCAGGTCAGGCATCAAAACGAAAAATATTTCTTCGGCGACTTCCTCTCAGCAGATTTCTGGCAAAGACTCTGAGAGTAAAAATTGCCATGAAAAGCTTCTCAAAAAATCTGTCGTTCGGAGTCGACTTTAAACTGTAGGTCCCGCCACTTATGTATAAAATTAACACACACAACATAAGTGGTGTGAGAAGCTACGTCGTAATCCTGACTGAAGGGTTGTAATGGCCAATTATGTATGTATGTATGTAAATAAATAATATTTCATTTATGTAACAGAAAAAAAAAAATTATTAAAATAAAAATAAGTTAACCAAATTTATATGTAAATATTATCAGTCTTATGCAAAAAAAACCTTATTATGACCTAGTGAACATTAGTTAACAACGACTTTAAGCTAAATAATCCATAATTAAAAACGCATATGCAAAAACAGTATTTTAACTAATATCCATTTTAATGTTTTTTCTTATTTGGTGCTGGCAATACTATTATTTTATTCTCTCAATTTTTCCTTAATGTTGTGTTATGAACGAATATTATTTCATTTGGTATTCGTGCCTAATATTGTTTTTTTATGTTTTTATACAAAATAATTGTTTTTATTAACATAAAAATGGGGTTGTATTTGTTTTTTTAATAACAACAATGTAATTAAAATATTACATTTTGATTAAAGAAAGTATTCGAGTACCGGTTTCTTTAAATTTGTTTTGATTATTTAGACATAACTAAACTATTTTGTAAACAAAATTTATATTTTTGGAAAAAAGAAAAATTTGAGTAAAAAAAAAATATGGAGAAAAAACTGCCAGTTTTTATTATTTTGATATGTGAGCCACCAATAACACCAGGGAATTTTGTTGTGTTTTGAAATTTCTTTTTAAATTTATTTTAAAAAATTAGAATATTTTTCACAAAATGTGAAAAATTGTAATAAAATTATGACATATGTCTTTCATATACATATGTATAAAATAGGGTTGAACCATTGTTAAAATCATAGATTTACAGATGTTTTAAGCTACTTATCGTTTTTGGATATACTTTTATCGAATTTAGCTTAACAACGGTTAGTAAGCATGTAGTAAGTTTTTTTTACATAAGACTGTATGTATATACCTCTGATACACTTTTTGACTAGATTTGTAAAAAATTTTCCTGACTTGATTAGGGTTAAGCTGTCGATCTGGCCACAGTGTTTAATGATAAAACGTCAGTTTTTGTGTTTTTAATTATTCTATTTTAGGTTTACATATTTTACTTTTTTTTTTTATTAAAAGGATAGCAGTAATCAGTGTATATAAGCAGTTAATTTAGATCAATAGAATTTTCTACTCACTTTTCGTTAGCATTCCTCTATTTCCACATTATTATTGTATAATCAATATTTTTTAAAAATTTGGTCAAAAGAAATTAAAATAGAATATAAAGTTTTAGTTGTGAATAAGAAGTCCAAATGAATAAATTAAAGCTATATTTTCATTTTGTATGTCTGTATGATATATGTATGTAAAGAAAATGTCAATGCAAATATATATCTCATTTTCTTAATTTACTTATTTTTGTACTCAACGGTCTTACTCATTTCTAGCAATTCTGGAACTCATACGATTTTGACATAAAAATTTGAGTATATAATAATAATATAAGAGACACAAGAGTTTATAATTTGATATTGAGAAAAATTACGTCTTTATTTAATTTAACAATAAAATAATAATTTTCTTATTACACACTATATATAATAAAAATTTTTATTGTTTTAAAAGATCTATTGATCCCATTATGTGTGAAATATAATGTCATTCAAATGTCCCCTACGGTTTTATGACTCTGGCCGCTTTATTTTAAAAGTGCAATTTTAATTTCTGATTGTGCATACAATTCAACTGGGACAGGCTAATCGGAAATATCTTTGAATGAACTCTGAGACTCATTTTCAACACTCCATGATTTGTATCAAATTTTTCAATCTACAATGAGTTTTCCATTCCAAGGATAGTAGACGAAATAAAAAGCTTCAGTGAATACTATTTAGGCAGGCTAATTCACCATAACAATCCATCAACTATTGCTCTTCTTGATCACACCAACGAATTAAATCGACTGAAAAGTCACCACATTCTGAATTAGTCATTTCGAAATTAATTATACATGTACTTACAATCTATTTTTCTAATTATAAATCTGTAAATACGTATATATATACTTAACTACTATTAATTTATAGATAAAATTTACGTATGTACTTATGTACGTTGTTGATCTCAGTGGAGTACAACAAATATGTCAAATAAATATTGTTCCTAATTTGCTTATTATCCCAAAGGGATAGATTGTAAATAAAGTGTTGAGAAAAAGAAAAGATTAAATTTCGAAATTTTGCTATTTGATTACAAGATATTTATTAGTTTCTTAATTTAACAACTAAATTTCTAACGGCTCATGGTATTTCTGTCTTGAACCCATAGAAATATTTTTTTCATCACTTTTGGTATTTAATATTTGAATTGTTTTATTTCTTATAATTAGCGTGGATGATGTGATGGGACTACATCTATTCCTCGTTTTCTGCGATACTTGTTGTGTGCGATTTCGATTTAACAAGATTTTTTTATTTCTTGTGTAAATCTAGAGATGAAAAATACTTCGTTTTGCACGATTTTTTATTTAAATGAAAACAAGCTAAAACAACATTTATTTACTGATATTTAACTATCTTAATCAAAATACAGATAATAAATAATAATCTGTGGGAATTCCCCATTTAGGTACTTAAACAATATAAATTCTAAAATGTACTGCAGGTAATTTAACTACATAGTTGCGTCCGGAGACTTTTAACTTTGATAATGAGGCTGCTTATACAAAGTGCAACGGTATTTACAGGAACATACATACTGTTCAAAATGAAAATTTTACTCGGCATTTTTTATTTATATTTTAAATACTCATGACAAATCTAACTTCACTTAGGTGTACAAGGGATTAAATCTAGTCATTAGAACATATCGTTCCTTTATTGCAACATAGTCATATCTCAAAAAAACTTGAACTCGGCAAAATTCGATTTAAGTTATCAAGATATAAGTCCTATGATCTAATTGCCGCAAATATTTTTTGCTCTAACTTCGGTTCAGCTTGGGATATAAAACTGATTTTTTTTCCACATGTACAGAAGGTCTAAAAGAGCAGTTTTGCTTAAGTAACTACAAATTTTTAATTTTTTGAGATATGACTATGTCGCAATAAAGGAGCGATATGGTATTATATCCCTGCCGTTGTGTTTGCCTTAAACGCCATACAGGGTCAACAATTGAAATGACAATTGAATTTCTTTACAATCTTCAAATAGAGGATAAAAAAATACCCGAAATCGAATGCAAATTCGATACCGACAGGTAAATATGTACGTAGCAAATATTGTTAGAAAAATGGAAATGGTGCTGTTAAAATAATAAACAAAAGATCCAAAAAACACAATGGACTTGATCATGTATAAAAATGATAAACAAAAGCTCTAAAAACAAAACCTTGGACTTATCCACGTGATCAACGAATAAGCAAAAATCTAACAACAAAAACAATGGACTTCTTTACATGATCAAAGAATAAATATAAGAGATAAAAAATGTAAACAACTAACAATATAGTGCAGCAAATCAAGAAGTAAACAATCGAAAACAAAATGCATATAAGACACCCAAACAACAAAAATGAATACAAATTGTTTACATTTTTGGATTGTTCCCGAAGGCCGTCATCCTTCTTCGACAGCATTTATCACACTGTTGATCCAGCGATATAAAAGGCAAGACAAAGCGAGCAATGACAGACTTCGAATTAAGTAGGGGTCACCGTGGTCTAGTAGGTAGTGTGCTGGCTTATTAGACGTAAAGCCAGGGTTCGAGTCCCAGGCCAGACATCAAAAATAAAAAAATACAAAAAGTATTTTTTCGGCGAATTCTTCTCTTTCTCTTCTTGTTTCTCAAAAATCTGTCGTTCGGAGTCGACTTCAAACTGTAGTCCCGCCACTTCTGCATAAAATTAACACACACAACATAAGTGATGTGAGAAACTGGGGGCTTCTTGGGACGCTTGTTGTATACTGTCTAATAGGTGAGGGTATAGCACTGGCCATTTTATAGCCACCAGCAGTAACTCGTTCCTTTCCGTACGCATCTTCCCTCTTTCCACCTTTTCTAAACCTACATAACGCACTGCATGAATAGGGGTCATCCCCTGAGTGCAGGTTTAATATATTAAAAAAAAAAAAAAAGTTAGTCGTGTGTGACGACGTCAGGTTGGTTGCAGTGAGAATTCAATCAGCTGTGTGTAAAGACACGAGATCGAGCTATAATTCAGACAGACAAGTGTGCAGACAAGTTGCGTGTGAAAAAAACAATTGTTAGTGTTGTGCTTACAAAAAGGTTGTAAGCAAAGAAATATAACGAACAAGTACATAGTGTGAAAGTTATCTTTGTATACGTGGAATAAGTTCGAACAGTGGCAAAAAAGTTGTGCAGATAATAAAGAATTGATTTAAAATTAAACACTTATTTATTTTTATTTTATTTGCAATCTACGAACTCAAAGTTTCAACGTTTTTAAAAGGTTTCATTTTCATTTCTAATTTCATCTTTATTTACATTTAGTTTTTACATATTAAATTTTTTTGCGAGATTTAGCTACAGATACTACAACAATGATAAAGTTATAGAGATATTATAAAAATTTGAAGCTCTTTTCATTTTATTTTTATAAGAGTGCTTAAAGGAAAAATAGAAAAATCTTTATTTGATAATGAAAAATTCAAATACAGTTAGAAAATATACAGGCATACAAATAAGTTATGTACGTTTTTAAAAGGTAAAAACGTAGCAATATGAAATAAAATCAATACAATTTCCATACATGTATTGCACTTAATTTTTAAGTTTTATGAATTTTATAACTATTTTGGTTGTTAAATAAAATTAATTTTTTTTTCCTTTGTGTGCTTTGTTACTTTATTCACAATAAAAATACTATATAGGTATACCAGTTTTTATAATTTCTTCGATTGATACGATTTTCCATACTAATTTTTTTGAATTCGTTTTACACGACTTTCTCAGGATCGTATATATCGTGCAAAACGATAGTTATCAATAACTAGTTTGTTTGCATATTTGATTGTACGTTTTTCTCATATCATTTGTACGGTTTTTGTTCATTACTCTTTTACTTTTTTGTTTTTCCGATTACTATTTTTATTATCTGAAGAAAACCTGTGTTATTAACTTTTTACAAAAGTTTTTGAAACCCGAAATGGGTGAAGAAAATTTGGAGGTGTATTTAGACTTTTGTCCAAGACTGTCTATATATATGTATGTATATCTTTATACATACATACGTATATCTTTTCTAAAATCTAAGTCAGGGGTTACCATTTCATAGCACAATTGTGCAGAGAGAATCCACACATATTGCTTATGCTCAGTGTTTCCAATTGAGCGCCTTTCGCGCTATATTTAGCGCGTTTCAACCTCAAAAAAGTCGCATTTTTTTCTCTTTAGCGCTTTTATATTTGGATTTCTTTAGTTCCACATTGAAAACATTCTTCACATTATTTTACAACCCTGGACAAATTTGTGTGTTTTTTTGTTTTTTAAGAGGATTTTCTTTAGTCAGTTAAGCTAATTTGACTAAAAACACGAAGAAAAATCAGGGACCAAAAATAACTGTTATTTTTGAATTTTTGATTAAAAAAAACCAACCGCAAAGAAATGTCGGAGAACAAAATCAAGTACAGTGCACGCGCGCTAATGTGAACATCGCATTATATGAACAGAGTTTAATGTGAACATTTTGTTGCTTCATTGACTACTCCATGAGATGAAAAAAAAGTGAAAACTCCTATAATTTGAACTGAATTTTTTTTTAATTTAAAACGTTAAAATTCTGTGTTTAGTTAGTTGCGAAAATCCCCGTTATACGGTGTGCATATACATATATCGCTCCTTTATTGCAACATAGTCATATCTCAAAAAATTAAAAATTTGTAGTTACTTAAGCAGAACTGCTCTTTTATGATGAAAAAAAAATCAGTTTTATATCCCAAGCTGCACCGAAGTTATAACAAAAAGTGTTTGCGGCAATTAGATCTTAGGACTTATGTCTTGAAAACTTAAATCGCATTTTTCCAAGTTCAAGTTTTGTTGAGATATGACTATGTTGCAATAAAGGAGCGATATGTATGCATCTGCTAACATATTTATTCTTCATTTGCTATTTGGATACTGTGAAGAAAGATTTTATTTTTTAGAAAAAAAATTTATTTTTGATTTTTATATTTGAAAATAGGTTGTAAATAAACAAAATAAAGAGAAAAAACAGTTTTTTTTTTTTTTTAATTTTTATTCTTTCGAACAGAAATAAAACTTATTTTTGTTTTAATTCATGAAGAATTCATAAGGACTGTAGTCTACATGCAGTTCCATGTAGAGCTCTTCTGAAAACAATACTTAGTTAATAGAAAAATTAATGATAGTTTTTTTTCGAAAAATTTCTTTATTCATAAAAAAATAATAATTAAATTAATTCATTTGTCCCTTAAGAAAAAAATTCACAAAATAACAAAAATATGGTATGAGAAAAGCGTACATGCAGTTCAGAAACAGTAACAAGGTTACTTATACTATCCAAATACTCGGTCGATTTTTTAAGTTTTAGTATTTAGTTGATCCACCACCATTATCTATTACACCCTGTAGGTAGGATAATGCTTTTCTTTAATGATTTGGCATCTGTAATGAAAATAAGACCTACGGTTAAAGTGCTAAAATATTAAATTCAAGCTGCTCAACAGTACAAACGATTATTGAGGACTACAATAAAACTATGTAGCTCCTTTGAATGCCAACCGCGAACACTGTATGTATATAGCTTTGGCCTGCAGTCCTAATAAATTTTTCATATCTTTCTACCTTTTTAATATTTTATTTTACCAATTTTGCATATTCTTATAAAATAAAAAAAAAATGATGGCAACATTATAATAGAAAAGGCATTTGAGCTTTTTAATTCAATTAATTCGGACTTATATGGCTTATAGGGGGAAATACCCAATTTTAAATATTCTTATCAACATGTTGACGGACATTTAAGTCTATAGCCCTTACAATGTGACGTGATAAGACTTAAGACTCAATGACCTTTGTTGAATAATTAAATTGCAAAATGTTCTACAGCTGAGATAACGTTGTGTATAAATTATATTTTTTGTGAACTTATAATCTTGATGCTTTTTTTTTGTTGTATAATTTTGTCTTAAAATCTGAGATGCATTGAATAAGTCTATCAACTATGTAATAAACTCTTTAAATAATAAACAAAACTTAGGTATTTCTTATCACATATTGAAATACCTACATACAGTCAAACTATATTGGACAAAATTCAGGTTATAATATTTTGTTCGATTTAAAAGAAATTAGAAACAACAAATACATGCTAAAATAAAAATACATATCAAGTATATTTAAAAATAAAATTTAATTTCAGTGTTTATTACGATATTATTAAAAATTAAACAAAAAGATAAATAAAGATAAAAAATTCATACGACAAAAGATATTGGATTATGCAGCAGAATCTAATATCTTGTTGCATAAGCGCCATTTTTCAAAACTTCAGCACATCTTTTCGACATAGCACTAATAAGATTCCCTATTGTATTCATTGGTATAGCTGACCATGCCTCATTTATAGCTTGATATAATTTATTTGGATCCCGATGCGCCGATTCCCGATTTACCTTTCTATTTACTATTTCCCATAAATTTTCTATAGGGTTAAGGTCGGGTGACTGTGCAGGCCACTGCATGACATTCATGCCTTCTTGTTTCAAAAACCCTTTCACCAATTTGAATGTGTGTTTCGGGTCGTTGTCGTGTTGAAATATCCGTTGGCGTGGCATTTTATCACGGGCGTGTGGCAACATATTAGGGAGTCAGAACGTTATGACGTTATGGGCATGAAAATTCAGTGTGATACTCGCTAGAACTAATACACTTTTCAGTACCTTGATTTCTTAAGACGGTGTAATAAAGCTTCACTTCATCTGATTTATTTACCATTTACATCATTTATAACAGATCGAGAATGAAATACAACTGTTATGTAAGGGTTGGCAGAGACCTGCGCCGAGCAAATTTGTCGGCGGCGGCGGCTTAAGTTGAAAAGGTTCGGCGGCGGCTTTAAGTCGGTTGTCAGCCGAAATATGGTAAAGTTTCGGCGGCGCTTTTATTTATTTAAGTACTATGCATACAACATTTTCAACATTTATGTAAAGAACAAAAAAGACGTGTAAATCCATGTATGAAACAGTAGCCTCAAATAATTCGTCATTACAACTTTTCAGTCAGGATCACGACCTAGCTTCTTACACCACTTATGTGAGTGCGTTAATTTTATATATGAGTGTTGGGGCCTACAGTTTCAAAATGGACTCCAAATGATAGATTTTTGAGAATCTTTTCATGGCATTTTTGTTTACTCTCAGAGGTTTTGCCAAAAATTGCAGTAAATTTACTGAATAATTATTGTTAGCAAATCGATTATTAAAGAAAAAATTAGAACAAAAAGTAAAATTACGCACAAATTGCACACGAAGCTAATTATACACATGCTACACGCAGAATCAAAAATTACACACAATATGCGTTAGCAAAGTTTTCTGCATTTTTAGAACTTCCTGACAATAAGGATTTTATTTTGGCATTCGAATTTTAAAATGCCAATGCCAATCGGGAAATCCCGAAACTCCAAATCCCGGGATTTTCGGGATTCACAAAATCCCGAATCCAGGGATTTTTAAAAACTTATCTCGGGATTTTTCGGGATTTTCGGGATTGTGAATTCATACATATTTTGACCTACAAAAGTTCCTGAAAAAAAATTCTATATCACTTGACTTCGATAACAGATGAGGAAAACCCCATTTCCATTGATAAAAAGTTATTTGATTCCATCGGAGAATGCAAAATCTCTATAAAACGAATTAATAGGGTAACTGATTTAGATACTCAACTGTCCAAAGAAAAAGATTTATTTACATCAGGAGGTAGTAGAGGTGAATATTTACAAGCTGCATACAGCTATGTTGGAACTAATTTACCAACAAATGTTGATTGCGATAAATGTTTTCCGATGGCAGCGTATGCTTACAACTAAATTCGTTCAAGCCTATCGGATCACATCTTAGATGCTTTAATCTTTTTGTTGGAATCTAAATAATTTTCTTAAAACTAATGCATTTGCATATGTGTGAACAATTTTTATTTTTGTTATTTTACGCTTTTTTTTGGTACTTTTTGTCTTGCTGTTCTAAAATTTTATTTTTAATGACTTATACTTCTGATATTTCCCATGAAAAGTTTCTCAAAAATCGGTCGTTCGGAGTCGACTTTAAACCGTAGGTCCCACCACTTATGTAAAAAAATTAACGCACACAACATACTGACAAACTGGGTCAATAACCCTGACTAAAGGGTTGTAATGACCAATTATGTATGTATATGTATGTATATAATTCTCATATACATACTTAATTGGAATACAAATGATTTTTTAATGAAATATTTTTATTATTAAGAGAAAATCGCGATTTAGCCTATGATTTTTCGGGATTTTTGGATCCCGAATTATCCCGAAATATCCCGGGATTTCGGGATCGGGATTTACAAAATCCCGAATTCCGGGATTTTCAAAACCGATCCCGTTTGGCATCCCTAGTCAATACCGTGGGCACGTAAATGGTTACAGAGGTTTGATGTCGACGCAGAAACTCCAAACCTGAAATTATTTCGCATTTTATAACACCTACAAAACAATTATCAGAAATAAGTATTCAAAATAAAATTTTCCAAAAAAATTTGGCTAAAAGCTAATTGAAATTGGAGTTTCAATTATTGTTTTGGGAAATCAATACCATTAAAAATAGCAAGGTTGTCATCGGAATCAGATGAATTTAACTCATTTAAATTATTGAAATTTGTAGTTCTTTGGTTCTCCATTTAAATTTTTTGTCTTTTAAAAAATTTAACGTAAAGTTAAAAGTGTTACCACATTCACCAAAAACAAGAAAAGGTGTTCAAAATTTCCATATCAAAAAATTAAAAATTTTTCTATTAACATATCACAAAATGAACAAGGAAAACTTCAATAATGTATTTAAGTCAAGTAAAATAAAAATATATAAATATCATATTTTATATATAATTTAAATTTACTGTATACAATTTTAAAAACATATTTTCATATATTTTAATTTTCTTGCATACATAAAACGGCGGCTGAATTTAAGCAGTGATGCCAACTCTTAGGGCACCAAACGCGTGAATAAAAATGAAAAACGGGCTAAAAAGGGCTAAATTGAAAAAATTACGTTTTTAGTATAAAACAATTTCACTTTTTTCAAAAAAGCGCAAAAAGGGGGCTAAATTTATTAAGAGATTTTATTGCTCTTGAGATCATTTTACATTCAATAGAATTAAGATACTAGATTAGTTTCAAATAGAATTTACATTACAGTCTTTCAAAGTTGGTCATTGTTACATACGATTTGTACTTCTTCCTCATCCTCTTCTTCATTCATAAATCACTTTATATATGGTATTGAGACTTGTCTCTGTCAAGTGTTCTATGGAAGCAAATGATAAATAAATTGCAGTATATAACGATAGCGCAGCCTGACATTTCTTTTCCACCTCATTATTATGTAAATACAATTTTAAACTTTCAGCAAAGCTTTGTGTTTCCCGGTACTTTTGGCAATTCTATGTAAATGTCAAAGAAGAGATCAAGAAATAGAAGAAAAACATTTTGCCACATTGACTTACAATTCGACATTACCAGAAAAACATAAGATAATATTGCCCTACAGAATTGAAAAAACGGGCTAAAAGGGCTAAACAAAAATACTGAAAAGCGCTGAAATTGCGCGTTTTTTAGTTTAGGGCTAAAAATTTTTTTTCGCGTTAAAGGTACTTCAAAAAGGGCTAAATCTAGCCCGAAAAGGGCTAAGTTGGCATCACTGAATTTAAGCCGAATCAAGCCGAATAAATTTTCGGCGGCGGCGGCTTTTAAATTTTGTCGGCGGCTCGACTTAGCCGGCTGTCAGCCGATCGGCGCAAGTCTCTGAGGGTTGGCCCTTAAAGTCTACTTTGAGGATTCACGACCGTATGCAGGAGAGGCCGTAGTAGCGCGTTAGTCACGATAGTGTGTCCAACTCCATAGGAGCATCGTTGAAATGTGGCTTGTGTTTCACTGTTCTATCGCTACTACGACGGATATTGCTCGTGCGAAATAAAAAGGACTTGTTTATGAGAATCATATGTTCCTACGTAACACCCATCTTTCTCGGCCTGCACATTCGTATGTGATCGATTGGTCACTGAATCGCACACTGCATTATAGACAAAGTTCGTTTGTTAGACGCACTATTCGTAGGTGGAACTCCTTTCCTGCAGAGATCTTTCCTGTTACTTATCCATAAAAAAATTCAAACCTAGTGCCAATAAATACTGCTCCCTTTTTTCTGACTCACAGATATTCGAAAATAACTTAAAAATATAATACTTTACTCCTTTTTATTTGTACTACGATAAATTTGCAACAGTAACAACTTCAAAGTTGAAGGAGGCTTTTTATGTATGAAAGTAAAGAAAATGACGTCAATTTTTAATTGCTAGAAATCGTCAAAATAAGGGCATAAATCGGCATGTCGTCAATATGATATTTTTAGATCACAAAATTGTCAAAATGACGATAAATCGTCAAATCTGGCAGATATGCTAACAGGTCTTCAAATTCTTCAGTATTCTGATAGAATAAGGTACCATGACATTGCCACCTCCATGGTTAACTGTTCCGGAACAGTAATTCGCATTTAGTCTGACAGGCCATTGAACTCTTCTGGATTCTGTTGAATGAGAAGATTCTGATTGAATGAAAAGAGTTCGAAGATCAGTTGTCAGTAAACAGCAATATGTAGTCGAGGAATGCGCTTTGGGGTAGTTGGCAACTAAACTTTATTTTTATTGAAAAATTATCTTATCCAATGAATTAAATTTTGTGCATTTGGAACGATCCAATCGAAATGAGATCAAAAGCGTACATCCAGAAAATGTTACTCATTGCTTAATATTTCTTTGAAAACGAAATTTTCCATCACTTTCAAAGAAGGGAACTATAAATCGATGATTACCAACTTCATATGGTCTGATTTGGATGAGCAGCAAATATCCAATCCTACCAGATTCGATATTGAGTTGGGAGTATAGTAGTCAAAAAGAGTTAATATAAATATATATGAAAAACATTGCTCGACTATTAGACTCTGTAAATAAAAACTACGGTTATTTTTATCCGATATGAAAGCTTATTAAGTCGAACGATATATTATTTATTTATTACAAATACAATTACAAATTATATTCGAATTATACTTGTAAATGAGCACACTACCCACTAGATTATATATACTTATATAATGATATACTTATATAATTATGTCCATTCCTCCCTTTCCTAACAAAATTTAAATTTTGTAAATCGGTTCAGAAATATTTGAGCAATCAATAAAATTGTGTGCAAAGTCAAAAAAACGGTTTTTGTCAAATGAAACAAGTTTGGAGGGTAAGAGAAATATAAAAATAATATTTTTGGGATACACTCAAGAAAACTCATAACCTACACTGGTTGGATTTAATGTGTTTTTATTTTGTCGCATATTGTATAGTTACAGGTTTTTATTTGATGATTCAAAACATCTGATACTGATGCGGGCAATTTCGTGTCAATTGACCCAATTTTTAAAATCGATAGCTTCCGATTTGAATGAAATTTGCACCAAGGTTAGTACTATTGGATAGTAGGCCAGACACAAATTTTCAGCTCTATCGGTTAAGAACTTGCCGGAGTTAGAGGGGGCCAAAATATGACTTTTTGGTCATACAGGGTTTTTCTTTTAAATGTGTGTATCTTTTTACCTATTGGTCCTAGCAAAAATATTAGATAGCTATTAGAATATTAGATAGCTATTTCTTCAGTCTTTCCAAAAATAATTTTTTTAATTTTTAAAAAATTTGTTTTAATTTTTTTAAAATTTTGTTTTTTCAAAACAGACCCTTTTTTTGCTCAAAAGAAAGCTTATACAATTTCCTTTAAGGTCTTTATAATTGCTTAATGGGTTGCGAATAAGATTTTTCAATATTATTTCAATATTTTATTTATTACTTATAATACGAATTAATAATAAAAAATTTAATAAAATTAATATTTTAATTTTGAAATTGCCAATCTTTCATCCTTCTTATTTATTGCCTTCATTTGGCAAAAAAAAAACGTACTACCTAAATGAATCTTAAAAAATATTTATTTACATTCTAAGGACATTCGGAAATTAGTTTTTTTTATAAAAAGTGTTAAAGTTTGGACGTGCGTTATTTACTAATTACTTATCGAAATATTTACTTCTTTTTGTTGTAATCGCTTAAACAAAAAGGAGCACTGATCATCAGATATGCGAAATATTTCCGACAACTTATTGAAAAAATTCCCAACGCTTTCAAAACGTTTGCTAATTTATGGATCGTGCAGGAAAATTGTAGGAGAGTTGGATACATTACCGATTATAATGATGTCAGTTCTGCAGGCGATCATGGTTGTTCTAACTTTTCAGTAGAACCTAGAATACCTAATAATGAGTGCCAAAATCAACATCACAAGGAATGCATTAGAAGCTTTTGAGCAAATAACAAAAAAGTACAAAATGTCACAAAGTAGATCTGAAATAGAGTAATGGAGTTGTTCAAAAATTTCTACACGAACATCTCGTTGATCTGGTGTTTCTGCAGCTACTGCTCTTTGCTGATCGTATTATTTTCCTTCATAAACGGTCATCATGTTAACATGAATTCTCAGCAGCTCTAGATTTGGAGGCTCGAGGCCTTTCAACATTCAGACGAACATCACGTTCTTCGGGAGTTTTGTCAACCCTTTGTGATTGTAAATTAATTGTATTTTTGGTGCGTTTAAAAAGCACAGATTTTTTAGGTGGCATTTTTTTGTTTTTAATTTATCACAATATGATCACTCACAAAATGTATGTTTAACTCGTATAGGATCTGGGATTAAAATGATTTCCGAAAAATATTGTAAGTACTATTTAAGTACTTCCTTTCAATCTGTAATAGGCAAATATACCGTAACAGGACACATTTTTTTATTTTCAAGATAAAAAATTTTGGGCAATAGAAAATATTTAATATTTTTATTAAGTTGACCATAAAAGTTTGTCGGTTTTATATAACCACAGACAATAATTAGTTCTTTAAAAAATTACGTATGCTGTAGGTAGTTAAGAAACTAAGGAAATAAGCGTATTTTTACAAACATATAAAAAGTCAGGTATTGAAATGGACAGGTAATACATACGACTTTAGCTGCAATAGTTTATCAGATATATAATGTTTGGTATTTATTTTCTGTCTAAGACTTCATATAAAAATTTATTTCTCTAAACCAAAATGTTCATATGTGTGTCAAAGTGGTTTATGCTAGATTCTAGCTCTAATAGCTTTCCATGTACACGAACTTTTGTACACAGGGTGGCTGATATATAATGCAACAAAGTAAAGCGCTATATTTTTAAAAATTTTTTTTAAATTTTATTGTTCAAAAGCAAAAAGTTTTGGAAATAACATCAAATTTTAGAATCAGTTTAGATTTGTTTCTGACAAGTACAGTACCCGGTGGTCGAATTGACCCATTGTACAACGTCCTAGCTTCTCACACCACTTATGTTGTGTGCGTTAATTTTATACAAGAGTGGCGGGACCTACAGTTTAAAGTCGACTCCGAACGACAGATTTTTGAGAAGCTTTTCATGGCAATTTTTACTCTCAGAGTCTTTGCCAAAAATCTGCTGAGAGGAAGTCGCCGAAGAAATATTTTTCGTTTTGTTGTCTGACCTGGGATACGAACCCGGGTCTTTTGTCTAATAAGCCAACACACTACCCACTCTCTCTTACTGAATGAGAATATAAACTCTAGCGTACACTAAAAACGTTAGTGCATTCAAAAAGAGATCACTAAACCCCAATTTTTTCGATGTGTACTGATCTTTTTAGTGTACTGTGTACACAAACACAATTTTTTTAGTGTGTAGGGGCCAAAAACGGGATAATTAAGAGCATAACCAATCACTCCGGAATGCTTGGACCGATTTTCTTGAAATTTGGGACATAGATCGGGCTTTTGTACGTGGAGGTTATAGGCTATAAATCTTTTCAAAATTTTGACCAAAAGGGGAGCAAAAATGAGAAAAATGGGGAAAAAATGGTAATAGGTAATTTTTTACGATTTAGCTTAGTTAAGTTTCCCAAATAGCTATTTTAGGTATCCGTTTCTAAAGTTGGACGCAAAGGGGTCCAAAAAGGGGGAAAGGGGCCAAAAACAATCACGCCTGAACGCTTGAACCGATTTTCTTGAAATTTGGGATATTGATCGAGCTTTTGTCGGTTCAGGTTATGGGCTATAAATCTTTTAAAAATTTTGAACCAGAGGGAAAAATGTGGGACATAGGGAGAAAAAAGGGCAAAAATTAGTACTTTATGCATAAATGCTGTATTTTATTTGTTTTAAAGGTATTTTTTTACGATTTAGCTTGGTTAAGTTTCCCAAATAGCTATTGGAGGTGTTCCGTTTATAAAGTTGGACCAAAAGGGATCCAAAAAGGGGGAAAGCGGTCCAAAAAGGGGGAAGGGGGCCGTAAACGGGCAAATTGAGTCTAGGTTACCCTAATTCCAATATCCTAATCTTAATATATATTATAAATCTTTCTATTAGTCTGTTTTTTTATTTGTTGGTAAATCACGCCTGAACCGATTTTCTTGAAATTTTGCATATAGAAGGAGCTTTTGTCGGTACAGGTTATGGGCTATAAATCTTTTCAAAATTTTGGCTAAAAAGGGTGAAAAAATGGGACGAAGGAAGAAAAAATGGTAATAGGAAATTTTTTCCGACTTAGCTTGGTTAAGTTTCCCAAATAGCTGTTGGTGGCATTCCGTTGCCATTTGGTATTCCGTTGGACCAAAATGGGTCCTAAAAGGAGAAAAGGGGTGAAAAAATAACCCGCGCAACGCCGAGGTACAATCTGCTAGTAAGAATATAATTTGCGAGAGCATAATTCTATCTAATCTTAGATTAAATGTTTCTCTGTTTCTTCCTTTGAATTAATATTTGAAAGAGATTTTTTCACTTATTACTGAGTGATTTAATTATAATGCTTTATTAAATTATTACACTAAGGCCTAATTAAGGCCTTATTCCATTGAGTATTCAATACAACATGTTTATATTGTATGTACACATTTATACAATAATGCATACATATACAGTGGGAAGCAAAACTGTCCAGATGTTTTGTATGAAGAATGTAAGGTAATGAAAGTAATACAAATATAGGTGTATTATCAAATATATGTATTTTTTTTATTTTATTGAACATTATTCCGAATTATAAAGAACAAAAATTTATATAAATTTCTTTACAAATAAATAAAAAATGGAAAAAACAAAAAAATCACTATTTGGACACTTTTGCACTGTACAAGTAATATCACTATATTGCTTTCTTAAAAGATAATAGTATTTGACCCGTTAGTTTTTTTTTTGATATTTTGTTGTCAAACTTTTATTGCTTAATTTACGCATTATTAATTCACCTGTGAAGTATAACTTTGTGAATTTTAATTAAAAAATAATAAAAGGTCTTTCAAAATGAGAAAAACGCCATCTGACATTGAAAACAACGTGATCAATTTGTTGCAAAACTAATTACTCATGCCGTAAAATTGCTGAAAGATTAAATTTAAGCAAATCCACGGTAAATAACATAAAAACTGATGTAATGTAGCTTGCAATAATAACGAAGGGGATCGACCAAGACTGCTTTCTGATGGTGATGCCCGGCACATTGAACGTTTGTTACATCATAAGGCCACCAAAACACCTAAAAATGCTGCAAAAAGTATTGGTAAGGATGTCAGTTGCTGGACGGTCAGACGCGCATTAAATAAAATTGGTTTAGTAGCCAGTGTGAAAAAGAAAAAGCCAGCACTTTCCGATAGAAATGTGAAAAGGCGCCTTCAATTCTGTAAGACCCACAAAAATCGGACAGTAGATGATTGGAAACGGGTTATTTGGAGTGATGGAAACGAAAGTCAACCGATACCAGTTTGATGGAAAAGAATATTTTTGGCATAGGCCTCAGGAGCGTATCCAAAAACACCAAGTGAAGGAAACGATGAAACATGGTGGCGGCAGTATTATGGTGTGGGGATGTTTTACTTGGTGGAATATTGGACCCTTGGTGAGAATCCAAGGTAAATGAAGAAGGAGGATTACTTGAATATTTTACACACAAATTTAGCAGATTTTGTTGACAAGAGTGCCTATCCAGCCGACGAAGTTGTTTTTCAGCAAGACGGGAATCACACTGCCAAAATAGTTAAAAGCTGGCTACAAAACCAAACTTTTGGGACAATGGACTGCACAAAGCCCAGACCTGAATCCAATAGAAAATTTATGGGCTATTGTTAAAAGAAAGCTGATAGCATATGAAAACCCACAAAAAAATGTTGACGAGCTTTGTGAGAAAATACAACATGAATGGAGAGCTATTGACCGTGATATTATCCAAAGGTTGGTGGAGAGTATGCCAAAACGTATTAAAAGCGTAATTAAAAATAAAGGCCTTTGGACGAAATATTAAATTAAAAACGATAAGTGATTTCCAACAAACCCCGCAAACAGTGCAAAAGTGTCCAAATAGTGAATTTTTTGTTTTTTTCATTTTTTATTTTTTCTGAAGAAATTTATATAAATTTTTGTTCTTCATAATTCGGAATAATGTTCAATAAAATAAAAAAATACATATATTTGATAATACACCTATATTTGTATTACTTTCATTACCTTACATTCTTCATACAAAACATCTGGACAGTTTTGCTTCTCACTGTATACGTGTAAAGGGAAAAACTATAAAATATTTTTATATTCACAATAATAAATGTTCCAAGTGAATGACCCAATTTCACGTTTAGTTGAATGGGAAACCAACAACAACGAAAATACAAAAAAAAAACAAAAAACAAAAACAATATTAAATTAAATAAAATATTTACATTCAAATACACGCAATTTAGTAAAAAGAAAATCACGTCAGAATCATAAAAAGACAAAGCAAATGAATTTAAAAACACATTCATACATGCCCTTAGGTAAATAGCCGTGTATTTATTAAATAAATGAAATAATGTGCGTGTATTCTTATTTCCCGAGAAAATACCAACTCCTACGTACCACCTACCTGTAGACAATTATGAGGGCATTCAAACGTTGCTTGAACTTGAATTAACTTAAATTCATTCAAAATAGGTATTACGAATTTTTTATTCTGTGTTCTGAAAATTAGACTTCTGGGATGTACAAATGTTCCGTTAATAAACAGTATAAGTAGTCTTCAGACAGTTGATCGTCCACAGTACATGGAAAATTATTGTTTTCGTTCATGTATTATCTTTATTTTATTTTGTCTTTTAAAGAAAATGTGAGATTACAAGACAACAACACTACACCTACATGGTCATGGCTACAGTTGACTTCAATTTCGGCTTATAGTATTAGCCACATATTTATTTTGATGGCAACAACAATAATATCGTATATATATAACAACTGTTTGGAACATAAGTATGTATTTATTTTAGTGGTGCTACTTATGTGATAGTGACTGTACAGTCGATTATCTGAAACGACATCCAAATCAGAGATCAGCAACGAGTATTCAAAACGATGAGTAGATTCGAGTCATACTTATAATTCCTGATGCTTATACGCATTCATACTTATTTTAATATGATACTCTTACTACTCATACTCAAATTTGGAAGTACTCGTCCTACTCATACTTAACAATATTGACTTCGACTCATCTCTACTTAACATTTACATGAAGCACAAAATAAGTATGATTCGCGTACGAACACTACTATACTCACAAGAAGGTTGTGTGTATGCTTTGCTTGATGTCTTTGGCTTTCCTTTCTTCTTTGTTTGTATATACAACTGCTACAAAGGCTGTAAATTTTGATAAATGATTCGAACCACTCGAATGTCCCCCGGGCCGAACATCTTCGGCTTTTTACACACATAGAACACGAACATCAACAACGTTCGTTAAAAAGAGCGTAAAACTGCATTCCGTTACTTGTCAGTTTTCAGTGAAGCAGGTTCTCGTCGCTTCTTTTTGAAATTGTTTTCAACAATACACCTAAAGAAAAATTGAATTAAAATGTGAAGAAAAACAGAGAAACAGAATTTTTTTGCTCCAAATATATTGAATTCTAGGTACCTGCAATATGTAATGATGACTTTGCTACAAATGCATAAAAACTTGTGCGAAAAATACTAATGGAATCAAAAAGAATAATATTTGTTCGAAAACTGCTTGAAACAATAATTACTAACAATTTTCCTTTGGATTATACACATGCTTCTCACAAATTCACACACATTTTTATCATGTTCTCTTTATGCCGACGTCTGCTTATAAATATTATACGTATTTTTCTAAATTTATGAATCAGAATGAATAGGCGTATGAAACAAATTTCAAATGTTGTGAGTTTGATGTCAATGTTGTACTCATACTCATTGCTACTTAGACTTATAAATCAATGTTGTTGAATTTCAATTCTGTTGATTCACTCATACGTCAAAATTGCATAAGTGCAGGTACAGGTAGAACCTGACTTACGACCGCTCGACTACAACTATTCGGACTTTTCTTCCCAATATTTTTCATAGAAAATACTTAAAGAAGACAAATATGTAGTATTAGTATAGTATGTAATTTTCTTCTTAAATTTTTTTTATATGAAATTCGACTTATGACTTAATTGACTTAGGACCGATGACCAGGAACATATCTTCGTCGTAAGTCGGGCATGACCTGTAATTCTGTTAATATCTGCCGTCATGTATGTATTTAACCCAATTGAAGACAATTTAGTTATCTAGGGTCTGTAGAAAAGGTATCGAAATTTATTAAGTCTAATAGCTACTAATATGTCTTATACGAATACATATCTGTTTTGCTTTTAGTTCCATAATAATTTGATTATTTTGGTAAAAAAGAATGCAGGTTTGGAGGTTGGTTTTAGTGAATACAGTACACTTGAGTCCCGACTTGCTTCGTTTCGATTTACGTCGGTTTTTAAAATTGATTGTTGTAATTTCAACATCCGTCAATTAGATATACGACGCTACATATGTACGTTTAACCTTCCTATACCCGCGTCAAAAAGTGAAAGACCAATGCACGCGCCTTTATCTGTGATTCCGACAATAGTATTATTGGTATTATATCAAAGAAATAATTTTGAATCAAAAACTAAGCTTATAAGGAAGCTACCAGTGATATCAACTTACTGGCACTATATTTTTTTTTAAATTGCAATAATATAAATATCGGTCTCACAGACCAACGCGCGGGTATAGGAAGGTTAATATTTTTCTTTCACCATTGAGGATTATCATTTTACAATTTGTATTGTGGTACATATCTAGAATTTTTATTTTGCATTTTAAAATTTTGGCAACTTTTGATAACGCCAAGCATTTAAGAAGCTTTTGAAAAAAGGGGAATTTCCCTTTTAATAGTTGTTTTTTAAGTGGCGTCGATTTCGTCGTATTCTATTAGGTAGTGTGTTGGCTTATTAGACATAAGGCCCGGGTTCCTATCCCAGTCCAGGCATCAAAACAAAACGAAATATGAAAAAAAAAAAAATATTTTTTCGGCGATTTCCTCTCAGCAGATTTCTCAGAGACTCAGAGAGTAAATAAACCTGCCATGAAAAAGTTTCTCAAAAATATGTCATTCGGAGTCGACATTTTTTAAATTTTGGAAATCTGGTCAGAAATGTTTGAGTAATCCAGAAATTTGTGCGCAAATTCTGAAAAAAACAGTTTTTGTCAAATAAAAAAAAGTTTGGAGGGTTAAAAAAATATTTTTGAGATCAACTCAACAAAACTTACAACCTACACTATGTTATTAGCCGGGTGTATTTAATTTTTTTTATTTTGTCGCAGAGTATTATTTGCTGAAATGAAAAAATATTGTTGAACGTAATTAAATTAAGAAAATATATTACCAGATGTGTACAGCATAACAAGCAAAATTGTGTTTAATTGTTCAAGAGTGGAAATTATCAAATGTTTGTGAAAACATTACGAGTCTTTCTAAAAGCGCTGAAGTGATCATATCAAGTCAAATGGTGAATGTCTTAACTTTAAATGCAATAAGTTAACATGTTTGTCTGTTGAGAGACTCAAAATCTATAATTTAAATGAAAAATAAACATTTTAATGAATTATTTCCATTCTACTCCTTCTAGGATATAAATACGTATGTATGTATGTATATGGAAAGTGTTTATCAGCCACGAGTTTATGTGTCTAAGCCCTAAACATACGTATGTATATATGTATGTTTATATTAATATTAAAAAATATAAATTACTTCTCTTCTTTTTCTTCTCTTTCTTCTGTTATTGAACAAAAACAATCTTGTGTTATATACATACATATCTACGTACGTACATTATATATACATATGTACATACCTATGTATTATTTTTATGTTTTTTTTTTCTTTTTGCTTTGGAAAAAATCAAGGAACCTTAACTATAAAAACAGTTCTTAACGTTGACATTTTGTTTTATTTATTACAAAACTATGACCAAATAGAAGAAGAAGAAAATGAAATAAAAACTTTGTTGCTTCCACCCAGGATGACCTTAGACGCACTGAAGGGTTTGCTGTTCGTTCGCTCGTTCTTAAAAGACGAAGTTCCATCAAATGTTGTACCATAAATAGCAATTCCAGTTGCTAGAACATGCATACCATCGTCCTGGATCTTTAAATTAATGTGAGTAAAAGCAATGAATAAAATTCGAAAAATGGGAATAGAGTCGGTTCTCATACTGGAAACAAAATTCATTTGAATAATTTTGTGGAAAGTAAACGATTCGGAGTGTGGTTGACATTTGTTGTGCCTTCAGTTGTTGCTACGATACTTGCATACCACATTTTATTTTTATACTTACCATGAGTATGTAACATGTTAGACCTTTAAAGAGAGCACACGCAGTTAAATCATGAAATTACCTTAACTGGTCACTTTACAGCAAAACAACAACAAATTGTATTATTTCTCTCTCCAGGCACTATACAACGAACAAAATAATAAAATTATTAAACGCATAAAATTAAGATAAAAAGAAAATAATTATTAAATATTATTGAAATGTTAAACAATCAATAATTCTTTAATGCCCGATAACAAATCGTTTCGGGAATGTCATAGGATAATATATACCTTTTCGCTTTTTTGCGGCCTTTTTTCTTGGTTTTTGGTGTACGGGAAATTTGATCATTTGGTTGGAATATAGGCCATTTTGATACTTTAGGTTTACAAATAAGATGTTCAATGACCTTGGAAGAATAGTAATCTGGCAGTATATGGCTATCTGAGATTTTAATAGTGCACTGTGAAGATTCTCTGAGAGTAAATAAAATTGAAAAGCTTCTCAAAAATCGAAGTCGACTTTAAACTGTAGGTCCCGCCACTCATGCATAAAGTTAACGTACACAACATAAGTGGTGTGCGAAGCAAGGTCGACTCCGAACGACACATTTTTTGAGAAGCATTAATTCAAAGGAAGAAACAGACAAACATTTAATCTAAGATTAGATAGAATTATGATCTCGCATATTCTATTCTTATTAGCTTTTCGTAATATCTTATTTCCAGTGTTACCACTACCACACAACTGTCATCGAACTTACACATATGAAAAAAAAAATACACACAATTCTATTTTTACAAATATTGCATACATATGTATATTATGTAAACATTAAAATTATATATTACGTATATTCATATATATATATATACTTAAAATAATATTCATACAACATTTCCAACCTCTATTTAAAGTACAAAAATGACATTTAAATGCATATATAAAACATTAGGCTTACAAAATTGGTCATTACAACCCTTCAGTCAGGATTACGACATAGCTTCTCACACCACTTATGTCGTGTGCGTTAATTTTATATATGAGCGTTGGTGCCTACAGTTTTAAACTCGACTTCGAACGACAGATTTTGAGACTCTTTTTATGGCAATTTTATTTACTCTCAGAGTTTTTGCCAGAAATCTGCTGAGAGGAAGTCACCGAAAAATTATTTTCAAATTTTCGTTTTGATGTCTGACCTGGGATTCGAACTCGGGTCTTTCGTATAAAGAAGTTTCGAAAGATGTAATTCTTGAGTACCAGTTTTTACAATGTTCCAAAGTATAAAATTTTTATTAAAAAAGAATGCTTGATGTGCGAATTAATAGTACCCTAGCTAGTCGCGCAATATTACTAATTATGAATGTATATTAAATTACGAATAGAGATACAATATGAATTCGAATAGATTTTAGATTAAATCTGTTATTTAAGTTGGTGTCATAACTTTTAACTGAAAGCATATTTTTATTAAAATTATTCCAACTTAGCTATTTGACAGACACCTTGATAGAATTCTTTTAACATTCAACAAAAATTCAAGAATTCATCAGGCAAGTAATGAATAGAAATTTTAATTTTTGCATGTTAGTATAATAAAACAATAAATATAGAAATACAAGACATTTCATACTTATGTCCGTGTTTAAGTTTTATGGATCAAAATTCAAGGTCAATTAATAGTTATCGTGAACGCTTATCATTTGATGCATCATTCTTCTGCTGCTAATGATGGCAACAATTTTCAATGTCAAATTGCAGCGGTATTCACAGACAGGAGGGGAAATTAAATTCCAATAAAATGTCTAAATAACGTACACAATATTTTAAGAAATATTAACAAACATTCTTGAAATAATTTTGCCTAAATTATTGCTTTAGATTATTCATCAAACCTTCCAAGCAAACACGTACTTCAGAGGTGCACTTAATGTTCTAAAAGTAAAAGTATTCAAATGCAATTCATTTCACTATAAATGCCAGAAAATAAAAACTTTCCATATTCCAAGGAAATTCCCCCACCAAATGTATTCCAAAATAAAATACAATAAAAACACTAAAACCCATCTATACATTCAACAATCGTCTAATGAATAAGAGAATGAATGTAATAGAAGAAAAGTCCGTTCATTTGTGGCACATGCAAAACATATTTTAGACGTGGTCAAGACTTCATGTTCAGCGGTCATTCTGTTGTATTTCAATTACTTCGTGCGAACAAAAAATATCCACAAAAAAAAAAAAAATTGAAAAAAACTAAACTAACTAACTAAAAGGCCAAAGTGGCTGGTCTTTTATAAAATGTACAGTTTTTAATTCGAAATTAACTGAATTAATTAGTAAATAAATTCAAATTAATATTGTCAAGCAGCTGAAGTATCGTATAATTTGTTAAAATTTGTTAAACGTATCGAAATAAATCATTTTAATTGAAAAGAAACTATAAAAAGTGAAACCGTGAACCGTGAACTGTGAACTGTGTTTTGCAATTTGTGTAAAATACTTTACGAAAAGGAAATAATTGCTGAAATTTTTTTTTATATTGACATCAATAGTAACCATTCGATCTATAATCTACTACTACTAAAATACTGGACTATCTACACACACACATAACAACAAATGAAAAAGCATTCGTGGACAACACTAGTTGTAAAAAATAAGGATTTTAATTAAAGAAATAAATTCTTAAAATCTCTTCATGTCCGCCATCAACGACAAAGTATGTATTGCCTTACTCTACTAAATACTGTTTTTAATACCTAAGCTAAGATTGATTTTAACCATATTACCAGGCTATAAAGAGAAATACGACGATTGCGTTATTACAATTTGAGCTACTATATCAAAAAGGAAAAATTATGTTAAATTTTTAGATGTTATACGATAAAATAAATGAAATTAATATACGATATGTATTTTAACACAGAAAGATTTGGAGACGGAATAATGATCGGCCAATAGGTTTCAGCAATGACATTCAAAACGATGAGTAGATTCGAGTCATACTCATAATTTTAGATACTTATAGCCATTCATACTTATTTTAATATCATACTCAAACTACTCATAATCAAAGTTTGAAGTACTCATCTATTAGTATGACTCTTTGATTCTCCTTTACTCAACATTCGAGTCACTCGAATCATTCGTAAGTATTATTAGTATTTTTCGAAATTTATGAATCTGAATGAGTAGGCGTATGAATCAAATATATTTCGAATGTTATGAGTTTGATGTCAACGTTGTACTCATACTCATTGTAACCTATACTTATAAATCAATGTTATAGTGAGTACGAATGAATCAGAGTAGTTGAATTTCATATTGCCGCATTATTCTTATCAAGAAGTAGCTTTGTAGCAGTATTTGCAACACAAGAACTTGAGTGTGCTGTTATAATGTTAAACAAGAATCTATTACAACAACAAATCACTTTTGAAGAAACCCATAACTCCTTTCCATGAGTACCGTCCCGTGACATCCACGTAACTGATAAATGTTACGAACCTAAAAGTGATACCATAATACAGAAAACTGAAGGAACTCGTGTCAATTACAAAATATCTTGGTTAACCACAACCCACAATTATAAAAATGAGACTGTTTCCAAGTATACGACGTTTTTGGTAGAAGAACAAGCTAATGAATTCTACGTTACAATTTTTTTATCTCCTAAATTCGCATTTATTAATACTACAACTAGTTATTATAACCAACAAGTAATTCGCTTCTAACAATTAAGTAAACATAAACATAAAATTAATAATATATTATGTCATCTGACCAAAAGAGAGCTTCTAATTAGGTCGTAGGGGTTCCTTCTCTTAAGTCTGCGTTCCAAACCAATAGGATCAGCAAGAGATGATGATTCTGTATTTACGTGGTCTCTGAGTCGCGTGTTCTATTTCGTCGCAATGTTTACAATCTCTTTTCTAACAGTATTTACTCCAAGGTCACGATGTAAATCACTTATGCGTATATGTATACCATGGTGTATTTACGATGCATCTGAGTATTTTGTTCTGAAAACGTTGAATAATAGTTATATTTTTTTCGCTTGTTCATCTCCATAAGTCTTATAGGTTTTAATATTTGATTATATATTAACAATTTATTTTCGATAGACAGTTTGGATTTAGCCAGTTTAGCTTTTTCCATTTGAGTTGTAGTTCTATAATTTTAATTTTAACATGCTCGTTCCAACGTAACTTCGCATCCTGTATCATTCCAAGCTATTTTGCCATATTTGTATACCATACTTGAATATAGGGATACCTAGAGTTTATTTATTTATGTGTTGACATAGAGCTGTTCAATTTTATGCACCATTTTCTACCATTCTAAGACCGAGGTAAGTGCGTATTGTATGCACTTACCTCGGTCTTAGAATGGACTTATGTTTACACCTTAATATCAGTTCTGGCAATTGACAAAATTGCAGTGTCATCGGCAAATGCAATGCAAAACATACAAAATTGAACCCAGAATGCTTCCCTGTAGTACACCTGCTTGTATTTCCCTCAATTTGGAATATTCATCCTTATATCTAACGCCAAACAACCTATTCTTTAGGTACGATTCAAATAAAATACATTACGCCCTTGGCAACTGTGTTCTTAGTTTCGTGAGTAAATCCGTATGGCTGACTTTGTCGAATGCTTGTGAAACGTCAAAGAATACAGCGATGCAAACATTTTTTTCCTCCAAAGCTCTTTATATTACATAGATGCGATGAACCTGGTCAATTGTTGAATGCGCATTTCTAATACCAAATTGATGTTTACGAACTAAATTCCTCTATTCAATTATTCGTTTGATGCGAAATTGTAATAGTTTCTTATGTAATTTCGATAAGAGGGGCAGAAGCGAAATAGGTTAAAGGTCATGATTAAACTTCAGTCGGAGGTTTTGGTATCATTACGATTTCGGCGACTTTCCAAAACGATAGTACATAAAGCAATCTAAATAAAGAATTGAAAGTTTGTGTTAGTTTTAGGATTATGTTATTCGGTAGATGTCTAAGAACTAGGGACGCCAATCGGGAAAAACCCGAATCCCGGGATGTTTAAAAACTTGTCTCGAAATTTTTCGGGATTGTGAATTCATATATATTTTGACCCTACAAAACGTCCTGAAAAAAATTCTATATCACTTGACTTCGATAATATCATCTCAGATGAGGAAAACCCTACTTCCATGGATAAAAAATTGTTTGATGGCAACGAAGAATGCAAAAGCCCTATAAAACGAATTAAAAGGGTAACTGATTTAGATACTCAACTGTCCAAAGAAATAGATTTATTTACATCAGGAGGTGGTAGAGGTGAATATTTACAAGCTGCATACAGCTATCTTGGAACTATTTTACCAACAAATGTTGAATGCAAGAAGTGTTTTTCAACGGCAGGTTATCTTGACAACAAAATTCGTTCAAGCCTATCAGATCACATATTAGATGCTTTAATCTTTTTGTTGGAATCCAAATAATTTTCTTAAAACTAATACATTTCCATATGTATGAATAATTTTTATTTTTGTTAATTTACGCTTTTTTTGTTACATTTTGTGTTGCTGTTTTTATATTTTATTTTTAATGACATATAATTCTGATATAATTGGAATATAAATGATTTTTTCTACAAAATATTTTTATTATTAAGAGAAAATCGCGATTTTTCCCGTGATTTTTCGGGATTTTTGGATCCCGAATTATCCCGAAATATTCCAGGATTTTTAAAAATCGATCCCGTTTGGCATCCCTACTAAGAACTGTTTTTAAGTCAAATCCAGGGCATTTCTTTAATTTTAGATTAACCTCAATTGGTGTAAACAAAAGCTGCAAAAACAAAGAACTTGTTTACATGATAAACAAGTTAACAAATATATGCCAAGAAAACCCCAGTATAAAAAAATGCTCAACAAGTATGTAAACAAAAAACTGCAAGAATAAGTGTAAACAGAAATATAACAGCAAGCAAGAATAAATGTAAAATGTTTACATTTATAAATGATTTTCGATTTAACTGTCAAGTGAAACAGAATAAGGAAAATATACCAAAATGTTTTATAAATTTTCAAGAAAAATATAAAAATTTTTAATTATTTCGTGCATATAAAAAACGAATAAAATCTTCATCTAAGAAATATTATTGTGTTCGGAGGTACTATGAGATTTACCTATTAACAAAAAGATTTAAAAAGGAGAAACACAAAAAAAAAACAACAATATATTCAACAAAACATTTATTAACAATTACAATTCTGCAGTATGAATTCAGTGAAGACAGTGTTATGAATTGTGATGAATAGCATAAAAAAATGTTAAAAACGTATAACAATTAGACAAAACATTGATAAGAAGCCAACACATGATGAACCTAGCACTTCTAATACCAACTAATTGGCAATATTTAATAATGATGATAAAAAGAATTCTCAAGACGAGGAGGGGGAATAGCAACACTAGAGGAAAGAACCCCAAAGCCATCGTCAGTATTTATATCATGTGTAGATAATATAAATAGAATGATATTGTATTTTGCTAATGTTATTCCAAAAAATGATTTTAGCTACAAATCCTTAAGAGATGGCCAAATTAAATTTATAGTTAAAGCAGTGGAGTCTTATAAGAAAATTATAAAATTATATTTAGATAGCAGTAAAATTGTAATTTTGTTTATTTTCATACATATTAGCTTAAGTATGAACGTGCTTAAAGAGTAGTTTTTAAAGGTTTTCATCATATAACAACACTTGAAAATATTAAAGCTGAATTATTTATTATCACTTGATCACCAAGTTAGAGGCGTTTTTAAGATTAAGAACGGGATAACGAGCGAGATAACCTTTACCTATGTTTTTCGTTAATTTGGACCCTTCCCCGGAAAACAACAAAATATAAGAAATAATGCTGTTGTTAAATTTTAACATCAACGTAAATCAAATGATATCGTACAATGCCATCGTCGTCAAGAATACAAAATTATATTGTAAAAAACCATTTGCTTGTGTAAAATGCGGCATGGACCATTCAACTATCGAATGCAAAAAACCTAAAGATGCTTCACCTAAATGTGTTTATTGCCTGTAAACTCACACGGCTAATTAAAAAGGATGTTAATAATAAATAAAAGGCAAAAGTTCGATTACACTCAGCGAATTAATAGTCAGTTTAGTAACCTTGCGAATTCAGGACAATTTCAATATAAATTATCAAAATAATAATCCTAATAATCAGACAAATTCAGCAAATCTAACTTACTGCGAAGTACTTAAGCAAAATAATGAAACCCATCAAACTGAAACTAGTACTTTTCGCGAAAATAAAAAGAAATTAAACTTAAATTATACTGGCAGGGAAAAAATTATATGGCACATGTGTTTTTTCTAAATATCTTCGGTTTTAAAGATAATTTATAAATTTATATATTTTTTTATATTTATTAAAGAGAAACAAAAAATTAAAGTAAAAAGTTTTTAGAGTTTGTTTATTTTTATTTAATACGTTTTACTGTTAATTCAAATTCTTAAAGAAAATATTGAAAAATGAAACAAAAAATTCAAAACTTAAAGATAATTAAATATATTCAAATAAGACATACATATGTACATTTTAATAATGCGTGTGTCCTCCTTGATTTTTAATTATTTCATTTAACCGAAGTTTATTAGAGTTTATTAATTTTTGTAACTTGGGGAATTTCGCACCATTTCTTTTATTAAAGCAGCTTTCAGCTCTTTTAAGGAGTTATAAGTCATTCCACTTTTGTACATTTCGGCACTTAGAATTCCCCATAGGTTTTCGATAGGATTTAGATCGGGACTGGCCAGTCCAAAACAGCTACATCTCTTTTTTTCCAAAATTGCTTTGGTCCTTTTGGCTACATGTATAGGGGCATTGTCTTGTTGAAAAGTAAAATTATTTCCATAATTTTCTTCAGCTAATTCAACGAAAGCATTGTCCAGTAATTCCACATAGTTATCCGCATTCATTTTATGCGAAATAAAGCAGATTGGAGAACGTGCTTTATAACCAAAAGCAACCCATGTCATTAAAGATCCTTCCTGAAAATTACTTGCTATTCTGTTCCTTTTTCTCTCTAATAATATTTGTATCCATCTGGTCCATCAAGGTTGAATTTTTTTCATCACTAAATATAACACTACGCCATTCCTCTTCCTAAAGTTTGTTTTTCAGCGAAAGCCAATCTGGCTGCCTTGTGTCTAGGGGTCAATCGTGGTTTGTGTATCATTTTTTTCATCTAGATCTTTATTTAAAATTTGATTAATCCGTCTCTTGTTTAAGTTTAGTCCCAGCTCCGATTTTATTTGGGTACAACTTAAATCATTTGTGATAGCTAAGCGCTTTATTTATCTTTTATCGGGGTCAGCCAGTATAGGCTTTCTATCACATCGTTTTTTACTGCCGTATGATTTTCGATCTCCCAAATAATTTTGTACGATCGTCTTAGATCTCTCAATTTCGTTTGCTATAGACATTAGTGAATGCTCATTTTCCCTAAATAATTCAATCTGGGTACTTCCTACTAACAAAAGTTGGGTTCCACGGGGCATTTCTACACAAAGAAAAATTATTTAACTGTTTATATGTAGTAATATTCTTTTATACTTACGCCGAATAATATATTTTGTGCTTAAAATTTTTTTTCGGTTGTAATTTATTAGATAAATCTGTTAGAAATTTAACTTGTTCATAGTTCATGATGTCGATATCAGAGGAGTTATTTTTTTTTGGGAAAAGAATTCGAGCAGCGTTGTAATAAGTAATATAGAAAATTAAAACTCTTGCTATTTCCTTAATCAAAACATGTAAAATAAATTTGTACCCTATATTTTTTTTCCTTCGCTGTATTGATATATTTCTTTTATCCGAAACACACATGAATACGAAATCACACATGAATGAAATAAGAGGGTATGTCTTAATTACTGCAAATCATTCTGGTGAAAGATGTCACGCTGGAGCGGCTGTACTTATCAAGAGGTCTATTAAATACGAAGTAGCTGAAGAAATCAGAAAACCATGCGTTCAGGCAGCTGGAAGAAAAGAGTATTGTTCTGCCCTATTTCAAGATATACACCAAATATTTAACAGAATTCGGCACTGTGGTCTGCTTCATAAAATTGAAATTATTTTACCTGCACCTTACTATTTAGTTTTGAAATCAGAAATAGTCATGAATGGTTCACAAATACCGAAAAGTAATCACGTTCAATATTTAGGCATGCTTTTAGACAAGCGATTAACTTGGAAAATCCACATAAAATATAAAACAATTCTATTTTTACATGGTTTTGTAATAACACGGTCTAGAAAAAAAATTGATATTCGATATACAAGCATGGTTGAGAAAAGCTTATTAAAATTTCTACCTGATCTGAAATCTTGTATGGCTTGTTACTATGAGTTATACATAGATCTGTCCAAAACTAAATCACGACGGCTAATAATCGATTTTCTTATTAAACGCAGTCGTGTCCAATCGAAAACTGAAAATCCTAATCTTGTTGGAGCCTTACGTAAGCGATCACGAATGACATCCGATGATAATAGCGAATAGAATTCTGTTATTTTCATCACCATATTGACTGCTTTTAATTTTTTTTATTTATGAACTTTTGATGATTTTTAGTTTGGTGAATGGATGAATGTACCTTTTGTTAATTAAATTATATTTTTTTTTTTTTGACTTCCTGAACTACATTTATTTTGAATTTATGTTACTTTTTTAAAAAAATTTTAATTGCATTTCATTTTATGAAACAAAATATGCATTAATGCTTATATAAATTTTATTTGGTGTTTTATTAAAACTCTTGTATCAGGTTTTTTTCTCCGATTTATTTTGTTTTCACTCCCCTTCTTTTGTACTTCATGTCTTTTTTTACATGGTTTTTTCTACCGCGTAAAATCAGAATTAAGTGTATTTTGAAACCCATATGTACTTATGGCTCGAATATTTAAATCCTACAAAGATTTCAATAAAAACTGCTCCGAATGATTGTTAAAGCACCATTTTATAGTACAAACAGCGCAATACATAGAGATTTGGGCATTCCTTTTATTAAAAGAGAAGAAATAAACAATTTTAGTAAAAGATACCTTCAAAGATTAAGCGAACAAGTAAATCCGTTCGACATCTCTTTATTAGATAAAAGTTTAACAATCAGACGATTAAAAAGATTTCATGAATGAATGTTTATACAAAACATAACTCCATAATAAATATTTTTTTATTTTTTGTTTTGTCACTTCAAAATTGTTTTTAAATTATTATATTTAAATCACACGCGCGCGTAAAATTGTAACCTACTCACAACAATGAATAAGAAAGGTCGGAATGTTTTACTCTTTGTTTCCCCGCCAGCATTGCCATTTAAACTTTTTATTTCTTGGGAAAAATCTTTTTTAAACTACTATTTTTTTTACACTACTGATATTCGTATGGAAATACTGAAAATGTAGCTTCAGTAATAAAATAGTTCCGTCACAGGCAAACGAGTGCTGTTGTATACATTGAATAAATGAGAAATACACATTTCTGTGCACTCGTAAAATCAAGATCAACAGAAAAGAGTACACTACAGCATTGCATTCGGTGAAGGGTAAGCTAGTAGAATGTCTAGTATATACTTAAGTATAAATAATGTTATTGATTTCACTGAAAAAAATAAAAGATTTGAAAAAAAAAATCATTTATACATGTAAAACGTAGAATATAGAATAACAACCAAAGCAATTGTTGTTGTTTACATCAAGTTGTGAACAGTGGCACAGAGAATTGTGTAAACAATAAAGAATTTAATTGAAACCAAACACAAATTTATTTTTGTTTTATTTGCAATCTACGAATTCATATTTTAAACGTTTTTAAAAGGAATGCGAGTAAAAATCCGGTTTTTATATTTACACGTAAAGCAACTGTGGCCCAATGATTACCACTGCAATTAATGACATCCTTTTTCTGCTAAAAATTGCTCTTGTGCCGGCGTAAGCAAAACAAAGTCGACCACAAAGTAACTAAAATCAGCTGTGAGATGAAAGAGAAATTGTGAAAAATGACAAAATAAATACACGTAAATAAATACACATAGTGAAAAGAATAAAATTTGGTACTGATATTACGCTACTTTACTCAAGCAATTGGTTACTTTGTGCCGACTTCCTTATATGCTTTCACCTACTATTTACTACTCTTTTATTTAAAATTCTTATTTAAATTTTTTTTTTTTTTCATTTAAAATTTTATTTTCTTGTTATTTTTTATTTTTTTGTTTTTGTTTCGTTACATTTATAATGCAACATTATTGAAATGGTGAATGTTAATGGATTTGAGTCTATCTATTGATGTTTGGCTGCATTGGGCTATGATTTTGTAAATTTCCCGTCATTCCATTCGATTTAAGAAATTTTCTGTTTCGTCTTGTTAATGTTTACGTTTCTTTGGGCAATGCAGAGGGGGTTTTAACTGACTTTAATCGTTTCATCGCAGCTATTATTGTTTAACGTGTTTATCCAGCGCTCATCGCACACTGTACGTTTAGGGTCACAAGTATCACTCTCCAGCTGGTTTTTGGGTCGCAATTGATTGATGCATAGAACACAGTACGACTGTATGTTATTGTTCTTTACTTGTTCATACTTCTTACACCTCCTTTTCGTGAAACTCATGTTGTTGTTATTATTCAATAATTGTAAAGATGAGTACATTGCCCTAAGATCAAAATTATAACGATAAATATGTGTACACGTATAGATACGCTGTTATTATTTTGTTTTCTTTTTCTTTATTATGAATACATACAACATAGAATGAGCGCTATGGCATGTAAGAAAGAGGGAGAGGGAAAGAATAAACTCTATTAGAATCAAATAATATCACAGTGAATAAAATACTCTGAAAAATAGTAGCAAATGCCTTACTTTCATCAAATACCAGCGCACATACTGTTGGTCTTATGTATAAAGGCCCTAACTCGCATTTTGATAAAATCACCTTAAATTTTTGTGAAGAGGTGTATTTATGTTAAATGCATTGGACTCACAAAAAAAAAATCAATTTCGAAAAAGTGTGACTTAGGGCCTTTCTACATGAGACCAACGATACATACATACAATTTTGAATGGTAAATAAATTGTTGATGCTTTATTATCACTGCATTTTGACACACAAAGATGAATTTGAACAATTTTAATTCTTTTAATATGTGTGTATCTACATTATCGATGCCTATGGTAAGAATAAATAGTTTTATTTGCTATTTACAACGTATGGACTACAGTGCATAACAGAAGTAGATTCCTTAATGTACAAGGCAGCACATGGAACATTCAACTTTAAGCAATTGTTTCTATGTGATGTGATAACTTTGCGAAATAAAACTTACAAAAATTGCTATTTTGGTCTGCAATAATACACATTCAGTTTTAGACGTTAAATTAATATATAAGTTATTCAATATTCTACCTGAGCGTATCGTATCTTGCAAGAGCTATCGAATAACAGAGTGATAATAATAGACATTGTTACCTAATCGCACTACATTTTCTTGGGTAGAGGCAGTCGAGCAACATAAGCAGTCGATTTATTGTGCTCTCCTCAACTTATGTTGGGCATCTGCTTAATCTATGTTGCCTTGGCAAATTGTTTGGATAATTCTTTGCTTATTACTTGATTAATATCCCTATGATTTCTTCTTCATGTGTACTGGTGAACTGTTACCTTATCACGGGATCTACATATCCGGCTGGAGTCCGTACCTACTCTAAAACAAACTTTCTTTAAGTCTACGCTGAACTCTAGTTTATTTCAGTTGCTGTCCTCAGCTTACTTTTCGATAATCCCGACTACTGACTAATTCAAATTACATAACAAAGTTTAGATTATTCTTATAACAGAAGCAGTATCTTTAGGATCATTGTCCTATTGGAAGTAATAATCATGACGAATTCCGACTTCTTCCATACTTTATTTTTTATAGAATATACCCTTTCAAACAAATCTTACTAGCCTACGGAGGTCATCATCAAATATGTACATGAAAACTATACTACTTGGTGACTCAATTTTCCATTCAAAACTCGAGTTAGCTTCAAAAGAGCTGAGTGCTCTGATGGCCGTTTGTCTGTAAATATTTCTATCGGCCCATTTAATATCATTTCTTGTTAAAATTTATTAAGTACATCTTCCGATGATGAAAGATACACTCAGCTACTCGATTTGTTCGGTGATGATGCTCGCTGCTGAATCTTACTCCAGACTTCAAGAGTGCACCGATGATCTGGTTGGCAGTGTTCTAAACTTGGAATATCGATCATATGTGATATGATATGGCTTTGTATACTCCAACCACCGACGACACATTACAGAAACGTAACTATTCTAATATTCTATTCTTTTTAAGTTATTTATTGTAAGTAAATGATTGTGTTCACAATTCAAAAAAAATATTCTTGTACGGGAGGCAAAAGCATCAACTTTATGAATTTTTAACATATTTTTTTTTTATTTTTACTGCATACTGTAAGTACAACAATAATTACAATATATTGCCGCCATGTGTCTTTAAAATGCTGCGCATATAATCGGCAAGTGTTGGAAGGTTAATGTGCTTTTAAATTCAAGCTGTGCAGAATTTTGAGGTTAAAAACAGAAAAACAAAAAAAAAATTTAAGAATTCATAGTAAAAATTTATAACAACATACGGGTGAGCACAATTATGTTTACATTCATACTCATATCTACATACATACGTATGTAGTAGATTTAAATCGAAATTCAATTCATATATATGTATGTACATATGTAAGTATGTTCTTTTGGATAAATGCATAAGTACAGTAACGTGATCATCCATCTAGTCAGAGACTCATCTATAGTTCTCATTGAAGTACATAAATAGAGAAAAGAAATAAAGACAAACAAAGCGAAACTTGATCAAACATAAAAGAATTATATGATAAAGTGTAAATGAGCTCCGATTCGACTCGACGAAGAGTAGCCGTCCAGTGTTATTATCATACTCATACTACTTATATTCAAAGACTGAAGTACTCACCGTACTCATACTTAACAATACGCATAACATAACGTACTGAACAGAGTTCACAAGCACTATTTTTTAGAGATCATTCATTCAGTATTTTTAGAGATCGCGTTGTAGTTTTTGATGCCATAGACATATTTCGCTTAAGAATCAGCGTTGCCGCGACCAAAAAAATTTTATAACCAAAATTAAAATAAAAAACAACCAAATAAGGAAAAAAAATAACCAAAATATTTTTTAAATTTAAGGTTTAATACAAAACTTTTACTTTTTTCTGTGTAGTTAACCTTTGATGCCGGAATTAAAACGGGAGTGGCTAAAATTTTTTGAGTTTTAGAGTTAACCTCAATATCAACTGACAAAAATTTCAATGTCTTAGAAGTCATTGTTCAAGAGCTACAGGATGTTGTGTATAGGCAACATTGGGTAATGGTGTATGGTGTTATAAGCTGATTTTTTTTTCAAACGTGGTTTATTTCAATTTATGTATGCAAGGATACAAAACAATTTTTCAGAGAATTGGGACACAAGTGCACATTGCATCTGCCCCCTGTTCCCCATTTCACCTAATGATTATAAATATCATATCGTAAGGATTTTGTAGGCTGTGCATCATATACTCTTTTAAAGGGAATTGATTCTGAACCCATAGAAGGAGCTGGTGATGACGGGGTCGATGGAGAAGGTGATGAAGTTCCTGAATTCATTGCCAAATTGTCAAAAGGAGTGATGTTGGGTGAGCTCTCTTTTTCGCGACAACTATTGTGCTTGTTGTAGCATTCAATTATACCTGGACGAGGTATAGTTATGAACTTCTTGTCTTTGCGGTACCATCTCTTGCATTCACTTGCATTCTTACTTGCATAGTTTGAAACTTATTATCATCTCCTTCTCCTTTATTTTCCTTGTCAGTCGAATCATCCAAATCAAATTTTTCAATTTCATCCTGTGTCAGACCTTTTGGGCGCATATAAAAGAAGTTTTTGTTTTTCCAAATTTACTATAATACGCATATACGCAACACTACATTTACAAAATTATTAAAGACAAACTAAACAATATTTTCAAGCCGGGTTTTTTTTAATTACTCATCTACTCTTTTTAAAATAAGGTTTATTTTGTAAAATGAATTTGTCAATTTCGCTCTCGGGAGAATCACTATTAAATGTAAATTTAAGAAAAAATACACATTTACACATTCAAAAAAAAAAAAAACCAAATTTGCTTAAAAATAACGAAAATAGCAACGCTGTTAAGAATACGAATAAAAACTGACCATTTTTCTCTCTCTCGAGTGAGAACTCTCGCTTACCCAAAAAATCTTAGGGTACTCAAAACAGTTCACTAAAACCCGATTTTTTTCGTTGTGTACTTATCTTTTTAGTGTACTGTGTACACAAACACTAAAAAATAGTGTTTGTGAACTCTATTCAGTACGTTATGTTAGAGTTTGGGTTCATTTGTTGTGTACATGTTGTGTACGTAATGTATTTGTGTACAAGTTCACAAACACTTAGATGAAAGTTAAAAGTATTTTATCAGTCTCGTACATAACGGTTAGTGTACAGTATTTTTTCGAACTCTGATTTCAATACTGTTAACTCATTCATATTCAAAATTTCATGAGTAGCGAAAAAACGATTCCTTGCTGAGCTCTGGTACATACTGTTACGAAAGTGGAAATGGTGTTGTTAAAAATGATAAACAAAAACTCCAAAAACAAAACAGCGCACTGTTCACGTGATCAATGAATGAGTAGAAAAACATACCAACAAAAATAGAGTGCTTGTTTACAAGATCGATGAATAAACAAGGATAAGGGAACGAAGAAGTAAACAAGAAACAACAACGTGCAGTATTAAATAGGATAGACAAATAAATCAACAACAACTAATCTACCTGCTCGAATGTAAACAAGAAACAACAAAAAAATAAGAATAGGTTGTTTACATTTTTAGATTATTCCCGAAGGACGTCATCGTCCTTCAAGGGCATTCATCACACTGATGATCCAGTAATATAAAAGGCAAGTTAAAGCGAGCAGGGCTGAGTTTGAATTTGATCGTGTAAGACGACGTCACGTTGGTTGAGAATTAAAATCTATCGAGCTTTAATTCGGTCAGACTTGTGTGCAGACAAGTTGCGTTTGAGAAAACAGTTGTTAGTGTTGTACTTACAAAAAGGTTGTGAGAAAGAAGAATAACTAACAAGTGTTGTTGCTTACAAAAGGGTTGTAAGCAGAGTAGTATAAAGAACAAACACATATTGTGAAGTATCATTGTATACGTGAAACAAGTTCGAACAGTGGCACAAAAATTGTGCAGATAATAAAGAATTTATTAAAATCAAAACACATATTTATTTTTACTTTATTTGCAATCTACGAACTCATATTTTTAACGTTTTTAAAAAGGTAAAAACGTAACAATACATATATATTAACCTCAATCTTTCACCCATTGTTTATAAAATAATTAAGGAATTTCCCTTTAATTTGTTTTCGTAGCAGCATACTTACATATATACATATATATACATGTGCACATATAGATATGTATATTTGTTTAATTAATTTAATTAAATAAGTAATAAAAAATAAAATAATAAATTGGGAAATCATTTTATCACAAACGATCCTAATGGTGAAAGAGATACACAGTTTCATCGTGATCTGACATCTTTTATGGTTCATTACTATGTGCTATATAATGGCTGTCCAAAACTAAATCACAAAAATGAAAATTCTAATCTTGCTGGAGTTGAACCAACCTTACGTAAGAGATCCGATGATAATAGCGAGTAGAATTCTGTTACTATTTTTTATTTATGAACTTTTGATGATTTTTTGTTTGGTGAATAAGAGAATGTACCTTTTGTTTATTAACTTATATTATTTTTTTCTTTTTTGACTTCCTGTAAAACATTTACTTTAAATTTATGTTACTTTTTTTAAAAAATTTGAATTGCTTTTCATTTTATGAAACAAAATATGTATTAATGCTTATACAAATTTTATTTGGTGTTTTATTACGGCTCTTGTATCAGTTTATTCTATACATTATTTTGTTTTTACTTTTTTTTTTTTTTTGCAAAGTTGAAGGATATGAAATCAATGACTTTCTTTTCTATGTACATATTTCATGTCATTTTTTACACGGTTTTTCAGGAACGTCTCTACCGTGTAAAACCAGAATTAAGTGTCCTTTTATTACGAACATACATACACTAGCTAAAACCCGGTATGCTTCGCTACTCCTATCGATATTTATTTAATAAATGAATAATAAATAAAATTTATTTATTTATTTAATTTATTTATTATAATTTACATAGCACAACAAGATATGAATCTTATAAGTGATAGTGCTCTGTTTGGAATCATTAAGTTATAAAAAATTAATATCGAAATAAAACAAATTAACTAAAAAAATACAAAATTAATTTAATTAATATTAAGTTAAAATATAAAAAAAATATAATATAAAGAAATTTAAAACCCCAACAATAATGTTGATAGTTGCAAAATATTAAAAAATGTTACTATTTAGAAAAATCAATCTAAAAAACTAGGAATAAAAATATAACCGATATAAGCCTATAAAACAAATCACAAATCGTAAAAAATTTTATTTATGAAAATAATTTAAATAATTCATTTTTGTACGCTTTTGCATTGCCTAGATTCTGGATGTAATTTGGTAGGGAATTCCAAAGACTAGTGGTGTGTATAAAAAATTGTCTTTGAGACAAAAGAGTCTTGAATCGTTGCTGAATAAAGTTTCTACCCCGATAAGAACTAGCAAATTTAATCCGACAAAATATATATTCCGGCCGTTCCGTGTAAATTATTTTATGAAGTAAAATGAGGTATTTCATTTTCAAGAGATTAGCAAATTTTACATAAAGAATCCGGCGAGCCAAATGAGAATTGTGATCACGACGACCTTTATGAGAGACTATGTTATTAAATGCCAAGTTAAGTTTACGGTTGTCACCACAATCACAGTTCGCGTAGATTTCACACCCATACAAAAGTACCGGAATGAAGTACGTCTTAGCAAGTTGCTTACGAATGACAAAAGGAGTCGAATCAATAACAGTCCACAAGTTCCTAAGCATACTATAAATTCTACCAACAACGATAAATATATGGTCAGACCACGATAAACTGCCATTAAAGACAATACCTAGATTTCTTGCAGATTTGACAAAGTCAATTTCACTACACTTGATGCACAATTCAGGCATGACAAATGATATGTCGGTCCTCGAAAGTATAATACATTTAGACTTAAATTGATTGATGCAAAGTCGAGTGGCCGAGGCCCAGTTGTCAATCCTAACCAAATCATGATTAATGAAATCCAAACAAGAATAAATATTCTCCCTAGAATTACTAGTATAAAGCTGCACATCATCAGCATACATATGAACATTACAATGAACCAAGACATCCGGTAGATAATTTATATACATACAAAACAACAGAGGCCCAAGTATTGATCCCTGGGGAACACCTCTACTAATATTAAGTAGATCTGAGATATTGCCATTAAGATGAACTTTTTGAAATCTATTTAACAAATAAGAATAAATAAGATTACAGGCAAAATTTGAGAAATAAAACAGTTTCGGAACTTTTTCAATAGAACTTCGTGATCAACTGTGTCAAAAGCCTTAGTGTGATCAAGCAGAACCACTGTCCCTCCTTCTAATGAGTGGCTTTATCTCCGTATTAAACCACGGCTGTTGTTTCGGCCTGATGCACTTGATTCAGACAGGAATGCATCTGTCATAGATTAAACGTACCTCCTCCTGAATAAATGACAATTGGTCATTCGCATTTCCCAGTGTATATACCTGGTCCCAAGATACATCATTCAATTCAATATTCAAAGTCGCATAATCCAAGTTCCTGAAATCACGATATGTAATACATTTGTCCACAGCACAAGTTACAGGTGTATTATTATTAAGAAAAAGAAGATCATGGCTAGAGAAACAAGAAGCTGAAATTTGGTCATATAACTGTACCCTTTGAATATGGTTCACAAATACAAGGTCAATCAAGCTGAATGGAGGTATGTAGGTGTCGACACATTTACAGGACTAAGATGAAGTGAACGCATTGCTGCAATAAGTGGATTATCAAGTAGACGGTTGTTATTAAAATCGCCTACGACAACTATGACGTCATATTGAATGGTAATATACTCAAGAATGGAAATAAAATGATCAAGATTCACACTAGAAACAAACCCAAAAGAAGTTTCTGATTATCGACACTTAAAATTTCCAGAAACAAGTATTCAATTCCACTCGCAATTTGGGTTAATAATTTGTCCTTACAAAGTATACCGTTCCGAACATAAATTGCGACTCCACCATCCCTAGCTCTAGGTTCAATCCCATCAACTATGATTCCCCTATTCAACCGGAAAAACTTAAAGCCCTGTAAGTTAAAAACTGAATCTGGAACACCTAAGGGAAGCGAATCTATCTATATATATAAAAAGGAATGTGTGTTTAATTGCTTGTGGGTTTGTTTGTTTGAAGGCTATACGGCTGGGCCGATTTCCTTGAAATTTTAACAGCACCTTCGGTTCGTAGCCTCTCTCCTACGAAGCGTGCATCGCGTTAATACGACGTATCATCAGTTCTTGATCTTGATGATTGGGATCGGTTTCTTCTAAGAGGTGCATCACGTTGATCAGTTGTCTCAACAGCTCTACACGTTGATGATCGTACCCTCTCTCGTTCTACACGTGCATTAAGTTGATCTGGTGTCTCAGCAGCTCTAGATGATGATACTCGTAGTCTCCCTCTCTTTCTACACGAACATCTCGCTGGTCTGGTGTTTCTGTAGCTACTGCTGTTTGCGATCGTATTATTTCCCTTTCTAAACGTTCATCACGTTGAACTCGAGGCTCAGCGGCTCCAGAAGTGGACCTTTCAGCATCACGTTCTTCGGGAATTTCGTCAGCCCTTTATGATTGTAAATTAACTGCATTTTTGATGCGTTTAGAAAGCGGCATTTTTTGGTGGCGTTATTTTGTTTTTAATTTATCGCAACATGATCACTCGCAAAATAAATGTTTAACTCGTTTCGAATCTGGGATTCAAATGATTTGTGAAAAAGATTATAAGTACTATTTAAGTACTTCCTTTCAATCATTATTAGACAAATATACAATAACAGGTAAAATTATTTTTATTTTTAAGATAAAAAATTTCGGGCAAAAGAAAACGTTTAATATTTTTTTATAGGGTGACCATAAATGACCCGATCAAAAAGGTTTGGTCTGTTCTATATAACCACATGTAACAACTGGTTATTAAAAAAGTTATGTATGCTGTAGGTAGTTAATAAATTTAGGCAGTATAGTGTCATCGATGGTCTGTGTCAACTAGAGGTGTGTACAAGACATATAAAATTCCACACTATTGCATTTTTCTCAAGGCCCAAAAAAACAACTGCGCTTGTGAACCATTGTACAACAGTATAAAAGAGAGTTGTGTGAAGCGTGCAACAAAAATTGCATTTCTTTTTTTGCTCTTGGCAACCGAACATCTTCGTCGACGCCAGCATTGCCAGTAACTTTTTTAAACTTATTATTTCTGGGGAAAATTTTTTTTAGAGTTTATGGTGAAAGCCAAGGATGTATACTATAATGGTTTTGTTTTTTAACGCAATTTTATTTTCATTTTCCATAATAAATTTTTTTTTTATTTTTTGTTTTCTAACTGCAGAATTGTTTTTAAATTATTATATTTAAATCACCTTACGTTGGTGGGTATACTTTTTATTTCTTGAGAAAAACCTTTTTTAAACTACTACTTTTTTTACACTACTGATATTCGTATGGCAATACTGAAAATGTAGCTTCAGTAGAAAAATATGCCTTTACAACACAAAGCATAGTTTCGTTACTTCACAGACAAACGAGTGCTGTTGTGTACATTGAATAAATGAGAAAAACACATTTCAGTGCACTCGTAAAATGAAGATCAACAGAAAAGAGTACACTACAGTATTGCATTCGGTGAATGGTAACCTAGTCGAATGTCTTGTGCACACTTCTAGTGTCTACTGTTAATGCCACCTAAGTTACACATGTCCCAAACATATAATGACATAGGAATGGTAATGAACAGGCAAAGCAGTTATATGATGTTTAGTATTTACTTTCTGTCTAAGAATTCTTATAAAAATTAATTCCATTTATTTGCCTTACCCGAAATGTTCATATGTGTGTCAAAGATTCTAGATTGTAGCTCTAATAGTTTTCCATGTACACGAACTTTTATATCATATAGTCCGACAATTTTTTTCCACAAATTATTATATGGATTTCAGCATTGCATAAATATAAGAAGTTATAAATTAAATTCATATGGGAAGTAACACGCCCCTTTTCCTAGTCAGCGAATTTTTATCTAAAATATTCATATTGATACAAAAGTGGATTCGACAAAATTTCAGGACTCTAACTGTTATATTTTCTTAGCTATTTTGATTTAATATTTTTATAGGAGGTGACACGTCCATTACAGCAAGTCTGCCCATTTTGTTCATATAGATGTCAAAGTTCATGTACAATTTGAGAAATCTAGCTGTTGCAGTTTATGAGATATGTGGTATGTGGGCGTGGAACCTTGCCTACTTGAAATTTAAAAATAAAAAATTGCCTATAGTTCGTTCCAGACATACAGGAAGGTACTGTTAAAATTTCAAGAAAATCGATCCAGCCGTTTAGCCGTCTATAAACTTCAAACAAACAAATAAACATACATTCATTTTTATATATGTACATACCTATGTATATAGATATAAGTATAACATAAAATACCTTAATGGAAATCTGATGACAAATTGAAACGTTATGTTTTCTAGAAAAGAGATGAATTTTGAAACGTTGTTATCTGCTACGACCAATTGTTTACTAAAACAGGCAGGAATGTGACTTCAGAATTTGAGAGTATTTTTACATCCTTTCCAAGGCAAATCACTGATGAAGCAATATGTGTACCATGAGTGAGAGAATGCACAGAAAAATTGTCGATGTAGAGCAATACAGTGGAATTGTACTTGAATATTGTAGTCTGATAAATAAATTCAATCGGTTTGGACGGTCTAAACAATAACATTAATTTGCCAGATGTAGTCTGGACACTAAAGGAGTGTCCACGACAAAGTATGTGCTGCAGACTCTTTGGAGAGTGATTTGAATTCATTGGTTGATAATTAAGAAGCCATTGTAAATTAAAAAGATTTCACCAAATAAATCCTGTAATTATTTAAGTTCTTGTTGTAAGGCGAGATATCTGAAAAACTAGTTATTTTTCCTCGAAAGTCTAAAAAAAAATTTTTTTTTTAAATATTGCATTGAATATTTTTCTTTTTATCCATATTCCTGTTGACTGAATGTATTTTTCATGAACATATTTTTGTTTAATACTCTTACATGTATGTATTTGGGAATATAAATTTCTTGCATATAAAAATTGTATATCAGCTTTCGCAAAGATACTACGCTTACATACATGTGTACATGTACTACATATGTATAGACATGAAGAACAACAAAAAAAAATACATACCAACCTAATAAACAACAAAAAAATAAGTACAAAACTAATAAACAAGAACAAACAGAACAGAAAAATATTTATGTAAATAAACAGAAATATCTATATATGTATGTATGTATGTATATGTATATACATTTGTATATACATATGTATGTATGTATGTACGGAATAAACCTTTTTAAAATTTACTGCATAAGTTGTACTCTTTAAGTTTTCGTTGTTTTGATTTTTGTTTCTCCTTTTTATTGCTGCAAAGGTGTGTCGCTTTAGAAACTACACCAAATAAAGCTGGTCTACCACTAGTCATATCTAGTCAACTAGTTAAACTGAATAGTAAAATAAAAAAAGAAAATCAAAAACAGACAAAAAAAATTCATGAAAAAGCCTTACAAGACATTGTAACAAAGAAACTACAAAAAAGGCATAAAAATACAAGTATTAACGAAATAGAAACAAAAACTTAAAGGAAAAGAACTTATCCATAGCTGTGGTAGTTTATTTTTTTTCTTTTTTTTTCTCATATAAGTGTTGCTGCGGCTATTTACGTGGTAACATTGCTCATAATATTCTTATCCGTCCTTACCAACTCAAAATAAAATGCTTTACTTCTCTCCGTCTATGTTTCTTGTTCTCTTTCGCTCTTCCTTTCTTTCTTACTGTTTATATTTTTATTTTGTTACCCGGTATCCATTGCACAATGGGTCTCAATGTTTCTGCAATCCAGCTTTTCATTTTAATATTAAATATGCCGTTAAAATAATTACATTATTTTGTCATTAGACGACATTTGTAACCTGCATCCGGCCAGGGACCAGAGTAACTATTATAACTTTTATTGTAAAACCCAGAAAATAAAAGTTAGTTTTTGTGGGTAATTTTTCGAGCAGAAATAAAATTTATTTTTGTTTTAATTCATGATATTATTATTCATAATATTTATTAAAAAAACTTCTTTAAAACAATAAAGTAATTTATGTTAAAAATTATAAAAATTAAGTTTTTCAATAAAATTAAAAGTCAAACAAATTAAAAATCAACAAGAACCTTTTTTTTATTTATTCAAGTCAATGGACAAATTCCTTATTGATTAATAACAAAAATAGTTACGAAAAAAAAAAATTAAATACGATTACAAACAGTTTCTCCAAAAATACAAGTAATTGTTGCAATAAAAATATGAAAAGTTACGAATTGAGAAAAACAATAATTTTCCCGTTTTATAACGCAAGAATTTACAGAAAAGTCAACAAAGTCTGACAAATAATTAAATTGACGGCAAATTCTAGTGAGCGTATCAGCAACAGCATAATTCTGCAGAATTGAATATAAATAGGATTATAACAGCGGAAGTTACAACAAGGAATATTAAATTTAACAGATCTTAATAGAAATTCACAGCAAATATTACCTTTATTAGGTTAATCATAAAGGATAAATTCAGCATTGTTCGACAACTCTTAGGGGTAGGCAATATTGTTAATGCCAGTCTGCTAGTATTGAAGGCAAATCCAAATAATTTCATCTCAGGCCACGCAAACAGAAAAGTAGAAATTGTTTCTGAACAGATTGAATGTGTTCGCATTATAAACATTATAATGAGGATCCCATACAATGGGTCCATACTCCAAAATTGGTCTGACAATCAATACAAATAGCTGTTTCGTAATAAATGGATCAGAAAATTCTTTTGCCCAGCGTTTTATGAAGCCTTATTTACAGTCAAAGTGACATCATCATTAAAGTTTAATTTTGTGTCTAACAGGATCCCAAGATCCAAAAAGAGTCCAATTAATGACCTCCAAGCAAGTACTTTACCGCAATAAAATTATTTCTAGAGAACCGCATACATTTGGATTTTTTTAATATTCAGCTTCATCATGTTGTACTCGCAACACAAAAAGAAGTTAAGGAGATCATTTTGAAGATACATTTATAAGATCGATTAAATTACTGATGGAGAGAAAAACATTTACATCGTCAGCAAACATCAAGATATTGGTAAAATTAATTATGTTGAGAAGATCGTTTATAAACAGCGAAAACGTGTTGGCTTATTAGACTGAAGGTCCGAGTTCAAACCCTAGGTCAGACATCAACGACTTCCTCTCATCAGATTTCTGCCAAAAACTCTGAGAGTATAAATGAAATTGCCATGAAGGTTTCTCAAAAAGTCTTAGGTCGTAATCTTGACTGAAGGGTTGTCATGACCAATTATGTATGTATGTATGTATTTTTTAAAATTTAAATTTTAAACTATTTTTTATTGTGATTTCAAAAAAGCAATCGAATTCAGAAATATGGTATACCAATAATTAAATATGAAAAACAAATTGGATAATTTATGCCAAATAATTTAAGAAAGCTACTTAAATAATTGTTGTAAGCAATAATGCGAATTCCAAAAAAAAGTAAAAACTTCACTATTTTGCTATTAATTGTAGTCGCGGAGCTATCTATCTTATTCACATCTTCTTGATTCTTATTTTGTTGGGACATACATTATATATGTAGTTTTTATATATATTATATATATATATATATATTTTAGAGAATATATGAATAATTTTTGATCGCTAATATTTTACTTATTGGTTGCCATTGTGCATAACCCTGTATGTATAGGTTTAACTTTGGTTTTTGCCAATGCTTTCAGCAAGTTTAAACTGAAACTGTAAGCTGAAAACAGCAGCAAAAATGTATAAAAAAAAAACGAAATAACATAAAATTTCGGTCTGAAGGCAATTTGTAGTTTTGTAGCCGTATTGTATTTAGAATAATTTGCTTTAAGCCTTAATTCAAACTCATGTTTTTAGGATCGAAATCTTGGACTACGATACACAGTAATTCAAATGAAAAGTATCAAAGGAAAACTGAACTGTAAAAAAAGAAAAAAAAAAAACAAATCCAAGACTAAAAACCTAACCAGATTAAACTCGATGTTCGAGTGACTGCTAAAATTATACAAATGCTCTTGACGATTTTGTCTCAACGACCCATTAATTTGCCAAAACTACAGAGACATTCCAGCGGTAAAGGCGAAATATATTCAACGATAAATGTAACAGTCACAACTATAATAATTGCAACAAAAGAAAACCTCATCCAGTATAAACAATTTCACAGATCAATAGAAAAAACGGAAAAACAAAAAATGAAATGAAAAATTAACAAAAAAAAATTTCGTTTAACAAACATGCATACAATTTGCATATTTTGGTTACAGATTAGATTAAATGATAATGATAAATAATTTCAGCATTTATTTGTATTTGTTACAACCCAATATTTAATTTTTAACACTGTCCTTTGTATACTGCAGCTACACACAAAAATGACCCTGTCAACCACCTACATCACCTACATTATGAAGCGCAAAAAAAAAAGAAACACAAACAATCCCATGGTACATATGCTCACATACGTTGACTTGTGAATTAAGGCGGCCATAGTTTAGCAGCCCTACAATACTATGTACTAGAGGTGTGCACAAGACATTCTCCAAGCTTACCCTTCACCGAATGCAATACTGAATTGTACTCTTTTCTGTTGATCTTGATTTTACGAGTGCACTGAAATGTGTATATTTCTTATTTATTCAATGTGTACAACAGCACTCGTTTGCCTGTAAAGTAACGGAACTGTGCTTTATCCTGTAATAGCATATTTTACTATTGAAGCCACATTTTCAGTATTGCCATAAGAATATCAGTAGTGTAAAAAAAGTAGTAGTTTAAAAAAAAGGTTTTTCCCAAGATATAAAAAGTTGAAATGGCAATGCTGGCGAACAAACAAAGAACAAAACATTCAGACCTTTCTTATTCATGGTTATGCGTAGGTTACGATTTTACGTACGCGGATGATTTATAAGAAAAGACTAATAATTACAAAAATAGTCTGTTTTGTATGAATGTTTTTGGTTTTATTATTTTTATTACTTTTTCATAATTACTCTACTATTTTTTTGAAAAATGAAAATGAAATTGCGTTAAGAAACAAAAACATTTCAGAATACATCCTTTGCTTTCGCCATAAACTCAGAAAAAAATTTTCCCCAGAAATAATAAGTTTAAAAAAGTTACTAGCAATGCTGGCGTCGACAAAGATGTTCGGTTGCTAAGAGCAAAAACAGAAATGCACGTTGTGACTCTATGAAGAGTACAATATTTTTGTTGTGCTCTTCCCACAACTCTCTTTTATACTGTTGTACAATGGTTTACGAGTGCAGTTGTTTTTTTGTACACTATCTTTGCTTCACACTTATTTATATTTGCAGCTGCAATCAATATTCGGTCTTAAAAATAGTGCAATATGTACAATTTTATATGTCTTGTGCACACCTCTAGTATGTAGTAAAAAAATTTTCTCATAAAATTGTGCATCCCTTTGGGAGAGGGCCTGATAATGTTAGGCTTATTTTGACCCAAAGGATATTAAATGTATATAAATCGTGTTTTGAAATGTGGAAACAGAAGGAACAATTTTAATGTTATTTTTCTCTTTTAAGAGCACAGTTTTTGTACCTGTGATGGATAAATTAAAGTTTCATATCTTCAACAACATTCAAATACAGGTAGTCCCCGACTTATGACCGTGCGGCTTACGGCTATTCACACTTACGACCATTTCTTTCTAATTTTTTTCATGGCAAATACTTAAAAAAGACAAATATGTAGTTACGGGGAATTCCTAAAATATAAATTTTATATAAATAAGTAAATGTAAATATAAATTTTAGGTAGTTTCATTTCTCCTGACCCTCAAAGTTAGTAGTACAGTATGTAATTTTTTCTTAAATTTTTTTTATTAGAGATTATATTTCCGAATTCATCGACTTACGACCGACGAGCAGAAACCTTTCTCGGTCGTAAGTCGAGGAATACCTGTATAAAATTTTGCTTCAATTTGTTTATTCAATATATTTATCCAAATATGGAAAACTTATTTTATGTGAAATGAAAGATTATTATAAAATTACCTCATAGAAAATGCAACTCTTATGACCTTTTCATTATTATTTTCCAAAATATAGAAATTTAAATATTGGTATATCAAATTCGTGGTGAACGCATTAATAGTGATTACAGTACTATGTATTATAAAATAAAATGTTTAAAATAAATAAATACAAATCGAATTTGAAGTGAAGTCTATATTGGAAAAAAGCCGATATTTATGTTACCGACAATATGGAGTACCACTAACTGTTGTGACCAAGAATGATTTGTAACGTACTGAAATCGGCTACCGGCAATCATTTTGACTGACATCTCTTCGATAAAATATATGGGTTTCCATTGGTTGTAAATCCAGTCTTGCCGTTCTCTTGCCCATAATAGCCGTTTTTTCTTTTGTGTTCCAGTTAGGTGATGTGAGTCTAAATTTGAGATGTCGGTAGGAGATACCCACAGTAAAGTAATAAGAAGGAAAAATTAAGCTTATCATAGAGATTGCCTCAAAGCATTATGATGTAGGGTTGCATGTCCGCAAAGAGCTTAGGGCAACTATGTTTTATAGAATTAACGGCAAATGCTTCGCAGTACATAACTATTATAAAAATTATTTAGTCTCATACGAATAAATGTTTCAGCATGTCTCTAAAGCTACAAAAAATGTCAACTCCAGACTTGAATCCTAACGTGTCGGTTTGGGCTATTATGAAAAGATGGCTTAGAGGTGATCCCCAAATAACCATGCCTTGTCTTAAAAGAGTGATACAGAAAATATGGGATTAAATTACTCCTCAAGAAACCCTGCTCTTGATAGACTCTATGCAAAGGTGATGTTGCAAAATATTGATCCCAACTTTTAACGTAGTACGAAACTATATTGATCACTGTTTTTTAAGTTTATATTTTTTTTAGTTAAATGATTGAATTAAACTTTGAATTTGCGATTTAAATAAAGAATTATTTTGTGTTTAATAAATGTGTACATTTGTTTTAATCGGTCCCATAACATGGAAAATATAAACAAAAAGAAATAGCGTACGAAACTCAAGTTGTTAGGATGGTATGCATATGAATATAAGAATAGCCATGAGAAATTTTCAGTTTTTTTACAAAGATTTCAATATAATATCATGAGAGTTAAGTAATGATAGTGGCCTGCGGTTGAAAAGTAAAATTTAATAAAGGATTGTGCCGCTTTAAAGTCAATAACATCTAGACTTTTTTTGTAATTCGATAAGTTGGTTATTCACTCGATATGATGAAGGAACATTTCGGGATCCTCAATAGATATGAATGGCGGTGTATTCAAAAATTCCTTTTTTATTTCTTAAACCCTCCAAACTTGTTTTATTTGACAAAAACTCTTTTTTTTGAACTTTGCGCAAAAATTTCTGGATTACACCAATATTTCTGACCCGAAATCCAAAATTTAAATTGTGTTGGAAAGGGAAGAGATGGGCCTTTTAAGCGGTAAATATATGTCTATTATTCGACTTAATATGCTATGAGATTTAATGAGGTAAAGTTAGATAATTTTAATCTTTTTTATATTTTTTAACTTTAAGAAAAAATATAGGATAAGTGATAACATGTATAAATCTTAATTCAGCAGCTCCACTTTTACCCGGTACATTTTTTTGCGATACAAAATTAGATAAAACCCTGAAGAGTACTTCCTATCATTTGTCGTGAAATTTTAAATACTTGTAAAAGCTATGTATAAGTATTTTAAATGCAATGTTTATATCAATTTGCTTTTTTTCTCTAAAAGAAATTCGATAGCATTTTTACTTGTGAGGTGTTTTTATTTTTAGGACATACCGTAGGTTTATGCCACAGGAAGTTTATAAAAAGTTTTTCTTACAGATTTCCATGGTTTCTAGACTCTTTACATTGCTGATCCGTTTTAATATTTTTTTTACTTTGATGTCAGCTCTGTCAAGCCTTACACAAAACGGGAATTATGAAATTCCGTCTTGATTTCTAGTATTGAAGACGCTTGTAATTTTGGTATTCTGATTAATAAGAGTAGCTTTTTCTCTCTCTCATGTCCTCGTAGACGCAATGCCTTTCGCATTGATTTGTTAGCCAGTAAAAGATTATAGCGTAGCTATAGAAGTAGGGTTTTACTATTTTCGTATATTTTAGTTTCATCTATTTTTCCGCGACGTTAAGCGACAGTTTTTAGAGACTTCAACGTCGTTCATATAATGATTATGTCAGTAATACAAACTTCGATTAATTTAAAAAGAATAAAAAAAAAATGTTGAAAATAACAAAATCTTTATAAAATTGAATAAAATCGTTCATTTTAATACCGCAGAACTTTGTCAACGCTTTTACAAAATTATTTGGAGTTATTTAGTATTTATTGTTGCCTGTGCTGTACTTAATGACGATGATTTGATTGTGTTGAGGAATGGAAATGGCATCATTTAAATATGCTCCTTTAACGTCTGTAGACGTTGAGCGTACATTTTCAATGTATAAAAACTTTTTTTGTCCAAACAGACAGAGTTTTCTTTTTGGAAATTTAAAAAAAAAAATTTTTTTGTTTATATAAATAAGAATCTAAATTAAATTTTGTTGTATGAAAATATATAACGCACTGACTTCTTTTAAGATAAATATTTATTATATAATTTAATAATATCCTTATATGTACCCATTACATACATTAGCGAGCGCAAAAAATGCAATGCTGGGTAAAATTATCTTTAAGTGCGATAATTTTCAAAAAAATGGTGACCAGTTCAAAATATTTCTTTGGGTTATTAATCCCTACAGTTATAGATACCTATTATCAATAACATTATGTAAATATTTTTAATTAATGATATATTATTTTATCATTTATTAAAAAGAGTGCGAATTTCATGGGAGCAATAAAAATGCAACAGCATAAATTTTAATGTGTTTATTTAAATTAAATAGTAATTCTTACAAAAAAATCTTAAAATTAATATTTAGTGGCGTAGCCTTTTTTTTATGACTTCTTGCAACCTAGAAGGCATAGAGTCGACTAAAGCTATTAATGTGTTAATGGATATTTTCTCCCATTCACTTTTCAAAATTTCTTCTAATTGCCTCTTATTTGACGGATGTTTCCTCTTAACTTCCCGATCTAATAGCTCCCATAGATTTTCTATGGGGTTTAGATCGGGAGACTGTGATGGCCAATCCAAAACATTGAGTGAGCTAAGTCATGAACCACTGATAATATTTGTTTGCGATATAGTTTCGGAACGCAGGGAAGTACGTCGGTGTCACCTACTAAATTGAGTTTAAAGTCTGGAAAAGTAAAATATGAGACTTTTAGTAAATTAGAGATTGTACCTGATTGTAATTTTTTGATTTTATCTGTCCGTCCATTAATACAGTTCATGTACTACGGTAAACTAAGCATTCAGAAAACAGCAACAACAACACCATAGCGTGCGGGTTTCTTGTTTACCTCTATTCTGACCCAATATTTACATTTATTTGTACACATATTTGTATAAGCATTTAATAACTTTAGATTTTATTGTTTAACAATAAACAATGACTATAGAAACTAACTAACTAAACTAGAGAAAATAATTTTATTACACGTGTGTGTGTTATGTGTGTATGTCATGTAAAATCTATTTAGATTTCCTGTCAAATTTTAAGTACGCTAATCGATATTCATCAATATTAATTTCATCATAGAGAATATATTTATGCATTTCAATGCATGCTGATTTCTCTTCACAATTAATTAACTGGAACAAGAAAGAAACGAATTTAATTCAACCAAATATAGTCTTTTAAACTCTAAACGGATGGAATCAGTTGAGAGCTACTATACCCATTTAAACAATGTTGGGCATTAAGTTGATACTATATTTTCGAACCACAAACGTGTAAAATATTAAAATAATAGCCATGTAAATTTTACACGAACGCAATACTTGTAAAAGCAAGTCAAATAATCAACCCAACAGATTACTGTGAAAAGGAGTTTTTGAAAAGGCTTTGATTCTGATTGTTTTAGGAATTCGAATATAATCAGTTCTTAAAATCCCAAAATAGAAAAGAAAAAAATGACAACAGAAGATATAAGATTTCGGGATCAGGATTTCGAAATCTCGGTTTCCCGAACTTTGACAGTTGATAACGGCCATCGTTTTGGTACTACGTCTGTTAAACTATTGTCATTTCATCAAATCAACATGGATGGATATAATCAGACGTCGGCACAAAGCAAACCTGATAAAAATGTGACTAGTTGACCCAGTGGAAAATTGTTAGTAACAACCTAATATTTTCAAGTGTAACGTAATAATATGTTTATGTAGTAGAAAATATACAAAAAAATTACAGCGCCAAATCCCTAAAGATTGCGTATTTAACTTGACAAATATTCTACCAAAAATCGAAATCATTTCTCGTTGTTATTAGTGAATCCCACTGTAATATTTCTTTGGGTGTATAATTTAAATCTGAAAAAAAGCGACAGAAACCTTCTTCTTTCAAAGCTGACAATCAACTGAATGCATTTTTACGCTCTTTTTTACGAAAATTGCTGATTTTCGTGTCCTATGTATGTAAAATGCCGGAGATGTTCAGCCCCCGGGAGGCTGCAAATTTTAAGATAGTTTTAGCAAAGTGGATGTTCTCTTCAGACAGTGTACTCCGATCGCTATAAATGTCCTACTGAGGTAAACGATCAGTAAAGATCGACCAACATCTACAAGTTATATCCTCTCAAAGTAATTAATTTTTTAGAGTTTCGAAGATTGCAATTAAAATAAAAGAAATCGTTTCCTTTTATGTCTTTATAATTTACATAAATATATCCCTTATTTATTTAAACAACAACACAATGTTTATTGATAACACAGCGCTATCAACTTTGTTTGGTTATCCCTTATCACCAAAATCAAACATCTTCAAAAATACTTCAATTTTTATAACAATTTTTAGTCTACTACGGATCACCGCGTAACCCAAAGTTGACAAATATGACATTTGAAAAACACTTAAAACGCCAGCCTTAACCGTTCATTTAGAGCAGCGGTCGGAGAAATTTTTAATCATTAGCCCAAAATATTTTAGTGTAAGTTGATATTAGCCCATGGCGAAGAGCAAAAAAAAAAAAACGTGCGATGTAGTGGTTTGAAGATCTCGCTGTACAAGTATTATTGCTTACGCAAAGGGTTTGAGAGGACAATGATAACTAGCAATTATTGTATTCGTTAAGTATGAGCAGAGAATATTAGCGAACAAGATCAAGTTGTAAAGTAGTGTGAAAAATAAAGAGTTTAATTTGAAAATAAAAAAATATGAGTTTTCACTTTGTTTGCAATCAACGAACTCATATTTTAAACGTTTAAAAAGGTAAAACGTAACAATATTTTTTACTCACAAAAGTCATTTGGGGTATTTAGAGGGAGAAAAAATGTTAAAATGTTTTGCAAATCAAATGTGTTGTTCGAAGCAACAGATATGAAGGACGAAAATATAAATCAACATTTATTTCGTTTTAAAAATGGAGAAATTTGGAATATTTTTAATTTCTACAATCAAAATTTTAAAAATTCCTAAATATTTAATTACACTACGCGACGAAATAAAAAAAATTAAATACACCCGGCTAATGACATAGGGAAGGTTGTAAGTTTTGTTGAGTAGATCACAAAAACTTTTTTCTTATATTTCTCGAACCTCCAAACTTTTTTATTTGACAAAAACATTTTTTTCACTTTACGCACAAATTTCTAGATTACTCAAACATTTCTGTCCCAATTTCCAAACTGTAAATCTTGTTGGAAATGGGAGAGATTGACTTTTAAAACTTTATTATTATATCTATTATTTCTAATTTATTTGATGAGGTAAACTTGAAAAAAGTGAATTTTTTTATAATTTTTTAAAGTATGTCCGTTCATGTTAGCGAATTTTACTTAAAAAATATAAAATAAATGAATGACATTTTAAATGTGCATTATGTTGTGAAGAGATTGACACTTCGTTTGATCAAATCGGACAAAAAGTACCGTAGTTATTATTTAAATAGTTTAACAGTCGTGTTTTACTTTATATATATGTCATCTCATCAAAAGAACTTTTAGTTCAAAAATTTTCAGAAGTTTTGATGGATTATGTCTGTTAATCGGAAAATATGTTAATTTCACGTTTGAGCGACCACCAGAAGTTTGCCAATGTTTGCGCAAAGAGAAATAATAATATTTGTAAAAACACATATTTTAGTTGAGTCCTGGAAGTCGTACAAACGTGAAATTGACACATTTTGCGATAAACAACCAAGATCCATCAGAATATCTGAAAATTTTTGAACTAAAAGTTCATTTGATGAGATGACATATATAAAATAATAATTACGGCAATTTTGATCTAATTTTATCGAATGATGACTCGATCTCTTCACAAGAGCACAGAGTATTATCACTTATCAAATATTTTTTTATTAAAGTGGACAAACTTGAAAAGATATGAAAAAAATTCGAATTCCAAGTTTACCTTATCAAATATCATATCATATTAAGTTGAATAATAGGCATATATATTCCGTTTTAAAGGTCAACCTCTCTCCTGTCCAACAAGATTTAAATTTTGGAAATCAGGTCAGAATGTTTGAATAATCCAGAAATTTGTGCATAAAGTAAAAAAAAAAGATTTTGTCAAATTAAACAAGCTTGGAGGATTCGAGAAATATAAAAAGATAACTAACTGTACAACGTGGACTATGTAGTTACTCGGGTGTATTTTCACTGTCTCACCGTGTTATTATTCGAAAGGTAGGTGATTTTATTCGAAATGTGGGTGTATATGCAGTTTCCTGTGCAAACGGTAATTAAGAAGCTAAAGGGCCGTTAAATTTGGGTTTAGTTAAAAGTACTTATTTTCGTTGTATTATATTCTATTTAGATCAATTAAAGTAAAATATATGGCAGTGCCGGAGAAATGTCGATAAAATTGCTCAATTAAACAAGTTTTTTTTAAAGCAGTGGCAAAAATGTTTCTTGTTAAAAGTTGCCAATATTTTTTAATAAAAAAAATTATTAGTTCTTTTTATTATATATTTAAATTTATTATAAATCATCTCAGTATAAAAAAAAACCCACCCCGAAAACTAGAAAAGAAACTTAAATGAACAAAACAGACGAACAATCTGAGAGGAAGTTTTTTAGTAATACATATACTATGTTGTCCCTTTCACATTAAATTGGCAATGTCTAAAATTCCACGTTGGCTCTGTTTACTCTGTGCTATTGAGGACTCACGACTCATAACCTCTTCGGAGCATTTGTCCATCTTCGCCCTGTCTGTTCTCCCTTATTTTACATCTGGCATTTAAACATCTAGTTTGTTTTTTTCCTTCTCGTAACAGTTATGCTATACTGATGTTGTTTGTTTACCTTTGTCTTGTTAGGTTGCTTTTGTAAGCGTAACAATACACTGTCATTGCGGCTAAATAGACAACTTACAAAAGCCAATGAATCAAAGCCCATAAGTGACGTTTAGACTGTGTGGGGGTGGGCTGGGAAAGAATAAAATAAAATATTTGACCAGAATACGGGGTAAATAAAATACAAATTTTTAATATTTAATAATCAAATATTATTCATTTCCGTACAACACGTACCTTCGGGTTTTTGGTGGATCGAGTAATGATCTCTTTTCTTTAACGCGTTCCCTGCCACGTGTACCATTTTCGGTGCACACTAAACCTCAATTCTACGCCAAGCTGAACTTTTTAATTTAAAATTTTTATATCCAAAAATTAATTATAAGTAGGGCTATTTTACGTAACATTACGACGTTTAGAGCAATTTTAGAATAATGTACCGATAACGGTACATGTGGCATAGTAATTAGTTATCGGACAACTTTTGAACTTTTATTGAATAGGACAGTTGTAAATGCATCAATTTTTTATAATACAAGAAACAATAGTTTAATTTCACCTTTTAAAATATAGAAATTTACTGATTTCATATTTATGTAAGACAAATAATGATGTATTTCCTGAAGAGGATGACCATGTCCTACCTTCTAGAATTACGCCATGAGTTACAAAACTGTAATGGTAGACCAGTAAAAAGGATGCTGCAGAAAGTATGAAAAATTATAATAGTGTAACCAAACTTGAGTAAAATATATATTATTTTTTCTACATTACCCTTATGTCCCTTATTCTATATGAAATACATTTAAATTTTTGTTGTTATTCTGCGCATTTTGACCTTTGAATAGTAATAATTTTGAAAATAACATTTTTTCAAAAATAAAAAAATAACATGTATTTATATAAGTAAATACATGTAAGTTTAGTATTTATTTTTTATTTTTTTCTTCCCATCGTCATTCTTTAATCAGCTGTTTTTGACAAGATGATCAAATCGCAACAATAAAAAATGCCCGTTGTTTTTGTATTGTTGTATTTATTGTAATACTTATCCTACCTTGTAGAATTATGCCATGCGTAACACTATTTATGCGCTTACTTTGTAAAGTGCTGAACTGAGTACATCTGACTTTCGTCTATACGACCCTTTTTTGACAAATTTTTTTATTTAGTATTGTTAACTTTGGTTATAATTTATGAACTTGGTCTCACTTAAAATTGGTGATAAAACAAAGTTAAAGAAAGGAAATGTTTTTATTTTTTCTACCCACTCTTTCAACTCTGTCGTTATTTTGCAGTCAGCGTATTACGGTAGTCAGTAATGTATAACGTTTTAAGTGGTAAAACAGGATTTGCACGTGCTATTGTTGTTTCTTGTTAATTTTTAAACGTTTAAAGCCAAAAACTAAAATCGTGTTTTATTTTTTTAGTAAATTTTCCAAAAACTAGTTTTTATTTACATACGCGTGTATGTAAGGAGTTCATATTTCTCTTTCAAAATCTTCCATTCCAAGTTTGCATATTTTTAATAGTAAAAGAAAGAAATCTACTTCAAAAATAATAAAAAAAAACATTTTCTACATTAACTTCTTTCTTATTCCTTGTATGCTAGTTAGCCGACTACACAATACATTTTTAAAGAGGAGGGCCACTTCTAACTGCGTTTACTTACTAGCCAAATAAAATTCCAAATCAAAATAATGTAAACTTGAGAAAATATGCAAGATGGCGTCAGTTTATCTATTACGTCTGCCCGTACAGGAATGCGTATACAAAAGTTCTTAATTTCTACTAATGTAACTGGACACTAATTGCATATTAAACTCACCTCTTCAATATCTTTAATGTCAACACATGTTAATTTATGGATTTTTCGTCGTGGCCAAATACGATACGTACACGAACATATCCACAGAATACGAACATGTGTGTACAGTGCACACAATATACATACGTAACCACAGCTATGTACGTATGTATGTACGTTCTGTGAATGAGGGAAACAACAGACAGCCAGGCTATTATTAAGGACAGACTGAATTGAGTTAACAGAGGTTGTCAGATAGAGAAGAAAGTAGGTTTAGAAAAATTATAATAAAAATTGAACTTGATTGAATTTTGAAAAACGGAAAAAAACTATTTTGGTTAAATTACATGGTCTTTATAATCAAGAAATTTCAACAATTTAGTTAAGTAAATTCTATGAAAAAATTAAAAAAAAAACAAAAATTATGTCCGAAATTTTCAAAATTTTTGAATTTTCTAAATTTTTTTTTAAATTTCTGATAACCTATTGAAAGCGCCTCTTAAAGACCTTTCATATGATAGCAAATGTATATATATGTAGTTCCTTTGGAAGAAATATGAAAAAAAATGCAAAAAACCTCAAAAAAGGACTTTTTTATCCTTTGATCCAGCTCACCAAATATTGACCCCAGGACAAAAATTTTGAGGAACGTAGTCTTAGAAAGAATCAAACTTTCATTTTAGTCGGGAACATTCGCAACTTTTATTTTGCGGCCACCCTAATGTATGATGGTAACCTTATAACACATTTATTCCGTTTCTTATGAATGATTGTCTGACGTATATAAATGCTGTTTGCATAGTAATTAGTTACAGTATACGTACATCGATGTTTTTGGTGTTGATTGATCAACATCGATACTTTTTATTTGATGTATCCAAGTTAAAAACTTAATAAAAGTAACTACAAATAAATATAATAAAATATTTTGTAAATATTTTATTTTATATTTTGGAGTTGGAATTGAATAATTTAGATAGACGAACTTGCGTTGCTAATAAGAGCTTGCCTTTTAATGATGCTGAATACTCATTTGGATTAAAGACTGATGCATAAGTAGTGACGACCAATGGACACTATAGCTAAGTTAACAGGAGACAAGTCTATTAAGCAGGGGGTATTGTGCCCTGAAAAAACGAATGGTTGGAAAGTGTTACTTAGACAGTACCAGTAAACCCATCTGATAAGGCCAAAACGTTTCATTGGAATAAGAAGATGGATTTGGAAGGGCAAATGGATTGATTCGAGTTATGTACAGTTGTTCCTCGGTTACCGGACGCCCCGCATAACGAAGATTTCGTATAACAAACATTTTTTATGAAAATAAAATTTCGCTTAACGAACGAAGTTTCGCAGAACAACAAAAAAAAGGGGAAAACCTTAATTGCATGTAAAATTTCTTTCAGTTTTTAGCAATGAAATATGGGAGGTCCCGAATATGGAATAGCCTTACTAAGGGAGTATTCCTAGAAGCCCAAACACTTTGCCGAAAGCACACGACGCAGTATCCATTGATCCTATAACCAACGAAATTATATCTTTAGCTGATACAGATTGGGTTAGAGGAAGATAGCAATGACATTACTGAACTTGTGGCAGAGAACAATGAATATCTGACTACTGGAGACTTTGCAATGTGCTATAGAACAAGAAGTTCAGCAGTCAACTTTATCGGACGAGGAGATAACCGAGGAACCGCAATCGTCTAGTGCAATTTGAAAAATGTTGAATTCAGGGAGTCTGTGACATCATACATTAAGAAGCGTCACCCCAATCAGACAGTGGCTATACGTACAACACAATTATTTAGAGATAATGTTGTGTCTCGTTTTCAACAAATTTTGTAACGACGTCAGAAACAAACGACACTAGACAGTTTTTTGTTAAAAGAAAATTAGAAATGCATGTATCTATTATAAAAAATGTATTTTTATTTTCCTTTATCTTTAAGATAAACATATGTATTGGTTTATTTTTTCCGTTTTAAAAGTTTTGAAGTATTTTTTGTAACTTTTTCTTAAATAAAGTTCGAACTGAAACATACTAGCGTGTAGTTTTTTTGATCTGGAACGAATTAATTTATTTTAAATGTATTTACATGGAAATAGTCGTTTTGCTTAACGAACTTTTTGCATAACGAACGAGGTTCTGGAACGAATTAAGTTCGTTAACCTAGGGTCCAAGTATTCGACACTCGGAAGTAGCCTAAGGATTGTAATCGGCATTTTATTTGGCCTAATAGCATCAAAGAATATTTGTTTTAGAATAGTCGGCTTTTTTGGCCATTTTTGAAAAATTTTAAAGTTAAACACTGCTAGAACCACCGCTATTGTCAGAAATAAATAACCCTTGCTCTGTAAGAGCGCAAAAACTCCTGAGTATCAATTTTCAAGTAAATCTAAATTTTTAAGGAGCTCCGAATGTATTTCTTTTCTCTTGCATCTCTTGGCATACACTCATCCCCTACTTTAAGGGTGCATGCAATCAATTAGGCTTTGGAATCATTTTAAAGAGCAGTTTCTGACAATAGCGATGGTTCTAGCACATTAGTGCTTTGCTCTACAATTTTTCAAAAATGGCAAAATAAAATTATGTATTGCTGCAACCGAAATCCGTTAATCTAATTGATAATGGCCAATTAAAAAAAATAACTAAATGCAAGGCTGTATAATGGACTTGACATTTTCATACCAACAACTTCAACTACTTTTAAATGAAATTACATGTAGTTGAAAAGATTGGCAAACTTTTTTTAAAAAATTTTTAATTCCGGGCTTCGAAAAATGAATGTCGCAGATCTCATGTGTGAACAGGAATCCGCAACTACCAAATTTAATTTATGAGATAAACAGTGAATAAAAACTCCTTGCAGATTTAATGACTTCAATTTTGCTTTAATCCAATTCAAATATTATGTATATCAGTCAAACATCGTTTCTTAAATTCGAATTTGAATTTCTGTCTGAAGAGCAATGTGGAAATCCTAAAAACATCTCTAACTTTCAGATCAATTACTTTCTCATGATCTGCGAATAAAGTGTTTGCAAAAAATTTTTTAATATTTTTTTTTTTGGAATTTATAATTTAGTGTATTTAAACACTTATTTTCCACATTATAAATAAACATTTTTTATTATTAAAATGCATTTTATTATAGACGCCAAATTAGCTACGTTTGTTAATACGTATTGCTTAAAAGCATCAATCATTGTAAAGTTCGCATTGAGCACTTAAATTTGTAGTGCAGTGTAAGTATTCTTTAATTATGTACATAAAAAATATTTATGGCACAGACAAAACTTACAATTTTTAAGCCAGAAATTTTGTGAAAGCTATAGAAAATTTCCTTTTTAATAAAAATGTTTAATAAATTATAAAAAAAATTCCGGGGAGGCCTATTTTTTTCTGGGTGCTCAGTTCCCCCAAAACGGGATATCTACACCAAGGATCGTAATCTCGACTAAAGGGTGGTAATGATCAAATAGGTACATATGTATGTATTTTGAAATATGCGTACAAGAGCCAAGTTGCAGGAAGAAATGTCCTACTCGGGAAAGTAAACGTGGAACTCACTCCAAAGTATAAACACGTTCACACTAATTTATATAAATAGACATAAATTGATAATTTTTGAAGGAGACTTATGGCCTAGTTTCTCACACCCCTAATATTGTGTGTGTTAATTTTACCCATGAGTGGTGGGACCTACAATTTAAAGTCTGGGAATTTATCACGGCAATTTTATTTACTCTCGCCGCAAAAATATTTTTGCATAATTCGTTTTGTTCGATGTCTGAGCTGGAGTTTGAACCATGGCCCCACATCCAATAAGCCAGCACACTACCAATTAGACAACATGGAGGAGACGGTCGGACTAACGACAAAATAAAACCTTCAGTAAATCTTGGTGACGGTTCAGTCATAGTTAGCCTTTGCATAAAGAAAAATGGCCTTATTAACTGGAGATTTATCGATGGCGCTGTGAATTAAACTGTGTACTCAGAGGGAAACTAACTCTCTAGTGTTAATATTTTAAGTTAATGATCCTGAACACTGTCCAATAAAATGGGTACTATATGAAAACACAAACTTGAAGATTCTTCACAATCTCCAAACCATTATGTTATTGAACAATTATTCGTTTAAAGATATATCTCGATAATTTACATGAATTTCAACACTGAAAGAAACACTATTACGGCCATTATTACAATTTGACGTTAAACTTGGGTTTAGTTAAAGGTACCTTTAACCAAAAAGAACTGAAAAGTTACCTTTAGCTTATGTTTCTTATTACAACTTTCAGATAAAATAAATTTAACTTTTTCAAAAATGTGGCAGTGCCGGAGCAATGTCGATAACATTGCACAATTAAACAAGTTTTATTTTTAAACTCAGTGGCAACCAAGGATTTCTTTTTTTGTTGTATTTGCTTATTTTGTTAATATTTGAAGTTACCACATTGAAAATAATATGTAATTTGGCAAGTCCAAACATAAACTTAACTTTAAATATTAAAGGCATGATGATCTTACCTTTAGCTTAACGCTCACTTCTATCTTATGGGGTACTCATAATAATGAAAAACAATATACATATCTGTCCGTTAAAATTATCCCTTTAGTTAACGGCAAGTTGTAATAATGGCCCTTAGAGGATTAGAGTAATATTACTCTCGAAATTACCAAAAAAAAAAAAAAATGAAATTAACATCATCTATCCCGTCTCGTTTACCTGATGTGATAGGACCCAAAAAAAAACTATTAAATTGAATTTTTTTACATAAAAAATATGTTGTATGTGGAGTAATAAAATATCACTCAATAAATAATTAAAAATAATAAAAGAAAATTGAAATTGCATTGGGCCATATTAATTGTGAAGTTCTAATCACAATTGTAAAGATTCTTTCCATACAAATAATTAAAACAAAGAAAATATAAGTTGTCGTATAAGTTTTCAAAATTGTGTTTAAAACTTTTAAAGCTAAGTTTATGTTTGAACTTGTCATATCATATATTATTTTCAATATCGCAACTTCAAATAGAAGCAAAATAAGCATATACAACGAAAATAAAACCACAGCATTTAAAAAAAAATTCTTTTATTGAGCAGGGTTATCGACATTGCTCCGTCGCTGTCACATTTTTGAATAAAGTTAACTTTATTTTGACTTTACATCTCCTTTAGCTAAATGTATCTTTAACTAAACCCAAGTTTAACGACAAATTGTAATAATGGCCCTAATACTATGTTCAGACATGCACTTATATTGAGAAAATCGCAATAAACAGCATTATTGATCTCAATATCTCATATAAAATTTCAATTAATTATTGGTCAATAAATTCATAAATTGTTATAATATTGATTAAAACTTCAAATACAACACTGTCATAAGTATGTTCAGTATGCATGTTACATTTTTCCGAACACTTTCTATTGATATTTGACAACTCAAATGTAAACAACGACAGTGTCATAAGCAAAAGCTTTCTTTTGTGCTAGCTATCCAATATTATCAAATTTTTATTCCTCATCTTTCTAAGGAAAGCCACTTTGGAGTCACAAGTAGTCCCTATTAACCGCAACAGCTCGGCGTTTCGGTTAATCATTAGCAATATCTTTTCAAATGTTAAATTGTTTTCCATTTATTCTAAAATATATTTTAGGCACTTTTAGGCAATTTTGTTGAAGCAATCAGCTGTTTTGTTTACCAGCTGTCAAATAAATAATCATATGTTATATGTCTGAACGCTAAAAATATTGTTCACAATAAACCGAATATTGATTTAATAAAAGTGCATGTCTGAACATAGTATAAGAGTGAAATAAAAAGATTAAGTTTAGCGTTGTCAACTCAGTGTTTTTAATACTGTTTTTAGTACTTTTTGAAACTTTCGACGCGGAAAATTTTCGAGCTGGTGTCTAGTGCTTTTGTTAGTGTTTTTCTTTTCATGTCAGTCAAAATTTAAAAAAAAAATTATTCGTCAAGTGTAGATTATTTAACGTTTCAAAAAGGTATTACTTTGAAATGCAACACTTTATAAGTTGTTTGAAATACATTATATTTCCAACCACATAAAAAACTTGATAAAACTAAAAAAGTTTTTAAAACAAATTAAAGGAATTAAAAATTATTTGTTTTGGAAAATAATTAATCCAAAGTATTAACTCAAATAATATTTTATACATTTTAAAAAATCATATAATAAATAAGCAAATATGTAAATAAAACAAAAAGTATTTTCCTTATTATTTATTGCTGGAGTTAAATATATAATATTAATTTTGGTTTGTAAATTTTTTTACTGAATATATAAAGTGATGATAAAATTAAAATTAATATTATAATGTTTTAGTGCTTTTTTGCCAAAATTACGCGTTTTGTTTAGGAGTTTGGGTGCTTTTTGAAAATTTATAGTTGACAACGCTGATTAGGTTAAGTCTTCTTCTTCTGACAGTCATGATTTTTTTCCTAATATGTGGAACCGATAAATGGTGGATGATATTGTTTTCAAAATAATTGTTACAGTCGTCGTAAAATTAGATATACTATGTATACATATACATATACATACATATGGTAGGTTCAAATTGCGAATGAGGGAGACGTTAAGGTTGATTCAATCAAATTGAAAAGGGTTATAAAAGATCATTTCCTGCTCTTTTTTTTTTTTAATTAAACCTGCTCTCAGGAGATGACCCCTACTAATGCAGTCCATTGTGCAGGTTTAGGAAAGGTGGAAAGAGGGAAGATGCGAACGGTAAGGAAACGAGTTGCTGCTGGTGACTATGAAATGGCCAGTGCTATACCTTCACCATTACACAGTCTACAGCAATCGTCCCCAAGAAGCCCGCAGTTTTTCACACCCCTTATGTTGTGTGTGTTAATTGTATACAGAAGTGGCGGGACCTACAGTTTAAAGTCGACTCTGAACGACAAATTTTTGAGAAACAAGAAGAGAAAGAGAAGAAATCGCCGAAAAAATACTTTTTGTATTTTTTTATTTTTGATGTCCGGCCTGGGATTCGAACCCTGGCTTTACGTTTAATGAGCCAGCACCAGAGACCTGCGCCGATCGGCTGACAGCCGGCTAAGCCGAGTCGCCGACAAAATTTAAAATTTATTCGGCTTAAGTCGGCTAAAATTCAGCTGCCGTTTTATGTATGTAAGAAAATTAAAATATATGAAAATATGTTTATAATATTGTATACAATAAATTTTAATTATATATAAAATATGATATTTATATATTTTTGTTTTACTTGACTTAAACACATTATTGAAGTTTTTTTGTTCATTTTGTGATATGTTAATAGAAAAATTTTTAATTTTTTGATATGTTCTTGTTTTTGGTGAATGTGGTAACACTTTTAACTTTACGTTAAATTTTTTAAAAGGCAAAGAATTAAAATGGAGAAACAAAAAATTACAAATTTCTTTCAAAATTTAAATAATAATTTAAATGGTATTAACAATGACATTATCGAATACGAAAAAATACTAGCAACGAAAACAAAAATTAAAGAAACAACACAAATCCTTTTTGGCACCATTTTTGTTAAATGGTTATTGGAAATAACATCCATACATAATTATGTCAATTGGTCATTACAACCCGTTAGTCAGGATTATTGGCCTAGTTTCTGGAAATACACCTGTGCTAAAAAGTATCATGTGTAAAATTTGCTTTGAGTCCCCCGTGCGTTTAAAGGGGTAGTTACATATATTATTTCCATCTAGGAATTAAATTTAAAGATAATTAAAAGAAGATTTTCCCAAAACAATAATTGAAACTCCTATTTCAATTAGCTTTTAGCCAAATTTTTTTGGAAATTTTATTTTGAATATTTATTTCTGATAGTTGTTTTTTGTAAGTGTTATAAAATGCGAAATAATTTCAGGTTTGGAGTTTCTACGTCGACACCAAACCTCTGTAACCATTCACGTGCTAATGTATTGACGTAAAATCAAAAAATTTTTAAAGTTCAAATGCCAAAACAAAATCCATATTGTCAGAAAGTTCTAAACATGCAGATTCCAAAAATTTGCTAACGCACGTCTGCTTGTGCAAATGTGCTGCAGAGATCTAAGGCCCTTTAGCATAGTGGGGCAACCAGGGCCATTTTGTTTATGTCATTTCGGATCACAGCACACATAAAGGCGCCGCCGAAAATTTACCATATTTCGGCTGACAGCCGACTTAAAGCCACCGCCGAAACTTTTCAATTTTAGCCGCCGCCGCCGACAAATTTGCTCGGCGCAGGTCTCTGGCCAGCACACTACCTACTAGACCACGGCGACCCCCTTGGTGTTAATAAATTATTTCACTCTTAAAAGGCTACTTAGTTATTATATTTAATACGGAAAACTAAAACGTAAATTTACATTTTATTTCCATACTTAATGAATTAAATTAATAAACTACCATCCTTTATTTTGGCTAAAATTAAACGAACATAGGTGCTATAAACCTCTATGAAACATACATGTATATACGTTTACTTCACTAGGTGAATAAAACAGGTACGGTAATATAGAAACATCAATTTCGGAAATAAAAACATGATTTAGTTTTATACCTCAAGCTGTATCTCTTAATGTTTTATTGTGTCAATTCAAAATTCTTTTTAACATTTTGTCCCCTTAGTCGGTCTTTTGAAGTTTCCCCTAAAATTTTGACCAGCATTCATGACATCTTCAACAATAGAATTTTTTATTTATATATTTGATTAAATATTCAAAACATTGCACAATATACCACCAATTGATTTATTAAGATTTAAGTTTAAAAAGAGCTTCCGGCACTAGTACACCAATTTTTCGAATGGTTAATCTTAAAATATTAGTGTCGGCATGAAAGTAAATGTTAAATTTGTTTTTTTATCGATACTGTTGTTGAATCTGAATTTTTCCTTTCGCGAACGGTCAGCAAATAAATACCATTTTTAAAATACTATGTAATTATTGTGTAATAAAGATATGATTGAGCATGAGGATGTATACATAGCTGCCAAATTTGCCGATTTTTAGCTAAATGTCATTTTGACGTTATTTTAAAGATTTTTAGCAATTAAAAATTTACATAATTTTCTTCATTTTTAAGTTATTTTTACCCCGTTTCAATCCCTTAAAAGCTAAAAAATTGGAACTCGTAAATAACATCGTAGTTTATAATTAATTATCATATGCCGTTGCAGTCAATTTTGAAAATTCGATTGTAGCTTCTACTATTACCATCGAAAAAACAAAGGCAAGTACCATTATTTTTTTTTTATTACGACCAACACTTAGTTCTTGGTATTGTTTTTGGAACTAGAAAAATATATTATAGCAATGAGGAAAGAAGGAGTACGAACTTTGGCTGTAATGCAGTGTGCGGTACACTAGCCAATCGACCACATGCGTATGAGCTGGCCGAGAAAGACAAGTGTACGTAGGAATGCATGATTTCCATAAACGATTCCACTTATTTCGCTCGAGCAATATTCATTGTACTAGCGATGGATCAGCGAAACGCAAGCCACATTGCAACGAAACTCCAATGAATCAATGGAGTTGAAGCATTATCGTGACTAACCAGCTACAACGGCCTCTCATGAAGTGACGTATTTATTGCGAAGTCTTAAGAAACCAAAGCACTGAAAAATGTATCAGTTTTAGCTAGCATCACACTGAATTTTCATGGCTATAAAGTCAAGGTCCTCTAACTCCCTAATATTTACACCACACATAGGTATAGATAATGCAATATTTGAGTTTATATGTTTTTGTTTTTAAAACCTTTCAATATTCATATTTATTTATTTTTTGACGATTTTTTTTCGATTTCTATGAACGTCTTTGACGATTTTTCTCAAATATTTGACGATTTGATGCTTCATTTATCTGGCAGCTATGGATGTGTATATACTTCGATGCTATCAAAATGTACCTACTTATCCCTTCACCTCTGTATTGAAAATCTCTTGATGATAATTTTATTTTTGCAGGGAATTTAATAAAATGTTTAATTCAAGCAAACTATTAGTATTTGATTGTCGATGTTCGTTTAGACTTTTATTATGAAAATCATTATATGGCTAGTTGTGTCCCATGGACCTAAACAGCACAGGTGGTCTTCAGTTTTAACGATTATGAAAAACGAAGAAAAAGCTATGAAAAAAGAAAAATTATTTAAACTTCTTAGTAATATAAAGTGTGATACAATATTCGATAGCCAATTTAATTTTGGTTCTCTAACCGAACTCAATCTCAAATAAATTTAATAAGAATCACTCGCGAACAAACATTGTTCAGACAATAACAGCTACAACAGTGCTTAACTTAACAAGAGGTTGCCGTAAAAATTCTTGAAATTCAAAGAGAGGACATTGACTTGATAGAATTTCTAGCAATAGACTCGTGAATTTTAGTTGTTGCCTTTTTTTTTTGTATTTCGTTTTTGTGCATTTATTCAACAAGAATATGAAATCTAAAGTATTACACACACTGCAAAGCCTTTTCGAGACTCGAAAGTAAACGAGTTTTAAACTAGAAAAATAAAAGAAAATAAAAATGGCAACAACAACAAAACAAAAACAAAATTAAAGAAAATAAAACTGAATTGTGATGTACATACGAATCTGTAAATTGTAATTTGGTATGATGCAACCACATGATTTGATGTACCTGGTTTGAAACCTTTGCTTCAAACTGTAGCTTAATGCCAAAACCAGTTTTTAGTTCGACAGTCTCTTTTTTCTTTTTTTCTTTAAACATTTATGGGATTGTATATTAAGACCGCTCCCTGCTTTAACGCGGAAATTTAAAATATCAAAACTTTATCGAATAAGGTTAAAGAAAATGAAAAAAATTTAATACACCCGGCTAATGACATTGTGTAGGTTGTGAATTTTGTTGATTAGATCTCAAAAATATTTTTTTTTATATTTCTCTCCAAACTTTTTTATTTGACAAAAAACTGTTTTTTCAGACTTTACACACAAATTGCTGGATTATTCAAACATTTCTGACCAGATTTTCAAAATTTAAATCTTATTGAAAGGACCCTTAAAAGAGTATACACATATCTATGATTTGACTTAATATGCTATGAGATTTGATGGGAAAAGGCGAATTTTTTTCATATTTTTTCAAGTTTGTCTGGCCATAGTACAACAAGATTTAAAATCGGATCATAAATGTTTGAGTAATCCAGAAATTTGTGCGTAAAGTAAAAAAAAAAACAGTTTTCGTCAAATACAACAGGTTTGAATTGTTCGAGTAATATAAAAAAAGGTATTTTTGAGTTCTATTCATTTAACTGAACAACGTGGATTATGTAGCTACTCGGGTTAATTTTCACTGTCGTAGCGTGTACTTATTGCTTTCTAACAAAACAAGTTTTTTCAACAAATTTGAATTTTTTTCAATAAATTCAATAACAATAACATGAAATATTTGCGCCCGGCAAGCAGCGGCAATAGTTGGGGAGATGCGAGGGTGATAACTCAAAATGGAGATATGTTTGAAAATTAGGCCCTATACGGCATTTGTGGTATCATTACATACATAATTGGTCATTACAACCCTTCAGTGAAGATAATTGATCTAGTTTTTCACACTACTTATAGTTGTGTGTGTTAATTTTATACATAAGTGGCGGGACCTACAGTTTAAAGTCGACTCCGAACGACGGATTTTTTGAGAAACTTTTTATGGCATTTTATTTACTCTCAGAGTTTTTGCCAGAAATCTGCTGAGAAGAAATCGCCGAAAAAATACTTTTTGGATTTTGTTTTGATGTCTGGCCTGGGACTCGAACCTTGGCTGTACATCTGATAAGCCAGCAATCTACCTACTAGACCACGGCGACTTTGGTATCATTAAGTATTGAAAATCGAAAAATATTTTATTCCTTTAATAATTTTTTGTTCTATCCTATGGATTCTGAAATAGAATATATTTACTGTTTTATTTTGATTATTCCAATTATAAAATCTATTAAATAGCAATTTATCTGAAAATTTTAAATTTTCATATTTACGTATTTGAAGTGGAATCTAATAACTAACAGCTATCTGTATAAGTGAGGCCAGGGCTTCCTTCATAACTCATTCAAGTGTTTATTGAAATATGTATGAGTTAGTCTAATCTGAATCCAGATTTAAAATTTTTTGCTAGAATGCAATGTTAAAACGAGACTTTTAATATATTTATTTATTTACGAAAATACTTACGAATATTATATCTAAAAAAAAAGTAGTAATATTTTTTATAATTTAAGAATATTCCTTACTATTTATATTATACTAAATACTACATATTCGCAGTTATTCGTAGATTGGGAAATATTCGAAAATTATTATAATTGAATTAGAATACTTATTATTTTATTCAAACAATATAATAAACAATGCAATATGAAATAGCGCAAGTGATCAACTACTGAACGGCTTCTATGATTTAGTGACAGGCTAACAACATAAATTCGATCAACGGGGATCAGATGTTAAATGTTCGGGTTGATTTGAGAAAGACAACAGTTTTGTACACTATGTTGTGTAGGCAACAACCTCTTTCTGCTCGATTGGTTGTCAGTATCATTACGACCTTTTTGCGATACCGGTGCTAAGATCGGGTATTAGCCGTTTATACGTACTGAATTCTACGGTTAAGTGGCAGTGATTTAAAATGTGAAAAGAAAAAAAATTCAACTCTAAAAACAGGAATAAGAAGTAAAAAAAAATGTTATTTGAGTGCCATTACGTCTACACAAATAAAATGTATAATATTTGCCTAAAAAAAATTAAAAATTTAAATTGGTGCTAACAAAAAAAGATATAAAAAAAATCTGCATCAATACGCATACAAATTTTATATAAAAATATTTTCATGCTTACGATGCTCCAAAAATAAAATACTGAGTTATCGCATTCCACTATAGTATTAGGAAAAAAATTCATTTGTGAAAAAAAAATATAAGAATAATAATAATGATGTTCAATAATATCATCCGATAAGATCATAAAATATGTACAAATAGTAACATATTTGAAATGTATTGGTTTTTATGATTTATTTTGATTTTATGTTTATTTTTTTTATTTTGAATTCATGAATTATTTCGTTGTTGTCTAAAGTGAACCAACCAACCAACCAACGAATTGTATTAAATGTGGTAAATAAAAAGAGTGAGAGAGTAAACGAAAAGAAAATAAGGAGAGAAATACGAATATAAAACAAAACAAATAAGAAAGATCGTACCTCCAGCACTTAATAAATACTTCAGTTATTTGATATCCCTTAAAAATTATACACAAAATAATCATTTGCTTACATTCAAATAGAAAAAAGAAAATACATTTAAATACGTTATATACATAGATACACATGCGTATGAGGTATAAAAAATTTAAAGAATTTTATTTACCTTTACAATGATGATTGTTCTCATATTTCACTATAAAGAAATATTAAAAATAAAATAAATATTCGAAATAATAAATCACATTCATTAAATCACATCTCTTTAAATGATACAATTTAAACTGGGCATCTTACAAGCTGACTGATTATATCGGATTATTTTCGATTACCACTCATTTGCGAGGTAAGTTAAAAATTTTAGATCTTAAATACATGAGCATTGGTAACAACACTTTATTATTTGTACGTTACAAAGTGCTGTACTCGCAAAGTTGCTTTGTTCTTCTTTCGTCGTTAACCGATGGTTGTAGACATAACAGCAAATTGTCAAGAGTTTGTCAAACTACTTTGAAAGTGCAAAAGCGAAACAAAGTTTAAAAGAAAATGCAAAGAATTTGTCCAACTACTTTTCAAAGTACATTGAATATCAAAAATACGTCAAAATACTTTGAACGTGCAAATGGCGTCATTAGTAAAATCTGACAATTTACAACAATTAAGGCTTGACACATTCTTTGGGGTATTCTATTACAAATGTTAAGAGCAATAGGAGGTTACTTCATTCCAATAAATATTTGCTAAATATTGAAACTCTTTTCGTAAATTAATTTTGAAAATATCAAGAAACGTACGAATGAACATAAACTATGATTTGCAACTTTTTTAAAATCACAATTACGGACCCTATGTCCCATCCCAACTTTTGCTCCATCGATTAATACTAAATAAAATGAAATGAATGTTTGAAATAATACATTATATATCAATAGGTATATTTTTTAAACAGTTAATTAAATAGAAATGATTCTGAAATAAATCTAATAAAACAAATTTAGTTATTTCATAAATTTTTAGAAATACGGTTGAACTTTTATAATTTGAACTTCCATTATTTTAATTTTCTATAAGTTGAAGCACAGTAGTAGCATTTTGGAGAGAAATTCTATCAGGTTTTGCTTCTTTAACTTGAAGTTTCTATAAGTTGAAGGTACACGGATAATTATGACGCTGTGTTCAGTAATGTATTGACCATCATTTTATTTTCTAAGAACAGTACTGTGGGCAAAAATTGTATTCTTTTTTTTATTAAACCAAACCATACTGATTACAATTCGAACATTTTATTTATTGTGATCCAATATTTTAAGTAAGATTACAATTCTGTTAAAAAAATATCATTGGATGGTAACAAAAATTCTTAAAAAAAAATGTTATTTTGTTTTTAAAACTCAATTAATATTTTTTCGAAAGAGCAATAAATTACTCACGTAACGCGAATAAAAGCATGAATACGAATAAAGCCCGACCTCATTGTTAAGCTTTAATAACGACGTACACGAAATAAATAATATCATAAGAAAAGTGTCTTTTTTTTTTTTTTGAATAAACATCTGTCGTTTTTTGTAGATTGAAAGCGATACATTGGCGATGCGATACAATGCGATGCCGAAAACAGCTTCGTTGCAAAAGTTTTTCATTTAAAGTTTAATACACCAGCAACAATCACAACATAAATATACAGTACATATGTATATACATATTATACAACAAAAAACACAAAAACAAAACGCAACATCTGAACGGCCTTGTTTGACCCACTTTAGACGTACTTTAAAAAAAAAATAAAATAAAAAAAGACTTTTATAGTTGATTTAAGAGAGATACAGAAGCTGTTCGCACGGTTATGTTAGGCCAGGGATGGAAAAGTTGGTACAATTGTACTTTTCTTAGCACTATCTGAATCTCAAAAACACCATAGCACCTCATTGACTTATTTAGCACTGTTTAAAAATTTTTCCTTCTTTAAGGAATATGATCCATTCCACTTTCATCTGCAAATTTCGCACCAACCATCCACCATCATTTCAATAATAACAAAAAATGAATATAAAATTGTCTTCAGGTCATATTTTCTGATTCTGATTTGGCACTTATTCCCAATAAGCTTTTGTTTTTTTACAGCTACTATCAGTAACCGCTTATCAGTGCCGTTCAAATTTTTCATTTTTTTTTTAATAATTTTGAAATTTTTTTCAATTTTTCCGGATCAACAAATAATAATTTATGAATTTAAGAAAAACAAATAGAATGTGATCAGCTGTTTGTATTAATTTCGAGCGAAAGAAGCGCAGCTTATGTTATTTCGTAAGTTGGAAACAAAGTTGCCAGATAAATTTCACAGCGTTTTTCACAATAAAAACATAGTACTGCATTTGCGAAATTATTTCTCAAATATTTCGTACGAAATATTTTATATGTGGTATGGAGTACCTAGCTTGAGAAAGGAGCCAAAATATTTACTAAAAGAAATTTTGGGAGAGGTAGGTAGTCTCATGGTTTGGAGTGTTATTTCTTTAAGTGGCTGCCTCGAACTTCAGTTTTCATTTACGCGAATAGTAAAGAGTACAATCCTGTTCTTAGCTGTAGTTTACTCCCCTTCTTGAGGGGAGGTTTTATTGTGGCGAGCTTTCCATCCTAATATGAATATTATTAAAAAAGGTTTCCCCAAACGTATTCCTCATTCTTATTCGAAGAGTTTATTCAAATAACAGACAATTTACCAGTGTTGAAGATTTGAAATTAAAAATAATCGAAGAGCGGGGGAAAATTCTTTATAAGAGTTTGAAAGATCGAATATTTAGTTTAATAAGCTCTAAGGGCGGGTTTACTAAGTTTTAAGTATCAATATTTTTGGTAAATAAAGCTTCTTATTTAACAAAAATGAGACTGGTGCTGTAATTATGTAAACTCTAAAAACCTTAATTTTTATACTGAAATAAAAACAACGCTAGGTTAGGTCGGAGTGGTAGCTCTTATATCACAAAGCCCACTTGGGTACGCATACAGGCCCGTTGTGATGCCATACAAAAACTACGCTAAAAATTTGAAAAATATACTGTTATATTTTCTTTTACATTAACACTACACATAATGAAATGTTGTGATGTTGTTATTATAATTTTACTTTTTTAGAAAATAAAAAACACTATATAAATCAAAGGAAGAAATAGACTGTTTGCTTCGACTGTGTCCGAGGAATTTATTGAGGTCATTTAATTCGTGTTGCTACAATTTTGAAATAACAAATAGTTTGTTAGCAAACAATGTATCATAAATAGGGATTTAAAATTTAAATTACATGGAATTATTAAAGTAAGTTGTAAGTTTACCTGTTATGCATCTTTTTGTTAATTTTTATGTTTTTTTACGCATATATTTACATAAATATATATAAAATGAATTGTCATTTATATTTATATTTAACTTTTTAATAAAAAAAGTTAAAAAAAGAAAAAAAAATTAATTTAGTACAATCGGGCTGGAAAAAGTACAATTTTTTGTGAAAGTTCGTACAATTTTGCTAATAACAATTTCCCATCCTTGTGTTAGGCACATGGTGAATACCAAACGAATTTCACGAAACGACAATAGCAACCTACAACCTATCAGAATAAAATTTTATTTGCAATATTTTGTTAAAATTGCTTTATTTCACTTCATTTTTTATTTTTTTTTTTTTTTTTGATTTTCTTGTATTGTTTCAAATATAATTCTATCGAGAATTAAAAATATTTCCATGTACATACATATGTATGTATGTATACCACAATCCTGTATGACAACTTTTCAAAAAGTTTTAGACAAAAACAAAATTGATCATAACTTGCGATCATTCACGAACGTACGAAATACGAATGTATTTACACGAGTAAAATTAAAGATGCATGATATTAGGGTACAGTGGTATCTACAAGTAAAACAAACAACGGTTTTATGTTTGTTTTTATTTTGATTTGGTTTATATTTTCAGTGCAAGATTTATAAATTCAGAACAGTGAAATTATTACTTATGCTTAATAACACTATTCGACAAAATAAAAAAAAAATTAAATACGCCCGGCTAATGATATAGTGTAGGTCGTGAGTTTTGTTGAGTAGATCTCAAAAATATTTTTTTACTTTTATCGAACCAAATTTTTACAAACATTTTTTATTTCACAAAAACTGTTTATCTGACTTTACCCACAAATTTTTGAATTACTCAAACATTTCTGACCCGATTTTCAAAATTTAAACCATGTTGGAAAGATGGGACTTTAAAACGGTGTGCTTATATCTATTATTTGGCTTAATATACTATGAGAAAATGCGAATTTTTTTCATATTTTTTCAAGTTTATCCATTCATAGCACCAAACTTCAAAGAAAAAATATAGGATAAGTGATAATGTTCATAAAATCTGTTCTCTTATAAGAGATTATATAAAAATTACTATAATTATTATATAAATAGTGGTCGTGTTATATTTTTTATATATGTCATCTCATCAAATGAACTTTTAGTTCGAGAAAAGTAAAAAAAAGAATTTTTGAGTTCTACTCAACTAACTGATCAACATGGACTATGTAGTTATTCGGTGTATTTTCACTGTCGCACCGTGTAATTTAAAAGAAAAATAATTTGTTGGTGAAAATATGTCATAGATTCCCAGGATATAATATTATCTAATGGTTACTCACAATTAGGTGAACAGGACAGGAGTATAGAAATGTACGATGTAATTTCTAATAATAAATAAAAAAACTTATCACCTAAAATCGAATGAATATAGATAGTGAATCATAAGACTTGGAATAACTGAAGGGAAAATAAATAAAAATAAAATTACAATATGAGAGAAATTAAATTCGGCACTGTATGCCGAATTGCATGTCATCAATTCTCACTACTATGTCTACAGCAGTACCGTGATACGTCAAAAACTTGAATACAAACAAAGCTCCCTCTCTCTCTCTCTGTGTGGCGGCGGAAAAAACTAAGATGACTATGCATTAAAAAAAGTACTTGCAAAAGCTTCTAATCCGCGCATTCGGTTATAGAATAGGTTCATGGATTCCTTAGGTCTTGGATTTTAATATTTTACGTTAATTCAACTTAAGGCTCAGTAGCTAACATTAACTGATAAATATCCAAAAGAAGTAATTAAATACACCCAAGTAAATGATGTAAGTTGTAAATTTATTTGAATATAATTCAAAAATATTTTAATTTTGTTTCTTGAATCCTCCAAACTCGTTTTAATAAAAAAAAATAAATAATTTTTCTAATTTATTTCATTTTTATTGATTACTTAGGCACATTTGGACAAAACTTATTTTTGTTTTTTTTTTCTTTTTGGGAAGAGGGAAGATTTTAATTAATATGTTGATCGAATAGATTTCGGAAATGTGATTTTTATCATATTTTCTCAAGTTGGACCATTGTTAATTGTAATATATAATTAAAATATAGCGAATAAGAGATCGCATTGTTCAAATAAAATTGCTTTTGAAGAGATTGACTCTTAGTTTCATAAAGTCGGTAGAAATTGATACCAATAGTCTGAAGATGACCCCTATTCATCGAGTGCATTGTATTGGAATGTAAATAAGTAATTTTTTAATGACCTGTGTATAAACTTCTTTCTTATTTTCCTTTTTTCTATAGCGAGTAATCACACATATGATGTCATATAACAAGCACAAACACCCAGAGCCTCTGATGAGAACCGAACCACGGCCCTCTTGTCGCGGTACCCCGATAGACAAAACATTTAATGGCAATAACAGTTGTGTCAAATTTCTAGCATGTATTTATATTGTAAAGTGTATTTTCATCTGCAAAATTTTTAAAATGTTTACTGTGTGCCTTTATTGTTTAAAAGAAGAATCTATAGTTTTGTGTTTCAGTTGCTTTGAGTACTTTGTAAGCTTTTATATTTTGACAAAGAAAAGAGTTAAGAATACAAATAAATTTTCCTATAAACACTCATGGAGGTTACGTTATTTCGCGGAATTGGTTTTATTTTTATTACTTTCATAAAAATGGAGAGGTTTGAGGTTAAAATCGTAAACACATTTCCAAGACATAAATGTGACCCAGGACTTGTGACTAACGTGGAACATAACTCCTATATCGGAATCTATGAGAAGATTTTTATATTCACCTCTAACTCATAAGATTGCTATTAAATTCCTGTTCTTACGCAGAACAATGGCACACTAATGTAAAAAATTCCATTTGGAATGCTTCTTTAAAGGATGGATCATCATAGGCAGTTAAATTTTACACTTGGAACTTGTTTTGTGTTGTTTTCCTCCGGATATTTTACTGTAAAGATGGGAAATAATAGATAGCTTTACATAGATGAAAACAAGGGCTAAAATGTTTAATAATGAAACTAATTCCTATATAAATTATAATATTACTCTTTACGAATCCATTTCCAAATGCATTGTAGGAATATTTGACAATATCAGTTACGGTATGTTCACAAGTTTGCAGTATGAAATCAATACAATAAATGTTAATCTACTGTTATTGTCCTGGTCGTTCAGTTAGCATCCCAAGCGAACTTTTATATTTTCTTACAATTGTATACCCCTTCTGAGCATTTATAGTGTTTGGTTTACTTTGTGTTATCTTTAAAGTTAATCCCTAATATTTGCATTCTAGAAATTTAACAACGTTTCCACATCACAGAGGCTCACACGCTTTTAAATATTTAAAATTTCTATTTTGGATGCATTTGGTACCTAACATCGTTTCACTTTACTTTACATGACGTGCTTTTACAAAAAGGCAGTGTGTAGTCTTGATGATTTACCAGTCTACTCTATGTTTTTAATACCACATCGTTAAATTTTTTAAATTCGTTACACATGTTCGTTAAACTTAACAATTATTGTTAAAAAGAAAAACAGAAATTTCTCGAACCGGAAAATTCTTAAACAATTGGGTTTCGAGTATTTCTAAATAGTTTGGCAAAAACAGACTACAAAAGATTATATCAGAAGACAACATCTAAGGGGGGACTGTTTCAATGAAACGTACGTAATTACCATCATATGATATGTAGTGATGAACGTTTTCATTTGAAATATTATATTAACCCCCTAAAAGCTGTCATTAACAACTTAGCACACATTCTACATCATTTACATGAATCTGAATATTTAGACAGGGTGCAACATCAATGATGATCTAAATTCTGTCAATTATCAACAGACAGATAATAAAATGCTTCACCTTAAAACGGGTTATGACTACTCAAACACCAATGCTGTGGCAAGTCATCGGTCATCATAAGTATGTATCTTGATGAAAACCAATGACGTACGTACTTATGTACATGTATGTTATAATGATTACAATAACATCGTACTTATACAACTAGAGGAACACGTAACAAGTCTTAAGAAATTCATTTGTGACGGTCTTGTGTCATAACGATATAAACTTACGTACACATGCATACAATCTTTGGCCTGAGTGGCCTTTTGACCACAATAAACTCTTTGTAAGTAAATGCATTCTTTGTCTTCCCCTTTTTCTGTTTTGTGTGCTATTTCATGTTATTTTAGTGGCCTGCGTCGTAAGTTAAATCTGCTTTTAACAGACACTAATTTCGATTTTCTCTTTTCGTTTTTGACTTTATTTTACAATTCACATAATGTATGGGTATATACAGTAGCGAGCACAAAAAATGCAACGTTGGGTAAAATTATCTTTAAGTGCGATAATTTTAAAAAAATGGTGACCAGTTCAAAATATTTCTTTGGGTTATTAATCCCTACAGTTATAGATACCTATTATCAATAACATTATGTAAATATTTTTAATTAATGATATATTATTTTGTCATTTATTAAAAAGAGTGCGAATTTCATGGGAGCAATAAAAATGCAACAGCATAAATTTTAATGTGTTTATTTAAATTAAATAGTAATTCTTACAAAAAAAATCTTAAAATTAATATTTAGTGGCGTAGCCCTTATTTTTTATGACTTCTTGCAACCTAGAAGGTATAGAGTCGACTAAAGCTATTAATGTGTTAATGGATATTTTCTCCCATTCACTTTTCAAAATTTCTTCTAATTGACTCTTAATTGACGGAAGTTTCCTCTTAACTTCCCGATCTAATAGCTCTCATAGATTTTCTATGGGGTTTAGATCGGGAGACTGTGAAGGCGCATCCAAAACATTGACATCATTGTCGCTTAAAAAGTTTCGAGCTATGCGACTTGAGTGCTTTGGATCGTTATCCTGTTGGAATATGCTACCAGGAGGCATTTTTTCCCGCAGATGAGGAAGCATGTGTTCTCCAAGAATTTCACAGTACTTCTTGGCGTCCATTTTTCCTTCGATTTGAGTTAAGGGACCCACCCCATCATGGGAAAACGCACCTGTAAATACGTGACGTAAAATCAATAATTTTTTTTTAAACATATCGTTCCTTACCCCACACCATTATTGATCCACCACCATGTTTTACGGTTGGAAGTTGATATCTTGGAGAATATCTTTGTCCAGTCGGTCTTCGAACAAAATTTATCCCATCGGAGCCAAACAAATTAAATTTGCTTTCATCGCTCCACAAGACTTTAGCCCATTGTTCATTTGACCAATCCTTGTAACGTTTTGCAAATTCCAGGCGCTTCTTTTTATTGATTGCACTGATGAGAGGTTTCTTGCGGGTCGTCTCGCATGCAAATTAGCCTCTTTCAACCTACGGCGAACAGTGTGAACGCCTATAGAGACTCCCATTTGCTCATTTGCGAAATTAGCAACGTCCACTGCGGTCTTTCGTGGATCTTTTTTAACCAGTGCAATCATCTGGCGGTCTTGGCGAGAGGTAGTTTTTCGAGGATTACCACTACCTGGTTTCCTTTCCACACTATTTCTCAAGGAAAATCGAGATTTAATCCGACATACGGTTGATTGATTTACACCAAAGAGGTGTCCAACTTCACGCATGGATTTTCCTTCTTCTAAGGCTTTAATGATTGCAGTTTTGCTGTCAGCTGAGAGCTGCTTCTATTCCAAAACACATGTTGTATAACTTATTTAAGAAATTTTCAATTATAATTAAATAAATAACTTACTTTAACTATTTTTTTATTATGTTGCATTTTTTTGCTCGCTAAAAATTTGCACTTTTTTCACTAATTCAAAAATATTTAACTTTTTAAAGCAGAATTTGGAATAAACTGTGGTTACTTTGAAAACTTATAATTGAAAGAATTAACAGCAAAAGAAAATAGATAAATTAGTTACCGTTATTTTGAAATAGATCTTATTAAAGATCATATGGCACAGTGTTGGATTTTTTGTGCTCGCTACTGTACATATACACGGGATATATGTAGGTACTAGAAGTGTGCACAAGACTCACAGTGCACAGTATTGCAGTAGCTGCAAATATAAATAAGTGTGAAGCAAAGATAGAGTAGAAAAAAAAACAACTGCACTCGTAAACCACTGTACAACAGTATTAAAGAGAGTTGTGTGATGAGCACAACAAAAATATTGTACTCTTCATAGATTCACAACGTGCATTTCTTTTTTTAGTAAATGGGAAAGAAAAAATGTTTTTGTTTTTAAAAAACAAAACAAACAAAAGCAAGGAATATTAGCATAGTTTATGGCGAAAGCAAAGAATGTATAGCAACTCTTATGTACGCATATTTTTCATCGAATGCTCTACTGAAATTCATATGACAATACGGAAAATTTAGATTCAGTAGTGAAATATGCTATTACAACACAAAGCATATTTCCGTTACTTTACAGACAAACGACTACTGTTGTACACTTTAAATAAAAGTGCATTTCAGTGCACTCGTAAAATCAAGAGCAACAGAAAAAAGTAAAATTCAGTATTGTACTCGGTGAAGGGTGTCTTGTGCACACCTCTAGTATGTATGTACATACATACGTGTGCACCTACATGCATACATAACTAGAAGTGCAATATTATAATTGGTTATAAAAATAACAAAAACATTCAGTTTTAATACATACATACATTAGTGACATTTACGGTTTTTAGTCTAGATTCTATTTTTCGGTATCGGTATGTATATACTCGTATACCTTCCATGACGCAGAGTGAATTATGATTTTCTATGAGCGGACAGATAAATTTCATTACTATAAGATTACTATATAATAGGTAGTATGTTGGCTTATTAGACGAAAAACCCGGGTTCGAACCCCAAGTCAGACATCAAAACGAAATATCAAAAAAAAAAATATTTTTTTGGCGACTACCTCTCAGCAGATTTCTGGCAACAACTCTGAAAGTAAATAAAATTGCCATGAAGAACTTCTCAAAAAATTTGTCGTTCGGAGTCGACTTTAAACTGTAGGTCCCGCCACTCATGTATAAAATTAACGCACACATCATTAGCGGTGTGAGAAGCTAGTTTGAAATCCTGACTAAAGGATTGTATTGAACAATTATGTATGCATGTATGTATTACAATATTATATTACATATAAATTTTTAAATTGACGATATTCAAAATTCTGACTATCCACATTGGGAAGAACTATTATGACAAAATCGCAGCTTAAATAATAAAAAAAAAACTTACCGATCTTAGCTATGTATATAGGTTGTCTTATTCGTATTATACTCTATTTACGCTTTGATTCATTTCCGGCGTCATATCCAGTTTTAAAGATAATAATGATACCCAAATCAAAAACCGGGCAACGCCATATCGATCGATAAATTTCAAAACTTTTTAAAAGAACAGCTTAATATAACCAGCAGACAGCGTTGTCAACTATAAATTTTCAAAAAGCACTAAACTCGTTAAAAAAACGCGTCATTTTGACAAAAAAGCACTAAAACACTATAATATTTGTTTTAATTTTATCACCAATTTATACATACAGACATAATTGGTCATTACAACCCTTCAGTCAGGATTTCTAGTTTCTCACACTCACTTATATTGTGTGCGTTAATTTTATAAATGAGTGACGGGACCATCTACAGTTTAAAGTCGACTTCGAACGACAGATTTTTGAGAAACTTTTCATGCAATTTTTATTTACTTTATTCTCAGAGCTTTTGCCAGAAAGCTGCTAATAGGAAATCGCCGAAGAAATATTTTTTGTATTTTGTTTTGATGTCTACAACATACGACCTATTTATTTACGGCGACTTCATCACCAATTTAATACAAAAGTCTATAGTCAGTCTAGTCTATAGTCTAATCCATAGACTTTTAGAATAGTTTATAGACTAATTTTTAGTCTATAGTTAAATTTATATACTAATTCGACATATTAAGACTGTAGTTTTACATTTAAATGAAAGTTTTCATGTGTGAAACTTAACGTACATTAACCATAATTTTTTTAAACGTATAAAATGTAAATGATTTTACATTCGAAAATGTATAAACGTAAAAAGTATTATTGTTAAATATCTTCGCCCAAAATTGTTTTCAATTTCCAAAAGGATATAATCTACGCTTGACCAATTAATTGTTTATTTTTTTTTTAAATTTTTGATTTGGTGTCACTGACATGAAAAGAAAAGAACTAAAAAAGCACTAGGCACTAACTCGAAAATTTTCCGCGTCGAAAGTTTTAAAAAGCACTAAAAACAGTGCTAAAAGCACTGAGTTGACAAAGCTGCCAGTAGATCCCAATATCAGTTTTCCCTTTTACTAATTTGATTTAAGGAAACTTCACAGCGCTACTCAAGAAATTCAGCGGATAACAAATCTCGCGATAACGTAAACTAATTTTTCCAAGGCAGTTCACATTTTCGAGTTTGTTCACGTTATCGAGTACCCAAATTTCAAACAAAAAATGAAAAATGTTATTTCAATAAGTAAAAATGCTAAACGCTATTTTAAATTAATTTTTTTTTATTAATCTTTAATAATAAAAAATTTAATGCAATACACATCTACAATTCACATTGATACACTTAGATACAAAAAATTCGTATTAATTAAAAAACAATAAAAAATAAACTAAAACTAATTGGAATGTTTTTTTCGTTAGATAAATAGTTAAACAAAGTTTAAAAGAAAAAATCAGTAATTTTTTTGGAAAATTTTTACTTAGTCATCTTTAACAGAGCTATTTCTATAAGGTTCCTCAGCACACTAATGTCACTTTAGTCTACCATCTCGTTGTCAGGCTTCTACAGCTTCCTTGAGTTTAATTCTAATTTCTCTCTAGAATACCTACTTCTGTGCAATTTTTTTCAGGATTGCTGTTCCAATCTAAAACATACCTGGGAATTCAGCGCCGAAGGAAAAAGAACCGGGCTATTTTCTGGCTTTCTTATTTCTGGAGGATATATCCTCTCTCTTAAAATATTTAAGGGAATATTATCATTGGGGTCATCTTCTTCCGGAGTCCAAAAGATTAATTGCATCTTTTATAACATCTTAATAGAATCTAACAATTCTGTTTGCTTTCCAGCCACTAATGCCAAGAGACTGTCTCTGTAGTACAGTTTTGTTATTTTAAAAACATTCTGGTTAATGGACTGAATTAACGATTTAACGTTGGTTGGTTGATGTGAAGCGGCATTGTCTATTAACAGAGGTTCTTATACCTGCTGCTTTTTAGTGAAGGATTGTAACAATGTTTTGCAGTTTTAAACTTGTCAGTCGACTTCTACCTCTTTAACAACATTGATGAAACTAGTCATGAAAAGGGTTCACGTTTTAAAACTTTCAGATTTTTTTCACGTTTTAGAATACTCTTTCAGACGTTCAGGTTTTCGCGAGTTCACTGTATATGGGTTTGACAAGATCTGTCGTGTTGAGTTGCTATGCAAAATTGAACAATTTATCCAGAATCTAGCATCTCCAGAATTAATTCCCTGGAGTCATTAAACAATTTCAAACGTTTTACTTTTTTTTTAATCTATACAAAGGCAAAGAAGGTTTTTCTTCAATTACAAAAGATCAATAAGATTATGTAGAGATCTTAATGATATTAAAAAAAAAATAAAGATCACTTTAGACGATCGGTGAGAAAAATGATTTTTAACATCGGCCATCGAAAAGGAGAAAATTATAATCTAAAAAGAAAAGTGTAAATGAAAGAGTTTTATTTCCAGTAAATTAACTGTTATATTCAATAACAACGGAACAGTAACAAAATACAGTTACCGTTTTCATAACATATAAATCAAATAAAAAAAACCGTACGGACAACACACACACTTGCAATAAAAGAAAGCACATTTTGTCTTTTTTCGAAAATATTACAGTATTGCTCACCATCATTGTTCACTTGATACACAATAGTAGAGCAAATAAGAACACAACAATTTAAAAAAAAAATCCGCTTTAAAACTGATGACAACAGTGGATAAAACGATGATCAAAATCTTCCAGAACATAGAAATGTTATCATAAAAATCATAAAACAGAGAAAAAATAAAAAACTGGATAAAAAAAAGAACAAACATTTTTTTGTGTTAAGTGTTCTGGTTTATTACAAGAAAAAAAAATTACAAGAAAAAGGAAATAAACAATGTCATAAACAGTTTGAAGAAAAACCGCCAGCTCGCTATTGTGATTAAAGATGACGATGATGTTGGTTTTAATGTGGATGGCTTTAAAGAAACACGTACATCCATACATATGTACTAATGACACATGCCACATTAATCTACCAAAATCATGGCACTATTTCAGATCAACCCTATATATGTAGATCAACACATCTAATAAGAAGGAATGTCGTTCCACATTATTTTGCTGAAAACCATTTATTTAGATCAGTTGAATGTTTTTACATTTTTTTTTTTTTTTATTTGTCTGCTTTTGTTTTCAAAGTTTCAAGTACTGATAATATGTAATAATCTACATACAGTAGCGAGCACAAAAAATGCAACACTGTGCCATATGATCTTTAATAAGATCTGTTTCAAAATAACGGTAACTAATTTATCTATTTTCTTTTACTGTTAATTCTTTCAATTATAAGTCTTCAAAGTAACCACAGTTTATTCCAAATTCTGTTTTAAAAAGTTAAATATTTTTGAATTAGTGAAAAAAGTGCAAATTTTTAGCGAGCAAAAAAAATGCAACATAATAAAAAAAATAGTTAAAGTAAGTTATTTATTTAATTATAATCGAAAATTTCTTAAATAAGTTATACAACATGTGTTTTGTAATAAAAGCAGCTCTTAGCTGACAGCAAAACTGCAATCATTAAAGCCTTAGAAGAAGGAAAATCCATGCGTGAAATTGGACACCTCTTTGGTGTAAATCAATCAACCGTATGTCGGATTAAACCTCGATTTTCCTTGAGAAATAGTGTGGAAAGGAAACCAGGTAGTGGTAATCCTCGAAAAACTACCTCTCGCCAAGACCGCCAGATAATTGCACTGGTTAAAAAAGATCCACGAAAGACCGCAATGGACGTTGCTAATCTCGCAAATGAGCAAATGGGAGTCTCTATAGGCGTTCACACTGTTCGCCGTAGGTTGAAAGAGGCTAATTTGCTTGCGAGACGACCCGCAAAGAAACCTCTCATCAGTGCAATCAATAAAAAGAAGCGTCTGGGATTTGCAAAACGTTACAAGGATTGGTCAAATGAACAATGGGCTAAAGTCTTGTGGAGTGATGAAAGCAAATTTAATTTGTTTGGCTCCGATGGGATAAATTTTGTTGGAAGACCACCTGGACAGAGATATTCTCCAAGATATCAACTTCCAACCGTAAAACATGGCGGTGGATCAATAATGGTGTGGTGTAAGGAACGATATGTTTAAAAAAAATTATTGATTTTATGTCACGTATTTACAGGTGCGTTTTCCCGTGATGGGGTAGGTCCCTTAACTCAAGCAGTACTGTGAAATCCTTGGAGAACACATGCTTCCTTATCTGCGGGAAAAAATGCCTCCCGGTAGCATATTTCAACAGGATAACGATCCAAAGCACTCAAGTCGCTTAGCTCGAAACTTTTTAAGCGACAATGATGTCAATGTTTTGGATTGGCCATCACAGTCTCCCGATCTAAACCCCATAGAAAATCTATGGAAGCTATTAGATCGGGAAGTTAAGAGGAAACATCCGTCAAATAAGAGGCAATTAGAAGAAATTTTGAAAAGTAAATGGGAGAAAATATCCATTAACACATTAATAGCTTTAGTCGACTCATGCCTATTGCATTTTTATTGCTCCCATGAAATTCGCACTCTTTTTAATAAATTACAAAATAATACATCATTAATTAAAAATATTTACATAATGTTATTGATAATAGGTATCTGTCTATAACTGTAGGGATTAATAACCCAAAGAAATATTTTGAACTGGTCACCATTTTTTTAAAATTATCGCACTTAAAGATAATTTTACCCAACGTTGCATTTTTTGTGCTCGCTACTGTATATGTATATAAAATAGAATGTGTGTTAGTTTCCATGTTTGTATGTTTGAACGTTGTAGACGACTAAACGGCTGAACCGATTTTCTTGAAATTTTCACAGTATCTTCCTGTATGTCTGGAAGGAGTTATAGGCTACTTTTTGTGTTGATATTTCAAATGGGCGTGGCACATTACCTGATATTGTAAGATAATAAAATGAGTATATTGGAAAAACTATAACAACAAGATACCTCAAATTTTGTACAAGTAACTACAGCTTCAATATAAATATTTTGGACAAAAATGGGCGAACTAGGAATAGTGGGTGTGGCACTTCAAATATAAAGTGAATACGAAAATCTGTATATCTGAAAAACTGTAACAGCTAGAGTCCCCAAATTTTTTACAAGTAACTTTTGCTTAAATATAAATATTTTGGACAAAAATAGAAAATTTAACAAAAGCGGGTGCGGGTTATTAAAGTCTGCCTAGCTAGAAAACGATAACAGAGTCTCCAATTTTGTATTTCAGCTATAGTAAGGTGGTGCCTCTTACCTGAAGTAGTTACACAAATTTTTATTATCTTATATATCTATATATATAAAAATGAATGTGTGTTTGTTTGTATATTTTTATGAACGTTATAGACGACTAGACGGCTGAACCGTTTTTCATGAAAGTAGGCGAGGTGCCATGCCGATATATACTATATTACCTACTATTGTAAGCTAATAACAAGATGGGTATATTGGAAAAATTGTAACAGCAAGATACTTAAAACTTTGTACAAATATGGGCGAACTAGCAATAGTGGGTGTGGCACCTCTCATATAAAGTAAATACGAAAATATGTATATCTGAAAAACTATAACACCTGGAATCCCATTTTTTGGAATAAAAACCAGCTGATGAGCTAAATGCATGTCTACAATCATCATACCTTTGGCGACATGTTTACATTCTAAAATTAACTACTAATATGTGTTTTCAGTTGCAACGTAATGCTTCAGCTTCAACTCTTTCCAAACAATTGCTTGATTGAGGTATTGGAAGAATTCCAATGGATCCTATAACAAAGTAAATGAAATTTCCATCAGACTTTTGCAGAATGACACAATCGAAAGAAGATTCAATAAATTGTGTATTTCCCAATATCGTGCAAAATTTTAAAAATATCCAATGGTTTTCTGAATGTGCGTTACTAGCATCCAAAAATATTAACAATAATTCCATCAAAAAACTATATTCCCAACAAGATCGATGGGAACCTAAGAACTTATTAATCGATAGACACAGTTTCAAATATTGAGGATGTCGTCAATTATCCAGTCGAATTTTTAAATTCGTTAGATTTGCCAGGCTTTCCACCACATGACTTACAGTACAAAAACGGTGTTCCAATTATTTTACTTAGATCTTTTGTAATGACACTCGAGTAATAGTAAAAAAAATGAGCAATATTATCGAGGCGAACATTATAACTGGAAAATTTAATGGAACTGATGTATTGCTGCCACGACCACATCGGAGATGCCTGTAATTTCCTATTCGCCTAGAATTTGCAATGACGATTAATAAAGCTCAAGGTTAGTCCTTTCAAGTTTGTGAACTTAATCTAGAAAATCCATTTTTCTCATATGAACAACTTTACATCGCATGTTCTTGAGTAGGAAAACCCGCAGAGTTATATGTCTACGCACCAGAGGGAAAAACAAAAAATATTGTGTATCCCGATGCATTAGAATAAGAATTATTTATTTAAGAAAAAAGTATATTTTAAATTTCAGTAATTAATTACGAAATAAATACATTTTTTAATTAGTATGTACTTAATTTCGATGGGGGTAGCGAAGTACACCGGGTATTAGCTAGTTGTAAATAAATGTAAAAAAGAAATTCGTTGACATACATTCATATTCGTATTGTATGAAGTTATTCTGGGATATGTAAACCCTGTAAACCATAAATAGCAACTATCGACAATATCTAAATGTTAAACGCATTTCGTTTAAATTTAAATACATTACATGTTAAACTTGTACGAAGTTCTATTAGAATTCTAGCTTAACCTGCTTAACGCGAGGGATACGTTCCAATAAGTTTCAGCGCTAAGCGAAACAGCGTTAAACGAGGCAACTTAACGCGTACCATATCGTATCTATAAATGTAAATACATACAACAGTGTACGATTTAGGGGGATATCAACACCATCGCGTAATAGTTAACCGTTGGTCGAGCTTTATATGATACATTTCAATAACTCTATAACTGACTATATAACTTTAATTCAGAAAAAGTTACATGTCTGATATTTTTTGAATTCGTTAGTATTGTTATCGTCAGTATTTTAAAGCGAATAAAAAAAGAAAGTTTCAAACAGGGGTGCAAAATATCATAAACTTCACAATTTTGGCTTATGTGTCATATTTGATACATACGACTTTTCTAGCGATTCTTTGGTGTACATATGTAATTTTTTTTAGTTTTTTAAAGATTTTATGTAGTTTTATCTTAAATAATACATTATTTATGGTATTTGAGAATGAATTGAAAGATAAGTGTTGGAGGAAAGTGAAAAGGTTGAATTTTATGTTCATGATATATCCTTGATATTGGCGGCAGAAGTCGTAGTCTGCTGCATATGCAGCGTATAAGCTTATTAGATTTCAGCCCAGGGTTCAAACCTCAGATCAGTTATGTTCAATTTACAATGAAAGATTGTTATAACCGATCATATATGTATGTATGTAAAATTCCTGCTGAAGACTCTAACGAAGAAGAAAATAGAAACTAGTCTTATGAACTGACGAAAGTATTGGCAGCAATATACATTACAATTGGATCTTTATCGCCATACATATTACTTTAGTAGCTTGGGAAGAGAAAAAACTAACAATTTCTACGCAGATTCTAGAGACTGTTTCTTGAAATGTTTGGGAGGGAGGGTGTTTATTTCTTACTGTTCTTCTCATATTTATCTCACGTGATAGACAAACATTATAAAAAAGTATTTTGTCCTATGTTTTATTTCATTGATATTACAGAAGGATAATATTTCGGTGAACTACGTATGTATGTACTAGCGATGCCAATCAGGAAATCCCGAATCTCGAAATCCCGGGATTTTCGGGATTCACAAAATCCCGAATCCCGGGATTTTTAAAAGCTTGTCCCGGGATGTTCGGTATTGTGAATTCATATGTATTTTGACCCTACAAAATGTCCTGAAAAAAAATTCTATAGCACTTGACTTCGACAATAGCTTTTCAGATGAGGAAAACCCCACGTCCAGTGATAAAAAGTTATTTGATGCCATCTAAGAATGCAAAAGCCCTATAAAACGAATTAAAAGGGTAGGTAACTGATTTAGGTACTCAACTGTCCAAAGAAATAAATTTATTTACATCATAAGGTGGTAGGTGTGAATATTTACAAGCTGCATACAGCTATCTTGGAACTATTTTACCAAATGTTGATTACGAGAAGTGTTTTTCAACGGCAGCGTATGTTGACAAAAAAAAATTCGTTCAAACCTATCAGATCACATGTTAGATGCTTTAATCTTTTTGTTGGTATCCAAATAATTTGCTTACAACTACTGCATTTACTGCTTTTTTGTTACTTTTCGTATTGCTTTTTATTTTATTTTTAATGACATGTAATTCTGATTTAATTGGAATATAAACGATTTTTTTAACAAAATATATTTTTATTAAGAGAAAATTGCGATTTTTCCCATGATTTTTCGGTATTTTAGGATCCCGAAATATCCCGAGATTTCGGGATCGGGATTTACAAAATCCTGAATCCCGCGATTTTTAAAAATCGATCCCGTTTGGCATCCCTAGTATGTACGTATGCGATAACACAATCATTCGTTTTGATAATGTGCTACTCGGAAGTAATGATAAATTTACACCTATTACGCATTTTCGAAAAATGATCTGAAATCCTTTCAGCTTTTTTTGATCCCAATAATTTTGTCGCTTTTAATGAATAACTTAATTTTATGGTCGTTATAAATTTCTTGGCCCACTGAAATCGAATTGACAGTATTAGACTCAAGTGTATTCTACGTGCGTAGCAACTAATTACAACTATATTTGCAGAAACCCATATCGAGGAAACCAGAAGGGAATCCAAGAGAGAGCCTTGTTATTGACATAATCGATGTTATATTGCTACGGGAAACTTTTTAACCTCACATGACGGAAAACAAATTTTTTTAACTAACATAACAATGGTTTCTACCTTTAAGCTTCAGCCAGACCTCAATTGAGAGTGTTACTGATGCGAGTGACAACAAGCTGGCTCATCTAAACAATTGGAAACTTATAAACCGCGGCAAAGCAAGGGTACTAGATGCCAAATTATTGCCATTTAGTTAAAAATAAAACCGATCTGGCATGAAGTGTTTGATTTTATGCAACGTTCATCATGTCAAACATTTTTGGAGTAAATTTGGTAATGAAAAATAATAATATAATTTCAAAATATTAAAATTTTTTAATAAAATCTATCAATAATCGTGAAAATATTATGTAATACAAGTAGGTATCAAAAGTGATACAAAAGGTAGAATTATGCAGCATTAAGCGGGGTCTTACCGTATGCATTTTGAAGCGATTTTCAAAAAAACCTAACTATAAGAAGTTGCTTATGCCAAATATGTAGATAACTATGCGTACTTTTATTTTTATTTAGAAATTCTTTATATTTTCAATTTCCTAAAATTAAGGAACGCCGCATCCAATGTATTTCTCTCTAAACATTGTTTATGCAAACGTCTCACAGTGCCTATGAGAAACTGTATTCAATTTAAAAGTAATAAAAATAAAAGTTGAATTCATTCGATTACTTCCAACTGAACTGAGTATCTACGATAAGTAAATGCGCCGTAAAATAGTAAAATTATATTCAAACTCGAAAATATGAAGCAAAATGCTTGCGAAAGAAATAAACCTCTGAGGTGTGTTTTTGAACTCAACCAAAACTAACTTCAATATTGAGTAGAGAAAACGTATCCCACGCAAATTCCTTATTTCTTAATATTAAAGTTGGGTTTCGGTACAGAAACGGCAAACGATTATAAATAATTTTTTAAGACATATGTATTCTGCGTTTTGAATTATGCGTTCGTATGTACGTTGACACATTAACGTAACTTGTGTCTCTTGTGCCAAAATTACTCAAACAACGTGTCATTCCCAAACTGATGCGGAATAATAAGATTTACATATAACGCTGTTGCACTGTATGCGATTATTTATACAACCGACGACCGTCATTAGTATTAAAATCGAAATTAAGTTAAAATTAAAAAAAAAAAAAAACTCAAAAAGAAATAGAAAAAAGGCAGTCAAATTGTGTATAAGGTCCAGAAAACCAGAAAGTTGAATATGTAATATAAAAAAATAATATGAAAATACATACATATACATATGCACACATGTATGTACATGTACGTTTGAATGCATTTGTTTTAAAATTGCAGTTTTCAATTTTTCATTTAAATGTAGGCGTTAATAATTTTTTGTTATAGAAATACGAATGCTTCGTTGGTCAACAATCCCAGTTTATTATCGTTTTCATTCAAATTGTCGTTCAGCCAGTTAGCCAGATAGACACTCATACGGTAATAACTACAACAACAAGATATAAATTCAAGTTGGTTTGGTTTTCATTATAACCAGTATTGTGTTTTCCTATTAAAAAAAATATTACAATTTCTGATGGATATTCCGATTTAAGCAAACTAATTCCATTTTAATTTCAATTCGAGATTCGATTTAAAATATGTATAATTTTCTCAAGTTTGAGCTCATTACGGAACATCACTACGTTATTAATTGTAGAATATTTACACTTTGTTCAAAAAAGATATGTACACTCAGGTCTCGTTTTTTGCGACAGATGTGTTCCAAAAAAGAAATCGAATAAATTGAATTCGCATAAAACGATGCCCTAGCTTTATATAAAAGTTAATGATTCGTTTTAAAATCCTGAAAAACCACATAAATTCCAATTTTAATTGAAAAATCATAGCAAAATCGCATAAAAAATTCAACAAAAGTATACTACGTCGTCGAAAATCCAAAAGTACGTAACATCACTTTTTCGAATTTTACAGGAGAAGCAAAAAACGTTATAAAATAATAAATACTTCATATGGTACGTAATTTTCAATTATTGATATAAAAGCGCTATTTATAGTCGTAAAAATCTAAAAATTGGTAGGGATATGTGAAATAACCTTACGAATCATAATCAATCAAGAACACGATTTTGATTTTTTTTATGATACATACTTTTGGATTTTCAACGACGATTCATTTCATTTCCTTAAAGAATAAAAACAAAAAGTTCTAAAAAAATAAACAAAAATAAAATATTAATGCATTATTATAAACTGAAGTTTATAATTTATTATGAATGTACGATCAATCATTCTGCATCGTTTTGGTATTGGTTCGACGTTACTTATTACATACCTAACAGGTAGTGCATACATATGTAGGGACCAAATCAACGAATTTTTAGAAGGCTTAATTTTTTTATTATTTATTTCTGGATATGTAGTCTGTTATAACTTTGTGACTTTAAGCTTTTTAATTTAAACAGATCACTCAATCCGCGTTGAATCTTTAGTGCTCTTTCGGTGTCTTGATCCATGCTAAGATTAAGATTTTGTAAATCATTAACTTTGTTGAGGATATCAGCAATTTGTTTTGAATTGAATTTTACAACACTTTTTTCGGAATCACTCTCTTCACTATCCAAGTTTTTCTCATTGTCGGTCACTGAACTAATGACGTCGATATCGGTTAATGGTTCGTCAGCTACCAGTTCTTTTTCATCATCCTGCTTCAGCGAGTCAAATCTATATCCTCAAATTTGAAATTGAAGTCGGTAGTGCGTTGGCTTATTAGGCGGGCGGGCATAGTCCAAACCGCAAACAGCAGGTTTTTGGCAAAAAGTGAGTAAAATTGCCATGAAAAAGTTTGTCAAAAAACCTTAAAAAAAAATCGGAGTCGACTTTAAACAGTAGGTCCTACCATTCGTAATCCTAACTGGAGGGTTGTAATGATGTAATGTAACCTTAGATAATACGAATTTTGAAGAAAATGTTTTCCAATAAAACAAGTTCGAAGGTTCTATTCAACTACATGTGTACATATGCACACCGTTACTCGGTGACTACAGGGTACTCTATAAAAAAAAATAAGATTACACCTTAAAAAAATTGGTTAAAATATATCTGAGTAACCTGCAAAGTTTTAAATTTAGTTATTAAAATTAAGAAACTGTTTTAAATTACACATCTCACACATTATTTGACATTTACATACCATAACAACCCGATTTCGGCCTGGCGCAACACATCCTTCGAGGCGCCTCTGCTTCTTGTGCGGCTAAGTCATTTGTTACCACCAATCGATTTGGTCGTTCCAACGGATATAATGTCGTCCTCTTCGCCGACTTCCGCAAATCTCCGCATCAAATACCCGTGTCGCCGTAGCATCCTAACGACTTGGCCAAGCCAGCGCAGCCGCTGGATATTAATACGCTACACAACGTCTATGTCGTTGAGGACATCATAAAGCTCACTGTTGAATCGGATACGGAAATCATCGTCAACTCGCGCTGGACCGAAGATATTACGTAGGACTTTTCTCTCGAATACTCTCAAGGCTGCTGCCTCTGCGTCATAAAGATGTCTCCTAAACTAGTAACTCTTGACTGTTTTTCAATTTCAACTATAATAAAAAGTTGAACTAAAGGAGTTTGTTTTTCGCACAAGGCTTCTTCTCCCGAAAATTTAAGGCGGTATTGCAGAAAACTTTTATTGAAACAAAATTTGAATAAAGCAAAACCTTTGTAGATTTTCGCTGGTTATTGGCGAAAGGACCAAAAAATAAATGATACTTAGCACCATTGTTTAATTTGCGAATGATTTTTAAACTTAGAAAAAGAAATTCGTATCTTATGGAAACTAGAAAAATTTAAGTTATTGATAATTACAAAACAATTAAAGATTATTGATTTGGAAATAGGTTATCAATGGATTGAATTTTATAATCGTAGTTTACAAAATATTTGAAATACTTAAAAGCCTATCAGCAGCGTTACCGTTTTGATTAATTCTAACCAAATTTGGTTTTTTTTTTTCTAATGTGTAAATGTGTATTTTTTCTTCATTTTGGTTATTTTTTTTATTATCGTGAATACGGCAATCACTTCTTTAATTTTATTTGAAAATTTGCATGGGAAGCTTTGTAATCTTTAGCAAAGCATTTTATTTCTTTAAGGGTTTTTATTACGTTCAATTAAAATTAAAAAAATATTAAATACTAATAAACAAAAATCTTAATTTATTATTTGTATACAGAAAAAACTAAAATTTTTGCTTTTTTTCCTTATTTGGTTATTTTTTATTTTAATTTTGGTTATAAAAATTTTTTGATCGTGGCAACGCTGCCTATCAGTGACGATTTCATGCTGGTGGAAATTAGGTGCCAAATTGATAAACGTCAACCTATGTCATTTCTTGTGATAATGGATCATTCTAAACGACACAAGTTTGAGTTTGAACCATAATTCAGTTAATGCCAAGAGGTGTGCCGGAGGGCTCTGTATTTGGTCCATTGTTGTACTCGATTTATGCTGATGACCAACCGTTTCATATAAAATATTGCCAATATTGCTATTGATTGATTATATTGATGACCCTAACTGTATCCGTTTGATAAACCAGGATTTGGATCAAATTTATTTATGATCTAAGTATAAACTCCAACAAATCGATGGCGTTATTAATAGGCACACCGGAAAATGTGATCGCTCATCTACCGTCAATTCGAATTAATAGATCAAATATAATCTTTGTTCTAACAGTTAAAAATCCTGGTGTAACGTTGAATAGGGAACTAAATTGGTCGGATCACGTCAAAATAAACCGTGGAAAAACTTTTCCGACGCCGTGAAACCTCTGGATGTTACAGCGTTCTACACCAACTAATATGAGAAGACATATTTTTTTATCAACTCTTAAACTGGGGTCACACTGAAAAAATATTTTCTTTAAATAGGTTTACTCGTGTTAAATTTTTCTGTATTTTGACGGCAAATATTTGACAAAATTTATTTTCCCATATAACAATGAAACAGCATGAAATACAGTTTGGAGTAAACATGTTTTCCCTGCGGTCAGACGGAAATAAATATTTTTGTTTTCTCATAAACAAAATTTTGTTGTTTCAAGGGGAAAACCCTTTAGTGTTTTTTCATTAAAATTTCTTTTGCTTTTTTAAGGCTAAAATAGCAAGCAAATACGCTGTAGGGATTTTAAATTTTTTCATTTGTTTATGTTTTGTTATGATAAAACATATGTTTTCTTTGTTCGAATGCAACTTCGAAAAATGCAAAACGTAAGCAATCGCTACGTTTACAGAACATGCTGTCATGCGTTTTGCGTTTCTCAAACCGTAAACGATTTGAAAACATGGGCGTTTTCCAGAACATGGGCGATAATTTACGTATTTTATTTGTGAGTTATCAAAAAAATTGTGGCAAACGCTTCTTTTCAGTTAGAGACGACGGCCTCTGCATTAAACGGTCGAGAAGCCTCAAAATAGAAGTTAAGGGCCAACCCATGCATGAGAGTTGTAATCAATTCTCGGTCGGCTATAAATGGCAAATAGATCAGATGAAGTCTTAGTCTTAAGAAATTAAGGCACTGAAAAATGTGTCAGTTCTGAACTTGTAATGCATTTCAGTTAGAATTGTTTAATCAAAATATGTAAAATAATAAAAAATATTTAAAAGAAAAAAAATTTTAAATATTTATTTTGCCCAATGTTGGTCGACATTTTCATTTATTAATTGAAGAATTATGTTCGCTAAAGTAGAATTAAAACGTTTATATTTATACATGTAAAGTGTTTAACCAATATTTTTTAAAACCTTATTTTAAATTTTTTAGTGATATGGCGTTACACTATTTAGTTTTTTTTTTCAAAAAGAAAGACGTCTACACGAGATCTTACATGCAATTACAGCAATGCTATAGTACATTAAAAAAAATTAATATACATTATACAACATACATATGCACATTGTAAATGGTCATTAGAACCTTTCAGTTAGCATTACGACCTAACTTCTCACACTACTTATGTTGTGTGCGTTAATTTTATACATGAGTGGGGGGACCTATAGTTTATTGTCGACTCCGAATGACAGATTCTTGAGAAACTGTCCTTGGCAATTTTATTTAGTCTCAGAATTTTTGCCAGAAATCCGCTGAGAGGAAGTCGCCAAAGAAATAATTTTTCGTATTTCGTTTTGTCGTCTGACCTCAAGTTTGAACTGAGGTCTAATAAGCCAATTACACTACACTACTACTAAAGTACGTCGGCAGCTTAATATACTTCAAGATTGAAAAATACTTTAAGGAACTCATTGCACACTTACAGCATCGTGAACATCGATCGTCGCATTCTTTCAAAAAAGAGGAACATTGCAACCCTTATCTCCGTGCAAGATAGAAAAACATATGTATTCTGTATCTACGATATCAGTTCTTTATGATGGTGGTTTATCTGACTTCTGTTAGGTACACGATTTCTCAACTCGTGATTTCGATTTTTAACTGCAGGATTACTTAGTAAGTGTATGAACAAAAATAATAATAAAAATCCGTCTTTAAACCAATAAACTTGAGGACTCTAAAATGAAATCATCAGCTAAACTAATTCAGAGTGTTACAAGTTTTACCAAAAACTTCCAATTCCAATTTAGTTTTGGTTAAAAAAGGAATATCAAAAAATAGTTGTCCAGAGAAAAAAAGAATTATTTCACACACATAATACCTCTAATACTAGTTTAAACTCATACTATTGTTGGTCGTTACATTGTCAGACTTGATTTTATATTGTTAAACTGGAAATTTTAAAGAGAAAAACTGGTTTTTGCAAGAAAATTTCAAACACATTTGCCCACAAAGCGAATGTACTATGTGTGCAGCTGTTTAACAGCAAAGTCGTATAATGTTGCAATATTGCAACTCCTTACAATTCCAACACAAATACAAAGAAGATACACAAACACAGACACAAAACCCAAACACACCTTCCTATCCAAATGGAATTTGTTGCAAGCAACGATGTGATTGTAGATTTTGTTCATAACAATTTCACGTTGCAGACCTACTACCACCACATTACCACTTACATACATACATACGTGGTATTGCGGTAGAAGTAGTTGTTGTTCTGGTTGACTTAACTGGCATTTTCAATTTTTCCTCATCTTGGTACACGCCACTGTGTTTTTTCATCAATTTTCTTCTTCATACGCGTTTCTTTTTCTTTCTTGTACAATAATTATATATTTTGATCATACGCATGATCATCGAACAGTCATAATATCGTTCACATATGTATGTATGTATATACACGTATACACATACATATACATATACATATATGAATGCATGCATCAATGTTTCAATATATTTAGTATTCTTTTGCTTGGTTGCATTATCTTTGGAAAACATAAATTATCTTTAATTCTGGTCGCGATGACAGCAATTGCTTAAAACCATATTCGGTGAAAATCTATTCACTTCGTTCTTCTGCCATTCATATGATGTTACTCGTAAATAAAATACTCTCAAGCAACCGACCCACAAAATAAAAAGTGTTCTCATTGCTAACAACGCTTTTGTTTTATTATTATTGACCCATATTTGTGTAAATCGTTTAAACTACACTTATTTAGAGCTTTCGTTTTAATGTTTTCTTTTTATTGTCTTTTCCCCATTGAATTAAATTCCTTTGACAGCATTTAGTGATTCGAGCACAATTTCATTCCATTCAATACAGGGTGGCTGATATATAATGCAACCAAGTAAAGCGCTATATTTTTTTAATTTTTTTTTTTAATTTTATTGTTCAAAAGCATAAAGTGTTGGAAATAACATTAAATTTTACAATCAGTTTAGGATGTGTTCAAATTGGCCACCTTTGGCACGAATTATGGCCCTCAAACAGCCCACAATGCCATCACAGGCTGCACGAAAGTGGCTCTGCGGTATTTTGGCCCATTCCCGGCGAAACGCCGTCGTGAGATGATCTACACTTTGGGAATTTTTAGTGAGAACCTTACTCTCCAAAATGCCCCAGGCGCAAAAGTTCAACGGATTGAGATCCGGAGATTTTGGTGGCCATTGTGCGGTAGAAATGAAGCGAGGAACTTCCTTTTTAAGCCATTCTTGGTTGACGCGTGCTGAGTGCGGTGGTGCTGAATCCTGTTGGAATGTTCATAGTCTGCAGTTGAAATGTATGTCTGCCCATGGCTTCAATACTATCTTCAAGACATTTTCCCGATAATATTCGACATTTATTTTGACTTCACGGTCGATGAATACGACCATTTACGGAGGTGTAAATTTTCAGCTGACCTCTTTGGAAAGTAAACCCGATCATTTTGTTTGTTCACAAACTGTTCCATTTGGAATGGCTTCTCATCGGAGAAAAACAAATTCGGTAACTGACCCCTTTTGTGCAAGCGAAGTAGGTTAGGTTAGAGGACGTGTACTTGTCGGTTAAGACAAGTACTGTACCCGGAGGTCGAAAGTGGCCGATTGTACAATGTCCTTAGAGAAGGAAGGAAATAGATGGTATAGGATAAAAGATGGGAATGTAGGCAAGCGAAGTAAATCCTTGCGCTCCTCCAGTCTAACTTTTTTTTTGTCCATCGGTGAGCTCTTGCTTTTTTTGGATCTTCAATGGTTTTAGGGCAATCTCATTTTTCAATATGTGTTGTATCCGTTCTCGCCACATGTTCACCTCACAAGCAATTTTTCTAGCGCTGCGGCATGAATTTCGATCAAATCTGGCCTTCACTTTTCGGATCATTTCTTGTGTTGCTACCGTTTTTTCGTCCACTTTTTGGACGCGATACAACACGGTAATGACTAATGGTACGAGAAATAAAAAATTTATTCACGTTTAAATGCTGGAGGGCTCTAACGATAGGCACCTGTGGTTTTCCAGCAATCACACTGTCACGCTTGAATTCCATCACGAATAACTTTTTTTCTGAATGTAATAGATCAAAATGCTTTTGTAAGCTTATAAATAATAAAATGAATTGTCACTGGAACAAATCTGTCAGCTGTCAGACGAGCGGTTTACAAATGATAACAACCTAAAGTTGGTTGCAATACATATCAGCCACCCTGTATGCACAAACAATACATCGATGTTTTGCTCATAAACATCAACGGTATATCGGCGTTTGATGGACGATATATCGACATTAAAAAAAGAATTCATGAAACGCATATTTTTATGTGCTTTAAAATCAAAGAACAACTTAATGAATAATTTTCTTTATAATTTTCTTTTAGTAAAAATATAACATTTTGGTAATATTTATCGCCATATGAATTCATAGAGAGAGCTTACGTTAGAATAAAATTATGTTATAGGACAACCAAAAACCTTTTTAATGAGGAATGCTTTCTTACATAAAATCAATCCACATTTTATCACAAAGGCGTCACTTCTAATAACAAGAACATAAAATATTACAGGAATATCTATGCATCGTAATCAATAAAGAAGTATTTTTAAATTGTTGCATCATATGACGCAACTAGATTGCAGAATATATTTGCCGTTGCGCTAGTTTTTGACGATATAAAAATAAAACATCGATGTATCGGTCTTATCACCAATACTTCTTTTTGGAAACATCGCTGTATATTCACACCGATTTTTTTTGTTAATGTCTGGACACATGTTGTTATAAGAGTATTCTTGGTCGTCCATCATCGGGGAGTGAACAAACTCAGTGAATTTAGCAGACTTGTTTGACACGTTCAAATTTGTTGGAATATCTGCAACTTGATATGCCACCCTCGTAAACGTTGTTACATTTGCACGATTTTCTATTCTGTTAATAACATTAAGGGCCATTATTACAACTCGCCGTTAAACTTGGGTTTAGTTAAAGGTACTTTTAGCTAAAGGGAATTGAAAAGTTAAGCTTGATCCAATTTTGTTCTGAAACAAGTTAAGTTTTTTGAGAGTTTGTTTTGAAACGATTCACCCACTTCGAACAATTGCTCCGTAAAAACAAGCTTATTTTTGAAAACGATGCGTGTTAGTTTTACAATTATGCAACACAGTAGCAGATGATCGCAATTCGTTTGTTTTCTTGGCTTGAGTGTGATCAGATTTTCTTTTATTTTGTTACAAAGAAATTGTAAATTAAAACAATTCAGAACTCCGGCACATATTTTTGAAAAAGTTAATTTTGTTTTATCTGTAATTTATAATAACTAAAATAAGTTAAAGGTAATTTTGCCGTTCACTTTAGCTAAAGGTACCTTTAACTAACGCCAATTTTAACGGGAAGTTGTAATAATGGCCCTTAATGTTTTTAAAACCCTTTCTGCCGTTATTGTTAAGAGTTTAGCCAATGGCCTTTTTGAAATCAACAAAAAATATTTATGTAGGCACTTTTAATAGACAAAAATAAATCTGAGCGTTAGGAGTGAGACAAAGTAATAAACTCTTGTGTCTTAAAATGTAAATTAAATTGGACATTTTACAATAAAGAAAACAAATTCCCAACAACAACAATAACAAACTCTCAAAATTTCAATTTGATTATGTGGTTAATGCAACAAATGCAATGTACACACAAGCAGCGCTAACCAGCACCGTAACACTCCTCAAATCCAGTTGGTTTTTTTTTTATTATATTTTTGTGTTTTATTGCATTTATTTTTTTATTTTAATTTTGGCAAATATTCAAAAAAAAAAAAAAAAAAAAAAAAACAAAATACTTTTTCGTTTATTTTTGTATTCCTTTGGTTTGGCGGTCTTTTGCTTTTCCTATGAAAATGAGTGCAGTGGCAAATATACTCGTACTTTAGAAACAATTTTTAAGGAACTTATTTCACTTATTAAGTGTTTATAATTTAATAGTTTTTGTAACGAAAAAAAAAAGCCCAAACAGTTTACACGGCATTTGTCAGCCGACAAAACGGACAGACAAAAACCACTCTATGAGACTAGCATGCAGACAGGCGACTTATTCACAATAAAGTGTAGGAGATTAAAGGAATATTTCAGTATGTGTGTATGTACATATGTATGTGTCTCTCTGCCAATATGCATGAAACAAAACACGAAAGTCATGCGGCCAAGCCTAGCAAATTCAGGAAACCACAAAACGAAAAGAAAAACAATCGATTCGAACCGAAACTCGGCAAATAAAAAAAAAAAAAATAATAATGCAAAATATAAAAACGAAAACAACAAAATATAAATTAAAAAAAAAAAAATTAATATGTATGTATATGTGTATGTAAGTAAGCAACATACTAAACTATTATAAAAATTTTTTTGTTTAACTTATATTTACAGTACATGTACATACAACCCGATACATACAGTACCAGACCAGACAGACTGTCTTTTAGACAATCAGACAGACAGATGGGTGGGACAGACGGGCAAATATGTATTTTACTTTCGAATTATAAATAATTTTTTTTTTCTCTGAAATCCAAATACAACATACTTTCAGTGTGTCAAATGGGTTAATAAATTTACATATCAATTTAAAAATATTTTTATTAACGTTTTTATGGTTTTTTTCCCCTTTTGGTGTTATTTCTTGACAATCCATAGTGACACTTCATTTTTGTCAACAGCTTGAGAGAGAGAGAGAGCGAGACACGTTCACATTTTGCAATCTTAAAATCAATTTTTTTTTCTTTTACAATTTGGAAATATGACTGAAGAATAGAAATTTTCTTTCATTGAAAGGCCAAAATAAAATGTATAATATTTGGAGTCCGGAGTCTGTCAATAGAAAGAATAAGGAAATACCTAGATTAGATATTAAGTTTTAGAAAATAGTCAGTTTCTGTGTAATTATTTCATCAGATTGAATTCAGAATTTTATTGAATTATGGATTGATTGAGGAATGATGTATTTTTGAATTCCGAAAATCAATGTGTTATGTTAAATGTTAAAAATTAAAATATTTATGGATATAATATACACATAAAAAACACTAAAATCACAACAAAAAGGACAAACAAATATTTAAATTATGGTAAATAAGATTAACATTTAATTATGCATACATTAATATTTGTCATTTGTTTTAATTATTTATCTATTTAGTAGTATTTTAAAATTTACAATTATAATTTTTCACACAAATCTCAATTTGAAACATTATTTTTAATGAAATATATAATTTCCCTTTTAAATACATACATTAATGTTGAATACATATTTAATTTCATTTGAGAGCATATTGCATCTATATAGTCTAAAGTTGTTTTCGTTCCTCAGGTGATATGATTGCGTGTCTCTAACATATCTTAGCTGATCGATTAAGTATTTAGGGGGATCTCCAGTTTTCATTTTTTGTATAAATTGAAGTGTATTCATTTGCAGTCTCTTTTTGACATGCACCAATTTTAGCGTATTCAGCATTTCTTCTATCGATGTGTATATACACCCAACTCTTTTTTTACACGGTAGATACGTTCCTCAGAAATCCGTGTAAAAAAACGTGTAAAAAAGAGGAGTTTCCTATAGTAAAATGAGGATACGTTCCATGTCATCTGAAAACCGTGTAAGATGAAATAAAGAACTATATTTACTTCGAAAAACCATGTAAAAAATGTTGAAAACTATAAAATCGGTATCATCAATGGAGATATCTATCTAATTATCCAATGGTGACTCTTGCGCCGTCGACGTTTTTATTAAAACATTTTTTATAGAAAGTTCAACTTTTGGTTTTTGGTATTTCCCCGTTACTACTACGTATGTTCATTTCAGCAGTGGTGTCAAGTGTGGTAAAAACAAAAATAATTACAAGACTCGAACCCTGGCTTTACGTCTAATAAGCCAACACACTACCCACTAGACCACGGCGACTTAATTGTTACTTTATAATAATAATAAAAAAAAAAAAATTCATATTACATTAGTACTCGTAAAGAGCAAAAACATACAAAAAATTCTTTGAAGCAAATCAATTTAACAAACTGATTTAGCAATGTTTGTTTTTTTGGTGTAGAAATTTTCATTTTTATTGCATCTTCTTGAAGCTCTCAATGATTTTGAAAAATCAACATCAGGGTTTTTGTTATATTTATCAAATGTCATTTTATCTTCATTCAAATAATATTGTTATTTATTCGTTAAACTGAGTTAGGTTTGGTTATTTAAGGTACTCAATAGGAAAAATTTGGCTGTTCGTTAGAAGCGATGTTCACAGAACTGAATGGTCGTTAAATCGGTCGTTATATATTTCCAAATATTTGTTACATAATTTAACGTAGTTTCGCATAAAAAATTTTTTCTAAATACCGATTGGTATTTGGAAAATATATCGTTTCTCTCAAAGTAATATGGAAGTTGCATTTTAACGGCTTTTTCAATCATATCTTTCACAATTGGTGTTTCTCTATTGGTGTCATTACTGATATTTACCACCTTTCAGGAAATTTTCCTGTATTAAAAGACTCATTTATAATATTCAGTATTATGTTTCCTATGATGTTTCAATTGTCCAGTACTATATTAATTGATATATTGTTAAAATACAGTTTATTTTTGATACTTTTGAATACATCCTTAAATTCTATAAGATTTATTGAGCGAAACTTAAATTTTGTATTTATCACATCGAATGCTATCTACAAAATAATTATTAAATTGGTTGGCAATTGCATAGTCTTCCTTAAACTCTAATTGATTAAATATCACAGATTGTATCACATTTTGTTTTTTATTAAATACTAATTCCTTTATTTTCTTCCACATTTGTTTTTGGTATCCCGCTTTCTTTTAATAAAAACTCAGCCCCGCGTGAGCAATTAAAGCATTGTATTAGAATACTTGTTGATATTTTCAGCTACGATAGTCAAATTTTCTGCTGCCTGCATTCAAACTATAGTGGACCCTCGGTTAACGAACTTAATTCGTTCAAGAATATCGTACCTTATGCAAACAGTTCGTTAAGCAAAATTACTATTTCCATGTAGATACATTTAAAATAAATTAATCCGTTCCAGATCGAAAAAGCTACACACTAATATGTTTCAATTTGAACTTTTATTTAAAAGAAAGTTACAAAAAATACTTCGTAACTTTTAAAACGAAAAAAATAAACAAATACATACATATATCTGAAATATAAATGAAAATAGAAAATAATGCATGCAAAAAGCTTTATTGTGTTGTTGGTTTCTGACGTCGTTTCAAAATTTGTTGAAAATGAGACACAGCATTATCGGTAAATAATTCTGTTGCACGTATAGCCACTGTCTGTTTAATCTATGATGCCACAGACCTCCATGGATTCAGCATATCTCTGATTGCTGTTGACAGTTGACTGCTCAACTTCTAAAGCACATTGCAATTTCACGAAGTCTTCAGTAGTCAGATTTTCATTCTAGTCTGCCACAAGGTCAGCGATGTTATTGCTATCCTCCTCTAACCCAATCTGTTCAGCTAATCATATAATTTCATTGGCTATAGAATCAGTGGATACTGCATCGAGTTCTTCAAATGTGCTTTCGACAAAGTATTCAGGCCAAAGTATTTTCCAGGAAGATTCAAGTGTTCTCTAAGTTAGGCCATTCCATATTCGGGATTTACCCTATTTCCTTGCTATAAACCGAAAGATATTTTACATGCAATTAAGGTTTTCCCCTTTTTTTTGTGGTCGTTATGCCTTGCCGTAGTCTAGTAGGTAGTGTGTTGGTTTATTAGACGTAAAGCCAGGGTTCGAGCTCCAGGCTAGACATAAAAATTGAATACAAAAAGTATTTCTTCGGCGATTTCCTCTCAGCAGATTTCTGGCAAAAACACTAAGAGTAAAAATATCTGCCATGAAAAGTTTCTCAAAAAAAATCTGGCGTTCGAAGTCGACTTTAAGCTGTAGGTCTTGCCACTTATGTATAAAGTTAACACACACAACATAAGTGGTGTGAGAAACTAGGTCAATAACCCATACTGAAGGGTTGTAACCAATAAAAATTTTCGGCTATGAAAGTAAAATTTTCTGCTGCTTGCATTCAAACTAATATGCAAAGCACTTTATCTAATTTACTTTCATATTGAAGAGTCGAGTTATTCAGAAATCTTAACTAATATGATTATACCGCATTGTTCTTACTTTTTTTTTTTTAATTTTAATTTTACCAATTTTAGAAATTTGAAAATTGTTTTATTACATAATACTTCAAGGACGTTAAATAATCCGCATAAAAAACAAAACGTGAATAAAATTTACAAATACCCACTATCTGTACTTTGCTCTTTACCGATCACTTTTCTATAGTTTTGGTTTAATGGCTCATTGGTGCCTCTTTTTTATGCCATGGTTCCGCTTTATACCGTACTGTATACTGTGTTTTTAGCTCAAAATGATTAAATCTTTGGAATAAAAACAAAAGTTCATACATACATACATATGTATATACACTGATTCGTATATTTTTATGGCATTTATTTATTTTTTATATTTTTGTAAAATAAAAACATTTACTTTCGAAAAGTATTTGAAAAGTACTTTTAAGCGATTGATGCTAACAAAAATAGACAAAAAAGTTAAATTTTGGTTTTTTTTCTACAAATAAGGTGTATCGGAATTACCGATATAACAATAACATGATTTTCAATTTTAAACAGTTATGAAAACTGTAAATTAAGTGCTTTTTATGTTTCGGGTTTTCTTTTTGTTTTTTAAATTGAATATGCTTTTGAAGTTTTTATGTGAGAGAAAGTAAATTGAAATCAAACGAAATGAAATGAAAAGTTAAGAAATGTTCAATTTCCTAAAAACATATTATTAATGCTTGTGGTTTTGTTGGAATTTCAAGTTCGGCTCTTTGCAGCTTTTAAATCCTGATCCATGATTCATAGTTCATATCGAATTGAATAATTTGACCGAAGCAATTAAGTAATATTTATGTACAGTAATTCAGTAATTTGCGTCTATATGATTCACAGACTAATACCATGTTCGATTTGTCAATGTATACGCAGTCGTAATCGTATTTCACTTTACTAAATTGCAAGCGATAATTGCATCAAAGATACAACTAGGAAATGAAACGATTAAAAGAAATAGAAAGTAAGTAAAATTATATTTAAATTGTATTTTAATGTTCCTTATTTTTATTATATTTTATTATTCATTTTTCATGTATTATTAAAAATTATTGATTAAGTAGGTAGGTTAAGTGGGTAGAGGTGGCTATCTAGCAAAGGAGGTTGAATGGAAGCACTTAGGCCACATAGGGCTTATAGAGATACCACAGTTTTGTATTATTATCCCCTAGTCTTGAAACCGCTCGGAGCGTGATTATTTCTCCAAATTGTTTAAATAATAGGCACGATGATACTTCTTGCTCTACAAAAGAGTGCCGGGTACAAAATAGTGCAGTAGAAGAATAACTGTCTTCTCCTCCCCCTCATCACAGAAAGGCGTTCAACACCGATGCATTTTGATTGCGTGCCTAAATGACTACGACTATCACACTAAGTGTGATTTTTTTGAGTGAGTAGATTTGCCATGTGTCTTCTATCAGGCTTCGACCAGATATTTCGCATCGTTCTGCCCGTATCCAAAGCCTCCCATCTATTGTCGATAATAGCATTGCAGGTTTTAGGCCGGATTTCGGAAGTCGAAAAACCATGGGCAAGTTCGATGTTTGTACCATATCTGGCCAGTACATCTGCTCTACCCCTATGATATGGATATCATTTGTTTCCGCGAACTTATTGCCTGTCGAATAATTCGCTTGAGAGTATTTGCTTCCCGAAATATTTTCCCCGGCACTCTGCCTGGAAGATGCTATAGTTATCCGGCAGCCTTATAGATTATGCTATTCTACCCAGTTTGGAGATATCGGTGTAGATTTGCATGTAGTTCTTTACGAAATGCATCAAGCGGTTGCTGCCACTGAAAATTCCCACTTGTTCCACTATTCTTGCGTGACCAGAATTCGATTCATGCCACCGTCCAAACACCCTGAGGCGCTTACTAGTTTTAACCGTTAAACAGTTTCTATTGCAACTGATCAAGCGAAAAGAGGTCTAAAAATATCTTAATTATCGACTGTCATAAATCACAAACAGCCTGTAATGTAAACGAGGTATTATTGAATTACGGCTTGATTACTGCTTCAGTAGTTGGTTAAGGCAATTTTACAAGTTGTTTTTAGGAGTGAATAGACTTTCATAATTCATACACACATTGTCATACTATTTGAGTGCTTTTTTAAAAATCGTATTCTTTAACTCGTTGAGTGCCACGGCAATTTTCAGAAAACCTGAAAAAAAACGACCATTTAATTTAGGTTTATTAACTATGGGATAACTCGTAGTTGGTATCCTTGAAGGGAACGCAATCTACAAGTCATTACGTGGTTGGCAGTCAACGCGTTAAGCAACGCTCATTTTTAAGTAACTGGGCTGCTACCATGGCAAATCATTATATTTTATTTTTTTATTATTGTTTTTTTTTTAATTTTTTATAAGAAAGAAACGAAAGCAGGAACAAAGCGTCGATGATAATCAATCATTTGGTGATAAAATTTAAATTTCGTATTGTCAAAAACACTGCAACACAACAATGCAATAAACGAGTAACGAGTCAAATCACTTACGTCTTACAGTAATATGAGTATATTAAACACAGTGGAACTTCGACAATCCAGACTCATATAGTTTTAGAAACGTCCGGATTATCGAGATGTCCGGACTATAGTATGTAGTGAAAATTATTAAAACAATCTAGGTGAATTAAATACATACATACATATGTATACATATATGTACATACTATGATTTATTAAAAAAAAACATTAAGTTATTACAGTGTACTCTCTTTTAATCGGACACCTATGCGACTGACAATTTTGTCAGCTTATGAGAAGTGTCTGTTTATGAGGGAAAATCAAAAAGAGCAATCAAGAAGCTATAAGTCCATACATTTATATTTCTTTAAGCACTTTTATTTTCAAAACAAAAACATATATACAATGTATAATGATAAGACATATGTAGTAAACAGAAATTTCAATTATATTTTTGCGAATAAAAGAGAAAAAAGTTTGAAAGACTCGATATGTATTCAACTGGATTTAAAATCATCCGAAGTTTTAGCTTGGCGAGTTTTACTCTTAATTTCAATATCTTGGAGGTGCATTTGAAGATCAGTCAGCATTTTAACACTTTCAAAATCGCTAAATAAGCTTCTTTATAAGGAGTGAACTTGTCTTTAATTCCACTTTTCAGCTCATCTTCAGACGAGGTTGCCAGAAATGTTGCGAAACGACCAAGGTTTTGCAGTTTTCCCAATAACAAAAAGGTGTTTTTTTTTTCTCTAACCATATTGATATAGTGCAAAATTAGGAGTCTACCTTTAGCCATTTTTCTACCTCTACATTTTTCACCTTTAAATGCAAATGTTTTGCTCGAGTCTCATCAGCATTATAAATATCTTGCCGACCATATCCTTCAATTAAAGAGGGCACTTCTTCGATAAAACTTTTGACATCATCTTGGTTAACACTCGCAGCTTCTCCAAATATAGCTCGAAACGTTATATTGTGTCGTGGTTTTGAATCTTTCCAGCCAACCAGATGATTCATTAAAATCGACATAATTAAGTTTCCTTGGGCTTGTGAGAAAGTGTGCCCGATAAAATAATGTTCTTATTTCGTGCCTTAATAATCCATTCGTAATACAATTTATCTATGTTAAGACCCATGGGATTTAACATGCTTCTTTTTCCCTCCGGATTGTTATCAGTGTCCCACAATCTTAAAATTTGGTCTTTGTTTTTGATGATGCAAGCGGCTTGTGATTTTACATTTCATTGCCCACTCGCGTGCTCTAAGTTTTTTATTTTTATATATTTCAATGACATTTACTTTTTCTTTAATAGTTATAACTGATTTAGGTAATTTAAGAAATTTGTGTACACTTTTATATACAACACTCAAGACAACAGGCTTTTTATCTTTGTAGTCAAAAAATTGTGTTAACATTCTGTCCGCTAATGGAAAACTAAAAAGTCACTATGTCGTAGAAAAAAGTGTCCGTGTCCTGTTATGGGAGGGTTGTCCGTATAAGAGAGAAATATTTTAAAAATCCCTTACAATTTTTTTGGTACTGAAAAAAGTGTCCGATTATCGAAGGTATCCGCTTAAGAGAAGTGTCCCTTACAGAGTACACTGTATATTAAATTATTGAAATAATCCAAGTGAATTAAATATATGCATACTATGATTTATTAAAAAACCAAATTATTTTGTGCTGACAAACTTTGTTAAGGTGGTTGATTGGTGCTTTTTGCTCAAGCCTTTTCAACAATGGAATATCCTGCATATCTATATTATTCTCCTGAGCCCACTGAATACATACGGCCTAGCTTCTTACAAGACTCGTATTGGGTGGGTTAATTTTTTTCGTGAGTGGCGGAAAATACAGTTTAACGTCAACTCCGAACGACAGATTTTTGAGCAGCTCATGGCAGTTTTATTTACTTTCAGAGTTTTTGTTTATGATACATTATTCATTATGATACATTTGGTTTACGAACCTGGGCTTTACGGCTAATAAGCCAACATTCTACCTTCTAGACTACGGCGACTTTAGCCCACTGAATACAAAAAAACCACCAAGTATTCGAAACAAATTGTTTTATCTTCTCTTTATTTTTTTTAATGTCCCAAATCGTCGATTTAGGAACATGGAATTTTTCGGCAAAGTGCTTGATAACTTTTCCTTCATCAAGACTTTGTAAAATATCGTACTATTCCTCTCTCTGTTTTATGTTTGCGTTTATTATAGAAAGACATGAATGACAGTCGGTATGAAGTTGGACAAACACGCCTGCGACCGAAACTGTACCGAAACTGAAGTACTGATAATGGAAAATGTAAATTTAAATATTTTTCTTGAATAATAAAAATTTGCCCGGATTGTAGAGTTAAAAATTTTTAATGTGTCCGAAATGTAAAAGCGTCCGAATTATTGGAGTGTCCCGACTGGCGCATGTCCGGACTGTCGGAGTTGTACTGTATTTGAAGTACATCCGCAATAAATGATTTCAATAAAATTAATTAACACCTCAAGGTTTTTATTTCGTAAAAAGTATCACTAGGCAGCGCCTAGAATTTTAGCTGGTTTTTCAAGTAATAATCTTAGATATTTTAATGGTTATAAAAATATTTAAATTAATTCAGTTCAGAATAATTTTTATTTAAAAATACATACACAACCACAAACACAATCGCCTTAAAAATATTGAATTCATTTAAGAAAAGACAAACAAAAAAACTGTAAGTCTTGCTTAAAGTCAGCTAGCTTTCAATGCCGGCAATTGGGCAGCAAATCGGTTACTTTATCGATAGCAATACATAAATAAAAAATATTATTGTTAATTTATTTATATATTTGTACATATGTATGTATGTAAGTATGTATGGTGTGTATTTACAAATAAGGATTAGCTAAAATGGCGCCATAATTCTTAGCATAATAAATAGATTTCAATTAATTGCAAATGACTTTGCAATTGTTGGCAAAATAACGAATACAAAATAAATAATAGCAACAGTAAAAGCAAAAGCAACAACTAAAAAAATACGAAATCGAAAATCGTTTAATGTTTTTTTTTTTGTCTTTTTTAAAAAACAACCACACACCAATCCAATCGAATAAATTACTGTGTATGTAGTTGCATAAGAAGATTGTCTACATCTGTTTGTCTGTCTGTACACAAAACAAATAAACAAAAGCATCTAATACACACACACACACACACTTAATATAATTATATTTGAAGCAATAACAGAATTTAGGTTTTAAATTTTATTTTACATACTTTGCATTACCCCCCTAAGCCATTTTGCTAAATTCTTCACAATTTATGTTGGAAAACTATTCGATTTTAATCGAAATTATATAATACTAGATAAAACCCGGTGTGCTTCGCTACTCCAATCGATATGAAATATAAATATTCAAAATATATCGTTCATCTTGCTTCTCAGATATCTCAACAACTCTCAAAGAGCAAGACGTTCGTTTCGTTCATTCAAAGTTTCAGTCGATACTAATGCTGTGGCTCTACGCCGCTGACTCTGAATTGGAGTAATCTGTACTTGATTTTTAGTTTGAAGAGGGGAGTATGTATTCCTGCGTGAGTTAAATGTTATTGTCATTGGTTTTTATCGTCAATAGATTTAACTAGTTTGCGTAAGTGCTATCACCAACAAGGAAGTATAAAGATAAACCAATCTCAGGATACCATCTTAAAATGCGGCTATCGTGACAAACATTCGGTGGGTTATAGAAATCCATAATAAAAGAGATTTATCTTCATTTATTACTAGCAAGCCTTTGGCCATTAGGCCTTTAATCTATGAGTTTGCCTAACAGAGCTGTGTTTGCTATTGAGGGCAAATTGATGACCGTCAATACATTTACACGTATTTAATAATGGCATGAGTGTAGATAAATATAGTTTTTAAAAAAGTCTTGACATTATTGATAGTAAACTGAATGGCCTGCATAATTTCGCTTTATAATGGACGAAAATAATTTACATAAACATAAATGAGATAAATACTCTCAGATGCATGTAAGAGTTGGCAGTCTCTTTGTTGAATACTTTATCCCAAATTGATCTGCCATTTTAAATACTTTACGCCATGTTCTACTTAAATTTCAATTTTATGAAGTTCAGAAAGTAATTACTTACTCCGTCGAAGGAAAGCCCCCGTGTTTGACAAACTCAACAAAAGGACAATTATAGAGATGCCCGTATTTTATTTTTACCTTCAATGACCTTGATGGGGATCATGCATCCCAGATTATCAATTTGAATTCAGAAAGAAACATTGCATTATTGAGCAAACCTACAGGTTAGTGCAAGTCATTTGAAGAGTGTGCATTCGATAGAGTACGCCAGGGCAGTTTGATTTATAACCTGAAACAAAATTTTTTTATAATACTGCAAAGCTATTAGATAACGCTATCATCAGCTAAAATTTTGTTATTAATTAAGCTACAGAGGGCAATTTATTGAGACCTTTATTATGTTTAACATACGTCTGTTATATCACTGATCAGTCATATACACACTGTTCACACGAGAATTCACACAAAATGTTTGAGAATTAAAATGAATGAACGCATAGAATTCACATTAAGTTCAGAGGCATACCCTCCCGCATAAAATATTTTGTTATTCACATTGATAGACGCATTTAATTAAAATTAGCTCAAATCAAATTGAAAGTTTTTGAAACTCACGACTGAACTCATATTGAAAACTTAGATTTCAAAATTTATTCTTAAAAACTTGTGCTCTTCTATTTCAAGATCTTACGTATGATTGCAGCAACACCGTGGTACGTCAAAAAATTCGAACAACAATTAGAATCCCAATGTACAACCTGTGTCAAAATCAATAATGTTTTATACTCTAAAAAGTACCTGAAATTCCTTGGTTCATATTGTATAAGACTTCTGTGGACACATGCACATAAAACACATCAATAATTTCGAATCGGGGGTCAAATCACCGCATTCAAAATCGAATGCGCTTTATTTTATTTCGTTGTTTTCAGTTATTTCTTTTGTTTTGTATTAAAGAAGCTAATGTTTGTGTGTTTTCGATGACAGTTTACAAATCGAGTACAATTACGAGTAAATACGATACGATACGATAACGATTACCGTGATTCACCTCAACCACAATTCAATAATAAAGTACTCGATTTCGAATGCTGTGATTTGGCCCCTGTTCCGAATGACGAACAAACATTAATATACTTTCTTAAATATAAGAGTTCAATACGTGAACGAAAAATCAAATTTGAAACACCTGGGCGATCTAATCAAACCTTTGGTGGATAGACCGATAACATCAGCTATTCTAATGGAAATGGTCCGTAGCAATACTCATTAAGGAATGTAGACCACGCCACTTCTCAAGAACACCAAAAAAGCGACTCAAAAAGGATTGTAGACTTTAACACAAATCCCAGGAAGCAATTCATTGTTTCAAATGAAAGTGAAACACTCAACCACTATGTTTCATCTCAAAAAAATCTAAATAATGTTATAAAAATTTTTTTGTTTCTATTTGTATGTGTGTAATCAATTATTGTAAATATTAAAGATTTTTCTGTTTTGTACATATTATTGTGAAAAAAAAGTAGAAACATAAAGGTACGATATCATTGTTCGTCAGTGTCACCACATCCGGTAACACTGACAACCGATGCAGAGTAACAAAAAAAATGTTTTTGTGTCAGAGTGTATAAAAGTGAAGTGTTTGGCAATTTGTTTTCATTGGGACTTATTAGGCTTATATAAGCCAACTACCCAAAAATAACAATGGTTGTTGCACGCAACCTCTCCTTGAATATTGCTGCTGGGGCGATAGGCAGTCATATTAAGTGGTTAATGAAAAAATTTTTTAGGCTAAACTCTTCTTCTACAATGCAATTAAAATACACTGATGACAAACTATTTTTGGTCAGGTGTTTAAAAGGGATGCACTAATCTGCAACAGAATAGAAAGAGTTATTGAAAATTTGTTTAAACGAATTTCTCAATTGTTTTGCTAAGCGTAGTTTACTGTAGCAGAACGCATACGGAGGAGACCTATATATCAATGTATATGCATTAACAGGCAAACTGACAGCAACTATGTAGATAGATGGGCGGTCAAGCCGACTGAAATTAAACAGCAACGTTTACGACAACAACAAAGTAGACATAGAAGAACAAAAAACAAAAATAATCAGCTTGCATTAAGGCTTACTTACACATGAATGGAATAATAAGCAGACATACGACTTTATTGCATTCTTGTGTTTTTGCAAAGTTAAAGCTGTAATAATAATGTTTTTATTTTAGTTATTTTAGTTGTTTTTGTGTTTTGTGTTTTTATTTTATTTCATTCTTCTACAGAGTGGTCAACATGTTAATCATTTTTATATTTTTCTCTTGTGTTGCAGCAGAAATGGCTTCCAGCAGTAATGTCCACATTACAAAAGGTAGCAGTAAAGAAAGGAGAACAAGAAACAATCACAGACGACTTAGAAAGCAACAACTTCAACAGCAACAGCAACCACTACATCTAGAACAACACACCTCTTTGACTACGATTCCTTTATCAACAATAGCAACACATAGAAAACCACTACAGTCAACATTTACCTCCTGTCTCTCCTACAATAAGTGTTTAACTTCATCATCACCATTATCGTCTTTTTTTTCAGCGAATTCATATATATGTGCTGAATTTAAAACAACAACAACAGCAACAACAAGTACAACAAATACGAAGCGAGAAAAAATACCATCGAACACAAAGGCATCGCATACGACGTCAATAACAACGCCGAGAATATATTTTTCCACTGCATTGTTAAGTTGGACAACAGCATATCGAATATTGACAATCATTCTGCTAATTGGTATTCTTAGTCCGTCGCCAGTGTGTTGTGTGGATCCCAAATTCGATCCATCCACACGCATGCGTCTCGTTCTAGTGCCAGCCGATGCACAGGTCGGTTCAGTCATTTACAGATTGCGCGCTACCGATGAGGAATTTGACTATCCGTTGACGTTTGAGTTTGTAGGCGATGCTGCATCGTCAACGGTCAAGATTGAATCGCTTCCATGCACCAAGTACAATTCGGTATGCCAGGCGAATGTTGTTTTATCTCGTCGTCTGGAACCCGGACGTTATTACGACTTCCAGGTATCAGTAAAGGACACAAAAGGTGGCATGGCTACTCAATTGTGTTCGATAACAGCTACCAATTTTACAACACCACACGACCTCATCTTTCCCCACAAACCGGGCATCATAATGATACCAGAAGTAAGTGTTAAAAAATCCTTTACCCAGTTACATACATATTATTATTAATAAAGTCTATACGTAAATTACATACTTTACGTATTATTCCATTATCAACACATTTACCACAATTCATATGCAATATTCATGTTTTAAAAGCTGAAAGAAATTATATGATGCTCATAATTATTGATGCAATTATACTCGAATCATAAAGACGGAATTCCTTCAGACTTCCAATTTGAATTACTTAAAAACTCTAAAAATGTAAAATCAATCTTTTGACTCACAATGAACAATTGCCTAATAATATGTTCATTATTGGTTCTTAACCGCCAAATATATACAAGTAAATAGTTTAAAGATCTATTCGTTTTATTTTCAAAATTAAAAAAAGATAACAAAATTTGTTTTTCTATTCTTAAACCTAAACCTTAAACAGTCTTCAATAAAGTTGTTAAAAAGGCAATTTAAAATTTATTTTATTTCGTTGGCCATACAATTAAAACATTTAGGGCTATTATTACAGCTTGCCGTTATCTAAAGTAAGGATTTTAACGGAGAGATAAATTGTTTTTCATTATTACGAGTACCCAATAAGATAGAAGTGAGCGTTAAGCTAAACGAAGTCCGTTGTTGCCACTGCATTGAAAAATAAAAATTGTTTAATTGAGCAGTTTTATCGACTTAGCTCCGGCACTGCCATATTTTTGAAAAAGTTAATTTTGTTTTATCTGTAAGTTATAATAACCAAAATAAGTTAAAGGTAACTTTGCCGTTCACTTTAGCTAAAGGTACCTTTAACTAACGCCAACTTTAACGGGAAGTTGTAATAATGGCCCTTACTATCGAGTTTAATTTTTATTGCAATATTCCGCTGCGTGATACATTCACATCGTAAAGAAGCTTCTTTGAGAAGTCGATTACGATAAGGTACCGCTAATTCAACAATGAGCTGTTAAGAGTTTTTAAATAGGTCAGCTTTCGAGGCTCTTTTGACTATTGCACCATCCGTGACTGTGGCTTTAGGGAGTTTCGTGGCTCTGAGCACAACATTGAGGTTCCGAATGTATGAAAATGTTTCATTGCATTATAATTTTTTCTCTAGAGAAATCAACTAAATTGAAGAAAGGCTCCTCTAAAGTTTAGTATTACCTTAATTTTTTGTTCGGAAATACTTGGCCCATTTACGTTATGAATAAAATTTTTCTACACTTTTTTTGAAATCAGTTAAAATACACTTTTCAATAAATTTACAAAAAGTAAAATAAAACACTTAGTTAAACGGTTGCATCGTCGGTGATGGGATTTTTAAACATCCGGTCATAAACAAAATTTAAAAACGCATTTATTGGTATTCTAATTCTTGCTGGGGTTTATCGGTATATAAAATATTTATGATTTTTTTTGTATACGTGAAGTGGTTACTATAATAATTTTGTATTACAGAGGCAAAAAATGAAGATTTGCATGGTTTGTTTGGTATTTGTTTTGTATTTGTCGCCCAATATTCCGGTTTATTATGAGCGAAGACAATTTTCAGATGATAACCAGTGCTCTCCGCATAAATGTCATGAAAAAGTCACTATTGATGAGCAACTAGTGGGTTTTAGAGGACGATGTTTCTTTAGGCTGTATATTCCTGCAAAGCCAGCGAAATTTGGGCTTAAGCTTTGGTTAGCTGTAAACTCCAGATCAGGATGCATATGGACAGCTAATCCCGTTTTTACATGGTCTTTTTTATACGGCTTTGTAATAACACTTTCTAGAAAATAAAGTTAATTCTGTTTTTACACGGTGATATTTGATACAACACGGTTGAGAAAAGTTTATGAAATCTTGTGCGGCTTATTACTATGAGTTATACAAAGAGCTGTCCAAAACTAAATCACAATGGCTAATAATCGATTTTATTAAAGACTGTCCAATCGGAAACTGAAAATGCTAATCTTGATGGGGTTGATAGTTACTAAGAACTAGCCTTATGTAAGCGATCACGTATGACATCCTATGATGATCGCGAATAAAATTCTGTTATGTTCATCACCCTATTGATTGCTTTTAATTTTGTTTAAATGACCTTTAAGAATTGGTGAATGTATTATTATATTATCTTTTTTTTTTGATTTCCTTAACTACAATAATTTGAAATTTATGTTACTTTTTTCAAGATTTTAATTGCTTTTGATTTTATGAAACAAAATATGCATTAATGCGTATACAAATTTCATTTGGTGTTTTATTAAGACTCTCGTATCAGGTTTTAATATAAATTAATTTTTTTTTAATTAAAAATTATAAATTATTTTTTTTGATATGGAACCAATGCCCTTCTTTTCAATGCCTTTTTTACGCGGTTTTTTTACACGGTTTTTTCTGGAACGTATCTATCGTGTAAAAACAGAATAAAGTGTACCCTAAACACCAAAAAAGATAAGACTGAAAAAAAACAAGGAGAGCGTGTAGTGTTGGAGTTGACAGAAGATTTAAAGGGCAAAATAATACAGCTAATAGCTTTTTTCATCCTTTGAATTGGGGAAACATTTTTACAAAAGAAACTGACATATGTGGGAAGAGTTCGAAAAAACAAAACTTTTATTCCACAATAATTCATCCACATTTGCTTTCAGTGAAATTCCATCAGTTGAATTTTTACGTCAGCTATGTTTTGAAAAGAATAGTCAAACCTAAAAATCCAATTCCACAAGACCTATTGGCTCAACTACAACCATCGTCACCAAATAGTCTACAAATAGTCATCTATAAACGATGATACACAAAGGTTACCTTCTAGCAAACGGCAATTGCTGTATGTCCAAATGGGATGCCAAATGCACTATATGCAACAAATTTATATGCAAATTGAAGGGAAAAATAATTTGATTATCTTGCCGCGAAAATAGCAATAAATCATAATTATTTTTTCCTACTTTTACTGATATACAGAATAAAGTAAATAGCATGAACCAAAATGGTCCAGATATTTTAATTTTGTTTTGTTCGATTTTATCCTAGGTAGCTAAAAACTAACTAAATCTATTGAAATATAAAAAAATACCTGATAATGATTTTATTAATACTCTGGCGCTTTAAAAAACTGAATGTACGTGTTGTTTGGATAAGCCGGCAATTGCAAAACAATTGCGCAGCACTTATTGCGTACAATGCGTTTATAGTCTTGTTTTAGTCAATTAATATGTAATATTAATAATATTATTGTAAATTTTTTTTTATTTACAGGATGCTAAACGTGGCACTGAATTGGATTATGTGATCGCCCGTAAGAATCCATTATTCCAGAAACCCGTCTACCTCGAACTATGGGTAAGGCCGAAAACATTTCATCATATACATACATGCATACGTATGTATGTACATATCTCAAAAACAATTTACATAATCTTAAAAGCATAACAAAAATAAATACTTTAAAGCTGGCATAAAAATCGAAAATATTGATTTCTTATTCGTTATTTACATTGTATTGCAGGGTTCTCCCCTTTTTGCCATAAGACAAAAAATTGTTTCTCCTGAAACAACAGAAGGAACTATATTTTTATTGGGACCATTGGATTTTGAGAAACAGGCCATGTACCATTTAACCATATTAGCAAATGTAAGTAAAAGGCATTTTATAAAATTAAATATTCTTAGATAACTGAGTCTAGCTTGCTCGTACAGTTTTACGAACACGAACAACAGAAGTTATTATCCATGATTCTTTTTTTCTTTATTTTTTACATAATAAAATTAAATCGCAAATAAACATTTTGCTATAAACCCGCACCCCAACAGATCACGGCGTCTTCATTACTGTATGATTAGAAATACATTCGATACGTGACAAACTACTCTATTGGCAGTTGAACAACTAGAAAATGACAAAACGGCCTACAAGTTTGATTCAAATTCAGAGATATTAGGATTGCAAATATTCACTATTATTGAATGTGTTCACGACGATTCCAATTGTACACAGATGTCCTTTCAGTCTATGGTACCCTCTCAATAGACCAGTAACTCATCTCATGTTATTCGTGCATAGGTTAATTCATAACACAAAACTCTTCCTGTTGTAATTTTATAATAACACCACGCTCTAAAAACGTATGCAAGCAACTGGACGCTTTTTTAATAATAGTGTCATTGCGATACATTTCCGCCCTTTGCAGAACACTCTCCATGACGAAATTGAAAAGATTGCATGATAAGGGTTGGCCCTGTCTGAAACCTACCTTGACGGAGCTGCAGGAATTGCTCAATGTCATTCTGCATAGCCTCATCAGCTTCGCAATTATACCAAGCTCAGACACTGCGGCAAAAATATGATCTCTTTTGGGGTTATCGATGGCTGTCTTATAGTCGACAAAAAGATAGTATGTCGACTTGTTTTTCGTGAGTCTTTTCCAGTATTTGACGTAAAGTGAAGATTGGTCGATGGTGGACTTGTCAGGTCTGAAGCAGCACTGATAAGGTCCAATCACTGTTTTGACAAGTAGCTTTAGTCGTTCATACAATACGCTTGTAAGAATCCTATATGCGAGGGTGAAAAGGACTTGCACTCCAGTGGTTAGCGCATATCGTAGGGTTTCCCTTTTTCAAATTAGTTTCATTTATACAGTCCGTTTTGCCGCCATGGCCACTCAAAGGTAATGACGTTGCTCACTGAATGGGCTCTGGAGCAATTGATAATGGAACTCAATTTTTATTGAGAAATTATCTTTAGCTCTGAGACCCATTTCTGGATGAATGCACGAACAAAATTGCCAAAATTGGAACGATGCCAATCCATAAGAGCCAAGAGTGTCCAATACATTCCGATAAAGTCAATGTTTGTTATTTGCGGATTTTACAGATTACCAACTTCTTTTAACCTTAAACGGATGATTTCGAGACCAATAACATTTGGTTATAAATATACGTCCCACGCAGCTCATGCAATATTGGATATTCTGCTTAAGCGATTTGGGGACATGATCATCTCATGTGCTGCTGATGTGGACTGACCACTGATGTTGCGTAATTTGATCTCATTAGGATTTTTCATGTCAAGTTCTCATAAGTCGATGGTGTATGCAATTAAAGCAAAAACTACAACGTCCTTAAAGACAATATAACCCATGCTACCGGATGCTATTTATCCAGAGAAGCCGTGACGGACATTTGAACGATGTTATATTCGACAATGGCATCAATATTGTTACGAAAGTGGAAATGGTGTTGTTAAAATAATAAACAAAAGCTCCAAAAACAAAATAATGCAGTTGTTCACGGAATCAAAGAATAAACAAAAATATTGCAACAACATCAGCATAAAAAAAATATATAAGGGATAGAAGATGTAAATAGCCAATAACAAAGTACAGCGATCATAGAAGTAAACTACCAACAACAAGGTGCAACGAATGAAGAATTAAACAAGCAAAAAAACAAAATGCATAGAAGACAAATCCACAAACAACAACTTGAACGTAACAAAACGTAAAAGTTCCGTGTAATCAAACGTCGACGGAACGTTATGGAATATACTTTCGTTTGTAGCATATGATGATGCTTGCCGAAATCACATTATGGTTCGGACAGCGTTCTCATTGCTTATCGCATTCAAAAAACGAACGTATGTTCCGTAGGCGTTAGGCTAACTGGGCTAAAGGCTAATTCTACCTTTCGCATTACGTTGCTAATGCATCAATAGTTCGAAAAAGCTCAAGACCTGAAATATGTAATAATAAAAAAATACTGAAAGCGTTGCGGGGGTACTACGGTATTTTTGAAATGAAATAGTACTAAAAAAAGTACTAAAGTACAGAAATTTTTCAACACTGTCCAGCGATATAAAAAACAAAACATAGCGAGTAATGAGAGAGTTTGAAATTCAAAGGATGGGAAATTGATCTTAATAAATTGTACTAACTTTCACAAAAAATTGTTTTTTTTTCAACCCGATTGTACTAAATTCCTTTTTCTTTTTTAAACTTTTTGATTAAAAATTAAATAAAAATATAAATGACAATTTACATCACATACATATATGTATGTAAATAGATGCGTAAAAACACATAAAAATTAACAAAAAGGTACTTTGCAGTTTTTTTGTACTTAGTACTTTTAAATATAATAGGTAAACTTAACAATTTACTTTACTTTACTTAACTATGAAGGAATATAGAAGTTTATGGGATCTAAATTTTAAATCAATATTTATGATACACAACGAATTATTAGCCATTACAGTAAAACCCCAATAATGCGGCGTCCGTTCGGGCCCGGCGATGTGCCGGATTATCGAAAATTCCGGTCTATCGAGCGGCAGTTATAAAAACAATTAGGTTAATAATTAAACTACAAATACAATATGCAAACACACGCATGTTTGTAAAGTTTGTAAATACAGTTAGAAGTTTTTTTATAAACAAAGAGTTTCAAAAGTTACGTTTTCTGTGATCTGAAAGGTCACAAAGCAACTGCGCACAAACGCTTCGTGATGGATTAACGGAGCTGCATTCCACCTGAATTAGTGACAGCTGAGACTAGCCGGCCGCTAATTGTTTCCGTACAATACCGAGCGCTTCCTGATCCTGATCCTGAACTATCCTGAAAACTTCGGAATAGCCCCCGAGCATTTCTATTTGCTTTAAAAATACACTTTCGGCCGTTCCGGACTGCTGGATTCCGGATTAATGGACTTTTACTGTATTAGTAACACGTTGGCTATATTCACTCGAGCACAATTGTGCTGGCGTAAAAGAATAGTTTATAGACGAGAGGTGTGAAGGGAATGGTTTTTCGGTGGCGTAGAATTTCCAACAGCTATAACCCCACATCACCAGCAAAAAACTAACACATGCACATATTTAAAACATCTAAGGAATGCAAAAACACTAATATACATACACATTGCTGTCAAACTAATATTCATCCCGCGTGATTTGAAAAAAAAACAAAAATTGTGCGACTAAAAAATGTTCTCGTGTGAATTGGCTCATTCACAGTGAAAATTAGCAACGAGTTGCCTTATGAAAATGAAACGAAAACAAAAAAATATAGAGAGAAATGTAATAAAGTAGGGAAAATTTTAAAAAGTGCTAAAAAGTGATTGAGGTGCTATGGTGATTTTGACTTCCAAATAGTGCTAAAAAAAAGTACAATTATACCAACTTTTCCATCCCTGGTTTGAATTAATCCATCTGAGATGACGCCGCGTTGGTTGGAGTTTGAAGTTAATCGTTGGTTGAAGTGAGAATTAAATCCTTTGTGTGTGAGCCACGAGATCTAACTATAATTCAGTCAGACTTGTGTGTGAAGAAAACAAACGCGACAAACACATATTGTGAAAGTTATCATTGCATACGTGGAATAAGTTCGAACAGTGGCACAAAAGTTGTGCAGATAATAAAGAATTGATTCAAAATTAAACACTTATTTATTTTTATTTTATTTGCAATCTACGAACTCATATTTTTAACTTTTTTAAAAGGTAAAAATGTAACAATATGGAGCATAATGTGGTTGGATTTAACCAACCACAAAATTATTTTTTTTCTATGTCTTATTATATAATAAAAAGAAAAAACTTTTTAGGAAATTATTAATTTTGCGAAATTCAAAACAAAAAAAATTTACATTAAATCCTCTGCAGACGGAAAAATTTTAACAATGATAATACATTTTCGTAAATAGTCACATGATATAAATTTTCGATTCAGAGTCTTATAACAACAGTAATTTTATAAAAAAAAAAGCTCTTCGCATAACGTTTTGGTTAAAGGCTGAAAGGCTTTTAAAGATTGTTTCTTTAACGTTAAAAAATTTTCCTTTTTTTGAATTCTTGAAAATAAACCAGAAGAGAAGAGAAAATGAACAGGAAACGTTTGATGGGTGTGATGGTCAGTCATAAATATTCCAAGTTGTGTGACAAGATAAATGTTTATTCCTTAATACAGTTTTGTGGTTTTGCGATTTTGTTTACGCATCAGTTGCACAAAGAGGATGGAGAAGAAAGAAACTGTATCGAAATAGTTAATCGTTCTATATTAATACACATACATACATAAAGTCTTGCCTTGGTGTTGATCTCAAATACTATGTGTAATATAAAATACAAGCTTCAATTTGAATATGTTTATGTATAGCACTCAGCCAGAGGCATCGCACTCACTCTCTTATTATGAATACTTTTGTATTGCTTTCCAAAAGCAGAATTAATTTAAAAAAAAATCAGGGATTAAGGCAGCGTTGCCAGAATGATGATTTGATCATATTTATAATGATTTTTGAACCAAAATATGATTAGAGAATTTTTTTTTAATTTATGATTTCTAATTCATTAAAATTATGATTTTTTTATTTCAAGTGAGTACTATTTCCGTTGTATTTGTACTACATAGTGAAGTTAAGTTTTGTATGAGTTTGTTTACTTTACAATTGTTACCCTGCTACTAACGCGTGTATGCGTGTGCATAAAAAAGCATCATTGTTTTGGAAATAAAGTCCTTAAGAGCCAACTCTATATATCTGCAATATTCGCTTAAGCTTTCTTAAATAAGTAAATATTTATTTATATCAATATGTACAGTTATTGTTCTAATGAAATCAGTTGTGTGTTTTTCTAAGTTTTTCGTTTGTTGGTTGGCGAATGTGTGATTTGTCACCATATAAATATAACTACACGCTTCTGCTCGCCTCCATTCTACAACGTTCTAAGTACACTTACATAAATAATTTTTTACATAATTGGTCATTACAACCCTTCAGTTAGGATTATTGGCGTAGTTTCTTACACCACTTATGTTGTTTGTGTTAATTTTATACATAAGGTTTAAAGTCGACTCCGAACGACAGATATTTTTGAAACTTTTCATGGTAATTTTATTTACTCTCAGAGTTTTTGCCAGAAATTTGCTGAGAAGAAATCGCCGAAGAAATACTTAAGACTCAAATCCTGGCTTTACTTCTTATAAGCCAACACATACCTACTAGACTACGGCGACATCTAAATACACTTAGAACGTTTTTAAAGGTGTTTAAATTCTACGTTCTCTAACTAAAATACTCTTAAAATTTGGTTAAGATGCGCCGATCCGTTCCAAAGTTTTAGGGGAAAATCAACTTAGAATACACATACATATAGTCGTAGGTCGCGTGAAAACTTTGAGAGCTCATCTCTCAAAACACACTTTTTCAACTTAGAATGTTATAGAACGGAGGCGTCGATATATATTTGTATTCAAAAATTATGATTTTTTTCTGCATATGATGATTTTCTTGTCAAAGCTTCCGGCAACGCTGGATTAAGGCATTTTATAATTTAGAGGTTATGATCGGGCACTACATGTAAGCGTTTGGCTATAAATTTAAATAAAAAATTGTGATTTAATTATGATTTAATGCCTTCGAAACAAAAAAACAAATACTCGTAAACATACAAAGTTATCTACGCTAATCTATTTCCATATACACGTTGTCTAGCCTATCATTACCTTTAATGTGAAAATTATATTTTCCATTAATCTTTTGATTTTTCAAATACAAGATTTTCACTCTCTCTCTCTCTCTGACTCTTAGGGAAAATTGTATTTCTAAAATTTTCATTGATTTCATAGAAGATTTGAACATCAGCACAAAAACAGACAAAGAAGAAAAAATAAAAATATGTATATTCTTATAGTGAGATGTAATATGGATTTTATGGAGAAATTCCATTATCAACAAATGGCTTAATCTTGGATTATATTCCTTTAACTACATGTGTTCTTGGTTCCTTTTTGTCTTCAAACCATTTACAAGAGGATTTCAAGTTAACAAACACTGGGTCGTAACATGCTGTTTAGCCGGTTAATAAGTCGCAAGCGAGGAGCTAATGGTGTTCTGCCTTGTACCTGTCTGATGGTTGACATTTATACAGTGGAATCTCTTTAGATAAGGCAAAACAAAATGTTTTTTTTTTTTGGAACTCTTCATTATCTATTCATTGACCTCAATCGCAAAATACATATTTTTAAAATTGTAAATATTATTCGTTTTCAACTTTTTAAAAAAGTTTTTTATATCGTTTTTTTCATCTTACTTTTGATAATAAGAGATAACAATGTAAACCCGGAATTAACAGCATTGCCCGTTCGTCGTAGTGACCTTTCGATTAAAGCAAATATTCTCTTAAGATTCTATTGTACACCCAAGTAAGCGTACACGTTAATTTAATAAAAAGTTCTCATATTGTACTTCATGCATTTCATTTCATAATCTCTTTTTACACTGCATTTGATTATAGTATTTTCTTTAGTTTTAGTTACAAACTTTCATTGTACGTATTAAGAAAAGAACATCAATCACTGACAGTGTAAAAATTTGTAGCAAAATGCGTACAGAAAGCCGCGCCTGCCTTTTTACATGTAAACTTGATCACCATCACAATATCTATCTTGCCAGAATCAGTTTTTTAGATCTTAAGAAGTTACAATATTACTGTGCATGGCTAACAGTAATCAGTGTTACTGCAAGTGTTGACAAATGCACGTTTTTGCATTTTGCTATTAAATATATTCGCATTTTTTTTGATGTCGTTCAGTCAGTTCAGTTCACTTCATTGTTTCTTTTTTACTTCCTTGTTGTATTCGCTGATTAACGATTTCATTTCACACTTCACACTGTAATCGTTTAAAAAAATATTAAGGTCAGCGTTACCGCTGAGCGACTAAAGTCCCAATTTGACACTTTTTCAGCGACCTCGTCACTTTTTGTGCCCCCTTACTAAAATGAACTAAATCTGACACTTTTCGAGATGTTTGACCATTTGTTCCACTTTTTTTAAAAAATATTGTTTCTAGACTATATACTAGACTATAGACTAAACTATATACTAGACTAGAGTATAGACTAGACTATAGATTAGACTAGACTATAGATTAGACTAGACTATAGATTAGACTATAGACTAGACTATAGATTAGACTATAGACTAGACTATAGATTAGACTATAGACTAGACTATAGACTAGACTATAGACTAGACTATAGACTAGACTATAGACTAGACTATAGACTAGACTATAGACTAGACTATAGACTAGACTATAGACTAGACTATAGACTAGACTATAGACTAGACTATAGACTAGACTATAGACTAGACTATAGACTAGAGTATAGACTAGACTATACTAGACTATAGACTAGACTATATACTAGAGTATATACTAGACTATAGACTAGAGTATATACTAGACTATAGACTAGACTATAGACTAGACTATAGACTAGACTATATACTAGACTATAGATTAGACTATAGACTAGACTATATACTAGACTATAGATTAGACTATAGACTAGACTATATACTAGACTATAGATTAGACTATAGACTAGACTATATACTAGACTATAGACTAGTATATAGTCTATATACTATAGTCTATAGACTAGTATATAGTCTATATACTATAGTCTATAGACTAGAATGTAGACTAGACTATATACTAGACTATAGACTAGACTATAGACTAGATTATATACTAGACTATAGATTAGACTATAGACTAGACTATATACTAGAGTATAGATTAGACTATATAGACTATATACTAGAGTATAGATTAGACTATATAGACTATATACTAGAGTATATACTAGATTATATACTAGATTATATACTAGACTATATACTAGACTATATACTAGGCTATACTCCAGACTACATGCTAGACTTGACTGGAGACTAGACTATAGACATTTTCTTTTCTTTTAAAAATGTTGCCCCTTTTTACTGCCAAAATACACTTTTTGTGCGACTTTTTCTTCAAAAATCCCCTTTTTGTGGGACTTCTTAAAAATTTCCAGCGGTAATGCTGATTAAGGTGCCTGCAGACGATCAAATAAGTTCATCAACGCCTTGTATGTGTGCGTGTTGTCGTACTTTTTCGGCTGATGAAAATCAACAAATTTTGATTTTTTTATTTGATGACTTTTCATTTGACCGTCTCGAATTGTAATTAACAAGGCTTGTCTCATTTACTTTTACGTTGTAGAACTGAACACATGCGCGGATAAAAAAATAATTATTTTGTTGCCATTATTTTGTTCACAACAAAAAAACAGTTATTTAAAATCAATTGAAAATTACCAGCTTTTAATAGCATTATGGAATATAAAATAGAAGTTAATTCCAATATTTTACGATATCAATAACAATAAATCATTTTTGAAAGAAGATATTTTTGCAACCAAAAACTCTGAAACTAAAATCTAAATAATGATTGACGAATTTATTTTTACGTCTCCTTTTAAACGTCATTACAACCTTTCAGTCAGGGTTACGACCTAGTTTCTCACATCACTTATGTAGTGTGTGTTAATTTTATACATGATTGGTGAGATCTACAGTCTAAAGTCGACTCCGAACGACAGAGTTTTTGCCAGAAATCTACTGAGAGGAAGTCGCGGAATTTACGTCGTACGTATAATTATCTGTGTGGTTCTATGTGTATTGGTTTTGTGTTGTTCAGTTTTTAAAACGCGTTGGCCCATCACGCACGCGAACAATTATGCTGGTATAATTTTTCAACTAGCTTCTACCCCGCACAAAGCAATACATAAATAGCACAAAACCAATATACATACGTTTATAAAAGATTCAGAAATCTTTTTTCTTTGTATAGAGCATATTTAGTCTTTCGTTGTCCTCTGAGTAGTGAAGAAAAAACTAATACACACAAAACGGAGTATATGTATATGTGACTGAAAGAACAAAAATTGCGCTGCTTAAAAAATAGTCTCGTGTGTGATAGCACAATGACAACAACCAGTTTCTTTTATGTTGTGTTTGCTCATTTTGTTTATATTTGAAGTTGCCATATTGAACATAATATACAGTAGCGAGCACAAAAAATGCAACACTGTGCCATATGATCTTTAATAAGATCTGTTTCAAAATAGCGGTAACTAATTTATCTTTTTTTTGCTGTTAATTCTTTCAATTATAAGTTTTCAAAGTAACCACAGTCTATTCCAAATTCTGCTTTAAAAAATTAAATATTTTTGAATTAGTGAAAAAAGTAAAAATTTTTAGCGAGCAAAAAAAATGCAAGATAATAAAAAAATAGTTAAAGTAAGTTATTTATTTAATTATAATTGAAAATTTCTTAAATAAGTTATACAACATGTGTTTTGAAATAGATGCAGCTCTCAGCTGACAGCAAAACTGCAATCATTAAAGCCTTAGAAGAAGGAAAATCCATGCGTGAAGTTGGACACCTCTTTGATGTAAATCAGTCAACCGTATGTCGGATTAAATCCTCGATTTTCCTTGAGAAATAGTGTGGAAAGGAAACCAGGTAGTGGTAATCCTTCGAAAAACTACCTCTCGCCAAGACCGCCAGATGATTGCACTGGTTAAAAAAGATCCACGAAAGACCGCAGTGGACGTTGCTAATTTCGCAAATGAGCAAATGGGAGTCTCTATAGGCGTTCACACTGTTCGCCATAGGTTGAAAGAGGCTAATTTGCATGCGAGACGACCCGCAAAGAAACCTCTCATCAGTGCAATCAATAAAAAGAAGCGCCTGGAATTTGCAAAACGTTACAAGAATTGGTCAAATGAACAAAGGGCTAAAGTCTTGTGGAGCGATGAAAGCAAATTTAATATGTTTGGCTCCGATGGGATAAATTTTGTTCGAAGACCGCCTGGACAGAGATATTCTCCAAAATATCAACTTCCAACCGTAAAACATGGCGGTGGATCAATAATGGTGTGGGGTAAGGAACGATATGTTTAAAAAAAATTATTAATTTTACGTCACGTATTTAAAGGTGCGTTTTCCCGCGATGGGGTAGGTCCCTTAACTCAAATCGAAGGAAAAATGGACGCAAAGAAGTACTGTGAAATCCTTGGAGAACACATGCTTCCTCATCTGCGGGAACAAATGCCTCCTGGTAGCATATTCCAACAGGATAACGATCCAAAGCACTCAAGTCGCTTAGCTCGAAACTTTTTAAGCGACAATGATGTCAATGTTTTGGATTGGCCATCACAGTCTCCCGATCTAAACCCCATAGAAAATCTATGGGAGCTATTAGATCGGGAAGTTAAGAGGAAACATCCGTCAAATAAGAGGCAATTAGAAGAAATTTTGAAAAGTGAATGGGAGAAAATATCCATTAACACATTAATAGCTTTAGTCGACTCTATGCCTTCTAGGTTGCAAGAAGTCATAAAAATAAGGGCTATGGCACTAATTATTAATTTTAAGATTTTTTTTGTAAGAATTACTATTTAATTTAAATAAACACATTAAAATTTATGCTATTGAATTTTTATTGCTCCCATGAAATTCGCACTCTTTTTAATAAATGACAAAATAATATATCATTAATTAAAAATATTTACATAATGTTATTGATAATAGGTATCTATAACTGTAGGGATTAATAACCCAAAGAAATATTTTGAACTGGTCACCATTTTTTTAAAATTATCGCACTTAAAGATAATTTTACCCAACGTTACATTTTTTGTGCTCGCTACTGTATGTATATGTATGGCAAGTTCGATAATAAACTTAATTTTAACAGTTTCATGTATTGTCGACTTACAATAATGAAAAACAAATTATGTTTGCGTTAAAGGCAAGTTGTAATAATGGCCTTCAGAATTTTTGACGGAAATCTGCTGAGAAAATGTCGCCAAAGAAATATTTTTTTATATTTCGTTTTGTTTTGGGTGGAGGGTTTGAACCGTGACCTCGCGTCTAATAAGAAAACACACAAAATACTATCGAAACACCATACATTAAATGCAACGAATTTACGAATGCGGCTATTAAGTAAAAAAATATTATTAATATTCAACTGATGAGGCAAAGAAACTTTATTGCCAACGTCAAATGAACAATGGCTCCTATTTAAGCTATGTAATATACTCCTATTTTAAGAACAGATCGCAAAGAATTTTTCTAAATACAAAATTTTAGAGGAAATGATCGTTAAGGTTCAGTTCAGGAGCCCTTTTTGTATATAAAATAATAATTCTTATTATTATTACATTTTTCCTCATCTGTAGCACTGATAACAAGCGGAAATACAACCAAGCATACAGTGATAATGTACACTCAGCCACAAAAGTATAAATACGGTTAACATATTTCAGAAATTTTTGAACCAATCCGTTTTCGTTGAAAATCTTTTTAATTGTCTGACAACTTTCCTCGATTTTAAGACGAAATTTGTTAACCGTATGTCTACTTTTGTGGACCTGTATATATTAAGTTAAGTATTCCAAAAGGATTTCCCGACCATATTTAATACTTGTTACACCCGATATTTCGTGTTAAATTCTTTTAAAAATTAAATGATTTACATTTACTTAACGTATTATATATCTATATATATTATATATCCAAAAAGATCCATTCATTATATATATATATTATATATCCAAAAAGATCCATTCATTATATATATACAGTGTACTCTCTCTTAAACGAACACCCTAGAGACTAAAGAATTTGTTATATAAAAATGAGAGAAACAAGAAAACAATAATTAATGATCTAATAAACACTGAATAATCTATAAACACTTCTATTTGCAAAACAAAAAATTCTTGTGAAAAAAATAATATACTTTCAAAAAACGGAGACAAAAAAGTTTATTTGTAAGACCAAATACATATTCACCTATATTTAAAAAGAACCAAAATTTTATCTTGGGCGAGTTTTTTCCTTAACTTCAATACCTTAGAGTAAGTAATTTTCTAAACACCTTCTAGGTCGTTATGATATTAAGAAAAACCTATTAGTGTTCTTATGGAAAAATAAGTGTTCTTTATGAGAAGTTAATTTATTTTCAATTTTAGTTTTTAACTCATCTTCAGACGGGAAGCAATTAAAAAATAAAACTAAACGTAACTACAGCAACAACATTGAGAGAGAAAAAATGTTAACGAAAAAATTGTGATACCGTGCGGTAAGCCATTCGTTTATGGAAAACGTAAATGTCATACGTCATGAAAAAAGATCCTTGTTATATCATGGAACGGTTATCCACTTAAGAGGAAAATATTTTAACCCTCTAGTGCCCAAATTTTTTTTCGGGATTAAAAAATTATGTTTGGCTTTGATTTGTCTTAAAACTAAAGGATATTCTTTTAAAAAATAAATTTGTTGATCAAATCGGGTTTTATAGCTCCAAAATCCTAAACCGCCTCTAAGCGACTTTAGGGTAAAAAAATCCAAAAAAAAATTTACACCGATTTTTTCTCTTTATATAAGTAGAGTGAAATATTTTATTTAAAAAAAGAACAGATTAAAACAGAGATATATAAAAAAGTTAAGAATTTTTTTGAAAAAAAGCAATATTTATGGGAAAAATACTTCGTTGAAGTTTTTTATAGTGAAAATAATTCGTAGAAGTAGTCCTAGTGATTAGAAAGATACAAATTTATATTACACTTGCGACATACAATTTAAGTTTCGGAATTGCAACCAGCAGTCGCCGTGGTCTAATAGGTAGTGCGTTGGCTTATTAGACGTAAAAGCCAAGGTTCGAGTCCCAGGCCAGACATCAAAAACAAAATACAAAAAGTATTTTTTCAGTGATTTCCTCTCAGCAGATTTCTGGCAAAAACTCTGAGAGTAAATAAAATTGCCATGAAAAGTTTCTGATAAAATCTGCCGTTCGGAGTCGACTTTAAACTATAGGCCCCGCTACTCATGTAAAAAATTAACACACACAACATAAGTGGTGTGAGAAACTAGGTCAATAATCCTGACTGATGGGTTCTAATGACCAATTATATATTGCAACCAGCAATACTACGCAGTTTTAAACAGTCCGTGATAAAATCTAAGGAAAATGTTCAACTCCATCGTAACGGACGTCTGTAGGTAGTAGAAGTGAGCTCTGGATTTTTGACAACGAAGGACTCTGCTTACAAAGTACTGATACAATCTCGGCTCAGAAGTTTGGCACCTGGTATCTCGTATTATTGGCATTAGACTTGTTGATACTGTTGAAAAAAATGTAGACGTTTACCACGACTAAGTCAAGCAAATGTAAGAACAGTCTATTTGTATACTTGTTGCTCTTGACTGGAACTTTATATCGACCAATGAGATCATCCTTGAGATCGACACCAACAATCGACGTCAACAAACTTTTTTCAAAGCTAACAAAACGTGATACCAGTATTTTTGTGTCAATATATAGAGGAATTTTCAAACTGGTTGCAAAGAATTAAGTTCTTATATCTTTTTGCGGCATATAAATTCGATGGTTCAGCAATGTGCTCAATAAGAGTGTCGCCCAGAAAATATTTGAAGCATTTGAAAGGCGTATCCAGCTTTATGACATCTCCTCCTAGTTCGGGCTCAGAAAATGCTATCCAGTACTAAGTTCTTTTGGCGCCACAAGATTTTCTCGATAATGTGGTATTTGGCTTCTAATCCCAAACAGATGTGATAAACTCCCTTGTAGGGAGTAATTGAGTCAATCGATTTAGACACATTCTTGGCTCTATTTACCACCTCCTCTATTTACCAAATCCAACGTTGGTATAGCTTTTGGTTCCACAAACATCACCATCCAAATCGTCTTCAACATCTTCTTCAAGAAAATTTATAAAATCCAAAATTTTTTCAATTTCCCTTAAGTACCTTTGAATTTGTCGACTTTCCATGTCTACTAACTACAATTTTTTATCTTCAGAAATGTTCTACTTCAAAATTTATCTAATACATGCATTTTTTTTTTTTTTTTTGTTAATTGTCCTAAGACCGGCACCAGACATGAGACCTTTCAATCAATATCAACTTTCAATCAGATCAATAAAAAGTTTCCAAATGTTTTTCAACCTTTTTTCTTAGTGCTTTCTTAACGCTATCAGCAACACATGAATAATTTTTCTTTTTAACTTTGACCACTTTTAATATTTTATTTGATTTTTTGAAATTTAAATGACAATGATCGCTACTCAAAGCATCAGCATATGATACAAATATAAGAGAAGTAATTTTTTGACTTTCCTAAAGTAATCAAAATACAAAAAGAAAGCAAAACAGGGTTTGGATTTCGAATAAATAAGCATTAAATATAATCCGTCTACAGGCGGTCGTGGGAGCTAGAGGGTTAATAGTCCTTTACAATTTTTTGGCACTAAATAATACATGCATAATTGGTCATTACAACCCTTCAGTCAGGATTATTAATCTAGTTTCTCACACTACTTATGTTGTGTGTGTTAATTTTATACATAAGTGGCGGGACCTACAGTTTAAAGTCGACTCCGAACGACGGATTTTTGAGAAACTTTTCATGGCAAATTTATTTTTACTCTCAGAGTTTTTGCCAGAAATCTGCTGAGAAGAAATCGCCGAAAAAATACTTTTTGTATTTTTATTTTGATGTCTGGCCGGGGACTCGAACCCTGGCTTTAAGTCTAAAAAGCCAGCACACTACCTACTAGACCACGGCGACTTCAAATACACTAAATAAAGTGTCTATATATGGGAAGCATCCACTTATGAGAGATGTTCTTTAGGAGAGAGTTTAGAGCAGGGCCGTCTGCATGTTATCACAATTTGAAACACATCCAAATGTATACTATTATGCCAATAGGAATACATAAAATAAAATTGGTTAAGAGCATACAACTAGCATGTGATTCGGATGAGTCCCATTGCTACTAAATTGTAAAATTAAAAACTTATGTCTACGAATTAAAGAACAAGACAAAATCGAATAAAATATTGCCATCGTACTTACATCTGAAATGGATAGCTAAGTAATGTTGCATCATATTGCTGGTATAGTTTTGTTATTTGTTTTGGTTCAGCCAATGTCCCGTTATTTTTTTCTTGGTGTTTCTTTATTTATTCTATTCTTTCAAAGTAAAATTTTAATATCGGTGGGATTGGACCCATCCGACCTTCGCTTACATTGTTGTAAATGAAAATGGAAACTGAATACAGACTTTGGTTTAGCCTCATCTACATTGTTATTGGAAGATGTATAGGCAAAAATATCCGGTGGAGGTTACAAACAATTTTTTGGTTGTGTATTAGTGAGTAAGAGAGAAGAAATAAGTTGAGAACTGACAGTCATAGAAGGATGTGAGCAGTATATCCTATTTTGGTTTTCATTTCATCAACATTCATAAAGTTATACATCTTTGACTTAATAATTAGGTAATGTTTCTTAGATATTTGCTGGATACTAATTTTGGTTCATAAATTTCCTCTCGTGCTAATAAGCAACCTTTTAATTTTTCCAAAATATGCTTAATGTCTATAAAAAAAGTTGTTCTCTTTCCACGTCATCTTAATTATTTACTTGACTGTTAAGAACATATAAGACTTTGAATTTAAGTGCCAACCTAAAAAAAAAATATTATAGCATCTGCTGACATGTGTTTTTGTCGCAGTCTGATCAACGACTAAATAAATGAGCATAAGCAATGTGTATGAATTCTCTCTGCACAATTAATCCCTGGTTTACAGTATACTGTATACCAAGAATGATAAACTAAAGATTACGCCTTGCGCATGATTTCCCGTGAGATGACGTAGTTGGGCTATTTTAAAGGCTTCCAAGTCCTATGTGAAAATTAACAGTTCTTCTGAAAAATGTGTGCACTACGTGAAAGTAGTTGGCAGCCCTGCAATATAACTTACATTATCCTTAGCCAATAGGAACACAATTTACGTGACGTTATTGATGCGCAGAAAGTTTTAATTTTGTGTGCATGATGGTGTAATCTTTAGTTTATCATTTTTGATGTATATATTTATCAATGTGTGTACATTTTTTATCTATATGATACACATTTACATATATTTGTCATAAGGTTTTAGAATTCGCAACCAAATTACAATGGGTAACAAAACAATGGAGATTTTTTCAAAAATTTATTTGTGTTCTTATCAGACAAAATAGGAAATTAGAAAGAAAAAAATTGGAAATTGTCGTTCATTAGTATGCATAAATATATAAAAAAAGCTATATCATCCAAAATAATGAGCATTTACAGTTCTTGACTCAAAAATTTTTTAATAATTTTCGAAAGTTCTGATTTGTTAAGTCCATATTTATCGCATCTTGTTTTTTTTTGCTGTAATTTAGCATTAAAATCGGTTTTTATTAAAAAACTTCACAAATATTTTGCGAATTTCTTAAGAACATTTATAATTTTTAGTTCAATTTTGAAAAAGTTTATATTTTTTGTCACCCACTGTATATTGATAGTTCGACGCCTTTATTCTTTTAATATTCTTGTTTTTTTAAATTCTACGTTCTCTAACTTAAATACTGTCAAAATTTGTTTAAGACGCACCCATCCGTTCCGAAGTTATAGGGAAAAATCTACTTAGTATAAACACACTTTTTCGATTTAGGGCCATTATTACAACTTTTCGTTAAAGTTGGCGTTAGTTAAAGGTACCTTTAGCTAGAGTGAACGGGAAAGGTACTTTTAACTTATTTTCGTTATTATAACTTACAATCCTCCCTTTAGTTAACGGCAAGTTGTAATAATGACCCTTAGAATGCTGTAGAACGGAGGCGTCGAGTTTAGAAAATTTAGATTAATTTACAAATGAGTAATAAACAAGGTTTCACTTATAAAATTTATTCTGTATAGGTAGATAGTTTTTAACACCACTTTTTAAAATTTTTTGTGAAAACTTATATGTGCGTATATGTATGTGTATTATGTTTCCTCTTAATTATTCTTATATAAGTTATCCTTTGTTAAGTTAATTTGTAGTATTAGTATATCTCTTGTTGTTACTCTATGTCACAAATACATACTTATGTCAATAAATAAATAAGCCTAATGTACGCTAATGTGTGCATTAAATCTGAAGGTTATTAGTGAATGAGACTGTAAAAGGCCTTATTTAGCAAACCGTTAATTTCGTAATAGTAACTAAATTTTGTGAGTGTGTAAATGAATTCATTGAACGATATTAATTGTGTATAACGGTATCAGAAGATTATTACTGCAAGTAGTTTATTAGAAATTCAAACTGAAATAATATATAACGATGGCTGGAATGTGCTAACACATGTACGATGCATATCTACACATAATATTCACAAACTTCTTCTTTGTAAACTTATTAAACGACGGCCGTGGAACCATAACAATAAAGTGGATAATGAAAATGTTAATAATGATGATCATCAACCAGTTACTCACGACTATTATATAAAGAGAAAATAGAAGGGCAAGAGAAAGAAACGAAACCGTAGAACTTTGTCATATGACAACCTGCATCATATCATATCAGTTGTTTGTGTACTAGTACTTCCACTGACAAGAGAGAAAATCGGGAAACTAGTTATTCATATAGTTATTCACTTTTTTATTCAGTTAACTGCGGCAGATGGCAATTATCACATACTCTTAATGAATCCATAAGAAAAACTATAGGAACAACAACTGAAACCGGCTGATTGTCACACTGTGAGACTGGCTTTGAACCATCTTCAACATCTTATTGCGAGTATGTAGTTTAAAGTAGGAATGAGTAATTTAAAATCTAAAAACATTAGGAAAAGTTGGTAGCTTCCGTTTAACGGTGCTTCAGTGTTAATAGTTTTTTTTTTTTTTCGTTTGTAATCTATGAAACGCATTGAAGATCGTTAAATTATCTGCTGTAGACTTAACTTTTTGTTACTGTTTATTTGCATGTATAGTAGATACTGTGATCAAACTAATGGATGTTTGAATGGACAAAGGATCACTTTGATCCCAACAGTATGTTTGCAAAATTGTACTAAATATGTTTTAGTGTTTTGAAACTCAATTAATTTCATCCATTTTCAAAATACTGATAAAAAAGGATCATAAATGTATAAAGTCGAATTATATTGTTACGAAAATGGAAATGGTATAGATCGTTTAACTTTAAAATAAGCAAAAGCTACACAAACAAATACAACGAACTTGTTACAACTAAACTAACCACATCAGTATGAGAGAAAAGGAGATAGACAAGTAAGCGAACACAACAACAAGCAATGTGAACAAAATGCATAAACAACAATGAAGTCGCGATGGAGGTCTTGAGAAAGCGTAAATACGAACATTCTACTTCAAGAATGTTCGTCGGACTGTTTACGTGGGTTTATAAAAATTCAGTTTTGCGTGAAGAAGCTTTGCATGTGAAGAGAGCAGTCGTGGTTTGAAGATCCCCGTTGTAAGCAAATAAGAATAGTGAACAAGCAATATTGTTGTGCACGTCAATTTATAAATATTGTCACACAAAAGTAGTGCATACAATAAAGAATTTAATTTTATTTTTTTTTTTGCAATCAACGAACTCATATTTTAAACGTTTTAAAAAGGTAAAAACGTAACAATAAGTTCTTTTAATTTCGTTATTAGCCATTAAAAAGGGAAACTTTTCCGTGATAAAAGTTTTATTTTATTTATTTCAAACTTTTAAAAACGTACCGTTCCAATTTGAATCTTGTGTCACAAACATATATCCGCCTACCTACCGCATTCATTATTTTGCAGTTTTTAGTTTTCGACACAAATTTTTAAGATAGAAATCATATGATAGATGTGCAATAAAATAAATGCGTACGACGTATAGGAGCTTCTATAGTTTAGACGTCAAAACATAACGTACCAAATATTTGAACAAATGTGGCAAACAAGACTTAAGAATAACTTTTGCAAAACAATGGTAGATATAGAATCTCAAAAATTTACTCGACATGCTGGTGTTACAGGGGTGTTCAATTTTGTACGTTGTACTTTTGTAGTCATACAGAGTGGCTCACAGTTTATTTCTACCATCAACATTAAAAAAGAATATTGGAATTTGTAAAATATGTTCAAAGTATAAAAAAATAAAGTTTTACTTATAAAAATATAAAGGAAAATCTATTTGTTTACGGCAGTTTTCAACATGGTGAAGAGTTCCAATTACAATACATCACTATGTATATATGATTTCTAATATTTTGTTTCCTTTTGTTTACAGGATGCGTATGCCGAGCCTGGACAGGATAGCCGAAATATTGCTGGCCTGGAGATTGTTGTTATTGTCCAAGATGTACAAGACCAGCCTCCCGTATTTACATCAGCCCCTCCTGTAACCAAATTACCACCTGGAATTCTTCCAGGTGACAAGGTAATCCAAATCAAACATAATAACAACCAAAATTTTTAGATTTATTAATAGTTTAGCCACTTTTATCATTTTCATCGAGGCATTACTTACGTCTCTCGATTAATATGTCCAAGTTCAATTTTCATTTTTGTGTTAATATTCACTTACTCTGGCCGGACGCGGACACCTGTTTTTCCAAAAATATTCTCCTTATACTATGCGCAATATGTAGAGATTACATAAATTTTTCTTTGTTGAGTGTGTATTTTCCAACTTAATTAGATTATGTAACAATGCGTAGTGCGGTGATTTCCTGTTTTATTATTTTATTTAGTGTAAATTTCAAACTTTCAATTAGAGACATCGCAAAAAGTTTGGTGTATTTCAAATTTTGGATAACCCAGTCTTATTCATCCTTGTTTTTTTTTAAACAGATTTAATATTGGAAAGACTCAGACCGCCAATACATGTATTTATGTATTAAATTTTTCCCGAAGTATTCTAGCAAAATATCTTTTGAGCGGACATCTCTCCTAGGAGGACACTATCATAAAACACGACAATTCGAGAAATTCGTGCTTTACAAATGCTAAAATTGGGCATAAACCAAATACAGTGTTTCACAATCTAAAACTGGGTGTCAAAAACTGTGGTGCTAATATTATAGTATGGGCTTGTATGTCCTAAGCTGGTATTGGAAAGTTTTTGACAGGACAACCATCTGATCGAAGTGTAATTGAAAAGGTATGAGCACTGCAGGATCAAAAAAATTTAATTCACATCAAATATTGAACAAAAATTATAACAATAAAATAACTTTCAAAATTAGTGGAATCTACGCAAATAATCTGTAATTGTCAAAATCTATTACAATTTTTATGATAAAAATAATTTATTCAACCAATGTCTGGTAGCTGTTTAGTCGTCTGTTGAAATAAACTGAGAATACGTGCATTTCTGCAGAAGACAGCAAAAGTCTTAGAACCACTTATGCTGTGTGCGTTAATTTTATACATGAGTGGCAGGTCCTACAGTTCAAAGTCGATTCCGAATGATAGATTTTTGAGAAGGTCTTAATAGCAATATTATTTACTCTTAGAGTTTTTGCCAGAAATCTGCTGAGAGGCAGTCGCCGAAGAAATGTTTTATTTTCATATTTCGTTTTGATGTCTGACCTGGGATACGAACCTTTTTACGTCTAATAATACATCTACTTTAAAGACCTACTAGACTTCGGCGACTACTAAATACTGTTATTTCAAACAAAAAACCGTGGTATATGAATTAATATTGGTTATTGCAGAATTTGTAATTCTTCTATCTTGGGAGTATTATAACTATGATCTTAGGATAACGGTAGGGTATCGATAATTCTTTTCAAAAGGCACTACATGCCATTGGCCGCTTAAATCCTATTTGGAAATTACCCTCTTTTCTATCTTCAATGTGAATGTGAATTTCGCCTTTTTATGCGGATTCAGTAGCTGGAATGCATATACTCGTCATTTGCCAAAGATGGAAGTATTCGTGAACCATTATCTTCGCAAGATTCTAAGTCTGTTCTAGCCAACATCTACACCTAATCATATATTTTGGTATAGAACAGGGCGTCAAATCTTAGTGACTGCAATAAGAGTTGAGGAGAAGTGAAGCCGTTAGCTCAAAAAGAAGCATTGAAAAACATTTGAGAAAGCAAAATTGATGAATTAATACGTCTAATGCCTCGCTGATGAGTTGTTTATTTACAAAATATCGGATATTTTATTAATTGTTAAATTATGTAAAAAATATAAAAAATTTTAAAGGAGTTGCTTTAGTTTTTGCCACCTAAATTTTAGACATTTAGACAATGGGATAAATTTTGTTCGAAGACCGCCTGGACACAGATATTCTCCTAGATATCAACTTCTAACCGTAAAACATGGCGGTGGATCAATAATGGTGTGGGGTAAGGAACGATATGTTTAAAAAAAATTATTGATTTTATGTCACGTATTTACAGGTGCGTTTTTCCGTGATTGGGTAGGTCCCTTAACTCAAATCGAAGGAAAAATGGACGCCAAGAAGTACTGTGAAATCCTTGGAGAACACATGCTTCCTCATCTGCGGGAAAAAATGCCTCCTGGTAGCATATTCCAACAGGATAACGATCCAAAGCACTCAAGTCGCTTAGCTCGGAACTTTTTAAGCGACAATGATGTCAATGTTTTGGATTGGCCATCACAGTCTCCCGATCTAAACCCCATAGAAAATCTATGGGAGCTATTAGATCGGGAAGTTAAAAGGAAACATCCGTCAAATAAGAGGCAATTAGAAGAAATTTTAAAAAGTGAATGGGAGAAAATATCCATTAACACATTAATAGCTTTAGTCGACTCTATACCTTCTAGGTTGCAAGAAGTCATAAAAAATAAGGGCTACGCCACTAAATATTAATTTTAAGATTTTTTTTGTAAGAATTACTATTTAATTTAAATAAACACATTAAAATTTATCCTGTTGCATTTTTATTGCTCCCATGAAATTCGCACTCTTTTTAATAAATGATAAAATAATATATCATTAATTAAAAATATTTACATAATGTTATTGATAATAGGTATCTATAACTGTAGGGATTAATAACCCAAAGAAATATTTTGAACTAGTCACCATTTTTTTGAAAATTATCGCACTTAAAGATAATTTTACCCAACGTTGCATTTTTTGTACTCGCTTCTGTATATTGTAAATTGGTCTCGTTTATGCGATAGTTGCGTTCCAAAACAAAATCGCATAAAACGATACTCTAGCTTCATATAAAAATTAATGAAAAATCACATAAAAAATCAACAAAAGTATACTAAGTCGTCGAAAACCCAAAAGTATGTAACGTTATTATTGATCGTAAATATCTAAAAATTGGTACGTTGATACGTACTTTTGGAAAAAAAAAAAACAAAATGATCCAATAAATATTAAACTGAAGTTTGTAATTAATAATGTACGATTTTATTGCAGGATATATGTATAGTCAGTTATTAAACTTTGTGATCTTGAGTTTTTAAGTTGGCTATACAACTCCTGAATCCGGTAAACAGATCAGTAAATCCGCGCTCAATCTAGGTCTGGGTCCACACTAAGAATAAGAATTTATAAATCATTAACTTTGTTGAGGTTATCAGCAATTTGTATTGAATTCAGTTGTACAACACTTTCTTCGGAATCACTATCAACGTTTTTCTCATTATCGATGACTAAACTAATGACGTCGATCTCGGTTAATGGTTCGTCAGCCAACAGTTCATCTGCACCATACTGTTTCAGTGAGTCGAAGTCCTCCAGTTTGATGAGCTAAATCAATTATTTCACTGTTCAGTATCGACAATTCAGAATAATACAGTCCAAAATTTTTAATTATTTTTCAAACTTCATGTAATGTAAGCGATTCAACTTCCAGGTTGTTTAAAATAAATTGATAGGTGTTTTTATGTAATATATTTTAAAAGTGCTTTATACTGTGATCTAATGGCTGAAGAATGCTAATTGTGTTGGAAGGAAAAAATTCGACTCTTATGTTTGGATGATCCAAATGAGGATGTCCGCAAGCTTTGTCCACAACAAGAAAACTTTGGAGTCAAGTTCTTTTCTATTCAAATAAGATTTTATTCAAACACAGAAGTTGTCACTCATGTTTTAGAATTTGCCATCCGATGAGCTGAAACCGACTTTAACATTTTATCAACTAACTCATTACTGCAAAGAAAAACGGATAGTCTTTCCTTACAAGTTTTAAATCCATTTTTTCTGATTTTGAAATGCAGGTTGGATTTGACATTAATTTTAATATTATCAAATCTTATGATACTTTTCATAAGATTTTAAAATTTTTAAAAAAAATCTAAAAAAAAAATCTAAAAAAAAAATTTAATTTAAAATCGCATAAATTCGAACTCGCTTAAAAAAATCCACATTAAACGAGACCCTACTGTAATATTTTTACCTTGCCAATCTAATTATGAAAGACATTCTACTGAAAAATAATTCATTTTCTTATTTTATTGGTATTGTACATATGTTAATAATGCACTGCATTGTAAACAATTTAAATAATCTGGAATATAATATAATTTATGTGACCAATTTTATCTTAATTATACAGTCACAAAATCTATAAAGAAGTTTAAACAGTAAACCGTATACTTCAAAGCAATTCTTTTTTTTACATTCTTTTACAGATACTTCAAGTTCATGCTGAAGATGGCGATAAGGGTAGCCCGCGAGAGGTACGTTACGGACTTGTTTCGGAGGGAAATCCATTTACATCGTTCTTCGATATAAACGATACAAGTGGTAAGTGGTCATTTACGAATTCTAAATTATTGATAAGACAATTTGATCGTTATAAAGAATTGAATACAAAACACTATAAAAGACAAAAAATCTGAAATGAATACCAATTAAATAAAATTTAAGTGTTTTTATATGGTCTTTAACCCCATTAAATGTAACAAATAATGGAAAAGACGAGTATATAGAGAGTGTAATTGACTAAAGAAAAACTGATCTTTTTAAAACAAAATAGGTACATACTAATAGCTTTTTAATTGAAGAATTTCTTTAAATGGATTTTCATTTATTTATTATTGTTTTTGAATTCTACCTGTTCGAAAACAAAAAACAAAAACATAAAAACATTTGCTTTAGAATTAATTTAAGCACTTGTACAAAGGTTAGGAAAATAAATGAAATAAATAATTGCGGTGAATTAATGATGACTTGATAGCAAACATATATCGCTTCTTTATTGCAACATAGTCATATCTCAAGAAAACTTGAACTTGGCAAAATGCGATTTAAGTTTTCAAGACATAAGTCCTATGATCTAATTGCCGCAAACACTTTTTGCTATAACTTCGGTTCAGCTTGGGATATAAAACTGATTTTTTTTTCAACAAGTACACAAAGTCTAAAAGAGCAGTTTTGTTTAAGTAACTACAAATTTTTAATTTTTTCAGATATGACTATGTTGCAATAAAGGAGCGATATGTATATGTATGTATGTATATAAGAAACGTCATGAAATTATTACTGAATTGATTTGACTCATGTTCTATTTCGAAGATTTTAGGTTTTGTTATGTTACCACTAAATTAACTACATATTAAAATTGTTTGCTAATACATTGTATTAAAGAATAATTACCGAAAATTTTCACTTTTATTTCATGTTTAAATATTTTCAATTTTAGCAGTGTCTTATCAGCTTGGTAATGTTACAAATAACATTTTGTAAATTAAATCACTAACATTTATAAAAAAAAAGTCCATCCGTCATAGTACAACTTCGACAGTCCGGAGACTCCAATAATTTGGACGCTTCTACATTTCGGATAACTTAAAATTTTTATCACTACAATCCGGGAAAATTTTTTTTATACAAGAAAAAAATTTAAATTCCCGTTTTTAACCCGAATGTTTTATTATTCATACTTTTATTTACATTTTACGCTATCATTTCAGTTTCGGTACATTCTTTCGCAAGCGTGTTTGTCTAATTTCAGACCAAGTGTCATTCATGTCTTTAAATAATAAATGCAAACATAAAACACTAATGTTGTTTTCTTTTCTACAAAGAAAAGTTCACCCTCTTTTAAGGTACATTAAAAAATTTTTGACCGACCCTGTTGTAATGTCTTTTTTTATTTGAGAAGAACATAACACAAATATTTAAAAAGGGTAAGCTCTGTGTTTACCACTTATAAAGAAAACGTTGACTACGTTGAAATAAATTCAGTAATCCTTCTTCATCAGATGGCGAAGATGAATCTAATAACTGATTTATTTTAATTTTCGCAAATAAAATAGATGGAGCAATATCCATATTTATATTTTTTCAAAAAATAGGTTTTAGATCTAAAAATATGAGAAAGGTGTTTCCAGATCGTTAATTTTTCAACTTTATTTTTTGAGAACTTTTTTTATAACCAAAAAAAATTATTTTACCACTGTTCTAACATTGGATGCAATTTTTTATATTACTAACCATGTAGCTTTAATAATGTAATGATTCCTTAAGGCTACTCAACAAAACAATGAAAAAATTAACTTCAAATTGGATAGCAATACCAGGCGACTTTTTTAAAATTTCATCTGGTAACCCCATGAATAAACAAAAGTCATCTGCTTTACAGGGCTTTATCAGCACTATCGATTTATACAGGGCATAAAATGCAATGCCCTCCACCATTGGCAAGTGCGATTTATTTAGAATAAAACATACCACCCTTTTAGAGGACGAAATATTTTTAAAAAACAAACGCAAAATTGCATTTTGCGTTAATAAAATGCACAGTTTTTGGTAGAAAAGAAAACGCCATAACTTTAAAGGAAAAGTTTGATATTTTACAAAGGCTTGATGAAGGAAAAACTATTAGGCAGATTGCCGAAAAATTCCGTCTTTCTAAATCAACGATTTTCAACATTAAAAAAATATAGAGAAGATAAAACAATTTATTTCGAATAATGACATAATGACCGGTAATGACATAACTGAAGAAGATATCAATGATTTTGCAACTGGTGCAAATGAATTTTCATTAGATATTCCCGATGAAGAAATAATACAACACGCTAAACGAAAAGAATCGCCAGTGCTGCTCACAGGCTCTGAAGTCGACTTTGTTGAAATGGATACAAAAACAAAGATATCATTTTAAGTTTGTATTCAGTGGGCTGAAGTCGCCGGAGTCTAGTAGGTTGTGTGTTGGCTTATTAGGTGGAAATCCTGGGTTCGCAATCTAGGTAAAACATCGAAACGAAATATGAAAAAAAAATATTTCATCGGCGATTTCCCCTCTGGCAAAAACTCTGAGAGTAAATAAAATTGCGATGAAATTACGAAGTTAAATTAACTCACTCAATACGAATGGTGTGAGAAGACAGGCCGTAATTCTGACCTAATTGTTGTAATGGTCAATTATGTATGTAATCAGTGAGCTGAGGAGAAAAATATAGATGTGCAGGATATTCTATTGTTAAAGAGGCTAGAGCAAAAGGCACAAATCAACCACCTTAACAAAGTTAGTAAGAACGAAATAAATTCGTTTTTTAATAAATCATGTATGTATTTAATTCACTTAGATTATTTTAATAATTTTCACTTCTATAGTCCGGACAACTCGATAATCCGAACGTGCCTAAAACTATATGTATGTGTCCGCATTGTTCCACTGTACAATGAAGTTTTGCAGTTGGATTGTAACAAATAAACTTCAAGTAGGGATTTTAATAGGAATTTCCGGTACGACGACAATGTCATGTCATTAGGAAAGAAATCGGAAGATTCTGTATTTTGTTCATTGTATTACAAAATAATTAGTCTTTCGGGAAGAACTACAATTGGCCTGAATACCGTAAGATCCCCTGGAAAATAACCCGTAAGCAAAATTTTAGCATAATCCAGTCTATCATGATGTTTCGTATTTCAGGCTCATCATCTGTAATACACAAAGTAGTACACACATACATATATAATTAATCACTACAGCCCTTTACGACGTAGATCTAACTTCTCACACCACTTATGTTGTGTGAGTTAATTTTATACACGAGTAGCGGGAGCTACAGTTTAAAGTCGACACCGAACGACTTTACCGAACCCTTTTCTTGACAAAATTATTTATTCTCAGAGTTTTTCCATAAGTCTGCTGAGAGAAAGTCGCCGAAATAATTTTCCTTTTTTTCGTTTTGATGTCTGACATGTGGTTTGAACCGAGACCTCATGTCTTTTAAGCCAATACACTACCCACCAGAATACGGCGACTTCAAATAGTGTAGTGTACATACATACATATACTATAGACAATTAACATAAAAAAAAATTGATTTTAAAATAGATATGAAATGACTTTTTGAAACTACAAATTAGATAATAAAAAAGAAATCTATTTAAATTAACTCTAATGAAAGTAGCGAAAGTAAACAATTTTTGGTTTGTATCTTACAAAAATATTACAATGGATAGAAGCGATATACTTTTCTGTAATTATTCCCCCGGCTTTTCAAACAGTTTCAATTGAAATTAAAAATTTAATTTAAACTTTTAAAGAATTGAAGAGTTTAAATAAACGAATTATCCGGTTGGAGAAAAAAACTAAAAATCCAGTTTACAAATTTGTATTGAGCTTTTAAGATCACAGACACAAAACAAGAACAACAACAATGAAAAAGGTTTGGAATTTCATACTATTTAATATGTTTCCCACGATCAGTATACTTACTTATGTATGTATGTATGTACGTACTTGTATGTTTAAAATCCATATACATAAACACATACATACATATTTCTACAAACATTTATAATCGGACCATCTGTTGCCGTTTAAGAGAATGAATGAATGAAAAGCAAGCAAAAAACGAAATAAAAAAAAATAAAATTTTTTTAAACACAACAAATACGATTATGTTAACACAGTTTAACACCAAAACAATGGCAGCTAAGAACACAGTGAAAAGAGAACTGGACAAAAATTAATCACATTTTCTTTCAAATGGGTTTCGGTCTACAACCTTGATTGGAATGTTCTGCAAAAAACAGTAGCACAAGCATAATTGCACAAATTAACATGAATGGTGAAAATATAAGGTCTTTCATTAAGCGCTTCCTACATTTAAATCTTTTAATTAGCCGCCGCAGTCTATTAGGTAGTGTGGTGAATTACCAAACGTGAAGCCACAGTTCAAACCCCAGGTCAGACATCTCTAAGAAAACAAAATATCAGAGAATCTTACTTCGGCGACTTCCTCTTAGCAGAAGAATTTATTGCGAAGAGCAAAGAGTATCTGAAATTTTTAATTTTACAAAAATAATTGTTAAATAACACAAAGGAATAAATTAAAATATGTAAATTAAAAATGTGTAAAGGTGCTGATAGTGGAAAGCTGAGCTGAGGAAAGCTGTACATTGTTCTCGAATTTGCAAAAGGTGCCACTGCTTTCTGAAATCATCTTATTGAGCAGTTAAAAAGTTTGGCCTATGCCAACCTATGTAACTATAAACATTCGAATTTTACCACAATAGGTGATTATTAAGCACTGTGGAGATGTAAAAAATTATGAAAATATTGAAAATCCAATCCTTCAGTCAGGATTATGACCTAACTTCTCACACCACTTATGTTGTATGTGTTAATTTGATACATAAGTGGCGGGCCTACAGTTTAAAGTCGACTTCGAACGACAGATTTTCAAAAAACTTTTTTTTTGACAATTTTACTTATTCTCAGAGTATTAGCCAGAAATCTTCTAAGATGAAGTCAACGACGAAATATTTGTTTAAACATCTTTTGGTCGGGATGTCTGGCCTGGGCGATTTGCACCGTCGTCTAATTAAGCCAACACATTTTCCAAAATACATGTATGTACGTATAGTACATAAAGGGGCCGCCAAATAACGGTCCAATTTTGTTTACAAAAATTGAGGAGGAGGATATAGGTAACATTTGGTTTTAACAGCGACTTGACACCGTTGGACTAATATTTGTGGGGTGCCGTCAAAGATAAGTGTTACGCAGACAAACCAGAAAGAATTGACGCTTTGAAGGACAATATTCGTGAAGCCATTGATGAAATATAGCTCCACACAATCGATAATGTGCTTAAAAATTATCGTGTAGGCTACTGCATGGCTAGCCGAGGCAGCCATTTGAATGAAATTATTTTCCATTATTAATCGGAAGGATTGTACTTTCAAATAAAAAACAGAAATTTGAGATAATATATTCAGTAGTTTTTTTAAAGCATTTTCAAAAAAAAAGTTATTTGGCGGACCCTTTATATAAAATCCAAAATTTAAATTCCATTTCGTGCTTTATAAACTAATTATTATTATTATAGTTATTAAACTAGACTCAACCCTGTCAAAAACTGAAAATCTTTAACTCTGTGTAACTTACAGTGTCACGAATATTTTTTTTTTTTTGTTGGCTTAAATATTGATGTTGAACGAGCGTTTCAATGCCAGTAACTTATAGTAGCAACATGAAATGTAAATTTAAACAAAAAACTTATGGTATTCAATGAGTTCAAGTTTAAGGAAACTGTTGCAATGGCAATACCCATCTTCATCAGCATCCACTTTACAAATATTTTCATTTGAAGATGGTTTTAACGTCAATGACTTTTTATTAAACAATATACACTAATACCCCGGTTTGCGTCGCCTCGTTCTACGTCTGCTTCGAAGTTGCGTTTTTTTAAAATTTCTGTGATTTCGAAGTTGTGTTCGAAGTTTTTTTCAGTTTGCGTCGCATGTTTCGAAGTTGCGTCGTTAGTGCTTCGATTTGCGTCGTTAATGCGAAAATGTTTGTACAAAGCTAAAACAAAAAAAGTGGATTTCCCGTTTAAATCTAGTGCGAATTCGAAGTTGTATCTTTTCAAAATTTCTGTGACTTCAAACTCGGTAGAAGTCAAGTGAACAGCTGATGAGGTTTAAAATGTCAAAATGTTGTTATTTTTTTAGTGTTTGTTGTAATCATTTTTATAAATTTTTTAACATTTTTCTTTCTATTGTTATTCGTCAGTAAGTGATGAACACACTTGGTCAGCTGTTTTTGACATTAGGCATACTCTTTACAAAAACAAAATCCCTGTTGTTTTTGCATTGTTGTATTTGTTGTACAGACGTTCCTCCCTTTTATATAAATCTACCTTGACTTCAAAGTTGCGTCGTTTTTATTTCAGTTTGCGTCGTTAATATGAAAATTTTTGTACAAAGCTAAAACAGAAAAAGGGGATTTCCCGTTTAAGTCTAATGTAAATACATACATACGTATGTATTTATGTTGTCTGATGGTTGCAAGTTGTAGGTCGTTAGTAAATTAAATATTTTTTATTGGAAAATCTATTTTTTCAGCTAAAATTATAAATCTCGGAACCAATGAAATGAAAATCAATACAAATGTATGGAAAATCGTGCTTTCTTTTGCGTCGCGTTTCTTCAGGCCCTATTAGCGACGCAAACCGGGGTATTAGTGTACTATACATAGTACTTTAAAACTGCTGTAACAACAATAACACATATGAAAGATTATGCCAGTAATGATGAGATATGACAAGAACAAATTGTCTTTTTTCACATACTAGCATATTACATCAGAGTAAAGAAGATATTCTGGTAGCAACGCGAAGCAATAGCACTTTATTTATTTATTATAACTAACAAAACACAACAAGATTTTAATCTTATTAGGTGCAATAGGATATGAAACATAAAAAGTTAAATATAAGAAATTATGTGAAAATAACGAATTAATTGAAGTATTAAATTTAAGTAAAAAAAAATTTAATTAAGAGCAATTTAGATAACCAATAATACTTCAGAAATAAATAAAAAAAAAAGTTAAAACATAAAGAATCATAAAATTACCAAAAAAAAAGAAATTACAAAAATCGGTAAGTAAAAATAAATATTAAATATAATTTAATAAAATAATTAAGCTAATAACGTAAAAAAATTTTTATTAAGAGAACAACTTAAATAAAACCTTTTTGAACGCATTTGCATTCCCTAACTTTTGGATGTAATTTGGTAGGGAATTCCTTAGATTCCTGTACAAAAAACTGTCGGTGTGAGAGAAGAGTCCAAAGATAAATAAAAAATTCTATTACTATTGTGTAAATATGGGAAAAATATCGGAATTAACTAACACCGTCAGGGGTGAAATTATAACTAAGTATAATCTTGAAATATCTGTAACAAATATCGCCAATGAGTACAATATACCTAGAGAAACTGTTTATGATTAAATAAATAACTGTAAACAGAATCTGTCATTAATTTGCGTCCAACAGGAAGAAAGTTTAAAACAACGACAGCGGAAGATCGGCAAATTATCAGAAAATTTAAATCTACTCCCGGTTTAACGCCCAAAGCTGCTGCGTTGGAATGGAATTTGGACTCTGATAGTCATTTAAGCGAAAGAACAGTCCGACGACGTTTAAAAGAAGCCGGCATTAATGCTTATGTAGCAAGACCAATTCCATGTGTAGCCCCAAAGAACAATTCGCAAACAGATACGTGGACAAGCCCCTATCATTCTGGCAAAGCATCTTATGGACCGACGAAAATACTTTCGAGTAACACTCGTCAAAGATATAAGTCATATATAAATCGCCAAAGAATGGCGAATGACCCTGACAAGAACCAGAGAAGAAACAACTCCAGGCATTAAATTTTTGTGGGAGCACATACCAACAAAATACATTCAAGACTTGATCGATTTAGTTCCTAAAAGACTCTGGAAAGTCGTTGCCGCTAAATGAGGATACACATTTTATTAATATTAAAAATATTACAAAAGTTTGAATAACATATTTTCGTTCAAAGAATCAAAATACTATATGTCAAAATATTTAAGCACCCCCTAAATTTTTAAATTACACATTTGCATAGATGCTATTTTCATTAAAACAAAAAATTTAAATTTTTAGTTATTTGGAAATCTGAAAATTTTCAAAATGGTAAAATTTTCTCAAGTGCCAAAATAAATATGCCGACCACTGTATTTGCAAATACATTCTTATTGCTAAAAATATATGTAACCCACAGACTTAAACAGTGTTAAAGTATTTTATAGTGTATTCAATACATAAAACCATTAGGGATGTCATTGAATTTGCTCCTATTATTACGTCCAATACTGTACGTTCGAACAATTTGTATGTATGTGATCTACATATTTACCAATATGATTGTCTAATAAATTAAAGTTTTATCTTAGGGTTTGTTGTTGTCTAGCTGCTATTGTTGGGAACTCTAAAATATATAAGCACATTAGCTTGAAACATTGGAAAGATTCACAGAAAATATGCTGAAACAGTCATCCCTCCATATACAATCTAAAGCATGCTTGTCGTTTTTAAATTATCCGATTTATAAAAATAATAAAAAAAAAATTTTAATTATAATTTTATTATAATAATTGAAATTTTTTAATAATAATTTTCAAACTTTCTCTCGCCTACAGCTATGATTTAGTCGTAGTATATTAAAGAAAATTAAAACTATATTAAAAAGTTTTGAACCTTCCCATAATTCGCATCTATGTATATGGTTTTAGAAAAAAATATTATCAGTAAACTTTTTTTAGTCAGCGTCGAGTCTAATGCATATGAAATAAATTAAAGGTGATGTGAAGTAGTGTTGTATAGGAGTCAAGGTTTTCGGACTTTAAAAATTAAAAAGCTTCAATCTGGCCCGTGAAATCTACTTATCTAAAGAGGATAGTACCTTATAGCATACATACACAATTGGCCAATACAACACTTCAGTCAAGATTATGGCTTGGCTTCCCACACACTCGTGTTGTGCGTATTAATTTTATACGAGAATGGCTGGACCTACAATTTAACGTTGACTCCGAACGACAGATTTATGAGAAACTTTTTTCATGGCAGATTTATTTACTTTCAGATTTTTGCTGAGAGGAAATTGCCGAAGAAATATTTATTTTTCATATTTCTATAACACTCTAAGTCAAAAAAGTGTGTGTTGAATTATGAGTTCCCAAAGTTTTCAAGCGACGTAGAAATATACAGTGTATGCGCGCTAATGTGAACTAATGAAAACAGACGTTGTTCACTTTTGCAAATTGTTCACATTTCCGAATACCGAAAATTTTAAAACATCTTGTAAACAAAAATCATTATTTATGATTTTTTTTATTTAATCTTCATTATATAATTTAATCTTATTTAATCTTCACAAACTTTCTTCACAGTATCTAAATAGCAAATGAAGAATAAATATGCAAGCAGGGCGTATATCGGGGATTCCCGCAACTAATAAACACATCATTTTAAAGTTTCAAATTGATAAAAAGAAATTCAGTTCAAATTATAGGGCTTTTTACTTTTTTTAATCTTTTAGAGTAGCCAATGAAGCAAAAAATGTTCACATTAAGCGGTGATACTAGATATTATCTTAACCAAATTTTGACAGTATTTAAGTTAGAGAAAAATGCAAAAACATTAAAAATGTTCTAAGTACACGTAGAATGTTGTAGAACGGAGGCGTCGATATGACCTGGGATACGACACTACCTACTAGACTATGGCAACTTCACGCTATTCAAGTATATGACCTTATAACATAAAACACATAAAACAATACTAAAGTATTTAATAAAGTAAATCTACAAAAGTAACCGAATTAAAGTTATAGTTTAAGAGATATTTGGAAAATAGAAGTCATCTGTACCATGCAAATCACTCTTTAAATCTCAAATTGACTTTTTTGTTGTTTTCTTACTAATTTACCCTATTCACAATCGCCGTTTCCAGGCAGAAATCAAATAAAGTTCAAAGTTCCTTTTAATTCTTCATTATAGAAGTTTACATGAAAAAGAAATGAAAATAATTTTTTTTTTATTTCAGTTAATATTCCAGTTTTGTAACGCTTTTTAATGTCATAAAACAAAGGAAGTTGTGCGTTAATACTCATTGACTCAAAGAAAACAGTAAGAATAAACTAACAAACAGATTTATAGCGATGATGTGTGCTTTCCTTTATTTAAAATTTTTCGGTTGAATCTACAATCACATTTCCACACTCTGTCTTATAAGCAGGTCCGCATGTTCGTTAGACAAATGCTTTCAGTGCTTCCCACGGATATTGATTCATTTGTTTAAAAATTTAGGATTTTTCAACAAAATTTTCAATTTAATTAATTCACGACACGTTCCTAATAAAATATTGCTTCCGAAATTTAAATTATAATGAGCATAATTCCTATTCCAACCATTCCTTTATTATTTATTTTTTTATTTTGACTCAACACCTGCGTTTGGAGAGATCCTCTTGTTTTATTAATATTTTTTTTTTTTTTTGAATTAACAAATTAATCTTTAAGAGCAAGTTTATTACTTAAGAAACGTTTGACGACTGATAATGCACATGTTATTTCAGAATACAAGGAAATACATATGAACACCTTTTAAATAAGAAAAATAAAATTTTAACCGGAAGAAACGAAGAATATTTCTGTATTATATACAAAGGGTGGGTACTTATGAGTAGTGGAAAAACGATTCATTGCTGACCTTTGCTGTGGAACCAAAAAAGAAAATAAACTAATTGCAGCATAAATACTACTGTAGCTACTACCACTAGCATGATTATTCCTTTCGAGTTTTACATTCCACATTACATACTAAGTACCGTTAAAATATGGCTTTCTGAAAAAGTTGCCAAATTTCTAAAGATCACTTAAATTAATATATAATATGGTAACTCCTATTTTTTTGTACACAACTGTATGTATGAACATATTTCCATTGGTCTGTATTATGTTATTAGTTCGAATTAAAATATTTGGAAATTTTCGTTTAAAGTTTAGCTACTTTAAATCTTTTCTTTTTTTTTTTTTGTAATGAAATCTCTTTTATATCTGGGATTCCATTCAGTCTTCCATAGACAATGTAAACTTTCTGTAAGAGAGAAAACATATGTAAAAAACAGCAGTAAAGAATCGTGTTTAAAACATCTTGTAATGATAGCAATAATCAGAAAACATATGTAACAAAAACAGCAGTACAGATATCGACGGTTACTTCGCATATGTGTAACATTTGTCATATGTAAGTTTCTCAGATATGATATCATTCATTCTGATGGTAGGACAATTCAAAACTAATTTTGATCACATCAGAATTGAGTCATATAAGCCATATGTAAAGGGGCTAGGCGATTTAGAAGTAACTTAGTTTAAAGCGTTCTTAATTTATAAAGTCGCCGTGGTCTAGTAGGTAGTGTGCTGACTATTAGACGTAAAGCTAGGGTTCGAGTCTCAGGCCAGACATCAAAATAAAATACAAAAACTATTTCTTTGGCGATGTCTTCTCAGCAGATATCTGGCAAAAACTCTGAGACTAAATAAAATGCTATAAAAAGTTTCTCAAAAAATCTATCGTTTGGAGTCGACTTTAAACTGTAGGTCCCGTCACTTATGTGTAAAATTAACGCATACAACATAAGTAGTGTGAGAAACTAGGTCAAAATCTTGACTGAAGGTTTCTAATGACTAATTATGTATGTATGTATGTTCTTAATTTATAATCAATACACGGGCGAAATATGTAAAGCCCATCGCAGATTAGACAACGCTTTTGTTGACTGCAACCGCAATGTTTAAAAAATATTCACGCATGATATATATGTATGTACTCGTATATAGTAAAAAATAATTTTTTGCTTTTTTTCGAAAACCTTATTCTCTTTAGGGTTAATATTGCGGATCCTGGTAAATTACCGTGAATAAATTACGCGTGGTTTCAATATATAGTATAATTGTTTATGTTAAACGTCATGGGTTTCAAAGATTCGTCCTAATCCGTTCCATCTTTCCAAATTTGTTTCATAAGAATTTTAGCAACTATGACTTTAGGTGCCAACCACCCAACGAGGTCAAATAGCTTCGCTATGTGAGACAATACGGAGCGTTTTGTGACTACAGAGAAAACGGGCGTTGGAGCAGGCTTGAAGAAAATGCATCAATGCTCTCATTCCAACGTAAACCCAGAGTTTTATCGGTGCTGGCGTCTGACTATTTTAGAAATTGGGAATCCAATAGATGTTCGGGAGGTAAATCGTCATTCGAAGTCCATTTGCAAAGAGAAAAGCCCGCAGAATTCAGAACATGAATTATTTCATCACGATTACGAGTAGCTTCCTCAAAGGAGTCCAACCAGCTAAAATGTCATCCACATACATCTGGTTTCGCAAAATCTCTGAAGCAAACGGGTGGTCCGATTCACAGTCATCAGCTAACTGATGTAGGGTTCGTATGGCCAAATGGGGGTACAGTTAACACCAAATGTAACTGTGCTTAATTCGAAATTATGGACATCTTCCTCGGAGGTTCGACGGAACAACATCCTTTCAAAAGCGGTGTGATCTGGTACGACCAGTATCTGGCTATACATTTTCCGTATGTCCGCATTGGAGGCGAATCTAAAAAAAAAAAAATCAAAATAGTCAAATCGGCATGCAAAATCGGGCCAGTGTGGAAGACATTGTTAAGGCTTAAGCCATTAGAAGAGGGGCAAGACGCACTAAAAACGACACGCAACTTGGTGGTTGTGCTATCAGGCTTAAACACGGCATAATGGGGTAAATAATAACTGTTTTAAAAATATTTCCTCAAATGTTTTAAGCTTTAGCTATTAAATCTTCTTTTTTTTTGTAATGAATCTCTTTATATCGGGACCATTCACACAATACGTAAACGAGATGTTAAAAAAACATCGTCGTGTATTTTGCCAGTTACTATCTAACCGAAAACAGTTCGTTGGGCGATTATAGGGTTCTTAGAATCTTTCCTAACCTCAGGAAGCATGATTTGAGAGTATATATCTCCGCCCAATTGGTAATCCATATGCGCACATTTCAAGTCTATCAACGGAAGTTCGGGAGTGCTGAGGTCAACAAGGAGCAGGTGGGTAATCGACCAATTAAGGGTGGGCAGATCTTGCTTCCGTTGCAGCTTTCTGGAGAATGTATACGAGTGGCGAAATTTTGAAACGATCGAGCAGCAGCGGAACTAGATGGGCCACCATCCACTTCATTTCGCCATTGTGCAGGAAAAGACTGAGGTATTTCCGGAGAACTATTAGGGGTAGAAGGGTCAAAGGGGTTAGTTCCAGTCCTCGATTTCTCCCGGAGGGAAGATTCGGTACGATGAAGTAGCGAATGATGTTTTTGTTTGCAAATGTAGCAAACATTTGAGCTCTAGCTTCTCTTGAACTCATGGGAGACTGCCAAGCAATTCGTGCAACACTTGTGCTTCCTCCCGGTTGCCAAACGAGCACTAACGGATATTTTCAAAAATTCCGAACAAAACCAATGAGATGATTCTCATTACAAACTGGACATTTCCTTTGGGGTAAGTTAGGGGCAACAGCGGTCCCAAAGGTTCTCAATTTTCCAGGGTAAAACATAACATTAGGGTGGCCAGCGTGAACAGTTTATGGAAACTTTATTAAGAAAAAAAAAACCTATAATACTGTTTCCTAACAGTACAGTATTTTTGAATTACGTTTTGTTACAGATCATTAAATTTTTATTTATTTTATTTTTTTTTAATGAACTGTTCAATCAAGATGGCTAAAGACCATGATGAATTACATCATAGAAATTGGAATTAAACTGAATTTTTATTAGAAATCTAAATTTAAATTTTGGTTTTATTAAAAAATCTATTTCATATAAATGCTTAAAATTCAAAACCAATTAAAATGCCATTTGATAATTTAATTAATTTGTTTTCTTTGAAACATTTATTTCGGTGAATATGCAAACCAAAGAGCTGTAAAAATTTTGCTTGATTACTATATAGAAGGATTAATAAAATTTTGGTTAGTCTCCATATCATTGGTATGGTATTACAAAATCTTCAAATGGTTTCAAAAGTTTTAGTTTGTTAAATAATCTTCATTTTCATGCAAATTTTATTCGTAGAATAAAGACAATAGTGTTGAGTTGATAAAAAAAAGGAATACTCGTAGTTCCAATATACTTTCCCATAAAAGTAAATAAAACGATTTAGCGCTAGTGTAAGTAAAATATAAATTTATTATTCGTGTTCGCATGAAACAAAATTCATGCATGAGAGACATAAGCCTTAAAATCAATAATAATGATTTCGTAGTAGTTCTTTTAAGTACGGTTGTATGTACGTACGATAAATACTCAGATATGCATTCATACGGGCAAGTAGAATAAATAATCTTAACAGGCGAATCCAACTTATAAGTTATTCTACAATAAACTCGATATGGTATTCAGAATATTTCAAGTAGGTACTATTGCATGATTTGATTTTCTTCTTGGTTCTCGGTCGAATTAAATACATGCCAATTGAAAAATATTTTTAGTATACTATTGAGATTCTATTTACTACAAGGATGATGAATGATACAGACAAAACACCAACCAACAAAAAAAAAAAAGGAAAGATATGATGTGATGTGGATTCGATGTCGATGTGATGAAGTAAAGTGAGATGAAATGAATTGAAATGGAATGGAATGCAAAAAGGACAATTCGGTCACCGAACTTTTTAACTCGACTTGTTAGTTAGAAATGCAAAATAAATTTGTTCATCATATTCATTAAGTTTCAAACTGCAAAAAAATAAAAACGACATAGGCATCACTGAATCCGACTGACAAAAACAAAGGTTCAAATACTATAAAATCATATGTGGATGGATAAATTTCATGTTTTCTACGGACGGTAGGTAGCATGTCATAACAACGAAACATTGAATGACAATGAAAGTTTGCTTCATTCCTACTGGGTAACTGCTAAAGTTGTTACGAAGACCAAATATTGAAAAATAAACAAAAGCAAAAACTTCTTCTTTTGTTTCCTTTAGAATGATTTCAAGTTTGAATATTTTCTAGATTTTTTCTTTAGGATTATTGTTCTCATCTGCCATTTTAAATTCTTTACGGAAGATGATACACTGAGCAAGTAGCCCAAGGCAATATCGAAAACAAAATGTAACCAAATCAGATAGAAAAAAGTCATATGAGAACCCTTTGACTACACTTTATATTTTAGGAAAACTAGGAAATTTTCTTTTAGTGAAAATTTAAGACACTTTTGTTCTATTTTTAATTCGCTTTTTGGTTTTGATTTTGGTTTCGATTTCGTTTTAATTCATTAATTTATTATTAGATCTTCCTTTAGTTATACAATGGCGACAAGTAATAATATCTTAAATGTAATTAGAAATTATAGAAATAGTCAGAACTAGCAAATAAGCAATTGTTATTCACTATAATTTGCATTTAATTACACTATGCGACAAAATAAAAGAAGTTAAATGCACCCGGCTAATGACATACTGTAGATGTGCGACAGTGAAAATTCACTCTAGTAACTACATAGGCGGCCTGAACACTGCTTGTTAGATGGCGAAAATTTCCGTAAAATTTGATTTGATTTACTCTGATTACTCTGATGCCGAGCATTTCTCAAGTACGTTACGAATCATTCAAAGGCTAAAGCCGAGCTCGCAATATTCTACATTTTGCAGGACATAAGTATTCTAATTGTTCATAAGGTGCGTGTTGACATTCGGATAAATGACTTCTGCTGGAGCTTTAGGTCTGGACAGGAGAAAGAGACTGTCTTTCACCTCATGACACAGAACCCTGCTCTTGTAAAAAAAAAATCGGAGTTTTGTGACCTCCTATTCTCTGTCGTCTTTGACTGTGCTCGAGATTTAGTATGAACTCGGGTTCAGCTCTCTATGGAATGTCTCCGGTTTGACTTTAGATTATTGTATCACAATGTGCCTAAGTGGAACTTCTTGCTGCAAGAGCGGTCTCCCACCTTATCTGACTTGACCTGTGTAATATAAAAATTAATAATTTAAGTGCATTGAAATGTTTAATCCTATTTCCTGATAAAATATTTTAAACCTTTTATAATCTAATATATAAAATTCTCGTGTCACAGTGTTAATGGTTAAACTCCTCCAAAATGGATCGACGGATTTTTATGAAATTTTGTGTGCATATCGGGTTGGTCTGAGAATCATACAACATCTATTTTTCATATCCGTAATTCTTAAGACGGCGTGGCAAATCGTTAAAATTGAATATAAATCGTAGGCGAATAAAATTTGGTGGTTAACTTCGTAGAGTCGATACCTATCGACAATCCCACAAAAGAATGATACCTATTACCCTTAAACTACTGAACCGATTTTAACCATTATTTTTTTTGTTCGAAAGCTTATCAGGTTTGGATGGTCTTAAGAAAAATTCGATATAGCAAAAGGTAGGCGTGGCGAATCTTTAAAATTGAATATTTAGGGACATAGTGATCATTGACAAATGCTATTTGGTGGGTATGTTCGTAGAGTCGATATCAACAAACTCATCAAAATTCGGCGTGGCGATCCTCCCCCTTTAAGAGATACCTACAAGTTGGCTCATTCGATACATGTATGTTAGTTTTGTTTTAGAGCAAGTACAACAACTACAACTTCGTCAGCGCTACCCATGATTCGGACCTCTTATTGTTATTCTTTGTATGCCTCACCTAAATAACGTACCAACTTCGATTAAATTTTGAACTAGACAGACCTGCGTACCATAGATCATATATGGTTAATGTTTTTCTTTTTAAGAAGTACTCAGAGAGGGTGGTACAGCGTATTACAATAAATATATAATATAACCTGTTTTAGACAATAAAAAAATCAATTTTTTGGGCGGGATAAAGTTCGTCGGATCAGCTAGTAATAGATAAATTACAGTCTACTGCAAAGAAAACGTTAATTCAGAGCGCTTTTAAAAGCTGAGTAGTCCCTTAGTTGCTTAGAATTTTCTATACATATTTGTTTTTCCATTAAAGTTCGTGAGATGTCTTATTTTTAATTGAAATCTGAAAGTCGGTAATGAAAACTTAAGACTTAAAGAAAATTTTAACTACAATTTACACGAGCCGTACTGTACTGTACATTCGTGCCTCTTATTTGAATAAACTCGCAATCTTTATGAATGATGCTTTTTTCGTATTACATACAATGAGTAAAATTTTTAAACGCAACTCATATTTCTTCAAGTGTCGACATTGAACAATTTGTGCCTACAAGATTTTGAAAAAGTGCAATGATCTAAAGTTCTTTTTTGGATGATTTTGAAATTCAAACCATCATTAAAAATGGCAACATCACGAATTCTCTAAAATTTTATAAAAAAAAAAAGGCGACTGTAACAATATATCAAACAACAACAACAACAGCAACGATGGTAGCAGTAACAGAATAAAAAAAGAACAACAACAACAGCATCAAGAAAATCACAGCTAACATTAACAATGACGTCGACCTCATCAAGTACGAGTACATGGGTATAAGCTGTCGTCGTCGTAACAATAACTTTGTAGTCTTGGCTTGTCTTGTCTCCGTCGGGCTTGTCTTAGTCTGGCCTGGCTTAACTTCTATGGTCTTGCCATAGTAGAATTTGCAATAGCAACCACCATTGCCCAAAACAGAAAATTATTTTCATGTTTAACTCAATGTTTGTGTTTGTGTTTATGTTTATGTATGTATATATATACATGTATATGTATACATACATATATACTCTTATGTACGTAATTCTATTTCATTATTACAACATTATTCTTAGTTTATTCATTTCTTCTGTACACACACATACATACATACATACATACATACATACATACATTTATTTATTCTTTGGCTTTTTAAGTTCTTATTTTTAATTCTTTTAAGTTTTCTTTTCTCTCGTTGTCTTTCCAGGCGAAATCTTCCTAATGCGACCTCTAGAGGATATCGCTGCAATCACGCATGTGGGCGATCCCGTCTTGCTTACAGTAATTGCGGAAGAGGTTAAGGTTGGTCGTGACGAACCGCCAGCTATGGCTTCCACCGTCCAATTGGCATTCTTTTTACCCGAACGTACCAATTCGCCACCATATTTTGAGAACGATCAGTAAGTAAAAAAAAACATCATTTCATCCATACTCATTATAATGAACTGGTTGATGGTTACCTTCGATCATGGCTGGCATCACACTGGGCATAAATTCAAAATTCAGCGATTGCCTTGCTGCTTTATCTCCATGTAACCATTACCATAATGGTTGTGTATCTTAAAAGTTTTTTTTTTTGTGATTTTCTTTGTTTTGTTCTAAATTTGCCACCAAATTAAAAGTATACGCCAAAAACAACAAGAAAAACAAGAAATAGTAATATTTGTTAGTCGTATCAAGTCAATATTTAATGCTGTTCCTTCTTGGTTCATTAAACAATATTTGCATTTAATCGGTTCTTCTTTTTTTTTATTTTTCAGTTACGTGTCGAGAGTAGATGAAAATGCACCGCAAGGTACTGCCCTTACGTTCGTTGATCCGTACGTGCCACGGGTTTATGACGACGATACGGGAAAAAACGGTGTATTCTCATTGACGCTACTGAATAATAACGGAACATTTGAAATTTCGCCTAATGTAGCTGAGCGTAGTGCTTCGTTCCTTATACGAGTACGGGACAATATTCTACTCGATTATGAAGAACGTCAAACAGTTGAATTTCAAATCCTGGCTCAGGAATTGGGACCTGCAACTAATCTGTCCGCCATTGTAAATGTAACTGTATACATTAACGATGTCAATGACAATCCTCCAGTATTTACACAGCCGGTTTACACTGTTGAATTACCTGAAAACGTAACTGTTGGCACCAAAGTCGTTCAAGTGCACGCCGATGATGTGGACACAGGTATGGGTGGACGCGTACGTTATACTGCAATATTAGGTTATCTAAACACTTCACTGAATTTGGATGCCGAAACAGGCTTAATTAGCGTCTCCACGAACAATCATGGTTTTGATCGTGAAGTAATGCCCGAATATCACTTGTATGTTGAGGCTCGAGATAATGATGGCACCGGTAATAGAGCCCAAGTGCCTTTAGTAATCAAATTGATTGACGTTAATGACGAAACGCCTACGTTTGAGAAGGATGTTTATGAATTCATACTGGCGCCCGATTTGAAAAGTTTTACAACACCAGCTATTATACATGCCGTAGACAAGGACGCAACAGCTCCTAATAATGAAGTTCGCTATGAGATCATCAATGGCAATTATGACAATAAATTTGAGTTAAATAAAATCACTGGAGAATTATCTGTGCGTGAAAAAATCAATTTTCGTGCCAAAAAGGAAGTAACGTCAAGAAATAAACGACAGTCAACGTCTTCAACGGAAGATCAGAATATTTTCATATTAACAGCTCGTGCGTACGACTTGGGCATCCCAGTTCGTTCAAGTACCACAACTATTCGGATATATCCGCCAGAAAGCCGTACCAGAGCCGTCACATTCGTAGTACCTGGATTAAATCCAGACAAACACAAAACCGAAGAAACGTTGTCCACCATTACTGGTGGCAATGTTATAATACACGAAATTCGTCCTTTAAAGCCAGATGAACCTGGAGCACAAAACATACCACCCTCAGGTAATGCGGATATCAAGGATAGGAGTGTTGTTACTGCCACTGTACTCTACGATAGTTCATCAGTCGTAGACATCTCTCAGATACAGCAACGTCTCTCTCAACACAATAGTTCTTTTGCAATCATGACTGGCCGTGAAACGGATACCAGTCAAACAGATGTAAGCTATACCTTTATCTCATTAATAGATCCATTCAATTCTACACATTTTCAAATAGGATCTTACTCCATTGCAGACCTTATACAAAGCAGAAAACAAATTACTCTTCTGGCTATTGATTCTGCTCGCTACACTAGTAGCTCTCACTATACTCATTCTCCTCCTATGCTGCATATGCTCCTGGTGTCCCCTATATGGGGCAACGAGGTAGGTTCTATTTGTTATAAAAACTTTAAATAATTAATTCGTATTTTTAAGACTGAGAGTTACTCTAATATCGAACAATCAATTTAAATTGAAGACATGGTCTTAAAGGTCACTTGCCCGACAACAATATTCTATTTCCGTCATTTTCCGTTTTAAAATCTTTTCGTATTTAATATTATCAATATTAACCTTCTAGTTCACTGGTCAACATGCTTATTTTTAAGTGCTATTTAAATTAAAAATCGTTGATACATCAACATATAATGCCTTCATTTAATTTTCTCTCTTCCATGTTTTATTTAAGTTTGACAATAATAACACGGTGCGACAGTGAAAATACACCCGAGTAACTACATAGTCCACGTTCATTTAGTTGCGTAGAACTCAAAAATACATTTTTTTATATTTCTCGAACCCTCCAAACTTGTTTTATTTGGCAATAACTGTTTTTTTTTTTTTTTTTTTTACTTTACACACAAATCTCTGGATTACTCAAACATTTCTGACCCGATTTCCAAAATTTAAATCTTGTTGGAAAGAGGCATACATACATATTGGCTAGAATGTTTGATAAGGCAAACTTGAAAATTCGAATTTTTTCATATTTTTTCAAGTTTGTTCCTTCATAGTAGCAAACTTTAATAACAAAATATAGGATAAGTGATAATACTCTTAAAGTCTGTTCTCTTGTGATGAGATTGAGTCATCATTTGATAAAAATGGATAAAAAAAAATTCCGTAGCTAATCTCATCTCATCAAATGAACTTTAAGTTAAAAAAAATCAGAATTTTTGTTGTATCTTGATTGGTTATTACAAAATGTGTCAATTTCACGTTTGCAAGACATTTGTGTTTTTTGATAAAATTTTTTATTATTTCTCTTTGTGCAAACTTTAAATTGACACATTTTCCGATAAACAATCAAGATCCATTAAAAATTCTGAAAATTTTTGAACCGAAAGTTGATTTGATTAGATCGCAAATGTAAAAAATATAACTCGACTGTTAGACTCTTTAAATAATAACTACGGTAATTTCTGGCTCATTTGATCAAACAAAGTGTCAATCTCTTCAGAAGATAATGCACTTTCAGAATGTTACCACTTATTTTATATTTTTTAAATAAAGTGTGCTACTATTAACGGACATACTTGAAAAAATATGAAAAAAATCGCATTTTTCAAGTTTACCTCATCAAACCTTATAGCATGTTAAGTCGATATATAAATGTTTGGGTAATCCAGAAATTTGTGCTTGAAGTCCGAAAAAACAGTTTTTGTCAAATAAAAAAAGTTTGGAGTGTTCGAGAAATATAAAAAAAAATATTTTTGAAATCTACTTAACAAAACTCACAATCTACACTATGTCATTAGCAGGGTGTATTTAATTTTTTTTATATTGTCGCATAGTGTAATCGACAATATTTAATTTAAATCAAGCAAGCTAACTTAAAAGTAATTTTGATTACAAATATTCCAGTTCAAACTGGAAACTCTATTAAAGTTCATATACAATTATCATTGCAAATCGAAATTAATTTATGGTTTTAAGAGGCATTTTCATTTCTATAAAAAAATAAAAACCTTTCGATAACGATCAAAGTTTATTGAATAAAAAAATATCATTGATAAAATGTGATTGTAATCTTTCAATATAATTGATAGTAAATTGTAAATTTAATTAAAATTTTCACTATTTCGTTCATTCAATCGAATCATTCTTTCAAAACTGCAAACGTTTTTATTAAAGTCATGTTTGAATACAATTAACGGACGACATAGAATACAAACATTTCAACTATTTTTTTCCGTGTGTCTATCTATTCTTATTTTTATTTTTTTTTTTTTTTTCAATATTTCATTGAATGTTCGATAACGATTTATCTGGCCATATTCGTATCATAACCGTAACTTTCTCACAAGTCATTTTAAAACGTAATACATGTGTGTGTATAATATTATACTCGTAATATCTAAGTAACAATTCATTCATTTATTTCTCTGACCAATTATGGATAGATGCTCAAAATGAACTCAATTAATTATTTCCTTCTTTTATCCGATCAATAATTCATTTATCCATCCATCCATCCATCCATTCGTCTATCTATTTATCACTTTTATCCATTCATACATCGAGTCATGCATACATTCATTCATTCATTCTATTCTAATTCTTTATTTTTCTCTTGTAGCAAAAGAATAGTTAATATCAGTAGAACTGAAGACGATGTTCATCTAGTGCATAGGGAAATGGCAAATGGAAAACAAACAAAATCTGTTCAGGTAGATTTTGATACAAAAATAAAAATGTTGCAAATCTTTCTATGAGCTTTTATATACGTTAGAATAAAAATAAATCATCACTTTAGTTCTCTTTTTAATTAGTAGTGGCAAGAGCAATACAATTTTATATACAATATATACTATATTTCCTTTTTTTTTAATCTCACTTTAATTTGCTGTGTTTGTTGTTATTTCGTGCGGGTTTAATTAAATTGAGCAAAAAAATATGGAAACATAATATTCAAAGTGCACAATTTTTCTTAAGTTTTTCATTTTTTATTTCCTTATTTGCAATCTGTGAATGAAAGTAGTGGTTTTTGTTTATTTAGTTTAGCTAAATTTTGGTTCTGTGCTTTTAAAACATTAACAATTTAAAAACAATGAAATCTATTTAATAATGTAATAAAATATCAGTCACTATTCAAAGTTCCGTTTGCCAAGTTAAATGGAACCTGAGATGGTGCCGCCCAAAAAAAAATTTATTAATCAAATTAACATCACTCTCACTCACTCACTTTTGCTAGAAAACTAGATTAACCACTCTTCAGTTTTTGGTTTTTATATTTTATATGTATTTATTTCTAAAGGTCTTACTGCCAAAATAAATATGTATTTAAGCAAATACTACATACTACTTACTCTACATGCTGTAGCATGCAGAAAAAACACAACGCTGATCCTTATAACGTTTGAATGCCTCTGATTAAAAACGTATTTCTTAATTAGCTTTTAGTTTCGAAAACATAAGAATTATTTAATAATTGTGTGTGCTAGGCACATAATGTATGACAGCCTTTGCTCCATTACAATATACACTAATACCCCGGTTTGCGTCGCCTCGTTCTGCGTCTGCTTTGATTTCTGTGATTTCGAAGCTGCGTCGTTTTTGTTTCAGTTTGCATCGCATGTTTCGAAAATGCGTCGTTAGTGCTTCGATTTGTGTCGTTAATACGAATATGTTTGTACAAAGCTAAAACAGAAGAAGGGGGTTTTCCCTTTAAATCTAGTGCAAATTCGAAGTTGTGTCTTTTTAAAATTTCTTTGTTATGTTTTTTTTGCGTTACTCCAATGAATTGTTATATTTTTATAATAATAAAAACTGTTTTAAAAAAAATTAAATATTTTTTATTGAAAAATCTATTTTTTCAGCTAAAATTATGAATCTCGGAACCAGTTAAATGAAAATCAATACAAATGTATGGAAAATCGTGCTTCGTTTTGCGTCGCGTTTCTTCAGACCCTATTAGCGACGCAAACCGGGGTATTAGTGTATATACATGCAATGATTAGAACATAATTTGTATGTATATTGTAATTAAAAATTAGTATTGATGGTTATGAAATAATTAACCAATCAATAATAACAATAATCATATAATAAGTAAAATCGATTACTACTTATTAGTAATATTTTACTTTCTGAGAAATCTATTCGAAAAGGTCAATTTCGCTTGACAATACTTATATACAGAAAATCGCAAAAACCCACAATAAACGGCGTTTAGATCTTAAGATGGGAAAGTTGAAGCTATTGATAACTCTATCGGACTTTAGTGAACAAAAAGAAGTTTAATTTGTTTAAGTGACATATGCATTCCACTAAACCAAAGATATTGCCCAAGGTATCAACTGTCAACTATCAACAGATAAACATTAACAATAGTGTTCTACTTTACAAAAACATAAATAGTATATTTTTTAATTTTGATTTTTGCTATTTTTTGTCCTCTATAATTATTCCAGTAAAAAGCGATCATAAACTCCCAAATCGTAATCTAATAAAAAACAGCAAGGTCGCGCGAATCTACAACAGTGTTGAAAAATTCAGTACTTTAGGACTTTTTTCAGTACTTTTTCATTTCTTTTATTATCTTGAATTTTTCAACTATTAAAGCACTAGCAACATATTCTACGTAATGTTGAAGGTAGAATTAGGCCTTAGCCCCGCTTAGGCAAACGTACATTCGTTTTTAGAACACGAAAAGCAATGAAAACATTTGTCGAACCGTAACGTAATTTCGGTATGCAAATGCATTACTTTTCATATGCTAAAAACGAACGTTTGTTACATTACATTCCTTCGACGTTTGATTAAATGGTTTGATTAAAAGTGGTGTGAGAAGTTAGGTCATAATCCTGATAAAAGGGTTATAGTGACCACTGTGTTTGTATGTATTTTTTACAAAATACTCTTTCAGTTCGAGTTCAGTACCATTTCAAAATTTCAATTTTGCAACACTCATCTACAACTAATAAAGAAAAATCGCCACATTCATGCGGAATTCAAAATATTCATCAATGCCCAAACGCTTAGGCCTAAATTGCAATAAATATGAATTTAGCTCGAAGGAATTATATAGATTCCCTTGCTCATATTGTTCATTACCAAGTAAAATACATCAACTAAATACATAATATTAAAAATAAAATAGTACACTTTTATATCAGATCTTTCATTAAGCGCTTCGTTCCTTTAAATTCAAATAAAACAAAGCGTGTATCATTATTCATAGGCATATTGATCGTAATACATAATATCGTAAGTGGAGCGCATTCGAAAGGCTAATTTGCCATGACTTCATATGATATGGGTTATGTTGACCTTTGATAATCGCTTAGCTAACTGCTAAAACTTCAGAGTACCTATCAAAAAAGATCGAATGCAATAAACGCAGCGTAGCAATTGTGTAACAACAATTTGCTTGTTTTCTTGTTGCCTTTAAAATAATCATTTCCATATACACTCAAGTATTCTATTTTAGAGAAATTACCGTATTTGTTTGCTTTTGTGTTTATAGCGTAAGGGGTCAACACGTACGATCACTCCCACAGAATATTCGATGTATGGCAGTTCGTTATTTTGAAAGAAACTACTTGTTGTTAATATTCAGATCACCCATTCCGTAAAAAAAGATGGTAATCTTTGACCTATAGTGCTCGCTGTTAACAGTGATGACCTGGTCAACGCACTTCTAAAAGAAATTTGGGCCGACAGACCCAAATCCACACCAAAGAGTGATTTTTTCAGCATGCATTTAACCCTCTTGAATCTTATGAATGATCTCAGTCATCGCTGAAAATCATTTCTCGAGTAAAATTAGGAGCAGTTGCCAATGGCTTCCATGCCTATTCAGCGATCTCAAATCGTTGTCTACGGTCTGTGAAAAGCCAGGTTCTTCTAGTGATGCCAAATTGACTAACTCGGATTCTCCCACAAACTCTTACAAGCACCAGCGATATTTGCTAAACTAATGGAGTTTATTTTATCCTCGTAGAAGCATGATTTTGACAATCGGAAATAGCCGAAGCGTGCGGAACATTATCCATATAAAACACCCATTTAAATCAAAAGATTTTAATATTTGCAAGTATTGTTGAATGCTCTATCCCTTCGTGATGGTTTGGGGAAAAACAGACTGAGTAAATAACAAATATTTTGAACAGCTCTTGGTTTAACAAGATTGTCGTTATAAACTGTTAAATTTCCATATTGAATGTTAGAAAAGCTAATTGAATTATTGTTAGATTGAAACAGGTGCATTCAAATATTATCATATATTATGGCGTTGGATTTTAATTTTTGCAAATGTAAATAAAAACTATCGCATATTGTAGTTGTTAAGGCTATACTCGTATGTTTAATGAATATATCTATCAGTACGTACTAGAGGTGTGCACAAGACATTTTGCTAGCTTACCCTTCACCGAATGCAATATTTAGTGTACTCTTTTCTGTTGCTCTTGATTTTACGAGTGCACTGAAATGTGTGTTTCTCATTTATTCAATGTATACAACAGCACTCGTTTGCCTGTGAAGTAACGGAATATGCTTTGTGTTGTAAGAGCATATTTTACTACTGAAACTACATTTTCAGTATTGCCATATGAATATCAGTAGTGTAAAAAAGGTGTTTTCCCAGATATAAAGAGTTTAAAAAATTTACTGGCAATGCTGGCGTCGACCAAGATGTTCGGTTGCGGAGAGCAAAAAAAGAAATGCATGTTGTGACTCTATGAAGAGTACAATATTTTTGTTGCACTCTTCACACAACTCCCTTTTATACTGTTGTACAATGGTTTACGAGTGCAGTTGTTTTTTGTACTCTATCTTTGCTCCACACTTATTTATATTTGCAGCTACAATCAATATTCGGTCTTGAGAAAAATGCAATTGTGTGCAATTTATATGTCTTGTAGACACCTCTAGTACGTACCATTAAATGTAAAGCGATCTGGTGGCATAACGATTAATATTAAAAAATAAATGCATATTGTATATATCATATATACATCCATACATATATGAACTTTATTTTACAAAACAATATAATTACTATTTAGTACATATTTTATAAATTGATTGATATTAATGAACGCTGTGAAATTGATATGAATTAAAGCATTCTTAATTATAAATATCAAAAGCAGTAAAAAAAAATAAAATTTATTTTTAAGGTCGCCGAGTGGATGGGACGACGCGAGGCCTGGTCCGCGGACAAATCGACCGATCCACGAACGAAGCCTACCCGTTGGGAGTTCCACAATGGTCGCCAACAGTTTGACGAAAACTTAGGTGTTATGCATGTAACAAACGTGGGTGAGGGCAGGTCGCATTCCGAAGGGACTCGTCGTATTCGATCAGCCGAAGAACATCAAAGAAGAGTTAAAATAAAGTGAGTTCGAATAAATATTATTCAATGGGAAGTAAAATTATTTTGATTTTAATTATTGTTATCTTATCAAACATTTTCAGAAATACCCGTACAGCCAAAGACGATACTCATCTTAATTTTCATAATTCTAGAACTAATCTTATTAATGACCGTGATGTCTATATTGAAGACGTCATCGATGAACGTGAACTAGTTGACGAGGATAATGAAGAACAGCATCAGGAGCAATTTCGTCGTAGCAAAGCAAATCGCCAACAGCGAAAACATTACGAGAGTGAGGAGATTTCGACGCAACGCCATCAAATTGATGATGATTCCATGAGACGGCACGAAATAGACAGAGGAAGCGATATTGATTATAATACTGGCAGAAGTAGTCTTAAAAATAAGAGAGAGTTCTTTATAAAAGACGGAAACGTTGAAATCCTACAGTTAATGACACGCGATAGGACACGAGATGCTGCTGCAGGAGTAGCTGGTGGGGCAGACGATGACAACATATACGTTAATGTTCCATTAAAGAACGCAAACCTTTCACATCCTCAATTATTAATGGTCGATAATAGCGGTAAGGAGATTCTTATGAGACGCTTTATAGAAGAACAACCCGATGGCAAACAGATAATACGTGAGCACTACCAAATCGTACCGGGTGCCACATACATTCAGGCCATGCCAAATGAAATACAACAGAATTCTACCTTAAAGGGTGATACTTTTCCTTTGGGTAAGTCAGGCCCAAATAGTATAGTTTACTCTCAAACGGAACCAGAGGTGAAAGTCATTCATACACAACCTGCACAGGTTGCCATGGGTGCTTTGCAAAATGACGGGCTTTCGAATCAGATGCAGCCAGCGACTTCCAATCAATCATTGACTCAAGAATTAGAGAATTCGCTTAAGCAGCAAAATGAGCTACTTAGACAAATTCTTATGGAGAAAGAAAAAGTCGAAAATAGGTATGTGCATCATGACGTAGCTCTTGAAACACAAAGCCTGCCTGGTCAGTCTATGGCAATTGCAACCCAGACAGAACGTGAAGCTTGCACCCAAACAGAAATGGATGAAGGTTTTTTGCAAAGAACATCGGTAGGTAAACAAGGAAGAACGATTCGACGGCGGGCACGCAGTGAAAATGATGATTCAGCTTCCGATGAGGAGGACTATGAGTACATCCGCCTTAGTTCACCAAACAGTCCTGACGGAGTAGTTTATTGCATAAAGCGACGAAAGCCTCGAAAACGCGGAAAATATCGCAATAGTAGCCATCCGCGTAGAAGAATAGTTATGGTGGAAGAAGTAAAACGGAAAATCCGAACCCCCATCAAAGAAGAAGAAGACGAAGAATACTATAAAGCTCGGAAACGAACCACTCCAAAAAAACCTCCACGAAATAATGGTGAAACGAAAGCCAGTATTTTAAGACGCCTTAAAAACGAAGAAAAGCAACAAAAACAAAATTCTTCTCATCACAAGGTACCTTTAAATCGAGATATACTCATGGAAATCTCAGACTCTTTGGAGGAAGCCTACGATTCTAAAGAGGAGAAAAAGAAACGAAAAATACGGGTGGAACAATTGGATTATTACAATAATCAGTCAGACGAAGAAGAATATCAGCACCTTGATGATGAAGCCGATTATTCCAATGACTCTGATGAAGGAGAAATAGTTATTAAAAGCAGTGCCTTTACCCCCAATCACCATGGACGAACTGAGAAAGGATTAAAACGAAATTCATCACAAAAAAATCGTTTTGAATTTCATGTAAGTGACCGAAATATGAGCTCTCACAATGGTTCAAATTCACGATCTTCTTCTGAAAACCAAACCGAAACATTACCAGAACCAAAGCCACGTTTATCGCGCAGCGATAGTTCTCGCGCCAGCAATGCCTCGCAACGTAATATCAAAAGAAACGAAACTGCATCTGAACCTCCAAAAAACCGAGTATCGATAACAAAATATCAATCTTCTTTAGAAAATGGGACCCAAATTACAACGACTAAAATACAGGAAAGCCGAGTTTCTCATAGTGAAACTGATTTACTGGATCGAGATGAAGGTTCATATGGCCGCGCTAGGGCAGGCAGCATTCCCAAATATATGGAATGGTACTACGACAAGAAAAAACCTTCTATAAGTGGACGTACATCGACTGAATCATCAACCAAAGGCAGCCAGCCAGCAAGAAAAAAATTGCAAAATGTTAGTGGACCTGAAAAAAAAATATCAAAAACTCGTCTACATGTTAAGCACGTAGATGGAACAGCTACTAATCAAGACGAATCTAAATTTAAACCTGAACCAGCTCCACGTAAGTCTCCACCTAAAGGCAATCGCCTACTAAAAGAAGATATTGCGAAAAATAAACAATTAAAACCTCGAATCGAAACGGACACAAACCATCCCTTGGTACAACATTCTGAACATCGATTTGAACGTGAAAATAATCCCGAAGTTCCTGTGCCACCTACCAAGCTGCCACACTACATATACCCAGAAACACCGCCAACATTTGCCGGCACCAGAGAATCCAACACAACAAAACCCAAACCGAAGCCATCACCCATTAAGGAAAATGAAGTAAAACTTTCAAACACCGGTTCGAAAATTAACCTCTACATTGAGGACCCTAATACCACACATTCAACAACCGCTTCTTCCTCCAATGTACAAAAACAACTTAGTGCGGCAACTCTCGAAGATGACCATGATTCTGGTATAGCCATGAATTCCCTACTGAACAGTATGGGCCGTCGGAATCCCATTGCCGAAAAGAAAAGTGTCTTCTCCATTGCCTACGATGACGTTAGCAGAGTACAAAAAATAACCTCAGGAGGTGAATCGCCTCCTCAATATTAGGCACACATTTTGTCTAACCATAATAGACCAGATATTTCTCCATAGACGTAGCATACGTAATTGTGATATAAAAAAAAACTAAACAAAAAATGTTTGAAACTAATAACAATTCAATTCTTTGTTGGCATTTACTATTTACTTATCTACCTACATACATATATACCCACATCACACATGTGCAGTACATCGCCATGATATCCAAGTACGCAACTAGTTTCAGAACACTATTTTTGTAAATATAATTGTAAGTATTTCGAATTAAGCTATTAAATATATTGGCATATACAATACTTATTTACTATACATACATATATGTATATAGTCTAAATAGATATAACTTTTTTTTTATAAATATGTATTGCATCATTACCTATTATTGTATATATACATACTCGTAGATACATACATATCCATCCATACATTCATAATATTCATAACAAATCCTATGACTTTGTGTACATCTATACAGAATAATCCAATAAAAAATGTATATTTAACTAAAAAAATAAAAATAAGCTTTTAAAACTATACTAAAAAAAACTCGAAAATAAGCTGTTAAAAAATTTAGATTTAAGTTCGATTAACTGCGATATCATCAAGCTTTCTATATACAGTAAAAGTCCATTAGTCCGGAATGTCAGATAGTCTGGCATCGCTCCGGAAAATTGTAAATATTTTGGGTTTCTCCAAAACTCTGTCTTTAAAGCAAATAAAAACGTTCGAGAACTATTCGGAAATTTTCGGGGTAGTTCGGGATCATCCGGAAGAGCAGCTTCGTTAATCAATCACAAAGCGACTTCGCCATTTTTTTTGTGCGTTGTTGTTTTGTGTCCTTTCTCACCGCGGTAAATGTAACTTTTGAAACTGTTTATAAAAAAAAGTGAATTTCATTCTAACTCTACAGTAACCATTTTTTTGAATGTATTTACTAGAGGTGTGCACAAGATATTCTGCTAGCTTACCCTTCACCGAATGCAATACTGTAGTGTACTCTTTTCTATTGCTCTTGATTTTACTAGTGCACTCAAATGTGTATTTCTCATTTATTCAAAGTGTACAAAGCACTCATTTGCCTGTGAAGTAACGGAACTATGCCTTGTGTTGTAAGAGCATATTTTACTACTGAAGTTACATTTTCAGTATTGCCATATGAATATCAGTAGTGTTAAAAAGGTCTTTCCCCAGGAATAAACATTAAAAAGTTACTGGCAATGCTGGCGTCGACAAAGATGTTCGGTTGCCGGGAGCAAAAAAAGAAATGCATGTTGTGACTCTATGAAGAGTACAATATTTTTGTTGCACGCTTCACACAACTCTCTTTTATACTGTTGTACAATGGTTTACGAGTGCAGTTGTTTTTTTGTACTCTATCTTTACTTCACACTTATTTATATTTGCAGCTACAATCAATATTCGGTCTTGAGAAAAATGCAATTGTGTGCAATTTTAAGCGTCTTGTGCACATGTCTAGTATATACATACATATATGGTCATTAAAATAGAAACGACCTTTAACTTTTTTTTACCAATCGCAAAATTTTGTAACAAGATTATGTTTATTTAATTTTCAATACTTTTCTTTTGACATTCTTCTTCATAGTGTCACAACGTGCATTTCTTTTTTCAGTAAATGGGAAAGAAAAAATGTTTTTGTTTTTAAAAAACTAAACTTACAAAAACAACGAATATTAACATAGCAGTTTGGAGAGATATTGTTGTAAAGGTTTATGGCGAAAGCAAAGAATGTATAGAAACACTTATGTACGCATATTTTTCAACGAACACGCTACTCATATTCGTATGGCAATACTGAAAATTTAGCTTCAGTAGTGAAATATGCTATTACAACACAAAGCATATTTCTGCTACTTCACAGACAAACGAGTGCTGTTGTACACTTTGAATAAAAGAGAAATAGACATTTCAGGGCACTCGGTGAAGGGTAAGCTAGGAGAATGTCTTGCGCACACCTCTATTTAAAAAAGAAATCATAACCGAACAAGATATAATTAATTTGTGTTATTTTGAAATCATTTTTTGTACTTAAGCAGGCATGAAAGAACATACTAATGTGTGTACATTAGGGTGGTTTCATCTTACAGGGAAATGAAATATCAGAACTTTTTTGGGGGCTCCTCCCTAAAATGTTTCTTTCTGTCAGATTTTAAGATTAACATTGGCTCTATTTTCTCAGTTTCAGTCTAGTGGCGTATTTATTGTGTAGAGTATAAAATATTATAAACAGTATGGTCTTTAATTTGATGTATGACAGGGGCAAATAGCTTCAGCCGTTCCAGAAATATGGATCGCTGAAGTCGCAAAACTGCCAAAAAAATCGAGATTTTCAAAACTTTGAGGCCCCAGTGGCACGGGTTAACATCTTCCAATTGTGCTCAAACTTTAGCAATCCTAAAATCGGACAGAAAGAAACATTTTAGGGAAATGTACCCAAAAAAAATCCGAAACTGATGTTTTATAACCACCCTAATGTACATATTAGTGGATTTGGATAATCCATATTTATTTGAAATTTCAACAACGATGTTTTTTTCATTTTTTAATTTATCTTGTCTTTTTTTACATCGTTTTTCTTGCAATATTTTGACAGTTAACAACACAAAATACTTTTAAAATTAAAAAAAAAAACTTCACAATAACTTCCCTAAACTTTGGTGACCGCAATGGAATGGAGTAAAAACGTAATAAAAATTTCATTCATACGAAAATAAAACAAAAATTCTTATAACAAACCACCATTCGTACACGAATATAGAGTAAGTCAATGCAAACATTTTGCCATTCGTATTATTGGAAATTCGTAATAAAGAGCGTTCGTACTACTGGACATCCACTGTATATGCATTTATTGGCATACTAGATTTGTAGTTTAATTATTAATCTAATTGTTCCGTAGTCCAACACCGAGCCGAGCCTTAGGGACATATTTCTAAAGCGTTGAATTTCACCTTTTGTTCAATAGCTTCAATAAAAAATCATTTATCCATTGGGACCACAGCTTTTAAGCACTATCAACGGTAAACGACTGTTCATAATATCATAACTTGTAGTGCGATAGACCGAAATACTTATAGTAAATAGTATTTCCGAGAACAAAACATCTAAATGAATGTTTAAGTCTTTTCAAATAATAGTACAAAAATACTATAGTAGAAGAGTAAACGCCGAGTCACATAGAATCCGTTTTACTTTGTACTGCGGCATTATCAATCTGCAGCAAAGTACCAAAGTATGAAGTGGACACATGGCATTTGCATACATTGAATTTGTCTCCGTGCAAAAAAAAAAAATTTCTAGAAAAAAAAACCAGTTGATAATTGTCTGTCTTGTCTGTTTTATGTACTTAACACGTAAATAATTAAAAGTTGCATTAATAAGAAGTTATGAATGAAAAAATAAAACACATAAGAAAACATGTATACCAAGTCAGCTCTGCTATCAGTAGCTTTGACTCGGTCGTTGTTAAATTTATGCTGTTGGAATTAAAAAGATTAATTTTTGAAAATCTCCATTATGTTGCAATGTTATTATCATACAGTGCTGCTCGTTTATCGTATAATTTTTTTCTGAAGTCCATTTACCTTTTAAAGGGCTTTCATGGAAAACAATTTTGTTCTTAGAATGCGTGAGTTTTTTATTTTTTTTTTTATATTTTTAAGGATAATTTAAACATCTGTAAATAATTACATGAATTTCGGCTAAAGTATATAATTATGTTGTTTATAGGTTTCTGTTTTACAAAAAATTTTAATAAGTATTAATTTCTCCTAATAAGAGTATTTATTTGTTATTTTAGTATTATGATGGTGCAGAATAGAAAAATCGTTAACATATGTATAGAACTTCGTTATAAGATTCAACTTTCTAAAAGTATACATATGTACATTTAAATAAGTCTTCACTCATTTTAGCTAGACATTAAGTCATATCTTAGCAGTTATTGTATTGTAAATCTGAATATCGAATTATATAAGAAATATTAATCAAGATTATATACAATGTATGTAAATTAGATTTATATATTTGAATTGTGAAGTGTATTTAGCATACATAAATATATTAATTATCAGAACGATATTATGCTCTGTTAATATTAAATTTAATTTAAAAACATTGAGTATTTCTTATGCCTTAGGCTATTGGATTCGACATAGTCAATAAACGCCGTCCCATAAATGTACATACTTACATATATGTATGCATGTATGTATTACATGAAAATTATTGTGCTCATAAATATCATTTAAACTCTTTATTAAAATCGTATAATTTAATTATACAACTGCCATAATATATACAATAATATCACTAATAATAGATTATATTACTTACTATATATATCAATAGTAAAAGAATATGAAAAATAAAATTCAATTGATGACAATTCTTAAGTGTCATATTCAATTGAATGTTCATAATAGAAATGAATCTAAAACGTATTTAAAATATTTAATAGTCCATAAAATTTTACCTTGAAAAGATTAATTAATATTAAATAAATAATTAATTCAGGCTTCTATCAAAAAATGTTTACTGTGAAAAAGAGTTCAATAATTAAAAAAAAAATTGTAAATAATAATGAGACTTAAGCAAAAATATGTAAATTATATACAACAACCAATAAATTCCATTCGTATAAGGTAGTAAATAAAAACTAATTACATACATACATATACTGACATATTAACTATTTAATTTAATTTCATTTTGAATTAATTTACAAGCATCGAAAGAATAAATGAATTAATTTGATTAATTAATAAATTAAGGATATTATTTTATAGAAATACATATTTAATAAAATATGAATTAATGCATAATTGTTGCATTCAAGTATATTTCGATATATTATACTATACATTGTAAGGATATAAGAAAATATTATACTGTACACATCCGTATGTATATAGGGATATATACATACATATATATATACATGCATAATATACATATATTATTTCATATTTAGACTAACAAATAATTATTCTTTATATATCACTAAATATTGTAATAGTGACTAGTTACGATATACATACATTACTATAATAAAATAAATAGTTTCATTACTTGTATTTTATATACAACAAACAAAATTCATAAAAAAAGAAATATCCGAATTATTTAAATGTTTATTTTTTTTATTATTAAGATGATACCATGAATATGATTATAAAAATACAAATTAAAACCTGAACACCTTTCTGTATTTGAAATGGTCTTTAAGAATAGTAATGATCATTAACAATTTGCCATTTTTGCGGATAAAACTATTATTCCATCGGAGTGCTATAAGCGAAAAGAAAGAAATGATAGTGTAGCCCGGGATGAATGAGGAATGCATGAAATCATTCCAGCCAATCTCACTCAATTTCTGGCACTTCAACAGAGACATTGGTAGTCTGTCTTTTTTTTTACAGTAAAGATCTTTTGACCAGGTTGTGGAAGATTATAACTTAGCGCCTCCGAGTACACAACACTAATTTTTTCATCAATCCTGTCTTTGTCACCGCTTTGTCTTGCTTCTTATCGCCCGCAATTGCTCGCATCAGCAATAGTGGAATTTTAACCGTAATTCGAAAATTCAAATTCGGGCCTATTAAATTGTTTAATGTTTAAAGTTATTGGTAAGAAATTTGTAGGCCTGTATGACTCCTCTTTCCAGACTGCGTAATCGTTTTGAAACGAATAAAATCTTTAAGTCTTAAAATATTGTTAAAATTGAAAATAATGTCGATTTGAAGCAGTCCTATAAGCATTTGGTTGTCGATTTTATCTATACTAGCGGTTTCCTTCATATTGATTTCTAGTTCTTTTGAAATTTAAACATACATACATACATAACTGGTCATTAGAAACCATCAGTCAGGATTAATGACCTAGTTTCTCACACCACTTATGTTGTGTGTGTTAATTTTATACGATATGAGTAGCGGAACCGACAGTTTAAAGGCGACTCCGAACGACAGATTTTATAAGAAACTTTTCATGGCAATTTTATTTACTCTCATACAGAGTTTTTGCCAGAAATCTGCTGAGAGTAAATCCCCGAAAAAATACTTTTTGTATTTTATTTTGATGTCTGGCCTGGGACGCGAACCCTGAGTTTTTCGTCCAATAAGCTAACACACTACCTACTAGACCACGGCGAATTCAATTTGACTTGAAATTAAAAATAAAACAGAAAAAGCCGGTGTGAAAACGTTTTTCAAGGGAATATTTATTGCCCAACCATTAGGAAAGCTTTGGAAAAGTGGCTTCAGTATAACAAGTCTTTACCCAACAATGAATTATTTGCTTTTACTATAGCATCTTGTGCTTTTAAATACTTCATAAGTTATGCAATTGTTTGAGCTATTTTGTGCCTTCCCTAAGCCTTGAATATCTAGAATCTAGAATATCTAGAGCTCAAGTTTTGTACGAATATCTAAAGGTTAAATATCAATATTTTTGTTAAAAATAGGCGACACTGAAATCCATATGAATAATTTGTGAAAAATTTGACGAACTAGCAATAAGAGCGAGACTGTTTCATAGAAATTATACGGGGTGGCTGATATGTATTGCAACCAACTTCAGGTTGTTACAGAAAGTAAATACTAAACATTATATATCTGATAAACTATTGCAGCTAAAGTCGTGTGTATTGCCTGTTCATTTCAATACCTGACTTTTTATATGTTTGTAAAAATACGCATATTTCCTTAATTTATTAACCACCTACTGTATACATAATTTTCTAAATAACTAATTGTTGTCTATGGTTATATAATACAGACCAAAATTTTATGGTCACCCTAATAAAAAGTATTAAATATTTTTTATTGCCCAAAATTTTTTATCTTGAAAAAAAAATTGACCCGGCTATAGGATTTGAGTATGGCCCGTTTTTAACAAAAATATTGATATTGAACCTTTAGATATTTGTATACTTCATATGAGAGGTGTCACGCCCACTATTGCTAGTTCGCCCATTTTTGTACAAAATAATTATATTGAAACTGTACTTACTTGTACAAAATTTGAGGTGTCTTGCTGGTATACCCATTTTATTATCTTACAGTATCAGGTAATGTACCACGCCCATTTGAAATATCAACATAATAAGTAGCCTACAACTCCAGACATACAGGAAGATACTGTGAAAATTTCAAGAAAATCGGTTCAGCCGTTTAGTCGTCTATAACGTTCAAACATACAAACAAACACACATTCATTTTTATATATATAGATTATACATTTAGGATTTATTTTACTTTTTAATTTTTAAAGCTTCTAATTTAGGCGTTAAGGGTATTCAAGCAAAACCCACATGCAGACAAAGTCCATTACTTTTAATAATTTCTTTATAGCAATAGAACTAAGTTTAAATGCAAAGCAGTAGAATTGTTGCTTGTTGTCCTGCTGCCTTTAAAATAATGAATCCATATACAACAGAGATCAGCAATGAGTATTCAAAACGATGAGTAGATTCGAGTCATACTTATAATTTCTGATACTTATACACATTCATACTTATTTTAATATGATACTCACACTCAAAGTTGAATGTACTCGTCGTACTCATACTTAACAATACGCAATATGTTATTGACTTCGACTCGTCTCTACCTAAAATTTACATGAAGCACAAAATAAATATGATTCGCGTACGAGCACTGTAATACTCACAAGAAGATTGTGTGTATGTTTTGCTTGTTGTCTTTGTATTTTCTTTCTTCCTTGTTTCTATATGCAACAACAACAAAGGTTGTAAATTTTGATGAATGATTCGAATCACTTATAAGTATTATAAGTATTTTTCTAAATTTATGAATCAGAATGAGTAGGCGCATGGTACAAACATATTTCGAATGTTGTGAGTTTTATGTGAACGTTGTACTCATACTCATTGTAAGCTATACTTATAAATCAATGTTGTGGCGAGTACGAATAAATCAGAGCAGTTGAATTTCAATTCTGTTGATTTACTTATATCCAAACTTGCATGAGTACTTATGAGTAGCGGAAAAACGATTCATTGCTGACCTTTGATATACACCCATATATTCTATTATCGTGTTTGCTGCGTTGCACTTTTGATATGTGTATAGTATTACACAATACGTATTTGGTATATATTTTTTTCGGGTCATTATTACAACTTGCCTTTAAATAAGGGCGAGATTTCATCCTACCTGTAACTTTTAAAGCTAAAAACTATCAAACAAAACAAAATCGAAAGCACTGTGTTTTTAAAGACTTGTTTAATGTTGCAAAAGTTATCGATATTGCTCTGACTCGAAAAAAGTAACTTCCAAGTTGACTTAGCTAAAATTAACTTTTACTAAACCCAACCTTAACACCAAGTTGAAATAACGGCCCGTAGATTTTTGTCCGGCGGTTGGGGGTTGTAAGGAAAAAATTATTAGTCGTTTAAAAAAGTACTGTCTGCGTTTTAAAAACTTGTTTGCTATATCTTTTTTTCTGTTAATTAATGTTTTACCCAAAAATCGAGCTTTCTTCAAATGGTTAATTACTGTTTGGTGATTAATACTTAGTTCCTAGTAAAATGCCTATCTTTCTCCCTTTTCCGATAGTCTCATATATGTACTTTTACTGTGATTTTTCTACCGAAGTGAGATGATTCTTGAAAAATTCTCAGCTCGAAAACTCATTTCGTTTTCTCCTTCGTCTACGTCAGCGTTTTTTCTCTACTAATATTCTTCCCAAAACTTACCAAAATTATTCCAATCCTACCAAAATTTTAATTTAAATAATTATAGATTATTCAATTTGAAATTAATGTTTTATTGCTAAAATTAACGAAAGAATTTCATATATGCATATCACATTATTCACATTTCGTTGTTCCTTATGTAAACAGAGGCATGACGCCTTTTGCACGTTGAAATTTGTTTCGAAACAAATTTCAACACTCTTGAGTTTGTAGGAGAGAGGGGAAAAACGAGCGGGGGTGATTTTAGAATTTCATGTACTCAGAAATTTGCTTTGTTCTTTATTCGTATATATACAGAGTTGTATTTAATTTCACATTTTCTTTTATTTTTTGTTCCGCATAGAGAAGTTAACATCTTGACTGCCGCGGCAACTTTCTGAAAACTGACCAATAACGACAATTTGATTTTTCACATTATATTACTAAAAACTATTTTTAGATCGTAGATATCATCATCAAAAGGCAAAAATGATGTTTTTAGGAGAAGAAGTGGGTAAGAGATGACTCGTAGCATTTTTAAATAAAAACTACTAATTTTGGTTCAATTAGCCCAAAACGGAAACGCTGGTCTACATAAACTACAAAAAAAATTTTAGCAAACTGCTACGTTAAAACAATGTTACAGTTCACTCACACGCTAATCCTTGGGCTATGATTTTAAAAAATTATTCAAAATAATAAAAAGATTAAGGACTATTTGAAGAAACATAACTAGTCTATCCCCGTTTAAACAAGGTAAGCGAAGCTATTTCAAACTAAGGAGCATTACATAACACTTTCCAGTTGAAACTTAAAAATGGAAGGAATGAAAATATTTGGAAATCAACAATGTAATTGAAATCAGCTACGCCCTTATCAAAAATTGGTACTTTGACTTAAGCCCTAACTATAACCTGTTAAGCCAAATATAAAAATTCAACGAAAAGTCCGAAAGATACGCGTGTAATTTTTTTTAAGGATTTTAAGTCTCTATTACGCTATTTTTGAATTTAAACCTACATCCAGTAAATAAGTTTTATTTAACTACATTTTTTTATAATTGTGCTACAGAATTAATATAAAATAAATGCAAAAATTATATATCACGTTCTTTGCAACTTCACAGCACTGCATTGTTTAATACTCTATTATCCTCATTTCACATAAACGGTAATCATTCAAAGTTGGTGTTTGTTATTAACGGGTGGCCGATTTTTTCCATTCTCACCTCCCAGTTTGGTGAATATTGATCAAATAAGAATTCTGTCAAACTTTCAGATCAATCGATTCAAACGAGATGTTTGCTGTAAAGTTTTAAACGTTTTTTAACTTAACAGCTTTTTTCTAATTCTCATCGTTAAGAAACTAAATTGGAAAGAAATAAATAAACTAATCATAATCTAAGATATTATGACCGAACGTGTTATTGAAATATCTTTTTAAATGCTTATATTTAATAAAAAAAAGTATGTTTAAACAATATTTGTTTTACATGCACAAAGTGACGATAAATTACATGTTTAAAGTGTATCATTTAAAATGTGTTAATTGAAGTCGCCGTGGTCTAGTAGGTAATGTGTTGACTTTCTAGACGAAAGGCCTCGGTTCAAGCCCCAGGTCAGACATCCAAACGAAATTTAAAAAAACTGATCCAAAAAATAAATATGGATCAAAAAAACAGTAAAGAAAATTTCCCAGCTTTCTTTCTAAATCTATGATTTACATTAGACATGGTATCGCTAAAAATGTTCTCACTCTTGAGGGGGTTGGAACAATCTGGCAATAAGGCCGTAGCTTACGCTGACGACATTGCCATTGCTGCGTCATGAATTTGTTCGCAGACACTGTCGGATAAGTTGAACTTGGCGCTGTCAATCGTGCTGGACTGCTGTAGGGATTTTAGATTATCTACTAACCCCTCTAAGACCGATCCGATTCTTTTTACGAGGAAATATAAAATTCCGACCTTCTCCCTTCCTAGCATAGATGGGACCAGACTCACGTTGAGTTTCGAGGTTAAATATCTGGGCTTGATCCTCGATCCCAAACTCAACTGCTAGGGCACGCAAGGCGGCATGTGCTGCCTACTGCTGCAATAGAGAGATCAGAACCAGATGGGGTCTTCGCCCTAGGATCATGCGTTGGATATATTCTACGGTCATCGAACCCAACCTCTTATACGGTGTTGCATTCTGGTGGACCTCTTGACAAGGTCAGAAGGCCTGCCGCCATTTATATAACTGGTGTTCTACGCACCACCCCCACGAAAGTCTTGTTCGCAATGCTAAACTGGTTTCCTACTGTGCTTCTCGCTAAGCAGGTGGGCAAGTTTGCTGCGACTAGACTTAATGCTGTGTCTCGTTGGTACATTGTACCTTCTGGTCACCCCACTATTCTGTAGGTTGATCCGGTGGCCCCTGTGAACATCGACTATTTCCCTGCTGAACATTGTCTTGATAGATGTTTCCATTCTCTGATTCCGAGTAGGGATGACTGAAATCCTGTTACGATCGTCCCCCCGGAAATCCTGGATATATATACCGACGGCTCTAAACGCGATGATGAGGTTGGAAGTGGTTTCTACTCTAGGAAACTGGACCTGAATATTTCTCTCCGTCTGCTAGACTACTGCAGCGTGTTTCAGGCGGAGGTAATGACAATTTACCGGGCCGCTCGATCTTTTCAGACACTCAGGCCGCGATAAGATCTATGTCAGGTTTCGTGATTAACTCTTGGATCGTTAGGGCACATCACCAGTGTCTCTCTGGTGTGGGTCCCCGGGCACAGTGAAATTCCAGGAAACTGTAGGGCCTCCGGAATCCTCTTCTGTTGAATTGGGTATGCCACTTGCCTCGGTCAAGTTGACCATTGCGCGGAGGTTCCTTCGGGACGCCAACCCATCCTGGCTCCAACCGATTACTTGGTATTTTGTGCTTCGTGTAAATGTTAAGTGGATACGAGTCCAAGTCAATAACATCATCCGAATTGTTAAGTATGAATGCTTATAAGTATCAGAAATTATATATACTCATCGTTTTGATCTCTGATTCGAACCAAATGACTCTGCTAATCGAGGTAAAATTTACCTATTTTCACCACTAGTAATATAGTAATATTATTGTAGTACCCACCATGGCTACGTTCGTTGAGTTACTTCTTTCTTTCAGTGTTTGTGACTCCAGTTGGTCATGCAGTATAAAATGACAGTAATGACAGTGGGTAACGGCCCTAACAGAACAATGACTAGTCAAAGCACTAAAAATTACAAATATTTTGACAAAGACATCGTTTACATGTTCTTTTACTGTAATTTCTTTTTTTCTATGATTCACTAATCGAAATTCATTATTCTTAATCCAAACACAAACCATACCGCCGGTACTACAGTGCATATGATACCCAGGTGTGTCGGTGAATGTGTCCGCGGACATAAGTAAACATTATTTATTCCAGACATGCACCGTCCAAATTACGATATACAGTATATGGATCTATGGTTATACAGTATCATTTGGAATAACGCCACTTTAGTGAGTTTCGATGTTATTCACCACACCGAATAAAGTCACCACCTTTTGTAAAAACTCATAACATGTATTGCCAGGAAGATGAAACTTTAGCATGATTGTGTTGTTGCTTCTTAGGGCCATTATTACAACTTACCTTTAAAGTTGGCGATAGTTAAAGGTACCTTTAACTGAAGTGAACGGCAAAGTTACCTTTAACTTATTTTGGTTATTACAACTTACCGATAAAACAAAATTAACTTTTTCAAAAATATGGCAGTGCCGGAGCAAAGTCGATAAAACTGCTTAATTAAACAAGTTTTTTTTAACGCAGTGCAAAAGGAAAACTTCGTTTTGGTTGTTGTATATGCTAATTTTGTTTAAATTTGAAATTGCCACATCGAAAATAGTCTATGATATAGTAAGTTCAAACAGAAAGTTCTTAATGTATTATTATTATTAATAAATAAAATAATAAAATAGTACTGAAAGTGTAGGGTGGTATAGGTAGGTACTGCGGTATTTTTGAAATGAAAAAGTCCTAAATTTATCGACACTGTTTTGCACTCTATCAACCAATAATGAAAATTTGTAATTAAAAAAGCGCTAAAACTATGGACCCACAGTAATCATGCAATAATTAGAATTAATTTAAAATTTTGTTATCTATTATGTGCCACAGCCAATGTTGCCACCTTGTGTGTAATTACACATATTGTGTGTAATTTTTGATCGTGTATGTAGCATGTGTGTAAGGGTGGCCCACTTAAAAGTTTAAATTTAAAAGTGTAATAAAACAAGAAAAGTTCGAAAATTTTATATATTTATTTTTTTGTTGTGGAGTACAATTGTTCGGGCTAGAAATGAAATATGAATTATCTCATTCATATGGCCGCCGCACCTGGCCTTACAGTACTCGGACCAATTTTCGTGCGCTTTTAAAAATGTATGGGGTCGTATCTCGGCATGGGTGTCACAAATGTTGGGCTTCGAGTGCTTAATTTTATATCTGGTTTGACGGCATAATAGTCCAAGAGTGTCAAATCGCAGCTTCTTGCCTACTACACTATTAAAAGCAAACTTCGCTTACAACCGTACCGGAAAGCAGGTAAAAAAAAAATCGCTTATCATAATACGATAGATGTCTCCCTGACCATAATGATTGCGTCGACCTCTTCTTCAAAGAAATATAGGCCACAAACGCCTCCACTCCACAAGTCACATCAAACTCGTAATGAATGCATTGGCTTCTATAAGAAATACTATAAGTTCCTGAATTTTGTACAGTTTTTGTTCTATAAGAACTATAAAATTTTCAAATCTATACCTTCTTATTGCCAAAAATAAAGCTTGGGAATCAAATTAAACCAACAAATGATCCAACTACAGCTTTTGTACATTGATACACCAATCAGGGATTCAAAAATATAAAAACTGCATGGCTCCATTTAAAAACATTGTGAAATCGCCGTAGTCTAGCAGATCGTGTGTTGGCTTATAACCCCAGTCCAACTAAACGAAATATGAAAAATATTTATACGTTAACATCTATTTCAACAGATTTCTGGCAAGGTACAACGCTTCACCTGGCAAAGTGTTCCAATATTATAAATAATTAAATTACAGATTAACTGCCCACTTTGTTTGGCGAGCTTTTTAGAGCACTCGAGTTTGTCATGCTTTAGTTTAACATTGGATGATATATTATAATGTCTGTACACAAAATGTTTTGCATTGTGTTGTGTTCGTGTGTATATTGTTCTATTTCGTTTTATTTACATTCTTCGTTGACATATGTCCCGTTATTAACGTGTCTATAGCTACACAAACGTTCTTGTGGCAACGTTCGTTACGTTTTTACATTCTCTAGTTTTCATTAAATTTATTTTCTAACAAACAAGCTTTTTCGACGAAATTAAATTAAATTTTTTTTAAATAAACTATTGAAAGAGGAAATATTTACATTGTGTAATTTATTATTCTCGGACAAAAAATGGAAATAAACACCAATAGAGGGCACAGAGCTACGTAATTACCTTTTAAAATGTTGGTACTTTTGGAGAAACAAGTTTTTTTCATAAAAAGGTTTTTTTCCCGCAGAAATAAAGTTAAAAAACAATCTGGTAACGCTGTCACTGACTGAACGTATTAATTTTACTGTTCAATGTTTTTACTCAATTATCTCGCAAGTCAGTAGATATTCGTACGCAGTCATTGGCAGTTTGCTGTGCGGAGTTATTTGTGGTTTTGTTGTATTCTGGAATTTCGTTCGAGTGGAAAAGCGTACAGAAAGGAAATTATTTACAATAATAAAATACTTTAAAACAATATGTGCAAGTGCTTAGCCGGAAATGTTGCTTGCTGGTAAGATGATTCTTTAATTAAAATTGTTTTTGTTACGTTATAAAAGTAGAATTATTTGTTTGTCTTTTAAATGTAAAGAATTTAATAAATTATTATCAAAATGTAAACAATTTTTTTTTTGGATTGTATGCAGCCAGAAAAATTAAACAAGAGTCAAGGTATCCTACACAATTACTATATTATATTCGAATAAAATTTGTGTTCATGTGTGCGTGCATATGTATGAACATAATTTTTTACGAATTTTTTTGCTTTATAATTTGATCACAAAAATAAATATTTAGTATGACTTTTATTGGAATTAAAAGTAAATCGAAACGTTACTGTCTGTTGCAATGAGAATGGTTCATTACACTGTATTTTATTTATTTATTATTTAAAGTCACATACATAATTAAGTATCTACAATTTACAATATATTCACCCTTTGGCCGGCACAAAATAGAAAATAATTTTTTCTATCGCGAAATTTTTAAAAACAAATGCATTTTAATACATATTTTACAAAATTCTTAGTTTTAACAACTGTCGCTTCATGAAATAGGTATTTAGATAATAATAAAAATGTCATCAGACTAAAAAGAAAAACAAGGGCGATTTCAAAAACATTAATTGTGGAATCTTGGCTAAACATTTACACCCCAGGTACCTATATGGAAAGCGCGTAAAAAAGAAAGCTAGATAAACTTATACTGCTTTTTCAATACCAAAATAGATTTTAATATTTGCTCCACATAGTGTCTACACATGCTGATATCGATTCCAAATTAGCTGGTAGTAATTGAAAAGATATGTTGTGGCGAAACACGCGGAGCATAACTTACATGGTAAATTGCATTAAAACGCTCATATTAAAACGTGAGTGGATACCCAAAGTCAACTCAATGATTTGCATTAAAGTTCGAGTTAAAGTTTTTGGTTCGGCTCAGCGTTGCCAATATTTTTTTTTTTTTTTTTTAACTGGAAAAAACTTTTTTTTAATATAATAAAATTTGTTTTCTACAAATATATCAACATTTTTAAAGGAAATACCCGAGACCGGTGCCCTCTCGTGATTATTAAGATACACAATATTTTATTAAAAAAATGTAAATATTTCGTGTTATTGTCAAATTTATTGAAATTCTGAATTTTTCGAAAAAACTTGTTTTGTTAGAAAACAACTTTAATGAAAACTTTTTCGCATCTCAAAAAACTTGGAAAAAAGGGAAAATTTGCCAAATGGCAACGCTGATTCGGATACATAAATGATAAGTGCCGTAAACCCAACAACAGAAATTTAATCACAATTGTGAAGGTTAGTCAAATGGTGTGACTGTTTCTGAAGTTGGTGAGGTCTTTCAACATATTGAAATATCTACAAATCTATTTACAATTAATATCCCAGATTGCCATTTGAAAAACTTTATATTATTACAGCCACACTGAGGTTTTTATAAACTGAAATACATAAAGTGAGTTATATCTCACGCACTTTGTCAAGCCATTGGATGATGATACCACAAGAAACATTAACCATTAGACCTCTTTCACAGTTGATGATTGCTTCTTTGCAAAAGTATTAATACATATAAGTAAACTCAAGCTCAAAAAATGAGTGTTAACCCTTTCGGCAGTTATATGGGAATTTCCGTCATTCACTATTCTCTAGTTAAACTATTGACGGAAATTTCCGCTGATACTGAAACTAGTATTTTAACTGTAAAGTGTCCCGGCAACGATCAAACTGGCATTTTTGTGATTGTATTGGTAAAACTGTAGTCACACGTACAGAAAATTGAAGCAAATTTGATGTGTGTACGGGCAATCACTTCAAATATAATTTTTCTTTTGATTTCGTATGAGTAACATCACACTTTGTTTTGCGGGTTTTTGAAAGTGTGTAGCAAAACAATTGTAAAAAAGTAACTATTTTGTAATTTTTTATCTACTTTTGTTTTTATTTATGAGTTTTATGATGTTGTTTATTTATTTTATTTTTCTGAACTTTGTTTTGTTTAATTAAAATGATTTTAATTATAAGCCGAAAAAATTAAGTCTATTAATAATTTGTTTTGAATGCCTTTTTATTATATTTTAAAATCTTGTTTCATTGAGAAAATATTTGTGTGTGTATCTTCATCACGTTTCTTCAATTCTTTTAATTCCCTGCGCCAGAGCAATGGCTATGAAATAATCATTCATACATAATTGGTCATTACAACCCTTCAGTTAGGATTATTGGCCTAGTTTCTCACACTACTTATGTTGTGTATGTTAATTTTATACACAAGTGGCGGGACATACTTTTAATGTCAGGTTTTTATTTACTCTCCGAGTTTTTGCCAGAAATCAGCTGAAAGAAAATCATCGAAGAAATACTTTTTGTATTTTGTTTTAATGTCTGGCCTGGGATGCGAACCCGGGCCTTTCGTCTAATAAGCCAATACACTACCTACTAGACCACTGCGACCTCGAATTAATCATTATCGACAATTAAAAATCAAAAACAAAGAAATCTCAGAGCCAAAAACCATATGTTCTTTGAGAAAACCTAAAAATATATTTTCTAAAGAAAGAAAGAAAACCATAAAAGAATTTTTTCCGATGGAAACCATATGATGTTTTCTTCTTTATGACATTCTTTAAATGAAATTTGAAGGCTTAAAATTATTGTGTTGCTGTGTCAAACAAAAATTACCAACACATATGTAAAATTTTATCCAATTAGTTTGATCGTGGCCACGGCACTTTTTACAAAGGGAGAGTTGCTATTGTGGTAAAATATTTACTCTGACAAAAAGAAATCAATTCAACAAATTCTTACTGGGAATTCCCGTCATTTGACCCACAGTTAAAAACCATGATTTAACGATAAAAATTCGGAAATACTAGCTCAACATTTTTGTATGGAACAGTTAAATTTAAATGCGGCCGAAAGGGTAGGGTTAATATTTATTGATTTCTCATTTTGGAACGATTTTCGAGAATAAACAATCTATTCGAATAATATGTTGCAAGTTTTTCTCAGATAATCTTGGATAAGGTGAAATTTTTATTATATTGATATGAAGAATAATATTGCTAAAGAGGCCTTTTAAATTGTCCCCGTAGGTAATGAATTCCAAAGACGAACAGCAGAAATAAAAAACAGCCATTCCTTAAAGTACATTATTTACATTATGCGACAAAAGACAAAATAATAACTAAATTGTTTACATTTATGTAGTTGCACTTTTTTATATTTCTCCAACCTTCCAAACTTATTTTATGTGACAAAAACTGTTTTTTTTTTTTTAACTTTTCACACTAATTTATTGATTACTCAAATAATTTTTAATGAGATTCTGAAAAGTTTCAAAATTTTTGATGAAACTTGATCGTTTATAGAAAAATTCTCCATTTTCACATTTAAGCGACTATCAGAAGTCGTTTAATAAAATCGGGCAAACATTGTTGAAGTTACGCTTTTTTTCATAGTTAAAATCTTTGGATAAATTTCAAGTTCCGAAGCGTTAACTCAAGTATTTATAATTAGAAGAAAGTAATGCAGTAAGTTAACAATGATATACAATCGGCCGTGGCCTTACGCGGTCCGTGCACGGAAAAATATGAAATGATTACATAGTTTAAAATTAATTTTATCATTGACTTTTATACGCGCTACTTACTTGAGGTTTGTTGATAAACCTTATCCACTCTTTCTTTAATTTGTAAGATTCTGTGACATCATCAAATACTTTCTAGAAGTCAGATTAGAAAATTTACGTTTACTAATTAAATTGCTTTGAATCAGTTTCTTTTCGCTACGAATTAAACGCGAAAAGAATAATTCTGTGAGTGAACGTGAACAAACCGGAAGTAGTTGATATGAACCGAAATGTATTTTTTGGACGTGCACATCACATCACATCACTAAAAAGTGCAAATCATAAAATCTAAATCGTATGCGACAACTGTTTATGTAAACACAAAAGTGACAATTACTTTGACGTCATGAATGAACTTATTTGCGAACTTACGGTGATATGAGATTTAACATTGTGCAATCACATATGGACTTTTCCAGACAACGTTGGTATATGAACTGATGAGTAAATTGAATAAATTAATCAAAATGCAAGAGAAATAGGCCTCCTTTGAAAAACGCTTCAATAGAAAAACTAAAACACAAATGCTAGCCAATTACTGTTGGTTACTCAAAAACTCTTTAAATAACGAAGATCCAGAAAACAGCCTTAAAGATTTGAATATTAAAGTTCATTTAATAAACAAACTATAGAGTCTTATTTGAGGCATTGCAACTGAAAAAATACACTTAAAAATATCACTACAAATTAAATTTTTTACGTAATTTTTTTAAATTAATTTTGAAATTAATAAGGGTCAATGTTGATAAAATGAGAAGAAAAAAAACGATAAAAATTCAGTTTGAACAATATTTACATGCATACATACCTACATGAATACTTTTGAAAATTTGAATTCTGAAAATTAACAAGTAAACAATAGATTTATATGTATAATGACCATTTTTTATACTCGAAGAAAGAGGAATGTTAGTTGAATTTAGAATTAATGCTCTAACTCAATGGGTTGGTCATATAAAAATACCATTATTTTTCATGTTTAACCTTGATTAAAATCCAAATAAAAAAATATTGTTTTTCGAATTAATGAAATTAGAGAAATCGAGTGCTATACAATTAAATTTTCAATTGTTTAATTGCACCGTATAATAAATAAATCCAACATTTACAATTCTTATGTACTTCGTCAGGTTAAGTCCAACGAAAAGAAATTTGATCAAAACCAATTTAGAGAAACTTTATCTTGTATTGATTGAACAAAAGACTTCTATTCAAAACTGTTTTAGGTAAAGTCCTATCAATCTCAATTATGTGAAATGTGGCTCTGTAAATTTTGCTGAATTGAAATTTTTCGATACGATAATTATCCGAAGAAGTCGCCGTGGTCTAGTGGGTAGTGTGTTGGCTTATTAGACGAAAGGCCCGGGTTCATATCCCAGGTCAGACATCAAAACAAAAATATTTCTTCGGCGACTTCCTCTCAGCAGATTTCTGGCAAAGACTCTGAGAGTAAAAAAAAAATTGCCATGAAAAGCTTCTCAATAATCCGTCGTTCGGAGTCGACTTTAAACTGTAGGTCCCGCCACTCATGTATAAAATTAACGCACACAACATAAGTGGTGTGAGAAGCTAGGTCGTAATCCTGACAGAAGGGTTGTAATGGCCAATTATGTATGTATGTAATTATCCGAATACTTATTCGATTATATGTTACAGTTTTATTGTTCAATATTTGAAAATAATTAGTTATAAGTAGATAAAAGTGCGAAATTATGGAAAATAGAATAAACTGCAAAAATATCTGCTCAAATGTTACAATAACCCGTGAATAACAGTTAAATTATCAACTTCAATGAAAATGGTACTTTCATCCTTAGAATGATGCAAAACTTCATCTTTGAGAAATTATCTATGATTGTTAGGGTTTAAAAATAACCTTCTGTTAGTTAGAACAGTTCCTCATACAGAATAGTAGTAAAGGATCAGATGTATACCTACACAGTGTACATATAAAACCAAATTCGAAACCAAAACAAAAAATTAATATATTTTACATAACAATTGAGCAAAAAATTTTATTTAAAAAAAAACTTAAACTGATGCTAAAATGAAGCATTAAAATATTATTGTGTATATCCATTACAATTTTATATTTTAGTTAAAATTTGTATACATTTAATTCGTTCAATAAATTCAGAATTTATTTATTATAAAATGAAAGAACGATTATTAATTATTTGCTCTTATAATTAATTGTTCCATAAACTTAATTTGGACTGAGCATTATGTTTGGTTGAGTCTTTGTACATTAGGGTAGTTTTAAAAATTCGATGTCTGATTTTTTTTTTTTTTTTGGAGCACCCCCCTAAAATGTTTCTTTCTGTCACATTTTATGATTGCCAAAGTTTTAGCACAATTGGAAGATGCTAACTTGTGCCACTGCAGCCCCAAAGATTTGAAAATCTTGATTTTTTGGTGAATTTGCCGACCCATATCTCGAGAACGGTTTAATATATTTGCCCGTGTCATATATCAAATTGAAGTCAATAATGTTTATAATATTGTATATGGAATAAAAAAATACGTGAATAGTACTGACTTTGAGATATTAAACCTAATGTCACAAATAAATTGTGTAAGTTAATATTTTCAACTGACCAAGAAACAAAATCATAAAAGCAAGAACCGCCTAACTATGCTTTTCTTATTTTAACAACAGGCTCTGAACCCCTGGACTTCTACTTAAAGTATAACAATACATTTTTAAATTAGTTTGGTTTTACCCCCTTGTGGTCCCGAGTGATACAGTATGTTGGTCTAACATTAAGGGAATACCATAGCAAACATATTTAAATGAAATAAGATTCCAAACTATACTTGTTTGTCCATAATAACCAATAATAATACAAATATCGCATCTTCACTCTCAGGGATACCTAGCCACGTTTTGGTTTTTCGGTTTCAGTACTAGTTGCGTATTTATTGTGTATGGCAGTATGGCCTTTAATTTGATGTATAACACGGGCAAATAGCTTTAGTCGTTCCAGAGATATGGATCGCGCAAGTCGCAAAATTGCAAAAAAAAAATCGAGATTTTAAAAAGTTTAAGGCCCCAGTGGCACGGGTTAACATCTTTCAATTGTACTCAAACTTTGGTAATCCTAAAATCTGTCAGAAAGAAACATTTTATGGGGGTGCTCCCCAAAAAAATTCTGACATTTTCTTTTTACTCTTTAAGATAAAACCACCCTAATGTGCATACATATGTATATCATGCTTTGTGCTCATTTGAAATGAAAGCTAAAACTTTAATTATTGTTTCTTTATTCTAATAATTGTGGATTAAAATGTCAAAAACACGATACAATAGCTACCCCGCAAATGACAAAAAAACTTGCGGTTACTCCGATAGTTTCTAATATAAGCGTACACCACAGAAAAAATGAGTAATGAATGTTAATATTTCTATAAATGAGAATGTATAATAAAAAATTTTGCTTTTGGTATTATTAGAATAAAGTAGAACAAATGGAATTAGAAAAATAAAAAAGACAATATGTTTGCCATACCCAAATAGATACCAGTGTTGATTATACTGCCCCACTGAACAGGATGCGAAGGGTTGTTTTCTATTTCGGTTTACTACTTTTATATTTTTCTATACTTTTGGCGCCAAAGTTTATTTTCATACAGACAAACATACATACATGGAAGGATAATAAAGTGTGCTCATGATATAATGTTTAACAAGAGACGAATGCTGCCATTCTGTCGTCCTGAGTGTCTCCAGCGAGGCGAGACATTCTATATACTATAGCTACTATACATTATACATTCATAAAATGAAAATTGTGTGCTCTATTGTTTTTTTCCCCCATTTGTAAGACGTAGAAAATGCGAGCTACTTCCTATTTTTGATGATGCGTAAATACTTGTAATATGATTTTTGTACAGATAAGAATTCGAATTTCTTCGTATGAGTTAAGTTGAGTTAAGTCTTTCATTTTCAAAAATGCATTCCATTTAAGTAATAAAAATGTTCAAATTTAAACATAACAGCTGGCTTACATACAAGGCCTTTGGAATAAGTACACCTCTACTAATAAAATTATATACCATTTATACATATACGTGCAAATAATAAAATTGTTTTTATCAAAACGAATGTCCTTTCCGTGTGCTTCGTCCATATTATAATCGCCATAACCGTCCTACCAAGAGACTATATGCAATTTGATGGGTAGATTCGAGCTCACGATGCAATCGATTTTGCGTCGTGAGTTTTTCCAGCAATTTGCATCACAAAATCATCTTTATCGATGATGCGTCGTCAATAAACAAACTGTAGAATTAAAGATCCATATAAGATCCTAGAGAATACAAAGCATCCTGAAAAAGTCAGTATTTGAAATTGATTTTGAACCGGCAAACTGTGAGCTATATCCAATTGATTACTAACTTCCTTCGGCCTAAATTGAATGTTCTAAATACCAACGACGTGTGTCACATTGAATATTCTACACGTAAGATTTTAGGTTATGTTAATTTCACGTGGAGGCGATGTCAACGATGTCATCACCGTGATGATGCGATTTGATCCCGTTAGACTTTTTTGTGGTGTTCACAAAAGTCCTAAAAGTCAAAATAACCCTTGTCTTTTGGCATACGTTCCACCCAGAGAAACCATTTCGGACATTTGAACGACACGCAAAAACGCTTCAATCGGATACAAAATTTCAATTATATCTCATACACACTTTGTTTTATGTAAATTTAAAGATAGGAATCGCTTAATGAAAGACCCGATATTTCCAAATAATAATTTCACTAGTAAGCTAAGTTGAAATGTATCAATTCTGAAGATCGACACAATTTGTGCGGTGGTTAAGAACGTCTTTAAAATTAAAAATCGATGTAACATTCTAGAGCGAATGTACTAAATACTTGGGAGAGTCACGAATTCTAATTAACGTTATATAATATACTTAAACATATAAAAAATCAACAATAAATGTACGGTGCAGAGATCAGCAGTGAATCATTTTTTCGCTACTCATAAACACTCACGAAATTTTTAATATAAGTGAGTCAATTTTAACAACTCTGATTCATTCGTACTCAGTAAGTACATCGTTGATTTAGAAGTGAAGGTTGCAATGATTAAGCGTACAACGTTGACATCAAACTCATACCATTCGAAATATATTTGATCCATAAACCTATTCATTTAGATCAGGGGTTTCCAAAAATTTTTTGGTTGTGTATTAATGAGTGAGAGAGGAAAAATAAGTTGAGAGTTTAAAATACCCTATTTAGATTTTAATTTCATCAACATACATCAAGTTACACAGCTTTGACTTAATAATTAGGCAATGTATTTTAGATATTTACTGCGATCTAATTTTGGTTCATAAATTTCCTATGCTGCTAATAACCAACCAAAATATGGCTTTATGTTTATAAAAAAAAAAAGTTGTTCTCTTTGCATATCATCTAAATTATTTATTTGACTAAACAATCAAAAAATGTTTTAAGAACATATAAGACTTTAAATTTAAAAAAAAAAAGGATTTTTAACATAAAATATTTTTTGAGTGTAACCATAAAAAAATAACATAGCATCCGCCGACATATGCCCTCGTCGCAGTCTGATCGACGACTAAATAAAAGAGCTAATCAATGTGTGTGAATTCTCTCTGCACAATTGTGCTATGAACGTTAGAAAAATATTTATAAATGATTCGAGCGACTCGAATCGTAGTTGGTATTGCATTGACAAAAAAAAAAAAAAAAGATCAGCAAGCAGACTAAATATACAACTTTCTAGTAAGTATTTTAGTTTTCGTTTTCGGATTCGTGATATGTTGAGTTATGGAAAGTCGTAATCAATAACATCAAGCGTGTTGTTATGTATGAATATAATGAGTGCTTTAAACTTTGAATATGAGTAGAGGTTCCACGATATTAAAACAAGTATGAATGAGTATAAGTTACAGAAATTATGACTATGATTCGACTCTACTCATCTTTTTGAATACTCATTGCTGTATTTTCTGTGGTGGGAGATTTTTTTTTTGTCATATCACAACCAACGGAAATAAAGATTTCATTGGCAATTTTTCTAATCATGACTCGTCTGCACCATATTCTTCACTTATTCAACCTGTTCGTCTAGTGACGACTTATTAGGACGCCACTTATGATCTGCGCATATTCACCGTAACTGTCTGATAACATTTCAAGTATTTTAGACATCTTTTATACTCTAATTAAGCAAAATACAATCAGGCGTCCAACATTATTGTGAATGCAGGATGAGTGGCTTAACATTATCTTCACAAATTTTCATCGAGAGTCACTTTTTTATTCATTAAATGCCCTAATAAAATAAGTATGAATTAATACCTTCAAGATAATGAAGTGTAAATTTTTAATAGTTTTCAATTTAAATATATTATTACGAATGCATACATATGTAGGTATATGTATGTATGTACATATGTATGTGCATAAAATATAATATAATTGTTGTTTGTAATAAATCAATTAAATTTTCAGTTGCCTCAATTGTGCAGTAGGAGTGTTGATGTCCCATTATTAGTGCTTTTCTAGTAATAATTATAATTGTGGAGTGGTAGTGTATTTCGTTTATTATCATGATGGCGACCACAGTGGACAATGAAATTGTTTTTAAGCATTGGACGTCCCTTTAACTAACCTAATCGCCCGAACCCTTAACAGCAAGGCGATTTCATAGTAGATTTTGAAATTTCCCAGATTTCAGATTTTAAAATCCACTGACTGAAGGTCCTTTTTTGGCTCCAAAACAGGACAACATGGGCGGACAATGAAAATGAAATGTTTTTAAAGCATGGACGTCCCCGCTCAACTAACCTAATTATCGCCAGAAACCCATTAACAGCAGTGAGAGATTTCATAGTAGATTTTGAAATTTCCCAGATTTCAGATTTTAAAATCCACTGTAGGTCCTTTTGCTCGAACAGGACAACAGGGCGGACAATGAAGTTGTTTTTAAACCATTGGACGTCCCTTTAACTAACCTATCGCCAGAACCCTAACAAAGGCGATTTATAGTAGATTTTGAAATTTCCAGATTCAGATTTTTTTAAAACCACTCTGAAGGTCATTGGAACCCTTTACTAACTAAAATCCCAGAACCTTACAGCAGGCGATTTCATAGTAGATTTTGAATTTTCCCGTTTTAAAACTGAAGTCCTTTGCTCGAACGGACAACTGGGCGACATGAAGTTTTTTTAAGCAGGACGTCCCTTTAACACCTAACAGAACCCTTACAGCGGCGATTTCATAGTAGATTTGAATTTTCCCAGATTTCAGATTTTAAAATCCACTGAAGGTCCTTTTGCTCGAAAACAGGACAACATGGGCGGACAATGAAAGTTGTTTTTAAAGCATTGGACGTCCCTTTAACTAACCCAATCGCCAGAACCCTTAACAGCAAGCGATTTCATAGTAGATTTTGAAATTTTCTGAGATTTAAATTTTTAACAGAATAGTTTTCAGATTTTAACATAACAGATTTCAGATTTAACAGAGAAAAAGCATTGTTTTTAAGAGAAGCTTTTGTCAAGCAGATTATTGTAGATGGTATAGAGCAAAATAATATAAAAGGCACTGTAGTCTGTGGGTAGGGGTGTTGGTTTAGTAGACGGGAGGTCGGGGGTTCAAAGCTCGGTTTGGGTGGGTGGTGGAACAATTTTTTTTAATACATATCAAGTACATATAAAGATATAATTACATATATCAGTATATTAATATATATTTACGTATTAAAAAAAAATAAAGAAAAGAAAAAACCCCAACTAGGGTTTGAACTCGGACACAATTTCCTAAACAATGGAATTTTGAATTCATCTTTCAAAAATGTTGTGTTTTATTAATTATAAAAATTCTATTAATTTTAATAATTAAATATTAAATTAAGAAAGAAAAAAGTTACTAAAAATTCTAACTGGGGATTGAACTCGGTCATAATTCAAGATATGAAACTTTATTTTAAATTCATCTTTCAAAAATATTCTCTAAAGTCAAGTATTCACAACTTTTAACAATATTATCACAGCTCGATTTAATTATTGGCCAGAATCTTTTTTTCTTTTTTATTAAATATGTATTGTATTTTCCTTTGATTTTTTTATTATATAGCATATATTATATTAAATTAATAAGTTTTAATTTTTAATTTAGAAGTATACATAAGAAAATTATTTTACATGTTTATTTTTCTTAGCATATTTTATGATTATAAATTTATTTGACTTTAGTTGGCCTAGAGGTGTAAAAAAGAAAAAATAATTTAGTTTCAATTATTACAGAAAAACAGTTTTTTTATTCATGATCAGTAAATTAAATAAAATGTATAATTTTGTGCTCATTACCAGTCAGTACCAAGTATGCAAGACTAAAATGCATTACGTGCTTGTGGTGCAATGGAAACAACGGGGAAACCCCACTTTTGTTTTTCCTTTTAAACAACAGTTATTTAAATATAAGAAAATTTCTATGTTTACTCTCCATAAAAGTAACTAAACCCAAACATAACACAGATTAGATTGACGTCGCGGTGGTATAGGTGGTAGTGTGTTAGCACCTTAGACGTAAGGTCACCGGTTCGAGCCCGCGATCGGGCATATAAAGATTTTTTTTATTTTTTTTGTACATTAATATATCGCTCCTTTATTGCAACACAGTCATATTTCAAAAAAACTTGAACTTGGCAAAATGCGATTTAAGTTTTCAAGACATAAGTCCTATGATGTAATTGCCGCAAACACTTTTTGCTATAACTTCGGTTCAGCTTAGGATATAAAACTAATTTTTTTTCAATATGTACAGAAGGTCTAAAAGAACAGTTTTACTACAAATTTTTAATTTTTTGAGATATGACTATGTTGCAATAAAGGAGCGATATGTATGTATATGTGCTAATGAATTTAGTTAAATGTACACAACTATATGACATTTAATAATAAAAAAAAAATACAATACATAAATATATGTGTTTTATAAAAGAGATAAAAAAAATCCTGCCCAGGGATTTAACCAAACTGTTTGAGATTATTGTCAAGAGTTGTATATGACAAACTTTTCAAAATATTTTTGAAAACTAAATTTCCAATTCAATTCCATATTCTCAATCATTACCTTGTTGGGGTTTTTGTGTGATTATCTTTTTTCATTTTTTTAATGCATACATTCTATATTAACACCTATGTATACTGATATAATTATTTATTGAAAAATCTTATAAATTTGATATGTATTAGAAAAAATTAAAAAAAAAAATAGTTCAGAACCCCGGACCTGGGGGTTTGAACCCGAGACCTTACGTTTACCAAGCCAACACACCACTTACTAGACTACAAAGACTTCAAATCCAATCGCTGTATACAATCTATAATAATTTGGTTGACATAAACTTTCCTTATAAACAAAGCTTCTGTTAAATCTGAAAGCTATTATGTTAAAATCTGCAATCTGTTCTGTTCAAATCTGAAATTCTGGCGATTGGGTTAGTTAAAGGGACGTCCAATGCTTTAAAAACAACTTTCATTGTCCGCCCATGTTGTCCTGTTTTCGAGCAACAGGACCTCCAGTTGATTTTAAAATCTGAAATCTGGGAAAATTTCAAAATCTACTATGAAATCGCCTGCTGTTAAGGGTTCTGGCGATTGGGTTAGTTAAAGGGACGTCCAATGCTTTAAAAACAACTTTCATTGTCCGCCCATGTTGTCCTGTTTTCGAGCTACAGGACCTTCAGTGGATTTTAAAATCTGAAATCTGGGAAAATTTCAAAATCTACTATGAAATCGCCTGCTGTTAAGTGTTCTGGCGATTAGGTTAGTTAAAGGGACGTCCAATGCTTTAAAAACAACTTTCATTGTCCGCCCATGTTGTCCTGTTTTCGAGCAAAAGGACTAACAGTGGATTTTAAAATCTGAAATCTGGGAAAATTTCAAAATCTACTATGAAATCGCCTGCTGTTAAGGGATCTGGCGCTTAGGTTAGTTAAAGGGACGTCCAATGCTTTAAAAACAACTTTCATTGTCCGCCCATGTTGTCCTGTTTTCGAGCAAAAGGACCTTCAGTGGATTTTAAAATCTGAAATCTGGGAAAATTTCAAAATCTACTATGAAATCGCCTGCTGTTAAGGGTTCTGGCGATTAGGTTAGTTAAAGGGACGTCCAATGCTTTAAAAACAACTTTCATTGTCCGCCCATGTTGTCCTGTTTTCGAGCAAAAGGACTAACAGTGGATTTTAAAATCTGAAATCTGGGAAAATTTCAAAATCTACTATGAAATCGCCTGCTGTTAAGGGTTCTGGCGATTAGGTTAGTTAAAGGGACGTCCAATGCTTTAAAAACAACTTTCATTGTCCGCCCATGTTGTCCTGTTTTCGAGCAACAGGACCTCCAGTTGATTTTAAAATCTGAAATCAGGGAAAATTTCAAAATCTACTACGAAATCGCCTGCTGTTAAGGGTTCTGGCGATTGGGTTAGTTAAAGGGACGTCCAATGCTTTAAAAACAACTTTCATTGTCCGCCCATGTTGTCCTGTTTTCGAGCAAAAGGACTAACAGTGGATTTTAAAATCTGAAATCTGGGAAAATTTCAAAATCTACTATGAAATCGCCTGCTGTTAAGGGTTCTGGCGATTAATTTAGTTAAAGGGACGTTCAATGCTTAAAAAACAACTTTCATAGTCCGCCCATGTTGTCCTGTTTTCGAGCAAAAGGACCTTCAGTGGATTTTAAAATCTGAAATCTGGGAAAATTTCAAAATCTACTATGAAATCGCCTGCTGTTAAGGGTTCTGGCGATTAGGTTAGTTAAAGGGACGTCCAATGCTTTAAAAACAACTTTCATTGTCCGCCCATGTTGTCCTGTTTTCGAGCAACAGGACCTCCAGTTGATTTTAAAATCTGAAATCTGGGAAAATTTCAAAATCTACTATGAAATCGCCTGCTGTTAAGGGTTCTGGCGATTGGGTTAGTTAAAGGGACGTCCAATGCTTTAAAAACAACTTTCATTGGCCGCCCATGTTGTCCTGTTTTCGAGCAACAGGACCTCCAGTTGATTTTAAAATCTGAAATCTGGGAAAATTTCAAAATCTACTATGAAATCGCCTGCTGTTAAGGGTTCTGGCGATTGGGTTAGTTAAAGGGACGTCCAATGCTTTAAAAACAACTTTCATTGTCCGCCCATGTTGTCCTGTTTTCGAGCTACAGGACCTTCAGTGGATTTTAAAATCTGAAATCTGGGAAAATTTCAAAATCTACTATGAAATCGCCTGCTGTTAAGTGTTCTGGCGATTAGGTTAGTTAAAGGGACGTCCAATGCTTTAAAAACAACTTTCATTGTCCGCCCATGTTGTCCTGTTTTCGAGCAACAGGACCTCCAGTGGATTTTAAAATCTGAAATCTGGGAAAATTTCAAAATCTACTATGAAATCGCCTGCTGTTAAGGGTTCTGGCGATTGGGTTAGTTAAAGGGACGTCCAATGCTTTAAAAACAACTTTCATTGTCCGCCCATGTTGTCCTGTTTTCGAGCTACAGGACCTTCAGTGGATTTTAAAATCTGAAATCAGGGAAAATTTCAAAATCTACTATGAAATCGCCTGCTGTTAAGGGTTCTGGCGATTAATTTAGTTAAAGGGACGTCCAATGCTTTAAAAACAACTTTCATTGTCCGCCCATGTTGTCCTGTTTTCCCACAATATTGATTTATATATCGGATTACAATAGCTTTCGGAAAAGTTTGATAATATGTTTATTTTAGTTTTTATTACGCAATATTTTGTTACAGTGATTAACTATAGGAGTTATTTTATCAATTTATACTTTTTTTTCTTATTTTATCCAGGAATTTAATTAATTTTTCCTTTTTTTTTCGTTCCCACCCTCAAATTAATTGTCTAACAGAGTTCTGTTAATAACATAACAGAGCTCTGTTAACTTTTTGGTTTGCGTCTGGGGAGTTAGATTTTAAAATCTATCTTCACATACATTATTTCCAAATAATAATTTCACTAGTAAGCTAAGTTGAAATGTATCAATTCTGAAGATCGACACAATCTGTGCGGTGGTTAAGAACGTCTTTAAAATTAAAAATCGATGTAACATTCTAGAGCGAATGTACTAAATACTTGGGAGAGTCACGAATTCTAATTAACGTTATATAATATACTTAAACATATAAAAAATCAACAATAAATGTACGGTGCAGAGATCAGCAGTGAATCATTTTTTCGCTACTCATAAACACTCACGAAATTTTTAATATAAGTGAGTCAATTTTAACAACTCTGATTCATTCGTACTCAGTAAGTACATCGTTGATTTAGAAGTGAAGGTTGCAATGATTAAGCGTACAACGTTGACATCAAACTCATACCATTCGAAATATATTTGATCCATAAACCTATTCATTTAGATCAGGGGTTTCCAAAAATTTTTTGGTTGTGTATTAATGAGTGAGAGAGGAAAAATAAGTTGAGAGTTTAAAATACCCTATTTAGATTTTAATTTCATCAACATACATCAAGTTACACAGCTTTGACTTAATAATTAGGCAATGTATTTTAGATATTTACTGCGATCTAATTTTGGTTCATAAATTTCCTATGCTGCTAATAACCAACCAAAATATGGCTTTATGTTTATAAAAAAAAAAAGTTGTTCTCTTTGCATATCATCTAAATTATTTATTTGACTAAACAATCAAAAAATGTTTTGAGAACATATAAGACTTTAAATTTAAAAAAAAGGATTTTTAACATAAAATATTTTTTGACTGTAACCATAAAAAAATAACATAGCATCCGCCGACATATGCCCTCGTCGCAGTCTGATCGACGACTAAATAAAAGAGCTAATCAATGTGTGTGAATTCTGAAGATCGACACAATCTGTGCGGTGGTTAAGAACGTCTTTAAAATTAAAAATCGATGTAACATTCTAGAGCGAATGTACTAAATTTGAGTCAATTTTAACAACTCTGATTCATTCGTACTCAGTAGTACATCGTGATTTAGAAGTGAAGGTTGCAATGATTAAGCGTACAACGTTGACATCAAACTCATACCATTCGAAATATATTTGACCCATAAACCTATTCATTTAGATCAGGGGTTTCCAAAAATTTTTTGGTTGTGTATTAATGAGTGAGAGAGGAAAAATAAGTGAGAGTTTAAAATACCCTATTTAGATTTTAATTTCATCAACATACATCAAGTTACACAGCTTTGACTTAATAATTAGGCAATGTATTTTAGATATTTACTGCGATCTAATTTTTGGTTCATAAATTTCCTATGCTGCTAATAACCAACCAAAATATGGCTTTATGTTTATAAAAAAAAAGTTGTTCTCTTTGCATATCATCTAAATTATTTATTTGACTAAACAATCAAAAAATGTTTTGAGAACATATAAGACTTTAAATTTAAAAAAAAGGATTTTTAACATAAAATATTTTTTGACTGTAACCATAAAAAAATAACATAGCATCCGCCGACATATGCCCTCGTCGCAGTCTGATCGACGACTAAATAAAAGAGCTAATCAATGTGTGTGAATTCTCTCTGCACAATTGTGCTATGAACGTTAGAAAAATATTTATAAATGATTCGAGCGACTCGAATCGTAGTTGGTATTGCATTGACAAAAAAAAAAAAAAAAAAGATCAGCAAGCAGACTAAATATACAACTTTCTAGTAAGTATTTTAGTTTTCGTTTTCGGATTCGTGATATGTTGAGTTATGGAAAGTCGTAATCAATAACATCAAGCGTGTTGTTATGTATGAATATAATGCTTTAAACTTTGAATATGAGTAGAGGTTCCACGATATTAAAACAAGTATGAATGAGTATAAGTTACAGAAATTATGACTATGATTCGACTCTACTCATCTTTTTGAATACTCATTGCTGTATTTTCTGTGGTGGGAGATTTTTTTTTTGTCATATCACAACCAACGGAAATAAAGATTTCATTGGCAATTTTTCTAATCATGACTCGTCTGCACCATATTCTTCACTTATTCAACCTGTTCGTCTAGTGACGACTTATTAGGACGCCACTTATGATCTGCGCAGATTCACCGTAACTGTCTGATAACATTTCAAGTATTTTAGACATCTTTTATACTCTAATTAAGCAAAATACAATCAGGCGTCCAACATTATTGTGAATGCAGGATGAGTGGCTTAACATTATCTTCACAAATTTTCATCGAGAGTCACTTTTTTATTCATTTAAATGCCCTAATAAAATAAGTATGAATTAATACCTTCAAGATAATGAAGTGTAATTTTTAATAGTTTTCAATTTTAAATATATTATTACGAATGCATACATACATATGTATATGTATGTATGTACATATGTATGTGCATAAAATATAATATAATTGTTGTTTGTAATAAATCAATTAAATTTTCAGTTGCCTCAATTGTGCAGTAGGAGTGTTGATGTCCATTATTAGTGCTTTTCTAGTAATAATTATAATTGTTGGAGTGGTAGTTTATTTCGTTTATTATCATGATGGCGACCACAGTGGCGATGTACAAAATACTTTGGAAAAATTTAAGGGGAAATTATCGGATAACTTTGACAAAGCTTCTAAAATTCTAAGTGAGTTAATTCAGAGTAACCATTTGAACTATGTATATTCATTGTATAAATTATTTCAAAATGTAATATTTTTTTATTTCAGATGATTAAGAACTCAGCGTTCGTACCAATTGTTCCAAATGACGAATCTCCATCACTTATTTTTCCTACATTTTAATGCCTAAGTATTTAGAATTAAGTTATAATCCAATATTTCTAAAATTTAAATCAAAAGTACTGATCAACCGAAACATTTAAGTACCAGAAATAAAACTCATGGATTTTGTAAACAGTTTAAAATGAACAGTTTTTAATGAAAGTTGATTGCAGTGTCTTTTAAAATATTGAACTGATGAATTTTTTTTTTTTATAACATTATTTAAAGAACCATCAAACCAATAAACTGAAATATATCTGTGTGTAGATTTGCATGCATTTATTTACATAAGCATTTTTAATTACTTACATACATTTTAATACATTATATTTATGAATGTACGAGTATTTTTGCTGTAACTTATTATATGTATCTATTAATTTAACAAACAAAAAAATTTGATTTATTGTAAAATAAAGAGAATTAAACAAAATCGAATATTATGGATATCTAAAGTTTGGTGTTTAGAATCTAAGTATTCGAAAAGTCTGTCACTAGCGTTAAAATAGAAAGTAAAAAATTTACAGATGACTAGAGACAAAAATTTTCTGATAATTTAGTTATTAATTTTTTCTGTATTACTACGAGCTCAAGTAGTTCGTGTTTTCGATACTATTATAGAATATGTTATACTTACTTTACATTAAATTAAAGATTATAAAATTACCTTTCAGAAAACTTACATTAACACCCAAAGTCTAGGAAATCAGTTCAGGATGAGTTCAGATATTTATTCGAGAATACACGCCAAACATTTATGGTTACCCTATTAAAAAATATTAAATATTTTCTATTGCCTAAAATTGTTTATCTTAAAAATAAAAAAATTTGACCTGGGAGCTAATTCTGGCAGTCGTATGCAATCGAATACTTGCTCGTACCTTCGATTTTTTTTAGTTTTGGGATTCTGTCAGTCGATATCGATTAATATGTATCGACATTTCTAATGACAGAAGTCGAAAGCGTGCAACTGTTCGAATGCAATCTTGCGAGTTTTTAATCGTAAGCAAAAAATCTATCTAGTAAAGCTTATTTTGTTAACAAAAAAAAAATGTAATTAAGAATTTTTTAAAAACTAAAGAAAATAGTTAAAATTTTAGTATTTTAGGTTAAAATTAACAAAAGTAAACGGTACCCAAAAATAGATTATGGGAGACTTTATTTCTAAATATACGAATTTGGTAAAAAGTACATTGCCGAATACTGGATAAGGAAAAGCAAAGGCTAACCAATTTACTACCAAACTTAATGCTTCTAGGCCACCAATAAAGGATACATTAAAACTTTTGGATCAGCTTTGCAAATAAAAAAGGGGAAGATTGGTCAGAAGCAATAGATTATAGTGATAATATTTTGCAACCGCATCACAAAGTAATACAACGATTCGTTTATTTCTGCCTGTACACTATTTGATAATAAAGAAGTTCATAGCGAAAATAATTGTAATAAAATAAAAAAATTTAAAATTAAAAGAAAAAGAAAAGGCAGAAAACATAAATTCATTCAAAACTACAATACTTTTTTAATTCGCAAAAATTAGTTTTCCGTTTTCTGAATTGCTCACGACTTTACAAAACATATGTTTTTGTTTACAAAAGTGTTGGAAAACATTTAACAACACTGGAAAAATAATATCGATTCGTTAACTATCGACTAACATAATTAGAGATAAGTCCACTTTCCAAATTTCTGTCAACTCGAAAGCCATTTCGATAACGACTGCCGGAAATAGGCCCCTGTTATCAGTGGTGTTGTCGACCGGAACGCTCCAGAACGTACTTCATTTTTGGACAGGAACGCGTTTCGGAACTAAAGATGAATTCTGATAACTAGAATTAGTATATACAGGGCCGATCCTAGCGATTGGCGAAAAATGGGGTAAATCTCCCTCCCCCGCCGTCGTCAAATTTGGGACATGAAACATAAGAAAAAAAAAACGCCGCCGAAAATTACCCCGACGTTAAATTTGTGACATGAGATCAGGATCGACCCTGTCTATATAATTATATATTCACGTTCCGATAAAAAAAAAAATTAGCACAATACCACTGCCTGTTATGGTATATTTGCCTATTACTGATTAAAAGGAAGTACTTAAATAGTACTAACAATCTTTTTCACAAATCATTTGAATCCCAGATTCTAAACGAGTTGAACATTTATTTTGTGAGTGATCATATTGTGATAAATTAAAAACAAAAAAATGAAACCTAAAAACTTTTCGCTTTCTAAGCGCACCAAAAATTCAGTTAATTTACAATCACAAAGGGCTGACGAAACTTCCGAAGAACGCGATGTTCGTCTAAGTGTTGAAAGGTCTAGAGCCTCCACATCTAGAGCTGCTGAGGCTCTAGATCAACGTGATGAACGTTTAGGAGTGGAAAGAATACGATTGCAAAGAGCAGTAGCTGCCGAAACACCCGATCAACGAGATATGCGTGTAGACTACGATAAAAAACGATCCAATCATTAAAAACTGAACAGATGCCGGATCAACGTGATGTACGCCTAAAAGGAAAGAGACTGCGAGCATCAATATCTAGAGGTGCCAAAAATACTGTTAAAATTTCAAGAAAATCGGTTCAGCCGTTTAGCTGTCTATAGACTTCAAACAAAAATATAGATATCGATAGGAATAACGAAGCACACCGGGTTTTAGCTAGTTTTATTAATAATTAAAATACCTAAAAGTATTACAACAGTTTGAGTAACATACATATTTTCGTTTAAAGAGTTAAAATACTATATGTTAAAATACTCATGCCACCCCCTAAATTTTTAAATTACATAGTTGCATAGAATGCAAATTTAATTGAAGAAGTTATGATTTTATGTTTTTTTGTTATTAAAAAATGCCACTTTCAATATTATTTTGAAATCTGAAAAAATTCAAAATGGTAAAATTTCTCAGGTGCCAAAATAAATATGCCGACCACTGTATAACTCTGATGTATGTATGTAGTATTACATTTCTTAAAATTCTTCTGTTCTAAATTTCAGAGGTAAAGAAAAATAAGGGAGTAGTAGGAAATAAATAAAATAAATTTCTGTGAAAATAAGAATATATAAATTTAACAAAAATAAAAAATGTACATTATATCCTTTCATTTACTAGTGGAAACAGAAGCGACATATGTAAGTATGGCTATGGTATTATTCACAATTGAAATTTATAAATTATTTGAAAAGCGACAATATTACGAAGCCATAATCATAGAACGAATTTAAAAATTTTTTGCTTAAGTTAAAATTTAGCGTTTGGAATATTTAATTGTAAATGTTGTAATTTTTGATTTTTCAATAAGGTACGATTAACCACAGATCGATCTTTTTTCAGCAAAAGTTAAATGCCTGATTTTTTCTCGTTTTGTTAATATTTTTAAATTTAAAATTAACTTAAAAGGAAATTTCAAGCAGGAATTAAAATCTTCAAAATTCTGGCTTATGTGTCATTACTGAAACATACGACTTTCTTAGTGATTATGTGTTATATTGTACATTTTCTAAAGTTTGAAAGAGATTGTTTTTATTGTAAATAAAACATTATCCACGTTATTTGAGAAGGAATTGAAAGAAAACAGGAGCGTGTCGTATGAACTGATGAAAGTATTGGCAGCAACAAACATTGTAATTCCCTGTTTATCACCAAAAATGGAACTACTTGGAGCAATGAACCATATGCCGTTTGTAGTTTAGGAAGAAAAATATTATCAATTTTCGAGCAGATTAGTTGCAGTTGTTTTTTGAGATATTGTACCCATTCTTATTGCTTTTGTCATACTTATCTCACTTCGCAAACAAATATTTGGTAAAAACTGTTTTATTTCATGAACAAGGACAACATTTTAGTCAAATATGCACGTTTGAGATATCAGAAAAATTCACTTTGATAATGTGCTAATCGGAAGTGATGCAAAATTTACGCCTTTTTTTCGATGAATGGGCCAAAATTCTTTCAGCTTTTTATAAGCCAAATTATTTAGTTACTGCAGATCATTAACAAATTGAATTTCATGGTCGTTGTCAATTTCGTCGTCCACCAAAATCGAATCGGCAATTTTAGATTCAAGTACATGCTAAGTGTGCAGCAAGTATGTACAGCCGTACTTGGGGAAACCGCGAAAAGAGAGAGGACATTGTTATCTACTTAGATGATGTTCTACGGGATCATAATATTACAACGAGCCTTTTTTACCTCGCGTAGCCTTGACAAAAAATTTTATAACGAAACTCACCCATACCTCACTTTGCATCGTACAGGTAGAGTAGTTGTTGCTTGTGTATTTTTATATCCGCTATTTTATTTTTTTACGCTGTGCTTTGTTTTTGGTTGTTTACTTCTCTTTCCGCTACACTTAGTTGTTGGCTGTTTACATCTTTCATCCCTTATTTTTGTTTGTTCATCGATCATGTAAACAAGCCATTATTCATTGATCACGTGAGCAAGTTCATTATTTTTGTTTTTGGAGCTTTTATTTATCATTTCACACATGATCAAGTCCATTGTCTTGTTTTTGGAGCTTTTATTTATTATTTTAACAACACCATTTCCATTTTCGTAACAATACGTTAATATTTGTTTACTGCTGTTGCCATATAAATAAAGACCGTAGTCCATTTTTTTCAGTACTAGAGTTCTGGTGTAAGGTCAAGAATTTTTAATTTTGAAACGTTTTGGATTGGAGTGTCGTCAATAATAACTATGTGTGAATATGAATCGTAATGGTGCTTTCTGCAGACTTCGAATTTTTTTGCTTTTTAGAAGGGAAATTTTTGCCCCGGAATATTCAGCCCTGTTTTTAACATCCAGAAGTACTTTTTGTAGGATTCTATTGGAGTCGTTACTATTTTTTTTGTACTTTATATATAAGTCATCGAGTACAAGCAATGATCAACAAACCGGTTAGCACTAAAGTGGTGACTTCAGAGGTATGCTGTTTTCCAGAAAAACTATTTTGAGACAACTAGCCATTAATTTTTAATAAAGTTCTAAAGATTTAATAAATTTTTGGCCCTATCGACCAAGATTTTAGAATGCTCAAAACAACATGAGAGCCAATTCTATCAAATGCTTTCTCAAAGTCGATTGATAGAATAGTAACGTGGTTTAGCAGAAAGCGCTTTTGTTAGACGCCATTTGCACGTTGAAATTTGGTTCGAAACAAATGTGAGAAACTTTTTTGCATTTTCTTTTAAAATTTCTTTCGTTTTTGGACGTAAAAAATTAATTTCAGAAATTTTGTTTTCTTTTATCGCGTCGTTCTGCTGTTTTTGTCAGTTGCAACTTTGTTTGGCATTGTGATTTAGGTTCAAACACAAGACATGAACATTATATGAATATTATATTTGTTATTACATTATAATATGTTATATATTTATGTGTTATTATTTTTTAATACATTTACCTTATTTAAATTATATTCATTTTAATAATTTTTATTTTTTCAAGCTTTTTTAATGTTTTGATTTCAAACACAAAATCAACAAAGACTAAAGATATTTTAAATAGGGGAGCTTTATATTAACACTGTTGACTAACTACGAGTCATCTTTTACCCACTTTTTCTCCAAAAAAACATCATTTTTGCCTTTTAATGATATCTACGATCTAAAAATAGTTTTTAGTAATATAATGTGAAAAATCAAATTGTCGTTATTGGCCAGTTTTCGGAAAGTCAAGATGTTAACTTCTCTATGCGGAACAAAAAATAAAAGAAAATGTGAAATCAAATACAACTCTGTGTATATACGAATAAAGAACAAAGCAAATTTCTGAGTACATGAAATTTTAAAATCACCCCCGCTCGTTTTTCCCCTCTCTCCTACAAACTCAAGAGTGTTGAAATTTGTTTCGAAACAAATTTCAACGTGCAAAAGGTTCTTATGTAATAATACATGTGAAATAACGCATCGTCACATCCTTTGTAATAGCTATGATCCGTTCAATGATTTTGGATAGGCACGGAAGGTTGTCCCCGACTTATGACCGTTCGACTTACGAACATATTTTTATAAATTTTTTTCATAGAAAATACTTAAAGAAGACAAATATGTAGGTGGGGGAAATTCCTAAAATATAAATTTTGTATATATAAATAAATATAAATTTTGGATAGTTTCATTTCTCCTGACCCTCAAAGTTAATAGTATAGTGTGTAATTTTTTTCTTAAATTTTTTTTAAAATGTAATCGACATACGACCAAAGACCAGGAACCTATCTCGGTCGTAAGTCGGGGAATACCTGTAGCGATTTTTTGGGCCAGACGAAGAAATTTCAACATATTTTGGATTATTATTACTATTATTAATATTATTGCTGTTCTGTGGAATTTGTAGATCGGGATAATCGGAACGTTTCTGTTTCTTAGGCCGGTTTTCAACATAATCACCCAGAACAGAGAATCTGTTGCTAGAGAATTATTACGGAGGATCCGGAGCCATGGTGTCAATAAAAATGTGCTCAAATTCCTATTGAATGTTTGTAAAAATCACAATAAACGCAAGAAAAAATAAAAAATGTAAAAAAAAAAATTAAATCAAAGCAAACTGTGAAAAAGTAACGGAACAGAAATACACGTGTACAGAGAAAAGAAAGAAGAAATAGAAAGAATAACAACCGCACGCTTTGCTAGACGATGACTGTATTTCATTATTAATTTTTATAATTTAAAATAAAAATGAAAACTGTTATATATTTTGTTTATTTTTATTTAAAATTAATAAAATATAGTTATCGATTTTTAACTAATTAAAACGTTCGAAATGCATTTCAGTTTGCATTTTAATTTTGCTAGAGAAGATAAATACGTCTTAAACAGCGTTGCCACAAAGAAAAATTTTTCCCTACCAATATTCTTACCAAAACCTACCAAAATTTGATTTTAAATAATTATAAATTATTCAGTATGAAATTAACGTTTTATTGCTAAAATTAACAAACATTTCGTTGTTCCTTATGTAAATACAGAAATGTTAAACGTTAAGGAACGTTAAAACAGGGTTTCTAACTACATATTTTCTTACTTTAACATTTTATTTTCGTTTTCAGCCAACCATACTACCGATCGTACCATTTTTAAATAAAAACTACAAATTTTGGTCCAATTGGATCAAAACGGCAACGCTGGTCTTAAATACCTAAATACCTGACCTGTTTCTGTAGGAAAAATGATTTCACTTTACATGGAAAATATAAACAAAAGCATTCTATTTTGTGTTTATGTTTTCCTCAACATTCAAACATAAACTAAAATGAGTGCTTTGTTTGTGTCAAAGTAAAATTGTTTAGCTTACAGAGACTGTACATAAAGTTTTTAATAAGTACGCTTAAATAAAAATAAAATTATTGAAACGAATCTAAAAACGCTGTAGTGATAACACTGGCTAACAGCTGAATTAAAGAGAAACAAATGGCGCCATATTGAAAGTGATAAAAAGGGAGTGAAATGAAGTTTTTAAAATTAAATCTGTGTAAAAAATTAAAATAGAAATCCTTTAAAAATTTTAAAAAGTCAAACCCATGTCTTCTATATCCATATCTCAATATATGTTGTTTAGTTTTCGCAATTTTTATTTGTTTATTTCTTTTCTTGTTTTGTTTACATAAAAACATGACACGTTTTTACGTTTTATAATTGCACTTACATTTTTGCGTTCAGTAGACGTTACATTACGTTACGGTCGTATAACTGAGCCTTTATTTGTCTAACAAATATATACCAACATGCGTATAGTACGTAAATGTATACCTGAATGCATACTGTATGTACGTACACTTGTGGATACACAATTAAGTCACTTAAGCAAATTTTTAATTTTTGTAAAAATTAAAAAGAAATCTGCCAATGGATTAAGTAGGAAAAATTATCTTTTTAGAATTTTTTTGATGTAAACGAAGCTTAGAAGCAATTTTTAATTAAAGGCTGCATCGATATTATATACTTATCGCTGAAAGAACTGAAAATTAAATAAAATCGATGTTGGAAAAAAATATGGCCAGCAGTAGTTGAGATAGCAAACATGCATGAATCAGGAGAAAATGAAATTGCTGGCATATTAGACTTGCTAGGTCGAACGGTGGAGAAGGTTTTGTGGATATGACTATTGAAGAACCCCAAGTGAATGAAACAGATTCTAGCTCTGATGATGATAATGAAATTAATAATTTGACACTAAAAAATTACAGGAAGGATTAGACGGACAAGCAAACAAAGCAAGATTATGGATATTTTTAAAGATATCAGCATGTGAACAAAATTAAACGCAAATTTAAAAAGTGAAGACGATGTTATTCGGCAGAATAAACTTCTCATTTAATTGAATTGAGCAGCGATGATGAACACAATTACTAAACTAAATTCATAATATACATTCATATATATTTATGCAGATTTTTGATTGTTTTTTGTGTATTTACGTGGCATTTATATTTATTTTTTTTATACATTTAATTGGATTTTTATTTATTTTATTATTTTTAATAGAAATAAAGTTTCTTCTGTGGCATTAAAATATTTTTGTGCAACTTAACCCCTGTTTTTCTACGAGCTTCTTGTCTCCTATATTACGGTTTCACATAACACGTCATATTATAGGATCCAATCGACCGTGTTGTGCAGCCACATCTCGGAGCTCGTAAGCAAAGCAGAAATTTTCATTTGAAACCTGAAGCAAACAACTTTTTGAAAAAAAAATCGATGCCACTAATAGATATGTATTTAAATCAGGTACCATATCAAAACGAAAAATATTTTTATTACCAAAATTAAGTACTTTTCATTGTATCGTTGAAGACGATACTCTTAAAGTTCCTATTGATTTTCTATGGGATTGAGATCTAGAAATAGATGCACTCGCGCAAATAATGCCTAACATGGTAGGTCCGAGACAGGAGACGAGGCAATCGCTGATGAACTGGTTAGATCGATTGCTCTATATGCAGGCCCCATATGGGCCAAGGCCATGGATAAGAAGACATATGGGATAGGAGTGAATGCCGCCTACAGGAGATCTGCCCTCCGAGTAATTTCTGCCTTCCGCACAGTATCTACGAAAGCAGCCTTGGTGATTGCGGGGATGATGTCCCTTCGAATATTAGTAGATGTAGAGAGGAAAAATCATTTGACAAGTATGAAAACGGGACTAGTACGCCCTGATCGGGTGGATGTTGATGCGATGTATAGGTTGCACCGCGATTGGACTTCTTCCATAAAGGGAAGATGGTCTTACCGATTAATACCAAACATAGAAGAATGGACTAGAAGGAGACATGGCCAGGTAAACTTTTATCTCACTCACTTCTTGACGGGCCACGGATGCTATAGGGCATACCTCTACAAGTATGGGCACGATGTGGATGAAGCGTGTCCATCATGTCATAAGACGAGCGAAACAGCGGAGCATGTATTCTTCACGTGCCCGCGGTACGAATACCAACGAAATTTCTTGGAGAGGACGATTGAATCCCAAGTGATCCCCGCCCTGATGCTAACATCATGCGAAAACTGGAACGCGGTATGTTTCTTCGCGAAGGAAGTTCTGATACAACAGAGAATAATAGAGAGAGCAAGAACAGCTGAATCTTTACCTCCCGGGGGAGCGACTTAATGGAAGTGTGACGAACTTGGTTGGGTTTAGTACGTATGCGTTTAACAAGCCGAGAGTAAGGCGAATCGTGCACATTGGTAGGCCGGGCTACCAATGTCTTTCGAAGATTCCCAATCTTTAGCTCGTAAAGCTATAAAAAAATATGTATGTACATACAGCTGTGTTGAAAGTATGTTAGACGTCTCTCCAATACCGAATATAAAGCTCAGTATACACAATGATCTTATTGACTCAATGCCTCATAAATGTGCTGAAGACATTAAAAACAGAGGTTAATCAATTGAATACTAAAATAACTTTACTGTTTTAAGATAATATGAAGCTTTTGTGCCTTTTGTTTAAAAATTATAAGGTTGTGTACTAACGCTCCTATTATTTTGAACAATTAATTTTGAAAAAAAACTTTATTTACAAGAAATATTTTTTGTTTTTACGGTTTCAATTAAATAATTGAGTAGTAAAAAGTTCGAATATGAATAAGAAATAAAAGAATTTCATATTTTCTTCTTTATTTTTTATTTTAAACTTTACTTTTAAATGAAGGGCACTCCTATTATTTTGAACACAACTGTATATGTACATATCAATCTCCTACCAGTTTCTGGATCTTTTAATGCAAGACGGTACTTTAATGAATTCAATAACAGGATATCCTGACATAAACAATTAAATATTTACTTGGTCTGGATTCCACGATTGAAACACTTCCTACTAGAGTGTTCCCTCTGTCAATCGGCGAGAAATGATGAGTTTGGTTCTCATAATCCTATTTCACTACAAATTTGCTGCAAATCCTAAGATTTTAAAAACATAAATTTTATTAAGAAAATTGAAATTATAATTTAGAAACGAATTTTACTATTGAAATTTTATGTCTTCTTTCATTATTGAAGTCATTTATAATTGTTATAAGAGCCGTTTGCCTCCTTGGTAGTGGTTCCTAATTTCTTGCTTAGATATTATAATTGACATTTACATTATTTTTTAATAAACGAAAATGTATATCGTTATTTGAGAACATATCCAAAATGAAAAACAAAATAATAAACTAACTGGCTTATTATAAGTTTTTGTGAATTTTATTTAAACACATTAAAATGCAATTTCATTTAGAGCATGATCAAAAAAAATAACTTATACTATTCTAGTCAACGCTTTTGCGCGACGATCTGTATTTTGGAACAGAGCTCTTATCAAATGTCGAATTTCGTCTGCTTTATAGTTCGCAGTTAAAATACCGGCACCATCACACCACTGCTCCGTAATTTCTTGCAATGATGCATTAAGAATCATTTTTAGTTGCTGCAGTTTCATCCAACAAGCGACACGTAATATTTCGTGTTTATCCTATGAATTTTTCATTAAATACTGAAATTTCTATAAAAAAAAAATTACAGATTTTTAACTCACCTTAAACAAACCTGGAGCCTTTTCTAAAATCACTTCAATTAATTCAACTAATTCACTAGCAACGGTTGCCGATATATCTTCAAGAATAAGAATGCGCTTTATAATGTCTTGACAGAAATCATTCAACAAATTGCAAAATGTTGTATTATAAATGGAATCAGGTAGTACATTTAGCCAAACATTCTTCAATAAGTCCATTTGACGCAAACATTGACGAAGTAACTTTAAAGGTGCTAGTCCGATTGAATGTGTATCCGACAGATCTAAATAAAAAATTATTAATGATAGCAATTTTGAATAATGATAAAATATTTGTAGGGAAAAACATTCGCCATAGAAATAAAGATTTAACATAATATTTCAACATACCAAACTCCCTTAAAATTTGTACGAGTATATTTTGCTGATGCAAAATCTGAGCTTTGAAAATACTAGCCCCAGTTGCTTGTAGAGTCTTCACTAAAGCGGGATGAGTAGGTATATCTGTTTCTGCGTTCTTAGCGACCCAATGTGCCAAGAACATACAGTTGTTGTAAAACAGTACAGCCTGTTGAGGGATGCTTTCAAGTAACTTTTCGTGCATTTTTGGAACGTCGGTAACATAAGTATTTAAAATAACAGGTATCACAGATAGAAAACTGTTTACTTCATCACTTTCAATGCTGGCCGAAGTATTCATAGGTTGACATAATAAGCGTTCCATTAATTTTACGAGTTCCTTGTAATAAATATATGTACACGTTAATTGTTTAAGCATTTTAAGATTTCTTTAAAAAAAACCTCAATTTAAATAATATTAGATTTCTTTGCTTAACATTACATTTGTATTTCTCGTCATGTTAAACTAAAATAACAAACAAAATATTAATAAATGAACTCTTCATTATGATATTTGCAAAAAGACACTAACGATATACAGACTATAGACCAGAGATATTGGTAGAACTGACTGAAATATAAAAATGATCTGCTTCGACATCGCAAAAAGGAGTAAATCCCGTAATCCTAACTGAAGGATTGTAACAGCCGAAAGTTTATGTATGTGAAGCAATAAATATAATGAGTGACGAAGCGTTTTTAATGTTTGCTAATGCGATCTAGATGTATTAAAATACATTTCCAAAGTATCATATTTTGTCCTTTTTATATCTTTTTGAATTACCAAGTAGTGACCGGGACGGGTCAAGCTAAGTTTTAAACGGGTTTTAAATTGTTTCTCTTTGATCTAACTACCATATAATCCTGCATATTCGATAAATTCGTTTCGAGTTAATATAAATTCTGAAATAGGAAATGTAATATTTAATTTATATTTAATGTTTAATTTGTAGTACAATGGGTCAATTCGACCACCGAGTACTGTACTTGTCAGAATTGACAAGTACACGTCCTCTAACCTAATGTTTAATTTCTTAGAAACAAAATATAGTTTCCACTGCAAGAACTTTCCAACACACTCTTTTTATATTCTTCAGAGAACTTAGTTTTTTTTAGTACATACATACTCACATAATTGGCCACTACAACCCTTCAGTCAGCATTATGACCTAACTTCTCACACTATTTATGTTGTATGTGTTATACATTGTATATATACATGAGTGACAGAACCTACAGTTTAAAGTCGACACCGAACGACAGATTGTTGAGAATCTTTTTTAAGTAAATTTTTTTTACTCTTAAAATATTTACCAGAAATTTGCTGAGAGGCAGTCGCCGAAGAAATGTTTTTTTGTCGTTTATTAGCACCTGTTTTTTGAAATTAACTTACCAATGTACTTTTTGAAATTGTGCACTGTGGAAACAGGAAAGGATTTTTTGCCACTTCCTCTGCTGTATTGCCTTCGGCAATTGTCACCATGTCTTGAAGATCCTTTTGCATTACCTCCCTGGCACTTTCCAGGACTTTCTTACTAAATCGTTGGCGAAATAGCGTATCAAATTTAATAGTAAACTCAGATAGAGCACGGTCTTTTTCGGGATCTATTAGGAAACAGTCCCCCAACGTCTGTTCAAATCGCACAACATCATCTACTAGTGTCGACTCTTGATATTCATCCATTGTTTCTGGTACAGCATTCATTAAACATTCATTTACTATCAATTTTAAAAGGTTTTCTTTTATATGACTACCAATTATTGTGAAAACATGTTGTTCAGCAGACACATTCACGTTAATATTATTTAAACAGTCTAACAGTAACTTTATGTGTTTAAACACTTGATTGTATGAAGGACGTAAACTCTTGCCCAGCTCCTTTAAAGAATATGATATATTAAGTTGTGAATAATTTTCATTTTCTGTTAAATATTCTACAGAAACAGGCTTTGTTATCATCGGCACCAAACAATTTTCGAAAAGGAAATCACATATTTTCAAGGGATTGTACCGAGCCTTAAAGAAAAATTAAACGTAAGTCAAGAAGACGAAAAAATAATTTATCGCATACCTGAAACAAAGCCATGACGGTGTCTTGCAATTGGACATCATCTTTAGACACTAATAGTGTAACGCTTCTTGCAGAAGGAAAATTTTTTTCCGAAAATTGTACCAAACGATCAAATCTTTGTTGCAAATTTTGTTGCAATATGTTTGCTTGAATGTGATATTTGACTTTTATAGTGTCGTAGCAGTCACACTTTTGAAAAAGATGATCGACATCAGAGGACGTCTCACTACAGATCAAACATTTTAGTTTTCCTAGCAAATCTAAAACTATTAAGTAATCTTTTGTGGCATTTGCCTCTTCTACACACTGGAAAAGATCGTCGATCTTTAAAATTCGGTAAGCAACACGTAAGCCTAGCGAAACTTCCCGCAACTCATCTAAGCATTGAGTCAATTCCGTATTGGCTTCTGTTAAAGCCACTCTCGAGTCACTGCCAACATTCTTTAGTAAATGCTCCGTTTCCCTTAACAGCGTTTCACCTTCATCAATATACATATCCGATGTTGTGTGATTAGGCATAAAATCGACATAATTGTCATCTATATGTTTACGTATGCGTTCCTGGAACCTTTTAATTTGTTCTAAGATCCGTATGACACAAGTCTTAGTGCTCTCTGCACTTCCAAAGCCACCAACCAGTTCCTCTTTAATATTTTCTCCAATTGTGACGACCATTACGCTTAACAAGTATTTTCAGTTGATTTAAATATAATTTGTAGCAAAAACGAAACACTTATTTATTTGTTTATCTTTTTTTATTTTTTTTGAGAAAGCTAAATACCACAATTAATCTAAACACAAAAAATTAGCAGCGACATCAACACAAACTCTGTTGAATTTAAATTAAAGTGTTGCCAGAGGTTTCAATTCTACATAATTATCTAAATTTAAGTTTCCGTCGTTCGAAAGATACCGGGTGATATTTCGATTTACTATCTCGGTTTGTTGGACCCAGGATTATAGTAATGTTTTAGGTAGATCAAATTTTACTTTGGAGTGCTATACCTTTTATGCGACAATAATACCAAAAAAAATATCTATAACTGGCATGTTTCAAATCCTAATAAATTAATTTTATTAAACCAACTTAAGCCTTTAATCGAAATTTTTTTTCATTTGGATACCAACTTTTGGTTCAATGGTAAACAGAATACATTCAAAACTTCAAGCAAAAACGCTGTCAAAAAAGACAAGTTTTTACTTACACCTTCCAAATCAGAGTTACCAATAACTTATCTGGATTATCAAGGGAATTATGGGAAAACATATTCCTATTTATTTTACTATAAAATTTATGTTTAATTCTATATTATTAAATGGTTTTTATATGCTTATTAAAACAGAAACATAAAAATAATTTAAAGTATAATAAAATAGGATTATAGCAAATAAAATATTTATCAGTTTGCAGCAATCCACACAATTTTTTGAAAATTATTGTGTCGATAATACTATTTAATCAACTCTAAAATGATTAAATTCAACGTCTTCATATATCTCTTGCAATAAAGCCGCAAGTTCAAAAAATATGTGTGTGTTAGTGACAAAATTTGAGTGTATTAAGTTTTTGGACGGTGTAAACGCCGCATTAACCCAATAAATCTCACAGTTTCAAAAATTATTTTTAGACAAAATTAAGAAAAATATACAGTTTGAATCAAGACGTATTTATACAAGGTGAGACAAGTATTTCAATAAGTACAACAATACAAAAACAACAGGCATTTTTTGTTGTTACGATTTTATCATCTTGTCAATGACGATGGGAAGAAAAAATAAATACTAAACTTACCGGGCAATTAGAAAACACGAAAATGGTTTTAAAAGAAAAAGAAGAAAAATATACAAACTTCTGATGTAATAAGAAAAAACGAAATTGATTATCAAAACAAAATACACAAAAAACATAAGTTTTTTGACATTATTATATACATCAGCTGGTCTAATAATCTCACCTTGTATAAATACACCATCAAGGTAGATTTATATAAGGTAGGAGCATGTCTACAACAAATACAACAATGCAAAAACAACAGGGATTTTGTTTTTGTTAAAGAGTTTGCGTAATGTCAAAAACAGCTGATCAAGCGTATTCATCACTGACTGACGAATAACAATAGAAAGAAAAATATTGAAAAATTTTTAAAAATGGTTACAACAAACACTAAAAAAACAACAACATTTTGACATTTTAAACCTCATCAGCTGTTGACTTGATCCTACCGTATATAAATCTACCGTGTACACCATTGTTTGAATAAAAAAAAGTCCTTAAAATGACAACGCGGTTATAGGAGTTGCAGAGTCAAAGCGAATTCATATAAGTTGGCACTGGTTACAACTCTATTTTATATAGTCTGGCAACATTTTTTATTTACATTAGTTTTCAATCTCAATATAACTTTTCAATCGTTTTCTTTTACATATTTAAGTATTTTATCTACCAATTTTACCTATTGATATTTGACAATTATTTGTTAATATTATATGGAATCATCCAGCGAGCTTTGTGATAATTATGATCACTTAGATGATCAACTAGATTACATATTGGAAAATGTTTTAAGCGAAACCGTTGTTCAAAATGCAAGTGTGTCTGTGGACGCCTTTAAATTGAAGGAGCAGTTCAATACATTACTCTTAAACAGATGCGATTGCAGCAATGAAATGATTCTTGACTCAAAGCAATGTGTGAAATGCTGTCATGGTGGCAATTATGTTTTTGATAACAACTTTAAGGAACTCGTTTTAAACACTGTCCAGGATGTTGAACGCGATCTAATTTATGAATGCACAAGACTTTGTGTATGTAGTCCAGAAAAATGCCTTAACCGTTTGGTACAACGTGGACCAAGAAACTTCTTACAAATAATAGATTCTCCACAATACAAGTCGAAAGGTTTGAAAACAAATCGTAACATACCAAAAGGCGCATTTATTTGCGAATATGCTGGAGAACTATTGACGCTGCAAGAATGCAAAAAAATTTTAAAGGAAAACGATGAGAAACATAAAATGAACTACGTGCTTGTTTTGAAAGAATCATGTATACGTAATGAAAGAGATATTGGAGATGAAGTGATTTTTACTATTGTAGACCCTAGTAAAAAGGGTAACATTGGTCGTTATTTAAACCACAGCTGTACCGCGAATTGTAAAATAATTAGTGTGCGGGTTGATTGTCCTATTCCAAAAATCGGTAAGTACATGATGAAATCTATATTAATAAAAAGTTAGTTTTATTAGCTGCGGGTACATTTCAGCAATATTTTCAAAACGGTTTATACAAGCTGGTGAAGAACTATGTTTTAATTATAATGAAGGACTAATTATTGATAATAAAACAATCAATTCTAAATATAAAAGAATCGAATGTCTATGTGGATCAGAAAATTGCTTAAATTATTTGCCAAATTCTGAGTTACCGCAGTGAAGTTTATGATCAGGTAATATGCTGAAAAAGTGGAATTTATATTTCAATTTATTATTTATTTAAATCACCAACATAATTATCTATAGAAATTCTTTTCTATGTCTAAAGTTAGCATCTTAAAAATATTTTTGTAATCCATTACGATTACTTTGATATATTATATATATTAACAAAATAACAAGTTGACGCATAACTCACAGCGTGGAAAATATGTTAACAAAATACAAAAACGAATATTGAATAAAGGACCGTTAATTAATAATACATAGCAAAAAAATATATCTTTTAACTCTTGTTATAAAAGAGCTCGTGAATATTGCTTCAGATCCTATATGCGAACAACTTACTTACTTACTTAATTGGCCATAACAACCCGATTAACGGATTTCGGCCTGCCGCAATACATCCTTCCAGGCGCCTCTGCTTCTTGCGCGCCTACGCCAGTTGGTCACACCAATCGATGACAGGGCTTCCCCGACTTGGTCCTTCCAACGGATACAAGGTCGTCCTCTACGCCGACTTCCGCAGATCCCCGCATCAAATACCCGTTTCGCCGGAGCATCCTCCTCCATTCGAACGACATGGCCGAGCCAGCGCAGCCGCTGGATATTAATACGCTGCACAACGTCTATGTCGTTGAGGAGCTCATACAGCTCACTGTTAGATCGGATGCGGAAATCATCGCCAACTCGCACAGGACCGAAGATCTTACGTAGGACTTTCCTCTCGAATACCCTCAAGGCTGCTGCATCAGTTCTTAATAGGGTCCATGCCTCTGCGCCATAAAGAAGCACGGGTAAGATGAGCGTCTTGTAGAGTATTAATTTTGTCGCACGAGAGAGGTCTCTGCTACTCAATTGCCTATTGAGACCATAGTAGCACCTGTTGGCAAGAGTAATCCTGCGTTTAATCTCCAGACTGACATCATTTTTGGTGGTAACGGCGGAGCCAAGATAAATAAATTCCTTGACTGTATCAAAAGTATAGTTATCGGCCGTAATCTGAGAATCAATACGCCGCACGTCTCTACTTGTCGACAACATATACTTTGTTTTGCCCTCATTTACTGCCAGACCCAACTTCTTAGACTCCCGTTCAATAGCGCTAAAGGCAGCAGTAACATCTCGCTTGGTACGCCCTATGATGTCGATGTCGTCAGCGTACGCAAGCAATTGAACACTTTTTTGAAAGATAGTGCCATTGCGATGCACTTCTGCCTTTCGCAGAACACTCTCCATGACGAAGTTGAAGAGGTCGCATGATAAGGGGTCGCCTTGTCTGAAACCTCGCACGGTATCAAAAGGTTCGGAGAGGTCCATTCCTACCTTGACGGAGCTGCAGGAATTGCTCAACGTCATTCTGCATAGCCTTACCAGCTTCGCAGGTAAACCGAGCTCAGACATTGCGGCATAAACACGATCCCTTATGGGCTATCGAAGGCTGCCTTATAGTCGACAAAAAGATGGTGTGTGTCGACTTGTTTTTCGTGGGCCTTTTCCAGGATTTGGCGCAGTGTGAAGATCTGGTCTATGGTGGATTTGCCAGGTCTGAAGCCGTACTGATAAGGTCCAATCAGTGTTTTGACGAGTGGCTTCAGTCGTTCACACAATACGCCTGTAAGAACCTTATATGCGATAGGGAGAAGGCTTATACCCCTGTAGTTGGCGCATATTGTGGGGTCTTCCTTTTTCAGGACAGGACAGAGGACACTGAGGTTCCAATCGTTGGGCATACTTTCCTCTAGCCAAATTTTGTAAATAAGCTGGTGCATGCGCCCTACCAACTCATTACATACGGTCCTAAACAATTCAGCGGGGAGGCCATCAGGACATGCCGCTTTATTGTTTTTAAGACGCGTAATCGCGACTTTGACCTCTTCATAGCTAGGCGGCGGAATCTCATCTCTAGAGGCGGTATTGGTGTCGTCATCGCCTTGTAGCAGAGTAGAGAAGTGTTTCCTCCACAACCTCAGCACCCCCTGCGGATCTGTAACCAGGTTTCCGTTCTCGTCCTTGCAAGAAGACGCTCCGGGTCTATAACCCTCGGTTAGACGCTTAACCTTCTGATAAAATTTTCTAGCGTCATTCCTACATCTATGCATCTCGACTTCCTCACGCTCACGCCTTTCCTGCTACCTTTTCTTGCGTCTGAAAAGGCGTCTCTCATCCCTTCGCTTCTCTCTGTAGTTCTCGACAATGGCTCGAGTAGCAGCAGACTGCAATGTCTTCTTGTATGCGGCGTTTTTCGCTGCAGCTGCCTCGCGGCACTCCTCATCGTACCATTGGACGCAGTAGTGCGCAAGGAGTGGGATATGTTGGCCCACAGTCCTCCAATGTCGTTGAGATTAGATGGGGATCGACGGAGCTTATCCGAGAGTTGAGCGGAGAATGCCTCTACTGTCCCTTGTGATCGCAGCTTCCGAACAACTATAGGTCTAAAATTGCAGACATATAGAAAAATATTTTTGTCTGTATTGTTGTATACAGCCTTTGACGGAAAGTGCAGCATGATGACTAATAAAAATGTACTAAAAATACGTACTGGTCGTATGCCCGTCTTGCTGACCATAGCGCTATTTATTTTATTAGGGCTAAAAATACTCAAGTTTTCTACAGACAGTAATTTACAGTTCTTAAATATATACACTAGCTCAAATAAGTTTCCGTACTCTAAGCGTGCGGAGGCAATATACGCAATATTTCAAAAACTATTTACCAAATTTAAATAAAGTAAAATTGCTTTAAAAGCTCAATTTATATAATTTATAAAATTATTATATGCACCAATATTTAAAAAAAAATTAATTTATCTTTTTTAATAAAAAACGTAAAAAACATTGTTAAATTCTAATGTTCCAGATGTACACAACAATGATATTAGTTATTGTGTGCTGCAATTACTTTTTTTTATCCAAAATAATCCATAAAAACTTTTTAGAGAGAGATTGAATCTGTGTTCTGGGTTATAAATTATTACCATTATACCATTGATATAAATCATTATTCCACAATATTGGGATAAGTGATTCGGATCGTTATTATGAAAGAATCGAAAATCGTATAGTATGTCTAAATTTAAAGTTTTAAAGTTTTCTTTTGAAACATTTAGATAATAAAAGGAAGATTTGAGGCATTCACAGCGTCTATTGTATCCATGTTTGACGATTGTTTTTAAGCTCTTGAACTGCAACGCAGTTTAAGTTACATAAATCGTCTACCATCTGATGCAAATTATTAAATAGATTCTTGTCAATAAATATAACTATTTACCATTTATTTGTATTATTAATATATTTTGTGACATAATCTAAATACTTTTATATCCTTGCTGAGAAAAGAGGTTTCTTATATGGAAACCATGACTTTTTTTTTATAATCAGAAAACTCTGTAAGATTTGTTGAGTCATAACCAGTTGTAGATTGACGGCTGTAAATATCACCGGCCCAATCAGCATCGCAGAAGCCTTTTTTTTCTCCATCGGTTTGTTTCCTATAAAAAAAGATCCAGCCGACTTTAAAATTAGGCAAGCGGTACAAAATGAAATGAATGAAAATTACGAAATTATGGCACTGAATCAATCTGAATTGAAAATAAAAGTAATTGGCATGTCATTTAAGTTTTCGGAAGAAGGAATTATTGAGAAACTAAGAAAGCAAAATGAAATTTTGAAAAATAGTGTGCTAAATTTAGTAAAAATGTATGAATATAAAAGAAACGGGCATGTGTTTTGTAATGCAATATTGAAAATAGATAATAACTCATACCAAAATAATGAATGAAGAAAAAGTTATATCGGTTGGGGCAATGCAGAATATTCGACGGCACTGATATTATACAATGTTTTAAGTGCAGAGGATATAATCACAAATCCGCAGAATGTAGAAATAAAGATATATACTATAAACGTCACGGTGAACACAGATCAGATAAGTGCAATAAAGAAATCATAAACAAGTGCATAAATTGTATCCATATGAATAAAAGATTGAACCTGGAATTAGATGAAAACCATGTGACTTTAAGTAAAGAATTTCCAGTCTATATGAACAAATTGAATGCCAAAAAGTGAAGTGTAGGTTTAGTGGCATAACAATTAGGGCAAATATATGGATTATACACGAACATTACTTACTTAATTGGCCATAACAACCCGATTAACGGATTTCGACCTGCCGCAACACATCCTTCCAGGCGCCTCTGCTTCTTGCGCGCCTACGCCAATTGGTCACACCAATCGATGACAGGGCTTCCTCGATTTGGTCCTTCCAACGGATACAAGGTCGTCCTCTTCGCCGACTTCCGCAGATCCCCGCATCAAATACTCGTCTCGCCGGAACATCCTCCTCCACTCGAACGACATGACCGAGCCAGTGAACACGAACATACAGGGACTAATAAACAATTTTGATCAATTAGAGACAATAGCGGTGGATGAAAAACCTGAATTTATTATTCTTGCGGAAACTGATTTAACGTGTGAAATTGAAGAACGAGAAATAGTGCTTCAAAATTATAATCATTACCCAACGATATCGAACTCAACAAGAACTGGAGGTGTAATAGTATATTTTGAAAATAGGTGGGAGGTTAAAAAATTGTCTGAGAAAATTATTGAATCAAAAATTTGGATAAACCCCTACGAAAAAAGGTACAAAAATTATGGATTTGTTGTAGCGGCAATATACAGATCGCAAAGCAGTGCAGAATCTGAATTTATCGTAACATTTGTAGAAACTTTAGAAGAGATAACTGAAAGGAACTGTGATATAGGTTTAGCAGGTGACATTAATATAGACTGGGAAAGAAATGGTTTTTATAAGAATAAGATACAATGTGTTATAAATGATTATGGACTTGAGCAAATAATGACTGAATTCACCAGGATAACAAGAAATTCGAAGACGATAATTGATTACATAATTATTATTAATGGAAATATTACAGCCAGAATCAATAACACGAATAAAATATCAGATCATGAAGCAATCCATATAATAATCAGAAGCAATGATACGACCATAAAGGCTGGTAAAGAAACAAAGGAAATTGAATTATTTAAATACAATGGAACTCAGTTCAGTAGGAGAATAACAGCGATTGACAAAAATAATGACCTGAATAACAATGTTATATCTTTCGATAATTATTTAGAAAATGCAGTTAAAAGCATGACGTTTAAAAAATATATAGTGGACACCAATTGTAATAGATGGTTTAATAATGAATTGAGAAGAATAAAAAGGAAAATAAATTAATATGTATCAAACAGCAATTTTTGAAAATAGCTACGCTGCGTGGACAAGATACAAGACCATTAGAAATTATTATAAAGTTCGGGTTGAAAATGAGAACAAAAAGTTTATAAATAACAGAATTAATAGAGCAAAGGATCAAAAGGAGATGTGGAGAGAGATAAAGAATCTAATACTGAAGAGGGACCAAGCTGCAATCGAATCTGTGATATTTAACCAACTAGAATGTAAGGAAAATTTAGAAAAGCGGATCAATTTAAGAAATTTTTTTATTGAAAGTATTAGATCCATAAGAGACACGATACCAAATATGCAATATTCCAACTACATACCTGTGATAAGCTCTAGATTTAAGTTTCGTGAAATAACAATAGATGAATTAAGGATAGTATGTAAGAATCTGAACAACAAGCCAGACTTTAATAGAATATCGAGTAAGATTATACTTAATAGCTAGAATATTGTTGGATATATTAAATAAATCAATAATAACGTTAAGCTTTCTAGACAATTGGAAAAACTCAATGATAACTCCAATTCAAAAGATCGCAAAGATAAAATTGTGTGAAGAATTTCGTCCAATAAATACACTGAAAACATGCGATAGAATAATAGAGAAAGTTGCAAAAATGCAACTAGAAAAGTACAAGGAATCAAACGCCTTACTGCATAAATACCTATCTGGATTTAGTAAGAAATTTTCGTGCGAGACAGCTGTCAACTACGTTATCAACAGATGGAAAAGAACCAAAAGAAATAAGAAAGTCATAGCAATCTTTTTGGGTTTTAAAAGAGCGTTCGAAACAGTAGACAGAGGTATACTGCTACAGAAACTTTAAAATTACGGCATTCAGCGGATCGAACTAAAGTGGTTTGAGTCATATCTAACAAATAGAAGACAAGTTACAAAAGTAAACAATGATATATCGCCAACAAAAAATAATGAATATGGCGTACCACAAGGTTCAATCTTAGGAGCTCTACTATTTATCATATATATCAACGATATGCCAAACGTATTAAATTATTGTGAAATAATATTAAATGCGGATGATGCAGTTATATACATAGAAGCTGATACTGTAGAACAATGTTATGATAGACTTAAGACAGATATTGATAATGTAAATACATGGCTGAAAATTAATAAACTAAAATTAAATGAAAGTAAAACTAAAATTATGGAAATAAAAACTAACGGCGATATAATTTTTGAAATTAATGACGAACTAATTGAAAAAGTTAAGCAGATTAAATACCTAGGATTTATTATAGACAACAACCTAAACTTAAGGAGATATATGCAAAAAATTGGTGGAAAAAATTTATTTTTTAAGAGATTAAGAAAAAATACAACTGCGACAATTATGTACTCATGTTGCACAAATCAACAAATTGAAAGACTGCGTAGGCTTGAAAATAAGGCAATGCGTGTCATACTAAGATACAATACATACACGTCAATAGAATATATGCTTGAATCTCTAAAATGGCTTAATTTTAAACAGCGTCTAAAACTAAATACCCTAAACTTTATTAAAAAAAATGTACCTCAATATATAAAAGATCAAATAGCCTACGTCGGAGAAATGCAACCTTATCATTTGAGAAATAGCAACAATTTTCGTATTGAACGGGCACATACGGTGGCGATGCAGCGATCGCTTTTCTATAAGGGATTGCAATTATATAATCAACTGCCTGGCTATGTGAAAAATGAACAAAACAATAGAATATTTAGAAAAAATGTTGTAATACTTGTTAAGAACAATGTAATATAGAGCTTGCTATTTACATTGCCTAATATATGAGACTGAATAAATATATTATATATTATGTAAGATATTAAATGAAGTCGCCGTGGTCTAGTGGGTAGTGTGTTGGCTTATTAGACAAAAGGCCCGGGTTCGAATCCTAGGTCAGACATCAAAACGAAAAAATATTTCTTCGGCGACAGCAGATTTCTAGCAAAGACTCTGAGAGTAAAAAATTGCCATGAAAAGCTTCTTAAAAATCTGTCGTTCGGAGTCGACTTTAAACTGTAGGTCCCGCCACTCATGTATAAAATTAACGCACACAACATAAGTGGTGTGAGAAGCTAGGTCGTAATCCTGACTGAAGGGTTTAATGGCCAATAATGTATGTATGTAAGATATTAAATATATTATATATTATGTAAATTTATAAAGTATTTTTTTTATATACTAAAAGAAATAAATAATAATAAACAATACTTTTGCCGACCGTTCTTTTTAAATATTTCATTATGTGTTTAACTGCTTCCTAGTGGGGTTTACCAGGATTGGTACCAAATCGACTTAAGTAAATACCGGCGTAACAAATATCAGGTCTGGAAATTTGAGCTGCGGACAACAAACATCCTATGGCTTGTAGATAGAGAATTCGTGACATTTCCCGCTTTGCAGCTTTATCTTTAGGACATACGCTCACAGATAATTTTTGAAGTAGGATTACATTCACTTATACTCATTTTTTACCTTCAGAGCAGTAATCACTACATCCAGCATCCATACATCGAAATTCGCGCGTCCTCTTAAAAGCTCCAATGAAAATCCTACAGGAAGACTTGCCGTTATGAATTTTGGCAATTAGACTTTTCCGCTATCAATATAGAATTATAGATTTTAAAATAAAGAATTCCGATATTAGCGTGAAGGTTTTTGGTTTGAATGATAACAATAATATAGTTGGACTCTACTTCAAGTATAAAGGAAAAGGCTTATCACGTTAATTTATTAAATATATTTCAATGTAAATCAATAATAATTTTAATGATAATGATATTAATATAAAATTGTTTCACTTTTCCATTTAATTACAGATTAGGTTAGAGGACGTGCACCTGTCGGTCAAGACAAGCACAGTACCCGGAGGTCGAAATTGGCCCATTGTACTAATTACAGATTAATAAAATGTCAAATAACAAATCACTGGCGAATTATTTATATACGTAAAACATGTTTAATACATTTTCATAGCGCTGAATAAACACAAAGATGAAATGTTCATTTAATGCTAGTTTAGTTAAATTTAGTTAAAGATTGTACAAATGTACATATATATATATCGACGACGTATTGACTTACAGATTACCAAATGTGTGCCAACAATCATCGATAACTGTCAATAACGACAAACAGAATACCAATTTTAAATTGTCGACGCAAATCGACGTCGTCTTGTGTCGACGACGATAACCAGAATGAGGGTGAAAGTTAACTCTTATAAAAAAACCTCAGACTTGATAGTTTATAAGAAAGTACGTGTAAAAAATAAGAAAAAATGTAAACCTATCTACTTATCTACATACACATTTGCTTATATACATAATAAAAATAGAAAACACAAAAATCGTTTTTCTGTTGTTTCATTTCAAATTTTGTTTCAGTTTAACATTTTTAACTTTTTCTTTAGACAGTTCTTATCTTTACAAGACCTTTTAACATTGTAATAATTTTTTGATATTGGTTTTGATGTGCTTTGTACCTGGTCTCAATCTGTTTGATGTATTGTGTCTATATCTTTTGATTATGGGTATACCATATCGTGCTCTTTACAAGCTGCATTTAAATAATTACTACGGTAATTTTTATTCAATTTGATCAAATGTTAACTCAATCTCTTCACAAGAGAACAGATTCATATGATTATGGGTATACTATAACGTGCTCTCTACAAACTGCATTTAAATAATTACTACGGTAATTTTTATTCAATTTGATCAAATGTTAACTTAATCTCTTCACAAGAGAACAGATTCTAAGAATATTAGCACTTTAAAAAATATGAATAAAATACGAATTTTCCAAGTTTACCTCATCAAATCTCTTAGTATTCCAACAAGATTTAAATTTTGGAAAACTTTCAGTAATCCAGAAATTTGTGCATAAAGTGAAAAAAACGGTTTTTGTCCAATAAAAAAGTTTGGAGGGTCAGCTCAACGAAACTCACAACCTACACTGTCATTACCCGGGTGTATTTTTTTTTATTTTGTCTCATAGTGTCAACATCCTAGTGGAGACGTTAACAAGCAAAATTGCCGTATTTATGGCCCAGAAAACCCACACGTGGTCTTGGATCACGAGCGACTGTTTGGTACGGCTTGTGGAGTGGTGGCATATCAGACCATGTTTGTTTTGCACCTATCGCACCATGATAGATTTTTTATCCCCGCTCTTTATAGTATTGATGTGAACGCTGTTTGGTTTCAGCAGGATGGTGAAGAATTCACAATCGATTTGTTGAGTCAACGTTTGATGTTCGTTTAATCGTCAAGAAGCTATGATTTGACACCTTTGGGCTGTTTTCTGTGGAGCGTCGTTAAAGGAAACTATTATGCCGACAAACCAGAGACAATTGAGCATTTGAAAGGTAACATACACTCGAAATTGTGTCTGAAAATTGATCCGATCAAATGAGGTACTGTGAGACCAGCTGCATCATCCATATGAATGAAATAATATTCCATTTCTAACCGGAACAATTGCGCTTAACAACAACAAAATAAATTTGGCAAAATTTCAAACCGAAAGGATTTGAAATTTTACTTGAAAGAAAACGAATTTTATAAAAGGGTGTTTTACAGAGCTCTGTCTTGCCCGGGATACATAAGTCTGATTTAGAATTAGAACATTTACACTCAATAATATATAAGTCTATTATTTCTAAATGATTTCATACTTCTTCCTCATTTGTACATTTGGGTACCGTAAAGGTGTCAAACCAAAGCTTTCCATATTCGACAAAGGTTTAGTTGAATTTCTATACTAAAGGTAGGTATGTTTTTAATTACGATATATTGTTAACTTTTTGTCATTACATTTTCGTGTTTAGCTGACAAAAAGATGCACCTATTGTAAAGATCTTACGTTCAAAATTCAGAGTCTGCAACATAAATTGTCAAACAGAATAAAGTTGTGGAAGACAAATTTCAAATAGAATCGGAGGTCAATTTTAATCAATTCAATAATTTCATTATTTCCTGAGTTTAATTTTTTGAATTTTGAAAGTTAATTTTGGAACCAACTTCAATGTTGATTTGTTATTATTAATAATCTTATAATATATATAATTTTTGGTTTTTTATAAAAAATTAAATAAACTTATTAAACAAAATTTTTGTATCAAATTATTATAACCACAAACTGAACTTTTAAAACAATGTTATTTTGTTCAGATCTGGCAAATACATACATAATTGGCCATTACAACTCTTCAGTCAGGATTACGACCTAGCTTCTCACACCGCTTATGTTGTGTGCGTTAATTTTATACATGAGTGGCGGGAGCTACAGTTTAAAGTCGACTCCGAACGACAGATTTTTGAGAAGCTTTTCATGGCAATTTTTTACTCTCAGAGTCTTTGCCAGAAATCTGCTGAGAGGAAGTCGCTGAAGAAATATTTTTCGTTTTGATGTCTGACCTGGGATTCGAACCCGGGCCTTTCGTCTAATAAGCCAACACACTACCCACTAGATCACAGCGACTTCCAGATCTGGCAAATAGTTTTCGAAATATTGGATAAATTTTCTCCGCCTATTTGATCTACGGAGACTTATTTCTATAACAAGGCGTATTTATTCTACCAGGTGACCATAATTCTACAATAAATACAACAATACAAAAACAACAGGCAATTAACATTTCCATTATACGTGAAGAACATGTTTTTATATAGCCATCCAGAACAATTGTAGCTGTAAACGTTATTTCTTATTTCTCTTGTTGGTAATTATCTTGAAAAAAATTTAATACATGTAATTGGTTTTAAAATAGTAATCCGGAGGATTTGTGGAGTGCGTATGGTTAATGATGAAAGGGGTACATACGAGAGTTTATGACTTAAATACGAAGTTGATTATCTAAACAACATATACAAAAAACACATATTTTTGAATTTTAGGACCACCTGATAGAATAAATATGTCTTGATATACAGTGCTGTTCTATAAAATAACTTCAAATTTTTGAAATGTAACGGAATTATATTCATAAGAGGTCAGTAAACATAGTACAGTTACTTTTTTATATATACTCCTTTGCATAAGAGATTTAGATATAGTAAACTTTTCGGACAGCAGGTGAATCAATATATATCAAATATATACATACATACAAAATTAGCGCAGCTGTATGTAGACATTTTTCTGTAAGTGTATATATACCATGATTACCGTTGTTTTGTTTTTCACCTTTTTCTATATTTGTTTTTGAATTTTTTGCATATTCAATGTTTAAAAAATAGTCAAAATATTTGAAACTTATAAGCATTCCTATTTATTTCAATATCATACTCATATTCAAAGTTTGAAGTACACATCGTACTCATACACATGATGTTGATTTTGATTCTCAACTTAAAAAAATTACAAAATAAGTATGATTTGCGTACGAACACTAAAATACTCAGTAGAAGGTTGTGTGTTGGCTTTCCTTGCTGTCTTTGTGTTTTCTTTCCTTTTTGTTTGTATATGCAACAACAACTATGACTGTAAATTTTGATGAATGATTCGAGTCACTCGAACTATTTATAAAGGTACGGTCACTTCTAAAAAATATTTGCCACAAAACATAAAATATTTGTTTGCCATAATGTAACCACAAAATAATTTTGCGTGGCAAACAGAAAAATCCGCCATTTCTGGCAAATAAAATTGTTTGCCGGAAAAAAAATTTTTTTAATGTGACCGCCCTGTGACAAATATTTTCATGATTTTTTGGCAAATATTTGTTAGCTCTTACATATTTTTCGTTAGGGCAAACCAAGGCGTATTTATATAAGGTGAGATAAGTATTACAATATGTACAACAATACAAAAACAACAGGCATTTTTTGTTGTTGCGATTTGATCATCTTGTCAAAAACAGCTGACTAAAGAATGACGATGGGAAGAAAAAATAAATACTAAACTTACCTGCCAATTAGAAAACACGAAAATGGTTTTAAAAGAAAAAGAAGAAAAATATACAAACTTCTGACATAATAAAAAAAAACGAAATTGATTATCAAAAGAAAATACACAAAAAACATACATTTTTTGACATTATTATTTGCATCAGCTGGTCTAACGATCTGACCTTATATAAATACGCCATGGGGCAAACAGTGCCAAATAACAGCTGTTTAAGGCTGTGTTGATATTAGCCAAACTAAAACATCACTAAAATCGCAAAAATGTAGATATAAATATTTGGATGCCTGCGTATACAGAGATACATTCAGTTCATTTTTATACCTTTCTAGATGAAAGCTATTCAGGGGTTGTAATGATTTTTCAGTAAAATGGTTAAAATGGTCCTTGAAACGATTTAACTCTTTAGTACATAAAAATAAAGAGTTCTTGTTTTTTTATAGAAAATTTTTTATTATAATTGCAATGCTTTTGATTTTTTCTCCAAATTATCACGACAAACTTTGTTTCTGAAAATAAGCATGTTATAATATTCAAAGTACAATGTTATGAATGAAACTCTTGAAGTTGACGGTACGAGTCATTATAATGAAGAATTGTAATTCAACGCAGCAACATAATTCCAAGTTTTCCTTTTACACAAGTAGAGTACATTTTGGAGGATAAATTTTCAAAAAAAGTGACATGAAAAACTTAAATTAAAAAATTAGATCTAAAAGAATTCCTTCAATTTATATATACTTCGATTTCCAATTTTTAGATTTAACATCTATTTTAAGTTATGTACATCATTCCAGCGATTTTCAAGTATGGTGATTGGCTGCACTGGAAAAATGTAAACATTTGTTTATGTTAATTTTATTGTGATTAAAAACATAATTTTTCCGTTTTTTTCTTATTTTATGCATGGAACCCATTTCCAAAGCCATAGTTGTCGTTCTTTTTTTTCCCTTCCCAAAATAGCATAGAAGCTCCGCAACACAAAACGAAAAAATATTCACCTTCTATTATGTGTGAAAATGCGGTCAACATATTTTTGTTTTCCAACATTCTGGTCAAACATGCGTTTTGTGGCAAATATGTTTTAAGTGTGACCACATCGCAATCATGTTTGCCAAACTTTTATTTGCCGCTATTTGAAGAAAGAAAAAGGGGAAAATAAATGAGCGTAGTGTGACCACAAAACAAAATTTTAGTTGTTTCTGACAAACAAGGGAAAACAAAATTATGGCAAACATTTGCACCTAAGTATGGGTGCGTTCTTAAATTCAGCAAATTTGTGCACCACTACGGCACTTACGCCAAGTTTTGTTGCTAATGCGTGATCAGCTGTTGCAAGATGCTTTACTACTACTCAATAAATAAACAGAATTTTCTTTTTAGAACGTTCTGCAAGAATTAAAAGAATGTTCTCAAAGTTATTAATAATAAATGTTATTGAAAATTTAGACAGTGGAACCTAATAGCCTTCAATTAAATTATAATAAAAAAATTAAAGGGCTGCTGGTTATTAAAAATCAATTAAAACTAAAAAGAAGGCATATTCCTAAAATAAAAAATTACTTTGATGTAATAAACCGGTATCAAGATGATATATTCTACAGCCATTTTCGAATGTCTCGATCTTCCTTTGCGGTAAGATTTACATTGCAAAATTCCTTAAAGCCTTTGTGGTCAACTTGGAATTTCACTAGAGAAGTATTTAAACGTTACGCTTAAAAAATGAAATAACATGGCCTTCAGCTTTACAACAAAAAATAATTAGAGATTAGATTTTCAAAACAGCAGACACAACCCATTTCCTTTCGTAATCGGGTGTTTAGATGGGACCAATTTTTGAATAACAACTCCAAGCAAAGAGGCTGCAAGTTACTATAACCGAAAAGGAAATTATGCCATTATAATGCAAGTTAGTATTTTTGCATTTCTATTGTAAGTATTTTTCTAAATTTATGAATCTGAATGAGTAGACGTTTGAATCAAATATATTTAAATGTTATAAGTTTGATGTCAACGTTGTACTCATATTCATTGCAACCTGTACTTATAAATGTTCAGTGCTTATAAATCTATGTTGTAGCGAGTACGAATGAATCAGAGTAGATAAATTTCAATATTATTACAAGTAGCGAAAATAATAAACTTTTTTTAAAATTTCCCAAAAACAATGTTCACAGCTATAAAAAGTAAAAAATTATTTTATATTTAATTTACAATGTGCACCATCTTTGTGTATTTACAATCTTCGCTTAAAGGATATGAACTTTTCTATATTGTATTGTATCTATATTGGCAGTTTATTTACAATCCACTCCTCCAAATCTAATAGCTCTTGAGTTTTTAATTCATGTAAAGTATTTTTAAGTGGCGTAAATGACCCTTTAACACCAAGTTTTAATAATTTATTGAAACTTTCTTGTCCCCACTCTATAGGCACTAACGTGTCCCGACCGCCATGAAACATTTTTAGTTCTGGTAACGGGCTGTTGGAATCTGATCGACTCCTAAGTGAATCGTATACAATTGAATCACGATTTAGAAATGATGACAACGCGAAAACTCCACCAAGCTTTGTATTTAAATGATAACCCGTATGCATTGCTAAAGCACCTCCCATCGAAAATCCTCCTATTATTATTCGATTGATGGGTATTCCTTGTTTAATTTCTTCATTAATGATTTCATTAATATTTTCATAAATTGCTGTCATACTCTGGCGATTTTCAGGTGCTTCAATTGAAATTGATTCTCTATCAAACCATACATTTGATAGTTGACCATTGAGAGGTGTATAAGGCTTAAACGGAGCAGTAGGATAAATTAATTTAATATGCTGAAATGTCATATCACGACCCAGTAGAAATCGAACCCACTCAATTAAATTTCTGCCGGTATCACCTATAAAAGCATAAATAAAGGTGAATGCTGTATAACTAAATATTATTTAATAACATTTATTAAACTAATATACCAGAACCATGAAGAAAAATAACAGACGCCGAGTGTGCACCTGTGGAATTAATTTGTTTCATCAGAAGTTTCATTTTTCTAATAGACATTAATATAAATATCAACTAACTATATACTAATTTTAATAAAAGTTAACTAATCATGAAACACTTTGCAAACATCTGATCGACCAGCAAAATTCATGTCGACTCCTGTATTAAAGATTGCCACATTTTAAAAATTTTGTTTACAATTACAATTCAATATGTTCATAAAATTAAGGCATTTTACTAAATTCTATCGCAATTACAAGAAAAACTAAAGTATATACGGTCATTTTATTGTGTATCTCTAATAATGATTCATTTTCAAATTTATAATTATTTTTAGTTAAAATTTGCAACTGATATTCATTTACGTTGCCAATTGTCAACCATAAAATCCCACACATTGCTGTTTGTTATACAACCTAGGGCCATTACCACAACTTGCCGTTGACTAAAGGGAGGATTTTAACGGACAGATAAAAATTTTGTTATATAAATGTATTTGTTTTTAACAAATTAAAGGTTAAAAAATTCCATTTTTTCTGTGTAGTTAAACTAGAAATAATAAATTAAGAGTTTTGTTTATTTGTATTTAATTTTTTTTTTTTAATTTTAATTGAACGTAATAAAAACCCTTAAAGAAATAAAATGCTTCCTAACGATTGCAAATTTCGACCTCCGGGTACTGCTTTAACTGACAAGTACACGAAAAGTAACGATTGAAATGCTTATAATTAAAATATTAAAAAAAAAATTAAAGAAGTGATTGCTGTATTCACAATTGCAATTATACAAATAAAAAATAAGTTAATGTGAAAAAATAAATGTCTAATGTCATTGAGGCATACAAAAATATTAAAAGCAATCTTCATAAAAATAGACCATTGATACACAAACTTCCGAACTCATTTTGAATGTTGGCTGAATTCAACTTTTTACAAAACAAATTGCAACGTATACGGGCCGCATAATTCCATTTTTTGAGAATTGACAATCAATATATAACATAAATGCTAAAAATATTATTTCAAATACATATACAATGTTTAAAACCATCTAACGTAGAATCCACTATACGTTATCCTTTTAATTAACGCTGAAGTTGACATAAATTAAACATACTAGCGTTAGATACCGTAAAAAATAGCTAAGAGGCACTTTAATATTTATTCAATTCGACTCTGTAATAAACTTCCAAGCAACATACGGTTATTAAGCAGTTCAATATTTACAGATCATATTTTTTAATATAATCATATTTTGTAATATATGTATGTAATAATTTTTTTAAAATATAAATCACATTTTAAAGATAATTATTTTTCAAATTATTATTATCATGCAATTCTCAAACTTCGCTGCAGCTATACGTCATCAGTACTGGTTAATGAAATAATGTCTTGTAATATAATAAAGTTTAAATAAACAAATTAAATAAATGTTTTTCCTGACGTGTTTTGTTTTCTTCGGTAGAAATCTGTCAACGTAACACATAAATTTGGAGAACTTTCAAGTGTTCTCTATTTTTCTTCATCATTTAAATTCTTACAAAAAATCGTATCAAATAACAATTATTTTCAAGAAAATGATTACTATTTAACACAAAGTGTCAATCATACGTTGTATTTCGACTTTTTTAACTGACAACACAGTTGGAAAACATATTTTCTTATGTGCTTTGTTTTTTTTTTTGGTTTACATCGACATTTTAACAACTATCAACTTTGTGTTCTTTTCTTAGAATTCTTTTGTATTCAATGTACGTCAAATCAAACTACAACGGATTCTTGTACTTCAATTTTGTCATTGTTCAATTTTATTACCATATGCTCGGTCTTTTTTCACTGGATCAAAAATCATAAAAGTGCTTGATTGTGAATAAAAACCTTAGGCTGACTGTCGTCAAAATAAAATAAATAATTTTTATCATACTGCTTTCTTCGACATTTTTGTTTGATCATATTTTTAAAATCGAATCAAGTATAATACATCAAGGAAATTAAAGAATTAATTATTAAATATGGCAGAGTGGCAACGCTTAAATTCAGTGGCATGTGCAACTGCAGCCAACTTCTCTGTGTTAGATAAGGCAAATCTGACGGTGATATGTCAACTGTTTGGTTTATTTTAGTAGTTCTGAAAGAAAATTCATGTTTTTAAGTGTTTTATTGTTATAAATATTATTTTGTTCAAAGATTGTAAATAAAAAGTGCTTCCAACAAGTAAGTTATAGTTTACTAAAGTATATTCAAATGCAAATGAAAGAAAATGAATTTGTGATTGAACTCTACGTCATTGTTTATTTTGAATGCCAAGTGCGTGTATCACTATATTTTTTGTTTATCGCTAAAATAGAAAGTGAAATAAATAAATTCTGAAAACATAATAATCATAATTGTTATCCTTAATTAAACGATGATAAAAACATAATATAACATGGGTAAATACTACTACTACGTTATACTAAACCGCATAACAAACAGGTTGCACTAAAAAATATTTACTGAAATCCCCTGAAATGGCAGGGAAACTTGTAAGTACAAACAGCAAACATAACATATCTACATATACCTACATATGTATTTCAGAACAATCAGGCAAATGAACTTAACAGAAACATATGAAGAGGCAAGACAAATGCTTCATTGGATCAGCAAACTCGTATAATATTTGTTATAATAATTAATATTTTTGTTGTTATAATAACATTTCAGTTAGAACAAGATTGTTTGTTTACTTTCTAATTTTTAATTAAATTTCATTAGAATGCTTTTTGTTCTTATTAATGCGTACAATTATTACTCGACAATGAATGGAGCGCTATAGATGTGAGAAGATTATTATATATAAAATTGATTTTTAATTTTATAATTATTATTTTAATTATAAAATTGTTATTTTAATTATTTAAATGAAAGATAATCTTATGTAAAACGTTTATTATATCTTTTTAAATTTCTTATGGCAACTACTTAAATACCGACCTATAGTTCATTTATTAATATTATTTTAAAGACACTGCTTATCGAATGCCAGTGTTTCTTGTTGTTTAGTGAGTATTTTCTGTTTGGTCACGATGATTTAACAAAATCACCGGTTTTTTTTGTTTTTTTTTTTTTTTGATTGAATGTTTTTATTTCTCTTTACATGCTTTGCAATTATAATCGTTATTCCTAAATATACACACGAACATACGTATAAACTTTTTAAATTCAAATAATTTGGATAGTAAATTTAATATTGATAAAGTTTTTCATATTATTACAAATACAGATAAATTAAGTTTAGGAATGTATAAAATATTAATATATAAATATGTTTCTTTTAAAGTTATTACCATACGATAAAAACTTATTTAATTTCATTTCAACTACTTTTGTTGTAAAATTAATGAAAATTAATAGTGTTCGATTATCTTTCAAGGTAATAAATTGTGTTTTCTATTTTATCATAATTATAAACATAGTGTTCAGAATAACGGTTATTTACTTTTATATATTATTATTATCATCATTATTATTTTTATTTTTTGAAAGTAGCAATGAAAATAGAAATTTAAAATTTTTTCCTATCCCTTTTACTTTATTTCAAAAAACTTTTCGTGTCTGCTAATTTATTTTCCAGAGAAGACGAGTGCATATCGACATCTCCGTTCTATAACATTCTAAGTCGAAAAAGTGTGTTTTGAGTTATGAGCTCTGAAAGTTTTAACGCGGCATACGACTATATGTGTATTTTAAGTAGAGTTTTCCCTATAACTTCGGAACGGATCGGCGCATCTTAACCAAATTTTGACAGTATTTAAGTTAGAGAACGTAGAATATAAAAGTGCAAGAACATTAATAACGTTCTAAATACACTTATAGAATGGAGGCGTCGACATAATACTCTACATAAATGGAGTAAAATATGTACTTCTGAATGTAAAAGTAGCTAATTATATTTTGTAACTTGTACTTCCACAGTCTTTTTATTTCAGTTAAATACATGATATTGACCCAACTAACAAATTTTCTAAAATGTATATTTCTAACACATTGTTGACCGGAAATTTTACGCGGAAATTATCTTATGTCACCGGCTTATATTTCGAAATTATATGTGGAATGTGAAATAATATAAATAACCTTCAAAAAAATTTATTTATACATAATGAATTGAAATGAAATTTTTTACACGTCTTTTAGATAACTTTTAATATTTTTTAATATGATATGATCTCTAGCAATTACCTACGTTTTGCTGGTTTAATCGCAGATTCATAACCCCCTTCCGATAAACTATAATTTTTCGAATCATTACAAGTTATCCACATTCAAATCACACGGACAATCGGATGAGTCATCCGTATAATTCATTAAAAATTCTCCGTTATCACGATCTGCCATGTTTGCAATTTTTACAGAACTAAATTTGTTATAAAAATCTGAAAATTTAGAAAAATATCTGTTTTTTATAATAAAAGAGACACGTCAAAACGCGATGAACAAAGCTTTTGCAGTATTCTATACCTCATACATTTAAATTTTTAGTGCAAGTGTAATTACGAGTTAACTCGTGATCGGTCAACAACGTTTGGGCAAGAGTTAAAAACAGGAGTTAAAAACGAGTTTGCTTCTCACTTGACTTTATACACGAAATTCATTTTACTCTGGCGAGTATTCTCGAAAAAAACATATGTTCTTCAAACTATAATTCTTAATCGATTTTCTTTCTTCCCTTTTCCAAATTTTTCAGTTAAGTCCAGTTAAAATTTTTACATACATATACCTATTTCCTTGTATAAAAGATTTAGATGAAGTAGACTATTTGGAGAGCAGATGATTTTATTTTTTAACAGCACTGTATATATAACACATTGGGCCTGGAAATATATATCACAACAAAGACAAATTATACCTGGGAGTGTCTTCTAAATACTACCAATAGTATTTCAGGATATAAACAAAATCGGTTAAAAGAAGAACTTATGCTAAAACGTAACAAATGTGTAGGAGATTAGTTTCATTTAGAAAGAAATTGAAAATAGATCTACAGGTTTTATTTGGAATATCTGAAATAATTTTGATATTTAAGAAAATTTGTTTAAAAAGACCGATTTTTTGAAAAAAAAAAAAAATTATGAAAGTTCAAGAAGATTAGTGGTCGTTTTGGAAGAAATGGAAAATACTACACCTACCTCACTTTATACAAATGTTTGTCTAGACCAGAGGTGGGGAACCTTTATACCATTAAAGGCCACATTTAAATTAGGCAGCAATAAAAGAGGCCGCATAAGCTAAGAAAGTGACTTTTGTGAAATTATTATAGTTTTTCTATAGATTTAACAATTTATTGCATTATATAGAAAAAATAAAATATAATACTACAAAATTTTAAATATAATATGCATATAAAATAATATAAAAATATAAAAAAATACAATAAAAAATATTTTTTTATTAACTAAGTTAGTGACTTATTTGGCTTTGTTTTTTGTTTGACAGTAATTGTATATTTGAATCAAGCTTCGTAACACACAGCTTTAATTGAGCCTCTAAATGTGCATCTGTAATCTGTAAGAAAATGTTGTCTCGCAACAGTAGGTACTTCCGGAGCAGGAAAGCAGGCATGCATGTTCTCGAAGGCATAGATATTCAACAGCATTTTTCCAGATTTCTATGGGGTCCTTTTTAGTGTTAAAAAGGGATTTGATGATACTATATTTCCCTAAAACAATTTACTCCATTTATAGTTCTGCAGGAGCCTCGGATATATATATTAAATGTGGTTTAAATGCCAGTTTCATTGCAGGAGTATACTCTTCCATTAAACAATCCAAGATACCTACATATTCATTGAATATTTTATTTTCACAGTTCTGCTCATTTAACATTTTAGCTAGCTCCGGGAAGTGTTGTGCAGATATTTCCGATCGACAAAGCAATGTTTTGCAAAATGATAATGTTTTTCTAAACGCTTGGATCTTTTTCATATTTCATAAATATACCCCGTTTCACCTTGCAGGCAAATATTTAAATTGATTTGTTTTGTCATCATATCAGACAAAACTGGAAGGTTTCTGAGAAATACTTCATCTGATAGATCACATTGTTTTCATTGTTCTTGATAAAAGTTTAAAATTTGTCGACATAAAGACAAAACTTTTATCAAAACGTGGCCTGTTTGTAACGTGACAACCACGGTATGTTTATAGACGGTAACCGTAACTAAACAGCTGATTCTGTTTAAAATGTCAAAATGTTGTTGTTTTTTTAGTGTTTGTTGTAGCCATTTTTATAAATTTTTTAACATTTTTCTTTCTATTGTTATTCGTCAGTCAGTGATGAATACACTTGGTCAGCTGTTTTTGACATTAGGCATACTCTTTACAAAAACAAAATCCCTGTTGTTTTTGCATTGTTGTATTTGTTGTAGAGACGTTCCTAGTTATATAAATCTGCCTTGGTGACAACGTTTATTAAATAAAAGACTTTTGAATATATTGTAAAGTTTAATTTTTTATTTAATATTCAATGTTGTTTGCTTAACAGCTTAATTATAAGTGAAGCTTACATTTTATTACATCGAAGAAATTGGCGTGTGCTTGTCCTGTATGCTTGTACTATTTCATGATTTTCCTTGCCCATGACATTCTTTACTACTAATAAACACATACATGTTACACGCCTTTTTTTTTCTTTTTTTTTTCTACTCACAATATCTTTTCGGAGGTCGCACTACACGACCACTTCTAGTCCTGACCTCTTCCCTCAATTCCTCACGCTGTAAAGTTGTCATAGAACCATTATCATTAGACAGTCCCTGCGGATTTCCATAATCCCCTGTATCTTGTACCAAATCCCCATCAGCATTAGAAGTAATGTTCACATCACTACATTCAGCCGCAATGTTACAACCCATACCCTGAGGTGGCACTATGTCGATAGGCGGCGCATTTCCGCTATCTCCACCACTAACATTCTCCTCATATAGCAGATCACTAGCATTAAAATTGAAGTTGTCAGTCCTAGTAATAAATCTTCGATTCCGCCTAAAACAATTACCAAAATTATCCCTTATCACGTACGAACGCTCATTTACCCTTTTCAATACCACACCATAGTGCCATTCATTCCCATCCTTCTTAAATAGAACTAAATTTCCTTCACTTAATACCGGTAATGACTTCACGTTTCGATCATAATAATACTTTTGTCTATTTTTCTTCCTTTCGATCTTTTCCTGAACGAAATCCTCCGTCAAATTATTTCTGGTTAATAATGAGCCCGATACTGGTAGTTTAGTCTTAATTAATCTTCCAAAGAATAAAACGGATGGAGACAATTGCATACCGGCCACAGGAGTTGTATTGTATTCTAAAATTCTATATTGGTATAACGCTACTTCATTTGCCTCATAGCATCGCTTCAATATGTTCTTCGCGATAGCCACACCCTTCTCAGCTAAGCCATTACTTTGTGGATATCGAGGACTTGAAAATTTAAATTTAATATTGAATTCAGAAGCGTAACTATCAAATTCTCTTGATCCAAAAGGACTATTATCACATTTAAGTATAGTAGGAAATCCAACTTTAAAAAATATCTGATTTATTTGTTCAATGATGTGTTTCGATGTCTTGTTGTTCAATGGTATTGTCATTAAATAATTAGAATAGGCATCAAAAATGGCCACAAAATCCCGACCTGCATATTCAAATAAGTCCATCGCAACGATATGAAATGGATATTTTGGGGATTCCTCCTGCATTATAGGCTCCTTCTGATTATTCCTTCGAAATTTTTCACAAACCATACAAGACTGAACCACTTCTTTAATCCTACTACTCATTCCAGGCCAATAATATAATTCCCTAGCCCTAGCTAATGTCTTCTCAATGCCAAGATGTGGCCCGTGTAACCACTTGATTATCCTGCCCTGCAGTTTTTCAGGTATGACGAGTTTTTGATTTAGCAATAACAATCCATTCTCAACATGAAGTTCAGATTTAAGTTTATGAAAATGTTGAGACATATCGTCCAACTGGTGAAAACGCGGCCAGCCATTCTCAACATATCTACAAATGCGACTGTATTTCTCATCCCCATCCAGAATATTTCGATAATACTTATAATTTTCCTCCGATAAACAAACTAATTCCGTTATCCTATGAATTACACCCGATAAACCTTCTAACTCTTCTTCTTCTGACAATTGAGCACGAGATAAACAGTCAGCAACCAACATTTCCTTTCCAGGCCTATAAGTAATAGTCATACCAGGATATTTTAGTAAAAATATGAACATGCGTTGCAGACGCATTGTTACATCGTCAATATCCTTCTTAATCAGAGTTTCCAAAGGCTTATGATCACTCTCAATTGTAAATTCACGGCCGTATACAAAATAGTGAAAACGTTGACACGCAAACACAATGGCCAAAAGTTCCTTCTCAATTTGTGCCCACTTTTGTTCACTTTTTGTCAATGTCCGAGAAGCGAAAGCAATGGGATGTCCTTCCTGAACCAAAACACACCCCAATCCATCCCTAGAGGCATCTGTTTGAATTCTAACAGGTAATCTAGGATTATAAATTGCGAGGACAGGTTCAGAGGCAACAATAGTCAATAAGTTCCTAAACTCCTTCTCATGTACCTTATTCCACTCAAATTTAACATCAAGTCTGGTTAGGTTACGTAATTCCGCAGTTATTTTCGACATATTTGGTATAAACCGCGCTAAATATTTCACCAACCCAAGAAAACGCAAAACATCCGACCTATCCTTCGGTCTTTCCATACCCAGAATTGCATCACAATATTTCCTTCCAGCCTTAATCTGATTGTACGATATAATATTTCCCATGAAATTCACAAAACCTCTCCTGTATTGTATTTTCGCCGAATTAAATTTAACATTATTATCCCTTGCCCGTTGCATCACCAATCGTAAAATGTGATCATGTTCTACAAAATTCTTCGCACCTATCAAAATGTCATCAAAATAAATATAAACACCTGGAATATCACCAAAAATCTTCACCATAGTCCTCTGAAACATTTCAGGTGCACAACTAAGGCCAAAAGGCAACCTATTGAATCTATATCTTCCGAACGGTGTCATAAATGTCGTTAAATCTGATGTCGCACGATCCAACGACATATGCCAAAACCCACTAGTAAGATCAATAACCGTAAAAACCCTTGCATCAGCTAGCCCAGATGTTAGATCCTCTATGGTCGGTATAAGAAAATGTTCCCGCTTAATACATTCATTGAGAGGTCTGGGATCCAAACAAATGCGTAACCGGCCATTTGGTTTCTCCACAATCTGCAAATTATTTATCCAATCTGTTGGATAATCAACAACTGAAATTATTCCGTCCTGAACCATGCTATCCAATTCCGTTTTCAACCTATCCATTAATGCATGCGGTACCCTTTTCCTATAGTGAAGCACTGGTCGAGAACCTTCCTTTAAATAAATTTTGTATTCTCCCGGGAACTTACCAAAACCATGAAACACATCATTGTACTCTTTAATAAACAAATCCGTAGCATCTGGCAATACAATTCCGTCTACATCCATTCTCTTAACTAATCCAAATTCAATACAACTATCCAATCCGAGTATTGGCTCAAAATTATCATTCACAACCAGAAATAATATTTTCTTTCCCCGATTAGATTTCAAATCAATACAATCTAATTTCACGGTGCCAAAAATTTGAATTCTATTATTACTATAATCGAAAACAGGGAAGTTATTAAATTCATTATTAATTTTTATCTTCAATTTTTTTTATAACACCTAAAGGGATACAATTCACCTCAGCTCCAGTATCAATCTTAAATTTTACTATCTCCCCTCCAACTCGATATTTCTTAGTCCATTTCGTCCGATTTGATTCTATTGAGTTCACTCTAAAATAATTTCCATTACTTAACTCATTTCCTACTTTCTTCACACAGTAAGACCTACCTTGAATGTCACCCCAAGCAATACTACCAATTCCTCGTTTGTTGTAGCGACCACTATTATTATTGTTGTTGTTATCGTCATCCTTCTTTTGATGTGTTTGCTGCATTTTCCCTTTTTGACGGCACATTCTAGCATAATGTCCAACTTTCGAACATATGCGACAAGTAACGTCCTTCGCCTTGCACTCATTTGTATGCTTTGGAGTCCAAGAATATCCGCAATTAAAACAAAAACGTTTAATGGAGTCTACTTCAGCTATGCGCTTATTATCCTCCGCCGCTACACTTGCTACTACTGCTGCTGCTTTAGATTCCAGAATACTTTTATTGATATTAGCTGCTTCATAAATTTTGCATGTTTCCAGCACCTTTGCTAATGTTTCATCTCTACCATCTAATAGCTTCATTTGCAATTTCTTGTCATGAACGCCAATAATAATACGATCACGAAGCATTCTTTCTTCATAGAAGACACCACAATTGCATTTAAACTCACAGAAGGGCAATTGCTTTCGAAGTTCGGTCTCAAACTCATTAATAGTTTGTTTTTCTTTTTGAGAAATCATGTTAAATTTAAAAGATTCCATTGCAACGTTCTTTTGTGGTAGACAATAATCGTCAAATTTTTTAATAACTTCATCCAATGATCTTTGAATTGTCACACCTTCTGCTGCACTCACTTCGCCAAGCATTGAGCTTTGTGAACCATCATTTGGAAATAACGTATTGTATATAACAGCACCCTGTTCACCAATGAGCCATATGAAGGTTGCAATTTTATTTTTTTCCGGCTTTACCATTTTTCCTGTTGCAATCATCCACACCATGAAGTTTTGTTTCCATTTAGGCCACTCCGTTGCAATATTAGAAGAGTCCAAAGCACGTGGCGTGCGATTTTGTCCTTCATCCGCCATTTTAAATGTGCAATTTAATTATTTTAATTTTATCTTTTACTTCAACTTTTTATAATTTTACAGCACTTAAACGCACTTCTGACACCATGTAACGTGACAACGTTTATTAAATAAAAGACTTTTGAATATATTGTAAAGTTTAATTTTTTATTTAATATTCAATGTTGTTTGCTTAACAGCTTAATTATAAGTGAAGCTTACATTTTATTACATCGAAGAAATTGGCGTATGCTTGTCCTGTATGCTTGTACTATTTCATGATTTTCCTTGCCCATGACATTCTTTACTACTAATAAACACATACATGTTACACTGTTGATAGCCAGTTAGGTCAACATTATATGTTTCCTTATCTAAAGAGAGCATCTGCCGAAATTCACGATGACGCATTGGATTTACGAGAATATGGTAATGGCTCTAACGAGAGTGTCTTGCAAAATGATAGATTTTGCGCAAAGGTTTTGTTGATGCAAAATGCAGTGAAATGATATCAATTTTTTCAAGTTTAAGTTTTCGTTTTATAACAAAGCAACGAATCTTTTTTTTTTGCCTCTCCTGGAAAGTGCGCCATCGGTGCAAACACTAACTTAATTACTGATATTCAATTGAAATTTATTACATGCTTCTTTGAAATTTTCGAAAATATCGGCTCCGCGAGTTCTTCCAATTAGTGTACCCAACGCAATAGTTCTTCGTAACATTGAAAATCTTTAGTTATAGCACGAATAAAATATAAATGCTTTCGTCTAAATCAATTGAAAAATAAACATCTTCTTTTTGTGTAATCGTATGAAGTTGCTCTGTTACATTTTGCGCTAATTCGTGCTGTCGATCTGTTACAGCTGTTCGTGAAAGACGTAATTGTTTGTATTTATCGACATTTCTTGGATCTAACATACTAACTGCTTCAACAATACACTCTTTAATTATTTCAATGTCACTAAAAGGTTTGCTCCTTTCTCCAAGTGTATGTGCTATTTAATACGTAACAGCAACTGCAGCGGTATTTTGATTTACAAAGGCACTAATAGATGCCTGCTGATGTTATTGGTTAAATACTAAGTTAATGACGTCCGATGAAAGGTGTCCCCCAAAGCTTAAGTTGCAAATTACGCTTCCCAAAAAACAGTTCATAACCTTTCGACCAAGAACCCGTTTTATGGTCTAGAGTCTAGACTGTCCTTTTTCGAACAGTGAAATAATTTTAGGATTTGAGAAAATTGATTTTAAACAACCAATTTTTGGTAAAAAAAAAAAAATATATGTAAACTCTTTCGAAGACTAGTGGCAATTTTTGAAGAAAGAATTTTTGGCAATATATTTTGTTTCGATTTGCAACACTGTTGTAATAATATGCTAGAAAAAGCAAGAAAGGCATCCAAATAAATTTTGATGAAAATAAATACAATACAAAGCAGAAAGAAAAGTAATCGGTGTTATTATAGTTTAATATGAATTCTCCCGTCTTCACTTATTTATCTTCTTGTTGCAAAGTATAGTTAAGCAACGTTAATATTGTATTGATACATTGTAAATGTATGATTAGAAAATCAGCCAAAATTTAAACCCCCCAAACCCCCTCCCCCACCAGCCTTCACATAGCATTTATTTTAATTACACCCAACTCTTTTTTTACACGGTTTCTTTTTACACGGATTTGAAGTTACTTACTTACTTAATTGGCCATAACAACCCGATTAACGGATTTCGGCCTGCCGCAACACATCCTTCCAGGCGCCTCTGCTTCTTGCGCGCCTACGCCAATTGGTCACACCAATCGATGACAGGACTTCTTCAATTTGGTCCTTCCAACGGATACAAGGTCGTCCTCTTCGCCGACTTCCGCAGATCCCCGCATCAAACACTCGTCTCGCCGGAGCATCCTCCCCCATTCGAACGACATGGCCGAGACAGCGCATCCGCTGAATATTAATACGCTGTACAACGTCCATGTCGTTGAGGAGCTCATACAGCTCACTGTTAAATCGGATGCGAAAATCATCGCCAACTCGCACTGGACCGAAGATCTTACGTAGGACTTTTCTCTCGAATACTCTCAAGGCAGCTGCATCAGTTCTTAATAGGGTCCATGCTTCTGCGCCATAGAGAAGCACGGGTAGGATGAGCGTCTTGTAGAGTATTAGTTTTGTCTTGCGAGAGAGGTCTCTGCTACTCAATTGCCTATTGAGACCATAATAGCACCTGTTGGCAAGAGTAATCCTGCGCTTGATCTCCAGACTGACATCATTTTCGGTGGTAACGGCGGAGCCAAGGTAAATGAATTCCTTGACTGTATCAAAAGTATAGTTATCGGCCGTAATATGTGAATCAATACGCAGCACGGCTCTACTTGTCGATAACATATTCTTCGTTTTGCCCTCATTTACTGCCAAACCCATCTTCTTAGACTCCCGTTCAGTAGCACTAAAGGCAGCAGTGACATCTCGTTTGGTACGCCCTATTATGTCGATGTCGTCAGCGTACGCAAGCAACTGGACACTTTTTTGAAAAATAGTGCCATTACGATGCACACCTGCCTTTCGCAGAACACTCTCCATGACGAAGTTGAAGAGGTCGCATGATAAGGGATCGCCTTGTCTGAAACCTCGCACGGTATCAAAAGGTTCGGAGAGGTCCATTCCTACCTTGACGGAGCTGCAGGAATTGCTCAACGTAATTCTGCATAGCCTTATCAGCTTAGCAGGTATACCGAGCTCAGACATTGCGGCAAAATCACGATCCCTTATGGGGCTATCGAAAGCAGCCTTATAATCGACAAAAAGATGGTGTGTGTCGACTTGATTTTCGTGGGTCTTTTCCAGGATTTGGCGTAGTGTGAAGATCTGGTCGATGGTGGACTTGCCAGGTCTGAAGCCGCACTGATAAGGTCCAATCAGTGTTTTGACGAGTGGCTTCAGTCGTTCACACAGTACGCCTGTAAGAACCTTATATGCGATAGGGAGAAGGCTTATACCCCTGTAGTTTGCGCATATCGTAGGGTCTCCCTTTTTCAGGACGGGACAGAGGACACTGAGGTTCCAATCGTTGGGCATACTTTCCTCTAGCCATATTTTGTAGATGAGCTGGTGCATGCGCCCTACCAACTCATTACATCCGGTCTTAAACAATTCAGCGGGGAGGCCATCAGGACCTGCCGCTTTGTTGTTTTTAAGTCGCATAATCGCGAATTTAACCTCTTACATCATCTCTAGAGGCGGTATTGATGTCGTCATCGTCTTGCAGCAGAGTAGAGAAGTGTTTCCTCCACAACCTCAGCACCCCTTGCGGATCTGTAACCAGGTTTCCATTCTCATCCTTGCAGGAAGACGCTCCGGGCTTATACCCCTCGGTCAGACGCTTAACCTTTTGAGAGAATTTTCGAGCGTCATTCCTACATCTGTACATCTCGACTTCCTCAAACTCACGCCTTTCCTGCTCCCTCTTCTTGCGTCTGAAAAGGCGTCTCTCATCCCTTCTCCTCTCTCTGTAATTTTCGACAATGGCTCGCGTAGCGGCCGACTGCAACGTTTTTTGTATGTTATTTGAAGTTACACGATTGAAAAAAAAATGTTTAATCTAGTACGGGTTTAAAATCACTGTCTTGTAATTTTGTTTGTTTTGCCACTTGGCACCATTGCTGAAATGAACATACGTTATAGAAGTAACTGGGAAATCCCAAAAACCAAAAGTTAAACTTCCTATAAAAGATTTTTTATTAAAAAAGTCGACGGCGCAAGGCCTTTCGGAAAGTAGCCCGACAGTTCAAAACTCTATTACCGGACGAAAGTCACCATTGGATAATTTATTGGATATCTTCGGTGATGATACCGACTTTAGTCCAGTTCGTCGGAAATAATTGCGCTTTTTATCAATTAGCGACGAATAATTATGTAGCTATGTAAATATTTTTTCTTCTATTTTAATTTTTCTGTTCTTAATTCTGGATTAACAGATTTCTTTTGTTTTTTGCTTGCTCTACCAATTTTTCACCAGTAAAGTTTTAAAACTTTAATAAAATGCCATATGAACATACAAATTGCATGCATTTCTGAAATTTTATAGTTTTCAACATTTTTTTACACGGTTTTCCGAAGTAAATACAGTTTTTTATTTCATCTTACACGGTTTTCAGTTGACATGGAACGTAATCCCCCATTTTACTATAGGAAACGCCTCTTTTTTACACGGATTTCTGAGGAACGTATCTAGCTTTTAAGAAAAGAGTTGGGTGTATATAATAATAATCAAAATAAGAATTATTTTTAATCTCAATCGTCTAAAATAATTGACGAATTAGATTAAATTTTTTATATTAAAATTATCTTCACACACATCGGTTTTTATCTCTTTTTTTACTATAGATAAAATTGATCTACATATTTTACACTCAATACCTACCTCTATATTCTTTTTTTTTATTTTACTTCCAAAATAAGTGGCTTTTTAATAATAATGTTGTTTTTGAAGTGAGGACGCAAACATTTTGAGTTTTGTTATTTAGGTTAGAGCACGTGCACCTGTCGGTCAAGACAAGCTCAGTACCCGGAGGTCGAAATTGACCCATTGTACTTTAAATAACATATTTTTTTGGCACCTAGTTTGGTTTAAATGATATTATGAAGAATGTTGTTCAGAAGGCGAAAAAAGAATCAAAAAGAATGCATATATTTAAATAACTGTGTATTTTTGTTTTACATTGCCCCGAGGGAAAGTATCATACAGCGTATTCTTGCTGTATGATGATAATTTGTGCTTTCAGAAAAAAACAAACGCATTAAAATTATACATTAATATGTATACATACATACATATATATGTATGTACAGTGGCTGCCAGCTTATTTCCAGCAACACCTTAAAAATAAATTAATAAGAGTTTTATAGAATATGTTCAAAAATTAAACAAACAAGTTTTATTCAACCTCAAACTTATGGGCAATTTGTGATCAAAACGTCCGCCAACTCCAGATTTCGAACAAGAAAAAATAACTCCTTAAACCACCAGAAAGTGGAATCAATGCAAAAAAGGCTAAAAGCTGTAATTAAACAAATAGGATGCCATGCTAAATTTTGAAATTAAAACTATTAGTAAATTAATCATTTAATTGTTTGTTTATAGTAAGTGGTTGAAATAAGCTTTAACTAATGGGGTTCCCATATTTTTGGTTTTTGTTTGTAACTTTGCATTTGAGACTGAACAAAATTTTTTTCTTAATTTTTAGACATATTCTATAAACCCTTATTCAATTTTTTTTAATATTTTGTTTCGTTTCAAAATTACACGAGCTTAATTTTTTTTAAAGGTGCTGGTCCAAATAAGTTGGGAGCCACTGTATAAGGTTAGAATGCCGTCACTGAAAGCCAAAGTAAAGGAATTTAACAACTAGCAGACAAACGCACTATTTTTGAAGCGTGTTTTTACAGGCAATGAAAAATCATAATCAAAACTGGATTGGCGACTGTTATAGGTTTGTATAATCTGGCAACCATCTAAAAGCAGTCAAAAAAGGAGCCACCAACGATAATATATGTTCCCAACATCTCATATGACACCAGTCGTACAGCTTCAGAATTCTATAGTCCGACTAGATCTTTTAATAGTAAAAAATCGTTAGCCGAAGAGCGGCACAAAATCACTTGATCATAATGAAAAGTTAACTGAAATATTGTAAAAGGTTCAAAATTTCCAAAAATATAACAACTATAACTACTTTTGAATCGAAGTGCATATGTATACTGTAGTTCACTTTTTTAATCGAGTGAACTTTTTAGTTTTTAATGTAAATTCTTTTCGAATTTTTAAATTTTCCGTCGGCGAGCTCATTTGTATCACTTTTCCTCTATTTATCACTGTAATTGTAGCATAAACCATATAGTTTACTAAAGATAACATTTTCCTATAAAGGATATTAATTTAATTTAGATTTTTGCATATGAATTTTAATATTGTATCTTATTTTTCTTTCGCTTATTTCTTTGAAAAGTAAATACACAATGATAATCAAAATACCATCGTGACTGTGCATATTTTTTATTTTCTCTGCTAGAGGAATAGGGTATCAAACAAGATTATAGAGTTTTCGCTTATAAGAATTTGGTGTTATTATTTCTTTCAAAGCAAATTTATTTTATTTTCGGTTGTTTCGTGTCAACGAGCAGGTATTTTTGAATAAACTCACTTCTATTGTTTTGCTCTAACAACTAGTTGTGTGTTATCGCCGGAAGTATTTGAATGTGCGGATAAGCGTAAAATTAATATTTATTCTGAACGTAATTTTTGCGCAAATTACAAAAAGTACAAGAATTCATATTTTTAAGATTAATATTTGAATATAAAAATTTTGTAATTGTGCAATTTATGTGTCACAGAGAAATCATTTCTTTATAGTATCCAAATAGTAAAATCAAATAATAGTAATAGTGGGAATATTAATTTTAAATTAATCTACTGTGATACTAAATGTAATCATATTAAAGAAACCATTAAAAATGAGAATTGTTTCTTGAGTGAACTTTGGACTTCAAAATTTAGGAGAAATTTTGTTCTAGCAAGTTTGGAAAGAAATAATATGTTGATAAGCAAAAATTATCAATCAATAACTATAAACGTATTGAAAAATATTTCCATTAATTAACTTAAAAAATAGTGCAAAATAGTGTTTAAGTAACGAAAATAAAAAAATAATTGTAACAAATAATGCCTCACAGTATAAAAAACAATAACTGTTCAACAAGTTTAACACACGAACCAAATTTAAATCAGCTTTTCCATCACCATAATGTTAATCACCGTAATGTTTGTAATCAATTATTAAACAGGCAATGTACAGGTAGCTGGATTCCACAATGGATTTTCTTATTCGCGAATGGATGTTGAAGGTAAAGTATTGTTTACCCGGCATTCTAAATTGATATAAATTTCTTTTAATATTTTTTCCAATACACATTACATCCATGCATACACATGTTTTACTTATTCATTTAATGATGACAATTAAAATATATTTTAGAAGTAATTAATAATGTTCATAGTCTATGTAGTTTTCAATATTCATATGCCTCAACTAAAAAAGCAATAAATAAAAAGCAGCAAAATAAAATTAGTTTTCAAATATTTAAAAAAGTTTTATTTTGATTAAACTTCTACTTTAATAATCATAATCAGATTTTTTTTTTTTATAACATCCATTAATAAAAGTAAATGAAACCAATAGCTCTTGCGCTTTGTTTTTTAAATCTGTACATTCCATTCTGGTTCGCTTTGATACACAGGTCAACATTTCATTCAAGTATAGGTGCTCCGAATGTTTCTATGAACATTTAATTATATGTGCATTAGTATAAGACTACGTGATCATGACATAGCACTTTTTTCTTGATAAGAACACCGAAAATCTCTTCTCTCTACTCTCCCACATTAAGGTAGAAAAATATAAACAAAAAATGAGAATGGTATGTACATACATATCTCATTTTATTGGCGCAGACTTCGATAAAGAGTTAGAAATTTTATTTACAACTAATTCTTGTTTGCGTAAACAATAACAACTATGTGAAACAGATAAGCAAATTAACAAATACAATAACATAGAAAGAGAGAGAGAGTGAGAGAGAGAGATAGCGGAAGGTTAATAAGTTTACATGAAATACAGCTCATAAAAGTAATCTAAAATTATTTGTTCTCCCTTTAACTAAGAGAAATATCATTAACAAGTGAATCGACTCCGATAAATGTTTGAAATCCTAATGTTTGACCATTTTAGCGCTGAACAAAATTTCACATTTACATAAAGTGGTGCACAATAGACTCTTACATATTTTTCTCATATGTAGTGGAATTTTCGTAATACTTTCTCTATAATGTGTAAGGAACTCATCAAATTACTGTAATATAACTAATTAAAAAACAGAACAATAATGAACATAAAAAAATAAGTGAGAGTCAATTTATGGACGGCTCGACCTCTATGCGTTAAATTATTGGTTTTGTCGAACTTTGCCGAAAGTAAAGTGACAATTGATAAAAATTTAATTTTTACTGAAAGTGTTATATGTGTATAAAGGAGAGCAGAAGTGATAACATATAATTTAAAATAATTTGCATAAAAATACTAACATTTTTGCTCTCGCTCTCGCGGCATCATCAATGGATGGGTCAGAGGGGAAAAGCAAACGCGTTGGGGGAACGGTTGGGGTTGTTGTGTTTTTAGATGTCTATGGCCTGCTATAGACAGTATGAGAACAGATTAGCTTGGGCTTGGATAAGACCAGTTGCTCTTAATATCCCATCCGTACGTTGAAATTTCGAGAATGAATATTATGTTCAATCAATCAATAATGACAGATTCAACGATTTTTTTTAATATTTTATGTGATGTGAGCCTATTTCAGATTAATGGAATACTTAATGACTATTCTAAAATTCTCGATTTAATATTTGTGAATGATAAGGAGGATTGCCTGAAGATCGTTTTCACCCTACGATTGAGTTGAACATCTATGTGCAAGCTGAATTTCGAAAAAAACATTGTTATAAAGTCTTTTGTTTCCATCGTATGGATTACAATAAATTTAATTATTTATTATTGAATGCTGATTGGGATTCAATAACTGCAGGAAATAACCTCGATGATATAATCTCCAATTTCTATGCTATATTACATCACTGCATATCTGAGTCAGTTCCGACAAAATTTGCTTGTAATAATAAATAATTTAAAAGTAATAAATAATCCAAGGTCTTTCTACAAATTTATTAACTCCAAACGTCATATAAATACATACCCGAACTATTTAAAATGTATATAAGTAATTTGCTTGCTGATTTTTTTGCAACAACTTATTCTTATAAATCATTCAAAAATCAAGCTTCCGACCCTTATAATATATCGAAATAGTCAGGTATTCATATCTCGTATATTGCGGCTGAAACTGTTCGAAAAAATCTGTTGTCAATACAAAGTTCACCTACCTCAGGTTCAGATGATATACCTAATTGTATTCTTAGACATTGTGCTGAAAACCTTTCTGGTCCCCTAACGGCAATTTTCAATAAATCTATTGAACTGGGTTATTATCAAACTGCTTGAAAAAAATCGTTCATAATTTCATTGTTTAAAGCTGGCAATAAATTGGAAGTTTACATATAACTACAGAGGTATAGCAAAATTGAATGCAATTCTAAAATTCTTTGAAAACATTGGAACTCACTCTTTATATCATCAAATATCTTCAATTTTAACCTTATATCAACATGGCTTTCGAAAATTATGACCAACTTCTACTGATATCTTGGAATTAACAACTAAAGTAAATGAAGAGTTCATCAATAGGCAACAAACTGATGTTATCTATACAGACTTCAGTAAAGTATTTGATAGAGTCAACCATGATCGTTTGCTTTATAAACTATCTTGCAGTGGCTTCAGTAGTAATGCAGTACGTTGGCTGAAATCTTATATTTCTAGAAGAACTCAGCAAATGAAATTTGAAAATGCTCTATCTACAGTCATCGATGTTCCCTCCGGAGTGCCTCAGAGAAGCCATCTTTGTCCAAAACTATTCACATTATTTATAAACGATTTGCCATCTGTTATTATTCATTCTAATATACTTATGTATGCTGATGATGTAAAAATTTTTAATTCGCTTAATAGCATATGCGGTCAATCAACTCTCCAGAAGGATATTGATTATATTTGTCAATGATGTGAAGTCAACTTGTTGGAGTTTGAACTTTAATAAATGAAAACATATGACATTTCATCGTGCATTTAAACACAAAATTTTGGAAAAATGTTTAAATATAACTGACCTTGGAATCTTGTTAGATCATAAGCTTACGTTTTCTGAACATATATCAATGATGGTGAACAAAGGAAATGGTGTTTTGGGATTTATAAAACGCTGGTAAAAGGAATTTACTGATGCCTACCCGTTTACTGTTGGAACTCGTTTGTTCTACCTTCGTATGAAAGTAGACTCGCTCTTATAAAGCTACTTACACTGAAAAGTCGGAGCATAGGGTGCCGGCTAGAATATCTATAGCCGTACCAGTGAGTTTGCCCTTAGAAAGGACAATTTTTAAAGGTTTTGCAAGAATTTTATGAAAAAGGATATATCGCAGGACCCATAGTCCTGATTGATTTTATTAAAATTTACACACATATTGGTAGTATTATACGTATCTTAATTGCAACTTTTCATAACTTTACATACATTTTTGTGGAAAATAAAATATAAGTTTATTTACTTAATCCATGGAAAGGAGTTTTGTTTCTCAATGTAAAAACAGTGCCTATAGTCTTAATTACTGACGTATAATTCATTTCAGTAGCATAAATTTAAGTATTTTACAACATGCACTCTATTTATAAAATTAATTAATAAAATTTGCCGAAAATAGGTTTTAGTGTTTTTTAAACGGCACGAATTGAGCTGAATATTTTGGCTTGAAAGTCAGCATAGTTGTTGTTGACTATAATGTGTAAAATTCTGCGAAGTTGCTTAAAGATTACATTCCTACTTCAAAAGTTATATGTGAATGAAGGTGAAAAAAGGACATTTTTTTAATTTTTTCGCAGTTTTTTTTAATATTTTCCATATTTTTTTGTAAACTAAAAGTGTTATCGTCAAGCAAAATTTTAGATTTTGAAGTCGTTAACAACTGTGTTGAATGGCAAGACATAATACTTAGACCAATTTGTGCCGCGTTAAATGTTAGCAGCAGTATTTTCTTACTTTCGAGTTTTGTTGTTGTAATTTTTTTTCTCTTAGTGTATTATTACAACAATACCAGAAAATGGAAGATTAATAGCCAAACTAACTATCCAATAAAAAAAATTTATTGATTTTGTAGTTGTTAACATAAATAATAACATAATAATAATAATTAAAAATAATTTGGCACTTATAGCTTGAAAATTAAAAACTAAATTTTTTTGGCATATTGCTAAATATACAGTGTAAATAAAAGCAAAAAAAACATATTTTTAATATATTCTTTTTAAATTTTAAGCCCATACATATCAGACTAATGCTTGTCCGATTATGCGATGGAGCCCACTGTATATCTAAGAAAATATAACAGAGTTCTGAAATTTTGTCGAATCCAATTTAGTAACAGTATGAATATTTTAGACAATAATGGGCTGACTAGGAAAAGGGGCCGTTGTACTTCCCATATGACTTAAGTTTAAAACTTCTTATATTTAAGAAATCCTTATAGATAAAATCATCAAATTGTACACAGCCAACACTGAAATCGATATGAATAATTTGTGAAAAAATTGCCGGACTAATATGAAATGATGCAAAAGTGTGTGTACATAGAAAACTATTAGAGCTAGAATTTAGAATTTTTGACACACCTATGAACACTTCGGGTTAGGGAAATAAATGGACTCTATTTTTATATAAATTCTTAATTCTTTTTAAAGAACCAATTGTTACCTGCGGTTATATAATACAGATCAAACCTTTATGGTCATCCTAATAAAAAATATTAAATATTTTCTATTGCCCAAAATTTTTTATCTTTAAAATAAAAAAATTTGACCTGTTATGGTATATTTGGCTATTACTGATTAAATGGAAGTACTTAAATAGTACTTACAGTATTTTTCACAAATGAAATGAATCCCAGATTCTAAATGTGTTAAACATTTATTTTGTGAGTGATCATATTGTGATAAATTAAAACAAAAAAATACCAACTAAAAAATATTCGCTTTCTAAACGCTACAAAAATGCAGTTAATTTACAATCACAAAGGACTGACGAAACTCCCGAAGATCGTGATGTTCCTCTGAGTGTTGAAAGCTCTAGAGCTGCTGCCGCTCCAGTTCAACGTGATGAATGTTTAAAAAGGGAGAGAATACGATTGGAAAGAGCAGTAGCTGCAGAAACACCAGATCAACGAAATATACGTGTAGACTACGATCGTCAACATCTAGAGCTCTCTGAGACACCTGATCAACGTGATGCACGTCTTTGAAGAAAACGATCCCAATCATCCAGATCAAGAACTGATGAGACGCCGAATCAACGCGATGTACGCCTAGAAGGAGAGAGATTACGAACATCAACATCTAGATCTGCGGAGACACCAGTTCAACGTGATGCACGTGTAGAAGGAGAGAGGATACAAGCAATAACTTCTAGAGCTGCTGAGACACCTGATTAACGCGATGCACGTATCAGAAGAAAACGATCCCTATCATCAAGATCAAAAGCTGAAGAGACGCCGGATTAACGCGTTGTAAGCCTAGAACGAGAGAGACTACGAACATCAACATCTAGAGCTACCGAAAGTACTGTTAAAATTTTAAGAAAATCAGTTCAGCCTTTTAGCCGTCTATAGATTTCCAACAATAAACCCCCAAACAAACACATAAACAAATAAACACATTAATTTTTATATATATTGAAATCGATAGGAGTAGCGAAGCACGCCGGGAATTAGCTAGTTAAATATAAAATTTCATCGCTCAGTAAGTTGAAGAAAGAGGACCCTTGGCAGGGTCTTCTTTGAGAGCTTAAATTCTATGTCGGGAGGCTCTCCGTAGATTCATTAGTTGAGAAGTGGTAGGAATTCATCAGTGTTCTCGCGTTCTAACTTCCCTTCCGCTTTCCATTCTCCCTTTCCTACTTCTTCTCCTGTTTCCTATCTCCTCTATCACCCTTTCTTTTTAAGGACGTTGTACAATGGGTTAATTCGACTTCTGGGTACTGCACTTGTCTCAGTGAACAAGTACACGTCCTCTAACACAACCTAACCTAAAATATTAACATTAGACAACACATTTTTTTAAATTTTAAAGTACGTTTTGGGAATTCTCTGTCATAAAATTAATTTTTTTTTTTTTGTACACGAAATTAGCTAGCTGAAGCATTTCGAGTTTGTCTAACACTAAATCTGTTTCTGTTTTCGCAGCTGTTAGAGTTTGTTTTGATTGAAAAATAAAAAATAAATTTGTATGAATTTCTTGCATAGCAAAGAAAAAGGTTTTAAAATGATAATGCGATGACGAAACATTATTCCAGCAATTTATTGGAGAATAATATATTTGCAAAAATTAATTTTTATTTATAAAATAATTTATAATTTAATTTATAAAAGATATAAAAACAAGCTATGATATATTAATGCTAAAACAGGTTTGAGTTTTGAATAATTCAAATATCTTTTGTTCTGACACCAATTTGTTTCTGGGTTAAACAAAAAAATAAATAAATGATTATAACGGCAAATCCAATGACTTAAAGCTCCAACTTCGAAAGTTAGCTAACACTCATTTAACAATGAGGATAGAAAATAGGCACAACCGCTCTAAATCAGTTGGTGAGCAATGTAAAAACTATTTTTCATGTTAATCTCAAAATTAAATGAAAGTTGGAACGTAAATTCTATTTCAGACAAGCGAGACACAAAACTATTGAAAGCTTTTAACATTTTTCAAATACAATTGAAATTTATAATATTCAATAATCTAATATAAAAAATTCTCATTCACGGTGTTAATGGTTAAACTCCTCCGAAATGGATCGATCGATTTACATGAAATATCGGTAGGTCGATTTTTCATATCCCTAAATGCATGTACCTGTCAAATTGTTCGTTTTATGTAGTCAGATGGAACTAACGTTTCTTTAATATTTTGGAATAAGGTGTATATATTATTTTGAGCAGGTGTGTATATGTTTTGGAGCGTTTACAACAACTACAACTTCATCAGTGCTTTATGCATCGTATTACAATAAATATATAATGTGACCTGTTTTGGGCAATAAAAAATCAATTTTGGGCGGGACGAAGTTCGTCGGGTCAGCTAGTTATATTTAAAAAGGAAACATAAAATTAAATTTATGTAAGAGTCAAAAATGCAAAAATACATACTTTTGCTGATAAAATGATTTTTCCTTATTGATTTGTCATTTCAAACATTTTTCTATGATATGCACCAATTTCTTAATAGATGTGATGCCACTGTCTAATAATTTATTTTTTTTATAATCACAACAATCTCTAACGACTTTTAGTTAACTTGTACAGATTGATTTCTGGATTAAGAATTAAGGGAAACACACAGCGTCTTGGTATATCTATCGGAGATGGGATCATCCCAAGATTGTCGGGGTTATCTAATAGTACGGTGTACTTCTGCAGACATGACCATGGGAATACATTAGCAGACACGAATAAGATAATTTATCAACAAACAAGGCTATTAAAAGATTAGTTATAAATTATCTGACATCACGCTAAATAATCAGTGAAGCGCGGTGGTACTGCCCCTTTGTGAATAGCCATAGTATTGTAGGTAATGCGTTGGCTTACTAGTCTAAAGGCTCCAAGTTCAAGTTTCAGTTCTGTGACACCACGAAAATAAAGGAAATGTGAAAAACTATTTCTTTCCCCGACCCACCCTTAACCGTCTTCTGGTAAAAGTTTTGTAAATAAAAAATTGTCAGAAAAAACATATAAAACTTGTTGTTCCGAGTCGATGCTGACCTTGAATGTCTTGCCACTCACGGATAAAATTAACACTTTGACTGCCGCGGCAAATTTCACAAAACTGGCCAAAAAACGACAACATGATTTTTTCACATTAGTAAGTACTAGAAGTCGCCGTAGTCTAGTAGGTAATGTATTGACTTATTAGACGTAAAGCCAGAGTTCGATTGTGAAAAACTAGGTCAATAATCCAGACTGAAGGGTTGTAATGACTAATTATGTATGTATGTATGTATGACCGCCGACTACGAGATAATTCGTAGATTGCGTTCTCTTCTAGGGAGCCAACTTGTTAATATACATAACATGGATAGAGTGAAAAACACGGCCGTAACCACGATTAAGGGCCTTAATGACCAATAGACTAAGTCCCTTTTCAATATTCTGCAGACCCCTCTTTCAAGATTATTTCCTCTAAATGAAATACTTCCATAGTGACCCTATACTTAGTTGATCATTACAACCATTCAGTCAGGATTACGAGAAGCAACGTAAATCGTTAAAGAATGATTAGTTGAGCAGAACTTTTTAACAAAGAATTGGCCAGTGAAATAGTACCGAATTTAGTAGATACAAAATTTTTACATTAATTTAATATAAATTGAAGCAGGTGCAATACTGAGTACATTTAAGTTTCACCGATTTACTAACACTTTCGCAGTGAATTTGTGAATTTTCGATTGGTTTCAAGTAATATTAATAATGCTACAATAATAGTTAAAATTAAACAAAACTTTGGAGAACATAAAATATCTACATGCGCTCTTCTGTTCCATATTGCGTGCGTGTATGTTTAAATGTAATTGTTAACAGAGGAAAAAGCAAATATAAACAGAAAAATAAATATCGAGACAAATCAAAATAAAAATATTTGATTAAAGTAATTAATTCGTTTTTATTAATTTATTATGAAGCCATGTATTGAACTTTTTTGTTGCTTAAAAATTTTTCTTCAACTCTTACTTAAAAGGATTCTAAGTTAATATCTTGAATATAAAATGAAATCATTATTTATGGAGTTAATTTTTTTACAATTACAGATACTGAAATGGATATTACATCCGATAATGGTCGTCAGCCTCAATCACACTGCCAAAGTGTCTGTTCATATGGTTCATCAACACTTGATGAACATGATGACCTCAATGCCAAAGACGATGACATGACTTTTTGTATGTCAAATTACGCAAAAGAAGCTTTGAAAATGATGTTTATGATGCGTTCCCACAATATGCTGACCGATGTGATACTCGAAGTAAAGCAGGAGTTGTTTCCAGCCCACAAAGTTGTATTATCAGCGGCTTCGCCATATTTTAAGGCCATGTTTACAGGTGGTCTAAAAGAAACTGAAATGTCTCGAGTACAATTGCAAGGGGTTAGTAGTAATAACTTCATGTGTGCGTATATTTTTTTTACAGAACCAATGCAACATATTATAAATGCAACATTTCATCTATCAAACACAAAGTTTTGTTTTTATTCACTTGAATCGTATGTATGTATGTATGCAGGTGTGTCCAACAGCTATGGGTCGCATTATATATTTCATGTATACCGGACATATACGCGTGACTGAGGTGACGGTTTGTCAATTGCTGCCAGCTGCAACAATGTTTCAAGTTCCAAACGTCATTGATGCCTGTTGCGCTTTTTTAGAACGGCAACTGGATCCCACAAATGCAATTGGAATAGCAAGTTTTGCAGAACAACATGGTTGTACTGAACTGCAGAAGAAGGCTAATCATTTCATTGAACGCCATTTTACGCAGGTAATTAATGCATTTGAACCTAAGAAAACATTTTCATATTGATATTTATGCTAAAGTATCAAAACAATTAAAGGTTTGCCAGGAGGAAGAGTTTTTACAATTATCCGCTTATCAACTGATTGCATTGATTCGTCGTGATGAATTAAATGTACAAGGAGAACGGGAAGTCTATAATGCTGTTTTAAAATGGGTGAAATATGATGAGGATAATCGTTATCCTAAAATGGAACACATACTATTTTCAGTACGTTGTCAATTTCTTACGCCGACATTTCTTAGAGAGCAAATGAAAAACTGTGATGTTTTACGCAAAGTGCCTGCATGTCGAGAGTACCTGGCAAAAATTTTCAAAGACTTAACTCTACATAAACGTCCGATTGTGAAGGAACGCAAACCAAATACTACACGCATGATCTTCGTAGCTGGAGGATTTTTCCGTCAGTCTCTAGATATATTAGAAGCATATAATGTTGATGATAAAACGTGGACTACCTTACGCAGTTTACGAATACCACGTTCAGGGTTAGGTGCTGCCTTTCTGAAAGGCGTATTTTATGCTGTAGGCGGAAGAAATAATTCCATTGGTTCATCGTATGATTCAGATTGGGTTGATCGGTACAATGCATTGACAGAACAGTGGAGACCATGTGCTCCGATGACAGTTCCACGTCATCGTGTTGGTGTTGCTGTAATGGATGAACTTATGTACGCAGTAGGTGGATCGGCTGGCTCAGAATATCACAATACCGTTGAATAGTAAGTATATATGTACATAATATACAAACGTCATTTAAAATTAAAACTATTCCGGTAGCTATGATCCTGAACTAGATCGTTGGTTTTTGGTACAACCTATGCACGCGAGACGGCTTGGTGTAGGCGTAGTAGTTGTAAATCGCCTGCTGTATGCTGTTGGTGGTTTCAATGGCACCGAACGTTTAGCGTCCGTAGAGTGTTATCATCCCGAAAACAATGCATGGAGTTTTGTTCCATCTATGACTTGCGGCCGCAGTGGAGCTGGTGTTGCTGCAATTAATCAATACATTTACGTAGTTGGCGGTTTCGATGGAACGCGACAACTTTCTTCAGTGGAGCGGTATGATACAGAAAACCAAATCTGGGAACATGTAGCTCCTATAAAGATTGCCCGAAGTGCCTTGTCTTTGACGTCACTGGACGGAAAACTTTATGCAATTGGCGGATTTGATGGAACGAATTTTCTGTCAATAGTAGAAGTTTACGATCCGAAAACTAATACTTGGGAACAGGGAACTCCATTGAGTTCGGGGAGATCAGGTCATGCTTCTGCTGTTATCTATCAACCATCGTGCGTTAATAATTTTATGGATTGTATTGAAGAGGAGGGACCAAATCATGATGGAAATGGGTCTGGGAATAATGATAATCGATCTGATGATAACTCAATCGATCAGCCAGGTAGTAGTCGATCGGATGGGTCTGTAGGTGGCAATACATCATTTGTTAGCTTTCATACCTCATTCGGTAGCAGTGGATGCCGAAATTGTGAAAATGAATTTGTAACAAATTTAAGTGATATAAGAAAAGAAGAAAATATGCTTTCGTTATCTAAAGAAAGAGAAATGGAAAATTTTTCATCGAAACCGGACAGTTCATATAAAAAACGACGGATACCTTGGTGTAAAAGGCAGTGTAAATTCAAACCAAAGGAAATAAATTTCAACGAAAATATGAATGATATATATTTCTCACATATTGTCCAGCAACCATCACAGCCAGAAAATGATGAGAAAAATACAACAAACACTTTAAGTAATATTAATCCAAATAAAACGAACGAAAATACGCCTACTCCGTTATTTTCTTTGTCGAACGCTAGAATAAAATTTCTCTCACAATTTAAATCCAAATGTCTTGTTAATGTCATTCGCAATGGTAATGCAAGAAATTTAGTTCACGAATATCTTAATTATTTAATAGTAAAACATTGTAAAAAGTTTGTTGTGTTATGATACGTCAAGTTATTTTATTATTAGCCCTTTAAATATATTCATTATCCAAACTCAATCATAATCACTGTGCATCGTTCATTATACTGTATAGTATATCATAAGAAAGTAACTTACAATATACATAAATCTAAATGTTCTTTTGAATTAAACTCTACTGAGTAAAATTAGTTGTATAATTATTCTTTTAGGTTGGCATTATAAATTTTATTTATAATTTTATATACAATGTATAACAAAATAATAAAAATTTTGATTGAGTCATATATGAAGATCATAAAAAAAACACTAAAAACAAACGAAATTGTTATAGCTCATTCCAAACTTGTAATTATTATAAATTATGTAAATGTAGCTCTATAAATAATCGTAATAGTTAGGCAAACATGTATAGTGTACATGTATTGTATACATTGTTTCGTAATTAGTTGTTTTATTTTATAAGTTTTTATGTATAATAGCTATTTTTAAGCATTTAAATTTTACAATTATATAATTTCTATTTACAAACTTCTCTGTTTTCGTGGTCGTGGTGGATTCCATGATACAGGTGAGTTATCAGTTATTGATATAATATTCAAGCCGCTCATTTGCAAACCTTTAATAGCAGACTGAAATAAGAAAATAAAATTAATATTAATGCAACGTTAACAAATTTCTTTTATTTTCTAAAAACATTATATGTATGTATATACGCCCTATTATGTAAACGCATTAGTCTACTAGGTATAGTGTTGACTTATTAGGGCGTGACGCCACTGTTTAAACTACCAGGTCACCTCCACCAAAACGATATATGAAATATATTTTGTCGACGACTTTCTTTCAGCATATTTCTGGCAAAAACTTGTCATGAAGAGTTTATAACAAAAAAAAAAATCTAACGTTCAGAGTCGACTTTAAACTATAGATTCCATCACTTATGAATAAAATTCACACACGTAGTGTGAGAAGCTAGGTCGTAATTCTGAATGAAATGTTGTAGTGACCAATTATGTGTACGACCTGTTATTTATATGGCCTATACGATGTACATACATATATTATAGCCATGAAATTAAGCAAAATTTTCAATATTTCAAATTTCTTATCGCTGTTATCAACAGTTTGAATTTCATCAGTGAATTTAGGTATAATTGTTTTAAAGGAAAAAATTTCAATAAACCTTTTGAATCAATTCTTATCAACTAGAACTACTAGACTAGGTCAAGAAATAAAAATTTATAAAGACATATGGTCTGAGTATTCATTTCTTTTGTTTATATTTTCTGTTAAATGATTTAGGGCATTATTACAACTTGCCGTTAACTAAATGAAGGATTTTAACTGAGAGATAAATTGTTTTTCATTATTACGAGTACCCAATAAGATAGAAGTGAGCGTTAAGCTACCTACCTACCTTTAACATTTAAAGCTCACTTTATTTTGAACTTGCCATATCACTATTACTATACTATATTATTTTCGATATGGCAATTTAAAATTTAAACAAAATGAGCATATATAACAAAAAAAAACGAAGTCCGCTGTTGTCACCGCGTTAAAAAATACATGTTTAATTGAGCAGTTTTACAGACTTTGTTCCGGCACTGCCATATTTTTGAAAAAGTTAATTTTGTTTTATCTGTAAGTTGTAATAACGAAAACAAGTTCAAGGTCACTTTGCCGTTCACTTTAGCTAAAGGTACCTTTAACTAGCGCTAACTTTAACGGGAAGTTGTAATAATGGCCCTTAGTTTTTAATAATAAAGGAAATCCAGCTTTTTTAACAGCTTGTTAGGTGTCACTTGAATTTTTTTTTGTGGCTATTTTCAGAATTATATCGAGAATCGAAAGTTTTGATTTTCTGCGTTCAATTTGTTCACATACATACATCTAACACACAAATATATAACATTTTCGTACCATGGATTTAATAAAATTAAAGTTATCAATATTACATTGTTATAGATCTAATAGCTTTCGACATATACTAGCACAAACTTAATTTTGAGCATTAATTCAAAAAAAGTTTTTAACTATAACCTTTTTAAGTGCAAGTTGTTATTTCCTTTGACCGTTATTCAACCGTGACCGAAAAAAATGTAATTAAAATTAGTATATCGTTTGTCTCATTCGCAAATGTGCTAAGTTCCATTTTTAAAATTTTACGGGAGACACAAAAAACATTATAGCTTTTTCAGTTTTTAAAATTTGTAAACTTTTTAAACGCAATTATTTTCACAAAGTAATATTAATAACTAATAACGTTAATTATTATCACTAATTAATTAATATTAACATTTTTCGTATTTTTGTGGACTTAGCCTTTTTGCAAACCTTAAAATTACAACAACTTTAAACTAATAATGACATTTTTTGTTGTCGTAAAATATGTATTTTGTATAATAACCGTTTTGCACTAAAATCTCAATTTCAGCAAAAAGTGGACTTAGCGTCCTTACGAATTATACTAACGATATTGCAAAAAAGCTTCTATCGATATGTGGAAGAGGTTATATATCTAAAATAGTACCGAAAAAAACTGAACAAAGCAGCCAAAACGGCGGAACAAAATCCAACATACATACATACATAATTGGTCATTACAACCCCTCAGTCAGGATTATTGACCTAGTTTCTCACACTATATATGTTGTGTGTGTTAATTTTATACATAAGTGGCGGTACCTACAGTTTAAAGTCAACTCCGAACGACAGATTTTTTGATAAACTTTTCATGTCATTTTATTTACTCTCAGAGTTTTTGCCACAAATCTGCTGAGAAGAAATCGACGAAGAAATACTTTTTGTATTTTACTTTGATGTCTAGCCTGAGACTTAAACCCTGGCTTTACGTCTAATAAGCCAGCACACTACTCACTAGACCACGGCGACTTCAAAATTCAACAGTATTTGAAAAACCAATACATCATGAAATGAGTTTAAAGTCGCACAGAAAACTAGGAGAAAAAGATAAAAAGGACGTACTAATTGCTTTGCCATTCCATGCAACGAAAGGACATTTATAATTAGTAATTAAGTTCTCTGTGCGGAAGAAAAATAAAATAAAATATATGCACACTTGCTCAAAATAATATATACGCCTTATTCTAAAATATTAAAGAAACGTTAACTGTAATAAATACCCTTTTATTATAGTTCCATCTGACTACATCTTTAAAACGAAAAATTTGATAAATATAAAAAACGAAATTCCGATGAATCTATAAAAATTGCTGGTCATAATAATAGATACACTTGACTTATTAATAATTTTTTACACAGTAAATTAAGTATTTGAGTGATTTTATATAGAAATCAAAAAATTTTATAAAGGAAATGGAAGGAAATTATCATTGAACTGAAAAGAAAAAAGTTGTTAAAGCTATGAGAAATCACGGCAAATCATTGCGAGAAATAGCAAAGACTTTAGGAAGATCTTTTGGATACATTGTTGTCTTGTTATAGGGATGCTTGGCCTCTCACTTACCCGGGTAGGAGAAGTCAGCCTGTCTGGTGGAATGCGGAACTCCAGAAACTCTGCTGTTGTACTAGGATACTCTTTAATAAGGCTAAGAGTTCGGGCAGGGATGTTGACTGGTTTGCACATAGATCCAGTTTTAATAACTTAAGGGGGCAATAAAGAGCTCAAAGAGAACCACCTGGATGAATTTCTGTACTAGTATCGAGGACGTTGCTGATGTGAAGGACCCGAAAGTCCTAGGCTTCGTCCAAAAGAACGATGGCACGTCGAGAAAAGAAATCCTAGAGGTTCTATTGAGCACTCATTTTCCCAATTGTGAGGATGCAGAAAGCTATCCTTTGGATGTAGGTGATCTCTTCTGTGATGCTGGCATTATGCCCGTTTTGGAGGATATCATTACTAGGGATAAGATCAAATGGGCTATTAGTAACTTTGAGCCGTTCAAGTCGCCTGGTTCGGATGGTATGTTTCCGGCTCTGCTTCAGCATGCTAGTGATATATTACACGAATATCTGGTGGACACGTATAAAGACTGTCTCCGGTGGTGTGATATACCTGAGGGTTGGAAAGATGTGCTCGTGTTGTTTAAAAGCTGATAAGCTATGGATTATAGACCGATATCACTCTCATCCTTTTGCTTTAGAGACTTATCGATCTATATTTAAGGTCAAACATTGACCTGTCGTTGTTGAGTGGGTCGCAACATGCTTACATTAAGAGTAAATCTGTTGAGAGCGCTCTTCATGAAGTGACTGGTTTTGTTGAGGCGAATTTGGCTAGGTGTGAGTACACACTGTCGGCTTTCCTTGATATAGACGAGGCCTTCAATAACTTTACCACTTCTTCTATTGGGAATTCACTAAGGGATATACATGCCCCAGATTTTCTGCTGCGGTTTGTCACCCACATGTTGGGTAACAGACTAATTCGATCGAATCTGGGTGGATGTTCTGTCGTCAAGCGTGCGATCAGGGGTACACCACAGAGGGGTGTCCTATCCCCTCTTTTGTGGTTCTTGGTTGCTAATGTAGGTCTAAGGCTTCTGAAAAGAAGGTGCTTTATGGTTGTGGTATATGCCGACGATGTGGCTGTTCTTGTGAGTGGAAAATTTTTGCCAACGCTGGGGGAACTGATGGAGTCTGCTCTTGGAATTTTATCCTCTTGGGCAACGAACTGTGGTCTGGGGATAAATCCAAATAAGACGGACCTCGTTTTGTTCTCGCGTAGGTACAAAATTGAAACCTTTAAGTTGCCAAGTGGTAGGGAGCTGCCTTTGTCTTCTGAGGTCAAGTACTTCGGTGTTGTCCTGGACAGCATGCTGAACTGAAAACGAAACACCGTGGAAAGAATGAAGAAGGGACTAAATGCTGTCTACCAGCGTAGGAACTCAATAGGCAAGACCCCTGCCATTCGGGCCATTCGCTGGATATATTTGGCGATTGTTAGACCGGTTATTACTTATGGTTGTGTTGTCTGGTGGTGTGCCTTAGATAGGGGTTTTCAACAGAAAATCTTGGATAAGGTTCAGCGGATTGCCTCTTTGAGTATCACTCAAGTGAGGAAGAGTTGCCTTCAGGCTGCTCTGGATACTATGACTCCGCTTGAGTGCAAAGTGTGGTTGAGGGGTTTTGGACCAGACCGTATCCGTCTATGCTGGGTTCCGGGTCATAGCGGAATACTGGGCAATGAGACGGCGGATGCCCTCGCTAGGTTAGGTTCGTTTTTAGGGGGCGATTTGATAGTTGGTCCTGACCCCCCAGTCTGCCACCTCTATGGCCTCATCGATGGATGGGTCAAGGAGGAAGAGCAGAGGCGTTGGGGGAACGGATCGGGTTGTTCTGTTTCTAGACGTTTATGGCCTGCTGTGGACGGTAAGAGAACAGATTGTCTGCTGGGCTTAGTTAAGGCCAGCTTAAGGTTGGTTGTCGGTTTTAAAACGGGGCAGTGCGATATTAGGTCACTGACGGGGATCTGGAATAGATCCCAGCCGGACTATTGCAGGGTATGTTGCGATGAGGTGGAGTTGAAGACTGTCGAACACCTCCTCTGTAACTGCCCAGCCCTTGGTAGCTTGAGGACCCTTGCCAGGGCCTTGTTTGAGAGCTTGAGTTTTGTGTCGAGAGCCGACATCAAGGCTCTCCACAGATTCATTAGCAGCTTGGGCTGGTTGAGAGGTGCTAGGGCGTCATAAGTGTAGTCACGCTCTCACCCTCTTTTGTTTTGTGTGTTTCTTTCTGTGTAATTTCTCCGATTCCCATTCTCCCCCCTTTACCTACATTACATCCTTTCATCCTATAGTCTCTATTTCCTTCCTTATCTAAGGACATTGTACGATGGGTCAATTTCGACCTCCGAGTACTGTACTTGTCGTAACCGGTAAGTACACGTCCTCTAACCTAACCTTAGGAAGATCTTCACTTTGTGTAAAATGCTTTTTAGCTCAGAAACCAATAGACGGATATTGGTATTGGCAAAAATTACCTCTGATGCTATTTCTGCTGGGATTTTTTTGAAATTAGTCCAAGACAATTCGTCATTAACTTGTGCAGGCTAATTTTTCAGGAAAACCTTGCTGGAAAACAAAAACATAGAGCAGATGGCGGAAAAAGTAACAAAAGATAATCTCAAGCGATGAAACAAAAATGAATTCGTTTGGAAACGATGGCAAATTCATTTAGAAATTAATTTATTTCTGTTTCATCGCTCCCATATAATACTTTGCCATATTTTCCGGACCAAAGTAAATGCTCTTTGACAAGTTGTAATCTCTCTTCCGTTTTCCCATTAGTTAAAATTTTGCAAGTTTTTTCTAGAAGATTCGCTTGTACAAGTCAACGACGAATTGTTTATAAACTAATTTTAATAAAAATCCCAACAGAAATAGCATCAGAGGATTTCAAGAATACGATTGTCTGTCTATTTATTTCTCAGCTGGTTTTCTTAGGTCTGTCACGAGCTTCTGTCATGTTTTTTTGATAAAAGATATTTGCACAAAGTCTAAACACTTTCCTAAGTTCTTCAATATCTCTCGCAATGATATGCCGTGATTTCACATGGTTTTAACAAATTTTTCCTCTTCTTTGACAATTTGCTTCCATTTCCTTTAAAATCTTTTTTGATTTTTTTGTAATTTTATATCAAAATGGAATTACTCTTACCGTTTCACATAAACACAATGAAAAATCACTCAAAAATTAAATTTACTGTGTAAAAAATTATAAATAATTCAAGTGTATCTATTATTATGATCGGCAATTTTTATGGAATAATCGGAACTTCGCTTTTTATTTTTAAATAAATGCATGTACCTGTCAAATTTTTCGTTTTAAAGATGTAGTCAGATGGAACTGTAATATAAAATACTTTTCGCTGCGTTTTCGGAGGCATTTTTGCACTTAACGTTTCTTTAATATTTTGGAATAAGGTGTATCTGTTATTTTGAGCAACTATGTACGTTATTTAAATCTTAAAAAAACTTCCTAATCCCACCTCCTTGTATCCAAAAACAACCTTCCAAATTATAAGATTTGAATTACATCGTATATATTATAAGTTTAATTCTACAATTAATTATAAGATTTGAAGTCATTAGACTACGTTGAGTGATGGTAGCGAGCTGGCTTATTAGTTCTAATCCTAGCGACTTAAATAAAAATTGTCATGGAAAGCTTTCCAAAAATTTATTGTCGATAAAATTAACACCTACAAAATGAGTGATGTGAGAAGCTAGATCCTAATCGCGACTAATGGGTTGTAAAGACCAATTAAGTGAGTGATATTATGAATTTAAGCTTACACATGTAAAATTTAAACTATTGCTAAAGTCGATTTATATATAAATATTGCCCTTAAGGTTCAATTAGTCGTGACTTAACCATAACTATATAAATCAGCTGTTTTAACCAACTTTATGGACATCACTGTTTTCGATTATAGGTGACTTACCATAATGCCATAGTCATAACGATAACCAAATATACCAATTGAATTTTGGTTTTTTGCCATAACCATAAACTGCTGTTTGCTGAATTTACTTACATGTATACACATTTGTTTGTTTACTTTTGTACTTTTGAAAAATACATATGTGCAATTAACGAAAAGAGCTGTTTATGGCTATGGCAGCACTGATTGCTGCTAAAAGTAAATTTACGGTTATGGATTATGTTACGACTACAGCGTTATGGTAGTCACGACTAATTGAACCTTTAATGATACCTTTAATGAAATAAGTAAGCATTTACACTTACCATTCTACCTGGTCCCAATCCACGAACTTTAACCCGAATGGTTTTCCAACCCAATTCAACAGCTTTCTAAATTCAAAAGCCGATTTATTAAAGAAACCAATTGAGTATAGTCTTTAAGAGAATACTTACACTTCCTATGCTTATAGCAGTGGCTTGGGCGGCTATATTTGTACCTTTACGCGTATTTTTAAAGCCCTCAACGCCACAGGACCGTATAAGGCGGGGTACACCTATTTAACCAAAATGTATTGAAGTCATTATTATTTAACTGTTACGTTCACCTACCTTTACTATCAGTAAAAGATATAATCGTATTATTGGGTGAAACACGCACATGGGCTATTGGTAGTTCATTAAATGGTAAGCCGTTAAATAATTGTATTGGCGTTCCGGCATCAGGGAAAAACTTTTCTTTCCTAAAAATTATACATACTTATACAATTATGTTCGACAATAATTGTCAACATTGACTTTTTTACTTACTTGCCCAATAAAGTGTCGATATCAACAGATTTTTCACCGGCAGTGCCTTCATCTTTGGCAGGCATCGATGCAAGCATTTCCTTACGATCTTCAGCTTTTCTTAAGGCTGTACTGGTGTGTACTGTAGAAGATTGTAATTTAAATCCAACATGTCTATAATTTTTTACCAACAATGAAGAAATAACACTTTTAAGAGACATTTTCTTTCGGAAATCGGATAAAATAAATTATTAAGATCTCTCAATACTACAAAACTTGAATTACATCACATATAAATGCAGATTTAACATATTAACCACGTCACAGGGTAACTCCGATGTTAATAAAATTTGAAAAAGCATACGACTCTTAAAAAAATAAAAATCAGAAAAGAAAAAATAAGTAAATAAATGTGGTTATTAACTAAATTGTCGTCAGTATAAACTTTAAATATTAGCACTTCATGCTACAAAATATTATTTATTAATTACAATTATACTGTAAACGAACTGAGGAACATTGACCATATACTCGGTGTAGTTTTATTGATCAGAGTTTCTGGTGAGAATAGAACCCATGACCCTTATTCTAAAATGTTAAAAAACTATGTTTCTTTGAAAATTACATAAAATTTCAAGAACATAATTTTAGAGTAGAATTTATTTTCCGATCGCATTTACCGGAAAGTAAATGAAAAAAATTTTAAAATTAAATTTAAATGAAAAGCAACTGCCATGATAGTATTCTGCTCCAATACCAAGTACAATAGAAAGTATTTTCTATTTACAAAAATATTTTTTAAAAAAAATTGTTTTACGTTTTAATAATAATTATTTAAATAGATTAGTTTTAAGTGTGGCATCTTCATACAATGGAGTTTGACATTGGTTGTCAAATTAAACACATTTGATATATTTTGTTATTCAAGTGCAATTTTGGTTTCACGTGTTTTGGTTGGTGTACGTTTTTATTTAATTAGAAAAATAATATTGAGGCATAATTTAAAATGGCTTTAAAACGTTTAAAAAGTAAGTAAAAAACAAAATTATTGAATAAAATATAAGAATAATGGTTTGTAATTAAAGCTAAAAAATCGAAACGAATGACTGGAAAACTGAAGCACAAAATAGAGAAAAAGGTACGTGAACACAACAGAAAAGTTAAAAGGGAGGCGAAAAAGAATCCCAAGAAGGGGAGCAAAAAGCAGAAATTGATTCAAATTCCAAACATATGTCCTTTCAAAGAAGAAATTTTAAAGGAAGTAGAAGAGGTGAAAAAACGCAAAGAAGAGGAACGATTGAAGAAACGCGAGGCTTTCAAAAATGAAAAAGAACAGAATAGATTCAAGACGTTGGAGGCGTTAGTAGATGATGCTGATATGCGTGGAACAGTGCATACAATAATGCATGAGAATGACACGGAGAATAAGGAGGTTAGTTTGGTTGACATTTCAGATTAAATTTCAAGCAAATATACATATTTACTGTCGTTTTAATTTAGAAAGAATATAAAGAATCTGGATCAAAGGAGCAATCACTGAAGCAATATTTTAAAGAATTCAAAAAAGTTTTGGAAAATGCAGATGTTGTATTAGAAGTAGTAGATGCTCGTGACCCGTTGGGAACTCGGTGTTCGGAAGTCGAACGAGCAGTCCGTTCTGCTCCCGGTAATAAGCGTTTGGTGTTGATATTGAACAAAGCGGATTTGGTACCGAAAGAAAACTTAAATGCCTGGTTAAAGTATTTCAGACGTTTAGGGCCAGTTACAGCTTTTAAGGCGTCAACACAAGATCAGAATACAAAACTAGGTCGGCGAAAATTTAATGAAATGAATTCAGAAAAGGCAATGCAGGGATCAATGTGCGTGGGCGCTGAGTTACTTATGTCCATGTTGGGCAATTACTGTCGGAATAAAGGCATTAAAACATCTATTCGCGTAGGTGTTGTTGGTATACCAAATGTTGGAAAGAGTTCAATTATCAATTCATTAACTCGTGGGAAAACTTGTTCAGTTGGATGCACGCCCGGTGTCACTAGGTAAGTTTATATAAATATTCCTATAAAAGATTTTCTGGAATTTAGGAAAAATATTGCACATCAATTTAATAGAAAAACATGTCGTAACATAAACATAGATTAAGAAAATATTCTTAAATCTCTATCGCATTAAAAGAATTTTATTTGCCACCACTGTTGTCAGGTCGACCAAATATTTTAGAAATCTATGCAGCATATGCAGAAATTTCAAATAATCTTTAAGGGGACTAAATTTGTTATGTTATAGCACAGGCAAGTTCTCTAGTTAGCAAGCAGCCTGGATCTGATTTTTGCTAGTCCATCTGCCATCAGATTACTCTCTACAACTAGATATACACGCTCTACTGTGGTGCTTCTATGTATTTCTTTTAGAGACGTCTGACAATTCTTAAATATAATATGTAAACTCCATCAATGATCTTAAAGTCTCCAGTCTTTTACTCGATAAAAGGCCTATACAGTAAAAACACTTTACTTATTTTATTAATATTGAAGTTACCTCCAATTCCAGACTTACAGTTGTACACAAATGACTTAAAATTACCTAATCAGAAGCGTTTTAAAAGCTAAGTAATCGAAATATTTCCCATTTAGTTATTTTCCTAATTAGTTTCAAATTTAGAGTATTACTCATCGGGCATGTCTGAAAAACATTCGATCAAATGTTAAAGACTTTAATTAATCATCAACGTTGCCGGTTTAAACTTAATATTAAATATCAGAAGTAGTTTACAAATTTTATTTAAAAAAAAAAAAGCTTTTAAGCGAATAAGTCAAATATTTAAGTGATTATGAATCATATAAAACCCAAATTGACAATAGACATTCTTAATTTATTTATTATTTTTCAAAAATGAAAGACCAATCGTATTCAGCTGCTTTTGTACTATACAAAAGCAATTTGTTGTAAAAATCGTTGCGCATTCAAAAAAGGCAAATTCAATTTACGTAAGTCGAAACTAAACTGGAGATTATCTTAAACTTGAATTTAATCTTAATCTCAAAAAATGGCCCTTATTGAAACGGCTAATCATTTCTACATTCTCTAAATGTTTAAATTCAAGTATTTCTCTAATCATAGGAACTCTTGAGACGCTTCACCAAGAGAAACAAATTCAGCCCCAGTTGATGATTTACGGCATAACTTATCACGACATCACCAAGCTTAAAAACGAAACCATTTGTTGACTCCGTCGGTATAGTTGGAATCTTTGCGTCTTTAATATTGTAGTCATTCAAGACTTTTTCAATATATTTTCTCGGTGATAAATAAAATATTTCATTTTCTCGTGTGATTTCGATTCCCAAATAAAGTTTCAAATCACCTAGATCAGTAATTTCAAATTGGGACTTCAAAATTTTAATTAGGTCATTGATTTTCATATTCTTCTTCGATGCGATGATAATATCATCAACGTAGATTAGAACGTAAGTAAGAGAACGTAATCGCCAGTGCCCCTCACATACCAACAAGGTTCTGCTTCTCTCTTTCTGAATCCCGAATCAATTAGTACTTTATTAATATGGAGATTCCAACAACATGCAGACTGTTTTAGACCGCACAAGCTATGATTCAATTTACAGACAAAATGCTCTTTTTCCGGGTATTATATATCCCTTCAGCTGTTTCATGTACATATATTTCCGCATCTATATCACCATAAAGAAATGCTGTTTTAATATCCACATGACGTACTTTCATATTTTTGTAGCTCGCAATAGCCAGTAAACTTCGAAATGTAGCTGGTTTTACAACTGGTGCAAATACTTCATCATAGTTTTCACCATATTTCTGAGAAAATCCCTTCGCGGCCAGTCTAGATCTATATCTCTTTTCCCCATTGATCAGATGTTTAAGTTTGTATACCTATTTGCAGTCTATAAATTTACAATTTTTGGGAACCTCAACCAAATCCCATGTATTGCTTTCCTCTAGTGCTCTTATTTCTTCCTTCATAGCTTTCAACCAATATTTACTGTCCGATCCAGACAAAGCATCTTCGTAACTTACTGGATCTGCCTCACCGCAGACCATATTTTTTAGGAGGTACGCCTTTGTTGCTTCTCGAAGACATTCTGGGAGTAACACCACATGTAACATGTGTTGTGTCTGATTCGGAAGATGATTCAGAACCACAAAAGTTATCGGTATTCATTACATCAACGTCACTTTGGTTTGGTGCCTCAAAAGATTCAATATCGTTACATACGTTTCTTGAGGTAGAATTCACATCACGATCATCAACAGCACCACCAATAGAAGGTTTATTCGTTAGTAGAACAAACGTGAACACAATCATTATGATATTTGGATATATTCTCTTTCTCTTTATGATTTAATACAAATAAATTGTTTTCAAGTAACCAGTGGTATAAATTTTTCCACTTTTAGAAATTTTGCAACCATCACGATCAAATCTCACCTCAAAACCAATATCAGTTAGTCTCCAGACAGATAATAAACTCCCATCTAATTCAGGAATGAGAAGTACGTTGCGAACAGAAATTTCTTTATTTTCACAAAATAATTTGCAATCTCCCACTCCGATTACTTTAACTTCAGAGCCATTTGCCATATATATCGTATCCGCCAATTTTTTTGAATTTGTAAAACACTTTTCTTCACAGCACATATGATTTGTTGCCGCAGAGCCATACCATTCACATTTTGATCTTTGTTCCATTACACCAAAACAGATATTATCGACATCTCTTATGATTTTCACACGATTGTTGATCCTTTCTTTATTTCTGCAGTCCTTTTATAAATGTCCCGATTTGCCACATTACACATAACATTTTGGAATAAATTTTCTTTTCTTTTGTGTCTTTGACGCAGAATCAGTTTTTAGTTTTTGCGCAGATTTTCTTTTATACTCCTCCACCAATTTATCTTTCACAGAATCTATAGTTAGATCATCTTCCGGACGTATTTCCAATGAGGATATCAAGTTATTATAATCATCAGGCAATGTGCCAAGAAAAAATGCAACAGTTTTGTGTTCTTCTAGATTTTCACCCAGATCACGCAAACGGTCAACAATTGACAAGAATTCCGTTATGTGGTTTTCCATACTTTGACCAGCAATCAATTTTTTCGATTACATTAGTCTAAGAAGACTCACCTTATTCGTTATATTTGCTTTCTTATGATGTTTTTTTAAAGTATCCTAATATTCCTTCGCTGTTTTTAAATGTTTTATGAATATTTTCTGCGACTCCTCAACACCAAGACCTATAACAGCTCTGGCGTTTCCATCTTGCGCCAACCACTTTGCATCACATGCTTCAGGAACCACACCGGTAACAACATCCCACAATTCCAGTAACAACAACTCCATATTAAATTTCCAAATATCATAATTGCTGTTCGTCAACTTAGAAACTGCGTAATTGCCGTATTCATTTTCCATTTTTCTTTTTTTCTCTTAATAAAATTCAAATTTTTCTTAAAATTTTTTTAAATTTCCAGAAGCGAAAAAAAAAAACGATTTTAAATACGCGAGTTTTATTGAGAAGTAATTTTTCTGTATTCTATTATACGTACTAAGTTTATAAAAGCATACTTAGTTTATAAATACGTAGACATCCAAAAGAATTGTATTATAATGTAACAGGTACAGTAGCGTAATAATAAGTACATACACTTATTGTATATAGGTAATCGAATAATATTACTAACACCAATTTCATTGTCCACACATTTTATAAATAATTCGCGGTAAACTTTATTTAATGTTATTTTTTCCCTCTTTTACTTTAAAACTTTTTTAATAGATAAAAAGTTAGTTACAATTTTGTTTGAAAGTTTTAGTCGTTATGTTTAAGCATAAATGTAATGGTTGACATTAATTGTAAGAATATTTTATCTACGGTTCTAAATGTGATTTTGATGGCTGAAAGTTAAGCTGTTTTTGACGGACAGGAACATATGTACATGGAATGTATCTGAGGAATGAATATTAAAAAATTAATGAATTTTTATTACTATTTCTTTCTTCGAGCGCCCTGGTAGTCTAGTGGGTAGTGTGCTGGACTATTAGTGTGAGGGTCGTGGGTTCAATTCCCCCTAGAGGCTCTGGTCTGTGATACTACACCGGGCATATGGTCGAAGTTACTCAGCTCGTATATGATTATAATATAATTTGTAATTGTATTGCCATTCTTAAATAAATAAATAAATAAAATATTTCTTTTTCAGAGCTATGCAGGAAGTAGAACTAGATTCTAAAATCAAGCTTATTGATTGTCCTGGTATTGTGTTTTCGAGTTCTGGAGCTAATCAAAATATGCCAGCTGTATTAAAAAATGCTCAAAGAGTGGGTGACGTTAAGGATCCTTTTACTGTTGCCGAAAGCGTTCTAAAAAGAGCTAGTAAAGAATATTTCTGTAAATTGTATGATATAACTGAATACGAGACATTTGAGGAATTTTTTGCAAAAAAAGCTGCTAGAATGGGTAATTTAGTAAACAATTTAAATGCTTCTTGTTCATAATTAATAATAACAATAATTGCTTGCTTGATGTAGGAAAATTTTTAAAGAAAGGAGTACCAGATGTTGTCGCCGCAGCGCGTAGTGTTTTAAATGATTGGAATACTGGAAAGATAAAATATTGTACACATCCACCGGAAGTTATCGAAAATAACGACGTCCATGTAAGCGCCTCTATTGTTCATGCAGAGGCTCGAGAATTCGATGTAGATAATTTCGAAGCGATGGAAACAGATATTTTGAATAACTTTAATGTTAAGAATGATGAAGTGATGGAAATAACATCAACAGGTCCAGTCGAGTATAAAGCTCCACAAGATGATGAAATTGATGAGGGAGACCAGCATACAATTATCGACGAAACTGAAATGCATAGTAAAGGAAAGAAACGCAAGATAGATGAAGACAGCAAAAAAATTAAATCGGATCCAACAATGGATTTAGAAGGTACATCTTTTGTTAACAAAATAAAGAAAACTTTTGAAACTTACTATTGTTTATATTTGCAGGAAATCAAACATTAAATAAAAACATAAAAGAACAGTTAAAGAAGAAGAAGAAACAAAATGCACGTAATGAAAAGAAAGTTTCTAATATTGCAGATGTTTTGGATAACTTCAGTTTAAGCGCGTCAAATGATGACAAATACGATTTTGACAAAGACTACGTTATTGAATAATTTTTAATACATATAAAACTATAGTTAAATAATATGTTGTCATCGAAAATTTAAAAGTACGTAACATCACTTTTACAGGAGAAGCAATAAAACGTTCTAAAATATTATATCGTTAGTACCATTCGCAAAGACGCTAAGTTCACTTTATTCCAAAATTGAGATTTTAATGCAAAACGGAAACATTATACAAAATACATATTTTACAACAACAAAAAATGTCATTATGTAGTTTAAAGTTGGTGTAATTTTATGGTTTACAAAAACGCTAAATCCACAAAAATTCGAAAAATGTTAATAATAATAATTAATATTATTAGTTATTAATATTAATATTATTATTATTTTGTAAAAATAATTGCGTTTAAAGAGTTTACAAATTTTAAAAACTGAAAAAGCTACAATTTTTTTGTATCTCCTGTAAAATTTGAAAAATGGGACTCAACATATTTGCAAATGAGACTAGCGGTATACATACTTCATATGGCACGTCGTTTGGAATTATTGATATAAAAACGTTATTTTTGGTCGCAAAAACCTAAAAGTTCGTAAATGTTAGATAACCTTTCGAATCATAATCAATCAAAAACTCGATTTTGATTTTTTTGATGATACGTACTTTTGGATTTTCGACGACGATGTATATTTTTATTTTATTTTATTACTCAGTCGATTATTTGTTTACTTTGCTTCATTAAAAGCTGGAATTAGAAATATGTATATATGGGTGCTCCAAGAAATAAAACAGATTTTAATTTTTACAAAAGACCAAACTAGCGGCCGTTGATTAATATACGTACCCAATTGGTCATTATAATCTTTCAGTTAGGATTACGACCTAGCTTCCCACACCATTTATGTTGTGTGCGATTTATCCACAAGTGGCGGGACCTACAGATTAAAGCCGACTCCAAACGACAAATTTTTTGTTATTAGGCATTTTTATAATTAGAGATGATTTATTTTGGGCCGAATTTTGGTTTAATTGAAAAACCTCAATGAATATCCACATGAGAAAAATTAAGTTGCTTTTGACAATATCAACTCAAATGTCGAACTGAACGAAACATTATGAAATAATATAATGTGCCATTCTCCCTCCCCTTACCAACATGCCGATTATTTGTCCGATTATGCGTTGAGCGCAAAAAATTGAGTTAATATCCTTTTTCTTTATAAAATTACCGTTATCATGAAAAATTTTGTAATTTTATTAATCTGAATGTCTGGACTACAGAGTGTAAATATAAGCAAAAAAAAAAAAAAAAACATATATCTAATATATTCTTTTTAAGTTTTAAGCCCATACATATCATACAAATGCTTGTCCGATTATGCGATGGAGCCACTGTATGTATATAACATGTTAATTTTTGTTTTGGAGCGAGTAAAACAACTACAACTTCGTCATCGCTACCCATGATTCGGACCTCTTATTGTTATTCTTTGTATGCCTCAGCCAAAAAACGTACTGACTTCGATTATATTTTGAACTATATAGATCTGCGTACCGTAAAACACATATGGTTTACTCTTTACAGCGTATTACAATAAATAAATAATGTGTTTTGTGTTTGTTTTGGGCAATAAAAAAAATAAATTTTAGGCGGTATGATGTTCGCTGGGTTAGCTAGTATTTATATAAAAAATATTCTAATATATAAAATTCTCGAGTCACGGTGTTAGTGGTGAAACTTCGAAATGAATCGACCGATTTTCATGAAATTTTGTGTGCATATCGGGTAGGTTTGAGAATTCGACAACATCTATTTTTCATGTCCCTAAATGTTAAGAGAGCGTGTCAAATCGTTAAAATTGAACATTTGGGTATATATTGATCGTAGACGAATAAAATTTGGTAGGTAACTTCGTAGAGCCGATATCGATAATTCCACGAAAATTTGCGTAACAACCCTCGTTCTTTAAGTGATACCTATAACTCTTAAACTACTGAACCGATTTTAACCATTCTTCTTTTATTCGAAAGTTTATCAGGCTTAGATGGTTTAAAAATTATAGATCAGCACCAGGATGTTGTGTTATATTTTCTTGTAGTTCATGTCTCAAACACGTCCACGTTTATTTATTCTTGTTTAACTATCGGTCATTGGAAATAGTTTTTCGCTCCCAGATTATTATTGTATTTGACAAATAAAGCCTTAGGAATTATGATAACTATTTAATGCACTTTCTCGTTACGATGCGTATAAAACTGATTTTAGGCAAGCACTAAACATTCTCAGTGATGTGGGTTGTTTGTGTTCACAAATATGTATACCTAGATATTCCATATCTTGATATTTGATGATATCGTTGTTAATACGAAGGAGGCGAATGTTGGTAGATTTTTCACGCATATTTTATTGTCGTCTATCTCTAATTTAAACCTTATTACTTCTCGTTGGTCACACCAAACGATGACAGGGCTTCCTCGACTTGGTCCTTCCAACGGATACAAGGTCGTCCTCTTCGCCGACTTCCGCAGATCCCCGCATCAAATACCCGTTTCGCCGGAGCATCCTCCTCCATTCGAACGACATGGCCGAGCCAGCGCAGCCGCTGGATATTAATACGCTGCACAACATCTATGTCGTTGAGGAGCTCATACAGCTCACTGTTAGATCGGATGCGGAAATCATCGCCAACTCGCACAGGACCGAAGATCTGACGTAGGACTTTCCTCTCGAATACCCTCAAGGCTGCTGCATCAGTTCTTAATAGGGTCCATGCCTCTGCGCCATAAAGAAGCACGGGTAAGATGAGCGTCTTGTAGAGTATTAATTTTGTCGCACGAGAGAGGTCTCTGCTGCTCAATTGCCTATTGAGACCATAATAGCACCTGTTGGCAAGAGTAATCCTGCGTTTGATCTCCAGACTGACATCATTTTTGGTGGTAACGGCGGAGCCAAGATAAATAAATTCCTTGACTGTATCAAAAGTATAGTTATCGGCCGTAATCTGAGAATCAATACGCCGCACGTCTCTACTTGTCGACAACATATACTTTGTTTTGCCCTCATTTACTGCCAGACCCATCTTCTTAGACTCCCGTTCAATAGCACTAAAGGCAGCAGTAACATCTCGCTTGGTACGCCCTATAATGTCGATGTCGTCAGCGTACGCAAGCAATTGGACACTTTTTTGAAAAATAGTGCCATTGCGATGCACTCCTGCCTTTCGCAGAACACTCTCCATGACGAAGTTGAAGAGGTTGCATGATAAGGGGTCGCCTTGTCTGAAACCTCGCACGGTATCAAAGGGTTCGGAGAGGTCCATTCCTACCTTGACGGAGCTGCAGGAATTGCTCAACGTCATTCTGCATAGCCTTATCAGCTTCGCAGGTATACCGAGCTCAGACATTGCGGCATAAACACGATCCCTTATGGGGCTATCGAAGGCTGCCTTATAGTCGACAAAAAGATGGTGTGTGTCGACTTGTTTTTCGTGGGCCTTTTCCAGGATTTGGCGCAGTGTGAAGATCTGGTCTATGGTGGATTTGCCAGGTCTGAAGCCGCACTGATTAGGTCCAATCAGTGTTTTGACGAGTGGCTTCAGTCGTTCACACAATACGCCTGTAAGAACCTTATATGCGATAGGGAGAAGGCTAATACCCCTGTAGTTGGCGCAGATTGTGGGGTCTCCCTTTTTCAGGACAGGACAGAGGACACTGAGGTTCCAATCGTTGGGCATACTTTCTTCTAGCCATATTTTGTAGATGAGCTGGTGCATGCGCCCTACCAACTCATTACATCCGGTCCTAAACAATTCAGCGGGGAGGCCATCAGGACCTGCCGCTTTATTGTTTTTAAGACGCGTAATCGCGACTTTGACCTCTTCATAGCTAGGCGGCGGAATCTCCACGCCGTCATCATTGATCGGGTTCGGAACATCATCTCTAGAGGCGGTATTGGTGTCGTCATCGCCTTGTAGCAGAGTAGAGAAGTGTTTCCTCCACAACCTCAGCACCCCCTGCGGATCTGTAACCAGGTTTCCGTTCTCGTCCTTGCAAGAAGACGCTCCGGGTCTATAACCCTCGGTTAGACGCTTAACCTTCTGATAAAATTTTCTAGCGTCATTCCTACGTCTATGCATCTCGACTTCCTCACGCTCACGCCTTTCCTGCTCCCTTTTCTTGCGTCTGAAAAGGCGTCTCTCTTCCCTTCTCTTCTCTCTGTAGTTCTCGACAATGGCTCGCGTAGCAGCAGACTGCAACGTCTTCTTGTATGCGGCGTTTTTCGCTGCAGTTGCCTCGCGACACTCCTCATCGTACCATTGATTTCGTTGGGGTGGGCGCTCGAAACCAAGGACTGTTTCCGCAGTAGTGCGCAAGGAGTGGGAGATGTTGGCCCACAGTCCTCCAATGTCGTTGAGATTAGGTGGGGATCGACGGAGCTTATCAGAGAGTTGAGCGGAGAACGCCTCAACTGTCCCTTGTGATCGCAGCTTCCTGACATCCAGCTTCCGCAGTGTACTAGAGCGCGCCATCCTCGAGGCGCTAATGCGCAATCGAAACTTGGCTGCGACAAGGTAGTGGTCCGAGTCAATGTTCGGACCTCTAAATGTGCGCACATCTAGTACACTGGATACATGCCTTCCGTCAATCACAATATGATCGATCTGGTTGGAAGTTGATCGATCGGGGGACATCCAAGTGGCCTTGTGGATGTCGAGATGTTGAAACCTGGTGCTACATACTACCATGTTACGCGCCGCGGCGAAATCGATCAGCCTCATACCATTGGAGGTAGTGTTCGCGTGGAGGCTGAACTGTCCGACAGTGGGGCCAAAGATACCTTCCCGCCCGACCTTTGCATTAAAATCCCCGAGGACAATTTTTGCGTCATGGGCCGGGCACTTATCATATACGTCCTCGAGTTTAGCGTAGAAGGCATCCTTAACCACATCGTCCTTATCTTCCGTCGGGGCGTGAGCACAAATCAGGCTGATGTTGTAGAATTTTGCCCTGATGCGGATTGTGGCTATTCTTTCGTTCACAGGTGTGAACCCAGAGACAAGGTGGCGAAGTCTCTTATTAACCACAAATCCGCATCCAAATTCGTGCTTATCAACATGGCAGCTGTAGTACACATCACAAGATGCTAGCCTTTTGCATCCTTGCCCTATCCATCGCATTTCCTGTATGGCAGTGATGTCAGTCCTACATTTCTTGAGGGCATCCGCCAGCTGGGCGGAAGCGCCCACCCTGTGAAGGGTGCGGACGTTCCAAGTGGCTATTCTTAAATCGTTGTCCTTTGAACGTTTGCCGTGGTCGTCAACTTTAAAGGGGATCTTTTTGGAATTATGTACATTAGTTTTCATTGGAGTAAAGTTTTTACGTGGTGGGTTCCAAGCCCTACGCACAACCCAAATTTAACGTCCAGGGGATTGGACTTCGCTGCATGGATTCACATTTGTAATCGTTATTCAGAACCAAATTTTTTTATAGGCCTGATGAACGTATGTTGGCTTATTGGACGTAAAGCCAGAATTCGAGCCCCAGGCCAGACATCAAAACAAAATACAAAAAGTATTTCTGGCAAAAACTCTGGGAGTCGACTTTAAACTGTAGGTCCCGCTACTCATGTATAAAATTAACACATACCACATATATGGTGTGAGAAACTAGGTGAATAATCCTGACTGAAGGGTTGTAAAGACCAATTATTTATATTGCGTCACTTGACGATGTATAAATGAAATTCATTTTGGTTCAATGGTCGTTTCTCGTCGAAGAATTTTGAAGTGTGTTTGTTGTATGAAATCCTCCTATACTTCATTGCTAATCCGTTTTCACTTTTAGTGATCGGTTCTATTTAAGCCTTCACGCGATATGTAAATACAAGATGATAAATAAATGTTGCTGCGGGAGATTGCCATTTTATTTTTGAATGTATGATGATGAAAACTTGTGTTTCTCACTTTTATTCATGGTTATCTCGACTGATGTTTTATATAAAATGATGTACAATGCTTACTTCTCAGTCAGTTCTCTCTGCTCTGTGTGTGTTTATACTTGAACTATTTCATGATGGGAAACTGAATAGTTTAGATAGATGAGTAGACTAAGCCTTTATAATAATTTAGAAATTTTTATTTTTATTTCATTCTGTAAAAAAATATTTATTCTATTTTGATATGTATAATGACTTTGCGTTCATTTTTAAAAAGAAACTGCTTGCCATTCTATTGCATTTTATATGGCAAGAGAAGAGATACGTGGAAAAAGAGCAGATATTGTTGCAGTATTTTGATTGGAGCACTTTGCGCTTGGTTAATTTGTAAATGCATATTTGCATCGCTTCTTATACCGAAAAAGTTGGAAAACACAATTCTCGTACCGTTAATTATATTTGTTGGTCAGTATTTGTTGTTGGTTAATTGTTGGTTTAATCGATGTGTATGTTCGGATTTATTTGTGCAGCGATAGGGTATACTATCACGGATGCCATAAAATGTATAATTCTTACAATCTTTATATCTATGATGGGCAAATCTGGTCGTAGCTTCTTCAGAGCTTTAAGTTTTGCATTCATAATATCTGGTACGTAAGTCAATGTGTATAGCTTTATGTGTGTTTTATAGCGATTTTGGAGATTTTTATTTAAAAGGCCCTATTAGTAATCTTTCAAATAACTTTGGAGAGATAGTAAGATCATATTCTTGTTCGAAAGTATTAGCGATCAACTTAACACGTACGCGATTCGATTTGATGACTATGCCATTCCGCAAAACCTTAGTCCGCATGAAGGACGATATTAAAGAAGTTCAGGATACTTTCAATGAACTTAAAAGTGTTACAAAAGATTTACATGAAGAAGTAATGGGCGATGATCTCTATGTAAACGATTTGGATGAGGAGGATATATCAAACCTTAATACCAGTATACTAAAGCGTGATAATCCTTCCTATGATGCCGATTTTGTTGAAAACCGATACAAAAATAAATTTAAGAAACGTTGTTTTCTTCAATTGGATAACGGTAAAGCCCGATGTAAAAAGGCTTTCGTGAAAGCTTTGGAAAATTGCTACGAGAAAATGCCGTTTATTATAAGGACTTTACTTTGCTGGCCCTTTAAAGTAGATTTTATATGTAAAATCAATATATTCGGCAATCCAGAGAAGGTATGTGATCCTTCGGATGCCATACCGAAAAACTTTGGAGAAACTTATGTTGAGTTAGTGGGAACAGAAAATCAGTTGTCTGAAGACAGTTCTGATATTAAAGTCAATTACACCATTTTGCGTCCAGACGAAATGCCTGAATTAAAGTGAGATAAGTAAAAAGAAGTAAGAGCAAAACGTAAAGCATTCTTTAATTATAGGTCAACTGAGGAGACAGCCAAAGCGGTTGCAAAAGAATTTAAAACTCGCAAAGACTTTTTTAGTGTGATTCTGAAAATATTACAGCAGTTTTTGGCCATTATGATGTTAAAGGTTATATATGGTATGACAATATTGTTTCTTTTATTGTAATCCCCTTTTACTTTGATTAACTTTCATGCCTCGTAGATGTTGACCTTAAATAATTTATAATATGTATGTAATGTGCTTACGTCCGCTTATGTAACACTGCAAATGCGTACACCTAATTATGTATGTATGTATATGTGTTCTTAAGAAACTTTTCAACAAGTTTCGTTAAGCTTAGCTGTTCGTACTTTACTTAAGGCCTAACTATAATTTACTATTTCGACTGTCCAAATTTAACGAAAAGGCCGTCAAAAATAAATAGCTGGTTTCCCTAATTAAATTGCCATTAATTTCGTTATTTACTTAAAGATTTTTTTTTTTTTGAAAGGTTCTCCTGTTTTGTAAACAACATTTTGTGATAAATTTTAATATGCAAAATTTTGTAGTATTAACCGTTTGTACTCGGTACCGTCTCGTAAGTTACCCACCAGGAACTCGACGCTTCTTTTTAACGAAAACGTACATCCCAGAAACGTGATATTACACAGGATAATTTTATAACCAACTAAGGAATTGTAATGAAATTAATTAAGAACACATATTTACAGAAAAAAAAAAAAAAAAATCAAAAAAGTTATATTACTTAGCATAGTGACAGTTCTTTTATAGTTCCACGCAAGAAGTGTAACATTATTTTTTCGATATGCCACTGTCTTTTTGGATGAACATATTGGTTTAACATAAAATTGTAATTTTTTTCTTTTTGTGGATAAAAAATACTTTGGAAATAACTAACGGTAAATTACAAAAACAGAGGTCTTTTCTATACGAGACTTTATTACGAACTCAGATCTTGCACATTTCTTCTCTCGGTTACCGGATTTATCTATTATCATAACAGAAGACCACTTAAAAAACTACATACCATACATAGTATTACATGCGTAACAACAATTCTTATTATTAGCAAACTTCATTTGATTTCTTAATAATTTATATTAATTGTAGCTAGTTGTAAATACCATAAACTTTATAAAAGGGATCTGGATTACGACAACGTTTATATAACGGAGTATTTCAGACATGTGGACCAAAATAGAAAATCACTGGGCAAACAACCACTGCTGCCGCTTAAAAAGGTAAGTTGAAAATTACTGTTTAAAAATACTCGTTAATCGAAACAATGACATCCTTCCTATTCATGACTGCGATTCCCATTTGTTTTATTCTGAAACGGAAATGCGTAGCACTACGCAATTTGTAGTGTATTGAAACAGATTTGTTATTGTAATCGTTCTAATTTTTTGACTACAGTTTGATAAAAATAGATTTTATGATTAAGGAAAAGCAATATAATTATGGATAGTACTGCAAACATGCTTTTGACTTTGTGTATAACGTCAAGTAACGTAATTCTATTTATTTTTTAAATATTTTATATTATCATTACAATTCTTCACTTAGGATTACGACCTAGCTTCTCACACTACTTATTTTGTGTGTGGTAATTTTATACATGAATGCCGAGACATACAGTTTTAAAGTCGACTCCGGACTCAGTTTTTGAGAAGCTTTTAATGGCAATTTTATTTACTCTGAGAGTCTTTGCCATAAATCTGCTGAGAGGACCTTGCCGAAGAAATATTTTCATTGTTAGTTTTTGATAAAATAACTACATACATACATATATAATAATACAAAAAAAAAATATTTTTAAATAAAATAAAATATAGTGTGCTAGACTATTAGCGTGAGGGTCGTGGGTTCGATTCCCACCAGAGCCTCTGGTCTTGTGACACTACACCGGGCATATGGTCGAAGTTACTCAGCTCGGATATGATTATAATATAATTTGTAATTGTATTGTAATTCTTAAATAAATAAATAAAAATAAAAAATAAATTTTTTCCATTATAAATATTTTTTAAAACTTGATAAAATTATTAATATTAAAATTAAATAAAATTAATTACACTTTGCGACAAAATAAAAAAAAAAAAATTAAATACACCCGGCTAATGACATAGTGTAGGTTGTAAGTTTTGTTGAATAGATCTCAAAAATATTTTTTTTTTACATTTCTCGAACCCTCCAAACTTTTTTTATTTGATAAAAACTGTTTTTTCAGACTTCACGCACAAATTTCTGGATTACTCAAGCATTTCGATTTCCAATATTTACATCTTGTTGAAAAGGGGTTTAATATGTTATGAGATTTGCGTAAAGTCTAAAAAAACTGTTTTTGTTCAATAAAACAAGTTTGGAGGGTTCAATAAATATAAAAAAGGTATTTTTAAGTTCTACTCTACTGGATTTTACAACACGACAATGTCCCTTGTCACGAAGGATGGTTACCTACCCTTCAGAGCACTGACCTAAACGTTGTTAAAAATGTTTGGGCGTTTATAAAATATCATAGAAGACAGGCGGTCATTGATTCAAAAGGCGGTATCAGAAAGTACTAGTTAAGTTTATTAATAAAATATTTAAAATAAAAAAAAAAAATTAATTAATAATAATTGAAAAGAATAAAAAGTGTGTAAATAATTTTGACAACTTATAAGCATATTGTTATTTGTTTTTTATTCAGTACAAAGAATCGTTAGCTTTTCCAAGTTTATTTTATTTACTTCCGCATAATCCAAGCTAGGCAATAGTAAATAAATTTTTCCAAAATTTGCTTCCAGTAAAAAGCGTTGAGACCTTTTTAAGAAAAACGTAAAAATGCTCTTCTGTGTAAATACTTTTGACTACTTCTGTATAAAATAATAAACATAAATTCACGTAAATACATACAAAGTAACGCTGCTCAATTCAATTAAAAAGGAACGTTTTTTCGGCTGAATAATATCATCTGCACTTTCTGAACTTGCATTTATATTTTGTTCACCTGCTGAGATCTTTAAAAAATCTGTAATCTTGCTTTGTTTCCTTATCCGTTCAAAGTTGTTGTAAATTTCTTGATGTGGTGATAGACAATTTTGTAGTGCCCTTTTGAATTTTTGGCTTCTTTCAGCGCTAGGGTCTGCATCCAAGAACAATAATTCCGATTTTTTGGCCAAGTTTAATCCTAATTATTTTAGTGTCAAATTATTAACTTCATTATCTTCATCCGAACTAGAATCGATATTATTCACTTGCTTCCACAACTTCTTGTTCCCCTATTTATCTCACATCTATCACAACTACTGCTGGCCATATAATTGTCCAACATCGATTTAATGGTGTAATTTTCAGTTCTTTCAGCGATTAGGACATGATATCGATACAGTCTTTAATTGAAAATTGCTTCAAAGCTTCCATTTTCAATAGATTTCGAATCAGTTATGTCTAAAATACATTGTAATGATCTTCTTATGTAATAAGTCTTAAAAAAAATTGTATTGTAGATAGCGGTTTATGGAAATTTTTATAATCGTGTTAGAGCGAAATCGTGTTGTGGGATACCATGTTGTAGGAGGAATACCTGTAATCCGAATGAAGACGAAGAAATATTCATTATTAATTAAATAGATTTAATATTCTCCAATTAATGTCTCAGCATAAAAGGCGATGTATAAGAATTGTATTTTCTAATATTTTTTATTAATAAAAAAATCAATCGTGCTTATTCATTTGTGTTGAATCTAAATTTCTTTTCCCCTTAACTAATGTAGTTCGAAACAAAAAATCTTATCGATGTCCAGAGTTCATGGAGACGATCGAAAGAGGAAGTACAAGCTCTAATGTTCTACTTGCTACAATTTTTCTTTGAAATCTTGTCGGGCTGTTTCTTTTTATTCCTTGATTACATTATAGTTTCTGTTCTCCTTATTATACGAAATAATTCGGAAATGTCATTTATTCAAGAAGGTGAACATACCATACGTTTTCATGTAAGTTAATTAATTTATCTTTTTTAATTTGCCAGATACGGGTTATCTTACACTTTTTTCTTTTACCGTTTACGTTTTTCTTTATACCATTAATAACACATCGACGGCTCCATTCTATAACATTCTAAGTCGAAAAAGTGTGTTTTGAGTTATGAGCTCTCAAAGTTTTCACGCGCCATAGGACTATATGTAGAGTATAAGTAGAGTTATCCCTATAACTTCGGACCGGTTGGACGCATCTTAACCAAATTTTGACAGTATTTAAGTTAGAGAACGTAGAATTTAAAAATGCCAGAACTTTAAAAAGTACTTAGAACGTTATAGAATGGAGGCGTCGATATGTACGTCATAACATTAAGTTTAAATTGTCGATTATACAATAAACAAAAACAATATTTATTTGCAATGAATATTCAAAATTTTATATTTACATTGGATAGGATTGGATATTCGCCTAAAGTATAAATAGTAGCAAACAATGTCATACTGACCGGCTTCATAAAAATATTTATAATTTTACTGGATTTTTTTTTTTGAGCAATTTTTGTTTTCCATAATTATTTTTTGTTTTTTTTTCTTCGTTTCGCTATTGATTGATTGCTGATTAATATGAATATTAAACATTGGTTTCATACTCATGGATTTATCAGATTCAGGGATCTGGCCTAATAGCACGTTTGCTGAGGAATACGATGGGAAACTTTAACATGCATGAAACTGTTTATACCCATTTAAGTAATGAGGCATGTCTGCCCAGGCCAACGAAATTACCAAATAGGTGAGAACTTCTCATTGAAATGTAAATACGTAGGTAATAAGTAATTATTTTATTCTTTTTTAGTTTCTATATGAAATTAATTGCACTTTATATGTTAGTGATATTCCTGATCTATGAGAGCAGTGTATTTTTGCGACTCCGGCGAACCATTTGTGGGTATTTTTATCGCAAACGTGAAAAGAAACGAATATTGTATTTGTATAATTGCCTATTGAAAAGAAGACGTACCGTAAGGGAGGCGATGATGAGAGATGCAAAATATAATGCTAACAATCGCAAAATACGCTTAAAAACAAACATTTTCCTGGTAAATCTAAACACACATACATTTATCTTTGAAAATTTATCAGAAAAGAAAATTTTAGATATAAAATATAGTGCTATGGCTTAAAAATCATATTATTCTGACATATCTATGCTAACACTAATTGAAGGAAGGAATCATCTACAAACATCTAGATTTAGCTAATATGAGAGGAGTCACAATCTATATGGGCGACTTTAGGTTACTCACATTTCAGGAGCTTTAATGGGCTTATTAGACGTAAAGCGATGGTTCAAACCCCATGTTAGAGATTAAAACGAAAATATAAAAAAATATTTCTTCAGCGATTTCCTCGCAGGAGTTTTCTAGCAAAAACTCTGAGTGTAAATGAAACTGCCATGAAAAGATTCTCAAAAATCTGTTGTTCGTAAAATAGAAAATATTAGGTAACGCACACAACATAGTAAAACAACACAACGTCAAAACCAAAATTAAAATTTAAATCATTGTTAATATCCATGATTCTTATGGTTTCATATAATTTTAGGACACATCAAAGTTATTAAATTCTTTGTTTTAATTGTTTTATTACTTTTTCACTCAGCTATGTATTTTTACGGGCAATGTACTACATTTGAATGTTGTAAATGATAATCGGAAGATAAATGTAATGAATTTGGTGAAGTTGTTTTACGTATCACTGCAAATACTATATAAAATTATGTTCTTTGCTTCTTGTGCGCCTAGTCCAGTTGGACACACCAATCGATGACAGGGTTTCGCCGACTTTCGGAGATCCCCGCATCAAATACACGTCTCGCCTGAGCATCCTCTTCCATTCGAACGACATGGCCGAGCCAGCGCAGCCGTTGAGGAGCTCATGCTGCTCACTGTTGGATCAGATGCAGAAATCATCGCCAACTCACACATAACCGAAGATCTTACGTAGGACTTTTCTCTCGAATACTCTCAAGTAGAGATGAGCGATCCAGTGATTTTTAAAGAACGTTGTTCTCAGTGAAAGTGATTTGTGATCACAGTTTTTGATTTTCAAAAGAAACACATTAAAGAGGAACAAGTGTAAATACAATAATGACAATAACGTATATTATTAAGTCGTAAGAAAGAAACAACTAGATACATACTATGAAAAGACTACTAAACAAAATCAAAGTGGTGTAATCAATGTTATTATTTTTAATGTAATTTTTTTTTATATGAAGTTTGACAATTAAGTTTCACATAAAGTTCATGTATAAAAGACAAAAGTAGTTACCAGTGAATTATCAATCACCGTTATTAAATCACAGTTTTGAAAATATCGCTCATCTCTACTTTCAAGGCTGCTGCATCAGTTCTTAATAGTGCCCATCACTCTGCGCCATAAAGATGGACGGTAGGTTTTGCCGCACGAGAGAGGTCTCTCCTACTTAATTGCCTGTTGAGACCATAGTAGCACCTGTTGGCAAGAGTTATCATGCGTCTGATTTGTAGACTGACACCATTTTTGGTGGTAACGGCGGAGCCAAGATAACTAAATTCCTTGACTGTATCAAACGTATAGTTATTGGCCGTAATCTGAGAATCAGTACACCGCACGTTTGTACCTGTCGATAACATGTACTTTGTTTTGCCCGCATTTACTACCAGACCCATCTTCTTAAACTCCCGTTCAATAGCATTAAAGGCAGCAGTAACATCTCGATTGATTCGCCCTATGATGTCGATGTCGTCAACGTACGCTAGCAATTGGACAGTTTTTTGAAAAATAGTGCCATTGCGATGCACTTCTGCCTTTCGCAGAACACTCTCCATGACGAAGTCGAGAGGTCTCATGATAAGATGTCGGCTCGTCTGAAACCTCGCACGGTATCAAAAGGTTCGGTTAGGTCCATTCTTACCTTGGCAGAGCTGTAGGAGCTGCTTAACGTCATTCTGCATAGCCTTATCAGCTTCGCAGGTATACGGAGCTCATACATTGCGGCAAAAACACGATCTCTTATGTGGCTATCGAAGGATGATAAGAACCTTATTTGCGATAGGGAGAAGGCTTATACCCCTGTAGTTGGCACATATTGTAGGCTCTCCCTTCCTCAGAACAGGACAGAGGACACTGAGGTTCCATTACATCCGGTCTTCAACAATTCAGCGGGGAGGCCATCAGGATCTGTCATTTTATTGTTTTTAAGGCGCACAATCGCGACTTTGACCTCTTCATGGCTAGGCGGTGAAATCTCCACGTCGTCATCGTCGATCGGGTTTGGAACATCATATCTAGAGGCGATATTGATATCGTCATCGCCTTGTAGCAGACTAGAGAAGTGTTTCCTCCACAATCTCAGCATCTCCTGCGGATCTGTAATCAGGTTTCCATCCTCATCCTTGCAGGAAGACGCTCTCCTCTGTTAGCCGCTTAAGCTCTTGATAAAGGATTTTCCAGCGTCATTCCTACATTTGTACATCGCGACTTCTTCATGCTCACGCCTTTCCTGCTCCATCTTCTTGTGCCTGAAAAGGTTTCTCTCATCCCTTCACCTCACTCTGTAATTTTCGACAATGCAACGGTGTAGCGGCCGACTGCAACGTTTTTCGCTGCAGCTGTTTCACAACACTCCTCATCGTACCATTGATTTCGTTGCGTGTACGCATGGAGGCTGAACTGTCCGACAGTAGGATAAAAGATACCTTTCCGCCCGACCTTCGACGATTTTGGCGTCATAGGGCGGGCACTTATCATATACGTCCTCGAGTTTAGCGTAGGCATCCTTAACCACATCGTCCTTATCTTCCATCGAGGTGTGAGCACAAATAAGGGTGATGTTGTAGAATTTTGCGCTGATGCGGATTGCGGTTATTCTTCCGTTCACTGGAGTGAACCTAGAGACAAGATGGCGAAGTCTCCTATTAACCACAAATCAGCATCTGAATTCGTGCTTATCAATATGGCAGCTGTAATACATCGCAAGATGCCAGCCTTTTGCATCCTCGTCCTATCCATCGCATTTCCTCTATGGCAGTGGTGTCCGTCCTACTTTTCATGAGGGCATCCGCCAGCTGGGCAGGAGCGCCTACCCTGTGTAGGGTACGGATGCTCCAAATGGCTATTCTTAAATCGTTGTCCTTTAAACGTTTGCCGTGGTCCTCAACTTTAGAGGGGATCTTTTTAAGGTTTATTGTTGTGGTTTTCATTGGAAGAAGTTTTTATGTGGTGGGTTCAAAGCCCTACGAACAACACAAATTTAACGTCCAGGGGATTGGAGTTCGCTACACGCATTAATTAACATCTAGCGGGTGCTAGAATGCCATCCAGGAGGGGCCACGAGGAGGCTGCGTGTCAACTTGAATACAGCAAGACATGGATCGTCCTGGTGGTCGCCACGTGGACCACAGTTAGAAACTTTGCCTTGCTTGCATGCATTCCATCCCTCCTATTATATTTAAACTCTATCCATTATTGAATATAAGTTTTAATTTAAATGAATTTGATATTTCATTTGCGAATTAAAATTTTAGATTTTATAATAAAATATTCTTTAAATTTCTTATTTATTAGAAATTACGTTTTAAATGGCCTCAGTACTTTAATTGGCTGGCTAAATTTAACGTGGGCAGACGGAAATGCGTTATATGTAATGAGTTTGAAGGTATGTTAAATAAAGACTTTAAGTAAACGAAATATTGGTAATAAATAATTTGTTTTAAAGTTAAAATTTGAGAATTTTAAAAATGTATATTGGAATTTTTGGTTCCTTCTAGAGAATATGGAATGAATCTGTCATCTTCGAACGACTTTTGACAATGACTGCATGAACAGAACAGTATGAGAAGCTTTTTAATTTAATTGAGACAAACAGAGACAGAGCTAGTGGGTATTTGAACTAAAAAAGAAAATAAGAACTGTAGGGGTTGTGTGAAGAGGTTTCAAAAACTCTCCACTGCCTAGAGTCACTAATTAAGAGTGTCATTGCAGGAAATTAATGCATTTAATATTGGTTGTATAAACTGCAAATAATACATCGAACGGAAGCGGTTTCCGAAGCAGAGCTGATTCTTGTATTATTAATCCCACATGTGAAAACAAGAAATGATTTCCTCCTCTATCTCGATATTTCCGCTATTACCGATTAATTATTTTAATATACATACATATGTATGTACAGTAGCGAGAAAATATGCAACTAGATACCATATTATGTTCAACACCGTGTTTTGTCTTATTTACAGAATTGTTGTGAATATCTTTGCTTTGGGGGCCGACGAATGTAATTTAACTTATCGAAGCCAAATAAGTTAAACTTTGATTCATAGCTCCACAAAACTTAGGCCCACTGCTCTTCTGACCAATGCAGATTCCATCCAGTAAAGTCAAGCCGTTTTTTTTTATTAACCTTACTTATAAGTGGCTTCTTGGTTGGACTTCTAGATAATAAATTTGCCTCTCTTAATCGGTAGATTTACGATGTCGACCACTTCTGGCTTTCTTTCCACGTTATTTGCCTGATAATATCGCAATGAAATACAACAAACCGTTAATTTGTTGATATTAAATTGATGAGCAAATTCATTGATTTGCCTTCTTCCAAAGCACTTATGATACCAAATTCGCTATCTGTTGACAGCTGTTTCTACTTTAAAATAGAAAAATTTGTCATTAAACTTTTATTTTAATTAATCTAGTTGACCTATTTTAACTTTATCGCATTGCGTTGCATTTTTTCTCGCTAAATTTTTTAATTTTTTTTATAAATCTAAAAAAATTAAGTATAAAGAGAAGAAAACAACGCTTACTGATGCTTATTAATAAAATTTAAAAATCAACGAATAAAAAGAAAAACAAAAATGGAGTGGAATTGGATAAGGTTCGAGCCTCGATTGAATATCATATGACATAGCGTTACGTTTTTTAAACTTAACTTTAAAAGTTATCGGCAAGATGATCCTACCTCTATGTTATTGGGTACTCATAATAATGAAAAATAATTTATCTGCCCGTTAAAATCCTCCCTTAAGTTAAGTTGTAATAATAGCACAAAAAGTACATGAAACGTAGAATAAGAATAAATTTCCCTTTGATTAATTTTTTTTTTTTGATTAAAAATACAATTTTCTATCCGATTTTAATTTACATACTTCGGTGGAAGAAGAAATGTTTCTCATAAAAAACTATATATTTTATCTAAGCTTGTATGATTAATTTATTTTTTAATTTTAATTAATTTTTTTACTTTATAGATTCGAAATTCACTGTTTGTAGAAATAGAAAATGCGGGGTCGCTTATTGCGGCGATTGTTGGACTGAGATGGATAATTTTTGTTTGGTTTGTAATGATATTATATCAGTGGATATTATATTGAACTTTAATGACTTTTTCGAAGAGTTTTCGTTTGCCTAGCTTAACTTTTTCTGAAGGATACAAACATAATCACATATCAGATGAGTTAAGTTATTCTCTATTTATTTTGTTAAATTTTTGGAATAAGCTTTCACATTGAGTTCTAAGTCTTTTTAATATTCTTAATTAATCGCAGCAATACCATGCGCGCTTAATATTTTAATTGAAAGTAAACTTATTGAAAAAAATTTGTCGTGTCGCTGTTTATTTTTTTTCAAAAGGTTTATATTCAGTGTAAAACTGTTCTTGTTGGACTATTATAACTTTAATTTTATAGCCTTTGAAGTTAAATACCATCGAGCTAAACTAGAAAAGTGTGATTGCCATTCATAGTCGCTGAAGTTCGGCTATTCTGTATTATTATTTAGCACATTCATTCATTCATGGAATTAATGAATTGATTTAGTTCTAAATAATTTATTATTTAAAATAGTTGAATTAACATTAAGATTTATTTATTTGTTTTATGTATTTTGTAATATTGTACTATGTAATAACATAATATAAATAAAATTTTTCTAGATGAATTGTAAATTTAACATTTTTCGGAATGTATACAGTGGCGGCAAAAGTCTAAGTACCCCAATATATTTTATCAATTTCATGAATTTTAACCAAGAATATTTAAAAATAATTGATGTCTTTTATTAATAACTACCAGTACTTATTGTACGCATTGCTACTCCACCAACTAAAAGTAAATATTTATATTGTCTATTTTTCAAAATTAAATACCAAAATTTTCCAAAATTAAAATGTTTCAAATTTATGATTGACATTTTACGGGAATGAGTTGTACTAAATCTTATTAAAATCATATATGATGTAGCCTAAAATGTCTGGTTTTTGTCTGATCAACACATGATCAAATGCATAGTTTACGACTTTATTCATTTTAAATAATTCTCGGTGGCTCCACCTGTCGAAAATTGGTCATACCAACTAAGAAACCTTCCCCGGCTCATGCGCAACAACTTTGCTAAAGATCATAACATGATAAAATGCATAATTTACGATTTTATAAGGTACATACAAACAAACATTCATTATTAATAATTTATTTATATTTTTTTGTTTTTACTTACAAAACTACAACCTACAACTACTACAAAACGCGAAATACCCTCGAATTTCAAAAAAAGCTGAGACCCCGTATTAATTAAATCGTCTAAAGATTAAAATATGTTAATTTGGCATTTCTATTACGAACAACCCTGAACAAAAAAATTTAAAAACCATTTTTTTTTTACAGAATATCCTTAAAAATGGACATAAATGATCGTCCTTGGACAAATTGTATACACTGTTGTACGCGCCTTAAAAAATCCTTTCTTATGATATAGATATTGTATATGTTGGTAAGGAAACAGATCCACAAATTAACAAAATATTCAAAAAATAGACCCTTTTTCAAAATGGTCCAGCTCACGAGAGGTCGAATCTGGAGCCGAAAATATTTGAAATGTTGTCTTAAAAAGTCCAAGGGTTCATTTTTACAGGGGTACATCGAGCACGAATTTCGCTTCCATACAACTTGAGTCGCTCTAATATACATATGTACAGTGGACAGCAAAAGTCTTACCACTCCAATATATTTTGACAATTTCGTCAAATTTAGCCAATAGTTTGTATAAAAAATTAAGGTTTTTATATTATTAATTTATTCTGTTTTATTATCAGGCATGTCATAAATTCCGTTTGGAATGGTTTTGATTCCGTATTTGTAATTCCGATCGATTTTGTTTTCGGTTCTTCAAATTCCGAATGATTTTGTTCATTCCTAAAAATTATAAAATTGCTGCGTTTCAAATAAAGTATGGTAGTGCATGACCAAAGAGAAAAAAACATAATTGGTTTTGTGGGTTGTATAGACGGCATACAAGTACGGCGATTAGCATTGTCAAAGAACCAACCGATGGATTATATTCAACCGGAAAGGTTACAACAGTCTTAATGTTGCGATTGAAAGCATATGATTTATACATGTTTAATAAATCCCTTTTTATATTTTATAATTCATTGTTACCATCGCTTCCACTATACAATTAATCTGCTCCTTATTTTCATTTGCGTTCCTTAAATAAAAAAAAAAATAACATCAAAACAATTTATAACTTACATGTTCCCTTCTTGTTCCCATTGGCAGGTGTCGGGAATTAATTCTACAAAATAATTCTTAGGAATAAACATTGGCGATGCCAAATATTTATATGTTTGTGAATTCACTCCCAAAAAAATTTTTTGGTAACGATTCACAATAGGAAATGATGAAATTTGGGAATTTTTTTTATGGGAATAGTTATTTGCGATAGGGGTGTAATAATAAAATAAACCATTTCACCTTTCAGTTTAACTAAGTTTTATTAACACTTTTCTTTAATAAATCATCAGAAATATCAAAACTACTTTGATAATTTGAAGTGGTTTCATCCCGAAGAAATTTTTCGTTTTCTAAAAACTCTACTTTCGGAATTGAAACTACTTTCGATCGGAAATGCGTTCTGTGACATGGCTGTATAAAACGAACAATTTTTTAATGTTTTTCATAAGTTTCAGATGACTCCATAGGTACAAATTTATTTTACAGGTTTTGATTAAGTAATGTAAAGACTTTAATTTTTAATGTTACGCTGAATGAATTGTTTTCCCAAAAATAATAACTTCTCTGATATCGACATCATGAACTTACCGTTATTTATTATATTCTGTTTTGATAACGTTGTTTTCATTTGAAATAATTATATGGTACATGTTAAATTTTTAACAGATTTATCTAATAAACTAGCAGATTGTACCCGGCGTTGCGCGGGTTATAAAAATAACAATAAATAAAAATCCTGTTTCGAAACCGGCTTCTTAAAAAGGCAATTTTTCAAATTAATCGGCAACTGGTTTATCAAACAACTCAGTTTGTTGAATACTTTAAGTCCTAAATATAAATGCATGCAATTTGCCCGTTTCTCGCCCCTTTTCCCCTTTGTCGACCCCTTTTGGACCAACTTTTTAAACAACACCTCCAATAGCTATTTGGGAAACTTAACCAAGCTAAATCGTAAAAAAGACCTTTAAAACCCATAAAATACCGCATTTATGCATAAAGTACTAATTTTTGCCTTTTTTTCCCTTTGGTTCATAATTTTTAAAAGATTTATAGCCTATAATCTGCACCGACAAAAGCTCGATCAATATCCCAAATTTCAAGAAAATCGGTTCAAGCGTTCAGGCGTGATTCGGTATGCACTCAATTTGCCCGTTTTTGGTCCCTTTCCCCCTTTTTGGACACCTTTGGTTCAACTTTAGAAACGGAACACCTGCAATAGCTATTTGGGAAAGTTAACCATACTAAATCGTAAAAAAATACCTTTAAAACACATAAATTACAGCATTTATGCATTAAAGTATTAATTTTTGCCCATTTTTTCTCCCTTTGTCCCATTTTGTCTCCCGTTTTGGTCATAATTTTGAAAACATTTATAGCCTATAACCTGCACCGACAAAAGCTCGATCTATATCCCAAATTTCAAGAAAATCGGTCTAGATGTTCAGACGTGATTGGCTAACAAACAAATAAAAAAAACAGACAGTAAGATTTATAATATATATTAGGATTAGGATAACCTCCACGGACAAAAGCCCGATCAATATCCAAAATTCCAAGAAAATCGGTGCATGCGTTCAGGCGTGATTGACTAACAAACAAAAACAGACTTACAGAGAGATTTATAATGTATATTAGGATTAGGATAACCTGCACACAATTTGCGCGTTTTCAGCTTCTTTCCCCCTTTTTGGATTCCTTTTGGCTCTACTTTAGAAACGGAATACCTCCAAAAGCTATTAGAGAAATTAACCAAACTAAATTGTAAAAAAGTACCTATTCCTATTTTTTGCCCATTTCTCCCATTTTTCATCCCCTTTGGCCAAAATTTTAAAGGATTTATAGCATATAACCTGCACAGACAAAAGTTCGGTCTATATCCCAAATTTCAAGAAAATCGGTTCAGGCGTGATTGGGTAACGAACAAAACAAAAAACATTTTGGAAACCTAACTAAGCTAAATCGTAAAAAAGTACCTATTACTATTTTTCCCCATTTCTCCCATTTTTTCTCCCCTTTTGGTCAAAATTTTGAAAAGATTTATAGCCTATAACCTTCACGGACCAAAGCCTGATGTATTTGCTAACAAACAAACAAAAAAACAGACTTACAGAAAGATTTATAATATATATTAGGATTACAATCGAAAAAAATTTTAAGTGCAAAATATATTATTTGGCATAAGTATAAAATAATATTACTACATATAAACAGTTAAATAATTTTTCTTTGTGTGAAAATGATTGAATTTCAGGTAGAAATTTCCCATGGAATCCAACTTTCGTTAGTAGGAAGTACCCAGATTGAATTATTTAGGGAAAATGAGCATTCACTAATGTCTATAGCAAACGAAATTGAGAGATCTAAGACGATCGTACAAAATTATTTGGGAGATCGAAAATCATACGGCAGTAAAAAACGATGTGATAGAAAGCAAATATTGACTGACCGCGATAAACGATCAATGAAGCCATCACAAATAATTTAAGTTGTACCCAAATGAAGTCGGAGCTGGGACTAAACGTAACCAAGAGACGAATTAATCAAATTTTAAGTGAAGATCTAGATGTGAAAGAACAAAAAAGGATACTCTAACTACGATTGACCCCTAGACGCTAGGTAGCCAGATTGGCTTTCGCTGAACAATACAAATTTTAGGAAGAGGAGTGGTGTAGTATTATATTCAGTGATGAAAAAAAATTCAACCTTGATGGACCAGATGGATACAAATATTATTGGAGAGAAAAAGGAGGTGATAGGCGGATCAGAATAGCACGTAATCTTCAGGGATAACTACTTATGTGGAATTACTGGCCAACGTCTTCGTTCAATATGCTGCAGAAAATTATGGAAACGCCCTTATACATGTAGCCAAAAAGACTAAAGAATTTTTTGAAAAAAAGATATAGCTGTTTTGGACTGGCCAGCAGTTAGTCCCGATCTAAATCCTGTCTAAACCCTCGTGGATTTTTAGTGCCGAAATATACAAAAGTGGAATGACTAATAACTCTTTAAAGGATTGAAAGAAGCTTTAATAAAAAAAATTGGGCGAAATTCCCCAAGCTTAAACTCTAATTAATAAACTCTAAGCCATTTCGGTTAAATGAAGTAATTAAAAATCGAGGAGGACACACGCATTATTAAAATGTATGTCTTACTTGAATATATTTAATTAGCTTTAAGTTCTGAATTTTTTTCTTATTTTGTACCATATAAATATTTCCTTTAAGAATTTGAATTAACTAAAAAAAATATTAAATAAAAATAAACAAACTCTGAAAATTTTTGACTTTAATTTCTTGTTTCTCTTTACTACAGTCTAACTCGGTTATAACGAACTCCGTGGGACCAGAAATCATAATAAACGGGGAGATGTCATAGAAGAAAATATAAAATACAAATATTCATTAAAAACAAAAAATATTTTTTTCATTAAAAACCAAAAATATGTTTTAATTCTTTTTATCTATCAGCTGATTAAAGATGATGAGTTGTAATTTATTGCCGCCACATTAAATAAAAGTAAAGACTATTGTCACATTTCAAAATTATTTTAGAGGGTTCGTTATAAAAAGGCAAAATGTATGAAATTTAATTACTGGGACCATTTAAAGTAGTTCCTTTTAGACGCGAATTCGTTATAAACGAGTTCGTAATAAACGATGGTTTTGATGGTTGGTATGAAAATTGTTATTAAAACGTTGGGACTGGAAGATATGTACGTAATTAGGACTTTGTGCAAAGTATTTTGTCCAAATATATTGTTACAAAAACCAAATTTTACAGGACAGCCATTTTTCTACTTCTCTCTGTTTTCGCTTGCAATATCAAAATGAAAAAGAATTCCGGTGGAAAAGTTCAAGTTTTTCAACAAAAACGTATTTTTGACGCATACAATAATTTCATACACAACATTTCGTAGATGCGTGTGTAGAAAATGGCACTTACGATATCGTTTGTTAGTGTTAGAAATAAATTGAAACAAACCACTAATATGGTTTTATGTATTTGTTCATTATTTTTTAACTCATAATGGTACAAAGTAATAAAAAATTTATTTAATATTTAATAGAAGCATGAATTCATTTAGAAAAAACAATAATTAGTGAGTTAATCTTCTTCGCCGCTTTCATTTATCATGCCTTTTTCGCGTACAGAATATTTTAAGTTTAAATACAGTAGGATCCGTGATGGTCGGGACCGGAATCATTCCGGATAATCGATTTTCCCGGTTAATTGAGTACCAATTTTGGCTAGTTTCTTAATAGATATTTTTATAAGTTAATAAATTAATATGTACATATTTATATAAAAACTAAATGATTGATTTTATATTGTACATACATATGTACATGATTCAAATGAAAAAATAAAAATTTGTCAGAACATTCCAAAATTATAGAAAAAAATTTTTGCTTATAATCACGGATAATAGAGGTAATTACGGTTAAACAATGCAGAAAAAGTTAAGTTACAAATTTTGTAACTTAAAGGTAAAATTAAAATTATTTATAGTTTTTTAGTGGAACTGTTGGAGTATCCGTAAATGATTTCAATTGATTTTGATTCTTTGTCTAATAAAGCTATGCGAACTGTGTAGTTTAATTGTGTTTGGTAGTAATAGGTTTGCAAAGTACTTCCAATTTTCAAACTCTGAGTGGCATATTTTAATATCGTTATACCTCGATGGATTAGTTCGTGCATTGCGAATAGTTGTGGGCCATTCACTTGGCACCCAAGTTGTACGCCTGCGTACAAATGATTCAATTGTGTTATACACAGAATCAACTGACATCATTGTATGACCGGGGAGTAAATGTGTTATTTTAATTTTTTCAACGAAGTTTTATAAATTTAAAACATGTGTCAACATAGCTAATACAGCCTTGTTGCGGTTTTAACCAGTGCAATTGTCGCAATATAGGGCTATGTCTATAACTGTCTTTCTTTGGTCTACGATTATTAAATACATAGGGCTATGGAAGTTTCATTGCAGCCTCGCTTACCATCACGCTCACCCGGGGTAGGTTTTTAAGTTGATATAACCAATTTCCGACAGGTGGAGCCACCCGAAATTACTAAAATTGAATTACATTGTAAACAGTGCAGTAACATAATCAAATGTGTTATGATCTTTAGCAAAGTTATTGCGCATGAGCCAACGAAGGTTTATAAGTTGGTATGACCAATTTCACACAGGTGGAGCCACTGAAAATTATTAAAAATAAATTAAATCGTTAACTGTCTATTTAATCATGTGTTGATAGGACAAATACCAGACATTTGTGATGAGACCTATTTCTGGATGAATGGATGAAAATGGACATGAGAGCGATGTTATACTACAGACATAATGACATTAATAGGTCTTCCAAATTGTGTTGATTCAAATGTTGTAACGTATTTTTTATTCCAATATAGACTCAGGTCTCGTTTCCAAAAAAATCGCATAAATTGAATTCGCATAAAACGATACTCTAGCTTCATATAAAAATTAATGATTCGTTCCAAAATCCAGAAAACCCGCATAAATTCAAATTTTAATTGAAAAATCAAAGGAAAATCGCATAAAAAAATCAACAAAAGTATACTTATTCATTTTTTTAAACAATAAAAACAGAAAGTTCTAAAAAAATAAACAAAAATAAAATATTAATTCATTATTTACAGAAAAGAACAAAATGATCCAAAAAACAATCCTAATATATATTATAAATCTTCCTGTAAGTCTGTTTTTTTTATTTGTTTGTTAGCCAATCACGTCTGAACATCTAGACCGATTTTCTTGAAATTTGGAATATAGATCGAGCTTTTGTCGGTACAGGTTATAGGCTACAAATCTTTTCAAAATTATGACCAAAACGGGAGACAAAATGGCAAAAAAGGGAGAAAAAATGGGCAGAAATTAATACTTTAATGCATAAATGCTATAATTTATATGTTTTGAAGGTATTTTTTTACGATTTAGCATGGTTAAGTTTCCCAAATAGCTATTGCAGGTGTTCCGTTTCTAAAGTTGAACCAAAGGGGTCTAAAAAGGGGAAAGGATCCAAAAAACGGGCAAATTGAGTGCATACCAAATCACGCCTGAACGCTTGAACCGATTTTCTTGAAATTTGGGATATTGATCGAGCTTTTGTCGGTGCAGATTATAGGCTATAAATCTTTTAAAAATTATGAACCAAAGGGAAAAAAGGGCAAAAATTAATACTTTATGCATAAATGCGGTATTTTATGGGGTTTAAAGGTCTTTTTTTATGATTTAGCTTGGTTAAGTTTCCCAAATAGCTATTGGAGGTGTTCTGTTTAAAAATTTGGACGAATAGGGGTCGACAAAGGGGAAAAGGGGCGAAAAACGGGCAAATTGCATGCATTTATATTTAGGACTTAAAGTATTCAAAAGACTGAGTTGTTTGATAAACCGGTTTCCGAATAGTTTGAAAAATTGCATTTTTTAAGAAGCCGGTTTCGAAACCGGATTTTTATTTATTGTTATTTTTATAACCCGCGCAACGCCGGGTACAATCTGCTAGTAAATAAATAATAAACTGAAGTTTTGGAATTGGTTCGACGTCATTTTCATTATTACATACCTATCACGTAGTGCGTACTTATGTCGCGATTAGGTCAACAAATTTTTAGAAGGCTTAATTGTTACTTTCATTGCTGGATATGTAGTCTGTTGTAACTTTGTGACTTTGGGTTTGTAAGTTGCCAATGCAACTCATGATATCCGGAAAACAGATCAGTCTATCCACGCTGAATCTTCAGTGCTCTTTCGGTGTGTTGCTCCATACTAAGAATAAGACTTTGTAAATCATTAACTTTACTGAGGATATCACCAATTTGTTTTGACTTGAATTGTACAACACTTTCTTCTCTTTCTTTCACTATCTAAGTTTTTGTCATTATCGGTCACTGAACTAATGACGTCGATATCGGTCAATGGTTCGTCAAGTAACAGTTCTTCTACATCATCCTGTTTTAAGCGAGTCAAATCTATCTCTCCCAGGTCAGGAATCAAAACGAAATATGAAAAAAAATATTTCTTCGGCGATATCCTCTCAGCAGATTTCTGATAAAAACTCTGAGAGTAAAAAAACTTGCCATGAAAAAGTTTCTCAAAAATCTGTCGTTCTGAGTCGACGTTAAACTGTAGGTCCCGTATAACATGCAAGTACCAATGCCTGGTAACATGCTGAATTAGATTCCTTAAATTTCTTAGGGCCATTATTACAACTTTCCGTTAAACTTGGGTTTAGTTAAAGGCACCTTTAGCTAAAGGGAGCTATAAAGTTACCTTTAACTTATTTACGTTATTTCAACTTATAGATAAAATTATGTAAAAAATAGGGCAGTGCGGGAACAATGTAGATAGATAGCACTGCTCAATTGAATAAGATTTTGTTTAAACGCAGTACTGTCTACGGTTTTCGGTTTATTGTTGTATATGCTCACTTTGTTTATATTTAAAGTTGCCAGTATTGAAAATATTATATAATTTGGCTAGTTCAAATATAAACTTAACTTTAAAAGTTACCGGTAGGATGATACTCCTTTAGTTTAACGCTCACTTCTGCCATATCGTCCACTTATAATAATGAAAAACAATTTATCTTGCCGTCGTCCATAGTCTAGTAGGTAGTGTGTTGGCGTATTAGATTTAAAGCAAGGGTTCGATTCCCAGGCCAGACATCAAAATCAAAATACAAAAAGTATTTCTTTGGCGATTTCCTCTCAGCAGATTCCTGGTAAAAATTGTGAGAGGAAATAAATTTGGCATGAAAAGTTTCTCAAAAAAAATCTTTCGTTCGGAGTCGACTTTAAACTGTAGGTCCCGCCACTTATGTATAAAATTAACACACACAACATAAGCGGTGTGAGATAGTAGGTCAATAATCCTCACTGAAGGGTTGTTGTAATGACCAATTATGTATGTATGTAATTTATCTTGCCATTAAAATCCTCCCTTTATTCGACTTTAAACTGTAGATCAGCTACTCTCGTATAAAATTAACGCACTCAACATGAGTGGTGTGAGAAGGTAGCCGTAATCCTGACTGAAAGGTTGTAATGATCAATTATGTTTGTATGTAAGTCAATAATTTCAGTGGTCAATGTCGACAAAATGAGACACACCAAAATGACTATATCAGTGGTTCAAACCTGGCTTAATTTAAAAATGATGCTATAATTCCAAAAGTATCACAACATTTTAAAATCTTTAAAAAATTAAAAAAAATTTTTTTTTTAAATCCGAGTGTATGACCGGATTACGGTTTATGTACAATTTCAAAGTTGTATACAAATAATAAAAAACGATGTAAGCTAATATAAGACTTTCTTAAGAGTTCCCTTCGCCGTCGTAATAAATGTCTTTAACACACTTCATTAGTTTTCTTCCTGGGCCGTTATTAGTTTTATCTTTGGTGCATATAATTGTGTTTAATTATAGTAAATCAATTAGTAAATTACTGTCTATTGTATGTTGGCTCAAATTGTAGGAAAAAAGTCAATTAAAAAGTTTTTACAAATTTCAAACTCCGCATCTCAGCGATTAGTATTTAGGTTACTTGACACTGCAATGTTATGATCAGCAATATTCGTTAAATTTAAGTTAAACGCCTTTTTGGTTCCGTTTTGAAACCATACAAACAACCACTTATACACTTATTGGGCCTTTTCAGCATCAATGCAATATAAATGATCAATAGGTAATAAATTAGAAAATAAATTATGTTTGTTGGCAATAACGAACACAAGTTTCAATTTATTTAAAAATGTAAAATAATTGCCAGAGTACTGCAGTTATAAATTTAATGGATATCCATTATTGCAGGGATGAGGTGGAATCTTGCTTCAGTACTAGACACAGAGACCTGCGCCGATCGGCTGACAGCCGGCTAAGCCGAGCCGCCGACAAAATTTAAAAGCCGCCGCCGCCGAAAATTTATTCGGCTTGATTCGGCTTAAATTCAGCCGCCGTTTTATGTATGTAAGAAAATTAAAATATATGAAAATATGTTTTTAAAATTGTATACAATAAACTTTAATTATATATAAAATATGATATTTATATTTTTGTTTTACTAGACTAAATACATTATTGAAGTTTTTTTGTTCATTTTGTGATAATAGAAAATTGTGATTAATAGAAAAATTTTTAATTTTTTGCTATGGAAATTTTGAACACCCTTTCTTGTTTTTGGTGAATGTGGTAACACTTTTAACTTTACGTTAAATTTTTTAAAAGACAATAATTGAAATGGAGAACCAAAGAACTACAAATTTCAATAATTCATAAATAAATTCATCTGATTCCGTTGACGACCTTGCAATTTTTAATGGTATTGATTTCCCAAAACAATAATTGAAACTCCAATTTTGAATATTTATTTCTGATAATTGTTTTGTAAGTGTTATAAAATGCGAAATAATTTCAGGTTTGGAGTTTCTGCGTCGACATCAAACCTTTGTAACTATTTACGTGCTCATGGTATTGACGTAAAATCGAAAAAATTTTAAAATTCGAATTCCAAAATAAAATCCTTATTTTCAGGAAGTTCTAAAAATGCAGATTCCGAAAAATTTACTAACACACGTCTGATTGTGCAAATGTGCTGCAGAGATCTAAGGCCCTTTAACATAGTGGAGCAACCAGGGCCATTTTATTTATATCATTTCGGATCACAACATACCAGTGTTGCCACCTTGTGTGTAATTACACATATTGTGTGTAATTTTTGATTCTGCGTGTAGCATTTGTAATTAGCTCCATGTGTAATTTGTGTGTAATTTTACTTTTTGTTCTAACTTTTTCTTTAGTCGTTAATTTTTAATAATCGATTTGCTAACAATGATTATTTAGTAAATTTACTGCAATTTTTGGCAAAACCTCTGAGAGTAAATAAAATTGCCATGAAAAGATTCTCAAAAATCTATCATTTGGAGTCAATTTTAAAACAGTAGGCCGCAACACTCATATACAATTAATGGACACACATAAGTGGTGTGAGAAACTAGGTCGTAATCCTGACTGAAAAGTTGTAATGACCAATTATGTGAGGCTAACGTTTTATACATGGATTTACATGTCTTTTTTGTTCTTTAAATAAATGTTGTATGCATATTATTTAAATAAATAAAAGAGCCGCCGAAACTTTACAATATTTCGGCTGACAGCCGACTTAAAGCCGCCGCCGAACCTTTTCAACTTTAGCCGCCGCCGCCGACAAATTTGCTCGGCGCAGGTCTCTGACTAGACACACTTCGTCTAAATTGCACAGAAAACTCGCAAACCAACTATTTTAGCAGCATCGTATGGACAACTTTGATAATGAGCCGTTCTCAATTGCGATTGTGTTATGGGTAGGAATGCCAAAAATCGCTCGTAGAAAAGAAAAGTATGACACTTCTCACATGGAATTCTCTCTTTTTCTATTGTTTAACTAACTATTTATAGTTCCTTCATATCATATCTATTGGTAGATTTGTCCAACTTTTCGATTAATTTTCTGCTTAATTTAAGGGAATTGTCCGTTTAAAGAAACTTCTGAACTGATTGTCGAAACTGATCAATTCGATATTATTCTGTAATTGTTATACATACATACAGTGGGTGACAAAACACACTTGAAACTTTTTCAAAAATTTATTTATGTGTTCAATTAGACAAAATTGAAAATTGCAGTTCATTAGTATGCATAAAAATATAAAAAAGCTATATTATTATTGAAGTGTTGAAGCCTACTCCAAAAAGATGAATGCTTACAGTTCTTGACTCAAACATTTTTTTAATCATTTTGAAACTTCTGAATTGTTAAGTCCATATTTATTACATATTGTTTTTTTTCAGAAAATTTAGCATTTTTTATTAATAAACAGCAAAAATATTTTGCGAATTTTTTAAGAATATTTTTAATTTTTAGTGCATTTTTGAAAAAGTTTCCATTGTTTTGTCACCCACTGTATGTTTTGGCAATTGCAATATTTAAATTTTTAATTTTTTCAGAACTATATACAAATATTCTATTTTGACAGGAATCTTTGGCATAAATTCATCTAAAATCTTCTTATGCACTGAGTTTAAAAAAAGATTTAAAAAAGAAGCTTATAATATTTTGCTTTAGGTCAATAACATTGTACATACAAAAATATTTATATTGAAGATTGTTGTTTTTAACTTAATTCAAATTAACCGATAATTATCATTACAATGGAAAAATATCATCTATATACGGACATAAATACGCATGTACAGTGCTGTTAAATAAAATAGATTCACCATGATCTGACATCTTTGAAACCAATAAAACATTAGAAAAACGCGATTACTAATTTTTATTTTTTTTATAACATAAATAACATAAAAAACATCGAAAGTAAAAGAACTATATATTCACCAATAATCTTCAAATTAGCAATTTTTCACTGTTCACAAAAATAAATTCACTAAATTTGGTGTTCTAAAAAAATTATTTTTAGGATTAAACTAAATATTTACAGTTTGTTTACCACAGTACTTGGTACAATAACTCTTATTTTTAATTACTGCTAAGCACCGTTTCGGAATGGAATCAACAAATATCTGACATGCTTCTATTGGAATATTTTTCCATTTTTCGTCTACTAAATCTCATAACTGTTCTTTATATGAATGGTTTTTTCCTCGGAGAACTGCTTTGATAGTTTTCAATAGATTTTCGATAGGTTTTAAGTCCGGCGACTATGCCGGCCAGCTCAATACCTCGACGTCGTTATTCTGAAACCAATGTTTTGTTCGCTTCGATGTGTGTTTTGGGTCATTATCTTGTTGAAACACCCTTAGGTCTTATCAGGGAAAGGAAGAAGTTGGTCAGCGCAAGGGCTGCACAATAAAAGCACGATTACCCCACACTGGAAAACCATCCAGAAAATTTGATGAACGAAGCTATATCCTTGATAACAATAGATGATAGCTCCGTTAAGCTAACAAGGAATGGGGAGCCAAATAACCTATATCTACTCCTAGCAAGAGACGGGCACTGGCAAAGAAAGTGAACGACGCTCTCCTCTTCCTCAGTGGACCTACATCCACGGCAGAAGTCGTTAAAAGGGAGCCTCATTCTCTCGGCGTGCCTACCCATGATGCAATGACCCGTAAGCACGGCCACTACAGTCGAGATAACATCACGACCGAGACTAAGTAATTGGTTGGTGCGCCTTCCATTCATCCTGGGCCAGGTAAGTCTAGCGGTGGAGCAGGACTCCTCATTTACCCAGGATAGGTTGGCGTCCCGAAGGAACCTCCGCGCAATGGTAAACTTGACCGAGGCAAGTGGCATACCCATCTCAATAGAAGAGGATTCCGGAAGGAGCGCACCAGCTCTGGCGAGCTCGTCGGCCCTACAGTTTCCCGGAATATCACTGTGCCCGGGGACCCACACCAGAGAGACCCTGGTGAAGCGCCCCGAGACTAGGTCGAGACAGCGACGACATTCCCTAACGATCCTAGAGTTGATCACGAACCCTGACAGAGATCTTATCGCAGCCTGACTGTCCGAAAAGATCGAGACACGACTGAAAGGAGCATCGTTAACGAGGATCCATTGAGCGGCCCGGTAAATTGCCATCACCTCCGCCTGAAACACACTGCAGTAGTCCGGCAGACGGAGAGAAATATTCAGGTCCAGTTTCCAAGAATAGACGCCGCTTCCGACCCCAACCTCGAGTTTAGAGCCGTCAGTATATATATCCAGGATATCCGGGGGGACGATCGTATCAGGATTCCAGTCAGCCCTACTCGGAATCAGAAAGTGGAAACATCTATCAAGACAATGTTCAGCAGGGAAAAAGTCCATGTTACCAGGGACCACCGGGTCAATCTCCAGAATTGTGGCGTGACCAGAAGGTACAATGTGCCAACGAGAGAGAGCATTAAGTCTAGTCTTAGCATTGTGAACAAGGCTTTCGTGGGGGTGGTGCGTAGAGCACCAGTTATATGAATGGCGGCAGACCTTCTGACCTTGTCAAGAAGTTTGACGTTGTATTGTCTGTCCAGAGCAGTCCACCAGAACACAGCACCGTATAACAGGTTGGGTTCGATGACCACGGAATATATCCAACGCATGATCCTTGGGCGAAGACCCCACCTGGTTCCGACCGCCCTACTGCAGCAGTAGGCTGCACATGCCGCCTTACGTGCTCTAGCAGCCAGATTCGCCCTCCAGTTCAGTTTGGGATCAAGGATCAGGCCCAGATATTTAACCTCGGGACTCAACGTGAGTCTGGTCCCCCCTATGCTGGGAAGGGAGAAGGTCGGAATTTTATATTTCCTCGTAAAAAGAATCGTATCGGTCTTAGAGGGGTTAATAGACAGTCCAAAATCCTTGCACCAGTCCAACACGATTGACAGCGCCAAGTTCAGCTTGTCCGACAGTGTCTGCGGACAAATTCCCGACGCTGCAATGGCAATGTCGTCAGCGTATGCTATGACCTCATTGGAGTGAGTTGACTGCAAGATTCCAGAGAAGAGGTGATAGAACACCGCCCTGCGGAGTACCCTTACGAACCATTCTCTGACAATTCGAGGCCCCCACTGTGGAGGTCACTATCCTCGATTTGAGGAAAAGCTCGATGAACCTGACCAGATCCTGTCCCAGGTTCAGAGAACTGAGAGCCCTAACTATGGCGTCCGGGTTGACGTTATTGAATGCGCCCTCAATGTCCAAAAAAATGGACAAAGTGTATTCTTTAACGTGCAAGGACTTCTCCACCCGAGAGATAAGCGAGTGAAGTGCTGTTTCCACTGATTTACCTCTCGTATATGCATGTTGTGAAGTGGACAGAAGCGCTGAATCAATCGAGGCCCTAATATGAACATCGAGGACTCTTTCCAGTGTCTTCAGAAGAAAGGAACACTGACTTATGGGTCTATAATCATTTGCCCCAGTATGGGACGGTTTCCCAGCCTTGGGAATGAAAATCACCCTAGATATTCTCCAGCTCCAAGGGATGTAGAGGAGCCTGAGACTAGCGTTATAGATGGCAAGCAACCAGGGAAGGATTATCTCCTCCCCATGTTGAATGTCACCTGGAATAATGCCATCCGGTCCTGGCGACTTGAATGGTTTGAAAGACCTAACAGCCCATTGCACTTGGCCAAGGGTAAGGGACAGGGGGGAATAGTTCCCAGACGGTGGTTCATTAACCTGATAAAAGGCCTGACCACCAAATGTGACACTTCCTGGAAAGTGAGTATCAAGGAGGGGTTGAAGTGTCTCCAAACTGGACGTAGTCCAACGTCCGTCAAGTCGTCGGATACAGTCAAGTGATTTATGAGTGGAACTTAGAATTTTACGAAGACGGCCCGTTTCGGAAGAGGATTCTATGCTCGCGAATTGTTCCTCCACGAGGCCCTCTTCGCTCGCCTCACAGCGTATTTAAGTTCCCTCTTTTTGGCCTCGTAGGTAGACCATTCACCTGTCGTCTTCGCCCTGTTGAAACACCCATCAAAGCGACATTTTCTTTTTCGCATAAGGCATAATGACGTCGTTTAGTATATCGGCCCTGTGCCATGGTAGGAAAAACATGCCCATATCGATATCCTTCACATTATGCACAATTTTTCCTTCCAATTTTGGTTTTTCCCCTCTAGTTTCTGCCTGAAGGTTATAATTTATTGAGTTTTGGACCATTTTATATGAACACCCAATAAATACAGCAATTTTTCTATAGCTTTTGCCTTCATTATGAAGTTTCTTTTTATTATTCCCCTGACTTCAGGGGAACACCGCTTATGTTATATATAAGTAGCGGGACCTACAGTTTAAAGTCGACTCCGAACGACAGATTTTATGAGGAACTTTTCATAGCAATTTTATTTATTCTCCGAGTTTTTGCCAGAAATCTGCTGAGTGGATTTTCGGCGATCGCCGAAAAAATACTTTTTGTATTTTGTTTTGATGTCTGGCCTGGGACTCGAACCCTGGCTATTACGTCTAATAATCCAACACACTACCTACTAGACCACGGCGACTATTTCTATAAATAATGAACTAATATTTTATATTTGTTCATTTTTCTTAGAAGGTTTTGTTTTTATTGTTTAAGAAAATGAAATAAGTATACTTTTGTTAGTTTTTTTTTATGCAATTATACTTTGAATTTTCAATTAAAATTTGAATTCATGCGGTTTTTCAGGATTTTGATACGAATCGTTCATTTTTATATGAATGCATCTATCGCATGAAACGAGACCTGAGTGTATTTGTTTTAATTTTGTTTGTAATTATCGAACTCATATTTAAATGTTTTTAAAAAGTTAAAAAAAGTTAGGAATATATACATACATATGTATATTTATATATCCGTGGTTTCTGAAAAAATTGAAAAAGTCCATTAGAAAAATTTTTGCAAACTTAAAGATAGGATTAAGCCTAAGGTCGAAAACGATAATGAAAGTTTCATCTGTTATTGTTAATATATGTTTTATTTTTTTTATTAATTACTCTTTTAAAAAACGTTTTTAGAGGAATGAAATTTAACCCATTAGAGGTCAAATGAAAACCGGCTTTTAGTTTTTGAAAAAAAAAAAACAAAATGGAAGAAAAATTTAATTTTTTTTTTGGAATTTTAAATGTGTACTCAAATGAGTACCCCGACTTTTTTAGTATGCAATTTTTCGAAACATTATTTTTCGACACAAAGTATTTTGTAGCCTTTCTTTCACTGCCAACGTATTCAGGCATGGCAAATTACTCACCGTAACTGTTTTTCTATTTTTGCGGGATAGTGCCCAACTGTACCTATAGGTAAACCCTCGACTATTGACCCTGACTGTCTCGATTTGTTTTGTGCACCTTGACGTAAAAAATAACGGCGAAACAAAAATTGATCCATGGGACTCTCACTTCTAATTACATGTAGTCTTCAAGTGTTAGAAATGTTCATATCAAGCATGTATGTAAATAATACCCACCACCACTTCTTACCATGCGGTCCTATATAAAGAGATGGATTGATCGGGCTTATCAACCCCACCCATACTTTTATTGTAATTTTGGAACAAATTGTACAGTCTTCTCACGCTTTTTTGAGCACCAACGCTTAACGGTTCCTAGGGGTTCAATTATGTCATAGTTGATTCCCATTGTACAAACACTATTATGAATGCTGTTATTGTACTCAAATGAGTATAGCGAAATTTTAAAGCAAATGTTAGTATTGTTTCAAATATTTTGAAAATAGTTTGCTAAACCATACACTTTATTCGCGTCAGAATACAAACTGATAGTTCTGCATAAGCAAAGAAACTACAGGTATTCTCTGACTTACGACCGAGATAGGTTCCTGTTCATCGGTCGTAAGTCGATTAGGTCGCAAGTTGAATTTCATATAAAAAAAATTAAGAAGAAATTACATACTGTACTAATACTAGACCCCGCTTAGCGCTTCCAATAAGTTCCAGCGCTAAACGATACAGCGTTAAACGAGGCAACTTAACACATACATATGTATATATGTACCTAGTAACGTTGATGATAACTAATTAATCAACTGATCAACTATTCTGAATAGACTAACAAAAGAGAGTTATATAGTGCACCGCTTTTGGTTAGTGCATGACCGTTTCATTTGCAACCGCCTAATACTGAAACACCGTTAAGCGGGGTCTTACTCTACTACGTATTTGTCTTCTTTAAGTATTTTCAATAAAAAAAAATTTTAAAAAATGGTCGTAAGTGTGAGTAGTCCTAAGTCTCGAGCGGTCGTAAGTTCAGGACTACCTGTACATACAGATTCTTTTTCTGCAGCTCTTATTGTTGTTGTTGCGAAACTAAATACGATTGTTTTTTCTTTAGTTTTGCTTGGATACACGTAAAAATACAACTGTACTCAGTTGAGTACGGAGACTTCTAATGGGTTAACGTAAATATAAAGTTTTGTTAGTAGAATACGATAGCCTACATAACTAAGGGCCATTATTACAACTTCCCGTTAAAGTTAGCGTTAGTTAAAGCTACCTTTAGGTAAAGTGAACGGCAAAGTTACCTTTAACTTATTTTTGTTATTACAACTTACTTACTTAACTTATATGATATGGCAAGTTCAAACATAAAGTGACCTTTAAATGTTAAAGGTAGGATGATCTTTTCTTTAGATTAACGCTCACTTCTATTTTATTGGGTACTCATAATAATGAAAAACAATTTATCTCTCCGTTAAAATGGTGCTTTTAGTTAACGGCAAGTTGTAACAATGGCCGTAAAATTGATTTAAGTCGACTTGGTCTGTTATCGCTTGAGACAACGTGTTTACTTATATAGCAATATATGCATTTCCATATGTGTTTCGTAAATGTGAATATCAGGAAGTTCTTATTGATCAAAATTCATAATTCTTATCTGTTATAACAAATTATATACATTCTTACATAAATACATATTTACATACATACAGCCATGCATATACATACCTACATACATAGATTTAGTTGCAAAAGAAACAATTCATAACACGCCACACATTCGGAAAGAAGTAAAGACTGACAAGCAGCCAAAACGACGATACCCGTTTATTGCTGTATCAAAGGAAAGCAAGTCAAATAAGAATAATAGAAAAGCAAAATGAAAAAGAAGGCGCCAAATGCGTAACAAGTGGCTATTTAGAAAATTGTTGCAAGCTGCGACAACTTGTCGACATTGTGGAAAATCTCATATAAAAATGTAGCCAAAATAGAAAACTTAAAATTTGCCATAGACGCGTTGGTCGGTCGAAAGATGACTGTCTGTCTGATCTCCCGAAAAGTGGCCAACAAAAACAGCAAAATTCATATATTTTTCTTTTCTCACTACTTTCTCTCTCTCGCTCTCTCTCTCTCTCTCTCTCTCTCTCTCTCTCTCTCTGTTTACCTCTCTTTGTATATTTAGTTTTGTAAAAGGCGACAAACAAGTCGCGACTCGTAACGGCTCCTTGGAGACACACGTTCGTTGTTTATAACAAGCATTGACGAGCACACTCATATTTAAGAACTCGTTTATAGGGGTTCCACAACCAACATTAAAATCACATAGGAAACACAGTAATTTGTCGCACAAGAGTAGCTATTGTGGTTGTTTATGTCTAAGATAATTGTGATTGTGAGAAGAGGAGAAGAATTGTAAGAAGAATATTTTCAGGATGGACACTGCAGGTCGGGGGAGGGTTCAAAGTATTTTATTTACAATCGCGTAAATAACAATAGCAGCATATTTGCATCGTACCATGCAAATAAAAATGAAAAGAACTCTACGAATCATCATCATGAATTAAAATTCACTAAATATGGTGTTACTTTGCTGCCGAAAGGCAGAGAATCTATTAATGATGCGCACCTATTTGTTGTCTATAAATAAAATAGAATTCAAAATTAAATTGACTTTATGGTGTTAAACTGAGTTCTATCATTTTATTGGCCAAAATTCATTATCGCCAAACGGGCCGGACACAAAAAAAACTTTTGTAAGCTAAGTAAACAATTAACTAATAATAGATTTCCAGGGTAATAGGTTCCCACATCTCAGATTTTTTAGATCTTTGCAGATATCTGATTGACTAAATTGTACACTAACTCTTTTCTGGATTACCAGGGTTAAATCTAATTGGTTACATTTAAGAACAGTGGCAGATGTAGCAGTGACTAGCGATTCAGTATTATTACTTTGATTTTTATAGGCTTCTGCTGCGATTCGGCTTTTTAACCTATTAGATCATATTTCATGTTTTCTTAACCAAGTATTGAATTTACTTTTAAGCCATTTTGCATTCATATTTGAACAAAATATTCAGAACAATCACTCTCAGCACTGTATGAAAAGAAATGAGCGCCATGTAACAAATAACTCTGAATTTGACACTCAGTAGTCACTTGGAGAAATAGGTTTTTTTTAACAAAGTTTGTAGATATCGGGAGGTGAAATTAATAAATTAAATTCGGAAGGTACGTGATTGTCTTAGAGAGCCATTATAATTTTATAGCTATCATGTGCTATCGTTTTTATATATTTATTTATGTTTTTTAAGTCTAATTAAAATTTTAATTCATAATTGCATAAATCCATTTTAAGGTCACTTCAACAATAACCAAATAACCAATATTTCACTATAAATATCGCTCCTCTATCGCTCCATAGTCATATCTCAAAAAATTAAAAATTTGTAGTTACTTAAGCAAAACTGCTCTCTTAGACCTTCTGTACACGTTGAAAAAAAAACAATCAGTTTTATATCCCAAGCTGAACTAAGTTATCGCAAAAAGTGTTTGCAGCAATTAGATCATAGGACTTATGTCTTAAAAACTTAAATCGCTTTTTGCCAAGTTCAAGTTTTTTAAGATATGACTATGTTGCAATAAAGGAGCAATATATCAATAAAGTATTCACCTTTCACATTATTTTCCATTTATTAGGTTTTAAAAACTATACATTTTTATGAAGGATATTTTTAAGAACAAGATTCATTACACTTCATCGTTATTTGATAACTAATTTAGAAATTGTAAGAAAAATTTAATAAATGTGTTTCATTTCTTTTTATAATATATACATACATACATATGACGACTCCTCCATTCTATAACGTTCTAAGTGTACCTAGAACGTTTTGAATGTTCTTGCATTTTTAAATTCTACGTTCTACTTAGAATACAAATTTGTATAGTCGTATGTCGCGTGAAAACTTTGAGAGCTAATAACTTAAAACAGACTTTTTCGACTTAAAATGTTATAGAACGGAGGCGTCGATATGAATGTATATTAAAGCAAAAATAAGTAAACTTTGCAAAACCTGTTGTGCATTGCATAGTGCTTTTGTCGGTTTTTTATTGAACCGATAAAGAATTAGAATGATCGATAATAATATGTATGTATATACATACATAATTGGCCATTACAACATTTCAGTCAGGATTATGGCCAAGCGTTAAGTTTATACGTGAGTAGCCGACCTACAGTTTAACGTCGACACCGAACAACATGTTTATTTTCTCTTAGAGATTTTGCCAGAAATCTGCTGATATAAAGGACCATTATTACAACTTGCCATTAATCTAAAGGGAGGATTTTAATGACAATATAAATTGTTTTTCATTATTATAAGTGGACAATATAGGAGAAGTGAGTGTTAACCTAAAGGAGAATCATCCTACTGGTAACTTTTAAAGTTAAGTTTATATTTGAACTTGCCATATTATATATTATTTTCAATATGGCAACTTTAAATATAAACAAATATAAACAAAGTGAGCACATACAACAATAAAACGAAACTCGTCGGTGCTACTGCGCTTAAAAAAAAAAACTGTTCAATTGAGCAGTGCTATCGAGATTGCTCCGGCACTGCCATATTTTTTACTTTATTTTATCTGTAATTAAGGTACCTTTAACTATAAATGCAAGTTTAACGGCAAGTTATAATAATGGCCCTAAGAAGTTTAAGGAATCTAATTCAGCATATTACCAGGCATTGGCACAGACCAACCACTGCTATTATTTATTCCATAACTTTTCTACACATACACGTGGTTAATAGAATCCGATAAGTGATTTTAATGCTATTATTTTTGAGCAGGGTATTTGGGTGTTGTTTAAATTCAATTGTTTGTTTAGCGTCAAATTCGGTTTGATGTTGTAATCATAAGCGATATAACGATATGTGTATATTGGTCGCCAATTTAGTCGCCGTAAGTTTAAAAACTATGTCGCGACATCGTTATATATTCGTAATTAAACTCAATTGTTCAATGCTACGACTTCCAATTAGATGTTAACTAATACCAGCCAAAAAATTATTCATCGTGATATCTTTTGAATTTCGTATTTTATAGCTTAAGCAACTTCGTTCTTGTTCTGAAAGACTTGTAGAAGAGGAAATTTTACATCTGCAATAAAATTGATGTACAAAAATATATAAAAAAAATTTTGGTAAATTTAAAAATAAAATTCTAATTTTACTTTTTGCAGGTTATTCTTGTGCTCTTTTTACAATCTTGAATTATTTGTAAATTATTAAATGATGTTTAGCAAAGATTTTAATATTTGTTAATGAAAATAATATATTAGCATGAAATTATATGGAAATGGATCGCCCTGGTAGTCTAGTGGATAGTGTGCTAGACTATTAGAGTGAGGATCGTGGGTTCGATTCCCACCAGAGGCTCTGGTCTGTGACACTACACCGGGCATATGCTCGAAGTTACCCAGCTCGTATATGATTATAATATAATTTGTAATTGTATTGTAATTAATAATAAGTAAATAAATAAAATAAATATATGGAAATGTATAAATCTGTAAATAATTTTAACCGGCTGGACCCATGAAATGCTCTTATGAGTGTTGGTGTTAAATTCAAAGGGTCTTATTGTATTTGTTCTCAAATCTTATATAATCTTATTATGATAATTCAATTCCCTTTGTAATTGTACCTCAAACGGGTATTTCATCATATTTCATCAACGGAGAGAATTCACAATATCTCACAACATAAAACGCTAATTACACTATGCGACAAAATACATAAAATTAAATACACCCGAGTCACTACATAGTCTCAGTTCTTCAGTTAGTCTAGTAGAACTCCAAAATACTTTTTATTTTTATCTTTCTCGAACCCCCCATGAACTGTTTTATGTATTTGACAAAAACGGTTTCTTTTTTATTTTCAGATAAAACTAGTGATTACCCAAATATGTTTTTTTTAGAAAGGGGAGAGATTAGCCTTTAAAACGGTATACATAAACATTTGTTCAATATTATATTTTATGACATTCTGAAAGTGCATTATATTCTGCAGAGATTGGACACATTATTTTATAAAATCGTATTAAAAATTTATAAAATTATCGTATTAAAACGATGTACACACACATATATATATATGTGCGCCCGCAACTAAAATAAATTTGAAGGGAAGGCATACCACAAATGTCCAATTAATTTTAAATCATTTTATTAATTTTGTTTCCCGTTGTCCTGATGATTTAGATGAACGGGCCTAAGTAGTACGCATTCGATCGGTTGTTTAAGTGCTTCATGCGAACGGGTCTCAGCGGCATATACTCGAAAATTTTCCAGTCACAGTGCACGTCTACTTGTGAGGCTTGTAATGCTCTTTTCTTCCGTGCTTGGGGTGTAGGACGACCAATTGCTTGTCATTCATTTTGAATAATTTTCAGTGACGCCAGCCATCGGAAATTAATCGCACCAATCTCGTCGACTTATACGTAACAACTTTGTTAAAGAATGCACAGTTTAAGATTTGATTCATTTTGAGTAATTTTCAGTGGCTGGCACCACCTATTGAAAATTGGTCATACCAAATTAGAAATCGTCTACGGCTCATGCGCAGCAACTTTGCTAAAGATCATGACGTGATTAAATTCACAGTTTACGATTTAATTGATTTTAAGGAATTTTCCGTGGTGCCACCTATCGGATATAGGTCATACCAACTTACAAATCTTCATCGGCTCATGCGCAACAAATTTGCTGAAGATCATAACATGATTAAATGCACAGTTTACGATTTAATTGATTTCAAGTAATTTTCAGTGGCGCCACCCGCCTGAAATTAGTCATAAAAACTTGTTAACCTACCCCGTCTCATGTGCAACAACTTTTCTAAAGATCATAACATGATCAAATTCATAGTTTACGATGTAGTCGTTTTCTGATCTTAGGTAAATCAAAAAAAGTGGGCGGAGAAGACTTGAAATGGAATATACAAACATTTGAAAGAAAAATTAGTCAAATCGATGGAGCCGTTTTCTGATTTTAAATAAATAGAAAATGTGGGCGTAAAAGTGGGAGTGACAAACTTCACATAAACCATCTACTAAATAGTCCGAACAAAGCCTAAACATTTGGCTTGGATAGGTGAGTCCGTTCTTGAGTTATAAAATGACAACGAAAAGTGGCATTAATTTTTATATATTAAATTATTTGACTTTATATGCAATAAGGTTTGATGGGGTAAACTTAACAAATGCGAATTTTTTCAAGTTTGTCCGTTCATAGAAGCAAACTTTAATTAAAAAATATGAAATATGTGATGACATTCTGAAAGTACATTATCTTGTGAAGAGAAGATCTTGTCGAGTTTTATTTTTAATATATATGTAAATATGTTGTTTCAAATGAACTTTTAGTTCAAAAATTTTCAAAATTTTTGGTGTATCTTGATTGTTGGTCTTAAAATGTGTCAAAATCAGGCTTGAGCGCCACCAAAAATTGGCCAATGCTTGTGCAAAGAGAAATAATTATATCTTGCAAAAAACACAAATATTAGTTGATCTCTGGTTGTCGTGCAGACGTGAAATTTACACATTTTGTAATAAACAATCTAAGGTCCATCAAAGCCTTTGAGAATTTTTAAACTGAAAGCTCATTTTATAAGATGACATATACATATATAGAATATAACACGACCCTTATACTATTTAAATTCAAACTTTGGTAATTTTTGCCCGATTTGATCAAACGAAGTTTTACTCTCTTCACAAGATTTTTTCAATGCTCTTTCAAACTTAAATAATTAAAAAAAAAAAATAATATTTTCCAAGTTTACCACATCATTCTGTTTTGCAAGTTTAAACAAAATGTTTATGTATACCGTTTCAAAAGTTTAGTCTCTCCCCTTTCTAAAAAACTTTTAATTTTTAAAATAGGTTGAAACATATTTGGCTAATGTGTGAACAAATCAAAAAAACCGTTTTCTTTTTCAAATAAATATAAAAAAAGTATTTTTGAGTTCTATCGCTTAGTGTAATCAGTGATGAATGCACTTGCAGTTGCTCTTGACATGCATTTCTCTTTGGGGCGTTATGTGGCTGAGAAATTAATACAGATTTTCTACATCATCTGATACGAATGAAGTAAATTAAATAATAAATTTGTCTTTTTATTTATTATTTATTTTTTTAACGTCCGTTTTCAAGTTTCCTTTAGAAAGATTCCTTATTTTTGCTTATAGTGTGGCCTGCTTCTTGTTTTTCATTTTTCTTAATATTTTTTGCTTCGGTTCAATATCAATTCAAGCATATTTCAAACCAAAATCGTATCGGACTTACGAGTAAAACTCTCTTCTCCCGATAAAATTCATTACTGTCAAGGTCTACAAAGGAACTGATCGTAAACTTATAACAATGCTTGATAATACAATACGTTAACGTTATACATACCTACATATGTATGTGAAGTTTGTTTTTGTCAGTAAGTACGTTTGACGGTGCATACATATACATGTATGTATATGTGTCTATTAGTAAAATAATATGCAAAAGCCAATGAGAAAGGACACAATGAGAGATTATATTAAAATAGCTTATATGTATAGTATACGACATCTAAAGATGTGTGTGTGTTGTTATTTCATATGAAATTAAATTTCGTTTGCCAACCTGCATTACTAATAGTACAGATTTTAGAATGTATTGAAAACTTACAGGCAGCATAATTTACTATTACAGCGGTATTAAGATTCCAATGCATACGCTCTCGGTTCTCCAATTTCCCCAATTTTCAGGGACGACATTGTGGCGTTGGTTTTACGAGTGAGTGTAGAAGTTGTAAAGCGATTTCAGTTTTCTATTTGTTCATTTGCTCTCTCTTTCTCTATGTTTTCTATCTGAGAAAAATGTATTGGTTTCATATTGGCGCTGTTGCTGATATTTTTCTTATTGTTTTCGTTACTGCGTTGAAACGATTTTGATGGTGACGGCGATGGTGATGGCGATGGTGATGGCGATATTTTGATGATAATTGTATTCTAGTACTAGAGTTCGATGAAAACGGAGACGGAGAGTATAAATAGTTGGTTATTATGATGTGTTTCGTATTGAAGCGTAGAAAATTGTTAGAACCGTTTGTGAGACATCTCGGCAGCCAAGATTCTTTTAAACTGAAACGAAAAACTACGCCACAGATGGATTTTCATTCACATTGACACCACAGGGGCTAGACGATAAATGTCGCCATATTAGTACCAATACCAATAGAACTACTAGTCGTCATCGTCGTCGCCGTCGCCGTAGTTCCACTCATTTTCCTGACGACGACAACGACTGAGTTTGCTTTGTATTATATTATGAAAATGATGATGACGATTGCTCGATGGTGCTGATTTTGATGCTGGTGGAGGCAATTTGGAATACTCCAAAGAAGGTTTTGTTTTTATGCATACATATGTACATACATACATACGTATACATTTCTTTGTATTGTTGCTTGCCGCTGGTGGCGGTAGCAACGTAAATACGATGAATGTAGTTGTGCGGATGGAAATATTGGCAAAATAGTTGCCATAATTATTTCGGCAACAATTGTAAGTTATTTGTTGTTGTTGTTATTGTCATTATTGTTGTTATTATTATTGTGGTCGATTTTGTACCTTTTCTCCGCTGTCCTCTCCTCCCCTTTCCATTTCTATTGTTCTAGTGACTTTATGTTTGTTTTACTTCTTTTTGGATGCTGCTTATAAAAAAAATTAAAATTAAAATAAAGAGAAAACTTGAAAAAGAAAGCGTCGAGTTGATTGGCGACTATCTTTTGTTATGAATTACAGTGTGATTTTAACGTCGTTTTGTATGTCCTGTTTTGCATTGTTTGTTTTTAGGAAATTAGACGAAAACATTTCTTTTCATCGTAGCGAAAGTATGGACATTGAACACTTAAACATAATATATACGTACATATACTGGCTAAACAGACAATACTCACAAAGCGAAGAAATCAAACATAGAAGGGGGAAAATGTGCTTCAAACATGCTTACATTTAAGATGTATGCCAGTCAAATTGAATGAAATGTAATTAAAGCATTCGGCATGCACAGACTGTTATATTTTTACAAATGATTCGAGATTCGGATTATATAAAACTCATAACGACAAACTGAGATCTATTCTAGTCTATTATCATTAATAAAATCTTTAAAACGTTCATCTCGAAAGTATGCTTTAATAATAAATTCTATTATAAAATTCCTCTTACAAGCCTATGTGTTATTTGTTACAATATTTTTGATTGAAATCGCCGCAGTCTAGTAGGTAGTATGTTGTCTTATTAGACGTGGAACCCGGATTCATATTCCAGGTCAGGCATCAAAACGAAATACATATGAAAGAAAAATATTTATATTTCTTCGCCAACTTACTCTCAGCAGAATTCTGGAAAAAAATCTAAGAGTAAATAAACTAGCAATGAAAAAGTTTCTCAAAATCTGTCGTTCGGAGGTGACGTTAAACTGTATGTCCCGCCACTAACGTATAAAATTAACGCGCACAATATAAGTGGTGTGAGAAGCTAGGCCATAATCCTGACTGAAGGGTTATAATGATAGTTTGAATGTAGTCACATATAATTTTTTTTCCGTAACGTACATAAAGCACTCACGATGCGTCTCGGTAACTACAGGATAACATATTCCAATAAAAAAATGTGGTTACGCCTTAAGAGGATAAATTAACAGATAACAAAATAACAGTTTGAACAAATAACCAACCACGTTTAAAATACAGTGAAACTTCTATAATTTGAACTTCTATTACATGAATTTTCTATGAGTTGAAGCTCAGCAACAGCATCTTGAGAGAAATTCTATCGGGTTTTCCTTCTATAACTTGAAGTTTCTAATAAGTTGAATTTTTTTTCTGGATAATGGTGATTCAATTTATAGAAGTTTGACTGTATTTGATTATTGATAGAATAGATAGATAGATACGTCAAAGAGCCTTAATAATTATGCTCGCATTTCTGAAGTGTAAACTAAATATAGAACGGGTACCCAAACTCAAACATTAGGCACACCTGTTGCTATTAGCTGGAGATGCAGTCTCCAAGTCACGTTCGCTAATAAGAAATCTTTGTCTGATCATCTAACTTTTCAATAACTTCACAATAGGAAGGAAGAAACAATGAGCGTCTGCAAAGAAAAATTATTTATCATTATTTTAAATTTTAGATGTAATAATGTCTAGAGTACTGTCGTCGACTACTTAATTTAACCACTATAATAAATTAACTCAAGTGTCTTCTTTGCAACGAGGATTACTTAAAACATATTGTAGGAAACAATATTCGATTTTTTGGTGGTAGTTATTCTTTGAAAAATACTTTTGTCGAGAAGAAATACAAATTATTTAAGGTGATGATCTCCATATACTAAATTCCATCTTCATTAACTGGCCTTATCTAAATATTTACTTCGTCTAAATAATTAATTTAAGATTCTGTCTACGATTCTTATTTAGAGCATTTTAAATTTTTTTTTATATTTTTTGAAAAAATTTATTCACTACTCACTTTTTAATTCGCATAATAACTCGATTTTACTGTATTTGTAGCGCGAATTTGTTGTCATCAACTGGCCATATTGAGTATTGTTTCATATTATGATGCCTAAGCAATTAATTTCTTGTAAAAATGTCAGTCGTCGAAATTGAAGAAAGTAACAGAATATATTTTCTGTGACATTAATCGTTATTCGAGTAATTGATTGTTCAATAAATATCGGTCATATTTAATTCGAATAAAATTCTTAATCAATGAACGAGACACATTGTATTTAACTTAGTAAGTTGTGTTTATGGATATGTAAATGTGTTTGTATGTACATACATAAATACGTATGCATATGAGTTAAAAAGTAACTGATCCATCGCTATAAGGATAAAATATGGTTATTCGATTATTTCTATTTTTTCGCGAATTATTATTGACTGTGGTTTAATACAAAGCAGTGGCATGTGTATGTGCAACAAACAATCTACGAAAACAATATGCCACACAACGCAGACATCGTATTATTTTGGCGACAAAAAACATCTTTCCACTGTGCGCCAACAAGTCAGTCGATGAAATTCAGGAGTCAGGATGAATGGCGACCGGCAAAAGGACGCTGTACTTGCTAAACGTTTCGTAACGTATTGTATCGTAAAAAAATTCTTTTCAACATTTTATTCGCCCATATGACTACAAATTTCCCGCGCATTCATTCAATAAAAACAAAACCTATACATACACACATACATACATATATTAACAAAAACCTACACACACAAACATACACAAAAATCCCATTTCCAATCATCCTATAAAAGAAGAATCCAAACACGAGCTTCTGTTTAGTACACATGCAAACATGATTAAGATAACTTCGCTGCTAGAGTAACTTTTTCCCCATTAAAAATAACATTTTATTTACTTTATATGTAGAACATAATAATAACGTGTGATGTATGAGAATATTAAATAAAAATAATATAAACAATTAAAAATAAAATATATTAAGTTAACTAAACATTACAAAACAATCAATGATAACAAAAATATTACTGGCTAAAGTATCCTTAAGGAATAGCCAATAACAACCATAAACTAATAATCAACAAATGGACAATTTTTATAATCAACCGTTAAACAATATTAAATTATAAAGTGTTAATTAGTTAAACTAATGAAATAAAAATTATCACCACAAAAGAATCATTGCTAGGGAAGGTAAGTTAAAAAGCACAGTGGGACTACATAACATAAAGAATGAATATTGTATAATAATTCTTCCCACTAAATTTGAAACAAATTTATATTAAGAAAGAAAATATCTAATTTTCTTTTTAAGTAATTGTGTGTAATTGTAATATGTATTTACGTATGAGAGTTAAGCAAAATGTTCAAAATTCGACTTTTTAAAGGACTCAAAAGCTTATTTATATATAGGCTTTTACTCTCAAATTAACGATTCTTGTGTTTAAATGCAATTTTTAAAAATTCAATAACAGTTGTTTGCAACACAATTCACGTTTCAAATTAAATTATTTGAAATTAATTTTAAAATGGTCCTTGTTAATGCAAAGATGTATAAAACTCAAGAAGTAAAAGATAAGATTGCAGAGTCCGGGCATATTTTAATGTTTCCTCCTCTTTACTCACCTATGCTTGATAGAAAACAGTTTTTTCTAAAACAAAGCTACATTCCCGAAATTTATTGGCTGATCCGGACATTAATTTGGACCTGGTAACAATAATTAAACAATCAGTGGTAACGGTAACTCATTCAGATTGTAACAATTATTATCTCGATATGACCTTGAATTTGTCATTAACTGCATCTGGAGAAATGTTGCAATAAAACCCATCCCAATATTAAAAAAAATGAACTGAACATTAACTTTATTTTATTTAGTAAATTTTTTGTCAAATAAACAAAAAATTTAATGCGAAGTAAAATTAATTTGAAAAAAAAATTATTTAATTTGAAATAAAAACAATTTAATTTGAAATGAAAAAAATTGAATTTGATGTGCAAAAAGTTTTGTTTGAATACAGAAATCGTCAATTTTAGGGTAAAAATTAGGGTTTCTTAGCGGAAGAAAATCGTTACAACAATATGCTTAATCCGAAATAAGAAAAGAAATTCATTTAGCCTGCGATGTAAGAATGTGTTGGAATTCAATTATATCTATGGTTGAGAATTTCTAAAAGGCAAAAAATTGCATAAAGAAGTGTTTGATAGATTTCAGTTTAATTGACATGTGGAGAGATGAATAAATTTCGATTTTGAATGCAGTAGAGGCATTTGGGCGTTGAGATTGCAATTTACTGATTGCAGAAATCATCCTTAAAACGATTTATAAAGAATTTGAAAGTAAAACAACATATTATCAACAAATTTAGAAGAGAACTTAAATTATATTCCTTACTAAAATTTTTAAAAACCCTAATGATTATAAATCGAATAATTTTCCTTATTCAAATAAAACGACGCTATTATTAACTGCTGATGAAATGTACAAAAGACCTTTTGAAATGGAAAATTATAATGACAACGAAACACTACTATCAGAGGATGAAACCTCAACATACACCTTGAAAATACTATAACAAATTCAACATTAAATCCAAAGAAAAAAAAAAAGAAAGAAATTGGTATATTTGAAATAACAGGAAATCGTACGAGACCCACATCAACAGGGAGTGAACGAGTATTTCCTGTAGCGAGCAACATATCAACAAAAAAGAAATAGATTATCTGATGAACTTTTGAATGATTTATAATATTAAAATTTTATTATTTGAAAGGAAAATAATTAAAATCCCTAAAATTCTACTAATCGCACTACGTTATTATGCACTTCCTTTTTTTAAAATATTATTGTATTTAAAAATATATGAATTTATTTATGTTTGTTTTTTTTTATTAATTGTTTTTTCTTTAAAAATTGAATAAAAATGTTAATTTTTGTTTAAATGTGGGTTTATTAATTAAAAGAGTGTTTAAATTTGAGTTAATATTTATTTTTACAAATTTAACTCAAATTCCCGGGAATTCCCGGATTTAAGAAAATTTACTTTATATTTCCCGGGAGGGAAAATAGTTCAGAAAATTAGAAACTCTAATTTGAAGGCAAATCCAGTCAGTTACATCTTTAACTCCAAAGTTAGCTAATACTCTTTTAACTTTGAGAATAGAAAATGCTCATTAAACAAAAATAAACAAATTCTGATATAGCAACCACAATGAGTTAATGCTCTAAATCCGAAGTTAATTCTTTTAATTTCAAGGAAAGAAAAATAGAAATATGTCTTCACTATGCAAGAATTTATTTTTTATTTTGTAATCAAAACAAATTCAAAGAGCTGAGTGTTAGGACCCTATTATGAGTTTTGTTCGATCTTCGACTGTGGTTGAAAGTGCTCATCGAACGAATTTGCAATTGATATTATGACGTTCATTCGATTAGAATAGTATTATTGTGAATTCCGCTTGTTTGAGTTAACACAATAATATCAGCTGGTACACATTGTGCAACTTACAATTTAAATAAACAAAATTAAAATAATATTTAATTTTTTTGGAATGTTTGACGATTCTTCAGATGAGGATGAAAACATATTGAAACTAGAAAGAAGTAGAAAAAATTGAGAGATGCTTCCAATCCCTCGGAAATGGATTCAGTTACCTAAGTGTATACTATATTGTGTAGTATGCAGAAATTTTATTCGCAGTTTTACACAATATACACGTGCGAAATCCATTTCAAACACTTTAAAATTGGCAACATTCTTACGGTTTTGTGCTCAGGGTTGTTATCAACTGGATATTGGTAAGGAAAACATGCATGGCCATGCACAGCCAACGGTATCTGTAGTAATATCGGAGGTTTTTTGGCGCTTGAATTTTTGAAGAAATACCTTGGCCAATTCACGATTCTCCTCCATTAGTGACACAAGTTTTTCCAACTACTGTTTCGTACTCACAATCTTACTCATTAATAAAATTATTAAAAATTGTTCATGTTTCATATTTTGTGAAAAAAAAAAATTTTAAAACATAAATTTTAATACATTTTTTCATAATTCAGTTCGGCAGCGAAAGCAAAATTGTCTTCGATAAAAAAGTAGATACACAACGACATTTTCGGCAAAGTTACCAGATTATAATAAGAATTTGGTATTCGATACTCATTCTTTGATAGCTAACATGAGAACGGAAACGCACTTGATGTTAGAGAAACACGAAAATCTTAGATTAGCTAATTTCGAGGATAAAGATTGGCCATCAAAAGCCGCTCATAGTAGCAAATCCATAGTGTTAAATGACTTGAACGTTGGCAACGGTCTTAAATGCATACATTTTTATATGTATTGTTTAATAAATCAAAATTATCGCATGTATTTATATACTCAAATACATCAAAAGCGTCTCTGAGCAAAAAAAAAGTAAAAGAAGAAAAAAAAAGCTTTTCAATTTAAAAAATATGATAAATTTAATAATCAGTACATATTAGAATGTGTAAAAATAATGATACAGAATTGCTTAGTATTATTTATTCATTTAAAATTATTTTACTGTTTGATAGGGTCTTGCATTATGTTAAAGGTAATATGACTTCTTACAATCGAATGTATGTAAGACATTTAGGGTTAAACAGACACAGACGCTCTTTTAATAATGTTTTGAACTCCCTCAAACGTAAAGTTAGAATGAATGACTTCCTGTAAATGGTTGAGCGATCATCAATATCACTGTTAAGGCCAAAGTAAGGTAAGAATACAGTACCATGAAAATGGACACGGTTGACGTGTGTTACGTCACCCAAATTCAAGATGATGGCGCCGTCAAATGTCATTCAGCTTTTTTATAATATTTACTAGCAGATTGTACCCGGCGTTGTTCGGGTTATAAAAATAACAATAAATGAAAATCCGGTTTAGAAACCGGCTTCTTAAAAAATGCAATTTTTCAAATTATTCGGAAACCGGTTTATCAAACAACTCAGTTTTTTGAATACTTTAAGTCCTAAATATAAATGCATGCAATTTGCCCGTTTTTCGCCCCTTTCCTCCTTTTTGGACCGCTTTTGGTCCAACTTTATTAACGGAACATATTTGGGAAACTTAACCTAAATCGTAAAAAATTACCTATTACCATTCTTTCTCCCCTTTTGGATAGCCCGATCTATATCCCAAATTTCAAGAAAATCGATCCAGGCGTTCAGGTGTGATTGGCTAACAAATAAACAAACAGACTTACAGAAAGATTTATAATATATATTAGGATATTATTTAAAATTTTATTTTTATTGTCCTACTTTCGAAATAAAAGTTTTACGAAAACAATCTGTGAGTCTAACTTAAAAAAATGTTTGTATTTTTCTTAATTAAGAAGAGTAGACAATACAAGATATTTGTGTTGATTCGTTCTAAGATTATGGGCTCCTATCAGGATGTTTTTTTATTAGTCAACTCGATCACGTATAACCTTATAGGAAACATTTTGATTTGAGTGACGCGTATGGTATATAACAAAAAATACATTACCTGCTTTGATGAAAATACTCATTCATAATTGGCTTCTCACAACACTTATGTTGTGTGTGTTCATTTTATACATGAGTATGAAACCAGAACTTTCAAAAATTATTAAAAAAATTTTTTATTCAAGCACTGTAAACACATGTAAAAACATTTTGGAGGAAGGCTTCAACACTTCAATAATATATCCTTTTTATGTTTTTATGCATATTAGTGAACTGCACAAATATTTTTCCAATTTTTTTTTTTCTTTTACAATTTCCCACTTTGTCCGATTAGAAATAAATAAATTTTTGAAAAGTTTCCATTGTTTTGTCAAGCACTGTATATATATGTATGTATAATGGATACACCTTATTCTAAGCTATTAAAGAAACGTTAACTGTAAAAATGCACTCAAAAATGCAGCGAAAACTATTTTTTATTATAGCTCCATCTGACTATTTCTTTAAAACGAAAAATTTGACAGGTACATGCATATATTTAAATATAAGAAGCGAAATTCCGATGAATCCATAAAAATTGCTGATCATAATAATAGATACATTTGACTTTATTTATAATTTTTTACATAGTAAGTTTAAGTGAGTTTTTAAATGATTTTTCAATGTGTTTTTGTGAAACGATAAGAATAATTTAATTTTGATATAAAATTATAAAAATATCACAAAATATTACAAAGGAAATGGAAGGAAATTTTAAACTGAAGGGAACTGTAAAGTTACCTTTAAGGCTCAGTTATGCGACTGGAACGTAATATAACAGTCATGTCTAGGGAACGTAAAAATTTAGGCGCAATTATAGGACGTAAAAATGTATCATATGATTTTAGGTAAACAAAACAATAAAAGAAATAAACAAAAACAAATAAAGAAATAAAAATTGCAAAAACTATGACACAAAAATTCCGACATAGATATAAAAGACATATTTTTGGGTTTGATTTCTTTAATTAGTTAAAAATGCATAACTATATTATTCTAATTTGAAATAAAAATAAACACAACTTACATAATGTAATACTAAAATAATGTTTATTTTTATTTTAACTTATAAAAGTCAATAATGAAATAAATAATAATTTGGATTATTTTAAATATGTAAAGTTTTATTTAAAGTGAATTTCACATAAATAAATTATGTTTATAATTTCAATTTTGGTGGTTTTTAATATTGACATGTTGTTAACACTGCTAAACATATGTAACGTTAAAGTGTAAGAAAATTCAATTTTTTCCGGTTACGATATATTTCTATAACCAGTCGTATGGCCCTCTCGGATAAGCTGTTTATTACTGTTGCGGTTACATTCCGTTACAGTTGCATAACTGAGTCGGTAGGTTGATCCTCCCTTTAGCTTAACGTTCACTTCTACCATATTGTCCACTTATAATAATGAAAAACAATTTATCTTGCTGTTAAAATTCTCCCTTTAGACTTTGTTGTTTTTGTATGAGGTTGCCATATCGAAAATAGTATATGATATGGCAAGCTCAAAAATAAAGTGACTTTAGATGTTAAAGGTAGGATGATCTTCCCTTTAGCTTAACGATCACTTCTATCTTATTGGGTACTCGTAATAATGAAAAACAATGTATCTCTCCGTTAACTAAAAGGAGGATTTTAATAGACAGATAAATTGTTTTTCATTATAGGATAAGTCTTTGCTCCGGCACTGCCATATTTTGGAAAAAGTTAATTTTGTTTTATCCGTAAGTTGTAATAACCAATATAAGTTAAAGGTAAATTTGCCGTTTACTTTAGCTAAAGGTACCATTAACTAACGCCAACTTTAGCGGGAAGTTGTAATAATGGCCCTTAAAATGTTAATTTCTGTCATTAGCAATAAGCAGAACGTCCAAAACTGTTTTTGTTTGATTATTACACAAAATACAAAAAATTAAATATATCCGAGTAGCTACCTAGCCTAAGTTGTACCGATATCTGAGTAGAACCCGATAATACTTCTTTTTATTTTTCTCCAACCCTCCAAACCTGTCTTATTTGGCAAAAACGTTTTTTTCTTCCTCCCACACAAAATTATTGATTACCCAAATATTTTTTGAACTATTTTCAAAAATCAAATATTTTTTAAAGGGAGCATGTAAGCCTTTAAGATAATATTCGTCAACATATCGTTCAAACTTATACGTTATGAGTATTGATGGGGTAGACTTGGAAAGTATTGTTTGGCCATTCTTAATTGTAAAATTATTATTAAAAAATATGAAGCGCGTGACGACATCTGAGAGGGCATTGTTGGAGCACTTTTTAATTAATTATTTTATTCTTAATAATTTCGTCAGTCCGTTTTCAAAAGAAAAAAAATAGTACAAAAAATTATAAATTTTAATTTTGTTTTTTTTTTTACTATAATTTTGCATTTTCTGTCAATTCTTTTTATTGAAAAAATATCAAAAACGAATCATTTCTAACTCAAAACTCGATAAGAATTGTTTAAAAAATTGTTCATTGAAACTTATGGAAGACATCGAACCATCTAGTCTTTTAATTTTCAAAAGTAGGCACAAGTTCTACATTTTTCTGATGCTCAACGTGGGACATGACCCTCAAAACTCGACCCTCAAAATTCGTTAACCGATAAATTGCCTTTTAAGGAACATTTTTCGACTCTAAGGTCCTTAAAAAATTTGTATCTTCTTGAACGACTGAACACGGTAACATACGATATGTCAGCACCACCATTTTTAGCCATACGCATCCTACAGTTTCTGGCAGGTAAATTCGAAGTATCCCATCCAACTGGCCCTGCAGTATTTCGAAACAAATTTTACGTCAACGACATGATTACTGGAGCAAACACTCTAGAAGAACTACATATTATTAAAAATGAAGTCTCTCACATTTTATCCCAAGCTGGATTAAAAATTGCAAAACTTCAATCAAATCACAGTCAACTTCTGTTTGATGAAACTACACCGAAAAAAATGAACACAGAAAAACTTCAAACTTAGAGCGCACTTGGTACAAGCTGGAATGCAGTAAACGATACTTTTCTCTTAGGTTTCAACCTAGAATCAAAGTTTTCAATGTATACGAAACGAACAATTTTATCACTCACTGCGTCGATTTGTGACCCAATGGGATTAATAGTTAAGATATTTAGTTTTTCAGTAAAACCAAATTCATTTAATTTTATTTAAATCTTTATTTATTTAAAGAAATAATTAATTGTTTTATTAATAGTTTTCATTAATATTTTTAATTTTTAACATAAATATAGAGTTTCATTCATAACAATTAGTTTTTTAATACAATATTAACGATTTTATTAACAATTCTTATTTTTAATCATTCAACCAAATTCTTATTTTGGTACTTTCCGTCCGAACGCTAGATCAATAATTGTGATTTAATTTCAATGTAAGTTATTTTATACTTGAACTAGCTGTACCCTGCATGTGTTGATGCGACCCAACTAAAATAAATTTGAAGGAAAGGTGTTACACAAATGTCCAATTAATTTTGAATCATTTTATTGATTTTGTTTCCCATTGTACTGATAATTCAGATGAACGGGCCTAAGTAGTAAGCATTCGATCAGTTTCTAATCTCACTTCTCGTTGTTCAAGTGATTCATGCGAACGGATCTCAGTGGCATATACTCGAAGATTTTAAAGTCACAGTGCTCGTCTGATTCTGAGGCTTGTAATGCTCTTTTTTTCCGTGCTTGGGGTATATCGACCAATTGCTTGTCATTTACTTTGAATAATTTTCAGTGACGCCATCCATCGGAAATTAGTCGCACCAATCTCCGCCGACTCATATGGTACAACTTTGTTAAAGAATGCACAGTTTAAGATTTAATTAATTTTGAGTAATTTTCAGTGGCACCACCGATTGGAAATCGGTCATACCAACTTAGAAATCTTCGTCGGCTCATGCGCAACAACTTGCTAAAGATCAGAACATAATCAAATGCACAGTTTAAGATTTAATTCATATTAATTTATTTTCAGTGGCGCCACCTATAGGATATTGGTCATACCAACTTGGAAATCTTTATCGGCTCATGCGCAACAACTTTGCTGAGGATCATAACATGATTAAATGCACAGTTTACGATTTAATTGATTTTAAGTAATTTTCAGTGGCGCCACCTATCGGATATTGGTCATAGCAACTTAGAAATCTTTATCGGCTCATGCGCAACAAATTTGCTGAAGATCATAACATGATTAAATGCACAGTTTACGATTTAATTGATTTTAAGTAATTTTCAGTGGCGCCACCTGCCGCAAATTAGTCATATCAACTTAGGAACCTACCCCGACTCATGCGCAACAACTTTTCTAAAGATCATAATATGATCAAATGCATAGTTTACGATTCTATAAGGTACATCCAAACAAACATTCATTTTTACATATATAGACTATGGGAGGTGACAGCAGTGATGCCAAATGTAGGGTTTTATCCCTTTTGTAGGGATTTTTTCCAAAAAATTTGAGGCGTAGGGAAAAAAGGACAGTTTTTTTTTTTTAAAGCGATTTGTAGGGTTTTTTTCTGTTTGCCAATTTTTTGTACAAACATTATTAAAGTTTGTTTAGTAAACCAAATGCTTAAGCAAAAATCCTATATTTAAATTTAAAACAATCTGGGCATCAGAAAAAATGGAGTTCTTAAATCCCGAATTAGCTATTGGTGGTACAAATAAACCTATGATTCAATTTTAGCTTTGGTGCGAAAAATTTAAAATAGATATAAACAAGCTTTCAGAAGAGTGGTTAACAATGGAGTATAACTTCTCTGAACAAGAATTATTGAAGCTTGACGTCGAAACATTTTGGTTCAAATTATGTAAATCCAAAGATTTTAATGATAAGCTCGTGTTTCCCAATTTTGCAAAATTGGTTGAAATTGTATTAGCTTTACCACATGCTATTGCGAATGCTGAACGAATATTTTCTGTGGTTACAGATGTTCGTACAAAAAAAGAAACAAACTTAGTCATGATATTTTAAATTCAATTTGAATCATAAGGTCATATTTGCAATCTAATGAATCAAATTGCATTAGTTTTACGTGTACGACTAATCACTTTAGAAAACTTCCTTCTAAAGATTTGTACATGTAATTAATTTTTATATTAATGTAGTTTAAAAATGTTATGCATTGTATATCATAAGATCTCATTTTTAATGTTAATGTACAAATTTATGAATACGACTGCAAGTCATTTTAGGAAAAATAATTGCTTATGAATGTTTATTAATACATAAGTAATAACTTTTTATATATTAACTTTGTTAAAACTATTTATTTTTTTGTTTTGTTTTTAATATTTTTTTATAAAATGTGTAATAAATGAATAAAATTTACAATATTTCATTACTGTAAATCTTTTATTTGAAGACAAAAAGGGAATATTGAGCTTAGGGGGAAATGTAGGTATTTTTTTTAAATGTAGGGAAAAAAAGGGATTTTTTTTAGATACATAGGGATTTTTTTGAAACTTTTACTGGCATCACTGGGTGACAGTATAGTCAATCCGCCCATTTTGTTCCTATATACGTCAAAGTCATCCATACAAAATTTGAGGACTTTAGCAGTTGCAGTTTATGAGATATGCGATATTAAATACTTATTGGGTATGTGAGCGTTGCACCACGCCTACTTGAAAAATGAAAATAATAAAATACAGCCTATCGTTCCTTCCAGACATACAGGAAGGTACAGCTAAAATGTCAAGAAAATTAGTCCAGCCGTCTATAGACTTCAAACAAATCCACAAACAAATAAACACACATTTCATTTTTATATATATAGATGTGACACGTCCACTATAGCCAATCCGCCCATTTCCTATATACGTCAAGGTCGTCCATACAAAATTTGGGGACTCTAGCTGTTTAATTTTAAAATAAAAAATAGCCTATAGTTCCTTCCAGACATACAGGAAGGTACAGCTAAAATTTCAAGAAAATCGGTCCAGCCGTTTAGCCGTATATAAACTTCAAACAAACAAAGCTACAAACAAATAAACACACATTCATTTTTATATATATAGATGTAAATGGACAAAACAAAACATGATCGTGCATGCATGATCATGTTTGATTTTTACTGTTACTCATTTTCAAACCCTGTTCTTTTTTATCTTTCCTTTTTTTCTTTCCCACGCCATTATCCTCCTTTGCCTATTTCCCTCATCCTCGCTTACTGACAAATGTCACATTCTGATTGGATGATCTGTCTAACGGTAAAATTTTAACGAAACAGACGCCAATGTCTAATCCACATATATTGCAAAAGGGATTCAGATAATGGAAGAGTTGCAATTGCATCGAAAAAAGGGTTGCAATAAAGTGCATTATTGCCAACTATATATGCAAATAAAAAATCCGTACAACACACATAACTGTTAATCAGTCCCCTAAGAACTTGTGGCTACTTTTGACAATGAAAAGACTGGATGGTTCGATGTCTTCAATAAGTTTTAATGAACAATTTATTAAACAATTCTTATCGAGTTTTGAGTTAATAATGATTCGTTTTTAATATTTTTCAATAAAAAGAATTGACAGAAAATGCAAAATTATACTAAAAAAAAACAAAATTAAAATTTATAATTTTATGTACTATTTTCTACCTTTTGAAAACGGACTGACAAAAATTACTAAGAATAAAATAATTAATTGAAGATCCTGGCGGCGTTGAAAGTATCTACTTTCAAGATTCCACAAGAACTGCCAATTTATGAATTGATCTTGTGGTTTTTACGTCTCCCACTCGTATTTTGCCATCTTTTCCGGGTATAGTGGCAGCAATCCATCCCATGAGCCAGTGAAGGGGTGCCAAATTGTCTTCATGGATTAGGACGAGTACTCCTGGTTTTAGGTTAGGTGTTGTTGTGAAGTCGCTGTGGTCGAGTAGGTAGTGTGCTGGCTTATTAGACGTAAAGCCAGGGTTCGACTCCCAGGCCTGACATCAAAATAAAATACAAAAAGTATTTTTTCGGCGATTTCCTCTCAGCAGATTTCTGGCAAAAACTCTGAGAGTAAATAAAATTGCCATGAAAAGTTTCTCAAAAATCTGTCGTTCGGAGTCGACTATAAACTGTAGGTCCCGCCATTTATGTATAAAATTAACACTACAACATAAGTAGTGTGAGAAGCTTGGTCAATAATCCTGACTGAAGGGTTGTAATGATCAATTATGTATGTTGTTGTGAACCACTTTTTTCGTTGCCACATCTCGTTTAAATATTCTGAAGACCAGCAACGCCAGAACTGTTGTTTTGCGGCTTTAATACGGCGCCATCTTTCAAGTAAGCTTATATTGTCACATTCGATTTCTCGTTCTGGTAGCGAGTTAAGAGGACCGCTAACCAAGAAATGACCATGAATTCATGATAGCCTCTATTTCGATTAATGCAGTCATAAGTTCTTCAAACTTCATTTTTGCTCCAAACAGATTTCGATATAGATGATCCTTTGCGGTTTTCACGGCGGCCTCCCAGAGACCGCTGAAATGGGGAATCCTTAACGGAATAAAATTAAAATCTATGAGATTTTTTGAACAAAAGTTATTAAATGATGATTGAAATTGTTTGTCTAAAAAGGAATTTTTCAATTCGATTAATTTGTTGTTTGTCTCAACAAAATTAGTCGCATTGTCGCAGAAAATATCAGACGGCATTTCACGCCTACCGATTAGTCGCCTTAGCGCTGCAATAAATGCGTTCGATGACAGGTCGGAAACCAGCTCTATTTGCACCGCTTTGGTCACGAAATATATGAAAATAGCACCATAACTTTTTGCAGGACGCTTTCCCATTATTTTGAAATGAATATCTATGGGGCCAAAAAAGCCAACGCCACAACGTTGAAAAAGTCTTGCAATTGTGACTCGTTCTCGAAGTAGATTTCCCATGACTTGTTCCATGAGTTTTGGACGATATCGAATACAACTTACACACGAACGTACTGCCTTTTTAGCTATGACTCGGACGTTGACTACCCAAAATGTATGTCGGGAAAAGTCAACAAGTACTTTCGCTCAAGCATGGTAATTGGACACATGAAGATGTCTGCTATAATTTAACACAAAGTTACAATTCGACAGCAAAATAGGATGTTTTCGATTTTTAGGGATGTTTGCGTTTTATAGTCTGCCTCCCACTCGAACTAGCGAGTCATGCTTACTTATGCCGATAAATAAACCATGCAACTTAAACGATGTTTTAATATTCAAATTGTTTTCTTCAACAAAGTAGTGTTGCTGCGAATTCCATGCAGTACACTCCAAAGGATGCTGTTGAGTTTCGGCCGAAATATCTGTGTTGCCACGCACTCTTTTGTATGAGAGCTTAATTTATCGTATTAATTTTGAATACAGTTGTCTTGAATTTCGTACTTGAAAAGCGATACTCGAACAGCTGATTTGACGACTTCTTCATGATATTCATTTAGAGATTTGGGCCATTGAGTTTCTTCACGTTTTAAAAATTCTGGTCCTGAAACCATAATGGCACTTTTAATTTTTCGAGAGAACAACCTCTAGAAATAATGTCAGCAGTAGATCCATGCCGCCACGAACCATTTGCTGTAATTTCCTGAATCTCAGAAATTCAATGCCCAACGAACGTAATTAGTGTTGAAGAATGTAACGGTAACCATCTTAATATTAGTGACGAATCAGTCCAAAAGAACACAAGGAGGTTGAATACTGCAAACAAAGGAGCAATTTTTCTGTACAAAATTGACAAAAGATGTGTACCACATAACTCTAACATACATAGAAGCAACAACCATACGCACGAATAGAAGCGTCGCTGAATCCGTGGGGTTGTATTTCAGTATAGGTATCATCATAGGTATTTGGTTTCACTACTGTTAAGCAGTCAGGCGGCAAAGTCAGAAAATAAAGGTCTTTGGGACTTTAGTGAAAACCAATAAAAACTATTCAGACTATTCTATATTAGAAAAATATTAAGCCTTTCATTTATCAATCCTCTTCAAATACAAGAAATATTCTTATGCCTTAATAGCGAAAGTTTGGACATATAAAAAAAACCAGGATTGCCTTAACACTTTTATGGATTAGTTTGAAAAACAGTGGATGGCAAAAGTAAGTAAAATTATTTGAATAACATGCCGTGTGTTTGTCAAGCTTATGTGAAATATAAATTTATATATATATATATGTATATATTTCACATAAGTTGGACAAACATGTTGTGTAGTATTTCAATTAAATCAGTGGTCTTAGGGTGTAAAATTTGCATTGATAAACCGCGGGACGCGTTCCTGATGTCATGTAAGCATTTTAAAATTTACTTTAGCTGCTTAACGCCTTTGGAAGGAAAATCAAAGACCAATAAATCGGCATTACGTTGTCCTTACTGCAAACAGATTGTTAAAGATAAATTAAATATTTTTCAATAAAAAATTAAGTACTAATGAGTTTATATATTTTTTAAAGGAATTCAAATATGTGGACTTTATGAAATTTTCAACAGTGTTATAATGTCTACAAACAAAGTGACATTGACGTTAAGTCACTTCGCTTGGTGCCCTAAAGAGGGCATTATGTCAATGGACATTATGTCATGCCACCATAAATAATAATAAAAAGTTTTTAGTCTGACTAAAACATAATAATATACAAACAATTATTGCAAGTATACAAGCTAGTTTTAAAGGATATAAAGTGCGATTTGATTTAAAATTATATTTCGAAATCGCTGTTACAATTTAGAAATAAATTACTTGACACAATTTTTGTAAATTTTGTGCTTTATTTCTTTCCTTTGTTTTTATTATTATGAGATTCCTTTTCATTAAAATTTTGTTTCCATTGCTTTCTTATTGCATAATTTGCTTAACTTATATTTTTGAATTCTAATTTTAGTCTTTTAGTTCTTTTTACGGAAATGGTAGATTATTTCCTTTATGAATTTATCAATTCAAAAATTTTCGATACAAAGACAATAAATTTAAATGTGACAAATACAACTACATACTTGAAAATAAATAGACAGAAGAAGAGCTTTAAGTTTGGTTTTGTTCCTTATTAATGGATCTTATCTCAACTGCACAATTGCTGAGTGATCTTCATGATTGTGATTGATTTTGTTTTACAATTTGTGGAAATAAATTTTCAGTTCATTTCAAGTATTTCAATATTTGAAATGCCAAATTATTCTATACAATAAATATGGTCAACATAATTTCCACTGTTGTGTGGATCAATTTTGGATCCTGATTTCATTACTAAATGTTTGTGACATAACGTATACAGTGTACTATGCCTACGGTGACCATCCGTCCCCTATTATATATTATTTTTTGGCGTTAGCTATTTGGCCACTATTTTTCCACACGTAACTTCTAAAAAGTATTTATTTTCCAAAATGTCCGCTTTGTCCACTTTTTTCACTAATTCGGTAAAAACACTAGTATTAGGTGGAATTACATATGAAATTGGGTGCGAAACTGTGTATTTTGTCTATGTTGTAGATACAATTCCATCATGGTCTTCAGTTGAAAAGTCGTTAATAAAGGTAACAGAAATCCGGAATGATTTAAATGTAAATAATAGTGAATTTTTTGATGAATGTTACAAAACACATTTTGTAGAGAAATATCTGAAGTAAATTTATACATACATATGGATATAATTATGTGTCATTACAACCGTTCAGTCCGGATAACGACCTAGTTTCTCACACCACTTTTGTTCTGTGCGTTAATTTTATACATGAGTGGCGCGACCTACAGTTTTAAAGTCGACTCCGAACGATAGATTTTATGAGAAACTTTTCATGGCAATTTATTCGGTAAATTTCTGGGCAATAGTGTATTTGTATTATTTTGCTTAGAACATTGCGGGGCACTTGTGAGATCATTTTGTTCTTGAATATTTTTGATAAGATTTCTTGTTGATGGTCCATGGGCAAAACTTTTCTTCGGTTTTACATCGCTTAGTCATGCGCTTACCTGTGTAAATCACAACTAGTTGGTCAAGCGCATCAACTTCAGCTTTCATTTGATTGTAATAATGCATTATTCCAGGTTTTTTTTTGCATCATCTCTCACATCGGCTAAATGATGAAAAGAACTTAAGACGAGAACGAATTTATTTTTTTAAGGCTTTTTTTCATATCCAGAATTTTTGCCAACTAATGTAAAATTCCGAGAAAGAAGTTCAATGGCAAGATTGTATGTAGTAAAAAAATTATCACATGTAATTGTACACCACTCTCTCACCTAAATTAAAACTACGAAAATATATATGGTGGGCTTTGATATATTGCCTAAAACTGCTCCGACCTCGAAATGAAAGCAATGTAACATTTTCATGAGGATTGTAATAAACTTTGAACTGATTACTGCACTTATTCCAAACGTTTCTTATCAGTGCTAGTTTCTGACGAAGTCTTCTTTCTTCTATCATTGACTGAAAAATTATTGATCGATGATTCTAAATGGTAAACTTGTAATATCGCATGTTGGGTCATATTGACCCAAAGGATGTTAAATGTGTGTAAATCGCACAGCGTTTCGAGAATGATGATTTTATCATATTTTTAATGGTTTTTAACTAAAATATGATTTGAGGATTTCTCTCCAAAAAATATCATTTTTTTTTTTTCAAAAATATGATTTCTTTAACCAAGTCTTTTATGTTTCAGTTAAGTAATTAATTAAAGTTGCCGTTGCGTTTTATGCATTGTGTGGATTAATTCAATTAAGGTACAATGCACAAAATTTCAGCTTTTACACAACGCAAATCAGCAGCAACTAACTTGCACTGTGTAAAAGCTCTATTAGAAAAACTACCAAAATATATACACACACACACACAAATATAACGTAACTTGCGACGTTCGCAATTTGAAAAGGTATCGCAATATTTAGAATATATTGTTACGAAAATGGAAATGGTGTTGTTAAAATAATAAACAAAAGCTCCAAAAACAACACAATGATCATGCATAAAATGATAAACAAAAGCTCCAAAAACCAAAAAAAAAAAAAAACAGCGCACTGTTCACGTGATCAATGAATGAGTAGAAAAATATACCAACAAAAATAAAGCGCTTGTTTACAAGATCGATGAATAAACAAGAATAAAGGATAAAAGATGTAAATAACCAACAACAAAATGAAGGGAACCAAGAAGTAAACAAGAAACAACAATGTGCAGTATAAAATAGGATAGACAAATAAACCAACAACAACTAATCTACCTGCTCAAATGTAAACAAGAAACAACAAAAATAAGAATAGGTTGTTTACATTTTTAGAATATTCCGGAAGGACGTCATCATCCTTCAAGGGCATTCATCACACTAAAGATCCAGTGATATAAAAGGCAAGCCAAAGCGAGCAAAGATGATTCAGAGTTTGAGTTGAATCAGTCGTGTGTGCAGACGGCACGTTGCATTCGAAGTGTGAATTAAGCTAGTCGTGTATAACAACATTACGTTGGTTGAAGGGATAAATCAATCGGTTGCGTCTGAAGGAAGCCGTTGTTAGTGTTGTGCTTACAAAAAGGTTGTGAGCGAGGAATAACTAACAAGTGTTGTTGCTTACAAAAAGGTTGTAAGCAGAGGATTATCACGAACAAACAAATATTGTGAAAATTATCGTTGTATACGTGGAATAAACTGGAACAGTGGCACAAAAGTTGTGCAGATAATAAAGAATTTACTAAAATCAAACACATATTTATTTTTACTTTATTTGCAATCTACGAACTCATATTTTTGGCGTTTTTAAAAGGTAAAAACGTAACAATATGTAAACCAAAAAAGATTTTACATTCGGCACAGACTAGATGGTTGTCTTTAGAGGCAGTTGTAGGACGAGTTCTTGAATTTTACGAGCCTTTCAAAACTTTTTTGCTTCTCCTTCCAATATAGACCGTATAGATAGTGCTAAAAACAAATTAAATGATATGAATGAGATGTACTTATGCTTCTTGAAATATATACTTCACATTATAAACAGTGTAGATAAAATGTTTCAAAGTATAAACTCCCAAATTCAAAAAATGTATTCAGGAATGGAACGTTTATACTTAAAAATATTAGATCATTTTGTAAAGCCAATTTAGGTTAGGTTAGACAAGCACAGTACCAGGAGGTCGAAATTGACCCATTGTACATTGTCCTTAGGGGAGGAAGGAAATAGAGGATGTAGGAATGTAGGGAAGGGAGAGAGAGAATGGGAAACGGAGGAATTACATGTAAAGAAACAGACACAAAACAAAAGAGGTTGAGAGTGCGACTACACTTACGAAGCTCTAGCAGCTTTCAACCAGCCCAAGCTGCTAATGAATCTGTGTCGGCTCTCGACACAGAACTCAAGTTCTCAAAGAAGGCCCTGCCAAGGGTCCTCAACCTACCAAGGGCTGGGCAGTTGCAGAGGAGATGTTCGACAGTCTCCAACTCCTCCTCATCGCAACATACCCTGCAATAGTTCGGCTGGGATCTGGAACAGATCAGCGACCTAATCTCGCAGTGCCCCGTGATAAAACCGACAACCAACCTTAAGCTGGCCTTAACCAAGCCCAGCAGTCGCTCTTTCCTCTTGCTGTCCACAGCAGGCCATAGACGCCTAGAAACAGAACAACTCGATCCGTTCCCCCAACGCCTCCTCTGCTCTTCCCTCCTGACCCATCCATCGATGAGGCCATAGAGGTGGCAGACTAGGGGGTCAGGACCAACTGTCAAATCGCCACCTGAAAGCGAACCTAACCTAGCGAGGGCACCCGCCGTCTCATTGCCCAGTATTCCGCTGTGACCCGGAACCCAGCATAGATGGATACGGTCCGGTCCAAAACTCCTCAACGACTCTTTGCACTCGCGAACGAGCCGTGATTTGCACCAGACCGACGCAATGGCCCTAAGGGTAGCCTAACTGTCAACGAAGATCCTGTAAGATTCCGAATCCGAAGATGGGCCACCAGCTATGGCCTCAATAGCCTTCAGTATTGCGAAAATCTCCGCCTGAAAAACGCTGTAGTCATCATTCAACCTGAAGTGGAGTTCAAGACCGAGTTCCCTACAGAAAACCCCAGCACCTGCACCTAACTTAGACCCATCTGTGAAGATGGGTATACCACTCTGCCCCTGGAGTACCCCACCATTCCATTGTGCCCTATCCGGTATGAGTATTCTCAAACCAGGTAGGAACATAGCCTCAGGCACAATATAATCAGTGGAGTGACCTATCGAGCGCTGTCTCCAACAACCCGGTTCCCTCAGGCGTAGGGCACTACGCGCTGAACACCACTTGACATATAAGTCAAGCGGGGTCAGACAGAGCATAGTATCAAGAGCAGCCTGAGGGAAACTCTTCTTCACTTCAGTGATATTCAAAGAGGCAATCCGCTGCACCTTATCCAAGATTTTCCGTTAAAAACTCTAAGGCACACCACCAAAAAACACAGCCATAAGTAATAACCGGTCTAACAATAGCCAGATATATCCAGTTCTTACCTATGGAGTTCCTACACTGGTAGAAAGCATTTAGTCCCTTCTTCATTCTTTCCTCGGTGTTTCGTTCCCAGTTCAGCTTTCTGTCCAGAACAATACCCAAGTACTTGACCTCAGAAGACAACGGAAGCTCCCTACCAGCTAATCTTGGCAACCTGAAGGTTTCAATCTTGTACCTACGCGAGAACAAAACGAGGTCCGTCTTATTTGGATTTATCCCCAGACCACATTTTGTCACCCAAGAGGATAAAATTCCAAGAGCGGACTCCACCAGTTCCCCCCGCGTTGGCAAAAATTTATCACCCACAAGAATAGCGTCATCGTCGGCATATGCCACAAGCCTAAAGCCCCTACTTTCCAGGAGCCTCAGACCAACATTAGCAACCAAAAGCCACAAAAGAGGGGATAGGACACCCCCCTGTGGTGTACCTCTGGTCGCACGCTTGACGACAGAACATCCACCCAGATTTGATCGGATTAGTCTGTTACCCAACATGTGGATGATAAACCGCACCAGGAAATCTGGGGCATGTATATCCCTTAGCCAATTTTCAATAGAAGAAGTGGTAACGTTATTGAAGACCCCCTCTATATCAAGGAAAGCCGGTAGTGTGTACTCACCCCTAGCCAAATACGCCTCAACAAAACCAGTCACTTCATGAAGAACGCTCTCAACAGACGTACCCTTAATGTAAGCATGTTGCGACCCACTCAGCAAAGACCAGTCAATGTTTGACCTTAAATATAGATCGATAAGTCTCTCCAAAGCTTTCAAAAGAAAGGATGAGAGTGATATCGGTCTATAATCCTTAGGGCCGATGTGACTGGGTTTACCAGCTTTTGGTATAAACACCAAGCACATCTTTCCAACCCTCAGGTATATCACATCACCGGAGACAGTCTCTATACACATCCACCAGATATTCGTGTAATATCCGGACCAGGCGACTTCAACGGCTCAAAGCTAATAATAGCCCATTTGACCTTATCTCTGGTAATGATGTCTTCCAAAACCGGCGTAATTCCAGCATCACAGAAGGGATCAGCTACACCCAACGGATAGCTTCCTGGATTCTCACAATCGGGAAAATTAGTACTCAATAGAGCCTCTAGGGTTTCTTTTCTCGAGGATGTCCACATGCCATCGTTCTTTTGGACGAAGCCTAGAACTTTGGGGTCCTTCGACAGCATCCTACGGAAACGAGCCACGTCAGCAACATCCTCGATACTAGTGCAGAAACCCATCCAGGTGGTTCTCTTTGAGCGCTTTATCTCCCTTATAGTCATTAAAACTGGATCTATATGCAGGCCAGTCCACATCCTTGTCCGACTTCGTAGCCGTATTAAAGCGTCTCCTGGTACAATAGCGGAGCCTCCTCCTCTTACCCGGGTAAGTGAGGGGGCAAGCATCTCTATAACAAGAAAACAAAATATTCGTCAAAGATGCAACTCGATCATTGATGCCAGGAGTGGAGCGTCCCCTAAGGGCTCTAAGCTCCCCCTCCACAGCCCTTTCATATCTGATCCTGTTGGTACTTCTTGGATTTTTAAAAGGCCTGTTAAGGCCCCCAGATAGATTAATACTGAAGGATATCAGTTGGTGATCAGAAAAGGAACACTCATCTGAAACCCTCCAGTCCCTAATCATAGACATGTCAATTACCGTCTCCCTAACACGGTTTCTAAACGTTGGCGTGTTATCAACGTTACAAATGCTGAGCCAATTAAGAATAATAAAATTCAAAATAGACTCACCCCAAGTATTTATGTCAGCACTGCCCCATTCGGGTGTGATGAGCATTGGCATCACAACCCAAGACAAGGCGACATCTTTTCCTCTTCGCAGTGCTCCACCAGTAGTTCAATTAAGTCACCAGGAGGGGATGCAGCCTCATACGGCATGTACACAGATGACAGCATCAAATCGATCCCTTGGTCATCTCTGTAGGCCACAGTTGTTACGTCACCTGTACAAAAGGAAGGAGTGATTAACAAGTCCAAACCACTTCTACAGGTTCTTACCTTATCACTTGTTCCAGGAACAAGTAACCTATAGTCAGGATCGCAGGATGCAAATTAATCTGCACCACTTTTAGCCTCCTCTGGGTCACCTGACACCGACTATGTTCAGATGACGGAATTTTAGACGAGCCAACCCACATAACACTACACCACCCCTTGCCCTTAGCCACTGAAGGGAATCCTGGTCAATAGCGATCCTAAGATCGCAGGCTTTCCTACGATTACCAGTCAGGGAGTTGACAACTACCCATGAGCTGGTGTTCAATCCATCATTCTGCTTTCTAATAAGTTTTGGTATGATATTCACCCGCCTAAAGGAACTCGGGACCCATACCGTCGCTATTGGACGTAGAGGGAGGACGCAGAGTTCACCAAGGCGCTTCACTGATTCCACAAGGAACTTTACAGTTCCCCCGTTTTCACAGTTCACTACCTTGATGCTCTTGGACCTACCTATGCGGGCATTCATGCCATCACAACTCTCCTCCAACATGAATTCAATTATCCTTTCTTCAACTAGATCCCACCTTTCAGGAGAGATTTTGTCATCCAAATCCGACCTGTCGATGAAAGCCAGCTGAAAGGGAAGGGTTAGGAGGAAGGCTCATCGTAGAATCTGCCCTCTCTTCATGCGATTCCCCTTGCGAGAAACCTGCAAAGAAGACATATCCACCGAAAAGTGCCCCTCCATCTCTTTCGCCCCCAACCTTACATCCTTCTTCTGTGATAAAGGATTAGCGATATTTACTACCCCCTTTTCTTTATCCATTGCAGAAGGAACACCATCACCCTTTCTCTTCTCCGGAGGTTTGAAAACCTTGGTGTTATCCTTTGCTCCAGTTGGGAGTAAGGGTGTAGAACCTTCATGCCCCTTGCTTGCGGCTTGAGAGGTAGATGCAATTGGCACCACGCTCCCATCGGCACTCAAAGGACCATCCTTCTTTCCAGAGTCAGCGCCTCGTGAGAGGCCACTGCCCGAGTATTTGGACTCATACCGCGAAACTGTGCCTCTGTGACGAGTCAGCATCCTCTGCTCCTTGACAGAGAGGGAATCAACACCACAGCTTGCGAATCTCCTCATGACCGTGCAAGCCCTGCGATATGACTTCCTCTCAGTATACGTAGCTGAATGTTTCCGCCCAGTCTTTCCCCCTTGTCAGACGAATCACCTCCTCCCACGCAATGCAAATCCGATGATTGCACTGGTGGATCCGAAGCATCCCGTCCGACAAGAGGGTTACTTAAAGGGAAAAAAGCCAATGTATGTAAACACTGATTTCAATATTGAGGAAAATGTTGAAAAAAAGACGTTTTTTAACCGCCGAGTATTTGTAAAAAAAAAGATTTCTGAAACAAAATTTCCCTATAGTGAATAACTTGAATTCACTAATTACTGCGTTTCGTTTTGTAAACAATTAACCAAATGATTAAATAAAAAGATTCATCGAGCTTGAGGTCAAGGACCTTGAGGACCTCAAGCTCGATGAATCTTTTTATTTAATTATAATCAAAAAGGTCGAATAGAACTATTGGATAAATTAACCAAATGTTTTAATTTTAAAGATACTTCCTTAAACGAAATGTCATCTATTTATCCTCATATAATTATTAATAAGAAAGTTTAATTAATGAAAATGATTCTCAAACAATATTTTCAAACCTTAGAAAATATCAATTATGAAGATTTTTGCACCAGAGTTTTTAAAATAACTCGTGTTGATAACGATTAGGTTTTTCCAACATTGACGAAATTTGTGTCCAGTAAACTTTGTCTTCCCAGTTCATCTGCAAACGTCGAACGAATTTCTTCTAAAGTTAATTTAAATAAAATTAAGTACAGTAACAGGCATGAAAATGCAAGATTAGAAGGTATTTTGTTTACACAGGATTCTTTACTAGTTAAAAGGTGTTCCTGTTATAATCTTAAAATTGATGAAGAAATTGTAAAAAATATGAAACCTTCCCAGTATTATAATTAAATTATTAAATTATAGGAAACTACTAAAAGTTTTACAAAACTCTACTTTTCTATTTAGATCTCATTTTTGTACCTTATAAAATTACTACTTACATATCGTCGGCTGGCCTGCAAACTGGCCGATGTGCCTTTTGGGAAATTTCTTTTATTCGCCCATTTGTGGTCCATCTCTATAGCAAAAATTTGTTCAACGTCTCCGGTGCTTTCAAAATTATTGCAAAGAAGTTTAAGAAGTTTTGTATGACTTTCATATAAAGATTGTATTATTTTTTAGGTCTTTTGAAAAGTTTTTGAAGATTACATAGACCAATTTGATGGCCAGAAGACAATATGTATGTATGGATTTTTTAAAATTAATTATAATTAAATTGAATTGCCTTTTATGTATAATATACATATTTGTTTTTTGTTTTGTTTGTATAAAATATTTTTGGTAAAACATGTAATTAATTTAAAATTGCTTGATAATCGGGTTATATCATATCCTCATGAATACAGTTAGTATATGATAACAAAACCCGATAATCAATCAATGTAATACACTTTTATTTTGAATTGTTATTTATTTTTTAATATTTTACAAATAAAAGTTAAAAAGTGATGATTATTTCTCACAAAATATGATTTATTTTCCTTAAAATGATGATTTTTCACCAGAATCTTCTGGCAACACTGAAATCGCATTTTAAAATGAGGAGGTAGGAAAAATTTAAATTTTATTGTTTTCATTTGAAAGCATAGTTTTTGTGCGCGATATTTTTCTTGTATGATGCAATCTAAACGGTTTTATATCCTTATTTTTGGCTTCAATTGTTTCCTCTGATAATTCACCTATGGGCACTAATGCATTCTTAATCTCCTCAGTTCCATGGATTAGGATTTTGTGTACCGATGGAGGGAGGTAATACCAGGGATACTCCTCAATAAGTTTTCTGGCTGTCTCTACAGCATATTCCTTAAACTTTTCGACATCAATTTCAAATCCAAAATTTATAGCTTGGAGAATTGTGGCACATCTTTGCAAAATGTGCTTACCTATTCCTGTTATTTTTGATGAAAAACATCAAAATGAAAAAATGATTAATATTACAAATATTTCATCAAATATGTATGTATGTACATACCCAACAAGATCGCCAACGGCTTGAAAAATCTCAAGGTTGCTTAAACGAAATTTAGTACATCAAACAAACTTTAAAAACGCCACGTTTGACAAGAAATCTTTAGATCTGACAACCCTGGTTGAAACGAGAGTAACACATACATATACAATAATGTACATGCTTTTAACAGTATATAAATCAGTGTTACCACTAAAAGCTTTATGACTTACACCAGGGATGGAAAAGTTGGTACAATTGTACTTTTTTTAGCACTATTTAGAAGTCAAAAACACCATAGCACCTCAATGACTTATTTAGCACTATTGAAATATGTTCTCTACATTATTACATCACTCAAATATTCTGTCTCATCAGTGTATAAGTTTGGGAGGATCTTGTCATGTTTCTCAAAAAGGACCTACAATTACGTAAATGTTTTGGAATTAGTCAAAAATACTAGTTGGTCAAAAGAACGTGAAAATAAAATAGTCGATAATTCCCTAAAATAATATTAAAATTTCTTTAGAGGTCAAGAAGAATTGTTTATTTATGGGGATCGTTTAGTTACACCCACAATTTTAAGAGCGTAATGTTTTTCTCTTTCTTAATCTAGCCTTTAATGGTAATTCTGTAATATTATCATCTTCGTCACTCACATTTTCTGCATCAAAAAATTCTTCCTCGTCTTCTTCTTCTTTTTCATTCCTTACTTTTTCAACACTTAAATTTTCATTTTGTTCTAAGTTTTGTGGAGTACTTGATAATATTACATCTTTTTCCATTAATTTTAATTGATTTCTATGAGCAACCCTTCGTGAAAAATATGTTATATATTCTTCAGAATGTCTTTATTGAATAATGAAAATAAATTATTATATTTTAAGTACTAAAGCAAAGGTAACATTGATTTAAAATTTCTAAATTTCAACAAGTATAAATGCAACAAGTATACTACAGTCATCTATTTATCCTCATATAATTATTAATAAGAAAGTTTAATTAATGAAAATGATTCTCAAACAATATTTTCAAACCTTAGAAAATATCAATTATGAAGATTTTTGCACCAGAGTTTTTAAAATAACTCGTGTTGATAACGATTAGGTTTTTCCAACATTGACGAAATTTGTGTCCAGTAAACTTTGTCTTCCCAGTTCATCTGCAAACGTCGAACGAATTTCTTCTAAAGTTAATTTAAATAAAATTAAGTACAGTAACAGGCATGAAAATGCAAGATTAGAAGGTATTTTGTTTACACAGGATTATTTACTAGTTAAAAGGTGTTCCTGTTATAATCTTAAAATTGATGAAGAAATTGTAAAAAATATGAAACCTTCCCAGTATTATAATTAAATTATTAAATTATAGGAAACTACTAAAAGTTTTACAAAACTCTACTTTTCTATTTAGATCTCATTTTTGTACCTTATAAAATTACTACTTACATATCGTCGGCTGGCCTGCAAACTGGCCGATGTGCCTTTTGGGAAATTTCTTTTATTCGCCCATTTGTGGTCCATCTCTATAGCAAAAATTTGTTCAAGGTCTCCGGTGCTTTCAAAATTATTGCAAAGAAGTTTAAGAAGTTTTGTATGACTTTCATATAAAGATTGTATTTTTTTTTAGGTCTTTTGAAAAGTTTTTGAAGATTACATAGACCAATTTGACGGCCAGAAGACAATATGTATGTATGGATTTTTTAAAATTAATTATAATTAAATTGAATTGCCTTTTATGTATAATATACATATTTGTTTTTTGTTTTGTTTGTATAAAATATTTTTGGTAAAACATGTAATTAATTTAAAATTGCTTGATAATCGGGTTATATCATATCCTCAAGAATACAGTTAGTATATGATAACAAAACCCGATAATCAATCAATGTAATACACTTTTATTTTGAATTGTTATTTATTTTTTAATATTTTACAAATAAAAGTTAAAAAGTGATGATTATTTCTCACAAAATATGATTTTTTTTCCTTAAAATGATGATTTTTCACCAGAATCTTCTGGCAACACTGAAATCGCATTTTAAAATGAGGGGGTAGGAAAAATTTAAATTTTATTGTTTTTATTTGAAAGCATAGTTTTTGTGCGCGATATTTTTCTTGTATGATGCAATCTAAACGGTTTTATATCCTTATTTTTGGCTTCAATTGTTTCCTCTGATAATTCACCTATGGGCACTAATGCATTCTTAATCACCTCAGTTCCATGGATTAGGATTTTGTGTACCGATAGAGGGAGGTAATACCAGGGATACTCCTCAATAAGTTTTCTGGCTGTCTCTACAGCATATTCCTTAAACTTTTCGACATCAATTTCAAATCCAAAATTTATAGCTTGGAGAATTGTGGCACATCTTTGCAAAATGTGCTTACCGATTCCTGTTATTTTTGATGAAAAACATCAAAATGAAAAAATGATTAATATTACAAATATTTCATCAAATATGTATGTATGTACATACCCAACAAGATCGCCAACGGCTTGAAAAATCTCAAGGTTGCTTAAACGAAATTTAGTACATCAAACAAACTTTAAAAACGCCACGTTTGGCAAGAAATCTTTAGATCTGACAACCCTGGTTGAAACGAGAGTAACACATACATATACAATAATATACATGCTTTTAACAGTATATAAATCAGTGTTACCACTAAAAGCTTTATGACTTACACACAACTGTCATCGAAATTACACATGTGAAAAAAAATTACACACGCAATTCAAATAACGTATACATATATTATGTAAACATTAAAATTATATAGTATATTCATATATATATGTATACTTAAAATAATATGCATACAACATTTCCGACATTTATTTAAAGCACAAAAAAGACATGTAAATTCATAGTTGAAACATTAGCCTCACATAATTGGTCATTACAACCTTTCAGTCAGGATTATGACCTAGCTTCTCACACCATTTATGTGTGTGCGTTAATTTTATGTATGATTGTTGGGACATCCAGTTTAAAGTCGACTCCGAATGACAGATTTTTGAGAATCTTTTCATAGCAATTTTATTTACTCCCAGAGTTTTTCCAAAAATTGCAATAAATTTACAAAACAATCAGTGTTAGCAAATTGACTGTTGAAAATTATCAACTAAAGAAAAAATTAGAATAAAAAGTAAAATTACATAGAAATTACACACATGTTACACACACAATCAAAATTACACACAATATGTGTAATTACACTGGAGATGGCAACACTGGTATAAATGTGCTTTAAAAATGTATTTCATAGAACATGTATATTTTCAGAAAGAGAAATATATGTGAGAGTCACAGTTTCAAAGAGACAAAGAGACAGAAAGAGAGATGGAGGCAGAGTGAGAGAGTATATGGCTATTAAGAAATTTCTTTGCATCTACTGAATTTAGTTTCAGTTTTAAACTAATCCGCACAACACGTTGGCTTTCGTCGTGAATTGTGATGAAATCAAAAACAAATTGAAAAACAAAAATACCGCAGAATTTATTTATTTTTGGTTTTTTTATGTCATTTATATTTTTATAAAAAATCTGCTGACATACAACTAAACGGTTTTTTTTTAAGTGAGTGTTAAGTGTAAAAAATACTATATTAATGACAACGACAACTCAGCGAGAATAACTATAAAAAAGGAAGAAATAATAAAAAAAAAAACAAATTTGTAATTTAAAACGATAAAATCATACATATTATTAAACATATAAACATAAATATTATTTAATCCACATATGCATATTTGCAGTAACTTTATGTAAAAGAGGCATATATATACATACATATGTGTATATACATATATATATATAACGAATATATATGTGTATATAGAAATAATATTTCTATAAAAGTAAATGAAATATTCAAAACAAACTAGGAGAAATGAAAAAGTGATAAATTTGCGAAATATACATACCCACGCGGACTTAAAAAAGAATTTTTAAAAAATAAAAACACCACCATCAACATCCACACACAAATAAGTTATCGATTATTGATGTTTAAAAAGTGTTTTTTTTTTTGTTTTTGGTGTTTGTTATTAGAATAGAAAAATAAGAAATATCCAAAACGAATTATTATTAATAAAGAATTGAACTAAAATATAAAATACAATCATTGACTCAAATATGTATGCTGAATACGTAATCGTTAGTTCATGTGTTTAAGTGTCGGTGTATCTATATAAGTTGACACGCCTGAGCATCGGAGTACTTGTGTAGGAATTCTAAAAACCTAAAGCAAATTTAGAGAAAATAACCGCACATCAGAAATAATACTCGCTCATCTTTGCTAAATTTTCTCTCTTTCATTTACGACCTGCGCTAAGGGCTCTCAATCAATCTCAATTTTTTTTGCTGAATAAAATTTCACTCTCTTTCTGTTCAGCGGCGAAAATGAAAGGAAATACATGCACACATGTTAGTACGATATGTGTAAGTGCATATGTGTGTTTTTGTTTCTTATCGTTATTTGTGCTACGTGCCGTAACGCCACTACATTCACTTGCCCGCTAAATTCCCGGTCCTACTTGTTCTGTCGGCTATAGGAGCTGAATAATAAAAAAAACGATAAAAAAGAAAAAACCAAACAATACATACAAAAATAAAATTTTTAATTTATTCCACTTTATTTGTTTCTATTCTGTGCAGAACTAAAAAGTATAAAAACAAATCTAGGCTGAAACAAACAACGAAACTTTATGTAAAAATAATTAAAAAGAAAAAAACAACAACAATACAAGAGAGACGATGAATGCTAAGAAAAGAGAGTAGCTGAAGCAACACAGTAAAAATTTAAGATTTCCTTGCAATGAAATTTTAAACAAACATTTTCCAGCATTGCCCCCACCTATTAAAAGCTTTACGAGTTGCCATCGAAGTTTGTCAATTAAAGTTGCTGCTACTGTTTGTTTCTGCTGATATTTTGTAAAGGAATTCACTCACAAACACTATAAAAACCAATCAATACAATAAACAAAAACTAAATATTTTATTTTAATTTCGCTTCGCATTCCCTTTGTGTGTTTTGAGAAGTTTTTAATAACAATCAGTTTAAAATATTGCTTCTCTTGTCTCTTAACAATTCGAAAATCCTATGTTTGTTTATTGCATCTGCATTCAAAATAACAAATAATTAATAATTAAATGTAAAAATTCACAATTTACAATTTATACTTATAAATTTCTTAAATATTTAGAATCCAATAGCGACATGGAATAATTTTAGTTGGGTTTAGTTATGTTTCCAATGAATACCTCATTTCAGTAATTATAATACAGTGAACTCGCGAAAACGTGAACACTCGAAAATGTGAACGTCTCAGAAACGTGAATGAAATTTATTTTGTTCACAGAGAATTATAAAACGTGAATAAAATCTAAAAGCTCTAAAACGTGAACATTTTTTTATATTTTGTTTTCTAATCTGTTTTTAAATTGTGAAACCTTTAGAAATTCTCGATCAAATTAAAGAAAATGACCGTGGTTTTAACACCAGTGACGTATGGCTTCAAATAAAGACTTGGTGTTTGCCTTCATAAAATTTCCGGAGAACAGCTTTCTGCGCAGTCGCAACATGTTGACCCACTTAAGGGAAAGTTAAGAGCAAAAATGGAAGAAATCTCTCTTTGTGAAGATCAGCCTTATAACGCTAGTGAATCCGGTTTATATTGGAACCAATTGCTGTTCAAATATATACGTCGTGAAATCACAAACTTAACTTAATTTACTGGTACAGTAAGGCGCCGCTTAACGCTGTTTCAGTATTACCCGGTTGAAACGGCCAAGGACTAACCAAAAGCGATGCACTATATAGCTATCGTGTACACTATGTATCTTTTTAACGTTCTTTTGTTAGTCTGTTCAGAAAAAAGATTTCAACTGTATTTTCCGAAGTCGCAATCACAGTACAAACGCATATTTCCTGCGCCACAGTTGATTTGTTAGTTATTATCAACGTTACTAGGTGTATACATATGTACGTATTAAGTTGCCTCGGAATTTATTGGAACGTAACCCCCTTACTGTAATTGGGAAATCTAAAAATCCACGAAGTTTTAAAGACTTTACTTGTCCAGTGAATTACAAATTCTCCAAGTCAACATGGATGACATATAAATTTTTTTTGACTGTTTATCAATGTTTTGTTAAAGAGGTAAACTTCAACTGACAAATTTAAAATTGAAAATTTTTGTTATAATTTTTGGCCTGAGGTAACTGAGTTCTTGACTAAAAAGTGCTACCGGTAAACGCCCTTCTGTTAATAGACAATACCCCTTCGCATCCGGATGAATCACAATTGTTTTCTGATGACGGATTCATTTGAGCAATGTTTTTGCCATCCTACGTCACATCGTTAATTCAGCCCATAGACCAGAATGTTTTTAAAATAACAAAACTCTATTAAAGAAACAGTCTCTTGGCGTTAGTGGCTGGAAAACAAACAGAATTGCTAATTAATTAACGTTTTGGACTCAATATGAAGTAGAATTTCGGCACAAATTTTAAACAATGGCTAGAAAAGTATTTCAAGCTTAGTTTTGGACAAAGACCACACCGATGATTTTTTACTTATTAAAATATCATTTTTCATATTAAATGCCATTAGTTTTTGTTTTAAATTTTTAAATTTCGAAAATGTGTACTGTCTTGGTAAAAATTAGTTCACGTTATCGCGAGTTCACTGTATGTAAAATGTAATGTCAATGTGCAGATAAATATTAATGTAATTAATTTATCAATTGTGAAACTATAGAATATTTTTTTTTCTTTTAAATTAAGTATACATCACTGAACTACTGAACCTGATATCTCTTATATTGTGATTTACTAAATACGACACACAGTACCAAACGTTAGCTCTCGGTCGATTGTGAAGGGGTCATCCAGAATTTCTTGCAGTGATAAAAGCTATACAATTTTATTGTTTTTTATTTTTATTTTTTTTTGCATTAAATTATTGTTTATTTCCTTCTCGTATACCTTTTGGTTGTTGCTTCTGTGGGGTAGAAATTTTCGAAATAAAAGTTCTAATAAAAGAAAAAAAAAACAATATATTGATACATATGTATTTCTATATGCGAATTTAGAAAATATAAAATATTTGTGAAATAAAAAGAAAAATACGTACGAGTATACCGTAGATACTATGCGCACATGTGTACATGCATTTAATAAAATGATTGTGTACAAGCATATGAAAAAGCATACATTAATTATTAAGCAGATTCGTTTATATATGTACATACATCCGTATGTGTGTAAGAAATATAAAATTTAATTTTTGTTTTTAATAAATAATCCCCCCATACCTGCAAATATGGATTTGAGTATGTGTGGATAAGACAAGAAACTTTGATGCATTCTTATAGTATGTAAATATATTTACATTTTATTTTTACTTTTTACTAATACGTATAATAAATGTACGTTTATTTTTTTTTTTTTTAAATAGAAACAACAAATAAAATAAACCAGTAACAAATGAAAATAAATAATAATAATACAAAAATATTAACGAAACATATCAATTGTTCAACAACTAACTACGATTACTTTACATCAATTAATATAAGTGCTGCTGCTGCTACTCTACATGTGTGTACATACAAATGCATGCCAATAAGTGATAAAACTTCTCTAAGAAGATGGACTTTTTAATTTAAAAATTTTAACGAGAAAAATCAATGTCACTTGTAAACGTAACAACATATCATATCAATCGAATTCAATAAAGAAATCAAAAAAAAAAAACCAAAACAAAATTGAATTGAATTTAAAAATATAAAAATTATAAAAAAAAACACCACAACATAATCAAAAATATATTATAATTAGATTAGAAATAAAATAAAATTATTCTGATTGGATAAGGAATATAAACCTAGAAGAGGAAAACGCTGTATATAAAGTTAAGTCATGTAAGTTGATATCTATCTAGCCTATAGACATGTTGTTTAGTATACAATATTTTTATATGCAAATATTTATGTGTACCTATACATACATATGTAGTAATGAACATAAGAACAAGCAAATAAAAATATACATCGATACGGTATTGAACGACAATAGTTCTAGTAACAAATATTAAAACTTTATACAAAAATTGTTTCCTAAAACACATAATTAAGGCATGTTGTATGATGTAAAATAAATATCTTACACCTTGGTAAATGTCACATTAAATTGAAAAATACCCCTATCCCCCAATTTACACTGAGGATAGGTTACTTAGAAAACCGTGTAAGTCGAAAACAAACTAAAATAGGTATAACTCAGTCATTTATTTCAACGGTAAAAAAAAAAGTAAATAGCACATATCGCTCCTATATTGCAACATAGTCACATCTCAAAAAATTAAAAATTTGTAGTTCTTTTAGACCTTCTGTACACGTTGAAAAAAAATCAGTTTTATATCCCAAACTGAACCGAAGTTATAGCAAAAAGAGTTTGCGGCAATTAGATCATAGGACTTATGTCTTGAAAACTTAAATCGCATTTGGCCAAGTTCAAGTTTTTATGTAATAATAAAAATATGCATTAATTATCTATAAATTAAATAAATTTTTCAATAAACAATTATTATTCTAGTCACAATAAAGATTGAACGTTTTATTAAAATGAAACAAGCAATATTATATTTTTTTGAACCATTTTCATACAAAATTTCGATCATATGAAATCGCTGGTCTTACTAAAACATTTTGTTTCTGATCACACTACATATTCCCCGTCTTGTTGTTGTAAAATTTTATTACAAAACTTAAAGAGACCTTTTAAATAGTTCTAAAATAAAATATTTAAATAATGATTCTCCAACTCAAGCCAATTGTGTTAATTTACAGCTTGTCAATTGTGTTCCTAATAAAATCGCCCAACCGAAATTAATTAGAATTAACACACTTGTTTCAAAAAAAACTTTTATAATTTGGCAACACTCTCCTCTACTCTTTCATGATTTTTTACAGAATTTCTTTATTTTGAATTTTTTTTTATCAAATTAGAGTCTTTAAGTTGTTTTAACCCCTTAATTGCGGAGTCTTCTTTCATTTGTAAAGGGGAAACGTTAGATTACTCGCAACGGGATAAAAATATGAATAAAAAAATAAATAAATTTTATAAACAAAAATATTTAATTCTGGTACTGTCTTGACATGACTAGTTATTGTTACTGACAAAAAGAAACAATTTTATTAATTGAAAAGGGTTTGAATACATGTATGTGCGTATGCGTATGTGATATTCAATTAAACGGTAGATAATAGAGCCCGACCGAACGTTCGGGCAAGGGTTCGGTGTACGCTAAAAGTGAAGTTCGGTGTTTGGCATAATTTTGACCGAACGCCGAACTTTGGTTTATTAAATTTAAAATTTATTTAAATAAAAAAAAAAAATTAGATTAAAAATAATATTTAAAAGAAAGCTTAACGCCGCCTTATCAAGAAATAGAAGCTAAATGCAGATCAATAGTTGAACATTTTTAAATTAAAAAGAATAAAAGAAAAATGCTTCTTGTCATTGCATTAACTTGTACAGGATGTTGATACAAGGTAAAACAGTACCTACTTAATGATGAGCAGATTAGATTAATAGAGCAAAAGGATGCTTTGTGCTTATATGCTATTAAAACTAAAAAAATAGAAATTCTTACAGCTAAAAATTGGAAAATTGTAAGTGAAAAAGTAAATTTACTGAAAAGCTACTATGAAGCTACACTTGATAACTCGGGAGATTCGTCACCATTTTCCTTAGTAATTCCTATATACCAAATGCTATTATCGAAGCTTGATGAAAATGAGACGGAAATTGAATTAAAACAATCTTTAGAAGATATATTAAAGAAGAGATTTCAATTTTTTGAAACAATGAGTTTTACGAGTGTTGCAACATTGGTCGATCCATGTTTTAAGTCTATTTAGCTATTTAGCTTTCTACACAACAGCTGGAAAATTCCACACAGGATATAATTAATTTTTTAAATGATAATTCAATTAATTTTGAAACATCCACCGTGATGGAAGAAGTAAAAAAACAGCAGAAAAGAGGTTCTTCTTTATGGGAAAAGCATGATTATGCTTCACATCAACCTTAGAACGAAAATATTTTCGAAAACGAAATATAAATCTATATATCTGAACCATTTAGTGATCGCAAAACAAATATATATGAACTCCTGTTCATTTGCAAACTTTAAGGCTGCAGCCATATTTTATGTACTACTAAATGTCATGAATTCGTTATTTTTTGTTTTTTTTTCGGTTGGACTCTAGTAGATAAATATGTATTCATTTTTATTTGCTTCTTCAATTATGTTTGTGTATGTATGTATATGTAAATAGGTATGTAAATGTCATTTATAACATTTAAATCAAGTTGCCAGCTAAAATATATATGTATGTATGTCATAGAGCAATTTTGAGGATTCAAATTCGAAAAATTGAAAAACATTTTAATGGAATAAGGACATTCATTAATCATTGATGATTTAAAAACAAAATCAAAAAATGTTCATTTTTTTTTAAATAAAATTCAAATCTTTATACACATAGTATGTAGCGAGAGTAATTACATAGTCTACGTTGTTCGGTTAGCCGAGTAGAACTCAAAACTACTTCTTTATTTTTCTCGAACCCTCCAAATATTTTTTATTTGACAAAAACTGTTGACTTTATGTACAAATTTCTGAATTACTCAAACATTTGTTACCCAATTTCAAAATTTAAAATCTTGTTGAAAATGGGAGAGATGGATCTTTAAAACGGTATACACATATCTGTTATTCGATTTTTTTTCATATTTTTTCGAGTTTGTCTACTCATAGTAGCAAACTTTAATAAAAACAATATAGGATAACTGATAATATCCTTAAAGTCTGTTCTCCTGTGAAGCGATTGAGTCATCATTTGATCAAATTACCGTTGTTATTATTTACAGAGTCTAACAGTCGAGTAATATTTTTATATATGTTATCTCATGAAATGAACTTTTAGTTCAAAATTTATAGAATTTTTAATGGATCTTGATTATTTATGGGTAAATGTGTCAAAATTTGTCAGTTTTTGTCAAATAAAACTAGTTTGGAGAGTTCGAGATATATAAAAAAAAATATTTTTAAGGTCTACTCAACAAAACTCACAACCTATACTATGTCATTCATACGGTGTATTTAGTTTTCTTTATTTTGTCGCATAGTGTTATCAATTGAATTTTTTTTAACTGATTGAAAATTTTTGCGTTTCATAGTTTTTACAAGCATAAAATTTTTAAAATCAAATAAAAATCTGTTTAGCTATGTAGATCACCACTGTTTCCAACTTTTTCCAAAATATATCGCTAAAGTAGACTAAAAAATAGCTAGAAAATAGTTAAACAATAAATTTTAAGAAGTTTTTAAGAAAATTTACTTAAAACTTAGCTGATTTTTTGGGAATTTTAATATTGTATAAAAAATACAACGATTTATCGCTTAATTCCGAAAAAATACTTGCAATAAATTTAAATGCAATTTCTTTTTTAATTATATTTTATGTAAGGGGCTCCAAAACGTTTTTAATTATTGGAGTACATTTGGTTCTATGAACACGAGTTTTATTGGCATCATCAAAATTGTTTTTACACATATCACTAAGGTGATCGATCAATAGCATTGTTCGACGTACAGTGGCTTCCGGCATATTTCAACCAGCACCTTTAAAAAAAATTAAAAAATTTCGAAACGAAACAAGATATTTAAAAAATTTGAATAAGAGTTTATAGAATATGTTTAAAAATTAAAAAAAAAGTTTTATTCAGTCTCAAATGTAAACTTACAAACTAAAAACCAAAAATATAGGAACCCAATTCGTCACATTTTATTTCAACCACTTACTATAAACAAGGTAGGTCGCCGTGGTCTAGTAGGTAGTATGCTGGCTTATTAGACGGAAGACCCGAGTTCGAATCCCAGGTCAGACATCAAAACGAAAATTTAAAAGTAATTTTTCGATGACTTCCTCTCAGCAGATTTCTGGCAAAAACTCTGAGAGTAAAAAATTGCCATGGAATGTTTCTCAAAAAATGTGTCGTTCGGAGTTGACTTTAAACTGTAGGTCCCGCCACTCATGTATAAAATTAACGCACACAACATAAATGATGTGAAAAGCTAGGACGTAGTACAATGGGTCAATTTCACCACCGAGTACTGTATTTGTCAGAATTGTCAAGTAAACGTCCTCTAACCTAACCTAACCTAACCTACTATAAACAAACAATTAAATGATTAATTAATTAATACATACTTTTAATTTAAAAATTTAGTATGACCTCCTATTTGCTTAAGTACAACTTTCAGCCTATATTGCATTGATTCCACTTTCTAGTGATTTGGAGAGTTATTTTTGCCCATTCCTTTTTCAGAGCTTCAATAAAGTCATTCTTGTTCCAGATCTGGTGTTGGCGGATGTTTTGATCACAAATTGCCCATAAATTTGAGACTGAATAAAACTTTATTGTTTAATTATTAAACATATTCTATAAACTCTTATAGAAATTTTTTTTAAAGTGCTGGTTGAAATAAGCTGTGAGCCACTGTATGTTGACATACAAATATAAATTTTAAGGCTGTCAATATGATCCCCTAAGCGATGAAGCTGATTTGAATTTTTTTGGTTTCCGCTTGACTTAAAAGGTCGTAAAGCTTTCCAGACAAGGAGCATCTGCAATACTTACAGAATCCTTTTATTTCGTCTTGAGCCACCCACGTTTTCAATTTTTCGTGATTTAGCCATTCACTGGGAAATTTTTGATTATATTTAGGCCCCATTCCTTAAGTTGTTATAGCTTTTGACAATATTATTAAAAGGTTACGTGATTTTATACTTTAATTTTCATTTTCACGTAAAAACTTGTCACAAAGAAAGAAAAATTATTTGGGTGTTATTTTATAGCAACATAAAAATCGCTAGATTTAAAGCTAATAGCTAAATCGTATTCTTTCGCTCAAATTGGATTTAAAAATCGCTAGATTTGACGATAATATAGCTAAATTGGCAATAGTGTAGATCACCTGCAAGATGGCATGAAAACAATAGAGAGAGTGAAATATTGCTGGTATTCAGCAACTTCAGCCATTATTGCCCTGCTTTTTCTAATAAGAATATGAGAGTGGTATTATGAGATTTAAAGAGAAAAGGAGTTGCTTGCAGTAATCAGGGAGAGAATAATATGTGAGATCATAATATGTGCATATCTTGTTTGTTTGCTTTTGACTTAAAGCAAGTGATAACAACTGTATGTACGTATGTACAAACATACTTTTTTTTTAGGGAGAATCTTAAATTTCAATGTTTGGATTGTATCTGTGTGCAGTTATGAATGGCTGGTTGCTTTGGTTCGTAAAAATGGTAAAATATGTATGTACGTATGTATGAATGTATATCGTTTGCTGCTGTTTGTGTGGAGAGTTGTTTGAGCTAGTTGCTGTTCGTGTTCAAAGCAAACTGTATGAGACATGATGTTTTTGTCTGGCTCTCAGACTGTCTATTCTGTATCTGTTTGTATGTGGCGCCATGCATGACGCCGCTATCGCCGTTACGATTATTTCTTTTATTACGTCAGTGGCGCCCACTGGCGTCTGATGTTTAAAATGTTTCTACCTTCGACTGAGTTCATACAATAATTTGTTGCTACTTCGCTCTTTTAACAGAGGGGGTAAAATAGTAACCAAATAATTGAGGGACACAATTGTTACAAAAGCACACGCGCATATACATACATACACCGACAATTGGACACCACATATAATAGTTTTTCTTATATTTTTTTTTTCTTTTTTTTGCTTTCAACTTGACTAACTCTGCACGCAATCAAAAATATTGTATTTAAACCATCAGAAAGGAAATTCGAACTCGTAATGTCTAGCACATACATACATACATGTGAATATTATTGCCTAGGTAAATACATACATATATACATACCTAGGTTTTAGTCTAACGACATTTTTGCTTTAATGGCTGGTGCCACAAACAAGGTGTGATAAGGTACACAAATTTCAAAATAATTAGATTTTCCAATAAAATAATTTTTGTTTTTTTTTAATCTGTCAAACACACGAACAAAGAGGTCTTCTTTTCACTTTCAATAGGATGAAAATTGCCAATATCTCAAATATTGAACAAAATTGTATAAGACTGCTTTCGGTTTTTAGGATTAAAGACGGTTTTTGCTATAAGTTAGATGGCTCTATGGATATGGATGGATACATGACTGTTTATGTGTACATATTCTTATCTTTACCTCCTGTGAACTCGCGATAACGTTAACTAATTTTTACCAAGGCAGTTCACATTTTCGAGTTTGTTCACGTTTCGAGTAAGCAAATTTTAAACAAAAATTACTATTTAATATGAAAAATGATATTTTAATAAGTAAAAAATCATCGGTGTCATCCGAAACTAAATTTAAAATACTTTTCCAGCAATTGTTGAGTCCAAAATATTAATGGCATCTTTTATAGTTAACATCTTAGTAGAATTTAGCAATTCTATTTGTTTTCCAGCCAAGAGCCTGTTTCTTTAAAACAGTTTTGATATTTTAAAAACATTCTGGTCCATGGGCTGAATGAACGATGTGATGTAGGGCGGCAAAAAACATTGAATCCGTCATATGAAGGCACATTTTTAGTCCAGAAGTCAGTAACCTAAGTCTAAAAATTATAACAAAGTTTTCAGTTTTAAATTTTAAAGTTAAAATTTTAACGTATTAGGGCTTTCAGATTTTGTTCAGGCTTTAGAATACTCTGTGCAAAAATAAATTTTTTCATGTTTCTGAGACGCTCACACTTTCGAGTGTTCACGTTTTCGCGAGTTCACTGTAGTTTACTGTCTGTGTATACACTTTGTTGATGAGTTAACTGACTGGCATTTAATGAATGAATGAATGATATGAAAACAAAAACAAAACATATACTGCACAATAATAATAATAAAACGACACACATTACAAACATAAAATTCAGTTTTAAATGTTGAGTTTGAGCAGGCACAACTCAGCAACAGTGACAGGAAAATTAAAAAGTCGGTATATTTCTATTGTAAATGTTCCTCTGTAGCCGTATGTGTGTATTGGTCTGTGTTCATTTCTGGATATCGACGTTATTCTTGTTATCGTCATTGCCATCATCATAGCATCCATTGCAGATAGCTTGATGTTGATCGGCTGATGACATAAAATAAAATAAACAGAATATCAACATCGAATTCATATATTAAATATTTTATTTCTGTACATATCGCACATACATACATATGTACGTATAAGCATAAGTTAGTTGTTTTATTTTCAATAGAGACATTCGGAGAACTGCCGCTCTCTTTTAAGAAAAGAAATCCGAAATTCTTAAGAGTTAACAAAGTTTTCAAAACTAAACTAATAAAAATCAGGATTGACATACAGTAAATATTTGTTGGTCTATTGTGGTCCCTCTATCATTCATTTCTCCTAGTCCTGAAACAGAGACCTGCGCCGATCGGCTGACAGCCGGCTAAGCCGAGCCGCCGACAAAATTTAAAAGCCGCCGAAAATTTATTCGGCTCGATTCGGCTTGAATTCAGCCGCCGTTTTATGTATGTAAAAAAATTAAAATATATGAAAATATTACATAATTGGCCATTACAACCCTTCATTCAGGATTACAATCTAGCTTCTCACACCACTAATGTTGTGTGCGTTAATTTTATACATGAGTGGCGGGACCTACAGTTTAAATTCGACTCCGAACGACAGATTTTTGAGAAGTTTTTCATGGCAATTTTTACTCTCAGAGTCTTTGCCAGAAATCTGCTGAGAGGAAGTTGCCGAAGCATTATAAGAAGCATATTTTTTCGTTTTGATGTCTGACCTGGGATACGAACCCGGGCCTTTTGTCTAATAAGCCAACACACTACCCACTAGACCACGGCGACTTCAATTATATATAAAATATAATATTTATATTTTTGTTTTACTTGACTTAAATACATTATTGAACTTTGTTTTTGTTCATTTTGTGATAAATTAATAGAAAAATTTTTAATTTTTTGATATGGAAATTTTGAACACCCTTTCTTGTTTTTGGTAAATGTGGTAACACTTTTAACTTTACGTTAAATTTTTTAAAAGACAAAAAATTGAAATGGAGAACCAAAGAACTACAAATTTCAATAATTTAAATGAGTTAAATTCGTCTGATTCCGATGACGACCTTGCAATTTTTAATGGTACTGATTTCCCAAAACAATAATTGAAACTCCAATTTCAATTAGCTTTTAGCCAAATTTTTTTGGAAAATATTATTTTGAATATTTATTTCTGATAATTGTTTTGTAAGTGTTATAAAATGCGAAATAATTTCAGGTTTGGAGTTTCTGCGTCGACATCAAACCTCTGTAACCATTTACGTGCTCATGATATTGACGTAAAATCAAAAAAATTTTAAAATTCGGATGCGAAAATAAAATCCTTATTTTCAGGAAGTTCTAAAAATGCAGATTCCGAAAAAATTGCTTACGCATGCCTGCTTACGCAAATGTACTGCAGAGATCTAAGGTCATTTAAAATAGTGGAGCAACCAGGGCCATTTTATTTATGTCATTTCGGATCACAGCAGACCAGTGTTGCCACCTTATGTGTAATTACACATATTGTGTGTAATTTTTGATTCTGCGTGTAGCATGCGTGTAATTAGCTTCGTGTGTAATTTGTGTGTAATTTTACTTTTTGTTCTAATTTTTTCTTTAGTCGCTAACTTTTAATAATCAATTTGCTAACAATGATTATTTAGTAAATTTACTGCAGTTTTTGGCAAAACCTCTGAGAGTAAATAAAATTGCCATGAAAAGACTCTCAAAAATCTACCATTTGGAGTCAATTTTAAAACTGTAGGCCCCAACACTCATATAAAATTAACGCACACACATAAGTGGTGTGAGAAGCCAGGTCGTAATGCTGACTGAAAAGTTGTAATGACCAATTATGTGAGGCTAATGTTTCATACATGGATTTGCATGTCTTTTTTGTTCTTTAAATCAATGTTGGAAATGTTGTATGCATATTATTTAAATAAATAAAAGCGCCGCCGAAACTTTACCATATTTCGGCTGACAGCCGACTTAAAGCCGCCGCCGAAACTTTTCAACTTTAGTCCGCCGCCGCCGACAAATTTGCTCGGCGCAGGTCTATGTCCTGAAACCGTTAATAGATCCTAATCGACAGATCAGTCTGATTATATGAGTGGTAAAAGTTAAGCGATTTCTTCCTCCTAATATTGAGCATGAACCAAATAGGTGCAGAATAGTTTCCCCGTCTTCCTTTTCTACGTAACTCCTGCAGTAGTCACTGGCCATATGATCAAGGATACAATGTTTGGTAATTAATTTGAAATTGAAGAATACTTTCTGTGCTTTCCTGCAATATAGACTATTCACCCGAAAGCTCAATGGTTGTGCCATATCTGGCCAATTTACGAAGTCTGCAGTTTTGCAGCATATTACTGTATCTCAGTACGTATGTGATGAATATGTTATAACACTCTCGCGGTCATTATATTAAACTCATGTTAATGCCATGGTTATTCACATTTTCGATTGAGCAAATTTATAGCAATATACTGTGTTTTTTTTTTTTTCTTAACACTAAACCTAACCACATATATACTAGGGATGACAATCTAGAAATCCCGAATCCAGAAATTCCGTAATTTTCGGGATTCACAAAATCCCGAATCCCGGGATTTTCGAGATCGTGAATTTATAAGTATTTTGATCCTACAAAACGTCCTAAAAAAAATTTAAAAAATTCTATATCACTTGACTTCGATAATAGCATCTCAAATGAGGAAAACCTTAATTCCATTGATAAAAAATCATTTGATGGCACCGAAGAATGCAAAAGCCCTATAAAACAAATTAAAAGGGTAACTGATTTAAATACTCAACTATCCAAAGAAATAGATTTATTTACATCAGGAGGTGGTAAAGGTGAATATTTACAAGCTATTTTGGAACTATTTTACCAACAAATGTTGATTGCGAGAAGTGTTTTTGAACGGCAGAGTTTGTTAACAACAAAATTCATTCAAGCCTATCAGATCACATATTAGATACTTTAGTCTTTTTCTTGGAATCCAAATAATTTTCTTAAAGCTAAAGCATATGCGAATGTATGAATAATTTTTATTTTTGTTAATTTAAGCTTGTTTGTTACACTTTGTCTTGCTGTTTTTATATTTTATTTTTAATGATATATAATTCTGATATACATAATTAGAATACAAACGATTTTGTTACCAAAAAAAGTTTTTATTATAAAGAGAAAATCGCGTTTTTTCCCGTGATTTTTCGGGATTTTTGGATTTGGATTTTTGGTAAAAAGACCGCTCAGGGTAGACAACGGTAGAGTACATATTATTATCAAGAAAAACGAAATAAGAAAAGAAATATATATTAAAAAATTATACACCTATATATTATAGAAAAGTCGTGCAGTAAGTCCACGAAAAATAAAAACTTGGAATTTAACAATTTTATTTAAAGTCCCAAAAGCGGTTATTTGACCGCTCTAGTAGGTTTAGTGTTAATCAAACAGGCTCTAACATGACTAAGTTTTGAGGGAAATGTTTTCAAAATCGACGCCTCCGTTCTATAACATTCTAAGTCGAAAAAGTGTGTTTTAAGTTATGAGATCTCAAAGTTTTCACCCGACATACGACTATACTCATGTGTATTCTAAGTAGATTTTTCCCTATAACTTCGGAACGGATCGGCGCATCTTAACCAAATGTTGACATTATTTAAGTCAGAGAACATAGAATGTAAAAAATGAAAGAACATTAAAGTGTACTTAGAACGTTATAGACTGGAGGCGTCGAAATATACCTGATACATTTGCTTTATACATCTAATAACCTTATATACATACATACATAACATAATTGGCCATTACAACCCTTTAGTCAACATTATAGCCTAGCTTCTCACACCTACTGGAACAATAACAAGAAATAGGATAAAAAAAACGTACATTTCATGAATGAAACACAAATGAAATGCGTTGTATGAAACAATTTTGTAATAGTGAAGACAATATTGTGGAAGGATTGAAAGTTGGTAGTTCATACAAACACTGGCCTCTTGAGTATGATTTGTCATCAGGAAGATGGTGCCGCGTACATATTGGTCCAAAAACGAAATTGTTTCGTAAAATACCACACTGAAAAATAAAAGTAAACAAACTGGATCGATTTTTAAATATCCCGGTATAATTCGGAATTCAAAAATCCTGAAAAATCACTGGAATAATCGCGATTTTCTCTTAATAATAAAAATATTTCGTTAACAAAATCATTTGTATTCCAATTATGTATGTTTATCAGAATAATATACAAGACAAAATGTAAAAAAGAAGCGTAAATTAACAGCAAAAAATAAAAATTATTAATACATATGTAAATATATTAGTTTTAAGAAAATTATTTGGATTCCAATAAAAAGATTAACGCATCTAACATGTGATCTGATAGGCTTGAACGAATTTTGTTGTCAACAGCGTTGTCAACTCAGTGCTTTTAGCACTGTTTTTAATGCTTTTTAAAACTTTCGACGCGGAAAATTTTCAAGTCAGTGCCTAGTGCTTTTTTTAGTGGTTTTCTTTTCATGTCAGTGACACCAGATCAAAAATTAAAAAAAAAAAATAAAGAAATTAATTTGTCCTTTTGGAAATTAAAAACAATTTTGGGCGAAGATATTTAACAATAATACTTTTTTACGTTGATACATTTTCGAAGGTAAAATCATTTACATTTTATACGTCTAAAAAAATTATGTTTAATGTATGTTAACTTTCACACATAAATACTTTCATTTACATGTAAAACTACAGTCTTAATAATTCGAATTAGTATATACATAGACTAAAAATAAGTCTATAAACTATTCTAAAAGTCTATAGATTAGACTATAGGCTAGAGTAGACTATAGATTAGACTGGACTATAGATTAGTCTATAGGCTAGACGATAGACTTTTGTATTAAATTGTAAATTCGTACCTTTTTTTTGTTTTTACTGATTATATAAATTGGTGATGAAGTCGCCATAGCCTAATAGGTAGTGTGTTGGCTTCTTAGACGTAAAGCCAGGGTTCGATCCCCATTTCTTCGGCGATTCAATCTGAGCAGATTTCTGGCTAAAAACTCTGAGAGTAAAGTAAATAAAAATTGCCATGAAAAGTTTCTCAAAAATCAGTCGTTCGGAGTCGACTTTAAACTGTAGGAGGTCCCGTCACTCATGTATAAAATTAACGCACAAAAACATAAGTGGTGTGAGAAACTAGGTCAATAATCCAGACTGAATGGTTGTAATGACAAATTATATATCGCTCCTTTATTGCAACATAGTCATATCTCAAAAAAAATTGAACTTGGCAAAATGCGATTTAAGTTTTCAAAACATAAGTCCTGTGATCTAATTGCCGCAAACACTTTTTGCTATAACTTCGGTTCAGCTTGGGATATAAGACTGATTTTTTTTCAACATGTACAGAAGGTCTAAAAGAGCAGTTTTGCTTAAGTAACTACAAATTTTTAATTTTTTGAGATATGACTATGTTGCAATAAAGGAGCGATATGTATGAATAAATTGCTGATAAAATTAAAATAAATATTATAATGTTTTAGTGCTTTTTTGTCAAAATTGCGCGTTTTTTTAAAGAATTTGGTGCTTTTTGAAAATTCATAGTTGACAACGCTGGTTGTCAACATACGCTGTCGTTGAAAAACACTTTTCGCAATTAACATTTGTTGGTAAAATAGTTCCAAAATAACTGTATGTAGCTTGTAAATATTCACCTTTACCACCTCCTGATGTAAATAAATCTATTTCTTTGGACAGTTCAGTATCTAAATCAGTTACCGTATTAATTCGTTTTATAGAGCTTTTGCATTCTTCGATGGCATCAAATAACTTTTTATCAATGGATGTGGGGTTTTCCTCATCTGACCTTTTGAAGGGTTAATATACATATGAATTCACAATCGCGAAAATCCCGAAAAATCCCGGGACAAATTTTTAAAAATCCCGGGATTCCCCGATTCGGAATTTCCCGATTGGCATCCCTAGTACATAGGTATCTCTTAAAGGGGGCAGGATTGCCTCGCTCATTTTAAGTTAGTTTGTCGTAATCCAAATTGCATTTGTCTACGATCACTATGTCTGTAAATATTTAATTTTAATGATTTGCCATGCCCTCTTAACATTTAGGGATATGAAAAATATGTATGTGCTGTCCGATTCTCAGGCCTAACCGATATGCACATAAAATTTCATGAAAATCGGTCGATCCATTTCGAAGAAGTTTAAACACTAATACCGTGACACGAGAATTTTATATATTAGACATACATGTATATATAAATATATGTATATATAAATATATGCATATATATAAATATATACATATATATATAAATATATACATATATGTATATATATAAATATATACATATATTTATATATGTGTGTAGATATTATTGTTCTGTATGTAAAACGAAATTGAAATCATTTCTACAACAATGATATCAAGAATGCCATTAAGTGAGAGAATAACTCAGACTCAGACGAACATGCAAATGTTTATCTGATCATCTTACTTTAGGCGCCATTTACTACAAACATTTACCAAACCATACCGATTCAGATAGCCTGTCTGTCAGTCTTTATTTCATACATTCATATATATGTATGTATGTATGTACAAATGTACATCTATTTAGGCATGTAATTGACCTGATTCAATTTTAGGATAAAAATTTATTGCAAAATTAACATAATGTATTATACATATATAATATGTACGTACATATGTATGTATGTATGTACATACAATTGTTTGGCTGGGAACTTGTTTAAATGATTTGATATTGAATTCTTCATAAATATATATACGTACATACATAATTAAAAATAATTTATTAATTTTTTTCTTTTCACTTTCTTTTTTTTTTTTTTTTGCTTTATTTTTAGATCAAAAATTAATAATAATAAAAAAATAAAAAAAACAAAAAATAATTATCAAAAATTGAAAACATCGTGTGATATATATAGAGGGTATATAGATCTTTTTTGTATATTTATATGAGTAACTTTAACGTGATTGCCAAGGTTAATGCCATTATACATACATCGTTTGTGATAGAATATATCAAATTTCCAAAGCGGAGCCATCAGCAAGCGGCGGTTTGCAAGGATATAAGGTGTAAAATAGAATTTGTATGTAAAGTGGTTGAAGAGCAGAGGTCGAGAAAGAAGTGGCCTTCTGGAAGAAATCCCATCAGTTAATGCGAATAATGCAAATAGGATAAGATCGATGTTACCACTATATTTAATGTCTCTCCATGAAATTTCAAAACGAGAAGAAAGAACTATGGCGTTATGCGTCAAAAAACCTAGAGGCACCAGTCCGTGGGACGAGCAAACAGCCACCACTGCCGCATCACCTTCCACCTCAACGCCTCCCTCAGTCACTGGAACGACCAATGACAACGCAGTCTTCTCAATTGGCTTTATTAGGTTGTTACGGCGGTTATGGCGAGAATTCAATTTCGACTGCAACCATCTTTGGAGAAGGAATTGTCTGTACTCCACCGCCGCCCTACAGTTCTGCATCCGAATTGGATTGTTCGAACAGTGTAACGATCCCCGATTACACTCTGACGTTGCGAAAACATCCGGCTTATTACAAAAAGGAAAAAGGAATGGAGGCGTCCCTGTCGGCCACCGAATCCGATATGGGTTACAGTCGAAAAATAGCAGCAATCAACAGAGATGGCTGCAGGTACGCAAATACTGGCGACATAATGTACGCCGACGATCACAACAAATTGAACGAGTCCAGCACATCGAGCAGTTCTCAGTTGACCTTCGAATTACAAATGAAAGCGCGCCAGTCCTCTCCTCATTCAACCATCCAGCCCCAGTCAAATCAACAAATGACATCAACTGCAACAATTGCTGCACCAACAGCTACAATAACAACTTCTACGACATCGTTTGCCGCTACTGCTGCCAAAATTTTGAGAAATTGCTGTGGCGGAACGTTCGGTTCGTCGAATTCCTTTGCAATTCCACCAACCAACTCCTGCAACAACAACAACAACACCTTCAACAAAACAATTTACCATCATCCAAAGAATGGAGTTGGAGTTCATACGGCCAACAGTTGCAATTTTCCCCCCGAACAACATTTCAATACCCTTATGAAACAACTCAAGGCCAGTCAAATAAGTTCCCTGCTAAAAGCAGTAAAATCTCGCCACGATCAAATTTTACCCATGCCAACGCCAGTGTCCATTTCCTCCTCCAACGCCTCAACGTCATCTTCTTCTCTCCGTTATTCAAACCATCTGACCAACTGTATTTTAGTACGACGTGCCGAAATACTCGGCGAAGAACCATATGTGATAGCTTGTCGCCTATTTTTTTGGCGAGATTTAAAAAATGCCTCCCAAATAAAGAGACTGCCTGTGTGCCCGAACGAACGCGACCCAGTCTATGTCTGCTGCAATCCATTACACTGGTGTCGCATCCTAGACACAGGTTAGTTTTATATTTTCTATATACTTACTTACTTTCATATATATGTATGTATGTACAGTTGTGTTCAAAATAATAGGAGTGTCATGTAAATAAAGCTTTCTATGAAAATTATTTGTTCAAAATAATAGGAGTGTAGTAGACAATCTAATAATTTTTAAACAGAAGGCACAAAAGTTTCATATTATCTTAAAAGAGTAAAGCTTTTTAGGATTTGGTTGAATAACCTTTCGCTCCTTTATTGGAACATAGTCATATCTCAAAAAATTAAAAATTTGTAGTTACTTAAGCAAAACTGCTCTTTTAAACCTTCTGTACATGTTGAAAAAAAATCAGTTTTATATCCCAAGCTGAACCGAAGTTATAGCAAAAAGTGTATGCGGCAATTAGATCATAGGACTTATGTCTTGAAAAGTTAAATCGCATTTTGCCAAGTTCAAGTTTTTTTGGGATATGACTATGTTGCAATAAAGGAGAGCTTTGTTTTTAATGACCTCAGCACGTTTACGAGGCATTGAGCCAATAAGATCATGGCATCTGTTTAAAGAAATTTGATGCCACGCATCCGTGCACTGTGATCCATAGTTCTTCTGCGTCAGAAGGTTGTTTCTCTGCAGCATACTTTTTAACATCTGCCCATAGATGTTCTATGGGATTATGGTCAGAAGACTGAGCTGGCTATGCTATAACCTTTACCCCATTAACCCGAAACCACTCATTTGCCAATTTAGTGGTGTGCTTCGTGTCATTATCTTATTGGAATATCCATTTTAGAGGCTTGAAATATGGTAACATCACTTTTCTCAAAATGCCGATATATACTTTCGTATCCATTATGTCTGTAATTGGATGTATTGGACCTACACCATTATATGAAAAGCTTCCCCATATCATTAGTTTTGCAACACCATGTTGAACTGTATATTGTGTATACAGAGCTTTCTATTAGGTATTGGGCTCACGTCTAAAATACTGGACCCAGTGCCACCAAATCAAACAATTTTGCTTTCGTCGGTCCACATTGTTTCTTCATTTTTCTTTCGGATATTTGATATGTCCTTGGGCAAACTTTAAGAGTGCTGCTACCTGTTTTTTCGTCAAATATGGCAGTTTTTGTAGACTACTTGCGAATAAATTGTTGTCCATCAGACGCCTACGAATAGTAGGGCCACTTACGACGAGATTCAGATCCTTTGGAATTTTTTTGAAGACGCCGAAGGATTTATTTTGCTGTATCGCACAGTTTGGCGGTCATCAACAGTTGATGTTTTGCCCTTGCGCCAGCGTCTTTCGGGCTTTTTTATCTTTGAATGCATTTGTGATCTTTTGATCGGAGTAACCGAAAATTTCCATAATTTGTTTGTAAGTTTTGCCTTTTTTTTAAGTTCTCTCTTTTCTTCAGTTAAGTGCTTTCGTCGTCTCACTATTACAAGAATTTATATGCTGTTATATTTTTAAAAGAACACTCACTCACTCCAATTTTTTTTAATCTGAACTGAAGTCAAGGGCAAACGTAAAAATGAAACAATTTCATCGCAAATATCAAAGTTATTACGAGATTCTTTTTTGTATTTTATTTCTTACATGGCATTGTAACTACCGTTAGAATATATCGTATTTTGCGAATTGGTACAATAAACATTTTTAACTTTGAAAAGTTTTTTATTATTTTGAACACAGCTGTACATACTTACTTACGTACATACGTATGCATGTGCATAAATACATATGTATGTAAGTATGTACATATTTTTCTTTTTTGTTTTTTTTTGCACTTTCAATGCATTTAATGTATGTACAGCATACCAAAGGGTAACTATTTCAAATACTTTAAATGTGTCTATAAGCGATTTTGGCGACGTTAATCAACAAAATAAAAATAAAAATAATGAAAAAGAAAAATACATATACATATAAGAATTCACAAAAACGAAAATACAACCACGCGAACTGTAGTATGACAACGTTGTTGACTTTTTTATTTTTCCTGGCGCCACTTGCTAAATTTACGCAAATTGTTTTTAAAGAATTTAGCCGCCATCATTTACCAACACACGTTCATACGATTATACGCACACACATACACACGTGCACTCAAAAACACAAACACAAAAATTCCAAATTTTATTTCTGTTGCTTATTCGATCTGTTCACTCTTTTTCTCGTACTCTCTTTCTCGGTCTCTCTCGGTTTCTCTCCCGCTCTTTATCTCTTGCTTACATAAGAGTACACTTTGTTCTCTGAGAATGAAATGAGAGCATGAGTGCATATAAGCAATTTAGTAGAGCGAACCAACTCCAACAATCAGCGTTGTCAACTATAAATTTTCAAAAAGCACCAAACTCGGTAAAAAAACGCGCAATTTTGACAAAAAAGCACTAAAACATTATATATACATATATTTTTTTTTTTTTTTTTAATTTTATACCATTTTTTACAAACCTAAAATTAATATTATTTATTTAACTCCAGCAATAATAAGGAAAGAGTTGACACATTTTCGAAGGTAAAATCATTTACATTTTATTCGTCTAAAAAAATTATGTTGAATGTACGTTAACTTTCACACATGAAAACTTTCATTTACATGTAAAACTACAGTCTTAATATATCGAATTAGTAAATACATTTAACTATAGACTAGACTAAAAATTAGTCTATAGTTTAATCTACAGACTTTTAGAATCGTTTATTGACTAATTTTTAGTCTAGTCCATAAAAATTTAGTCTTTATAATTTTTGATTTGGTGTCACTGACATGAAAAGAAAAGCACTAGGCACTAACTCGAAAATTTTCCGCGTCGAAAGTTTTAAAAAGCACTGTGTTGACAACGCTGCCAACAATGCTCTTTCGATAAAACAAAACAAAAACCAAATCAAAAACAATAAAAAAACGAAAAAGAAAACAAAACAAAAAGGAAGGTATTGAAACAAATTAAATTGACATATTATGAGTACATACATGCATGCATGCACAAAAGCATCTTTTATTGCAACATTTTTGTGGTTAAAGAAATGAAGTCATTTAGATACTCATAAATAGCTATACATAGATACATGCATATGTATGTATGTATATACATACATAAATATTAGAAATTAGAAATAGATTTCTTTTCATAATGAGATCACTTTTATAAATTTCTGTTATTGTTTATGTTTATGTAACAACAAAAAAATAACAATCGCCAACATTGTTGTTAGTTTGAAAACATACATAGCATGGATGCTTGTACCTAATCCATGCATACTTAATAGTCATTTATCAATTTTTATTTATAAATCAAACGATTTCTTCTGCATATACTATATGTACTTATGTATGTATGTATGTATGTATTTGTATTAATGCAGTTGTAGTTGTCATTATCGTTATCGTTCAGAATAGACCATTAACATGTTTTTATCTTAACCTGTTTGACTATATCGATATACATGCATCTGTGTGTATGTATGCATTAAGCGTGCATGAGCTTGTATGCATTAAGAGGTTTGTATATATGTACATATATACATACATACATACATGGATGAGTATGGAGCAAAGTACCCCTATTCCTTTATTTTTTTAATTCTCTTATATTGGCCCAGAAGAACAACAAGAAGAAAAATATTAAACCGACCAAATTAAGGGCTCATATACAAGGATACACAGCATATACATACATATATGTACGTACATAAGTACATTCTTAATCGTACATTCATACACATGTTCATACCTACACACATACATGTGTATGTGTACATATTGGTAAATTCATTAATTCAACTTGTTCATTTGTCTCGCAATCAAACTTGATAGCGCACTAATATTAAGCCACAAAAACAAAATAAAACAAAAAAAAAAATATATAAAAAATAACAATAACGACTAAACTAACGATAGACTTACCGAAAGAACGAACGAACGAACGACGGCCAAACCGGCCGACGTCAATTGTAGTTGAGTTGAGAATAAATATTGTTAAGCAACAGCAGCAAAGTCGACAACAAACAAAAATCGCAAAATGAAAAAGTAAAGAAAAAAGCAAAAAACAAAACAGAAAACAGAAAAAAAGCCAATATAATCATACACAGTTCTATAAACGTGTGTATTGTATCGTTGTTTGTATGAATGCATGTGTATTTGAACTGTGGTCTGTTAGCCGTTGGCGCCTGTTTGCTTGGCGCCACTTTACGTGGATACACCACTGCCATAAATATATATGACGACGACTGACTGTATTTGTAAGCGCCGGAGAGATTTTTTTTTTATTTTTATTCAAAAGTTATTTAAGTATCTGTACATATATGTTAACACTCATACACACATACACACACGGCAACGTATACACACACCCTTTAAAGAACGCTCACTAATAATTAGGCGAGTGAGTAAATTGATAAGTTTATGAGTGTTCATAAGTTTATTCGCTCGCTATGTTACTTCTTAAACCGAAGATGGGAGTACTACATAGCAACTTGAAATATGAGAAATAAAATAAAATAGAGAAAAAATTTATGATTTATACAAGCAAAACGTTTACAATACAATACAAATCTTTTTTTAAATACATAAACATTCAGTAAAAATAGCAAGCATTTTAGAAGCATATTTATTGCAACAGTCTGATGAACCTGGTATATATACAGTGAGTGAATCACGTCACGTTCAGAAAAAGGTTTTTTTGGTTTGATTTTTGTTTTACTTGCGATTCGGTTTTCATCATTAAATCTTTTGATAATATTTTTACCATTTTAACAATTTCCGCAATTTCTCGCTGGTTCTTTCCACCTTTGTAGTGGTCAATCACCAGTTTTCTTATTTCAATTGTGGTATGACGACCCATCTTTTTAAAACTGTGTTTAATAATAAAGAATAAACTTTTATCAATCAATGCGTTCAGAAGTAAACATGAAGTAAATTGAAAAAGAAGTACATATATACATAATAATATTTTACCAAGTTGGAATTTACCGTTAAATGGACCATTTTCATTGTGAGATAAATTTAAGCTGTTTTTGTTTCTGATGTAAAGAATCAATGAATTAATAATGTAATCAAAAGAATTTTTTAGTACATAATACAAATAAACCTTATTTTAAACAAAAATATTTCTTTTATTTACTTCATTTTAAATAAATATTAACCAAATATTGATTAATTTCATGGTGGGCCATTTTCACTGTGAATTACTGTAGATAAGATTTATCTCCAAAAAAAGCAAAAAATAAATTTGTACCTGCTGAACACCCATCTACATACATCAATTGACTTAATTTGTAAAAAAAATAAGAATATTTGTAAATTTATTACGTACGTTTGTAAATATGTATACAAATTGATTGAAAAATTGTTTTTCCAGAAAATAAAATAAAAATCGTATGATCACCTAAAAATAAGAATTTTTTCATATTTACTATTTTTAAAATATCGAAATTATCCAACCCTGATACACATATGTTTAATAGATACAGTGGCTCCCAGCTTATTTCAACCAGCACCTTTGAAAAAAATTAAGATCGTATAATTTCGAAACGAAACCTACAACCTAAAAACCAAAAATGCAGGAAGCCAATTCGTCAGAGCTTATTTCAACAAACAATTCAATGAAATAATACGTAGTTTTTATTTCAAAATTTAGTATGACCTCCTATTTGCTTAATTACAGCTTTCATGCTTTTTTGTATTACTTGCACTTCCTAGTGCTTGTAGAGTTATATTTGCCCATTTCTTTTTCAAAGCTGCAATAAAGTCATTCTTGTTCGAGATCTGGTGTGGGCGCATGTTTTCATCACAAATTGCCACAAATATATGACGGAATAAAACTCTTATAGAAATTTTTTTTAAAAAGTCCTGGTTGGAGTAAGATGGGAGCCACTGTACGTGTAGTACATGTATGAATTTCAGAGATTGATAGCTTATGTTTAAGTACGTATGTATGTATGTACATATATGATCATTTGCGAACATATCATGAGTTATGTATGTACATTAGGGTGATCTCGTTTGTATGGAGAAAAAATATGGTATAGATGTTCCCAACTAAAATTAAAGTTTAATTCATTTTAAAACTATGGTTCTCAAAATTTTTTGCCCTGGAGTCAATATTTAGTGAGCTGGATCAAATGATAAAAAAGTCCTTTTTTAAGTTTTTTTTGGATTGTTTTTTACATTTCTTCTAAAGGAACTATATATAAATTTGGTATTATATAAAAAGTCATTAAAGGGCGCTTTTAATAGGCTATAAAAAATGTTAAAAAAGTTTTAGAAAATTCAATCATTTTTAAAATTTCGGACAAAAAATTTGTTTTTTTTAATTTTTTCATAGAATTCACTTAAGTGAATTGTTGAAATTTCTTGATTATAAAGACCATGTAATTTAACCAAAATGGTTTTTTTCGTTTTTCAAAATTCAATCTAGTTAAATTTTTATTAAACCTAATTTCTTCTCTATCTGACGATCTCTGTTAACTCAATTCATATTTGTAATGGGCACCAAAATAACGCGAATTTTATAAGATTTCCATTGATGTATAATTTCTCACACTTTTATTTTGTTATGCAACGAATATTTCAATTTAAATCAAAACATTTGTGATACATTCCGCTGTAGTGTAATTTTCTTGTCTTAGAATAAATGAAACTTCTTGGAGCCACCCTAATGGACATATGTACATAAATTTCGTAAAAGTAAAACCAAGAAGAAAAATGGATCTACAGTTTCTCTAATCAACTGAATAAGTAGATACATACCGACATACAAAATAATATTCGAAAAAATTTTATTTGTAATTCAGTCAGACGAACGTCTTTAAAGCATTTGCCAGTTGATGCGCGTCATCAGAGGTGGCCTGTGTGCATTAAAAATTTTTTTAAATTTTTGCAATCCAAAATAATGAAACTCGCATTTTTCTTCTGTTTCTATGCTCAAAGGTTTTAAATACATAATACGTACTTAATTTCATATCAATAACATCCTTAAATACTTAATACAATGTTTTTCAAAAAAAAAAAATATATATATATATATACATAACTGCATAAATTCAACATATACTCGTACATATAGTTAATTTTTTTTGTCTTGAACCTGATGTGGTAATCTTCGAAAGATACTTTTGTTACAACAAAAGCATGCACGATTCACCATCACTGGTGCCTGCATACTAAACCCACTCCCTACACACTTCAACCACTATCCCCCTCAGGACTGCCGTAAAGTATTACTTCGCGAAGGGCTGGTTAGCTCGAAAGCTTTATCACATTAAGTCAAATTTCTCCTCCGTTCCTCCAGTCTCCGGAGTTCCTATCTAGTTTCTCCGGGCATCTAAATGTGGGCCAACATGTTAGAATATGCTCCACATCTTCCTCTTTACCTACACAGTTTTGGGTATATAGGGGAAGTATCATGTCCATCCATGACCAGTTAGGCACTGGGCACACGTAGTAATTCAGCTCGTAATGTTTATTCTCCATTCAAAGGGTTATAGAAGAAACGAGGTGAAATGTTCATTTTCCCTTTAAACTGCTCTCCCATCGTGACTCCCATTTGTGCATGGAAGTCCTTCTTTTCCCCGCTTTTATAGCCGCTGTCCGTCCTGGACATTCGAAACGGCGAAAGTATACCCGCCTCATCTCATCCGCTAATATGTCTACCGCTTCATCAGACACTGTCCTGAAGCCACTATCTGTCTAAGCGCGCTTAGACGGTACGCCGAGGACAGTATTCTCCTTGTCGTCCCCACGGAGAGTGCCTCCGACCATATTGGGCAAGCATATAGCATTATCGATGTTACTACCGCTGAAACTACCCTCCTCTTGAATGGACCTGGACTTCCAGAATAGTGGAGTGACCAGAACGTACAACGTGCCAACGAGAGAGAGCATTAAGTCTACTCGCAGCAAACTTGGCCACCTGCTTAGCGAGAAGCACAGTAGAAAGCTAGACGAAGACCCCATCTTGTTCCGACCGCTCTACAGCAGCAGTAGGCAGCACATGCCGCCTTGCGTGCTCTAGCAGCCAGATTCGCTATCCAGTTGAGTTTGGGATCGAGGATCAGGCCCAGATATTTAACATCGGGACTCAACATGAGTCTGGTCCCACCTATGCTGGGAATGGAGAAGGTCGGAATTTTATATTTCCTTGTAAAAAGAATCGTATCGGTCTTAGAAGGGTTAATAGATAGTCCAAAATCCCTACACTAGTTCAGCATGATTGACAGCGTCAAGTTCATCTTATCCGACAGTGTCTGCGGACAAATTCCCGACGCAGCATGGCAATGTTGTCAGCGTAAGCTATGGCCTTATTGCCAGATTGTTCCAGCCCTCTCAAGAGTGAGTTGACTGCAAGATTCCAGAGAAGTGGTGATAGAATACCGCCTTGCGGTGTGGTCCTACAAACCATTCTCTGGCAATTCGTGGCCCCCACTGTGGAGGTCACTATCCTTGATTTGAGGAGAAGCTCGATGAACCTGACCTGATTCTGTCCCAGGTTCAGATAACCGAGTGCCCTAACTATGGCGTCTGGGTCGACGTTATTGAATGCACTTTTAATGTCCAGAAACGTGAATTGAGTTTTCCACCCGAGAGATAATAGAGTGAAGTGCTGTCTCCACTGATTTACCTCTCGTATACGCATGTTGATGATTCATTCGTACTCGTTACAAGATTGATTATAAGTAAAGGTTGCAATGAGTATGAGTACAATGTTGACATCAAACTCATAACAATGCCTACGCATTTAGATTCATAAATTTAGAAAAATACTTATAATTGGAAAAATACTTATAATTCCTCAGTGGAAGATTTTCTTCGACTTTATATGTTCATATGTGCCGACGACTGCTTATAATACTTATAAATGATTCGAGTGACTCGAATCATTCTTCAAAATTTATAGTCTTAGTTGTTGTTGTATTTAAGAAATAGAAGAATGACAAAGACAGAGATAGCAAGCAAACACACAATCTTCTTGTGAGTATTGTAGTGTTCGAATCATACTTATACTATGTGCAGACACGCACTTTTATTAAATCAATATTCAGTTTATTGAGAACAATATTTTTAGCGTTCAGACATATAATCTACGAAAATTTTTTTGACAGCTGGTAAACAAAACAGCTGATTGCTTCAACAACATTGCTTTTAATTCAATCTCGTAAATTAGTGGCAAAAATTTTTTTAGAAAATATGGAAAACAATTTAACTTTGGAAACACCGAACTGTTGCAGTTAATAGGGACTTCTTGTGACTCCAAAGTGGCTTTCCTCAGAAGGATGAGAAAGAAAAATTCAATAATATTGGATAGCTTGCAGAAAAAAGCTTTTGCTTATGGCACTGTCATTGTTTACATTTGAGTTGTCAAATATCAATAGAAAGTGTTTGGAAAAATGTAATATGCTCACTGAACATACTTATGACAGTGTTGTATTTAAAATTTTAATCAATATTATAACAATTGATGAATTTATTAAGCAATAATTAATTGACATTTTATATAAAATATTGAGATCAATAATGCCGTTTGTTGCGATTTACGCAATAAAGGTGCATATCTGAACCCAGAATTATTTTGTGCTTTGTGTAAGTGTTAAGTCGAGACGAGTCGAAGTCAATAACATCATGCGTATTGTTAAGTATGAGTACGACGAGTACTTCAAACTTTGAATATGAGTATGATATCAAAATAAGTAAGAAGGCGTATAAGTATGAGAAATTATAAATATGACTCGAATCTACTCATGGTTTTTAATACTTATTGCTGATCTCTGATACATACGTATCGAATAACATCATGAGTTTCAGAAACTGTGATTACATTTCCTATTCTATATTCCAGAGATGACACTATAATGAAGCGATGTGTATCATTGCAAGTTGAAAATTTTAAGCATCAGCATGATTGTATATACATATGTGTGTATGTATCTACATTGCATCGATTTTCTTGGTAAATGATTTTAACTTGGTCACTTTTGTTGCTTTTGTTTTTGTTGTTATTATTCGTTTTATTGTGTTTTTGATTTAATTTCATGTTAACCTGCCGAAGTTGTTGGTGTTGTGGTATAGTGATGCCCAACAGCAGTTTTATTTTTCTTATTGTTGTTATTGTCATAAGTCGTTTTTTTACTGTGTTTTGTTCTTCCTAATTTATGTCAGTATCGTGACGTCGTGTGTGCGCTTCAAGGATGGAAGAATTCATTCACTTAACAAGCAAACCATGCAATCAAGTATAATGATTTGTCAGAAATATTTTAGCCAACAGACATGCATACAAACAAACCCTATATAGTATACATACAGTGGGTGCCAGATTATTTCAACCAGCACCATTAAAAAAATTAAGCTCCTATAATTTCAAAACGAAACAAGATATTACAGAAAAATTTAATATGAGTGTATAGAATATGTTTAAAAATTAAGAAAAAGAAAATAGTTTTATCTAGTCTCAAATGTAAACTTACAAACTATAAACCAAAAATATAGGAACCCAATTCGTCACAGCTTATTTCAACCTCTTACTATAAACAAACAATTAAATGATTAATTAACTAATACATAGTTTTAATTTAAAAACTTATTATCACCTCCTATTTGCTTAAAACAGCTTTCAATCTTTTTTGTATTGATTCCATTCACTTCCTTAGTGGTTTGGAGAGTTATTTTTGCCCATTCCTTTTTCAGATCTGCTATAAGGTTATTCTTGTTCGAAATGTGGTGTTGGCGGACGTTTTGATCACAAATTGCCCACACATTTGAGACTGAATAAAACATTTTTTGTATAATTTTTAAACATATCCTATGAACTCTTATTAAATTTTTTTAAAGTCCTGGTTGAAATAAGGTGTGAGCCACTGTATATTCCCTATATGGAAACATGTATGTATGTATGTATACATTTTTGAGTACTCAAATCTTTACATACATAATTACAGTCGAGTACGAAAAATCTATTTCAAATGATGACAATTTGGCATTTTAGTACATATGAAGATATTGAATACATTTCAGTCTATATGTGCAAAAACATATTGAATGAAACACTCTCTAGCAAAAGCTTCTAGAATACATATTTGAAACAGTTGCATAAATTTTATGCGTCTGTGTGTGAGAATTATAATAATACTAGTGTAGCCTGCGAACTTCGTTCCGCCCAAAATTGATTTTTTTTATTGACCAAAACAGGTCACATTATATATTTATTGTAATACGCTGTACCACCCCCGCTCAGTACTTCTTAAAAAGAACAACGTAAACCATTTATGTTCTACGGTACGCAGGTCGATACGTTATTTAGGTGAGGCAATTTACGCCAATATTGATCTCAATATTTCATATAAAATCTCAATTAATTATTGGTCAATTAAATATTAATTGTTTTAATACTCAGTAAAACTTTAAATACAGCACTGTTATAAGTCTGCTTAGTGAGCATATTGTAAGTAACCGAACACTTCCTGTTGACATTTGACAACTCAAATATCAACATCGACAAACAAAAACAATGTTGTTGAAACAATCAGGTTTGCTTACCAGCTGTCAAATGAATATTGAGTAAGCTGAATATTACATATATTTATTATACCTGAACGGTAAAAATTTCGTTCACAGTTAACCGAATATAGACTCAATTAAATTGCATACGTGAACATAGTATTAATGTAGTTAATGTAGGGTGTAAACTTTTTTTATATCATAACTATTGCACAAAAGAAGAAAATATTTTCTAGGCTGGTGAGAGGAAAGGAAAAGAGTACTGCATTCGAAGGCTTTAGTTAAATGTGTGTGAGTGCGAGTTTGTGTATGTTAAACCAATACATATGTATGTACTACGGTTTTTTTTAATTTAGTGTTGCTGTTCCTTATATTTCTTCAGTCTCCTTTTGAACCCTTTTTTCTTATTCCCAATTTTTTGTAGCGGCGTAGTATCATTAAAGATAAAAACTGAAAAAATTTAAGTGATGATCAATTCCAAGAACTGCTAAGTATAGGATACCACTGATGCATTTTAAAATTGAACAAAACTAAAAACAACAACGGCGACAGTATCAACAAAAGTTACAACAACAAAAATAAATAAAATAAAAACAAAACAACACAAAAAAACCATGCATTATACCATTCGGCGCCATGTACCCAACTGTGTTGATGTTTTTCTCGCAGAGTCTTCTTTTTATAGACTCAACGAGACTGTAACAGGGATCTTTTACCATTACTACAGTAGAGCCCAGGTTGTTCATTACACATAACTTCAATGTTTCTAGTAGATAATGGTTTCATTACTTAAGTTTTTTGGACCTGTTTGCTTAATGATATATTATCCATGAATTAACTCATGATTCCAATATCTGTTTGATGGAGTTTATATGCAATTATTGGCTACCAAATTCTCCTTTACGGCCAAAATTTTTTAGTCGGATCAACACATTGCTACACATTGTTAGTTCTCGTGGGTTCTTCAAAACAAGTTGATTTGGAACAAAGTTCGCTCACATGTATGAAATGTATGGTCAACATCATTACTAACTCTAATGGCTGGCTAGTCAATGATCTATCATTTCATATTTCTTTTTATCTTTCTTTTGCATTTTTATTATATACAGTGCATGCGCGCTAATGTGAACATCGCTTAATATGAACACCTTTTTTTTTTTTTGCTTCATTAACTACTCTAAAAGATGCAAAAAAGTTAAAAGTCCTGTAATTTAAACAGATTTTTTTTAATTGGAAACGTGAAAATTCTGTGTTTATTAGTTGCGGGAATCCCCATTTTGGATGTACATACATATATATATATACAGTGCACGCACGCTAATATGAACTAATTAAAACCTAAAACTAATTATAATGGTCGCCTCTATAAGATTGTTTTGTTTTATTTGCTTCACGCATACAAATTATTTGCAATTAATAATTTTGAATTAATGATAATAAGTATGTAAGTATGGGTAAGATGGATCACAATATACACGAATCAAATATTATAAATAAGTTAATAAAAAAAATAATTATGTGATTGAGACACCTTGTTTTTTCTCTCATATGTATGCATTTATCTTAAAAAAAAAGAGCTAAGGAAAAACTCGTGTTCCATTTGGTTGATGCCAATCTTTTGATTTATAGCCAAATAATATAATGCATGTACAATGTACAACCACATTGTTTTTTTTATTTTATTTATTTATTGAATTGTGAATCTTGATAAAGTTTCATTATCGCCAATATCATTATTTGGTTTAAATTTATCACTTCTAAAAGTATAAAATTATTTTAACGTGCCGTTCTTAATTTGAGGCTCAATCATTTTTCGGAAGTCTTTAGAATCCATAATTTCTAAAATAACCGTTTTGTAAATCGAAATTTGCGTGGATGCATGCGCGTAATGCTAGTAAGGAAAAGAATTACATATATCTTCCGGACATTTAGTGTCTCATTGATTCGTTACTACTCAAGAGAAATTAAATACGAAATAAATCATGAATTTACTGTTTATAACACATAACAATTTAAATGGATAATAATAAATCTACTTCGGAATTATGTATTTATAATGTCAATTTCGATCAAATTCGAATGTTTATGAAATATTATATAATTTATATTTATACGTATTGCTAAAATAAAGCGTTTTTATACATAGTGTGATATTGTACTCCTTTCAGAATCTGCGCCAACTCCATATCTACACCAAACGATGAAAAGATACGAAGGTAATTATTAAATTGTACATATATATGTAGTTAGTTAATAATTCTATTATTCTAAGTTGTAAAGTATGTGTATGTAGAGAGAATTCACACACATTGCTTATGCTCTTTTGTTTAGTTGTCGATCAGACTTCGTCAAGCACACATGTCGGCGGATGCCATATTTTTTTTTTAGGTTTACACTCAAAAAATATTGTTTGCACTTAAAGTGAATACCACTATTATAAATTAGTATAATGGTCTACACATGGAGAATACCCATATTATTATTAGTGTCAGCTTATATATCAAATTGCACTAAAATTAATTTTATTTAAAAACGTTTTAATTGGTTAATTTAATGAATTTTTAGCAACAAGAATATTATGTTACATCAAAATTATTTTGTTGATTTAGCATTATTGTTAATTTCAAGTAGTATAGATAGTTAAATAAGAAATCAACATTCAGTTCAGTAATAAAAATATTGTCTTTTATTATTGTGCGACTCTACCTTCAAGTTACAAGTGCTTGAGGGATAAAAATCAACGATTAATAAAACAGTTCAAATTTATGTGTTTGAATTGGCAACTTATTAATTGAGTATAAATAAATATTTTATGTTAAAAAAAACTTTTTTAAAACACATTTTATTTGTTTTAATAGTCAAGTAAATAATTCCGATTATATGGAAACAGAACAACTTTTTTATAGACGTAAAGCAATCTTTTGTAAAAATTAAAAGGTCGATTATTAGCAGGAAAGGAAATTTATAAATCAAAATTAGTACCCAGCAAATATTTAAAAAGATTACCTAATTATTAAATCAAACATGTATTACTTTATGTATGTTGATGAAATGAAAATCGGAATAGTTTATATTACTAACATTTTTCTATGACTGCAAGCTCGCAACTTATTATCTCTCTCTTACTCACTAAACACAACCAAAAAAATTTTGCTAACCCCTAATGTACATCCATATGCATGTGTATAGTAAGAAGATGGGAGTGATGCTTTTATTTTGAACCCAAATGACATTCTTCTAATAACAACTTGTCTGTAATTTCCATTTTTAATATTATGGAAATAAGACGCCTTTTGCACGTTGAAATTTCTTTCGAAACAAATGTGAGAAACTTTTTTGCATTTTATTTTAAAATTTCTTTCGCTTTGGGACGTAAAAATTTATTTCAGAAATTTTGTTTTCTTTTATCGCGTCGTTCTGCTGTTTTAGTCAGTTGCAACTTTGTTTGGCATTGTGATTTAGGTTCAAACACAAGTCATGAATATTATATGAATACTATATTTGTTATTACATTATAATATATTATATATTTATTTGTTATTATTTTTTAATATATTTACCTTATTTAAATTGTATTCTTTTTAATATTTTTTATTTTTATTTTTTCAACCTTTTTTAATTAATTGTTTGGCGCTAAAATTTTTCTTTTGCTAATGTTTTGATTTCAAACACAAAATCAACAAAGACTAATGATATTTTAAATATGAGAGCTTTATATTAACACCGTTGACTAACTACGAGTCATCTCTTACTATCGAGATATCTAAAAATAGTTTTTAGTAATATAATGTGAAAAATCAAATTGTCGTTATTGGCCGGTTTTCTGAAAGTTGCCGCGGCAGTCAAGATGTTAACTTCTCTATGCGGAACAAAAAATAAAAGAAAATGTGAAATTAAATACAACTCTGTATATATATGAATAAAGAACAAAGCAAATTTCTGAGTACATGAAATTCTAAAATCACCCCCGGTCATTTTTCCCCTCTCTCCTACAAACTCAAGAGTGTTGAAATTTGTTTCGAAACAAATTTCAACGTGCAAAAGGCGTCTAAATAACATTTATTTATTCAGTTTATTTACAATGCAACAGTTAAAGTCGAACTTACAATAATGTTAATATCAGGAATGTATATTCATTCATTCCGTTCTAATTCTGATATTTGCTCTGATATTATTGCAACAATTTACGGCCGCAAATAATACAATGATAACAAAATATGTTAAATTGTGTATGTTAAAACATCACTTATTTGCTATTCGCGACATAAAATGTATAAATAGCGAAACCTGACCTTCCAATATAATACTTTGCTATTTGTAAACATACTATATATTTTTTGCATTGATTACATATACTTCCTTGTGGTTTGGAAAGTTATTTTTGCCCATTCCTTTTTCAGAGCTGCTAAAAGGTCATTCTTGTTCGAAATCTGGTGTTGGTGGACGTTATGATCCCCAATTGCGCATAAATTAGAGCCTGAATAAAACTTTTTGTTTAATTTTTAAACATATTTAGCAATATGCCAAAAACGGCTTTTTGCGAAAAAGAACTTTTTTATTGTTGAAAATGATTCTTTAGGGCTTCAGTAGCAACTTTTGTTCTGGAACTTTTTCGTAATTCCGTTATTTACAAAATTACCGTTATTTTTATGTTATTGAAGAAATTCAAAATTTTGATCCATAAATTTCCAAAATTCAACTAGATTATGTTTACCAACTTTGTACAAAACCCTTTAACGAGTACATTTGCAGAATATATGAACTCATAATATTTGCAAATACAGGGTGCTTCGATACCTCGTCAATAATTTGTAATACCAATATTCAGCAATTAGACAGATAATTTGAGTACCTTTCGATCAAAAAACAAATTTTGAAAATCGGTTGAAAAATGACCAATTGAGAAAGAAAAAAGATATAAAATATTAAAATAGTTTCAAATTTATAAAAAAAAATATACACATATATATGTAACTTAAATTCATCATTAAAGTTTTTTAATTGCTTATATTTTTAGTTTCACGAATAAGATTGCATTTATTTTAATTTCATTGAACAGGCTACTTTTTATTTATACTTTTCGAAACATCAAGTTATTTTTATTATTTACATTTTTAGAGGTCTACATAGGAGTGTAAATTCTTTAGTTTTTCTTTCTAAACCCAAACCGCGGTATTTATAATTTAAGCGTCTTAAAATGTTTATTTGCTTTTTAAGAATTTTAATCCGATTAATCTGTACATCGACATAAGACAGTTGATGTAATAAATTAAATAAGTCCATAGGCTCGTCCATATCAATCAAATTTTGAAATAGAACTTTACCCTCCGTACGTCTTTTTTTTTTTTTGTTTCTTGAAAAATTGAGCTAAATATTTTGGCTTGAAAGTCAGCATAGTTGTTGCCGACTATAATACGTAAAATTCTGCGAAGTTGCTTAAAGATTACATTCATACTTCAAAAGTTATATGTGAATAAAGGTGAAAAAAGGGCATTTTTTTTAATTTCTTCACATTTTTTTAACATTTTCCACATTTTTTGAAAACGAAAAGTGCGATCGTCAAACAATTTCGCAAAATTTCAAATTTTGAAGTCGTTAACAACTGTGTTGAATGGTAAGACGTAATACTTAGACCAATTTGTGCCGCGTTAAATGTTAGCAGTAGTATTTTCTTACTTTCAAGTTTTGTTGTTGTAATTTCTTTCTCTCAGTGTTTATTACAACAATACCAGAAAATGGAAAAGATTAATAGCCAAACTAACTATCCAATAAAAAAATGTATTGATTTTGTAGTTATTAACATAAATAATGCGTTAAATTCAAGAAAAGTTAAAAAGCCCAAGTTTGAAAGGCAACCCTATATTTCCGTTTTAGGGCAAGTGAGGGGCAATCTAATTAGCAATTAAGGTAGCTGACTCTACCCCCGAAGTATTAAAAATAATTCGGCATTCATAGCTTTAAAATGAAAAAGTACATTTTTTTGGCATATTGCTAAACATATTCTATAAACTCATTAAAATTTTTTTGTGTAATAGAATAAATGTTTATGTTTTTTTTACTTAAATCATACTTTAATAAATTATTAACGAAATAAAACTATATATGTATACATATATATTTTTTTTTAAATATAAATTTCGATCGAGGTACAGGTGTATAGAATATTATATATAACTTTGTACATACATTGTATATAATATTTGAATTTTAAGCCTTTGACTTAAAAAAGTTTTCCAAGCAATTGATTAACGTTTTAATATAATCGAAGCGGAAGCACTCTGTATCCTTGTAAATTTTATGTTAATCGGATACGAGTCTTGAAATGTAAATAACAAACCATACACATTCCAACTGCTCGATGGAACGATAAACGAATACGAAACATTGACAATGCACTCATTATCGCAATTTAAGAAGTTATAAATATTATCACATCCGATTCAGACTATCTTTTATGTTTCCTAAAATTAAAGAATACATTTTTAATTAAACTCTCTTTTTATTCTAGGCGAAAATTCGGTGAACGATGTAAATTCATCGACAGATCGAGACAAAATTGGAAAATATTCTACCGATGTACAACGGCAAACTTCCGAATCAGCCTCCGATTCTGTTACCACTGACGGTGAAGGTAATTACTTAACAATGTCTTAAATATTAAAAGAAATCTTAATTATGAGAATTAAAGTTTAAACAGAATTACATTGAATATTTTTAACTGTGCAGCTCCTATAGACAGACTGCAATATAATTGTAGTCAAACTCACTTACTGTCATAGAACTTTATTTTCTCTTTACTTTTACGATATTTATCGAATTTTTAAATTCCACAAATATTTGCATTATGCATTATATACATACATACATACATATGTCTGCATTTATATACGTATAATAATTACAATGAAAAAAAAAATAAGACGTATTAAGGAGCTCATGAATGGAATACAAATTATTAATTCAGTTGCTTATTGAATTGATCGATATCGGTTTCTCTTGCAGCGAAGGCTACTGTCATTGTCAGAATAAAGATCGGACGAACAAACTAAAGAACGATCAAACAAACAAACAGCGAGCTGTGGTTACAGCTCAAGTACTACATACAAATTAACTGCTAGTGACATCCATTCGTACATATTTAAGATATTTTCAAAACTTTTATTAATTTTTTAAAGAGAACTTGCTAATGCTGTTGCTATTATTGCAAATATTATGCATATTGTTGTATCTTATATACATACATATGTATGTATGCATATATGTATTTATATATATAGAATATACTTAATACCTTTATGGTGACTACCATCGACAAGACAATTACACTCAAACCTCGTTTTATGCGAATTTGAATTTATGTGGTTTTTAAATTCTCAATTTTATTTCTATTTTAGTCATTACAATTTCTATCTGAAATGGTAACACTGAAAAAATTACGCGCCGGCACTAGAAAAACTATTTTGAACTTAGAACTCTATATATTTTTGGGGAAATACCGTTTTTAATACGAAAAATATTATGATTATATTTATAGAAGTGATAGTTTTTATATCACTGAAAATTAATAAAACAAGCTGGATTGTACTTATTATTTGAGCAATGTGTGTTTATAAAAAAATACTAAGAGCGTTTTTATGGCAAAAATTGCAACTTTTTTTAGATATTTATTAGTTATGGAGAAAAATAAAATGGGGCAAACGATGTCAGAGAAAAGAATCGAAACTTTAGATCGCTTATCAAAAGGAGCGAACTGCACTGCGCTGGGGAAGGATTACAAATTAGGGGAGTCAACGATAAGATCTATTAAAAAAATGAAGGTTGCATCAGAAAGTCGGTCATTTGTGGAACAAAGTTATCCTCCAAAAATACCTTTTATTTCAGAGATACGACGATTGTAAAAATGAAATTTTGCATCGCCCTTTGGATTGATGATTTAACAAGGAAAAGAATACCAATCAGTGGGTACATGACAAAAGAAAAGGCTTTAGTATTTTATGAATAAATAAAATATGATATGAATGGTTCTAAAAATGTTATGTACCTGAAGCTAAAGCTTATGCAAAAAAAAGGCATTGAATTCAAAATTTTGCTTCTTGTACATCCGAACATTCGAATTGAATTTTTGTCCCCAAATACTACTAGCATTCTTCAGCCTCAGGACCAGGGAATTATCTCTACATTTAAAAAATATTACATAAAAAACATATACAAAGTCATTTTGAATAAAATTGAAAAGGAAGAATTGACTTTAAACGAAGCTTGGAAGAAATTTTCTATTTTTGATTGTATACATCAGGTTGCTTCCGCCTTATCAGAAATAAAACCGAAAACACTTAATGCATGCTGGAAAACAGTATGGCCAGATTGCGTTGGAAACAGTCATGAAAATGAAATATCTGCTTTAACAAATGAACTTTTAAGCTTAGCTCATCAAATTGGAGGTGAAGGATTTGATTTACTTAACAATTAGGATTTAGAAGAACCATTGTCTGACGAAGACAACATTTATTTAAGAACCAATATTGCAGAAAATCCGTGCGAAAATAATGTTGAAGAAACCCGATATGGAGAGAGCACTAAAGCTCCAACGCGGACTTTGCAATCTTTTTTCAGGATACCAAGAGTTGTATAAACAACTATTAGAAAAGAAATCACAAACATTAGTGACAAAATATTTCCAAATTAAAGAAAAAATACAGCTCCTGAAAATTATTCGCCTGTTGATCATATTGAACATATTTCTAGCAATGAAGATTATGATATTTCAGATGATAATAGTATATCATTTACATCTAGTGATGTAAGTGTTTTGGAATTTTTTTAGCAATTCCGATTCTGATTTATAAATCCCAGTTCAATTGCTTTGTCGCTGAAGTAATATAATTTTTATTTTTTAGAAATGTATATATTTTAATTATTAATTATTTGATATTCGTATTATTTATTCATTGTTTTCTTTCTTTTGCTATTTTCTATTTTTTGTTTTTATTACTTTAATGAATTAATAAAATTTTTGTTGATTTTTTATATGCGCTTCTGAATGAGTTTTAATTGAATTTAAGCGATTTTTTTAAATGAAGAACCAATTAGTGGTTTTTGTATGGAGCTAGTGTATCGTTTTATGCGAATTTGAATTAGGAGACTTTTTGTGAAACGAATTTATCGCATAAATCGAGAGTTGAGTGCAATCAGTTTTACATAAATTATCAATTTTTACTTTCGTATTTTGATTCTTATAAAATTTTAAATTTCTTTTTCATACCACAGTACGTAAAGTAATCTTATAATATACAAACATATGTATATATGTATGTATGAATATTGTTTTGATTATTTTGTATTTAATATACTCAGTACATACACAAGTGTGTATGGAAGTAGCATGTAAAACATATGGCCGAATGTCACTTATTGACTTTAATCCTAAATAATACACAGTCTCTTAAAATCAAATAAAGAATGAAACTTAAATCCCCGACTCTAAATAGAAATGTTAATAGAACTATGTACATATCTGAGCATCACATATTGCTCAATTCTTGCATCGAACTATGCATAGTGAATGACAGACCGTTGTCCGTCGTTGACGATTCATATTTCTAGAAATCAGTGAAGCTATTTGAAAACCCTACTGTGCCAGAAACAACAAAATGTTCAAACGTGATATATTAAAAAAAAATTCATCAAAATTACTTTAAAAATCTCGAATCTTGAATAGTTAACGAATGAATGTAATGAATAAATTCAGAGATATTAATGGGTATTCAAAACAATGAGTAGATTCGAGTCATACTCATAATTTCTGCAACTTATACGTACTATCATACGTATTTTAATATGATGTACTTATATATGATATAATTACATACATACTTAACAATACTGAAGATGTTGTTGATTTCGACTCTCCTTTACTCAACATTTACAAGAATCACAAATAAAGATTAAATATTAAGCCAAAAATTGAGACTATATCTCATTGTTATTAGTGAATCTCATTGGAATATAGTGTATCGTACTGTAATATTTGTTTTGGGTGTATCATTGAGATCTGAAAAAAATCGAAATGAACCTTCTTTACAAAATGACAAGCTACTGAATGCAATTTTACGCTCTATTTAACGAAAATTGTTGATATTGGTGTCCTATGTGTGTAAAAAGCTAAAGATGTTCGGCCCCGAGGACTAAATGAGTAGAATTATGAGTTTGATGTCAACGTTGTACTCATACTCATTGCGACCTGTACTTTGTAGTACAGAGTATGTAGTTAAATTTCAATGCTGTTGACTCATTCATACTTAAAATTTTATGAGTACTTATGAGTAGCAAAAAACGATTCATTGCCAATCTCTGGAATGTATTTTAATGAACATTTTTGCGATAATGGCACAGAACAAACTCTAAAAAATTTCTTTATACACAAAGTGCATTGTTATGGTTGTTTCTTTTTATAATATAACTAATTAATGTTAATGCTCAATTAGTATTCTGAAAACACTTTCTAAAAGAACTTCGTGTATTACTTAGCTTTGAATAATACATACAAGAATTATCCATTTACGTATTGGATTGGATTTACCGAAAAATAAATAAAAATTAAATAAATAAATATAGAGCATTATTTAATAATTATTAAAATGATATTATGCTGGTACGCCCATAACAAAATAGTATCCATAGCTGCTATTTCATACACGTGAGAATCAGAAGTTTAAACCGTAACAAGCAAATTATTTAAACATAAACAAAACAGGAGGGGTATTCCATGCGTTTTGTATTGCAAAAGTTTGCACTTGCAAATGTTTTGACATTGATTGTGAGCGCTCTATTTATTTCGTACTTCGCAATACCAATGCAATTTATGCACTAAAACAGCTGACCTAAATAACTATTTCTAAAAGTATTTTAAAAATGCCGCAAAAAAGTACAGAAAATATTAATGACCCCCTCCAATTAATCTAAAACTATTTGTATTTTTGTAGACGTCCACTTTTTATTTGGTTTTTCTCTTTTTATTTTCTTCTATGGAATTGTTTACTCCATTGTTTTAATTTTATTAGACGCCTTTTGCACGTTGAAATTTGTTTCGAAACAAATGTGAGAAACTTTTTTGCATTTTATTTTAAAATTTCTTTCGCTTTTGGACGTAAAAATTAATTTCAGAAATTTTGTTTTCTTTTATCGCGTCGTTCTGCTGTTTTTGTTAGTTGCAACTTTGTTTGGCATTGTGATTTAGGTTCAAACACAAGTCATGAATACTATATTTGTTATTACATTATAATATATTATATATTTATGTGTTATTATTTTTTAATATATTTACCTTATTTAAATTATATTCTTTTTAATATTTTTTATTTTTATTTTTTCAACCTTTTTTAATTAATTGTTTGGCGCTAAAATTTTTCTTTTGCTAATGTTTTGATTTCAAACACAAAATCAACAAAGACTAAAGATATTTTAAATAAGGGAGCTTTATATTAACACCTTTGATTAACTATGAGTCATCTCTTACCTACTTTTTCTCCTAAAAAAACATAATTTTTGCCTTTTGATGATATCTACGATCTAAAAATAGTTTTTAGTAATATAATGTGAAAAATCAAATTGTCGTTATTGGCCAGTTTTCTGAAAGTTGCCGTGGCAGTCAAGATGTTAACTTCTCTATGCGGAACAAAAAATAAAAGAAAATGTGAAATCAAATACAACTCTGTGTATATACGAATAAAGAACAAAGCAAATTTTTGAGTACATGAAATTCTAAAATCACCCCCGCTCGTTTTTCCCCTCTCTCCTACAAACTCAAGAGTGTTGAAATTTGTTTCGAAACAAATTTCAACGTGCAAAAGGCGTCTTAGTGTTTATATCTGTCAGCTGTTTAAATGTCAGAGTTGCAAACGCAATAAACGCAACGAAAAAACTATGCCATTTTAGTATTGCATGAACACAATGGTTTGACAAATGCAATTGTGTGTATTTTGTTGTTCGATTGCAATAAAAAGCTACGATGTTTTGCATTTGCACTTTTACAATGTCATTTGCTCTGAACACTGAACACCGCTAGGGTTTCTACTTTTTTATTTCTGTTAAATAATCAGGAAAAAATGTTTCATATAATCCTACGCTATTTATTGCAATACAATAATATTCCCTCAGTTTATTAACTAACCACATTTTTTATTCGATTTTACTCTCTTGCTTTGTGATGAAACAGAACACGGGCGCGCAACTTCAAGCTAAAAACGCTGTTAAAATACAAGAAATTATACCTCACGACTGCTTTTACCGACGACTTTCTATGTTATTCAAGCTCCAATTCTGTTTCATCTCTAATAGTACAAACAGTGTCTGCAAGTATACAAAACAAAAACGTTATTAAGCAGTGTTAAATAATAGAAAAATGCATAATAAATAATATTACAATTATTATGCAGTTTTTAATATTATTTAAATGTAAAAATTATAACATAAAAAAAGAAAACTTAAACAATAACTCAAAGAAATCAAGTTTATCAAATCAAATTCCATGTTCCAACATATCAGTTTGTGTTGTAAAATAAAAAATGTTTGTCGCAATGAATGGTTTTTTAATTATATTTAAACAATTTCTAAAACTATATATGAACCTCAATCCGCAATCGTGTAGTATTGTCTGTTTTTTCGACATGATTTCACACGAAAGCAACATGTTGTTTTTGTTTTGAGTTTTTGCAATTTGTACTACTATTGCATACAAAAATGGTTATTACAACCCTTCAGTCCGGATTATGAAGGGACCTACAGTTTGAAGTTGACTCAGAACGACAGATTTTTGAGAAACTTTTCATGACAATTTTATTCGCTCTCAGAGCTTTTTGTCGGAAATCTTCTGAGAGGAAATCACCGAAAAAATAAATTTGAATTTGAACGGTGGCCTTACGTCTAGTAAGCCACCACTCTACCTACTAACCTACCGCAATTACCTGTATAAATATATCATGGTATTGGGAATAAAACAAATTAAGTAATTAATTTACTATAACTACTTTTGACGGCGAACATAGCCCTAAATTAACTTTCTGTTAAGACGGAAGCTAAATGTCTTATATAAATTAAGTTTTTAGAAGTACATTCGAACTTCCCTATAATGAATCTTGACGGGACCAGATAATCACTTCATTATACAGAAATTATATTTTTCCCCCACTTTTTATTTAAAATAATTAGGCATAAGGCAGGTTCGGAGCCTTTTGCGTTTAGTGCTCAATTGTCCGTCTTCTACATTTTTTAGAATCACAGCCTTGTTTTTTAAAATATTTGATAATGTGCTTAGAAGAATTCCAATCTGCCTAGCCACATCATTTTTTTTAATCGTTCTTCAACTTTATTAATAATTAATAATTTTTTTTTTTCAAGAGAAATGCTACTTCCCTGCGTCATTTCCGATCACTAAACACCGGCAACTGATGTCAAAATTGTTATTGATGTGGCTTTCTTCTTTTTTTTTTTTTTTTTTTGTTCTTATTTTTCTTTTTTGGGAATCCCCTCATTATATGTGACATCTTTCTCGATACACAGAATTGTTAGTATGCGTAACAGAAAATTGTTTGAAAAATTCATTATATGGAGACAAAAACGCTTGTGAGTCAAATATTACACCTGCAAAATTGCTTCATTGTATAGAAAACTTCATTGTATGGAAATTCATTATAAGGAGATCAAAATCAAGGAAATTGGAACGGAAAAAGTTGTGTGTTTGAAATCAATTCATAATAGGGAGATCTTCATTGTATAAAAGTTCACTATAGAGAAGTTCGACTGTATTATACTATATATTCCTTAGCTCTAGTATTTCAAACGATTTATTATACGTCTGTAAGAAATATTATTAGTATAAATACAAAAAACACTATTGACAAATTTTGCTACAGGCATATTACATGCACTTTTAATTTTAGTTAGATCTTCTTGGTTTTAATTTTGTAATGAATCCCCTTTACGTTTTATCGGCAATATCACTAACACTTGATAAAGAAACTGAGTTTCGGAAATATGGAGACATCAAAAAAATGAATAGTTAGTACCTTTCATTGTCCTCAAGACATTACCAAAGTCTGGTAATAGTTTTTTCACGAATAATTGATCATAATTATTGCATTTCCATATAAATAACTTTTGAATGCAATTCTTGATTTGTGAATTCTTTCATTTGAGTTTGCTGTGTGCCATGCCCATAGCTGCTAGATGAGTAAGATATCAAATCGTCGAAGTGTTCTACTGAAATCGTAAAAAAATCGTCAGTGAAAATGGCTAAATACAAGAAATGTGTTTTTTTTTATTATTTTTATTGTAATAAAACGTAAAAAGCTTCTAAAGATGATTTATAAAGAAATTCCTAAATTTTGTTTTATTTGGATTAACTCGACTAAATGATCTCTCTATACTATCTGAAGAACGTGGTGATGCCAATATTTTGGAATAAATTTCACCAATGTTGAAAATAAAAACAGAGCATTTCGCATTTTCACTTTTTGTCGTCTTTTTAAATTCAATATTTTTTTTTATTATTTTCAAGACAACAATCAAATTTAAGTGCTCAATTCAGTACTAAAATAAATTTTTAATTTCTAAAAATCGTCGAAATAAAAACATAAATCCTCAGATTGTCAATTTGATGGTTTTAGAGCACAAAATCTTCGAAAAAACTATATAATCTCAAATAACTTTTCAGTTCAGAGTTCGACATTGAAAATCAGAAAACATATTGGTTGTCGTTCTATTGAGTATAACATATTGACGAAACATACATAACATACATAATTGGCCATTACAACCCTTCAGTCAGGATTACGACCTAGCTTCTAGTGGGTAGTGTGTTGGCTTATTAGACGAAAGGCCCGGGTTCGAATCCCAGGTCAGACATCAAAAAAAACGAAAAATATTTCTTCGGCGACTTCCTCTCAGCAGATTTCTGGCAAAGACTCTGAGAGTAAAAAATTGCCATGTAAAGCTTCTCAAAAAAAAAAAATCTGTCGTTCGGAGTCGACTTTAAACTGTAGGTCCCGCCACTCATGTATAAAATTAACGCACACAACATAAGTGGTGTGAGAAGCTAGGTCGTAATATTGACGAAACATTGTGCCTAAAATTTTTCTGCCTATTTAATCCAAAGTGTAGAAGCTTTGTATTGTATTTGGCAATGTCATTAAATTAGACGCCTTCCTACAGGATTACAACATTAACACGTGTTCTCAACTTAATCGTCTTTACGGTTTTTTCAATAGAAATTAGACGTGTCATTGATTAATTTATAAATTTGAATAAATGATTTAATTCTGACTACGATTTGAGAAACAATTATGATTTTCTCAAACTAAGAAGTTAATATTCGATAAGATGTATGAATTTCTTCTCCATATTGCTAACTTGAGTGAGGCATTATATCTGCTTTCAATTTGTCCATAGTTTTTCATTATTCGAACCAGTCCATTACAGATGATTATTGTTACAGAGATTTGTTAATATTCAAGATCATTGGATGGAAGGTGGTAAACTTTCCACATCTACAAAACCTAAAAAATTTTCAGAATTGTTTTGGTTCGGCGGAAACTTCAATTTCCTAAATACATATAAGCATGTACTTTTAAAAGGTACAGCAAGGAAAAAAGCTAATATTTAGTAAAAAGAAACAAAAAATTAAAGTATAAAATTTTCAGAGTTTGTTTATTTTTATTTAGTATTTTTTATATTGAGTTCAAATTCTCAAAGGAAATATTTATATGGTACAAAATAAGAAAAAAATCAAAACTTAAAAATAATTAAATATATTCAAATATGACATACATTTTAATAATGCGTGTGTCCTCCTCGATTTTTAATTACTTCATTTAACCGAAGTGGCATAGATTTTATTAATTTTTGTAACTTATCTTGGCGAATTTCGCCCCATTTTTTATTTAAGAATCTTTCAGCTCTTTTAAGGAGTTATTAGTCATTCCCGTTTGCATATTTTTGGACTTAAAATGCGCCAGAGATTTTCGACAGGATTTATATCTTTATCTTCAAAAAACTGTTTGGTCCTTTTAGCTACATGTATAGGCCAGTAAAATTATTTCCATAATTTTCTTCAGCAAATTCAACGAAAACATTCTCCAGTAATTCCACATAGTTCTCCGCATTAATTTTATGAGATCTAAAACATATTGGAGAACGTGCTTTATATTCAAAAGCAACCCATGCCATTAAAGATCATCCCTGAAAATGACGTGCTATTCTAGTCCGCCTATTACCTCCTTTTTCTCTCCAATAATACTTGTATCCATCTGGTCCATCAAGATTGTCTTTTTTCATCACTGAATACAATACTACGCCATTCCTCTTCATAAAATTTGTATTATTCAGCGAAAGCCAATCTGGCTACCTAGCGTCTAGGGATCAATCGTGGTTTGTGTATCATTTTTTGTTTTTTCACATCTAGATCTTCATTTAAAATTTGGTTAACACGTTTCGTGTACCATTTTCGCTACACGACAACTACTTTTATAAATCTATATAAATACATGTTCTTTTTTATTTTTGAAAAAATTTATGTTATTTTCAAAATTATTACTATTCAAAGCGCAAAATGCACAAAATAATGTACAAAAAAGAATACATATTTTACTCAAGTTTGATTACATTACTATAAATTTTCATACTTTCTGCATATCATGGAAAGGCTGCATCCTTTTTACTGCTTTACCATTACAGTTTTGTCATTCATGGTGTAATTCTAGAAGGTAGGACATGGTCATCTTCTTCAGAAAATACGTCATTATTTGTCTTACATAACAATGAAATCAGTAACTTTCTATATTTTAAAAGGTGAAATTAAACTATTGTTTCTTGTATTATATAAAATCGATGCATTTACAACTGCCATATTCAATAAAAATTCAATAGTGGTCCGATAACTAATTACCACGCCACATGTACCGTTATCGGTACATCACTCTAAAATTGCTCTACATAAAATAGTCCTACTAATAATTAAATTTTCGATATAAACATTTTAAATTAAAAAATTCAGCTTGGCGTAGAAATGAGGTTCAGCGTGCACCAAAAACAGTACACGTGGCAGGGAACGTGTTAATTCGTCTATTGGTTACGTTTAGTCCCAGCTCCAACTTCATTTGCGTACAATTTAAATTATTTGTGATAGCTTGATTGATCCCCAAAATAATTTTGTACGGTCGTCTTAGATCTCTCAATTCTGTTTGCCATAGACCTTATTGAATGCTCATTTTCTATAAATTTTTTGTAAATATTATTTGCTGCGTATTTGCAACAAAAGATAAGCATTGGTAATCAGTTGCTTAAACAAAACACCTTTGAGTATTTTTGTACATAAGCTACGATAAATATCACTAAAGAAAAAAGATTTACACTTCAATTTATGCAATTTTAATATATAGTTATAATTTTTTTGTTTTTAATATGAAACTTTTATTAATTTTTGTTTGTAGTTGAAACACGCTAAATCTAGCGCGAATGGCGCTAAATTGGCAACGCTGATTACATTGCAAGCAAATGATTTAATATAATAACAAAACAAAAAAAAAAAACGAAAAAACTAAACTAACAAGAACAACTCGTCATGCGAGTGCGTGTGTAACTGTAGTCGTATGTTTCACTTGCCATTTATTAAGAGAAACTGAAATGAGTAAAATAAATAGAAGACGGCACAACGCGACAGCAGCAACGAGTTTCAGCTCACTTGTTTGTTTATTTTTTATTCAATGTTGTCGTCGTTTATCTTACGAATATGTCGGCGTCAGCCCCACACAACAAACTTTGAAAGTATGGTATCAAAGGGGATACTTGACGAAGACGAAGAGGTCTAGTAGTCATGTTTTTTTAGGCGCCAGGTTGCCGCGTCAAGTCGTCACTTTCTACAATATATTGATGATATTTTAACTTTTCAGCGATTGCGGGTACGCGATTTTTGTTGTTGATGATGTTTTCGTTGTTTTTTTTTTTTAATTTATTTTTTTTTTTAATTTTTATGCAGGCTTTTATTTCAATTTTTATTTTTGAATTTAACCGAAAATTAAGCACAACAGCGTCAGAAATATATACACTCATGAGCATTTATTTCAAATAATGATGGATGAATAGCAAACAATCTGTCGGTCAGTTGGAACTATTTTCTATACCTATACAATACATTCATATGTATAGGCATAGAAAATAGCACTTGTTTTTTGGTATTATTAAGTAGAGAAGTAAATACTGGTTTAAAATAACAACAATATTACATCAAATGGTGTTGTACACTTTATTTTTACGCTCACTGTATGTACATATGTACGTGTGTATGTCAATGCAACCAATTAACATCAAGACAAAATTTTAGTTATTAGAAATAACGATAAAAATAATATTAAAAGGTTCTCAAATGAGTTTCATAAAATAACCATTTGAGGCTATTGACATAACACTATAAAGGATTAATATCAGAACTTCCGAATAATGATAAGAGTAACAACAGTACTAAAGATCCCCAAAATAATTTTTCCTCTCCTATTTGGGGCGCCACAACATTAAAATTGGCCGAGTTAACTCTGATATTAATCCAAATTTTTCATAGTACTACCTCAATAGCCCCAAATGGTGATATTATGAACACTACGGTTGATTTTCTATTTAATGAATTATTTTCTAAATTTCGGAGTGACAGGACCTCCGAAATTCTGCGAAAATTGCGTGTTTATTTAAGGGGAAGAGTAAGGGAAAACCTTTTACGTAATGAAAAGTTATCGTGTTGTTATTTCATCTGGGAATTGTTACTGGACAATATAAATCATGGAACTTACAAAAGTTTAACTGTTTTAATCGATTTATTTGTTTAAAATATACATGCATGCATATGTATGTACTACTATGTGTAGTGAAATGTGTATAAGAAATTTTGCCAAAATGGTTTTATGTACGATGATTGATTTAAAAGTAGATGCTCGGTTTAACGAAACGCTTAGACTATATACTCCCTAACTGGGTTTTCAGAATAACACAAAATTTAGTTACACTGATGATAGGCTCCTCAGAAAACCGTATAAACCGAAATCGTCGTTGATTTCCCTATGTAAAACCGTGTAAATTGAAAACCAACTAAAGTAGGCATAACTCAGTCATTTATTTAAACATAAAATAAAAGTAAATAGCACATAGTATGTATGTTAATTTTGAGAAACATGAAACTAGCTATGTAAATATGTTATCACTGTCATAGGATATGTATAATCTTTTCTTCCTGATTGGTATGATGTCACTTGCACCACTCGATAATACTTTATGGGATTCTGTTTCGGAGTTAGATGGATTAGAGATGATTTTATATTGGCGAGACTTTGTAATGAAATCCTTAATTGAAATTTGCCTTTGGTGTTTGTTTAAATCCTTTAAATACTTCCCATATTGAGCTAAGGATTTATTAACATCTCGCCCCGTGTAAGGGAAAGGCGTATGTATATCTAAATTTCTGACACAGTTAAACTCGTTCATAACGAACTCGGTTATAATGAATTCTTGGTTATTACGTACATATTTTCAAGTCCCAAAGTTTTAATCACAAAAAACATCGTTTATTACGAACTCGTTTATAACGATTTATCGGTTAAAAGGAACTACTTTAAAAGTTCCAGTAATTAAATTTCATAAATTTTGCTTTTTATAAGGAACCCGCAGAAATAACTTTGAAGTGTGACAATAGTCTTCACTTTTATTTAACATGGCAGCATTAAATTATAACTGAACATATTTAATCAGCTGATAGATAAAAAGAATTAAAACGTCGATTGCTAAATACATAATTTGAAAATGTCAAAAATGTACATATTTTTAGTTTTTAATAAAAAAATATTTTTGTCTTTAATAAATGAAAAAAATTCTTTGTATTTTATATTTTACGTTTATTACGAACTTTGCCTATAACGAACTATTTTTTCTGGTCCCAAGGAGTTCGTTATAACCAAGTGTGTCTGTATTAAGAATTATATGTATGTATGTAAAAATTTAACTGCACTTTGTTTACTGATCTGTTGTGGATATATGTAATTCAGTTACATTTTAAAAAAGTTTGAAAAGTCATCTTCTTTAATTTATTGTAGATTTTAGTATAGATTTGGTTGTGCTAATACGCGTTCAATAAAATAGATTCACTAATTCGAAAAACTAATAGAATAGAGCAATTATTAATTTTTAATGGTCTCAAAGATGTTAGGTCATGGTGAATTTATTTTTTTGAACAGCACTGTATTATTTAAAAGCGGATTTTTAAATTGTTATCAAAAATTTCTTACTGATATACGCACATACATGTATGTATGTATGTGTGTACACCCTCTTTATTATTGTAATGTTTCTAGAGTGTTTCTTTAAATTATTTTTTGTTTTTATTTTCTATTAGCTAATACCCGGTGTGCTTCGCTACCCCCATCGATATTAAATGTGTACATAATAATAAAAAAATGTATTTATTAAGTAGTTAAATTAAATTATTTTTTACTTGCTAAAACTTAATATGAATTTTTTTCTTAAATAAATAATTCTTATTCTGATGCCTTGATATACACAATATTTTTTGTTTTTCCCTCTGGTGCGTATACATCTGTGGGTTTTCCTACTCGCGGACATGCGACGCAAAGCTGTCCATGTGAGAAACATGGATTTTCTAGATTAAGTCCACAAACTTGCAAGGACTGACCTTGAGCTTTATTAATCGTCATTGCAAATGCCAGCATTTCAGATGTGGTCATAGGAATACGTGGCAGCAACACATCAGTTCCGTTAAACTTTCCAGTTATAATAGTCGCTTCGATAAGATTGTTCATCATTTTTTTTTTACTGTTAATCGAGTGCCATTACAAAGTTGTGGAGAACCAATATTTCTAAGTAAAATTATGGGAACAGCGTTTTTTAACTGTAAGTCATGTGGTGGAAAGCACGGTAAATCTAACGAAATTAAAAAGTCGACTTGATAATTGACGACATCCTCAATATTTAAAACTGTGTCGATCAATTTATAAGTTTTTAGATTCCTATCGATCTTGTTGAGAATATTGGTGTTGATGGAATTAATTATATATGTATTATAGGATTCATTGGAATTCTTCCATTACCTAAATCAAACAACTGTTTGGAAAAAATTGATGCTAAAGCATTGATCCCGGTATAGCAGGAAGTGATTGACGAAAATCACCAGCTAATAAATGTAATGCATCTCCAAATATGTTATTTTTGCATCTTAAATTCCGTAAAGTGCGATCAAGGGCTTCCAAAGATTTCTTATGCGCCATGGTGCATTAATCCCACACTATGATTTCACAGTGTTGCAATATTTTGCCTATAGAAGAATTTTTCTTTATGTTACACGTGTAATCTTCGTAAAATTGAGGCTTCAACGGTAGTTTTAGTGAAGAATGCGTTGTTCTTCCACCATCTAAGAGTGTGATAGCAATGCCGGAAGATGCAATAGCTAATGCAATATTTTTTTGCAATCGAACTTTTTTCAATATCAATGAAATTAAAAACGTTTATTTTTGGTTCCTCCAGGTGTGTCAATGAAATACAGACCTTCATGTTTGTTTGTTATTGCTGCTAGTTTACTGTTGTATACCATTCTCTGCTCTTGTTGTAAATTTAATAACTTTTCTTCCAGTAATTATATTACAATAATTATAATCCAGTGATTATATTACATCTCCCGTCGTAGATCTTGATCGTGTGCATCAGTTCCTAACCGAATAGGAGCAATCATTCCAACTTCAATGAGTGTCATATTCCTTATCGCCAAGCATTTGTCTTCAAGTAGAATTAACGCTTCATTATACGTAATTTCACTTAGTTCAAGCGTTGCATTGTTGGTGGTAACTCTTTCCCGGTGTAATATGTCCTCAGCAATATATTTTTTAAATTTATTCCAAAGAACTTTGGATTAGATGGTGAGCACGATACCAATATAATCCATGGATGGTTGATTACTGTTGCATCTTCAAGCGTTGTTTCCCAATGACAACCGGTCTCCAATAATTGTAGTTTCTGACAGGCCTCTCGGTATGTTGCACATACTACGCCGTCAACAGTATGTAATGTCTCAAAAAATGTTGGCCATCGAACATTAATTAGAAGCATTCTCAAATAAAACCCTACCTAATGCATCTGTCAAGTATAAATTTGGCCAACCATCAACAGGTTTCCCTTGCTTTCGGAACTATAATAAAAAGTAGATTTGGTTGAATTTTCGAGGGTATTTTTACAGTTAACGTTTCTTTAATATTCTAGAATAAGGTGTATCCATTATTTTGAGCAGGTGTGTATGAGTTGAAAATTTCAACTCAACTATTGCATATTTCAAGATATGATAATTTCCACACTCACTAATCAGAGAATTTTTCTAATATTTTTAATTAATAAGAATATAAAAATTTTTGTAATTACTTTACATGAGAGGCACCATCTTACTATAGCAGGAATACAAAATTGGGGACTCTAGCTGTTATAGTTTTGTAGATATACAGATTTTACTAATTGGTTCAAATGGGGCTGCCACACCCCTAATGCTTGATTGTCAATTTTTAACAAAAATATGGTGTTCTAGATATGCAGATTTTAATATTTACTTCATATGGGAGGTGCCACGTCCGCTTTTGCTGAACTCCCTATTTTTGTCCAAAATACTTATATTTAAACAAAAGTTACTTGTAAAAAATTTGTGGACTCCAACTGTTAAAGTTTTCCAGTTATGCAGATTTGATAGGTCGCCCATTTATGTCAAAAAAAAATCATATTGAACCTAAAGATATTCGTACAAAATTTGAGAATTTTAACTGTTCTGGTCTTCTAGATATGCAGATTTTATAATTTACTTTATATGCGAGGACTCATGCCCACTTTTGCTAGATCGCCTATTTTTGTCCAAACTATTTATATTTAAACTAAAGTTACTTGTACAAAAATTGGGTACTCTAGCTGTTACAGTTTTTCAAATATACAGATTTTCGTATTCACTTTATATGGGAGGTGCCACACCCACTATTGCTAGTTTGCCCATTTTTGTCTAAAATATTTATATTGAAACTGTAGTTAATTGAACAAAATTTGAGGTATCTTGCTTTTATAGTTTTTCCAATATACCCGTTTTATTATCTTACAATAGCAGGCAATTTTGGATATGTGGGCGTGGCATCTCGCTCATTTGAAATATCAAAATAAATACAAACAAACACACATTCATTTTTATATATATGTATAGATTTCTAACGTCTGAATTGAAACCGTTTTTCTCCTATTTGCTTATTTTCCGTTTTAGATTTTATATTATTTTATTATGTTTTTTTTTTTTTTACTATTAGTTTTATTTATTTGTTTTGTATGTTGGTTGGTCGATATGTTTGTCTTTTAAATAACGAATGAATATCTCGCTGTTTTTGTGTTTTTGCAAATAATTTGTTGAAATTAAACTGGCGCCAGACATATTTATAACTATGGTAGGGGCTAACATTCAATGCAATTCAAAGTAAGAATAAAATAGAGACAAAAACTTTTTGATTTTTGTGAGGCGTACCTAGAAACAACAACAGATTAAATAGTTTATAAACAATTCTTTTATTATTTATAAAACACTCAAGCCAAAAATAAAAGTACACATATATTAAGTAAAATCAAATATAAATTTCAGTTATTCAAATATGTACTGTACTGTAGTTCGTTGTTCTGTAGTAAGTTTTTTATTTCTTTTTGATATGTGTTTTATTTCAATGTATGTATGTACATACTGTATGTGCATGTGTACATTTAGTGTAAATTTTTGTTTACGTATCCAAACCGTCCGTCTGTTACCCATAATATATAGAACATAAAACCGCCACTCCCCCCATCTATCACTTCACCCTCGGACAATCAATATTACAATTGCAAAGAAAAAATATCATATCGTTAGTCTCATTCGCAAATGTGTTAAGTTCCATTTTTCAAATTTTACAGGAGACACAAAAAACATTGTAGATTTTTCAGTTTTTAAAATTTGTAAACTTTTTAACGCAATTATTTCTACAAAATAATGATAATATTAATAATGTTAGTTATTATTACTAATTAATTAATAATATTAATATTAGTATTTTTCGAAGTTTTGTGGACTTATCGATTTTGGAAACCACAATATTACAACAACTTTAGACTACATAATGATAGTTTTTTGTCGTAAAATATGTATTTTTTATAATCTTACCGTTTCGCATTAAAATCTCAATTTTGGAAGAAAAAAATGGACTTAGCGTCTTTGCGAATTATACTAACGATATTGTTGTTGGCACGGTTATTTTTTTGGAATTACAGAAATTGAGTCTAAAGCAATAGGTATTAGAATTTAGATTTTTCTTTATACATACATACATATTATACTTTTTAGAATTTATTTATTTCATTTTTTTTTCGGTTTGTTTTGTTCCTTTTTTTATTTATTTATTTATCCAATTAATTTTCTTTTGGTATTTTAAGGTGCGCCGCAGTCTTTAAGCTTTTAATGGTATTCGCTGCGGTTATTGTTTTCTTTGGTTTTGTGTGCATGTGTGTGTGTGCGCAAATGTGTGTATACGAATTTTATTGCATAAATAAGAATATAAGCAATTAAATAGGAAAAATATTCTTAAAATGATGCTGCTTGATTTATAATCGCGACTTTTGTAAATTTTCTATTCCACTTTCACTTATCTGTTCACCAAATTGTAAAAAAAAACAATTTTAATTGCGAATAATTGGATGAATTAAATATTTTTAATGCTTAAAAAAAATGCATATACATATACAGTGAAAGGTCTAATAAACGAACACCTTCCGTCGTCCTCCCAGTAGAGACGTCCACATGTTGGAGAGAAATAAGAAAGAAAATACTTTAGTTTTATTTGCTTATGTTTTTTAAAACAATACATTTTACGCGGTAAAAAAAAATCCAGAATATTTTTTGTTTTAACTTTACTTCATTTTCTTTCATAATTTGCTCCCCATAATAAAGGGTCCGCCAAATAACTTTTTTTTTTTGCTTTGAAAATTCTTTAAAAAAAACTACTGAATATTTTCTCAAATTTCTTTTTTTATTTGAAAGTATAATTCTCCGGTTAATAATAGAAAATAATTTCATTCAAATTGCTGCCTCGGCTGACCATGCAGTAGCCTATACGGTCAGTCCAGTTTTTAAGTACATTATCGATTGTGTGCAGCTGTATGTCACCAATGGCTTCGCGAATATTGTCCTTTAAAGCGTCAATTGTCTCTGTCTCGGCGTAACACTTATATTTGACGGCAGCCCACAAATAATAGGCTGATAATGCGATCTTCAAAAACAGGGCGCAAAACATCGACTGCAACTTCGGGTGTGTGGCACGTAGCGCCGTTCTGTTGAAACTAAATGTTGCCAATATCCTCCTCTTCAATTTTTGTGAACAAAAATTCATTCAACATGGCCCGCTGCACACAATCGATAATGTGCTATAATCTATAATTTTCATATTTTTAAATGCTCAAGGTCGAGCCACATTTTCAATTACCAATAATTTTTCTTTTTCCCCTATCATATTTACATAAAATAAAATTGTAAGCCTCTCCTTAGACAGTTTTCCACCGAAACACTTCCGATCCGAGCACGAAAAAAAGACCACTTTCATCAACCTTGTAAATGTCCCTGGATTCATATCTAGATAACATCGAAGAAAGTTTTTCTTTAAGTTCTTTAACATCTGATTAACGCTTGAAGCTTCTCCAGAAATGCACTCAAAATTGATGGAATGCCATTAACCCACATCTGCAGTCATTCATCAGAAACAGAAAAGCCACTACAGCCCGATTTGTCGGCAATTTCTGCAATCACCCCGAAAACAATTTCGAAATCTTCACCACTTTTTTATCTCTTCATGTTTAATTTAACTTTATTTTTTTAATGCCCGCTTATTAGACCTTTTTTTCAAAGAAAGTTTTTTTTGTCCGCGTTCGGTCATGGGAGCGTCCGTTCGTTTGGATTTATGCAAACGGTTCTAGACATATAATTTTTATCCGTTTAATAGAGATATATGTTCGCTGTCCGCAAAGTGAGCTTTTACTGTATACATATGTATACATAAATGTATGCGTTTAAATCTGATAAGATATGAATGAGAATGGATCTCACCAAAGTGCAATTTTGAAATTGATTGTGTAATTTTTGTTTTTTTCTTTACGTTTGAATCAATTATTAACTAGACTAGCCAACGCTAGACAATAATGTATCTATCTGTGTAAAAAGAGAAATGATAGCAGCATTGTAGCTCTCTTTAAACGAAAGTACAAACTTAATTTGTTTGTAAACTAAGGAATTTGATTGTTTTGAACAAGTGGGTCGTTTAGGTTTTTCGGCTTTTTTCAGCGCAAGGGTCTGCATCCAAGAACAATAATTCCAATTTTTTGGCAAAGTCTAATCCTTCCTGTAATTTTTTTTAGTGTCATATTATTAACTTCATTATCTTCATCAGAGCTAGAATCGATTTCATTCACTTGGTGTTCGGATGCGATTTCTACCAAATCTGCTTCCCCAACTTCTCGTTCCACTAATAAGACGCACATCTTCAATAGCCATATCCACAAATTCTTCTCCTCCGATCGACCTATCAAGTTCTAATAAGCCAGGAATTTAATTTTCTCCTGATTCATGCAAGTTTTTTATCTCAACTACTGCTGGCCATATCATTTTCCAACCTCGATTTAATGTCGATATCGATGTAGTCTTTAATTGAAAATTGCTTCCAAATCTTTCTTTACATCAATAGATTTTGAATCAGTTATGTCTAAAATCCATTGTAATGATCTCGTTATGTAATAAGTTAAAAAAAAAAAAAAAAATAGTGATGTAGAAGTACCGTGCTATAAGAGGTTTTTGGATATTTATTAAAGTGAAATCGTGTTGTACGAGAGATACCTGTATTGTTTGACTTTTTACAATAACGGTTTAAAAATATTTGCATGATTTCTCAGTTTTCAGCGAATAGTTTCAAATATTACAGCATTTACTATTTTTAGAATTTAGCATTGTTGGTGTGTATTTTTTGTTTTTTTCGTTCGTTTGTTTAGTAGCTTCTCCGTATTTTATTAATATTCTATTTCTGGCAACGAAAAAACATCAAGAACAGATATAAAAACTCCAAAAAAAAAAAAATAATAATACACTGATAAGTAGTGTAAGGTCAGTCACAGTCGGTCGGTCTATCGTTTAAAAATTAAAAAGATTTATTTAAATTGTATTTTTTTTTATTTTAATTCGCACTCACATACATATAATATTTGAAAAAATAAAAATGTTTATGCTCTGATGTGTATGGAATTTCAATTTCATTAAGAAAAGAAAATCGACGAATCAGCAGCAGTTAACTTACATCGTATATAGGAAAATGGAAAAAGTTACTTTTGCAACATATGAAGCATCATTTATATTTCTATATAAATTTGACTCCTCCGTTGTTTGTTGTTGTGTTTTTATTTTATTTTGTTTTATTCTATGACACTGTATATCTACCTACATATACACATGTATGTAAGTTGTTATTATTTTCTCTAAAGATACTCTCGTAATATGGTGAATTATTTACATACGTTTGTATTAAGTGCGATGGTGACTAAAAAATAAAATGAAATGAAATAATGATGAAACAGCAAATGTCTGACTCTATGAGCTGTTTACAACAGTGTGGCGTCGACACAGGTTCCGGCGGTAATAATATGGCGCCTATGGCATTTTTTTATTTATTACCATAGTTATTAAGTATTTACAAACGTACATACCGTACATTAAAAACAATCATACACAGACATACGCTCACAAATATGAACACTTAAATGTTGTATTTATATTACGAGAGAATTTATTTAAGTGAATTAATTTATTAACGTTTGCATACATTAGAATAGAATACATTAGAAAATTATTTAAAATAATAATTGCTAATAGATAGTTACATTGTTTTTTTATGTCTTATACACTCAGGTCTCGTTTTATGCGATAGATGCGTTCTAAAAAAAATCGCATAAATTTAATTTCCATAAAACGATACTCTAGCTTCATATAACAATTAATGAAAAACTGCATAAATTCAAATTTTAATTTAAAACAAAATCGAATAAAAAATTTGAACTTAAGTAGATTTGTTTTATTTTCTTAAACAATAAAAACAAAAACTTCTGAAAAAAATAACAATGTGATCAAAAAAAAAAAAAAGAAAATAAGAAATAAATAATAAACTAAAGTCTATAATTATGAATGTACGATTGTATATGCAGGATATATATATATTCAGTTATTTTACTTTGTGACTTTGAGTTTTTAAGTTGCCTATACAACTCATGATATTGGGAAAACAGATCCGCATTAAATCTTCAGTGCCCTTTCGGGGTATGGGTACATACAAAGAACAAGATTTTGTAAATCATTACATCTACATCATCCTGCTTCAGTGAGTCAAATCCATCTCATCCAGTTTAATGAGCTAAATCAGTTGTTAGTGTCGATATTTGATCGTCAGTACTTCTAGCAGCAATATCTGGCCGTATAGATTTCCAGCATGCATTTAGTCTCCGAGAACATTGTCCATAACAAGCAACACTTTTAGTCAAGTCCTTTTTTATTCAGATAAGATTCGACTTCTTGTGCAAAGCGTTTTTGAACCCACTCAGTAAACACAGATGTTGTCACCCATGCTTTAGAATTTGCATGGGACGAAGTTTGCCGTGTCAGCTAGTGTTAATGAATTAATGAACTGAGAATAAATGCAATTACTTATCAATAAGGTTAACATTTTACTTACTTTCTCATCAAATCACCAAGTGTCACATATTAATTTAAAAAAAAAAAAAAATCTTAAAGCAAAACGATACAGTAATTATTTTTATTACATATTACATTTTGTAACAAACGAAACATAAGCATTTGCTTAAGTAAAGTATGATCAAGTCTATTCTTCAATTTGTTTTAAAGTACGAACACTTTCGTTCCTATCTCATCAACAAACTTAAAAAAGTCAAGCAACAAAAATTGAAATATTTGAAACAATATTTAAGTAAATTACAGGATACATAATTATATAAATTGATGCCATTTCGTTCAAATGTCCACCACGGTTCTTCTAGGTGGAGCTTATTTGAAATGTCCAATTTTTAACGAGTCTGGCGCACAAATCAGCCTGAGTTTGAACAATAGCGTGGGTTATGTTGACTTTAAAGACTGTTGTGATTAGTGACTTATTCGTCAAAAAGTCTAACGGCGTCAAAGCGTATGACTTCTACGTGCATTGGTCATGCTCTCAAATCACTCATGCAGAATATCCAAACTATGTGCCATATAAAGTAGTCCTATTAAAACCACATGTCGTTAATGTTTAGACCATCCAATTCACTCGTACGCTTTCATCCAGATATAAGTGTCAGTTATCAGCTGCTCCAGAGCCAATTTAATGAACATGTTGTCGAAGTCGCCGTAGTCTAGTAGGTAGAGTGTTGACTTATTAGGCATAAAGCCCGGGTTCGCATTCCAGGTCAGGCATCAAAGCGGCGATATATATAAAAAAATGTTTCTTCGGCAAATAATCTTGCCTTGAAGTTAAACAGTTGGTCCCGCCACTCACGTAGAAAATTAACGCACACAACATGAATGGTGTCAGAAACTAGGCCGCAATCCTGACTGGAGAGTTATATATCGTCTATGGTCATGATTATCAAAATTCCATGATTGTCAAAGACCCTTTTGGAAGATCCTTTTCGAAGCGTCAATATATTGTAGTTATTCCTTTAGGGAATATAATTTTCCAACCATAACTGTCAAAGATTTTGCGCCATCATCTTTCTGCACACGGAACTTTTCTCAATGTGAAGGGAAATTGCTAAGAGTTCGATTAATAATGAAAAAATTACGAAATTTTAACTTTTTCATTCAAGAAATTAATAAATACTGGTAATATACATAAAGTTCTACAGGAAAAAATTTTTATAAGCAGTATGTCTTATTTGATCTTGATATATTTAGCTTCTTACTTTCCTTTTGCACAAGAAACTATATCCATTGTGACCAAAAACAACATACAAATCGATTAATAATTAACTATTTACATATTTTTAACATTTTCATTGAAGAAATTACAAAATACTCCAAATTTGCCCTTTTTAACTCAAAATAAATGTTTGTTTACATTTAAATTTTTCACTTTATCCGCCAGTTTTCATTCTGTATATCTGTTGCTTCTAACACATTTGTTTCGCTAAAACTTTTAACATCTTTTTTCTCCCTCTACGGGGAGGGTTAAAACTGCTGATTTTAGCGTTTTTCAAACGTCATAATTGACGTCACTGGTTACATTGTGACTGCCAGACACTTGAACAACATCGATGATTGTAGGGATACATACATCATTTTTAAATTTAGAATTATTTTTATCTGTGTATCGTGTCGTCGTTGCCGTATTAATTATTATTGGTCTTATTATAGAAGTGCTGTCTTTACGGTTTCTGTTTAAATGGGTGGATGTTTGTATCATCGTATACATTGTATATTTTAATTTATATTATTTTGATTATTTTATCAACATTAATTAAGACAACAAAAACAATAATGTCATCTACACTACACCTACAGACTGAGCCTAAAAAATCCATACAAATTTATATTTAATTTTTTTTATAAATTAAAATTTTATTAAATCAAAACAGACAAAAAAATTAAATCTACATTTCCTAAGATTCTTCTAAAGTCTTAAATCTTCTTGATTTCTTATTTGATTTTACTGTTAATTATATGGAAATACATATAGAAACGTTAAAATTTTAGCGTATATACATACATATTCCATAAACACAAGTAGGTAAATATGTACATATATGTATATAGAGTATGCAGGACAAAGTGTTTAGAAATATGTACATTTGTGTTCAAAATAATAGGATTCACCTTCATTTAAAAGCAAATTTTAAAATTAAAAAAAAAAAATGAAATTCTTTTGACAATGAAATTCTTTATTTCTAATTCATTTTCTAATTTTTCACCATTTAATTATTTAATGAAAACTAGAAAAACAAAAAATGTTTCAGGTAAATAAAGCTTTTTATCAATATTAATCGTTCAAAATAATAGAAGTGTAGTACACAACCTAATAATTTTTAAACAGAATTTGTGCCTTCTTATTATTCTAGTTTCATATTATCTTAAAATAGTAAAGCTTTTTAGGATTAGGTTAAATAACCTTTGCTGTTATTGACTTCAGCACATCTACGAGGCATTGAGTCACTAATGACTTGAGTCGCGCACTGTGATCCATAGTTCTTCTACATTTGAAGGTTATTCCTTTGCATCATATTTTTTAACATCTCCCCATAGATGTTCTATGGGATTAAAGTCAGGAGACTGAACTGGTCAGGCCATAACATTAACTCCATTAATCCGAAACCACTCATTTGCCAATTTACTAATGTAAACAACAATAACTTATCTATCCATAAACTTATCTATCTAATTGGATGTATTGGGCCTACACCATTATATGAAAAGATTCCCCATATCATTAGTTTTGCACCACCATATTTAACTGTCTTATGTGTATATTCGCTGTTGGGCGGACTTCTAACGTACTATCTAGACCCAGTGCTACCAAATAAAACAATTTTGCTTTCGTTGACACTCAGTATGTTTCTCCATTCTTCTTCTTCTTTTGAATTTTTCTTGAAGACGCCATAGACGCCGGCGATCATCAACTGACTGTCGAAGTTTTGGGGATGCGCTCTCGCGTTTCAGGCTTTTTTTCATATTTTAATGGATTTGCGATCATTAAATTGAAGCAATTTAAGGTGTCTTTTATTTTTTCATAAGCTTTGCCTTTTTGTCGAAGATTAGTTCTCTCTTTTCTTCAGAACAGTGCTTTCTTCGTTCCACAAGCCAATCACTGTAAAAAAGGGAAAAGCGATTGGAATTTGTCCAATAATATATGGGCAAGTCAACTGATTTGTGTGACAAATTTTTTGTTTTCCGTTACAGCCGCACAAATTATATATCGCTCCTTTATTGCAACATTGTCATATCTCAAAAAATTAAAAATTTGTAGTTACTTAAGCAAAACTGCTCTTTTAGACCTTCTGTACATGTTGAAAAAAAATCAGTTTTATATCCGAAGCTGAACCGAAGTTATTGCAAATAGTGTTTGCGGCAAGATCAAGTTTTTTTGAGATATGACTATGTTGCAATAAATGAGCGATATGTTCTCATCAATAAATACAGTGAACTCGCGAAAACGTGTACACTCGAAAGTGTGAACGTCTCAAAAACGTGAACAAATGTAAACATTTTTTTTATAGTTTGTTTTTTAATTTGTTTTTAAATTGTGAAATCTTTAGCAATTCACGATTAAAGAAAATGATCGTGGTTTTAATACCAGTGACGCATGGCTTCAAAAATTTAAGTGAAGATTTGGTGTTTGCCTTCTTAAAAATTCCAGAGAAAATTCCAGCCACAACATGTTGACCCACTTAATGAGAAGTTAAAAGCGAAAATGGAAGAAATCTCTTTTTCATCAATGTTTTGCTAAAGAGGTAGACTTCAACTGACAAATTTAAAACTGAAAACTTTGTTATAATTTTTGACTTTAAGTTACTGAGTTCTTGACTAAAAACGGAATACCGATTAACGCCCTTCTGTTTATAGACAATGCCCCTTCACTTACGGATAAATCCCAATTATTTTCTGATGACGGATTATTTTGTGCAATGTTTTTGCCAGCCTACGTCACATTAATTCACATCGTTAATTCAGCTAATGGACCAGAATGTTTTTAAAATAACAAAACTGTATTATAGAAACAGTCTCTTGGCATTAGTGGCTGGAAAACAAACAGAATTGCTAAATTCTATTAAGATTTTAACTATTTTATTTTTTTTATTTAGCTAATAGACATACATATTTATTCATGATTATAATTATAGGTTTGACATTTCATAAAGATTAAAGGATATGTATAATATCTATATATGGCATAACTTAAGAGTTGTGAGCCAGATGGGCAATAAGAAGTTATATTATTATTAATATTTATTAGCACACATAAATGCGAAAACAATGTTTAAATAAAATCAATTAAATTCATTTAAAACCATTTTTCTAAGTCTTAAAGAAACTTCCAAATATTTATACAGAATATAAAAATTCACTCTTCGACCATTCAGCAAATTGATAACGTCATCTAAGCTTAGAACAGATTCTCCAAAATATTTTCTTCTAAGATCTTTATAAAGAGGGCAAACACCGATGAAATGCAGCACGTTCTCAGATGCGTCTAGATTGCAAAGTGTACATAGCCCAGATGATGATGAATATCTAAAGGGTCTGGAATACAAGTCAAGTAATCCACCACGAGCCCTGATTATTGTGCTTGTAATACGAGACGAATAATTAATAAATGGTAGCGGTGCTAAGCTGTAATCCATTTTAGAGTAGACATCATGAAACTGCGAAGCTCTAGCTTCTTGAATGCATTCGTTTTTTTCCGACGCAATTACCAACCGCGCTATGTGCTTCCAATGTTTACATAAAGGTCTATAGTTATCTGGGTTAACATTGATCATATTACAAAGTTTAGACCATTCATCCGACCAATATGTGCTATTAGAAATTATTTTTTCAGCTATTATACAAGGCAGTCTATTTGCGGGTAAAAGTAGTGCTCTATTAATATACTTAAAGTGAAGTTTTAGGGTATCTGCAAATAGAGAGTTTAGACCAGTTTCTAAATGAAGCATATAGTTTGGAGTATTTTTGGGCAGCAACAAAACTTTCTTGATGAAGAATCTGAAAAGAATCTCCACTTCATCGTACTTTAAAAATTCCCAGATCTGGGCACCATAGAATAATATGGATCTAGCAGCAGCATTAAAAATTTTAAGCTTGTTAACATTTGATATCTTAGGATTGTTTATATACTTAGACCAGGTAGAGGCAATTGCCATTTTAGCACTAACTAGTTTGTTTTCTAAATGCTTTCTGAATGATAAATTATAAGTAAGCTCTATTCCCAAGTATTTGTAGCTGTTAACAACATGTATACTATCCTCGCCGAAGTTCCACTTAAGATTATGCGATATTCTAGGTCCATTACGAAAGACAAGAATTTTAGACTTATCCAGGTTAACTTTCAGGCTCCACATTTTACAGGAATTAAAAAGTACCTTTATCATATCCTGCAGTTGAGAAGAAGAATCAGATAAAATCACAATGTCATCAGCATACAAAAGTACTTTAATGTGAATGTTATCAACAACCACTCCACCCGGAAGAACATCATTTAAATCATTTAAATACAGTGCAAATAAAATTGGACTTAGTATGCAACCCTGTTTCACACCAAGATCAACCGCTGAATGTGTTCGCGTAAAATATTTTACTTTTAGTATTTTCATATGATAGTTCCAAAATGCGTATAATTTTGGAAGATAAGCCCATACAGGATAATTTGTAGAAAAGTGAATTCCAGTCGAAAGCAGACGAAAAATCAATAAAAAACGCATATGTATTTTTTCCACTTATTTTGTTCAGGTGAACTATATTAGTAAGGTTAAGAATATTATCTATTGTAGAGTAGTTTTTCCTGAAGTCAGCTTGATATTCATTAAGAATATTATATATCTCAACCCAAGCTGTAAGATGATTCAAAATAATACTGTTAAAAATTTTACAAAAAGTATCCATAAGTGAAAGTCCACGATAATTAGTTAGACAATTAGGATCACCTTTCTTCAGAAGCGGGATAAGAACAGACTCTTTAAAACTTGAAGGAATTACCTCTCTTATGAATATGTGATTTAAAACCGTCAATAACTCATTTACAAAACAAGCAGGAGCATACTTATAAAATTCGTAGGGAATACCATCACCACCAGGAGCTTTATTATTTTTTAGTGATCTTAACACCAAATCTAGTTCACAGTAGTCAATAGGAGAGTCCAGAAAGGCATCAGTATTACAAGGCATCGCCCACAACAATGCCTTTGAATCCGCTGCAATTTGTAGTTTCAAACGAAAATGAACAAAAAAGTTATCCGCTGTTAAATTTCCCCTTATAGTTCTATTGCGCGATTTCATTTGATTGGCCAACTTCCACCAATCCTTGCTGCAACTAATAGAATTCAGTAAGCTTAGATTGTTCTCATAATACTCTAGTTTTCTAATGCGAATAATATTGATCTACTTAAATTTAGCACTAGCATAGGCAGCTCTATTAACTAATGTATGGAATTTCCTATATTTGTTGAGAGCTTTTAACATGCATGTACGGTAACGTTCACATTTCCAATTGTACCAGCTTTGCTATGGGTCAAAACGATAATTATTTTTAGGCAATACATATGCAAGTTTTATTTTGTTCCTAATGAACGTTACCATATCATCAGTGAGCCAATTGTGACTGATAAAATTGTGATTAGAGAGGTTTTGAATATTTTCTACGTATTTAGAAGCAGTTTTATCACACCATCGTAGTCCTTGATTATATGCAGTAGTTGAAGTAGAACTATAATTACATGAAGGTAGTACTATGTTTAAGTGAAGCGGCATGTGATCGGAATAGGGTTTGCAGTCAATAGTAAAGTCATCAATATATTTCAAAAAACTATGTGAACTAACGCATAAATCGATCACACTACTTCCTCTGCCACCATAAAAAGTAAAATCACCTTGAAGATCACCATTCATTCGGCCATTTAGTATAATACCACCAAGATTTTCCACAGTGTTCAAAAGTCTAAGACCTTGAGAGTTTGTCTTTTTAACCATAGAGTAACGATATTCATTGATATGTGGGCAGTCATATATTAATGAAGGATCTAGCTGCTGTTCCTCTCCAATACGAGCATTGAAATCACCAATGAAACAAAAATTCTCAGGACAAAGGTAATTTAAAAATTCTTCAAATATATCCATCTCTACTTTCCAATTAGTGCAGTTAATGTATCGAGGTATAAAGTAAAACAGCTTTTCATCAATTTTCGCCGATAAAATAATATTATTAGAGACATTTACAAATTTAAAGTTAAACGTTTTCGTCAAGACTTTTCGAAACCCAAACAAGCATCCACCGCTAGCACGACCCGATCTGTGAGTTTTAGTAGCAGCAATCCAATAGAGAGAGTAGTTTGAAAAATAAGTTGAATATTTATTCTGTTTGTCAGGTAGAATATGGGTTTCAAATAAAAAGAAAATATCACATTTACTAAGATACGCAATAAAGTTTCCAAAATTTAGAGAATTAGCCAGGTTTGCGACGTTATATGATATTAATCTAAGTTTATGTTGTTGCTACTGCGAAGACGAGTTATTTTTATGCGAAAAGTCAGTTTCTACAGCTGATGAGATTACTTCCACGGAGGAATTGATTTCAGATAATATATTTCTTAAAAAATTAGCGTCATCATTAGATCTTGCAACTAGTTTACCATTTGACCAAGTAAATTTTTTGTCATTTACAAACAAACAAAATTCACCTGGCCTAACCTTCAAGTTGATATTAAGGTTTTTTAAATGCTTACTTATCCTCCTTAAATTATATCTAGTATTTTGCTCTCCACCAGTATAATCTCTCTGTATAAAGACGTTCGTTCCTCTCAGACGACCTTTTGCAGTTAAAACGTTAATTGCCTGCAAGCCATTTTCCAATGTAAAATGAAAAGTATCAGCTGAAAATAATGAACGCACTGCCATGACACAAATGTTAACTTGCAGGACGTTGACACATAATTTCAAAAAATCATCTTTGCCAGCAGAAATATTAGAACTTTTCAAACCTCTAACTACTACATTACAAGACCTGGTTTTACGATCAACCATTTCAAGTTTCAGGTCTAAAATGTTAGAAAATGTTTCTCATGTAAAAACATCAGATGATGATTGTTGTGGCATTGTTAGGTGGGGTACTTGTTTTTTGATGTTAAGATTTTAACTATAAATGATGTAATTAATCTTTTGGACTCAATATGGAGTAGAATTTCGCAACAATTTTAAACAATTGCTGGAAAAGTATTTCAAATTTAGTTTCGGACAAAGACGACAGCGATGATTTTAATTACTTATTAAAATATCATATTTTGTTTTAAATTGGGGTATTCGATAACGCGAACAAACTCGAAAATGGGAACTGCCTTGATAAAAATTAATTCATGTTATCGCGAGTTCACTGTATTACATTCGCCCAAAAATCAGTTGACTTGTTCATTTATTATTGGGCAAATTCCAGTCGCTTTTTCTTGTTGTTTTCATTAATAGATGGCATTTTTCTCGCCACAAGCCCGTCATTTCCCAAAACACATTGAATTTCTACGGCTGTAGTCATTAGACTCCACAATACGTTTTATATACCGGGCTAGCCTTAGAGAAATTTAATACAAAACGTGTCCTGCGTATAATTTTCTGTGCTGCCATATTGGTTTTAAGCCAACTGCAGTTCCAAATTCATAGATTTTGGGCATTTTTTTTCTTTATTGAAGTAAATGTGTCGTTACAGACGCTAATGTAAAGAAATTTTAGATTAGAAGTTTATTACTTTTTAAAAACATGTTTTTTACGTATAATTATCTGTGTGACTGTACATACATATTATGTTATAAGAGCAATAAAAAATTGTTTACAATACTTACAACACCTACTCTTAACTTAATTTCCATGATTTATTCTATCACAATAAGAAAAAAGCGATAATAATCACATACTTTGGAGAAATGTGAGCAATTCATTATGGACTTCAGGCAATTTTCCTTTTTGCTTACAGAATGCTTTAAATTTCTCGATTTTCCGGAGATTATGATTGCTCAATTGCAAGATTGAAATTAGAACCTATCTCAAGCCATTTACCGAATTTTACAGTTTAACTGTCACTTTGTTGTGCGATAATCACAAAGGCCGTTTTCTGTTCTTTCAGTTTAGTTTGTATTCCCCTGCTATTCTCCATCATATTTTAGTTGCGTAGCATCAATAGTAAATTGATGTTTTGTCTATTTTAAATGCTCTTGGTTTCCTTACAGCAAAAAGCCAATAAATGTTGGTTAAAATATTTTATTCTGAAAATATTCAAATTCTTAAGTAAATAAAAAAAATCACAATATCCTTATTTAAGAAGTAAGTTCATTTGGAGCTTTTTCATATTTTATTAAAAAAAAAAGGAATCTTTATTTGTTCAAAAAATATTTTATATACCAGAGATGACATTCAAAGCTTTACATTTTGTTTCTTACAGATCGCCGATCTTCATCAAATTGGTGTGAAGTTGCCTATTGGGAAATGGGAAAAAGAGTTGGCGAACGATATCTGGCTGATACACCAGCAATTAATATATTTTCTGATAAATCGTATACAACATGCGGAGATCTCAAAGACGGCATGTGTCTTAGGGACCTAGTTGAAAAAAGTGCAACATTTTCTCCGGACGATGTTCAACACACAAGGCAAAAAATTGGTTTAGGTATGATCATATTTGTAAAAGTGATTTGTATGTAAATAATAATCTCACTCTTATTTCTCTTTAAATACCGTTTAGGTGTCACATTAAGTCATGAATGGGATGGTGTGTGGCTGTATAATCGTTCGACCGTACCGGTATTTCTTTATTCGCCCACCTTAACAGAAAGTTGGTTTCGTGTTAGTCGTCTTGAACCAGGAGACTGCTTGAAAGCCTTTGATCAGTACAAGTAAGACAATCATAACATTTAAACAAGTTAAATATTCAAAGCTTATAAAGTACTTTCGTTTTCCAGGGCTAATTCGTTAATATACCCTTCCCAATTTCCAGGCGTTCAAGCTGGTCCCATAGATAAATTTAGTATGTGCATCAGTTTCGGAAAAGGTTGGGGTTATTCCTATAAACGTCCGAATATAACTCTCTGTCCTTGTTGGTTGGAGGTTTTCTTTAAGCCTCAACGGTGACAGACATTGATGCTGGTTGAAGGTGACAAATCTGTGCTTGTGGAATTAAGGGCCAGAACGGATAATTTGTCCCGTAAGGCAATGAATTCCTACGATAAATTGGTAGTAATGAAAGGTACGATGGAACGAATAAAATTGCGATATCGAATGGAAAATTTTTATGATGATGATCTTCACCTCAACACCCCAAATGTTGCAGTAAAAATTCATAATAAAAAATGGACATCTTTGAACTATAGTGTCCATAAACATTCTGTGCATGGGTGTACCAGATCAAAGTTTAAGATACAAACTCTAGTCAAGTTTATCAAGTATCTTCTTATGAAGAACGGATTAATTAATGAAAAACAAACAAAAAAAAGAATCAACAATATGGCTTTATAAAGCTAACAACGGATAGCAGGGAAAAGATTATACAAATCACATTTACAGGATATAACATAAATTAAAATTTTATTAAAACAACTTAAGGACTGGAATTAGTTTTAAATAGATCATGGTTTTTCCAACTAACATCATCGATGACTAAGTGTGAAAGTCAGAGACATAAGAACAGAGTGTTGTAAACGCTTACACTCATATGTATATTACAGCAAATAACGGTTTAACTGTTTAAAAAACAAATTCTGTGATCCAAATATTATAAAATTGTGTTTATCTACATATATATAAACATATGTAATTATAATAATTGTTTAAACATTTGTAAAACATTTCTTACTGGCTCTATAATAAGATTAACTAAAATAATACAGAGATGAAATATTTTGCTATTAATGGACAGTCAAAAAGTAGTTGTGAGTGTGAATAGAATACATAACAAATTAATTTAACACGATCACAAATAAATCAATGAATATTTTGATTTGATTTTTCGCAATTTCTTAAAAGCAATTTGATTTGATCAAATCAATAACGAGTTAATTCCGCATAAAGACTGGTAAAATAAATGTAAGCCAAAATTCAGTTGTAAAACAGTATCGAAAAGTTTTGGAACACGCAAAACACCTAATTTTAAGTTGCCAAATTAAAAGATTAAAAATCGCATATATTCACAATACTCATTTACCAAATTCCCCAATTTTCTTTACGGAAAACAATTTTCGCTATTATTAGGACCGTGCGGTGACGTTAGTTGTACTGTACGAACTCTTATACATATATAAGTATGTTTATTTATATTTATTTAATTCTGCTGGCCAGATATCTAATTTAGATAATACTACTGAATTCTGAAATCTATACTATATGACTTGCTTCCTACATTAAAGATTTTAAATCTGAAATATTTCACAAACTTCAAAAAAAAAAATGTATGTTTGTAACTAGGGCTCCCTTAAACGGTCAGAATTGCTTCAGCAACATTTGAAAATGTTTTCAATGTTAATAAAAAAACATTTATTGATGTACCTTGTGAATAGTAATAATCTACACTGATATGTTTTCGAAAACTCTTTCATACGTTTTTTTCCAGTTGAATAATAATATTTACAACGTTACAATTTTATCTACTGCATTTATCTGTAATTAATTTGGCTAAGTAACGCTTAAACTATTTTTATTTAATTGGGCAAAAGCTATACAGTTATACATACATACATATATTAAGAAGAATCATTTAAAAACAAATGTAGGACACAATATCAATCAAGGACATAAAAGGCTAAACTTTTACAGCTTTTTAATATTGCATACCGGGAAAAAAATTTCCGTACATAATTTTGCAACTAGATTGACGGCAATTCGACTTCTTTTGTGCTAATTTTGCTGCTATATGAAGTTTTGAAGTTTTACGTCCATCAAAAAGTATATTACTTAAAAAACTTAAAACTTATAAAGAGAGAAGCCACAGTTACAGGTGAAGGAAGACAAAGTGAACGCGCAATTCTACAAATTTGATCTGAACACGGTTCTCCAGCAGTCAATAAACTAGTAGCCGCCCAACCTGATAGACTTCTAACATTACACCTCAGTGAGTAATTTCACATCCAAATATTTTGTATGAGATGTCGTTGTTTGACATTCCACATTCATTCCTTAAGTCTAATTGCATATGTTGAGGTGATCTGTTCAGTTGCCATTCTATTCGATTCGCTTCTATTAAATCCAGCGTTCGAATGGATTAAACATGCACTCTAATCAGCGTGCTTGCAATTCTCACCAAAGTCGAATATAAAAATGTTAATACACATAACTTTATAATTTCCTTGTCGGTATATTCTTTTATTTTTATTGAAATCAATTAACACATTTAATTCTATTCTATTTGTAGGCCACTAATTAGTCTAACTCGAGATCAAAAATTATTAACATATATTTATTATACTAGATATAAAAAAGAGATTATCGAAAACACTATAGGTTTGATAATAGCGATACGAAAAATTCCTTTCAACCACTAAAAGATTTTCTTTTTTTATGATCATATTCGAACATTGTGTGATTTTATGTTAATATGCATCATTTCAGATTTATATACAAAATTTCGTTAAACTATTCTATTGTCCTTCTTTACATATTTCTAAAAGAATAAAAAAGACAACTCACTTGCATTTCATTCAGGAAAGAAATGCAAAAATGAGCTAATAAAAATCAAAAAAAAAAAACGTAAATATGTAATTGTATAATACAATACAAGATTCATACTGAAATATGTATGTTATTAATAAATTGATAAATATTTAGTGTATGGGAATCTTTTTAAAAAGTTAGTCAAACCTTAATACAAAATGCCATTTAACTTTTCATAAATATGAATTACATACAAAAAAATTCTAATAGCACGTTTCCGTGGTATAAAACATCACCCAAAACATTTTTATCCATTTATGTGAACGTTTTATTGCCGACTTCGGAGTTACGGTTTTGAGTAAAATAGAAGCATCTGACAACATCGAAGATCTTCGAAAAAATGATTGAATGGTCGCCGACATTCGAATTCTAGATCAGCAGTTAATATACCTGAAGTAGACAAAAGTGAGCATTTAATGTTCGTTCAATATGTCATGTGTTATTAAAATTTGTTTTGCGCTATGCATGTATGTAGTCAACATAACACGATTCTTTATTAGCAATTTCCAATTTTTTTTCCTAATCAAAAATAAAACAAGTAATTAATTTTAATAAATTTGAAAAACTTTATTCAACGGCTAATGCGGAAAGTAATTACCATACATTACATTACATAGGCCATACATTTTAAATTTAACAGCATTCAGATAATGCTTCACCACTACTTGTTACTATTTATTTGCCTAAAAATGCTTCAAAACACCGGGGTTAAACTTTCACTCTTTTTTATTCACAGGACGACTTTTCTCTAATTTTTTTTAAAGTTACTATTTGATTTTTTCTGACTTGAGACTCTGGTTCATCTCAGCCTTTGTTTGCTTTTTTTTTTCTAACTGTTTACCGATTTCATAATAAGGCGCGTTATACAAGTCGAAATTTCACGTTGTAATGAAACAATTTTTTTTTAATTGCGTTATATCGAAAACGCTTTATAGGAGTACCGCGTTTTACGAGGAAGACCTCCACATTAAATCATTTATATGGGTAAATGTAAAATAAAAGCGATCGATTATACAACGGAAATTAAATTAATTCTTTTCAAAATGGCCGTTGTAATGTAATGATTTTAAATATTAAATTATTCTGTTTAAAAAAAAAACTGATCTGGGCAATTAGTGAAATACTCAAACAAAATCTCAATGAGGATTTGTATTAATCTTATAATATGTAGTTTAACTAAATTACTACGGATTACATATGTACATATCATGTGTAGTTAAAATCACATTAGTTTTCCGCTTTTAAAATCAATACTTGGTTGAATTATGATGTCGCCTTAGTCTAGTAGGTAGTGAGGTCACGGTTCGAACTCCAGGTCATATATCATATATATTGTCGACAACCTCTCAGCAGATTTCTGGTAAAACTCTGAAAACAAATATAATTGCCATGAAAAGTTTTTCAAAAATTTGTCGTTCGGAGTCAACTTTAAGCTATAGGTCCCGCCACTCATATCTAAAATTACCACTCACAGAACATAAGTGGGTGTAAGAAGATAGGTGGGAACCCTGACTGAAGTGTTGTAATGACCGGTTACGTTACGTACTTACCTGAAATGCTTATATATGTATTTCAAATCATTCAATTTACCATTAGGCGAAAATAAAAAGTAGAAGTTCAGAAAATGAACATTTTTTGTTTGCTGTCCAAGAGATCAACTTTAAAGAGTAATTATAAAGACCCAAATCTACTTGTAAAATGTAACTTTTTTAAATTATATTTCGTAAAGAAGATGTATAATGAAACAAATGTTGTAATGATAAAGACGTTAAAGATAAATTTGTTATAAAATGTATGTATGTAAATTTAAGTATGTACATTGTACGTGTTCGTCAAAAACTGCATAAACAGAAGTCATTTTCTGAGGAATGGGCTCAAGTTACATACATATAGACATTTGTATCAATAATTAAATGAAAATATTTTTTGTTTATTTATTTATATTCTTTCGTATAATTTATTTGATTGATTGATACTGTTGTTTATTTGTATTAGATTCTAGTTACTGAGAAGAATAAACTTAAATTAACAGGAATAACTAAAAGTAAAATAAAAATTGTTTTTAGATTTTATGCATGTGTGTATGTATGTATATGTAAATACGGGTACACATATCATATAATACGTAATTAAAATTGTATAAAATGCAATAACTTTCAATGAAAATTTTATAAACATGTAAAGCATGTAGAATGCTACAACTTCAAACTGTCCATCAAACATCAAACGACCGGCGAATTATAAGCGCCAATCAGTAATAAATAAAGTATTTTGTGCGAGTAATTCGTTTGAATAAATTCCAAATTGTATTATAATTATCGAATACACAAGAATTATAAATAAATATGTATATACGTACATATGTACACATACATATACATATAAATATACAATATATTTATATCTATAAAAATATATGTACGTATGAATGTTCATATAAACTGTATGTATGTATGCATATGTAAATGAAAACAAAAAGCGAATGTAAAATAGACCAAACTAAATGTATGCTATTGTTAAGTTTAAGAAATTTTGTACAATAAAAGGAAATTGAAAACATAAACGAAAATATAAAATGAACTAAAAAATCGTTTTTTTATTTTGACTAAATAATAAAAATTACAATTGTTGTAATTTTTTGTTTTTGTTTTAAAGAACATAATTATTAATATCTTGAATGTAATCTCAGGTCAAATCCTATTGATGATTACTCGTAGTGTCTAAAACCACTATTGAGTTATAAGACATTTGTTTGCATTTTAAAAAGCCCATATTAATAATTTCCAATTTGTATCAAGAAGGTTAAGATTAATGAGAAATTTTAATAAATTGTGCTAATAAGCAGACAATTGAATACACCGAATATTCGGTGATTAACTGATAACAACTTAGCTCGCTTTGATTTTTACTACATGTATCAAATCTGATAAATTTTAATGTAAACTAAAAAATATAAACAATTTTTTTTTTATTTTATAATAATCAACGCTCAGGGATGGCCCCTACTCATGCAGTGCATTGTGCAGGTTTAGGAAAATAGGTTATAGGAAGGTGGGTAGAGGGAGTAGTGCGGGCAAAAAATGAATTCTTCCTGTAATGCATTGTGCGGTTCACTGGACAATCAACCACAAAAGGATGTGCTCTGCGAGAAGCTCGAGTACTACGTAAAAATATGTGATTATCGGGAACCAAGCCCCATATCTCCCGAGAACACCTCCCATTATAGTACCGATAGAACAATGAAACACACGCCACATTGCGACGATGCTCCAACGTATCAATAGAGTTGGATACCCTACTGTCATTAATAAGCACCTCCGCCCTCTCCTGTGCGCGGTCGAGAAGCTTCAAAATAGACTTTGAAGCACCGGCACATACATCAGAGTTGTACTCCATCCGGGGTCGGATAAAGGGCCTGTAAATAGTAAGAAGGTCGGATGGAGTGAAGTATTTTCTGCACCGTTTCTACGACACTCGAAAAATGTGATCATTCCTACCAGCATCACAAATAATTCTCGTGCCCAGAACATCAAGAGCATTCGCCTCCTCAATATTTACATTGCCCATAGATACAGATGACAGAACACCAGCGCCAGCATCACGCCGGTGTGTCAAAAAACAACATTGGGGTCTTGCGCGCATTTAAATCGACCCTGTTCGCGCGGCCCCACTCAGAGATTGTTATCAGGTCACCTGTGAGTGCGTCATTCATGTTCGACCTCCTCGCCCCAAACTCCAAAAGGCTCGGACTCCGATCAAATGAATATGAATGACAAATGTTGCTGTCATCCGCAAAAGAGTAAATAGGACATTAGAATATTTTTTGACATTAGGAGTATATCGAATTTCATTGAAAATCATCAGCTGTGTTCTTGATGTCACATGGCACAAGTTCGCCCTGAGATGTAACCTACAGTAATAATGGATTAATATACCTACAAACTGAAATCGAGACCCAATTGGAAGATAGAGGCTTGACAGGAGTCTTAACTAGAATGGGACTACAGGAAACTATTGAATATTAAAAATATTTCAGAGAAGAACAATGGAAATTTGTTGTTACGTTTTGCCCTTTAGAAACGTTTAAAATATGAGATCATAGATGTCAAATATAATAAAAATAAATTTGTGTTTAGTTTTAATGAAGATTCCCAACTTTTTTAATCAAAGTAAAAGCAAAACACCAGTATCTAGATTATTCATTTTCGTAACACTGCCGTCCACTTAATCCTGTTGGTCACGAATAGATTCAGTATCTCTTCTCCCATATTTCGTCAGTCGCTCTATGTGTACGACCTTAATTTTTGTTCGGGGCCTGTTGTCTTTCTGTATCGTGTACATGACATCGCTTGATCTTTTATTTATAAGATCCATCCTAGCTAGTTTGTAGCTTGCGAGATAATCCTTTCTTTCGCTTTGTATTGTAGAGTACAACGAGTTGTCCCTCCGTATTTGCTTCTCACACAACGCATGTTGCGTATGTTAATTTTATACATGAGTGGCGGGAGCTACAGTTTAAAATCGACTCCGAAAAACAGATCTTTGAGAAATTTGCTGAGAGAGGAAGTCGCCGGAGAAATATTTTCAAATTTTTGTTTTGAATTCTGACCTGGGGTTTGAAGAATTGTTTTACGTCTAATAAGCCAACACACCAGCTACTAGACTACGGCGACTTAAAACCAAACTCAAAATCACCATGCAATTTTATCTCAGTCCCAAAAATAACCTTAGCAGTTGATCTAAATGCAGAATCATGGACCGCAGATCGGTACGCCAGTAGAAACCTCTGAATGTGTTCGTCCCAGTCCCTTCTGTTGCTCGCTCACTACTTTCCACAGGTACTCCTCCAGGGTTCGATTAAACCGTTAAACCATCGCGTCTGACTATGGGTGAAGCGAGCTCATTCGAGTCTTCTTAATACCGTATATCTTACACATTTGCTTGACTCGAAATTTCTGCCTATTAAAACCGTGCAGCGGCATACGCAATTATTTACAAAGACATTTACTATTGCGCGCGCCCGAGTTATGTTGTTGCAGCTGACATCGACTTCTTCTTACTGTAATTTAATCTGCAATACACTGGGTATAATTTACCAATTTTGAACTATCCCTGTGTGCCTAATATGCTTTTATAAGAGTACCTTCTGCTAATATTTCACTTCAGGTAGGCATTTTGTCCTCTTCATTAGATGCTATAATCTTCGCCAATATTGAATCACTTCTTTGTACTTCAGACCAGTCTTCGTTGGCGTTGATCTGCATTAACCGGATATCAATGAAGGATTTCTTCTTCTCAGCCTGCAGGCAATATTTATACTTCAAATTACATGGCCGGCGTGAGCATTTCCATAGTTTTATGCCTCTTTGGCGTTCGATGCTGAAGTCTGAAGGTGCTGAATCCAAAGGCTAACTATTCTTCTTGTTCTTGAATTGCTGCTGCCATATCAATGCGGAGTGATCAGTCCTTAGCAGAAAATTTTTACCTTACAGGTACTGACGGCAATAGTTTATGCATTTCAGCACTCCAACTAACTCACGTCGGGTCACACACTAGTTCCGTTCAGGCATTGACAGTGTGCGACTATAGTAGTCTACGACAGAGACCAGTAACCACTTGGGAAAGTACACCACCAATACCATATCCACTATCTAAAATGAATTTGTCCCCTGGGACTGGATATGCCAAAACTGGTGCAGCACACAATAGGTCTTTTAGTGTTTGAAACGCCCTTTCTTGTGATTCACCCCATTGATACACCTTTGATTTCTAGGTGAATTAATGCTAGCTTGCAGACACGCTAGCGAATTTGGGAACAAATCGTCAGTAATACATATGTGCATAATCACAAAAAACTGTGTAATTTATGGAGATTCTGAGGACGAGCCCAGTCCTTTATGTTCATCCGTGGATATGCTATCTGCTGTAACAAAATGTCCACAAATATTTCACTTGTTTTTGAAAGAATGCACATTTCTTTACGGTTAATTTTAGTCCAGCCATTAATATTCGTTGCAGAACTTCTGTCAGGTTCTTAAGGTGTTGAAAGTTCTGCCCATCACTATTATGTCAGCAGGCTATACGAGGCAAGTCTTTCAATGCTGTACCTTTAGTACATTTTGCATAAATCGCTCAAATGTGGCCAGAGGATTACAGAACCCAAATGACATAACTTTAAATTGCCATAAGCCGCCGTTCGCACCGAATGCAATTTTCTCTTTCTGTCAATGCCCACTTTGTAGATCCAATGTAGAGGACCATTTCGTTCCGACTAGCGTGTCGAGCGCTGCGTCAATTCACGGCAACGAGTAATTTTGTCCTTTCTAGTGACATCATTCAGCTTCTTGTAGTCTACGCAGAATCTTGTACTACCATCATTCCTTTTGACTAAGGCTACAGGTGAGCTCCACTGACCTGATTATGGTTCATTAACACCGCTCTTCTTTATTTCGTAGACTAACTCTTTATCCTCATTACGCTTCGTCAGCGATATGCTTCTGGGTGCCTGTTTTATCAGTCTCGCTTCGCCAGCATCAATTTCAATTGCCATGTCTGTTTTACCTTTGCTCTTATTGTTCGTGACGAAGGCACAAGCCACCCTCTTTAACATCTTTTTGGCTTTATTTCTCTCTACAGCTGCTAGACCTTCTACCCATTTCTCCACACTTACGCCAAATTCCTGTTGATAAATTTTTGATATTTCTTCATGTTCTGGCGATTGTTCGCTATTTATTACCACCTCTAACGGAGCACGTTGAGCCACCTCAAAATTTTTACAGATTACTTTTTTATGGCCTGATAGATTAAGCACTCTCACCGGGACTTTCGTCTGTTCGGTGTATTTGACGACGGCCTTTGCTGATAACAAATCCGATGGAACTTTTGCTAGTTCAACAACCCACAAACTGCTTTTCTCACTACCTGCCTCCACATGCCCCCATATTATTGATTTATTCTGAGATGGTAACTTTTGTTGTTCGACACTTGATGCTTGTATCTCACGTCAAGAGGTATTTTCACATTTTGCCAACCCATCATCTGTTGCCCCATATTCAGATTGATGCCATAGGCTACCATAAAATTGATACCAATGATAAAGAGATAACTGACGCTGATATTGGCTTTAGTCACCCTAGCTTCTGCTTTTCCGTGGAGAGTGCCAGGATCTCCAATAGCTTTTTGCAGCCTTATATTACTGAGTGGCTCACACTTCCCCTTCTCTACATCTGTTCTGACGATATACTGCGTCGTACCGTTGTCTATAGTGAAGGTGTGCAGTCTGCCGTTTATGTATCCGCACACCTTAAGGTTGTTGTTGTCTTGCTGCATCACTGATATGGAGATTGTGGCGCCTTGCTTGTGGGAGCCAGCACTTGCCCCTCAGTGCCACCTCGTTTAATTTAACAGGGACTCTTGTGGAGATGGTTGGATGGTCACGGCTTTGATTTTTGGCTCTAGAAGCTTCAGCAATTAGCTTTTGGTTTACTACTTAAATTTTTTACATCATGGCGGCTAGCAACGAATTTATTTCAGTACTACTGGTGGTTGTAGGGGCCTGCATCTTTCCTTTGGAGTTCATTCTTAGTGCCCGTTGTTGACTGCTCTAACTTACTTAATTCATGTTTGAACTGTCCCACTTTTAGTTCGGAGAGCTTCATTAAATTTTTTTATTCATTTATTATTTTTTTAATTTTGCGATCACACTTCTGACAGATATTAGTACGTTTTTACCTTTTAAAAACGTTTAAAAAATCGTAGATTGCAAATAAAAAAATTTGTATTTAGTTTTATTGAAGATTCTTTATTATTCGCACTATTCTGTGTTTGACTGATCACAACATTATGTAAACAACAACAATTGCCTATTAGTTATTCCTCTGTTTATTGCATAAACAATAACATTTATTCGATAGATCTTAATAACGGAGATCGTCAAAACACGATTACTCTCTTCAAACACACCGCATCTTCAAGACTGATTGAACTTCCATAACTCAGTCGCCTGCTTTGCTTTGTTTTTATATAGCAGAGTAAACAGTCTGAAAAATTTCTTTAAGAAGAATGTTCATGATTTCACCTTTTCGAAATCTCCATAAATGTAAACATGGTTGTTTACATTTATTATTGTAGTGTTGTTTGTGTATTTTTGTTTACTTGTTTACCATAATTGTTTGCTGCATTGCTTTGTTTTTCTAGCTTTTGTTTAAAAAGTGATTTCTTAGTTATTATCTTTTTTGGCAACACTGGTTTAAACAGCTTACGCTCGTTTCGTGTTTTGTCTCACTGTCAAACATCTTCAGTTTGGTCTATAATTTAACCATGAATCGTCTTACAAACGAACGACGCATGCAAATCATTGAATTTTATTATCAAAATGCGTGATCTGTTAAGAAAGTTCATCGCGCGCTTCTTCCATTTTATGGTCAGTTTAATCGACTCACTGGAGCGGCTATTCGGGCTATTGTGACTAAATTTTGCACCAAATTTACATTGTTGGACATTACACCAACACGCTTAAGTAGAGTGCGAACTGAAGAAAATATAGCAGCTGTATCGGCCAGTGTTAATGCCAATTGTTTCACCAGCAGGTAAGAGACAAAATGTCAAAACAATATTTTTGCGTAGACAGCGGTGCGGACGTTTCCGCCCTACGCCCATAGTTCTATACGCTAAAAACGGCTCTCCGATCGAGGTAATCGGTGAGAAACGTCTTAAAATGGACCTTGGCTTACCTCGTGAATTTTTCTGGTCGTTTGTGGTCGCCGACGTAACCTCACCGATTATTGGATGTGATTTTGTTAAATATTACGATTTACTTATAGATTTGAGACGCAATAGACTCATAGACAATACTACCGGCGTTGTCTCACAGCTTACATCTCCAATATTTTGCGAAACACTCACCATTAAAACGTTTAACGCCGTTGATCCATTTGCCGACATTCTGAAGGAGTTCTCCGACATAACACGACTTTTACCATACGGCTCTACTACAAGATCTTCGATTACCAACAAGACAGGGCAACGTTTTCTGCCACCTACGACGATTATCACCGGAGAAATTAGTAGCTGCTAAAAAGAATTCGAATTTCTTATGAAAGCTGGTATTTGCCGGCCGTCTAATAGTAACTGGTCCAGTCCGTTCCACTTAGTCAGGAAAAGTGATTGAACTGGGAGACTATGCGGAATTCTACCGTGCACTTAACGCAAGAACATTTCCAATGCCTGACTAGACAACTCTTCGCTCATATCAACATTGATATCGTTGGACCGTTTCCATTATCTGAAGGTCAACAGTATTGTTTAACGATTGTCGATCATTTTATACGGCGGTCCTAAACAGTTCCTCTGCCCGACATGAGCGCAGAGTCCGTTGTAAAGGCTTTGCTGTCCCAGTGGATTGTTAGATTCGCCGCTCCAATGCGAATAGCATCAGACCGCGATCGTCAATTTGAGTCAACGATTTTCGCCGAATTAGTAAAGACAATCGGAGCAACACATCTTCCCATTACACCATACCACCCACAAGCGAATGAAATGATGGAGTGATTGCACAGGGCCGTTAAAGCGCCGATACTTTGTCATAATCCTATCAAATGGGTATTTCATTTACATATGATTTTGCTCGGTCTAAAGGTCACTTTTAAACCTGACATAAACGCTTCGTCGGCAGAATTAGTTTACGGCTCAACGCTCACAATTCTAGGCGAATTTCTACTGTCCGCTGTCCGACTGTCACTTACGCATCCATACAATGGTCCTTATTTAGTTATATAAATAAAAGTACTTTCATATTTCCATACGATGTTGTCATAACAACATAAGTGTAGACAGAATTAAACCTGCTTTTGTGGCGAGTGCTGAATCAACTCATACCTGCAATTCCAGCCAGACGGAAACAATTACCAGAAATCCCAGCTAACCCGCAACCATCGCCGGACATTCCTGCAAACCAGAAACAGTCAACTGTGGTCAGCTTTTCACCTCAAGTCAACCAACCTAAGACTACCTCCAGTTTCGGCAGCCATCATTTTTTAATCCGCACAAATATTTGCCATAGTAAACATTTTTTTATATTTTTTGTATAAAAATTAATAAAGTTAAATAAACTGCTTAAATTTAAAATATTTTGTTGTCTTTCCGTACCCCCATGTAGGTACCGATCTTGTCCACGATGTGGGAGCTTAAGTGTACTTCAGCTCACTCTGGAACCCGGAGTAGATTGGAGTGGATGACTAAAGGTTACCCTAATATCGTGGGAAGACTCTGTTTCTGATTGATGTTATGCTTGATCTTTTCGAATCGTCGTTTCCACGTATATGTTATGCCCTTTTGGCACGGACCCTTCTTTCCTGTTTTCCACGGACCATCTTACCCTCACTTTCTTGAACTGACTGCTTCGAGCTGGTAGTTGTAGCTTTCTGGACCAAGCCGCGTATGCACGGTAGCAACGGGGTGAAACCCGCTGTGTGAACGGCTCCAGGCTAGTGCTACAACCGAACCCATCCCGTTCAAACCCTGGCAGGTCTCAAAGTAAGTTCCTTGCCCGTCGCCGTTAAGTTGGTGGTGTAGGATTCTGATTAGTACCCGCTCTGGCTCTAGGCACTTGTCCCCATAAGGGCTGGTGCCAACCCTCGCGTGTCCTCCCTGCAACCAAAGATAACCACAGGGGTAACTACAAATTGCGGGCAGGGATAGCGAGTTTGAGTGGGGACGTATAGAGCCCACAGATCGCCTATGCCCATAATTGCGCGAATTGACTCCGTCAACCCAGTTCTTCTATCGGAAAACGACAAGGGTCACTTGTCGTGGGCTAAGGACTCCCGCCTCTCCGGTCACGTTAGAGACGGCACTTAAGAGGCAACAATCAGTCGAGCTTAACTCTCCTCTTCAGCCACCCAAGCGCACCAAGAATACCCGCTACGAGGACTCGCACATTAACGCAGTCCACCCAACCTAGACGCCCCGAACTATGTGGGACCTCCAAACATCTCAGCGAGGTGATAAAGGATGGCCTCACGTTGGCGGTCATTGATCGGAGTCACCCCGATGGATCCATCAACTCCACCAGATGGAGGCTGGTGGAATGCGCCCTTATCGATGTCGTTCTCGAGGTCATGGCCTCAAATTCTGGTTCCTCACCCAGCTGTCGCGATGCAGGGTAGTTTCAGGGGCACATTAAGCTAATAGCCTGCTCCGACCTCCATTCAATGAAGCTCTTCAAAGCGGCAATTAGTAAAATTGGTGAAATCTGCCGTCTCCTCGGACCAAATTCCTCATCGCCCCCGTCCGAGAGCCAGAGTCTCAACCGGACCATCGGACCCGGAGCCCATCTAGAGGATCCTCAAGGCCAGCAACAATGACTTTCCAACCGATAATTGGAAGGTGGCCAAAATTGCTGACCAGTGGGGTGACTACCGCGAGGCGGTGATCATCTCCCGGCTCAATTGAGCTCAGGGTCTACAAATCGGACTCTCGAGCCGTCTTGCAGCCCTCGTCAGACCCTATCTCATTCGACACAGTTCAACGGGACCCGGTCTCATGGGATCTCGTCCTATTGGACCCCGTCCAATCGGACCATGATTCACAGAACCCCACTTCGGAGGCCCATGGCTCGGATCCAGTGGTCGAGGATGTCGAATGTAGGAGTCTATGCAGTCACGCCTCGACGAGAAGCTCCTCGATTTGAAAATTATCCAACTCGGAACTGGTTAGAAAATTTTTCGACATTATTGCTATTGACGCGGGTGTAACCTCTCCGTTATCAGCCAGAGAGGAAGCCGATGTCACATTGGTGGATTCTCATGCCGATGCTGAGGGTCACACAGATTAATGTTCAACACTCGAAAACAGCTTCCGCCGCTCTACTCCTCCTTCTTGCAGTGAATGACGTAGAGCTCGTACTGGTTCAAGAATCCTGGGTCGAACTGGACTGGTGCAGGGTTTTCGGATTATCCGTTAATCCCTCCAAGAGAGATACAATACTTTTCGCTAGGAGATACAAGGTCCCGGCCTTCACCCTCCATTGCATCAACGGAACCAGGCTCACGCTGAGTCCTGAGGTTGAATATCTTGGCCTGATCCTTGATTCCAAACTCAGCTGGAGCGCAAATATGGCTGCCAGGGCTCGGAAAGCTGTGCTGCCTACCACTGCGGCAGAGCAGTCGGATCCAGATGGGGTCTCGGCCCAAGAATCATGCGCTGGATCTACTCTGCGGTCGTCGAACCCAACCTTCTATACGGTGTTGCCTTCTGGTGAACTGCTATGGACAAGCGGCGGAACTTCTGGATGTGTATACCAACGGCACCAAATTCGACTGCGAGGTGAGCAGCGGAGTCTACTCTGGGAGATTGGACTTGAACAATCTATTGAACAGACTATTGCAGCGTGTTCCAGGCGGAGGTAGTACCCATATACCGAGCCACACAATGGGTCCTCGCAAACGGAGCTTCTTTCAACCGCATCTCAATCTTTTCTGATAGCTGCGGATAATTCTAGGATCGTCAGGGAATGCCGCCGCTGCCTAAACCTTCTTTCTGGACGATGCAGTGTCACACTTATCTGGCTCCCCGGACACTGTGATATTCCGGGAAACTGCAGAGCTGACGAGCTAGACAGGACTGGCGCAGTTCTTCCGGAATCCTCTTTAATCAACTTGGAGATGCCACTTACTTCGCTCAAACTTGTCATCGCGTGGAAATTCTCCCGGGACGCCAACCTATCCTGGATCAACGAGGAGTCCTGCTCCACCGCTAAGCTCACTTGACCCTCAATTTATAGAAAGCGCACCAACCAGTTGCTGGCACTTGGTCGTAACATCATCACGATCACAGTGACCATGCTTACAGGGTAGACACGCGGCTCCCATTTAACGATTTCTGCCGTGAATGCAGATCTGCTGAGGAAGAGGAGACTGTTATCCACTTTCTCTGTCAATGCCCATCTCTTGCGCGGTGCAGATATAGGTTATTTAGCTCTCCAACCCTTTTCAGCTTGACGGAGCTATCATCCATTGATGCCAAGGATATGTCGTTTATTGAACTTTCTGGCTGGTTCTCCAGCGTGGGGTAGTCGTGCTTTGAATATGCAGCCCTTGCGTTGACCAACTTCTCCCTTCTTGGCTCGGAGGAACTTAGTCACAACAGCTACTGCGTTCACCTGTGGCGCCACAACGGGCCGCTATGCGTGCTCAAGTGAGCTTTTGGTATAAAGCTACCACACTAACCTAACCTAACCTAGCCTTATATTTCCGTGAATTGGGTAAGCATAGTTCAGATAAAAAAAATGAAAGTCTAAATATAATTGTCCAAGAATACACTCAATACATCTATACAACGGCTTGTGTGAATTGACCAAATATTTTAAATAATTAGGAAAAAAATAAGTGAAACCTAAAAAAAGAAAATAATAAAAGAAGCAATTTTCTGATAACCAACTGATATCCTTCAGTATTAATCTATCTAAGGGCCTTAACAGGCCTTTTAGAAATCCAAGAAGAACCGACTGGATCAGGTATGAAAGGGCTGTGGATGAGGAGCTTAGAGCCCTTAGGGGACGCTCCACTCCTGGCATCAATGATCGAGTTGGATCTTTGACGGATATTTTGATGTCTTATTATAGAGATGCTTGCCCTCTCACTCACTCCGCTGTTGTACCAGGAGACTCTTTAATAAGGCTAATAGGTCTGGCAGGGATGTGGACTGGTCTGCATATAGATCCAGTTTTAATAAATATAAGGGAGCAATAAAGCGCTCAAAGAGAACCACCTGGATGAGTTTCTGCACTAGTATCGAGGATGTTGCTGATGTGGCTCGTTTCCGTAGGATGTTGTCGAAGGACCCCAAAGTCCTAGGCTTCATACAAATGAACGATGGCATGTGGACATCCTCAAGAAAAGAAACCCTAGAGGTTCTATTGAGTACTCATTTTCCCGATTGTGAGGATGCAGGAAGCTATCCGTTGGGTGTAGCTTGTGATGCTGGAATTACGCCGGTTTTGGAAGACATCATTACCAGGGATAAGGTCAAATGGGCTATTAGTAGCTTTGAGCCGTTCAAGTCGCCTGGTCCGGATGGTGTCTTTCCGGCTCTGTTTCAGCATGCTGGTGATATATTACACGAATATCTGCTGGACGTGTATACAGACTGTCTCTGGTGGTGTGATATACCTGAGGGTTGGAAAGACGTGGTGTTTATACCGAAAACTGGAAAACCATTCGGAATACTGGGCAATGAGACGGCGGATGCCCTCGATAGGTTAGGTTCGCTTTCAGGTGGCGATTTGACAGTTGGTCCTGACCCCCCAGTCTGCCACTTCTATGGCCTCATCGACGGATGGGTCAGGAGGGAAGAGCAGAGGCGTTGGGAGAACGGATCGGGTTGTTCTGTTTCTAGGCGTCTATGGCCTGCTGTGGCACAGCTAGAGGACAGAGTGGCTGCTGGGCTTGGTTAAGGCCAGCTTAAGGTTTGTTGTCGGTTTTATCACGGGGCACTGCGAGATTAGGTCGCTGATCCCAGCCGGACTATTGCAGGGTATGTTGCGATGAGGAGGAGTTGGAGACTGTCGAACATCTCCTCTGTAACTGCCCAGTCCTTGGTAGGTTGAGGACCCTTGGCAGGGCCTTCTTTGAGAACTTGAGTCCTGTGTCGAGAGCCGACATCAAGGCTCTCCACAGATTCATTAGCAGCTTGGCCTGGTTGAAAGGTGCTAGGGCTTCATAAGTGTAGTCGCACTCTCAACCTCCTTTGTTTTTGTGTCTGTTTCTTTACATTCCTCCATTTCCCATTCTCCCTCCCCTTCCCTACATTCCTATATTCTCCATTTCCTTCCTCCCCTAAGGACAATGTACAATGGGTCAATTTCGACCTCCGGGTACTGTGGTTATCTTGACCGACAGGTGCACGTCCTCTAACCTAACCTAACCTAAAAGAAGCAATTTATGATAAATATGAACTTAATGAACAAATCAGCTGTTTCAAAGATTAAAAAATTATTATCTAAAAACTATACCAAGGCAAGATAATGCAATTCAAAATTATACGCTGAGAGTTAATTAATAATTTGAAGTTTGAAATAAGTTTTCAAACTGTTAACTGCAGAACCGAAATTTCAAAAAATTCCAACTGGTTCTACTCTACGACCCACAAGGGAAGAAGGGATTATCTCATAAATACAAACTCTTGGAAAAGATCCTTATAAAATAATTAAAAGGTTAAATGACTTGGTTTACAGAATTAAAAAACAGCCTGACAAAAACAACGAAAGTCGTTCATATAGAACTGAGCAACGGCAATGATAAGCAGACAAACACAAACTCAACAAGGCGCCTTTTGCATGTTCAGAATACTTTAAGAATTCTTCAGTCTTTATGGTAGAAGAGAGAAATAAGCAGGAGTGAGTTCACACTTACGGCGCAATGCTAACAATTCAAAATTATGCAACAATTCAAAATTATATCTTTAATCCACATTTTACATATATTTGTTGTTAAGAAGAAGAGAACATATGATTTACGTAAAGCAGGTAGTGAAAATCAAAAGGATTTTGAAATTCTTTAAACTTTTCTTGGGTACGTGTAAGTATTATTTACCAACCCAATAACAAAAAGTTGAGTTTGAAACATTATTTGATGTGTGGTCGGGCAACTTTAGATATACTCTCAAAGTTGCTCTGTTCTTTCTTTATCGTTTATCGTCGGTTGTATACGCAACAACAAAAGATTATATTTTTTAAAAGTAAGCTTTAAAAATACAAAACCAAACTAAGTTTAAAGGAAAATGTAAAAGTTTGTAAAAGCACTTTGCGAAGTACTTTGAAAGTGTAGAAAGCATTTATATACAAATAAACAAGACAACAGCAAAGTACTCATGTATGTTGAAATTTACGAGAAGTTACCAAAGTTAAAATGGCTTTTACACGTTCAAAGTAGTTTGAAAGTTCTTGAGTTTATAGGAGAGAGGGGAAGAACGAGCGGGGATAAGTTCAGACTTTGAAGTACTCGCAAAATTGTTTTGTTTTTCATTCGTCGCCAACCTATGGTTGAATACTCAAAAGCGAAACAAAATGTAAAATAGTTTGTCAAAATTCTTTTCAAAGTATTTTGAACGTGAATAAGGCATCTAAGATCAAAATATCCAATAATCCTTTAAATATCAAACAATTACATTGCCAGAAGAGCATGCGGCCAATATGTTTTACATTAATGGTACTTTTTAACAACAATTTCATACCATAAGTTAAAATAAAGGAATATTATTAGAGCTGTTTAAAAACAGTCCATTCAGCATAGTGGTATTGAACACAGAAACATTTCATCTTTGTTAAAAGGAATTGATAGCGCAGTGTTATCAGTTAAAGCGTGTATTTTTTGCGATGTTCAAATTGATTAAAATTAAAACAATCAACATAAGAATGATTCTTTATTAAAAAAAGAAACAAATAATGAGCAAAAGTAAACAATTTCTTGTACTTTAATTGTAAATTTCAAATTCAAATTAGAGAAATAATGATGATGAGAGAATGTTTCGCAGTTTATAGGAAGCCTGTTAGCAACAGCAGTTCTGAGCTTTCAATTTCGCTATCTATATAACAAGACAAAGCCACATAATGTTATCAAATTGTTATTTTTTTCAATTTGTTTGTTAATTTTGTGAAAATATGTTCAAAATATAAATGTTTAAGCATTAGTAAATGTAGAAAAAAGTAATGTGTTAAGTCGGGAGACGCAATTAAATATGAAAAACATGGAAAACTTCGAATTTGAAAATAAATTTCAATGTAAACAGATAAATTCTTAAATATTTTACATAAAATTTTTGACAAAAAATAAAATTTCGCTTTGAAAAAATGTCAGTTGTACTCATATTTTGACCCTGCCGCTTTTAACCTTTGCGAGTTTCAAGATCAATTTTTGTCTTCACTAAAACACACCCAGTTTTTTACTAAAAGCCTTTTGCACTTGCAAAGTACTTTGCAAAGAATTTTGACAAACTCTTTTATATTTTTGTTCAAACTTTATTTCACTTTTGGAAGTTCAAAGTGTACTTTAGCAAGCACTTAATATTTTGTTGTTGTGTGTATAATCATAAATAAACGACGAACAAAGAACAAAGGAATTTTGCGACTACATCAAATTGTAAACTTTCCAATGCTCGTTTTTCCCTTTCCTCCAATAAACTCAAAACTTATCAAAGTAGTTTGCAAACTACTTTGAACGTGCAAAAAGCGTCTAACTCACTTATAAGAATTGCTTTAAATGAGAGTTTCAATTTTCGTTCAACAAAATCAGCAGATTCTGAAATTTTCTACTGCTGCAAATTGTTCTTGTTTTCTACGAATTTCGCCTACATCACAGCATTCAATTTCTTATCATTTAGGCAGATAGTATGTGTGAAGAAATTAAATGTGTAAATTGAACGTGGCGGAGTTTATTGTTAGAGAAATTAAAAAAATTTTGATTAGTAAAAGTTTTGTGTACGAAGAAAGGCAGTACAGAATAATTTTACTGCAAATTTATTTACTTTCTGTATATTTATAGCGTATGCTCAATCGGCCGTCGTGAAAAATTTTAAAGTTTGGTATAGGATATTTAGAGGATCATTAAAAAAAAGATTGCGTAGCCGCTAAATTTCAAATCAATGTCAAATGAAAAACTTGCAAAAAAATTGATACATTCAATGCAAATAGATTAGAAGAACCAAAGTAATGTTTTACTAAATATCAGGTATAAGATTTTTATACATAGGCCTGTAAATATCAAATTTACTCCCTGTTTTATGAAAATTTTTGCTTAAAATTTATGAAACTGTTAAGATAAATGGGGTACCTAGACTTTTGCTGACCAATGTATATCTCTTTAAATCGCACATTTATACTACTATGTGCAAAATCTCAATGATTATGCATTAGCATCACTTACATGTAGGTATATAAATTTGGTCTGGCAACTACTTCAACAACAATTATTTCTTATTTTCGCGGGCGAGAGCTGTTTAATTGTGAAATTGTTTTTCGTACTTTGTTTTGTATTGTCGTTATAATTCTTATTCTTCAAATAATTGATTTTTAAGAAAGTTGAAAAATGGAAATTGATCTGCCATTTAAAGTAGAATACTCGAAATCTTCAAGAGCATCATGTAAGGGCTGTAAAAATAAAATTGAAGCAGGAATCCTACGTATTGCGGCTATGGTGCAGGTATGAAAAAGTTTTTTGCTATTTTTGTTTGGTACTCTGAATTTTTTTCATTAACCCTTTTGGAAGCATATGTCTTTGACAAAGCATCTCCACCATACACGAGTTCTGAAGTTATTTCTCATCTTTCCATTTAATATAGCACTTTCACTACTATACCTCTGCCGGTGAGTTTTGGTCGGTTAAGGTTTTCTGAGTCTTGAGGATTCCACTCCATGTTGTGCTATTAGGATTCTTTCTGATAGTATGACCGTTTCACCTACATTCTCACCTTTTAATTTATATTATTATGGGTTCCTCGTTTGTTAAGTTAGAGACCTGAAGTGATGAAATTCAATCGGAATATGTATAGTGTTTGATACTGATCAGGTTTCATTTTCTTACAAGTGAACTCTTAGATTTAAATATAATTTTTGTCCTCTTTCCGTAACAAATCTCCTGCAAACAATTGGGAAAATGCCGTATAAGAAAGTTCAAATGAGAAATTTTATTACTTAATTATACATTTATAGACACAGTGATGTGAAAAATAGTAAGAAATAAGTAAAATGCAAAAATTGTTAATATTTCCCTTGCGATTTTATATTTTATTCTATACCTATTAAACAAAAATTAGGTTACTATATCGTTAATAAGGCAATTAAGTTTTTAGATTTTCAAGACATGTAAGTGTTGCAACTTATTGGCTGGTTAGGCAAGCGTAGAGTACGTAAAACCGTAACGTTCGTTGCCATTAGAAAGTTTGTGAAGTTATAGAAATGTTAAAAACGAGACATACAGTGGATCACAGTGAAAATGGTCCACCTATGATAACAATCTTTCAAGAGTAAAAAAACCTAAAAAATAATTTAAATTTTATGAAAAAGTTTGTAAATAATATTTTTTATTATATTTAGGTAACAAAAACACAAAAATTATTAATTCAATAATATTTTACTAAAAAATAAATACTATTAAGCAAAATAAGATCAAAATTCATGCCACACTTAAAATGGTCCACTTAGGATTAAATAATTTAAATAAAGCAAAAAACATTTTTAATATTTTGTTGGATATCCTTTTTGACGAATTACAGCTTTAAATCGATTTGGGATAGATTTTACTAGCCTTTTTGTATATTCGGGACTTATTTTATTCCGTTCCTCCAAAAGAACCCTTTTTAAATCATTTTTGTTAGAAATTTCGTGTTTTCGTATTTCAATTTCTAATGTATGCCACAAATTCTCAATAATGTTCAGGTCAGGTGACTGTGGAGGAGTTTTTATTACCCTAGGACAATTATACAGCAACCATTCTTTGACAACTCCAGCCGTATGTATGGGATCATTGTAATGATAGAAATGAAATGATTCCAAAATACCAAGTTTTTCAGCACTTTGCTTAAAATTATTTTTTAAAATATCTAAATATTGATATTTGTCCATATTCCCTTGAATAAAACGTAACTGGCCAACACCAGCAGCCGAACAAGCACCCCAGACCATCACATGTCCACCCCCATGTTTTATTGTTGGACGCAAATGCTTTGGATTCATCTCGTGATTGGGTTTTCTCCAAACGTTTACTCTACCATCTGACCCAAAAAGGTTGAATTTGCTCTCGTCTGTGAATAAAACGTTTTTCCAGTACGAAAAATCCTTGCCAGCGTAGCTGTGAGCAAATTGCAGCCTTATTTGCTTATTTTTTTTGCTCACAAAAGGTTTCTTGCGTGCAATTATGCCATTTAATCCATTCTTTCGAAGAACTCTCCTAATTGTCTCGGCACTACAGCTTATACTGAAGTTTTTCTCAACCATGCCTCGAAGTTTCGGTGCACTCAATCTTGGATTAATCTTAATTTGTTTGATAATCCACCTTTCTTGACGAGTGTTGAAAAGCTTTTTTGGACTAATTTTTAGCTTACTTATAACTCTTCCTTTCTTTTCAAACCTATGAATTATGTTTTCAACTGTTGTGCGGGCTTTGTTAACAATTTTTGATATTTCCCTTTGACTTTTCCCATTTTTATAGTGCTCAATAATCAAATTTCGTAGCTCAGGCGTGGTGTGTCGTCCCATCTTTAAATTTCTTAACAAATAACTAGAGGAACTGATATAAAATGCGTTTGTTTCAATGTTTGTACACCAGTTAATGTAAACAACACAAAACCACAATAATGAATAAAAAAAATACAGTTATTTATAGTAGAGTTGTATTGTGGACCATTTTCACTGTGGTGTTAATTTGTGACTTATTTCATTTAAAGTAATTTTTTGTTGTAAAAAATATATTTAAAAAGTATCTTTTTATAAATTTTCATTTTAAATAAATGAAACTACATTATTTATCCATTTTTCTTTAAAATTTATGTTAACTTCTAAGGTAATTTACTCTTTCAAGTTGTTTCTCATTGGTGGACCATTTTCACTGTGATTCACTGTACGCCAACGAAAGATTTGACAGCTGTTCCGGACAATGTTAAGTATAAATAGGGCCTTAATTGGAAGAAGTTGTATTTGTTTCTTAAATTTTATGTTATTAAAAATATTTATTCTTGGAAGATTATAGAATACACCCAACCCTTTTTTACACGGATTTGAAGTTACGCGGTTGGAAAAAAAATTTTTTGCAAAAAATTTTTAATCTAGTACGGTTTCAAAATCACTGTGTTGTAATTATGTTTGTTTTTACCACACTTGGTACCATTGCTGAAATGAACATACATAGTAGTAACTGGGTAATCCCAAAAACCAAAAGTTCAAATTTCTATAAAAGAGTTTTTAATAGAAAAGTTGACGTTGCAATACCTTTCGGAAAGTAGTCCGAGAGTTCAAAACACTATTACCGGACGAAAGTCACCATTGGATAATTTGATGGATATCACCAGTGATGATACCGACTTTAGTCCAGTTCGTCGCAAACAATTGCGCTTGTTATCAAATAGCGACGAATAATTATGTAGCTATGTAAATATTTTTTCATTATTTTTATTCTAATTTTTATGTTCTTAATTCTGGTTTAACAGATTTCTTTTGTTTACAATTTGTATGCATTTCTGAAATTTTATAGTTTTCAACAGTTTTTACATGGTTTTTCGAAGTAACTATAGTTTTTTATTTCATTTTACACGGTTTTCAGATGACATGAAACGTATCCCCCATTTTACTATAGAAAACGGCTCTTTTTTTACACGGGTGTTTTACGCGGATTTCTGAGTAACGTATCTGCCGTATAAAAAAAGAGTTGGGTATATTACAATTTTGGTATAATCTGAGTCAATATTTAGGGGATTTAGATAAGATAAAGTCACATAATCTAAAAAAACTCTTAGATCCAGGTTTCTCACCAATTATTACATTTTATCATGCTCATGATCTTGATCGGATGTTAATCTGCTTTTGCCGAAAGATAAATTGTTAAATCTTCGTTTATAGAGGAAGTTGCACATCATAGTTATTAGCAATTTATACGACAGAAAATTCGTTTAAAACTTACAATAAAAAGCATTGTGTTTCGAAAACAAGTTTGCCAAAAAACTTCGAAAAATACCTATGACAGCTAAAAAATTTCTCCTACAAAAATACCTGAAATACCATTAGTTTCGGAAATTAACTTCATTTTCATAAGCCTGTTAAAGATTTAATAATGATAATTAGGAGCATAACGATAATTACAGTGCACGCGTGCTAAAGTGAACATTTTTTTGCTTCATCGACTACTCTAAAGATAAAAAAGTAAAAAGTCCCATAATTTGAACAGAATTTTTTTTTATTATTTAAAACGTTAAAATGGTGTGTTTATTAGCTCCCCGATTTAGGTGTACATATATATGTATGTGTTAGTACATCTGCTTGCATATTTATTCTTCAGTTTGCTATTTAGCACAGTATTCTGTGCTATTTAGATACTGTGAAGAAAGTTTGTGAAGATTAATTTATAAGATTAAATAAAAAAATTTATAAATAATGATTTTTGTTTAAAATATGTTAGAATTCTGTTTTAAAATTTTCGGCATTCGGAAGTGTGAACCACAGAATACGTAGAAACGAAATCAATGACATTTGAAAAAGGCTCATAACATAAATGCATAGGCCAAACTAAAGGGAGAAAAAGATGTTAAAAGTTTTTGTGAAGCAAGTGTGTTAGAAGCTACAGATATACGTAGTGAAAACTGGCGAATAAAGTGGAAAAACTAAATGTAAATAAATAAACATTTATTTTGTGTTAAAAAGGGAAAATTTAGAATATTTTTTAATTTCTTCGATGAAAATTTTAAAAATTCGTAAATATTTAATCATTAATCAAAATTTGTATGGATTTTGGTCACAATGAATATAGTTTCTTGTGCAAAATGTAAGTAAGTAGCTAAATATATCAAGATCAAATAAGACATATTGCTCATAAATTTTTTTTGTTGAACTTTGTGTGTAATTTTGTAATTATTAATCGAACTCTTAGCAATTTCTCTTTAAGATACACAAGTTCCGTGTGTGAAAGATAAGTAAAAAGAAAAATATAACAAAATATATATTAATTTTTTTTCAGCAGCTTGTGAATATACTTCTAAATTGTTTAAATACTAAGTTAGTGACAATCGATGAAAGGTGTCACCAAATACATTAGTTCCGTGTTACGTTTCCCCAATAAAACAGTTCATTTCTTTTCAAAACTATTCAATTATTCTCCAAAAATATCATAAATTTCTACCAAAATAGAAAATAAAAACCCACCTTAAAAATAAACAAACACAAGTAAACAAAACAGAGAGAATTTGACAGAGACAGAAATACTTTTTTGGTAATATTTGGCATCTCTTACAAATTTGGCCTATGCTCCTGTCAAATTCATTTCGTTTCTGTGTATTCTGTGATGTGAACAATTCGCAAAAGTGAACAACGCCAGTTTTAATTAGTTCACATTAGCGCGCGTGCACTGTATTCACCTTTTTAATCAGTTCTATTAAAACAATTAAAATAATTAAATGCGAACTTTAACTAAGGGTACTAAAACATAACTAAAGATATAATCAAAATATGTATTTATTTAATTTGGGTATAAAAATAAAGTTATTTTAATTTTAATATCGGAACTAATAGAACTAAATCATTCAAGTGACTGTTCACGTTGCCTCCAGAAAACACTAAACAAAACTTATACATTCAATTCCGGGTTAATAACGGGTTAAATGGAGCGCCTGACCTTAAGGGATATTCTACTAAATACAAGGATAACATTTTCGTATATTAGGGTTTTGAATATTAAATTTACTCTCAGTTCGTCTTAGGGGTACTAACACTTACGATGCAAATATAAGAAGTCATCAGAAACTTGACAGTCCCAGAACAGACATCAAAACAAAATACAAAAAGGATTTTTTCGGTGATTTCCTCTCAGCAGATTTCTGGCAAAAACTCTGAGAGTAAAAATTGCCATGAAAAGTTTCTCATAAAATCTGTCGTTTGGAGTCGACTTAAAACTGTAGGTCCCGCCGCTTATGTATCAAATTAACACACACAACATAAGTGGTGTGAGAAAATAGGTCAATAATCCTGACTGATGGGTTCTAATGACCAATTATGTATGTATGCAGAAGCTTGAACTTATTTTTTTCTTGTTTTGTAACAAACATTCAAATTTTTTGTTTTATAATAAAATAGAAATAAATTGATATAATGAGTATAAGAAATTTAATTATTTATACGAACTTTTTTTTGCTACAAATTCATGAAATTGTTAATATATAATGGGGTACAAAGCAAACAGTCGCACACATGTTAAGTAATGGTAACAAAAAATTACTTCTAAGGCTCAGTGATCACTTTAACCATTTATTTGTAACAGTTCTAAATGACAGTGATGAAATAAAGCAACTAAAAGAATTCCGTGTATTTGGAACTGATTTTTATGACTAAAGTAATGTCGAATTTTATTAGATTTATTGAAATTTAATAAGTTAGTTATTGTAAATTATTTATAAGATTTGCTTAATGTTCCTTGAAAATAGATTGCAAATAAATAGAAATTGAAAAAAGATCACGCGGGATTTTTTCATCATGGTATTTATGTTGTTCCTGTTGGTCTTTATACCAAATTATATATAAGAGAGGTTAGTTTTTTCTTGAGCCAACAGACTCTTATTAAAGGCATTTAAATTTTTAGATAGAAAGTAATTTTATTTTCCTGTTTTGAACTCAAACATCTACTGTAGTCGACAACTTATTTATTCCTGCCAAATCGGTTTTGACTCTTTGTATCACCAGAACGATTTTGGAGAGCATGTCATAGTGCTATAAATTTCTTTGTGAACTTTTGTCAAAATAAAACTTGCAATTAAAATATTCAAACGAAAAAATTTGCGATTATTTGATTTACGTACTTTTCATTTTTACATAGATTGTAAAAGCAGTTATTTAATTTAAATACATATTTAATTTTCGTGTACCCTTTGATATAAACTTATATTAAACAGATTAGTAGTATGTAAAGAATCTGGTACAGTAAAAGTCCGATAATCCGGCACGTTCGGGATTCCGGTCTATCGGGCGGTAATTATAAGAACAATTAGGTTAATAATTAAACTACAAATACAGTACGCAAATACATGAATGGTCACTGTAGAGTTAGAACGAAACTCATTTTTTTATAAACAGTCTCAAAAGTTACATTTACTGTGATGTGAAAGGACAGAAAACGACAACGCAAAAAAAAAATGGCAAAAACGCGACGTGATTGATTAACGGAGCTGCACTGCACCTGAAATTGTTGTGACAGTTTAGACTAGCCGGCCGCTAATTGTTTCCGAACGATACCAAGCGCTTGCGGATGATCTCGAACTACCTCGAAAATTTGCGAATAGTTCTCGAGTTTTTTTTATTTGCTTTGCGCTTTTGGAGAAAAGAAAAAAATTTACAATTTTCCAGAACGATGCCGACCTATCGGGCATTCCGGACTGTTGGATGCCGGACTAATGGATTTTTACTGTATTCTAATTACATAGGATGAGTGCTATAAACTCTCATAGAGTTGGCAAATTATATGGTCAGCATACTACAGAATATTTGGATACAACGACTAAATACTAATTTTTCAATTTGAGGAAGACTGATTCTATAAACATAAATATGATAGACAGAAGATGTTTATGAATAAACACTTTGTACTAGTATTTTTAACTTATTAAATTTTTAGATAATTTTTATAGTTATATCATTAGGTATACACATACATATGTATGTACGTATTCAAGTAAAACAAGTGATTATATTTACTTTTAACAGTCAGCTTTTCATGATGGAAAGCAACCAAACTGGTTCCATGAACAATGTTTTTTTCAAAAGCAACGTCCTACTTCTGCTGGAGATATTGAAAATTTTGAAAATATTCGTTTTGAAGATCAAGAAAGAATTAAGAAAGCAATTGGTAAGAATAAATAACATAATATTTCATAAAAGTTTTTAATTAAAACAACATTCATTAAGATAACTGCACAACAGTTATATCGGCTGGTGGTTCTAAAAAGGGTGCGAAACGGTCAAAAGGAGAAAATAATGCTATTAAAGATTTTGGTATAGAATATGCAAAGTCCGGTCGAGCGTCATGCCGAGGATGCGAGCAAAAGATATTAAAGGATCAAATAAGAATACGAAAGACTGTTTTTGACACAGAAGTTGGAATGAAATATGGTGGTCAACCGTTGTGGCATCACGTTGAATGTTTCGCACAATTGCGCGGTGAATTGGGTTGGCTTGATACCGGAGAAAATTTACCTGGATTTCAGACATTGAAAAGTGATGACAAAGCAGATGTTAAAAAAGCGCTTCCGTAAATAAAAAAAAATGTAATATTTAACTTCTGGTAATTAACTTTTACTTAAATTCAAAAGGGTAATTAAGGACGAAGGTGTTTCCTCAGCGAAGAAAGCAAAGATTGAGAAAATTGATGAAGAAGATGCCGCATCAATAAAAGAGTTAACTGAGAAGATAAAAAAACAATCAAAAAGATTATTCAAATTTCGGGACGAAATAAAAAATGAAATGTCGAAGGATGATATGGTGGCATTGCTAGAAGCTAATAATATGGAACCAGTTAAGGGAGATTCTGAAAAGCTCTTAGATCAAGTAGCCGACCTATTGACATTTGGAGCATTATTGCCGTGCACCGATTGCAAAGGCAGACAATTACTTTTCCACAAATCAGGATACTTATGCAACGGTGATTTGACAGAATGGACTAAATGTACAAAGCTTCTAAAAGAACCTGAGAGGAAATCATGTAAAATTCCTGGTTATCTGAAATATAAATTTTTAAAAGATGTTCGTAAAAACCCGGAAGTACGCGCTATAAGATATATTCCACCAAGTACGTCAACAATATTGAAAAATATTTCACTTAAGAAAGGAGACGAATTAGACGGGTAAGTCATGCATATTGCAAATAGTTTGAAATTACGTATCGCTTTTATTTACATATTACATTATATTATTTCCTTATGTAGCAGTGTGGGTAAAATCAATAAATATATTAGCACTTAAAAAAAATTAGCAGTTTAAAAAAATTTATGCATTTGCGTTCGTTGCTGGCATAATTGAATGATAACTCTCAAATATATAAGACCAGTGAGTGGCTATCTACACTTTTCGAAGTTAAATGCTGGACACAAAATTTAAACCTTCAGGTTACCTAGGTTAGGTGGTAGGAAGCTTCCGTTTTCTTCTGAAGTCAAGTATTTCGGTGTTGTTCTAGACAGCAAGTTCAACTTTAAAAGGAACACTGAGGAAAGAATGAAGAAGAGACTGAATGCTCTTTATCAGTGTAGGAACTCCATAGGTAAGAGCTAGAGTCTTCCGCCTAGTGAAAATCGCTGAACATATCTGGTGGTTGTTAGACCGGTTATTACTTGGAGTGCCTTGGATAAGTCTTTCCAATGGAAAATTTTGAATAGGGTTTTTAGGATTACATCCTTTAGTAACACTGGATTGGCGAAGAGTTGTTCTTAGGCTGCTTTTATTACTATTCCCTTAATGACTGCTTGTTTTGCATATCAAGCACTGTGCAGCGCTTAGTGCCATATGAGGGCTGTTGATTGGACTTTCCGGAATATTATTTTACATGGAATAATCAGTTTATTTTCCCTGACCCTTAAGTTTAGTATCTAATTTAAGTGCAAACAAGTCTCTAACCTCTAACGTCCTCTTGCCTTGGGAGTACTGGTAATGGAAGTCACAATGTCACTACTAGGTCCAGAGCCTCACCAGCAGAACACATGACTTCTAGCAGTGACACCGGTAAAAGTTCGCTACTCTTGTCAATCACAGCTTTCAGAAAGTCAATTTTTTTTTTTTTGTTATTGACTATTTTGTCACTTGCCTACCTTTGCTACTAGCAACAGTTTACATATAAGAATGATGCATGAACTAAAAATGAACCATCGCCATTTCAAGGTTTTTCTTTAAAACTTCATATTCATAAGTTAAAAATTATAATTAAAATTTTGCTTATCCATTTACTGTATTTCTAAATATAAAGCCCCAAAGTAAAACGTGAGCGACCACCTTTATATAACATTGAAATAGCATTAATTGCTCCCAAAGAACGCGAAGGCATTGTAAAAGATCGCATAAGTAAACTCGGTGGTACAGTTAGCACTAAAATAACAGAAAAGACTACGGTTGTATTGTCCACACCCGAAGAAGTTGAACGTATGAGCAGTCGCATGAAGAAAGCAAAGACTTTAGGATTGCACGTAATACCAGAAGATTATTTAGAAGCAGTTGAGCAGAATGGTGCTGGCGCCATCAACTATATTAGCAGTATGTCATTGTGTGACTGGGGCACCGATCCCGCTACGCGTATAACTCAAGAAGAATCAAAAAGTTCGAAATCTAAAAGCATTTACACAAAGTCTGTGCCAAAATCCATGACGCTAAAAATAAAAGATGGCCTTGCTGTTGATCCTGATAGCGGATTGGAAGATGTGGCACATGTTTATGTATCACGGAATAAAGAAAAGTATAATGTTGTTCTTGGCATTACAGACATTCAAAAAAATAAAAATTCTTTTTATAAACTCCAACTATTAGAGAGCGACATGAAGAACAGGTGAATGCAGGAGACGTTGTTTATTTATAATATTCTAGAGAATGGTTCTGTTTTTAGATTTTGGGTCTTTAGATCATGGGGACGCATAGGAACTACAATTGGAGGAAATAAGCTGGATAATTTTAGTAATCTCGTGGATGCTATTGTACAATTCAAGGAACTTTACTTAGAAAAATCTGGAAATCATTTCGAAAATCGTGAAAATTTTGTAAAGGTAAATCAATTTTGTGGATTTAATCTAATTTAATTTTTAATAATAATACGAGTATATATGTATATTACTAAATAATAATCAATAATTTTTGTAATGAAGAATTAATTGTGTCACATAGGTTGCCGGACGAATGTATCCTATTGATATTGATTACGCTGAAGATTCTAAAATTGACTTGTCAGCTGAACATGATATTAAATCTAAATTGCCTCTATCTGTACAGGATATCATCAAGCTTATGTTTGATGTTGACTCAATGAAGCGTACCATGATGGAATTTGATTTGGATATGGAAAAAATGCCGTTGGGCAAATTGAGTCAGAAACAAATACAATCTGCTTACAAAGTTCTTACTGAAATTTATGAACTAATTCAAGGCGGTGGTACAAATGCAAAATTTATTGATGCCACCAATCGTTTTTACACTCTCATACCGCACAACTTTGGTACCCAAAGTCCACCATTGCTGGATACCACCGAGCAGGTTGAACAATTACGGCAAATGTTGGATTCTCTTATAGAAATTGAATGTGCTTACAGTCTACTTCAAACAGAAGACTCAAAGGCGGATATAAATCCGATTGACAAACACTACGAACAATTAAAGACGAAATTGGAACCGTTAGACAAGAACAGCGAAGAATATATATTACTTCAGAAGTATGTCAAGAATACTCATGCAGAAACACATAAATTGTATGACTTGGAAGTTGTTGACATTTTTAAAGTAGCCAGGCAAGGTGAAGCTCGTCGTTACAAACCATTTAAGAAGTTACACAATCGTCGCCTTCTTTGGCACGGTTCCCGTCTTACGAATTTTGCTGGCATTCTTTCACATGGCCTTAAGATTGCTCCACCCGAGGCGCCTGTAACCGGTTACATGTTTGGTAAAGGCATATATTTTGCTGATATGGTGTCGAAATCTGCAAATTACTGCTGTACCAGTCACCACAATTCAACAGGCCTTATGTTGTTATCTGAAGTTGCACTCGGTGATATGATGGAATGCACAGCTGCTAAATACGTCACCAAACTGCCAAACGATAAGCATAGCTGTTTTGGTCGTGGCCGAACAATGCCTAATCCTAGTGAATCAATTATTCGGGAAGATGGCGTTGAAATTCCTTTAGGCAAACCTATTACAAATGACTCTTTAAAATCCTCGCTTTTGTACAATGAATTCATTATTTATGATATTGCTCAAGTTAACATCCAATATATGCTCCGTATGAATTTTAAATACAAGTAAAATAAAATTTTAATTTTTCATTATTATCTTTTTTATATTTAATATCCCTCAAATTATTGATTTCGTTTTATAAAGTATTGCTTACATTAACATTCAATATTTTGTCTGTGTGGTTTATGAAAATTAAATCTGTTCCACACTGTACATCAGACGTAAACATTTAACTTAAAACAAAAACTTTCAGAAATTTATTAACGATTAATTTTTTTATATTGTTGTTTATTAATAATATGTTTTTTTGTTCTGCTAATTTTCACATCGAATTAACTGCATAAAATGAATATTCCCTATGAATTCTAATATTTTAATGAGAAAAAAAAAACAACTTTATTCCGAGATATTTATTCAAATAAACTATATATTCCAGTAATTCATGTTAAAAATAAACAGTGTTTTTTTTTAAATATTGCCTATTTGTTCTTTAAGTGTTTTAAAATTAATGAAAATTTTTCGTTATTGTACAATAGCTATCACTTATTAGCTGGCGCGCTTCTCTACCATAGTGTTATTCATTTTCTTAGGTTTTTATCTTTTAAAAACGTCAAAAATATGAGTTCGTAGATTGCAAATAAAATAAAAATAAATATGTGTTAAATTTCAAGTCAATTCTTTATTGTTCGCACAATTCCGTGTGCTTCCTTTATCGATTTGATTTAACCAACAACAATTTACTTTAGTTGTTATTACTCTTTACATATTCGTTCGTTAGAATTTCAAACCACGATTCTCTTCCGCTTACCCAATAACAATATGCGGAGAACTTCAAACCACAATTATTCTCTTCACACGCAACGCAACGTGTCTTCACACACGACTGACCGAATTCTTACTGAATCGCCACTGCTGCTCTGTCTTGTATTTTATATCGCTGAATCAAAAGTGTGATGAATAATCTCGAAGGAGAATGGCGGCCTTCGGGACATATCTAAAAATGTAAACAAGTTGTTTTCACTATTGTTGTTTGTGTATCTTGTTTACTGTTTATCCGCTCTCTTTTTTATACTGCATTTTGTTTTTTGTTGTCTACTTCTCTGTCCGCTGCACTTTGTTACCTATTTACATCTTTGTCCCTTTATATTTTTTTATACGGATGTTGCTAGACAGTACAACTTCGACAGTCCGGACAGTCCAGACACTCCAATAATTCGGACGTTCATACATTTCGGACAAATTAAAATTTGTACCTCTACACGCATATTTAAAACACTAACTTTAAAGGAAAAGTTTGATATTTTACAAAAGTCTTGATGAAGGAAAAACTATTAGGAAGTTTGCCGAAAAATTCCATATTCCTAAATCAACATTAGAAAAATATAAAGAGAAGATAAAGGGTACGGTCGTAAATGCAGTAGTTATGCAACAGTGCAGCATAATAAAAATCAAATGATCATAAATGCAATACTGTAACACTGACTTGCGTCGAACGCTTTTTTTTTTGCACGCAAATTGCAGTACCGTCGCAATTTTTACAAATATAGCAACAGTCTGATTTCAGTTGCAATAGCTTGCGGTAAGTAATTTTTTCGACAGAATTGTAATTTCATCAAATAAAAGCTATTAAACAAAAGAAAATTTTGTTTTATTTGTAGAAAAATGCAAAAGTAATAAAATTAACCGGTGTTGTTATAGAAAATTTTAATTATTTATATTCTTAGTTTCGAGGAAGATTTCGCATTTAACATACAAAAATTAATAATACGGACTGGATATGGAGTCAGACTTCCAGGAAGTGAGAAAGAAGAAATCAGTATTGTGAGGAAAAGTTTTATTAAAAATTAAGGAAATCAAATCGGACTTTGAAATGACAAACGATTATTTGATGAAAATCCCGGGTTCGTATCCCAGGTCAGACATCAAAGCGAAATAGGAAAAATAATATTTCTCCGGCGATTTTCTCTCAGCAGATTTCTGGCAAAAACTCAGAGTAAATAAATCCCGACTTAAGGGTTGTAATGGTCAATCATGTATGTATGTATTCAGTGGGCTGAGGAGGATATTCTATTATTGAAGAGGCTAGAGCAAAAGCACAAATTACCTCCTTAACAAAGTTAGTCAGCACTAAATAACTGCGTCTTTTAATAAATTATAGTTTGTACATACATACACATGTATGTATGTATTTAATTCACTTAGATTACTTTAATAATTTTTACTGCTATAGTCCGGCCACTCGATAACCCGAACGTGCCTAAAACTATATGTGTCCGGATTGTCAAAGTTCCACTGTATTTTTGTTTATTCATCGATCTTGTAAACAAATTCATTGTTTTTGTTGCTATATTCTTACATATTCGTTGAAAACGTCCATTATTTTGTTTTTGCAGCTTTTTTTTATTATTTTAATAACACCATTTCCATTTTCGTAACAATATAAAATAAAGTATAAAAGAAGACATATATTGTTACGTATTTACCTTTTTAATACGGTCCAATATGAGTTCGTTAATTGCAAACCAAGTAGAAACAAATATGTGTTTAGTTTCACTTAACCTCTTTATTGTCTGCAATACCTTATGTGCCACTATTTCTAACTTATACCACGTATACAACAATAACTATAACAATATGTACTTGTTCGATATTCTTCTATGCTTACAACCTCTTTGTTAACACAACACTTCTGCTGCTCTGTTTTCTTCGGTAATCTTTACAATAGCGATCTTCAAACCACGACGCATGCAACGTGACTGCACACAAGACTGACTGAATTATAACTCACTCGCCGTCTACTTTGTCTTGCGCTTTTATACTCCAGCACAGACAGTCAATCGAACTTTCTTGATGTAGAAGGTTTGTGTTCTCGCCTTCTCGAGAACTAATGTGGCACATTGCTTGTTGTTGCATTTGCTTACTTGTTTATCTGTAGCTGGTAGCTTTTGTTTATTGTTTTTATGTGAAACGATATTAGGTCGTCTCGATCTGTTTAACAATATATTATAACTAGATAAGTGTGACACAGAAGCGCCCAGAAAGAGTTATTCAGAATATTCAACAGAGATCTTATGGAAGCCTGACTATCAGAAAAGATCAAGATGCGGGTGAAAGGAGCACCGTTGACGAGGATCCATTGAGCAGCCGGAAGAAAATGTTCAGTTCCAGTTACCTAGAGTAGGCTCCGCCACCAACCGCACTATCGAGTTTCGAGTTAACGGTGTATACATCCAGGGGTTCAGAGGGGACTAAGGATTCCAGTCGTCGTTCAGTGGAGCCACAGAATCAATCTCCAAAATAGAGGAGTGACCAGATGGGACGACGCACCAACAAGAGAGAACACTGAATCTAGTCGCAGTGAACTCAGCAACCACAGGCCTTTTGTGGGGGTAGTACGTAGAGCACCACTGATACGAATAGCTACAGACCTTCTGACCTTGTCAAGAAGTCTGATATTGTGTAGTTTATTCAGAGCAGTGCAGCAGAAAGCAAGATATAGAAGATTGGATTCGATGACTACAGAGTAGATCCAGCGCATGATTCTTGAATGAAGACTCCATCTAGATCCAATTGCTCTACTGCAGCAGTAAGCAACAGAGGCCGCTTTCCGCGCCCTTCAGCCAGATTCGCCCCCTGGCTGAGCTTGGGATCGAGGATCAGGCCGAGATATTTAACCTCGGGATTCAACGTGACCACAGTTATACTGGGAAGAGTGAATGTCGGAACCTTGTATCTCCTAGTGAAAAGAATTTCATCGGTCTTAGACGGATCAACAGATAATCTAAAATCCCCCGACCAGTACAGTACAATCAACAGCACTAATTCAGCCTATTAGATAGTGTTTCTCGGCATATTACCGATGCAACAATGACAATATTGTCAGCGTAACCTATTTCATTATTACCAGAGGATTCGAGCCTATTGAACCTTTTCCGACCGTATGCGCACAATTGTGCGAATGCGTTTGAGACTCTACAATTTCTTTAATCACCCCTATTCTGCATTTCGATTACGTCTCCGCATTCAGTTCCGTTACGATCGAAAATTGGTATTCTGCAGAAAAACGGAATCGAAAGAATAAGAAGAAGATTACAATGTTTACAGAATCAATTGTATCAGTGTGGAATGTGGAAATGAAACAGCAGAATAAACAAGCTTTTATCATTTTCATAAACAAATGTCAAATTTAATAAAACAAGTTCTATGTATAATAAAGTAAATTGATTATAAATTTAATAAAATAAAAATATCAAAATAAAACAAAAAAAAAGTAAAAAAAGTTTTGCATAAATTTGCCAATTTTTCCTACTGCTCCGGTGTTGTTGTTTTTAACCTGCATACATACATAACAAAACACTAATATTCCAGTATACAAAATAACAATTTAAAACAAAAAAATTATAATAATAATTTTTATTTAAATCGTCTCTGAATTTTTTTAATTTTGTACTTACATTTTTTCACTTTTTTCCTTAAAAAAACAAAAGTAGAAAATACCTCCGTTAACAAAAAAACAACTGAGAGAAACGGAGCTCCGATCGTAATGCAGAATACATACAATCGAAAGAAACTGAGCGGAATCGAAACGCAGAATAATAAAATTGCCCGACGAAGAAAATTTCGATTCGAATCGAAACACAGAATAGGGGTGAATATATGACGTTATGCGACATTACCGACAAAAAAGAATTGGGTATGCAACATCAAAAACAGATGTTCATTGTGAAAAACCGTTATTAGTTTTTGTTTTTTCATTCTATTTTGGTGGTTTTAGTTGTGTACTTTCCCCAGTTGTGAAAATGAGGCGAAAAGTAAGTTTGCATATAAATTTCCAAAAATAAAAACGTTTATTTATTACTTATATAATGTTAAAACAGAAACAAAATTATTGTTCCGCTACAAGTATATTTTTTATAAATTAAAATTCAATAAATAATAATAATAAATTCAATAAATTGTGGAATCTTTTATTAAATATTGTTACGAAAATGGAAATGGTGTTATTAAAATAATAAACAAAGGCTCCAAAAACAACACAATAGACTTGATCATGTATAAAATGGTAAACAAAAGCTCCAAAACCAAATTATTGGACTTGTTCACGTGATCAACGAATAAGTAAAAATGTAGCAACAAAAACAATGGACTTGCTTACAAAAAGGTTGTAAGCAGAGAAGAATAACGAACAGTTTTTATTGCGTACGCGGAAGAGTAAATCAATCAATCAATTTCTAAAGGTGGCACACGGAATAGTGCGAATAATAAAGAATTGATATTAAATTAAACACAAAATTTATTTGCAATCTACGATCTCATATTATTAACGTTTTTAAAAAGGTAAAAACGTAATAGCCCATTTACACTACAGCGAAATCTAGTACTTTTGAGATTTCGAGCCAAATCTAGTTGATTTTAACTAGATTTCCCATACAAAACAAAATCTACTTATTTAGTAGATTTCGGCAAAATCTACTCAAAATCTAGTAAAAATTGGAATGCAACTATGTGTTTTGCCAAATAGTACTTAAAAGTACAACGCTGCGCAGGAAAAAAATTATATTTCAATTTAAAATAAAAACAAATTATCCCTTATCCTGTATTAATGGGTCAAAATTGCCCGAACAGTTTTTATTCCTCATTTATTCTTTAAATACTCAACTTTTGTACAATTATAATTTTAGTGAATGCTATTACAATTTTAAACATAATCTTTGTAGGGCTTTTCACAAAGCGTATGTAAAAAATTTTGGATCAAAATTGCTCAATGCAACATAATCAATTTCCGCATGTGTTACGAGCTTAGTAACAATTTTGTGTGTCTTGACAACTTCATAACTAGCAAAAAACCCAAAAAAGAAAATAAGTAGTGTAAATATATTATTCGTTGATGTGTTTTTGAAGTTGTTACTTTTGTCCAAATCGTTCTAAAAGCACCAAATATGCAAATAAATGTACCGAATGTCAAAAATGTATTTGCAGAAAGCATTCTCAGACCAATGTTGTATGCAATGAATGTAAAAAAATAAAATGTGTTATATTTTTGAAGTACAGGACAAGGGTTAAAAATAAACAAAATAAGGAACATCTTCTTCCCAGAATGATTTGTGACGAACCTGCGGATTAATATTTTTATTATTACCTATATTGCATATGCTGCTCATTACATTCCCCTATTTAACAATTATGTGTAGTAATACATTTGCAATATTTTTTGAAATCTATGTCCTATATTTTAAATTTTTTTGGTATTAAACTAAATTTTGGAAATATTATTGTTTTCTTTTAAATTTCAGTCAGCTGTTTTTATTATTAAAATGAAATCTTGCTACTGTCAAATAAATCCAGTGTAAACGATCTAGATTTTGAGCAAGATTTGAAATCTAATCTACTAGATTTCGCTGTAGTGTAAATGGGCTATAACAATATTGTTACACAAATCGAAACGACCTAATGTCGTTTCACATAAAAATAATAAACAAAAGCTACCAGCTACACTAACAAATTCATCGAACTTATTGTAAATAAACCAACTCGAAAAGGCGGGAACACGAACCTCCTACTTCAAAAGCATTCAATGTACTGTTCGTGTTGGACTATAACTCTTTCCGTCCCGTGCAGTTTCGAAATTGGAGGATTTCAATGAAATTTTTTGTATGCGATAATTTGCCATTAAAAACACAAAAATGCATTTTTTATGTCCATACAAAGTTGGTGTCCTTAGCAAGAGGACATACACATATGTAAGTGTACCTTGGGCTTTCACTTAGTCAAAACACAAAAATTTTAATATAATAATAATAAAACAAGACTAATCAAAAAATAAAATATTGTGCAAGCCATTATGCACATGTGTTTATGTATGTATATGTAATATTAAAAAGTCCACCTCGCAATCTGCCAAGGAACGGTATCATCTGCTCATAAATTGAGTAGTTGGCGAATTTTCTGGGAATGACAAGACATCATGGTCTGTCAGCATCAATGATGGGTTGAACCTTCTAGATGTAATTTGAATGTGCTTCTACTGAAGGTTTTGCAGTGTCAACAAAATGTAGACATTTTCGTAAAAGAAACAAAGGATTTCGTGACCTCTTTGCAGAAATAATGTTTTTGCCGAACTTCTGCTCCCATATATGTGCATTGTTCCAAAGACAGGTAAAATATTTGGGGCATCTTGTTACAGCAGATGGAATATCTACGGATCAAGATAAAATACGATCAGCTTTTTGCGACCATGCACATACTATAGAAGCTTTGTGCCTAACTTTGATAGCGTGGCTGTAAGCTTGCATGAGCTCACCAAGAAATGGAAAGCGTATCACAAGTAAAGGCGTTCCGGACACTATAAGACCTATTGGGTGCTACACCAGTTTTGGTGTATCCAGTCCCAGGAGAAAAATTCATCATAGACACTGATGCTAGCGGATATAATATTGGTGGTGTTCATTCTGAAGTGGACGATGCGACAGAGAAAGTCGTAGGTTACTTTATTCCCACATTGTCAAAGCCTGAACGGAACTATAGTGTGACCCGGCGAGAGCTACTTGCAGTGCTGGAATGCATAAAACATTACCACAAGTACCTGCATGGCCAACATTACCTGCTAAGGACCGATCATTCCGCACTGGGATGCCTGCTGGCCGAAAGTGTATGCCATATCTAATCAAGAGGCGATCACAATCGTAAATGTTTTTGTAAACAACTGGGTATGCCGCTGAGTCGCCGTAGGCTAATAGGTAGTGTGTTGGCTTATTAGAGTAAAGCGTGGGTTCGAGCCCCAGGCCAGACATCAAAACAAAATACAAAAAGTATTTCTTCGGCGATTTCCTCTCAGCAGATTTCTGACAAAAACTCTGAGAGTAAATAAAATTGCCATGAAAAGTTTCTCAAAAATCTGTCGTCCGGAGTCAACTTTAAACTGTAGGTCCCGCCTCTTATGAATAAAATTAATGCACACAACATAAGTGGTGTTGGAAACTAGGTTAATAATCCTGACTGAAGGGTTGTAATGACCAATAATGTATGTGTATTCAAGTAAATGTCCGAAGTATACGGCATTAAGAAGGCTCGAACGACGCCGCTTCACCCATAGTCTGACGGAATGGTAGAACGGTTTAATCGAACCCTGGAAGAGTATTTGCGGAAAGTAGTGAGCCTGCAACAGAAGGACTGGGACGAACACATTCCGAGGTTGCTACTTGTGAACCGATCTGCAATCCACGATTGAAGATCTAGATCATCCGCCAAGGTTATGTTTGGGACCGAGATAAAACTGCACGGTGAATTGGAATTTGGAGAGAGGGATGCCACATACACTGGAAAAGAAGAAAGCCTAAATGAACTTCATCAGTTTGTGCGCACCCGAATTAAAATGGTCAGCGATAGAATGAAAGCCAGGTATGATCGCGCAGCCAACACGGAGGGCTTGCATGAGGGACAAATTGTTCTACTATACAACCCAAAGCGGAAGAACGGATTATCTCCAAAGCTACAAACTAGCTGGGATGGATCTTATAAAATAATTAAGCGGTTAAACGATGTTGTGTATAGGATACAGAAAGCTAACAGCTCCCAAACAAAAATGAAGGTCGCACATAGGGCGACTGGCGAAATATGGGAAATGAACCTGTGACAAGCAAAGCATCAAACGGTATGAAAGAGAAGGGTATAGACAAGTAAGCGGATGAGAACAAAGTACACAAACAGCAATGTAGTCGCTACAAAATTCTCGAGAGAGCGAGAACGCGAACCTTTTTCTTCAAGAAAGTTCGATGTGTTGGACTATAAAAGGGCAAGACAAAGCAGACAGTGAGTCAGTTATAATTCAATCAGTTTTGTGTAAAGTTGCGTGTAAACTAATCAGTCGTGGTGTGGAGACAAGTTGCGTGCGAAGTAAAAAGTCCTGGTTTGAAAATATCCGTTGTGAGCAGTATAGCAAGAAATTGTTGTAGTTGCTGTTATGTGCGTTGTATAAGTTTGAACAATGGCACATAAGATAGTGCGGACAATAAAGAGTTTAATTGAAACTAAACACATATTTCTTTATACTTTGTTTGCAATCAATGAACTCATATTTAAACGTTTTTAAAAAAGATAAAACGTAACATCGTAAGATCACAATATTACCTATTATAGCTGATACCATGACTTGTGATCAATTCATTCTCTTACGCAAGTATCTGCATGTGGTGGACAACAATGAAGTAATGGATGCAGAGAAACAATCAAACGTATTCTGGAAAATAAATCCGTTACGTAAACGTGTTAGATCTGTTTGTAGAAATATTCCAAGAAAATGCAACGCTAATCGGTCGGTGCCTTGTTAGACAAAGCTTCATAAATAAACCTAGAGTAGAGGAATTGAAAATCGAAGTTTTAACAACTTTTGAGGGACGGGTTCTTAATTTTGAATTCAATCAATGCCACACTACACCGCTTCCATGCTCAAATTTAGGCTTAGATGCAGGCTTTGTTTTACGTTTGGCTGAAACCCTCCCTGAAAATCCTAAACCGCTATTTCACAACAATATCTCAATTACAAGCTCTGTTGAAACGTTGAATCTATGCTACTGCAACAACAAAATGAAATAGGATAAAAAAACGTACATTTAACGAAAAAAAAAACAAATGAAAATGGGTGATATGAAGCAATTTTATAGTAGTGAAGAAAATATTGTTGTAGTGCGGTGGAAGGATTCAAAGTCGGTAGTTCTTGCATCTTCAGCTTACGGATGCGGTTCAGTTGAACACGCCAAAAGCTGGGGAAAGAAAAGAAAATGTTTGTGGAAGTTCCAGCTCCTAGAATCATCAGGGAATACAATAAGTGTATGGGTGGAATTAATGAAATCATACAAGTCACTTTTTAAAACTCGAAAATGGACTTTAAAAGTTTTTATATAGTTCATTGACCTTGAGTGCTGTAACGCCTGGATGTAACACAGAGATCATTGCAAAATGAGTTCCGAACATTGTTTTAAAATATCATTATTTAAACAACTAGTAGCTATAGATAACAAAAAGTATTGAACCTGAAGGTGTAGAATGCCAGAATATTGCCAAAAAATATCACCCACCCGAACAATCACACCAAGACAAAAGACTTAATGGATACAAACACTAGCCTCTTGAGTATGATTTGTCACCAGCTAGATGCTGCCGACTTGTTGGATGTACATCAAGAACGCTTACATATTGCTCCAAATGTCAAGTATATTTACGCCTTAGTAAAAAACAAAATTGTTTCGTAAAATTAAACACACTACCTACTAGACTACGGCGACTACAAATAGAACAAACAACATTGTTTCAAATATAATATATTGATTTTTTATTTGGAAATAAAGCCGGACGGCAGCAATTGTGCGTATCCTGAAATAAAGCGATAAGAGGTCTTACTGACAAAACTTAATATCTTAAAATGATCTATGTACACAGAAGTAACAGTATTCAATAATTTATATAAATCTATCACTTAGTACTGCGAGATTCCAGAGAAATGGACAATTCTCTGGCAATGAGTAGCCCTCACTGTATATGTTACTATTCTCGACTTAAGAAGAACCTCAATAAAGCTGACTAGATCCTGGTTCAGGTTGAAAGAATTAAGAGTCCCAACTACAGCGTTGACGTTATTGAATGCACCCTTAATGTCCACGAAAATGGCAAGAGCGTATTATTTAACCTGGAGGGACGTTTTCACGGAGACGACAAATTTCAGCAGAGGATTCCACTACACTCCTCCACGAAGAGCTCTTCGTCCGCATTACAACGCATTTAAGCTTTTTGGTTTTAAAAAGTGCCTATCCACCGGTGGCTTTACCACTGGATCGACGGAAATCCTCAATTTCTTGCTTCTGCCAGGGCGTTTTGGACTTGCCCCTTTGGGTAGAGGTATTGACGGAAGATACGCTCGCCTATCCGTCCATATCAATGCGGGTAACAATGGTCGTGTTGGTCACGAGAAGGCATTCAAGTAAATTTATCCATTTAAACTTTCTCATATTGATCGAAAGCCATGTCCATGTTAATGTTGAGCGTAATGTATATATGATCCAAAAGAATCATTCATGAGGTGCAACCAATCCCTAAGATAGTCGGAGAAATTGGAGCTGATCAAGGTGATGTCCAATACTTCCCTTCTGTTCGAAGTGAGGAAGGTTAGTTCATCACCCTGATTTGCTATGGCTAACTTATTACTAATAATAAAGTCAAGAAAGCACTCGCCACGTTCGCTGATACCGGAACTTCCCTATATCGTTTGGTGGGAGTTGCCGTCGGTTCTGATTATTACCAGAATCCCACGTAGTTGCGCATCTGCTACCAGCCGACCAATGGGTTCTTGAGGGGGAAGAGTCCATAGTTGTGCGCAGAATATGATTTTGAGATCTAGATGGCTTTCGAGTTGACCGTAGGGACGGCATCCCTGTCGCTGTATCTAGGACGAAAAACATTAATGTTAGTCATTATCACTGTACAAACCCTAGTCCTACCTGTATTCTGCACAAACACTATGCAATTGCCGCTGTCATTGAGTCCGCAAACCCTGCTGTCTGCGACTCAAGGTTCCTGAACTGGTACGAGCTCCACAGCGGATGCAGTTTTGGAATGTTACAGATTTATTTGGATGACTCTCAGCATCATCGGCATGAGAATCAACCATTGTCGCATCGACATCCTCTTCGTTGACCAAAGACCATATTAACCGTATACTCTCCAATTTTTCCCCTAAAATTTTAAATAATTGTTTAAAGTTATAAGTATTTATTTTATAATGCATAGTTTACCTGGTCGAATCATAATTCGATATAAGAAAATAATCATGTTTATGGTAAAGAACGTTAAGAGGAAATGGGTTTTAACGACAATCCTTTATTAGGTCAACAAGTTGTAAGGGTAATTTTTTTTTCTTGTTATTTATTCTTCGTTGAATAAAAAAGTGACTTGAATCACACTATATTTGCGTGTGCCCAATGATTAAATATATATGCAAAATAGTGATGTTTTTTTCAAAATCAAAGCACTGCAAAATACCACATTGCCATTTTGGTAAAATCAACCGTATGAATATATTGTTACGTTTTTACCTTTTAAAAACGTTAAAAATATGAGTTCGTAGATTGCAAATAAAGTAAAAATAAATATGTGTTTAATTTTAGTCAATTCTTTATTATCTGCACAACTTTCGTGCCACTGTTCCAACTTATTCCACGTATACAACGATAAATTTCACAATATATGTTTGTTCGTGATATTTCTCTACTTACAACTTTTTTGTAAGCAACAACATTTGTTAGTTGTTTTTGTTCGCTCACAACCTTTTTGTACGCACAACACTAACAACTGTTTCCTTCAGACGCAACTTGTCTCCACACAAGCTCGATCTCGTGTCTTCATACAATCGATTGAACGATTGTATATAACGTGACGTCGTTATACACGACTGATTCAACTCAAACTCATCCTTGCTCGCTGTCTTGTCTTTTATATCGCTGGATCATTAGCAACGTTGCCGTTTTGATTAATTTTAACCAAATTTGGTTATTTTTTTCTAATGTTCAAATGTGTATTTTTTTCTTAATTTTGGTTATTTTTTTATTATCGTTAATACAGCAATCACTTCTTTATTTTTTTTTTCAAAATTTGCATTGCAAGCTTTGCAACCGGTAGCAAAGACTTCTATTCTTTAAGCGTTTTTATTACATTCAATTGAAATTTTAAAACAATTTTAATACAAATAAATAACAACCTTAATTTATTATTTGTAGTTTAACTACACAGAAAAAACAAACATTTTTGTATTAAACCTTAAATTTGATAAAAACAAATACATTTGTATAGACAAACTTCGATATAACGAAACTGAAGGAGATCAGAAAATACTTCGTTATAGTTACTTTTTCGTTATAAATATGCATCAGTAAAACCTTGGTAGAACGAAATTACAAAATACACTAATACCACGGTTTGCGTCGCCTCGTTCTGCGTCTGCTTCGAAGTTGCGTCTTTTTAAAATTTCTGTAATTTCGAAGTTGCGTCGCATGTTTCGAAGTTGTGTCGTTAATACGAAAATGTTTGTACAAAGCTAAAACAGAAAAAGGAGATTTCCCGGAGTTGTGTCTTTTTAAAATTTCTTTGTTAAGTTTTTTTGCATTACTCCAATGAACTGTTATATTTTTACAATAATAAACACAATTTAAAAAAAAAATTAAACATTTTTTATTGAAAAATCTATTTTTTCAGCTTAAATTATGAATCTCGGAACCAATTAAATGAAAATCAATACAAATATATTGAAAATCGTGCTTCATTTTGCGTCGAGTTTCTTCAGGCCTTTGTTTAAAATTTTATTTTGCTTTACTATGACTTCGTTATATAAAGGGTTTTGAATCAGTCTAACGCTGCACTTTGTTGTTGATTATTTACATCTTTTGTCTCTTCTTTTTTATGTTGATGTGATCAAGCCCATTGTTTTGTTTTTGGAGCTTTTGTTGAAGTTTGTTTTATGCATGATCAAGTCCATTGTGTTGTTTTTGGAACTTTTGTTTATTATTTTAACAACACCATTTCCACTTTCGTAACAATATATTTAATTAAATGATGAAAATTTGGCGTACGGAGAATTACGTTACTTAAATGTTTAATGAGAATAGTGCAGAAAGTCGACGCAACGAGGATTCTTTCAGTTTCATCCCAGACAAAGTTGTCAGATTCATGAGTAACGATATTATATATAGCAAAATAGCGAACTTGCAATATCATTTTGTATATGAGGAACTTGGATTTTTTACAGCTTGCAGGTCCATACACAAGAGTAATCATAAAACTGCCTTAGCTTTCTACATCGTTCATTTTTTCTTCTCTCATATTTTCGATATCGTTTCTGTGGCTGCCTTACCGCTCCTGAGAGATACTTTTTGCTTCATATCGCTTCTTTATTGCAGCATAGTCATATCTCAAAAAAACTTGAACTTGGCAAAATACGATTTAAGTTTTCAAGACATACAGCTACGTGCAACTGATTAAGGACACGAAGTTTACATGTGAGCTTGAAGCAAAAAATACAAATTGTTGTATGATATTGTCAAAATTTGTCCAAGTTTAGTTAATTAAACTCTTAGTAGTTGAAAATAACTGCTTATTGTGGCAAATAAATTATTACCTTTAAAGCTATGCGCCATACTTTAAAAGAGTATTGATTTCAGTCGTGCATATAATTAAGGACACACCGTGAACTTTATGAAAAACATGTATTTATTAGAAAAAAATCAATATTTTGTTGCAAAACCATTGTTGTCGATAACAACTTGACACCTACGAGGCAGCGAAGTAATCAGATTTTCATATAAACTGGTTGGAATGGCCTCAGTACTCGAAAGATTACTTTACAAATGCATCAGGATGGAAGCTCTTATCGGGAGATCGCAACAGCCTTAAAAGTTTTTAAAACAATGGTTTTCCAAGCGGTGCAAAATTTCAGAAAACATTCCACAGCTGAAAAGGTGCCTCGTAAACATAGAAGCCGAATTACGTCAGTTCGTGAAGATGCACTGATTTTCCGCCAATCGAAAAAACATCCGCATAAATCAACGAATGAAGTTCAGATAGCAGTCTTTGGTGAAAATGGATTGCGAGAAGCTGAGCTCTTTGAGCGTAACCGGAAGAAGCAAATAGAGTACGGAAAAAAATAGCGCCATTAGACTGCTGTGGAATAGGAAAGACTTTTATTTTCGGATGAAACAAAAAGAACAGAGTCTCCCCCGATGGAAAATATATGTTCGCCAGCCAAAGTTAAAAAAAATTTAATCCAAGATACACCCGCGCCACTTTAAAGCATGTAGGAGATTCTATTACACTTTGCGGTGCTATGTCGTCATGCGGTGTTGGGCCGCTACACAAAATTTACGGAAACATGAACAAGTTCCTATGTGTAAGAATCCTTAGCAATACAATGATGCCGTGTTCTGACGAGAATATGCCAGTGGCATGGATATTTCAACAAAATGATGACCCGAAGCATACGGCTCATCACTTCAAACAATGATTTTTAAACAATACGGTCACTGTACTTGATTAGCCTTCATGCAGCCCAGATCTCAACCCGATTTAGAACTTATAGCAAGTTGTAAAAACCAAAGTAGGCTCAGTAAAAGTAAGCAATTTTGATGATCACTTCGCCGAGGGAATGAAAACTTGGGACGCCATTCCAACCAGTGCATGTGAAAATCTGATTATCTCAATGCCTCACTGATGTCAAGCTGTTATCGATAACAATGGTTTTGCAACAAAACATTGATTTTTTTCTAATAAATACTCAAATTGCCATTTTTGAGATTGGGTTTGTAAAACTGTACTCACACGTACAGAAAACTGACCTCAAACGTACAGGCTGAGAAGAGTTTAAAGAATATCAAAATATTTTGAATTTCGCTACCTGCTCCGCAAAAAATTAAGGCAAATTTGAGGTGTGTGCGGGCAATCACTTCAAATTTCATTTTTCTCTAGATTTCGTATGAGTATCATCACACTTTGCTTCGCGGGTTTTTGAAAGTGTGTAGCAAAAAAATTGTAAAAAAGTATATATTTTTTATTTAGTTTTGTTTTTATTTATGATAGGTTAGAGGACGTGCACCTGTCGGTCAAGACAAGCACAGTACCCGGAGGTCGAAATTGATCCATTGTACCAATTTTATGATATTGGTTATTTATTTTAGTTTTATGCACTTTGTTTTGTTTAACAACACGATTTTAATTATAAACCGAAAAAATTAAGTCCATTAATAATTTGTATTAATTTCCTTTATATTATATTTATATACATACATATGTATATAGCACGAAAACACAATATTATAGATAGCTTCATTTTTTTATTGTTTTTTTTATGAAACAATCATTTGAAATATTAAAAAAACTCGACACAAAAAAACAATAACAAAGAAATGTCCCAACAAAAAACCATATCGCTCCTTTATTGCAAGATAGTCATATCTCAAAAAAACTTGAACTTGCCAAACTGCGATTTAAGTTTTCAAGGCATAAGTTCTATGATCTAATTACCGCATACACTTTTTGCTATAACTTCGGTTCAGCTTGGGATATAAACCTGTTTTTTTTTTCAACATGTACAGAAGATCTAAAAGAGCAGTTTTGCTTAAGTAACTACAAATTTTTAATTTTGTGAGATATGAGCATGTTGCAATAAAGGAGCGATATGTTCTTTGAGAAAACCTAAGAAATATTTTCTAAAAAAAAGAAAGAAACATAATAAAGAATATTTTCCTATGTAAACCGTATACAGTTTTCTTCTTTACGAGATTTTTTGGAAATAAAAAAACAAAAACAAAGCTATCTGTCAATAAAAAACCATATGTTCTTTCAGAAAAATTAAAAGAGAAATACATACATATTTCCAAAAAAAAGAATATTTTCCGATGAAAACCATACGATGTTTCCTTCTTTACGACACTTTAGAAATGGAATTTGAAGGCTTAAATTTGATACGTTGCTGTGCTAAGTCAAACAAAAATTACCAACACATATGCAAAATTTGATCCAATCAGTTTGGCGCATTAAGCTGGATTCACCTATTATTTCGGAACAAAATTTTCGTTCTGAAACATTTTTTTTATATGTAGTTTGACGTTTCTCTTTTTGAGAGAGAGAGAGCTAAAGAGAGTAATGCGCCGTGGCCACGATCCTTGTCGATTCTTGTTTGACTTAGACGCCTTTTGCACGTTGAAATTAGTTTCGAAACAAATATGAGCACCTTTTTTGCATTCTCTTTTAAAATTTCTTGCGCTATTGGACGTAAAAAATTAATTTCAGAAATTTTGTTTTCTTTTATCACGACGTTCTGCTGTTTTTGTCAGTTGCAACTTTGTTTGGCATTGCGATTTAGCATCAAACACAAGACTTGAATATTATATGAATATTGTATTTGATATTATATTATAATAGATTATATATTTATGTATTATTATTTTTTAATATATTTCCCTTATTTAAATTATATTCCTTTTAATAATTTTTATTTTTTCACCTTTTTTTAATTAATTGTTTGGCGCTAAAATTTTTCTTTTGCTAATGTTTTGATTTCAAACACAAAATAAACAAAGACTAATGATATTTTAAATAAGCTTTATATTAACACCGTTGACTAACTACGAGTCATCTCTTACCTACTTTTTCTCCTAAATAACATCATTTTTGCCTTTTGATGATATCTACGATCTAAAAATAGTTTTTAATAATATAATGCGTCGCCGTGGTCTAGTGGGTAGTGTGTTGGCTTATTAGACGAAAGGCCCGGGTTCGAATCCCAGGTCAGACATCAAAACGAAAAAAATATTTCTTCGGACGACTTCCTCTCAGCAGATTTCTGGCAAAAACTCTGAGAGTAAAAATTGCCATGAAAAAGCTTCTCAAAAATCTGTCGTTCGGAGTCGACTTTAAACTGTAGGTCCCGCCACTCATGTATAAAATTAACGCACACAACATAAGTGGTGTGAGAAGCTAGGTCACAATCCTGACTGAAGGGTTATAATGGCCAATTATGTATGTATGAATGCGAAAATATCAAATTGTAGTTATTGGCCAGTTTTCTGAAAGTTGCAGCGGCAGTCAAGATGTTAACTTCTCGAATCAAAAAATAAAAGAAAATGTGAAATCAAATACAACTCTGTGTATACACGAATAAAGAACAGCAAATTTCTGAGTACATGAAATTCTGAAATCACCCCCGCTCGTTTTTCCCCTCTCTCCTACAAAATCAAGAGTGTTGAAATTTGTTTCGAAACAAATGTTTATGGTTTTCTTTCTATTTCTTTGACGGCTTTTGCACGTTGAAATTTGTTTCGAAACAAATGTGAGAAATTTTTTTGCATTTTCTTTTAAAATTTCTTTCGCTTTTAGACGTAAAAATTAATTTCAGAAATTTTGTTTTCTTTTATCGCGTCGTTCTGCTGTTTTTAACAGTTGTAACTTTGTTTGGCATTGTGATTTAGGTTCAAAAACAAGACATGAACATTATATGAATATTATATTTGTTATTACATTATAATATATTATATATTTATGTGTTATTATTTTTTAATATATTTACCTTATTTAAATTATATTCTTTTTAATATTTTTTATTTTTATTTTTTCAACCTTTTTTAATTAATTGTTTGGCGCTAAAATTTTTCTTCTGCTAATGTTTTGATTTCAAATACAAAATCATCAAAGACTAATGATATTTTAAATAAGGGAGCTTTATATTAACACCGTTGACTAACTACGAGTCATCTCGTAAAAACATCATTTTTGCCTTTTGATCATATCTACGATCTAAAAATAGTTTTTAGTAATAAAATGTGAAAAATCAAATTGTCGTTATTGGCCAATTTTCTGAAAGTTGCCGCGGCAGTCAAGATGTTAACTTCTCTATGCGGAACAAAAAATAAAAGAAAATGTGAAATTAAATACAACTCTGTGTATATACGAATAAAGAAAAAAGCAAATTTCTGAGTACATGAAATTCTAAAATCACCCCCGCTCGTTTTTCCCCTCTCTCCTACAAACTCAAGAGTGTTGAAATTTGTTTCGAAACAAATTTCAACGTGCAAAAGGCGTCTTTAGAAATTTTTTATGTTTTTTGTTGGGAGATTCCATTGTTTTTGTTTTTATAGTGTCGAGTATTTTTCTTTTAATATGGCAAGTGATTATTTCATAACCATTGCTATGGCGCAGACAATAAAAAACAAAAAAAGGGAACTGCGAAGCGTCTTTGGATGAAAGAGTCGGTGAAGAAAAGGGATGAATTTTCGCACAAAAATCTTCTCAACGCATTGCTATGGAAACTTGTGGAGGAATAAACAAGGTTTTAAAATATAATATAAAGGCAATTAAAACAAATTATAATGGACTTAACTTTTTCGACTTATAATTTAAATCGTTAATCGTTTTGTTAAACAAAACAAAGTTCAGAAAAATAAAATAAATAAACAACATCATAAAATTCATAAATAAAAATAAAACTAAATAAAAAATATCAAAATATCCCCTTTTTTATATTTTTTGCTACACTCTTTAAGCGGGTTTCACCCATTCTTTCAGAACAAAATTTTTGTTCTGAAAAAGCAATATTTATAAATTACCAATTATTAATGGACTTAATTTTTTCGGCTTATAATTAAATAATTTTTGTAAACAAAACAAAGTCCATAAAAATAAAATAAATAAACAATATCATACATAAAATTCATAAATAAAAGCAAAACTAAATAAAAAATATCATAAGAGCTACTTTTTTACAATTTTTTTTGCTACACACTTTAAACACCCGCGAAACAAAGTGTGATGTTACTCATGCGAAATCTAGAGAAAAATGAAATTTGAAGTGATTGCCCGCGCACACATCAAACTTGTTTCAATTTTCTGCGGACCAGGAACGAAAATCAAAATATTTTGATCAAACCCGGTTATAACGAACTCCGTGGAACCAGAAAAAACAGTTCGTGATAGGCAAGTTCGTAATAAACGGGGTGAAATCATAGAGGAAAATATAAAGAATTTTTTTCATTTATTAAAAACAAAAAGTATTCTTTTTTATTAAAAACCAAAAATATGTGTTAATTATTTTTATCTAGTAACTGATTAAAGATACTGAGTTATAATATAATGCTGCCATATTAAATAAAAGTAAAGACTATTGGCACACTTCAAAAGTTTTTTCTGAGGGTTCATTGTAAAAATGGTGAAATGTATGAAATTTAACTACTGGGACCATTTAAAGTAGTTTCTTTTAATCGAGAATTCGTTATAAACGAGTTCGTAATAAACGAATTTTTTCGTATGAAAATTGTTATTAAAACGTTGGGACTAGAAAATATGTACGTAATAACTAAGAATTGGAACGAGTTTGACTGTAGTTTGATTATGCCAAGCCGTGAAATGTTTGGAATACGAATGATGTTTTTGGCGTATGTATTTAATTTAGACCAAGCATTTTCAATAGGATTTAGAGCAGGAAAATAAGATCATATCCTTCTAAATAATTACCCAAAAATGCTTCATAACATAAGTGTTGAAGGATTAATATAATTTATTACCGATTTGGCAGATGAAGGAAAATGTTTTTGCAAAAGTAGAAATTAATACTACTTAAGTGATTGTAAATCAGTCTGTAGTTTGCTTTAGGGCTGGTGATATTCGCTGGGTACTATGGAACTGTTACATAGTATATCTTATAAATTTTATTAATGGATGTAATATGAATTAACAAAATATTTACTTCAATTTCCCTCCTTGTATACTGTGGATGTTTCACTGGTATGAAAACTACAACATAATTTGTAACATGAAAAATGGTAATATTTTATTTTTAAAATACTTAAGACACGTAATAAAGAAGCAATTTACCTGATAGTACTTAACAAATCGTAAATTATAGATTATTTACATTTCTACTTTAAAATAGTTTTCATTATTAACTTATTTTACATGTAAATAAATTGATTGTAATAAGTTGAAAATACAAAATATATTTGCATTTTAGAGGCTATTGTTTGATTTCTTCGTTCCATTTGGCACCAGAAGACGTAACGTAAGTAGTATTAATATGTATAGTTGGTATGATATTATCATTATTATATATTAGTATATTAAATTTTTAGAGAAAATACCATACTTAGGAATTGTTCATAATGAATCGTTATAACTCCATCCATATCTGTGTCGTGCTGTCGAAATGCTGTGGTCAATGTCTGTGAAAGTATAATTTGTTTTCAAATATGCTAATGAAATTCTATTCGATTAACTTACGTATAAAACTATACAGCACTGTATAAAATCGTCAAATAATATTGTGCCTCTACCAAAACGATCGAATTTGCGTAGCAGCATATCAATAATGTTATCGGAAAGCCGGTAACCAAAAGATGTAAGGGCAGTTTTCAACTCATTTTTATCAATGTTTCCGGAATTATCGCGGTCAAATGAACGAAAACAATTTTGCCAGTCTGTGACGTATTTCCAAAGAGCACCAAAATCCTGAAATGAAACAGTTCCCCGGTTCTCTCTATCGAACATTCCAATCATTAAACGCACCGTCTCCGGATTAAAAGGACTCCAAGTTCCATTGGACAATGCCACTTGCAGTTCGTCCGCTGAAATAAAACCGCTTCGATCTTTATCCACCCTATTAAATACGATATGTATGTACATATGTACATATTTATTAAATCAATTATAATTTTCAAGACCAATTTGAAAATTTTATAACAATTCCAACTAATCTAAATATTTAACTACCTTTGAAATACATCCCATAGGAATTGTTGATTGGGCATTTGGGCTTGTTGCATATAAGCCATTTCAAGAAATTTTATTTATACTGTGTATTAATTATTTGTAACAATGTGAAATTAATAAAAAAAAAATCCACCTTTTTTTAAACAAACAATTTCACAAAAAACACTGAAGCTACTGACTCAACAAAACAGCGTTGTATTCATCGAGTGTTGTATTATAATAGTACGAATGATGAAAACTGTATTGTGCTATTATGTGCGCTGAAAGAAATTAAACTTACTCACTGTTTTATAAATTCAATTCGATTACAAATAAAAAAAACACACTTTTGCGGCCAATAAAAATTACACTTAATAACGTTTTCCTTTCTTTTTATAGATAATATCGACAGAAGACAGTGCTGTATATATTAGATGGATTTGTATTTATGCAACACGTTTCTATATAAAGTACTAACAAATTGTACCCGGCGTTGCGCGGGTTATAAAAATAACAATGAATAAAAATCCGATTTCGAGACCGGCTTTTTAAAAAATGCAATTTTTCAAATTATTCGGAAACCGGTTTATCAAACAAAACAGTTTTTTGAATACTCTAAATCCTAAATATAAATGCTTGCAATTTGCCCATTTTTCGCCCCTTTCCCCCTTTTGATCCAACTTTATAAACGGAACACCCCTAATAACTATTTGGGATACTTAACCAAGCTAAATCGTAAAAAATTACCTTTAAAACAAATAAAATACAGCATTTATGCATAAAGTACTAATTTTTGCCCTTTTTGTCCTCCCTTTCTTCCATTTTCTTCCCTTTGGTTCAAAGTTTTCAAAGGATTTATAGCCTATAACCTGCACAAAAGCTCGATCAATATCCCAAATTTCAACAAAATCATTTAATTTGCCCGTTTTTAGCCCCTTTCCCCTTTTTGGACACTTTTTGGTTCAACGTTAGAAACGGAATACCTAAAATAGCTATTTGGGAAACTTAACCAAGCTAAATTGTAAAAAATTACCTATTACCATTTTTCCCCATTTTTCGCATTTTTTCAAACATTTTGGTCAAAATTTTGAAAAGATTTATAGCCTATAACCTCCACAGACAAATATATCCCAAATTTTAAGAAAATCGGTCTAGATGTTCAGGCGTGATTGGCTAACAAACAAACAAAAAAACAGACTTACAGAAAGATTTATAATATATATTAGGATATTAGGATTAGGATAACCTGCACTCAATTTGCCCGTTTTCAGCCCCTTTCCCCCATTTTGGTTCAACTTTAGAAACGGAATACCTCCAAAAGCTATTTGGTAAACTTAACCAAGCTAAAGCGTAAAAAATTACCTATTACCACTTTTTCCATTTGACCCATTTTTTCTCCCCTTTTGGTCAAAATTTTAAAAAGATTTATGGCCTATAACCTGCACCGACTAAAGCTCGATCTACATCCCAAATTTCAAGAAAATCGGTCCAGGCGTGATTGGCTAACAAACAAAAAAACAGACTTACAGAAAGATTTATAATATATATTAGGATTATAAAGGCCGAGACTCACAAATCATTCGTACGATTTACTTTGGCTATTTTAACTGACAACAAAGGAATGGCTCAGGAACATAAAATACGTTATAAATTCCATTTTGTCACCTAAATCTTCCAAATCGGGAGAAACCAACCCAGGTAACATCAGCCCTTATACATTCCTCCATAAGTTCTTCTTTTTCGGAATTTATAGGATATGAATAATTAATTAACTGTTGAGCAAGCACAACATTAAGAGAGAAGTGCAGGTTGACGACATTTCTAGTTCCCTGGACCAGGGATTGAAAGACTGTTAATGTTCTACTTTAAACTCAATTCATACATACATACATACATAATTGGCCATTACAACCCTTCAGTCAGGATTACGACCTAGCTTCTCACACCACTTATGCTGTGTGCGTTAATTTTATACATGAGTGGCGGGACCTACAGTTTAAAGTCGACTCCGAACGACAGATTTTTGAGAAGCTTTTCATGGCAATTTTTACTCTCAGAGTCTTTGCCAGAAATCTGCTGAGAGGAAGTCGCCGAAGAAATATTTTTTCGTTTTGATGTCTGACCTGGGATTCGAACCCGGGCCTTTGGTCTAACAAGCCAACACACTACCCACTAGACCACGGCGACTTTCACTTTAAACTCAATTTCTCACTTTAAAATCAATTTAGATAAGAAATTGAGAAAAGAAAGAAGTTTCTTTCTTTTACTCAATTTCTTATCTAAATTGATTCCGAGATATTTAGCAATCCCAGTGATCCTAATTTCAGTACCATACAAGATAACAGACAGAGATACGTATTCTATACTATATAAAGAGTTTTAGTTCCACTTCGCTATTTTCCATGAGTACAACTTTATTGCAATGTCGCGGACATTGTTAATCATTACTTGGTTCAGGAAGAGCATAGATTTCCATATTAACTAAAAGAATTACTCAAAGTTAACGTAAACCATGAATATTCCCATATCTATTACCATCCCAGTCAGCGACTCAATTTTGTTCAAATTTCCCCTTGACATTGGGGCAAATCACCACAGTGTAGCAATCAAAAGATCTGCCAACGAAGAATGACTGTAAATAAAAACGAAACCGAACATAAAGCAAAACACACATACGAACTCAACACTACTCAAAGATATGCATTTGCACGAAGTCTCCTGTTCGAGTCAGTGATGAGTGCTGTTAGTGTAATGGATGATTAAAGGCAGGCCTCAGAGGCTATGGTGTACTGGGGGATTAGATGGGTCAGATTCGAAGCACATCAAAAATATCTCAGTCACTAACGGATTACTCTGAATAACCGTCGACTTTCAGGATTAACAAGCCAAAATTCGGTACTGCGTATGCCTACCCAGGCGGCCCATCCCTTTATCCTCAACTCGTGGAATGAAAAATGGAAGAATAATTGAATATATTTAAGAAACTAAAAATATAAAATCCTCCACTGTGGAAGCCGAGACTGGGACTAAAATACGCGCACGGATGTTAGACCTACGCCCGTGCGCTTCCAAAGAGGTGAAAGACTTAGTTAGCCCTAAGGCAGGCTAATTATTTTTGGCCTGGGCCAAACACAAACTCGGTGAAGTCGAAGAAATGTAAGCCATGGACGCAGTTGTCAAAAGACAGCGGTCTTCGGAGAGAGACGCACCAAAGAAAAAACAAAGAAGCTCTCATCGTACGAAAGATAACATCAAAAAGCCAGTGGTAGACCGCGTAGATTCAGTACGCTATCAAATTGAAAATTAGTGGAAGACGCCTTTACCGATGCTTACCTTGGGGTAATTGACAGGAATTCGGAACCGGTACCAGTTTGCCAAGAGTGGATGGCACCGGGGACACATTAAATTAGTAATGTGTGACGATAAAGAAGCCCTGGATATCTTCGCCATATCGAGACAGGGAAAGATCTGGATAGGCTCGAAACTACAGATAGTGCCAAAAGATGCACTCCCAAGCAGGCCACGTATACGCTTCTGGATACCTCTAAATTGCAAAATTGTCAATCAGGAATCCGTGTAGCATGGTGGCCTTTGAATTTGGGTACATCATACTAAAAGTCTATAAAAAAGTCAGCCGGATTATGGAATCCGGAGACATTGCCCCTACGGAAAACTTCACTGGAGAATGAGAACGCATGAGAATGCAAGGGATGATGAAGACCTTCCAGTAACCACGATTCATACCCGACTCAGAGATAGTTCGTTATCCTCCACTGGATCGGATATGGCTTCTGTTTTTGGATGCTGTTAAGGTATGAGCTAGATGAAACGATGGTAAAAAGGAAGGAGAATTATTCGGAATGGTTCGAACTACAATGCTTCTCCGGCTGACAAAGAGGGGACAAGACGTTCCTCTAATCCAAGAATCATGGTCTATAGACAGTAAGATTTTTGGATTAGGGCACAAAAACTATAGACTAGTTCATGCCATATACGTGGACAGGCTCAGGTCCTAAATTCTTATTAAAAATAGCTTAATGACATATTTACTTCCTTCTCTCAGTAATACAAATCTAACAACAATAACAACGGAGATCGACATTAGGCAGTACAGGATGTCCTTCAGCTACAGTAGGTTAGGTTAGGTTAGAGGACGTGCACCTGTCGGTCAAGACAAGCACAGTACCCGTAGGTCGAAATTGTCCTTAGGGGAGGAAGGCAATAGAGGATATAGAAATGTATGTAAGGGGTGGGAGAATGGGAAACGGGGGAATTACACAGAAATAAACAGACACAAAACAAAAGAGGGTGAGAGCGCCCTATCACCTCTCAACCAACCCAAGCTGCTAATATATCTGTGAGCCTTGAGGATAAAATTCCAAGAGCAGACTCTATCAGTTCCCCTAGCGTTGTCAAAAATTTACCACCCACAAGAATTGCCACATCGTCGGCATATGCCAGAAGCCTAAAGCCTCTACTTTCCAGGAGCCTCAGACTAATATTAGCAACCAAGAGCCACAAAAGAGGGGATAGGACACCTCCTTGTGGTGTACCCCAGGTCGCACGCTTGACGATAGAACATCCACCCAGATATGATCGGATTAGTCTGTTGCCCAATATATGGGTGATAAACCGCACCAGAAAATCTGAGGCATGTATATCCCTTAGTGAATTCTCAATAGAAGAAGTGGTAACGTTATTGAAGGCCCCCTCTATATCAAGGAAAGCCGACAGTGTGTGTACTCATCCCTAGCCAAATTCGCCTGAACAAAACCAGTCACTTCGTGAAGAGCGCTCTCAAGACTCTTACCCTTAATGTAAGCATGTTGCGACCCACTCAACAAAGACCGGTCAATATTTGACCTTAAATATAGATCGATAAGTCTCTACAAAGCTTTCAAGAGAACAAAATGAGAGTGATATCGATCTATATTCCTTAGGACCGATGTGACTGGGTTTACCAGCTTTTGGTATAAACACCACGAGCACATCTTGTCAACGCTCAGGTATATCACACCACCGGAGACAGTCTCTATACGCGTTCACCAGATATTCGTGTAATATATCATCAGCATGCTGAAGCAGAGCTGGAAAGATACCACCCGGACCAGGCGACTTGAACGGCTCAAAGCTACTAATAGTCTATTTGACCTTATCCCTGGTAATGATATCCTCCAAAACTGGCATAATGCCAATATCACAGAAGGGATCAGCTACACCCAACGGATAGCTTCCTGGATCCTCACAATCGGGAAAATGAGGGCCCTAGGCAGGCTGGCTCCTCTTACCCGCATCTCTATAACAAGACAACAAAATATCCGTCAAAGATCCAACTCGATCATTGATGCCAGGAGTGGAGCATCCCTGAAGGGCTCCTAAGTTCCCCCTCCACAGCCCTTTCCATCTGATCCAGTCGGTTCTTTTTGGATTTCTAAAGGGCTTCTTAAGGTCCCTAGATAGATTAATACTGAAGGATATCAGTTGGTGATCAGAAAAAGAACACTCTTCTGAAACCCTCCAGTCCGTAATCATAGACCTATCCATTTAAGTGAGCGCAATGTCAATTACCGTCTCCCCAACACGGTTTCTAATCGTTGGCGTGGTACCAACGTTACAAATGTTGAGCCTATTAAGAATAATAAAATTCAAAATAGGCTCACCCCTAGTACTGCCAGCTCTGCCCCATTGGGTGTGATGAGCATTGGCAAGGCGCCATCTTTTCCTCTTCGCATGCTTCACCAGTAGTTCAATTAAGTCATCAAGAGTTCAATTAAGTCATACGGCATGTACACAGATGACAGCATCAAATCGATCAACTGTAGGCCACAGTTGTTACGTCACCTGTACAAAAGGCAGGAGTGATTAACAAGTCCAAACCACTTCTAGCTAAAATACAGGTCCCTTACCTTATCACTTGTTCCAGGAACAAGTAACCTATAGTTAGGATCGCTCAAACCCAGAATCCTATCCCTAAGGATCCTGGATAAAAGCGATGTCAGCTTTAAGGCGGCGCAGGATGGTTAACTGGTTGTGTGAGGCGGCTTTGCAGTGATGCAAATTACTCTGCATCACTTTTAGCCTCCTCTGGGTTACCTGACACCGACTATGTCCGGATGACGGAATTTTAGACGTGCTGACCCACATAACACTACACCACCCACACTAGCCCTTAGCCATTGAAGGGAATCCTGATTAATAGCGATCCTAAGATCGCAGCCTTGCCTGCCATTACCAGTCAGGGAGTTGACAACTACCCACGAGCTGGTGTTCAATCCATCATTCTGCTTTCCAATAAGTTTTGGTATGATATTCACCCGCCTAAAGGTAGGCGGGACCCATACCGTCGCTATTAGACGTAGAGGGAGGTCGGATTGAGGGACCACCTCCAAGCGAGTACCAGGCCAGAGTTCACCTAGGCGTTTCACTGATTCCACAAGGAACTTTACAGTTCCCCCGTTTTCACAGTTCACTACCTTGATGCTCTTGGACCAACCTATGGAAGATATGCGGGCATTCCTGCCATCACAACTCTCCTGCAACATAAATTCAATGAGCCCTTCTTCAACTAAATTCCACCTTTCAGGAGAGATTTTGCCATCCAAATCCGACCTGTCGATGAAAGCCAGCTGAAGGAAAGGGTTAGTTCCCAGGTCACCTTGTTTCTTAGGACGCATCGAGCTGGAGGAAGGCTCATCATCGGATCTGCCTCTCTTCATGCGATTCCCGTTGCGAGAAACCTGCAAAAAACACATATCTACCGAAGTGAGCCCCTCCACCTTCTTCGCCCCCAACCTTACATCCTTCTTTTGTGATAAAGGATCAGCGATATTCTACCCCCTTTCCTTTATCCATTGTAGAAGGAACAGCATGATCCTTTCCCTTCTCCGGAGGTTTGAAAACCCAGGTGTTTTCCTTTGCTCCAGTTGTGAGTAAGGGTGTAGAACCTTCACACCCCTTGCTTGTGGCTTGAGAGGTAGAAGCAATTGGCACCACGCTCCCATCGGCTCTCAAGGGACCATCCTTCTTTCAAGAGCCAGCGCCTCGTGGGAGGCCACTACCCAGGTATTTGGACTCATACCGCGAAACAGTGCCTCTGTGACGAGTCAACATCCTCTGCTCCTTGACGGAGAGGGAATCCACACCACAGCTTGCGAATTTCCTCAAGATCGTGCAAGCCCTGCGATATGACTTCCTCTCATTAAACATAGACTAATCACCTCTTCCCACGCAATGCAAATCCGATAATTGCACTAGTAGATCTGAAGCATCTTGTCCGACAAGAGGGTTCCTTAAAGGGAAACCCTCCACCTCATTACTCCCAGTAGCAAATTGGACCCGAGTGAAGAAGAGCCTTTCGATGAACGTATTGTCACCGTCTTCGTCCGATAGTGGGGAGACAGAGTCTGACTCCACGCACATGTCTTCCGTCGAAGTGGGGATTGCCAAAGCATTCGCCTCACTAAAGATCTCCTCTACAGTCATAGTCCTCATGCCACCTGGGGCGAAATTCCTGACGATTTCGTTGTTGTTATCAACGATACTCGCCTGGATTTGCGCAATGAGCTGGGTCACGTCTAGTCCACAGTCAAAATACAAGTTGTGAAATTCACAGTCCATATAGGTCCCACGAGTGAGGGGGAAAGGAGATCGATCATGCCATAGCCCCCGCTAGCATGACAAGGACTTGGTAGAAAACCTAATACTCACTGAGGCGCTCAGGTATCAGTGAGCCTCCCTTATAATACATTCGCTTAACACTCCGGATTAGGGGTATGAGAAATATACGTGATCCGACGGTCCGAAAAGAGCAAACATGACGTCGATCCGAAGCAGAGTCTTTCCACGATATTAGGGTAACCTTTAGTCATGCACTCCAACCCACCCTGGGTCACAGGTGAATCGAAGTACACTTAAGCCCCCAAATCGCGACAAGCTTGTTACCCAGGTACAGTAGTTCAAACGTAAAATTAGACACTAGATGTGAGATTATTCAAATGCCGATTTTCCCATTTCAGTGGAAATATAAAAAGAATTGAAGAAGGTTTATAGATAATTAAAAATGCTTTTAAACAATATATAATACTTAGCATTTTTTATTCAAAAATATTTTTAAAACAAAAAAGAAATTTCATGTCAAACACATAATTGGACAGTCCAATAAAAGGCACTGTTTTAACGCTTGGAACCTTTTGCTTTTTTTATTGTTTCCAAATGTAGGGACATCGACTGCACGAGATGGGCATAAAATTCTGGGTTTATATGGTTCCATTCTTGCCTAATACCCTGTTTCAACTTGTCCACTGATCTGATACAAGATTTATTGGGCTTACGGGTTAGTTTTTCCAATCATTATCAATATAGTTGAGATCGGGGGCCTGTGCCGATGTTCGGCTACAGTTTTGCAACCTCCTTCGGATCGTTGTCCTGGTGAAACAAATGTGTTCAATATATTTAACTTATCGCTTCTTTGCTTCATATTGTGTTTCAAAATCCCCCAATATTGGAATGAATCTATTTTACTGTCTATATAATATGTGTATCCTACTCCTGCACACCAGTACCGACACTCACCCCAGTATTTGGCTTACGCCAAACGTAATAAGTAAAAATATTCTCATATGTAAAGAATGTGTGAATAAATTTAATATGCATGGAACACGTTTTGTTAGTCATCCACCACTAGATCTAATAAGAAGATTCGTGACTGAAGCCAAAAGAGCAAATATTGGCCTACTGATAAGTTGCGATGCCAACTCTCATGTCAACGAACAGGATGAGTCACTCTTTGAATTTATTATTTCTTTTTTAATAAAAGCAGGAAAGAGTTATTAGAAGAATGCCTTTTAGAATATTTATGCCTTGCGGCGAAGAATAATTATAATTACGTCAGAGATTGAAGAGTATCAGATGAGCAATCCTTCTCTGATCACTGATTTATTTGTTGATAGGTGGAATAATGACACGAGAACGTTTGGAAATTCTAGGAAGGTGAACTAGGACGTATATGGAAGTCGGATTGTTCTGGGTATGAGACCAGTTATGTACAGTAAAATTGATAGTATTTCGAAATTTGAAGCTATTACAAATACATTTACCAGTATCATGTTAGGAACTTTTTAAGCCTGTCCAAAGAGGGTTAACAGGGAGACGAAGACGCCTCTCTGATGGGACCAAAATCTGGACAGCTACAGAAAGGTGTCCCGCGGACAATTCAATGCAGCAAGAAAGTCCGGGAATGTACAACTATGGGAATGCTACGAATCATCCCTCTGAGAATATAAGAGCATCCTTAGACTTTCCAAGAAGGACTAGTGGCAAAATTTCTGTGACAACTTAGAAACTATCAACGAAACGTGAAGGCTTAGGAGGATTCTGGCGACTACATCCTTTGTACCGTCTGTCCTGCAATGGAACGACGTCAGTTCCCTCAAGTATCTTTGTGTGACCAATGCCCGATACATGCCATTGTCCAGTCGCCCAAAGACGCCTGTCGGGTAGATTATTCTCCCACATAGTAGTCTGGATATCCAGTTTACCAGATGTCCTGTATATTCAGTCTTGTTAGAGCACCAGAAATGACACCCCGTTCTACATTATTGAAGGCTCCTTCTATATCCAGAAAAACATCCAAGGTATACTCCTTTCGTGCCAGTGATTTCTCTATCGCACACGTTAGGTTATGTAAGGCACTGTCAACAGACCTCCCCTTATTGTACGTATGCTGTTGCCCAGATAGCATATTTCCATCTAAGGCCTGGCGTAGTTCAACATCGATGAGTCTCTCCATGGTTTTCAGCAGGAAAGAAGAGAGACTTATAGGTCTAAAAACCTTAGGTGTGGTGTGAAAGTTTCTCCCTGCCTTCGGTATGAAGACCACTCCCACTTTGCACCATTCCGACGATATGTGGTTTAGCCGAATACTGGCGGAAAACATTTCTCTAAGTATCGTAATGTGTTTCAGTTTCAAACGTTGTAGTAGGCTGGATATATTCCGTCTAGACCCGGGGATTAAACGGTTTAAATCCATTTATTGCCCCTACCGACATGATAGTATAGTAGTCTTCATGTGAATCGCTTTCCAAGACTCTCACCTGCATATACAAGATTTGTCCCAGTGGAAAGTGAGTGTTCACGAGAAGCTCTAAAGTCTTTGTAGTACACTCGGCACGAAGGTGGTTGTTGCAAGAATCTTCCTTCGCCTAGAGGTTTTTTTGATAGTTTCCATATTACTGTTGTTACGTTAAGAGGACAAATTCATAATTCATGTTTACAGAGTCTACAAAGATTAATTTCATTATACTAACAATTACTACAGAAGTTTCTCCACGAATCTCTCTTGGCGCGTCTCAAGTTTTTCTTGTAGTCCCCCAGAGACACTTTATATTATTTCAAATGTTCCAGATTTCCTCGACGCGTTAAAAAGTCTATGCGACTTTCCCTAAGCCTGTCCAGATCCCGATTCCACCAGGAAGTTTTGTGCCCCCCACCGCTGTCCCTCTTTGGACATGCTTTCTTAAAGGACCCTAATACGGCCTTCGTAAAACCAGTCACAATTCCAAAACGCTATCAATTTTACTGTGCATAAGTGGACCCATGCCTAGATCATAGACATCCCAATTCGTGTTTCTGGGATTGAGAAAATTCAATGTATCTACGGCCAGAGAAGAAGTGCTACTCAGAAACTTTCCAATCTCTGACCTCATCAGAAATATTTCTCGAGGGAATAATTATATCCAGTACCTCTTTTCTACTCTTGGTTATAAACGTGGGCATGCTACCCACATTGCATACTATTAACTCATTTGAGATTATAAGATCAAATAGTGACTCACCCCGTTCATTAATGTCCGTGCTGCCCCATATGGTATGATGTGAGTTGGCGTCGCCTCCAATGAGTAGGCCAACTTTAGCGCGATTGGTTTTGGTGACCAGTCTTTTTACCGCATGTGGTGGAGGATCTTCGGCTGGATGTGGAATATAACTGGAGGAGATCCAATACAGCCTTCCATTTATCTCCGTCGCAACCGTAGTTAGGTCTTCATTATTAAAAAAAAGGAGCAAATATGCTATTAAGTTTTTCTTAATTAGTGCACAGGATCTGGCCCTACCCATAAGTTTGTCGTGAACCAGCCTATAATCTTTGAGCTCCAATTCACAAACCTTGTTGGCTACAGACTCTCTTCGTCAGCCGGAGAAGTAGTGCAGCCGAAGCTTCTTTAGAGTGATGGATATTTATTTAGATTACTTGGACCATCAGGCATGTTCCATCCTCTTTCCTCTCCACCTTTGTTGTTCCAGGCCATCATCTTCCTGATCAGCCTCATCTAGGAGTTGAGATTCTCTCAGCAGCATATCAAAGACAGAAGCTACATCCGATCTTTTTCTTCTTCATCCGATCCGCCCATATATTCGTTTTGTGGCTTATCCCCCTGAGGGGCGTTGTCACCTGGCTCCAAGGCGCGGTTATCATTTTTATATAACTTTAGGATAATGTGTTCAAATCCAAAGACCACCACACCATTGGATTTTGCTAGGTGCTCCTCTAGCTTTGCAGTCTTCCAATTGTGTGTTCGTAACTTTGAATTGCACAGTTTTATCATCCTAAGTACTTTCTCCGGCTCCTTTGAAGTTAAATGTATCCAGGAGCGCGTTTTGGGTCTGCTGGGTATGACATCCTTGGGCACTACTTCTAATTAGGCGCCCTTCTAGATTTCACCTACCCTCGTTATGGCGATGGAGAAGAGGTCGAGGGCTCTCTTGTAGGCACACGTTACTAACTTCACGTGTCCTTGGTGCCAGCCGTACATCTGGTAAACTGGAACTGGTCCCAGATTCTCCTCCATTACATCTAGAAAGACGTCGGCAAGGACGTCTGCTACAAGTCTCCAGTTTGACGGTGTAATACTGCCGTCTGGATCGGAGCGATTTACAAACGCCATCTCTATGCAGTTTTTAGCACCTCATTGTATAGGATGTTGGTACGATGCGAACTGCGTGGTTTTTTAGCGCCTGGTGCGTCGCCTTCAGAAGATCGCTGTCTTTTGACAACCGCCTCTATGGCCGACATTTTATCGAGTTCATCTAGTTTTTCCTTGGCCCCGGTAAGTAATTGCACTTCGAGCCGCGTGCGGTTATCTATTGGGATCTTTGAGATCCTGTCTAGAACCCGCTTAGCGCTCAATCTCTCCCTGTACCGCTGCTTAAATGTTTTTGAAGTCTTGAAGCCGTGTCAACCTTTACATTACCAAGGCCACTCTTGCTGGACGAAGGTGCGGCTTTTGTAAAAGCCGATGCTTTTGGCTTGTTGTTGTTTATAGTCTTTTGAGGTACTGAGTTATGGGTCTGCCTTAGCATCAATCAAGTCTTATCACCCGATTCTTACGAGTTCTGTTCTAGTCCCTCCTAGTGGAGGTGTTTTCCAGATCCATCCTTTGTTTTATATGTATCATCATCATATTTTGGTCCCAAGAGTTGCGGATAATGGGAATATCTAACTGAGCAGGGATCGGCTGTGCCCAGGTAAGACTCGTTAATCCTGGAGGTCGCCCGGTATCCAGGATACTTTGTTATCGACTGCGATATTTTTTATGGGCCCCCAGCCAGGCTGACTATCGCACGGGTCGCGTAGCATCTTAGTCAACCCCATATCTCTACCCTATGGTGAGAGCCACAATTCATCCGATGCTACGATCAAATGAGAGTGAACTCCCCCCTTGGCTGGTGGACAATCCATCGGACAACCACCATTACCAGCCGACACCCACGTGGAGGGTTTGGTAGAGGATTTTTTTCAGCCAAACATACATTGGTAAAATATTTTTCACAACGTCAATGTACAAAGATAATGTTAAGTACATGAGAGGGAGATTGTTTTAGCGCTTTGCTTTGAATGATTTGAAGTGATTTGAGGTCTGCATTTTTACGAAATCCGTATATGTAGGTTAAATAGTTGAGATGGGGGGTTGAAAAATCATAAGTTTTGCTGTTTAATTTATACAATATTCAAAGTGCAGGTCATATTTTGGGTCTTATATGCTCAATATGATGATGCCACTTTAAATTGCTTTGAATTTTTAATCCTAAGTAATAGAATCCACTTCTAAAATTTCGTTACCAACTATTCGAATGTTATATTGATATTGAGATTTGGCCTGGACATGAATCTAATAAATTTAGTTTTACTTGAATTCAACATTAATTCCGATATTATATCTGCATCACGTTGGATATAAGATTTTAGTAATAAATTTTCTTTGTAGGGATACAATATACAAATATCATCAGCATATAAAAATGTTCTTCCATTTAATTTCAAATTATTAATATCGTTTAAGTATATGGCAAAAATTAGAGGTCCTAAAACACTACCTTGCTGAACATCATACTTTATGTTTTGTACCGAACTCTTGCTTGTATTTATCTGTACGAATTGTTTTCTATTTGTCAGATAGCTTCTTATAAGTTCCAGATTGCTTCCTCGAATCCCATAAAATTTTACATTATTAAGCAAAATTAAGTGATTTATAAGATCAAATGCTTTAGTAAAATCATAAAACATTCCTCCTACTGCTGTAAAGCCGTTGTCAAAACTATTGCATAAAAAATGTATTGCTTCATCCGTTCCACATCATTTTCTAATGCCGTATTGATTAGGAAATGTTAAAGATTCGTTTTCGATAAACGTTGAAAGTTGTTTATACAATATCTTTTCAAAAATTTTGTCTATTGTTGTTAAATCTGCTTTCCATTTGTCGTTTTAAAGTTTTAACACAATTTATGAAGTAATAGTTGAACATTTTAGCCTTATCTTCATCAGTTACATCCTTTCCTATATTGTAGAGTGTTTTGGTATTGCTTCCAAGGATTTTATTCAAAAATTGCTCTTGAAATAGAATCGAGAATATGTAAATTTGTGTATTTGATGGGATAAAAGCCTATGAATAATCAGGTGAATATGGGGATGGAATCGTACAGCAGTAGGTTTCAGACATTAATCCGAGGAAGAAGAGTAGTAGACTGACAGAAGAGCTAAAGAGGTGAGCCGTGTCATGTGTTGCGTGACTTGCAGGATAACGGTGAAAGGCCCTGGAACAATCCTTTCACGATAGCAGTTCAGTATGCTCAACCAGTAGGGTCTCAGATGCGCTAGTACCTTATTTTCTCGGGGAGAAGTCTTGCACTGTCGGAAATTGATGATCATTGGGAACTCTATTATATGACTATTTCTAGCGGCGACTGATGCAATGTCCGCTGTGTTTACTATACCGATATTCCGACAGTTGTTGAAACGGTGAAAGTTTTATTGAATGTAACAAGTAGAACTCGTATGATAATATGGTGGTGGCTTTTTCATTAGCTTATTGTGCTATTTGACTGACAATACCTATGTCTCTTCATGTAAAGAATCCACGTTTATCACGCTTAATATACTCTATTGCAATTTTGTGTCATCTCCAGGAAGGGGTAAATATCGGAGCAACAAAATTTTATGCATATACCATGATGTTCTCGTTCAGGGCTTAAAACCCTGTTCGTAGCTTACACTTTTTGATATCGAACCATAGGAATGAAGGTGTTTTCGACAGAGATGTCAAGTTTACTCCTTACTTCTTTAATTCATGTAGTGAATAGCGGTACTCTTAACTTGAGAGTCTTAATTTAAGACTTTAGAAAAAGTGTTCATGCTAGCCAGGTAATTGAAATCATTAACATCTACTTACTTCCTATATTATTCGCCTTGCTTCAGCACATCCTTCCAGGCGCCTCTGCTACTTGCACACCTTCACCAGTTGGTCACACCAATCGATGATAGGGCTTTTCCGACTGATTTGCACCAGACCGACGCAATGGCCCTAAGGGCAGCCTGACTGTCAACGAAGATCGTGTAAGATTCCGAATCCGAAGATGGGCCACCAGCTATGGCCTCAATAGCCTTCAGTATTGCGAAAATCTCCGCCTTAAAAACGCTGCAGTCATCATTCAACCTGAAGTGGAGTTCAAGACCGAGTTCTCTACAGAAAACCCCAGCACCTGTACATCCACCTAACTTAGACCCATCTATGAAGATGGGTATACCACTCTGCCCCTGGAGTACTCCAACATTCTATTGTGCCCTATCCGGTATGAGTATTCTCAAAACAGGTAGGAACATTGTCTCAGGCATAATATAATCAGTGGCTTTTTCCGAAAGTCCGTACCTTCCGTCAGGAAAGACGTATAGCACTACGCGCTGCACACCGCTTGAATTACATAGTAAGTATCAAGAGCAGCCTAAGGGCAACCCTTCCTCACTCCAGTGATACTTAAAAAGGCAATCCGCTGAATCTTATCCAAGATTTTCCGTTGAAAACTCTTAAGGCACACCACCAGACAACACAGCCATAAGTAATAACCGCTCTAACAATCGCCAGATATATCCAGCGAATGGCTCTCGGCTGAAGACCCCAGTTCTTACCTATGGAGTTCCTACACTGGTAGAAAGCATTTAGTCCCTTCTTCATTCTTTCCTCGGTGTTTCGTTTCCAGTTCAGCTTGCTGTCCAGGATAACACCCAAGTACTTAACCTCAGAAGACAACGGAAGCTCCCTACCAGCTAATCTAGGCAACCTGAAGGTTTCAATCTTGTACCTACGCGAGAACAAAACGAGGTCTGTCTTATTTGGATTTATCCCCAGAACACACTTTGTCGCCCAAGAGGATAAAATTCCAAGAGCGGACTCCATCAGTTCCCCCAGCGTTGGCAAAAATTTACCACCCACAAGAATAGCCACATCGTCGGCATATGCCACAACCCTAAAGCCCCTACTTTCGAGGAGCCTCAGACCAACATTTGCAACCAAGAGCCACAAAAGAGGGGACAGGATACCTCCCTGTGGTGTACCCCTGGTCGCACGCTTGACGACAGAACATCCACCCAGATTTGATCGGATTAGTCTGTTACCCAACATGTGGGTGATAAACCGCACCAGAAAATCTGGGGCATGTATATCCCTTAGTGAATTCTCAATAGAAGAAGTGGTAAGGTTATTGAAGGCCCCTCTATATCAAGGAAAGCCGACAGTGTATACTCACCCCTAGCCAGATTCGCCTCAACAAAACCAGTCACTTCATGAAGAGCGCTCCAACAGACTTATCCTTAATGTAAGCATGTTGTGACCCACTCAACAGAGACCAGTCAATGTTTGGTCTTAAATATAGATCGAAAAGTCTCTCCAAAGCTTTCAAGAGAAAGGATGAGAGTGATATCGGTCTATAATCCTTAGGGCCGATGTGACTGGGTTTACCAGCTTTCGGTATAAACACCACGAGCACACTTTCCAACCCTCAGGTATATCACACCACCGGAGACAGTCTCTATACACGTCCACCAAATATTCGTGTAATATATCACCAGCATGCTGAAGCAGAGCCGGAAAGACACCATCCGGACCAGGCAACGGCTCAAAGCTACTAATAGCCCTTTTGACCTCATCCCTGGTAATGATGTCTTCCAAAACCGGCGTAATTCCAGCATCACAGAAGGGATCAGCTACTCTGGGGTTTCTATTCTCGAGGAAATCGTTCTTTTAGACGAAGCCTAGGACTTTGGGGTCCTTCGACAACATCCTACGGAAACGAGCCACATCAACAACATCCTCGATACTAGTGCAGAAACCCATCCAGGTGGTTCTCTTTGAGCGCTTTATTGCTCCCTTATATTCATTGAAACTGGATCTATATGCAGACCACTCCATATCCCTGCCCGACCTCTTAGCCTTATTAAAGAGTCTCCTGGTACAACAGCGGAGCCTCTGGAGTTCCGCATTCCACCAGGCAGGCTGGCCCCTCTTACCCGGGTAAGTGAGAGGGCAAGCATCTCTATAACAAGACAACGAAATATCGAGTTGGATCATTGATGCCAGAAGTGGAGCGTCCCCTAAGGGCTCTAAGCTCTCCCTCCACAGCCCTTTCATACCTGATCCAGTCGGTTCTTCTTGGATTTCTAAAAGGCCTGTTAAGGCCCCCAGATAGATTAATACTGAAGGATATCAGTTGGTGATCAGAAAAAGAACACTCATCTGAAACCCTCCAGTCCCTAATCATAGACCTATCCATGTTAGTGAGCGTAATGTCAATTACCGTCTCTCTAACACGGTTTCTAAACGTTGGCGTGTTACCAGCGTTACAAATGCTGAGCCTATTAAGAATAATAAAATTCAAAATAGACTCACCCTAGTATTTATGTCAGCACTGCCCCATTGGGTGTGATGAGCATTGGCATCACAACCCAAGACAAGGTGACATCTTTTCCTCTTCGCATGCTCCACCGGTAGTTCAATTAAGTCACCAGGAGGGGATGCAGCCTCATACGGCATGTACACAGATGCCAGCATCAAATCGATCCCATGGTCATCTCTATAGGCCACAGTTGTTACGTCACAAAAAACAATTCAACGGGCAGAACATCAAGACCTGCTGGTTTATTGTTCCTAAGCCGCAAAATCGCGACTCTTCATGGGTAAGCAGCAAACTCTCCAAGCCGTCATCATTAATCGCCACGTTAGCGATTGTTGAATTTTATTTGTTTTATAAACTTGAATGGCCTCAGGACCTGCAGCTTTATTGTCCTTAAGCCGCCCTTCATCCCTAGGCGGCAGAATCTCCACGTCGTAATCATTGATTGGGTTCGTACATCATCATCTCTAGAGACGGAATTGATATCGTCATCGTCTAGTAATTGGATAGAGGAGTATTGCCTCCATAACTTCATCACCTCTTGCTGTGCAGTCATCGGTATATGGCTCTTTCTGCGAATAATTCGGAAAAGCGGCAGATATGCATTAAAGGGTATTGGTGACAGTATTCCCCTTGTGGCATGCTTACTTTTTTCTTTCAGTAAGTTAAATTTTTATGGTAGGAGGTGTTAAGGGAGAATTTTTTGCCATATGATGACCCGCGAAACAATCAGCTATAAAATCGCCCCACCATTCCCTGTGATGTGCCAGACTAGTGCATTTCCTCAGCTATTACTGCTGTTACATAGCATTGTGGTTATGTTTTACATGATTGATTATCTATAAACAGAGCATAGCCATCTGGAAAGCCCATTGCCACTGGAATTTTTATGTAAATAATTATAAGGCAACAATAAATCATTGTTTAGTTGCCAGGTACAGCAACTAACTATAACATAAGTTAGCTATTTCCGTCGACTGGAGAGACCTAGTCGGCTTTTCAATTTTTACCAATTTCCGCATCTAAAGGAGGCGGTGTTATTTCTGATCCTAGTAAAGCATACCGAACAGTCCGTATATAACCTAGATTTTGTTCTATACCTGTTCTTATTACATAGTAGGGTATAGATCAAATAAATGGCCCGCATATTTTGCTCACCTGAAGAAAAGCTTCTGGTTGACATAGTATTCACCGGATTGAAATTCCGGTTGATTGTCATGGGAACATCGCTGTTGTTGTCTTTGAATCATTAACAAATTTTAATTGAAATAAAACAGAGCTTCTCGCAGCACCCACGTTGTATGTGTTAATTTTAGGCCCATGTGGCAGGGCCAACAGTTTAAAGTCGATTCCAAATAATAGATTTTTGAGAAATTTTTTTTTGCAATTTTAGCCATTCTCAGAGTTTTTTTAGCCAGAAATCTGTGGAAAGGAAGTCGATGAAAAAAATAAGCCAACACTCTACCTACTAGACTAAGACTTCAAGTCTGAAGCCTAGTGAAGGTTACAACTATTCTTCCATGATAAATAAGTATTCATAAAAGAAGTAACCATCTTATTCCAATTGTTAGGTATTATACCCTCGTTATACTGAAATACTTTTATTAAATTTCTGTAGTCTGACATGTCTGACATTTTTGTATGCTGTTCTCACAACGTGGGGTATATGTTTCTGTTTAGTAACGTTTATGTGTCGTACTCCTTCATGAGGAGTCCATGGCCATAAAACATAATTGTCGTAAAGACTCCTCAACGACATGTCCGAAGTGTATATAAAATACAATGGTGCACTTAATATGACACCCTTAGACCCATCGGCTGTAATCGATTGGAAAGCATTAAAAAATGGCAAACTTTATCGAATTTCTTTAACACTTAATCGGGGAGTTAGTAGCGTAGACCTGTACAAATCATATATCTGGTTTGGAAGATACCTGTTCGTATCAGGAAGATCATTATGACTCTGTTTTCATACGATCTTCTGACAGGTGCAACTGTCCACTCTTCGGAGTAATATGAAATAGCAACTTATCACTAAGTCTATTAATATAAACGTTAGGTGCAATGGCCAATGAAGCAAAAGTCGTCCTCGGGGATTATAATGCGAAGTTCAGAATATGACTAGACTACAGTATGTCCAGTAATTGGAACCTATCCTTCCCTGAAGAATGGAGACTCTATGGCATGCCCCAATCGCATATAACGGTATCAGTGAACGGTTGAATGGCTGAGAGCACAAGCTTAAACGCTGGTTGGACCTCATTAGTGTTACTTTAAACCTAGCAAGTCCAGCATCAACCCGTTAATTACAAATCCTAGAGAACAATAAGAAAGCTAAGGTATTCTTGAAAAACTGAGAAGATAATGTGGAATGACGTTGACCAACTCCTGCAGTTTGCTCAAGGTTGGAAGGGATATCCCTGAACCTTTTGTTACCGTTAGAGGTTTCATACAAGGGTATCCCTTATCTTGCGACTTTTTCAACTGCGTCATGGAGAATGTTCTGCGGAAAGAGGAAGTTCATTCCAATGGTACTATTTTTTTCAAATTTCCCATTTGCTTATGTAACTGACGACATTGACATAATTAAGCGTATTACGGCTATCGAACGGGAATCTATCAAGAATAGTCTGGCAGTAAGTGAAGTATATCTTAAGTAGGAATGTGCCATGTATCCGATCCCATATTATGGTCGATTACAGACTACTTTACAGTGTGTATTGCGGTCAATACTCGACGCGACTGCTTATATAACTTTATAATTGTATATAAACAATAATGGATCAAACTCGCATTTTTTTGTTATCGTGTTAGAAAATAATATTCACACATAGGGTAAATGCACCTAATGTCGGCATGTACCAGTGGTCGGCAGTTTTTGTAAAAAAATGCAAATAAATAAGAAAAGCAACCTTTATTTACTAAAGTTAAAACTGATTTTGGTAGAAAAAATAGTTTTGTTCTCTTATGAAATGAGTAAATTTGAATGGGATGAATACTTTTGTCAAAATTTGTTCTCACGCAGTGATGGTTTTTCAAAAAGTGCAGTAGTGCCAATTTTTACACAAAATTTTTAGTTTAGGTGTCTCCTTAAACAAGCAAGTATTTATATTAAATTAAGTGTTTTTGTAAAAAGTAAGTGCTTTTTTAATGAAAGAAAATAGATCAAATATTAAATTAAGAGTGAAAAATTAAGGAAATTAATATTTTTTATAATTTATATTGCTGCCGGCATTAGGAACAAAAAATTATATGATTTCCAATTGTCGGTAGGGAGATGTCGACTACTGGAAATTGAGTAAAAACTTGATTTACCCAATAGTCGGCATAGTTTATAATGAATACACTAAGAGCTGCCGAGAATCTAAAGTCGACATTCTTACATTTATTTATATAAGTCCTATAACAGGACGAAAGTTCGTGGTTCAGTAGGCATAATAGGCTGTTCTTTGAATTCCAGGCAATATAAATTCATTAATATGTCCACCTACGGGAAAATGCTCATACACCAAGACTTCTTAGAATCCCTAAAATGTGCTTTAATAGAAGTAAGAAATGCGACATCTACAATATTGGGCGCAAGCAAAAAATATGGAGTCCTGCGTTCCACCATATAGGACAGAATCCATCCTTCGGTTGATACCGGAGAATGGGTCCACATGCAGTCTTGACTGAATCAGAAGAGGGATGTCTTGAGAAATGGTGCAAAGACCTGGAAAATTGTGGATTCCCATTAAAAGCTGAAGACTTGATAAATGTAGTTCAAGAGATAATAGTAGATGATCAAAGACCCAAAATATTTCAATTACTTATAATTTGCTATTTTAATGTTCAAAATTGGTAAATGGATCTAAAACTAAACTTATCACAGAATTGTAATAACTAAACATCATCTCAACACTACTTTCCCACTTTTAATCAAACCAATTTGAAAAAGAGAAAAAATAAAACTGCCGATTACTGGTACATTTATAGGGTAGTTTGATGAATATTAAAATACTTTTGATTTTCACAACCTGCTTTGTATAAATCTTATGTTATATTCTGCGTCACAATAACGATAGAATGTAGTTAAAAATACAATTTTGAATTGTTGCTGTGCTGTGCTAAATAAATATTAAAAACGCATATGCAAATTTATTGAGTTAAATTTGATATCTCGCCATGAGCCATTATGTTGAATGGAAATTATTTGATTTTCAACCAATCGACGAAAAATACAGTTTTGTAATAACAATTTATTAATTAATTTGATCGATAAAGAGAAACGAGTGAAGAAGTTTATCTACTGTTGATTCTACGTGTTGTTTAACTAATCCCCAACTGTAGAGGTTACATTAAAGCGAAAAAAATTTTTTTAAGAAAATGTGAAAAAGGTTTGTAAAAGAAAACTTTGTGGATGCAAAGACCAATAGCAAAACATAAATTGATGAATCGCTTTATCTGATAATTCAAGCAATAATTTTTTCAAGCAAATACACGAATGACGCCGTTAATTTTTTATTCTGACTCTGATTTTTATTTGGGAAATTTATATTTGGTGTGAATTTAATAACTGAGCTGCTTGGGGTCCATATTCTCATAACCCATAAATATTAAAAAATTGGAGAATTGAACTACGTTAAAGGAAAATCAATTATTAAAAACTTTTGTTTATATAGAATCAAATTTAAATTTTTTATAAAAATGTCGGAACTTCAGTCGTCACTGCTGTTAAAAAAACAATTGGCAGGTAAGTTTTTGACTAATGATCATCCATTAGAAAAGTACGAATTAGACCGACTATTTGTACATCCGTCCATAGTCTTTTTACATCGAAATTTTGCAATAAGAAACTGTTACTGACTTTTCGTTCTAAAATTATTTAAATAATTTTTTGCTATAAGAAAAGGTCTCGCCGGTAATATAGACATGTCAATATAAAAAAATAAATCAATGGGTTCCATGTCATTTTGCAATTTGCATTGCTTAAAAAAATTAAAATTCGCACCGCGTGGTCTGGTCTGTCTGCTAGCAGTCCGTCCGCTTACCGACAATTTCATCAACATAACACAAAATTTTTGGTCTTTTTGTATTCGAGACTGGCCTCACAGACACATCGACCTCCGCCTACCTCTAAAATTTTTCTTGTTCATTGTGTTTTTGTTAGTTCTGCTTTCTTTGTTTTTACTACTGCTGCTGTTAGTTCGGTTGTTGTTTGTCAACAGCAATTTAAGGTCAACCGGCCAAATCATTGTCGGGAAATAAGTTCCTGCAATGCAGGCTTTTTCTGATTATTAAAATCAGAATTTATATATTGTATGTAAACTTATGGTATTAGTTTTATAAATCGTTTATCATGACTCACTATAAAGTGTTTGACACACAAGGGCAATGACCTTGTTCATATCTAGAAATATATGTATTTGCTGTCTTTTACAAAAAGGAAGAAATGAATGAGTCAAAATAAAGGATTTCAACATAATCTATTAATGTTAAAATAAAAAAAAAAACAGTTACATGTTTGGCAAAGTTTTTACAACACCTTTTTCAAAACGTGTATTTCTTTTTAATTGGGTTGCCGCATAATATTTTATATTTATTAAAATTTATTGTATTGTACTTACTTAAATGCCATGATGCAATAAGATAATAAAGAGAGTTCTTAATGCTGTATAAGTGGTTCTCCGCCGCACTAGGCATTTTACATATAAATTTCTTTCTTGAAGCTAGGAAAAAACCAAAATTTGCAACGAATTTTAGTTTCAAAATGGTATGCTTTTTTGCCATAGCTTTTATCGGTTTTATGAAGTATATTTGCTGAATTCACGCTAATGTTGTGTATAATTACTACGTAGAGCTAGTTGTGAATTTTGTTCTAATGAAAGGGTCATTTTGACAACTAACGTTAACAGATGTTTGAAAGAGCAATTCGTTAACATAACCCATTATGTTCAATTTGGCAACTCGTCAAGAAGTTTTCTAAACTTAAATCTTTTGCTACTCAATCGGAGTGGCCATGCTGACAGGTCACTGTGTTAGAAGATACGCGGAAATAATGCAGATCCGCTGAGGAAGAAGAAACTGTTATCCCTTGTCTTTGTCAAAGCCCATCTCTTGCGAGGTACAGATATAGGTTATTTGGTTCTTGACGGCGCAATCATCCATTGCTGCCAGGCATATAGCTTCGTTCGGGCTGGTTTTCCAGTGAAGGATAGTCGTGCTTGCAATGTGCTGCCCTTCTGCTAACCAACTTCTTCTCTGGTTTAGTGGAACTTGGTCAGTACAGACACTGTAGTCACCTGTGGCGTCACAACTTGCCGCTATGCCTGCTTAAGTGAGCTTTTGGTATCAAAACTACCACACCAACCTACCTACCTAAATTTTTTTGTTATTTTGAAGTTTATTTGTTTAGAAGTATAATACTCGGAGAATTCTCATATACAGCTGTGTTGAAAATAAAAGGAGTGCTACCATGTAAAATTTTCAAAGTTAAACTTTTTTGTTGTACTAATTTGCAAATCATGATATATTCTAATGGTAGTTATGATGATATTTAAGAAATAAAATACAAAAAAAAAATCTCGTAATAACTTTAATATTTGCGATGAAATTGATTAATTTCTGCGTTTGCCCATGTCTTCAGTTGACCAGAAAAATAGGAGTGTGAGTGTTCTTTTAAAAATAAAAATATAAAAGCATATAATTTAATAAAAAGTGAACAATAAATACGGAAAAATGTAGTTAAAACTTACAGTGATTCACATAAATTTTTGTAATACTGGGACGACGAAAGCAATCTGCCGAAGAAAAGAGAGAACTAATTAAAAATCTTCCAAAAAATGGCAAAACTTGCAAATTAAGGAAATCTTAAGTTACTTCGACGAAATGATCACAAATGCATTCAAAAATAAAAAAGCTCGAACGCGTGGGCACAAGGGCAAAACATTAACTGTCGGTGACCGCCGAATTAGCTATATAGCCAAATAAATAATTCGGCGTCTTCAATAAAATTCAGAAGGATCTAATCTTGCCGTATTCGCAAGGAGTCCATAAATGGTGGCACTGCTGATAAAAAAAAACAGGTAGCATCACGCTTAAAGTTTGCCCAAGAATATACTGTGGACCGATGAAAGCAAAATTATTTTATTTGGTGGCATTGGGTCTAGACAGTATGTTAGACGCCTGCCCAACACCAAATATAAAGCGCATTATACACAAAAAGTAGTACAAAACTAATGATATTGGAAAGCTTTTCATATAATTGTATAAGCCCAATACATCCAATTGGAAACATAATGGATAGGAACGTCCATGTCGGCACTTTGAGAGAAGTGATGTTACCATATTCCACGCCTCCAAAATGCATATTCCAATAAGGTAATGACACGAAACACACCAGTAAATTGGCAAATGCGTGGTTTCGGGTTCATGGGGATAAAGACTATAGCATGCCCAGCTCAGTCTCCTGACCTTAATCCCATAGAACATCTATGGGAAGACGTTAAAAAGTATGCTGCAGAGAAACAACTTTAAAATGCAGATATGGACCACAGTGCGCGTATGCATGACATCAATTACCTTTGAACAGATGCCAAGGTCTTATTGACTCAATGCCTCGTAGAAGTAATTAAAAACAAAGGTTATTGAACCAAATACTGAAATAGCTTTACTATTTTAAGATAATATCAAACTTTTGTGCCTTTTGTTTAAAAATTATTAGGTTGTGTGCTAACACTCCTATTATTTTGAACAATTAATTTTGAGAGTAAGCATTATTTACATGAAATATTTTTTGTTTTCGCAGTTTTAACTAAATAATTAAATGTTAAAAAAAATTAGAAAATGAATTAGAAATTAATTTTAAGTCACAAAATTTTATATTTACTCTTTATTTTTTTTAATTTTAAACTTTGCTTTTAAATGAAAGGCACTCCTATTATTTTGAACACAACTGTATATGCATATAAGTAACAATTTATTATAAACATTTATTACTATTTCATACAAAATTCACACATTTCTTTTCAATATAAAGTAATTTATATCCTCTATTTGTCGGATATTAACTAAATCCGGGCAGTGTTGAGTGTAATATTATTATTTTGCTTGAATAATATCCTAAACTTAATTTTTATTCCTAGGTTATTGAACTGATACGATCCGTTCTCAATCTCCCATAGATTTCCTATGGTATTTAAATCGGAACTATAAGACGGCTCCATTAGGCCGATCAAATCAAAACTTAACAACCCCGGCTTCAGGTAGTTATCTGGGTGGAATAAGAGAATAATAGATGTTTCTGTAGAATTACTAAATATCTCCATAGTCGTTTTGACATCTATTTTACTAATGGATTAACCCGGGGCGATTTAACATTTCCCACACTTTAGATGATGATCATCCGTGCTTAAGTTTTTTGTTTGTCAGACATAGGACTTTTGACTCATCACTACAAACTCTATGTTTCAAAAATTTATATTCTAATTGAGATTATTTCTAATTAGATTATAATATATTTGTATGAAACGTTTGGTTTTTTATAGGCAATACGACCATGAGCTTATATTCGACTAGGGCCCTTTTAAACTGTCCTGTTTCTTTTTAAATTCCTATTTAAATTTTTAAATTAAATTTTTTTAAATTTTTGGAAAAAGCTTTGGTAGCTTCGCTAATGTTTTTACCTGTTACCATGTTGGCGACACATTCCACATCTTGGAAGCTAATTGTTCGCCGTGCTTTTAAAGGGAGTGGAGAACTTATTTTTGCTCATAACTGAAAATTTATGGGTTAAAAATAGCAAAAAATGATTAAATATATTTAAAAAAAAAATTAAATTTTGTTGTTAAAAACATCCAATTTCTGAAGCTGGCATCGTAATGTCGAAAATGCCGTTTGCCTTGAATATTGTATATAACTGTCTACATACAGTGGAGAACAGAAGTGAGTGCATGTTCACGATACTGAGTTTCGTCATCCATAAAAACAAAACCATATTTTATTCGTACAAAATAGCATATATATAGCAATAATTAATGAGTTGGATTCAATGAGTTTGAATGAAAAAACGAAAATAACCCACATAAACTCAATTTTGCGCGTTTAATGAAAATTCAAGAAACTAACCCAATTTCAAAATTTGGTCTATAGGCCCTCATTTGAAATAACTTGATTTACGCGGTTTGACATGCTTTCTACCGAATTTTCGATAACATCTTTTGGATTCCATTCCGCATTTATACGATCCCAAAGTTTGTCCATGTTTGTTGGTTCTGCTTCGTATTGCCCGAACCAGCTTTTCACGATTAACCAAAAATTTTCAATCGAATTGAGGTCGGGACTTTGTGCTGGGCATGCCATCAATTGAAAATTTTTTTCTTAATGTAGTTTTTTTCTTTTTTTTTTAATGTAGTTCGGAAAATATATATCCAATGAAAATAAGTTTGTTGATTTTTAAAACCACAACAGACATTTACACAAATACAAACACATAAAAGTTAAAACGGAAATAAATTTTATCCCAGCTAGCATTCGGAGGATTGTTGTTATAAAAATCCCCTTGCTGAGTCTTTTTAGAGTACATTTGGTGATCAAAACTTATTAGTCAGTTACACGATTAAAAAAGGACACAAAAATGATTCGTGTCAATGAGTAAAAAGAGTTCGATTTAAAATACAATTAAAAATTGTATTGCATTCGGAAATTAATCATCCAGACGTTTAAAATGTGACTATTATTTCTGTTATTTATTATTATATTCTTCTTGTACTGAAGATTGAAAAACGCTTAATCAAAAACAGATCATGCAGGGGTTTGAAAAGTGATTATAATTAAGTATTTTATGATCATATTTTGCGCAAGTAGATGATTAAAAACTGATTTTCTGAATAAATCTTCTTTAGTATATACTAGAGGTGTGCACAAGACATTCTGTTAGCTTACCCTTAACCGAATGCAATACTGTAGTGTACTCTTTTCTGTTGCTCTTTATTTTACGAGTGCACTGAAAGGTGATTTTCTCATTTATTCAATGTATACAACAGCACTTGTTTGCTTGTGGAGTAATGGAACTATGCTTTGTGTTGTAAGAGCATTGTTCTCTACTGAAGCTACATTTTCAGTATTGCCCTATGAATACCAGTAGTGTAAAAAAGTAGTAGTGTAAAAAAAAGGGTTTTCCACGGCAACGTTGTCAGAATGATGATTTTATCATATTTTTGATGATTTTTCAACCAAAATATAATTTGAGTATTTTTTTTCCTTAAATTATGATTTTGTTAAAAATATGAAACCCTGTGTAGGTAGTCCCCGACTTAAGATTCGAACTTACGATCATTTTTTCCAATTTTATTCTTAGAAAATACTTAAAGAAGACAAATATTTAGTTGATGGGAATACTTAAATATAAATTTTATATATATAAATAAATATGAAATTTGTATGAAATTTGACTTACGACTGAACCCCAGGATCCTATCTCGTTCGTAAGTCGGGGAATACATACCTGCATTGTAGTAATAGTTCTTAATAATTTTTTTTTTTTTTAAGTACATTTACTTTTTAATTTGAATTTATTTTTTTAAGCTTTCTTATATATCAATACATACAGTTATTGTTCTAATGAAATCATATCGCCCCTTTATTCAACATAGTCATATCTCAAAAAATTAAAAATTTGTGGTTACTTAAGCAAAACTGATCTTTTAGACCTTCTGTACATGTTGAAAAAAAGATCGGTTTTATATTCCAAGCTGAACCGAAGTTATAGCAAAAAGTGTTTGCGGCAATTAGATCATAGGACTTATGTCTTGAAAACTTAAATCGCATTTTGCCAAGTTCAAGTTTTTTTGAGATATGACTATGTTGCAATAAAGGAGCGATATATAGAAAACCCGCGTAAAGCGAATACCTACTGTAAAAAAGCTTTTTCATTGGAAAAAAAAAATTATAGTTTTATACTGCTAATAATTTATTAAAGAAAAATTTAAGCAAAAAAAAACTTAACATTATTTATTCCATTAAAAGATACGCATACATATACTATGTACCTCATTACAGGAAACATAAAATTTTTAAACTAACTTAATGGTTATTATTTTTTTTTACGAATTTCTATGATTTCCGATTCATCACTGGATAAAGTCATCTCATTGAATTGTGCAATGGTTGAATTAGTTTCAGTTTGAATAGAATCATTTTAAAAACATCGTAAATTCGAATTCAGCCTAAACCGAGGTACATATGTATAAATAATAGTGATTCTACTATATCCTTTATTTATAAACGAAAATTATAATGATGACAGATTCTTAATGTGGCAGTACTGTGATATTTGTCATTCTGTTTAGCAATTGTCTAATTAAACTTGTACTTAATTCGCATACTGAGACAAAATTTGTGGGATTGTGTTTCCTCGAGATGTACCAGAATTTTTATATGTTAAAATACTTATAAAATTCGACGTTACCAAATTTGCAATCAATCATAGCATATAAATTTTGCTGTTGACTGTAGTTACCATATATGTACATATAAGAGATGAGCGATATTTTCAAAACTGTGATTTAATCACGGTGATTGATAATTCACTGGTAACTACAATAATTGAAATTACCAAATAACGGTTACTAATAATGTCGTTCTTTCAAAATTGTTACATATCGATGGCTTAATATAGAAAGGTTGTATCAGTACTTTACGGGAGGAGGAAAAAACTTAATAAAATCTAAAACAAAAATGTTATAAAAAAGTTTAAATGCGGTTTTTATTAAAAATAAATCAGGAATTCAATCATAAAATAACGGTAGTATATACTATAGTTGAAGTCTTCACTCGGTACAAAGCGTCAATAATATTTATTTAATTTTATGTGAGGTAGGGCTTTTTCTTTTAATTACTGTAAGTCAACTATTCGTCAACATAGAAAACTGAATTTTTCAGAGGATGTGTATGTGGGTTTTGCCTACCAGAATATTTAAAAACCCCGATTTTGCGAAAAAATGAGATGCGACCTGTCTATATTAAGTCATCGATACTCAAATTTATTTCATTTTATTTTGAGCGAGGCAGAATTATTATTAGATGATGCTGATTATATACTTCTGTCTTTTATACATGCACTTTCTCTTAAACCTTATTGTCAAACTTCATATAAAAAAAATTACATTAAAAATAATAACATTGATAATACCACTTTGATTTTGTTTAGTAGTCTTTTCGTAGTATGTATCTAGTTGTCTCTTTCTTACGACTTAATAAAATACGTTATTGTCATTATTGTATTTACACTTATTCGTCTTTAATGTGTTTCATTTGAAAATCAAAAACCGTGATCACAATCACAAGGACAGTGATTAAAAAATCACGATCACTGAGAACAAAGTTCTGTAAAAATCATTGGATCGCTCATCTCTACTGTATATATATATGTATTAGAGATGAGCGATATAGTGATTTTTGAAGAATGTGATTGTGATCACAGTTTTCGATTTTCAGAAGAAACACATTAAAGAGGAACAAGTGTCCAAAACTTCATTTTCAGTATTATCACCCAACGGCTCAGTTTTCAAAATATGCTGTTCACTTCTTCTATATTGCACACCATTCTCATTCCTCACCATAAATGATCTTAGCTCTTCACAATTCCGAACCACCTGACCGAAAGATCAAAATGATGCCGGGGTCCTCTTATACGCAATATTGTCACCAGGTTTCATAGTTTTTCAACAATCCTTTCCATTGCCATAATCCCTCGCGTATCTCAAAATACTTTCATTCAATTTTATCTTATAACTTCCCTCGTCTACTAGTACTGGTTTAAAATTTTCCGAAACGGATGGCAATTTAGTTCTCAAGTTCCTGGACATTAAAAGTTGAGCCGGACTAGGCATGCCCCGCTTAGGGATAGTCCTATAATGCAATAAAGCCACATGTGGAATTATCTTCACTACACTTATATAGCATCTTCTTCACAGTCTGTATTGACCTTTCAGCCAAACCGTTCGACTTTGGAAGATAAAGTCCGAGGAACCCCTTGAATTAAAAAGGGGTCCTTTATCGGAAATCAGAATCTGAGGCATGCCATGTCTGGCGAATATAGATTTTAATTTGTCTATGATATTAATACCAGAATACCCACTGCTAAAAATTTCAAATTCAAAATATTTAGAATAATAATCGACAACAATAACATAATTATTTTCTCCTAAATTCAAATATATCATAACGACCTTAAACCATGGTATGTCATAAATGTCGTATGGTAATATTCTAAGATTGGGTTTGTATTGCTATGCTTAAGACAAATTTCCCAATTCAATACAATATCAGTTTAGACATAAATCCTTGTCCCATAAGTATGCTAATGAAATCTTGTACATCCGAAAAGAATTGCAAAAAGTTCCTTCTCAATCTGTGCGTAATTAGTCTGTGCTGTAGATAAAGGAACAGAAACATAGGCTATAGGATTTCTATCATGTAGTATTGCAGCCTCAACTGCATATTTGGACGCATCTACAGTCAATTTCAATTCTCTGCTGGGGTCAAAATAAGTCAAAACTGTATGCCTGGTAATTTCCTCCTTCAAATTATTGAATTGCCTATCCAAAACCTCGTTCCAGTGCCAATCAATGTCCTTTTTCAGCAGTTGCCTTAAATTTACATTCTTCAATGACAAATTCTCAATGAAAGTTTCCAAACAATTTACCATGCCCAAAAACTTTTGGAACTCCTGTACGTTCTTCGGTACAGGCATTCCCAAAATTGCCTCTATTTTCCCCTCATCAGGCTTGACACCATCTCTACCAAATACATGACCTATAAACTTTATTTCCTCAAGCATGAATCTAGATTTCGATTCGTTAAATTTCAAACCGACTTTCCCAGCTCTCTCAAGCATAGTATTCAAAATTCTTTCATATTAATCAACAGTCTTCGCATATATCAAAAAATCGTCAATATAAATTATCATGCCATCAATATTCCCGAACAGCGGTACCATTTAACCATAAAAAATTTCGGGCGCAGCCGAAAGATAAACGTTAAAACCGGTAGCCACCAAAAGGCGTATTAAAAGAGCACAATCTTGAAGAGTCCTCATCGAGTGACACCATCCAAAACCCACTGTTTGCATCAAGTGTGCTGAAATATCTTGACCCACTTAGCTTTGCCTCACAATCTTCTATATTAGGAAAAGGAAAACGGGCCCTAACTATAGCCTTACACAAATTCCGTGGATCAAGGCACAGTCTTATTCTACCGCTTGGTTTTGATACCAAAACAACAGAATTAACCCATTCTGTCGGTTCATCAATTTTAGCAATAACTCCCAATTTCTCTATCCTATCTAACTCATCTTTCAATGCACAATGTAGCTCATACGGAATTTTCCTTGGTACATCAACAATAGGTTTAACATTATCCCTCAACACCAATCTAATTTTATTCCCCAACATACCTAAGGCATTAAAAGTATCTGAATATTTTTTAAGTATGCTTTCAAATGACAACGTGTTAATATTCTTTATTAAATCCATTTGCCTTGCCAGTTCTAAACCAATAATATTTTACATTTTAAAATTACAATATAAAAAGTACTAATAAAAATTTTATTATTAAAATCTGATTTAATATTAACTTTACCCTTTACTGGAAGTTTTTCTCCACTAAATATGAGTATATTGGTTTTAATTAACTGTAGATTTTTACCGCCTAGACGCAATTCTTTAGCGCTTTGTTCCGATAATATGTTTGTGTCAGAACCCGTGTCTACTTGGAATTCGACACTCTTATTATTTATTTTAACTAGTATAACGCCATCCTCTTTTGCTAGTTGGTTGTTGTTGATGATATGTAAGTTTCTAATTTGTTCTTTAATTCTTTAATTAGATTTTCATAAGACTTTAAATTATTATTTTTAAGCGATTGTGATCCAACAGGTCTTCAGGTTCAGCTTCTTCGCAAGCCATATTTTTTACTTATTTTGACTTGCAGTTTTTGTTTTGCTTGTGTTTGTAGAAGCACATTTTTGCAAAATGTCCTCTTTTTCCACATACATGGCTATTTTCGTTAAGTGCTGGACATTTTGTTTTATGTGTTTGTCCACATTTATTGCAATTGACTACTGTGATTGGCTTGTAATAACTTAGATACATTTTCTTTTGGAGCTCCAATATTTCCGGCAATTTCCACCGCTTTATCCAATTCTATTTGCCTTCACTTAATAATCTCTCTTTTATGTGATGAAAATTATGTGACATACCACATATGAAAATATCTTTAATTCACAAAAAAGACTTAAATTCTTTAAAGCTGTAACGTAGGCTTCTAACTTTTCGCCTGTGGCTTGCTTTCTGGTAAAAAATTTGTGCCTTTCTATAGCTACGTTTAATTTTGGTACAAAATATGTATCGAAATGGTTTATCTAAACATCATACTCTACAGAGTCATAGTCTACATTAAAATAATTGGCAATACACTCTGAACCCATGTAGTGCAACAATAATGCAACTTCTCTTTTATCCTTTTCAGCCTCCAGATTTGTTGCTCGAAGAAATATTTTAAATTGAGCTTTCCAGTTATTCCACTCGTTGGCAATATGTGTGGCTTTAAGGTTAACTTTTTCAATGCCGCCCTTTTGAAATTCGAAGATTTTGTACTTTTTTTTATTTATTTATTATTATTACACGACTTTATATTTTTCAATTTTACTTAATATAGTTACACCTGACACCATGTAGTAAGTACTCTTGTTTTAGACAAACGACTTCTTTGACTCTCATTTATTGAGTGACCCGTATATTTCATTTCATTATAGTTTTTCTTGGTTACGGGTACATCTTATAAACTATTGTCAGTGCCTACCCTGAATATAATAATTGTACAACACACCTTCTTCCAAATTTCGATTTTCTAACGTTGTTATCGTCTTTTACCAGACTTTTCTTGGTCCATCGTTATAGTGTAACATTATTTTGGTCTCATCACAGAGCATTACGTCGTCCCAATAAGACATAGGTTGCAAAATGTTGGTCATAGCAAATGGAAAACGCCTTTATTTCTTTACTGCAGAAAATAGTGTTTTTACGGGCTGTTTTTCAACAAGATCTGCCGAGCAGTTTCGTTGAAAACAACAACAAATTATTTTCTAAGCTCCTTCGAAGAGTCTTTGTTGAAATTTTTGGGATCTTGATAACTTTTCTTATAAGTAAGCTCTCCGTGTGATTGTTAAATTTAGTCGTGGAACCACCTCCACGTTTTAGTTCTAACCTATCCTCTTTTTCACCATAATTAATCATATTTTAAATGGATATTCTTGATACCGAAAATCACTCTGACAGCTCCTGAGCTCTTGTGCCCAAACAGTGATTGTAATAAATTAGTTGAATTACATTGTACGATAAACTTTTCCCTGGCATTGTTTTTAACTCTTTATAACATGCCTGCACTACAAAAAATTGGGATACATGCTTTGGTACATTAGTATACATGATTTTTGAAAATATAAAGAATGGATGGATGGATGTATATCAAAAGTAACGGTATTATACCGCTAATTATCTTATGTTTACAAATAAGACAAAGACAACTATATTTTGAAAAGAGTTTTTTGACAATGAAGTATTTGAGTGTTAATGGTTTTTAATAATTATTTATTTTTTTTTTTTTTGATCAAAATGAATTTTTTCTGTTGTAAATCTCTGTAAATATTATTAATAATATGAATAAATTAAAAAATGTTTGTGGTTTAAAATAAAAATAACTTTTTTTAATGAAATAACACAAAAATTATAGATTTCTATAATGTGAAGACTCATTCCTGAGATACTGTTAATATATTCTTGCCAGTCGCAAAAAATCCATTATTAAATAATGTACCATAAAATTAAAATCTTTAATATATATGTATATGTATATTTTTTCTTCTTTTTTTTTTTTTTTTGTTAGAATTAAACAAAAATCCCGTTGAAGGATTTTCAGCTGGATTAATTGATGAAAACGATATATTTCGATGGGAAGTACTTATCATTGGACCTCCAGATACGCTTTAGTAAGTGTTCAAAAACAATTGATAAAAAATTTGTTAGAATATTTTTAATTTTTTATAATTTAAAATTCTTGTCAATTCTAGCGAGGGTGGATTTTTTAAAGCTCATTTATACTTCCCTAAAGAGTATCCACTGCGTCCTCCACGAATGAAGTTTGTTACAGAAATTTGGCATCCTAATATTGAGAAAAATGGCGATGTATGCATTTCGATTTTACATGAACCCGGCGATGATAAGTGGGGCTATGAAAAGGCTTCGGAACGTTGGTTACCAGTTCATACAGTTGAGACCATTTTGATATCAGTGATATCTATGCTCGCCGATCCGAACGATGAGTCTCCAGCTAACGTAGATGCTGCCAAGGAGTGGAGAGAAGCGTATCCAGACTTTAAAAGAAAAGTAGCACGTTGTGTTAGGAAGAGCCAAGAAGAATGCTCGTAGAACTCGCAGTCGCCTGTATTTGTATATTTATATTAAACAGTTTGATACCAACATAAAATATAATAATGAAACTTTGAAACTAAAAAAATTATAGGTCGTTCAACTTATGCTGCATTTGCAAAATAGCATCAAAATAAACTCTTTAAAAGCATTATTTATTTCTCTTAATTATGAAAAGAGTTTATCAATATTACCTTTGCCTAAACCAAGATTCCAAATTATGAAAAATACATTACCAGTTTAGGAAATATTCAATGACACCAATAAATCCGTTTTAAATGAAACCATATTTTTTTTCTTTATCACGCATAATACATATATTTTCAAAATCATAAAAAAAAGAACTATGTTACTGCTATCATTACAAATTAATATTAAATATCAACTTAAGCATTTACAAAAAAGAATTCAGGAATAAATCGCAAATAAAACATTACTACAATCCTATAATAACAATAATTTGGTTACTGTTTATCGACAATGGAATAGGATCGACATATTTGAATTTTGGCCGTTATAGAACGTTTGGAAAGGTCAAAGGTAAAAGAAATGTTAATTAGTAATGTAATTTTGTACTAAGTGCTAACAGATCTGTTTTAAAACGTTGGCGGAAACTGTGCGTCAATTTTCGACCTACACTTTTGCCTATCGTCCGTCAATGTGTTTCAATTTTCAATACTTTGCTTTCATTTATAATTAAAGTAATTTAACTGTGTTTAAAATGTCTATAAATCTACTGAGTAATAGATGATTTTGTTAACAAATTTTGAAATGAAACCGTGGCCAAATATTACGTATACAAAATGAGGCCATTATATCAATCATCCCGTCGGAATTTACAATGACTACTTAACATTTGTTTACACGCCTAAAAAATGACAGAAAGTAAAATTCATATCCAACCTTGCAAAGGCAGTTAAGAGATCGAGAGAGCTTTTCGTCCGATTAGCTTATTCTCTTTTCTGCTCCAACCATCCAACGAATTGTCAATACCATGTTGAAGACTAAAATATTTGATGGTCTGCAGCTCTTCACAAGTTACCTACTAAATGGAGAGGTCTCGACTTGACAAATCGTGTTCTCTTAAATAGTTTTATAAACAAGAAAGATAAAGGTCGTTCGTTACGGTAGTCTCCGCTTTCTAACCATGAATATTAGGATATTCAACCAGATAAAATAGCTTCATATTGGCTTCAGATTTTGGGCAAAGTTAACTTCGACAAGAGCTATTAACGGTGGGAAATAGTAATACCATTTTATCAGTCCGGTTTACACTTGAGCACCTATGAAGTTGTTTCGAAATTAGAACTGAAATCTTAAACAGATGGCAGGGTAAAAAGAGTAATTCTAACTGGTCAGGTGGAAATTAGGCTCAGAAGCCAGAAATTTTAATGGAGGCTGAAGAAGTGTTTTAAATTCAAGCCCATTACGTAGATGAGGAGAACAAATCACCAGAACATATACTTGAAGTCTGAGCGAAGTTATTACATGATAGAAGAAAATACATGGACAATAGGCATAGGGAGATATTCTTATTAATTTCGAACAGTATTATGTTTGTCAGGATTAGGGAAGATATTACAGGGGTAATTATAATATTGTTTTACTTCCATTTTGTTACAAAAATCAATTGATTTATTGGAAACCTTGTTGTATTTTATGAAAAAATCGATAACGTCGATACTTCTTGCGATGCATTGCATCGAAAAAATATTGATGTTGTATTTTAATATCCATCATTACAGTGGGTCGATTCTCGCTTGATGCACAATTGTCAGACAGGGTGCTTAAGATATCAATCGCAAATCAATTGCGTCAGTCTAATACCACATTTCCTTTCTTGGTCAAACGGAGATTTGTTGTTGCACGAAGGTCTCTGAAGATGGCATACATACATACACCAGAGATCAGCAATAAGTATTTAAAAAGACGAGTAGAATCGAATCGTACTCATAATTTCTGATACTTATTTTAATATCATGGATCCTCTACTCATATTCAAAGTTTGAAGTATTTATTATATTCATACTAAACAAAACGTATGATGTTCTCGACTTCGACTCTGCTTAACTCAACATATACAAGAATCGCAAAATAAATATGATTCGCGTACGAACATTAAAATAATTAAATGTTGTCTTTGTGCCGATATCTGATTATAAGTATTTTTCTAAAGTTGTGAATTTACGTAAATGTGTATGCTTATGAATCAAAAATATGTATGTATATCGAATTGTATGAGTTCGATGTTAACATAGTATGCATACCTAATGCAATCTGTATTTACAAATCAATGTGTAGTGAGTATGAATGAGAGTAGTTAAATCTAAATGTTGCCGACAAATATGTCCTTAAAATTTCATGAGTCATTATGAATCGCGAAAAAACGATTCATTATTAATCTCTGATTTACACTACTAATCATATGACGTTGTCCCAATTAACATCCAATCGGGATCGAGAACCGCCCTAAAATGTAAAATGTGTAAGTATGGAACAGTACGCATTTTAGGGGTACTTTAAGACATCAAGGAGTGATTAGGATTGAGAAAACAAATATTCTGACTAATAGAGCTAAAGTTTTACACACCATAAGTTTGTATAACTTAATGTCTTTCCATGCATTGATGATCATTCTGAGAAAGTGATAGAAACGTCAAATCGATCATTGTGGAAAGAAGGCGGTTTGAATACATTTATTAATACTCCCTATTACAAGGGCTCCTGAACCGTATTGTTGTGGTGGAAAATAATGCCCATCTTTCATTCGTGAAGACATTGAAGCGATATACCAATTTTTACTTCATTGCTCAGTTTTTGTAAGCTTGAGATATTTCTCGTCTAAGAGGAGGGGACTAGAAGAAGTTAAGGCAGTTTGTACAAGCATCCAATAGAAAGTATTGCTGGTTTTCCTCAATGATGAGCGTGCAACAAGCCTGAATGAAGGTTTGTATTACAAACACAATAGACGCAACAAACAACAGCGCGGTAACAAACAACGATTCTGCTGCTTTGCATTTAGACTAATTTCTATTTTTGCTGTGATTATATGGTTCATGTCTGTGATGTAAAAGAATAAAGAAACAGTCGTTACAACTGTTTGGTGATGCCACATATTTATATATTTTTATGTTTATGTATTTTTGGAGTAATCGATTGCTTAAAAATATGGCATCAATGCAGTGCAATTTTAATTGTAGACGTATATGTACGCACAACGAAATTGATATAAAATCACATCGTTTTATTGAAAAAACGCGTATTGCTGCAAATTAATATTATTTGATTTTTTATTAATTAATAGGATCTCTAATTCGCTTAAATGCATAATATATAAATAAGTATGTGAAATTATAAATATGATCTCATTTAAAATGTATTCTTTTAGTTTTAGTTAGGGTGAAATTCTTTTTTGTTTCTTTTTTGGATTTATTTGTTTGATTTTAGTTTATAGTCAATAAAACCGTTTTAAAGCAAATTTATTTATTTTTATTAAAATTTTTTACATTCATAAACGCCAACAATTTGTTAAACGTCAACAACCGCGGTTTTAATTAGTTAACGTTTTCACGAGTGCACTGTAATTTACTATGTCACAATTTCGTACTTAAATTAATTTTGCACATATACACCCAACTCTCTTTTTACACGGTTGAAAAAAAATTTTTTTGTAAAAAATTTTGAATTTAGTACGGTTTCAAAATCACTGCCCGACAGTTCAAAATTCTATTACCGGACGAAAGTTAACATTGAATAATTTGATGGATATCTACAGTGATACGAGATATGACTTTAGTTGAGTTTCTCGCAAACAATCGCGCTTTTTATCAAGTAGCGACGTATAATTATGTAGCTATGTGAATATTTTTTTTTTATTACTATTCTAATTTTTCTGATCTTTGTTCTGGATTAACAGATTTCTTTTGCTTTTTGCTTGCTCTACCAAGTTTTAATGCTCAATAAAATACGATATGAACTTACAATTTGTATGCATTTCTGAAATTTTATAGTCTTCAAAATTTTTACACGTTTTTTGGAAGTAAATATAGTTCCTTTTTTTATCTTACGCGGTTTTCAGATGACATGGAACGTATCCCCCATTTTACTATAAGAAACGCTTCTTTTTTTACACGGATTTCTGAGGAACGTATCTTCCGTGTAAAAAAAGAGTTGGGTGTACAATATATAAACAGTGAAATGAAAACATAACAAAATGTTATAAAAATAATGGGAACGCAAGTTTTAAATCAGAAAACAATCAATTTTATAGTGTGAGTAAAACTCAAACTATTGTATTCAGCAGTTCCGTTTGATATTTGACGATTAAAAAATTTTACATTTATAAAATTTCCCAAGGATACAATTTACAAGATATTTTCCTTTTTGAAACATATTGATGTCAGCTGTTACCATTTTTGACCATATTCATTACTATGTGTTTCTAGATTATTGTCAAGGACAAGGAAATTATTTTCATATACTCCGTCCTACTGAAAGGCTTTTAACTAACATACATTTGATTGTGGGAAGAATTTATGTATGATTTTATAAACGCAACGTTAACCAATCCATAAAATATTTTTATGGACTGTGTAATATAAAATTGTAATGTACATAACAATTTGAAAGGATAATCATACCAAAATATGGTAGTTCTTGCAGACGTGTTCTCGAATACTTTATTCATACTCTAGCTCACTTACAGTCGTAGAACATTCTGTAATAATGCAGAAATTATTTCCAAACTAAGCTTACATGCAATTAATATTAAAAATATTTTAAATTAAAGTTCGTAGAGTAATTAAAATTTGCTAAATAAATATGAAATAACAAAACCTACACAATGCACTGCATGAGTAGGGGCTATCCCCTGAGAGCTGGTTTAAAAAAAAAAAATTCACGAGATTGATGGTCGTCATCAGGTAGTATTTATAGAAGGAGGTCGATTGTATAATACGGGCTTAAGACTTGATCTTCGGGTGAAAACAACCACCATAAGCAACTCACGATGTTATTTGAATAAACATCGTTGAATAAACAAGTTGATCGTTTGCTTCATACGCTTCGATTTTACAACCACCTTTACTTATAACTTGTTTCTGTAGCATCATGTTACAAGTACAAATTGCAGTTGTTCCACTTTTCCGAATGGATAATTTTCAGTAAAATATCACAACAGTTATTACTCTTTATGATTACTTTTACTGTCAGGAAAATTAATTTTGGTTTTTAAAGAACTAAATTTTCTCTTTACTTTCCAATTTCCTTTAGCATGGTTAAACTAGATAAACTTTAATTGAATTCCAAAAATTCAAATTATATATTGTATATTGATAACAATAAGAAAATAAGACAATAAGAAAATATTTCAATCAGATGAAAAGACAAAGTATGAATGTTTGCTATTATAAAATTACTCAATAATTTTGATTTTTGTGTGTAAAAACAACGAAGTAGGAGTTGTTGGATGTAACTCTGCAGTTACTTGTACAAATATTTCCACCATTTTACTCATTAATATAAAGAAGAAATTCCATTTTTATGTTTAATAATTGGAAAAAAAAAATTTTAAAAGAATCACTTTTTATAGTTAAATCGCAAATTAATTATATATGTACATATTTTTTGTTCAAGTTTTTAGTGTTTTTTTCTTAATTTAGCGTGTTTTGGAATTTAGCTTACCATCACTTGAGTTCACGCCACCAAATAAACAACACACATATCCGTCTTTGGTTAGATTTGGATGTTAAATCAGGGATGGAAAAGTTGGTACAATTGTACTTTTTTTAGCACTATTTGGAAGTCAAAAACACCATAGCACCTCAATGACTTATTTAGCACTATTGAAAAATGTTCTCTACTTTATTACATCACTCAAATATTTTGTCTCATCAGTGTATAAGTTTTTTTTTTTTATAAAAGTTATAAAAGGAATATTATCCGTTCCACATTCACTTGCAAATGTAGAAAGGATATTTTCATACCAAAATTTAATAAAAATCAAAGGGACAAATGGACTGTTCCCTTTGACTGTCTCTAATTTAATCCAAACTAGGGATTTATTGAAGTCATTTAATTAGTGTTACTACAATTTTGAAATAACAAATAGTTTGCTGGTACAAAATTTATCATAAATAGTGATTTAAAATTTAGATCTCATAAACTTTTTTATTCCTTTTTATAGTTAAGTATTAAAGTAAGTTGTTAAGTTTACCTATTATAAAGTGCTTTTCATAATTATAGCACCACCAGCATTTCAATAATAACAAACAATGAATTGTCTTCAGGTCAGGTTCTCTGATGAAAAAAGGTGGAATTTAGATAGACCAGATGGCTATCGATACTACTGTCGTGACCTTAGAAATTAAAATTTTGGCGATATAGTCTATTGCTGGGGGGTTATTTCTTTAAGTGGTTGCCTCGAATTTCAGTTTCCATCTACGCTAATGTATAGTACAGAGTACTTTACTGTTCTTTGCTGTAGTTTGCTGTCTTTCTAGAGAGAAAATAATGAAAAATATATTTTACAACAGGACAATGCCATGTCAGCAGACAGAGGATGGAATGGTTCCGTAAACAATCTATTGAGGTTTCATCTTGGCCAGCTTGCTGTCTTGATATGAATATTATTGAGAACGTTTTCCCACACGAATTCCCCATTCTTGTCTGAAGATTATATTCAAAATAACAGACAATTTACCAGTACTGAAAATAGACGGAGCAATATTAAATAATCTTTATAAGTATATCAAAGGCTGAATATTTACTTTAATAAGGGGTATTTATTAAGTTTTACGTATAAATATTTTTCGTAAATAAAGCTTCTTATGGAACAAAAATAAGACTAGTGCTATAATTTTGCAAAAACTAAAAACTTTAATTTTTATACTGAAGACAAAACTGCGCTAACAATTAATACTACACACAATGAAATGAATTGTCATTTATATTTTTATTAATTTATAATAAAAAAAGTTTAAAAACGAAAAAAATTGGATTTAGTACAATCGGTCTGAAAAAAGTACGATTTTAGTGAACGTTAGTACAATTTGTTAAGACCAATTTCCCATCCCTGTGTTAAATAAAAGCAGCAACATGTTCTCTTTAATTTTCAGTTTCGTTTAAAGCGAAGGTGAGTGAAGTTGAATAACGGAGTGTTTGATGAATGAAAGTTCGTTAAAGTTTACATGGAAAAAAGTTGTAATATGGTCATAAATATCAAAAAATCTCAGAAAGTTTGTAATTTCTTTAAGTGATTATTTAGTTAATACTGGTATATTGCCAATAATTTAGTTCTAGCTGAATTCGATGTGAGGAATTATCCTTAAAATGTATAAAAATCATGAAAATATTGGTTAGTAGTGCTTCACTTTGAGAATAGTATAACCGTTAGTTTTGAGAGAAAAAATGTGTGGAGTCAGATATGACCGCACATGTGAGTCAGGGTTACCGCTTAAAATTAAAAAAAAAAAAACTTATTTTCCTGACAAAAAGTAACATTTTCGAATACTTATTTCTTAATGTCTATATAAGCTAAAAAGAACAAATTGTATTAATAATAGAAAAAACACGTGAAATATTGTTTAGTTTTATGAAATAAAAAAAAAATGATGAATTTCAAAATATAAAACCAAATTTGCAAATTTTCGAAATACAACGGTAACACTGATATGTACGAGTACATAAGAGCAAATGAGTGATGAGAGTGATGTTATTATTGTTGACCATCAAAACTATTAAACATAAAAGTAAGAAGAAAAAAGGAAATAAAAAAATTATTAAACGATTGAGAAAAATTAATAATCAGCAATATTTTGCAACAAACAAATTACAATAAAATGTGTTGCATACGGAAATCATATTGTTTTTCAAAAATGTGCTAAAGTAAATGTTTACGAATTGTCAAAAAATAGAATGAGTGAAGAAACACTATTAAGTTAACACCAAAACAAAGATGACTACAAATAAAAAATATTTGCTAAATAAAATATAAATATTAAATCGATAGTCCACTAACTGTTGTTTATATACATATTTACAACATATACATGCATACATACGTTTACATTTATGTATGTGCTTATGCGTATCTACGTTCATATATAGAGATTTGTTTATGTGTAGATATATAAATAGTGACAAATAGCAAATGAATGTACGAACATAAATAAATGAAATAATTGTGATTGAGCTATATAAAAATGCTGTCGGATGCTGTATAAATTTAAATACAAATGAAAGTGAATAAACAAATGACCTAAAGAAGAAAAATAACGAAATATTAACAATAAAAAATTATTTTAAATATATTGTTGATTTCCAATTGCCATCATATGGCAATATGATGCAGGTAGAATTGATTCTCAGTTCTCCGATTAATTCTTCTAAACAACTTGCTTTAAAAAAGGAAAGAATTGCCACGAGGACAATATCTAAACCCTATACTGTATAAATACAAAAATGCTGTATATATTAACTTATACGTGCATGTCGTATAATATTGCGTATTTGCTAGTGTTTTTTTTTTTTTTTTTGTTAATCTGAGATGCAATGGAAGTTTTTTGTGTTTAAATTAATTGCGCATTGTCTACATATGTACATAGCGTTTTTCAGGAATACTATGTTTCGATACAACAAAAATTGTTTTATTGTTTATATAACGTGGTGTTCACATTAACGCGTTATCATTTGTATCAACTGTTAAAAAAAGAACATAATAGCAGACTTCTTGGCAAGGTCAGAAGGTCTACAGTTATTCATATCAACAGCGCTCTGTGTACCACTCCTACAAAAGCCTTGTTCGCAATGCTTAACTATCTACCCATTGCGATTCTTGTTAAATAAGCAGCCAAACTCGTAGGCGCATCATTCGTTCTGCATATTCCTCTACATGCATATACATGATTGGCCGTTACAACCCTTTAGTTAGGACTATGGCCTAGCTTCTCAATACCACTCACTTACTGTCGACTTTGAACTACAGATTTTTTGATAAACTTTTTCATGGCAATTTTATTTACTGTCACAGTTTTTGCCAGAAATCTGCTAAGAGGATGTTTTAATGTCTGGTCGAGGATTTGAATCCCGGCTTCGCATCTAATAAGCTGGCACACTACCTACTAGACCACGACGACTTCCTCTACTTTGGAGTTTAATCCTCCAGTCCTGTTGGCCGTCGATTAATTCCCTGCAGGGTGTTGTTTGGACAGAATACTTATGGTGTTTTCTACGACCATCTATGACGAAGATGAATCTCTTTCGATTTATGCAGGGCATAAAATGCAATGCGCTCCACCATTGGCAAGTGCGAATTATGGATTGTAATGACCAACTATTATGTAAATTTTTGTTATTTAGTACAGAATTTTTAAAACACTTTATTGACGATAACATTCTCATTCTTTGTTCGTTAAAATGTACGAATATATATAAATTATAACACTGTTAACGCAAACAAGATTTAAAAGTTATTGTTTCAAAATTTAAAACTTAAAACATTTTTACTAATTAAAAATATTTGTTTGACATTTAGGAGATCATTTGGAAGAACGCATTAGTGCCTAGGCAGCATAAAGAAATTTCTATTAAAACTTTTAAATTTTCATGTTGGACATGTTCTACTAATGTTGAAAGATTTCAAAATTAAAATTGTCATTAAAAACAATATTGTTACGAAAATGGAAATTGTGTTATTAAAATGATAAACAAAAGCTCTAAAAACAAAACAATAGACTTGTTTACATGATCGACGAATAAACAAAATTTACCAACAACATCAATATCAAAAAGGGGGATAAAGAAGTAAACAATCAACAACAAAGTGCAGTATAAAAAGCCACTAAACAGTAAACAAGCAACAACAACACTGCAACCAACTTGTTTATATTTGTAGAGATTTCGCTAAGGCAAAGACGTTCTCCTTCAAGTGCATTCATGAGACTACTTACTCTGCAAGACAAAGCAGACAAATAGTAATCAGTAAGAATTCGGTCAGTCTTGTGTGAAGACACGTTGCGTGTGAAGAGAATAATTGTGATTTGAAGATCTCCGAATTAACAATTGTTATTGCGTAGGCGGAAGATTCTGAAAGAAGAATAATAATTGAAGCAAATTATTATTGTTTTGGTTAAATCGTGAAAGGTGGCATACGCAATTGTGCGAACAATAAAGAATTGTTTAAAACTAAACACAAATTTATTTTTAGTTTACTTGCAATCTACGAAGTCATATTTTTAACGTTTTTAAAAGGGTAAAAACGTAACAATATTCATATGACAACAAATATTTTAATTTTTGTTGTTTCATTTTACACTTTTCCGTTATTATTCTTTCCATCTTGCTTGCGTTAACAAAAAAAATTGCTTCTTTATTGGAATTTATTTACATTTTACAAGCAAAATGTAGAAAAATATATTCAATTAATAATGTTAAGAAAGTGTTTTGATTTTCGATTTGATTTAGTGCAGGCAACATTGACGTTTCTGACCTATTTGCACTTATTGAACCAATAATCTTTTTTATATGCCCTATTTTTCCCTATCTTTTAACTCTGTGTGAGTTTTAAAATGCATTGCTGCCCATAACTTTTCAATAATGTTCAGTACTGATCTCTTAGATAAAGTAGTGTATACTTAATCACAATTCAAAATACAGCCAAAAAGGAGAATTATTTTATCACATTTATTAAAAAATTCTATTTAGAATTCACTTAAGAATTTATTTTGTGCTTACACATTTTAATTAATTAAATATGTCGTAAGAAATAAAATAATTAGTACATGCGCCGAAAAATTTCTTTCTATTGGATTTATATGTAAAGTATCATTTGAGTTTCCTAAGAAGCACGTAATCATAGCAAACTGTTTGCCTTGTTTTGAAAACATCTCAAAATATGGGGCGCGATTCTTTGAATTGCAAAGTTCCTTTTCATACAGCTCGCTTCTGTCGCTATTTACGTAATCTTTAATATTCCAACGTAGACTGAACAAATATGAAATAGGTAAAAGTAAGAAAATCCAACAACAGAAGAAAATAATGTCCGACTTATTAAACCTATGTCGCAAGGTATAATTTTAAAAATTGGGTACGCAATGTAAGACATGTTTTAGAAGGAATGAGACTGTTCACAAACAAACTGATGCGTTATTTTGACAGGTGATAGGGTTATATTGTCGCTAAACCTCAGACAAAAGTGAATAGAAAAATGCATGGGAATAGGGTCAAGTGCAATTCTTATCTGAGAGGATGTTCTACTAAATATAAGGGATTATATTTGAATATATTCGACCATCGAATTTTAAATTAATGTCTGAGCTCATTTTGGGGTCATCAGAAATTTTTTCATTCACAATTTTTTGATAGAATAGAAATAAATTAATAAAAAAAAATAATAAAATTGGTAAAATACGCCGGGGTTTCTACACTTTTGCTTTGCACCGTATTTAAATATGAGCTTACTAACCCTATGCATTGTAAATGTGCTTAGCAACTTGCGTTTAATTAGTCTGCCAATTTATGAGCTGCAGAAAGTAACCGTATGTGTAGTGGGTAGACATTTCCGCTGGTTTTTGTTAAATTGAAAAAGAGATTATGGAATTGTTTAATACTATGTTCACATATGCACTTTTATTGAGTGAATATTTGGTTTATTGATTACAATATTTTAACGTTTAGACATAACAATATACGCAGTTCAGCTGCTTATTCAATATTCATTTGACAGCTGGTAAACAAAGCAGCTGGTTGTTCCAACAATATTTTTTTTTGTTTTGTTCGTTGTTTTTTTTGTTTGTCTTTGTTGATATTTGATATTTGTAATATGCTCACTGAACGTACTTATGAGAGTGCTGTATTTCAAATTTTAATTAATATTATAACAATTTATGAATTTATTGAACAATAATTAATTGACATTTTATATGAAATATTGAGATCAATAATGCCGTTTAGTGCATTTCTGAACATAGTAAAAACGAATAAAAATTAGCGTAACAAAGTCTACATTCACCGGTGTGTGTAGAATTTTTTCTTTGGCTGTATGTAGTTTTTTTATTCGCACTCTGAATTTTTCTTGTGTTCTGCTACAAGTGTTTATTAGAATGCCTATATGATGAAAATCAATAAATAGAAAATTTTGTAAATAGAAAGATGATATAAAAATAATTATTATAAAATGCTAAATCAACTAATTTTTGCTATATCCAAACATTTTCTTGACAGACTGACGATGATCGTGGAATTGTTACTGTATTATATTCAAAAATTATAAGTACGTATTCTAAGGTCAGCTCTTTTGATAATCCCGGTTGAAATACAAGATTATCACTGAATTTTTGTGAAATTCCATATGTGAAGCAAGTCTAAATAAAAATTGAGTGTTGTGTGGGTATAGAGAGGTATTAGTTTCATTTTATTTCTTTCTTCAAGAGTTAACACGTTCCCTGCCAAGCTGTTTATGAGAAGGTGTCATTTTTAGGCCACGTGTACCATTTTCGGTACACGATACTTGCAGTCGTTTCTTTTTACTGGTCTATTATTACAGATTTGTAATTCATGGTGCAATCCCCTTCAGAAAATATGTACATCGTTATTTTCATTGCATAAATATGAAATCAGTAATTTTCTATATTTTAAATAGTGAAATTCAAATATTGTTTCTTATATTATATAAAATAGATGCATAAACATCTGTCGTATTCAATAATAGTTCAAAAGTGCGCCGATAACTAATTACCATGCCACATGTACCGCTATTGGTACATTACTCTAGAATTGTTCTAAACATCGTTACGTTAAATAAAACAGTCCTACCAATAATAAAATCTGGATTATAACCATTTTAAATTAAAAAATTGAGCTTGGCGTAGAAATGAGGTTTAGTGTGCACCGAAAACGGTACACATGGCAGCCAACGTATTAACACAGTTTATTTCTTTTAATTAGATTAATTTGTAATTAAGTTACACAAATACCTACACAATACATACATAAACTATAATTTTTAAACATAATTTTTTTCTTGTATTGACGATAATTATATATAGTTTTTCCGTTTAATGCCCTGATTAACCAAGCGTAGAGGTCGCAATGTACGTTACCGTAAAAACGTTTGTGTAGTATAGTAACGGTAAAAACGTTACATCTGTCAACGAAGAATGTAAATGAAAACGATACCGAACACAAAGCAAAACACACACATGAATACAACTCAATGCAAAGAAATTAATTTACAGACATTTGCATGCAGTCAGCTGTTCAGAACTGTAACGAGTGTTGTTAAGATAAAGCAAAATTAAAAAAGTATCAATTGGGTCTTAATTGGAAAAAGTTATATTTGCTTTTTAAATTTTAAGAGTAGTTTTGAACAATTACGGATAAGCTACAGTTTCGGAACGTCCGCGGATCGATATTCCGATAGATATAAATGTGTCCAATGGGCTTAACTTATCAGCACTTTGCTTCATATTTTGTTTTAAAATGCTCAAATATTAGATTAAATCCATTTTACTTTCTATATAATGAACATGCCCTACTTCTGCACTGGAAAAAGTACCGACACTCCCCCTTGCTAGAAAAAAGCATGAGTGTCGTTAGGCAAAAATTAAGTATTTGTCTTGATACATTCAATTTCTTGAGATTTAACAATATAAAAGTAATTTTTATTTTTATTTTTTTTTTAAATTAGGCGTAGTTAAAAAAAAACACTGAACATTTTACATTAGGTTATTTAGACAGTCTATGTAACTATTGACTTTTTTGGTGAGATTTAAGAAGGGATCCAAAGTTTTTTTTTAAAGAAAATTTCGGTGGAGACAGTCTCTTCGTACGGATAGCTATTTCGGCTAATATTACTGTCCTAAGCTGCAGTTACAGCAATTTTGAGGAAAAATTATTAAAAAAAAAATTGTGTTCCAATAGAACAATGTCCTAATTCATGTCAGCAGTCGGAATATAGAATAGTCTCGATACTAATTTCTTATTTTCTTAGGGCCACCTTTTGTCCTTGATTAAAGGGTCTACACTAGTGATGCCAAACGGGATCGATTTTTAAAAATCCCGGGATTCGGGAAATTTCGGGATCCAAAAATCCGGAAAAATCACGGGAAAAATTGGCATTTTCTCTTAATAATAAAAAGATTTCGTTAACAAAATCATTTGTATTCTAATTGTATATTAAAAAATTATATATCATTAAAAATAAAATATAAAAACAGCAAGACAAAATGTAGCAAAAAAGCGTAAGTTAACAAAAATATAAATTATTCATACATATACAAATGCATTAGTTTTAAGAAAATTATTTGTATTCCAACAAAAAGATTACAGCATCTAACATGTGATCTGATAGACTTGAACGAATTTTGTTGTCAACATACGCTGCCGTTGAAAAACACTTCTCGCAATCAACATTTGTTGATAAAATAGTTCCAAGATAGCTGTATGCAGCTTGTAGATTTCTACCTCTCCAACCTCCTGATGTAAATAAATCTATTTCCTTGGACAGCTAAGTATCTAAATCAGTTACCCTATTAATTCGTTTTATAGGGCTTTTGTATTTTTCGATGCCATCAAATAATTTTTTATCACAGGAAGTAGGATTTTCCTCATCTGAGATGCTATTATTGAAGTCAAGTGATATAGAATTTTTTTCAGGACCTTTTGTAGGGTCAAAATACATATGAATTCACAATCCCGAAAGTCCCGGATTTCCCGATTGGCATCCCTAGTCTACACCAATAGCAAACAATTGCAAATTACAGGATTAAAATAATTGATATGAAAGGTAGATAATAGTATGAAAGGTAGAAAATTTTACTTGAGTAGCTTTTAAACAACACTTATTATTAAGTTATAGAATTAAATTTTAAAAATTATGTATTTATTTTGAATACTTGAGAATAGTGGCATAATTATGCAAAACCCACAAATATAAACTTTTGGTGATAAAACACTATCAGCAATTTTACAGCAATTTTCACCAAATTTAAATAATTTTTCTCTATTATAGCAAATTATTTACGAGATTGTAAGTGTAAATTCTTAAATATGGGTGTGGTGTTATAATTATGAGAAGCATTTTATGTACATAGTAAATATTACTGATAACAATTATATAGAAACTGATCACATCCAAATCAGTCAAAGTCCATTCCTTTCTTTAATCGCATCGTACAAGTAATGTAATCGGACATGTTAAATAAGAATATAATTACAACTTACTACCGATTAACTATAGTGTTTCTTTTGCCAAGCTTGGTAATCCCAAAGGATGTTAATAGTTATAAAAGATTTAATGCAAATGAAATTCCCTTTTTGTCGTCATCGAAATTTGATACTGAAGTGCGTAAAAGCAATGAAAGTGACTCCATCATAAATACCACATTAAGCCGACCACATACACTGGCCGAAACACTACGACTCGCTTTTGTTGAATTTGAAGTTTTATTTGAAAATATAGTGGACATTATTGGCAAGAATGTACCGAAAATATCCCGAGATGCAGAAATTTTCTTGACTAAATTATCAAACCACACAATAGATATTTTGAATACACTGAGCAATGAAATTGTAAACGAAGATAATAGAGTTTTCGGCGAAATGATTTTAATTATTAAACGTCAATTGGAGTCTGTGAAGTATGAGTTTGAAAATTTAGCCATCAGTGCTGACAAACACTTTAATTGGGCAGTTGCGCAGCTCAATCAGACCCTTATAAATAACACAGAAGAGTATGACTGGTGGACAGCATACATTAAAAACCAGCTTCGATCATTCAACGATACAAAAATTTATCAGGACGGATGTAAAGTCGTTGACGAATTCATTTACAACAGCACGAAAGAATTACAGAATTGTTGTAAGATTACAATAACCCCGATACGATCACTGTGTAATTCGACCACATCACTGATTAATGAAGCTTTACACATTATTGTAGATGTTATTGATCGGATGCAATCATGTCTAGAAGAAAAAACTTCTTATTTAAATTACTTATTACCATGCATTCATCTAGCCTATGATGAAATGAGCAATTTAATTTCCCGAGCAGTACAAATGACTCACTTAGTAAATAATATGTTGCCAATGAAAATTATTTTTACTGAAAGTTGTTTTGCCATTGTGAGGGTGGATATGAAAGTCCGACGTAATAGCATAGAATCAAGTATATTAGAAAATAATTAAATTGATTTAAAATAAAATGATTAATTAAAAAAGTAAAAAATAAAATTATATATATACATATATAAGTTTTCTTTTATTATCCAACATAAATATTGTAGACTTGGTGAATATTGTTATCTCGTTATATCTCTCTCTAACTTATTTAAATAAATTTAAAATCAAACTTAAGCTTGTTATTCGATTATTAGGTGTTGTTGATTTCTAAGAGATTTGGGTTTATTGGGTTCGTTGAGTTGTTTCTGATCTAGACCGAAGCTGATTTAGAACTGCCCTTGTCTCCATTGAAAGCTTTCTCTAGTTGCTGCCAATGTTTTGAGTATTGGCTATTGAGGTGGAGATAATAAAAATGTGTTACTTTATATTGTGTGACTCTGGTTGGTACATAGAGCATCAAAAGTGCGAGAAAAGTGAATAAGAATTGCCGAATAAATTTCCAAAAATGAAAACTTTTATTTATTACTTATAGAAGTATATTTTTTATAATAGAAAATTTAAAATTATACTCGGTGTTGACTCGCCGTGGTCTAGTGGGTAGTGTGTTGGCTTATAAAACAAAAAGGCCCGGGTTCGTATCCCAGGTAAGACATCAAAACGAAAAAATATTTCTCGGCGACTTCCTATCAGCAGATTTCTGGCAAAAACTCTGAGAGTGAAAATTGCCATGAAAAGCTTCTCAAAAATCTGTCGTTCGGAGTCGACTTTAAACTGTAGGTCCCGCCACTCATGTATAAAATTAACGCACACAACATAAGTGGTGTGAGAAGCTAGGTTATAATCCTGACTGAAGAGTTGTAATGGCCAATTATGTATGTATGTTGACTCACTTATTGCGCTCAGTGTATAGTAAGTGATCAGCATTGATCACCTTTACTTGAAGAATCATATGCCACAGTTCTAATGTTATTGGCTATTCAATCTTATTTTTGCATTATATACGAATGTAACTGTTGCCGTATTCACACAGAATATTGAACAGAATACGAATTAAGCCTTTATCTATACCTATCTTTTCTATTTGTTCTCTAAGTTTAGTGAAGTCGCCGTAGTCTAGTAAGTAGTGTGTTGGCTTATTAGGCGAAAGGCCCGATCAGTTCAGAGTGAATTCAGTCAGCCTTGCGTGCAGTTGCGTATGAAGTAAAAAGTCGCGATGTGAAGACTAGTTGCGTCTGTAGTAAAGTTCACCGAAGAGTTGTTAGTGTTTACGCGAGCAGAAGTGTTGTGCTTACAAAAGAACAGTGAATAACGAACAAGTGCTGTTGCTTATAAAAAGGTTATAAGCAGTGAAGAGTATCGAACGAGCACATATTGTTATAGTTATTTCTGCAGATTTCTGGCAAAGACTCTGAGAGTAAAAATTGCCATGAAAAGCTTCTCAAAAATCTGTCGTTCGGAGTCGATTTAAAATTGTAGGTCCCGCCACTCATGTATAAAAATTAACGCACACAACATAAGTGGTGTGAGAAGCTAGGTCGTAATCCTGACTGAAGGGCTGTAATGGCCAATTATGTATATATGTGTGTATTGTTGTTTACTTTCTATGAGTTTGAGCAGTGAGATATAAAAGTAGTGTGAATAATAAAGAGTTTCATTAAAATAAACACATATTTGTTTTTACTTGGTTTGCAATCAACGAACTCATATTTAAACGTTTTTAAAAAGGCAAAAACGTAACAATATGTATGTAAGTTCTCTTCGACGATGGTGGCAGTTGATTATTTTCATTTAAGTGATCGAATGACATCGAGTGAAAAACTTTTTTTTTATTTCTATGAATTCTCTTAAATGTTGAGTAGTTTGATTTATTTGTTCATTATAAAAAATTATATTTAAAATCATTTATATGTACATATGTATGTTAGAACGTGGTTTTTCTTAAATTTTGTTTTAATTAGGAAAATTGAAGCACTTTTTAAGATCATACGGCATTTGAGTATGAGGAAAATCGTACGGCATGCAGTTATCATTCAATTCTTCTTGATAACGACGGTGACGGCGAGTGCGATTGATGCTTACGCGACCCTTTTTAATTTTTATGTCAAAATATTGCTGTAGTTCTTCTAGTTTAGTAAAAAGGGGTTCAAAATCGTGTTCAGGTTTACGTAAAAATTGACATCTCATTTCATAATTACCAAAAATGAAACAATTGTATAGACGTTGTATACGAAATTCAAGCTGGCGCATAATATATTTTGTAGACGTTTCTGTTGTGGCATAAACATCATAAACAATGTTAAGTTTTTTGTCGTCTGCACATCTAAAGATTTGGGCCGACCAATGCTGTAGAAAATCCATGTAGGTACTGCAGCACCACTCATCGGATTTAAGCTTCCATGTCCGTAAAACATCCCTCTGAGTGTCAGCATAATTTAAAAATGTTCTCTGTATTGAACGCAAGGTGTCCACAATATATTCAAGAGCTTCATCAATTATTTCGGAAAACATGACGTGAAAAAACTCCATTTCTGCGAAATAATCCGTTAAGCGCATTTTTCCCGCTGTTGGCAGAAATCGTTGAGCCGATGGCACTTGCCTCAACTTCAGCAGTAATGAATAACTTTCGTTCTTCGCCGTTTCGAAAAAATTTTCAGCTTTATGTGCGAAATGCCCAGCAGTGTCTGATGAATGTTCAAAGTAATATGCTAGATCATACAGTTTTTCTAATCGATATTGATAAAGTTCAATGTCAACTGGTTTGGACAACACGTCCGCATTAAGTATAGCTGACGTAGAGAGATTTATTTGCAAATTTTCAAGAAAATTATGCAGTAACGACTGTAAGTTGTTCTTGGCAGAGTCTCCAGATTCCAGAGCCGTATAAAAGTTCAATGAAACATGTTCGCCACTTATTAGGTGAGCTGGGGCACCCAAACGAATTGGCGGCCTTATAGAGTCGGCTGCAATGTATTCTCTGCTCAATTGAGTGAAAGTACAAATAACAAACATAGTCCAGTAATTTTGATAATACTTTTTCAACATTTCAATGCTTATTTGCCGAAGTAATGTCAAGTGTTTTATAAAATTTTTTTATATTAATTCTTTGTAATCTCTTGGCAGACAAAAATCAAACTAATGGTATTTTTGGTTGTATTCGATTTGGCCACCTTCGGAGCAATTATTCAGCAGTGTATTCTCAACGCTCAGAAGTTCTAAAAATAGAACTTTTCCGCTATCTGCTGTTTACACTAAGCAATCGTAATCTTTTGTTTGTATTTATATTTTAATTTGAATATTTTTTATGTGTCAGGTCTTCCAACAGGGACTTCTGAACTTTGTTAGTTGATAACGACCATCTTGTTGAAGCCAATCTGTCTAATTATTTGCCATTTTTTCAGTCTGTTTTGCCAAATTACACTGATCGCCACTATAATTTCTAATTTTCTATTATAAAAAATATACTTATAGCACAACAATAATTTTGCTTTTTGTTTTTGTTTTAACATTATATAAGTAATAAATAAACGTTTTTTATTTTTGGAAATTTATTCGGCTATTCTCATTTACTTTTCTCGCTATCCTAAGAAAATGAATTATTCCAGTCATTTCTATATTAATTCATGATGAATTCATAATATTTATTAAAAAATTCTTTAAAACAGTTAAAGTAAATTATGTTAAAAAATTTTTAGAATTAAGTTTTGCAATAAATGTTAATAAATATTATGAATTCATCATGAAATAAAACATAAATAACTTTTATTTTTGCTCGAAAAAATAAAAGTCATAAAATAACTTTTATTTCTGCTCGAAAAAATAAAAGTCAAAAAATAACTTTTATTTCCGCTCGAAAAAATAAAAGTCAAAAATAACTTTTATTTCCAACCGCAAAAATAAAAGTCAAAAAATAACTTTTATTTTTGCTCGAAAAAATAAAAGTCAAAAATAATTATTATTTTTGCTCGAAAAAATAAAAATCAAAAAATAACTTTTATTTTTGCTCGAAAAAATAAAAGTCAAAAATTAATTCTTATTTTGTGACTTTTACTATAAAAGTTATAACAGTTACGGTCCCTAGGTTAGACTTTTGTCGGTTGATGTTTTCTTAAGTCGGAGTTGTATGTAAATAAGCCACAAACTACAGCGGTCATCAAAACCAAAAAAAAAATCATATTAACGATCAAATTCAGCATAATTTATTCACCAGTGTTATGAATAATTGGACATTTCGGATACTTTTAACCCAGAGTGGACGTTTCGGAAATTTAGACGTTGTTATATTCCACACATAATCCGATTTCAAACGAATAAAATATATACAGTATTGTTCGAAACCTAAGCAATTTTTTCTTAGTAAGTAATCATGGTCTTATATATTCTTTTTAAATTGATTTATGAAAAATATTTATTTTATTTACTATTACACTATGTGTCTATATTCTAAAAATAACAACAAAACTTAAATTCTATTTCCTTAGAAAAAATAAAAAAATAAAAACTAAATTAACTCAAAAAACAGCTGTTCGAAACCTAAGCAACTTTCAGTATTTCGTATGATAGCCTTTGTTCTTTATGACCGCTGCGCATCTTTTTGGCATAGATTCTACTAGGTTTGTTAGAATAGTTGTTGGTGTGACCTCCCACTCTGATTTTAGGCAGTTCAGTAGTTCATTTTTGTTTTTGAAGCGACGTGTTCCAACCCTACGTTTTAAAATGCCGAAAAGGTTCTCAATGGGATTCAGGTCTGGTGACTGAGACGGCCAATCCAAGGCTTGAATCCCATTAGCAGATAACCAATCCTTAACCAACTTCGATAAGTGTTTCGGGTCGTTATCGTGTTGAAACCAGGGACCGTAACTGTTATAACTTTTATAGTAAAAGTCACAAAATAAGAATTAATTTTTGACTTTTATTTTTTCGAGCAAAAATAAAAGTTATTTTTTGTTTTTTATTTTTTCGAGCAAAAATAATAATTATTTTTGACTTTTATTTTTTCGAGCAAAAATAAAAGTTATTTTTTGACTTTTATTTTTGCGGTTGGAAATAAAAGTTATTTTTGACTTTTATTTTTTCGAGCGGAAATAAAAGTTATTTTTTGACTTTTATTTTTTCGAGCAGAAATAAAAGTTATTTTATGACTTTTATTTTTTCGAGCAAAAATAAAAGTTATTTATGTTTTATTTCATGATGAATTCATAATATTTATTAACATTTATTGCAAAACTTAATTCTAAAAATTTTTTAACATAATTTACTTTAACTGTTTTAAAGAATTTTTTAATAAATATTATGAATTCATCATGAATTAATATAGAAATGACTTTTATTTCTGCTCGAAAAAATAAAAGTCAAAAAATAACTTTTATTTCTGCTCGAAAAAATAAAAGTCAAAAAATAACTTTTATTTCCGCTCGAAAAAATAAAAGTCAAAAATAACTTTTATTTTCAACCGAAAAAATAAAGGGCAAAAATAAAAGTCAAAAATAATTATTATTTTTGCTCGAAAAAATAAAAATCAAAAAATAACTTTTATTTTTGCTCGAAAAAATAAAAGTCAATTTTTTAAAAAGCAGCACATTTTATAAAAATTTGGTCCAAGACAATCAAAATGGTATACTAGATTCTGTTCTCCGACATTTCCTTGCGGTTGCTTTTTTTAATAAAAAATAAAAAATAACAGTTATTTTCGGTCCCTGGTTGAAACACCTATCGAAGTGGCATTTCCCATTCTGCATATTTAAGCATATGGTTCTCTAAAATGTCCCTGTAAATAAAACGGTCCATTTTGGTTTGTATTTCTACAAAGGGACCAACTCCACTTGCCGAAAAACACGTCCACACCATCACACTCCCACCTCCATGCTTTATTGTGGCTTTTGAATATCGCGGATGTAAACGCTTACCCTTCGGTCTTCGAACGTGGCACACTCCATCTGAATTTAACAAGTTAAATTTTGATTCATCGCTGAATAAAACAGTTCTCCATTTTGCTATACTCCAATCTACATGAGCTGTAGCAAAATCCAACCTAAAATTTAAAAAAAAAGTTAAGAAAATCAGTTTACGCGTTGCGTAATAAGACAAACCTTTTCTTTACAGGTTTTTTTGTCAACATGGGCTTTTTGGAAGGCATGAAACTTCTTAAATTTTTTTCCAATAATCGTTTTCTAACTGTGGATGAACTAATATTTAGTTTTAGCTGATATACAATATTTTTTGATGAAATAAAAGGGGTTTTCTTAACCAAACGAGCGATACGTTGATCTGTACGTTCAGTAGTTTTTCGAGGTCGTTCACCCGTATTGGGTTCCTCCACCTTTCCAGTAGCTTTATATTTTGAAATCAGTCTCGAGACTATTGACTTATTTATATTTAATTGTTTCGCTATATTAATTTGGGATGTACCATTATTAAATAGTTCGATTATTTTTAGCTTAAAAGCTTTTCCATAACGTGTACTCGTCATAGCTTCACATCAAAATAATTGCTACTAAATGAACAAAGTCCCCAAAATTTAATTTTTCTGTATCAATCATAATGGGATTTAACTTTATGTATTAATTTTTTGTTGCTATTGTTCTTTAATTCTAGCAAAAAAATACGACAATGTAAAAGTTGCTTAGGTTTCGAACAGCTGTTTTTTGACTTAATTTAGTTTTTATTTTTTTATTTTTTCTAAGGAAATATAATTTAAGTTTAGTTGTTATTTTTAGAATATAGACACATAGTGTAATAGTAAATAAAATAAATATTTTTCATAAATCAATTTAAAAAGAATATATAAGACCATGATTACTTACTAAGAAAAAGTTGCTTAGGTTTCGAATAATACGGTAGATATTATTTCTCATACACATTTATTAATATTTGAGTATAATAATTGCTTAACGAAATACCCTATACTTGTATGTTATACGTTGTATACTTGTATGTTATACGTTGTATACCATATATTATACATAATGTGTAATAAGAATAAGTGTGTGGAGTACAATTCTTAATAGTATGCTTAAGGCTTATTTTAAACACTATATACCCTTATAAGTATTTCATATACTATTTATAATAAGCCCATAATAACCAATAATCATTTATAACTCTATCATAGTGTAGGTTTTGGTGAAACCAATATATTTATTTAGTTTTTAGTTAAACTTTTGTTTATTTTTAGTTTTTATTGAAACTTTTTATTTTTATTTTACAAAATATTTAAAAATATTGTATTTTATTTATCAGCAAAATATTTATTGAATTTAAAGAACAATAATATTTAAAGATATTTTATTTAATTCAAAAATTAACATTTAATGATGTTAGGGAAAAAAATAACTATTCTTGTTCACGTCCAGATCCAGAATAATTCTCACGTCCTCAAACAAAAAATATTCTATACTTTATTCGTTAGTCGTTATTATTGGCTAAGCCTACTACGTTCAGTAGGGTTGGCCACTTCTCGTCCATCTAATCTCCAGCCCTACATTCGGCCATCCTGCACGGTCATTCGACTCGGATGACGGGTTCCACTTCTTCATATACTCAGCTACCGTACTGGTTCTCTTTGGACCCTCACCTTCACCAACTTTTTCTACTACCCATTTTCAAGAATGTTTCTAACAGCTTTAACCCACTTGTCTTGCATCTGTGCTTGTTTTAGTCGATGCTTTATCGAGTCATCCGACATCAAACAAGAAAACCTACTCAAAGCATCAAAGTGCCGCATTTTGTTCCCAGATCTATGTTCTATTATAAAATCAAATTCCTGTACAAACATGGCCCACCTAGACACTCTTAATGGAACGTCCTTCTTCTTAATAGTCATCGCAAAAGCGTTACAATCTGTCACTATTTTAATTTTATGACCAATTAGAAATACTCTCCACTTCTTTAATGCTTCGATTATTGCCAAAACTTCGAGTTCGTAGGAGTGGTATTTTTGTTGCGCATCTTACGACTCATATATTCCACCGGATGAAATTGTTGGTCATCTGCATTCTTCTGAAGCAGAACACCTCCGTAACCATACATACTTGTATCGGTATGTACTTCTGTAACAGCATTTGGGTTATACAATCTTAAAACAGGTGCATTCATCAGACTTTCCTTAAGCTGTCTGAATGATACCATTTGAGCTTCTCCCATTACAAAATCATTATTCTTCCTAAGTAAGTCAGATAAAGGTCTAGCAATTGTAGCATATCCACAGATAAATCTTCTAAAATACGACGTGAGACCCAAGAAACGTTGTAGCGCTTTCTTGTCCTTAGGAATTGGAAAAATTTCAACTGCCGATGTCTTCTCTATTGATGGTCTTATCGTTGAATTTTCAAATATATACCCGAGAAAATTAACCGTATTCATTAAAAATTGACACTTCTCCCACTTAATTCGTTAGTTATGTTTTCTAGCTACCTGTAATACTTTTCTCAATTTGACGATTCCCTCCGAAACGTCCAATGATGGTATTATGATATCGTCAACATACACAATTATAGTCCCATTATGAATCAATTCCCTATATATAAACCGAGAAAATACCGCCGGAGAATTAGAAATTCCAAAAGGTACGTAATTGAACTCATACTGGCCGTTGTGGGTTACAAAGGCAGTAAACTTTTTCGACTGTTCCTGAACAGGTACGTGAAAGAAACCATTCTTTAAGTCAAGTGTAGAATAAATCTTAGCGGATTCTAATTTATGTAATACGTCATCAATCAAAACCATTGGGAAGTTATCCCTCATAATTTTCTCATTTAATTTTCGAAAATCGCAACAAAGTCTCTTTGTGCCGTCCTTCTTAGACACTAGAACGATTGGTGATGCATATTCAGATGTACTCGGTCGAATAATGCCCTCATTTAACCAATCCTTAACTTGTTGTCTAACAACAGCTTGATCCTCATAGGATAGACGACGTGGTCGTTGAAAAATTGGGATATCATCCGACAATATTATCTTCATATTAATAGGAGATGGTTCAAGATTCTCCGGATTATAGTCCCTTACTAACCTGGTAACCTCTCTTGCTATCTCCTTTGGTAAGTGTGACAAGTTCAACACAACATCATCGTCATCGATAACAACCGTTGAACAAAATATCCTAAAATCATCTATTGCATCACTTTGTTCTCCTACAGATTCATTCTTACATTTGAAAGTTGCGCCCTTAGAGATCAATATCATATCTGTCTGATCCAACTTATCATTACCTATTGCCGCTTCATATGGAAATTGTTCAGCTATGTAAAATTTAACCTTAAAGTCAAACCCATCTATATTAACAATTCAATAAAGTTACCAATTCACCGACATTGGCTGTTACAAAACTTTCCCTTCTATTACGAATTTCAATCCCCTGTAACTTTTCAAAAATATCCAACCTAATTAAGGAAATATCACTACCAGAATCGATAATCGCCGAAACTCTAAGATCGTCTAATTTAATTTCCTTAAAAACAAGATTTGGCTTCAAAATACACGCCGAAGCAGATTTGTCGTTTCTTACCGCTTTATTATAATTTCCTACCGTACACGATCTGTTCTCGTTTTCCTTTTTGATCTGGTTCAAACTCTTTATCTTACATTCATATGATTTATGACCTGTTTTTCCACAATTAAAATTGCCTGATTTACAATATTTTGCCAAATGATCATCACCCCCGCAGTTATAGCATTTACCTTTGGAATAATTATTCGATTTTATTCTATCTGACTGTCCTAAATCCGAAGATACTTTGAAGGTTGGTGCCTGTGAAGTAGTTCTTCGAATTTTCTCATAAATTTTAATTTTCTCCTTTAAATCTCCTACGCTCGTTGCTTGGTATAAAATACTCTTACTGAATTTCGAATCGGGGATCCCATCAGAAAAGTATTGTATTAAACTATCCTCATCAAGCTTAACGGGTTTTCCTATTTCCATTAGAGTGTAAAGGTACTCCCGTAAACTTTCACTATTTCTCTTCTTACGATTTCTTAATATTTGATGTATTTCAATTGCTGCTATCTTGGTTCCAAATTCCTTGACAAGTGCTTCCCTAAGAGAGTTCCAATTCTTTATTCCACTCTGACTACGGATAAACATACGTGCTGCCCCCTTCAATAACTGTTTCGCGTAAATAAACTTATGTAAATTATTCCAAATTACTGCCTCAGCATTATCCTCAAAATCCGAAATCCACTATTCTATCCCAATATCTCTTAGCGTGAATATATTTCTTTCTCTAACTAAAACCGGTTCATCACGTGGGGTAACATCAACGTATTCCGAGTCAGAATTTGGTGCACTCAGGCTGAAATATTCTATAAGCCGATCACGAAGCTCGGCCTTTCGTCCGTTTGTACGTAATCCTATCTCTATTAACTTGTCCTTTAAACCTTCCACTGTCAAAGAAAAAATTCCGTTTACGTCCATGTTTACAAATTATTTATTTGTCCGATTATTAAGAGAAAAAAAAAAAAATTCAGTAACAGTACACGTATATGTATGAATAATAATAATTATAATAATAATAATAATTAATACAAATTGAATGAAAATTGAATTTAATAAACTAAACCAGATCAGAACAGTGTGATTTTAATAATCTCTGCAGTTTTTAAAATTTGAAGTTTAAATTGAATTGAAAACCATTAATTTGGTTAATAATAATATTAATAAAAATAAGTAATAAAAAATAGTTTTAATTAAAATAATTATAAAGCAAAAAGAAAAATACTTCCAGTACACCATCGTCACAGTAACTCAGCATCTTTCTTTCTTTTTTCTTTTCTTCTTTCTACTTCAGCACTCACTGCTTTATTTAGGAGTTGTTTTTTGGATTTTGTTAATTTCTCTCACTCTCTCGCACATTAATGTTGTTGTTGCTGTTGTTGTTGATGTTGTTATTGATATTGTTGTTGATTTTGTTGTTGATATTGTTGTTGATATTGCTGTTGATGTTGTTCTTGATAATGTTCTTGTTATTTTACACCGCTGATTTATATTTTAATTTTTTCTAAAACTTCTTTTTTTATTTTTAAAGCGTTTTTTATATATTTGGTTTTTTTTTTTGTATTTATGTTTTGATTTTATATTTTAAAAATTTCCCAGAATTTTTTCTTTTCCTTTTTTCAGTTAATTTCCTTTAATCTATATTAATTTGAGTTTTTTTTGTTGTTTATGTAATTTGTCTGACACTTATTTGTAATTTACGTTCCGTTCATATATTATTTTGCTTCTTTATATAAGATTTACTCACTTTCTCAGTCTTTCACATGCGCACAATTTCCTTTTACATATTAGTTTTCTTAAAAAAAAAAATGACACGGCAAACAAAACTTTCAACGTCACTGCAAATGTTCAACTTTTTTTTCACTTTTTGTTTCTTGTTATGTTTTTTTTTTTAATCAGGACACAGACTTAAATTTGGTTGAGCCCCCAAAAATGTAGGTTTTGGTGAAACCAATTTTATTTATTTAGTTTTTAGTTAAACTTTTGTTTATTTTTAGTTTTTATTGAAACTTTTTATTTTTATTTTACAAAATATTTAAAAATATTGTATTTTATTTATAAGCAAAATATTTATTGAATTTAAAGAACAATAATATTTAAAGATATTTTATTTAATTCAAAAATTAACATTTAATGATGTTAGGGAAAAAATAACTATTCTTGTTCACGTCCAGATCCAGAATAATTCTCACGTCCTCAAACAAAAAATATTTTATACTTTATTCGTTAGTCGTTATTATTGGCTAAGCATACTATATTCAATTCGTTAGTTGATATTATTTTCGTTAATCGTTATTATTGTCTAAGTCTACTATGTTTAGTCGTTAGTCATTGGTATTTCATTAATCGTTATTATTGGCTAAGCCTACTACGTTCAGTCGTTAGTCATTGGTATTTCATTAATCGTTATTATTGGCTATGCCTACTACGTTCAGTAGGGTTGGCCACTTCTCGTCCGTCTAATCTCCGGTCCTACAATAGTTATATAGTAATAACCAATTATGTATGTATAGTATATATGTAAAATCCAGTTTCAGAAGATTTCTATAATTTCGTGGCGAATCAGAGAATTTGATAAGCCAATTTACGATAAATTCGCTGTACATATACTTTATACATTAAGATTAACATTATATTTACTATAATTGGCCAACCTTCAATCATAGAATTACGGCCTAATTTCTCAACACCACTCATGTTGTGTATGTTAATTTTATACATCAGTGGCGAGACCTGCAGTTTAAAGTCGACTCCGAAAGACAGATTTTTGAGAAAATTTTCGGGGCAATTTATTTACTCTCAAAGTTTTTGCCAGAAATCTGCTGAGAGGAAGTCGACGAAGAAATACTTTTTGTATTTTGTTTTGATGTCCCTGGCTTTACTTCTCGAACCCCTACTTAAAGCCAACACACTTAGCCACCTACTAAACTTACGACCATTTTTTTTAAAAATTTTTTTCATAGAAAATACTTAGTGAAGACAAATATGTACTTGCGGAGAATCCTTAAAATATATTACTATTTTAAATAAAGTTTGAATTATATCAATTTTGGGTAGTTATCTCGGTCGTAAGTTTTGGAATACCTGTTAATCCAAATTTTGATATAAATGGAGAATTGGAGATGAATAAATTTCGTATCTGAAGAAGATATGCAAAATAATGATACAGAATTTCGAGAACTTAAATTATTAGATTTCAATAGTATATTCAATAGCAGTGAAATGGATTTCTTTAGTTTTTGGAAACAAATTTGTGCAATGAAAACTGTCGATAAAAACTTTTTATTACCAAAATTGTCAATTTTTATCCAAACAATTTTAACTCTGCCACATTCGTTCGGCAATGTGGAAAGAATATTTAGTCAAGTAAATATTAATAAAACTAAACAAAGAAATCGTTTAAACAATATCACAATTGAAGAAATTCTGTATACCAAAAGCTACTTAAAATTAAATAAAATAAATTGTGTTAATACATTAATAAAACCTGATCTAAACTTTTTTCTAATTTTACAGGAGAAGCAAAAAAGTTATAAAATAACAAGTTCAGATGCAGAAACATTTTGATTTATTGATATAAAAAGTTTATTTTTGGTCGCAAAAATCCATAAATTGGCAGGGATATGTTAGATAACCTCACGAATTATAATCAATCAAAAACTCGATTTTGTTTTTTTTTGTTTTTTTTTTTTTTTTTTTTTTTTTTGATGATACGGACTTTTGGATTTTCGTCGACAATATGATTAACTTAGAATAAATTTCTTCGAATAAAACAGAAATTTTACCAAAAAAGAAGATATTTTCGTTTTTCCGATTTTTTGAGGATTTCGAAAATATTTTGCCGATTTTTTCATCTAGTTTTGACGATTTTATATTAAATTTATTTGGCAACAGTGCTTGATAGATTTAATTTTCACTGCAACCAACGTGACGTCGTCTTACGCGATTAAATTCAAGCTCCTCCTTGCTCGATTTATCTTGCCTTTTATATTACTGGATCATCAGTGTGATCAATGCTCTCGAAGGAAAATGAGGGCCTTTGAAGACAAACTCAAAAAGTAAACAACTTCTTTTCATTTTTGTTGTTTCTTGTTTACATTCGTCCAGGCAGATTTGTTGTTGTTTGTTTATTTGTCTATTCGCTATTTTATACTGCACATTGTTGTTGCTTGTTTACTTCTTCGCTCCCTTCATTTTGTTGTTGGTTATTTACATATTTTATCCCTCATTCTTGTTTATTCATCGATCTTGTAAACAAGCGCTTTATTTTTGTTGCTATATTTTTTTACTTATTCATTGATCACGTGAACAGTGCGCTGTTTTGTTTTTGGAGCTTTTGTTTATTATTTTATCAACACCATTTCCATTTTCGTAACAATATTTTTTTTTCTAAGCAATTAACAACAACTTTGGATGTTCAAAAGATTTTTTGAAGTTCTCCAAAATACAAACGTAAATTTAAATTAAATATGGAAAAGAAAAGTGATAGGAGAGCTTAATAGTTTAAGATAAAGATTTAGTTAAAAAATATTTCATAATTCTGACATAAACTTTTCCAAATTTTTTTTCTGAAAACTTTTATAAAAAATGGGAGAATTTGGTCACATTAAAACGATTAAAAACATGTTTAATTAAGAGTTTTTAGTTAATTTTTGTCAATTTCTAGTTGCGATTTTTGAGAAATATTATTTTTTGTAGCACCCTTCGTTGATTAAAAAAATTTTTATATAATGTTTTTTTTTTTAAATAAGCAGTTTCTACAAAAGTTTCGACTTACTTTATTAGTTTTTTAGTGATTTTAAACAAACAAGTTTATGTAATAAACAGTTAACAATTTAAGCTAATGAAATCTGAGGAAATTTAATCATTAAATATTGAATTCTCCATTTTGTATTTGAATAATTTACCTCAGATTCGAAATCAGCATCCTCAAAAACCACCCAAACACTGATTTTTACGTAAATCTAGAGAAATTTTGAGATTTGGATAGCCATATTGGATCCACCATTTTGGATTTTTTTAAATTTCAAATCAGATTCATGAAAACCTGCAGAAAGTTTAAAGCTCTGGTCGAAATTTTTGATTTGCAAAATTTTAGCAAAGTTTAGAAATTAGTAACTCCAAAAACGCTTGGTTTGAAAATTATTGGCACTGAACTAATTGATAATTTATTAATTTTTTTTCAGAGAGCAACAAACATGGTAAGAAGATTAATTTCACGTTGTTTTTTAATTTAAAATGGATGTGCATTGTTCTGGCCAAAAGCATCAAGTAAAAGAGTTGTATGAAGTCTCTGAAATCAGTACAAGTGACATAACATTGTCCGAACAGAAACTTTCAAATTTAAATATCAACAGAAATTTCCATGAGGAATTACTACAACAGGAATCGAATCATGGAGAAAGTAGTGGACCAATAAAATCAATTGAAAAACAATCAGAAGTGAACTATGTAAAAAATACAGATGATAATAATTCATCTGTCATAGATGACCATAACGATGAGATAGACGTTATTGTAGGACAGCTGCAATTTGGTTGTGAAAAAGATTTACAAAATCAAGAATTTAAATGCAATGTGCGCTCTGGATCTGCATGCAATATGTTAAAAGCTAATGTGCCTATGAACAACAGAAAAGACATTCCAAATTCCATTGCTTCAAATTTTTCCGACAATTCAATTTATACACCTTCCTCCTCTGTGATTCCTTTAACTGGCCAAAACACTTCCAAAACAAAAGATGCATACAAATATGACCAAGATATTTATGACAAAGTAATATCGAGTAGTTCACTGGATCAAGTTGAATCTTCTGGAAAGACTGGTGAAACGATCCGAGGTAAAAATGTAATACCATATATTAATACTAAAGATTGCACTGAACCTGGATCTTTGGCTACTAACAATCCAATGGCATATGAACTTGCATGCCAATCCACTAGTATAACGAATCCATTGCATGCCCGCAATACATCAAATCATTTTCATCAGTATCATAAAGAAAACCTCAACCATGATTATAATCTATGTGAAAACGCAAGTTTATCTAATGAATTTACTAATGCTTTATCCTCTCGATTGCTTTTTCAAATAACAAATTCCCCTCATTGCACAAACTCAGACTCTTATAACATAAGCAAAAGACAGTCCTCATTTTTAAAATCCCAATCGCTTGAAATTGCACAAGATACACAGAATGTCCTATACAGTGAAATTGATGATGTTGAGCATCCATTTTTTCAACTGCCACAAACAGAAACAAATGAGGAGAAAGATTTTCAACTGAATTATCCTGCGAGCAATCTAAAATCTAAAGGACGGCTGCAGGAAAGTATTCGAAATAGCTTGATTGCCAATGACGACGAGACCAAAGAAGAAGAACACCATCCAAAGAAAAGTAGTGAAAATGTTGAAGTTGACCCATCTGTATTGCTTCACAAAACCGGAGCTGCTTTAAAACCACAGTCCCTAGAATCTCGTCCCATATACCCCAATGTACCATATAGTCCATATGCTAGCCCATATAGTAGTCCTAGAACAAATAGACGAAGACCACCATTGCGAGAATCTCGGCGTATTTCTATTGAGAAAAGTGGTAGTTTTCTTCAACTAAATCAATACAAACTCATGGATCAAATCGGCCAGGTACGTAGTTTTAACCCCGTCTAAAATAATATTAATGAAACAAAAAAAAAGAAAGAACATTAGGAGATGAACATGCTAAGAGAATATTTATTTTATTATTTATTATACATACAGTGGCTCCATCGCATTATCGGACAAGCATTAGTCTGATATGTATGGGCTTAAAACTTAAAAAGAATATATTAAATATAATGGACTAATGCTTGTCCGATTATGCGATGGAGCCACTGTATATATATATATATATATAATATATTAGTATATATTATTAATTTTATTAACTATTCAGAATGTCATCACTTATTTCATATTTTTTAAGTAAAGTTTGCTACTATGAATGGACAAATTTTAAAAAAATTCGCAATTTCAAAGATTACCTCATCAAAAGTCATAGCATATTAAGTCGAATAATAGATATATGTATACCGTATTAAGGGTCGTTCTTTCTCTTTTCCAACAAGATTTCAATTTTGGAAATCTGGTCAGAAATGTTAAAGTAACCCAGAAAAAAGTCTACAAAACAGTTTTTGTCAAATAAAAAAAATTTGGAGGATTCGAGAAATATAAAAAAAATATTTTTGAGACAACAAAAAATTTTCCGAAAGCGTATTCTCTTGTGAAGCGAATACAACTTCGTTTGATGAAATAAGACAAAAATTACAGTAATAATGATTTAAAGAGTTTAACAGCCACGTTATATTTTTTATATTGTCATCTTATCAAATGAACTTTCATTTCAATTTTTCAAAATTTTTGATGGATCTTGATAGTTACCTGAGAATTTGTTCTTTGCACTTTTGAACGACAACCAAAAGTAGTCTAATATTTCACTTTGCGCAAACATTAGCCAACTTTCGGTGGTTGGTCCAACGGAAAAAGGACACATTTTTCCGCGGCCTTACGACTGATAAGCCAACACATTACTTACTAGACTACGGCGACTATGTAGTTACTTGGGTGTATTTTCACTGTTGCACCGTGTAAATAAATATTTAGGAATTTTTAAAATCATTGAAGAAATTATAAAATATTCCAAATTGCCCCTTTTTATTTATTTTTATTGACGATTTTTTTACGATTTCTATGAACCTTGGGGATTTTTTTTTCCAATATTCGACGATTTAATGCTTGATTCATCTGGCAGCTATGCCCACATCCTTCTGAACGGTACGGGTACGAAGTTTGGTTTAAAATACCGTAATTGAATAGTAATGAATTTATCACGTACCAGTTGAAGTTATATTTGAATTTTTCAATAAAGGATTTTTTTAAAGGAAAAAAAGTCTTCCCTTCGAATACAGATACCGAAAGCATTCACTTATCATTTATTAAGAATTTTAAGCCCAAAAGCACGGTAGATTTATATACGGTAGCCTAAAGTCAACAGCTGATGAGGTTTAAAATGTCAAAATGTTGTTGTTTTTTTAGTGTTTGTTGTAACCATTTTTATAAATTTTTTAATATTTTTCTTTCTATTGTTATTCGTCAGTGAGTGATGAATACACTTGGTCAGCTGTTTTTGACATTACGCATACTCTTTAACAAAAACAAAATCCCTGTTGTTTTTGCATTGTTGTATTTGTTGTAGACACGCTCCTACCTTATATAAATCTGCCTTGCCCAAAAGAATTAATTTTAGTGATATACAGAATGTCATTAAAGTCATAAATCCATAGATTACTTGATAATACTTTTTTTTTAATTACTTATGTATTATATTTAAGATTATTTATAATAGCGAAACAATTTTGCACTCCCTAGGGTTCATATGGTCTTGTTAAATTAGCTTATTCCGAAGAGGATTCAACACATTATGCTATGAAAATACTTTCGAAACGTCGTTTACTCCGCCAAGCAGGCCTTATGAAACGAGGGCCGAAGAAGGGTACATCTCCATTAGATCGAGTATATCGTGAAATCGCAGTCCTAAAAAAATTAGATCACCCGAATGTAGTAAAACTTGTTGAAGTGCTAGATGATCCTGTTGAGGATTCTCTTTACATGGTATTCGAGCTGGTGAAACAAGGCGAAGTTTTGAGTGTACCTACTAAGAATCCGTTAACTGAGGAAAGAGCATGGAGTGTATTTCGTGATACCTTATTGGGGTTGGAATATCGTAAGTCTTTCTATTGTTATATTATTTTGTCTTTTAATTTTTATATCATAAAAATGTTGGACGATATAACATAACACAAAATAATTATTTTAAGAATAAAATATTTAATCTTCTTAATATCTCATTATGAACGTGTATGGAATAAGTTCATGCTGCTTTCATACAATAATTGACCCCAGTTAGAAAATGCCCATGGAACGTTTTTAGCATATAAAGAGCCGTGCTAACGCTTAAATTCGAAGTTAACTAGCAAATACAAAAACCGAATATGTTAACAGAGCAAAATTATAAGAACCCATGTTCTGGAAAACCCATATCGCTTAACGTTCGCGTTTTCGATTTGAAAAAGCCAAATAGGTATTCTGACAAACGAAATCGCTAGAAATTTGGTGTTTTCAAATCGCTAGAGTATACTGAAGCGATCTGTTTTTTTTTTATTTAAACAGTACCCTAAATTAACAATAAAATTATACACAATTTAAATTTAATATGTTTTCTTTTTACTTGGATGAAAACTTTTAGCATTTTTTGACGATTTAAATTAAAAATATTGAATACAAAAATTTGCTTTGAATTTGTTAAATGTTTGTATTATTTGTTTACTTATCAAATGCCGATTTATGCAAATAGCTGATCAGATTGATCTTCGAAAAAAAAAAATTAATGCCAGTGGTGTTAATTTTACAACTAAACTTTTAATACTTTAAACTTTAATATTTGCAATTTATTAAATACACATATCTATATTAAATCGTAAAAATAATCCCTTAATGAAAGTTAAAAAATAATTTGAAATCTGTATAAAGTACTTTAAAACTTTCATGAGAACAAATAAATCATACGGAATTTTATTTGAAACTGACTACCCGTGTTAAAAATTATTCGTATTATAAGTCACATCTTAACATCTCTAACTGAAAAGAAGCATTTGCCACAATTTTATTGACACCTCACAAATTAAATACGTAAATTATATATAAATTACGCAAGATCCTGATTTATAATGGATTAAAAACCTCTTTGTGTTTTTTCATTAACATTTCTTTTGCTTTTTGGGTTTTCAAAGCTGATATAGCAAGCAAATACGATGTAGGCATTTAAAATTTTTTATTTGTTTATGTTCTGTTATGATAAAACATATGTTTTCATTTTTCGAATGTAACTTCGAAAAATGCAAAACGCCAGCAAATCGCGTCGTTTCCAGAACATGCTGTAATGTGTTTTGCGGTTTTCAAACCGGAAGCGATTTGAAAACGCTGCGTTTTTCAGAACATGGGCGATAACTTATAATATGATGACATGGAAGTAATCACAGTACAAAGGATGCAGTAATATAACGGCAATGGTTTTAAAAATTGATATAAAATTAACTAAAAAATTCACTTATTTATTCAATGCCTAAACAAGATTAGAAATGAAAAAAATAAAAAAATTGGGCCAGGATAGAAACGTCAACCTATACGGAAATTATAATCCAAGCAATAAATCCCAGCAATAAAACCCAATTAATTCTATCCGCAAACGAAAGACTGTTAATTAGTGTCATTCATAAGCAAGGTGGACTTACGTCCATATTTCATTGGTCGACATATTAACAGTCTGAGAAAAATTGTCAAACAGTACGTGAATAGAAGACGTTGCTATACCTAACATTAAAGGACCTGAGAAAAGCTTTTGAGGTATTTAGCCCCTCTGTACTAAAATATAAAGATCGTTTCAAAATTATAAAATCTTCAAGCACCTGCATGAACTTTTCACGATCAACAGCTAAGAAACAATATTGAAATTTGCTACGATGCTCCTTTGCTTCTAAGTTGTGAACGTAACGTAATAATAATAAAATCGACGTCCCAACGAATGGAACTTACCAGAAATCTTTAAGCTAACTGGTGGGCATTGAGTCATTCATAGTTTCTCAGATATGCAAAATAAATTGACTATGGTCTAGGAAATTGCATTACGAGCCAACTTAAAAATAAATATTAGCCAAATAACAATATGATTAAATGCTAATAACTGATAAGCATTTTGTTTAAGAGGCCAGTGGATTGCTTCTGCTATCTGGTAAGCATTATGAACAGGAGAGGAGACTCCAGCATTGATATCTATCTCCGACTCCAACTAGTGTAGAGCTTATCGTATAGTCAATGCGAATGAAGTTGAAAATATTCAATGCAATCCTGAAATCCACACATGTATACAATAATATGTGGGACTTATAATTCTACATCATGCGATTTGCATAGTTGGCTTACAATTGTATATATTTGTTAAAAAAACATCTTCCCCATTTACAGGCTAAGGACGATTTTAAATCGGCAGCTGTGGTCGGAAACGAATTAAGTGCCAAATACTTGATTTTCAAGTACGTGGGTGGAGTAGTACCAATCAATACTTACGTAAACATCCAGGAAATATAGCAAAGCAAACAATACATTGGAATCCCAAAGGTGTCTTCTTTTTACCAATTTTGAAATGTATTGAAGCTAGATCCTATAACCGAAAAAAAAAAATTAGAAAATTCAAATGCAATTAAAAAATATGCAAAAAAAGTCTAAAACCTAAATTAAATACTTTAAACTAGTAAATAAGCTAAATTAGCGTTAAAAAAGCTAACCTGGACACACCGCATTTGAACCTATATATAGTTGTAAGAACATTTCAATATCAGCAATTATTTATTACGAACTCAGGCTAACTGCAATCTGTATTTTATTTGACAATGAAATTCATACTTACATGTGCATCTATCTGCACAACCGACCTTTTACAAGGCGAGTTATTGTTAGCCCCGCCGATTATTCTATTGAATTTTATATCGTATGTTTCCATGTAATGTCAATAGGTTTGTGATCAGATGTTAAATGTCTAGTTTATGGATTTTTTTTTTGTGTATTTACGCTTTCACTTCGCTAATTTGAGTCGATAGCTGCAATTCAACATCCATAAGCTTAGATACTGTTTGGCCATCACTTGTCACTAATATTTATTTATTTGTTAATTAAATGAATAAATTGATTAATTAAAATACAAAATTAATTATTGCAGGAAAGTGTTGTATCAGACATATAGCACCGTATTGAGATCATTTGGCGAAGTAACTATTATTTTAATAATTTATAACGTTAGAAACAAGGAAAACAGTATTTATTAAATTCCAAAAAAAAAAAAAAAATCAGTAATATTTCTCACATTTATACATACGTACCTACTTATTTATTGTAACATACCACCTTTATTTCGACTGCATCATACGCGCTTTAAGAAAAGTTTCACCTTTATGTGGCTAAAAACCAGTAGTGTCATCCACAATCATAATCAGATAAAAAAAATCTCTTAGGGCATTACAGCAATCTTAAGGTAAACTTTTTTGTTTCAAAAAAACATATGAAGAAACCAATTTTTTACCCATACGACTTACAGTATTGGTCAAAACTAAAGCACCCCCTCAGTACATGTTTTTTAAATGATAATTTTTTTCAGAAAACAAAGCCATTAAAATTTTTTTATATTTTTCTTGTTTATTTGTATTCTTATTACAAACTTAACGAATTCAGATTTTATTAAAAAAAAAGTTAAAATTCAAAAAACATTTTAAGTCGCAAATATAAGCGGACAAAGCACCACCCAATTAAGGTGCACAAAAAACTATTGAAATCAATACGTCGTTGCGAATCCTTTATTCTGGATGACACACACACATCTTTTAGGTATAGGGGATCTTAAATTATTAATTCTTTAAGGAGATAGTGCTCCCCAGGCTTTTTTTTCGGCTTCAATTAAGTCTCCTTTGGTTTTGTAATTTTCTGGGTTGATTTTTAAGTTAATGATTGGATTGGAGGGTTGGCTTATCAAGGCATCAATTGAGTGTAAAATATTCGAACAGCAGATCAATTATTTCTTATTTCTAGGCTAATTTAAAAGTTTTTACAGACTGGTCGCAGATCTCCTACTCATTCTGGAGGAAGCTCACGTGAAACTTCGCGACATGAAAAGTTCTTAATTAAAAGGACAATCCAAAATGATCCTACAGCATTTTCTAGTCACATACGAAACTGCTTGGATTTAAAAATTAGAGAAAGAACTATTCCCAGAACAGTATTCCGTCGATTTACGTCGTAGAATGGTCCGGAAAAAGGCGACATAATTCGAAATGACGTAAATCCAATTTCAAATAACTCATACTATCAGATGCTTTTAGTTATGTACATTTTACAAAAAAAAAAAAAAAACTAAAATAATTAAATTTTTATTCTATGTACTGAATTTTTTTTAAAGAGGAAATTCCTCCGATTTTTTATAAACAACAGAGGCAACGTAAATTGAATGACGACGCAAATCGAAGTTAAAGGGAACAAAATTTTTGACGACGAGGGAATACTGTATAAAACTAGCATCATAACAACTGTGGTGTAGGAAGCTAGATCGAAATCTTGACTAAACTTTATATTAAAAGCTTATAATAGTTAAGTAAAATATTTCAAATTTAATTTAATGGGATCACAAAAAATTATGCTCCCTCATTTACGCTCTAGAAAACTTACGAACTAAAAACAAAGCTTTTTCAACCAATTATTAGAAACATACGATTGTACGTTAACGAATTTTTCAATTTATAAATTTTATATGTATTCCGTTTGGTCAATTACAGCTTTCAGGCTTTGTTGCATGGATTTTACTAATATTCTTTCGGTTTGGGACATTATTTCCGCTCATTTCTGTTACACTTCCATTCCATTTAAAACTTACTAAAACTGTTTTCTAAATTATGAACATTTTCTAAAAACTCTTAATCAATTTTCTTTTTTTTTTGATATCTTATTTCGTTTTGAAATTATATGAGCTTAATTTTTTAAAGGATGTTTAAAATCATCTGTAAGCCTCTGTACATACAGTGTAAATGCGATAATGTGAACACCGCATTATATGAACACCGCTTAATGTGAATATTTTTTTTTTGCTTCATTGACAACTCTAAAAGATGAAAAAAAGTAAAAAGCTGTATAATTTGAACTGATTTTTTTTTAATTTGAAACGTTAAAATTCTGTGTTTTTTTAAGTTTTATTTAAGTTTTAGTTTATTTAGATGATTTAAGTTATTTTACTTCATTTGTCTTTGTTTATTTTAATTAACCATAGCTTTTAATAATATTTAAGTTAATTTAGTAGTAATAGAATAGTTTAATTATAGAATAATTTATTTTACAATATTTATAAATGATTTATATCCGCACAACACTTGGGTTTTCGCTTACACGCTTTTACACTTCTAACTTCTTCGGCGTTAACTTCACTAATAATAATCTTTCTCAACCTCTGTCCGTTCTTTTCCATCCATATTGTAAAATACCCACACCTCTCAAAGGGTCACCGTCATTTGAGCGTAATCTCAAGATCACGCCACCTATAGCCCCATTAGTTATTCTCGTCAAGTAAGTTAACAGGCAAGCGCTTTGGTTTTCGCTTACACGCTTTAACACTTCTAACTTCTTCGGCGTTAACTTTACTAATAAGAATCCTTGTCAACCTCTATTCATTCTTTCCTATCTATATTGTAGAATACCCACGACACTCAAAGGGTCACCGTTATTTGAGCGTAATCTCAAGATCACGCCACATATAGTCCCGTTAGTTATTCTCGTCAAGTTAGGTAACAGAGGGCACCCTACATGTATGTATGTATGTGTTAGAACATCTGAATGTTTATTCTTCATTTGCTATTTAGACACTGTGAAAAAATGCTTGTGAAGATAAAATTATAAAAAATTCATAAATAATGATTTTTGTTTAAAAGATGGTATAATTCTGTTTTAAAATTTTCGGTGTTCGGAAATGCGAACAATTCGCAAAAGTGAACAACGCTAGTTTTAATTCATTCACATTAGAGCGCGGCTCTGTATATATAATTCATAGTGTTTTAACTGTACAGATTGAATATCATTTTCCACCTGTTAAGCGAATTGTAGCTTTGGTAAACAAAAATATTACAAAAACGTATAGTATACATTTTTGAATTTCTCTTGTTTCTACTGTCAATGTGTTAAAAAAAAAAACATGCTAAAGAATGATAAACTAAAGATTACGTCATCACACACATAAAATTATAATTTTCTGCGCATGTTAAATCAATGACGTCACGAAAATTGTGTTCCTATTGGCTAATGATAATGTAAGTTGCAGGGCTGCCAACTACTTTCACGTAGTGGAGTCTTTAAAATAGCCCAACTGCGTTATTTAACGGGAAATCATGCGCAAGGCGTAATCTTTAGTTTATCATTCTTGGTTACAGCTAACCTCATTACTATACTCAACTTCATCTTAACGTTATGTGTGAACCATAGATTTTTGAGAAGCTTCTCATGGCAATTTTATTTACTAAAACAATTAAAGATCATGCAACTGTAATGAGTGGTATAAATACTGTGGATGACAGAAGTTCTTGATTTACAAAGGCAGGAATGAAGAAGTACACCTCCGCTTAAGAGACTGAAAATGGGCATTGTAAGCGTTTTCTAGTCAAAGAACAATGCACATTTAGAAAAGAAGATGGAGAATGGTCAGAGACAAAAATAAAAAATAAGATCACTCCTATCAGCTAACTGATCACAAAGATGAAACTCTCAACATTACATATCTTAAAACGGGCAAAAATCCAATAAAAGAATCCCCATTATAAATTATTGAGTTGCCATCTTTGCACACCAGGCCAGAAACACAGTGTTTATGTCCGGATATCGAATAATCCCTTCCCTGGCGATCATCCAGAAGAGGTCTAACGCCCAACAGCGGACGCCACATTTATTTAAGCTTTTGTAATTTTTCTTTGTGGAACATAATGTAATGTCGTTAAAGCTGTTACGACTTTTTAACATTTCGTGTAACTTAAATTAATTTAGACCTTTGAGCCTTCATTCGATCTTAAACAAGCATTGTAAACAGTTGCCTTTTGTACAATTTTATTTATAAGGCATTCGGCCGTTTTATTATAACATTTTATTTTGTGAAATATAGTTTGAAATTATATTGTTTGAAAGAATTTAAAAAAAAAAAATAATAATAAACATAATTGTTTTCTTACTGGAATAAAAAGTGTGTAACAAGAATTATACTATACAAGGAAAGTGATATTTGTTGAATTTTATTTGGTTCTTGAAGTCCTACATCTAATATTTACCTTTTTTTTGTAGTGGCCTATAATCCCAATTGGAGATTTTTTTGTATTTTTTCATCCCCCATACAGTCCACAAAGTAACACGCAGTATTTAAGATTCACTTTATTCCCGCCAATCTTCAAACCCTCCCTCCCAAAGTGTATATTATTACCTATACATTATTGCGATAAAGATCTGATATTTTTCCATTTTTATTCATGCAATTGCTATCGTTGTCATTGATTTCTAAAACAAAATTTTTTTCACGTATCTTTTTAAAGCTATTTTTCCCTTTATTTTATGAATATTTAGTTCGAACCAAAAGATCACCGATTATTAATATGATTCTCTTTCCAAAATAGTTGATTATTTTGTTCGTAATTTATTATAATTAACTGACATTGTAAATATTCAAGGTAACGTACTTTAATTTAGTCGCTGCTTTTTTTCGCTTGTTATTAAACTTTAAAAAAAAAACAAATTTAAAGTCCAACAACAGTATCGTTTCTCCTCTTTTCTATTTTGTTTGTTCAGTGGGTATCGTCACCAAAAAATATAAAGATTTGTTATAACGCCAGTCATATTTTACATTATACATGCTTATGTATGTGTCGCGGGGATACAGAAATCCTTGCCTTAGCTGTATCTGTATACTGTATAAAACAAACATATAAGCTAGAAAATCATCATCTATTTTTAAAATTTTTATATTTATTGATTTCTATATTTTTGAATCAATAACTTTCTAAATTTTTAATCAACAAGAAGTACTAAAATATTTTTAATCTGAATGATGTCACCAATTTAATATACAATTTATTTTTAGTGCATTATCAACGAATCATTCATGCTGATATTAAGCCTGGAAATTTATTATTAACGGAGTGTGGCAGAGTTAAAATAGCTGACCTAGGAGTTTGTAATGAATTCATTGGAGAGGACGCAACAATGACAAATGGTTCGACAGCTGGTACGCCAGCATTTAGAGCTCCTGAATCGTTAAATGTTGGACAGGTAAATATCGAATAGTGTGGTTATAACATCACTCACACTTACTTATACTATACAATATAAATCTAATTTAGAAAACATTAGAAAAGGATATTTGTCTCACACCTTCGCGCTATTGACAAAACAAATCACTGAGTTTTTTCAGTGTGATATAAAACTTTTTACAAGTAAAAATATGAATTATTTAATCTAATAAATTAGTCTTAATGTACATACAGCTTCTATTATCAGAATATCGTAATAAATTCATTAATATTATTTAAATATAAATTCGTATGCATAGAGCTAAAACGGACTAAATAATGCATAAATGTTGTTTAAGTTTAACAAAACTAACATTCCAATTCCTTTTTGGCGTAAAATGTTGAAGCAACAGTTTAATTTCATTTAAAAAAAATACATAAACAACTAGGGTTCGTTTTATGCGATAGATGCGTTCCGCATAAATTGAATTCATATAAAACGATACTTTAGCTTCATATAAAAATTAATGATTCGTTCCACAATCCTGAAAAACCGCATAAATTCAAAGTTTAATTGAAAAATCAAAGCAAAATCGCATAAAAAAGTCAACAAAAGTACATTTATTTCATTTTCTTAAGCAATAAAAACAAAGAATTCTAAAAAAAAATAAACAAAAATTAAATATTAATTCACTTATCGAAAAATAATAAACTGAAGTTTATAATTACTTCACTTTTTTACCTATCAGGTAGTGCATACATACTTATGTAGGGGACTAGATCAAGAATTTTTAGAAGATTTAATTGTTTTTTTTTTATTGCAAGAAATGTTATCTGTTATTAAACTTTGTGACTGAGTTTTTAGGTTGCCAATGCAACTCATGATATCCGGAAAACAGATTAGTCAATCCGCGTTGGATCTTCATCGCTCTTTCGGTGTTTTGGTCAATACTAAGAATAAGATTTTGTAAATCATTAACTTTGTTAAGGATATCAGCAATTTGTTTTGAATTGAATTGTACAGCATCGGTTAATGGTTCGTCAGCTAACAGTTATTCTACATCATCCTGCTTCAATGAATCAAATCTATCAAATCTAAATAATTTCTTAAATCTTAAATTTTTTCCAACTGAAAAACTTGGTTGATAAGTCTATGACCTTTAATACTTTTGACTTTACACGTTCACAAAAATATTGTTATACAAAACAAAAAAAATAATAAAAACCAAACGCACACATCATACGGTACAAAAGCAAATAGATTAAAAAGTTCGAGAATAAGAGACAAAACAAAGACCAAATTACTAGAATAACACTTTATAGATACATGCCGAAGTTATCAGCCTCAAAATAATCATGAGTCAATAGTAATTCAGTTTATAGAGGTGCAAGAGTATAACTTAAAGTATTGTCAAGACAAATAAACCATATACATAACAGTTACGCCGGACATACAGTGGCGAGCAGAATTGAGTGCATGTTCATAATACTGACTTTCGTCATTTGCAAAAACAAAATCATACAAGCAAATACCAAAAAGAAAATTAAATTAAATTTTTTTTTTTATTCTTAACAAATAGCAGTAAATAAACAATAATTAACACTATTTCTACCACGATTTTGTGTATACCTATTTCGACCAAAAGGTGTCTTTTGAGACCTTTGCGTTTGAATGCAAATAATTATGGAAATAATTTTTAAAACAAATCCTATTACAATTCCTATTATTCTCAAAAAACAATCGAATATAAAAATTATAACGGGGTATTCAGTGTACCGAGAATTTCTAGTATTTTCGAAAACTTGTTGAACAGAATTTCACAGAATTTACATGGCATAGCATTTCGCAGAATTTCCATGGCTTGGTATAATAATGCGAAGAGGAAAAATCTAAAAACAAATAATAGTTCAGTCCAAATGTATGTTAGTGTAGTTACTTTATATTTTTTATTTCTTGCTGTAATAAAAATCGTAAAGGTGTTAAAAGACACCTCATGGTAGAAATAGGTATATCGTGTACGCATTAACTGATCTAGAATGAGTTGGAGGAATTGTCAAAACATTAACTAAGAAAAAATTATTAAACTTTGAAATAAATTACAAGTTGAAATTTTAAAAGGTGTCTTTTAAAACTTTTGGTAGAAATAGAGTTAATGAAATGAATTCAATGAGTTTAAATGAAATAACGAAAATTACCCACATAAACTCAATTTTGCACGTTTCAAGAAAATTCAAGAAACTAACCCAATTTCAATATTTAGTCTATAGACCCTTATTAGAAATAGATTGATTTACGCGGTTTTATTTGCTTTCTACCAAATTATCAGTAACATCTTTTGGAATTGGATTCCATTCCGGATTTATACGATCCCAAAGTTTGTCCATGTTTGTTGGGGCTGTTTCATACCGCCCGAGCCGGCTTTTCACGAATGGTCAAAGGTTTTCAATCGGATTGAGGTCGGGACTTTGTGCTGGTCATTCCATCAATTGTAAATTTTGTTTCCCACTCCATATCTTTACAATTTTTTCCTGTTGGAAAATAATTTGTTATTCGGGATAAGCACATTTGTCCATAAAATTCGGAAGATGGGTTTGGTGAATCTGTAGATGTCTTTTTTCGCATGATATCACCTACTAAATATAGAGGACCAACATGCCACCATATTAATCATCCCCAAACCATTATATTTTCGCCGCTATGTTTAACAGTTTGCTTCACATGGTATCTTCGAACACGTTCCCCGGGTCTTCGATAGCAGTACTGCTTTATCCACTCATTCTCACTTTACCCAAACTGCTACAAATAATAACAATATGTACCACATTATAGCTGAAACACATAACCATTTATTTATATACACTCAGTTCAGCAAACACACAGAAACTTGTATGAACAGTTGTAACTGTGCAGGCTTTTAATTCAGTTACGACTGAGCAGACGGCGATTAGTTAAAGAGTTGTAATAGAGCCTCAACATTTAAGAACAGTGCAAGACTATACACAGTCAGTTTTATTTAAATAAATAAAGAGATAAAAGCAAATAATTTCTTTTTAAAGTAGTAATTTACTACAAATAAGAAAATTTGAAAACTAAAAACTTAACATAATTATAATTCTTGCATATATCAGAATAATGGTTTTTACTTACAGAATATATATTGCGGAAAAGCTGCTGACGTATGGGCCTTGGGTGCTACGCTATACGCCTTAGTTTATGGTAATGTTCCCTTTGTTGCTTCTTCTGTTCCAATATTATATGAAAAAATAAAACATGAAGAATTCGTATTTCTTGAAAACCCAAAAACTTCAACTGAATTAAAGGATTGTATTAAGTGTATGTTGAATAAGGATCCAACGAAACGTATAACTATACCACAGCTAAAGGTAATACATATTATATAAAACCAATAATAATTCGTTCATATTTCGTCAGAAACTTCGTATGAAATATTTGCTATCACTATATTTACCATATATACGAAGTATAAATACATATACCACTCGTATATGTATAACTGTTTTATGATAGGTAGGTACATAGGCAGAGCTCACCCTCTCTCCAAAGATGGACACTTAGGCCACATCTAGTCTATTATGATCCAACAGTTTCATCAATTATCCCCTAGTCCTGGAACCACTTAGAGCTTTCAATCAAATCACCTAAATAAAAATAAAAATCAAAAATAACCAGCCTCCATACCGCTGCAATATAAGCGGTGGGAGGCCCAAAATTATCTCCAGTACCAATGTAGGATTAGTGTGCAAGGCACCTCTAATTATCATGCACGTAGCCGCCTCACCAGATTCAAGTTAGTAGTCCTATCAAGGGATTCTAACCATACTAGGCATTCAAGAAGGGTCTGATCACTGCTGTATCGATTCAGTAAGTCATCCTAGGTATCAACCTTATATTTCCGCTACACCTTATTGGAGGTGTAGAGAGCTATGAAGGCATTTTTCAATATATAATTATTATTCGTTTTCGAAGACAATTACGTATCTAGAACCAAACCTAGAAAATTCGCCTCATCCTTGAGTTCTAGCTTCGTCCCATCCATTCTCAGTGAACGAATCGGTCGCGGTCTATACTTCCTGTTTATTTTTATTTCTTTATGTAAAAGCTCCATGCACTAGACCATATGTCTTATATTGCAGTATGAAACTAATTAACATGTAAGAGAAACAACGTTTACATACAATTAAATAACAATATAAAGTAAATTTTACATAATATAACAATTTTAGAGATCTAAATTTACATACATGCGTGATAAATAGTACTATATAAATATAATCATTCCCTAATGTTAATGGAACTCAAATACATACCACTATATGGAATTATGTTATACTTTTTTATTTTTATTATTTTTTTTCTTTATTATATTAAAGTAGTAACAAAATTAATAATCAAAAGGAAATAGTAATGAGAGAAAATAAGGAAGTTTCATCAATATAATAAATCAAATTAAATACATATTGGTACATAGAAACCTTAGCAATTATTTGCCTTCAACAATACTAATTTTTGAAAATTAGAGTCACTTTATTTATTTCTGTGAGGAGCGTCTACCATTCCACTAAATGAAAAGAGTCTTTCTACTGGAGCAGAAGAAGACAATGTAAATTAGTGTCTGGATCCAATAGATATGTCTCCACTTCATTTTGTATCTCATCTTTTTGTATTTGTATTATAGGTCCTAATATAAATTACATTAAAAAAACATGTTATTTTAATTAAAAATTTTATAATTTTATAAACACTCTTTTTTGAGATTTTAATGCATATAATATAATTAAACCATTCATGTAGTGGCTGTTAAAAATTTGCACTATTTTGTAGTGCAAAATTTTCACTACCACTAATTTTTTTAGTGGTAGTTAAAATTTATTTCATTATCACTACAATGATGAAAAATAGTGGAAAATCAAAATGTTGTCACTATAGTGGGATTTAGTGGAAACCTTAGTGCACTACCCCCAACTCTGATAAATACAAACATTTAGTGAAAATTATTACGTTGAAAACAGTTCCATAAGTTGTGTCGTGCGTTACTTAATACTTGACAGCTGTAGGGGATCGAGTTACAGGGAGTTGTTGCAAATATGTTAAAATGCCAACTAGAGATGAGGCTCTTGTACCCAAACGAAGGAGAGGGAAGGAGAGTCTATTGTAAAGATGCTCCGGCTGGCGGGTATAAATTATCTTGTGCATAAGTACCAAACTTTTAATTTAAGCAGGCAGTCAAAAGAAATTCCGTACAATTGAGTTACGAACATTGAAATTCTGGAGCGTCTGTTTAAGCCGTATACATAATAATGTATAATGTTGTTGTAGGCAACATTTAACTTTCTCTTACTAGACGAATCACAATTAGAAAAAAGTTCATATCCATAAAGTAAAGTGGGAATTAAATATGTTTTCGCCAGATGTATTCTTATCCTCATTGGTGTGCGTAGTGAGATGACCACATAGTTCTTACAATAGAGCAAGAACGTCCACAAGCATAGTTGACGTGGTCAGACCATTTTTTGACCATTTATACATATATCAGGAACACTGATTGATTGTGCAAGCCTTTTCTGAATAACAATGCATTTTGATTTTGCCGGATTTATTGCCAAACCATTAGCGGAAGCCCATGTCTAAATACGATGCATCTGTTGATTCAATGAACTTATACATTGAGTAATCGTTGCATTATTGCAGCTAGTATAAAGTTGGACATCGTTTGCATACATCCTTATTTTACAATCTGTTAATATAGTTGGGAGGTCGTTGGAGTACATCGAAAATAAAAGAGGACCGACAATAGAACCTTGTGGAACTCCTCTTGACACCGGAAGAGCTCTAGATTTTCCATCATGTGCTTCAATGTATTGGTATCTTCCGCAGAGATAAGTTGACAAGAGCTGGGTGGCAGAAAAAGAAAAATTGAAGAAGTTTTGTAATTTGAAGCATAGAACATTGTGTTCCACGGTATCAAAAGCCTTGGAGTGGTCCAACAAGGCCAAAAAGGCAGTATTTCCATCATCCACTTCTCTTCGAATATCTTCAGCAACATCAACTAACGCTGTTATGCATCCATGATTTTTTCTAAAGCCGGACTGAGTTTGCGTTATCATATTGTCCGATCGAGGAAACCTGTTATCTATTTATGCATAATTCTCTCGAAAACCTTGGAGAGAAATGGTAAAATGGCGATTGGTCTATACTCAGAACTGGATTTTGGTACTGGTACAATTCTAGCTATTTTCCAATTTGAAGGGAATTCACTGGTCGTAAGAATTCTATTAAAAATAAGAGTAATAAAAGGAAGCAATGAAGGGATAAGGACTTTAAGAAATTTTGGATTAATGTTATCCGCACCAACAGAATTAGATTTAATCGACAACAAACTAGCTAGCACATCACACTCATCCACAGATTCAAAAGAAAAAGTTGCCTCATACATATTGTTGGATTGATTATCGTAATAATGCGGATCAGCCTCCACTTTTGGAATATTTAGAAATTTTTCATTCATAATGTTAGCATCGATTACACAGGGTTCATGTGTAGTGGTTTTACCAATACCAACTTCACGTATGGTTTGCCTTGTTTTCCTGGGGCTAAGAGCAGAAGAAAATTTTTCGGCATAAAATTCCGATTTTGCCCTTCTTATTAATTCATTAACTTCTCTTTTGGAAGAGCGATAGGCCTCACGGAACTCAGTGGTTTTAAATATTTTCCATCTTTTATATGCAATATCTCTTTGATTTCGTTGGAAAACCATGGCTTTTGGCGACTGCTGATCATCTTAGTTTTAAGCGGTACCACTAAATCAAATAATCTGTTAACATGATGTTCAAAGAATGTTAACTGGTCGTTCACTGAATTTAAATAATATATGTTATTCCATTCAGCTTCAAAAAATTCTCTCTCTAGTAACCTCATGTCAATATTGTTAAAATCTCTAAATGTAATAATCCGGGGTGGTATAACCAACTGGAACTTGTAGGTCATGAATATAAGATCATGTCTAGAGAAACACGGCACGGAGAGCTGATCATAGAGCAAAATATTGTATTTATTGCTTACAAAAAATAGATCTAAAAGTGTGTTGCTTGTATGTATAAAGTGCGTGGGGATTGTAGTGTTAGGTGATTGAAGACCAAGAGAAGCAAAATCATTCAATATAGCATCAGCTTCAAGCAGATTCGAATTAAAATCAACGGCATAGTGAAGAGTACCACCTCTATTTTCTCGGAACTAAATCCCAAGCCACGACTACATAACCACTCGCCAACCAGTTCCATCCTATATCTAACAGTATCCGCAAATCTGCCCGATATTATAAGAACTCCGTCAAAAGCAACATGCTTTAACATCACCAGCAGTTGGTTCATCACAATATTCCAATGGAAGGCGAAGGCACCCTGTGGAACACCCTTTCTATCCTTCTAAGGATATGCGAATTGAAGATCTTTAAATTTTATGTGCTTAATATTTGTACTAATCCCACAGTCTGGTATCATTGGTAGAAACGACTTGATATCTTCTTACAGATTATAAACGTATAATATTTCATTAAACGGTTGTCAACAGATAAGATATTATATTGGTTTCAAGTAAACTAATTACTTAATTCTTCCGAAATATTATTTTACATACATACATAATTGGTAATTACAACCCTTCAGTCAGAATAAAGACCTAATTTCTCACACCACTTATGTTGTGTGCGTTAATTTTATACATGAGTGGCGGGATCATAGCTGCCAGATAAATGAAAAATCGTCAAATATTTAAGAAATAATCGTCAAAATCGTCAAGTCGTTTATTGAAATCGTAAAACAATCGTAATTAAATTAAAAGTTTTTAAGAACCAAAATTATTTTTATTATAGTAAAACATATAAAGTCACTGTGTGTACATAACTGAGTCCAAAAATAAAACATTTAATAAAAACTTTGGTGGTAATTATTTTCATTTATTAATTTTTTTTTTCAAAAAAATGGAGATGAGTGGTATAAATATTAGGGAGTCTGAAGTTTTGGACGTTCTTAGCATGAAAATTCAAATGTTGGCTGAAACCGCCATATTTTTCAGTTCCCAAGTTCTATTTTGAAGTTTCTGGACCGTTATATCGCTATAACAACGGATTTAATTCGAGCGAAACAAGCTGACTTGTTCCCGAGAAAAATATATTCCTATGTAACACTCGTCTTTCTCGCCAAGCACATCCGTATATGGACGATTGGCCAGTGGATCGCACACTCCATTACAGACAAATTCGTTTTTTAGTCGGTCTATGCGTGTGCAGAGGTCTTCCTGCAGAAATCTTTCCTGTTACTTATGGTATGGTATTCAAACCTATTCAAAACCATAACCATTGTTACCTCTTTCCTCCTTCCCATAATATAATTTCCTAGTTCCATACACAATGCCATCCTTCCCCGAGTTGTGGTTGTACAAAAAAAAAAAAAAATAACGGCACTTGCCTTTGTTCTTCCGACGGTAATATTAGAAGCTATACTCGAATTTTTAAAATTGTACGCAACTGCAATGATAAATATGCGGAACTACGAAGTTATTTAGGAGTTGTAATTTTTTGGCTTTTAAGGGATTAAAAACAAAAATCATCAGAGGTATTCGAAAATAAATTAAAAATATAATACTTTATTCTTCCTTATTAACATAAATTAGCAATAATAACAATTTGCAAAAAATAAAATCGAGAATATGGTGCAAGTTTTTAATTTCAAAAATTCGTCAACATAAGGGCATAAATCGTCAAAATGACGATAAATTCTCAAATCTGGCAGCTATGGGCGGGATCTACAGTTTAAAGCCTCAGATATGCGACCGTAACGTAATGTAACCGCTACAGTAAGAAACAGCTAATCGTTTTTGTTATGTATAAAACAATACGAATGGTTATGGAAATGTAACGTAACCGAAACGGAACGTAAGAATTTGTAAAAAATATAATTTTCTTACATTTATGCGCGACAGCTGTTTAGCAGTGTTAACAACATGTCAACATGAAAACTGAAAATTAAAATTATAAACGTTACATTACATTTTGGAATTTTCTATAAAAAAAAAACATATATTTTGAAAACCCAAATTAAAATTTATTTCATTATAAACTTTTATAATTTAAAATAACAATAAGCACATACTATTTACAGTATGTAGGTAGTATTAATTTATATTTTAAATTAGATAAATATAGTTATCGATTTCTAACTAATTAAAGCGTTCGAAATGCATTTCAGTTTGCATTTTACCTTTACTGGAGAAGATAAAAACGTTTAACGTACAAATTCGGTTTCCCAAATATATGACCTGTTTCTGTAGGATAAAGGATTTCACTTGCGTCTATATATATGGAAAATACAATCAAAAGCACTCAATTTTGTGTTTTCTTTAACCAACAAACACAAACTAAATTGAGTGTTTGATCTGGCGGGTCTACTTTACAGTACGTTACGTAACTAAGGCTTAAATTCGACTACGAACGACAATTTTTTTTTTTTTTTTTGAAGTGCCACGGCAACGATCAAATTGATTGGATCAAACAGACGTTTTTGAGATTGTGTTGGTAAAACTATACTCACACGTACAGAAAACTGTCCTCACACGTATCAAAATATTTTGATTTTCGCTACCTGCTCCGCAGAAAATTGAAGCACATTTGATGTGTGTACGGGTAATCATTTCAAATTTAATTTTTCTTTAGATTTCATAAGATTTCATACTTTGTTTTACGGGCTATTGAAAGTGTGTAGCAAAAAAATTATTACAAAAGTAGATATTTTGATATTTTTTATTTATGAATTTTATGATATTGTTTATTTAATTTAGTTTTATGAACTTTATTTTGTTTAACATGAATGATTTTAATTATAAGCCGAACAAATTAAGTCCATTAATAATTGGTTTAACTGCCTTTATATTCCACAAATTTCCATAACTATGCGATTCGCAGTTTCCTTTTTTTGTATTGTTTTTAATGGCCTGCGCCAGGCTATGAAATAATTATTTACCACATTAAAAGTAAAAAAACTCGACACTAAAAAAAACAAAAACAATGGAATATCCCAACAAGAAACCATATGTTCTTTGAGAAAACCTAAAAAAAAAATTCTGAAGAAAGAAAACTATAAAATAATTTCTTCCGACGAAAACCATATGATGTTTTCTTCTTCACGACATTTTTTAAATGAAATTTGAATGCCTAAAATTTGATGCGTTGCTGTGCTTATTAGTCAAATAAAAACTACCAACCCATATGCAAAATTTGATCCAATTAGTTTGATCGTGGACACGGCGCGTGAGAAGCTCTTTATGGTAATTTTATTTACTCTCAGAGTTTTTGCGAGAAATCTGCTAAGAGAAAGTCGCCGAAGAAATATTATCATATTTTCGTTTTGATGTCTGACCTGGACTTTGAACTCGGGCCTTCAGTCTAATAAGTCAACACACTATCTACTAGACTATGCCGAAATATTATTATAATTAGTGAAATTTAAAATATTAACATCTTAGTAAAATTTAATTTAGTTAAACTATAGAGAGAAGTCGCCGTGTGTTGGCTTACTAGACGTAAAGCCAGTGTTCGAACCCCAGACCAGACATCAAAACAAAATACAAAAACTATTTCTTCGGCGATTTCCTCTCAGCAGATTTCTTGCAAAAACTCTTATGGTGTTTTCTTTTCTACAAAGAAAATGTCACCCTCTTACAAGGTGCAATAAAAAATTTTTACCATGTATGTATTAAATTGAGTAATTGTTCTTCATCAGATGACAATGATGAATATAATAACTGATTTATTTCAATTTTCTCAAATAAAATAGATGCTGTAATATCCATACTTATATTTTTTTTCATAAAAAAGGTTTTAGATCTAAAAATATGTTGTATTTTTTGATTTGTTTTCAATAATAAATGTAAATATGGAAAAGGTGTTGCCAGATCGCTAATTTTTCAACTTTATTTTTTGAGACCTTTTTTTATAACAAAAAAAAAAAAAAACATTTTAACACTGTTCTAACATTGAATGTAATTTTTTATATTACGGATCATGTAGCTTTAATAATGTAATGTTTCCTTAAGGTTACTTAACAAAACAATGAAAAAATTAACTTCAAATTGGATAACAGAACCAGGCAATTTTTTTTAAATATCATCTGGTAGCCTTATAAATAAACAAAAGTCATCTGCTTTATAGGGCATAATCAGCACTCTCGATTTATACAGGGCATAATGCACTCCACCATTGGCAAGTGCGAATTATTTAGAATAAAACATACCACCCTTTTAGAGGGCGAAACATTTTTAAGAAAAAAAAGGAAATTGTATTTTGCCTTAATAAAATGCACATTTTTTGGTGGAAAAGAAAACATCATTAGAGTAAATAAAATTTGCTGTGAAAAGTTTCTCAAAGATCTGTCGTTCGGAATCTACTTTAAACTGTAAGTGGGGTGAGAAACTAGGTCAATAATCCAGACTGAAGGGTTGTAATGACCAATTAAGTATGTATGTAAACTATTGTGAGTTGGACGCCTTTTGTTTCGAAACAAATTTCAACACTCTTGAGTATGTGGGAGAGAGGGGAAAAACGAGCTTGGGTGATTTCAAAATTTCATGTACTCATATTCTTTATTCGTATATACACAGAGTAGTATTTCACATTTTGACATTTTCATTTATTTTTTGTTTCGCATAGTGAAATTAACACTTTGACTGCCGCTGCAATTTTCAGAAACTGGCCAAAAACGACAATTTGATATTTTCATATTATTTTACTAAAAACTATTTTTAGATAGTAGTTATCATCAAAAGGCAAAAATGATGTTTTTTAGAAGAAGAAGTGGTTTAGTGAGTATGAGATGACTCGTAGTTAGTCAACGTGCTAATAAAAAGCTCCCTTATTTAAAATATCATTAGTCTTTGCTTATTTTGTGTTTGTAATCAAAACATTTGCAAAAGAAAATTAAAAAAAGGTAAAAAAAGAAAAATTAAAAATTTCAAAAATAATATAATTAAAATAAGATAAATATATTAAAAAATAATAATACATAATTATATAATACATTATAAAATAATACATTATAATATAAGAACAAATGTAATATTCATATAATATTCATGTCTTGTGTTTGAACCTAAATCACAATGCCAAATAAAGTTACAACTGTCAAAAACAGCAGAACGACGCGATAAAAAAAACAAAATTTCTGAAATTAATTTTTTACGTGCAAAATCGAAAGAAACTTTAAAAGAAAATGCATAACAGTTTTTCACACTTGTTTCGAAACTAATTTCAACGTGCAAAAGGCGTCTTAGTTTTGGCTAGTTCATAAACGCAGTTTGCAATGTAATCTTACAATGCATGGTGTTCATAAAAGCAGTAAAATTTGTTTTGTCAATGCCTCATGTTCATTATTGCATAGCAATGTTTTTTAGTGCTCATTATTTGTCAATTTCGTGCGTGGTTTTTATTTGTGATTCTTTGTAAACATTTACATTTATTGGCACAGAATACTGTGCTTATTGGCGGCAAAATAGTAGTAGAAATGACAGATTTGTGATAAATTAAATTTTATAATTGTAAGTACAACTGAAAGAACAATTATTGCTCAGTTTCCAAATTGTTATTTGTAATGCTTTTTGTAGCATTATTCCAATACGTTCAGTTGTACGTGAATGGCACCATTGTTTAATCGCAACCTCCAACTTTTTAGAATGTTAAATATTAATTAGATTTACCAAATTATACCATTTTGTAATAAATATCTGAAATGTACTTTTCTTAATTCGAAAATGGGAATAAAACACATGGTCCTCCATGCTTGCAATAATTTTATAAAAAGTTCAAGTTTTGGGAATTTTTCTCTTTGAATCTTACCTAGTTAATTATGCTATACGATGACGCATTTTTTTGTTTAAAATATTTTTGATCAAAATGCCAAATCGAAAGCGGTTTTCAAAAGAAGACCGCATTTTGTTCTGAATATCAATTATACAAAAATTTTAAGTCATACAAGGAATAAAAGTTTTAGCGTTCATAAATGTATTAAAATGTCATCTCATTATTTGACAAAGCGGTGGTGCAATAAAACATTGCTTTGCCTTGTAAATGAATTTCTATGCAGTGTTGCATTGCAAACTACGTTTATGAAGTCAGTCATAATTATAATAATTGTATCTTGTCGATATCAAATCTATATGTTTAATAATTAAATTTTTTTTATCCTTAATTTAATACAGGAGCATGCATGGGTAACTAGTTGTGGTTTATATCCACTGCCAAGTGAAGAAGAAAACTGTCGATTGGTGCAGGTAAATGATGACGATATTAACACCGTGGTACGCAGCATTCCAAAGTTAGATACACTAATATTGATTAAAACCATGCTTAAGAAACATTCATTTGGTAATCCGTTCTCCAGAGGCATTTCTGGTAGAGCACCACAACCTGGGGGTTCTCGTTTAGAAAGATTTATCAGAGCAGGTCGCTCAAATTCTGCTCCTGGATCATATAATATGATTGTCGACAGGCAAGTTTGAATTTTAAAGCGTCTACTATTTTTTTTTTTTTTTCTCAACATACACATAATAACATTAATCATTACTTTTACTATTTTAGACAATTGTCCGGTGATAATATACTTCCAGCTCTTTGTGAGCATTCTGCTTCAAATTGCACAAATGAAGATAACCAATAAATTTAAATAAGGAAAAAGTTACAATTTACATATACTATATATACATACAATTATATAAATTCTATTAATTAAAAGCACAATTTTAGTTAAAAATATATGCAACAAGGAAATCGCTTAATTATTAATAATGTTATTATAAAACAAAGATTTATTCAATTAAAATATTAAAAAAGCAATCTGTGAAATAAAATTAATCAACTACTTTAAAATTAATTATATTTATTAATAAAAATAATAATTAAAATACATATTGACTTAACCAACCATATTTTAAAATCAATCTCGATTCCACCCGTACAGTTTATTCATTTAATAATTTTTCAGTTTATCGTGAATTTTGTATATTTATTAGAACAATTTCTTTTAAACTAAACAGTTATCTAATGTATATGAAAACAAACAAACCGTAGTATTAAGCAAAATCTCTACCAAAACGTTTTAAATTAAAGAAATTCAAAATAAGATGACGGATGTAAGAAAAATAAATAAGAAAATTAAAGCTTTCTCAATTTATGGGTTTTAAGTAGATAACTTTCTTCTACTCATCTATTAATTATATTGCGTCAACTATCCTACAAAACTACGATTATGTCAAAAAAATCTGACAGATTTCTCTCCTGTTTTAAGAAAATCAGAACAAAATGAATATTTTAGCGCCACAGCTGTTCCAAATAAAACTACTCTGATCGCACAGAAATTATTATTTAACAAATTTTTCAAAAAGTTATAAAATCGGACAGACTGTTAGTGTCACACATTTTCACTTTTTAGTACTTCCAATTATACTTTTTGAACAGACATGTAATTTTCGACAGATCAAACGACTAAATCTGACAGTCGCGGGGTTTAATTATGATTTTTAAAATTTTATATTGTGTCAGTTTTAATTATATTTTTGTCGAAATTTTGTATTAATATGACTCAAAATAAAAACTCGGATACTAATGAGAGCCACATTATACTAATCATATTATATATTTATACAGAGATGGTCATAAGTATTTACACAAAAGAGAAATTAGTGAAATTTGGTCTAAATTGCCCAAAACTTAATTAACTCAATTCCAGAAAGATTACAGGCGTTCGAAAACAAAAGTTTATTAATAAACTATGTAAAAATAAAAAAAAAAAATAATTCAAATACAGATTGCGACCGGACTTAAGTCTCGTATAAATACTTTTGAAAATAATAAAAAATGTGTAAATAATTTTGACAACTTGTAAGCATATCGTAATTTGTTTTTTATTTAGTACTAAGAACCGTTATCTTTTCCAATTTTATTTTATTTGCTTCTGCATATTCCAGGCAAGGCAATAGTAAAAAAAATTTTCCAAAGTTTACTTCCAGTAAAAAGTACTGAGACCTTTGTTAAGAAAAACATAAAAGTGCTCTTTTGTATAAATACTAATGACCACCTCTGTATATTAATTTACAATAAAGACAACTAAAATCAATATTAAGAAAAAGAGAAATAAATGTTTTACTTTTTATATTCAAAATTTATAATAGCACTTTAAAGGCCTTTTTTGAATGCAAGTTTAAACTCAAGATTAAGTTAATCTTCGTTCTTATTTTTTGAGTTTACTTAATCTTGAGTTTAACCTTACGGTTAAGCATTTAAACCAACGTTTGGTGGTTTATACTATCAAAAGTAGTTGACAAATTTTATTTAAAAAGCTTTTAAGTGAGTGAAAGTCGTTGTCTAATTAGACAAATTTTTAAGTGATTATGAATTACATATATAAAACAAATGGACAATAGACAGTCTTAATTTATTTATTATTGTTCAAAAATAAATTTTTTACATAAAGATCAATATGTTTGTGGTTTGTTTGCTTTTGTTCTATACGAAAGCAAATTGTTATGAAAAACTTTACAATATTTACTTATACAAGGTTTAAACTCCCACTCAAAAAATGAAAACTCAGTTAACTGAAGATTAAATTTAACTGGAGATTAACTTAATCTTGAGTTAAACTTCCACCCAAAAAATGGCCCTAAATATTTCGGTAATTAGAAACCAATTTGGAAATTCTATTTATCTTTTAATGTAATGTTTATGTAGAGATAACTTAATCTCTATTGTCATTTAAAATTAAATATTATTTTTTTTACAATTAAAACGCGATTTAAAAAATATTTTCTAATTAAGGCTGTACAGTCAAACTCGGTTATAACGAACTCAATAGTACCAAAAAAAAAAAAAAAAGTTCGTAATAAACGGGGTGAAGTCATTGAAGAAAATATAAAATACAAAGAATTTTTTCATTTATTAAAAACGAAAAGTATATATATATATATATATATATATATATATATATTTATGGCTTTTAAACTTACAAAATCTTTGCTCGCCACGTTAGATTTTTCTTGCGAAGGCATGGAATAGGCAAATTAGATTTAAGTCAACTTATATCAAAGTTTAATGATGTAATTAATTTCAAAAGAAGTTTTTCTTATATATAATTATGTAAAATTATCTCTATATATATATATATATATATATATATATATAAATGACGTGTATCTTCGTGATCACTAAACTCAAAGACTACTGGACCGATTTTGACTAAACTTAATATACATGTTCTATGGGGCGTGAGTGTTTCTGTGTAGTTTGAAGTTCGTCCGACAGATGGCGCAATATTTAGTTTTTTTGTGTTTTTGCACCGTAACTCAAGAACTAGTGCACTATGCTGTGTTCCGTTGAAGGCGTTGGATCGTTAATCTTCGAGAGGCAGTTCAAAATAAAAGAAAAATTTGGGGCCAGCAACGCGTATCAGGCCAATCTATCAAAAATATATAATTCCATTTGAACAATAATTGCTATGTGGATTAGTACACCTTTCATTCTTCTTCTAAATATCAATCAGCAATGACTTTGCATGGAAACCAGACTTACCGTGAAAATGAAATTCGAAGGCAAAACAACGTTTGCCCGGGTCTGCTAGTAATTGTATAAAAGTAATGAAATGCTTTCAAAACGACAACCACCATAATTTGTAGATATCAATTTTTTGTGTACATGAGGATAAATTGGAATATATATTGTTTTTATACATTTTTAATTTATTTTTTATTATTGCTATTTATATTTAAGTAAACTTTAAAAAAAATAAAATTCTTATAAATACAAACTTACTGTAAAAGTGGCACAATTTTTGTATTAATAAAAAAAAGTTAGAAAAAAAGTCTTAAATAGTAACACTAGGTCGTATATTTTGTTCGATATTCTGAAAGGATTGTTTATTCAAATTTTTGCTTTTCTTATTTTTTTTCTCAGTTCCTTTTCGAGCAAAATCACAAAAGTTTTGTCAACACCAAAAAAATCAAGTATTATTTTTTTTCTTTTAATTTCTTAATCATAAAGTTTTTTAATATTTCTAAAACGCATAAATCTTAATAACAATGTGTATTAATAAACTACATATTTATTATATTTTGCCAATTTCTTAATAATATTTTAAAATTTCGTCCGATTATAACGAATAATAGTACTTTGTGAAGAATGTACTGTATATCACAGTAATAAGCGCAATTGAACTATAATACGACCTTAACGGAATTCATTAAAATGCATCAAATTCATCTTGTACAAAGAATAAATATTATTACGGAAAAATATTTGAACTCAAATACAAACAATAATTGATATAGTTTCATGCCCTAAAAAAATGTAACAAGGATTTTATTTATAGTTAAATTATTTTAAAGTGAGGTCCCTTAGCGCTCCTTTTGCTGCAGTTAGAACAATAAGTTTGTTTGTTAATTTTGTTTTTTAACATTATATCTTACGTCAAATCAAATACGAAATATAGTAACAACACATCCCAAATCCTAATGTTAATACATACAATGGACAGCAAAAGTTAGTACTCTATTATATCTTGACAATTGCATGAATTTTGGACAACAGTTGGTATAAAAAATTAAGATTTTTATATTTATTTTATTAATTTATTTCTGATTTATTATAATATAAACAATTTTTTAATGTGATTCGTAAATCAAGACAAAAATATGAAAATGTTTCATAATTCCATAGGTACCCCAAAGGGGTATCCTGAGTAAATGAATTTAAAATTCAAAGACCAAATATATGAAAATTGTATGCCTTGTATTTAGTAGAATATCTCTTTTGGTGAAGCACTCCATTTAACCCATTTGGAATTAAATGTACAAGTTTTGTTTAGTGTTTTCTGGTGGCACCATGAGGTAATTTTTCAGTTGACTTCTATTTGCGGTTTAGCAATTACGTAGCCGTTATTTCAAATGACCTCCTAAACACTCTCTTGAACTCATAGCGGGACTTTGTGGAAGGGCATTAAGCCTGTAGGCAATTTTTTTGTCAAAATATTTTGGAGTACTAAGACTTGCTGTCCACTGTATATATTATATTACATAGAAAATATACAAATTTAGTGATAAAATGGAAATTTATCGGACCAGTTGTCTGAATTGTGAAAATTATAATTAATTATTTTACCAAATTCATAATGGTATATATGCTATGGATTTTAATTGAATAAATATATTATATTAATTACATAAAATAGATTTTTTAAATAAATTTTATTAAACTTTTTTTTAATTTTTATGTGAAAATGGTTTGAGCAGATTTTAAAAAGGAAATATGTACGCTACAATTATTTATATTTATTGTGATCGCAAATTATTTTAAATGTTGAATTTAAGTTTTTTAATTCCGATATATTTTAATATATCTATACTATTTTTCTCCTAAACAACCAATTCAAACAACATTTGGTATATATATGTATAATATATATACATATATACAAATGTACTACATGCATATGTTCTGAAATATAGTATAATATTTATGTTCTTCAAACTGTACATATTAATTTACATTATAAAATTTACATAGGGACCATTTGAAAAACAACAAAAGAATATACCGTAGAGTTAAGTATAACAATTATTATTGCTTTAAAAACTACGTATACAAACATGTAGTATTTATGTATCGTATCTATTAAATTGTAAAATAAATAAAAATGTTATTTTTTTCATTCTATTCAAAAGTTAGTTGCTTTCAAAAAAATTAACAAATATGGTACCACATGTTGGTTTATATATTAAAATAATTAAATTTAAAGTTATCAAATAATAATTTAAGGAGGAGCATATTGTTCATTAAAATTGTTATTATCTTTTAAGTTTTATACGTTTAAATTTATAATTATAAAAGTATATGTTAAGTTATACATACATATTGTATTTATTTGTTTATTTTCTATACACGCGTCTTAAGAAAAAAAAATTATTTACAATTTATTAATAAAAAAAAAATATTAATAGCTTTTAACGCAAATAAATTAACAACGAATTATTCCCTATAATAAAAGCTTAAATTATATGAAAAAATTTTAAAATAAAATAATAAAACTTAAAATGCAAAATATTTTTGATGTTTACTGAATGTCCGGACTCAAATTGATTTTGTGTTCAAGTGTTCTGAGACATGTATGTAGTTGATATCGACTACATGATAGCTGGTTTCAATCCTGGTATTACATTGTCACCTTATACCACAGGGTATAGGGGAAATTGACACATTCCCAGTTTAATGTGTAGGGCACAGCAAATACCATTTAAAATCCCTCTCAGATTAGGCGTCTGTTTTGTATATTTATGTGTTTTTTTAGTTTTCTGGGTTGGTTTTTTATATTAGCGTGAGTTAATAAAAAATTTAATTTTTTGTTAACTATTAATAAATAATAAAAAAAAAACTAATAATAATTTTTAACTTTTTCATTCAGGAATTAAAAAATATTGACAACTTTCACAAGAAACATTTTTATGAGCATTTTATGTCTTATTTGGACTTGTAATATTTAGCTTCATTGTGACCGATTATCACTCACTTCGCGCAACGTTTACACTCCAAATTACAGGATCGGCTTGAGAGAGCATCAGCATTCCCATGTTTTAAATCATATATCTGTAGGCCCTCAATCCAACTTGCTAACTTCAGAGCTCCTTCAGAGCTCTTGAATTGCAACAGCCTCAGTGCGGAATAGTCTGCCTTTAGCAAGAAATGTTGGCCATACAGGTGTACTTATGGCAATATTTTATGCATTTCAATATTGCAATTAACCCACGTCAGGTCACAGAATTTTTTTTTCTTGGACTAAATGTCAGTATGCCCCGTGTGTGGGGCCCTCACCCCGCTTAATCTTCCCTCTTTCTTTCTTTTGCCCACTTCGGAACTACTGTGGTATTACTTCGAAGTGGAGTCCGTCTGGCCATTCGGCTCTTTACATTCATATTCGCGACCGCAACAAAATCCGAGAAGGTGTTAAACAAAAAAACATCCACTCTACTTCTCTCATCCAATTCAATTTTCTTAGATTCGATCAGTAAGACTTCAGCGTAGCTAGCTATGCTGTTCTAATTTTCCTCGTACAGGCGCCGACTTTAGCCTCAAGATCCCTTCCTTCCAATCTCCATCTCTCACAATGAAAGAAGTGTGTTCCGCATCATAATAGATGCAATTTGGTCGTGTCATCTTCCCCATTACATTAAACAGGTACTTCAAAAATAACCGTGTCCATATAACAGTTGTGTCAGATAGTAGTTAACCTCACCAAATTTCTTCTCCATCCAGCGGGTAATATCTGGGAGAAATTTTGCTGTCCATCTACCACTCGTCTCAGTGTTCCACTCCTCTTGCTTCGCTTTTTTTCATCGTCGACATTTACTGTCTCTCCGTGCACGTTTTTAACTTTCCATACTCTCTTTCGCTCGCTTGCCTGTAGACCTATAGGTATTACACTACTAATTACCAACATTGCAAACTTAAATACAGTCCTATAAGCCGATGCCAATCTAAGTGCAGCGGTCCATTGTACCGATGATAAAATTCGTCCTTCAATGTTTCTGCCCAGACCTCGCTGCCGTAAAGCAAAATAGAGTCCGTTATTGCCATCATCAATCTGCGTCTGCTCTGTATAGAACCACCAATATTAGCCACAAACCCGCTAAGTAAGGAGGTAACCTTAACTGCCTTGGTTGCAACGCGTTGTATCTGATCCCACAACGTCACTCTAGGGTCGAGTCGAATACTAAGGTAATTGACCACTTTCCACGTCTTCAGAGTGGTGTCACATATTTTGAATTCGATTTCCAGCGGTATACACTTCATTGTAAGAAGTATCATCGCCGTTTTCTCGTTCTTATTATCACCTGGTTAACCTTCCTTTTAGCCTCTTCGACATTCCACAATTATGGCCGCAACATCATCGGTATATCCAACAAGATGTGAATCATCTGTCATCTCAATGTGAAAGATATCATCATACGTTATGTTCCGTAGGTCAGGGCCAAAAATTAATTCTTGAGCTGCATCAGACGTAACCTGTTTCCGCCTTCGTCCTTGGCTCGTATCGTAAATAAACTCATAATATCGTAAGCAACTCCGCAAAATCACCAGCATGTAACCGGGAACAGTGAACTTTGTTCTCAGTGTTCTCAAGTACGTCAACGCACCGGAGGCTGTTGAACGCATTCCAGACATCTAAGATCGCCAACAACACTATCTGCCTGTTTAGGACAGCCTTCACGCTAGTCAATACTTCGTTAATGGCTCCTATCGTCGATCTAACCGCTCTAAACCCGTACTGTCTCTCTGAGACAGAACTTCTCCCAGGTTCTTGAGGTGTACGTGAAAAGTTCTGCCCATCACTATTATGTAATCAAAGTACACCAGCAGCGAACCCGTTCTATAACTGTGTATAGCAAGCCATAGCCACCTAGACGCATAATATAAGACGGATTCGGTCGGGTCCAAAGACTGTTTGCACTCACGTACAAGCCGTGAATTACAGCAGACCGACTCAATGGCCCTTAGGGCAGACTGACTGGTAACGAAGATCATATAAGATTCTGAATCCGAAGTGAGTCTACTAGCCTTCAAGATTGCAAAAATCTCCGTCTAAAATATGCTACAGTCATGCTTTAACGTAAAGTTCAAGACCGAAATTCATAATGAAAACCCCAGCGCTGAAAAATGCTTTATTCATCCGTTAACCTAAAGTGATGTTCAAAACCTAGATCTTTACAGAAAACTCCAGGACTTGTACCTCCGCTTAACATCGAACCATCGGTGAAGATGGGATACCTCTCTGCCCCTGGAGTTCCCCACCATTCCATAATACCCTATCTGGTATGAGTATCCTCAATGCAGGTGGGAACATAGCCTCAGTCACAATATATATAAATATGTTCCTCTAGAGAACAAAGGGTCGCTGGTTTCAGAAATAACGGTGATTTAAGATGTAAAGCTTATTAGGCTATAGTGCGCGATCCTGGTGTTAGGGTTGCCAATATCGCAGTCAGGCCTGCAAAGTACCGGGATTTAGCCGCGCAAGTATTAAGGTTATTCCGCCCATAGTTGGTGTCAGATCCTCCTCGGCGTGACAGGGGGAACCAAGCCCTTGAAGGACAGTGTTTAGGTTAGGTTAGGTCGTAGTGGTAGCTCTGATATCACAAAGCTCACTTGAGCACGCATGGTGGCCCGTTGTGATGCCACAGGTGAAACGCAGTCCCTATACTAACCAAGTTCCGCCAAATCAGGGAAAGGAAGAAGTTGATCAGCGCAAGGGCTGCACAACAAAAGCACGACTACTCCGTACTGGAAAACCAGCCAGAAAATTTGATGAACGAAGCTATATCCTTGATATCAATAGATGATAGCTCCGTTAAGCTAACAAGGAATGGGGAGCCAAATAACCTATATCTATACCTAGAAAGAGGCGGGCACTGGTAAAGAAAGTGAATAACGCTTTCCTCTTCCTCAGTGGAATGGTCAACTTGACCGAGGCAAGTGGCATACCCATCTCAACAGAAGAGGATTCCGGAAGAAGCGCACCAGCTCTGGTGAGCTCGTTGGCCCTACAGTTTCCCGGAATATTACTGTGCCCGGGGACCCGCACCAGAGAGACACCGGTGAAGCGCCCCGAGACTAGGTCGAGACAGAGGTGACATTCCCTAACGATCATAGAGTTGATCACGAAACCCGACAGAGATCTTATCGCAACCTGACTGTCCGAAAAGATCGAGACGCGACTGAAAGCAGCATCGTTAACGAGGATCCATTGAGCGGCCCGGTAAATTGCCATCACCTCCGCCTGAAACACACTGCAGTAGTCTGGCGGACGGAGAGAAATATTCAGGTCCAGTTTCCTAGAATAGACACCACTTCCAACCCCAACCTCGAGTTTAGAGCGGTCAGTATATATATCCAGGACATCCGGGGGGACGATCGTATCAGGATTCCAGGCATCCCTACTCGGAATCAGAGAGTGGAAACATCTATCAAGACAATGTTCAGCAGGGAAAAAGTCCATGTTCCCAGGGACCACCGGGTCAATCTCCAGAATTGTAGAGTGACCAGAAGGTACAATGTGCCAACGAGAGAGAGCATTAAGTCTAGTCGCAGCAAACTTGGCCACCTGCTTTGCGAGAAGCACAGTAGGTAGCCAGTTTAGCATTGTGAACAAGGCTTTCGTGGGGGTGGTGCGTAGAGCACCAGTTATATGAATGGCGGCAGACCTTCTGACCTTGTCAAGAAGTCTGACGTTGTATTGTCTGTCCAGAGCAGTCCACCAGAACACAGTACCGTATAAGAGGTTGGGTTCGATGACCATGGAATATATCCAACGCATGATCCTTGGGCGAAGACCCCACCTGGTTCCGACCGCCCTACTGCAGCAGTAGGCTGCACATGCCGCCTTACGTGCCCTAGCAGCCAGATTCGCCCTCCAGTTCAGTTTGGGATCGAGGATCAGGCCCAGATATTTGACCTCGGGACTCAACGTGAGTCTGGTCCCACCTATGCTGGGAAGGGAGAAGGTCGGAATTTTATATTTCCTCGTAAAAAGAATCGTATCGGTCTTAGAGGGGTTAATAGACAGTATAAAATCCCTTCACCAGTCTAACACGATTGACAGAGCCAAGTTCAACTTGTCCGACAGTGTCTGCGGACAAATTCCCGACGCAACAATAGCAATGTCGTCAGCGTAAGCTATGACCCCATTGTCAGATTGGTCCAGCCCCCTCAGGGTGAGTTGACTGCAAGATTCCAGAGAATAGGTGATAGAACACCACCTTGCGGTGTACCCCTACGAACCATTCTCTGACAGTTCGAGGCCCCCACCGTGGAGGTCACTATCCTCGATTTGAGGAGAAGCTCGATGAACCTGACCAGATCCTGTCCCAGGTTCAGAGAACCGAGCGCCCTAACTATGGCGTCCGGGTTGACGTTATTGAACGCGCCCTCAATGTCCAGAAAAATGGACAAAGTGTATTCCCTAACATGCATGGACTTCTCCACCCGAGAGATAAGCGAGTGAAGTACTGTTTCCACTGGTTTACCTCTCGTATACGCATGTTGGGAAGTGGATAGAAGCGCTGAATCAATCGAGGCCCTAATATGAACATCAAGGACTCTTTCCAGTGTCTTCAGAAGAAAGGAACACAACGTTATAGATGGCAAGCAACCAGGGGAGGATTATCTCCTCCCCATGTTGAATGTCACCTGGAATAATACCATCCGGTCCTGGTGACTTGAATGGTTTGAAAGACCTAACAGCCCATTGCACTTGGCCAAGGGTAAGGGACAGGGGCGAATAGTTCCCAGACGGTGGTTCATTAACCTGATAAAGTGGAAAGTGAGTATCAAGGAGGAGCTCAAGTGTCTCCAAACTGGACGTAGTCCAGCGTCCGTCAAGTCGTCGGATACAGTCAAGTGATTTATGAGTGGAACTTAGAATTTTACAAAGACGGCCCGTTTCGGCAGAGGATTCTACGCTCGCGCAGTAGTTCCTCCACCGAGGCCCTCTTCCTCGCCTCACAGCGTATTTAAGTTTCCTCTTTTTGGTCTTGTAGGTAGACCATTCTCGTCTTCACGCTGTTAAAGAGCCTACCACAAGATCGGTGTAGATCAACGATCTTTTGGTTCCACCAGGGTGGTTTACGCTTGCCCCTATGGGCAGAGGGTCTGACGGAGGATGTGGCTGCCGCCCTAAGTCCGGTTGACAATGTGTCCGCAGCCCTATCCACGTCGAAACGGGTCGTTATAGTCGGGGGGTAGAAGGAAGGCTGCAACGCGGTTTCTCTCTAGAAACGGTCCAATTCGTGTTCCTCCTGTTGACCGGAGGGGTCAATGTAATGTATCTATGGTCCGAAAAGGAGCATTCGTGAGATACAAACCAGTTCTTAAGGTTAGTAGAGAAATCGGAGCTAACCAGAGTGATGTCTAGCACCTCCCTTCTATTAGAAGTCAGGAAGGTTGGCTCATCACCCCGATTAGCTATGGCTAGGTTATTACTTATAATAACATCAAAGAGGCACTCACCCCGTTCATTGGTACCGGAACTGCCCCACATCGTGTGGTGGGAGTTGGCATCTGCTCCGATTATGACCGGAACTCCGCGCAGCCTCGCATCCGCTACCAGTCGACCAATGGATCCTGAGGGGGAGAGAGCCCATAGTCATGAGAAGGACACTGGATGATGTTGACATTTTAAATGGCTATGTACGCTTCACGTGCCCGTTAATCCCCCACAGTTAAAATATAGTCGGTGTCTTTTTCAAAGGTCCGTGCCTCCTGTCAAGAAAGACGACGTACGATATATTTACGGCCCAGGCAAATTAAAAGGCGCAAACCTACTTTTAGCCCATTTGACTTTATTCCTGGTAATGATTTTTCGAAGTCACTATAGCCAGCATCAGCTACTCCCAACGGAAAACTATTCGGATCCACAAAACTGGGAAAATGAGTCTTTTTGAACAAAGCCTACAATTTTGGGGTCCGTAGACAAAATGCTACACTCTCGATACTTGCGCAGGAACTCATCAAGATGATTCATTTCGAGCGCTTAATTTCCCTTTTATAATAATTGAAACTAGACCAGTCAGCATCCTCGCCCGACCTTTTAGCCTTATTAAAAAGAGCAGCAAAGTCTAGTAGCAGCAGCAAAGTCTTTGAAGCTCCCAATTCCACCAGGCTGACTGGTTCCTCTTACCCGAGTAAGTAAAGGGACAAGCTTCTCTATCAAAAGAAAACAAAATGTTCGTCAAAATTTTATTTTCCCAGGAGTAGAATAACTTCTAAGGTCCCTAAATTCCTCCTCCACAGCCTTCCCAAATTTGACCCAGACGGTTTTTCTTGGATTTCTAAAAGGCTTGTGAAAGCCACTTGGTAGACTAGATAGATTAATACTGAGGGTTATCAGTTGGTGATTCGAGAAAGAACGCTCATCTGAAACCCTCCACTTCCTAATCATAGAGCTACCCATATTAGAGACCGTTAAGTCAATTACACTTTCCATAACACGATTTTTAAAAGTCGGTCCGATTACCAACATTACATATATTAACCCCATTGCGAATAATAAAAATCAAAATCGACTCACCATAAATATTTATTTCAGCACTATCCCATTGGGTGTGATTAGTGCTGTCAGATGTGGCGATTTTTCATTACCTTTGGCGACCAAAATTTTCATTTGGCGACCTGGCGATTTTTTGGCCATTTACAGACTAGATGGCGATTTATTTGGCTATTTTTCACAAATAATTTTTATTTTCCTGAAATTCTTTTTTAACACTTTAATAACATAATGTTCTTATAGCATCTTATAGTAATAAAAAAGTACATAATATGTAAACTTAACAACTAACTTTAATATTTTAATGTAATCTAAATTTTAAATCCCCATTTTTGATTCACTTTTTGCTAGCAAACTATTTGTTATTTCAAAATTGAAGCAACACGAATGAAATGACTTCAAAAAATTCCTTGTTTGGACTAAATTGGAGACAGTCGAGGGAAACAGTCTATTTCTTCCTTTGATTTATATAGTGCTTTTCATAATTATAGCACACCCTAATTTTTTGAATTTCTAATAAAGTACATTTATAATAACAACATCACAAAATTTCATTATGTGTAGTGTTAATATAAAAGAAAATATAACAGTAAATTTTTCACGTTATGCGTGCCCAACTGAGCTTTGTGATACCAAAACCACCACTCCGCCCTAACCTAGCGTAGTTTTTACTTCAGTTTTCTTTCTTTGCATACTTATAGCACCAGTCTCTTTTTTGTTAAATAAAAAGCTTTATTTACCAAAAATATTGATACTTAAAACTTAGTAAACCCGCTCTTAGATCTTATTAAACTAAATATTTGGTCTTTCATACTCTTATAAAGAATTTTAATATTTCTCGGTATATTTTCCCCCACTCTTCGATTACTTTTAATTTCAAATCTTCAACACTGGTAAATTGTCTGTTATTTGAATAAACTCTTCGGATAAGAATGGGGAATTCGTTTGGGGAAACATTTTTAATAATATTCATATCAGGATAGAAAGCTGGCCACGATAAAACCTCAATAGATTGGGTACGAAACCATTCCATCCTCTGTTTGTTCACATGAATTCTGGCATGTCCTTTTGGAAAATATATTTTTTTTCTCTCAAGAAGGGGAGCAAACTACAGATAAGAACAGTATTGTACTTTGTACTATTCATTCGCGTAAATGGTAACCGAAGTTCGAGGCAGCCACTTAAAGAAATAACACCACAAACCATGAGACTAACTACCTCCCCCAAAATTTCTTTTAGTAAAATACTTTGGTTTAGTAAAATATTTGGTTACGCCAGTACTATCGATAGCCATCTAGTCCATCTAAGATCCACTTCTTTTCATCAGAGAATATGACCTGAAGACAATTTTATATTCATTGTTCGTTATTATTGAAATGATGGTGGTGTTATAATTATGAAAGACACTTTATTAAATTTTGGTACGAAAATATACTTTCTACATTTGCAGGTGAAACTGGAATGGATAATATTCCTTTTATAAATTATACAGTGATGAGACAGAATATTTGGGTAATGTAATAAAGAAGGCAAAATTTAAAAATAGTGCTAAATAAGTCATTGAGATGCTATGGTGTTTTTGACTTTCAAAAAGTACAATTGTACCAACTTTTCCATCCCTGGTATACATATTAAATAATAAATAAATATTGTGTTATCATACATCTATTAACTCGATTTATTTAGGTGTTGCTGGAGTTGAACCACCTTATTAAAATTCATATCATTCATAGTTGTATTTCCGTTCAGTTAAGTTAAGTTTAAATACTCAAGTTTACAACATTGGGTAATTTGTTGACATTTATTGACAAAATGAGAAACTGTGTAATGAATAAGAAGAGCATTAGTGATTGCATTTATAGAGCAGATAGAATTGATAAAAAAAAAGAAAAATAAAGTTAATATAGCTTAAAAGAAAATCTAATAATTGTTAAATATCTGAAAGAAATTCAAATTAACAATAACGAAATGGGTAAAGTAGTTGATTAATACAATTTTTCTTTAAAATAAACTAAAAGAGTCAGTTTGTGGGCGTTGTTTTGGAGTTTATCTTCTGACGTTTTAATCTTTTCCATTTAGGTTCATCAGATGCAGCTACTATGCAAAAGCTAGAAAAGCATTTGATGTTGTTAAAAGAAGAATACACAAAATTGCAGAAGGGCTATGCCGATTTGGAACGTAAATATAGCAAAGCAGTTGCATCTAATGAAAATGATATAGGCGGCGAGTTTAGCAGTTTTGTTTCAAGATTAGTTCTGACTGTTGCTTCATTGTATGGACGGACGGTGTATTCGGATTTAAAAATCAAAATGATTTCTAAATGTATGCCTGCTCATAAATTTGTGCTTCATGCTCGATCTGAGGAATGGCGCGAAGAAGTTCTACTCGACGTTAATGAATTAGATTGGAGTGATATGGAGGAGGACATTGCTATGTCGCTTTTAAGATGGATATATATGGATGTTGTTGATTTACAACATGATCGTCTTGCGTTAGGGCTCTTAAGGGCAGCACACCGCTTTCATTTACCCGGACTATTAGGTCTGTGCGAGCGAGCCTTAGTCGCTTCTGTCGGAGTGCGTTCATGTGTACGTTTTTACTGTGTAGCGGAAGAAGTTGGGGCGGCTAGTTTATTAGAATATTGCTCTGGATTAATATCTACACATTGGGATGATTTAACACCACAAGACTTCGAACATATGTCAGGACCACTCTTATTTAAGATGTTGAAAAGTAAAACAAAACATCCTTTGCACGCTGCAATAAGACTTTTGCGGGAGGATGTGGTTTTTTTGTGCTTAGTGGAAAACGATGGAGTGGTAAGTTTTTTTTTTATACAAAGCAATATAATTTTTACTTATTTCTAGTGGCAATATATTTTGATTTTCTAAAAAACTGTATTTTATTACCGTCGCCGTGGTCTAGTAGGTAGTGTGTTGGCTTATTAGACGTAAAAGCCAGTGTTCGAGGGTTCCCAGGCCAGACATCAAAACAAAATACGAAAAGTATTTTTTCGGCCATTTCCTCTCAGCAGATTTCTGGCAAAAACTCTGAGAATAAATAAAATTGTCATGAAAAGTTTCTCATAAAGTCTGTCGTTCGGAGTCGACTTAAAACTGTAGGTCCCGCTACTCATGTATAAAATTAACACACACAACATAAGTGGTGTGAGAAACTAGGTCAATAATCCTTACTGATGGGTTCTAATGACCAATTATGTATGTATGTATTTTATTACCTCGCATAGATAACACTCCGTTTGATAAGCAAATTAAAAAATATTTCCTATTAAAACAAAATGTTTAAAATTATCTTTTCAATTTTACTAGTATAATAATGGAACCAAACAAACTAACGGTACACAAAATTATTTAGTAAGGAAAAGTATTCACAATGTTGTCTATTTCTCAACGGGTTTTTTTTTTTTTTAATATTTAATTTATAAGTCGCTGCATTTATTTGTTGTCGAGTGCTAAGCAATAACATTTAATGTAGTTAAAGCTATTATAAATGTGACACCGACTAAAAAGAAATTATATCTGTTTCCAGAATTGCATAGTCTACCCCGACAATAGCAATAAGTTTTTGTGGCTCCAACTAAGTTATTATCTTTCATTGTCTTGCATTCGTCCTTATATTCTTTCAGTGAATATTCTTCTTCCCACCTGTTATTGTGCAATACCTACAATGAAAAAAAACAGTAAATGTGTTGTATTTTATTGAAAGTGCCCAAAACCTTACATGTTTTGAAGATTTTTGTTGAGCACAGCCGAGTGTTATTGTTACGTGTTCCTTTTCATTCTGCAGATACATTGTTGAAATAATACGTGAACACATTGTAGAAAATTGACAGTCAACAACATAGGCCGATGAACCATCGAAATGAGTACAAGGTGGTATACGAGTTACATTGTTACCAGTTGTTAAAATTTGCTCAACTCCTCCACATGCATAGCACTCGATCGAATACACCTTATCTAGAATCACAAATAAAATAATTCAACAAATGAGGAACAAATATTATTTCAACACATACTTACTATACATATTAAATGTAATAAAAGCAACAAAAATTACTACAAAATCCATAATTGAGATATTGTATTAATTATATTAAGTTTTGATAGCAAAGTAGCAACTAACAATAATGATACACCTCAAATATATTAATGTATATATTTTTTCATCGGAGACATGTTAAACACATTTTATGCTAAGAAATGCCGAAAGACTGTTAGTAGCTTTGCTTTATAATTAATTTAAATCTTCAAATTGTAATCAGAAAACTGCCTTCGCTGCAGAAGTGTTTTCAAAAATTATAAATACATACAATAATCGTCTGTGCTTCATTATGACGCATATTCTTCGATGTTCTTATCCGGTTTGATATTTTGTTTTATATATGTATAATGTTTTAACAATTACCTCTTAAAATATCCGTATGAATGTGATTAAAATACATACATATATAAAGAATTATTTCAATTATTTTGAATTTATAAATACAAAACCACAATCATTGAAACAGTAATAGCATCTGTGAATAAATATCGCTCCTTTATTGTAACATAATCATATCTCAAAAAAACTTGAACTTGGTAAAATGCGATTTAAATTTTCTAGATATAAGTCCTATGGTCTTATTGCCGCAATCATTTTTTGCTAAAACTTCAACATGTACAGAAGGTCTAAAAGAGCAGTTTTACTTAAGTAACTACAAATTTAATTTTTATGAGATATGACTATGTTACAATAAAGGAGCGATATATATTAAAAATATCTATTAAGTGCATTTAAAATTCTGACTAAAAGGATTATATCATTAATAATTTATTCTTTAAATACTTTTTATTGATCTTTAAACCTTAAGGGCGAGTTTTTGAATGCAAGTTTAAACTCGAGATTAAGTTAATCTCCAGTTAACCTTCTTTTTCAGTTTTTGAATTTACTTAATCTTAAGTTTAACCTTACGGTTAATCAGTTAATCTTAAGTTTAAACCAGCAACGTTGGTGGTTTAAACTTAAGATTAAATATGAGAAGTAGTTGACAAATTTTATTTAAAAAAATAGTTTTTAAGTGAGAACAAACCGAATAAGACACATTTTTAAGTGATTATGAATTATATAAAACACAAATTGGCAATAGACAGTCGTAATTTATTTATTATTTTCGAAAAATTGTATTTTTCTTCAAGATCAATAGTATTCAGCTTTTGTTTGTTTGTTTTTCTTCTATACAAAAGCAAATTGTTGTGAAACACTAACCAATTTTTGCATATAATTGTGGCAGCCCTACAAAGATTAAACTATCATTCAAAAACTGAAAATGAAGTTATCGAAAGATTAACTTTAACTGGAGATTAACTTAATCTCGAGTTTAAACTTGTATTCAAAAACTCGCCCTAAATGTTACACACGAATTCATCTAACGAATATATTATGAAGTGAAAATAAATCGGATGAAATGAAAAGCATAAAACTAACATTTTTGCTTCTCAAATAAACAATAAAATACATCCAACTCTTTTTTTACACGGTTGAAAAAATTTTTTTTTTTTGTAAAAAATATTTAATCTAAAAGTTCAACTTTCTATAAAAAATTTCTTAATAAAAAGGTCGACGGCGAAAGACCTTTCGGAAATTAGTCCGACAGTTCAAAACTCTATTACCGGACGAAAGTCAGCATTAAATAATTTGATGGATATCTCCAGTGTTAGTTAAGTTCGTCGCAAACAATTGCGCTTGTTATCAAGTAGCGATGAATAATTATGTAGCTATGTAAATATTTTTTCTTTATTTCAATTCTAATTTTTCTGTTCTTAATTCTGGATTAACAGATTTCTTTTGTCTTTTGCTTGCTCTACCAATTTTTCACTTGTATGAATTATAAGTTTTAGGTTTTAATGCTCAATAAAATGCCATATAAACATACAAATTGTATGCATTTATGAAATTTTATAGTTTTCAACATTTTTTACACGGTTTTCGCATATATTTTTTTATTTCATCTTACACGGTTTTCAGATGACATGGAACGTATCCCCCATTTTACTATTAGAAATTCCTTTTTTTTGACACGGTTTTTTTACAAAGATTTCTGAGGAACGCATCTACCGTGTAAAAAAAGAGTTGGGTGTATGTGATAAGTGATGAAACTTATATAATAAAAATTTTGCAGCATTATTTTAATAACATATTTTTGGTTGTAATAATCAAACGTCCACTCTTAATTTTATAGTTTGGCTTAAATTGAATAACCAAAGTTAATGACAATTAGATTAACTCGCAAAAAAATTAAAGTCCTAAATTTAATTTAAATCAAGTAATTTTCAATTTCACAAACAAAAGAAAATTGACAAGAGAAAATACTAACGAAGAAATAAACAATAAATCAAAAAAAAAAAAGAAAAAGATTAGAGATAGGTGATAGGTATGTTTCGCAAGCTTGTCCTTGCATTAATAAAATAATTTATTAAAATACATTCAAACTTCTATTAATTGAATTTTCTATAAGTTGAAGCACAGAAACAGTATCCTGGAGAGAAATTCTATCACGTTTTTCTTCTTTAACCTGAAGTTTCACAGAGTAAGTTGAAATTTTTTTCTGGACTATGGTGATTTAATTTGTAGAAGTTCAACTGTACTAATAGAATTTCTATTCAGACTCAATACAAATTACATTCTAAATGGTCGAACCTTCGTATTACCCCGAAAATTTTACATTCTCCCCTCTTCTGACACATCAACTTCATCGAAATGTCCGAGAAAGTGTATCAAGAACGGTCTAACTGAAACCAAAACTAAATAGACATGATGCAGTGCCTTAAACTCATTCTGAATATTCAGAATCCTTAGATCAGCATTACCGCATTGGTAATCATGAACACTTCTGGCTGGATTACAATAAAACCGAGAGCAGCTCGGCATAATAGTATAGACTCATCATATAATCCCTAACCCGCGGTGTCTGGATTAGTGTGCCCAAATCAATAACCCTCGAAATACTTGCATGTCCGAAAATATCTAATTAAACTGAAAAAAAACATTCATATAGACATTTCAATACAACGCGTATACTATTTTATTTTTTATATATTTATTTATTATAATTATCATAATATAAAAGTAGTAGAATCACCAATATAAACATTAAATATAAATAAAAATGTAAAATAAATTAATTAAAAAAAAACTAACAATACTATGAAAATAAATAAAGGGGTTAACAGAGAAAACATAATAAAAATATAAAAAAGTAATAATAAAAACTGATGTAAAACCGAAAATAAAATTAAAAATGTATGAAAATGAAATAAATAAAACTAATCACATAAACTTTTAATTAATAAAATAATTTAAATAACTCCTTTTTGAACGCATTTGCATTGCCTAAATTTTGAATGTAATTTTGTAGGGAACTCTAAGCACTTGTGGTGTGTATAAAAAACTGTTGCTGTGACAGAAGTGTGTTATATCGTTGTTGAATAATCTTCGTACCTCGATAAGGTCTAGAAAATTTAGTCCGGCTTAATAAGTATTTCGACTGCTTCGTGTCAATAATTTTATGTAATAGAATAAGACATTTAATTTTTAAGACATCAAATTTTACACTAAATATCTGGTACGCTAAATAAAAAATATGGTCCCAACACCCTCTAAAAAAGACATAGGGGTATGTTGTTGTATGCTATGTCGAGTTTTCGGCTGTTTCGCAGTTTGCCAAAAAAAAAGAAGTACACGAATTAAAAGAAGCATCAGCAACATGTGTTTAGCAGTGTGAGCGCAAAATAATCATATTATGCAGCGCAGTAATGCATAATACGAAGAGGGCCTATGTTTTAAAGTTCCATATATATGGCAAATTTTGAAGCATACTATAAATTCTACCAACAACGACACATATAAAAAGCAATACCCAGATTAGTCGCTGATTTGACAGTCTATTTTATTTCTCTTTCTTAATTCAGGTGTGTCAATTGATCTATTGGTTTTGGAAAGTATAATACATTTAGAACATGTAGAAGCTAAAAAAGAATTAATATTCTCCTTATGAACATTACAGTCAACCAAGATATCCGATAGATTATTTATGTTCCCCCGGGGAACGCCTCTACTAATATTAAGCGGATTTGAAATATTAGTAGAGGTGTGAACTTTTCGAAATCTTTTTATTAGATAAGAATAAATTGGACTACCAGCATAATTAAGAAAAGTAAAACAGTTTATGAAGTTTTTTAGATAGAACTTTGAGATAGACTGTATAAAAAAGCCTTGGCGTTAAGTGAAACTAAAAACGCTATACTATTTTTATATTTGACCTTTCGACCTATTTTAAGGATAATATCAAATCAAATGAGAGAAAATTTTAAAGTACAATATTATCCAAAAATGTTTGCAAAAGACAAAAGACTGTAAATTTTATAACATTTAAAATTGTTTATTTAATTCGTTTTTATTTCTAGCTTTCAGAACTTGTTAACAGCTTATCGGAACACGGTTTGTTACCTCTGCAGATGGCTTTAATGTCAAAGAACTTACCAATTGCGATGACTCTAGTTAACAATGGGTCTGCAAATATAAATGCTTATGACATGGAGGTTTGTCTTAAATTCGGAATATACATTTTAACAGATACGAACAAATTTTTTTTTTTTTTTTTGAAATGTTTTAGGGCTGTACGTTGTTAATTGATGCTGTTAAAAGAGGAGATAAATTTTCAGCAGATTTTTTGCTGGAACGTAATTGTCAGTTGGATTTAACATCAAGGTAAAGTTTATATTATTAAACAAATAGCTTCAATTCTTTTAGACAAATTTTTAAATACATATTAAGCAATTAAATTTGTAATCAATGCACTGTTTATAATCAATTAAAAGATCAACAGCTGACACTGCATTACATGTCATATGTGCCTATAATCCAAAAGATTCAGATCCAGAGACTTTCTCGGATATGATTGAAGTTGGAAGAAGAATAATCTCCATGAAACCAAATATAAACCTACAAAATTATAAAGGCCAAACCGCATTACATTTAGCAATAGAGTCAAACAACCGAGATATGGTTGATCTTTTGCTAGGAGTTCCAAATGTTGATATAAATATTAGAACTAAAGACGAAATCTGTCCTTTAGAGCTCAGTCTTACTAAAATGACTGATGACAATCTTGAACTATCAAATAAACTAATCAAATTGGGTGCGATGCCAAATCCGTTAAAGTCAGATACACTTGACAATTTATTACAAGTGTTGGCTAAACGCCGCATTGAAAGTTCGGCTATGTTTCTGGTCAATTATGCAAACCTTAATCACATAAATAATAAAGGATTAACCGCTTTACATATAGCAGCTGAAAATAATCTCCCAAAATTAACAGAAAAATTACTTAAAGCTGGTGCATCGCCTAATATACAATCAAGTATATCCGATTTAAAATCTGCTTTACATATAGCAGTTGAATCGAACGCTGAAGATGTAATAAAGGTGTTTTCGAACGTTGCTCAGCGAAAGAATGATAATTTGGATCAGAGTGAAGGAAACCAAGAAATACCAAACTTTAATTGTAAGAATGTTAATGGTGACTCACCTCTTAGTTTAAGTTTATCCTTAAACCGAACAAATCTTGTACCTTTGCTGATAAAAGGTGGGGCAGATGTAAATGCACGGAATGGTCAAGATATGACATTGTTACATCAAGCGATTCTTAATCATGATTCCGACACTGCTGTATTTTTATTGGAACAGGGTGCTGATATGAATGCGCTTACAGGTGAACAAGAGTCACCCCTGCAATTAGCAATACATTGTCACATGTCCCAGGTGGTGGATGCTCTTTGTACTAGAGGGGTAGCTTTAAGTGCACCTAATAACAAAGGTGATGCTCCTCTGTGGACGGCTTTAGAATTAGAATACGAAGATGTCGCACAAGTATTAGTTCGCCACGGAGTGGATACGGACTGTTGGAGCCCCGGTCCAGACGGATGTCAACAGACATTGTTGCATAGAGCAATTGATGAAAATAAGGAGTCCATCGCAATATTTCTTATACGTAGTCAATGTGACCTTGATTCCCCTCGACAGCCCGGACCGAATGGAGAAGGTGGGGATGATGCGAAAGACAAAGCGTCACCTTTACATTTATGTGCACAATGGGGCCTTACGAAAGTACTTCAGACATTAATTGATCATGGTGCTAATGTCAATGCCTTAGACGCCGATAGCAAAACACCTCTGCATGTAGCAATAGAAAATCAGCATGAAGAAATTATAACTATTTTACTATGTCATCCAAGCATTGATCTAAAAATTCGTGATAAGAATGGTAACACTCCCTTTGCATCAGCTCTCACAATTCGTAACCACCGGGCTGCACAGCGTATACTTGATCGTTTACCTAATGCAGCAGAACAAATGGATTCAAGAGGCAGAAACTTTTTGCATTTAGCAATTATGAAAGATGATCTAGAAAGTGTTCTTTTTCTTTTGGCAATTCAAGTGGATGTTAACTCACGTGTACATGACGCCAATCAATCAACGCCATTACATTTGGCGGCATCTTCGCGTAATGAAATGATAACACGAAATCTTATTTTGGCTGAAGCTCGCATTAACGAACGTGATGCAGTACAAAAGACTCCGCTGCATATAGCTGCTGAACGTGGAAATTTACCTGCAGTTTCTGCACTTCTACAGAATGGAGCCGATTTCGATGCCATAGATGGAGAAGGAAACAATGCCCTTCACATAGCTGTTCGTTGCGGGCATTTAGCTATAATTAGAGAACTTTTAATAGAGTCTAGTGTTAATGCGGAAGCTGTCAATCATAAAGGTCGTAACCCTCTACATGAACTATGTCGTACCGGCGAAGATAACAATGCCGCGGCCATTTGTGACCTTTTTATAGAATGCATGCCAAAATATCCTATCAATGCTCCTGACATGGATGGTAATACACCGTTACTCTTAGCATTTATGCGCGGTCAATCTCCGCTTTGTAAAGTACTCGTTAAAAATGGCGCTTGTTTAGGCTCTGAAAACCGAGATGGCATTAGTATTTTCAATTTCAAATTAGCCACAGATCAACTGCTGCACAAACTTCTTGATCAATTACCCCAGGAATCGCCGTGGTCTGAATCGGATCTTTGTCAAGAATGTAACACAAAATTCTCCCTTACAATGCGTAAACATCACTGGTAAGTAATTTTGCAATAATTTTTTTCAATAAAAGTAAAATTTTTCAAGACAAATTAAAATGGTTTGCAACTACAAAAAATTTTTGTCTTCTGTTCTACCAAAAAAAAGAGTCCAATGAAAAGGAAATGCCTTTTATTGAATTTTATGTGAAATAAATATAAAAAATATGGCGGAATTCTAATACCCCTTTATTAACTTCGCCTCGATAAGTATGTATTTGATGGGGACTTTTTAGTCTACATTGTTTTATTGTACAAACGATGTTTAATTTATGTTCTACATTTTGTATGTAATTAAAATAACTTATAAAACGTTATAACATTAATCGATTTCGTTTTGTTCGCATAAATAAGATAAGAATCATATTGATCATTCGTAGCTCTGAAATCAATAAAATCTAAATGTTTAAAAAAAAAAAATAAGTAAAAACTAATCTCTACAAGCTATTATACTATACAAATTCAATAAAACCCTTCCTCCTCACTTTACTTTAGTTGGCAATTTATACTATAATATTATTTTAAAGAACTATTTCTTACTTTTACAGTCGCCATTGCGGTCGAGTCTTATGTTCTAAGTGTTCTAATAACGATGTACCAATATTGAAATTTGGCATCAATAAGCCAGTACGTGTTTGTGGTGTATGTTTTGATGTTCTGCAAGGTGTAAATGGAAATTTGCAATAAATAGAAAGATGACGACAGCCTTACTTCAATTATTTTATCTTATGCTCAAACATAAATCACGCTTTTTAAAGGTAAATGCCTTCCTCTTACGTTTCTAGCAGTTTTTATGTATATATTCAATCACATCGGCATAAAAAACTAAAATAATTGCTAATTTGACTTCTTTTCTATTACGTTTAATTGAAACAGCAGAAAACAATATTGAAATTGTTAAATAATTGTAAGAAAGCTAAATTAATATGAGACCAAGTATTGCTTTGACTTTATTCCAAGGCAACTAGTAATGAAAAGTGTAAATATGAAATATAAACTTTGAAGATGTTATTTAAATATACTTCTGTATACATTAAATAAGTTGTTATTGTATATAATACAACATTTAATACGTGTTATTACTTTTATTGTACGATGTTTTACATACTCACGAAAAATAACTATCATTTGTAATATTAAATCAACAATTTTATAGTGTTAAATAAAATAATAAATTTTACAAAATATGCTTTATGTATTCACATAAATCTTCTTTTATTATTCTATATTCGTAAAACAGACATATATTATCACAATACTTTTCTAGAAAGTAAATACACTTCAAAAATAGAGTCTTTGAAAAGAACACAATAATTTCGTATATTATTATTATTATTTTTTTTTTTTTGATCGAATTTAGTATACATATATAGTTCGTATTTATGTTAGAAATATATTAAATATATTTTTTTTTGTTTTTATAGGATTAAGTTGTTATAATTTAATAGGAATAGATAAGCACATATAAATGCCATCACAGTAGTTGTATACGAACTGAATGAAGGTTGTGACGAATTACACAAATTTCCTCGACAATAACAAAGAGTTTTTAACGAAGCAGCAATCGTATTCTCCTTAATTTCGCCGCATCCCTCCTCATAAACTTCTTGAACCGAATGTTCTTGATGCCAACGGCCATTGTTAAAGACCTTAAATATTCAAAAAGACAAAGTTAACAAGATTTGTTATGATTACATCCCTGCGCTTAAAGTGTTACGCATACTGGAGACATTTAATTGCTTTGTTATTGTTATTGTTGTGAGTCATTTTGAATATTTGTCTATTTTTACTTACTTGTTTCGTATCCTTTTGAGGGGCACACCCACGTGTGACAGTCTCTTGTTGTTGACCATTTTGAAGATGTAGTTTTGATATTGTTTTAAGGCACATCGTTGAATAAGGACAATCTACTGTGTACTCATCTGATTCATCGAATTTTGAACACATTGGCGTTATTATTGTAGCATTTTTCGAATATGAGTAGATTTTTTCCACCGTCACAGCACACTTATAACATTTAATGCCATACGATGCGTCTGTTAAAAATAAAAAAATAAATGTTTGAGTTACATTTAAGGTGCTACAACATTACATAAGAATAATTTAACAAAAATAGCAGTTATATACAAAAAAAAACTTATTTATTAGAACAACGATGATTTTAGTTTGAATACAATATAACTGACACGTGGAAAAACAAAAATTATTTATTCACTTTCAGTCTACATATAATATGGCCCCTGTTTATTATATTTTTTAGCAGTTACTTATGAGTGTACTTATGTAGAAATACAATATTGCAAACCAAAAGATTTACTGTAAATCGATTTGCTTTGGTCAAAAAAAGATCGATCAGTCTTTGCAATCTAGAAAAGTTTTTACTGTAAAAAGAAAGAACAAAAAAAAAACGTAGTTTAATTTTGACGTTAGAAGTGCTATTAGACGGAGACACTTGATCTTCGATTGCTGGAAAAGGTTTAAAACGGCTGAACTGTACAAAGAATATCGTTCAGCCAGAATTGGGATAAATAAAATCGTCAGATAATCAAAAACTGTTTGCTACTCCAGAATCTTCTCTTCAGCAGTTGAATCTAAAGACACATGGCAAAAAATTCATAGTACCGTCATTTGCAGAAACCAGTTTGAATGATAATCTGATATGAAAATAAAAGAATTAAATGGAAACTTTATTCAGTCCAATAAATAATCACAAAATTCGGATTCTCTCTCTCTTTCTCTCTTACTGAATGAAAACTTAAACTCTCGCATACACTAAAAATGTTAGTGTACTCAAAAAAAGTTTACTAAAACCCAATTTTTTTCGTTGTGTGCTGATCTTTTTAGTGTACTTTGTACACAAACACTACAACATAGTGACATTTCTTGTTCTACTAGATCATTCCAAAGCATTTGCAACCGTTGGCCATGAAATTCTTTGCAGTAAATTCGAAAATATGTTTATATTTTCTAGCACGTCTAGCAGATCTGGGCTGATAAAAATGGTCTTTGTCTGAACCCAAAAAAATCGAAATATCTTTTTATTACATATATGTAAATCTATGAAAAGCACCGTCGTACCACAAAAATTTTCCTAAATGGTGTGCAAATAGAGCAAGCAAAATTTGGGAATAATTTTAAATAACTAACTTACTTGGCCTGATCACATTATTGTCGTAGCTGGAAGTATTTTCTTTGGAAGTCGCCGTACTTTACCTCATTATACGTAAGACTGCTGTTTGCTAAATCTAAACTTCTACCAATACTACTATGTGGAAGTGAAATTTTTGGATGTAATGCTTTCAGCTTTAGAAAATTAAATGTAGCTTTTAACACCATCGTCAGATATGTATTTGGCTTAAAAAGATTAGAACGGACAACATCCGTTAAGGATGCGGACTTTAGATTTACTGCATAAGATCATTTACAATCACACTTCACCTTACTTGTACAGAAGACTTATTTTCACTCGTTCACAAAGATCAAATATGAGGTATCGATAATTTACATCTAAATGGCATTTTTTTATGTAAACACTATTCGCCTTCGGAACTTCTTACCCTGAATTAATCAATCTATAAGCAATGCAAAACAATTTAATAAAGCTTTGTTATCTCATTGCTCATAAATGTTAGCATGTTATTAACCGTTCACGGTTTATTTTGTATATTTTATCATTGTTGTATAATTGAATTGTAAGTTTCTCTACATTTGTTAACAATACGTTAACCCTACACGTTATAAGACATTTGGTTTTATTGTGTAGTACAGTAGCGATAAAAAAATTCAACGTTATGTCGTATGATATTCAATCGAGGTTTGAAACTTATAACGTTATCCAATTCCACTCCACTTTTGTTTTTCTTATTCGTTAATTTTTAATAAAAAGCATCATTAAGCGCTATGTTCTCTTCTACTTAATTTTTTTAGATTTATAAAAAAATTTTTAAAATTTTTGTGAGAAAAATAAATGCAACGTAATGTGTTAAAGGTAAAAGGAGATTAAATAGAGCAATTAAAATAAAGGTTTAATGAAAACTTTGCAAATTGTGAATTTTAAAATAGAAGCAGCTGTCAGCAGATAGGAAATTTGGCATTATAAGGGCTTTGAAGAACGCAAATCAATAAATGAAGTTGCTCATCAATTTAATATAGACAAATCAACGATTTGTCGGATTTTATCGCGATATGGTCAAACAAATAACGTGGAAAGGTAGAGGAAGTGGTCCACCTCGTAAATCTACTGCCCGCCAACACCGTCAAATGGTAAAAATAGTAAAAGTTGACCATCAGAAAACGGCAGTAGATGCTACTAATTATGCAAACGACCAATTAGGTGTTTATATTAACGTCCACACAGTCAGAAACCGCTTAAGAGAAACAAATTTAGCAGCTAGAAGACCAACCAAGAAGCCACTTATAAGTTAGATTAATATCTACCGGCAGCATTTGATGTTGTTTCAGATGCTTCTTTCTTTATACTTTGCCCATTATGCATTCTAGTATCATCAGTTCGTTCTATTTCACAATCACGAATTTGTTCTAAATGGGGGTTGATTTCACGATTATTATGAGCAAGAATGCACGTGTATGAACGAGGACCAAGTTTGTTCTTGATAGTTGCTTGTGGATTCCTGTAATACCGAATCAAAACACTCAGTCCATTATTAAATTCAGCATTGCGATTGCTTTTGTGCTTCAGAAAACTAGCCAGACATCAAAACAAAATATAAAAAGTATTTCTTCGGCGATTTCCTCTTAGCAGATTTCTGGCAAAAACTCTGAGAGTAAATAAAACTGCCATGAAAAGTTTCTCAAAACAATCTGTCGTTCGGAGTCGACTTTAAACTGTATGTCCAGCCACTTACGTATAAAATTAATACACGCAACATAAGTGGAGTGAGAAACTAGGTCAATAATCCTGACTGAAGGGTTGTAATGACCAATTATGTATGTTTGGATAGCTAAACTGTCTAAATTTGTCCTCAAAAAAACATTTACTATTACTTGAAAATGTGAGTAACATCATATATGAAGTCTTATTGAAATCCTGGTTACACATAAGTTCATACACATTTTGTCTCATTTCTCTTGCGATATTAAAATTAAAGAAGAGACGGTAACAAAATAATTTAAAACGAAACGCTTCTTAACAGATAAACTCCACGTTTGGTAACCCGTTTTATTTACTCTCTAATATTTAACATTTACAATTTCACAACACCTACACAATTATTTTGCAATATATAAAATATTTTGCTCAAGAGGTTTCGAATTGTTGCAACTGTCAGTACATTTTATACGTACATATACAGGGTGGCTGATATATAACGCAACAAACTAAAGCGCTATATTTTTTTTAATTTTTGTTTTAATTTCATTGTTCATAAGCAAAAAAATGTTGGAAATAACATCAAATTTTAGAATCAGTTTAGATTTGTTCGAATTGGCCACCTTTGGTACGAAATATGGCCTTCAAACGGCCGACAAAGCCATCACAGGCTGCACGAAAGTGGCTCTGCGGTATTTTGGCCCATTCCCGGTGAAGCGCCGTCTTGAGATGATCGACACTTTGGTATTTTTTAGTGAGAACCTTACTTTCCAAAATGCCTCAGGCGCAAAAGTCCAACGGATTGAGATCCGGAGATTTTGGTGGCCATTGTGCGGTAGAAATGAAACGAGGAACCTCCTTTTTAAGCCACTCTTGGTTGAGTCCTGTTAGAATGTCCATGCTCTGCGGCCGCAATGTTTGTATGCCCAGGGCTTCAATACTGTCTTTAAGACAATTTCCCGATAATATTCGGCATTTATTTTGTCCCCACGGTTGATTAATTCGAGCGGGGACCGACAATCGGCCGTTACGGCGGCCCACAGCATTACCATCGGCGGCGCTTGAGTTCTGGTGGCCAATCGCAGGTGTAAATTTTCTGCTGACCGCTTTGGTAAGTAAACCCGATCATTTTGTTTGTTCATAAACTGTTCAATTTGGAATGGCTTCTCATCGGAGAAAACTAAATTCGGTAACTGGCCTCTTTCGTGCAAGCGAAGTAATTCCTTGTCTCTCACCAGTCTAACTTTTTTTGTCCAACGGTGAGCTCTTATACTTTTTGGAACTTCAATGACTTTAGTCCAAGCTCATTTTTCCATATGTGTTGCATCCATTCTCGCGATATGTTCAGCTACCACTGCGGCGTAGATTTCGATCAAATCTGGCCTTCACTTTTCGGATTATTTCTGGTGTTGTTACCGTTTTCTTCTTTCGTCCACTTTTTGGACGCAATGCAACACTGCCAGTATCACGGTAACGAGCAATGGTACGAGAAACAAAAGATTTATTCACATTTAAATGCAGGAGGGCTCTAACGATAGCTACCTGTGGTTTTCCAGCCAAATATAAAGCAATCCCACTATCACGCTTATTCATCACGAATAACTTTCTTTCTGAATGCAATAGATCAAAATGCTTTTGTAAGCTTGTAAATAATAAAATCAACTCTCACTGGAATAAATCTGTCGTTCGTTAGCAAAATTTAAATCATAAATCAGGAAAAATTACAAAAAAAAAAAAAAAAAAAGCTTATGACATGTTATCTACATTGCCTTAACTATACTATACTAGCCAGTAGATTAATTTTTAGTCGGTTTGTAACAAACTTTTCTATAAAAAGTAAAAGAAGTGAAAATTTATTATCAATATATAACTTAAAATTTTTTATTATTTTATTAATATTTTTTTTCTTAATTTTTGCGTTTTTTGTTTGCCTAAATTAAAATCTGCTACAATTTCTGAAAGGACAACGAACCGAAGATAAATGCTAATTTTATAATAAATTTACATTGTTTTCAGTTTTCAGCACTCAGTGGAATATGTATTCAAGAACACTAAAAATATGTTCATAAGAACCATTTACTATTAACATGTTTTTTTTTTCATGTTGATAGAGAGCAGTGACCCCAATGGATGTTGATAACACAAATAGTATCCGCTTGGGACACAAAGAAAATATAATTACACATAGTATAGAATTACACATAACAACGATTACAAATAAATCAACATAATAATAATAATAATTAAAAAATAAAATATCCAGTTCTCAATTAGCGCATTATAATAATTTATTTATTAATGATTGTATTAATGTACTAGAAACTAAAAAAAGTTATTTTTCACAACATTAACTCAACACGGACGGTATACTATATATATACAACAGTGTGGTGCTCAAATGACTACATGTTTGTAGTACTAGCCGTCCATCGACTAACGGTTTTCCCGATTGCCAAAGAAGCTCCTTTTGGTGTTAAAAATTTGTCGCTTTTCATTTTTGTTACCGTTAGATGAGCATCTGCATTAGTTAGTAGATTCTTACGACCTCTTACTTGAGGCTTGAGGACGAACGACGTCTTTGTACTCTGATGACTACTGACTGACTAACTCCAAGTTTTTCAGAAATTTCCCTGAAAAAATAGTTACTTCCAGTCAAAGCTGCAATACTATCTATCTTCAGTTGATTTCGAGAGTTTCTTCATTTTTTAATGGAAATTGATTTTTGTTCTATAAGTTGCAAAAAACATTCACTCAACGAGATTAATTAATATTTAACTAACATTTTCTTAAAAAGGTCTAAGTAGTGCAAAAACATGAAAAAATATTTTTCGCCCCGCGTCGTGAAATGTTTTTGAAAAATACTCCAAAATATCTTAAAATACGCATTCTTTATATCTATATTCCTTGATCAAAGTCAATTCTGTATAATTGAATTTCTCTATGACCTCTTTATGTAACTTTAAAATTCTACAGGCAGTGTGATAAACTAAGTCCTGCAGTGACACTTCTGCTATTACATCGGATAGCACTTTTGTTTAGCTTTCAAAAGTCTATAATATGATGGGTATATGTCCGTGTTACGAATCTTAGCACCAGTACGCATTGCATTATAACTTTCCTTTGTATATTTTTCATCGATAAATAGACGTAATGCTTCTTCATCTGTATATGGTACTGTTTCCTTAAATAACGCATTAACAATTTTTTTAATTTTAGTTTCCCTCGTTGGAGATCCATTTATGTTCTTTAGAATCGCGGCAGCATCTCCCTTGCCAGATTTATAAAGATTAACGCCAGCAGCGAAAGCTATTTTCTCAGGTGAACATCCACTAACTAAAGTAGACACTTCCACACGCTTCCCTTTTTTCGATTTACCCGAAAAATCTGATCGAGGTCTGCCAAAATTTGACGTTGACGGTTGCATCCCTAAATCCTCTGGAATTTTAAACACATTCTCAGAAGAAAGACAAAATAGTCCATCTAACCAAATTTTGTTCGTCTTAGAAATACTCCTTAGATCCTTTTGATTTTGTCCATCATTCGTTAACTGAATACGTTAATCTCCGTACAACTAACTTAACCTTCTGTTTTAATTTTCTGTAAACCACTCTTAGCAAAAAAAATAGCTAATGACAGCATTTGCCCTTTCTTTGCTCTTTATTTCGGCAATCCACACATTAAATAGTTCTCTCCGTGTTATGGGTATGTGGTCCATATATGTATATAAAAAGTTCACCGGTAAATAATTGAAACTAATTTTTTTTTATCTAAAGTGGACATTACACACATAAACAGGGCACAATTCACTTTACGGAAATCCTATTTAAAAGTAACCCTAAAAACTATAAAATGCTAAATATTTACTACACAAGCAACATATTTCCTCTTATCGATTATTTTACACACAGAACATTTAAATTCGACATTTATTTATAATATAGCTAGAGCAAACCTGGCATAATGCAGTATAAAAAAGAAAGTTAAAATGTGCTATTGTTTGATGTTACGATCAGTTCAAAAGTAATGCTGTGAATCGACTGGTCTCTTATAACAACAGAGACAACGTATAAGCAAATAAGAATAAATAAAAAATCGGATATACAGTTATGAACAGTAGATAGTTATTTAACAATTACCAAACAAATTATGTGAACTTTACAACATCAAAAATTGGCATTTTTCCAGCTAGATTGGCCTCTTGAACCACTGTGCGTCATTCGAATTTCCAAAGCCAGTTTTCGGATGGTCAATAATAAGGTCACTTTTATTTTTGAACTCCTCTTAAATACGCGCTTTATTTTTTCCAACAATTTGTTTTTCGATGTTCAATCTAGCTTGCCATTTATTCTGAACCACTCTATCTTTTTCGATGTTGGCAACAATCGTCGTTTCTCTAAAATTCCATTTTCAATGGAGATGGGAGACGAGGATCAACATATATACTCTAATTTAATAATAATGATGCAAGCTCTCATGAAAACAAAAGCAATAATAACACTATTGAAATTAAACACTTGCTACGTTTTTACTTGCAATATTGAAAACATAAAATAACAATGATTCAAAGACATTTTATGTCAAATTGTAAAAATAATTTTCATTACTCTTTTGGTTTTGAATTTGTAACTTAAAATACATTTATAAACATTTTAAAAACATTTGTTTTATTTCCAAAACCATAACATAAAATTATGGCGACGAGGACAAAATTCCTGAATTACTTCAAAAACAAGGAGAAATCTTATCAAGATTATCATTGGGTGTTTCGACACATCAAGAGGAATTAATGGATAAATTATCGTATTGTATAGCCGAATTCTATTTTGATCCAGAAAATTCCATCACATTTAACGTGTGGTATAGCCGTCATGAAGACATATTTCTGGTGAATGGTAAAAATTTAGATGACGCAGCTCGTGTGAGACTCTTGATGAGGAAACTAAATCCTGTTGCTTACGGAAAATATGCTGCTTACATTCCACCCAAGAATGTTAGGGATATTTCGTTTGAAGAATCAGTTAATATCCTAAAAGGTATGTTTGGCACTCAAGAATCAGCTGTTTACGGTACAAATGCCTACAGACTGTAAAAAAACCTCATGAGGATTTAATATCTTACGCGGCTCGCATTAACGAAGTATGTAAACAATTTACACTATCCGAAATGAATTCCGATCAATTCAAATGTCTAGTTTTTGTTTGTGGGCTACAATCTCAATCAGATTCGGAAGTTCGTATGAAATCATTAGCTATCCTTGAGGACGATTCAAATCAAACAATCAACAAATTAGTTAACAGTGCTCAAAGGCTAATAATCTTAAAAAGGATACTGCCTTGGTGGAAGAAAGCACACCAGTGTCCATTAATGCCATTAATACAAAATCAAATTTTCAAAAATCAAAACAAGATGGCAACAAAAAGATTCCAAAAACACCATGTTGGAATTGTACCGCCATACATTACGCAAGATTTTGCACTTTCCGTAATCACAAATGTAATCAATGCAATATTGTTGTTCACAAGGAAGGGTACTGCAAATTTACAGGTAAAAGTAATTCATCACAAAATAGCTTTTCACATAAGAAGAAAAACAAGAAATATAAGAACAGTTCAAGTTAACTCATGCTTCCAGGCGCAAATACGTCATAGTTAATATCAACCCTTTAGTATCTATTCAAAACAGTAATGGGTTTGATGTTAAACTACAGTTGGGTACAGCCTCAGATATCTCAATGATAGGTAAATCCCTGTGGATAAAAATGGGTAAACCAGGAAAACAGTTTAAAAATTGTTTTGCAACGTGTGCTTCCAATAATAAAATCAAGCTTCTAGCCGAGTTTGATTGCCCGGTCAGGCTAAACGATGAAGTACGGGTATGCAAATTGTCAGTTGTAGAATTTGATACGCTTTTAATATTTGGCACTGATATGTGTGATATTTTTGGTATCTGGGACCAACCCTTAAGTAAAATTTGTCAAATTACATTGACTGCAATCAATTCTAATACGTTACACGGAATTAGAAATAAATTTGCAGATATTTTTCAGGACACTCCAGCAAAATGTACTAAAATGAAAGTACAATTACATCTGAAAGAGAATGCTAAACCCGTTTTTAGAGCCAAAAGACCAATGGCATATGCAATGCTTCCATTGATAGAACACGAAATCAACCGGTTACAGTCATTAGGAATACTTTCTCCTGTTGAATTCTCAGATTGGGGAGCACCCATTGTTGCTATTAAAAAGCCAAATGGTAAAATTCGCATTTGCGGGGACTATTCAACTGGATTAAATGACAGCTTAGAACCTCACAAATATCCTCTTCACCGTCCAGAAGACTTGTATGCAAAAGTGGCTAACAGTTGTTTATATACTCATATTGATCTTTCTGATGCTTATTTACAAACAGAAGTCACACCAGAATCCGCTAAGCTTCTGACAATTAACACACATAAGGGTTTGTTTACATTCAATCGTTTAGCTTCCGGTGTAAAAAGTGCTCCAGGTGCTTTTCAACAAATCATGGATACGATGCTTGCAGGTATAGACGATGCAGCAGCATACATTGACGATATAATTATTGGTGGTACTACAGTTGAAAAACACATAGAAAACGTCAACAAGGTTTTTAAACGACTACGTGAGTACAATTTTCACATCAAATTTGAAAAATGCAAATTTTTCGCAAAAGAAGTCAAATATCTTGGTAACATAATGTCAGTAAATGGATTACGGCCCGATCCTGACAAAATTGAAACTGTTTTAAAATTACCAGCTCCAAAAGATGTATCAAAACTAAGATAATTTTTGGGATCAATTAATTATTATGGTAAATATATCCATCAAATGGCTAATCTAAGAGCTCCACTTGATAATTTATTGAAGTCAAACACAAAATTTGAGTGGAATTCCGCATGCCAGAAAGCATTTCAAGATTTTAAGACATTATTACAATCAGATTTGCTGTTAACACATTTCAATCCTTCACTGCCAATCAAGGTTGCAGCAGATGCATCAGGCAAAGGTATTGGTGCATTCATTTGCCATATTTTTCCAGATAAGCCAGAGAAAGTTATTGCGCATGCTTCTTGTACACATACACCAGCAGAACAAAAATATTCTCAAATTGAGATAGAAGGCTTAATCCTGGTTTTCCGGCTTCTTATCTATCAGCACATTCAAGTCCTATTACTGAAATAGGTTTTCATCGTTCTGATCCCACTAAACTCTTGACAGCTTGTGAAGCCGGTGAGTTGTGGTTGTGGTCTCAACATTCTACCATGGGCGTAACTACAGCCATGGAAGCCTCGAATGCCGATAACGTAAATCCTTGGCTAAATGGTGAACGGGCTAAAAGCCGTATTAGTGTTATCTCTTTAATAACAGATTTACGAAAAGCTATTAACTCATTTGACACACAAAGTTCAAAAATAGTTTGCGGCAGTGATAGTGAAGCATTCTATTTTGTTGATAACATTTTATAAATCCGTGCTACACTTTGTTGTTGCCGTGTAAGCTATAATTTCCAACTAGTTATTTAAGTTCGTATTTATTAAAATAATGTTGATTTGATTAAAAACATTACAATTTTATAAACGAAAAAAAAAAGGTTTTGCATTGATTTTTGCTGTAAAAAAATTTCATAGATATATACATGGTCGACATTTCATATTGTGTACTGATCATAAGCCCCTTTTAACAATTTTCGGTAGCAAATCTGGTATACCAGCATACGCAGCAAATAGACTCCAACGTTGGGCATTAATACTTATGATGTATGATTACTAAATTGAGTACGTTAACACCAAAGACTTTGGTTGTGTTGATGTTTTATCAAGACTAATCGATTCAAAATGGAAACCTGACGAAGATATCACAATTGCCTGTACCAAATTAGCAGAAGATTGCTCGGAAATGCTAACTGAACACTTTGGATCACTTCCAATAACATTTAAGATGGTTCTGCAAGTAACAAATAAATGTAAAACATTACAATCAGTCATACCAGCACTTAATAATAAATGGACCAGCAAGGCATCAAACGCACTATCGCCGTACTATGCAAGAAGAACGGAATTGAGTGTAGTTCATAAATGTGCTGTGATTTGTTCTGCGCCAGTTAAACATACTCTACACTCATGGCCTTTAACAAGTAAACCTATGGAACACATTCACATAGACATTGCAGACCCATGCAACGGATTATATTATTTTGTAGCTATTGATGCTTTTTCAAAATGGCCAGAAATTTTTGAAATATCAAATATTTCATCAGCAACTATTATTTCAAAACTTACAGAAATGTCCGCTAGATATGGACATCCAAATACCATTGTTTCAGATAATGGTAGTCAATTCGTAAGTGCACAGTTTAAAAATTTTATTTTTAACAGAGGAATATTGCATTTGAAATCTGCACCATATCACCTACAATCTAATGGTCAAGCTGAGCGATTTGTTGGAACGTTAAAACGCGCTCTTGCGAAACTCGGAAAGAAGGGACAAGTAAGGAAAGATCAACGCCAAAATTATAATCAAAATCTCCAGCAGAACTGTTTCTAAATCGAAAAATTAGAACCACTTTGGACTTATTGAAACCGCACCAGCCAATACATACTGCTCGGAATGTTCAACAAGAAAGAATTTTATATGCTCAAATTTTCAGAGCTAATAAATACATGTGGGTAGCAGGCGAAATAATTGAACGTTTAGGAACTGTAAACTACAATGTATTAGTAAATGATAAAAACAAACAAAGACTTATACATTCGCATGCAAATCAGATTAAGAGAAGGTATGGTAACGAAGATCGAATAAATTCAACACAATTATTATTGGAAATGTTTGATTTACACAACATTTTACCAATAAGTCAGGGTTGTAAATCAGATTCAAATTTAGATGTACTAAATCAATCATCTTTAGAAAATAATCACAATACTGAAGAAGACATTCAACTTGAAGAGGAATCGTCATTTCACTCTACGTCTGATTCAATAGAGTTTAACTCAGTTCCATCAACTTCAATGAATAATGTAGAAGTTCCCAAATCTAAAAGGAACCGCCAACTTCCTAATTGGATGAAAGATTATAAAACCTTTTAAAACAAAGGGAAATATTGTAATTAAACACTTGCTACGTTTTTACTTGCAATATTGAAAACATAAAATAACAATTGTATGTCAAATTGTAAAAATAATTTTCATTACTTTTTGCATGGTATCAAGGCAGATTTATATAAGGTAGGAACATGTCAACAACAAATACAACAATACAAAAACAACAGGGATTTTGTTTTTGTAAAGAGTATGCCTAATGTCAAAAACAGCTGACCAAGTGTATTCATCACTGACTGACGAATAACAATAGAAAGAAAAATGTTAAAAAATGTATAAAAATGGTTACAACAAACACTAAAAAAACAACAACATTTTGACATTTTAGACCTCATCAGCTGTTGACTTGAGGCTACCGTATATAAATTTACCGTGCATGGTATAAGAAATATAGAAGGTAGTTTCATTCTCTCTTTATTTTTTGAAATTCACCATCTGACATGCTTAAGGATTATGACGTTTTCGTAAAAATAATGCTACCATATACATTTTAAATTTCCCACATTTTCTATGAAAATAATAAATTCAATTCAATTGAAAAATATTTTCAAAAAATTGCATATTAAAGTATTTCTGCTTAAATTGATATCAAAGGTAATTATATATATAAAAATTTATTGTCCGAGGGAGGTTTACATAAGCCTAATGCCGATTTTTTAAAAATTTGGAACATTTAAATTCTAAATTTCACATTTGTCATAAATAATTTATTGGGAATATACAACAAAATTATATATATGGCAACGCTACATACATAGTTTGTGAGAAAATGAAACTTCAAAAAACCTTATTTTAAAAAAATAAAGAGAGAATGAAACTACCTTCTATATTTCTTATACCAAGCTCTTTTGGTTTTGAATTTGTAACTTAAAATACATTTATAAACATTTTAAAAACATTTGTTTTATTTCCAAAACCATAACAAACACTAATGTTTATATCGCTTTTTTTAAGTTTAAGTTTTATAAAGGTGCAACAATTTATTTTAAAATATTTTCAAAAGCATTTATATATTTAGAAAAATAAAGGTTTTTTTTTAATTTGGCTGTATTCACAATTATTTATCATAATATTTCATGAAATCCACTAATTTATAGGCTTACGCGAGAAAATTAATTAAAAATAATAACAGAAGTTATTCATAAAAACAAAAAACATAAATTTATCTAACTAACCTGATGTTAAAGGTTATATTAAAATATTTTTAATTATCGCTTTAGAAAACACTCAAAAGTAATTTATTGGACACGAGGAAAATTTCAAATAACTAAAAATTTAAAATTGTCACTACATAACTGTAGTTGTCAAAAGCGAAATTTTTACACTAGTGATGTGTGTGTGTACTTTTACCGACTACAAAAATTTATTCGGTTCTCCTAATTTTAATTTTGCAATTAATTCCTATTTTTTTTTTATCAAAAACCCCACTGTACGTCGTATAAACTCTTTCTGATTTCTTTTTTTTTATATGTGTGTATATACAGCGCCTGACAGCTTTTATTCACCAGCACCTTTAAAAAAATTAATTTCATATAATTTCAAAACGAAACAGGATATTACAAAATTAAATGGCATGTTAAAAACTTATAAAAAAGTTGTATCCAGTCTCAAATATCTATATTTCTTGTAGCAAAATAAAGGCAGGGTTATGTTGCCCTTATTAGCAGTTGTAGTAGTCAATTAAAATTGTTAGTGAAACCTTCTATATTTTGTTGCAATATTGTGAAACTATTACTAAGGAATAAATTACAGGCAGGAGGACAATAATTCTGATATTTTGTGTATTGATTAATTTAACTGTCATAGTTGATATCTGTAGAGAATTTTGGGATATGGAATTCATTTTTTGAAATAAGTTTTTGGGTCAAGGTACTTAGAAGGGAATTTGGGATGCACGAATCCTGACCGGAAAAAAATCGATTTACTGATTGTTGTTAGGCAGTTTGTTTCATGTGGTAAGACTTATATCGGAAATTGGAGGTTCAATTTAAAGAGTTAACTTGTACTAAAGTTTTTGAAAAGCTGTACTTATATTTTTGATATTTTTTAGTGGTGAGTTACATAATATCAACTTCTATGTCGGTGATGTTGTAGATTGTTTTAGAGATTGATTTGTTGAATGGTTTGTTAATAAATAAATTTTTGCAATTGTGGAGTATGATTGTGTTATACTTTGTACAGATTTTGTCGTTGTGCTTATTTCACATTTCCACTTATCGGCGCCGTACAAACATTTTTGAATAGATTTGATTTCGATTATCTCTTTTTGTTGAATGTACCTGGGACAATTTCAGATGGAGATTTGATTTAATTTTTATACATTGGATACCAGAATAAGGAAATAGATTGCAGGTAGTACATGTTTCACCGCATAGAGTTTAGAAAATACGCCATTAACCTTATACCACGCTACGTCAATTATTTTTGGTAAATTGTACAAATTAAACGTCTAAACCATGACAATACAGTGATTAAGCTCCTTCGAATTACCCAATTTCTTTGTGAATTTGTAGACTAAAACACCGCCTTGAGAGCGAAGTTCTTTCACAATTAACGTAAATTTAACAGATATTGGACAAATACCCAAAAGCGATTTTGCTTTTAGACATTTGCCCGCAACGGTTTGATTAAGAGCCAACAGTAGTAAATTTCCATCTCTTAGTTGACTAATGTAGTCAATTAGGTTAGAAACCAGCATGTATTTGGAATTAATTGCTAAATTCGGCATTTGGTAGAGTGAAAATTATTTGTGTATAGTTGATCAATAAAATCACGTACCACAGAAAATCTATTAAATTGCAGTTTATCTGGAGACCTAAGGACTATAATAATTTTATTAAATTATTTAATTTTTTTATGCACATATTACAAATTAAAACAAATAAAATCTTAACAAGACGAGGAAGAAGAGAATGCAAGAACTGTTGAGAGCTATTTATAATAGACCAAAGGAAAAGTAAAAACAAACGGAAGCTCTGAGTGTTAGTAGCTTGAATATACATATATGTATATACAGTGACTCCAACACATAATCGGACAAGAGTGTAATTGATATAAATATCCAATAATGAAATACAAAATATACTTAATGTGTTTTTTTTAATTTTATTTTAACTTCATATACTTACATCTCGAGATAAGTAGAAAAACATCAACTTTTCTAATGATAAAGACACACTTAAAGAAAAAAAAAAACAAATTTAACTCAAATTCTATCGCTCAATAAATAATCGGACAAAGCGAAGTAGAAATGTTTCAGATATAAAAATCCGGGAGTTAACATTCTGTTGCATATCCCTTGTTATCGACAACAGCCTGTAAGTGCTTGAGAATTTATTTTACTAAATTTTGGCATACTTCGGGCTCTATGAAGTTCCAAGCTTCTAACAAACCCTCCTTTAGCCTGACTAACGTATTGAATTTTTTTTTAATATACTTTTCTGCCTAATTTTCTCAAAGGTGGTCAATTACATTAAGGTCCGGGCTTTGAGCGGTTGTTTCAGTCACTTTCCGACAGTTATGAATCAACTAAAGATTTGCTACTTTGGATCTATGCTTGGGATCGAAGTCTTGAAAAAAGCAATTTCCCCAATTTCTCTGAACCTTGATTTACAAAATGTTGATGTAGACAAATTTGTCCGTTTCACCGTCTATAAAATGCAAATTGCCTACTCCAGCACTAAACATGCATCCCCAAGTCTTTACAGGGCCTCCTCCATGCTTAACAGTAACTTTTGTATTTTGATGGTTAAATTCTGTATTTGATTTACGCCACGCAAATTAGAAATGTATTTTTAAACAATTTACCATAAAATTACCTGATTCAAAAAATCTTCAGTTTTTAATAAATATTCTTTGACAAATATTAGTCTACACTTTTCATTTTTAAGGCTTTTAGGGCGAGTTTTTGAATGCAAGTTTAAACTCGAGATTAAGTTAAACTCCAGTTAACTTTCGTTTTCAGTTTTTGAATTTACTTAATTTTAAGTTTAACCTTACGGTTAATCAGTTAATCTTAAGTTTAACCCACCAACGTTGCTGGTTTAAACTTAAGATTAACTATGAGAAATAGTTGACAAATTTTATTTAAAGAAATAGTTTTTAAGTGAGAGAAAACCGAATAAGACACATTTTTAAGTAATTATGAATTATATAAAACATAAATTGGCAATAGACAGTCTTAATTTATTTATTATTTTCTAAAAATTATATTTTTCTTCAAGATCAATAGTATTCAGCTTTTTTTTGTTTGTTTTTCATCTATACAAAAGCAAATTGTTGTGAAACACTATGCAATTTTTGCATATAATTGTGGCAGCCCTACAAAGATTAAACTATCATTCAAAAACTGAAAATGAAGTTAACGAAAGATTAACTTTAACTGGAGATTAACTTAATCTCGAGTTTAAACTTGTATTCAAAAACTCGCTCTTAAATGGTATTTTTCTGGCAACTCTTCGGTAATAATTGTACTTATACAAAGTATTTCGCACAGTATTAAGACTAACATCTTTCCCAATGCGGGATTTCAATATTTTGAGATCTTTTTTTAAAAAGGTTTTAAAAGGATTTAGTTTGATTTCTTTCAAATAAGAACGTTCTTCTCTTTCGTTCAGTATTGCCTTAACCTTCTCCACTTTTATTGCCAAGTCTAAATTCATTACGAAATCTTTTAATTATGTCACGGACAGTGGATTTACACTTTCCAATTAATTCAGCAATTTCTCTTATTGGCTAATTTCGCCAGTCGTATGTTTATCACTTGGAATCATTTTTACTATGGCGTATTTATAGATTTATAATTTTGCCATGATTTTTACAAAAAATTAAGGTTTTTGCCCTTTTTGTGATTAAAATCAATACGACAAATAACAGTACTTTTTTCCATGCCTACTCTTCTTTGTCTGATTATTCGTTGAGCGCAAAAATTTAAGTTATATTTGTTCAAGGTACATTTACATAAATTTATATAAATCTACCGTGTATTTGTTTTTGTTTTAAAATTAACAGTTATTCTAAAAAAAAAAACTACTTTTTTATGGGTGTAAAAAATAAGTAAGTATGTAAAGTATAAACAAAAAAAACCATACCTAAAGTACATTTTGTGTTTGTTTAGAACTCTTTTATATAATTAAAACTTTTGTCCGATTATGCGTTGGAGTCACTGTATATACATATACGTTTATATATATAAAAAAAACTGGGTTAAAGACGTAAATAGATTTTTAGCTCTACGTGTATTTATAATTTACATACATAAGTATATCTTGTGTAAAAAATGTACTTGACCTTAAAGTAATGACAAGTGCAACTTACCTATTGAAAACATTTGTATAATTAACAGCAGAATAATTGGTCTTGCCACATTACTTTCAAATTTCATAGGTTGAAGCATTATATGTATGTAAAATTCAAAACTTTTGATATAATTTCGCTTGTATGTATGAAATCACCTTTTTGTTTGCAATTGTTATTTTTAAATATGTACGAGAATGTGTTTATTCTTTTGAATATACTTTTTTATTTCTCTCTTTTTCATTGGAGGTATTTCTAATGCTGTATGAACATATGTGGCATATTTGTTTTTGTCATACTATAAATGCCAATTAATCCGATGTTGTTGTTGAGAAAGTGTTTCCACAGAATTTTTTAAAATGCGAGTATGAAAATATACCGTTAAATTGTTTTAATTTTTATTTACTTAATATATACGTTGCAGCTGTACTATATATACTATATTGAAGAAGCAAATAATATTTCAAGCTTTGCTACCAAATAGAATCAGACGGACGTAATTCAAAAATTAATCCAATAAGAACAGCACAGCGAACGAGGTCATTGTAGTCATTATCGGGATTATTTCACTTCTATTATATAGGAATTTTCTTATTTTTAAGTGAAAAATAATATCCGTGTGAAATCTCTGTACATATGTATGTTTTTTGCTTGTACATATATATTTACATTTATTTATTACAACCAAATTGAGGTGTAGTCTTTATTTTTCACAATAAAAAACAAATCACAAAAAAAAAAAGAATGTGCAAAATTAAAAACAACTCGTTTCTTGTCATAACAAACCACCACTAATATTAAACGTCAGTAAGAAAGAAAACCAATGATTATAAAGAAATCAAAATAAAGCAACACTCCAGAAAACATTTATTATACTTGCTTTCCTTTTTAATGCCATTGTGGCATCTGATTAGAGTGTAGGGCTGCCAAGATTGTGTCAAAATATAACAATATCGGATAATATATTTATCCCATGATATATATAAACAGCTGTGTTCAAACCAATAGCAGTGCTATCATGTAATATTTTCGAAGTTCAAATTTTTCATTGTACCAATTTCGTAGTTACAGCGGTATGTAAAAAATAAAATACAAAAGAGAATCTCATAATAACTTTAATATTTATCATGAAATTTATTTGTTTCTGTATTTTGTATTTGTATCAGAAAAAATTCAAAAGGATCTGAATCTTGCGTAATGGCCCTACTATTCGTAGGCAACTGATAGACAACAATTTATTCGCAACAAGTCCATGAAAGGTACCATTGCTGACAAAAAGAAGCAGGCAGCAGTACGCTTAAGTTTGCCCAAGAACATATCGATTGACCGAAAGAAAAATGGAGAATCATACTGTGGACCGATGAAAGCAAAATGGTTTTATTTGGTGGTACTGGGTTTACACAGTATGTTAGACGTCCGGCCAACACCGAATATAAAGCACAGTATACACAAAAGACAGTTAAACATGGTGGTGCAAACCTAATGATATGGGGAAGCTTTACATATAATGGTGTAGACCTAATTCATTCTATTAGAGGCATAATGGATAGATACGTCTATGTCGGCATTTTGAAAGAAGTGATGCTACCATATGTAGAGTGGAATATTGCTCTAAAATGGATATTCCATGAAGATAACACTCTAGTAAATTGGGAAAATGAGTGGTTTCGTGTTAAAGGGGTTAAAAAACTTAGAATATGAATAAGAAATAAATTTTATGTCAAAAGAATTTGATATTTTCTTTTTTATTTTTCCTAATTTTAAACTTTGCTTAAAGGCACTCTTATGGGTTTTAACACAACTGAAGTTAACTTATAAACTACGAATAATATTAAGAAAATAACTTTATAAAGAACATTTTACAAAAGTTTAAAAAAAAACTAATTTATACAAATCGTTTCCGAAAAAAAATGTGAGAATAATTTCAACGTTGTGCTTTGAACAAACAAAAAAGGGATTTTTCAATCCATCATTGTTGCCAGGAAGAATATTTTTTTTAAAATCAACTCCTTAAAAAAACTATCAGGAAAATAGGAAAAAATTTACAAATTTTCTTTTCTAAATTTTCACGATTAATATTGTTTTTTTAGTTTACACAATAATTAAATTCTTTGACAACAAAAAAGTAGGTTACTTGTCAACTGTGGCAAGTACAGTACCCGGAGGTCGTATTGACCCATTGTACAACAAAAAAAATTTACATATGGATAATAAGGCCGAACACCTAGTCTCTGTAGCAAGACCTAAAGCTTGGATAAATGAATAAAGGCATGTATTATTAATTGGTGGCCTAATTTTACCCGTCGTAGTGTCCCACTACCTCTCAATACTTTTTGTACAGTATATACATTAATTACATAAAATGCTGTATTTTGTTTAAGTTCATCATTTCCTTATATGGTCCAGGCAGGACGAATTCCAAACACCGTCAGACAAGAAAATGTTATCACCCTCGCTTTTTCATTATGTACTAAGCTCGGTCTTAAAACATCTTACAAATGTTCGATGTTTCACATTGTATTATTTTACATAAAAATAATTTCTTGTGGAAAGCAAAGCTATGTTTTTAACTACTTTACAGTTTTAAAGGTGTTTTTAATAATTTATTCATTCAAAACAATACAATTACAAATATATTTAATTATTTATGAGCGTTTTGTGTAGTATAACAGACCAGAGTATTTGATGAGAATCGAAGCCACAACTCTAATAGTCTAGTACACGAAGCAGTACACTACCAGGAGGATACCAAGGTGCTTTTAATTAATGATAAATGTTAACAACATATATTTTTTCAAGTTACCGCCAGGCTAACGAAATTTATCAAATGCTCGTCCGTACTTTTCTTATGTGTGTCGTCAGTTAGTTCTTCGTATCAGACCGTGATATCAGATTTAGAAACATTTTCTTAACAAATAATTTATGGACTCTTTACTTGGATGTGCTGCACCGTCTAGTGAAAAATTTGTGGCAAATGGAGTTGTGATATACAAAAATAAAATTATTTACTTTATCAAATATATTGTTAGTTTTCCAACTTTATTCTTAAAATCATCTAACAAGAATTGAAGCATATGCTCATAGCCAAGAAAATTACAATTCAAATGATTGATGGCGCTACAAATTAAACTAAATTTTAAATAGGCTGTTTACTTTAGTTTGGAAAAAAGGCTATGGCCAACACAATGATCCAATTCATGAATATAATCAAATAGTTCTTCGATACATGTTTCAGTTGTCTTTGAACGGCTGTTAACACGGTCGTTGCAAGCCTGGTATTTGTTGTAAAGTGCATCAATATTTCCTTTGGATTTACATTGTTCCTGAGAATTAATGAAATTTGTCATTTACTCTATATAGAACAAATTTTTCAAAATATTACCCTTAAAGTTGTTTGTGGATCCACTAATTCCTCTTCATCATCGGCACGAACAACTGGCATAGAAATTAAACCGTTCAAAAAGTTTCTGAGAGCCATTTTCTGAGAAATTATAGAAATAAATTTAACGGTCTCATAATTTTCTTACATTTATTGATAGTTTCACTTACATCACTAAGTTTTTACCAATTTTATATTTGGAATAAAAAACTTATTCACAAAATTGTGATGCAACCACCAAATTTGACAGCAGGAATAGGGCCGAAGTTGTCTGCAATTGGTGTTTTTATTAGTGTTGCCATAGCATTTTGTATGAAATTTTTATAATAAAAGGTTGTCAAAATGAATAAATTTATAATAGCATGTTCGCACTAATTAAACTATAATTTGCCAATTAAACTTAAGACTGTCTATAATCTGCTTAATTTGTTTTATTCAACTCTGCGAATATACACAATCAATATGCTAAACTTTAGCATGGTAAGTACATAAATTTTTTGATATATGTATACCGAACTTGTGCCCAAATTACTTAAGGCCTAATTATAATCTTACTTACTTAGTTGGTCATTATAACCCGTTAGTTAGAGTTAGGACATAGCTTGTCACACTATCTATGATAAATATGTTAATTTTATACATGTATGATTGGCGGCAGTTCAAAGTCAACCTTGAACGATAAGCTTGTCATGGCAATTTTATATAATCTTAAAGTTTTTTCCAAAAGACTGCAGAGAGGAAGCCTCCGAAGAAACATTTTTACATATTCAGTTTAGTTCGAGATATCTGGGTTGGAGTTTGAACCACGCACTCATATCTACACGTTGCGCTTAGTTGTTTAACAAGCTGAATCAACGGTTGATCATCTTTTTCAGTCGTCGTTCACTTTCAACCAAATTTACTTATAAATTGTTATCGTAGCATCGTATTTTTCGTCGCCCAATTAACCATTCAACACACAAGAATTGTACATATGTATGCATACAATAATAAAGTGTACGGCAAATCGCAACGTGTCAAAATGTAATTGCACCTCCTGGAACGATTTTATACATAGTGGACCCGACTTACAGAATCTATCTGTGGGCATCCTTCTGACCTTTTACGTAGGAAGATATAATGTTTATAGCGACATCGAGGAACAGTTTTTTATGTACCGAGTCGGTCATTGGCGATGGATGCCTACTAAAGTAAACCCAGCGGATATCACAACCAAATTTACAACACGTAAGAACATAGACTTATGATTCAATGGAGCCATTTTTTGGCAACACGACCCAAGCCAATGGCTTACATGTGAAAGCTTGGAAACACCGGATTTTTCTGGAATGAAAATCCATGTGCTATTGATTGATAGGAAAACAACCTGTTGCAGTTTAAAATACTTCTCCAAATAGAACACCAAATACACCTCGTTTGCAAAGTACGTGAAAACATTTCTGCTTCCGCTCAGACATAGCAAATGGTAATAGAGTAGAAGCTCTTAAATTAGGACCTCCAGTAATTAGAAATTCCAAAAATTAGAATCAATGCTTGCAATACATTATGCGCTCTAAAATTCGAATTTAAAATTATTTTTTCTGGGTGTGTTTTTTTTTTGCTATTTTAACACACGAAATCTTCAAATTCTTTTTATTCCCTATAAAAAGTGGAAGAAATTAGAAATGTCAAATAAACGTAAAAAAATCTTTATTGTTGGAAACTAAAGTCAAAATCACGGTAAATTTTTAGACGGTAGCCTCAAGTGAACAGCTGATGAGGTTTAAAATGTCAAAATGTTATTGTTTTTTTAGTGTTTGTTGTAGCCATTTTTATAAATTTTTTAACATTTTTCTTTCAATTGTTATTCGTCAGTCAGTGATGAATACACTTGGTCAGCTGTTTTTGACATTAGGCATACTCTTTACAAAAACAAAATCCCTGTTGTTTTTGCATTGTTGTATTTGTTGTACAGACGTTCCTACCTCTTATATAAATCTACCTTGGTCAAAATATTAGAAAAGCTTGACAAAGGTGTTCAAGGAGACCGGTTGGGTTTAGATTTTAATGTGGCACCATCTTCAATCAGCTACATATACATACAGTAGCGAGCACAAAAATGCAACACTGTGCCATATGATCTTTAATAAGATCTGTTTCAAAATAACGGTAACTAATTTATCTATTTTCTTTTGCTGTTAATTCTTTCAATTATAAGTTTTCAAAGTAACCAGAGTTTATTCCAAATTCTGCTTTAAAATGTTAAATATTTTTGAATTAGTGAAAAAAGTGCAAATTTTTAGTGAGCAAAAAAAATGCAACATAATAAAAAAATAGTTAAAGTAAGTTATTTATTGAATTATAATTGAAAATTTCTTAAATAAGTTATACAACATGTGTTTTGTAATAGAAGCAGCTCTCAGCTGACAGCAAAACTGCAATCATTAAAGCCTTAGAAGAAGGAAAATCCATGCGTGAAGTTGGACACCTCTTTGGTGTAAATCAATCAACCGTATGTCGAATTAAATCTCGATTTTCCTTGAAAAATAGTGTGGAAAGGAAACCAGGTAGTGGTAATCATCGAAAAACTACCTCTCGTCAAGACCGCCAGATGATCGCACTGGTTAAAAAAGATCCACCAAAGACCGCAGTGGACGTTGCTAATTTCGCAAATGGGAGTCTCTATAGGCGTTCACACTGGTCGCCGTAGATTGAAAGAGGCTAATTTGCATGCGAGACGACCCGCAAAGAAACCTCTCATCAGTGCAATCAATAAAAAGAAGCGCCTGGAATTTGCAAAACGTTACATGGATTGGTCAAATGAACAATGGGCTAAAGTCTTGTGGAGCGATGAAAGCAAATTTAATTTGTTTGGCTCCGATGGAATAAATTTTGTTCGAAGACCGCCTGGACAGAGATATTCTCCAAGATATCAACTTCCAACCGTAAAACATGGCGGTGGATCAATAATGGTGTGGGGTAAGGAACGATATGTTTAAAAAAAATTATTGATTTTACGTCACGTATTTACAGGTGCGTTTTCCCGTGATGGGGTAGGTCCTTTAACTCAAATCGAAGGAAAAATGGACGCCAAGAAGTACTGTGAAATCCTTGGAGAACACATGCTTCCTCATCTGCGGGAAAAAATGCCTCCTGGTAGCATATTCCAACAGGATAACGATCCAAAGCACTCAAGTCGCTTAGCTCGAAACTTTTTAAACGACAATGATGTCAATGTTTTGGATTGGCCATCACAGTCTCCCGATCTAAACCCCTTAGAAAATCTATGGGAGCTATTAGATCGGGAAGTTAAGAGGAAACATCCGTCAAATAAGAGGCAATTAGAAGAAATTTTAAAAAGTGAATGGGAGAAAATATCCATTAACACATTAATAGCTTTAGTCGACTCTATGCCTTCTAGGTTGCAAGAAGTCATAAAAAATAAGGGCTACGCCACTAAATATTAATTTTAAGATTTTTTTTGTAAGAATTAATATTTAATTTAAATAAACACTTTAAAATTTATGCTGTTGCATTTTTATTGCTCCCATGAAATTCGCACTCTTTTTAATAAATGACAAAATATATATATAATATATCATTAGCATACTAATACTTGCGCTTTATAGACGTGTTATAAGTTGTGCTCCGCTAATTTGTGTATAAGTGTCTTTATTTTATTTTATTTTTTTTAATAGATTGATTAGTTGTCTTTTTTTTACTTTTGTTTTTTTCTAATTGGTGTTTTTTCTTGTGGTGTTGTGTTATTATTGGGTGAACGATTTTTGCATTAATATCTAAAAAATTAATAATTAATATCTAATAAGTGAACATCCTGAAGGGAAAAATAAACAACAATCTTAAAAATATAGACGATCAAAGTAAATTTACAGTGTCCAACAACAATTTGCAAATTCTTAAATTTTTTAAAGACTAAAAAATCTACCTAATGTTGAATAGTTAAAAACACTAACAAATTTTGAACATACTACATCTTACAAAAGGAACAATTAAATGAATATAAAAAGGATATAAAAAACTGTAAACAAACAAAAACAATATAACATATTTTTTATTAATACAAATATATATTACAAGTGTTCTTTCTCCCGCTTTTTGCTTGTGTTTACAAAAACAATATTTACATAAATAAAAGTGTGAATATACTTAAATTTTACATCTGTGAAAGTTTTGTTGATCGTCCTGATTGTTGTATTTAAGCCTCATATTGAACTGGTTTGTGAAGTTGATAAAGCTTATTAGTGTCGCCATATATCGAAAGCTTTTTGCTGAATAAATTCTACCCAACGAACCTTTATTTCCACTTGAATAATTAAGTTACCATCTGTTTCGTATTTTTTCTACTCTGAGCTAAGTATTATATTTTTATTGTAAAAATGGCTTGTTTATTGAAAAATTGTAATATAAAAAGTGAAGATGAAAGAATGATCGTTTGTTGGCTCTGTCATGAATGTTGTCACTTTAAATGTAGTGGTCTGTCAGGTCTCGTTGCTGAAGCCGTGTCTAGAAATAAAGGTCTTCATTGGTGTTGCGAACACTGTAGAAAAATCGGAGTGAACTATTATCGTTTTTTCCAAGAAACTAAAAATAAATTCACCGAACTTCAAAAAGAGGCAATTAAATTAAATGATCGTATTGCGGCTTATGGAAAATTGTTTGATGATTTTAAATCTTTGGATAATTTAAAATCTCCTCCACAGTCTTCCCCAAAACGTCGTAAGTCGGCAAGAAATATAAATAAAGATAAACGTGACGACCCAGCAATTGTTTCTGAGCCTTCATGCAACTCTGCATCCGATTGTAATGTTCAATCTTCCAATATTGCTGAAATAAATAGTAATAATGTATATCGTGAACTCCATCCTCCACAATCTTTAAAAACTCCAATTTCAATTAATCCTCCTGTGTCCGTAAATAATGAATCCAGGTATACTCCTTTACCTTTACCTCTGGTTGATGTCACTTCTCAGTCATCTTCTAAACCGTCATCTTGTTCGTATTCATCTGTAGTGACCGCTAGTTTAGTTACTTCTGCTCCAAAGGAACTGGTGGTAGTTAAACCTAAAAGAACAATTTTTGTGTCACGTCTTTCTCGCGATACTTCGGTTGATGATATTAAAGGTTTTGTTGAATCGAAGATTAGAGAGCCTTTTGAGTTTGGTTGCTATAAGTTGAGGTCATCCTTGGATAGTAGCATTTCTTCATTTAAATTATATGTTGCTGATAAAAAGTTTGGTGAAATTGTTGATCCTGCATTCTGGCCACAGGGTGTATTAGTACGTGAATTTGTATTCAGGCTGGGTCATCGTAGGAATGGTGTTGATTTGCCTGGTTCTATTTCTCGAAAAAACTAGCTTCTAAATTGTCTTTTAATTTTGGAATTGCTTATCAAGATGTTCGTGGACTTAGGTCTAACTTTCTTCGCTTTATAATAGTAGTTTTGATTTTGAATTTGATGTAATTGCTTTTACTGAGACTTGGCTGAATTGGGTTATTTTTGATTCTGAGATTTTTTCTAGTAATTTTAATATTTATAGACGGGATATGAAGTTAAGAAATGGTGGTGGTGTTCTTATTTCAATTTGTTCTAAATACCCATCTGAATTAATTGACTTTAGTTCCTCGGAGGATATTGAGTTTATTTGCGTTAGGGTCTATAATCGTGGGAAGTCTATTTACATTACTTGTTCATATATTCCTCCCTGTGCTGACATTCATATTTATAGGGCTCACTTTGATTTGATTTCTAAGGTAATGGATTCAATGGGGCAAGAGGGGATTATTATAGTTCTTGGTGATTTTAATCTTCCTCATATATCTTGGAATTTTTCACCTGAGTCTGGGTCATTGGTGCCATGTTCTTCAGTTCCATTCTATGATGAAATTCTGTCCGCTATGTGTGATCTAGGTCTTTTCCAAGTTAATGGTGTATTTAATTCAATGGGGAGAATTTTGGACCTTGTGTTTTTGGAGGATCCAAGTATTTCTTCTTTATTTCGCATTGATCTTATATCTATTCCGGAGGATAGTTATCATCCTACGTTGTTACTTTCTATTGAAGTTGATCTTTGTTCACCTCCTGTAATTGATCGCTCATTTGATAATGAGAGGCGTTTTAATTTCCATCGTACGGACTTTGGTCGCTTGAATACACTTCTGTCCTCTGTTGATTGGTCGTCTGTACTTATCTCGCCACCGTACGACTCTCTTTCACTTGACAGGATCTTGGGTGGCTTTTATGATGTATTATTTAAATGTTTTGGGAAGTGTGTTCCATTGGTAAAAAGTCGTTTGGAGCGTTCTGGTCCCCCATGGAATTCGGCTAGACTGTCAAGGTTGAGGAATAGGAAATCGAAATTATTTAAAAAGTTTGTTAGATCAGGTTCTGATATTGATTATGCTCTTTACTCTAGGGCGCGTGCGGATTATCGTAGAATGAATCATTACTGTTATGAGGAATATATGATTCGAGTCAAGTCGAATTTCGCTAATGATCCTAAGTCGTTTTACGACTTCGTTCGAGCTAAACGTAAATCATCTTTGTTTCCTACTGAGATGTTTTACGGGGATCTATCATCCTCCAGTCACCTTGATATTTCGAATATGTTTGCTGAGTTCTTTCAGTCTACTTATAGGCAGTTGGACCCGGGCCCTGATCTGAGTGGCGGGTATCCTTATTCTGTGGGAAGTGTCTCTATTCCTAACATATACTCATTTGATAAGGAGTCTGTTCTTGATGCTTTGTCTGGACTGAAACTTACTTACTTGCCGGGCCCTGACGGGGTCCCGGCCTGTATTTTAAGAAAATGTGCTGTTGTCTTGAGTGGTCCTTTGACCTTTATATTCAATAGGCTTCTGAGGGTTGGTCATTTTCCATCTATTTGGAAGAGTTCGTTCATAATTCCTTTGCCCGGGTAATAAATCTAATATTTCCAATTACAGGGGTATTGCCAAGCTAAGTGCTATTCCCAAGTTGATGGAGAAACTAGTGACGGATTATCTCTTTTTTAATACAAGATCTTTAATATCTCCTTTCCAGCATGGTTTTTTGAAAGGCAGGTCGACTGTCACAAATCTTCTTGAATTTACTACACATGTTTTCAGGGGCTTTCTTGTCGGTGCTCGGACTGATGTAATTTATACTGATTTCAGTAAAGCTTTTGATAGGGTTGATCATAGTATTTTGCTTCTTAAACTTTCACTAATCGGTATTTCTGATATTATTCTTCGTTGGCTAGACTCTTACTTCTCCCTTAGGACTTAGAGGGTATTGTTTAGGAATGTATTGTCTAAGACTGTATTATGTTACTTCTGGTGTTCCGCAGGGTAGCCATTTGGGTCCTTTACTGTTTTTATTGTTTCTGAATGATCTTCCTTCTGCTCTTTCTGATTGTAATATTCTGATGTATGCTGATGACGTTAAATTATTTTATACTTTTGATGATGATCATGGCCAGGCTGTTCTTCAGCGAAATATTGATTTGTTTGTTACTTGGTGCAGGATAAATTTAATGGATCTTAATTTGAGAAAATGTAAATGCATGGTTTTCTCTCGCCTTGGTGTAATCTCGTCCACTTATATGATTAATTCTTGCCCTTTGGAAGCTGTGCCTTCATATCTTGATTTAGGAGTATTATTGGATATTAAATTGTCTTTTATTGATCATATTAGTTTGATGATTGGCAAGGCTCGAGCTGTTCTTGGTTTTGTGAAAAGATGGGCTAGGGAATTCATTGATCCTTATATAACAAAACTACTGTACATTTCACTTGTTAGGCCTATTTTGGAGTACGCGTCTGTTATTTGGAATCCATACTATCGTTGTCATAGTGATTCAATCGAGTCTGTGCAGAGACAGTTTTTATTATTCTGTTTACGTGGCTTAGGATGGGATTACACCAATGGGCTTCCGTCGTATGAGGATAGATTAGCTTTGGTAAAACTTCCAACTCTGGAACGTAGAAGGTCTGTTTTAGGTGTTTGTTTTATTTTTAATCTGGTTAAAGGTGATATCGACTCTGAGTTTTTGCTTTCTAACCTGAATTTCAGCATTCCTGCAAGATTTACACGGCACTATCGTCCTCTTTCCTTAGATTTCTATAGATCGAATTATGCATGTAATTTTCCTTTTCGGAGATTATGTAATGATTTTAATTCGCATTATGACTTTATAGATTTTAATTGTAGTGTTTGTAACATAAAACGTAGCTTGTATTCTCGCAGTAATTTATAAATTATCGTATAAAAACGTATTTTTGTTCTTGTCTTAGATAGTTCTGTTTTTTTGTTACCTTGTTCAGCTTGTGATTAAGTTCTGTAGCTATTTTATGTTCTAGTTGCCATAGCTTTTCCCTTTCCCGCTACAGTCCGGACTGTGGTGTGTACGTGTCCCTGCGTAATGGGGACGAGCCCTCCGCGGTCGGGTGAGGGTGGGTTAATGTGTGGCCGGGGACGTTCGAAAAAAAAAAAATTAAAAATATTTACATAATGTTATTGATAATAGGTATCTATAACTGTAGGGATTAATAACCCAAAGAAATATTTTGAACTGGTCACCATTTTTTTAAAATTATCGCACTTAAAGATAATTTTACCCAACGTTACATTTTTTGTGCTCGCTACTGTATATTCATTGGCATGAATTGTTACGTTTTGTTTTCTTGTTTTTATCAACTAAAATTGAATCAAAAAATTTAAATGTGTTTTATTTCAGTTTTTGAAAGGAAATCTGTTTAATTCTTTATTCGAAAAAAAAAAAACGTCCAGATATTAGAATAATTCAGAAATTAGAATGGCCCCTAAAACAAAGCGGTTCTCATTTGTGAGCGACTACCGTCTTTTTTTCCCATTAGTAGTAAGCTTTTGCATTAAGGCGAAGGAAACGATGGGTATGCTATTGATATAGAAGTGGTACATAGTTTGGACACCAGCGCATATCTCACACGGCGATAATGGTACGAAAAAATCCTGCGAGATGTAGTTAACTAAGTGACCTTTTTTGTTTTATTAACGAAATTTGACAGGATGAATTGCTGAAAAATGCATTTGTGAAATCGAATCGATTATTAACACATTATATGAATCGAAAATAAAGAGGTTGACTCTACTGCATCAAACCACTTCTTGCTCGGTTCCTGTGATGCCTATAAACCATTCTTCGATGATGATGGAAATTTACTTCAAAGGTGGCAACAGACGCAAGCACTCGCCGATAAATTTTAACGACGATGATTGAACGATTACGTTCCAAAATATATCCTAGAAGTAAATGGTTTGTTAAAAAGCCACCTGAATCGATCTGTGCAATCGTTATCAACGTACATGAAAATTTTCCTAAAAGGGCACAGTGATACCTTCAGACGGTCAGGTGCAAAGATAAAGTTTGGAGCGATGCATAGAGCGATAGCAAAGAGTCAATTATTTATTAAATCTTACTTACTTAAAATTATATAAGTATACATATACCCATATTCTCATGTTCTCTTTTTAAGAATCTTAAATTTTTTAACATTTAGAAAAAAATGCAGAGCGATTAAATTTTGAAATTGCGAGAGGATGCGATGCGGTCAACGCTGCATTTGATTTTGTGACACCAGACGACGCGGTTCAACGTTTTAGATCTTAATGCGCTAGTTTGTTTTTTGTACATAGACTGAGTGCCATAAAGGAATCAACATCCACCATAATTTTAAATTTTCTATTATAAAAAATATACTTGTAGCACAAGAATAATTTTGTTTCAACATTTTATAAGTAATAAATAAACGTTTTTATTTTGAATACTTATTCGACTATTCTCATTTACTTTTCTCGCTATCCTAAGTAAATGAATTATTTCAGTGGTGTTTACTCACTTTTGGTGCTCAATGAATAATTCGTATCTTTTAATTGATAAACTATACTATTGAACAGTAAAATGAAATTTACATTTTAAGAAAACTTGAAAAATGTACTGTTAAAAACAGGGTTTGTATTGCTTGCTTGAAATTAGCAAAAGCACTTAAATTTCTGCTATGCTTAAAGTTTTTCAGCAATTGTACCCAAAGCAAACAGCAAAGAAGGAGAAACAAAAACAAACTCATTAGCTATAGTGATACAGTGAAAAGTTTTCTGCTCTCGCAGTCAAGCACAGCAATTAATTCCACAGCGATCCCTACTGCTTACAGCATTTCAGCATTTGTGGTTTCTCTTGTGCTTTTGCTGTGCAGTTTTGCTTCACAAGCACTGCTTAAGATATTTTTTGTTTGAAATTAACTGTGTGTTTACAACATTCGCTTTGAAATGTTGTACAATATACATACATATGCATATATTATACATACATACGTATACCAAAAAACTTTTTCATTTTTTTTATATTTACATTGCAATGTTCTTGCACAAAAAGTCCCGTTAGGATTATTTGTGATTATATGAATTTTTGGCATTTTAGTGCTTTGCTTCATTAATAGTAAATAATTTCTTGAAAAGTCAACAAAAATTAGGTGGGCATTTAATTAAGTCATTTTAATTTTAAAAGGTAAAAATTGACTTAAGGGAATGTTTAAACATTTTAGCACCCTCCCCCATAACGTTGTTTGATTTCTTTCAATAATGGGTAAAAACAAAAGCACTACTCCCGCTGAAAGGGAGATCATTTGGAATTGTTTCCAAAATGTTGGTTCTATCGCATGGTAAAAACATTAGCATTATCCCGGGGCAAAATTGTTAACGCAATTACGCATTACAAAATGTATAAAACTTTTAAAAATTTACAAAGAAAACAGCCTCGAAAAACGACCGCAGCTGAAGACCGAATTATGGTCAGAATGAGTAAAGCTGACCCATTTTTGACATCCACTCAAATTAGATCCCAGATGGAATCAAAATAGGGGGTTCAAATTACGGCAAGGACTGTAAGAAGACGACTGGCCGAAAATAACCTTCATGGTTGCATAGCTCGACGAAAGCCAAACGTGTCGAAGAAAAATATTAAGAAACGCCTGCAGTTTGCCAAGAATCACATCAATAAAGATTCGAATTTTTGGAAAATGATAGTCTGGAGCGACGAATCAAAATTTAATGTATTTGGAAATGATGGTAGGCCATATGTACGGCGACCAGTAAATACAGAATTGAACCCCAACTATACAAAAAAAAACGGTTAAGCACGGTGGGTCATCAGTGATGGTTTGGGGATGTTTTTCCTCGTCTGGTGTGGGACCATTAATTAAAATAGAGGGTAAAATGACCGGTGAAATGTATAAGAACATATTAGAAAATAATCTCAATGGCGATCATGCTGACAATTTATCACCAGGGTGGACGTTTCAGCAAGATAACGACCCGAAACGTAAATCTCGGGTCGTTAAGTCGTGGTTGGATGAAAATGAAATTAATGTTCTTGAGTGGCCACCACAAAGTCCCGATTTAAACCCCATAGAAAATCTATGGGGGATCATAAAACGAGCCGTTTCGGACAGAAAACCTATAAACCAACGTTCACTTTGGGATATTATTCAAGAAGAATGGAATAATATTACTCCACAACAGTGCAACAATTTAGTCAAAACAATGCCAAATAGATGTGCGGAAGTAATTCGCCAGAAGGGATTTCCTACTAAATATTAGTGATAAAAAATATATTTATTTTAAAACATTTAAATTGAATGGTATTTTTTCAAACAATTTTGAAGTAATTTAATTGTGTGTCCACACCAAATTAGAGATAGAAACATAATTTAGTAAGCGAATAAGTCTAATTTATTTTGTTATAATTTAGTACAATAAGCTTAATATTTAATAAAAATGAAGTTATTTTTGTTTACTTTTTTATTAACCATGCTTTTTCGTTTACCACAATGTCAGAGAGATTAAATAACTTAATTCAATGTCCACAAGTGTATATACATACATTTCAAAGAGAATGGTGTAAACATACAGTTAATTTCAAACATCAAAAATATCTTAAGCAGTGCGTGCAAAGCAAAAGAACCCAAAGCATAGCAAAAGCATAAGAGAAATCACAAATGCTGAAATGCTGTAAGCAGTAGGGGTCACTGCGAAATTAATTGCTGTGCTTGACTGCGATAGCAGAAAACTTTTCACTGTACCACTATAGCTAAACAATATTTTTTTATTTTTTCATTTTGCTGTTAGCTATTGCTTGTTTATTTTTTCTTAGTTATAGTTAAGCAAAAGTGAAGCAAAAACAAACACTGATTAAAAAGTGTATTGTATATGTTCCCACTGGCCACCCTAATTTTAAGCTTAGTTTAAGTATTTATTCAACCGTGTCTGTTAATTAATTATAATTGTGAATTGTTAATATATGAAATGAAAAGAGATTATTATAAAATCCACCCCCGAATACTAAGGTACATTGTGTATACGCTTAAAATATATATTGTTTATATAGAAAATTAATACCCGTTCTTTCCTTTCTGATCTCGAAAATATATTATTTTATTTTTTAGGGGATGATGATCCGGCACGGGTGGACCAAAACGCCGGCAACTGCAACATGAACATTCGCATAAACAAATTTACAAATATACATTTCTAAAATCAGTCCAAATACAATTTTTTTAAACAACATTCGCGATACACAACAGTCAATTATTCACACATTTTGCCACCTTTTACAGCTGGTATTATAATTATTAGATCAAATCTGATTTGAATTCTAATAAATGCATTGATACTTATAAGAACTAATAGCAGTGGTCGACACAAAGAGAACATGAAAAATATGAAAAGCTTGTGTATAATCCAGAGAAAAATTGTTAGACGCCTTTTGCACATTGATGGTGTTTTGCAAAGTACTTTGAAAAGTCTTGAATTTGTTGTAGAGAGGGAAAAAATGAGCGGGAGTAAATTCACACTTTAATGTGCTCGCAAAGTTGCTTTGTTCTTCGTCTACCCATAACTATATACACAACAACAAAATATCACAAGTTTGTACAAATTCTTTGCAACGTACTTTGAATGCGAGAATCGCAAATTATAGTCAAAATGTACAGCACCAAATCCCTAAAGGCATCAAGATTATTTCTCATTGTTATTAGTGAATCTGATTGAATATTAATAAATCCTACCGTAATATTTCTTGGATGTATAATTAAAACCTAAAAAAGGGACATAAACCTTTTTTAGAAGCTGACAAGAAACTGAATACATATTTACTCTTTTTATGTATGTAAAATACCGAAAAGTTCGGTCCCGGGGGCTATTGTTACCGACAACTGACTTGTAGTCAGATGTAAAATCCATATAAGAAATATCTAGTAATCAATAATTGACTTTGGTTTTTGGAATAATTCTTATATTAAGAAAAGCTTAATTTTCATTTCATTTAAAACAGTTCCAGAACAAGAAGAAGTAGGAGCAGCGTTGTCAAGTTTTTAAATTTGTTTGCTAACAAAACAAGTTTTTCCAACAAATTTCAATCTTCAATATTTCCAATTAAATTCAATAACAATAACATGCGATATTTATTGCAACTGATTTTTTATAATAAAAAAATGTGCCTATATTTTATGTACAAATAATTACAACAATGTGTATTATTTATAAAATACAACTCTGTTTTTTTGTTGGTGTTGCCATTGTTATCAACCTTCACGTTGACATCGCATTAGTATTTGTCTATCCCTCTCTCGCCTATTCTATTTAACATGGGGTTCAGAGCAGCGCAGCTTTCATACGTTTGCCTAACATTTTTTCTTGCAGTGGCGAAGGACATTGATTCGATTTACGTACAACATTTTTCGTTAAAAATATACTAAAAACTTAAAGAAATTGCGTTAAATTAATAAAAAAGTCTGAAATAGATACCACTGAGTATTCGTAATATGATTTTTGATGACAAAAATTAAAAGAAATTAACGAAAGTTGAAATTTTCTATTTGTCTTTGCTGGTTGAAAGATTTCAATTCAATTTCGGTCTACAGTGCTGTTGACGTCTGATTTGACTGTCACTGCTTATCACTTGCGAAGAACGCGCTATTATTTTATTTTATTGCCTTGGACATAAATATATTTAATTTGGAATAATATTGTCGAACTTTAACATACTCAATTAATGTGGTCCAACCACAGCAATACCTGAAGTGGAATTTCCCATTGCCAATATCATTGTCGCCACTTTTATTTGGAGAGAGAAACAGAAGAAAAAGTAAACATTTGCTTTGTGAGCACGGTTCAAATAATAATACAAGGAAAAACGCTATTTTTCGTTTTGATTTATAAAGATACTTGAATAACATAATTTAAATCTGCTGATATCGAGGAAAACTGCTGATGTATGCATGGACTAATGGACAACAATTATATTCGCATGCCTCCTACACATCCGAACAGTAATGGCGGTACAACTTCAGGTGAGCACTTAGGCGGCAGTGCCTCCCAACAAAAGGCTCCACGTAATTTTAAATTAATTTCGGATCCGGCACTTACGAAAGGGGCTATTAAATTATATCGTTTCGATGGAGTTGTGCCGAATGATCCCACCTATCCAACGGTAATGCCTCGCGATCCTCGAAACCCAGTTGTGCGTTTACGAGCAAGACCTGTTGAGCCGATGGTATTATCTGTGCCGAGGTTAGTTCTTTTTTGTTTAAAATTATTGCATATTAAAAATATTTTATTGAAATATTTATCTTTGTAGACTTAAAATTGACCAGAATTATGTCGGAAATCCACCAGCCATAGAAATAACTGTGACGAATTTGAATGATAACATTGAGAAACAATTTTTGGCACGAATGCTCGAAAAATGTGGCTTATATGATGAAATTATGATTTATCATCATCCGACCACAAATAAGCACCTTGGTATAGCAAGGATTGTTTTTGAAAATGTAAAAGCGGCAAAACAGTTCATTGAAAAGTTTAATCAAAAATCAGTGATGGGAAAGGTAAAATGAGGAATTAAAGGATCTTTGATTTGATTTAATATATTTTAATTTTATTGCAGATAATAAGCGTTTTTCATGATCCTTTTGGTAGTATTTGCAAACAAACAGTAGAGAATTTAACATCAACTAAGCCTAAAACTGCTCCAGCCACAACTTTTACGTCAGCAGGAATGGGGACGACACAATTTTTATCTAACGCGGAGACTGATGCTCATGTACCAATTATTCCACCTTTAATATCTGTTGCTCAGGGGGAATACCAACAGCACGATTATATTTCACAAACTTCACAAGATTCAAATTCCTCCTACAAGCATTCGTTTCGATCTGAACGAGACTACGATCGATTTGGGTATAACCGCACAGACAGATATATTGATGAAGAACGATCCTCATATCGCGATAAGCGTAAAGATAGTGCTCATAGTCGTGACAAGTATTTATCGTCATCAGTTGGGTTACGCCATGAGAAAGACCGGTCTAAACATCATCATCACTATCATAAGCGCGATCGTTCTAGAGAGCGTAGTGATGAACGAGGAAATTTAACTGTGAATAGACGTAATAGAGACCGTGATAGGGATAGAGTGCGGGATTACGACAGGCCTAGAGACAGAGAGAGAGATCGACGCGACCGTGAGCGTGATTATCGCGAAAGATCAATTGATCGGGATAGAGACCGAGATCGTGATCGGGACCGTGATTGGTCTACTAAAGGGAGAGGAAACGATAAGTACAATTTATCTTCCCGTTATTCACGCGATTACGCAGAATCTACGAGCGGGCTGGCACCAAAGCCTTTCCCTTCACCTAGCAATAACACATATTATCCGGTAAAAGGAGGTATTTCGCAGCAGTCTGTACAAGTTGTAGGACCATCTGTTGCTGGTTACCCTTACACTGGATACGGATATCCAAGTGAGAATTCACAAACTCCGCAAATGTGGCATGGAGGAGCAAGAACTTGGTCAGCTCATCAACCTCAACAACCAAATATTCAACCACCCTTGCCGCCGCCACCGCCTGACGGCACTCCGGATTGGGATGAGCCAGAACCTCCTCCTCCAGGCGGTTATTCCAGTCAAGATGAAATTACAATGATAAGGACAGACCGAAAAGATACATCTACTAGCAGAAAGCCGACGAACGATAAAGAAGTAAATTCATTAATGGAAAACACTGAAACAACAAATGAAACGGATCTGGCTAACGTTGATTTGGATACTCGCATTGCTCTAATGTTTAAAGGCAAATCGTTTGGAAATGCTCCACCTTTCTTACAAATGGACAGTAGCGAATCGGAAGAGGAAAAACGTGCTCAAGGTGATGAAGAAGAAGGTGAAGTGAATTCAGATTCCAATGAACGGTCATCCACAAAATTGTTAATAAATAAACCTAAACCGTCGGAAAGACGAAAAATTTTAACAACTTCTAACAAACTGAATGCCGTTGAAGATGGGGCTAGTGACATTTCATCTAGTGATGATGAAATTTTGTTAAAAAAAGACTCGTATAGTCCAATATACCCAAGTCATTTAAAACAAAAGGATGATGATCGAATGTCGCTCTCTAGCTTGTCATCAAATGAATGTTTAAAAAGCAAAGACATTGAAAGGGATAAACCTAAACCACCTTTACCATCATCCGGGTCATTGACTTTTTCATCGTCTGAAATTCGAGCGAGTGTTACAGCTGCTTATGTTTATCCGCAGCATGGAACTTCCAATCCTTATTATTACACAGGAGGAACGTATTCTTCGTATCCAACTGCTGACGGTTCCTCAGTACAGTACTTCCCCAATCCTGCGTATATACAATCGTCTTATCTGCCCGGCATTAGCGGTAGCTTACCTACCTTTGCGACGACTAGTGGGCCAGCATATGGTGATCCATACAGCGATGCATACAAATTTTATCGAGAAGGTTATTCTAGTTACATTGGACATACTTCAAATGTCTACGATGAAGATCCTTATAAAAGATACATCGAAGAAGTGGTAAAAAAAGTGAGTAATGAACTAAAGCAAATACTTAAACGCGATTTTAACAAGAAGATGATTGAAAATACGGCTTATAAAAAATTTGAGGGCTGGTGGGATGAACAAATTCAAAAGAATCGTCAGAATAAGAGTGAAACCGAAAAAGCTGCCTCCGAAAAAACTACTTGCTTTGCTCCATCTCCACTAATAAGTACAACTGCACCCACTACTAATCGAATAGATAAACCACCTGATATCAACCAGTTAATTAATAGTCATAGAGATTTGTCGGATTTCAATTCAGCTTACCCTGCTTTAGGTTTACGAGCATCGATTCCTAAATTACCGTCCTTTCGTAGAATTCGTAAGCAGCCTAGTCCAAAATCAGAAAAGGCTGACGTTGAAAAACACCTTAGTGATCAGGAAGAAATGGTACATGGTTCAGATTCAGAAAAAGATGATTCGAATTTAAGTGCACATAATTTGACGAGTTCTGCTACCAATGCAAAGGATACCAAAGTATCAATATCTCAGTCCTTTAAGGCCAAAGCTCCATCTAACACTTCAATTGGTCGAATTAAAAGGAAAGGAAGTTCATCAAGCTTTTTTTCATCATCATCATCCAGTGAGGAAGAAAATGATGATGATGACGATGAGGATACAGACCGCACCTCAGGAGATGGCGATGATAGTGCTAGTGATGATGAATTAAGTTCCGTATCTAACGAAGATATAAAATCTAAAGTGGGTCAGAAAGAGAAGAAATGTATGAAAAATAGACATGCAATTTCCCAAAGTTTCTACACGGATTCTGATGAGGATGAACGTGAAAAAGTGGTATCTACTTCTAATAACAGTCATATGCTCTCTAAAGAAAAACGTAATTCAACCATAGTGAAAAAGAGTATATATTCTGATTCAGATGAAAATACCAATGTATTGGAAACTAACTCGAAATCAACAAGTATTCAAAACAATAATAAAGTAGATTCAAAAGCAATACTCATGCCTGCCAATGCTTCAGATTTGGAAGACATTAGCAAAGACAGTTCATTAAGTTTAGGTGAAGATTCACAGGGTGACAACATGGTGTACGCAAAATCGGTATTTGATGAAAAATCAGAAGCTAAATCTGACAGTGTTTGTGAATCTCAATCGAAAAATGAAAACAATGACTTGAAAGAAAAGAATAAACAACTGCAATTGCAACAAAATCAAAAGAAGAGCGTGTTCGAATATGATAGAATTTATAGTGACTCTGATGAGGAGCGCGAATATCAGGAAAAGCGAAGACGGAACACTGAATATATGGCTCAAATTGAGCGAGAGTTCCTCGAAGAGCAGGAACGTGCAATGCGTGAACGGCAGGAGGAAAGTGCAATGGAAAAAGATGACACAAATAAAAATTCTACTGCAATAACTTCAAGCAGGCCAACATTAAGCTTCTCCCGCAAATCTACAAGCATCGAAGCGCCGATTACGCCTGATATAACAGAAATACCTCCAACACCGGGCGCCAAACTAATAGGTGAACTGGAATTGCTAAATAGCTCAACAATGGAAGGTGTGGGAAAACAACGAGAAATTATCACAGGAAAAGCTAAAAAAGATAAACCAGCATCAAATAAGACTGAAACTGGGAGGTCAAGAAAAGACTCTAAATCCAAAACGACATCACAACACGATGAAACTGTATTATCAGTTGTACATAAAAAAGACGATGCTTGTGGAACACCTTTTACGATAGACTCAAGAGAAGCAATCAGTAAAATAGAGACAATCGTAAATAGATCTGAGATCAATTTAAGTGATTTAGCAAATAATGACATAAAAAGTCAAATTTCAGCAGATACTAATGTCATTGCAAAGGAAGGTATGGTTACAATTTCTGAAAGTAATCTTCAATTAAGCAATGACAGATTGATGAATCAGAAATCGGAGCCCTTGAAAGTACCTCAGGCGGAGGAAGAAAATGATGACATTAAAATGTCACCAACTTCTTCAGATGGGGGTTCCAGCCAAGCTAGTCAAGCGAGCCAAGTTGCATTAGAGCATTGTTACTCTTTACCTCCAGAGGCCGATACGTCAAAACCAAAGAATGCTTTATCTCCGTTTCAACATGTCGATACTGCACGGAAAAAGCAACAATACCTCGTACACGATCATGGAGGATATGCTACTCCACCTACACCACGTGCTTCAATCTCTGAAGATAATGTTCCACCGCATATGTCCCAGCAGCCGAGCTCGGTCGTTTCAACTAAGCCAGGCCCTGGCAGACCACGAAAGGATACTACGCGAACAAAAAAGAAAGAAGAGTCGTTTGCGCATCGCAATGTAGGGAAGCGAACATATTCTACAGACATAACATCTCTTACGGATGCCTACAATAATTTCACGAAGGCCTTGGCCACGTTTGAGCCGAGAGAAATGTTCAAATCTCGGGAGGCGACCGATGAAATGATGGTTCTTTATGAATTCCTTACCCGTGGCATTGATTCTGAAGATATCCAATACGTTCGAAAATGTTACGAGATGCATCTTCAAGAAGACACTTACGGGTAAGAACAGTCCATATTCTCTACAATTCGTACTCTTAATTGATATGTCACATCTTATTGTATTAATGATTTAGATTTTGGTTAAACAACACTCATTGGGTAGATCACTGCGTAACTGATCGGGCATTTGTACCACCACCCAACAAAAAGCGTAAAAAAGACGATGATCTTAAACGGCACAAAACTGGATGTGCCAGAACAGAGGGCTACTATAAATTGGATGTGCGGGAAAAAGCAAAACACAAATATCATCATGCTAAGGCTAACGTCGAGAATTCCCTTAGTGTCGATCGTGCCGATGAATTGTTGTCAAACCAACATAATAAACTGGTATCAAAAATGCAAGGCATTTCACGGGAGGCACGTTCAAACCAGCGACGACTTTTGACTGCTTTTGGATCCATTGGAGAATCAGAACTACTTAAATTTAATCAACTGAAATTCCGTAAAAAGCAATTGAAATTCGCGAAATCTGCAATTCATGACTGGGGTCTTTTTGCAATGGAACCAATTGCCGCGGACGAAATGGTTATTGAATATGTGGGCCAAATGATTCGACCAATTGTAGCAGATCTGCGTGAAACGAAATACGAGGCAATCGGTATTGGCAGCTCGTATCTATTTCGTATTGACATGGAAACTATAATTGACGCAACAAAATGTGGCAACCTGGCCCGATTTATAAATCACAGTTGCAATGTATGTATTACTTTTAAAATAAATATCTACCTTTTAAATTTTACTGAATTCTAATTCCCTTTTTAGCCAAATTGTTACGCTAAAGTAATTACGATAGAGTCGGAAAAGAAAATTGTTATATACTCCAAACAACCAATTGGCGTAAATGAAGAAATAACTTATGATTATAAATTTCCGCTGGAAGATGAGAAAATACCATGTTTATGTGGTGCTCAAGGCTGTAGAGGGACTCTCAATTAAATTTGTTTCATTTAGCTTGAAGTACTTGATATTAATTTTTTAAGTTTAATTAATTTACTTCCCATCCGATTACACACACACACACACTTTACCTCAGTAATATTTTTTAAGTTAAAATATACTATGTATTACGGCTTTTCATGCATATTTATACTTTTGGTTGAACATACTCTTTGTCTGCTTTATTTTATTTTTTTTTTTTTTTGTAATTTAAAACTAATAATTAAATATTTTATAAAGTTTTCATAGCGAAAATATTTCTCTAAAGAAGTATATATACTTTAAAATATATACATATTATGGTAAAAATATAATTAAAAATACATAAATATATAATTAATTAATAAAAAATACTTTCTCTGCGAAGTACTGTCATCTGCATTTGGGTCATAACGAGGAAAGCACTTATATATGAATGTACCAAGAATAATAGCTTTTTCTTGATTGTAAATATTTTAGTAAAGCATATAATTAAACTGTTTCACTTTTTATAAATATATATTCAAATTTAAGGTCGATTCTAAACTACCCTTTATAATATAATTCTTTTAATTATTAATTAAGCACTAGGGCTTTTTATAAGATAAATAATTATGTGAAAGCAGAAAAAAAAATATTGAAATCAATATTAATAATATATATATACGCGTATAAATAATGATGTAGTCTTAAAGGGAAAAACTAAAGACACTAAATTATGAATAGTTAAAATGTGAGTACATGCAAATAAATGAATGTAAATAATCTTAAAGATTTATAAATAAATATTATTAATAACAAGAATTATATTCTTTAAATTAAATTTGAAATTACTATATACCCCAGCGTCACTTCTATGAAACACTCGAGTGTTGTATGTTGTTCGGTAATGTTAAAACAATAAAAAGCAAATATAATACATCATGTCAACACAATGACTGCATTTTTTAATGTATTAAAATTACATCCCCAGGATAAGTATTTCTAATATTCAAAAACTTTTATGTTTCATGGTTAAATGTGTATGCCCAACACGTTCTTATATTTTTAATTAAACGAAAATTTATACCCTAGAAAATTAGCGACAAGAAAATAAAGAGATAATAATAAGTTTCATCCACTACTTTTACCTAACGAACTTGTGAAATTATATCCCGTGGTTTGTAAATTATGCTCATTATTTTGTCAGTTTCTAATGTTCAACATTCAACAAAAACGGTACGATACTTAACACATTTTAAACTAGAGTCTATTTTTAAATATAAAAGCAAGTGTATGTTATTTAGAAATTCATTATTCATTCTTTAATTCGAAAATTAATAGTTGAAATACAAAATCCTCGTTGTCTTCTGCTTCGGAAAAACGTATACTAAGTTTAAAACCATACGAAGCAGATTAACATTATTCCCGTAAAATCACGACGCGTTCCACATTTTTAAAACTGAAACCACTAAACAACAATTTTTAAATTCTTTTGGTTGGAAAGAAAACAGCAAAAAAATACTGGTTGAAGCATTTTATATATCAAAATGTCTTCTATGCTGGCAATAATGAGGCGTTCTACGCAAATTTCCTCAATTTTTTTAATTGAATTCCGTGCAATATTACGTGCTACTCAATATGCATTTAAAAGTGATAATAAAAGTACCACCTTCTAAGCTATTTTCTCAATACTAAAGGCAACCACTACAAAAACATGGACTGCAATTGCATTACCTGAATTAAAAATACCTCGTAAAGCAACTTAGAATATTGGGCGGGTTTAAAGCTATTTAGGCATTATGGATAACGAAATAGAGGATATTAGAACACAATATACTTCCCATACTGTTGAGATAGTGGAGAAAATAGTTTTACGTCGGCAAATCATTAGTAACGTTATCATTATTATCAGGAATAACCAACCAGACACCACATAATCTTTGTACTCAACATTGAACTAACTTCCAAGTCTCATATACAAAATGCCGACTCCGACTTAGTCCCTTAATTTTCTCCCATAATCATTATAAAAACACATCAATAAACAATGCAGGTTCAAAATAAAATATAAAACATAACATACATAATTGGCCACTACAACCCTTCAGTGAACTTTACGACCTACCTTCTAATACCAGTTATGTAGTGTGTGTTAATTTTATACATAAGTGGCGAGACCTAGCGTTTAAAGTAGACGCCGAATGATTCATTTTGAGGTCTGACCTGGGGATTGAACAGTGGCCTCATGTCTAATAAGCCAACACAATACATACTAGACTATCGAACATATTATCCAACAAATGTGTGAGCATTGGAAACATTATACCTTCTGAAACCAAATACAGGTAGTCTCGACTTGCGGCTAATTGCACTTACCACCATTTTTCCCCCAATTTTTTTCATAGAAAATACTTAAAGAAGACAAATATGTACTTGCGGGGAGTCCCTAAAACATACGAGAAAAATTAAAAAAAAAAAACAAAAAATACGATTTACAAAAATATTTTAGTATAAATAATAATTACATTAGCTAAGTCGAAATTTTTTAAGTGAATAATTTTATTTCATCCCAAAAATTAAATAAAGTTTTTTCGGCTTACAACCGATGACCAGGAACCTATCTCCGTCGTAAGTCGGGGAATACCTGTAACACAATTTCAACAAAATCATTATGGAAACGTACGAGTTAAATTTGGTGGAGATAATTGGCCACACGATATAAGTTTCCGTTTAAAAGATACATATATACTATCGCTGTGATTGAGTAAAAGTTACTATTTATTTACATACATATACATAATTGGTCATTCAGTCAGGATTATTGACCAAGCTATTTATTTAGCTATTGTTATTTTTCATTGTAATCTGCATGTCTAACTGAGCCTGTGCTATATCTTCCAGGGCACTTTGTATTTTTCCCAAAAGCATTTCACCTTTAACTGCAATTTCTTCCAAACGTTCGGCAGCTTCCTGGTTTTCTAATTCTAATCGTTTGAGGCTCTGGTTCTGAAGTTCAGTTGAACTGTCTTCATTAGGTAAGGACTCTATGAGAGTATCAATGTCTTTGGCACAACGTGATATAAGCTGCGCAAATAGCTGAGCATAGTCTTCCTGCTGTTGATTCTGTATTGGGGTTTGTGAGCCGGTACGATCAAAATTAGGAAACTTACTGGGATAAGAAGTTTGTTGTATTATACCGATTGCATTGCAAAAGTGTTCGGCTTGCTGGAAATTGTTGCAGTTAAAATTTATGAAATACCGAAATTTAAAATCGTGAAACAAAACTTACTAAATTTACAGTATCCTGCAATTGTGTCAATCGATCAGCCATTGATATCCTTTTTTATTTTTCTCAGTTCACTTAATTAAATTCCCTCTTTGTTTGGTTTTGTTGACATTATACAAAAGACCACAAAGTTATTGGCAACTATTTTTACGCCGACAGTTATCAACAACGCCGAAACGTAATGCGGAATTTTATTAATGAGAATTGCAGCATTCAGTATGTCTGTGTTAGACGCCTTTTGCACGTTGAAATTTGTTTCGAAACAAATTTCAACACTCTTGAGTTTGTTGGAGAGAGGGGAAAAACGAGCGGGGGTGATTTTAGAATTTCATGTACTCAGAAATTTGCTTTGTTCTTTATTCGTATATGCACAGAGTTGTATTTGATTTCACATTTTCTTTTATTTTTTGTTTCGCATAGAGAAGTTAACATCTTGACTGCCGCGGCAACTTACAGAAAACTGGCCAATAACGACAATTTGATTTTTCACATTATATTACTAAAAACTATTTTTAAATCGTAGATATCATTAAAAGGCAAAAATTATGTTTTTTAGGAGAAAAAGTGGGTAAGAGATGACTCGTAGTTAGTCAAAGGTGTTAATATAAATAATATAATTTAAAATATCATTAGTTTTTGTTGATTTTATGTTTGAAATCAAAACATTAGCAAAAGAAAAATTTTAGCGCCAAACAATTAATTAAAAAAGGTTGGAAAAATAAAAAATATTAAAAAGAATATAATTTAAATAAGGTAAATATATTAAAAAATAATAACACATAAATATATAATATATTATAATATAATATCAAATACAATATTCATATAATGTTCATGAAAATGCAAAAAAGTTTCTCACATTTGTTTCGAAACAAATTTCAACGTGCAAAAGGCGTCTTAACGCAATGCAGAAAGTTGGTCAAATTTTAAATTTTTACATACATTTGTGAAATACTTTGTTAAGTATCAACCGTTTTTTAGTTTTTCTTTAATTTATTTGTGATTTATAGAGAAAATAAACAAAAACACAAGGCGAATTCATATAAGGTGAGTTCGCCATGATACAGACAAAATTGAACTCTTTAAAAAAAGTTGAATTGAGATCATAAAACGATTTAGTTCAATTTGTTTCTTTTTTTTTTTTTGGAAAAATTTGATGTTTTTTTATGTATGTATTTTTGTGGTGTCCAATTTTTAATTTTGGTACTTTTATGTAAAAGGAATCATCAAATGTTTTGGGATTCATTCGATGAGAAATTATAAAGAATTCTACGTCATTTAAGCGGGATTCAATCAACCATGTGGTTTAGACAAAATATTTATCTGGACAACATTTATTTATGCTATGTTGACATGAACCTTCGAATTACTTTGCTTTCTGTTTTGAATTACTTGTATGAATTATCATGTTCACACACGTAACTTTGTAAAGGCGGGTTCACCCACAGGTTTCCGAAACATTTTTGGTTCGCACAAACTTTTATTTTTACGTAGTTTACCGTTTCTCTAAGAGAGCAAGAGAAATTATTTTATGTGAACCACTCTCAGTGCGAATTAATTTAATTTTAAATTTGGTCCGAACCAGGGCGAACTCAATAGGTGATTGCAATAGTACAACAACTCAATTCGCAAAAACAATATGTATTTTCTTTTGTTTTTGGGTACACACAAATTCAAGGTATGACAATCCCGTGCACTCAAAAAAGCAGTCAGCTGGGCTAATAACACGAACTATTATGAATACAAATTGGTTCGGACCAAATTTAAAATTAAATTAATTCACACTGAGAGTTGTGCGCACAAAATAATTTCTCTCGCTCTCTTAGAGAAACGTCAAACTACATATAAAAAAAAATTTTGTGCGAACCAAAAATGTTTCAGAAACCTGTGGGGCAAGGTAGATTTATATAAGGTAGGAACGTGTCTACAACAAATACAACAATGCAAAAACAACAGGGATTTTGTTTTTGTTAAAGATTATGCCTAATGTCAAAAACAGCTGACCAAGTGTATTCATCACTGACTGACGAATAACAATAGAAAGAAAAATGTTAAAAAATTTATAAAAATGGTTACAACAAACACTAAAAAACAACAACATTTTGACATTTTAAGTCTCATCAGCTGTTGACTTGAGGCTACCGTATATAAATCTGCCGTGCTGTGGGGTGAACCCGCCTTTAATTTCATTGAACAGAGTTGCCCATAGATAATATGGAAAAATTTCAATTGATTTGCCCATATACAGTAGCGAGCACAAAAAATGCAACACTGTGCCATATGATCTTTAATAAGATCTGTTTCAAAATAACGGTAACTAATTTATCTATTTTCTTTTGCTGTTAATTCTTTCAATTATAAGTTTTCAAAGTAACCACAGTTTATTCCAAATTCTGCTTTAAAAAGTTAAATATTTTTGAATTAGTGAAAAAAGTGCAAATTTTTAGCGAGCAAAAAAAATGCAACATAATATAAATATAGTTAAAGTAAGTTATTTATTTAATTATAATTGAAATATTCTTAAATAAGTTATACAAGTGTTTTGTAATAGAAGCAGCTCTCAGCTGACAGCAAAACTGCAATCATTAAAGCCTTAGAAGAAGGAAAATCCATGCGTGAAGTTGGACACCTCTTTGGTGTAAATCAATTAACCGTATGTCGGATTAAATCTCGATTTTCCTTGAGAAATAGTGTGGAAAGGAAACCAGGTAGTGGTAATCCTCGAAAAACTACCTCTCGCCAAGACCGCTAGATGATTGCACTGGTTAAAAAAGATCTACGAAAGACCGCTGTGGACGTTGCTAATTTCGCAAATGAACAAATGGGAGTCCCTATAGTTCACACTGTTCGCCGTAGGTTGAAAGAGGCTCACTTGCATGCGAGACGACCCGCAAAGAAACCTCTCATCAGTGCAATCAATAAAAAGAAGCGCATGGAATTTGCAAAACGTTACAAGGATTGGTCAAATGAACAATGAGCTAAAGTCTTGTGGAGCGATGAGAGCAAATTTAATTTGTTTGGCTCCGATGGGATAAATTTTGTTCGAAGACCGCCTGGACAGAGATATTCTCCAAGATATCAACTTCCAACCGAAAAACATGGCGATGGATCAATAATGGTGTGGGGTAAGGAACGATATGTTTAAAAAAATTATTGATTTTACGTCACGTATTTACAGGTGCGTTTTCCCGTGATGGGGTAGGTCCCTTAACTCAAATCGAAGGAAAAATGGACGCCAAGAAGTACTGTGAAATCCTTGGAGAACACATGCTTCCTCATCTGCGGGAAAAAATGCCTCCTGGTAGCATATTCCAACAGGATAACGATCCAAAGCACTCAAGTCGCTTAGCTCGAAACTTTTTAAGCGACAATGATGTCAATGTTTTGGATTGGCCATCGCAGTCTCCCGATCTAAACCCCATAGAAAATTTATGGGAGCTATTAGATCGGGAAGTTAAGAGGAAACATCCGTCAAATAAGAGGCAATTAGAAGAAATTTTAAAAAGTGAATGGGAGAAAATATCCATTAACACATTAATAGCTTTAGTCGACTCTATGCCTTCTAGGTTGCAAGAAGTCATAAAAAATAAGGGCTACGCCACTAAATATTAATTTTAAGATTTTTTTTTGTAAGAATTACTATTTAATTTAAATAAACACATTAAAATTTATGCTGTTGCATTTTTATTGCTCCCATGAAATTCGCACTCTTTTTAATAAATGACAAAATAATATATCATTAATTAAAAATATTTACATAATGTTATTGATAATAGGTATCTGTAATCTGTAGGGATTAATAACCCAAAGAAATATTTTTAACCATTTTTTTAAAATTATCGCACTTAAAGATAATTTTACCCAACGTTGCATTTTTTGTGTTCGCTACTGTATATAAAATATGTAAATTTAAAAGTATCGTCTGGTAGCCTTGATTTACCGAACAAATTTTAAATTCGATAGAATTTAGTGATTGGTATTTAAATTTAAAAAAAACTGTCGAGCAAAATTTTGGAAGTCTCTTTTGTTCACTCATATAAACTAGTATTGCCGCAGCTACATTACAAAATTTCTTATAGATAGTTTATCACGTTAAAGAATTATTGTAATTTTTGAAAATTTGTTTACTACCGCCACTGTTCTGACATGACGACCATGTTACTACTCGACCATCGACGCAATTGCATCCCCCTTATGCTGTCACATATTCGCCGCAGCAAGTGCCACGCAGCATAGGAAATGATTATTTCAAAGGCAGCACGATAACAATCAGCAATGCTGTCGTTGCTAGATGTTTTAATTGAATTGCTTTCTTTAATCTTAATTAGAGATAATCGTTTGGCCAGGTTGTAGAGACTTAAAATAAATAATGCCTTTTCAATCTTAAAAATACCATTTTGAGGTCAATCTTAGGTCTGCTATCGTGTGCTTTGTCGGCCTCTATAGTCGTACATAATAATTCGCTTTAGAAATAGTTGGGCTTCGTTCCGTATTAGCAATGGTTTTCTGTGCATGTAGTTTTTGACTTTTAATCAATGTACATTGTACTAAACGTCAACCACCTTTGTGTATCTAATATTCTTCAAAAGGTTGATTAATATTTGATGTTTTCTTATAACGTTTATGGATCTGTTTCTTAATTTTTTACATGATTTTATAGACTTTTCTATTGACAGCATCATAATGACGCAATGACGGTAATTTTCCGAACTTAATATTATATGTTAAATTAAACCTAACCTGAGGTTTTAACGTTTTGTTTTTCACCTTCAAATTTAAAAATTGAAACGAAATTGATTATCTATCTTGATTTCAACAGAGTTTTTTGTTCAACTAGAGAGCTCAGACCATGAATAAAATTTCTATTCAAATTTTGTGCGTTTTCCTGGCACAAAATCTTTGATTTACAATTTAAAAATATATTTTGAACTTTCTTTAGAAAATACTTTAAATGTATATAAAAACATATAGGGAAGAGGAGACTTTGAGCGACAATTTCGTGTTAATTTAAACGTAAATAATTGCAAACTGTAAGGTTATATAAAATATTAATTCGAAAAAGAAGAAATGTTGGAGAAAAAAAAAAAAACAAAAAGAAATCCGAGGATTTAAATGTCGATAGCTAATGTTAAAAATTGTAAAAAAGGAGTAAATGGGTTATGATGTAATGTGAAATTTTTTACAAAGAGCATGTAACAAGGCGTTAGTCTGTTGGTTTGTTTATTTCAAGAGTTTGGTTTCATATCTTGATCGCTGTTATTAAGCGCACTTTTTAGGTAAGTATTGCGTAAAATTTATCGGTATTTAAACATTAACTCCATTAATTTTTGCTGTGGTAATTTTCTAGTAAAAACAATATTATTTCTTTCTTCTTTTCTTGGTATACATATGTAATATGGGTAAGTAAGCGGAAAAGTATTTGACACATTAAGTATTATCTTCCTTAACATGTTAATGACAACATTTTAAATTATTTTTCTATCTACAAACATACATACGTACATATGTATGTATATACATAAAAATTTTTGTACACATAAATGTAGTTTTTATTCATCATTCCTCATTTTTTTTTGGTTTTTTTATGCATCAATACCAAAAAGATCATGTGAAATTTTGCACTAAGAAAAACCCCCAAAATGTTTATTCTTTTAACAGAGAATCTTTTTTACTCAGTGGTTAAAAATGTGATTTCAACATAGGTCTATTTTATTTACTTTATTTTTTTTTTCTTTCGGGAAATGATAGGTTGTTGAATTATTCAAAAGGACGAAATTTGATAGGTAAAATTTCCGATATATCCCTACAACACGTATGATTGATGTTTACACATACGAGTGGGTGTTTTTTTTTTAATGCACAAAAAAAAAAATGAGAAATGAGAAACAATAAGTTCTTTTATTTTTAATATTGTATTTACATAGATTTACTAATTTTTTAATGTTCCCTAGCATATACTATTTAAAATCAATTCAATTTATATGCTTCAGAAACTGTGAATGAAGTCATATTAATTGTAATTTAGTCAACTTTATATTATTTATCGTAGCGACAGCATCGGCGCTTGTTTAAGGCTGGGTCACATAGAATACATCACACGTTGTACTTTGACATTTTCAACCGACCGTAAATAAATTTAAGATAAAATTCTGAATAAACCAGCAAGTTGACCAACTTTATCCATTGCGTTAACGTAGAAGTACCGAATGGCACAAAGAAGATAAGAAAATCTGTTTTTCAATTCAGCGATCATTTCCGCTTGCTGTGCATAGCTTGGCGGGTTGAATATGGTTGGAGTATAATGTGCAATATTTTATCATATTAAATAATAAATGTAAGTAAGTAAATTTAATGGTTTAAGTTTATAAAGCTACTGGATGTTGTGACATGAGAAGAAGGAAACTTATGGCGTCTGATTTTTGAAACACACATGAGATAATTATTATTGACTATCAGATTGTACCCGGCGTTGCGCGGGTTATTTTTTCGCCGCTTTCCCTCTTTTTGGACCTATTTTGGTCCAACTTTAGAAACGGAACACCTCCAATAGCTATTTGGAAAACTTAACCAAGCTAAAGCGTAAAAAATACTTATTACCATTTTTTCTCCCTTTGTCCCATTTCTTTTCCCCTTTTGGTCAAAATTTCGAAAAGATTTATAGTCTATAATCAGCTCCGACAAAAGCTTGATTTATATGATATGCACTCAATTTTCCCGTTTTTGGCCCCTTTCCCCCTTTTGGTTCAACTTTAGAAACGAAATACATAAAATAGCTATTTGGGAAACTTAACCAAGCTAAATCGTAAAAAATTACCTATTACCATTCTTTCCCCATTTCTTCCATTTTTTCTCACCTTTTAGTCAAAATTTTGAAAATATTTATAGCCTATAACCTCCACGGACAAAAACCCGATATATATCCCAAATTTCAAGAAAATCAGTCCAAGCGTTCAGGCGTGATTGGCTAACAAACAAACAAAAAAACTGATTTACAGAAAGATTTATAATATATATTAGGATATTAGGATTATCTTCAGACATGAGAAACAACTAACGGAATACTATACTAACTTAACCAACGTTTAAATCATAAATTTAAGAAAATAAGATTACCTGCGACGATAAAGAAATTAAAATTTTATCAAAACATCCACTATTGCAATGACACATTAATTAAAGAACAAATTTCTTTCATTCTCTAGCAAAAATTTTCTATTTTCAGGAATAAAGAAAAAACAACTTATTCTGCATTAGGAAGATATATTCTGGTAAAGGCTTCGGATATGTCAAATTTCAATTTTTCTTATTTCTATTTATTTTTGGATAAATTTTGATAATTTTGAATTATTTTCACTAATCGCCAGTAATCCTGATTATTTTTAGATTATTTTGTAGTCGTAATCAATTGGTATAAATCGAATAAATTATTCACAGAAGTATATAATCATTACGAGTATTTTTAAAAAGTAATGTAATTGATTACTAATCATAATCGAAATTTAACAAATATGATTCTAACTTATGGTTTATATGTAATGGATATATCCATATTCTTTGGTAATAGCTTGGTAAATTATCCTATACACTTAATTCTGTTTTTATACGGTATATATGAATATAGAAAAGACATGAAAAGAAGGGGATTGGTTCCATATGGATCAAAAAAAAGTAAAAATAAAATAATTCGTAAAAAAAACTGATACGAGTCTTTATAAAAAACTAAATAAAAGTTTTATAAGCATTAATGCATATTTTTTTTCATAAAATGGAAAGCGTTTCAAATCTTATAAAAAAGTTACGTAAATTTAAAATTATTATAGTTCAGGAAGTCAAAAGAATAATATAAGTTGATAAACAAAAGCCACATTCACCAATTCTTAAAGGTAATTAAAAAAAGACTAAAAATCATTAAAAGTTTATAAATAAAAAATTAAAAGCAGCCAATGTGATGCTGAAAATAACAGAATTGTATTCGCTTTCATCATCGGATGTCATACGTGATCGCTTACGTAAGGTTGGTGCAGAATAGCTATCAACCCAACAAGATTAGCATTTTCAGTTTCCGATTGGACAGCACTGCGTTTGATAACAAAATTGGTTATTAGCCGTTGTTATTTAGTTTTAGACATCTCTTTGTATAACTCATAGTAACGAGCCATACAAGGTTTCAGATTACGTTGAAATTTTCATAAACTTTTCTCAACCGTTCTGTATCAAATATCACCGTGTATCAGAAATAAGTTTATTTTCTAGACCGTGCTATTACAAAACCGTGTAACCAATTATGGAAAGAAAAACCAATTTTATATTTTAACACCGGTAGTACATTAAATGGAAATGATAAAAAGAGCGCTTCGATGAAAACGATAAACAGATAAGTGAAATTCATCATACATTTTGAAAGTTCATTCAATAAATACATACGAAAAATATGACAAGATACATAATAACTAATCCAATTTTCGTCCGTTTTTATCAATAGAATTATAAAAGGATTTACTTTGAGAATTTCAGCACTTATTGGATATTTTTGACATTAAAATAAATCGGTAGAAATAAACGTACGAAATATTATAAAGTAAATTAAAAAAAAAGAAAATGTCGTGTGAGATAAGTGTACATACAGATTAAGAAACCAATAAGCGGTTTTTGACGAAAACCCTGTTAATTTAAAGATCTTTGTATTGTTCACGGATGTCAGATGTTTCTGATTTTTAAGCAATGCTGAGGTATTTGTTCTTCGTCTTACATCTCTTGAAGAATAAACTGAAGTTTCTATCAATATTCTTCCTTTGCCCTCCACCAGGAGGTTAGTTTTTCCTTCACCATTGTTACTTCATTTCTCATATTAGGTTACACTTTCGATTGATCTAAATTTTGAATTTCACCTATTTGTTTATAATATTTTGATTCATTTCTTAATTTAATAACTAAATTTCTAACACTAGCAGGATATTTCTTGCGATGATCTTCAATGCATAATGAATATTATTTTCCTACTATTTGTACCTGTAACTTTATCTGATACAGGTATTCCCCGCCTTACGACCGAAATAGGTTCCTGATCATCATTCGTAAGTCGATTAAGTCGTAAGTCGAATTTCATATAAAAAGAAATTTATTTAATTTTAGGAGTGATAAAAAATTATTCACTTAAAAAATTCCGACTTAGCAATGTAATGTATTATTTGTATTAAAATATGTATGAAAATCGAATTCTTTTAATTGTTCTCACGTTTTAGGGATTTCCCGCTTCTACATATTTATCTTCTTTAAGTATTTTATATGCAAAAAAATTGAGAAAAAAGTGGTCGTAAGTGCGAATAGTCGTAAGTCGAACGGTCGTAAGTCGAGGACTACCTGTACTTTTTTTTAATAATTGATGTGTAAACCAATATTTTAGAAAAGTATAATGTGTGAGTGGGACTATTACCGTTATTAATAATTTTTGTTACTGTATTTTTTTCGTTTTTCAATGATTCAAATCAAGGCAAATTCATATATAAGGTGGCTCTAAAATTCCAGCTGCTGAATATCGTCGTTGTCAAATAATAGTGGTGTGAAAAGCTATGTCGTAATGCTGCCTGATGGGTTCTAATGACCAATTATCTTATGTATGGAAATGCATGAAATAATTTTTTTAAGGTATAGTTGCTGGACTATTGCGTAATTTAGCATAACATAAAAATTACTATTTTTTTTATTCTATTTGCCTATGGAAATATTCCTTGCAGACTATTAAGTAATATTACATGATATTAATTATAAAGAACTATGACTTTAAATACTTAATTACATTATATTTTAACAATACATATTCGATAAAGAAAAATCAATTAGCATATACAATTTATAAAATTCTTTTTTTCTCAGCTACTACGCCGGTAGTTGGATCTAAAAAATTGTATTGATAATGGGGGAAAATGACGTGACAAACGTTGAGAAACATTAAACGTGATATTATGGATTAAGAAACTGGAGCCAATATCACTAGTAATTACATTGAATATGAACGACATATTTAACGTAGTTCTGCAGGTTTCAAGTGTCGAAAGTTTGATTAATGCTAGTCTGGCAGAATAAGAAGGTAAACTTGTGGGGTTAAAATTCAGTCCTCGGAGACAAAACAACAGAAATTGCTTTTGTACAGATTCGATGACGTCGGAATGTTTTTTATATAGAGGATCCCATATTATGGATCCATACTCGAGTATAGGCCTTACAAGAGATATGTAGAGCTATTTAGTAACATAATGATCGTTAAATTCTTTTGCCCACCGTTTATGAAACCAAGTACGTTTCTAGCTTTATTTACTGTCCGTTATGTGCGGCTCGTATCCATCAATAACATAATTTGCAGGAATCGGATTCTTTCTTATAAATCTCATGTATTTACATTTTTTGAGATTAAGAACGGAAATTTGGTGATAACTTAGGAACATTTTTGCGTCATCAGCGTACATTACAATGCTGGAATAGCGAATCATATCAGGTAATAAGTAATGAAAACAGAAGCGATCCAAGATGGCTACCCTGAGGTACACCAGAAAGGATATCAATCAATCAATACTTCTGGAGCAGCAGTTTTTAAAAAGTACGGTTTGTTTTCTGTTAGTTAAATATGAGTAAATGCATTTTAAACTAAGATCAGTTAATCCCATTAAAAAAAGTTTCTTCTTCAGAAATATGTGATTTACTTGAAAATTGTTACTCAGGGGTTTTTGGGGTCGTTGATTACAGATCTTCATTCATCATTTTAAAGAACAAAGATCAATTGTCAATTTCCGACAATAGCGATGGTTCTAGCACGTCAGTGTTACGCTCTACAATTTTTCAAAAATGCTCAAAAACACTATTTTTAGAGGTTTCAACCCTTTTTCTCGAAAACCTTACGTGATGGAAAGTTTTTGAACCTAGATTCGTGCTCAGAGCCCAAAATGCCTTCGGAAACACCTGGAGCTATCTTATTTGCAAAACCCATGTAGGGCTGTGTTATATATGACTTGTTGTAAATATGTAAGTTTTTCGGATGAAAGCATCAAATGAAAATACAATCCAAAAATGTGTTTTACTAGTACCGTTTGTATATCTAACAAAATACAGATAACCCTCGATTTACGCGATACTTCATTTACGCGGTTTTGATATAACGCGATTCAAAAGTAGCATCAATTTTTCTAATTACGCGACTTTTTTTAGACGATTTTAATATAACGGGTTTAAAAATTAGTCACAACCCTCGATTTACATGAAATGCGTTGTAAAAAAGTTAATTTTTTTCCAAAAGTTAAAATTATAATGTAAAAGTGCAAGTACAAAATGATTGAGTATATTTTAATATCATTTAGAAATGATTCCAGTGCAGAAAAAAACATTCCAAAAGAGAAAAGTCATCTCATTGCTGGATAAAGTAAATATTTTAGATCGGTTAAAAGGTGGAGAAAAGCCCTCATCTTTAGCAAAAATTCTAAATTTAAATGAATCCTTGATACGATCAATTTAAAAAAACGAAAATAAAATTCGTAGAAGTGTTTGTAATGGAGCTGGCGCTACATCAAAACGTGTGTCTTCTGTTCGAGATAATTTAATTGAAAAAATGGAAAAATCGTTATTAATTTGGATAGAACATGCAATAGATAAACAAATACCATTAGACAATAGGGTCATTAAAGAAAAAAGCTTTAAAATTTTTCGATTGTTTGGAGCAATCTGATGATTGTTCGAAAAATTTAAGAAAAGGGCTGGTTTATGAAATTTATTTATCCAAGGAGAATCCTCATCGGAAGACGTGAATGCTGCAGGCCCATTTCCAAATCATTTTCAGCAGATAATAAAGGATGGAGTATATCATCCTCATCAAGTATTTAATGCCGACGAAACTGGTTTGGTATGGAAATCTGTCCCGAAAAAGTCATATGTTTTGAAAAAACATTCTACTACTGCCGGACACAAAAAATCAAAAGTAAGAGTAACACTTTTATTGTGCTCTAATGCTTTAGGAAATTTTGTAACGAAACCATTATTTTTTAATAAGTTTATGAACCCTAGATATATGAAAAATGCGAATAAGTCGAAATTACCTAGGCACTGGATAAATAATAGAAGCTTAATAATAAAAAATAATTTGGTGTGTTTTTTTTACACGATTTTTAAGTACAAAAATTGAGTTTTACATGTATTTTATGTTTCGAATTACGCGATATACGTAATTTTTGGCTCCAAAATAAGTTTTTATATGAATTCTTAACCATATTTTAAGCGTTTAAATATAATTTCGTCGGCCCCAACAAACCGCCTAAATCGAGGGTTACCTGCATGTTGTTTCTGTGGGTCAAAGCACTACAGCAAAAAAGTTTAACTGAATTAAATTTGATTCAATAAATGTAATATGGCTCCTAAAAAGTAAAGGCTTAAATACAATTGTCAGAAGAATACTATGAGATAGATTATCATTTCGCAAGATACTGCAAAAAATACAAGTTATAAGCAGACTAGCAGATTGTACCCGGCGTTGAGCGGGTTATTTTCTATTTCCTCCTTATTTCCTCCTTTTTGGACCTATTTTGATCCAACTTTAGAAACGGAATACCTCCAACAACTATTTGGGAAACTTAACCAAGCGAAGTCGTAAAAATTTCCTGCTACCATTTTTTCTCCCCTTTTAGCCAAAATTTTGAAAAGATTTATAGCCTATAACCTGTACCGTCAAAAGCTATATCCAAAATTTCAAGAAAATCGGTTCAGGCGTGATTCCCCCTTTTTGGAGCCCTTTTGGTTGAAATTTTCTTGAAATTTGGGATATACATCGAGCTTTAGTCGGTGCAGGTTATAGGCTATAAATCTTTTTAAAATTTTGACCAAAATGGGGAAAAATGGTAATAGGTAATTTTTTACGATTTAGCTAGGTTAAGTTTCTCAAATAGTTTTTGGAGGTATTCCGTTTCTAAAGTAGAACCAAAAGGGGTCCAAAAAGGGGGAAAGGGGCTGAAAACGGGCAATTGAGTGCAGGTTATCCTAATCCTAATATATATTATAAATCTTTCTGTAAGTCTGTTTTTTTGTTTGTTTGTTAGCCAATCACGCCTGAACATCTAGACCGATTTTCTTGAAATTTGGAATATTGATCGAGCTTTTGTCGGTGCAGGGTATAGGCTATAAATCTTTTAAAAATTTTGAACCAAAGGGAAAAGAATGGGACAAATGGAGAAAAAAAGGTCAAAAATTAGTACTTTATGCATAAATGCTGTGTTTTATGGGTTTTAAAGGTATTTTTTTACGATTTAGCTTGCCTAAGTTTCCCAAATAGCTACTGGAGGTGTTCTGTTTAAAAAGTTGGACCAAAAGGTGTCCAAAAAGGGGAAAAGGGGCGAAAAACGGGCAAATTGCATGCATTTATATTTAGGAGTATTCAAAAAACTGAGTGGTTTGTTTGGTAAAGCGGTTTCCGAATAATTTGAAAAATTGGATTTTTTAGAAGCCGGTTTCGAAACCTGATTTCTATTTATTGTTATTTTTATGACCCTCCCAATGCCGGGTACAATCTGCTAGTATTGTAATATAACAGACGCATATGCTTTGTTAAATAGGATTTACCACCTTAAAGAAGTACACAAGAAGCAAAACGGAAAGTTTTGAGCGTACACAATGAGTATAGTTTACCATATGCAATGGATTTGGCTAACTTCGAATTTCTGAAAAAGAAAAATATTACTTAACAAAAGTGCTTTAAGCACTCGAAGAGAACAAAATATGTATTGCGGAAAAAACGAAAAAGTTATTTATTCAGGAACTTTTTATTAGAATTATTGAGTTTTGGTTGTCGAAGTTATGCAGATGTATAATTAAAATACCTTTTAAAATAAGTTATTAGTATATTGCGTGAGGTAGTACGTTTACAGTCAAATTTACTTTAACCCTTTCAGACATTAAATAGAAATAGTTGAGGTAAAATTCTGTAAATTTTAATGTAAGTAAATTTGAGGCTACTGATTCAGAATCTGAAACCCAGTTATATTTAATTCGTCTCAAAGGCCATCATATACAATGTTCATTATAATGGACAAAGTAATTAAGGGGCCCTGCTTCTCATAATTAATAATTAAAAAATTCAAATTAAGTGCAACAATTAGTTGCGAGGATTACACAGGGATAATAGACATTATTCGTTATTACAACCCTTCAGATAGGATTACGGCCAGCTTCTCACACCACTTATGTTATGTGTGTTAATTTTATACATGAGTGGTGTGATCTAGAGTTCGAAAAAGACTTCGAACGACAGATTTTTGAGAAGCTTTTCATGGCAATGTTATTGACAGAAATCTGCTGAGAGGAAGTCGCCGAAGAAATATTTTCATATTTCGTTTTGATGTTTGACTAGGTCTTACGCCTAATAAGCCAACACACTACCTACTAGACTACAGGCGACTACACAGAGGATAAACCTTACCTTTTTTTTTAATAATAAAATCGCCCATTTAATATCAACCTGAATTTGTTTTTTCAAAATGTTTCTTCTTTTTGAAAATTGCTTAATTTAACCAAAAGCGGTGACTGATTAGAAATTTAAACAATACATTTACATATATATTATACTAAGTACTTCTTAATAACGGTATTAACCGCAAAAATCAGTTTATTGCCGTCAGCGCCATATTACTTCGAAGAGAGATATTTAAAAGTCCAACATATTAGACAAAATCTCTAAAAGGGTTAATTTGTTTAAACCACACTCTTTAAAACCAAAAAATAAAAAAAAAAATGAATATGAATTTTTGGTCTACACATTTTCTTCTCTCACACATTCATTGCGATTACTTGAGTCCGTAACAAAAGTAACAAATACTTTTCTATAGGAGTTGAAAATACAGAAACTGCTTGTGAAGGCTTAACAGTTTACAGCTGGTGGTGGCTAGAGCCAGACGTGTTTTCAGATTACGGTCGATTGTTGTTTCAAGTTTTTCTGTTTAAAATATTTGTTATTATCGTTATTGCTTTTTTAGCTTCACCGGTGAAAGCGATTAAGTTTCAATAGTTATTTTTTTTTTTTTATTTACTGTCACTGCAATACGATATAGCATTACGTGCGTTTGTATTGTTTTTGTTTTTATCGGTCGGGTAGTCAACACAAAACCAGAACCTCAAGTTCAAGTATCGATTAGATTTTATTTCGCACCAGTCTCTAGCTTAAACTCGCTCTCATTTAAGTGCGAAAACTTTAATGCTGTCCTTAACAAATACACTGAAAAATCCTAAAGCCTAAAATAAATGTTGTAAGTGAATCAGTCTGAGACTTTTCTCATTTATTTGTGCAATTGTTGCCATTGCACATTATTTGTTTGTTTGTACGTTTGAAGTAAACGCAAATACTTGAACGCATAACAATAGCGTTTGTTGATTTAGTGAGGTGAAATGGAAATAAAAACATAACAGATGCAAAAGAAATAAAAAGATTAAAAGTAATGATCTATAAAAGAAAGAAGTGAAGAGGCACAACAGGAACAAAAACAATAACTTTATTTCACTTTCATTTGAAACGATCGAGTGCATTAAGCGAATAAACATAAACGCGCATACATATGTATGTACTTACTCGCATGTACATATACTAGTACATTTGAGTACATTCGTGTGTACAGGTAGTCCCCGACTTACGACCGCTCGACTTACGACTATTCGCACTTACACCTATTTTTTTCCAATTTTTTTCATAGAAAATACTTAGAGAAAACAAATATGTATGTATGGAGTTGTGCGGTATTGCTAAAATATTAAAAAAGAAATCGATGCACATACATATTTCACTATAAATAATACATTACATTAACTAAGTCGGAATTTGTTTAAGTGCATAATTTTATATCATTCCAAAAATTTAATTAAATGTTTTTTATACGAAATTCGACTTACGACTTCATCAACTTACGACCGATGACCAAAGGAACCTATATCGGTCGTAAGTCGGGGAATACCTGTATTCACATTTGAAAAAATTTACATTTTGTGTAAACCTATCATATGTGCGTACATATGTATGTATGTACATGCAATAATATTGGTCATGTCTTAACTGGTAAAGAGATGGTTGTACACGAAATTTTGTGAAATAATTTACTAACGCTCTACATAAATACGTTTTGTTAAAAAATATACTATAGTTAGATTTGACTATAAATAAATAACTAAGAAATAACTAAGTACTACAGACAAATAAATGCGCTTCTCATCTTTATTGACAATAATTTTCTTTTCTGATTTGAACATTTTTAGTTTGTTCAAGTATTACAGTCGACGAACACAATTCTTAGATATTCATAAAAAATGTGTGAAGAGTTATTTTGAAAATGTACGTGGACATATTGCGAAAGCATGAAAAAAATATACATTTTAAAGAAATACAATTAAATTAAACAACTGATTGGCAATAAAAAAAGAAAGATTTTTAACCCGTTACTTGGTGTAAAAACAAAACTTATACCAAACTGTTTTAAACAAGAAAATATTACTATAATATACATATACAGTGAGCGTCAAATGAAAGTAAACACATCACATTATTTGCAATACGTGTGGATTATATTCATAAAAATAGTGAAATATGTATATGAAAGAATACTTTGTAATTCGTTGTAATTTATAGGCAAATTAATTTTATTAGGATCGAGAAAATGTGTTTTGTATATATTCACTATTATTATTATGTATTAACAAAACGTAAATTTTCATCAAATTAGTTGGCGCTCACTGTATATTGATATAGATGAATCATATTAAAGTCATGTACATATATACATACATACTTTCAAATCCATGCTTTTCGGAGTAGCGAAAATTGACCGTATCTTAAGAAATTTCTCGGTAACATCTTATAACACAAAAGTAGAAATATGTATATTTAAATTAAATATTGGGACATTATTTAAAAATTATAATTTTCTTTTTTAGTTTAGTTAAAGTTTAGTTTAGTTTGAGTTAAAGTGAAGGCCTTAGAACAGAGGTAGTACATATAGGAATACAAAATAAATTTATGAATGTGAATAAAATAATGAATGTGATTATTTATTAAATTAATTAGTTAGATTTCGGTGCGAAAAGTTTTTGCAACGAAAACGACAAAGCCAAAAAGACTTTTTAAGCGTTAATTTAACTTGATTGGTATACACATGTCAGTGTGTAAATAATACGAGTCATAAGATGTGTTACAATACAAAAACAACGAATTTAGTGTTTAACTGTTACTAAAATTTCAACAGAAAACAAGAAAACTCGTTCTACAAACTTGCATTACGGGACTATAACGTTTTGACCACAATAATAAAAACCAGTTTGTTTTTGGTAGATTTCTTTGTTTTTTTTTTTGTTTCCAGAAATATGAAATGGCTCCCATTTACTTTAATTTCATTGTTTTTGTTACTGTTTGTACCCTACAATACTAAAATGTGATAGTTTACGCTTGAGCTAGTGTTTATAATTTACAAAAAAAAAAATGTTTCAACAACTGCTTTCGGATCAAGTTTCAAACTAAAGTGAGTTTCAAATTAAATTCGTGCGGTTTTTACTGCAACAAATGAAGAGAAAATAAATATTTACGTTCAATGATTTAGAAGAGATTGTATTATTATTTGAAATTTTAAAAGCTTTTCTTGATCTCTTTTCGAATGCCTTTGGGTGTATACTTTTTTCCTTCTTAGATTTCACACAAAAAAAAAAAAAAAATTAAGTGATTACAGATGGAACAACTGCTGGTTACTATAGGGTATCAATGCGATTGCATTCAGAAAATTTTATTTGGATTTCGATCTGTATTATATACTTACTTATCGGAAATACACACACTATGACTCATACGTCGTATTGTTTTAGACAAGTCGCTGTAACTAAATCATATTAGCATTTTTTAATCACATAAAGGAACCATAATAAGAAAGCAACAACCAGTAACAAAAAAAAAAAAAAAACGAGAATTTGTTGAATTGTGAAATCCCACTCAATTTGTTTTAAATTTTCACTGACTTAATTTGTAGACTGATGCTAATTTAAAATATCGATTTCGGATTTTAAAATTTTATTTGAATATATTGATTTTAGATCATTCTTATCAAGTTACCATAATTGTATGTATGTATATTCAAATTAAAAATTATTATATAAAATAAATAAATACATACATATTGTATATAAGTTTAATATATAAAAAAAAAATTCCATTCTGACGCAAGTTCAATTTAAGTGCGAAATAACGAATTTCTCTATTATTAAATTCAGGCAATATAATGTATTCTAATCATAGATTTTAAATCTAAATTAAAAAAAATAATATATATATATTATAATAATAAAAAAATAATTTGAAGATTTTGGAGCTGTTAACAAATTCAAGGAACGCATTTATTCACATATGGAATTAATTAATGACAGTATATGTATGAACTAAAATATCGACTCAACAAATAAGCAAAACGAAAATAAACAAAAAACAAAGAAACGAAAGAGTATGACTCAATATATTCGATCATTTTTCGACTACAGAAGTCAACTAACGTCGAATTAATAAATTGTATTCGAGCACTTCCTTTTATATTAATTAAAATAAGAAAAATAATATAGAGCATTAGTATAAACGCATTAATAAATAATTTGTATAAAAGGAATAACTAACACTTTAGCATAAGTGGAGGAATGTAAATACTTCCTTGTTAAATACGAATACTTTTTGAATGTGGTTTTTTTTATAGCTTCATGCCGTTAAAGAACGTTTACCTATTTTTAAATGTTACAACGATTGAATGGTCATGTGAGACCAAAACATATGTGAATAGATGAATACCAACAAATAAATGACACTTTCATAGTTTCTTCTTTCTCTTTATGTATTAAATTTCATTAAATTTCATCAACTCTCTCCTTAGTAAAGTCGAATTCAATTACATTAATTCGATTACAGTAAATTATTATATTAAAAATATATGTACGAGTATGTATGGATGTGGATAGTAGGGAGAGTAGAACTGCCCAGTTGAAATTCATTCTTTTAGCTGTGATTAAATTTATTTAAAAGAAATATTTAATAATTATGACTATACAATCAGTCATTATTAAAGTCATTGATAGAAATTGATTTTTTTGTAAAAATATAAATTTTTTAGCTATTAGCTGTAATTTAAATGAAATAAAATTTTACCAACCATAATAATAAAGGCTGCCTTTATCAGAGCTTTATATATGTACATATATTTTTTGAAGAATTTTCAGTTCATATTGTGCAGTACTTTCGTTAAAGAGTCACTTTAAGTACATTCAATGTTAAAGAAAATATTAATTGTCCTCATTGTTTGCAGCATAAAATTCATTTTCGAATAACGGATTTAGATTTAATTAAAACTTTCGCTGTTATTTAAATAATATATATACATATTTATATTGAATCAATATTGCACTAGCGAAATAAGGAATGTTGTTTATGAAAATAATTTATTACTGCGTAACACTCGTCTTTATCGGCCAGCACATTCGTAAGTGCTCGATTAGCCAGTGTATCACACATTACATTACAGACAAAGTTCATTAGTTAGACGGACTATTCATATATGGATCTCCCTTCTTGCAGAGATCTTTCCTGTTAAAAAAATCTTTCCTGTATTAAAATATTTAAACCTAGTGTCCATAGACACTGCTCCCACTTTCCTCCTTCCTATAATATATTTTCATAATAGCAAACACAATGCCATCAATGCCATCCTCTGAGTGTTGGTCATATGAAAATTATGGCACTTGCCTTTGTTCCTCCGAAGGTAACATTAGAAGCTATAATCGAACTTTTAAAATTGTCTACATCGGCTATGATAATTTATGTTATTTAAGAGCATAAATGTCCAACAGTAACAACTGCAATACAAATACAAAGCTCTTAATGCAATGATATTAAACTTTTGAATTTCTATTAATGGTAATGAGTTTCTATTAATGATCAATTATTGTTAAAATTAAGATATGTACTGTAGAAATAATGTTTTATTAAAATTTCAAATATGTAATGTTGAATGTTTAATGATTATTTAGACTATTCTATCAGCATTGTTTTTCATCTCTTTACTTTGTTTTAAGAGATATAGTGTCTAAATAAAGTGTAAAAATACTTAATCATCTGTAAAAACTGAGTATTTTTATACAAATAAGCACTATAATGCTATAAACACAATGGATGCAGCATAGTAAGCACAAAAATCTTTTTGAAATATAATACATGGGTGTATATGGGCTTGATTATTTTAAAAGCGATGATGCTGCTCGTAACAATAGGTAATTGCTACGAGCTAGGATAACATGCATAAAATATAAGTTTTTTAAATGCAACACATACAATGTAAACGCGGAAATACATTTTAGTGACACCATTGATGAAGAGTAAATGAACAGTTTATTTTTTGATTTATTGCTGCTGCTTTTATTATGAGCAGCTAACCACGTGCTGCAGTTGCATAATTGTTGTGCTTGTTGTGTTGCGTCTATTGTGTTTTTATTTTAATTGCTTTACGTATTTCTGATTGTATTTTTTTTTTCGATTTATTGTTGATTTCTTTAGTATCTTGAACAAATTTACGATTTAATCTGAAATACAATTTCTATTTTTATATTTTAATTAGAAAAGCTCATAGTTAGCCTCTTAAAAGTATACTACAGAGTATTATCATAAAAACAAAAGACTTAAGCAACAAACATTTTTTTGTATGAAAAACGTTCTTTTTTCAGCCAAAAATAGTCGGTCTTTCATTCTGTTTTCCACTTGTTATTTCTATTTTATATTAATTTTTGTTTTTTTCAATTATTTATAATTATTTTCTTTGGTTTTGTTCACGTAAATTAATTGCAAAATCTATTGAATACGTTTTTTTATACAATATTAGTACTCTGCAATCAAGTTGCCTGTGTATTTTCTTTATAAAGCATTGCTGTTGGTGTTATTGTGTTGTAAGTAATATGAAAAAATTTAATGGTGAATGACCGACCGAGTACAGAAAATAATGTAATAATTGGCAAATGAAATGCATTTGATTAAATTGGCATATGTAATTAATTCATTACTTTATATATGCATACATACAATACATAAGTCTACACATATTTGGCACAAGTATATACATATGCATACATACATACATATGTATAGTGTATGAAAGTGTATGAAATATTTTAAATGGAATACAACGAAACGAAACGAATACGTTAAACAAACTTTAGACGATGCACGATTGTTTGTATGCGTTTATATCGATGTATGTAAGTATTGGTGTAAATGTGCTTAAAAAGAAGAAATTTCCCAGTTTTCCATTTAAAAACTTTCACTACAGTTGAAAAATAAAAGTATTTTAGGCCATTTTTTTAGCATTGAATCCGGAAAGTAACAGCAACTATTAATTTTAATCATCTTTTAACATCTGAAAGAAAACTTAAAAACGTAAAAACTTAACAACATTTGTTTTGATTTTTCCACAACATTTTGTTGGGGCACACATTACGAAAGTGACCCAAAATGCGTTCGCATTAAAAGTTTTTTTTTTCCACTTTTACTTTTAACCGTGATGAATTATGTTCGATAACCATTTGGTGTCGCTGTGGTATAAACCAATATACACGTACGAAACGATAATTTCAATAATTTTATTGGTATGGAGAATTCATTTAAGAAGCACATTAACAACGCTCAAGTGTATCGTTTGAATGCCTTTTTTGGCAAGTACTAGCAGTCTCGAATACTAATAATTAATAAAATTTTACTTTTAGTATTTTTATTTGCTATTGAAATATTTTCGGACATTGTATTGATGTTTATTAAATAATAAATTGTTATTAATACAATTTTGTAGTGTAATACTCGCATAAAGCACAAATCATTTGATAGTTCATCCATTATGAAAGTAAGAAAACACAGTGTGCATAGAAGAATAGAAGACGTTTGCGTAATTATACATATGTAAACTATTGATAAGCCAGCCCTAGCGAAGATATATTTTAAACGTTTGATAAGGCATCGAAATATATGTACATATTTAACACATTGACAGCCACGGCAGTTTTCCAAAAAAAAAAAAAAAATGGGGCAAAAAGCGACAATATGATTTTTTCACATTAGTGAATAAGAGATAACTAGTAGTTTTGTACCCTACAAGGGAACGCAATATACGAGTTATCTTTTAGTTGACTGTCAACGTGTTAATGACCTTTCTACGTTCTCTTGGTTACGAAATAATTATAGAAATCAGCAATGAGTATTCAAAACGATAAGTAGATTCAAGTCATACTCATAATTTCTGATACTTATACGCTTTCATACTTATTTTATCATCATATCATACTCATACTACTTATATTCACAGTTTGAAGTACTCATCCTACTCATACTCATTGCAACCTGTACTTATAAATCAATGTTGTCGCGAATACGAATGGGATCAGAGTAGTTAAATTTATAACAGTTCGGTCAGGAGATTACGACATCGATTCTCACACAACTTATGTTATGTGTGTTAATTTTTGCCATAAGTCGATGGATCTACAATCTTAAGTCGACAATAAACGATAGTTTCCTGGAGAAATTTGGAAAGGCAATTTTTTTAAATTTACTCTTCTACGCACTAACAGCGTTATAGGAGGATTGACTGTAAATAAAGTGGCTCACACCTTATTTCAACCAGGACTTTAAAAAAAATTTAATAAGAGTTTATAGAATATGTTTAAAAATTAAACAAGAAAGTTTTATTCGGTCTCAAATTTATGGGCAGTTTGTGATCAAAACGTCCGCCAACACCAGATTTCGAACACGAATGACCTTATAGCAGCTCTGAAAAAGGAATGGGCAAAAATAACTCTCCAAATCACTAGGAAGTGGAATCACTTCAAAATAGGGAGGAAGGAAAAGGAGGATATAGGAAACTAGGGAAGGGGAGGGAGAATCGGAACACTGGAGGGAACGAAAACAACAGACACAAAACAACAGAGGTGAGAGTGCGACTACACTTCTGAAGCCTAGCACCACTCAACCAGCCAAGCCGCTAATGATCTGTGGAGAGCCTTGATTGTCGGCTCTCGACACAGAACTCAAGTCTCAAAGAAGGCACTGCCAAGGGTCCTCAGCTCAACCTACACAAGGGCTGGGCAGTTGCAGAGGAGATGTTCGACAGTCTCCAACTCCTCCTCATCGCAACATACCCTGCAATAGTCCGGCTGGGATCTGTTCCAGATCCCCGTCAGCGACCTAATCTCGCAGTGCCCCGTGATAAAACCGACAACCAACCTTAAGCTGGCCTTAACCAAGCCCAGCAGCCACTCTGTCCTCTTGCTGTCCACAACAGGCCACAGACGCCTAGAAACAGAACAACCCAATCCGTTCCCCCAACGTCTCTGCTCTTCCCTCCTGACCCATCCATCGATGAGGCCATAGAGGTGACAGACTGGGGGGTCAGGACCAACCGTCAAATCGCCACTTGAAAGCGAACCTAACCTAGCGAAGGCATCCGCCGTATTCCGCTGTGACCCGGAACCCAGCATAGACGGATACGGTCCGGTCCAAAACTCCGCAACGCCCGTTTGCACTCGCTAACGAGCCGTGATTTGCACCAGACCGACGCAATGGCCCTAAGGGCAGCCTGACTGTCAACGAAGATCGTGTAAGATTCCGAATCCGAAGATGGGCCACCAGCTATGGCCTCAATAGCCTTCAGTATTGCGAAAATCTCCGCCTGAAAAACGCTGCAGTCATCATTCAACCTGAAGTGGAGTTCAAAATCGAGTTCCTTACAGAAAACCCCAGCACCTGTACATCCACCTAACTTAGACCCATCTGTGAAGATGGGTATACCACTCTGCCCCTGGAGTACCCTACCATTCCATTGTGCCCTATCCGGTATGAGTATTCTCAAACCAGGTAGGAACATAGCCTCAGGCACAATATAATCAGTGGCTTTTTCCGAAAGTCCGTACCTTCCGTCAGGAAAGATGGTATTCAGAACTCTGGAGTGACCTATCGAGCGCTGTTTCCAACAACCCGATTCCCTCAGGCGTATGGCACTACGCGCTGCACACCGCTTGACATATAAGTCAAGCGGGGTCAGACAGAGCATAGTATCAAGAGCAGCCTGAGGGCAACTTTTCCTCACTCCAGTGATACTCAAAGAGGCAATCCGCTGAACCCTTATCCAAGATTTTCCGTTGAAAACTCTTATCTAAGGCACACCACCAGACAACACAGCCATAAGTAATAACCGGTCTAACAATCGCCAGATATATCCAGCGAATGGCTCTCGGCGGAAGACCCCAGTTCTTACCTATGGAGTTCCTACACTGGTAGAAAGCATTTAGTCCCTTCTTCATTCTTTCCTCGGTGTTTCGTTTCCAGTTCAGCTTACTGTCCAGGATAACACCCAAGTACTTGACCTCAGAAGACAACGGAAGCTCCCTACCAGCTAATCTTGGCAACCTGAAGGTTTCAATCTTGTACCTACGCGAGAACAAAACGAGGTCCGTCTTATTTGGATTTATCCCCAGACCACACTTTGTCGCCCAAGAGGATAAAATTCCAAGAGCAGACTCCATCAGTTCCCCCAGCGTTGGCAAAAATTTACCACCCACAAGAATAGCCACATCGTCGGCATATGCCACAACCTTAAAGCCCCTACTTTCGAGGAGCCTGAGACCAACATTTGCAACCAAGAGCCACAAGAGAGGGGATAGGACACCCCCCTGTGGTGTACCCCTGGTCGCACGCTTGACGACAGAACATCCACCCAGATTTGATCGGATTAGTCTATTACCCAACATGTGGGTGATAAACCGCACCAGAAAATCTGGGGCATGTACATCCCTTAGTGAATTCTCAATAGAAGAAGTGGTAACGTTATTGAAGGCCCCCTCTATATCAAGGAAGGCCGACAGTGTGTACTCACCCCTAGCCATATTCGCCTCAACAAAACCAGTCACTTCATGAAGAGCGCTCTCAACAGACTTACCCTTAATGTAAGCATGTTGCGACCCACTCAACAGAGACCAGTCAATGTTTGACCTTAAATATAGATCGATAAGTCTCTCCAAAGCTTTCAAGAGAAAGGATGAGAGTGATATCGGTCTATAATCCTTAGGGCCGATGTGACTGGGTTTACCAGCTTTCGGTATAAACACCACGAGCACATCTTTCCAAATTTCAGGTATATCACACCACCGGAGACAGTCTTTATACACGTCCACCAGATATTCGTGTAATATATCACCAGCATGCTGAAGCAGAGCCGGAAAGACACCATCCGGACCAGGCGACTTGAACGGCTCAAAGCTACTAATAGCCCATTTGACCTTATCTCTGGTAATGATGTCTTCCAAAACCGGCGTAGTTCCAGCATCACAGAAGGGATCAGCTACACCCAACGGATAGCTTCCTGGATCCTCACAATCGGGAAAATGTGTACTCAATAGAACCTCTAGGGTTTCTTTTCTCGAGGATGTCCACATGCCATCGTTCTTTTGGAGGAACCTAGGACTTTGGGGTCCTTCGACAACATCCTACGGAAACGAGCCACATCAGAAACATCCTCGATACTACTGCAGAAACTCATCCAGGTGGTTCTCTTTGAGCGCTTTATTGCTCCCTTATATTCATTAAAACTGGATCTATATGCAGACCAGTCCACATCCCTGCCCGACCTCTTAGCCTTATTAAAGAGTCTCCTGGTACAACGGCGGAGCCTCTGGAGTTCCGCATTCCACCAGGCAGGCTGGCTCCTCTTACCCGGGTAAGTGAGAGGACAAGCATCTCTATAACAAGACAACAAAATATCCGTCAAAGATCCAACTCGATCATTGATGCCAGGAGTGGAGCGTCCCCTAAGGGCTCTAAGCTCCCCCTCCACAGCCCTTTCATACCTGATCCAGTCGGTTCTTCTTGGATTTCTAAAAGGCCTGTTAAGGCCCCCAGATAGATTAATACTGAATGATATCAGTTGGTGATCAGAAAAAGAACACTCATCTGAAACCCTCCAGTCCCTAATCATAGACCTATCCATGTTAGTGAGCGTAATGTCAATTACCGTCTCTCTAACACGGTTTCTAAACGTTGGCGTGTTACCAGCGTTACAAATGCTGAGCCTATTAAGAATAATAAAATTCAAAATAGACTCACCTCTAGTATTTATGTCAGCACTGCCCCATTGGGTGTGATGAGCATTGGCATCACAACCCAAGACAAGCTGACATCTTTTCCTCTTTGCATGCTCCACCAGTAGTTCAATTAAGCCACCAGGAGGGGATGCAGCCTCATACGGCATGTACACAGATGCCAGCATCAAATCGATCCCATGGTCATCTCTGTAGGCCACAGTTGTTACGTCACCTGTACAAAAGGAAGGAGTGATTAACAAGTCCAAACCACTTCTAGCTAAAATACAGGTCCGTACCTTATCACTTGTTCCAGGAACAAGTAACTTATAGTCAGGATCGCTCAAACCCAGGATCCTATCCCTAAGGATCCAGGGTTCCTGGATAAGAGCGATATCAGCTTCAAGGCGGCGCAGGGTGGTTAATAGGTTGTGTGAGGCGGCTTCGCAGTGATGCAAATTAATCTGCACCACTTTTAGCCTCCTCTGGGTCATCTGACACCGACTATGTCCGGATAACGGAATTTCAGACGTGCCAACCCACATAACACTACACCACCCCTTGCCCTTAGCCGCTGAAGGGAATCCTGATCAATAGCAATCCTAAGATCGCAGCCTTTCCTACCATTACCAGTCCGGGAGTTGACAACTACCCATGAGCTGGTGTTCAATCCATCATTCTGCTTTCCAATAAGTTTTGGTATGACATTCACACGCCTAAAGGTAGGCGGGACCCATACCTTCGCTATTGGACGTAGAGGGAGGTCGGATTGAGGGACCACCTCCAACCCGAGCACCAGGCCAGAGTTCACCAAGGCGCTTCACTGATTCCACAAGGAACTTTACAGTTCCCCCGTTTTCACATTGTTTTTTTCAATTATTTATAATTATTTTCTTTGGTTTTGTTCACGTAAATTAATTGCAAAATCTATTGAATACGTTTTTTTATACAATATTAGTACTCTGCAATCAAGTTGCCTGTGTATTTTCTTTATAAAGCATTGCTGTTGGTGTTATTGTGTTGTAAGTAATATGAAAAAATTTAATGGTGAATGACCGACCGAGTACAGAAAATAATGTAATAATTGGCAAATGAAATGCATTTGATTAAATTGGCATATGTAATTAATTCATTACTTTATATATGCATACATACAATACATAAGTCTACACATATTTGGCACAAGTATATACATATGCATACATACATACATATGTATAGTGTATGAAAGTGTATGAAATATTTTAAATGGAATACAACGAAACGAAACGAATACGTTAAACAAACTTTAGACGATGCACGATTGTTTGTATGCGTTTATATCGATGTATGTAAGTATTGGTGTAAATGTGCTTAAAAAGAAGAAATTTCCCAGTTTTCCATTTAAAAACTTTCACTACAGTTGAAAAATAAAAGTATTTTAGGCCATTTTTTTAGCATTGAATCCGGAAAGTAACAGCAACTATTAATTTTAATCATCTTTTAACATCTGAAAGAAAACTTAAAAACGTAAAAACTTAACAACATTTGTTTTGATTTTTCCACAACATTTTGTTGGGGCACACATTACGAAAGTGACCCAAAATGCGTTCGCATTAAAAGTTTTTTTTTTCCACTTTTACTTTTAACCGTGATGAATTATGTTCGATAACCATTTGGTGTCGCTGTGGTATAAACCAATATACACGTACGAAACGATAATTTCAATAATTTTATTGGTATGGAGAATTCATTTAAGAAGCACATTAACAACGCTCAAGTGTATCGTTTGAATGCCTTTTTTGGCAAGTACTAGCAGTCTCGAATACTAATAATTAATAAAATTTTACTTTTAGTATTTTTATTTGCTATTGAAATATTTTCGGACATTGTATTGATGTTTATTAAATAATAAATTGTTATTAATACAATTTTGTAGTGTAATAAGAAAACACAGTGTGCATAGAAGAATAGAAGACGTTTGCGTAATTATACATATGTAAACTATTGATAAGCCAGCCCTAGCGAAGATATATTTTAAACGTTTGATAAGGCATCGAAATATATGTACATATTTAACACATTGACAGCCACGGCAGTTTTCCAAAAAAAAAAAAATGGGGCAAAAAGCGACAATATGATTTTTTCACATTAGTGAATAAGAGATAACTAGTAGTTTTGTACCCTACAAGGGAACGCAATATACGAGTTATCTTTTAGTTGACTGTCAACGTGTTAATGACCTTTCTACGTTCTCTTGGTTACGAAATAATTATAGAAATCAGCAATGAGTATTCAAAACGATAAGTAGATTCAAGTCATACTCATAATTTCTGATACTTATACGCTTTCATACTTATTTTATCATCATATCATACTCATACTACTTATATTCACAGTTTGAAGTACTCATCCTACTCATACTCATTGCAACCTGTACTTATAAATCAATGTTGTCGCGAATACGAATGGGATCAGAGTAGTTAAATTTATAACAGTTCGGTCAGGAGATTACGACATCGATTCTCACACAACTTATGTTATGTGTGTTAATTTTTGCCATAAGTCGATGGATCTACAATCTTAAGTCGACAATAAACGATAGTTTCCTGGAGAAATTTGGAAAGGCAATTTTTTTAAATTTACTCTCTACGCACTAACAGCGTTATAGGAGGATTGACTGTAAATAAAGTGGCTCACACCTTATTTCAACCAGGACTTTAAAAAAAATTTAATAAGAGTTTATAGAATATGTTTAAAAATTAAACAAGAAAGTTTTATTCGGTCTCAAATTTATGGGCAATTTGTGATCAAAACGTCCGCCAACACCAGATTTCGAACACGAATGACCTTATAGCAGCTCTGAAAAAGGAATGGGCAAAAATAACTCTCCAAATCACTAGGAAGTGGAATCACTTCAAAATAGGCTGAAAGCTGTAATAAAGCAAATAGGAGGTCATACTAAATTTAGAAATTAAAACTTTTAGTTAATTAATCATTTAATTTTTTTATTTATAGTAATTGGTTGAAATAAGCGGTGACTAAAGGGGTTCCTATATTTTTGGTTTTTAATTTGTAAGTTTACATTTGAGAAAGAATAAAATTTTTTTTCTGAATTTTTAAACATCTGCTACAAACTCTTATTCAAATTTTTTTAATATCTTGTTTCATTTCAAAATTATACGAGCTTAACTTTTTTTTAAAGGTGCTGGTTGAAATAAGCTGTGAGCCACTGTACATAAACAGCGTTGTGAATAAAGCATTTGTTTTTTTTTTTTTTTAAATATTCACACTAACATATCGACACTCTCAAATATCTAAGAATGACTATTCTTTGTTTAGCTTAACCATATGAGCATTTGGCAGATTCTGGAAGTACGCTACTGTCCTAAATTGGACTTTTTCTTTGTTTTGCTTTTGAAACTTGACGGGTGAACTTAATCTAATAGTGCGAATCTTCTTTAACTAAAAAAATTTATTTTTAATGAGATAATAGATGATTCGTTAATATTTCTTTTGTACTGACATGACTGATGTACCAAATATTTCAGATGGCACTGGACTATATATAAAATATATAGAGAGTACGAATTTTCATAGTCTATTAGAAGTCATCAGCTACATTATTCCTTGAAGATATTTTGAACTTATTTAAAATAATGTATGTAAACGCTATTGTGTATGGAAGACTTAATGAATGCATTACGCTTCTGAAATTTTAAATTTGTATGGCTTGGTAGCTAAACTTGTTATTTTTTCTTTTGCTGGCCTGCATTATTTTGTTTTCAATAAAATTCAAAGATATTACGTTTACGAAACACATTAATGACTGCTTTCAAAAGCAAAGTACATTCGTTTGAAAACGAACGTAAACAAATTGTTGAATAATAAATTTACTTTTAAAAACTTTATGTACGAGCACATTTATGTTTTTATGATCCATTTTAAATAAAATTGTAGAAAGTTCTTTAAGTTAAATCATTTTAAAAGCCAATTTGCGTAAAAGCAAACCAAATCAAACTTTTCCAAACATACACAAATGCAATTGAATCTAAAATAAAAATAACTTATTAAAATTTTTAATTTTTCTAAGAAATTTTTTAAAGTAGAAAAAATACTAAAACAATGATCTTTGAATTATTGAAAATGATATTTTAAATTTATTTCGTTGGTTTTGTTTTCATTACTACAAAATACGATTACTGGAACGATAATGAGCAAGCAAATAATGCAATAGGAGGGGTTCTTCCGTCTGCAGAGGCGAACAGAACCCTTGTGTGGAGTTGGAGCAAATGTTTGCTATACTAAGATAAGGGAAGATAAGCAGATGTAAAGTGGGTTTGAGACAAACAAAACTTTTTTGAGAAGCCACAATAAGAATAGAACCAATTCATATATCTGACTATGCTAGAACAATCTAACCGCTTTTTGCCAAGAGTATACTTTACCGAATGGTGGTTGTCTCGATTATGGAACGATGGAATTTGTGGTGCATTAACTTATCCCAGTAGGAAATATTTGGGAATTGTCGCTGTTGGCACGAAACGGCATTCTGAAATTTTTCAGGACAATATATGTAAGTGGCGGGACCTACAGTTGACTCCGAACGACAGATTTTTTTTTTTTGCGAAACTTTTCATGGCTGGTTTTTTTACTCTCAGAGTTTCTGCCAGAAGTCTGCTGAGAAGAAATCACCGAAGAAATACTTTTCGTATTTTCTTTTAATGTTTAGCCTGGTGCTCGAACCCCGGCTTTACGTCTAATAAGCGAACATACTACCTACCTAGACTACGGCGACAACTTGCTCAATAATCTAGACTGAAGGGTTGTCATGACCGATTATGCATGTATGTATGTGTGTAATAGGGATACTTAATAAAGTTAGAGGTCGAAAGGTCGCAGTATTAAAGCAACTTTTCATTACAATATTAACAACTCAAAAGTGTTTACGATCCCAAATTCTTTACATGAATTTGTATTTAGTGGTTTAAAGAAGAAGGCTAGATTTGTTTGTTTCTTTATTTTGTTCTTTTGCATTAAAAACTCTTGGCCTTCTGTGTGCGTATATTGTGAAGGTCAGTTTCGGTGTACTTGTCAATTAACTTATTGTGGCAGTGAAATCGTCTAACAGATAAAGTTGCTTTTGATCGTGAATTGTTTTAAGCAATAGATTAACGATTTCGTTAAAGATGTTTTCTAAAAAGCGCGAATATATTGTTACTGCAGTAAGTCACTCAACAGTTAACAATTTTAAGTACTATTTGATAAATTTTTGTTACAAATTTCATTTATTTTAGTATCTGTACTCGTACTTGTAATGCTAGATATAAGTACATACATATGTATTCACGTATATCTATACAAAATGAAAATGTAAACTGAATGTTTGAAAATTTTTCAAATAATAAACATTAGAAAATTTCCCATAAAAAATAAATGTTAAAATTATGAAATTGTTTATCGCGTATGGCGGTTGTTAAAACAGCCCTTTTTGAGAAACATACATATGTACACACAATTGTGGGAATTTTCGCACTGTGGATAATGTCTTATCGTATTAAAATCTAAAAATAATAAATAATAATAATAAGATAATAAATAAATAATACCTTTTGGTAATACACACATAGATAGACATACATAAGCAACTGTAGACGCCACAAAGGTCAAAGACTCTATTCATATTGTTGCCATAATTCAAGAAAAATAAATGCAAAACAAAATGAAAGAAAATAAATGCAAGAGAGAATAAGAAACTGAATTTTTTATTTTTCAGATGCCAAAACTTTCAAGGACGATACTGATTTAAAATGAATTCAAAATTTATGAATAACATTGTCCAGTGGCATTTTCACAAGTATTATATTTTGTTAGCCACATTTGCCATTGCTCTGAATTTAAATTGCTGTGATGGACATGGTCGACTAATTGAGCCACCAAGTCGTGCTTCTGCTTGGCGTTATGGTTTCAATACACCACCCGACTACAATGATCACGAATTGTACTGTGGCGGATTTACGCGTCAGTGGAAGCATAACGAGGGCAAGTGTGGTGTGTGTGGCGATGCATGGGATATGCCAGAGCCACGACCTCATGAACATGGCGGTCAATGGGGTCAAGGGGTTATTGTGCGGCGTTACGCTCCGGGTGCCGAAATGACTATACGCGTAGAGCTAACAGCTAGTCATATGGGGTAAGTGTTGCAAAAAACTAAGTTTATAATGATAACGTCAAATTCTTTACATAACATCCAAAATTTTAATATTTTTAGTTATTTTGAATTTCGTCTGTGCCCTGAACCCAAGGCAAATCAGGAATGCTTAGATCGTAATCTACTAACCATATTGGGAGGATCACCAGCACAGCCTGCACCCAGTGACCTGGATACAAGGTTCTATCCCCGAAATGGAAGTAGAATATATGAAATAAAGTCACAATTGCCAGGTAAAAACTATAAATTAATTATTAAATTATAAATATGATGTGTATTAGCAAATCATTTAAAAATTCCTTAAGATATTTATTTTTACGCAAACATATTGTAATTTAACAATGTCGTATATTTAAAGATAAAATATTTTTTTTTTAAAGTTTCTAATTTGTTACAACATGAAGTGATTAATTATTTTCAATTCTTTTAAAATTTCATTTCATTTGTATCATAAGTAGTTGTACTTGGTTATCTATAATGTCAGTGTCATTATTTAGGATCGAATCGGACGGATTGTATTCGAAAATTCTATTCTATTGATTCCAATCACTTTTAAATCAAATATTATTGATCAGTATATTAGATCAATTGGAATTTTGTTTAACTAGAGTGTAATCTGTAGAAATATTTGTTCTGCCATCGATTAGCATATGAAAAATGTGCTTTGTGTCAACGAAATGTTCTTATTACAGTAAAATTCGTTTTTAATTTAATAAAATATTCAATTAGATGCATCTGTTTAATTAGATCAGATATTCAAAATAATTTTTTTTTATATTTTTTTTTACTATTGAAAGCAGTCGATAAGTTCAGTTAAGGTCTAATAACTACATGAAGTACAGACATATATACATATCTACTAAAGTTGTTTTCGTTAGACATAAAAACATGTGAAAAATATGTAATTTAACTTGAAAGATTATGTTTCAACTTTTCCGAACAAACAGTCGAACTTTCTATTTTTAATAATGTTAAGCTTATTTTATGTAGTCTTCTCTCTGTTAATTATCCTTTAATTGTACTCGACTTGATCGTAGGTCATGAAGATTGCTTATTTCCAAACATAAATGTTACAGGCATCAAATTGTCAAAAGCTTTCATTGAAATCATAAACAAGTCGTCAGAAGAAATAAATTGAAAGGTTTTAAAAACAAAAACAAGTATAAAGTCAAGTGCATCATATGACACATTTTTCAGTGTCTTAGTTTCTTAAGACGTTGCAATAAATACTTCACTTCATCTGATCTACTTACAAATTACACCATTTATAACCGACCGAAAATGGAATACAACTCCCATGTATGGGTAGGTCCTTCTCGACCGTGTACAGGTGAGGCCGTAGTAGGTCGTTAATCACGATTGTGTTCCAACTCCATTGATTCATCGCAGCATCGATCTATCGCTACTACAATGGACATTGCTCGAGCAAAATAAGAGAATTTGTTTTGAAAACCATGTATTCATACGTAACACTCGTCTTTCTTGCCTAGCACATCCGTATGTGGTCGATTGGCGAGTTTAACGCACACTACGTTACAAACAAAGTTCGTTTGTTAGGCGGACTATTCGTATGTGAAACCGCCTTCCTGCAGAGATCCTTCCTGTTACTTATGGTATAAAAATTATCCAACCCAGTCTCCATAAACACTGCTCCCTCTTTTCTAGTTTTACGACCCTGAAAAAAATAATGGCGTTACTTCCGATGGTAATATTAGAAGCAATAATCGAATTTTTAAAATTGTCTGCAACGGCGGATGATAACTACGATGTTATTTACGAGTAGCATTTTTTGGCTTTTAAGGGATTAAAACGGTTTAAGTAACAGAAAAATTATCACAGTTATTCGGAAATAACTTAAAAATATAATATTTTACAGCTTGTTATACAAAGCTAAAGGAAGCCTTTAATACTAAAGTGGAGAAAATGCTGCTAAATTTTAGAGCTTAAAATCGTCAAATCTGGCAGTTATGGTTATAGGGCATTATTTCAATAATGACACAATTGTGAAGTCGCTGTTGTCTAGTAGGTAGTGTGTTACCTTATTAGACCTTATTAGACCAGGGTTCAAACCACAGGTCAGACATTTCATACCAAACGAAATAAAAAAATGTTTTTTCGGCGACTTCGTCTCAGTCGATTTCTGGGAAAAATTCTGAGAGTACAGAAAAATTCCTATGAAGTCATCATGAATTAAAACAAAAATAACTTTTATTTCTGCTCGAAAACATAAAAGTCATAAAATAACTTTTATTCCTGCTCCAAAAAAAATTAAAGTCAAAAAATAACTTTTAACTTTTTTTTTTTTAAATTAAAGTCAAAAAATAATTTTATTTCTGCTCGAAATAATAAAAGTCAAAAAATAATTATTATTTTCTGACTTTTACGATAAAAGATATAACAGTTTAGTAACTTGTCGTTAACTAAAGGGCAGATAAATTGTTTTTCATTATTAATAGTATCCAATAAGATAGAAGTGATTGTTAAGCTAAAGGAAAGATCATCCTACCTTTAACATTTAAAGGTCACTTTATGCTTGAACTTGCCATATCATATACTATTTTCAATATGGCAACTTCAAATTTAAACAAAATGATCACATACAGGTATCCCACGTATAATGCGGTACTTCTGCAACGCGTTTTCGATATAACGCGATTTAAAAAATAAAAAACAATTTTATTACAATGCAAAATTTTGACTTGTATAACGCGTCTTATTGCTAGTGCCTTATTACGAAATCGAAAAACAGTTAGAAAAAAAGCAAATTATTTTAATAAAGTATGAATATTGATTTTGAGTTGTAAACGTACATCCATCTTTAATTTAGTACTGATTTTATTTTGAAAAAAGTTCATTTGAACATAACCCTTAAATCTGTATGAAAGCCAAGTCTTCTATAACGCGAATTACATAACGTTATACGAGGGAAAACTGTATATCAAAAAAACTAAGTCCGCTGCCACTGCGTTCACAAAAAACTTGTTTAATTGAGCAGTTATATGGACTTTGCACCGGCACTGTCATATTTTAATTTTATTTTATCTGTAAGTTGCAATAACGAAAATCAGTTAAAGGTAACTTTAACTAAACCCAAGTTTAACGGCAAGTTGTAATAATGGCTCTTAATATCATATATTTTGCAAATAAAGAATTTTTCTTTAATATTTGCCAAATATGTTGCGTAAGTTTTCCATTATCATAGGTAAGGATAAAGTTTATCAAGTATAAAACAGAAAAACGTATTTCTTATTTTTTATGTTGAAAACGTCAGACTCGACTAAAAGCTGTAAAGTTAGTGGAATAGAACTCAAAAATATTTTTTTTAACATTTTTAAACCATCCAAACTTTTTTTATTTGAATAAAACTGTTTAATTTTTAACTTTTCACACAAAGATCGATTCAAAATTTCAAAACTATGGAATGGGAAGAGATACGCCTTTAAAACGGTAACCATATACATATTATTTCGCCAGAAAACTCACAGCAGAAAATAATTTTTTCATTAGTTTTTCACAAAATGTTAGATCTGAGGCTTGAAATTTCTTACTTTCGTCTTGTAAACCAACATGAATTCATGTAGAATCCTATTGATGTTGTTAAAAAAAAAACTTTCAAATTTTGGAAACGTTTTAATTTCTGTTGGTTCCAATGTCTTTATTGCTCATATCTTTATTTATAAACAAGTGTACAATGTCGATGATAACGTCCAGTTGACTATAACCGTTCCTTAGCCTCTTTCGAAGAACAGGACGAAAATTTGACCTATTATTCTTAATAGCTTTACTACTGTACTATATACATATACTATTAGAGATTATAGTTTAAATGTATTTTTGAGCATAATGACATTTTTAAAACTACATACATATTCAAAATAGAGTAAGACCCCGCTTAATGCGTTCCAAAAAGTTCCAGCGCTAAACAAAACAGCGTTAAACGAGCCAACTTAACACATAGTAACGTTGATGACGACTAAAAAATCTACTGTGACGCACGAAAATGTGTTCGAAAATGTGTGAATGCGATTTTAGAAAATACAGTTGGAATCTTTTTTCTGGATTCGCATAATACTGAAACAGCGTTAAGCGGGGTCTTACTCAATTTTGAATATGTATGTAAACTTTAGTCCTCGAGATTGAACATTTTTGATGTGATTTTATTATTCCTAAAGTAATTTCTTTTTTTTTTTTTGAAAGATAAAATTGAAATTAAAAATAATAATCTTGTTTTTTTGTGATTTCAATTTTTTTTTTTATAGAATTAACTTGTGATCAATGTGTTCTCCAATGGCGTTATATAGCTGGAAACAATTGGGGAATGTGTCCGGATGGCAATGGGGCTGTTGGATGTGGTCCACAGGAAGAGTTTAGATCGTGTGCAGATATTGCCTTAGGTGAAGGAATACCGAAACGTCCAGTTAGGCCTCGTCCTAGTTTACGTCCTAAACCGACAACTAGCAGTACAGAACCTACACAACATGAAGTTGTTTCAGAACCATTCAATTATGTTCCCTTGCTTGTTATATTCATTCTATTGTTGCTTGGTTTGGTGTTCGTGGCTATTTGGTATATGTATCGTAAAAACAATCCTCTCCTTGCCCGCTGTAAAGAATATATTGACAAACGTCTATGCAAAAAGGAACCATTACAAAACAGTGTAATAACTTCACCACAAAAACGATCAACGTTATCAGTGTTTAGTTCTTTTCCTACACTTGGTAATCATCCTCTTAAGACAAGCAGCACCGAAACTACTACATCATCTGAAGATGTTCCAGTTCCACCTCCGCGCTTAAAACGGCACTCACGTGTTAAGGAAATGTCGCCTGATGAATCCAGCATTGCCTAGAGAAGAAGTTATCTTAGACTCCTCTATTATTTGTATTACAAATTTATTTATAAAATGTCAAATTGTATTCAAGTACTAAACTACTAAACTCACTCTATTTTTAAAATTAGGTTTACACAATCATATCCAAATGTATTGTGTATTGTATTATTATTTATTTATTGATAGTATTCGGATGAGGTGAAATAATAATAACTTCGACTGCCCTTAACCTGTGTTCCATATTAAATACTGTATTAATTAATATAAAAACAAAAATATTAAAAAATAAAATTATTAGCTTAAGTACGTACATTTATAATAAAAAACATATATTTAATAGTGTATAAAGTATTTTATACCCGCAAACATTTTTCATTATGAAGGCCTGCTTTATTTACTTTTATGTGATAAGATGACTTTGTATAAAAATAATATTAAAAAAAATACTGTTAACAAATATAAAAGTATATATGTATATACATACGTATATACAAATCATATAATATATATCGCATGTACGAATTATGTACTAGAGGTGTGAACAAGACATTATGCTAGCTTACCCTTCACCGAATGCAATACTGTAGTGTACTCTGTTCTGTTACTCTTGATTTTACGAGTGCACTGAAATGTGTATTTCTCATTTATTCAATGTATACAACAGCACTCGATTGCCTGTGAAGTAACGGAACTATGCTTTGTGTTGTAAGAGCATATTTTACTACTGAAGCTACATGTTCAGTATTGCCATATGAATATCAGTAGTGTAAAAAAAGGTTTTTCCCCAGAAATAAAAATTTTAAAAAGTTACTGGCAATGCTGGCGTCGACGGAGATGTGCGGTTGCCGAGAGCAAAAAAGTAATGCACGTTGTCACTATGAAGTGTACAATATTTTTGTTGCACTCTTCACACAACTCTCTTTTATACTGTTGTACAATGGTTTACGAGTGCAGTTGTTTTTTTGTATTCTATCTTTGCTTCACACCTATTTATATTTGCAGCTAAAATCAATATTCGGTCTTGGGAAAAATGCAATAGCGTGCAATTTTATATGTCTTGTGCACACCTCTAGTATGCACATATATTGATGAATGTTGAATTGAAATGACATTTTGTATTTTGTATAGAGGAAGTTAATTGCATGAGTGTAGGTAAGTATGGGAATAGGTAGAAAAGAAAATTTAGAAAAAAGAATAACTGAAGAACAAATCTCTGTATATGCAAGGGTATAATATTGCGTTTCTATTTACATGTTTTGGCCAAAAAACTAAGAATGGTTTTAGAAAAACTAATTCTACCCCAAGACATGTTGAAACCAGTCTGTGCAACACTGCATTGCTTCTAGAAGTTAATAAATGACTCAGGGGAATCCAACAATAGTTGTGAGTGACAAATTCAAAAAGTTAAAATGATTTCAATGGAATTTTCCATTTTAATTTTTATTTTTTTTAATTTTGTTCAGTTTGAACACAAGTTTTTCTACCAATTGGTTTGTTTACAGCGTTGCCATTTTCGGCTTTTCCTAACTAATTTGGTAGGACGGTAGGTAAAATAGATTTTAGGTAGGTTGGATCAAAAAGTATTTATTTAAAAACGTTTAGTAAGTTAAATAAAACAGAAATAATCTTTACTCCGAAATAAATATTTGAAGTTAAACATATTAAAACATTATTAAAAACTTTAATAAATGTTCGTTTTTACACATATTGTATGCTTCTATAACCAACGAGTACTTTGAATAAACACAAAATACATCTTAAATTTTTACAGAAAATATAAAGTAAAAGTTAAAGTATTTTTTTAGTTTAAAAATATTATTCGAAACGAATTTTATGTTATATTGATGTGTTTTATTGCTTTTGTTCTACTGTAGATACCCAGCCAGCGTTTTTGGAAATTTTTAATCAAATTAGAGTCTTTTTTGATTCTTCTGCGCGATTAAGAAGCTATAATATGCGCTCATTTTCTGATCATAAAAGAATCTTTTGTCGAGAAAAAAGTGTCTACCCGCGACTCTTCTTAAAAAGCCATTTATGAGTCAGTTCCTACATAATTCTAGCGTAATTTTCGACCCCTTTTCTAGTAGTTTTATAATCTTTTTCGAATTACTTTCTGATCATTTATTAGTCTTATTAACCTTCCTTTATGATTCTTTTTCGAGTCGTCTTTCAGTCATCGCTTAATTGCAACCGTCCTTTTATTTGTCGTTTATGAGTCATGTTCGTATTAATTTGGACTCGTTTTTAGGCCATTTATGACTAAAATTTGAGTCATTTATTAACTATAGCTAAGTGTTATTTCTATTTTACTCTCTTCAGATGTTTTTATTAGGTTTTCTGAGTCCTACGTTTACACTGCCGTGATTTCAAAAATCACGCTCGTATGAACAAATAATTTAAATTGTACCTAAATAAAGTCGGAGCTGGGACTAAACGTAACCAAGAAACGGATTAATCAAATTTTAAAGAAGATCTAGATGTGAAAAAACAAAAAATGATACCCAAACCACGATTGACACCTAGACACAAGGCTTTCGCCGAAAAATAGAAATTTTGGGAAGAGCAGTGGCATAGTAATATATTCAGTGATGAAAAAAAATTCAACCTTGGATACAAATATTATTGGAAAGAAAAAGGAGGTGATACGCGGACCAGAATAGTACGTAATTTTCTGGGACGATCTTTAATGCTAATGCACAACTGTGCTATGAAATGGTAATCTCTGGTTTAAATTTAGAACGTTCAACTTTGTGTATAGCCAGTTGATTTTTTATACATATACTTCTGCAACACAACTAAAGGGTCCGCCAAATAACTTTTTTTTCTAGAAAATGCTTTAAAAAAGAAAAACTACTGAATATTTTCTCAAATTTCTGTGTTTATATTTAAGTGCAATCCTTCCGGTTAATAATGGAAAATAATTTCATTCAAATGACTGCCTCGGCTGGCCATGCAGTAGCCTACACGATCGGTCCAATTTTTAAGCACATTATCGATTGTGTGCGAATGTGTTTCACCAATGGCTTCTTGAATATTGTCCTTTAAAGCGTCAATTGTAGCTGGCTTGTCGGCGTACTTCTTATCTTTGACGGCACCCCTCAAATAATAGTCCAACGGTGTTAAATCGCAGCTTCGAGTTGGCCAAGCTTCGGCTGTGTGGCACGTAGCGCCGTCCTGTTGAAACCAGATTTTGCCAATATCCTCCTCTTCAAACAAAAATTTGTTCAACATAGCCCGATAACGATCGCCATTGACTGTAACGGCCACTCCTTGCTCATTTTCGAAGAAAAATGGCTCAATTATGCCTCTGGTCCAAAATCGGCACCAAACAGTGTCTCGTTTTGGGTGCGGCGCTTTTCAATGTAAGCGTGCGGGTTTTCTGTACCCCAAATGCAACAATTTTGCGGGTATTTAAACCCGTCAAGATCAAAATGAGCTTCATCCTTTTTGCCAAAATTGGCATCTTCTGTAAGTCGATCGCAGGCCTACTTAGCGAAGCCAAAACACATTGGATGGTCAATATTTGGTCAGCGAAAGGATAAAGTTAATTACCTGTCCAATCAGATATGAGCTAAGTGTTACCATTCACGAAATAAGCACTAGTTGAAAATAAAAGCGTTAGATGACGAACCCGATATTAAAAATATTTTAGCGGCACCTTTGATAATGAAATAATCAGTTGATCACCTTCAATTATTTTGGAAACGGGATAAAATTTATTTCATACACGGTACATACATGCATATATATTTGTGTAACTTACAGTGGCAAGCAAAAATTATGCATCCTACCACATTCTTAATAAAACTGCTGTAAAATCCTCAATAAATAAGCAAATTAAATGAAACTTCGGGTATGTATTCATTTTTTTGATATATTTTTTGAAGATATAAAATTAAATATAAAAAAATTAAATATACTTCATTTCTTTGCTAAAAACGTAAACAAATCGATTATTTCACTTTTGCACGTATTCGAAGTGAAGGTATGTATTAATTTTTAATATTTTGTTCACAGTCTTTTATTCTTTTACGCTTTTAATGCGCTTGGGTATACTTTCCACTAAATTTTCTGCTGTTTTTTTCGTATTTTTTTCCATTCATCCTGTATACAAGTCCAAAAGTCTGCCTAAATTAGTTGGAGCTCTTTCACATACTGCTAGTCTTCTCTCAATAATTGCCTATAAATTTTCTGTTGGATTTAGATCCGGGCTTTGTGATGGCTATTTAATCAATTGAAAATGTTAGTGGGATAACCAATTTTGAACTATTTTGGCAGTGTGTTTCGAATCGCCATCCTGTTGGAAAACAGTTCTTCTTCAGGGCGTGCACTTTCTTCAATGAATTCTGTGAATTTTGTTTGAAGAAATACTGAAATAAATTTCCTTTCTCATTATACCCCCTATTTTCGCCAACGGACCAATACTCCACCAAGTAGAACATCGCCAAAAAATCAAACTTCCACCAACATATTTAATTTTCTCTTTTACCTGATGCCTTTGAAGTTTTTCATTTGGCCGGTGCCAATAATACTCTTTTCCATCTGATTGAAATTATTACTAATAATAACACGAAAGTTTTGTTATATGATCAATTTTCGGCCTCCTGCTTCTCCAATCATAATCTCTTTTTCCTTGACTTATAACCTGTCCGAGAGTCCCGATAACAATCATATTACGTATCGCGATTTTAGGAATATTGATTTTACAATTTTGAATAGTAGTATTGATAATATCTATTGGGATCAGATCTACTCACAAGATAATGTAAATGAATAATTGGCTCTAATTCGATGGAAGAGGTTCAGAACGGAAGATCTGAAGGCCATTCATAAATCGGCTCGTAGCGAGGGAACCAAACGCATTAAAATCGTGAAAACATTGTTTCACGGCAAGAAGTTCTCTTCCGCCTTGGATAAAAGGCCAGATGGACGGTGATTCGCGATATTGGTATTGGTCAGAAATGTCAGAATACTTCTCCTGATGTTGACGTGTACGCTCTCAAAGACAAATTTGTTAATATTAATGTTTCAACCCCAGATAGGGGCATAAATGACGACCTTTGTTTCGTCTCGCTGGAAAACATCTTTAGTTTTCGTTGCGTTAATCTGCTTGAAGTTTTAGAATGCCTATCTTCGGTGAAAGCGAATGCGATTAGTTCTGATGACTTAGATTCTTTGTTTTTAAAAGTTTTGTCACCTAGTCTTTTGCCTTTACCCATGATCGAAAATCATTCCCCTATAATCCAATAAAGAATTCAGGCCAATTGCCATTCTTCTAATCCTATCGAAAGTAATGGAAAACCTAGTGGGTGGACAAATGAATGATTATCTCGTGGGAAATAATTTCTTCTCCGATAAGCAGCCGGGATTTATGAAAGTTGATGATCTCACGCTGAAACTAGATGGGTATTATATTGTATTTTTAGTTTCTTTGGATCACACCAACGCTTTTGATATGGTTGACCACAAAGTATTATTAAGGAAGCTACAGGACCTTTTTAATTTTTTTAATTCAGCCTGTGGTCTTGTACGCTCTTCTCTTATGAACAGTTCTCGACGAGTTTACCTATACGGCAACATCTCCAATTCGCTAAACGTTGGAACAGGTATTCCTCAGAGATTAATATTAGGGTCTCCTTTGTTTTGTATTTAAAGTGCGAAGCAAAACTGTCCAGATGTTTTGCATTTAGAAAGTAAGGTAATGAAGGTAATACAAATATAGGTGTATTATCAAATAGATGTATTTTTTATTTTATTGAACGTTGTTCTAAGTTATAAAAAACGAAAAACTTACATAAATTCTTAAAAAAAATAAATAAATGCAAAAAACAAAAAATTCACTGTTTGGAGACTATATTTGGCACTGTTTGAGGCGTTTGTTGAAATTCACTAATCGTTGCCAATTTAATATTTCGTCTAAAAGCCTTTATTTTTAATTACGCTTTCAATATGTTTTGGCATACTCTCCACCAACTTTTGGAGGGTATCACGGTCAAATGTATTTTCTCGCATTTGTATTCTCTCCCAAAGCTGTCAAAATTTTTTGATGGGTTTTCATATGTTATCAGCCTTCTTTTAACAATAGGGCATAAATTTTCTATACGATTAAGGTCTGGGCTTTGTGCAGGCTAGTCCATCGTCCCAAAAGTAAGGTTTTGTAGGCAGCTTTTAACATATATCGCAATTTTCTTACCAGATCTTTTGAATAATTTTTGATAACCTTTTAAATATTAAATGCCTTATTCTCCTCCATAAAATCATTACCTCGAAACAGTCAACATACTTATTAAGCAGGATTATATTTGCAAGAGCCAACTGCGGTAGGAAAATTATTAAACATAGAAATGCTTACCATTAGTCTTTGGAATACTTTACCAAACTATGTACATACGTATGTATATTCGAAAGGTAATGAAATTAAGTTCAAAAAGAAGTTATACAAGTTATTCAGGAAATTTTTAAAATATTTCGATTGTTTTGTAAATTTTTTACTTTTTTATTTATTATTTAGAGTATTTTAATTATCATCTTTAACTTTAATTGTATCTTTGTAAAGTGCTTTTCATAATTATAGCACCACCCAGCGTTGCCAAAATGATGATTTTATCATATTTTTGATGATTTTTTAATTAAAATATGATTTGATGATTTTTCTCCAAAAAATATGATTTTTTTTTCCAAAAATATGATATTTTTAACCAAGTCTTTTATGTTTCAGTTAAGTAATTAATTACAGTTGCGATTGCGTTTTATGCATTGCGTGGATTGATCCAATTAAGGTACAAATGCACAAAAATATAGCTTTTACACAATGGAAATCAGTAGCAACTAACTTGCACTGTGTGAAAGCTCTTACTAATAGACTACCAAAATATATATACACACACATATATATAACGTAACTTGCGAAATTCGAAATTTGAAAAGGTATCGGAACTTTTTGGAATATAAACCAAAAAAGACGTTACATCCGGCACAGACTAGATGGTTGTCTTTAGAGGCAGTTGTAGTACGAGTTCTTGAACTTTACGAGCCCTTCAAAACTTTTTTTTGCTTTTGCTTCTTACGTTTCTTGAGATATATACTTCACGTTATAAACACTGCAGACAAAATGTTTTAAAGTACAAACTCCCAAATTCAAAAAATGAATTCTGAAATGGAACGTTTATTAGATAATTTTGTAAAGCCAATGTAGTATGTAAACACTGATTTCAATATTGAGGAAAATATTGAAAATAAAGACGTTTTTTCAAACGCTGAAGATCTATGTATATTTAGGAGAATTTGTAAAAAAAAAGTTTTCTGAAACAAACTTTATCTATAGCGAATTAACTAAATTCACTAATTACTGCGTTTCGTTTCGTTTTTTAACCAAACGTTTTAATTTTAAAGATACTTCCTTAAAAGAAATGTCATCTATTTATCCACATAATATTATTATTAAGAAAGTTTCTTCATTGTCTGCACTAATAGAAAGATTTTCATATTCAATAAATGATAATGATTCTCAAAATCTAGAGGATGAATTTAGAGAGCTTCGCAACATAGATTTCAAACAATATTTTCAAACCTTAGAAAATATTAATTGTGAAGATTTTTGGACCAGAGTTTCTAAAATAACTCGTGTAGATAACGATTTAGTTTTTCCAACATTGACGAAATTTGTGTCCAGTATACTTTGTCTTCCCAGTTCATTTGCAAACGTCGAACGAATTTTTTCTAAAGTTCATTTAAATAAAATTAAGTACAGTAACAGGCTTGAAAATGCAACATTAGAATTTATTTTGTTTACACAGGATTATTTACTAGTAAAAAGGTTTTCCTGTTATTATTCTTGATGAAGAAATTGTAAAAAATATGAAACCTTCCCAGTATTATAATTAAATTATTAAATTATAGCAAACTTCTAAATGTTTTACAAAACTCTTCTTTTCTATTTAGATCTCATTTTGGTACCTTATAAAGTTACTACTTACATATCGTTGGCTGGCCTGCAAAATGGCCTATGTGCCTTTTAGGAAATTTTTTTATTCGCCCATTTTTAAGCCTTATTTGTGGTCCATCTCTATAGCAAAAATTTGTTCAAATTCTCTGCTAGGTCCAAAATTATTGCAAAAATATTTAAGAACTTTTGTATAGCTTTCAGATAAAAATTATGTTATTTTTATTTCTTCTAAAAAGTAGTTGAAAATTACATAAACAAATTTGAAGGCCAGACGACAAAATATATGTATGGATTTTTTAAAATTAATTTTAATTAAATTGAATTGTCTTTTACGTATAATATATATATATATATATATATATATTTTGTTTTGTTTATATATAATATTTTTTTTAGTAAAACATGTAATTTAAAATTGCTTGATTATCGGGTTATATCAAATCCTCAAGAAAGAAGTTAAAAAGTGGTGATTTTTTCCCCCAAAATTTAATTTTTTTCCTTAAAATAATGATTTTTCACTAGAATCTGCTGGCAACACTGGCACCACCCTAATTTTTTGATTTTCTAAAAAAGTACATTTATTATAACAACAACAAACATTTCATAATGTGTGGTGTTAACGTAAAAGAAAAAATTACAGCAAATTTAACAAATTCTTATTGTAATTTTTACTTCAGTATAAATATGAAGGTTTTTGATCTTTGCCTTTTTATAACACCATTAGTTCTGAAAAGCGGGGAAGAAGGATAGTTGACTTTTTTTATTGTTTTTTTTTGTTGTTGCTAATAATAAAGATAATATTTAATAGTTTTTTTTTTGTATTTTTCATTTTGTTAATTTCCCTTACTTGTTCGTTTTTGTAATTATTTTTGTGTGTTCTAATCGATTTAAATAAAATCTGAAGATATCCTGAATCATCACTTTTTTGAACAGGTTTTTCAAACTGTAAATGTGGAAGAAATGTTGGAGGTACTTGGAACTTTGACTATGACTGTATACTCCAAAAACAATAAATAAATAAAAACAATAAAAAAAATAAATAAATCGGTTTAAAATTAACCCATTATATTATATTATTGCATATTTGTATGTATATCGCATAATTAATTATAGGTGGGGTGTCAGAAAGCCATAGGGCATAAAGCCATAATGGCTTTATGTCCCAATCCAAATTAAGTCTCATATCAATTTTAGTGAAATGGGACATAAAGCCATTATGGTTATATGTCCCATTTGATGTTTTGCGTTACAAATGCTTTATTTCACTAAATATGCCTATTTATCTATGAAATTAATGATTTAAAAAATCCAAAATTTCTAGGCTCCAAGAATTACAGCTGCAAACATTTTGTGAAAGGAAAAATCCTTAGTTATCATTGGAAAACATTTTTTTATTCTTGTGACGCACGCAGAAAAACTTTATTATGCGAAGCCAGATTTCAATACTTAACTTTAGTGTCTCATGAACTGAAATGAGAGATAAAACCGCTTTCTAATATTGCTAATGTGAGCTAAGGCCATTATGGCTTTATCTTTCATTCAAAAAAAATATGGCTTTATGTCTCATTTTCGGTAAAAAATATATGGCGTTAAGTCCCATTATAATGAGACTTAATGGCATATGCCCTTATGAATCAATGGAATGGGACTTAACGCCATATGGCATTGTGACACCCCACCTTAATTATAATTTTAGAATTTATTAACAAGTTTCGAGAACAATGTGCATCTACACACAACAATACTGATTATTTCTTGTCGTTCTGATAAATATGTATAATTTGTTGATTATATTATAAACAAAAAACGATACTAATGACAAAATATTCAAAAAGCAAAAGCTGCCAAAAATTTTTATATTTCTTTACGGCGTTCACGCCGGCGCGTACCACCGGTGACCCGTACTAAACTGCTTTTGATAAAGTTATTGGACGATACGTAATCCCAAATATTTTGATCGAAAAAGATACCTGAGAGTCACGTTCTCTTAAAGGCATTTATTTTTAACAACAATTATAATAATTAACGTCTTATAAATATAAGAGCTGCTCGAAGATGATAAACATAAATTAAAGTGCCTGCGTGAACTTGTTAATGCGAAATAGAAAGTGTATGTAGACGCTTTATTGACAATATCACAAAACCTCCTATAGTGAGGTTTGGAAATCGATCACTACTTATAATTATAAAAGTAAAGAATATTGATCAGAATCGTAGTGTGGAGAGTCTGCACCAATTCCTTTGTTGTCAAACATCATTTATTTCAAATGCAATTATGTATTCTCCTTTAAAATAGAATAATTTTTGTATTACACTTTAATTTTATTTACATATGTATGAATGTATGTATATGTACATGGCTTTTCAATAATAACTAGATACCACACAGTTTTTGTAACCCTACATATATCGATATTGGAACAATATATTAAAAAAAAACAAAGAAAATAATAACAAACGATCACAATTTTTGAGTTCACGTATTTGTATTATGGAAGTTAACTTTTTTGACCCGTTAAGCCTCCAAGTATTTGTTTCACAAAGCTACGCAACTCCAGAGGATCTTCGTTGTTAAAATCATCGAAAACCATTTGCATTTGATCCTTAAGACCATCTGATATTGAAGTAGTGATTCGATCCTTAAACAGATTTGTAATCGGGCTTAAAATGATGCCAGTTAAATTTCTTATAAATCGTGTCTGATCCAATTGAACTTGAATATTTCTGGAAAAAAAAGAAAACAAGAAAATGTATACAAAATTAGATAAAGTGACTATTCTATATACGAGTATATAAAAATGAATGTTTGTTTATTTGTTTGTGGCTTTGTTTGTTTGAAGTTTATAGACGGCTAAACGGCTCGACCGATTTTCTTGAAATTTTAACAGCACCATCCTGTATATCTGGAAGGAACTATAGGCTATTTTTTATTTTAAAATTTCAAGTAGGCGAGGGGCCACACCCACATACCCAATAAGTATTTAATATCGCATACCTCATAAACTTCAACAGCTGGAGTCCGTAAATTTTGTATGGAGAACTTTGATGTATATAGGAATAAAAAGGGCAGATTACTATAGTGGGCGTGGCACATCCCATACAAAAAATTAGACTCCTAACATTTTGTCGAAGCCACTTTAACATCAAAATGAATATTTTAGACAAAACTGGACTGACTAGCAATAGGGGGCGTGGCACCTCCCATATGAATATATGAATCTATATATTTAAAAACGGCCGGATCGTTGAAAATTTAACAGTACCTTCTGTATGTCTGGAAGGAACTGTGAGCTACTTTTTATTTTTAAATTTCAAGTAGGCAAGATGCCATGCAACAGCTAGATTCCTCAAATTTTGTATGGACTTTTACATCTATATGCACAAAATGGGCAGACTTGCCGTAATGGGCGAGTCACCTCCTATAAAAAATATTAAATTAATTAGCTAAGAAAATATAACAGTTACTGTCCTGAAATTTTGTCGAATTCACTTTAGTATCAATATGAATATTTTAGATAAAAATTCGCTGACTAGGAAAAGGGGCGTGGTACTTTCCATATGAATTTAATCTAAAACTTCTGCCTCTTGTTGCATAGAACACTCAAATCCATATGAACAATTTGTAGAAAAAATTGCCGAACTATATAATATCCCAGATTCGAAACGAGTTAAACATTTATTTTGAGTGATCATATTGCGATAAATTAAAAATCAGAAAAATGTCACCTAAAAAATCTTCGCTTTCTAAACATACCAAAAATGCAGAACGTGTTGATCGTCTGAGTGTTAAAAGGTCTAGAGCTTCCACATCTAGAGCTTCTGGGACTCCACTTCAATGTGATGAACGTTTAGAAAGGGAAAAAAATACGATCGCAAAGAGCAGTAGCTACAGAAACACCAGATCAGCGCGATGAACGTGCAGCAAAGAGAGAGAAAACGAGTATCATCATCTAGAGCTGCCGCCACACTTGATCAACGTTATGTACGTCTTGAACGAAAACGATCCCAATCATCAAGGTCAAGAACTGATGAGACAATAGATCAACACAATGTACGCCGAGAAGGAGAGATACTACGAATATCAGCATCTACAGCTGCATACACCAGATCAACTTGATGAATGTGTAGAAGGAGAGAAGATACGATCATCAACGTCTAGAGCTGCTGAAACACCTGATCAACGTGATGCATGTCTTAGAAGAAACCAATCCCAATCGTCAAGATTAAGAACTGATGAGACGCCGAATCAAAGCGATGCGCGCCTCGAAGGGGAGTTAAAAGGTGCTGTTAAAATTTCAAGGAAATCTGTCCAGCCGTTTAGCCGTCTATAGACTCCAAACAAACAAACCCACAAGCAAATAAACACACATTCCTTTTTATATATACAAATATCGATAGGAGTAGCGAAGGACACAGGGTTTTTCAAATAAAAATGGGGATTTATTATTGATGAAAGCGTGTACAATGTTTTGGCATCAGTCTATACTTGAATAAGTTTTATGCAGTAAGACCCCCCTTAACGCTGTTTCAATATTACGCGGTAGTATTGGGATAAAGATGCCAACTGTACTTTCCGAAGTTGCAATGTATTTAGATAAGTACGTGTTAAGCTGCCTCGTTTAACGCCGTTTCGTTTAGGGCTGCAACTTATTGGAACGTTAAGCGGTGCCTTAATGTACTATGCACGAGCATAACAATAGAATTTACAATTTCATTACGGCATTACAAATATGATATTATAGAATGCTATTTACAGCGAAACGTAAACGTGTAAAGAATAAATTATTTTTAATTCAATTTAATTATTCAATTAATCTGATGATGTACGAAAATTTGTTCTTTTGATTTTTATATTCACCTGAATTGGATGACACGAAAATCGTGCAGTTTCATTTTAAACGTTAGAATGTCAACGGCTAATTCAGCATAAATGACGGTATCTTCAAGAGTTCCAATTACTTTGCCAAAGCCCTCCAATGCCATAAGTTTTAACAGGAAGTTATACTCGAACTGAAATTAAATTAAAATTTCTTTTTTATTTCAAAATTATCTTCAGTATGTTATCGTCCTCATGGTAATTTGCCAACGTTTAAACCTTGAAGAATATATTATTTAACTAACCTGTAAACTTTTTATGTTCAAATAGAAACGAATTAAAAAGGATTTGTCTCTATAAGTCATGTAGGCCGGCCCGTAACGTTCGATGCCTGCAACATTGTAAACGATACCATTTGTTAGATAGAGACCAGCTTCGTATGTTATGAACAGTGGCTTCTGAAACAAATAGTTTGAAATATGCGATACTTGGCTGGGTTGACGAGAAACGTCATTCAATGGTTTTTTAATACGTACCACAGCTAAGTTCTCTTTGATATCGGGTAATTGAAGATGTTCAATTTGTAGTTTTTGCAAATGTTCCAGGAGTAAAGGAATGACGGTATCTACTTCTTCATTTATAACAGACCAACCGATTTCGCTTTCATCTTCACTTTCTCTTCGAGATCTCGATTTGTCAGTTATACTGGAATAACTCTCCATTTTTGCTTCCTTATGTTGTAACATATTAACCTGTCTAATGGTGCGAAGATAAAGAAAATTCAGAAATAATTGTCTAGTGTATAATACGTTTTATGTGTTTTTCACAAGAGTTTTTCCTTTTAGAAAGCAAATAAACACATATTTTGAATATTTGTTAATACATTTTGTGTCAATGGGAAATAGTCAAAAAGCCAAAGGTTATTGTACAAAATATTTCGATTTATGTGAGCAACAAAAACATTTTTATGAGAATTATAAAAAAACACTATTTGGGGCCTCATAACCTTTTCCCTCTGTCGTTAATTAAAGTAAAATGAAAAAAATATATATATACATATATACCACATAATACATCACTATCGGATTCAGCTTTGCGCCGAGGTTAACTTGCATTCAAATCTTTGAACTGATTTTAAGGACCATTATTACAATATTCCGTTAACTACAGGGAGAAACAAAACTTGCAAAATATCATATATGGATATAGAAGACATGTTTTTAGGTTTGAACTTTTTAAAAATAATTTGTTTTTTAAACAAATTTAATATTAAATTCATATTTCGTTTTCTCTCCTTTTATCATTTGTAATATGGCGCCTTTTGGTTTTCTTTAATTCAACTGTTAACCAGTGTTCTCACTACAACGTTTTTATATTCATTACAACGATTTTATATTTATTTAAGAGTACTTATTAATAACTTTACGTACTGCTTCTGTAAGCCAAGCTATTTCACTTTCAAACAAGCACACTCAATTTAGTTTGTGTGCGTTTATTGAAAAAAACACAAACACAAAATTTAGTAATTTTGTACAGAAACAGGTTAGGTATTTGGGAAACTAAATTTGTACGAATGTTAAACCATTTTTGTCTTCTCTAGTAAAAATAAAATGCAAACTAAATAGTTAGTTTCTAATTTGAAATAAAAATAAATACTACCCACATAATGTAATAGTAAAATAGAGCTTATCTTTATTTTAAATTATAAAAGTTAATAATGAAGTGAATTGTAATTTAGGTTTTTAAAATATGTGAAGTTTTATTTAAACAGAATTCTACATACAGACAAACATAACATACATCCAAAATTTAAATTGTGTTTTGGTCGTTTTTAATATTGACATGTTGTTAACACTGCTAAACAGATCTCACGTAAAAATGTAAGAAACTTCTTTTTTTACAATTTGCAACGGACGTGAGGTTTAACTTCAATATACAGTCGACCCTCATACAACGCGGTACTCTCAGACCGCGGTTTCCATATAACGCGAAGCTGAAATTACAGATTGCGGATTCCACATAACGCGGAGCTGAAATCGATAAAAAGAATATATCAGCTTATCGCATAGCCGTTACATCATCAGTTTCAATCATCTTTCACAGGACGTACCAAGTCTTTAATTCAATAAAAATAATTTATACTTTCTCTTGTCTTGGTCTCTGTTAACTCTAAGCGTTTTTAGAATTGTTCCTAATTAATTAATTTATAATTAAAGTTAATTTAGGGAACTGTGAATTTAAATTAATCACTCGCGAGAAGAAAAGACCAAAAAATTATCGAATTAAAATAATCAAACCGATGTCGATTAATGTTGTTTGTAACACTTTTTGTTATATATATTTTTCTGTCACACAGTATGTATATTTTTTTTTTCAGTATTTATTCGTATTATTTGTTATTTTGTATGTTTTATCTATTTTTATTTTGTATTATGTTGAGTATGTATAATTATTTTGTTTTGTTTTCTTTTTTTTTAAATTCTCTTGTTATGTTTTTTATGTTGTATTTAACACTGCAAACTAATTAATATATGTATGTTTAACAATGTAAATTCTTAATTTTTTTTTTTTTTTAAATTTGGATTTATGTATATTTTATATTTATGTATATACGATAAAATTTGCACTCGCGCATATATATAGGATTTCTAAAAAACTTATAGAAACTCGCGCGTATTTTGGTCTTTATACGAGATTAATGTTAATTAGTGAAACTAATTTCAAACAAAATCTTATAGAGATTTATATTAATCACTTATTAAATTCACACAAATTTGAAATAAATAATCAAATTTATCCTTTAAATTCACTTGTGTCCCTGCTCGGGCGCTAAAATGTTAATTCCTAATCTTTTTTAGGAATAATTTTAATTAAATAATTTATAATTAAAAAATTAATGTGGGAACTTTATGAATTTAAATTTATCACTCGCGAAGGAAAAGACCAAAGTGCCGAATTAATAAATTAGACCGTAGTCGATTAAGTGTGTATAGCAACTAACTTTGTTTTATTATTTCATCTTCAAAATCTTAATTCTAACACATTATTATATCTTAATTCTAACGGTTCAAGGACATTCAGCAACTCCGTTGCTTTAGCTGGCCTTGAACCACTTATGTACTACATTATTTATTCAATGACCTTAACGCTATTTGTGTATGTATTATTATTCTTATTCTGTTATATTAGGGTAGTAATTCATGTTTATTATATTTGTATTATTAATTATTTTAAATTCATTTTAGTATTATTATATTCTATATGCATATTAAGTATTTTTTAGTAAATAATTTTATTGATGTTGATGTGCCCCAACAGTCTCCATATAACGCGGTACGGATGATGTGGTTTCCATACAACGCAGTATATTGTTACCATAGAAAGCTCTACGAATTAGACTCGTTTGTACGGGAAATCCGAGTTTATAATAGTGCGGTTTCCATACAACTCAGTACGCACTCACCGTGTTATAAGAGGGTTGATTGTATTTACTTTTATATTGTTTCTACGGGTAGATTGTTAAAAAGTTCTGTTTTAACAACATATTGTAGTTCGGCCTTAAAAGTTTGTTAAAATAAACTTTTTATGTGCCTAACCACGGGATCAAATATTGGATCAAACTCGCCTTTTTTGTTGATGTGTTGATAAAACTATACTCACACTTATAGATAGTAGCATGGCGATGCATCAAATTTAAATGATCAATTTTGCATATGTGTTGGTAATATTTTAATGGTCACATTCATTTTACTATATTTACTAAAGCCATACTGTACTATGCGTTTCATGCAATTCTCACATTTTATGAGGTTTTTATTGCAAGTTACATACAATGCGTTTTATTCGACTGGTTTTTTGTTTTGATAATTTGCAAAGAAAACAGTTTCGGGAAAAAATTAAAAATCAAATTGTGATTTTAAAGGAATTGTTTATGAATTTACATACGTATATGATATTTTGTGTGGAAATCCTCACAAGAACACAAGACGTTTTCCATATTTCTTGTTTACCAATTAATAAATTCAAGAGATGACATTCAGTACATAAAAACAATCGATAACTAGCATATATATTCCATTCATGAAAGAAAAGTGTTAAAAAATGTATTTTAATTTATTTTCTTCTTAAATTAGTAGTAAACTTTATTCTGAAATGTTTTATTATTACTACTTTTATAAAACTAAAAAAAAAGGAAAATTATAATGCTCAATATATGTTTGTGTAATATTTTTTTTCATTTTAGGCATTGGTAAATTCGTATTAAAATATTGTTACGAAAATAGAAACAATGTAAGATTGTTTAACATTAAACGATAAACAAAAGCTGCACTAAAATATACATTAAACTTGTTACAAGTAAACTCATGACATCAGTCTAAGAAAAGGAGATAGACAATTAAGCGAATACAACAACAAGCCATATGAACAAAGAAAGCGAGAACATGAACATTCTACTTCAAGAACGTTCGTTAGGGTGTTTGCGACAAAGACAAACAGACGAGCAGTAGAACAAATTCAGTCAGCCTTGGGTGAAGTCGCGTTGCGTGAAAAGAGAACAGTCGTGGTTAGAAGATCTTTGTTGTGAGTAGTATATATGACGATTTTAGGTAATTTTGACGATTTTTATTGTCAATTTACTAATAAGACGATTGACTTTTTTTGCATACATACATAATTGGTCATTACAACCCTTCAGTCAGGATTAAAACCTAGCTTCTCACACCACTTATGTTGTGTGCGTTAATTTTTATACATGAGTGGCGGGACCTACAGTTTAAAGTCGACTCCGAACGACAGATTTTTGAGAAGCTTTTCATGGCAATTTTTACTCTCAGAGTCTTTGCCAGAAATCTGCTGAGAGGAAGTCGCCGAAGAAATATTTTTCTTTTTAATGTTTAACTTGGGATTCGAACCCGGGCCTTTCGTCTAATAAGCCAACACACTATCAACTAGACCACGACGACTACATACAATTTTTGCATACAATTTCTTAAATTTTGACGATATTTTGATTCTTACATTTTGTATAAAAATTATATACAATTATATTAGCAATAGTCCAAAAGAAATAACCAATTTTTTGAAATGCAATCGCTATTGGAAATAAAAAATAAAATGCTACACCAGCCAACATTGATTCTGCTAAAGATATATTAATAAATTTAAATGACAGAAATGAATTATATTTTTGTTTTTTAAACTATATCCTTAATTATATAAATAATTTTAACAAAATTCAAATGCACAATATGTAAATTGAGATGTCAAAACTTTATAAAACTATTTTAAGAAATATTTTAAAAGACGATTATATAAAAAATACCCCATTAAATGAAATTATTTTTGAGAATGCAAACAATTTTTTAAGGAAGGAAGATATTTATCTTGGGATTTATATAAAACAAAAGGTTTCTCAGTGTGCATTTGAGTTAGAAATTTATTGTTAATTGTGTATAATTGTGTTATCAAATTAAGAAAAGATTTGATTTTTAAAATATTATAATAAACACCTTAAGTTTAAAATAAGTTTTTAAATAAAAATACTTTTATATTGCCTTTATTGAAAAGTTTTCCTAATTTAGTTACTAAAGAAAAATATCAGATAATGGAAAATGAAATAAAAGAATTGTGATTGCTAAATTTTGCTGAACATTTACTTGATTTCAAAAAATTATGGAAAAAGATCAACAATAATGTGATGTTGTTAATAACTTTATGACTACCATATTCATCAGGTAACGTTGAACGCGTATTTAGTACAATTAATATAAACAAAACAAAACTGAAAAAAAAACTTGAAGTCGCCGTGGTCTAGTAGAAAGTGTGTTATATGATTAGACGTAAAGCCTGGGTTCGAGCCCCAGGCCAGACATCAAAATAAAATAAAAAAAGTATTTTTTCGGCGATTTCCTCTCAGCAGATTTCTGGCAAAAACTCTGAGAGTAATGGTGATTTCTTTTCTACAAAGAAAATGTCACCCTCTTACAAGGTGCATTAAAAAATTTTTGACCAACCCTGTTGTAATGTCATTTTTTATTTGAGAAGAACATAACACAAATATTTAAAAAAGGGTATGCCCTGTGTTTGCCATGGCGGCTGTTAATTATGTATGTAATAAATTCAGTAATTCTTCTTCATCAGATGACGAAAATGAATTTAATAACTGATTTATTTCAATTTTTGCAAATAAAATAGATGCAGCAATATCCATATTTATATTTTTTTCATAAAAAAGGTTTTGACTTGTTTTCAATAATAAATGTAAATATGGAAAGGTGTTGCCAGATCGCTTATTTCTCAACTTTATTTATTGAGAGCTGTTTTTATTTAAAAAAAAAAAACATTTTAACACTGTTCTAACATTGAATGCAATTTTTTATATTACGGACCATGTAGCTTTAATTATGTAATGTTTCCTTAAGGTTACTTAACAAAACAATGAAAAAATGAACTTCAAATTGGATAACAATATCAGGCGACCTTTTTTAAATATCATCTGGTAGCCCTATGAATAAACAAAAGTCATCTGCTTTACAGGGCATTATCAGCACTCTCGATTTATACAGGGCATAAAATGCAATGCCCTCCACCATTGACAAGTGCGAATTATTTAGAATAAAATATACCACCCTTTTGGAGGGCGAAACATTTTTAAGAAACAAACGCAAAATTGCATTTTACCTTAATAAAATGCACATTTTTTGGTAGAAAAGAAAACACCATAAATAAAACTGCTATGAAAAGTTTCTCATAAAATCAGTCGTTCGGAGTCGACTTTAAACTGAAGGTCCCGCTACTCATGTATAAAATTAATACACACAACATAAGTGGTGTGAGAAACTAGGTCAATAATCCTGACTGATGGATTCTAATGACCAATTATGTATGTATGAAGTATGGAATTTGGATTCAAAAACAATTGATAGAATTTTATTTTCAAAAGATTATTTAAAAAATAATTCTTCTAATTGTTTTAATGTTATTATTAGTAAAAATTTGACAAGTAAACTTTGTTCACATAATTTGTGCGAACATTAATTAAAAATATTCCGTCTAGTAAGATTTTCAAAAGAAAATATTTTTTATATTTTTTTATTTACTTTTTTGTTTTTTATACTAATAGCTCCTTTATGTTAAATATTGTTTTTTTGAATTAAAAAAAGAACTATACTTATAGAAAAATATATTATTCATGTTTTAAATTATGACGATTTTATGACGAATTTTTTTAATTTTTGTGACGGTTTTGACGATTTAAAAAGAAAACATAACAGCCCTGGTTGTGAGCAGAATAGCGAATAGTTGTGTAGAAGAATCACGACAAGCAAATTATTGTTTGATCTATCAAGTTGTAAACAGTGACACACAGAATTGTGCAAACAATAGAGGTTGTAATTGAAACTAAATACAAATTTATTTTTATTTTGTTTGCAATCAACGAACTCATGAATTAAAAGATTTTAAAAAGGTAAAAACGTAACAATATTATGTATGTATGGAAACACAATTATTTTTATGAATTCTTTTAAAGCCACAATTTCACTTTGCAATTTTACCAAAACTGTTTTTACTTGATAATTATTTTACAAAAATAGCTGATCAAAACAAAAAGTTTGTTGTTTTATTGTTTATTGTGTGTAACTTAAAATTAATAACGCATATAAAAGGAGAAACGCATGACATGCAAAAATGAATATGTATAGATGGACTTTCGTCTTTTCGATGCAAATATTTGTTAAGTTCTTGGTCTTTTCAAGACAACATTCCTTGATTTCTGCTATAGGCAAAGACAATTCGCACACGATAAATGCAAATGTACAGTACAACTTCGACAGTTCGGATATGCGCCAGTCCGGACACTCCAATAGTCCGGACTCTTTTATATTTCGGATAACTTACAACTTTTACCTGTACAATCCGAACAAATTTTCTTTTTATTGAAGAAAAAATTAATTTCATAAACGCAAACATAAATACTAACTTTAAAGGAAAAGTTTGATATTTTACAAAGGAAGGAAAAACTATTAGGCAGGTTGTCAAAATATTTCATGTTCCTAAATCAACGTTTTACTACATTAAAAAAATAAAGAGAAGATAAAACAATTTATTTCGAATACCCATAATGGACTCAGTAGTGATATAACTGATATAATATGATAGAATGATTGGAGAACTGGAGCAAATGAATTTTTATTAGATTTTTCCGATGAAGAAATAATACAACACGACGAAATAATATAAGACGACTTTGTAGAAATGTATGCAAAAACAAAGATATTATTTTCAGTTTGTATTCAGTGGGCTGAAGTCGGCGTAGTCTAATAGGTAGTGTGTTGATTTATTAGATTTAAAGCCCGGCTTCGCATCCCAGGTCAGACATCAAAACAAAATACAAAAAGTATTTTTTCGGCGATTTCATATCAGCAGATTTCTGGCCAAAACTCTGAGAGTAAATAAACCTGCCATGATAAAGCTGCTCAAAAATCTATTGTTCCAAGTCGACGTTAAACTGATGGTCCCGCCGCTCACGTATAAAATTAGCGCATACAACATGGGTGGTGAGAAAAGCTAGGCCGTATTCCTGACCTAAGGGTTGTAATGGCCAATTATGTATGTATGTACTCAGTGGGCTGTTGATAATAGTGTAGAATATTCTATTGCTGAAGAAGCTAGAGCAAACAGCACCTTAACAAAGTTAGTCAACACGAAATAACTTCGTTATTTAATAAATCATAGAATGCATATATTTAATTTACTTGGTTTGTTTCAATAATTTAATACAATAATTCACTGTTTTTTAATAAATCATAGTATGTACATACGTTAATTTACCTAGATTGTTTTAATAATTTTCACTACATACTATAAAACTATATGTGCCTAAAACTATATGTGTCCGGATTGTCGAAGTTCCACTGTATTAACATGAACGTGCTAAAATAAGCACATATACCTACATACATATGTATACTGATACTACTACTATGATTCATTTAATTATTTTTAATTTTTTATTTAATTTTATGCGTTGCGTTAATACAAAAACCACAAAGTTCAAAAATGCATACAATTGCCAATTAATTATAATTGCAACTGTAAGTCAAAAGTTCATATACAATGCAATGCAGTATAATATAATACTTAAATTTAAAGTTAAAAATTATTTTAGAATTTTATCGCACCTACCTGAAAGAGTTGTCCGCCTCGATGTCGCGTAATAATGTAAATACCGCTAGAATAATTAATAATTTATTTGGAAACATTGTCATTCATATGCCTCTGTTGCCTTTTATTCGATGGAGAAATTGCAAAAAAAAAACACAAAATTTGAATATTTAAACACGCTTCGATATTTTATAATATCCGTAGTGACAGTCGAGATCACTGCACAATAATTGTTGGTTTAAATTAATTGATGATTTCAGAATGAATACATGACTTGTCGGACGAAATCTAACTTAATAAAGCACATCAGAGATTGTGATTTCAACTGAAATAGTACAACAACAAAAAAAAAAAAACACAGGCACACACACACACAATAAAATATATAAATAGCCAACAGCCAATATGTGATTAAATTATGAAGTAGAATACTCGTATAATAGAAATAAATTACGCGATTCTATATTTCAATTGTAAATTAATAATTTTGATACGAGTGCTTGTAAGTGCAAGACAATCATGAAATGAGAAATAACAACCGAGTGCAATTAAAACTGTTTTCATAGAATTTAATTATTTTTTAGTTCATTAAAATTCACTTTAAAATGAAAGTAGTTAAAACAATTATCTTTTGTACAAACAATTAATAACAAACAAATAAATTTAATTTATGTACGATTGAATATAGCTCCGCCTAGAAACGAGCAAACAAGATCAGATCAACGTCATTGGATTACAACACTAAGAACCAGATTTTAATGAGAAACAAATGACGTTGATCCTTATAAGATCCAAATTGTAGACTGGTAGACCTCATACATACATAGTAACAGCAGAACGTATCAGATCCCATTTCAATAGCGTATAGTAGCTGAATGAAAACTTGGCTAATGGAACGTGCTCGGAAACGAAACATTTTGAACAATACATGGAACGAAATAAACATTGGAAAATTCATTAAAAATAAGCAAACTTAACAACGCAATTACTAAAATTGATGAATAGGAGTAACAAATATGGTATAACGTCGAAAACTTCAGAGTCTTAAACAAAAATACTCCAGAGAACTGATAAATAAATTGTGGCATCCAAACTACTTTTAAATGAGAACAAGTAGCAGTCATTTGGAACATTTAATTATTTTTGATTGCATGTTGATAACTACAGGAAATAACCTATTTCTATGCTGCATTACATCACTGCATATCTGAGTCAGTTCCGACAAAATTGATTGCAATAATAAGGGTCCACCGTGGAATAGCTGTTACTTATCTAATATCAAAAACAGGAAGAATAAACTAAAAAAAATATAAGTTATCTGGCTCTTATCTCGATTATATACATTATTCAATAGGAAGAACTAATTACAGCACTGCTAATAAATTGGCATAAGACAACTATTTGCACCGAATGAATAAAATAAAAAAATAATCCAAAATCTTTTTAAAAATTTATTAACTGCAAACGTCGTATAAATACATACCCGGACTACTTCAAATTTGGTTCTCGTATGGTAACGACGAAATATCCATAAGTAATTTTTTTGCTAATTTTTTTGCAACAACTTATTCTTATAAATCATTCAAAAATCAAGCTTTCTATTCTTATGATATATCCCAATCATTAGGTGTTCATATCTCGTATATTGCTGCTGAAACTGTTCGAAAAAATCTGTTGTCAACACAAAGTTCACCAGATGGTATACCTATTTGTATTCTTAGACATTGTACTGAAAATCTTTCTGGTGCCCTAACGGCAATTTTCAATAAATCTATTGAACTGGGTTATTTTCCAACTGCTTGGAAAAAATCATTCATAATTCCATTGTTGAAAGCTGACAATAAATTGCAAGTTTCTAACTACAGAGGTATAGCAAAATAGAATGCAATTCCAAAACTCTTAGAAAAAATTGTGACTGACTCTTTATATTATCAAATATCTTCAATTTTAACCTCATATCAACATGGCCGTCGAAAATTATGTTCAACCTCTAATGGGTGATTTTTTACGAGCAATTGGAAAATTTAAAAAAAAAAACACATTAAATTCAGAAAAATGCATGAAATCTTTATTTGAATCGATAGTACGGTCCATATAATTTAATGTTTGAAGATTATTTCATGCAAATGTTGACCGCAACTGCGCCTCAAATGGTTCATCCGCTTAGTCCAATTTTGGCATACTCTTTCCAACATTTCGGCCGGTATCTCACGAATAAATGCTTCAATGTTGTCTTTCAATACGTCAATTGAAGCGGGCTTGTCTGTATAGACATGATCTTTAACATAGCCCCACAAAAAATAGTTTAAAGGCGTTAAATCGCACGATCTAGGCGACCAATTGACCGGTTCCGAACGTGAAATAAAATGTTCACTGAACTCGGCTTTCAATAAATCCGTGATTTCGCGTGCTGTGTGGCATGTGGCACCGTCTTGTTGAAACCACATGTCATGCAAGTCAAGCTCTTGCATTTTTTACAAAAAAAAAAGTTGGATATCATCTCACGGTAGTGCTCTCCATTGACAGTTGCGACGAATCGATAATTGATGGTCGTCATTAACACTGCCCGATACAGTTGCGATATTTTTTTCAGTTCACACTCTACTTAAGCGTGTTGGTGGTTTATTGTCCAAAAATGTAAATTTTGTGTGAAATTTAATCACAATATCCCGAATAGCCGCTTCAAAACACGAAACGTGCGTGAGCTGTTTAAACCAGTGTTGCCAAAAAGATAATACCTAAAAAATCACCCGTTACTAATAATGAATGGTTCATCAATAGGCAACAACTGATGTTATCTCTACAGACTTCAGTAAAGCATTTGATAGAGTCAACCATGCAGTATGTTGGCTGAAATCTTATATTTCTAGTAGAACTCAGCAAGTGAAATTTGAAAATGCTCTATCTAAAGTCATCGATGTTCCCTCCGGAGTGCCTCAGGGAAGCCATCTTGGTCCAGTACTATTCACATTATTTATAAATGATTTGCCATCTGTTATTATTCATTCTAATATACTCATGTATGCTGAGGATGTAAAAATTTTTAATTCGCTTGATAGCATATCCGGTCAATCAACTCTTCAGAAGGATATTGATTATATTTGTCAACGGTGTGAAGCCAACTTGTTGGAGTTAAACTTTAATAAAAGCAAATATATGACTTTTCATCGTTCATTCAAACTTGATACCTCTGATCATTTTAAAAACAAAATTTTGGAAAAAATTTTAAATATAAGTGATCTCAAAATCTTGTTAGATCATAGAGCAAATGATGTTTTAGGCTTTATAAAGCGCTGGTCAAAGGAATTTACTGATGTCTACGTGACCAAACAGTTATATATAACGTTGGTGCGCCCTATTCTTGAGTATGGAGCTTTTATACGGGATATGCATTTTCTCATTTACAGTAACTTAATGGAATCTGTACAGAAATGCTTTCTGATATTTTGCTTGAGAGGACTTGGATGAAACTCTTTTGTTCTTCCTTCGTACGAAAGTAGACTCGCTCTTATATAGCTACCTACATTGAAAATTCGGAGAATTATGTTAAGTGTCTCTTTCCTTCTGGGGTTATTACGTAGAGATGTCTACTCTGATTATTTGTTACGTAAAATTAATTTGAATGTTCTAATTAGACATCCTCATAATTTTAATTTATTAAATATACAATTTCATCGCTCTGTCTATGCCAATAACGACTCTTTTCGTCAAATATGTCTAAAGTTTAATAATCTTTATCATCTAATTGATATTTCTGAAAGCAATTATCCTTTAAAGAGATATAATAATTTTGTATTTGAATCATTGGATATTAATTATATATAGGTTAGGTAAGGTTAGAGGACGTGCACTTGTCAATTTTGACAAATACAGTACCCGGTGGTCGAGTTGACCCATTAATTATATAGCTATTGTTTGTAAATTTAAATTTAGTCTATATAAACACTATCCATAGACATGTAAAATCAGAAAAAAAAAATATAATGACGTTGTTTTTCCTCACAGAGGGATAATGTTCGTTATTGTGAGTGTAAATAAAGTTTTATAAGAAAGTGATCTTTTTTATGTTTATTTTTGGTCATATTTGAATCAAAAATCTTCGAAGGACTTTCAACAATAATTAAGTGTTGTTGCAAACTCTCGATAAAAAACTTTTTAAAGACTAATCTCTCCTTTATCTAAAAAACTTGGGATTTTTAAAATAGGTTCAAACATATTTGGGTAATCAATAATTTTGTGTGAAAAGATCAAAAACCGTTCTTGCGAAATAAAATAAGTTTGGACAGTTCGAGAGAAATAAAAAAAGTATTTTTGAGTTCTGCTCAACCTAGTGAATATCTTAGATTATGGGTAGTTACTCGGGTGTATTTTCACTGTCGCAACGTTTAATTAAATCAAACTTTTGTTATTCTATAAACAGTACTATTAAATAAATTAATACGCTTGTTGTACTGGATTGGATCAATAAATAAATAAAATAAAAAAAAAACTTTGTACGCATAAGCCTTTTTAATTTAATTTCATTGCCTTCGGAATTAAGTTGTTTTATTTTATAATCGGCTTAGATATTTTAAATTATTTTGCTCGATTGAAAAATTCTTGAAATATCGAGTATTATACGGAGAGTCTAGTAATTATTTCAAATTAAATAAGCCTTCTAAAATATGGCAAAATGATTTCGACTGATCTTGAAACTAAAATATAAATTTAAATACAAGTTACTTTTTGTAATCGAATAAACAAAAAAAAAAAAAAAACCAAATCTCGGAAATGATACAATAGCATCCATTTAATTCGATCTGATCGCCTTTGTTAAAGATAGCAATACAATCCCAGGCATTATTCTAGAAATTTGCGATTTCAATTAAACGCTTTGGTGATTAGCCGACTCTTCTTCTTCAGTGAAAACCTTAACAATAAAGTGAATTCATTTATTTTGTATTCAAGCAATTATTAGACATTTTTTTCTTTTTTGTTTTCATTTACGAATTTAAATTTTTTTAGTTTTGTTTATTAAAACGTATGTAGTACATGAGCAATGTGCGTAACCATAGTTGTTGGCAAGTGATTAGAAAGCTTTGTAATTTTCGTAGAGCATGACATGGTTTTAAAAGCTTATATTAAATATTACGAATAATTAACTTTTAAATATTTCTACAAAAACTTAGAAATAGTGCGAGTGAGTATTAAGAAGTCGCCATAGTCTAAAAGGTAGTGTGTTGGCTTATAAGACATAAAGCCAGGGTTCGTATCTAAGATCAGGCATTAAAACGAAATATGAAAAAAAATATTTCTTCGGCGATTTTTGCTCGGCAGATGTCTGGCAAAACTCTGGGAGTAAATAAACCTGTCATGAAAAAGTTTCTCAAAAATCAGTCTTTCGGAGTCGACGATAAACTGTAGGACCCACCACTCACGTATAAAATTAAGTCACACAACATGAGTGTTCTGAGAAGCTAAGTCGTAATCCTGACTGAAAGGTTGTAATCGCCAATTATGTATGTATGTATGAGTATCAACTCACATGAATACAATATTTAATACAATTACAAATTATATTCTAATTCTATACGAGCTGAGTAACTTCGACCATACGCTCGGTGTAGTGTCACAGATCAGAGCCTCTGGTGGGAATCGAACCCACGACCCTCACGCTAATAGTCTAGCACACTACCCACTAGACTACGAGGGCGCTCGAATACAATAATTACAAAGTTACTTGTAATAGAATAAAATTTTCAAGCGTTTATTTGCAATTGGCTTAGGTCATGAAAGTAGGGCACTCAGTGCTACTGAAAGAACTAAAGTGACTGTAATATTGGTGGATTACGTTCTCATAGAGAGTTCTAAATAGTTTAGGATAAACTGGACAATCTTCACGGAAGAATCCAAGATGAAGACGGGATTATTTGTGGATCTAATATCCTTCAATCGTATAGTCTTCCAGACCTTAATTCTAGGTGTTACTAGGCCAAGGAACTGTCAGTAAAGATATCGAATTAGGTATACGGTCATTGAGGCGCGATTGGTAATGAGTTGCAGATATATTGGTACGATTATGATCAAATTTAGGAGTAACGATAATAAAGAGGTCAGTGATACCAATAAATGGCTTCTTTTTTAGAGTTAATGAGGAAAAGTTACATTCGGCAGTCATACTTGGAGTTGTAGATCGCATGTAGATTTCCAAGAGCTTTTTGGCCTAGTATCAATTCAAAATATTGTATTTGGCCTATATTGTCTTCAACATAATGCAATTTACCAACATCTGCAGCTGTACAATATACAATATTTCGAATATTCATGCAGGTATTTCGAACCAATAATATTACAGGTTTTTTAAAATCTTTAAAATCATTCTTTCGGAGTATTCGGCGTATTGTTTCAACATTATAGCTTGTGTTGAAATTTTTAGCAGTTAAATCTCGCAATTCCCGGACATTCGATTTCATATTGATTTTGATCTAGTTATGAGTTGAGTTTATCCTTTTATGAGTTGAGTTTATGTTTGAACTTGCCAGATAAATTTTTAGCACTGCGATCCTGCGATCTGTACATGTATTTCGCTTTAATGGTCTATCCGTCTCCTTTCGGTAAAGAAAATCATGAATTTTGAAAATCTGTCCAACAATGATTGAAAAGAGAAATCCATAAATTTGTGAGTAAATTTAATATTTTATTTTCAAATAAAACAAGTTTGAAGAATTAAACCAACATAAAAAAGAAACAATTTAATTTACCACCTACAGGTTGTCGTTAAACGGGTGTATTTGCGCTGTTGCACCGTGTAATTATATGTAAATACTTCGATAAGTACTTGATTTAGGCACCGATATATCTGTATAACATAGAAAATAATGTTTCCAATTAGGTGTCAACTGGCTTATGAGCACTCAAGTAGTACATCTGCTAAAGCATAAAAACGATTGTTTTAATAAAAACCAAAAAAAAAAAAAAAAAAATAAACAAAACCAAAAACATAAAAATTACATGCATGCATAAATGTCAAATTCATTAAATGAATATTATGTCATACATACTTATTACATATTTATGCGTATGTACATATGTGTATGCATTTGTATACTGTTAATCGGTAAAAACTAATTAAACAAATACTCTTGTCGACATCAATTATTCAAGTAAAACGTTAAAAAAATATTTTTCATAATATTTACTAAAAACAAAACATAAATAGCAAATAAGAAAACACTTTAAATCTTGATGACAACAAATCCACATACATACAGTGGCTCACATGTTATTTTTAAACCAGCACCTTTAAAAAAAATTAAGCTCGTATAAAAAAAAGGTTTTATTCAGTAACAAATGTAAACCTACAACCTAAAAACCAAAAATATAGGAACCCAATTAGTCACCGCTTATTTCAACCAATTACTATAAATAAAAAAATTACATGATTAATTAACTAATAGTTTTAATTTCCAAATTTAGTATGACCTCCTCTTTGCTTAATTACAGCTTTCAGCCTGTTTTGCAGTGATTCCACTTCCTAGTGGTTTGAAGAGTTAATTTTGCCCATTCCTTTTTCAGAGCTACTACAAGATAATTTTTGCTCGAAACCTAGTGATGGCGAACGTTTTGATCACAAATTGCCCATAAATTTGTGACTGAATAACAATTTTTTGTTTCGTTTTTAAACATGTTTTATAAATTCTTATTAAAAATTTTTTTAAAAGTGCTGGTTGAAATTAGCTGTGAGCCACTGTACTTATACTTTTCACAGTTATAGGCTTTCGTTTAACCCCAGCGAATGATAAATAAATTTAAAATTATTTCGATCTAATCTAGATTTAAAATATTTATTGACCAAATAATTTGCTTATTTAAAAAATTCATGAATCTTGATAGCTTACGTTTTGTGAGACCACTTGGGCCGCTACCAAAAACAAGGGCGATGGATCTTATAGTAGTAGAAGACAAAGTCTATTCTTTATTTATGGACATGATAAACATTTTCTAGTGACCTCATGTTGACTCTGCTCTTTGTTTTAATATGTATATTCATTTCCTTTCGTTGGAATGTTAATTTCAATTTAAAATTGCAAAAGAATTGTTAAAAATGTCAACCTATTCTGTTACATAAATTAAACTACTACAATAATTTCATATTAGTTTAGGCAAGGTGGCGTGTGAAGCGAAGAGCCTGCCATTTAAGCCTGCATTTAGACCCGTTGAGATACTGCAATCAATTTGAGGATCACAGATTCAATAGAGAAAAGCAACCCGAGCCCAAAATAAATTTTGTTATTGCAGCAACCGTTATATTAGAGGGCCCCTTAAAAGACGTCATAAAGCTAGAGTTCAAAAACCTCTTTATGGCAAGAGGAGTGCACTTATTGTAAGAACCACAGCACCTGCAAAAGTCATTTGACGGAAAGCCGAATGTTACGCAAAAAAAAAAGGAAAGTGTCTCATTAAAATCGTTACTGTGTGATCGGTGACCATGCCTGAGAAGTGAGTTGGTCATCATCTTATTCATACGTGTCCAGCAGAGTCTAAAAATATTGCAAGTACTCGCTTGCTGCCAACTAGTTTGAGCATACCTATAATAGTTGTAGATAATATATAAGTTAACTGAAGCAATAGGAATACCTATACTTTTTAACATGTCGGAGATTAGTATGGAAGTCCAGAGCGGAGTATCGGAACTAGAGGAGCTAATTGACGTTATGAAGAATTATAGAGAGAACTGGAAGACTGCAGAAAGGGAAAAAGAAGCGAGCAAGACCCTTGACGACGCCAAGAGTAAAAGGAACGACAGTGACGTATCCACACCTGTAAGTTCCCTCAACAAGAGAGGCGCCTCAAGCCCGGCGGAGGCCCGGCCAGAAAAGAGGCCGAAAGCAAAACCCACGGAGACCACAACACAGCTCAAGGAAACATTAGTGGATGGAGAATGGAGTACAGTAAAGAGCAAGAAATCGGCAAGGAAAGAGAAAAAGGAGCGACAGAAAACTGTAAAAAACCGTCCAGAAGCGGTGATAATCCACCCAACCGAGGGGCACAGTTACGCTGATGTTCTGAGGAACATACGGAGTAAAATAAAACCAGAGGAATCGGAGATAGCAGTACGCGCCGTCCGGAAGACTAAAACGGGTGCCATACTCATTGAGATGGGTAAGGGAGGCAGAAGGGACGAGTTCAGGGAGAATCTGAAAAGCGTTCTCAATCAGGAGGCAACCGTGAAGGAGCTTACTCCGGTGGTCACTTTGGAGATACGAGACCTCGATGCCCTCACAACCAACGAGGAAGTCCTGTCGGCAGTACAGAGAGAAGCGGGCGGTATAAATCCGGATATATCCATTCGTTTAACCGGCGCGAACAACCGGGAGCAGAAAAGGGCCTTCGTATCAACCTCTACGAGCTGTGCAAAGGCGCTTCTGAAACTACAGAGGATCCGAATAGGCTGGACAAACTGTAGGATAATGGTCAGAGAGGAACCTATACGATGTTTCCGATGCTTCGAAAGTGGTCACAGACGGTGGGAATGTAATGGGCCGGACAGATCAAGCCTATGTATGAAATGTGGAGAAAAAGGGCATAAAAGGAAGGAATGCCGAAACACACCAAGGTGTTGTATTTGCTTCGCGGAGTCGGGAAAATCCCTGCAACACCTCCCGGGATCGCGGGGCTGTGAGATGAGCTTGCGAAAGGCAGCATGAGGATATTGCAGCTGAATATGCACAGAGGGAAGGTGGCTTTTTCTTTGCTATCGCAAATAGTCAGAGAGCAGAAAGTTGACGTAGCTATCATAAGCGAACAATATGCGTCGAAGAATAGTGGATTCTGGCTGGGTGATGAAACATCTACGGCAGCTATATGGATAACAGATAACCAGGGTCCTCGACCGAGGAGATCGGGCAGGGGAGATTGTTTTACCTGGGTACAGTTTGATGAGATCACTCTGATGAGTTGTTATTTGACTCCCAATGATGACGTGGGAACATTTGAGGAGAAATTGGCCAGAATCGAAGACGCAATAGCGCAGATTGGCGGCAATCTCATAGTGGCAGGAGATTTTAACTCTAGAGCAGTAGAGTGGGGAATGCGGAACACCAACCCAAGGGGCAGGCGAATTGTGGAGATGGCAGCTCGAACCGGACTGGTCTTCGCGAACGAGGGGAGCGTAGCCACCTTCAGACGACCAGGCTGCGAGGGCACCATTCCGGATATCACTATGGTCTCGGAGGGCATGTATCACAGAGTCGAGGACTGGAAGGTCCTGGAAATATACACGGGCAGTGATCACCAGTACATATCGTACACCTTTGCTTCAAGGAATAGAGTAGAGGAAGACAATCAAAACACGAGCAGCCGAAGATGGGATGCACGGAAATTGAATGCTAACCGGCTAATCTTGGAAGTGGACAGACTGTGTAGCAGAGTGGAACTCTCGGACAACGCGAGGACAAGAGTAGAACAAACAATGGAGATAATAAGACGCGGATGTAAAAAGGCAATGCCCTTGCTGAGACCCCCGAATATCAGAAAGAAAGCAGTGTACTGGTGGGACGATAATATCGCAGCACTCAGGCGAGAGTGCCTACGTCTACGGCGAAGGTACACGAGAGCCAGACCCGATGGACCAGCCGTTGAGGAAATGCGGATATATAAGGAAGCAAAGATGTCTCTGAAAAAGGCTATAACGCGCAAGAAGTTTCAGGCATTCCAAGAACTACGCGAAGACGTAAACTTAAACCCGTACGGACTTGGATACAAGATTGTAATGGGCAAACTCAACAAAAGGCAACCAATGGAGATTATGGATGAGCGAGTAATGAGAAATATAGTCGATACACTATTCCCCACTCACGAACCGGCGAGCGAACGGCGACAGAACATGCCCAATACGGAATTTTTACCATTTTCCACAGAGGAGCTGAAAGCAGCAGCGGTCGGATTAAAACCCGGTAAGGCACCAGGGCCCGACGGCATCCCGCCTGAGGTAATACGGGAGATTGCCAGTCAAAGACCGGAACTCCTACTGAGAATGTACAACGCGTGCCTAAGGGAGTGTATTTTCCCCGAAATATGGAAGAAACAACGGCTGGTCTTAATAAGCAAGGGAAAGGGCGATCCGGAGGACCCATCCGCGTACAGGCCACTGTGCATGCTGGATACGACGGGAAAACTGCTCAAAAGGCTTTTGAAGCCGCGGCTTACTGCGGCTATTGAGAATAGTGGCGGATTGTCTGCCAGACAATATGGATTTCGACCCGGTCGGTCTACCATTGACGCCTTGAGAGAGGTGACAGAAGCGGCGATGGTCACACAACGTGCTACTGCTTGCGACTTTGGACATTAGAAACGCTTTTAACAGTCTAAGATGGAGTGATGTATTAAACGCTTTAGAATACAATTTCTCGGTACCAAACTACATTCTGGCCATGATAAGTAGTTATTTGAGTAACAGACAGCTGTTGTATAACACAAGCTCGGGACCAAGGGTGAAACATATAACATCAGGAGCGGCACAGGGATCTATCCTTGGCCCTGACCTATGGAACGTCAACTACGATGGAATTCTAAGAGAGGATATGCCAGATGGAACTTTTTTGGTTGGATACGCAGATGATATTGCTGCCGTCATCACGGCCAGGAATACGGAAGAGGCGCAGAGAAAACTGAGACGTGTCATGCTAAGGACGGAAAGATGGTTGGAATCCCACGGCCTAGACCTAGCCAAGCACAAAACAGAATTACTGCTGATCACTAGTCGCCGTATCCCCTTACAGGTGGACATGAGTATTGGAAGCGAGGTAATTAGGACCAAGAGCTCGGTAAGATACCTGGGAATAAGGCTGGACCCCAGGCTAAAATTTTCATACCAGATTCAGTACTCGGCTGACAAAGCCCGGAAGATCGTCGGGCAGCTCAGCAGATTAATGGCGAATATTGGAGGCCCGCTACCGGCGAGACGGAGACTCCTGATGGAAGTTGGAAGCAGCATTATGCTCTATGGGCCGAAACGCTAGGGGTTGAAAAACGGGCGAACTTACTTCTAGCGGTACAGAGAACGGGTGCACTACGTATCGCGTCAGCATATCGTACGGTGTCCGCCCCAGCCGTACTTGTGATAGCAGGTACAATCCCTGTCGATCTACTGGCAGCAGAGCGGATGAAGATTTATAAGGCGAAATCGGCTGGAAACCACATAACCGGTCACTTCAGGGAAAACACAATTTCAGAATGGCAACGACGAAGGAACAGCGAGGATAGAGAAAGGTGGACGGCGAGACTCATCCCGGAAATAAAGCCATGGATCTGTCGGAAATTTGGAGAAGTAAATTTTTATATTACACAGATGCTATCGGGCCACGGATATTTTAGGAAATATCTCAACAGAATGGGCAAGACCACCTCGCCTTATTGCCTTTACGAAGAAGAGGATGTAGTAGATGACGCGGAACACACTATCTTCGAATGTGCACGCTGGCAGAGCTATCGCTCTGCACTGACGTCAATGATCGGAACGATAACGGCCGCTAACATTGTCGGGGTTATGATTGCGAGCAGAGAGAATTGGGCCTCAGTGGCGAATTATGTGGAGCGCATTCTGAGACTGAAGAAGAGAGATCTGGAGGCTGCGGAGCAGGCGGGCACGCCGGCATAGATGGCACCAGCTCACGTGTCAAACGAGGTCCCAGTCGGGAGCTTGGACGGAAGGAATAGTGGAGACAATTAGAAGTCTCCCCAACCTTCATTACGCAGTCCGGACGCGGATGTGAGCATGAAGGCGGCCAAAGGGCCAAAAAGGACTCCACTCCGAAGTAATACCACCGTAGTTCCGGAGTGGACACAACAGTCCACGGTACGAGGGGGGGATTTAGTGGGTGAGGGTCCCACACACGGAGGACGTGACGACTTCCTCTATGGTGCGGTTAGGTACATTTGCCCCTCCTCGGCGTAAAAAAAAAAAAAAAAAAAAAAAAAAAAAAAAAAAAACATGTCGGAGATTATGAGCTGCATGCAATTTTTTACGATATATGTACCTATGTCTCGGAATACCTGTAAGCGTTAACTTTGAATGAAATTTTTCTGAAAAATCTTTGGCATTCATGGACTAAAACGGACGTTGAAACTAAGTTAAGTTTACGTCTAGCTGTTCGAGTTAATTAACAAATTTACAAGAAAAATCCTGCCATCCAATAGTCATTGCTCCGCATTGACTTTAAAACTTTTGCTTAAAATAAATATTATCTATGGATGGCGTAAATAGAAGCTCTTGACGTTCTGAGCATGAAAATTCAATGTAATGTTCGCTGAAACCGACTCAGTTTTGCACGTTTTAGCTTTTTAATTAAATACTTTAGCCTTAGCAGAAAATACTTCGCTTCGTCTGATCTTCTTACCACTTACGCCACTAATATCCGAAAGAGAATAGAATAGAACTCACATGTATAGGTTGGCGCCTCAACGTCTATTTGGAGAGTAGAGGAGAGGGCGAAGTTGCTCACTAATGACAGTAGAGTATCTAACTCTATTTTTGGAATTAATATAAAATCCATATAAAGATTGCCATGAAATGCTCTTCAAAAAATCTGTATACATACATATATTTGTTAAAATAAACAGAACATATAAAAAAAGTCCGATATAAATCTGTCGATAGTATCGAATTTTTAGAAGAGTGCTAAATTTCCCACTTCTTATTAAAAAATTATATAGGCTTACGTATACATAATTGGTCATTACAACCCTTCAGTCAGAATTACGACCTAGCTTCTCATGTTGAATGCATTAATTTTATACGTCAGTAGCGGGACCTATAGTTTAAAGTTGACTCCTAACGACAGATTTTTGAGAAGCTTTTGATGACTACTTTATTTACTCCCAGAGTTTTGCCAGACATCTGCCGAAAGGAAGTCGCCGAAGAAATATTATCATATTTTCGTTTTGATGTCTGACCTGGGGTTTAAACTCGAGCCTTACGTCTAATAAGCCAACACACTACCTAGTAGACTACAGGCGTATGTATATATATGTATATAAATAGATGTATATATGTATATACATATGTGTATAATGGTAGAAAAAATAATAGAAACACACAAAAAATGTGTAGAAAGTAAGACCTTTTTCTATACCGAAATTATCTATTTTGATTGTATATAACAGTTAATTTTACAGCTATTCAATAAGTTTGAATTATTTTCTAATAGTTGAATTTTTTGAACTTCGTTTCTATTCTTTCAACCTTAACTTTATAAATGAAAATTGCCGTTTAAATTTCAATACTATCGGTATAGAAAAAAGATCATCGATAGTCTATTAGAAATAAAACTATAAAACCATCGATGGTTTCGCAGCTCTTAGTCGACTCCCAGCAAGAGGTGTTTTAAGAATCCTATTCATGGAAATTTTATTTACTCTCAGAGCTTTTGCCAGAAGACTTATAAGAGAAAGAAATATAATAAAATTAAAAGAAATAGAATGGAATGGAAAGTAAAGAACGTAAGAAAACATTTATTAAAAATTCATTAAATTTATTTTATATTCAATAATTTTAGAATATTAACTTATAAAAAGCGAGCGCCCTGGTAGTCCAGTGGGTAGTGTGCTAGACTATTATTAGCGTGAGGGTCGTGGGTTCGATTCCCACCAGACGCTCTGGTCTGTGACACTACACCGGGCATATGGTCGAAGTTTCTCAGCTCGTACATGATTATAATATAATTTGTAATTGTATTGTAATTCTTAAATAAATAAAATAAATAAATAACTTATAAAAATTTCTAAAATTTAATTTTGAATGGTAATGTTTAACGCCAATGTATGTTTAACCCAAAAAAAGCAAAAAAAACGAATGTAAATAAAATGGCATAATTGTAATGCATAATATTTTCTTGTATTTTTTTAAGTTTCAAAGGTTTCTGTTCTGGCAAACAATACAATACAATATATGTGTATACCATTTAGCGATGAAGGCGATTGCTGTATGTAAATTCTAAACGCTGTTCATCAAAATCGTAACTAGTGCTTGCTGTTTTCTTCATAAATGTTAGTCCCAAGCATTTATAACAGACATATGTAGCTGCACGAAAGTGAATAAACCTCTAAAATAATTTTTTCTATGATTGCCAATTAGGCATAATGATATGAATTGCACACGCCCTTGATATAAATTTAAAAAAAGTGTAAAAAATAAATTCAACTGAGAGTAAAAAGCCGCGTGTCATTCAACTTGATAGATTTCTATGTGTCTTATACATATGTAGCGGTCAAAAACTTTGTATTAGATGAAATACCGACTGGTCGAAAAGGTCCATTATCATCTTCTACAGCTCGGTTTGGTGAACAAAGTCGTAATATCCTGGTTCCGCTTGTCACTTCGGAATCACTGTGTGTTTTCTGTTATGAATCATTTATCTGAAATTGCGTTGCCTCAGTTGGTTACGTCTTTTGGATGGGACATAGTGCAGCCTCTGCCTCGGAAATAATGAAACCATAAGGAACATTCTATAGAATTGCACAGCGCTATTCAATTTCAAATTAAATTTTCTAATAAATCTGTCGCATAGCATTAATGGTAAATGATGGTTCCAAATGACTCAAGAAATCTAGAAACATGTCATCTCACGAACGACAGAGCTAGAGTGCAGGATGAATTTTATAAAGTCGTCACAAAGCGTTTGCATTTAAAATTTAAATGTTTTTTTAAAGTAAAGTTAAAATATGGAGTACAATTTTTCATATTTATAAAGGGGAAGTACATATATAGAAATAGTTTTAATTCATTTAAAGCAAAAATCGTGATTGCTTAATTTTCAGTACTACTAAGCGGTTAATTATTATATCTGGGGTGCTTACATATATCCGGGGAATACTGTATATATAAACAAATTAGAAAAAAAAACTGTTTTAAAAGAAAATTAATAATAAATATACATACATATAAATAATGGACAATGTATTGAAAAATTATAATCTTATCTTTTTGTAACAGCGAGCAGAAGATTACAACCATAGAGGGAAATTACCAATGGGTTGATGACAGCCTACATATACTTAAACATGAAACCAAATAATCGTACTAGACCATGCTCACATGCGTTACTTACAAACATAAAAGAAAAAAATGTGGCAGAAGATAAACAATAAAAACTGTTTTTACGTGGCGTCAATTAGGAGCGGTAACATACATACATTTCGCCGAGATCTAGTAGGTAGTGTGTTGGCTTGTTAGACGTAAAGCCTGGGTTCGAGCCTCAGGCCAGACATCAAAATAAAATACAAAAAGTATTTCTTCGGGAATTTCCTCTCAGCAGGTTTCTGGCAAAAACTCTTAGAGTAAATAAAATTTGCCATGAAAAGTTTCTCAAAAATCTGTCGTTCGGAGTCGACTTTAAACTCTAGGTCCCGCCACTTATGTATAAAAATTAACACACACAGCATAAGTGGTGTGAGAAACTACTGACTGAATGGTTGTAATGACCAATTATGCATGTATGTAACATACAGACATATATGAAACAAAAATCTGAATTTTTACCTGAGTAAAGAAAATTAGTATCAGAACATTGAAAAGTACCAAAAAGGTTTCTGTACATATATACCAATTAAAAGAGCAGCAAAGAATTGCAGGTGATCATTAATGGCAAATAAAGACCGGTTTGGAAAGTATTGAACTCCAAGTTAAAACTATTATGGTCTTAAGGTATATGAAGCTAGTTCCCCGACCACTATTTCGTATTGAATTTGAACTCGGGACTTACAAAATTAAAAAAATTAAGTTCATCCTATTTATAGTGTAAAATATTTATTGCACGGGAAGATAACAAAAGAAAAAACCCACAAACGATTGGGACCAGTACAATGCCAAATCTGTCACACAAGATCCTACTGTAAGTTGCCCACAGTTTCCGTTATTTATGGTAAATTACATAGTACTTAAGAATATAATAGGCCGTAAAATGAATTGTGGTGGCAATCACATTGCAAACTATAGAGGTTGTCCTGTTTATGATATTGTAAACCGTTCAATGGTTCAAAGTTTTGTTAAAAATTAATAGATAATGTATGTATGTATTAGGGATGCCAATCGGAAAATCCCGAATACCGAAATCCCGGGATTTTATGAATCCCGAAACCCGGGATTTTTTAAAACTTGTCCCGGGATTTTTCAGGATTTTCGGGATTGTGAATTCATATGTATTTTGATCCTACAAAAGGTCCTGAAAAATAATTCTATATCACTTGACTTCGATAATAGCATCTCAGATGAGGAAACCCTACTTTGATAAAAAATACCATTGATAAAAAATTATTTGATGGCATCGAAGAATGCAAAAGCCCTATAAAACGAATTAAAAGGGTAACTGATTTAGATACTCAACTGTCCAAAGAAATAGATCTGTTCACATTAGGAGATGGTAGAGGTGAATATTTACAAGCTGCATACAGCTATCTTGGACCTATTTTACCAACAAATGATAGTTGCGAGAAGTGTTTTTCAACGGCAGGGTATGTTGACAACAAAATTCGTTCAAGCCTCTCAGATCACATGTTAGATGCTTTAATCTTTTTGTTGGAATCCAAATAATTTTCTTAAAACTAATGCATTTGCGTATGTATGAATAATTTTTATTTTTGTTTATTTACGCTTCTTTGTTACATTTTGTCTTGATATTTTCATATTTAATTTTTAATGACATATAATTCTGATATACATACATAATTGGAAAACAAATGATTTTGTTAACAAAATATTTTTATTATTAAGAGGAAATCGCGATTTTTCTTGTGATTTTGCGGGATTTTTGGATCCCGAATTATTTCGGGATTTCGGGATCGGGATTTTTAAAAATCGATCCCGTTTGGCATCCCTAGTATGTATATTATTAAGTATTAAAACTTTTACCAATACAATGCTGCACATCTTAGGGTTCAGGTGAAAAATTTTTTTACGAGTATTTTACAACTTTATTTTATCAGCACTGCACTTTTATGTGTGTTTTTTATTTTTAATTTATTTATATTAATTTTGCTATACACTGTATTGATTTCAATTGCGTACAAGACGTATTGAATAAATTCAATAAACTGCTTATTTCAATAAAAAAAATTTTTTTTGTTAGTGTACTTAAACGTACTGGGCACAAACGAATACTATTATGAATAGTGATTAATGTTTTGCTCATGGATATTGTAATAAAATGCTTATTAATGGATAATTTTAGCAGTTAAGTAAACAAATTCAATTTTGTGATTTGTATTTAATTTTCAGGCGGTGTAATACGGAAGTAATTTGTAATTTGTAGAGTTATAGACTCAATAAAATCATTAAAAATCAAACAGTTTTATTCAAATATACCCGGTCAATCTATCCATTTGATAATAAATATGTGTGTATGTATAGATACAAAGTAAACAAAGGTGTATATACAGTGAGCGTCAAAATAAACGCACGTCATAAATTTGGTTTTTAAATTAAAGTTAACTTAATCAATTTATGTGTTGACAACGCTGAATTTCAATATTTACGATATTCCTAAAAAAACATACAATGCTTACAGTAACAAAAGTGAAAACACAAGAATGTAATCCATACAATAAATGTATTGGCTAATTAGGACATTGTCCAGATGCAATCCAGTCGAAAACTTAAAATAATGCTTGACTCCTACAGTGCTTGATCTACAGTTTAAGACTCCAGTCGTAATATTACAATTGGCAATAAGAACATGCTAAACTCAGTTTTGACAAAGAAATAACAGCAAATGTCAGCCGAATTAAAAATAGTCAAAACATTTGATATCTCTACAATTGGATGCAGTTATTACAATAAAATATGAAACTAAAAAAGTATTAAAACATTTAGTTTTTAAGAAGGTTTTACACGAATGTTTTTATATAATTAATTTCTTTAATTTTTTTTATATCTTTTAAAAAATCGAAAACACTGAAATGTAAATGTATAGCCACTACTGGTACACCTTATTTTGATGCTTACTGTATTTATTTTTAGTAATTGTAAGTAAAAGTATAATATTATTATTCTTTTTTATTTTTTTCTTTTTTTAACTACTAAACGACGCGACTTTTATTCGTTGTCTACTTGTTTGTACAATTTATCGAGTACTGAATGTACCGGATAGCCGGGAAACATTCAGAAGCAGCGATTATTGTGATTATGGAATTGTTAGTTGCTGCGTTATTATTGAATTTGTTGTGTTTGTTTATTTTGGCGTTGTTCTATTATAGTTCGCAGTAGCTACACATACAGTAAATCGGTTGCTGCCTACAAGTTATTCACCAGCCTTGATCTTGTTATTAAGCTTTTGAATTTGGAGACAGTTTATTTAAGTTTTGTGTTTGTTGTATTCTCTTCACACAAACTAACTACATATTATAATGAAACACAATAGCGGTTAAAAAGAAAAACTCAAATGAAAACAATTATGTTATTAGTAAGAAAACATAAATATTTTTGCCTGAGACAAGAAGTTCTAAACAATTATTTTCTTTTATAAAGTCTATCGGCTTTATATGTATTTATCAATCCAGATAAGCCAAAACGTTAAATGCCATGATATATTTTTTGATAAACTCTTAACGTTCAGATACCATATTATTCAAACGTGCGAAAAGATCCTAAAATGCAGTAAGGCCCTTTATCCGCTGCTAAACAAAAAATTTCAGCTGAATACAGGAAACAAGCTCTTACTATACTAAGCATATATTCAGCCAATAATCACCTACCTACGGTTGCCAAGTATGGTCAAAAAGATGTTTAAAAATAGACTTAAAGAAGCAGATTATACAAAATAAAAACTTGAATATTATTTACAATCTATCCAGAAGATATCCCATCAGTCTCTTGCATCCAAAATGCATACAAGATATGCTGAATACAGTCATAAATAAATTAACTACAAGGATTGTAGACATAAACAGGTATTCTAATTTTGAAATATTAAAAAATTTGTAATAGTTATCCTTTCTCTGAAGACTCAAGCAATAGATAACAGTAAAATTTTGTGAGGTTTTTACTATATTTTCGTCCAACCTGCAAATTATTATTTAACTTGAAAATATACAATAAAAAATAATGTCATTTATTTGCTGCAATACATTAGTAAATACTTAAATTTTGTAAAAATTATATTTTAATTGTAAACTGCGATAGAAAATAAAATAAAAAAATATGTATTTATCGATTATATAAGAAATCTAAACTGATCTTTGTCAATGCGTCTCAAATATAAATTTTATTATGCAATCTGTTAAAACTTTTTTATTGCCAACTGACAGTATTAGAATAGGAAAATTCAAAAAAATCACAGTCTTTTGAATCGCTTTCAATCACTGCATTAGAGTTATGGATGAAAATTAAATGGAAACAGTAGAAATTTAGAATATATTACTTAAAATAAAATAATTTATCTTTATGAAATACATAACATAATACAAACAGTATATATAAATAGTAGAACTAAAATTAATAATAGTATTAATTAATATTTCTATTAGTCTATTGAATAAAAATAACATTATGCGACAAACTAAAAACAATTAAATAAACCCAGCTAATGACACAGTGTAGATTGTGAGTTTTTTTGAGTAGGTCTGAATCTATTTTTCCTAAAATCAATCACATTCTCAAAGCGAACAATGAATTCAGGCCAATTGCTATCCTTCTTTTTTTGTCTAAAAAAATAGAAAATATAATGGTCAAACAAATCACTAGTTATCTGGAGAGTCACAATTACTTTACTCTTAGTCAGTCGGGTTTCATGAAAGGTGGAAATTGTACTACTGCTCTGATAAATGTAGTTGAAGATCTTGAGGTCGAAACTAGTTGGAAATAGCGTAGCGTTTTTGATTTGAAACAGTCGATCACTAAGTTCTATTGAAGAAGCTCCGGAAACTGTTTTATTTCTCAAATTCTGCCTGTAATCTAATTTATTCTTATTTACTAAATAGATTTCAAAAAGTTCATCTTAATGGCAATATCTCAGATCCACTTAACATTAGTAAAAGTGTTCCCCAGGGATCAATACTCGAGCCTCTGTTGTTCTGTTTGTATATAAATGACCTACCGGATGTTTTGGTTCACTGTAATATTCACACGTATTCTGATGATGTGCAGTTTTATACTAGTACTCCTAGGGATAATATTGATTCTTATTTAGATTATATTAATCGTGATTTTGTTAGGATTGACAACTGGGTCATTTTATTATATTGTATTGTATTATATTTTTTTGAGGACCGACACATCATTTGTCATACCTGAATTGTGTATCATGGGAAATAAAATTGACTTTGTCAAATATGCACTTTTTTATGGGTGTGAAATCTTGATCGTTTATAGCGGTCAGTCAGTATTGGCTATCTACCACATCGTTTTTTAGTGTCGCATGATTTTGAATCCCCCAAATAATTTTGTGCGGTCATCTTAGATCTCTCAATTCTGTTCGCTATAGACCGTATTGAATGTCCATTTTCCCTCAACAATTCAATCTGGGTACGTTCTACTAACGGAAGTTGGGTTCCACGGGACATTTCTACCTAAAACTCAATAATTTTCACACAAAGAAAAATTATTTAACTGTTTATAGTAATATTCTTTTTTTTTTTTATAAAACCAGCACTCAGGGGATGACCCCTACTCATGCAGTGCATTGTGCAGGTTTTTTAGGAATGTTGGAAAGAGAGAGGGAAGATGCGAACGGTAAGGAAACGAGTTGCTGCTGGTGACTATAAAATGGCCAGTGCTATACCTTCACCATTAGACAGTCTACAGCAATCCTCCCCAAGAAGCCCGCAGTTTCTCACACCACTTATGTTGTGTGTGTTAATTTTATGCAGAGGTAATATTCTTTTATACTTACGACAAATAGTATATTTTCCACTTAAAATTTTGTTTCAGTTGTAATTTATTAGATAAATCTGTTAAATATTTAATTTATACGATATAATTATTTCTTATGAGAACAACGTTATCGAAACAGACATATGTATATGGTCTTCCTTGGCTTTACCAATTGAATAGCGCGAAGGGTTTGCAAGTTGTGATTTAAAGCGTTGACGTCGGTGTTGACTGAAAATGGAAAATGTTTCTAATACGTTCAACAACTCTTTCAAAATTGTGGTAGTAATCATTCCGCATAGCATTGAGGATTTCCAGTATACTTCCTTGTTTAAAAGCAAATTGATATAATTCTAATATCACACATTTGATATAAGATACATAAGATGTAAGATGTTATATATTATTGTTATAATACGAAATAACAATAATAATAAAAAATTTAATAAATTTTTGCTAAGACCAATAGGTGACAAGTTACACATATTTTAAAAAAACCCTATATGACCAAAATGCCCAACTTTGAATCCCCCTAACTCCGGCAGTTCTTGACTGATAGAGCTGAAAATTTATGTCTGTCCTACTATCCAATAGTACTAATCGGAAGACATCGATTTTATAAATTGGGTCACTTGACACGAAATTGCCCAAGTATAAAATTATTGAAAAAAGAGGGAGAAGCAAATTATCGGAATGCTTAGGTGATTGTATTAAAGATGAAGATGATATTAAACATATTAATTTTGTTGCATGTAAAATTTGTAGAAATGTATACAAATATAATAAAAATTCTTTATCAAATTTAAATAAGCATAAGTGTTACGAATTGATAAAAAAGAAAAAAATGAAGCTGAATGGGTGCTTGGAGACATTCGTCCATACTCTCTGGTAAAAGATAGTGGACTACGAGATAAAGACGTGCAATACGAAAGACAATGGTATTTCTCGTGCAAGTTTTTATGGATTTATAGCATTACATACTCCAGGTACCTGGATATTTCAAAGCATTATATTTTATGGTCCTCCGTTTCGCAAACGGTCACCATAACATTTCAATACATTATTATGTATGTAAATCTTTCCATAATGATGTTTGCTACCTGTTGAAATATTTCATTTATTAGTTGATCAGTGTTAACTTCTTTGTCAGTTTGATATTTTTAATAACGTTTCTAAATGACTATTCCTCAATTTGCATCTATGTTTATTTGTGACATTGCAGAAAACGACCGACATTAATTAGATTTTTCTTTGAGTGTATAATTGAAATACAAAAAAATTTTAAAAAGAAGCTGCGAAACCCCGCTCAATGAAAGCTGACAAGCAACTGAATAAATTTTTACTCTCTTTTTAACGAACATTGTTGATATTCGTGTCATATGTGTGTAAAAAGTCGAACATGATCTTCCCCTGAGGGACAATAGAAAGCTTTATACATTGCTTAAAATCAGCATATATATATCTACTACAACTCATTCCTATGCAGAACTTTTATAAATACAATAAGTTACTTATTGTAAGTTACTTATTGTATTTTACTATCAACTACAAGTATTTGCTTGTGAGAAATATAGTAAAACCAATATGTTATTCTCATTCTCTCTTTATCCACTCACACCAAAACTGCTACAAATAATAACAATACCAACTTATAACTGAAACACATAGCTACTCATAGTGCGTATAGATCAATCAGTTCAATATACACATAGAAATACGTGCGAAGAGTTGGAACTGTGCACATCCTGACTAGCGTTTTCGCGAAAATATCTTAATAAAACGCTGATATTTTGGAACAATATAGTTTGGAGCGACGCGTCGAAGGTTTGCCGCTTCGGCTTTGATAGAAAGCATTATTTATGGCGCCCTCCAAACCTGTAGCATCACTCAAAAGTACATCCTTAAAACGGTCAAACATGGTGGTGGAAATGTGATGGTGTGGGCAGCATTTTTCTGGCATGATGTAGGTCCCATTTACAAGATTAATACTAAAACGGACCAGCACGCTTGAAAAAAACATTCTAACAGACACTATAATACCATTCGCTGAAGACAACATGCCTCTAATATGGAAATTTATGTATGATAATGACCATAAGCACATTTCACGTCTACTGTTGGATTGCTTAGAGGAAAACAATTAGCCCAATTATGAATATCCACACGGAATTTTTCCGCAATTCGTTCTTCCCTCGAAAAAATCCTCGGATATTAAATATCACCAGGGGAAAAAGTAAATTAGGGAAAGGGAAAATCAGAAACAGCTGTTTTGTTTTTAACATTTTAGTCTGTAATTGTGATTGTGATTTCTTTTTTACAAGTGATTTTCATAAATTCGTAAATTTTTTATTTATTTACATTAATAATAAGAAAAAAACACAAAAGGAATTAAATAAAAACTTGCTTGCTATATAACCTACAATTTATATTGAACCTCTCTAGCTCTTATTTCTTCCATGAAGGAGTGGTGGCGCTTCATTTCTAGAAGGTTTTCTCTTTCAATGTTTTCCATTTTTAGAAAATGTTTTTTTTTTGCAGTACGTAGAGATTCTCAATGAATCTATAAATTTTTTTAAGACTCAGTTGTTGCTCCTTAACGTCGGCTACTGCTTCTTTCACTGCACCCACTAAATCTTTTTGTACGGTATACTCATCTAGCAATATATCATATGGACGATTTTGCATTTCCTTTTGCAGCATTTGCCTTCACCTTGGGAGTTGAGCACATTCGGGCAGTTTTCGATGCTGCCACGCCTTCAACGCTTTCGTTGTTATTTGCTTCTGCCATTACAACGTCCACACATACGGTTTCGTCCGTTTTGTTCAGAGGATCTTCGTTTTGTTTTGCTGATCCTAGGCCAAAAATATTTCCAAGTACACCTTCAACGGAAGTTTTCATATCAATTAAATTATATATGCTTTCCTCAATCGCCTAAAACTTGTATTTCCTATTAGGAGCGCCACCTGTACCCTTTGGGTGATGCAAATTTTGGGATGCCTTAGGTCAGGTCATACCTGAATATAAGAGCATTGTATAGTAAATATGTACGTATATATATAAATATAATTTTTGAGTGGACAAAAACGTACCTTTTTTCACTCGTTAATATTTTTAGCTGGCGGACCTAGAGAATTTAATTCATCTTCTGCTTTTTGCCAGAATCGTTGGACTTCTTGCCCATCTCCTTTATAAAAACCACGAGCTATTTCAGGATTCTCCTGCATCAGCGTCAATAACTGTTGCAGCTGTTGTTTGTTTGAGTTTTTGGACCTAAAAAAATGTAACAAATAATTTATTTAATACTTTCATAAATTTTTTTTATTATTACTTACATTTTTCTTTATATCCCTTCAAAATTGTTGGTGAAAAAACTCTAATACATAGTTGTTTCTCTACGGGAAAAAACCGGAGGGAACACAATAAGAGGAATGAGAAAAGGGAAAAATTTCTCCCGAAATTTGTATTCATAATTGGGCTGAATATCACAGTTCTAAAGTGGCCAGCTCAATCCTCGGACTTCAATCCAATTGAGAACTTGTTAAATGATGTCGGGAAACTTGTACAAGCAGCAAAATCCAAGAAATGTAAACGATTTGTGGGAAGAAGTCCAAAAGACTTGGTATGCGATTCCATTTCCAACGTTATATGGCATTAGTCGAATGATTACCCAGAAGATGTGCTGCTGTGATACAAAATAAAGGATTTGCCATCAAATACTATGATTTTTTTATGAAGCTGAGATTTACTTTAATGAATTAAGTTTTATTTTGCCTATGACTTAAATTCATGACCAGGTTAAAATTTCTGTTAATCTGCATAATACGTAAATAAAAATTCTTAACCAAATATATGCAGCAAAATATTATTCAAATTTCTTCATAATATTACTAAAGTCTTAAGAAAAATTTCATGAACCGAAAACTTTTTCGATGAGATGTAAAAATTATCACAAATATGTAAGTGAAATGTCGTGTATTAAATTCGTGGCCACCACTGTACATACAGTGACGAGCAGAAGTGAGTGCATGTTCACAATACTGAGTTTCGTCATCCACAAAAACAAAACCAAATTGAAGTCGCCGTGGTCTAGTGGGTAGTGTGTTGGCTTATTAGACGAAAGGCCCGGGTTCGTATCCCAGGTCAGACATCAAAACGAAAAATATTTCTTCGGCGACTTCCTCTCAGCAGATTTCTGGCAAAGACTGAGAGTAAAAATTGTCATGAAAAGCTTCTCAAAAATCTGTCGTTCGGAGTCGACTTTAAACTGTAGGTCCCGCCACTCATGTATAAAATTAACGCACACAACATAAATGGTGTGAGAAGCTAGGCCGTAATCCTGACTGAAGGGTTGTAATGGCCAATTCAACTTCAACAAAGGCCAAAGAAATACCTGAAAAAATAGTATACAATGGGAGAAAGAAATCTTTTTGTTATCAAATACAAACTCTGAATCAAGGCATTATTCCGAGCTTTAGAATTATATAACTACAGAAACCGAATATGTATCTAGCTGTCAGAGCTGTTGGACGCAATATACTTACATATGTATGTACATAACACATAATTGATCATTCAGTTTAGAACTATAAACTAGCTTCTCACACCACTCATGTTGTCTGTGTTAATTTTATGCATGAGTAGCGGGACCTACAGTTTAAAGTCGGGTCCGAAAGAAAGAATATTGAGAAATTGTTTTAAGGCAGTTTTATTATTCACTCCCCGTGTTTTTGTCGGAAAACATCTCACGTCTAACAAGCCAACACACTACTTGGAAAAAAAATACCCTATACATTGAAAAATATTTTCACAGAGCCAGATTCATTTATCAAAACCAAATTTTTAATTGCACTTTTATTAAATTTTAATAGAATTTCCGAAAATAAAGACACTCTTGAGGAACAAAAAGCTTTAGCATTAAGTGATTTTAATGCATATGAAAATCACAAAAAATGTAGTCATGCACACTCCAACAAGACCACAATTCTCCATTTCCTCTTTTAATTTTATTTTGTTTCCGCGAAAAAGAATTTAATTTTTTTAGTTCTGAAGTAAAGAAACACGTTTACATACATACTATGTAATTCAAAAAGTATTCAAATTTGTTTTACTTACGTAGTCATATCAGATATTGATAGATAAATGCTATTTTAAATAAATATTCCTGCAGACTTAATTTTTCGATAACAGTCAAATATGTAACGGTGTCCGCCCACGGGAGCTTTCCAATTGAAGTTATTGCTATAGAATTTTTTCTAATTTTTAAATTCGTTACTGACGGCATCTTTTTTTTAACAAATTTATCGATAGCTTCCTACAACAACTTTTAATTATCTACTGTGTAAGAGTTCCTTACTTTAAAGTTTATATTCTGCTAATGAAAGGCGATTTGGTTCCATTTCTCTTTGAGTAAATAAAGTAACAATAGCTATAAATTTACAAGAATACAAACAACCGGTACAAGTCATTTCCAAACGTATTCGGGTATACAAGGCTATGTAAGTAATATACCTAAAATATAGAGATCATTTATTCATTTGGCCTTGAGTAACGCTGCCTATATCAAACCGCTTTGGTACAAAACAAGTGCTCGGTATAGTGTTATCAACCAAACCAAACTAACGCTGCCTATATCAAGTCATTACAAAACATGTGCTCGGTATAGTGTTATCAACCAAACCATCTATTGGAGTTCAATCATACCAAACCCAATTATTAATTTAATTGCCAGTTATTAATTTTTATCTCTTTTTTGTTGAAAAGAAACGCAATGAAAGATAGTAAATGGTTGGTTGCATACATACATGCACATACATTGAAATTTTTAGAACTTTTAAAAATATTATTTTTATTTTATTGAAAATAACCAAATTATATATATATTTTAGAAATGTAGCAAAAATACCCTAAAAAAAAATTTGTAACTTAATAGAAAGATTAACGGTATTAGGTCAGAAAATTTTAGATTAAGAAAACGATTCCATCTGCCACCATAATTTGGTTATCATCAGTCATGCGATTGACAGCACCTTCAATTTCACTATTTGAAAACGGTTCTGCATTGTTTTCATTTAAAGAATTTGTAATCCGAGCTAATGACAAGCTTTGTTCACGTGCGTCTCGGAACAAACGTTGAAGATTATTCTTGAAAATTAACAACCGACTGTCTGTTATAAAAGCAGGTCTAGATACAGAAGAATCTTCAGATGAAGTTGCGAGAGATGTTGGTGTACCTGATTCCATGGACTCGTTTATAGTTGACGGTTTACGAGCATGTAATGAACGACGAGTGTCACGCAGTGTTAAATCACCGGCATCTGGTTGTTGTGTTTCAAGATCGTCATCACTATCTGCCCCTACAGTTGTGGAATCTTGGGTGGTTTCAGATCGCCTACGCTTGCTTCGTCGAGAGGCAGTTTGAGTTTGAGACTGGTCTTCGTATGCCTCCTCGTCCGAAGAAGCTCCATCTCGACGGCGTTTCTGACCTTTCTCTTTCTCCAGTACTTTTTTAAAATATGCAAACTGCACTAATTCAATGGCGGCTTGTGCATCGTCTACAGTTACGGTCTTGGACATGCGAGCCCTGGCATGTGCAGTTGCTAAACGAATTAAAGTTTCTAACGTACGAGCTGTTACAGGTTGAGTTCTGGCTACGTCATTTTGTACACTTTCTTGCGATCGTAAACGAGAATATTCGTTAGAAATAGCTTCACACGCTTGTTCACTTAGTTTTGGTTTCATACATTTGGCAATATGGATATATTTTCTCATGAATTCCACAGACAGGATTTTCTCGTGGCGTCTGCGAGATTTTCCGTGAAGTAATGTATCGTATTTTTCATACACTTCAGTTTCTTTCTTTTCGTCGCTGTTTGATCCAAATGAAAGAGAATCTGCATAAGAGCTTCCCATAGATAAAGGTTCACCATCAACTTCTTTTGGATTTCGATAACGGTGCATGCGTACAACATGGTCGGATATCATTTGATCAATATCGCTATCGATGACATCCAACATAACAAACAGCAAGTCGAAACGGGAGAGTAACGAATCTTGTAGTCCTATGTTTTCCATCGGTGTTTTGTATTGATCATACCGGCCGTAGACTGGATTTGCAGCAGCAAGCACCGAACATCGAGCATTCAAAGATGCATGTATACCTGCCTTAGAAATTGTGACACGACCCTGTTCCATAACCTCGTGAATGGCTGTTCTATCTATATCGCTCATTTTATCAAATTCATCGATGCAAACTACACCACGATCTGCTAAAACCATGGCACCGGCCTCCAAGCGTCTCTCTCCAGTCTCCTGGTCTGTGGTTACAGCTGCGGTCAGACCGACTCCACTGGAACCTCTTCCAGTAGTAGGGATTGCACGGGGTGCAGTGTTCAAAACGTAACGAAGCAACTGAGATTTTGCTACACTAGGATCACCTATAAGCAAAACATTTATATCGCCACGCAACCGCGTTCCATTCGGTAAAAGTTTTTCCACTCCACCCAACAAAAGGCATAAAATTGCTTTTTTCACAAAAGCATGACCGTGTATAGACGGTGCTAAACTCTTCGAAAGCAATTCAAATATGTCATTATTTTTAGCCAATTTTTTACACAATATAATATCCTCTCGACTTATGTCCATGTTACTTTCCTTACTTAGCAGAGATATATTGTTGGCTAACAGAACCGTACGAAATGTACCAGATGTATAGCCACCTTGTTTGCCGGGCAGACAACGATAATTGCCTACTATCTGGACACGATCGCCTGGCTTACAACGATCTACTAAATCATCATCGCATATGATATCAACGGAGCGCGGTAATTGGCCAGCAGGGGCTTTTTCGGGCATTTCTTGAATTGTCAACGATTGATGGTCTTTGTACACTGACAAACCGAACTCTGTTTCTAAAAGGTTACCATCTTCATCTTTTGTGGGGTAGACAGCCGACGATGGTACAGCTTCAAAAGAAGTCAAGTCGGTGTATTTACGTTCCATCACTTTGCGAGTAGCCGGGCAAAAGTGTACAGATCGAACTATTTTAGGATGAATCAGTGACACTTTAGTAACAATTCCTTCAACACACACCATATTCCCCAAATAACTATAAATAATTAGAATTCTTAGTTATAATTACTTTGTAAAACTTCTGAATTTGACTTACATGGAAGTCAGCGAACGGGGTGTTACATGACGATTGCCAAAACAACCTTCAAAGCCAACAAAGAATTCCTCATGCTGCTTAGCATAAGATGGGTCAACTGTTGAAACGTACTCCTTTAAGGCTCTTCCAAATGCCAATTGCTCATCGGAGGCGTTGCTCAACAGACCCAACGACCGATTAGCATTTTTGCGCTTCAAATCATTAATGTTCACTATAAGACGCTGACTTTTTTCCGCAATCATGTCTTTAACATGTCCAGAATATATTCCTTGATCTTCTTCATCATCCAAAAAGTCGACATATTCTCGTTGTATATCTTTAATGTATTGCTCTGCATCAGTCATTTTGTATCGTTTTTCTTTCGAAAAAAATTTCGATGAATTTTAAGAAATTAAATCAAACGCAATGAGCGCTCTCACGTATTTTTGATTATATTATCAATCAAAAGTATATTGTGGTCAAAACTCAAATTACTAAACTTAAACCAATATTTCCAAACACACAATGCAAACAAACGCCAATTTGGCGGGAAATATGAATGCCATAAAGTTGGCTGCAGTTATTAACAGGGTTGTTTCTTTTTATATTAGGTTACCAGGTTACCACTTTAACAACAATTACTTTAGAAGTTCGTCGTCGAAAATCCAAAAGTGCGTATCATCAAAAAAATCAATAAATTTTGATTGATTATGATTCGCAAGGTTATCTAACATATCTCTACCAATTTTTACGACCAAAAAAAAAAAAAAACTTTTTTATATACCAATAATTTAAAATGACGTAGCATATTTAGTACATTTTATTTTATAACGTTTTTTGCTTCTGCTGTAAAATGAAAAAATATGATGTTACGTACTTTTGGATTTAAAGTACACATCTATGTAGCACGAAAAAGTAAACAAAACCTACACAAACTCGTTAATACAAAACACCTAAACAAGTTTTTTTATCGACGTGTTTATACAAATTTCCAATAAATTTTTGTTGAAATTATAAAATTTTTTAATTATTAAAATTTATATATTTATATATTTTTACATAATGTTTAATTTAAGAATCACTTATTATACGAGTAGGTACACACACAAAATTGAATTTAGATATCAGCTGCTGTACTCTATTTTGGTGGGAAGTAATTTATACGAAATTAAATGAAAAATATTGAACGACGCAAAATTGCAAAGGAATTTAATTGTTTGTTTCAAACAAACATTAGCCCAATTAATAATCTCGTGTATTTTTGTAATTGTATTTATGCAATTGTATATATTTCCTATTAATTGTATTTGCAACACTAATTGTAAAATACGAATACACTGATTATCAAAAATAAAAAATAAATATTTGATTTTGAATGGAAGTTTGAAGGAACAAATATTGGAGTCTTATATAGACGAGGCTGCCGAAGAGATTATGTTCATCCTCTTCGGATCATTTTTTGTTGGGTTTATTCTTTTTTATTCTTTTTTCTTATATTTTAGGTCTCCATTCGCCAACGAAATTTATTTCTTTACCTTTTTAATTTTTAATTAATAAATAGCCAGCTGTCAGTATTGTAAAATGTTGAGGAAATATATAATATGGCTTTGAATATTGTTTATTTTATAAACTGTAGCTAGAGTATTTCTTTATATTTTGTTATTGTAGAACAAAAATATACTATACCATAGATCGTGAATTGGACTATTAAGTTTCAATTGCTTTTTCAACACCGAAAAAGGAAAAGTTTTAACTGTTTTTTTTAAATCTTTCATAATTACATAGTGTTGTTTTATAATTTTAAAATACAGAAATTTTAATAACAGTACATATTAGTAAACTGCACAAAGATTTTGCCAATTTCTTGAAAAGATTTTTAAATATTCTTCCGATTAGAACACATTAATGAATTTTTGAAAAGGTTTCAATAGTTTTGTTAAGTACTGAAGTACTTTTTTAAATGACATTAACTCCCATAGAAAGTGACAAACACTTTATAAAACAACCCTGGTTTTAATAACGAACAAAAATTTCAACTCTGCAGTTGAAGAATTTGTCACCCGTCATTGAAAACATCTCTTTTTCTGTCGTGTTCTTTTCTCCAGTTACAATTAATATAATAAATATTGTAATATTTAGCAATACATCTTGTAAAAATAAGTGAATGAACATTCTCAGAATCAAATAAATATCAAGTAAAATGGCACTTAATTATGAAGAGATGAGTTGGAGAGGTAGGAAACTGATATCTCTTCACAATTTATCTGCTGAAGTGTTGAGCGATGACAAGAGGGGAAATAAAAATTTTTTTTTCATTATTTCTAAGCAATTTCTAAATGACATACTATATAAATGATTTAATATAATTTTTATGGCTGCAACGATTATATTTACAGATGTTCGAGACCACTTTCGTAAATGGAGGGAAGACAATGAACGTCGTAGTGATGATGTTATTCAACTGTGGGAAGCAGTACTTGAGGACAAATTATCCAAGACTGGAAACGAACGACATCTCATACTCGAACAAGTTATAATTGCTGCTTTAGACACTGCCCGATTCGACGTAGCAGGAAAATGTATTAAAGAGCTAAGTTTAGAATTTCCTGGCAGCATGCGGGTAATGAAATTTAAAGCTATGCGTTTGGAAGCAATGGAACGTTATTCCGAAGCTATAGAGGTATTAGATGCAATTATTGCCAAAGATGAGACGAATGCTGCTCCCAGAAAGCGCAAGATTGCTATACTCAAAGCCAAAGGGCGTCGAGTTGAATGTATAAAGGAGTTGAACGAATATTTAAAAAAGTATTAGCTTTGATTTACCTCAAAAAAATCATAATTATAATTAAGTGCTATTCAAATAGATTTATGTCCGACCAAGAGGCTTGGCAAGAATTATGCAGCTTATACATGGCTGAGAGTGAGTATGTAAAAGCTGCCTTTTGTATGGAAGAAGTCTTATTGCATAATCCACACAGCCACTTGATCCATCAGCGATTAGCTGAAATTCGTTACACAATGGTAAGTTGAATTAAACACAAGACTATATTGGCATTTTTAGAGGCAATGACAAAAACATTATGAAATGTAACTATTAAAGTCCGAACGTAATTTCGATTTTGAAACCCGACCTGCGGTCAATTTTAAAGTTCGGCCGAACTCGTGCTTAGTTCGGGATCCAAAGTTCAGCGAACCCGAACTTTTTGTTATTAAATATTTAATCAGAAATACATTTTTGGAATTTATTGATAAAAACAAAAAATAACGAATTCATAACATTTAAGAAAAATTTATGCACTTTTAAAAAGTACCATTAAAATATAAAACAAAAAAATTTTTATTTTTTAGTTATTTAGAGAAGAAATGCTCTGTGCTTCTTTTTTTGAGAAATATATAAAGATCGGAAGGAACTACTCTAAAACCCAGATTAAGTATATGTAGTTTGTACTCTAGTATTCAAAATTCATTGTTTTTATATTATAATGGCAAAATAGTTCTATTTTTTGGTGATTTAAAATAAATTAAAATCAAAATTTTGCCGAACATCGAATTATGGCCGAACGTCACTTCTTATCGTACACCGAACCCGTACCTGAACGTTCGGTCGGACTCTAGTAACTATAATAGAAATGGTGAAATCGATTTGTATTCAAGTAACTTTTGAATTTAACATGTGAATTGAATATACATAATTTTGTTTTTCAAAATGGTTGACTGCGAATACTATAAGAACAACATGAATGCAGAAATCTGCAGTCAATAATTTTAAAGAGTAGTAAAAACATCTCAGGATGATTATGTTAATAATCTAACATTACAATTTTAGCTACAAGTCAGTGCTGTGGCTTACATTCACGTACTGTTCATGTTGTTTGCAATAATTTTATCCTTCAGTCCGAAAGATAGATATCAAAAGCTTTTTATAGCAACAAGATTATTTTCATTGTATAGTTTGTCGAGTATAAACCATCAAAATAATCAAATAAATGTATATATAGAGAGTTGTAGATGACAACGACTGAACAGAGGAGACTGAAGTTCGGTTTTTGTTTAACAAAATCTATATCTTCTATAAATTGAAGATATATTTTATTATGTGATTTGTATACAATATGAATTATGAATTATAATGGATATTGTTATTTTGTTGTGTGTTTTGTCTATAAATAATACATGGATAATGTATATTAACAACTTCAGTTCAGGTACGCTATGTTTTTTTGTTTGTATTTTTCATGTTAGGGGACCGATTGAAACAAATGTACACATTTTTTAAACGCAAAATAATTCTTTATTTAAACAACAAATATAAAGTTTAATTCAATAATTTAACTGAATATTTAAACAAAATAAGAACTTAAAAAATAGTGACCAGTATAGTGTCGTATTACGATAAAAGTTGGGATCAATATTGAGTGACATCACCTTTGGCATTGATAAAGGAAACTTGACCTTACATTTGAGGCAATCTCTATAATAAACTTCATTTTTCCTTCTTATTACTTTACTGCGGGTAACTCCTATTGTCATCTCAAATTTAGACTCGACGCTATAAATTAAGGATTTCCATTGCCTGCGAGTCCAGGCTTGCCGCTCTCTTGCCCATAATAGCCGCTTTTTCTTTTGTGTTGCAGTTGATGAGAAGAAAAAAGAACACACATGGTTTATTTTGCTCTATACACATTTGTATCCACAACACCTGAATATAAAGAGTTTTTCGAAGTAAACATTTAGCAGCAAAACCAATCTTTAAAAAAATACATAAACTTAGGACGTCTTTGGAGAAGGCATAAAATAAACAGAAACACTGATCAGAAATTGAATTGAATGAGATATAAGATATTCCGTAATACGTTACCGATGAAAACAAAAATGAATTAATCCATTTTTTACTGATAATGAAGATTGAGAAAGTCATTTCCGTCTGTTACTAGTCTGATATAAATATACTAATGTACATTATAAAGATACTAATATATATTTTTTAAATCGAATATATGGGAGCGTCGAAACAAAAGTAAATTAATTTCTAAACGAATTCGTCGTTGTTTCCAAACGGATTTATTTTTATTATATCAGTCTAGATTATATTTCATCACCTTTTTACTTACAAACAGGGTTTGTATACAAATCAGCTTAAAACAGCCGTAAATTATGTGTCCGTTAAGTACTGACGACACAATTATTTTTAAAGTTTTTTTTTAACAAAATTACAAGTTAATAAAATTTGATTAAAAAATTAAAATATTGCTTGCATTGTTATTATAAAGACAAGCGCCTTAGGACAGCGTTCAATCTGTTATTCAAGGAATTATTGTTTCGACGTCCAGAACGAATTGTTTTTAATTTCGTACTTTTTGTACATTCCATAACTTTGAGGGGACTTCATCTTAATCACTGGTTTAAACTCTGGTTTGAACTCAAATAGCGAATAAATGTTATTTTTATTGTAAAGCTTTATTTCTAAAACTTTAATAAAAGTAAGAAAGAAATTTACCACTTGAAAAGTGGTTTACTCACGTTAACACTTATTACCATTTCCAATTATTTTCTGCAGTAAATTTTGAAATATTTTCAATTATTCGATAGAAATTTACTTGTTTGTAGTTTGTCTTTTTGGAAATATATTTGAATTTAAAAGAAACGCTGCAAAAGAAGGCGAGTTCGAGAATAAATAAATGGTTCATTTGAATAAAATAACTAAAATTAAACACCGATATCGACTTTTGTAATTATACAAAATGTTATAAAACAACTTCTACTTTTAAAGAAGTATATTTTATTTATATAAACATACATAGATTCTAATTATTGGTTATTTATGCTCTATTTTAGGGTGGCATGGAAAATATTGAAGTTGCCCGTACGTACTATTCACAAGCTTTGAAACTTAATCCAAATAATTTACGAGCACTTTATGGTTTATATTTGGTAAGGTTATCATTTTAAATTTGCATGAATTGATGTTCTATAATCAAATAACTAAACTTTTTCTATTTGACAGTGTTGCAGTAGTATAGCTAATTCGAGGGCTTTAGGATCTAAACGTAAGGATGCTATGAAAATGGCTCAATGGGCACTGGAACAGGCCAATTTTCGTACATTAAAATTGTCAAAGATTGAAAATAGTGATAAACTTATTTTATCGCTTGAGAACGCATTTGGAAATTTGGAAATAAAATCCAATTGACAAGGACAATGACTTCCAGCAAAAGCATTTATTTTATAAACGGCTATTAAGTCAATGAATGTCATAACGTTAACCTGTACGTTTGTGTGTGGTCTGGAAGCATCCAGGAGTTCATTTTAAACATACATTTACAAATATATATAAGAATATATGTGTAGCTTAATTTAAGTAAATATTTCGGAAGAGCCAAATGTTATGTTATCAAATAAACTAATCAATTTAAGAATTCAGCATTAATCGATTAATCTAATAGGTATTTAAATTCATCCATATTCGCTAACTTGGAACAACAAATTTGTTCAAAGTAAAAAAAGTCTTAATTTATTGATTTGAATCAGTTAAACAATTCTAAAAAACGGTCTCCGATAACGCTTAGGGAGAATTATAACTTTTGAAACAACCTTTCGCAATCAACTGACCCGTCGACACTTCAAGGGGGAAAACACTCCACCTCTAATTACCCCAAAATAATCTTATTTCTTCAGTAGTATTCCACACTAGTCTAACAGAATACAAATAAATTCTACACAATACCAATAAAAAAATGTATTAAAAGTGCAATTGATGTGACCACGTGATATGATAACGTTTTCTTCTGAATTTAAGGTCGAATCCTGCTCTTACAATTCGGTTTAAAATAAATAAAGTATTTGTATGTGTTCTGTATTGTAGTTTGCAAATTAAAAACTGAGAAACACCAAATTTTTGTGTTGAAGGAACAGTATGCAATACTGTAATATTTTATTTTTATAGCAGTGCAGATTTGGTTTTATTTATTGAACTAGCTAACACCCGGTGTGCTTCGCTACACCCCACCGAAATTAAATACATAATAATTAAAAAATTTATTTAATAATTAAATTATGCAATGTTTCTTAAAGGTTTATTCTAATTTCATTTGATGACAGTATATTTCATTTAAATGCTAAAATAATACATTAATGAGCTATTTATTTCCTACTTGCTAAAATTTAAAATATACTTCTTAAATAAATAATTCTTATGTTAATGCCGTGGGATACACCATTATTTTTGTTTTTCCTGCTGGTGCATGTATATATAAATCTGGGGGTTTTCCTAATCGCGAACATGCGATGTTAAGCTGTCCATGTGAGAAACATGGATTTTCTTTATTAAGTCCACAAAGCTGAAAGAACTGACTTTGAGATTTATTAATCATCATTTCAAATACTAGGCGAATAGGAAATTGCAGGCGCTTGAAATCGAATGTCACCTCCGACGTGGTCATTGCAATACGTGGCAGCAATAAATCACTTCCCTTAAACTTTCCAGTTATAAGGGTCGGCTAGATAAGATTGTTCATAATTTTTTTCCTGTTAGTCGATTGCCATTACAAACTCGTGGATGAAATTAAGGCCAATATTTTTGGATGCCAGAACGCACGTTCACATAATCATTGCATATTTTTAAAATTTTGCACGATATTGGGAAATACATAATTTATTAATTTTTCTTACCGGAGTGTCCTGGTAATCTGGTGGGTAGTGTGCTATACTATTAGAGTGAGAGTCGTGGTTTTGATTGCCACCAGAGGCTCTGGCTTGTGACTCTACACCGAGCACATAGTCTAAGTTACTCAGCTCGTGTATAAATTAGAATATAATTTGTAATTGTATTGTAATTAATAAAATAAATAAAATTCTTCTTTTAAATTGTGTCAAGTCCATTGTGTGAAGTCCATTGGACTTCTACCATTACCAAAATCAAGCAATTGTTTAGAAAAAAAGTTGAAGCTGAACACACATATTAGTAGTTAATTTTAGAGTGTGAACATGTTTTGTCCAAAATATTTATATTGAAACAAATGTTACTTGTAAAATATTTTTTCCAGTTATGCAGATTTTAGTATTTACTTTATATGGAAGGTGCAATGCCCCCTAATGATATATCGCCCATTTTTGTCAATAAAACCATATTGAACCTAAAGTTATTCGTACAAAATTTGAGTAGTTTAACTGTCACGCTCACTTTTGCTATATCGCCTATTTTTGTCCAAAATATTTATATTTAAACTAAAGTTACTTGTACAAAAATTGGCGACTCTAGCTGTTACAGTTTTTCAGATATACAGATTTTCGTATTTACTTAATAAGGGAGGTGCCATACCCACTATTGCTAGTTCGCTCATTTTTGTCCAAAATATTCAAATATTCATTTTTGTAAAATATTTAAGGTATATTTTTGTCATAGTTTTTCCAATACCCATTTTGTTATTAGCTTAGGTAATTAGTAAATGTGGGCGTAGCACCTCGCTCATTTGAAATTTCAACATAAAACGTAGACTATAACTCCTTCCAGACATACAGGAAGGTACTCTGAACATTTCAAGAAAATCGGTTCAGCCGTTTAGTCGTCTGTAAAGTTCAAACATACAAACAAACACACATTCATTTTTATATATATAGATTACCCATTTACGAGCAAATATAATTTAAACAAAAAATTTGTTTTTATAGGCTTATTAAAAAAATAAGGAGTTATATTGAAGAAATCTAACGTGAGCAACATGTAGATTTTCCACGGCGACAGTTTTAAGTTGATGGAAAATATTAAAAAAAACAAATTTCGGAGAGCGAAGTAAGTTATCGTTTAATTCTTCGCTCCACAAAACTTAGTCCCACTGCTCTTTTGCCCAATACAGATACCGTCTAGCAAATTCAAGCCGTTTCTTCTTATTAACTGGCTTCTTGGTTGGCCTTCTGGCTAATAAATTTGCCTGTCCTAATCGGTTTCTGACTATTACAGTTTTCCCAGGGTCAACTTTTACCATTTTACGGTCTTGGCAGGCAGTAGATTTACGAGGTCTATCACTTCCTCTTTCTTTCCACGTTATTTGTTTGACGATATCGCAATAAAACCCGACAAATCGTTGATTCATTCATTGATTTGCCTTCTTCCAAAGCCCTTATAATGGCAAATTAACTATATGGTGGCAGGTGTTTCTATTTTAAAATTCTAAAATTCACAATTTACAAGTTTTTCCTCAAAAAATTTATTTTAATTATGTACTCTAGTCGACCTCTTCTTACATTTAACATATTGCGTAGTATTTTTTGCTCCCTAAATTTGTTCGCTTGTTTTATAAATCTAAAAAAATTAAGTGGAAAGAGAAGCAAGTAACGCTTAGTGATGCTTTTTATTAAAATTTAAAAGTCAGCGAAAAAAAAAAAAACTAAAGGGGAGTGGAACTGGATAGCTAGACATTCATGCACACAATTTAAGAAAACTAAAAATTAGTGGTACAGAAATGAATTTAAAGCCATCGGATGCAATGAAAATAATAATGAAGGCATAAATTAAGAGGTTAGAAAAATAAATATAAATTTGAAATATACACATGAAGTATTTTAAGTAAGAGGATATAAAATCGGACTTAACATATTAATATTTTGGTAGCTTTACTTGACTCTATTTTGGTGGTCAAATATTTCTTCAAGTGAGCCATCCATTTTCGAAATCGGACAACGAATTAGAATATGAGATACAATCAGCGTTACCGTTGAGCGACTAAAGTCGCAATTTGACACTTTTTCGGCGACCCCGCCACTTTTTGTGCCCCCTTACTAAAATGAACTAAATCTTACACTTTTCAAGATTTTTGAGCCTTTTTTAGAAAAAGTATTTTTCTTTTATTTACATTAATAAGCCTGCAAATTTTTGACAGATCAAACCATATAATTAAAACAACAGGCAAATTTTGACAGCCCAAACCAAATAACAAAAACAAATTTATTAATTTACTTTGAGCACTTGCTTGTTTGTATTTTGTAAACAGCACAAAAATTACAAAATATTGAAAACTATAGACTAGACTATATAACTGGACTATAGACTAGACTATAGAGACTATAGACTAGACTAAAGACTGGACTATAGACTAGACTATAGACTGGCACTATAGGACTAGGACTATAGACTGGACTATAGACTAAGACTATAGATGCCTATAGAATAGACTATAGACTAGACTATAGACTAGACATAGACTGGACTATTAGACTAGGACTATAGATGGACTATAGACTAGACTTTAGACTGGACTATAGACTAGACTATAGACTGGACTATAGACTAGACTATAGACTGGACTATAGACTAGACTATAGACTAGACTATAGACTGGACTATAGACTAGACTATAGACTGGACTATAGACTGGACTATAGACTAGACTATAGACTGGACTATAGACTAGACTATAGACTAGACTATAGACTGGACTATAGACTAGACTATAGATTGGACTATAGACTGGACTACACACTGGACTACACACTGGACTATAGACTAGACTATAGAATGGACTACACACTGGACTATAGACTGGACTATAGACTAGACTATAGACTAGACTATAGACTGGACTATAGACTAGACTATAGACTAGACTATAGACTGGACTATAGACTAGACTATAGACTAGACTATAGACTAGACTATAGACTAGACTATAGACTAGACTATAGACTAGACTAGACTAGACTGGACTATAGACTAGACTATAGACTAGACTATAGACTGGACTATAGACTAGAATATAGACTAGACTATAAACTGGACTATAGACTGGACTATAGACTGGACTATAAACTAGACTATAGACTGACTATAGACTAGACTATAGACTGACTATAGACTAGACTATAGACTGACTATAGACTAGACTATAGACTAGACTATAGACTGGACTATAGACTAGAATATAGACTAGACTATAGACTAGACTATAAACTGGACTATAGACTAGACTATAGACTAGACTATAGACTGGACTATAGACTGACTATAGACTAGACTATAGACTGACTATAGACTAGACTATAGACTGGACTACAGACTGGACTATAGACTGGACTATAGACTAGACTATAGACTAGACTATAGACTGGACTATAGACGGACTATAGACTGGACTATAGACTGGACTATAGACTGGACTATAGACTAGACTATAGACTGGACTATAGACTAGACTATAGACTGGACTATAGACTAGACTATAGACTGGACTATAGACTAGACTATAGACTAGACTATAGACTGGACTATAGACTGGACTATAGACTGGACTACAGACTGGACTATAGACTAGACTATAGACTGGACTATAGACTAGACTATAGACTGGACTATAGACTAGAATATAGACTAGACTAAAGACTGGACTATAGACTAGACTATAGACTGACTATAGACTGGACTATAGACTAGACTGGACTATAGACTAGACTATAGACTGGACTATAGACTAGACTATAGACTGGACTATAGACTAGACTATAGACTAGACTATAGACTGGACTACAGACTGGACTACAGACTGGACTATAGACTAGACTATAGACTAGACTATAGACTGGACTATGGACTAGACTATAGACTTGACTATAGACTGGACTATAGACTAGACTATAGACTTGACTATAGACTGGACTATAGACTAGACTATAGACTGACTATAGACTGGACTATAGACTGGACTATAGACTGGACTATAGACTGGACTATAGACTGAACTATAGATTAGACTATAGACTGGACTATAGACTACACTATAGAGTAGACTATAGACTGGACTATAGACTGGACTCTGTAAATTAATAAAAAACTCAAAAACAAAAAAGTTTGTTAAATACTTTAAAGCGTCTTTCAAAGACCTTTCATGCGATACCAAATTTTCGTATATTTTCTTTGTAAGATATATGAAAACATCATGAAATATTCAAAAAGGATCTCATCATTGTTTTTTCGATTACTCTAAAATATAATTTAGTTTTGGAATTATAATTGTATAACTAATAGTAATAACTTTAAATGTTAGGTTTTTGTTAAAAAACAAAAGAGGGGAGCCATCATTTAGTCACGAACGTCTTGTGGAATGCGAAGAGGAAATTATTTCATCATCGGATGAATCAGTTCCTATGAAGCGTAATTATTTGAAATGTATGTACTTTATTAACTTCATGTCTTTTAATTTATTACAAAATTAGTAATTTTGAATTGTTTTTTTATTAACATATATTATATTTTTTGATATATGTTTTTTTTAATTTGTTACAAATTATTCAATTTTGTATAACTTTGTATTTATTTTTAATGAACTGTTTTTTTGTTATAATAATAGTTTCGTTTTGTATTATTATATAGTGGATTAGCAAAAACAAGTTTTATTTAATGGAATTTAAATAAATTTAAAAATGAATTTTTATTTTTTAAATTTAAATGTCCTATCGTTCATACATTTGTATGAAATTACATTTTAAAGCTAGAAATAAAACAGACCAACAATTTTAAAAAAATTAAAACTTTTGTTTAAGCTTATTAATTTTTGGCTAAAAATTTGTTTCTATTATAAAAAATTGGAAAAATTATTAAAAAATGAACTTATTATACATATGTTTGTTAATGTATATTACAAAATTCAATAATAATTTATATTTTTTTCTGTATTAGTTCATTTTCTTTTCTTTGAAAAATGTTGCCGCTTTTTACTGTCAAAATACCCTTTTTGTGCGACTTTTCTTTCAAAAATCCCCTTTTTGTGCGACTTCTTTTTAGCTCCTGACATTATCATTTCCGGGACCCATAATAATATTTGCCTTCTTCCTTCCACGATGAAGTATTATTAAAACTCTAATTGCACATAGGCTATCGAAGCAGATTAATGGTTCCCCCATTTCGACAGAACAGGGAAATTTCTCTTATAACACAATTTTTGCAATAAAAATACCCGAGGAACATGCAAGCCTAATACCCATCCAAAGCATCTGGTCTGCAAAATTTTAGCATACCTAATGCGGCATCCCATACTGCCCGCATCTCAAAGTTATCACAATTTGTGGGGTAATTTGCTCTGTTTGTTGTTTCTACTATACTTCTCACGTTCCTTGCCCATATTTGGATCGAAGACAGTGTGTGGCTATAGAATACAATTATCTGCTGCGGAATCATTTCTTAGTGAACTTGAGTATAGCTTAGGGATCATCAATGAATCGTTTCATAAGTACTCAGGCAATTTTGAATATGAGTGACTTAACTGTATTGAAATTGAACTATGTACTCTGATACATTCGTACTCACTACAACATTGATCTGATTGGGATTAAGGGATAAAATTTATTCAAGTATCACATTGGATCATAAAGCTTCCGAGTAAAATTGCGGATTTTTTTTACAGTGGGGGTTAATTTAGAGTTTAAAATGTTTACTGAAGATTAAGTGGCTGTCGTATGAATAATGTTATTGACTTCCTTAGTCATTATGGTTTCACCCCGAAATGTTATTATACTTGCTAAGTTACTGACAAAGGAGGCTATACAAAACGCTGAGCTTATAAAAGATCTTAAATTTATGAAAGAAAAGAAATTTAAAAAACCATTCCAATGGTTAATTACACATGTTGGCTTATTTTTTAATAACGGTAAATATTATAACAAACATTTTATTTGATAACTGTAAACAGGAGTACAATAAGCAGATATCAGAATGTTCAAAACTTCGGTTATAATGTATTCTAATGCCTTTTAGCTCCTGACATTATCATTTCCGGGACCCATAATAATATTTGCCTTCTTCCTTCCACGATGAAGTATTATTAAAACTCTAATTGCACATAGGCTATCGAAGCAGATTAATGGTTCCCCCATTTCTACAGACAGGGAAATTTCTCTTATAACACAATTTTTGCAATAAAAATACCCGAGTAACATGCAAGCCTAATACCCATCCAAGCATCTGGTCTGCAAAATTTTAGCATACCGAATGCGGCATCCCATACTGCGCATCTCAAAGTTTATCACAATTTGTGGGGTAATTTGCTCTGTTTGTTGTTTCTACTATACTTCTCACGTTCTTGCCCATATTTGGATCTGAAGACAGTGTGTGGCTATAGAATACAATGATCTGCGAATCATTTCTTAGTGAACTTTGAAGTATACTTAGGATCAGCAATGAATCGTTTTTTCGCTACTCATAAGTACTCAGGCAATTTTGAATATGAGTGACTTAACTGTATTGAAATTGAACTATGTACTCTGATACATTCGTACTCACTACAACATTGATCTGATTGGGATTAAGGGATAAAATTTATTCAAGTATCACATTGGATCATAAAGCTTCCGAGTAAAATTGCGGATTTTTTTTACAGTGGGGGTTAATTTAGAGTTTAAAATGTTTACTGAAGATTAAGTGGCTGTCGTATGAATAATGTTATTGACTTCCTTAGTCATTATGGTTTCACCCCGAAATGTTATTATACTTGCTAAGTTACTGACAAAGGAGGCTATACAAAACGCTGAGCTTATAAAAGATCTTAAATTTATGAAAGAAAAGAAATTTAAAAAACCATTCCAATGGTTAATTACACATGTTGGCTTATTTTTTAATAACGGTAAATATTATAACAAACATTTTATTTGATAACTGTAAACAGGAGTACAATAAGCAGATATCAGAATGTTCAAAACTATAGTATTGTTGTTGTACGTATATTTTTTGAAACTAGCTAAACATTGAGGTGGTTGTTTTAAGTGACTGTATGTAATTACTCGAATATTAGCAATATCCATTATAATAAATAATAATACATAAAATAAAAATATAATTAATAAAAAGTCAGTTAAAGAAAATTTGTTACAAAAGATTTATTAGCGTTACAGTTATTTAGTACATCGACATATACTTGTTTTTACAATGTATTATAAACATGTACTCATTAATAATTCGCAGTAGCATTATACAGAATTTTCAGAAAGCGTAATACCGATAATTATAAATAAAAAGGAATAATGAAAATCAAAAGAGTAAAAAGGAAGACCACCATATCAACAAGTTAATATTAATTCTTGTTACAGATTATAACTTGAGGTTTACAATACAAGTAACAATTAGGCCGTATAACTTCGTATACAACTTTAACATTCCACAATCCAAAGCATGATAACAAATGGTTGTGTCAATGATAGATGAAGATTAATTAGTGGACGAGCTTGGGTACGATTTTTTACGCCGTTTCAAAAGAAACAGATCTTTAAAGCTAAGGTTAGGTGAGATTTTCCGATTGCCACTAGTATTGGACTGTTGGTCATGGGAGGGAGGAATATTCTGAGTCGAAGTGGATGCTGTTGAAAGCGGAACTGACGTTCTATTCGTTGAACACTCAGATAATCTTAACACACTATCACGATGAAGACCATCCAAGTATTGTAAATGGGGTAGCATTTGTAATACATATTTTCTATAATCAACAATAGTATTACCGTGGGTTGCGCTATTTAACATATCCAACTTGCAAAAGTTTAAACGTTCTTTAATCCCTGGATTGCCCATTATTGATAAATATTCTAAGCTGGGACATTGGATCCGGATGCGGTGAATCCAATCAACTGTATTCCTTATATCGCAGTTATTAATCCTAAAGATAAAATATATTATAATCATATAATTTGTGCTTAATATGCATTCTTAATATTTACCACAATATTTTCAAATTTGGCAAAAAGGGTAAAGTTTTTACATCCAAGCCTGTGTTACGATCTAATATCAAAGTATGCAACTCTTCAAAGAACGTTAAAAACGAAAGACTCTGAAAGTTATTATAACTTAGATCTAGAAACTTTGTGTGAATTGCAAATTTTTCTGCTATTCTTTTAGGTATTGTTTTAAGATTCTCATACGCCAGCGATATTCTTCCGTTTTCTTCTAAGATGTTTTCACCTAAGGAATCTTCACTTGTATAACTGTTGTTGGAAATATTGCCACTCACTGAGTACTGATTTGTCGATATCATTTTGGGACAATTCCCGGTGTAAATGTCACCACTGACGTATTCTGTCCCAAAACAAACGTCACCAAAACAATAATCCTCAACAGGCAGCGTATCGTATGATTGGAAATTGGCACAGTTTTTTAAAATTTCGTATAGAGTACTGAAATGAAAAAAGAGTGAAAATTATAAGACATAAATTTTCCACAAGGCGGATAAAGTTACATAGGTTGTGTTATGTTAGGTTAGCTAAGGTGAAAGACGAATAAGTAGAAGCAAACTTGAGGTCAACCTTTTTATACGCATTTTGATACCATAATCGATATTCAACACATAGGTCCTGCAGAAGTCGCTTGATTGAAAAACCCATAAGTGCACATTACCTTTTGGATTATGATAACGCATAAAATAAATTAAGACTCTAAAGTAGATAGAAAGAAAGGATAAACAGTACAGCAAAAAGATATTGTTTTCCAATAAGAATTGTCACAAATAATTGATTTATTATAGCAATTAGAGACGCATTGCGATTAGCAGAAGAAAAAATTAAAACGTTTACCTATAAAGGCCTACCTAGTAATTTAATGTTATTCATCTTAATAAGTAACGTTAGTACATACAGTGGGTGACAAAACAATTTAAACTTTTTCAAAAATGTATTTATTTGTTCTAATCAGACAAAATTGAAAATTAGAAAGAAAACAATTGGAATTCATTAGCGCGTATAAAAAAATAAAAATGCTATATTATTGAAATGTTGAAGCCTTCTCCAAAATGATGAGTGTTTATAGTTCTTGACTAAAGAAATGTTCTAATAAATTTTGAAAGTACTGATTTGTTAAGTCCATATTTATCACATATTGGTTCTTTTTTGCTGAATTTCAGCATCGAAATCGTTTTTTATTAACAAACAGCACAAATGTTTTATGAATTTCTTAAAAATATTTTTAACTTTTAGTGCAATTTTGAAAAAGTTTCCATTGTTTTGTCACCCACTTTATGTATATTGCATTAACTTTTGAATCATGTTTATTAATTTTGGAATCGATAGTAGAATTAAAACGAAAGAAATTATATATTTATGATCGATATTTGTTTCTTTATTTAAATAACAAAAAAAGACAGTTCAACTGATAACAATGCGCTATCAATTTTATTCATTATCATTGTGCTCAACGTGCACTTTTTATTGCAATTATTGGTTACTACTCACAGATTCACGACTCATCATAGAGTGACTATTCTTGACTGGCTGGCAGTATCGGTCATCACTCTATTTATACTGCTTTGTATTGTGTCTGGCAACTTCACAATCTTTCTGTTGAATTATTGATTTTATTTTCGATCTTTGTTTTGTTCTCGCGTAGCAATATTTCAATATAAAAAAACTGTTAGATTTATCCTTTAATCAAATTACACAATTTTAAAAGATTGTTTAATACCATAGTTTAACCCCGATATTCCCATTGCTTGATCATGATCATTTTAAATATATTTTTATATTATTTTGGAAGCAAATGAAAAATAAAAACAATGAATTTATATATTTTTAAAGACGTTTGGAAAAAAGTGGTTTTTAAACGACATTGGGTAAATGACTTATTGTGTGTGATACGACACAAAACATTTTACATGTAATCCTTTGTCTCATTTTCGACATCTAGATAAGGTTTCTAGACGGTAGGCTCCATATCTTGTTTGCTTTTCCTGTGAAATTACTACCTACCGTACAAACGTGGCCCCATATTGAGTCATTATGAGAATATCACTATCGTTGTATATAATATTCAATAATTCAATAACTAAATAAAGCGATCACATAATTTCCCACGAGGTATTGAGTACAGAGTAAATCAACAAAAAAACGGTACTTTGGTAAACGTTTACTTGTTGGAAAACTTTTTCATGGCAGGTTTATTTACTCTCAGAGTTTTTACCAGAAAACTGCTAAGACGAAATCGCCGAAGAAATATTTTTTTTCATATTTCGTTTTTGATGCCTGACCGAATCCGGGCTTTAATAATTAAATAAGCCAACAAACTATGTTACAGTTAAACTACATAAAAGTAACCGTAGAGGTGGAGATGAGGGCTTACTGCTAGCAACTGAAACTTTATGTTTGTGGAAATAATAATGGATAAATTTCATTATATATTTACAAATTTAACAAAAATTTTAAGATGAGCGCAATAAATTCGGCCTAACTATACCTTCTTGTAAATTATAAACCGAATTTCAAATAAATCATACTATCAGATGCATTTATTTATGTACATTTTACAAAAAAAAAAACTAATATAATTAAATTTTCATTCTATGCACTGAATATATTTAAAAGGGAATTCTCCTGATTTTGTTTATAAACAACAGAAGTAATGTAAATCGAATGACGGCACAAATCGAAGTTGAAGAGAACAACATTTTTTTGACGACGTTAATCTGAACAACGTAAATCAAGACAACGTAAGTCGAGGGAATACTGTACAAGATAGTACAGAAAACACAAATTTGGCTGCACAATGTCCAGAAATCACACAAAATCTTGTTAATTCTATGAAAAATTAAGCTTTTGCCACCAAAGAACGTAGGTAGTATCCGTTATTAAAATGTACTGTGCTATTTATACTTCGAGTTACCGTTTTCAATAGGTTTGTGAGTTTTTTTTATATAAAAAATAAAGTTTTTGAACAACAATTAAACACTAAAGTCTCTGAAAAAAAATTCACTTTATCTGTTAATGTAATAACAAGAATTAAAATTATACAACCTATAAAAGCTAAGGAAATTTGTCTTCAATGAAAGTATCCATGTAATGTGTAGTAATACTAAGTAAAAGTCGTCTTGAGTGTTAAAAGGTAAGCAACAATTTGTTAATTAATTTGCAATTTGCCAATTTTATTTTATTTGATTTTATATTGTCATACTGGTTGGTATCTTTTAGTTTTTAAGTGATAAGTTCCTTGTCAACATTGTTTTTCAATAAATTATTTAATGAAGGTATTAATTTATTTGCGATTAAAAACTGTTGAGCTGTTTTATTTTCTTAAGAGAATATAAAGAGGATATGAGAAGATTTGTTTTCTCTGACAGTATATAATAAAAATAAATGAGTAAATAAAAAACAAGTAAAATACTGTAACTATCGAAAAATTTAAAGAACAGATTATTGTGGTATTCAATTGTGTAAATCGAATCTTACCTGCTGTCATCAATGTCTGTTATTTCGCCTGAATTCGACATATTTCTTAAGTTTAATTTCAAAACAGCACAGAGATACACAATGTTTATTTTTTTTATTTTCTATTCTGATTTCTTATTTATCTTGATATTATTTAATACGTACACTAGCACGCATGTATTTATTAAATATTTTTTTATACATTTTTTTTAATTTTAAGTGTCACACTTTTTGTTATATATGTATGTACAGTAAGTGTATATGCACATATGTATGATATTAAATACATTTATTCTGTAAGCGAACGGAGTGAAGTGCGATGTAAATGCTACATGCATTAATTTAGTTATTTAACTGAAAATAAATCATAATTGTTTCGGAATAAATATTCAAGCTGAGAGTAGTTTTTCATTTAAGAACATTATTTGCATTTGCGGTCTTATCACTATTCACTTTGACTCCTATATACATACATACATAGTATCTCTATATGTGTAAATAAACACATACATATATGCCTTTTCTTTTGTCAGTAAATAAGAACGAGTGTTCTTTTATTGGATTCTTATGGTAGATATGTATGTATGTATGAATTTTTTGGTTCTCTTGATGTTTTGTCTTGTCTACGTTTTAAAATAGAATTAAAATGACGATACGAATGCACTGATTTTATGTTTGTTAGCACTACACGTACAGAAGCGAATAAAAATGGAAATACATATTCAAGTTTTTGTTGTTTCGAATACAAAATTGAAAGCCAAATAAAGATTAAATTAAATTCCCATGAAATTTTTTGCAGTGTACTTACAATTCGATATTTCCCCATTTTTCAAATCTTTATTTTATTTTTTCAAAAGTGTGATACTACATATCTTTGAAATAGAGATTAAATACATATGATTGGGATATATCAGGGATGGGAAATTGGTCTTAACAAATTGTACTAACGTTCACAAAAAATTGTACTTTTTTCAGACCGATTGTACTAAATTCACGTTTTCCTTTTTTTAAACTTTTTTTTATTATAAATTAATAAAAATATAAATGAGAATTGAATTCATTTTGTGTAGTATTTCAAATTCTTAGCGCAGTTTTGACTTCAGTATAAAAATTAAGGTTCTTAGATACATACACATACATAATTGGCCATTACAAACCTTCAGTCAGGATTACGATCTAGCTTCTCACACCACTTATGCTGTGTGCGTTAATTTTATACATGAGTGGCCGGACCTACAGTTTAAAGTCGACTCCGAACGACAGATTTTTGAGAAGCTTTTCATGGCAATTTTTGCCAGAAATCTACTGAGAGGAAGTCGCTGAAGAAATATTTAAGGTTCTTAGTCTTTGCAAAATCATAGCACCAGTCTCATTTTTGTTCAATTAATTATTTATTTACCAAAAATATTTATACTTAAAACTCAGTAAACCTCCCTTATTAAAGTAAATATTCGGTCCTTGATATTCTTATAAAGATTATTTAATATTTCTTCGTCTATTTTCACCTACTCTTCGATCATTTTTAATTTAAAATTTTCAGCACTGGTAAATTGCCTGTTATTTTGAATATAATCTTCGGACAAGAATGGAGAATTCGTTTGGGGAAACATTTTCAATAATATTCATATCAGGAGAGCAACCTGGCTACAATAAAACCTCAATAGATTGTTTACGGAACCATTCCATCCTCTGTCTGCTGACATGAAGTCTGGCATTGTCCGGTTGTAAAATATATTTTTTCATTGTTTTCTCTCAAGAAGGAGAGCAAACTGCAGCTAAGAACAGTAATGTACTCTTTACTATACATTCGCGTAGATGGAAACTGAAATTCAGGGCAACCACTTAAAGAGATAACCCCCAGCAATAGACTATATCTTCAAAATTCGTATTTCTAAGGTCACGACAGTAGTATCGATAGCCATCTGGTCTATCTAAGTTCCACTTTTTTTCATCAGAGAATATGACCTGAAGACAATTCATTGTTAGTTATTATTGAAATCCTGGTGGTGCTATAATTATGGAAAGCACTTTATAATAGGTAAACTTAACAACTTACTTTAATACTTAACAATAAAGGAATAAAAAAAGTTTATGAGATCTAAATTTTAAATCACTATTTAGAATAAATTCGGTACCAGCAAACTATTTGTTATTTCAAAATTGTAGCAACACTAATTAAATGACTTCAATAAATCCCTTGTTTGGATTAAATTAGAGACAGTCAAAGGGAACAGTCCATTTGTCCCTTTTATTTTTATTAAATTTTTGATATGAAAATATCCTCTCCGCATTTGCAGAAGAATGTGGAACGGATAATATTCCTTTTATAACTCTTGATATGTCAAGTTAGCAACGAGTTGCCATATGCAAATGAAAAGAAAACAAAAAATTATACACTGATGAGACAGAATATTTGAGTGATGTAATAAAGTAGAGAACATTTTTCAATAGTGCTAAATAAGTCATTGAAGTGTTATGGTGTTTTTGACTTCCAAATAGTGCTAAAAAAAGTACAATTGTACCAACTTTTCCATCCCTGGGATATATGTATGTACATACATACATTTTTTTGACAGTTTTTATTGTGCTTGTAAAAATAGCAGAAAAAATGTGTTTTGAGTTATGAGCTCTCAAAGTTTTCAAGCGCCATACGACTACATGTGTATTCAAAGTAGATTTTTCCCTATAACTTCGGAGCGGATGGACGCATCTTAACCTAATTTTGACAGTATTTAAGTAAAAAAAAAGCGTAGAATTTAAAAATGCAAGAACATTAAAAACGTTCTAAGTGTTATAGAATGGAGACGTCTATATTATTTAGAAGATCTTTGTTATTTATCGGAAAACTTGCCAATTTCCTATTGTCGTTATTCATGGAATCGCTTGTCAATTGAAGCCGTCGTTTAACATCCACCAAAAATTTTGAAAATGAAACTTCTTTTGATAAATAAATATAAAATATCACATGACTGTTATACTCTCTAATTAATAACTGCGGTTATTTTTTAAGAATGTCAACATTTATTGTGTACTTTTTGATTAAATGGTCAATATTTAGAAATTAAGGAAAAAAGAATAATTTCCAAGTTTACTTGATGAAAACTTATAATATATGCAAAACTTTGAAGAATATATTTATGAATTAACTTTAAATCCAAATACTGTAATATTATAGGTATCACTTTGTGTAGTATCAGCATAAAAAAAATGCTGACAAGAACTATAATTAGAAGAGCAGTAGTATATGGACAATGAAAAAGATCAGAAAGTTCCGAGCAGGGACTAGTGAGTTTGAAGTTAAATCGGCTGAAAGAACAACGGTTGAAGGCATTAATTACACATAACTGTACCACATAAAATAGCATTTTGCAGACTTTTTGACAGCCATCAACATTTTGAGCTACTATGGAAATCGGATTTAATGTTGCTAATTTTGTTAATTTTATGTGATTTTTGTTACCAAAAACGGTTTATTTTCAGTTTTTAAACTTTAAAAATTATCTTAAAAATAATAAATACTGCACTTGTACATACCTACTGTGCATGTATAAACTTTTCCCGTGTGCGAATCTAATTTTTCTGTTTTATGTAGTTTCAATAATAAATAATTTTCTCGGTATAAAACTTTCTAGAATAAATAAATCGAAAATTGGATTTCAAAAAATATATGTGCCATAATTTTATTATTGTCTTTAAAAAAAAAGAAATATCGCACACCCAGTACAAAAGTGACTAAACTTAAAATTTTCATTTTTCGAGTTTATATTCTTAAACTATGTAGAATACACTTGTTTATTTATAAAAATATCAGTGTATTTTGTTGTTGTCAACTGTTACTAAAAATGGTCCAAAGATTTTGTTTTTAACAATTTTTAATTACTGGGTGTGCGATATGTATATTTAAAAAGTTAAAATTATGTTTCATTTATTTCTTATTCTATCTATTTCTTAAACTATTGAATTACTTTTCTTTCTTCATCGAATTTTTTTAATAAAAGCGTTACAAAATGTTTAGTAAAGCTTAGTAAATTATAAAGTTTTTTCTTCGCTTTATCTTTACAGATACGTAATAATTTATATACTAACTTAGTAATGGAGTATACAGTATTCGCTGTTTAATGATAAAATAAATAATTATTGTTTATCTTCATCACAATGGGAATTTGAAAATGTTTGAAATGTTAAAATAATATCTGATTATAATAAATTCATTCATAATGATGGAATGAACAGAATTATGTTGAAATACATTTGTGTTTCACTGTACTATATGTGAAATTAAATTTCGTTAAAATAAATTGTAAATCCCGAAGCTTTGTTTCTACTTTATATTATTATTTGTATTTTTTTTTTAATTGTTATTATTGTCTTCACCATTGTTTACAAGTTGATAATTATTTTTAATTGTTATCATCATCATACTTTCGAAAGAGAAAAACTCTTGCTTCTAAAGGCAAGATTGTAGAACGAAATAACACAACGGCTTATAAAGAAATATTTTTGAAACGTTTAGAGCTAAATAATATAATAGTTCAGGTGTAAATTTTTATATACCTATGTTTTGCATATTAATTGTATGAAACTGTAACAAAGTAGTGTACGATCAAGAGTTAAATCTAAAAAAAAAGATGCTTGATTATATTTATATGCATACACATATTTATGTATGTGCATATGTACAAGAAATCGTATTGAGTTTAATGCACTTCTTATCAGAACTGCACAATTTAATGCTTTTAATTCTAGAATACATTTATCACGTATTGTTATTGAGTTTTTGTTGCAATACATTATACGATTTAAAATTCGAATTAAAAATTCAAATTTCTGAAAGTTTTCTTTTTTTGTTTTTTTAACACAAGAATTCTCCAAATTCTTTTTATTCTGTAAAACTAAAAAGGGGAATCACCAAATTATATAAGTTATTCCGTATTTGATGTTATTTTTGTCGTATTTATGTATTTTGTGGCTAGTTAAGACGCCTTTTGCACGTTGAAATTTGTTTCGAAACAAATGTGAGAAACTTTTTTGCATTTTCTTTTAAAATTTCTTTCGCTTTTGGACGTAAAAATTTGTTTCAGAAATTTTGTTTTCTTTTATCTCGTCGTTCTGCTGTTTTTGTCAGTTACAACTTTGTTTGGCATTGTGATTTACGTTCAAACATAAGACATGAACATTATATGAATATTATATTTGTTATTACATAATAATATATTATAAATTATATTCTTTTTAATATTTTTTATTTTTTCAACCTTTTTTAATTAATTGTTTGGCACTAAAATTTTTCTTTTGCTAATGTTTTGATTTCAAACACAAAATCAACAAAAACTAATGATATTTTAAATAAGGGAGCTTTATATTAACACCGTTGACTAACTACGAGTTATCTCTTACCCACTTTTTCTCCTAAAAAACATAATTTTTGCCTTTTGATGATATCTACGATCTAAAAATAGTTTTTAGTAATATAATGTAAAAAATCAAATTGCCGTTATTGGCCAGTTTTCTGAAAGTTACCGTGGCAGTCAAGATGTTAACTTCTCTATGCGGAACAAAAAATAAAAGAAAATGTGAAATAAAATACAACTCTGTGTATATACGAATAAAGAACAAAGCAAATTTCTGAGTACATGAAATTCTAAAATCACCCCCGCTCGTTTTTCCCCTCTCTCCTACAAACTCAAGAGTGTTGAAATTTGTTTCGAAACAAATTTCAACGTGCAAAAGGCGTCTTATTTATGAAATCTGACACGTGTGTACACAAAAAAAAAAAAAACGTCCAAAATTGCCCAAAAAAAAAAAAAAGCGGCTATTGCAATACCATGTTTACACGAATGGTTGAATATTTTGGTAGTTTTGCAAACAACGGTAAATCACAATCTTAACACATTTGCGTCGGAAAACGAAATTTATTGTTTTCAAATATTAGACATCCAGAAACGTTTTATCTCTTGTGTTAACTTATAGCCCATTTACACTACAGCGAAATCTAGTAGCTTAGATTTCAAATCTTCCTCAAAATCTAGATCGTTTACACGGGATTTATTTGACAGTAGCATGATTTCATTTTAATAACAAGAATTTAAAAGAAAACAATAATATTTCCAAATTTAGTTTTAGATTTCAGAAAATATTGCAAATTTATTACTACACACAATTGTTAAATAGGATAAGATAAGATATAAGCATATGCAATATAGGTAATAATAAAAATATTAATCCACAGGTTCGTCACGAATCATTCTGGGAAGAAGATGTTCCTTATTTGGTTTGTTGTTAGTTATGAAGTTGTCAAGACGCGCAAATTTGTTACTAAGCTCGCAAGACATGCGGAAATTGATTCTGTTGCATTGGGCAATTTCAGCCAAAATACCATTTGCGTAAGTTTTTTTACATACGCTTTGTGAAAAGACCTACAAAAATTATGTTTTAAATTTTAATAGCATTCACTAAAATAATAATTGAACAAAAGTTGACAATTTAAAAAATAAATGAGGAATTAAAACTGTTTGGGCAATTTTGATATTTTAATACAGGATAAGGGTTAATTTATTTGTTTTTATTTTGAATTTAAATGTCATTTTTTTTCCTGCACAGCGTTGTTTTTTAAGTACTATATGGCAAAACACATTGTTGCATTCCAATTTTTACTAGATTTTGCCGAAATCTACTAAATAAGTAGATTTTGTTTTGTATGGGAAATCTATTTAAAATCAACTAGATTTGGCTCGAAATCTCATAAGTACTAGATTTCGCTGTAGTGTAAATGGGCTATTAGTTAATAATTTAATTTAATACATGGATATATCCGAATCGGTAACAGCCTAAGTCGATGTACATAAGTCAATTTGAGTTATGTGTGCTATCATATTGTTACGTCTTGGCATTTTTAAAAACGTTTAGTTTGAATTAAATTGTTCATTGTTTGCATTTTTATATTACACTGTGTCCAACTTGATGTATACAACAATCATTTGTTTTTTCCCAAGTTTTTTGAGACGTGAAAAAGTTTTCATTAAATTTGTTTTCTAACAAACCAAGTTTTTTCAAAAATTTCAGTTTTCAAGATTTTATAATAAACTCAATAATAATAACATGAAATATTTAAGTTTTTATAAACAATATGTATTTTATTAGTTCCGGCTCGGCTATGAAACAACAATAGAGGGACCGGTATCTTTTAAAATGTTGGTGCATTTGCATTTATTTTTCTCAGAACTAAAAAGTTTTGTTAAACCCACTTTTTATCGGGATTTAATGCTGATTGTTTCTATATTTCATTGACATTATTTTTTACATAAGTGAATTCAAAAAAATTTTCGTTATTATTTACCTGTGTTTATATCATTTCTGATTTCAGTGAAAAAGTGGACAAAGAAGAAGAAGTTACTTGTGGTAAAACAGTGGAGAAATAGCGGACACAAAAAAGACTAACGGTCAGGAGGGTAAAATAGTGGAATATCCACTGAAATAGTGGACGGATGGTCACCGTAATTATCCTCATTCTACTCATATTCAAAGTCTGAAGTACTGATAGTACTCATACTTAACAATACGCATGATGCTGTTGATTTCGACTCTCTTTTGCTCAGTATTTACAAGAATCGCAAAATAAATATGATTCGCGTACGAAAACTACAAACTCCCATGAAGTTTATGTGTATGCCTTGCTTGCTGTCTTTGTCTTTTCTTTTTTCTTTGTTTGCACATGCCAAACAACCAAGACTGTAAATTTTGATGAATGATTCGAATCACTCGAATCATTTATAAGTATAAGTATTTTTCTAAATTTATGAATCTGAGTGAGTAGGACTATCAATCAAACTTATTTCGAATGTTATGAGTTTGATGTCAATGATTTGATGAGTATTAGATTGCAATGTTGTATCGAATACGAATGAATCAGAGTACATACATAGTTGAATTTCATTACTGTCGAGTTACTCATACTCAAAATCGCATGAGTACTTATGAGTAGCGAATTCATTGCTGATCCCTGGTCCACATATGACGGTTCGAGAGCAAGAGAACATTGTAAGATAAACTAATTAAATGAAAAGTCATCCGACTTCGTTTAGATACGTATAAATGAATGGCACAGACGCCCGAGAGCTCATGTTGCTACGCAGATGACTCTAAATATGGAGATAGGATGGAACTGGACCTATATATTGAAGAACCGGAAACCAAATAAATCAAATGCAATAAAAAAAAAAAAAAAAAAAATCACATCAAAAAGTCTTCAAAGCACATTTATGTAACATTAAATGACTTTCTAGTATTTTTATCGGTACGAATAGCAGACATAATGACTTATGTACTTAAGATTTATGCTATTTATGTTCAGATAAGATACAGCGTAGATGTAGAGGCTCATCATCAACTTGTTCTTTTGATGGCCCGGACAATTATCAGAATAAAAAATTAACTCTTAGTCACCCTAAACAGCTATTTTTTCAAAAACCGTTGAACGCACAAACTTGGGTTCACCTCAAACAAAATAATTACATTTACACACATTTTTATATCGTAAATTTCAAAATTTAATACCAATTTATCTCATTTCGAACTTTTTGACCCTAGAGTGCATTTTGTATGCTTTTCCATTATTTCTTAACTTTTCCATTTGTTATCATTTTCCAGTTGTTATCACATTGATTACGCATTGATCCTTTTTAGATTATCGAAGATTCGACATCAGTAATATTTGCATCAATCGTTAATATCAAAGCTTCCTCATCGATTATGTTAGCCTTACAATTTGCGTCGGAGTCACTGTCACTCTTACAGTATCTGGAGGAGTTCATGTCGTATCACAAACATAATTCTGATTTCAATCCATTGCAAAAGCTTGTATGCTGTAAATAAATTATTCTATTAAAAAAAGTATGTCTGATGATCATAAAATATTAAAATACAATAAATTATAAAACTAATGCTGAGATAAGGGAAATAACTCATAGTAAAACGCGATTCCATAAGTTCATTTTAAGGTGACTTTGATTTTTTCAATTTAATAGTGTTTTGGCTTATTAAACATGAGGACTCAGTTGAAACCTCAGGTCAGACATCCTCAACAAAAAGAAATAAAAAAAATATTTCTTCAGAGACTTCTTCTCAACAGGTTCCTAGCAAAAACTCCGAGAGCAAATGAAATTGCAATAAAAAGTTTCTCAATAACCTTTCTTTCTTTTTCCACTGATTATATTGTGCCTGAGGCTATGTTCCTGCCTGGTTTAAGGATACTTATACCGTATAGGGTACAATGGAATTGTGGGGTACTCCAGCGGCAGAGTGGTATGCCCATCTTCACAGATGGGTTTAAGTTAGGTGGATGGACAGGTGCTGGGGTTTTAAGTACGGAATAATGACTGTAGCGATTTTCAGGAGGAGATTTTCGTAATCTTGAAGGCTATTGAAACCATAACTTGTGGCCCACCTTCGGACTTCGAATCTTACATGATCTTCGCTGACAGCCAGGCTGCCCTTAGGGCTATTGTGCCGGTTTGGTGCAATTCACGGCTTGTTCGCGAGTGCAAAGAGTCGTTGAGGACCTTTGGACCATACCGTATCCGTCTATGCTGGGTTACAGATCATAGCGGAACCGGCAGATGCCTAACCTAGCGAGAGGTTCGCTCTCAGGGGGCGATTTGATAGTTGGTCCTGAACACCCTGTCAGCCACCCCTACGGCCTCATCAATGGATGAGTCAGGGAGGAAAAGCAGAGACGTTGGGGGAACGGATCGAGTTGTTCTGTTTCTAGATGTCTATGGCCTGCTGTGGACAGTCGGAGGACAGGGTGGCTGCTGGACTTGGATAACGTTAGCATAAGGTGGTTTGTCATATCCCAGCCGGACTATTGCATTTTGCCATGAGGAGGAGTTGGAGACTAACGAACACCTCCTCTGTAGCTGCCCAGCCCTTGGTAGGTTGAGGACCCATGGCAGAACCTTCTTTGGGAGCTTGAATACAGTATCGAGAGCCAACATCAAGGCTCTCCACAGATTCATTAGTAGCTTGGGCTGGTTGAGAGATGCTAGGGCTTCATTAGTGTAGTCGCGCTCTCCCACCCTTTTGTTGTGTCTGGTCTGTGTGATTCCCCTGCGTAGATACATATGTTCGAACATAATAGACAGTATTTGAAGTTGTGGCTGCTGACTTTATTATGAGCCTTCTTTTTGTTTTTTGACCGCGTTTTTGCTTGAAGTTACGGACGTGTTCTGTTTCATCACTAATTTCTATTTATATTCGCAGCAATAAGGAAATTAGTGCTGACAGTGAGAGGATTAGTGCTATCAATATAATAACAAATGTAGTGGTTTTGAAAACACGGTGTTTGAAATATAATAAATAATATCGAAAGAACATTTTTGTGGCACCATTGATAAAGAATTAGTGAACTTTTTATTTGTATTTTTACCTTATGCTTTGCTGCTATTGCCTTTATTACAATTACAATTACAATTAATGCGTTTGCGTCTTACCTTAATCTTTAACTTTAAAATTGTTGTGCTGGCTGCATTTAGTGTGTTTATATAATAATGGTAAAAAATTATTAATTACGTAATGTGGTAAACCTATTTACTAATTAGGTTCATACTGCTGTTGTAATGTTTATTGTGTTGTATTTATCAGGCTGTTTATTATTTTGTAGCATGTTCGCAGGCGCATTGATAAAAATTTTTTTGTTGAGTTATTTTTGTGTTTTGCCTTTACGCTTTTCTGTTTGGGAGAAATGATCGAATACGTTTCACAGTTGAATTTACGTTGGCATAATTTTTTGCGTTTAAATTACCTTATTTGCTTTCCTACATTCATAAACGCAATTCTGTCGTTTAAATTAACGTTATTCTTGTTAATTATTTTTCTTTTTTTAAAATTTGTTAATCTTTTGATTACATTGCCTGTAATTGTTTTTATTTTTATACATATGTACAGTAGCGAGCACAAAAAATGCAACGTTGGGTAAAATTATCTTTAAGTGCGATAATTTTAAAAAAATATTTCTTTGGGTTATTAATCCCTACAGTTATAGATACCTATTATCAATAACATTATGTAAATATTTTTAATTAATGATATATTATTTTGCCATTTATTAAAAAGAGTGCGAATTTCATGGGAGCAATAAAAATGCAACAGCATAAATTTTAATGTGTTTATTTAAATTAAATAGTAATTCTTACAAAAAAAATCTTAAAATTAATATTTAGTGGCGTAGCCCTTATTTTTTATGACTTCTTGCAACCTAGAAGGCATAGAATCGACTAAAGCTATTAATGTGTTAATGGATATTTTCTCCCATTCACTCTTCAAAATTTCTTCTAGTTGCCTCTTATTTGACGGATGTTTCCTCTTAACTTCCCGATCTAATAGTTCCCATAGATTTTCTATGGGGTTTAGATCGGGAGACTGTGATGGCCAATCCAAAACATTGACATCATTGTCGTTTAAAAAGTTTCGAGCTAAGCGACTTGAGTGCTTTGGATCGTTATCCTGTTGGAATATGCTACCAGGAGGCATTTTTTCCCGCAGATGAGGAAGCATGTGTTCTCCAAGGATTTCACAGTACTTCTTGGCGTCCATTTTTCCTTCGATTTGAGTTAAGGGACCTACCCCATCACGGGAAAACGCACCTATAAATACGTGACGTAAAATCAATAATTTTTTTTAAACATATCGTTCCTTACCCCACACCATTATTGATCCACTGCCATGTTTTACGGTTGAAAGTTGATATCTTGGAAAATATTCTGTCCAGGCGGTCTTCGAACAAAATTTATCCCATCGGAGCCAAACAAATTAAATTTGCTTTCATCGCTCCACAAGACTTTAGCCCATTGTTCATTTGACCAATCCTTGTAACGTTTTGCAAATTCCAGGCGCTTCTTTTTATTTATTGCACTGATGAGAGGTTTCTTTGCGGGTCGTCTCCCATGCAAATTAGCCTCTTTCAACCTACGACGAACAGTGTGAACGCCTATAAAGACTCCCATTTGCGAAATTAGCAACGTCCACTGCGGTCTTTCGTGGATCTTTTTTAACCAGTGCAATCATCTGGCGGTCTTGGCGAGAGGTAGTTTTTCGAGGATTACCACTACCTGGTTTCCTTTCCACACTATTTCTCAAGGAAAATCGAGATTTAATCCGACATACGGTAGATTGATTTACATCAAAGAGGTGTCCAACTTCACGCATGGATTTTCCTTCTTCTAAGGCTTTAATGATTGCAGTTTTGCTGTCAGCTGAGAGCTGCTCCTATTACAAAACACATGTTGTATAACTTATTTAAGAAATTTTCAATTATAATTAAATAAATAACTTACTTTAACTATTTTTTTATTATGTTGCATTTTTTTTGCTCACTAAAAATTTGCACTGTTTTCACTAATTCAAAAATATTTAACTTTTTTAAGCAGAATTTGGAATAAACTGTGGTTACTTTGAAAACTTATAATTGAAAGAATTAACAGCAAAAGACAATAGATAAATTAGTTACCGTTATTTTGAAACAGATCTTATTAAAGATCATATGGCACAGTGTTGCATTTTTTTGTGCTCGCTACTGTATGTATGTTTAAAAAAGCTGATCACATAAATAAGTGATACGAAATAATGCATGCTTTTTGGTTGACGAAAGTATTTATCAGTGGAATCTGTATATTATCAGTCGAATTTCCCTAATCATTAGATTAAAATTCGAGATGAGACCCTCTCTTTGGTGTTGATTTCCATGTTAAAGGCACATTAATAGTTTTTATAATAGAAAATATACATACATATGTATATTTTTTTCTTTTTTAATAGTAATGACCTATCGACTGCCTGCTTCCTCTAAGCAGATTTCTAGCAAAAGCTCTGAGAGTAAATAAATTTCCTATGAAGAGCTTCTCAAAAATCTGACGCTCGGAGTCGACTTTAAATTGTAGGTCCCGCCACTCATGTATAAAATTAACGCACACAACATAAGTGGTGTGAGAAGCTAGGTCGAAATCCTGACTGAAGCTTATAATGACCAATTATGTATACATGATTACAAACAAAATTGAGTGTTTTTGTTTTCCATTCAAACAGGCCGGCAAGTGAAATAGCCTGTGTTATAAAAACATCACATAAGTCGTAATCCGGATTGTTGTAACTAATTAAATTAGCAAGCTTGTGAAAACTATTTATTTATTTATTTCTTTATTATAATTTACATAGCACAATGAGTACTTTCAACCTTGAGTATGAGTAGTATGAGTATGATATCCAAATAAGTATGAATGCGTATAAGTATCTGAAATTATAAGTATGACTTGAACCTATTCATCGTTTTGAATACTTATAGCTGATCTCTGAATCGTATATAGCGAACATTTAAAAATTTGTCTACTCAATATTACGAACAGAAAGGAGTAAAGAAAATTAAAAACAAAAATAGTCGTTAGAGTACCGCTAACTTTTTTGAATGACTACTATTGTATGTGGTTGATCTTTTTTTATTGAGTTTTTAAGAGTGCAAGTGTTCACGACCAGCAGTCAAAGTTTACAACTAGGACAAAAACAAACTTTAGTAAACGCTTTTTTGCAATATTCCTTTATTCTTTATTATGAGATGTAAAAAAATTGTAATTTGGCGAAATATGTAAATTATTTTTATGATCTCATCAGTTAAGATTAAATGTAAAATACCACCCTCATAAAATGAATTTAAATATTTCTTTGGTTTATATAATTACAAAAAAAAAATGATTTTAAAAAAGTCTCGATATAAAGAATTTTTCGATTTAACGAAAGGATCTGACAATATATCCTTCGTTAAACCGAGATTTGCCCGTATTAATAAAAAATATTTTTATTTTGATTAAAAAAAAGCCTATTTGCTGGTATTTTAACTTACAAATACAAGTAGGACTGTAATCTACATACAATACTTTCTAATTTGCAAGTCTATATAGGCATCTCATCAACATTGCTTCTCCTATTATGTAAATGAATCGTTAACAGAGCCTAATAATATTGTGGCTTATATTTTAAGCCACTTAGTGAAAGCATCACCACTGACAGCCTCGAAATATCGCTTAGATAAGCGAGTACATAGTGCGTATTTTTACCACTGGGTTATGTTGCACATAGCTTTCTCAAAAGTTCTACGCACTCTAGCTCCATTTTTTTTTCTTAGCTGTGGTGTTTGATATAATATATAATATTAATTAATATATATAATATATTTTAATAAAATAATTGGCCTTTGGTTGTTATTTTCAATTTCCTGCGTATTAACACGTTCCCTGCCAAGCTGTTTATGAGAAAGTATTTCTAAGCCACGTGTACCATTTTCGGTACACGATAACTTCTTTTATAAATCTATATAAATACATGTTATTTTTATATTTTTAAGAAAATGTATGTTATTTTCCGAATTATTACTATTCAAACAGCAAAATGCACAAAATAACAATAATTATTTCACATATAATAAGGGACATAAGGCTAATGTACAAATGAGAATGTATATATTACTCAAGTTTGATTACACTATTATAATTATTCATAATTTCTGCATCCGTTTTACTGGTCTGCCAATATATTTTTGTAACTCATGGTGTAATTCTAGAAGGTAGGACTTGGTCAACTTCTTCAGAAAAAACGTCATTATTTTTATTGCATAAATAGGAAATCAGTAACTTTCTATATTTTAAAGTGTGAAATTGAACTAATGTTTCTTGTATTACATAAAATCGATGCATTTACAACTGTCGTATTCAATAAAAGTTCAAAAGTGATCCGATAACTAATTACCACGCCGCATGTACCGTTATCGGTACATCACTTTAAAATTGCTCTAAATATCATTATGTTACATAAAACAATCCTACCAATAATTAAATTTTCGATAAAAACATTTTAAATAAAAAAATTAAGCTTGGAGTAGAAATGAGGTTTAGTGTGAACCGAAAACGGTAAACGTGGCAGGGAACGTGTTAAATATTTAATTATTGATTTATTATACGCAGAAACAACTTATTTACGATTTATCCATTTTTTTATCTTTTTTTCCTATTACACATTTTTAAAATGAAAATGTATTAAATATATAAGTGAACAACTATAACTGACAGAGACTCAACTGCTAATAAGCAGTTGTCTACATTTAACGTTTTTGTCAACCAAACTCATACAAAGTGGTGAACCGCTATACCATAAAATACAACTAAAAAATCAACCGCTTACGAAAAAATCAATCGCAGACGACCAAACTACTAAAAACTTATCAGCGGTAATAGGGGACAAAAATTTAGTTAAGACAATAAAATAAGAATGAAATTGAACTGCAATAAAACGTTTTTTCACTACCCCTTGGTACTATAAGTGAATTTTAAATAAAAATGTACTAGTCCAGTATATATTTATGTACATAATTTAATTATCATTTAGTCATTTAATATAATTTTTCTATTAAAGTAGTAACAACTTTAATGCGTTAGTATACGCATATACATATGTACATACATATGTATGTATATTTCAGTATTTTAAAATTTTTTTGATAGCTGAAACTTAAATATAATAAATGGATATGCTTTTGTTGTGTTGAGTTCTGTTAATATTTATTTTTAATTATTATTTTATTATTATTTTTATTTTGTTTTTTACATTTTACTACTATTTTTTAGTTTTTTATTCTTCATTCATTCAAGTCATTGTACGGTTTTTAAATTTCTTTTCAATTGAAATCAATAAATAATACATGGAAATAAACCACAAAGGTTCCAGAAGAACTTGTCGTACAATTATCAATATACATACATATCAATATACATGGATGTATGAAAATCCAATATGCTTATACTGAAATTATTATAATAACAATAAAACAAAACAAAAGAAGGGGGCTTGTATAGTATTTACAAATGTTTATATTGCTGTTGAATATGTGGGTCTGTAAATATATGTACGTCTTTATACAAGAATTTCAGAGAGAGAGAGAGAGAGAGTGCTTCGTGTCATAATCATAATAAAAATAACAATAAGTAGTAGTTGAAGAGAGGCACTACAAAGGCTCGTTATGGAAAAGGTCACTCAGATGCTCACTCCCTATTTTGAGTTTGTTGTATTTGCTTACTGTAAACATTTGCTAATTTATTTCTATGAGAGTGTGAATAAACGTTTGTACTTGTGTTAGCGTAGCAATGCGTTTGCTACTGTTTGTAGCTAGACAAGCGAGATACTAATGAAAGAGAGCCAACAAAGAACGAGGTCTAGTTGGCCGCTCCAAAGGGGGGCTTAACTAGATTTGTGCAAATAAATATTTAGTGTGCTTCTACGTCTAGACTACGATAGTTGTAGACGCAAATAGTAGTGTTAATATAAAAGCAATTCAAATTTTTTTCTTTAATTTGTTTCTAATTTTTTCTTTTTAACTATTTTTGATTAAACATAACATAACAAACAATTCGAAAAAAAATACAAAAACAAATAACATATTAAATTGCTCGTAATTTAAAATAATAATTATAATTAATTTGTTAGCGAAAAAATTACAATTTTCATACAAAATAACAATTATACGGGTATACCTTACAACAGTCGAGTAAAGAAGATAGAACAAGAGATAGAGAGAGAGAGAGACAGTATTCAAATTGTATTTCCATTGTGTTGCCGTAGTGATTGTGTGAAATAGTTAAACAACCAGATACTTTTGGACTTCCCCACAACTCCCTCCACCGTTCGGAATTAAACACGTATGTACGTGCATAATTTTTCAATATCAAATTCATATTTTGTTTTATTTTAGTTAAATTTTAAAATACCTACGTAAGCTTTCAACTATATTTTTATATCTACTGTTTTATATGTGTGTATATATTTTCTTTAATTTTAATTGTTTTTTTTTAAGAGAATATCAATATTATTCTGAGCTGGAAATATTATTGAAATTTTGATCAGTATATGGAGGTCATTATTGTGGTTATTTTCAATTATTACTACTATTAATAGTTAAACATACATACATGCATATGTATGTATATATTGTTAAGCATACATGCAGCCAATAAATTATTTTTAATAATCGTGCAAAAAGTTTTAACAACATTTAAGTATTTATCAATGAAAAAATCCCAAAGTCAATTTCTGTTATCAGTTTTTTTTCCCAAAAAAAGATCAAACACAATAGAAATGAATTCGTCAATAATGAAATTTCCCACTATCAACCGATAAATGTACATACAACAGTTATCTATGCAATAAAAAGTATTTTTTTAAGTCGGCAAGTACTACTAATAACTAATATGTGTACATATTAAGAAAGTAAGTTATTGAAAGTATGTACATATCGCTCCTTTATTGCAACATAGTCATATAGCAAAAAAACTTAAGCTTGGCAAAATGCGACTAAAGTTTTTAAGACATAAGTCCTATGATCTAACCACCACAACCATTTTTTGCTATAACTTCGGTTCAGCTTGGGATATAAAATTGATTTTTTTCAACATGTACGGAAGGTCTAAAACAGCAGTTTTGCTTAAGTAACTGCAAATTTTGAACTTTTTGAGATATGATTACGTTGCAGTAAAGGAGCGATATGTAGTACTGTATTTAAAATCTTGTTTATATTGGTATTATTAGTCATCATCTAATCATCTTTGAATAGGAGAATTTAAATTTTCCTGTTTAAAATCTCACTTCTCAGTGAATAATCCTTCACTATAGAAACAACGGTAATTAGATTCCTTATTCCATTCGCAATGCCAGCTTTTGATGTTTGTCATTAATTTAAATATTGCACTTGGTTATGCAGTAATGCGAGAAATAATTCATACAATCATACAATTTTGCACGATTGTATTTATTAATTCGAATATCACAGGCAGAAAGTAGTAGTCACAATAGTATTCTATTCCAAAATCCCCAGTTTGTTAAATAGCTAAAAATGATGCATAAGATTACGGGAAAAACGTTTTCGTTGAATATCCTAAAACACTTTCTAGAGAAGTAAAATTTCAAATGCTGACGTTTCAATCTTAAAAGGAGTAGGATTTCAGAGACTAATCAGAGACTAAAAGTGTTTGAATCCGAAAATAATATAAAAGTTTTTCTAAACTTTCCCTGAGCACATGTGACTTATACTATTGATTTATCCATTTATAGCAGACTTAGACTTAGTCGCACAAGCTGTATGATGTATCCAATATCTCTGTAGAAGAAAGCGAATAGTATCGTTTAAAGTCAATATGTAATGAGAGCGTACGACATACATAGATATATGGATGCAAATTTAATAGTCGTTGTAGTTCGTTAGTATGTAAAAAAATATAAAAAGCTATATTATTGAAGTGTTGAAGCCTTCTCCAAAATGACGAGTGTTTGCAGTTTTTAACTCAAAAAATGTTCTAATAATTTTTGAAAGTTCTGATTTATTAAATTCAGCATTGAAATCATTTTTTTATTAATAAACAACACAAATATTTTGTGAATTTCTTAAGAATTTTTTTTATTTTTAGTGCAATTTTGAAAAAGTTTCCATTGTTTTGTCACCCGCTGTATATATATACATATATCTATTATTCGACTTAAAATGCAATGAGTTTTGACGACATAAACTTGGAAAATATGAATTTTTTTCACATTTTTTCAAGTTTGTCCATTCATAGTAGCAAATTTTAATATAAAATATAGGATTTGAAGTTGTAATATTCTTAAAGTCTGTTCTCTTACGAATAGATTGAGTCATCATTTGATGAAATTGTATAAAAATTATTGTAGTTAATTTAAAAATAGTGTAACAGTCGTGCTATATATTTTATATATGTTATCCCATCAAATAAACTTTCAGTTCAAAAATTTTTAAAAGTTTTGATGGAATCAAGATCCATCAAAATGTGTCAATATTATGTTTGCACGACTACCAGAATTCAGCTAATACTTGTGGTTTTTGCAAACATTATTATTTCTCTGGTGGTTGCTCAAACGTGAAATTGAGACGTTTTGTGATAAAGAATTAAGATTTATTAAAAATTCTGAAAATTTTTGAGCTAAAAAATTCACGACTGCTACATTATTTATATAACAAGTATGGTAATTTTTGACCGATGTGATCAAAAGCCAATCTCTTCACAAGATTCTTTCAGAATGTTATTATTAATTTCATATTTTTTAAGTAAAGTTTGCTTCTAGGGAAGGACAAATTAGAAAAAATTAAATTAAATTTTCTAAGTTTACCTCATCGTAACTCATAGCATATTAAGTGAAACAATAGATATGTATATATGAAGTTTTAAAGGTGCATCTCTCCTCTTTCGAACAAGATTTGAATCGACTCAGAAATGTTTGAGTAGTCCAAAAATTTGTGCGTATAGTCTAAAAATTAAATCAGTAAGTTAGAGTTAATATTTAAAATAACCCGCTAACAGCTAAAGTTCATTCCTCTTATATTTTTGGAAAATATTGAATGGAACAACTAACTGATTGGTTTCGGAGCACAAGAAACTCGAAAAACAAATATCTATAACCCTTACAATTGGGTCATCAATGTTACAAAAACTGGTTCTTCTGTTATTAATCTTATAGGCAACCAAGTAGGTATGAATGCATATGTATGAGTATGTAAAGTATTTGTTGGTTCAACGTATAAAAAAATAAATATTTGTGAAATCATTCACATCTAATTGAAAGTTAAAAACAAGCTATATACACCAAATATTTATTTTCCTACGTTTCGACACTGATGACATCTTTTCGAAAGAAACAAACGAGAAAATGCGTATTAAATTACATTACATTTAGAATTCACTATATAATTTCATACTAAGATTGAGTCATTTTCATTTTGATTAATTATTACTTACCGAATTTAATAATAACGAACCCTCCAAATTTGTTTTATTGCACAAAAAATATCTTCTTTGTTTCTAACGTTTCCCTATTGATTACATTATTCACATTATTGATTACAAAAATATTGTGAAGTTATTCTCTTTTGTGGTTAATATATTTCAAGGATGGTAGCGTTACATGAATTTTTGAATTTTTTTTTTTTATAAAACAATGATTGTTATTAGATGCTAATAGTATTCAGTTAATGATTCTAGCTGTTAGGACCAGCAGTTATTAGTTCGATCACAACTTTAATCCCTATAATCACTTTGACTGATAAGCTATTTTAGAAAATACTCTTCACATTACAATTAGTTTTACAACCAACCTCGCTATTTGTTGTCCTCAAAACATAGGCTGTAATGCAAAGTAATAAGTACTCATAAATATTTACAAATATTTACACACATATGTACATACATAATTGGCCATTACAACCCTTCAGTCAGGATTACGGCCTAGCTTCTCACAGCGCTTATGGTGTGTTCGTTCTGTCTTATACGTGAGTGGCGGGAAGTACAATTTAACGTCGACTCCGAAACACAGATTTTTTGAGAGTTTTTATTCTCAGAGTTTTTGCCAGAAATCTGCAGAGAGAGGAAATCGCCGAAGAAATATTTTTTTGATGTTTGACCTGGGGTACGAACCTACGGCGACTTCTTACATATATTTACGTGGCAGAAATATTGAAATACCTCTTTAGGTTTTATAGTGCTAATACTTTGACGTACCTTCTATTAGACGATATCAAGAACTGCACTAGTTTAGAATTCACGACTGTTATCTACTCATACTGTAGCTACGTATGTTGTAAATTCGTGCCATCTTACTCAGTATTGAATTCAATCAATCGCAAAATAATCAATTTAATAAATAAAATAAAACAAAACAAAAGAAAAAAATTACTCAACAAAAGAATTCGCTCCGTCATAGTGTGAGTGAGTATTGAAAGAACATTAAATAACAATTATTTGTAATTCTACAAAAACAATATAACAAATAGAATGTATGTATGTGTGTATGTATGTATGTTTGTATGTAATATTAAATTTATTTATAATAATTTTTTTTTCTTTTGTTAATACAGGAGATATGCGTACTTATGCAAATTTTTCCAAACGCAATTACAATAAAATAACAACAATAAATAGAAATACATGGTATGAGTAAATAAAAACAAAACAAAAAAATTGTTTTCGTTCAAAGTTCTCAAGTCCACAATATTATTTACGTTATCAGGAACCTACGAATATCAACAACCACATGAAAACAATGAAACAAAAAATTATTTACAACAAGAAACACAAAAAAAAAAACGAAAATGAAAACAAAAATGTACAATGAAACTAGGGATAAATGAACGAAAAATTCGTCAATACTTTACTGTAGGTTTTCAAATATAATTTCAACAAATATGATGCAGTTAACGCATACACATATAAAATACATACGTATTTCGGAATATAATCTCGTGGGGATAGTTATTTTAAAAGATTATTAAGATCATTACTAGATTCAATAAATATTGGATTATTGTGTTTATATTTCATAACAATTGTAAAACTATCTCATATAAATATTAAATAATTCTGTGGTAAATTATTTTGTCCGTTGCAACAGAAGTCCACTGTACGAATACATTTAGACCTCCTATAACGTTGTGATTGCGTACCGCGTTGTATGGGATGCGCGCTATAAGAAACTAGGAATTAGTACAAATCGCATCATTCGTATCGAGTTATATGAAGAGCAACACAAGATAAATTATAAATTATTTTCATTGAATTAAGGATTTTATATAACGATTGATAGAAACATTGGGAACGTGCAGCATAATAAAAATCAAATGTTCAGAAATGCAATACTTGGCAGCACTGACTTGCGTCGAACGATTTTTCTTGCAAGCAAACGGTAATGCTGTCGGAAATTTTTGCAAATATATCAACAGTTTGATTTCAGTTGGAATAGTTTGTGGTAAACAATTTCTTCTACAAAATTGTAGTTTCGTGAAATAAAAGCTATTAGCCTATACCTGCGCGTTGGTCTGTGAGACCGATTTTTTTTTATTTTTTTTTTGTAAAAAAATAGTGCCATTAAGTTGATATCACAGGTAGCTTGGTTATACGTAATAAGCTTCGTTTTTGATTAAAATTAATTTTTTTGAAATAATACTAAAGGTATAGGATATACAATTGTCGGTCTCACATACCATGCGTGGGTATAGTAAATTTAAACAAAAGAAAATTTTGATTTATTTACAGAAAAATGGAAAAGAAGTTAAATTTAACCGATACTGTTTTTTAATTTTTTTTTATTTTTAGTTCCTAGGAAGATTTTAAATTTAACATCAAAAATTAATAATACGGACTAGACTGGAAGGAAGGGAGAAACAAGAAGTTTAAGTAAAAATTAAAGAAATCAAATCGAAAATTTGAAATAACAAAGGAACAAATAAGTCGGAAATTATTGAATTTGCACACCACATGTATAGAAGAATTAAAGTTAGAAATAATAAGACTGGGCGAAACGCCACTTCCTGGGAATTCTATGACATATTTGATGAGGTCTATGGTACAAAACACTCTATTAACGCACCGTCTTAACTTCAATAATATTTGAATTTGTTATTGTTCATATTGAGAACATTTTTTTAACTTTTGCAGCACGTTCTAAAAAGCAAATTCTGATAAGTTATTATGCAGTAACAAAGCATTAACAACAAAACTTAGCATAACTGCCGCAGTGGTGAACAAATTTCCCAACAAAAATAAGAAAGAGTTTTTTAAAATTATATAATTTTACAACAATCATCCCCGCTGTCAAGTATGAGTTGCAGAAAATTTTTTGGAAAGACTTGTTTGGCTCTGAAACAGCTCTGAGATGGCTGAAACCAACATCGTAGGCGACTATGAGATAAGCTGGCATGTTTATATGTGTAAACATGTTGCTTATATACCTTGGCTGTGCTTTTGCTTCGATATTAAACACTCTTACAATATTCAGTTCCTAGAGTCATTCATAGATCGTGCGGAAGGAACTTATGGAATGTTATTGAACAGAAACCGCGCTGTAAGAGAACCGCATTATAGGAGGACTGTAGTAATTTCAGCTCTACGTTATATGGAAACCGCGTTCTGAGAGTATAGAAGGGTTGACTGTATTTACACTCAGTTTTTAGAAAAACAATAAGATATCGAAAAAGATTAGAAATATTTGTAATAAAAACAATACCACAAAAACATATTGGAAATCAAAATCATTAGACCCCATGTGGTTACTATATCGAATACGAATTAGGAGCCTCTTTAAAATTGTTGCCAGCATTAATGCATAACTTAAGAATATATAGGGATTTTGAGTAAATTAAATAAAGAATAACCAAATTAAATTAAATTATTGTTGATTGATATCAATTTGTAAATACACACAAATGAATTGCGGGCGGGAAATATATATACAAGTATAAAAGGAATGACTATAATAGAAAACAGAGATCGCTACTCATAAGTACTTATACAATTTTGAGTACAAGTGCAATGTTGCAATGAGTATGAGTACAACGTTGACATCAAACTCCCACATTCGAAATATGTTTGATTCATGCGCCTACTCATTCAGATTCATAAATTTAGAAAAACACTTATAATTCTTACGAATGATTCGCATCACTTGAATCATTCATCAAAGAACACAAAGAAGAAAGAAAAGACAAAGGCAGCAAGCAATGCATATACACAACCTTAAAGTGAGTATTGTAGTGTTCGTACGCGAATCATACTTATTTTGTGCTTCGTTTAAATGTTAAGTAGAGGCAAGTCGAAATCAACAACGTATCATCGTCGAAATCATGCGTATTGTTAAGTATGAGTACGATAGCTATTTCAAATTTTGAATATGAGTAGTGAGAGAATGATAATAAAATAGGAATTATAAGTATGATTCGAATCTACTTTGGAATATCTTTGCTGATCTCTGATAGAAAACAACGTAATAAATATAATTTGTGATAGAAAACAAAAGATGCTTTGTAGTTTTTGCATCAAAAATAAAAAAGTTGTGAAAACTTTCTCCTTGCTGTGGTAACAGTACTCATTGGTAGATTCATACGAAGCCTAATTCATTCATAATATTTAATACGATGGGTACACTCTATAAAAACTGAAATTCCATTCTCAATTGATGTCATACACCTTCACAAAACTGTTTGGAAAATTACTAGTTTTTATACCCGTATAGGTGTTTTCTATTTAAATGATTACTTCATTCTACTTCATTCAATTTATTTTTAATTCAATTATTTTTAATCTTTACTTACGGTAGCACCTGAGGGCGCTGAATTAATTTCTTTTTATCTTTATTTTATATCACACACTCACTCGCGAACCAGAATCTATTACAATAAAACCGATAGCATTAACAGTTTAACTAACTCCAAGAAAGAAGATAGATTTCGTATTTTTCAAAAAACCTTTTTTTACATAGGTTGTCAGCTAATTGTAACGCGAACTACAACAAAATGAAGATCAATTTTTTATTTTTTTTATGCCAATCACAGAGGCATTTCCGTTAGTGGTAGACTTGAATTACCACGAGATTCCGATGAAACTGGCCAATCCTTTTAGTGGAACGTTCGCGACCTTGTTCAGCTTTTTAGACGACCTGCCATTCAAAAACCGATGACGTTTGTTCTAAAGTGCAGGGCACTCGAAATCATGGCAGTTTCTGCAGTAGTCCTGGTCAGGCAGGTCTAGCATGTAAGCGAAGTAGATGAAGCGTAGTGTCTCTTTATAATTCCTGCCAGATTGCAAACCGTTCTCTTAGCGAGCTTAAGTAGTTACTTGGGTTTCATTTTGTCCACTGCTGAAAACAGCGGATTTGAAGTGCAGGGCACTGGAAATCATGGCAGTTTCTGTGGTAGTCCTGGTCAGGCAGGTCTAGCATGTAAGCGAAGTAGATGAAGCGAGTGTCTCTTTATAATTCCTGCCAGATTGCAAACCGTTCTCTTAGCGAACTTAAGTAGTTACTTGGGTTTCATTCTGTCCACTGCTGAAAACAGCGGATTTGTATTTTGTATGTTATGTTGGACCACGGTTTATTCCTGTACTTGCTGCATATATTGCCTTTACCATCTCCTCCTCAGGCAGCTCCGAATTCTTCCGTGGCAGTCTTCCGCCTTTTAGATCCCCTTCATGCCACAGTGAACCAGAACCCAGTAAGGTGGGTATTGTCTCAACGTATCCGGTGTAGAGAGTTCATGCAACTGGTGTCCTTTGATTTGATGCGATCCCAGAGCTTAGGTTGTTGCTTGACTTCCCATACATATATTCCCTTTATCGTCTCCTGAGGCACCTCCGAATTCTTCCGTGACAGTTCTTCCGCCTTGTAGATCCCCTCCATTGCCACAGTGATCCAGAACCCAGTAAGGTGGGTATTGTCTCGACGTATCCGGGGTAGAGAGTTCATGAAACTCCTGGCGTTCTTTGATTTGACGCGATCCTAGCGATTAGGTTATTGCTTGACTTCCCACACATAGGATCATGTTTGAAGCAGGCAGGTTCCCCATTTCAATCATGCTTGCAACTTGTTCAGTAGCAAAACTTTCCGTCCGAAATACGTTGACCTGGTTAGGTAATCTGTATCCGAATAGACCCCAGCTACAATTTTGCATTTTATTTTTCAGACGTCGGTGCAAATAGTTATATCACCGTCACCGCTGACAGCTTCAGCAATCCATTCATCCCGTGTGGAAGTGTGAGTATTGTATGTTTGTCCTAAAACAGTCATCGATACCATGTAGTCTCATCTAAAACCTGAGTGCTCTGAGAACTTAAACCTTAGTGCAGTTCTAGCGGACACGTTTCGGAGAAAGATATTTAGATACAAGATGACCTCCGGCGTGTACTCCAAGACAATTTCTGTACGCTACTTCTGAGATTGGTCCTGCCGCCATTCTAGTGCCCCTTATCAGAGTATAAGCCATACATCCGTTGTTTACATCCAGTGGATGATACGAGGCTGTTGGTCCTATCTTCTTCCAAGTGCCCTTTTACAGACGCATAAGGCACACATCGCTTTTTTCATTCTTTTCTCCTGTGATAATCTTCCAGGATATTTTGGAGTCCAGAATGATACCGAAGTACTGTACCAGAGTACTCCCAAGCTTTCTGCATATTTATGTTTTGTTGTACAAGGAGTACAATTGGTTTCTGAAATTAACGACAAGTTAATTTATGATTTGATTGTAAAGATTAAATCTGTTAAATTAGTTGCCATTTATTCAGTCCTGTTTTGCCATAGACGACCATAGATAACGAAGTGTGTTTGGTGAATGGGTTCTGTAGCAGTTGGCAACTGACCCTAATTTACATCCAAAAATATTTTTCAGAGAAGAGGCACGTTTGTGAATGAATGGGCACATAAACGAACAAAATTGTCAAATTTGGAAAGATACCAATCCAAAGAGTTCAATGCCCCCAGAAAAAGTATCTGTTGGATATGGGTTTTTTGGCTCGTTGTCAACAGCGTGCAGGCCAACTTCTTTTGACCTGAATTAGATGATCATAAACCACGCAGCTATCCTTAAAGGCAACATAACCCGTAACGTCCATCAAATTTAACCTGAGTTAAGCACTAGACTCATTGATATTGGTTTCTTTGAAAGCGCTCTACCCAGAGAATCCGCAGTTGTTTCGCATGAATAAAATATTTCTATGACATCTCGCAAACAATTAAGAAAATAACCCATAATAGAAGACAAATCATTTACTTTCGTCACAGTTCCTTAAAGCATATAATCGCATGGTATTTATTAATGTTCATTGGTCGAATTTCGTTTTCTGTATGAATGTTTAAATGTTATCGCTTAATGTCAAAAAAGTCATAATAAAGTTAACAATCTAGAAACGATTAGATGACGTACATTTGTCGACATCTCAAAGAAAAGAAAAATTAATATTAAAGGGAATCTAATATTTCAAATATTTTTTTTCTTAAGAAGTTGTAAACAGAAACGAACCCTAAGACAGCCTTTAGCAAATTTTACAATTAATTAGTTTCTCAAATTAATTCATTACTAACTAATTACTATTTGTGCATTATGTACGTGTACATTCACGTATTTAACATCAAAAGACATTGTCCTATTTTCTTTATATGTAAGAAAGTGTGAGGGTAAATACTTCTACGATTTTTCTGAGTTTGATTAATTACGATAATGACGATAATAAATAATGTTTATATACAGTCAACGCTCCTATAAAGCGGTATTCTTACAGCCGCTTCCGTTCACCAACTTCCCAACATTCCATCCGCACTGCCTATGAATTACTAGCGTGATCGATTATTCGACATATTTCAAAAACCGGTTTTCGAATAGGTCAAATACTTGAAAAAAACCGGTTGGAAATTTGAAAAAAAACCGGTTAAACGATTTTTTGCTTAATAATTTGAAAAATTTTCAAAAATTTATTTTCAATTCATTTTATTAAAAACAATAACAATAAACAGATTTTTATTAAAATTCATTCAGAAAAGATAATTTTTTTGCATTTAATCTGTTTTACTTTTTAAAAAACTTTAATTATTAATACTATAAAATATTTACATTTTTAATTTAAATTCATTAATTTATAGTTGTTTTTACTTTTTACATTTAAAAAAACCAAAGTTAACAATTATTAAAACAAAAATAAGAAATATTTTTATAAAATATACTATTTTCAAAAATTTAATAAATTTTCAATTACTAAATATAATATTGGTATTAGTTTCAAATGGTTATAATAAAAAACTAAGAAAAGTAAATAAAAATGATATTCATGTACTCAAAGAGATATTGATCTACACCATTAGTTGTAGTTTAGGATATAATAATTATAAATTATAAATTATGAATTTCCATTTTTAGTTCAGAAATTTTGAAATGAATTTGAGAGATTTTTATTTCTGAAATTTCAATTTGACATTACCATTTTTTTCTAAATGTTTCGAAAATTCTAAAATATAATTAGAAATTTATAAAATGCTTTTAAATACATTTTAAATTCAATTGGAAATCCTTAAAAAATAAACATGTTGCCACATTAGATTAGTATGGAACAAAATAAAAATGCACAAAAAAAAGTTTAGAATTTTTGTATTAAATGTTAAAGAAATAGTAAACTTAAAAACCGGATTTTATAATCAAAAAAAACCGGCCTGTTTGATATTTGAAAAACCAACATTTGGAAAAATCCGACAGCTGAAAAGTCAAAAAAACCGGGTTTTACACCGGTTTTAACATCGAGTTGATCAACCTAGAAAGTAGACATTGTAAGAGGGTTTAATATTGACGCAAAAGCACAGACGAGATATATGCCAGCCACATGCCAGCTGATCACATAGCCGTCTACGACAGTGGTTTCAGTCATCTCAGAGCTATTTCACAGTACATACCTTTTGTTGGTGACCAAATCTTTCTGAACATTTTTCTGCAGCGCATACATATCTGACAGTGACGATGAATGTTGAAAAATTACATAATTTTACAAAAGTCTTTCTTATTTTTGTTGGAAAACAGTTGTTTAGCTTAGTTTTTGTTTAATTTTTTTTTTATAAATCCTTGTATGAACTCTTTAATTCAATAAAAATAATTTATATTGTCTTGGTCCGTATATAACGCGATACGAACGACTTGATTTGTACTAATTCCGAGTTTCTTAGAACGCGCTACGCATTTGCCTGGGTTGTATGGTTAACGCGGTACGCACTTACTACGATTTAGGGGGTTATGTACGTGCATTCGATTATTTCGATTTTTCTTACAGAAAGAAACATTTTTCTTTTTATTTCTAATTATACGTTTTATTTGGATAGAGATGTCGTAAATATCATTATTTGATAACGTGACCATCAATATTTAAATTTTAGATTTTTCATAATTATATAAATCGATAATGACTTGGTGAAGTGGTAAAAGTGTAGAACTTCTAAATCGTAATATCCATGTTCAATCTGCCGAGAAGAGGTTTCAGACGGGTGGCCTCGACTCTCCAGGACATTAACAGCGAACATTATAAAATTCAATCTGTCCAAAACTTATCTTTACACTAAACACTTGATCAAAGTCGCATTGTCCCTAGAGAACGGCACCCGGAGAACCTGTCCTAGTAAATGAATCATTTACTAACTTTCAAAATCTTGCTGATTAAAACTGCAACAATCAAACAAACAAAAAATTAATAGGCAGATGTTTCATAAAGAAATGCAGAAGCAATAAAAGAAATTGCCTGCCAATCACTTGACCTCACCCTTTCCCTTATGGCTTATTATTTCGTAAAACATATAGATTAGCTAATATTGGGACTAATTTGTCTTTGGGTATTTTAAAGTTTATTCATATGTTAATGTGTTAAAATATTTTAACAAAAAAAACTAAAATCTGATTAGAAAAATGTTTATTGTGTATGGGTCAAATGCAATAAATTGGAACTGTTGAAGCAGACGAAATAATTTTTTCATTTATTATTTTGCAACTATTTGATCTTTATGAAACAACCTTTGATACTTAATTCTTTATGGATTGAAATGCAGACGGTATATACTTCTTACTTATTGGCCATACAACCGAACGTTTCGGCTGCGCAATACATCCTTCCAGGGCCTTGCTTTGCGCGCCTCGCCAGTGGTCAACCATATGAAGGTTCTCGACTTGGTCTTCCACGATACAAGGTCGTCCTCTTGCCGACTTATCCCGCATCAAATACCCTTCGCCGGGCATCCTCCTATTCGAACGCATGGCGGCCAGCGCAGCCGCTGTTTAATCGTGCAAACGTCTATGCTTGAATTACAGCTCACTTTGATCGGATGCGGAATCATCGCCACTCGCACAGTACCGAAGCTACGTGGACTTTCCTCTCGAATACCCTCAAGGCTGCTGCATCAGTTCTTAATAGCGTCCATGCCTCTGCGCCATAAAGAAGCACGGGTAAGATGAGCGTCTTGTAGAGTATTAATTTTGTCGCACGAGAGAGGTCTCTGCTGCTCAATTGCCTATTGAGACCATAGTAGCACCTGTTGGCAAGAGTAATCCTGCGTTTGATCTCCAGACTGACATCATTTTTGGTGGTAACGGCGGAGCCAAGATAAATAAATTCCTTGACTGTATCAAAAGTATAGTTATCGGCCGTAATCTGAGAATCAATACGCCGCACGTCTCTGCTTGTCGACAACATATACTTTGTTTTGCCCTCATTTACTGCCAGACCCATCTTCTTAGACTCCCGTTCAATAGCGCTAAAGGCAGCAGTAACATCTCGCTTGGTACGCCCTATGATGTCGATGTCGTCAGCGTACGCAAGCAATTGGACACTTTTTTGAAAGATAGTGCCATTGCGATGCACTCCTGCCTTTCGCAGAACACTCTCCATGACGAAGTTGAAGAGGTCGCATGATAAGGGGTCGCCTTGTCTGAAACCTCGCACGGTATCAAAAGGTTCGGAGAGGTCCATTCCTACCTTGACGGAGCTGCAGGAATAGCTCAACGTCATTCTGCATAGCCTTATCAGCTTCGCAGGTATACCGAGCTCAGACATTGCGGCATAAACACGATCCCTTATGGGGCTATCGAAGGCTGCCTTATAGTCGACAAAAAGATGGTGTGTGTCGACTTGTTTTTCGTGGGCCTTTTCCAGGATTTGGCGCAGTGTGAAGATCTGGTCTATGGTGGATCTGCCAGGTCTGAAGCCGCACTGATAAGGTCCAATCAGTGTTTTGACGAGTGGCTTCAGTCGTTCACACAATACGCCTGTAAGAACCTTATATGCGATAGGGAGAAGGCTAATACCCCTGTAGTTGGCGCAAATTGTGGGGTCTCCCTTTTTCAGGACAGGACAGAGGACACTGAGGTTCCAATCGTTGGGCATACTTTCTTCTAGCCATATTTTGTAGATGAGCTGGTGCATGCGCCCTACCAACTCATTACATCCGGTCCTAAACAATTCAGCGGGGAGGCCATCAGGACCTGCCGCTTTATTGTTTTTAAGACGCGCAATCGCGACTTTGACCTCTTCATAGCTAGGCGGCGGAATCTCCACGCCGTCATCATTGATCGGGTTCGGAACATCATCTCTAGAGGCGGTATTGGTGTCGTCATCGCCTTGTAGCAGAGTAGAGAAGTGTTTCCTCCACAACCTCAGCACCCCCTGCGGATCTGTAACCAGGTTTCCGTTCTCGTCCTTGCAAGAAGACGCTCCGGGTCTATAACCCTCGGTTAGACGCTTAACCTTCTGATAAAATTTTCTAGCGTCATTCCTACGTCTATGCATCTCGACTTCCTCACGCTCACGCCTTTCTTGCTCCCTTTTCTTGCGTCTGAAAAGGCGTCTCTCTTCCCTTCTCTTCTCTCTGTAGTTCTCGACAATGGCTCGCGTAGCAGCAGACTGCAACGTCTTCTTGTATGCGGCGTTTTTCGCTGCAGCTGCCTCGCGACACTCCTCATCGTACCATTGATTTCGTTGGGGTGGGCGCTCGAAACCAAGGACTGTTTCCGCAGTAGTGCGCAAGGAGTGGGAGATGTTGGCCCACAGTCCTCCAATGTCGTTGAGATTAGATGGGGATCGACGGAGCTTATCCGAGAGTTGAGCGGAGAACGCCTCAACTGTCCCTTGTGATCGCAGCTTCCTGACATCCAGCTTCCGCAATGTACTAGAGCGCGCCATCCTCGAGGCGCTAATGCGCAATCGAAACTTGGCTGCGACAAGGTAGTGGTCCGAGTCAATGTTCGGACCTCTAAATGTGCGCACATCTAGTACACTGGATACATGCCTTCCGTCAATCACAATATGATCGATCTGGTTGGAAGTTGATCGATCGGGGGACATCCAAGTGGCCTTGTGGATGTCGAGATGTTGAAACCTGGTGCTACATACTACCATGTTACGCGCCGCGGCGAAATCGATCAGTCTCATACCATTGGAGGTAGTGTTCGCGTGGAGGCTGAACTGTCCGACAGTGGGGCCAAAGATACCTTCCCGCCCGACCTTTGCATTAAAATCCCCGAGGACAATTTTTGCGTCATGGGCCGGGCACTTATCATATACGTCCTCGAGCTTAGCGTAGAAGGCATCCTTAACCACATCGTCCTTATCTTCCGTCGGGGCGTGAGCACAAATCAGGCTGATGTTGTAGAATTTTGCCCTGATGCGGATTGTGGCTATTCTTTCGTTCACAGGTGTGAACCCAGAGACAAGGTGGCGAAGTCTCTTATTAACCACAAATCCGCATCCAAATTCGTGCTTATCAGCATGGCAGCTGTAATACACATCGCAAGATGCTAGCCTTTTGCATCCCTGCCCTATCCATCGCATTTCCTGTATGGCAGTGATGTCAGTCCTACATTTCTTGAGGGCATCCGCCAGTTTTTAATCTTGTCTTGAACGTTGCCGTGCGTAAAGGTAAATGTATTTTTTTCGTAGTTTTATGGTGGTGGAAGGTTTGGTAACTATGAAGAGAGGCCACTTTAGCAAGTTTCTAACGTAAAATGTGTGCATTATGCGAACGTGTAAATGTACGTAATTGGTGGATAGGTTTGGTTACGAAGAAGCCATTTAGCGTTTCTAACGTAAAATGGTTTATATGGATGGGTATCCATATCGACCAATATTTTCGTTTTTTCTTTCCGGAATCATATGAGTTTACAATAGTTTTTGCATGATCATTGCAATCGTTAAGTTAAATTGTTTTAAAGACTCCTTGAAAATAAAATACGATAGTAATTATTTTATTTTTTTATATTTAGGCATTTTAGAAAACTAGACATATCCTACTAAATCTGACATGTATTTATTGTTAATTATTTGTGATTATGGTAAATAAAATTTATTTTAAATTCAACATTTAATGTTGTACTACGCTATTCCTAGACAAGTGCCAAGCATTTGACAAGGTCTAGAACGATGGTTATATAAATGAACAATTAAAATTAAGGCTGGGGAATAGATTTACATAGCAGAGAACATTTGCTGACCATTCGCAAATTCATTGCTTTTGCATTGCTTTTACTCGACAATAATAAAAATGTGCATTGTCGTTTGTTTAATCCCTCTTTATTACTGTTTGCTATTTTACATTCCCTTTTTGTTATGACGTTATTCATCAAGCAACGAAATAATTCAATGCCACATAAAATAACTAAAAACATTCACACCATTCGTCCAGTATTCGTTGCTTTGAGTGAATGAATCGATGTACATAGTTTCATTTCTACAACAATAGAACACATGTTCTTACCCTTTAATAAAACAAACGGTAATATTTTTTTCCACAGGCTATTTTGTGAAAATTTTTCAGTTTGTCTAATATTTTATTTGGCAATGTATGTACACATGCACACACGTATACACTCTAGTATGTATATGCGATCAGCATTGAAACCATTCATACCAATCGTTAACCATTCGTACCAATCGTTAAGTATTCGTCTACATTTGTGAATCATGACATGTATTGTATTACGGGATTGATTTGAACTGTCAACATGAGATTCGTTTTTTGTAATTGTATTCAGAATTCAAAATTAACCAATCAAACTGTTCTCTGATATCGACCACCTTGCGGATGAATAGTTTGAGAATACCGGCACAAAACCACATCAGCTACAGCGGTATGCACCTTCATCGTGGTCTTATATAAACTCACCACGTTGAGGTAAATATAACTCGGATGAAACTAAATTCCGCCCAACTGCCAATATTCTCATATGACATTTAGTTATCATCCAGTTTCATCATCCAATGTAGAAAAATAGCACTTTTAAGAATGATTACGAATGCTCCATGATAGATTAGAAATAATAACATCCTTAAGGATCTGAAATCAAAAACGGAAACGTCTATTATTTAATAAAATTTTTTTGTTTGTTATAGTTAGTTAGCTTTTTGAAGGTTATAGACTGCAACTATGGTTTTGACGGAGTATTTGCGAAAAAGAAACGTTGGTTATTGCATTAGCAATACCAATTATATTTATTTTAATTTTAAGAATTTAATATATATTTTTAATTTCTTCAGGAAGATTTAACTAATGTTGATAATGTTTAATTTGAAAAAAAAAAAATTTTCCAAATTTGCATCGGCTAAGGTTAGAAAGAAATGTATGTCAAAACAACTGAATCGGACGTAAAACATTATGATGTTGAATGAAACTTTTGTGTTTTAATTGATTAACTAATCATACATTTTTAAAACATAGCAAATCATATTTTATAAATATCTGTATGAAGATATTCAAATTAATCGTAATACTTAGAGAATAGGAAAAGAAAAATATTGTGTGTTGTGTTGGTTTTAGTATGAGATTTTTGTGAACTCTTCAATTGCATAAAAAGTATGAAAAAGTTTTGTAAAATAAAATCGAATAAGATATGAGGCTGGTAATCCTTTAACCTAGGCATTGACGTATAAAAGCTAACACTGTGTTGCGTCCAATGATCCTGGATCCGTATGTAAATAACAGATATGATTTTATATAGAAAATAATAAATTTCTATAATTCAACACAATTTAAAATATGTATTCATTTTGAATAATAATAACTACATACAAGAGGTGTGCACAAGACTTATAAAATTGCACACTATTGGATTTTTCCCAAGATCGAATATTGGTTGTAGCTGCAAATATAAATAAGTGTGAAGCAAAGATAGAGTACAAAAAAACAACTGCACTAGTAAACCATTGTACAACAGTATAAAAGAGAGTTGTGTGATGAGCACAACAAAAATATTGCGGTCTTCATAGAGTCACAACGTGCATTACTTTTTTGCTCTCGGCAACCGAACATCTTAATCGACGTCAGCATTGCCAGTAACTTTTTTAAACTTTTTATTTCTGCGGAAAACATGCTTTTACATTATTACATTTTTTACACTACTGATATACATATGGCAATACTGAAAATGTAGCTTCAGTAGTAAAATATGCTCTTACAACACAAAGCATAGTTCCGTTACTTGACCGGCAAAAGAGTGCTGTTGTATACATTGAATAAATGAAAAATACACATTTCAGTGCACTCGTAAAATCAAGAGCAACAGAAAAGAGTACACTACAGTATTGCATTCGGTTAAGGGTAAGCTAGCAGAATGTCTTGTGCATAATAATAATTTTATTATTGTTTTTTATTTTCAAAATAAAGTTTTTATTTAAGATATATTTTAGTTCTTGAAATAATTTTATTACAAATGAAATGAATTTAAAAAATTATTTTTTCTTTTATTTATATATTTCAGATTTGACTTTTATATATAAAAAATGGATATGGCAGGTGGAATACATGATCCCAAGTGGAGTTTGGAGCGCCGAGAGTCGTCGGGTTATTTAGTGTGGCGCAAAGAATCGCCTAGCTCCAGAATACGTTTCCGTTTAGATGTTGAGGTTTTGGAATTTGAAAAGCATCCATACGAAGATGTTGACTACCAAGATAATAATGGTCTCACAATGAGTAACATATCCTCTACTGTAATTACTTGTGCCACATGTGTTGCTGCAGTTGCAATAAGTGTATTTCTTCCCTGGTATTTAATGGAAAAGGCAGGGCATTACTGAAGTATTGAAGTCTGCTGAAAAATACATAGAACATATAGAATAAAAAGAGTACCTTTCCACAAGTACCAGAAAAGAACTGATAATCATAATATACGCAAATATAAATAATATAAATATATATTTTAACATAAATATGTACATATACATATGTATGTACATATACAAATGTATGTACATATTATTATGTAATTAAATAATTATGCAAGTGTGATGTGCCTGTGATTGACGTAACCAAGTTATAATTAGTTGTTAAACAAATTAGTGTTAAATATAATTAATGTATGTATGTACGTATGTACAAATATGCATATAAAGTACGTATATTTGTCATAAACACATGAAACTTTAATTTCATTTTAACATTTAGTAACTAAAAGAGAGCAAATGAAATAATGTGAATAACATTTTTCTTGTACAATAAATTTTAAACTTGTAATGATCGATGAAAGTACATATCTATGTACACGTTAATGCAAATGAAGTTAATAAATTTAAACTGCCTCCTGCTGTTAAATTAGTAATTTTATCAATAAAATTCTTATAACAAAAAAAAAAAAAAGAAAATATTACTAAGACACCGTACAGATATACTCGCTATATATAAAATATACATATGTGTATTAAAAATTTATGATACCTTAGATTTTAATGGGATTTAAATTAAATACATAAGAAATAAGTGTATGCCTTTAATTTCACCAAAAAGTAATAAGTCTCCATGCATAGAGACCCATTCCTTTATTAATTCATAAGTATTTGTTGAATCATTATCCCTTTGGAAGTTATACTAATTTATTACCACATTCTTTTAAGTTTTTTGCAATATTTATTTATTTATTATAATACAACTACAGTGGAAGTTCAATAATCCGGACACATATAGCTTTAGGCACGTTCAGATTATCGAGTTGTCCGGACTATAGCAGTGAAAATTAATGAAGTAATCTAAGTGAATTAAATACATGATTTATTAAAAAACAAAGTTATTTTGTGCTGACTAACTTTGTTAAGGTAGTTGATTTGTGCGTTTTGCTCTTCAACAATAGTATATCCTGTCACTGAATACATACATAATTTAATTCCGTACGTGAGAAACTTGGTCATGGCAGGTTTATTTACTGTCACAGTTTTTGCCAGAAATCTGCTGAGATGAAATAGTCGAAGAAATATTTTTTTCAGTCTAATAAGCCAATAGACTACCAACTAGACTATGGCGACTTCAGCCCACTGAATACAAACTGAAAATGATATCCATTTCCACACAGTTGTCGTCAGAGCCTGTGAGCAGCACTGGCAATTCCTTTCGTTTAGCGTGTTGAATTATTTCTTTGTCGAAAAATTATAATGTAAATTCATTTGCACCAGTTGACCTATCATTGATATCTTCTTCAGTTATGTCATTACCGGGTCAATTATAGATATTCGAAATAAATTGTTTTATCTTCTCTCTATTTTTTTAAATTCGCAAATCGTTAATTTAGGTGCATGAAATTTTTTGGTAACCAGCCTAATAATTTTTCCTTCATCTAGACTTTGTAAAATATGTTTCCGTTCATTATTTAAAGACATGAATGACACTTGGTATAAAGTTAGACAAACACGCTTGTACCAAAACTGAAGTAATGATAGTGCAAAATGTAAATAAAAGTATGAATAACAAAACATGCGAGTTAAAAACAGGAATTAAAATTTTTTTTTTTGCATAAAAAAAATTTGTACGGATTGTAGAGATAAACATTTTAAGTTGTCCGAAATGTAGAAGCTTCCAAATTATTGGAGTGTCCGGACTAGCGCATGTTCGGACTGTCAAAGTTGTACTGTATAAATAATATATCTAATTATTTCAAGCTGAGTAACCTGGACCATATGGTCGATGTAATGTAACAGATCAGAGTCTCTGATGGGAACGCACGGTCCTTACGCTTTTTGTCAAGTACACTACCTACAAATTGGAAAGTTATTCCACCACAACTTTTCGTTTTTCCTGCTATGATAAAGCCATTATTTATTATTCGCCGTTCATATTATTTTCCTAAGTAGTGGAATATTTGTCTTCGATTATTATTTCTTGGATAGATTTTTTCCGATTATTTCCTTTTAAAACATTGGATCGATGAACTTGGTCTTTCAACAAGTTAACATCAAATATTAATTAGAAATCTATAAAAAATAGCTTTTTTTCGATTTAGAGTAAATCATGAATTATTTTTTTTTTATTTTTTTATTTTGTTTTTGTAAACTTATTTACATATTTTATTAATTACGATACAACTATAAATATAACTAATTATTATGGGCTGGGGACTAAAATGTAATGTAACAAGCCAGAGTATCTGGTAGGGATCGAATAACCAACCCTCATACTATGTCCACAAATGTAACTTTATTGCATAAATCGCAATTAAACGCCATAAGCGAGCTCAATATTCCATACAAAATTTCTATTGCATATTGTGTACTAAGTACATAATTCAGGGTAAAACTTAAATGATGCACTTCATAAGTGTATTTTGTGAGCATATTGGTGCTAAGTGAAGAAATGTTGTTATTTGACAATTTAAACGTCAAAACGACAATAAAAAAAATATTACAAGTCAGGTTAATTTATTTATATTTACGCTAAACCTACTTACATGTCATGCATTTATATACCTTTTAAAGCGTTAATACGTCTACAATAGGGAAAAAATATCAATTCGGCATATAGAAAAGCAACGAATGCATTTCATTTCGCAGAAATAAGATTCCATTGAGTTCCCAGTACTCGAAAGATTTCTTATTCTGTTAATATTATTTTCAGTTCCATTACGCACTCGTCTATAACAAAGATAATTCCTTTCATAATATTTCTTATGCCATTGCTGTTGGGTCTACAAACTCCCTAAAACTATTACAAATTGGATCTCGTCTAGGTGCTGAGCCTTGTTCAATTCCTTGTTAAATAGTGCCATCAGTTGCAATTTCAGTATATCTGTCTTTCACATCGCTTTTACTTTCTGAATTCAACAACAGTCTTTTACTGTTTTCTCCTTTTCATTCTTTTAATACTTATATTCCCGTCTTCAATTTCTTTACCTTACTGTCGTAGTTCCATGATATTCAATTCACTTTCACATAGTTTCTCTTCGCTATATTCCGAACACTCTCTATCTATGATATTTATAATTTGTAATGATTTCTAATATTTTAAATGTTTTGACTTTTGGGTATAAGAATTATGAAATAATGATCGATGATTAATATAATAGCACTAGACTCGAAATTTTTAATAGTAATGCTCGCATGGAGTAGAGTGGATGTTTTTCTGTCAGCCGTCAAAAAATATATCTCAATATAGCTAAATATACCACGCAATACCAAATAGTCTAATACAGTGGTTTTATATCATAGGATATACAAATTAAGCTACATAATCATTATGAAATAAAATTTACAAGAGATTAGTATATATTCCATAAACATTCGATATATTTTTTAGTAAAATTTGTAAAGCCAATTGGTTATAATGTTATATTCAAGACATTCTGATAAAAAAAACCCCTGAAATGGGACATTTGACCCGTCATGGGATGACTAGTGATAAATATATAAAAAAATACGTATTAATATGCTAGTGACACAGTCATACTTGATATGTCACCAAAAAAAACTGTCTTTTTTAATTTTTTTTTGTTTTTAAGATGAATTGCTTTCTGTTTTTTAAATATCGGCATAAATTTTCACGACCAGAAAGAAAATAATGTTGTTGTTTTCTAGCTATTGAATGATTACTGAGTCAGCTAAACACTTAAAAAAATTACTCCATAAAAGTGTATGTTTGAAAAAGTACCAGTTGGTTTTTAGTTGCTTAATTTACTTTGACGACTACATTATACACAGAGAAGCACGTTAAGAATAAACATTTCTTTCATTGCCATCCAACGTAATATGGAATCCGATACGCCGCATGTCCCTACTTGTCGACAACATTTACTGCTCACCCATCCTGATAGACTCACGTTCCATAGCTCTAAATGCAGCAGTAACATTTCATTTGGAACGCCAAACGATCCCAGTGTCGTGAGCTTATGCAAGTAGAACACTTTCTACCACGAAGTTTAAAAGGTTCGAAGCGGTCCATTCCTACCTTGATGCACCTCGAAGAACTGATCCACGTCATTCTACACAGTCTTTTCAGACTTGAGGATTATCAAAGGCAAAAAGATCGTATAGCCTCCCTTTTTCAGGATAGGACAAAAGACGCTAATGTTCAAATCGTTGGATCTACTTTCCTCTAGTAAACATACTGATGCAGATATCTTATCAGTTCGCTACCTCAGGCTTTAAACAATTCTGCGGGTAGGATATCAGCGCTTGTAGCTTTATTGCTCTTGAGGCGCAGGATCGGAATTTTGACACTTTCATTATCATACGTAAGCTCTAATGGAAGAGCTTGTGTTGTCATAGTGTTGCTATCATAACCTCAACATCCCTTGCGATTCTGTAAACAAATTTTTCTTTCAGAAATATTTTTTAATAATCTTGAATAATCTTGAATAAGTTAAATCGATCGCTTTGCTATTAGCAATGATATATACTCATTACTTTTTGTTTCAGAATATATGAATATACCTGTCAATTGGTTAAACAATAAGTTGGTGACGATCGATGAGGGGTGTCATCAAATACATCCGTTGCGAATTACATTACCCCAATAAAATGTTTTATGGTCAACCCAAGACCCATTTTATGACTAAAACTTTTCTACTATCCTACCAAAATACTATCAACTTCTACCAAAATCCTCAAAACATTATTGTTCAACACCCAATCTATTAACAAACTGTACACATTCCTCTATTTTGATCATCTAACAACATCAATCTCCCACCATCTCCATCAGATATTATTTATATACACTGACCCAAACAATTCTTCGTACACTTAACTATTGAAAATATATACGCCCAATGAAAATAAGTTGCTGATTTAAAATGTGTAACATACATATTACACAAATCCAAACACATAAAGATTAAAAAAGAAATAAATTTTATTGAACTAACAAAAATTATAAAACACATCAGAAACCAAACTCAAAAAATTATCCGTAGTGAATCATTATCATTATATATATTATTTCTAAAGCACTTTTTTGTCGGTTGCAAATATCGCCACCGAATCAAATTTAATGAATGATATCTCATTTTAAAGCTTATATCTAACACTAATGACGAAAAATAATTGGAAATTGAAAAATTAATATTTAAATAATATTAACGGGTGTGATATTAATGGGTGTGATATCATTTGACTTTAATAACCCCATTTAAACGGTTTTTCACTGATAATACTAATTTACTGGTAAATTCTTGACCAATATTTTGCCAATCCTCGGTAATAACGTTTTTGAGCATTTCCTTGGCAATAATTTTCACACCATGACAAATTATTTAACTGTTTATAGTAATACTAGCAGATTGTACCCGGCGTTGCGCGGGTGCCAATTTCCTAAAAATGTAATTTTTCAAATTATTCGGAAACCGGTTTAACAAACAACCCAGTTTTTCAATACTCTAAGTCCTAATATACTAAATATAAATGCATGCAATTTGCCCGTTTTTCGTCCCTTTTCCCCTCTGGAGCCTTTTTGGTCCAACTTTTTTTTTATTAGGATTGGGATAACCTGCTTTCAATTTGCCCGTTTTCAGTCCCTTTCACCTTTTTGGATCCCTTTTGGTTCTACTTTAGAAACCGAATACCTCCAAAAGCTATTTGGAAACTTAACGAAGCTAAATCGTAAAAACGTACCAATTACCATTTTTCTCCATTTGTCTCATTTTTTCTCCCCTTTTGGTCAAAATTTTAAAAAGATTCATAGCCTATAACCTGCACCGTCAAAACCTCGATCTATTTCTCAAATTTCCAGAAATTCGGTTCAGGCGTGATTGACTAACGAACAAACCAACAAACATTTGGGAAACTTAACCAAGCTAAATCGTAAAAAAGTACCTATTACCATTTTTTCCCCATTTGTGACATTTTCTCCCCTTTTGGTCAAAATTTTTAAAAGATTGTAGCCTATTACCTCCACGGACAAAAGCCCGATCTATATCCCAAATTACAAGAAAATCGGTCCAAGCGTTCAGGCGTGATTGGCTAACAAACAAAAAAACAGACTTACAGAAAGATTTATAATATATATTAGGATATTAGGATTAGGATTCTTTTATACTTACGCCAAATAATATATTTTCCATTTAAAACTTTGTTTCAGTTGCAATTTATTAGATAAATCTGTTAAAAATTAAACTTATTGTACCAAGTAATTATTTCATATGAAAACAACGTTATCAAAATAGAATATAAAAAATAACGGTAAGTTCATAATGTCGATATCAGAGAAGTTATTAATTTTGGGAAGCTAATTAGAAATTAAAGTTCTTGCAATTACTTAATCAAAACATGTAAAATAAATTTGTACCATATATGGTCTTCCTTGGATATATAAAAGATAATGAAAGTAATTGGATAAAAAGTCCTTAATATAAAATAATGGCTAAAATAATAAAGCACATAAATAATAAAAAATGAAATCAAAATCTAATGCTATAAGTTGTGAAGAACACGAAATCACTTTTTATAAATCTTCTTGGTGCCGAATTCGGAGGCTGTGTATTTGGTGATAGGATTGCACTGCCAATTCTGAAGGCAACAATGTTTATATGTTGATGCTTTTGTAGTGTTTGTTTGTATCAGTCCAAACAAGAAAAGACTTTAGCATCTTATCACTGAACAAAATTTAGTGACATAATTATAACATAATAAAACAAATAAAATATCTCATTCTGTTAAACTCTCAATTGCCATTAAGGACTGGGAAGGAGTAGTTTGTTGAAATTAAATGCAAAGTCTTAACGTATCTACCTACAGAAACCTGATTTGAATTTCCTTATTTTTTCTTTCTATTTTTTTTTTATTGCAATTGAAAATATGTAATCACGTCTGAAATGTAAGGAATCCATTTATACCTGACCAACACAAAAGGAAATTAAGCTTTCGTAGTTGCTAATATTTGGAAATATTTTATTCCTTAATGTGTTGGATTGTTAAACAAGCCTTAGAATAAAATAAAATATGAATATTAGCAGTTTTCTGGCAAAAAAAACTCTGTATGGAAAGTAAAGCAAAACTTGCACATACTTATGTCAACGGTAGTCCACGATATTAATATCCCGAGTATTAGATGGATTGTACAGATATTAATATCCCGAGTATTAGATGGATTGTACAGAGCTTACAAATTGAGATCGTTGGGTATGCTAGAAATATTTACGTAACAACGTTTTTTCGTATATAATATAAGCATTAGTTTACATATCAACCACTATTCAAATAGTTTTGATTCTGTTGATAATAAGCAATAGTCCATTAAGACAGAGTCTGCAAACGGTTCTCGCCAAGTTAAGTAATTGCTTTAAGCTTTAACTTGTATTATTAAAAATATAAACTTAAAAAGGCATTTATACATACATCTTGTTACTGATTTTATCAAATTCAGAATTTTTAATTGATTGAATAGAACCTATAGTGCTATGAACCTCTTGAAACCGAAATCTTGCAGGAACCACAGTCTGCGGTCTATACATTCTATGCCTTCGGTCAGCAAGTAGAAAATATTGGCGATGTATTAATGATCGTGCTTTATGTACTCTAACACTCCCAGCGGTTCAAGTCGCTCAAATATTTCGCCTCTTTTTAAAATGGTGAGATTTAATTAAGTCGTAGGTAAATAAAATTGTTTAATTTTATTATTTGTTATTTCTTCAATTAAAATTTATTATTTCTTCTTTAGTTTATTTAGTCGCCGTGGTCTAGTTGGTAGTGTGTTGGTTTATTAGACGAAAGGCCCGGGTTCGAATCCCAGGTCAGACATCAAAACGAAAAATATTTCTTCGGCGATTTCCTCTCAGCAGATTTCTGGCAAAGACTCTGAGAGTAAAAATTGCCATGAAAAGCTTCTCAAAAATCTGTCGTTCGGAGTGGACTTTAAACTGTAGGTATGGGAAGCTAGGTCGTAATCCTGACTGAAGGGTTGTAATGGCCAATTATGTATGTATGTATTTCTTTTTTAAATAGTTTCGTTCTTTAAATTCAATAATACATTTAAATTATTGACATACTGCTATTAAGTTTATTACTCGATTCTGTAACTACATTTTAATATTTTGCCGTCAAAATAATATTGCAACTACTAGGGCGAGTTTTTGAATACAAGTTTAAACTCGAGATTAAGTTAATCTTCAAATAAAGTTAATCTTTCGTTAACTTAATTTTTAGTTTTTGAATGGTAATGTAATCTTTGTAGGGCTGCCACAATCATGTGCAAAAATTGCATAGTGTTTCACAATAATTTGCTTTTGTATAGAAGAAAAACAAACAAACAAAAGCTGAGTACTATTGATCCTGAAGTAAAAAATATGTTTTATATAATTCATAATCACTTAAAAATGTGTCTTATTCGGCTTTCTCTCACTTAAAAACTATTTTTTTGAATAAAATTTGTCAACTACTTTTCATATTTAATGTTAACTTAAACCACCAACACCACCAACGTTGCTGGTTTAAACTTAAGATTAACTGATTAACCGTAAGTTTAAATTTAAGATTAAGTAAATTCAAAAACTGAAAACGAAGGTTAACTGGAGATTAACTTAATCTGGAGTTTAAACTTGCATTCAAAAACTCGCCCTTCGTTAAATATTAATATTTAATATTAATTTTAATGCCATTGCAAAAATTAAAATAGAAAACTGAAATAAAGTTGAAACCAAACATAATTTCATAATTGAGCACTTTTATATTCTCCTAAAATGGAACAAAGTGACAGAAGGTTTACGAAAGAATTGTTTAACTCTCTAAAGTGTACATTTTGAATTTGCTTTAAAAAGAATTACAGAAATTACACCCTATTCGTCAAAGCAACCAGTTATTAAAGACGTTAATATGTCATCGCATTTAGTCTCCATTTTATTACTTTCTACATAATATTGTGTCCTTTTGTAACATCTGAGCCAACAATGATTCATAACATGCATCATCCCTGCTTTATCGGGGATGATTGAAATTACAAAAAGAAAAAGAAAATCATCGAATTAACGTTGTCATGAATAGCAATGACAAACAATGATCGAATTTTTCTATGGCCACAATGAATATTGGTGTGTCCATTAAAAATATCCATTAGACGCCATTAAAAAAATTAACATCCCCATAAATTTTATTCTGTTAATTGAGTTTACAAAGAGCTACATACATGCACATAAAGGCCGAGTCACCTAGAATCCGTTATCCGTTAAATTTTGATTTTTCTACTGCCAGCAGAGCAGCGCTGAAAAACATGTTTTCATATGTCAGTTGTTTCGTTCGTTATGAGTTAATCCGACACATTAAGTTGAACAACTTTTAACTTTTTACATGCGTTGAGTACTTTGCCAGCTCATAGCTTGTTTGTTTTGCTCTTTTCTTTATTCATTGTTACATACGTTAGTGTCAGTCGAAAAAGCCGAAGTACTATATATAGTGGATTCTATGCGCCTGAAGCTGGGTGTCCATACAATGCGTTTAACGCGTTCTTGCATTACATGCGTTTATCCCGTACTTTGCGTTCTTTATTACAAGTATACGTCAAGTTCCTTGTTTTGATTAAATGGTGTGATCAAATAATATATATCGTCGTCGAAAATCCAAAAGTACGTAACAAACATTTTTCTAATTTTACAGGAGAAGCAAAAAAATTATAAAATAATAAATACTTCGTATGTAGAAATATTTCGAATACACCCAACACAATACACATAAATTATCCAATGATGAATTTCGTCCGGTAATAGAGTTTTGAATTGTCGGGCTACTTTCCGAAAGATCTTGCGCCGTCGACTTTTTTATTATAAAATCTATTATAGAAAGTTAAACATCTGGTTTTTGGGTTTTTTCCCAGTTACTACTGTGTATGTCCATTTTAGCAATGGTGCCAAGTGTGGTAAAAACAAACATAATTACAAGACAGTGATTTTAAAACCCTACTAGATTAAAAATTTTTTTTCAACCGTGCAACTTCAAATCCGTGTAAAAATAGAGTTGGCTATTATTGATATAAAAACATTATTTTTGGTCGCAAAAATCTAAAAATAACCTCACGAATCATAATCAATCAAAAACTCGATATTGATTTTTTTGATGCTACGTACTTTTGGATTTTCGACGACGATATATAAATCATAAAAACCGGTTTTCGGAAAAATGGAAATTCAAACTGTGATTTTATATAATGTTTTGTGCTGCTAATGTCTCCAAAAAGCTTCAAAAGAACACAAGACGAGTTATTTAGTTTAATTTATCTGTAATTGCTCTTGTTTACAAATTAATAACTTCAAAATAAATGATACACAGTACATAAAAACTATCGATAACACAAAGGAGATAGGAAAACCAATCGGTAATGTTATGTTTGAGGCAGATTCTAGGACTTGTGATGTATGCAGAAAAACATAAAGTACAGTCCCTGGGTTGTAGCATAGCAGTCGTTTAAATAACTACGTGCAATATCAGGTTGTTATAGACTCAATGCAAAGGATGTATTTAATATATTTTGCTAGTCTAATATATTTTGCTAGTCTTAATATATTTTGTTATTCTAGTGGGTAGTGTGCTAGACTATTAGCATGAGTGTGAGATTGTTATTATTAGGGATGCAGTATCGTTAAGAAAATCATCGGTGTATCAAAAAAAAAAAAAAAAATTGATTGATTATTTTCATATAAATAAATACTAAAAAAAGTCGATCCACAATAAAATTAAGTCAATACAAAAAATTTTCTTTTTCTATTAAGAATAAATGATGTTGCCATATTTTAGCTTAATATTCCATCATAAAAATTTAATCGAAAATAAACGTTATAAAGGGAACAAAGTATCGTGTGGAAAATCTTAAGAGACTTTCTATTAGTCGCACCAATCCTTTATGTATTGTGTAGGAACCACAAATGAAAAGTGTAAGGATAACGTATGTAATTAATTACATAAATAATGATATATATAAATAAAATGATGCTGAAAATAAATATGAGTAAGAAAACAACATTTACAATTAACGATGAAGTTGCAAAGATAAAATATCCTAGCCAAAACCCGGTGTATATATGTATATATATTCTAAACTTGATCGCTTTCTGTTATCTGTCGACTCTGTGCATATACTAGAGGTGTGCACAAGACATTCTACTAGCTTACCCTTCACCGAATGCAATACTGTAGTGTACTCTTTTCTGTTGATCTTGATTTTACGATGGCACTGAAGTGTGTATTTCTCATTTATTTAATGTCTACGACAGCACTCGTTTACCTGTGAAGTAACGGAACTATGCTTTGTGTTGTAAGAGAATATTTTACTACTGCAGCTACATTTTCAGTATTGCCATACGAATATCAGTAGTGTAAAAACAGTAGTAGTAAAAAAAGTTTTCCCAAGCCCATTTGGACCTGTCTTATTCATAGTTGTGAGTAGGTTACGATTTTACGTGCGAGGGTTATTTATAAGAAAAGATTAATAATTATAAAAATAGCCTTTTTTTATGAATGTTTTTGGTTTTATTATTTTTATTACTCTTTTATAATTACACTACTATATTTTTGAAAAACGCAAATAAAATTGCGTTAAAAAACAAAAACATTATAGTATACATCCTTTGCTTTAAAAAGTTACTGGCAATGCTGGCGTCGGCGAAGTTGTTCGGTTGCCGAGAGCAAAAGAAGAAATACGCAGCGTTGTCAACTCAGTGCTTTTAGCACTGTTTTTAGTGCTTTTTTAAACTTTCGACGCGGAAAATTTTCGAGTTAGTGCCTAGTGCTTTTTTTAGTGCTTTTCTTTTCAATGCAGTGACACCAACTCAACTCAAAAAAAAACTATAGACTAGACTAAAAATTAGCCTATAAACTATTCTAAAAGTCTATAGATTAGACTATAGACTAGACTAATTTTTGGTCTAATTTTTAGTTTAGTCTATAGTTAAATGTATATACTAATTCGATATATTAAGACTGTAGTTTACATGTAAATGAAAGTTTTCATGTGTGAAAGTTAACAACATAACATTAAACATAATTTTTTTAGACGTATAAAATGTAAATGAATTTACCTTCGAAAATGTACCAATTCTTTTCCATATTATTGCTGGAGTTAAATAAATAATGAAGTCGCTGTGGTCTAGTAGGTAGTGTGTTGGCTTATTAGACGAAAGGCCCGAGTTTGAATCCCAGGTCAGACATCAAAACGAAAATATGAACGGCGACTTCTTCTTAGCAGATTTCTTGTAAAAACTCTAAGCGGAATAATTGCCATGAAATGCTTCTCAAAAAATCTGTCGTTCGGAGTCGACTTGAAACTGTAGGTCCCGCCGCTCATGAATAAAAATTAACGCACACAACACGAGCGGTGTGAGAAACTATGACGTTGTACAATGGGTCAATTCGACCTCCGGGTACTGTACTTGTCACAGTTGACAAGTACACGTCCTCTAACCTAACCTAACCTAAATAAATAATATTAATTTTGGTTTGTAAATTTTTTACTGGTTATATAAAATGGTGATAAAATTAAAAATATGTTTTAGTTCTTTTTTGTCAAAATTACGCGTTTTTTGAACGAGTTTGGTGCTTTTTGAAAATATATAGTTGACAACGCTGGAAATACGTGTTGTGACTCTATGAAGAGTACAATATTTTTGTTGTGCTCTTCACACAACTCTCTTTTATACTGTTGTACAATGGTTTACGAGCGCAATTGTTTTTTTGTACTCTATCTTTGCTTCACACTTATTTATATTTGCAGCTACAATCAATATTCGGTCTTGAGAAAAATGCAATAGTGTGCAATTTTATAAGTCTTGCGCATACCTCTAGTATATACCTTAACTCTTATATTTTCTTAGATATACTAAATATTTTTATATGAGTAGTGACACGCCCACTATAGCCAAACGTCAAAGTTATCCATCCAAATATTGAGGACTCTAACTGTTGCAGTTTATGAGATATCCGACATTAAATACTTATTGGGTATGTGGGCATGGCAACTCGCCCACATGAAATTTTAAAATAAATATCTTATAGTTCCTTCCAGACATACAGAAAGATACTATCGAGAAATATCAATATCAAGAAAATCGGTCCAGCTGTTTAGCCATCTATAGACTTCAAACTAGCAGAAGTACAAACAATTAAACACTCATTCATTTTTATATACAGTGGATCCCATCTTATTTCAACCCGCAACTGTAAAAAATTTAATAATTGTTTATAGAATATGTTTTAAAATTAAACAAAAAAGTTTTATTCAGTCTCAAATTGATGGACTATTTGTGATCAAAAAGTCTGCCAACACCAGATTTCGAACAACAATAACTTTATAGCAGCTCTGGGCAAAAATAACTCTCCAAACCTCTAGGAAGGAGAATCAATGCAAAAAAGGCTGAAAGCTGTAATTAAGCAAATTGAAACTATTAGTTAATCAATAATTTAATTGTTTATTTATTTGTATGTGGTTGAAATAGGCTGTGACGAATTGGGTTCCTATATTTTTGGTTTTTAGTTTGTAAGTTTACATTTGAGACTGAATAAAACCTCTTTTTCTTAATTTTTAAACATATTCTATAAACAAATATATTATTTGGCGTAAGTATAAAAGAATATTACTATAAATAGTTAAATAATTTTTCATGGTGTGAAAGTGATTGAATTTTAGGTAGAAATGCCCCGTGGAACTCAAGTATCGTTAGTAGAACGTACCCAGATTGAATTGTTGAGGAAAAATGGGCGTTCAATAAGGTCTATAGCAAACAGAATTGAGATATCTAAAACATCCGTACAAAATTATTTGGGAGATTTTGGATCTTGGATTTGGATACAGCACTAAAAAGCGATGTGGTAGAAAACTAATACTGACTGACCGCGATAAACGATCAATAAAGCTTAGCTATCACAAATAAAGTCGGAGTTGAGACTAAACGTAACCAAGAGATTAATCAAATTTTAAATGAAGATCTAGATGTGAGAAAACAAAAAATGATACCCAAGCACGATTGGGTGAATAATAGAAATTTTAGAAAGAGGAGTGGCGTAGTATTATATTTTGTGATGAAAAAAATTCAACCAAGATGGACGAGATGGATACAAATATTATTGGAGAGAAAAAGCAGGTGATACGCGGACCAGAATAGGATGCACTTTTCAGGAAGGATGTTTAATGACATGGGTTGCTTTTGGATATAAATCACGTTTTCCAATCTGTTTTATTTCTCATTAAATGAATGTGGAGAACTATGTGGAATTACTGGACAATTTTTTCGTTGAATTTGCTGAAGAAAATTATGGAAGTAATTAAGCCTTTCAACAAGACATCGCCCCTATACATATAACCAAAAGGACCAAAGCATTTCTTGAAGAAAAAGATATAGCTGTTTTGGACTGACCTGCAGAGATCTGCGCCGATCGGCTGACAGCCGGCTAAGCCGAGACGCCGATAAAATTTAAAAGCCGCCGCCGCCGAAAATTTATTCGGGTTAAGGCGGCTTAAATTCAGCCGCCGTTTTTTGTATGTAAGAATATATGAAAATATGTTTTTAATATTGTATACAATAAATTTTTAATATATATAAAATATGATATTTATATATTTTGTTTTACTTGACTTAAATACATTATTGAAATTTTTTTTCCTTTTTTTGATATGTTAATAGTAAAAATATTGAATTTTTTGATATGCTAATTTTGAACACATTTTCTTGTTTTTTGGTGAATGTGGTAACACTTTTAACTTAACGTTAAATTTTTTTAAAAGACATAAAAAATTAAAATCGAGAGCCATAAAATTAGAAATTTCTTTCAAAATTTAAATAATAATTTAAATGAGTTAAATTCATCTGATTCCGATGACGACATTCATTTGAGATTTTCCCTAAACAATAATAAAACTCCTATTTCAATTAGCTTTTTGCCAAATTTTTTGGGAAATTTTATTTTGAATATTCATTTCTGAAAGTTGTTTTTTGTAAGTGTTATAAAATTGCGAAATAATGTCAGGTTTGGAGTTTCTACATCGACATCAAACCTCTGTAACCATTTATGTGCTCATGTTATTGATGTAAATTCGAAAAAATTTGAAAATTCGAATGCCAAATCATCGGCGCCGCCGAAACTTTTCAATTTTAGCCGCCGCCGCCGACAAATGTGCTCGGCGCAGGTCTCTGCTGGCCTGCACTTAGTCCCGATCTAAATCCTGTCGAAAACCTTTGGGAAATTTTTAGTGTCGAAATATACAAAAGTGGAATGACTTATAACTCCTTAAATGAGCTAAAAGAAGCTTGAAATGAGGGGATATTCCCCTAGATAAGTTACAAAAATTATGCCACTATGCCATTTCGGTTAAATAAAGTAATTAAAAATCGAGGAGGACACACGCATTATTAAAATGTATTTCTTATTTGAATATACATATTTAATTAGCTTTAAGTTTATGTATTTCCTTTCAGACTTTGAATCAACTATACAAAATATTAAATAAAAACAAACAAACTCTGGAAGCTTTTTATTTTAATTTTTTGTTTCTCTTTTCTAAATATAAAAAATATATAGACTTATATATTAACTTTAAAAATGCAGAGCTTTTTAGAAAAAACACATGTACTATATAATTTTTTTCCTTGCTTGTATACTCAACCTTAGAGAAGACGCTAAATAAAATTTCCCAGTCATTTGGTTTTCCTAGAGGAAAAGCTTATAATTTAATAAAACATTTTAAAACATATGGGTGCCCAAAAAATGTACTTAGAGTCTCTAAAGTTTATAAAACCACGAAAGGTGCAATGGTCATCAGGGCATCAAAGGCTGTCCAATTTAAAAGTTCTAATCAGTCTAAAGTTAAATTGGCGTAATCGTATTGTATTTATTAATATAACAAACTTTTCCTACCCAAAAAAAGTTCAAAATGCAGATTGAATTTTGCCTAATAAAACAATGAATGAAAAACTAAGGTTTTAAATATTATATTATCGGGCAAGAAATTCAAGTTCTCCGTTTATGGATCAAATATGATGGCGGGAACGCTGTAGCGTGGGGTGCATGTTTTTCCCATCGCATTAGTAAGTCGAAAATAGATGTATATATACCGTTGTAATCAGGTTAGAAATGTTTGATTAATCCAGAAATTTGTGCGTAAAGTCAAAAAGAACAGTTTTAGTGAAATATAAAAGTTTGGAGGGTTCGAGAAATATTAAAAAAAAATATTTTTGAGATCTATTCAACAAAACTCACAATCTATACTATGTCAGAATTAAACAATCTGTTTCCGAAGCTAAAATGAATTGGAGTGTATTTGTATAAACAATATAAACATAAACAAACTTGTTTATTTATAGATTGCTGTAAGTAAAGTGAGTAAGTGCGAATCATTAACTGAGCCATGTTTAAAAAAAAATCAAGAACTCTGTACCTATAATGTTATTCAAAGTAAGGGAATGGTGAAATGGAAAAATTCAATAAAGTGCCACACGTGATACTTTCTGTGATATGTTAATTGAATTTTTAAAATTGATTCAATAAAAATCCTTGGGCTTATGTACGTGAACGGTATTAATATTATAATTGTAGTGTAGGTACTAGGGATGCCAATCCCGAATCCCAGGATTGTGAATTCATTGTGAGTATTTTGACCCTGAAAAACGTTCTATATCATTCGATTTCGGTAATAGCATCTCAGATGACGAAAACCCTACTTCCATTGCTAAAAAGTTATTTGATGCTATTGAAGAATGCAAAAGCCTTATAGAACGAATTAACTGATTTAGATACTCAACTTTCCAAAGAAATAGATTTATTTACATTAGGAGGTGGTAGAGCTGAATATTTACAAACTGCATACAGTTATCTTGGAACTATTTTACCAATAACTGTTGTTTGCGAGAAATGTTTGTCAACGACAGCGTATGTTGACAACATAATTCTTTCAAGCCTATCAGATCACATGTTAGATGGTTTAATCTTTTTTTTTTTTAAACCAACTAATTTTCTTAAAACTAATGCATTTGTATATATATGAATAATTTTTATTTTTGTTGATATATGCTTTTTGTTAGCTTTTGCCTTGCGTTTTTTATATTTTATTTTTAATGACATAGATATAATTCTTATATAATTGGAATATAAATAAATTTGTTAACAAAATCTATTTTTTTTATTATATTCTTTTTATTATTAAGATAAAATCGCGATTTTTTGATTTTTAGAGCTTTTTTGATCCCGAATTAACCCGAAATATCCCGGGATCGGGATGACAAAATCCCGAATACCGGGATTTTTGAAAATCAATCCCGTTTGGCATTCCTACTACCTATAGCTTGTCTTTTTCTTTTAATTTAAGAAGTATACAGTGACGCTTATAAAATTTTAAACTTTTTGGTGTATTATAATCAGACGTCGGGACAAAGAGAACATCATAAAAATGTGACTTTAGTTGTGAGTATGTGTATGTGTATAACCCAGAGAAAAAATTTCAATAATATTTTCAAGTGTAACCATATATTTCTGTGGGTGTATAATTCAAACTTGAAAAAAAAGACATGAACCTTCTTCTTTCGCAGCTGACAAGCAACTGAATGCATTTTTACGCTCTTTTTAATGAACATTGTTTATGTTCGTGTCCTATGTGTGTAAAAAGCCGGATATATTTTTCCCCGAAGGGAAATTTGTGCCGACGTTTCATTATAATAATATATTAGAAAATAACATTTGAATGTGCCAAAGATATGTTATTTAAAAAAGGGTCGTTTAACGACAACCAAAATTCATTCGCGTTCCAACTGGCAACTACGAATTTGTAGTAGGCGATAAATTTTATTTTATAATTAAAATTCTAAAGTTTTGGCCATCAGTTGCCATCTATAGTGCCAATATGTACAACTTTAGAGGCTAACAATTCAACTGCAGTTCAATAATCAACCATAATCACCATCTATCTGTTTTCGGTTATTTCGAATCTGGCAACACTTATGTTAATCTATTCTGGCACAAAATTCAGTATATTATCACCACTGAACGTAGTGAATCGATTTAAGTACCAGTTAGCCTAACGTAACGTAACGTGCCGTGCGTTCTCTCCTTAGAACATGGAGAGCAAATTAAACGCTTACTGAAACGTTCTCTCTCGCTAGCAAAACGGAACGATCTGATAAAACAGAATTGCTTTACGTTTTTACGTAACTTTCGAACATGAGTGATTATGCTATTGTATGCAGAGTTTCATTGCGGCACAAATGCCATCTTTGGTACTTTCACCAATTAAGGAGTGGGCACAAAAAAAAAACTAAGATTACACTTTTCGTTATAGAAATAAAACTAAGTGGCGGATATTTTTCGTTTTATATTTCAATTAAAGTAAATTATATTTGAATTCTTTTGTGTATAAAATTTTTTTCTGACAAAGGTCTCAGAGCATCCAACCTTTTGAGCCACTTTTCTTCCAGACATGTTAGGGTGTTTTAGAAAAATACATATTATTGTAATTCTTTGTTTTGGTCGGCAAATCCTTTTTTCTTCCAGTTTCACGATTTCTCTCAATATTCAAACACTCCTTATATTGTTTTATTCTTATCTTAGAAACTGTTAAATGGACAATATGGTAGAGGTGAGCGTAAAGCTAAAGAGAGAACTTGACATATTATGTATTATTCTCGTAATAATGAGCATATACAACAAAAAAAAAACGAAACCCGTCGTTACCACTCCGTTTCAAAAAAGTTGTTGATTGAACAGTGCTATCGATATTGTTCCGGTACGGTCATACTTTTGAAAAAGTTAACTTTATTTTTTCTTACGGTAGTAATAAGGAAAACTAATTATAGGTGACTTTAAAGTTCGTTTTAGCTATACATACATACATAATTGGCCATTACAACCCTTGGGTCAGGATTACGACCTAGCTTCTCACACCAATTATGTTGTGTGCGTTAATTTTATACATGAGTGGCGGGACCTAAAGTTTAAAGTCGACAGCGAACGACAGATTTTTGAGAAGCTTTTCAAGGCAATTTTTACTCTCAGAGTCATTGCCAGAAATCTGCTGAGAGGAAGTCGCCGAAGAAATATTTTTCGTTTTGATGTCTGACCTGGGATTCGAACCCGGGCCTTTCGTCTAATAAGCCAACACACTACCTACTAGACCACGGCGACTTCGTTTTAGCTATAGTTACCCTTAATTAAACCCAACTTTTATGGAAATTTTTAAAAACTGAAAATTCTTCCTAATTGGTACTTTCTGTTCATTACTGTTCTGAACAGCTGACTTCGTCTGTATACCAATATCTGCGCATTGCGTTGTGTTCGTTTAAGGAATGGGCAAATTGAAAAAATGTGAAAAAAATTAAAATTTTCAAAGTTTACCTCATCAAATGTAAATCGAATAATAGATATATGTATATCGTTTTAAAGTTCCATCTCTCTCTTTTCCAACAAGAATTACATTTTGAAAATCGGGTGAGAAATGTTTAAGTAATTCAGAAATTTATACGTAAAGTAAAAAAAAAAAACAGTTTTTGTCATATAAAACAAGTTTGAGAAAAATAAAAAAAGTAGTTTTGAGCCCTACTTAACTAACTGAACAACATGGACATGCATCGTGTAATGTTTTCATAAACTGTTGTACTAAAAACGAGACCATAGCGGTTTAGCCAGAACAGTAAGAGTAACTTGGAATATCTTTAAGATAACAAAAATTGTATGTCTCAAAAAAGGCGTTTCAAAGTAAAATTTCTCTTGGACAGACCACTACGATAACCCCTGAGTAAAAATTAAATTACTATGGATCTGCCAATATAAAGCTCACATCCATATATCTGTAAGATATTTTTATTGTTATCAATAAATGTTATTATACATATATTTTGGGCTTCACCCTCTGTCAGTTAAACAAGTTTTTTCAAGTTATCAGAAAATGTTAAGATTCTAAGTTATAATTTATTATTAATTAGTTGCAACACATTCTGATCGATACTGTAACTTTGAATGTAATTTTATTTTGTCCAGTGACATCCATAAATAATTTAATTCAAGTTATTAACACTTGATAAATTCGTATGCATCGCTTAAATTAATTGTTTACATAAAAAATAAATTAACAGTTGGTAAGAATGAATTACTGAACGAAATTGATTCGAAGTGATTTGCAATAGATAGTAATTAATAAGCAAATAAATAATATCCACGAAAGTGCCAATAATGTGGATACATATTCTCCACTCGAATACTCTACATATAGAGATACATTCGAAATACCAAACAAATCCCATAAGATATTTTTCGACTTTATTTAATTATGCCGTGTACAAATACTAAAATGCCAAACAACAAACAAATTGGTAAGGAAAATACCGATAACAGACAGAAGATAATAATCATAATTGTTGTGAAATATATGTATGTACATGTATAGTTACTTTTAGTTAGTATAAATATTGTACGAGTATGTGGGAATATGTACGGATGGATGTAGAGGATTTTTTGTCGATCTATTCCGAACATGCGTCCAATCCAAACATTCTTATAAATTTAAAATCACTTCTACATACTATAGTTTTAAAATTGTTGATACAAATGATCGTTCTCTCGCGACCCACTAACTCAGTTGTATTTGTGCTCCAGTCGGGTGTAGACGTTTTACTCTCTATCTGATTAAAAACAAATATTTTTCACACCGCAGAAACTAAGAAATTATATCTCATATCGTATAAAGTGAGTAAATAAAGCAAGAATAAAATTTAAAATTTTTATATTCTTATTACTTCTATCTAACGTGTTTAAGCTGAACAAATTATACTAAGTGGTGGAAATACATACGTCGGATAACTGTGCTTACTTATTGCCAGTGACTGACCCAGTTCAAAAGAAAAACAATTTGTGTTTGCCTTTAAAAACCTGTTGCATGAAGAGTTTCAGATGATTTTATATTGTGAGCAATACAACATGTACAGTGGCTACCAACTTATTTCAACTAGCACCTTTAAAAAAATTAATTTCGTATAATTTCGAAACTGAAACAGGATATTAAAAAAATTTAATTAAGAGTTTATAGAATGTGCTCAAAAATTAAGAAAAAAAAAGTTTTATTCAGTCTCAAATATAAACTTACAAACTAGAAACCAATTACTATAAACAAACAATTAAATGATTACTTAAGTAATAATATTCAGTATGACCTCCTATTTGCTTAATTACAGCTTTCAGTCGTTTTTGGATTGATTCCACTTTCTAGTGGTTTGGAGAGTTATTTTTGCCCATTCCTTTTTCAGAGCTGCTATAAGGTCATTCTTGTTCGAAATCTAGTGTTGGCGGACGTTTCGATCACAAATGGTCCATAAATTTGAGGCTGTAGAAAACTTTTTTGTTTAATTTTAGAAATATTCGTTAAACTCTTATTAAATTTCTTTTTAAAGGTGGCGGTTGATTGTATATTCATACAGTCAAAAAAGAACTTTGACTAACAGTTTGTTTATTTTTTCATCATAAAAGAAAAAGGCAAAACGTATTTTGCGCATGAGTAATTGAGGAAATTTTGATACATTTTTCGGAATATCACAGAGAACTCGAAATATAACAAAAATAAATTCAAATCTCTTTATGAGAAGATTTCATGCGTTAGACGAATTTGGAGTAATGCTACTATTATCTCAAAAGTACTAAACATGATATGGTTTTCGAAATTGAAGGTTAAAATTTGATTTTAATTTTGATAAAACTTCTCAATTCTTATATTAATACTAGAATATCACCGAAATATATGATCATTTAGTGTGAACTATTTTAGTGTAAAAAGTAAATTTATTATAGTTATGTGTATAGATTGTATTACTACATTTAATGTTTGTTGTCCTCTAATGTTAAATGATAAAAGAAATATTCTCCTTAAGATGGTTTTCAGCTTTTACACTCAAATCATACAATATTCGATATATAGGGCCAATAAAATTAATATTCAAATCATGAAGAACAATTGAAATGTAGATACATTTTGTTATCAATTTTTGAAATGAATGCAAAGTTTACAAACAGAAATTGAACACAATTGAACAGGGACGGAAAATCGGTCTTTACCAGGCACACAATTTCTGGAAAAATATTTTAGAAAATTAAATTTCTATAAAACTAATTTGTGAAGATCAAAAACGATATTTTTAACGTAACTTTTGCATCTGTCTGTTCTACACCGAAGAAATCATATTAACAACAACAAATTGATCATATTAACAACGCTGGTGTGTAATATATATTAAATTTTCAGTTTATTCTTTGCAAATAATAATATTAATTAGATTGGATTTTAATTTAATAATTATACCGATTACACGGTGCGACAGTAAAAATACACCAGCGTAACTACATAGTCCATGTTGTTCAATTAGTTAAGTAGAACTCAAGAATATCATTTTTTATATTTCTTGAACCCTCAAAACTTCATTTATTTGACAAAAACTGTTTTTTTCTATCTTGACGTACAAATTTCTGGATTAATCAAACATTTCTGACCCGATTATCAAACTTTAAATCTTGTTGGAAAGGGAAGAGATGGACCTTTAAAACGTTATATATGTATATGTCTATTGTTCGGCTTAATATGGTATGAGATCAGGTAAACTTGGAAAATGCGAATTTTTTTTCGTATTTTTTCAAATTTGCGAATTCATAGTAGCAGACTGTAATAAAAAAATATACGATAAGTGATAATATTCCGAAATTCTGTTCTCTTGTGAAGAGATTGATCTATCATTCGATAAAATTGTATAAAAATTACTGTAGTTATTATATAAATAGTATAACAGTCGTATTATATATTTTTGATGAATGGTGATTGTTTATCACAAAAAGTGTCAATTTCTCGTTTGCACGACTTCCAGAAGTTGACTAATATTTGTGGTTTTTGCAAATATCAGTATTTCTCTATGCGAAAATATTGGCCAACTTCTGGTGGTTACTCAAACGTGAAATTGACAAAGTTTGTGATAAACAATCAAGAATCATCAAATATTACGAAATTTTTTTAACCAAAAATTCATTTGATGAGATGACATTTAAAAAAAATATAACACGACTATTATACTATTTATATAAAACTACAATAATTTTTGTCCGATTTGATCAAACTAAGTGCCAATCTCTTTATAAGATAATGTACTTTCAGAATGTCCTCAACTTTTTCATATTTTCTAATTAACGCTTGCTACTATGAACGGACAAACTTTCCAAGTTTACCTCATCAAAACTCATAGTATGCTATGAGTCAAATACCGTTTCAAAAAAACAAGTTTGGACGGTTCGAGAAATATAAAATAAAAATATTTTTGAAATTTTCTCAATAAAACTCACAGCCTACATACACTATGTCATTAGCCGGGTGTATTTAATTTTTTTTATTTTGTCCCATAGCGTAATTAACTTTGATTTGATTGTAAATAATGACACGGCCAAAAGAGAGTTAAGAAATCCATGTTATTGTTTTAAAGTTACTAATGTTAACGCGGTTTTGGTTGACGAATGGCCGTTTCATTTGCACACATGCGACATACATACAACAAGTAACACAACAGTGTGTGATTTATGAGAATCCCAATACTACCGAGTAATACTGAAACAGCGTTAAGCGGGGTCTTACTGTTCGTTGTATGAGCATTTCTTATATAAATATATTATATTTGCATACTGATTGTAATATAAATGTTTTCACATTTCATTTTAACTTTTGAAAAGTCAATATGCAGTTGTATTTGTAAGCCTAACTTTATATATTTTTCTCCAATGCTTAAAATAAATTCTTTTAATATTCAATTATTATTCCTTTTATCATTTCAGTAAATAATTTAGAAGAAGATGCATAAAATTAGCGAGACAACCGTTTGTGATTTGGGGTTTAGCGATAAGGTATGGTTTTCTAAATTATTATAAATTATGCTAATTATTGAAATTTTACGCATCTAATAGTGTGTTAGTCGGCACCAACTACAAATCCTAGTTTTAACGGCGATCGAAATTATAAAAATTAAAAAAAGCGATATTTTTAAATATCTTATGAATTTTCTTTAAAACTGCGTACTCGACTCAGTAAGAGCCTTGTTAGTTGAAATGATTAACATCAATATTAATTAATTATAAATTCAAAAGTATTGTTCAAAACGATGTGAAAATAGGTTTTAGTATTTCAATAAAATTATAATCTGTGCATTTAGGGCCATTACTACAAGTTGCCTTTAGCTAAAGAAATTAGTTTTCATTATTATAAGTACACAATAAGGTAAAAGTACGCATCACATATTTTTTAAATATGGCAACTTTATATATAAACGAAATGTACAAAACATAACTAAAAAAGAAGCTCGCTGTTGTCACTGAAAAAAAAAAAAACTTGTTTAATTTAGTAAAAGCTATTGATATTACTCTACAACTGCCATATTTTTAAGAACTTAACTTTATGTTATCAGTACATTGTAATAACGGAAAAAATTTAAATGTGACATTAAAGTTTGCTTTAGCTAAAGTTAACTTTTACTAAATCCAACTTTAAAGGCAAGTAATAATAATAATTTTTAATCAGGAATACGTTCGAGCTTTTTAGTTATATCAATTACCAATATTTCACAGATTTATTAATCAAAGTGACTAAAAAAAATTCAGTCTGCCATAAACACTTTCTTTAGATATGTTACAAATCTTCCTTTAACGCTGTTTTAATTGCTATTTAATAATTGTCTATCTGTCTAAATATTTTTAAAGCTTAGTTGATATATTGGCAAATGTACTCAATCGCTGAAATCTTGACGAGATCAGCATGTAGTTCTTTTAGATAGTTTCGGCCGTTTTTTACTGCGAAGCATGTTTGAATTTGAATAAATAATGTAGGCCTTGATGAACGACATGCGCAATCTGCAATTGCATTTGAAACAGAATATCTTGCATTGGTCGATAGGATTCCTCGAGATTTATTTAAACATTGCACAAATTCCTTATGCAAATCGTAATTATGCGTAGTTTCTTCACTAAAATGATTTTAGGAATTTGTGGAAGCTACCTTATACATGGTCTAGATAAAAGACAGCATAATAGCAAAAGGTTTAAACATTATAGTTTTACAAAATGGTTAAATGGGTAAAATGGATAAAAAATATATCAATAGACTCAATTAAGAATATACTGACAAGGTTGGGGAAAAATTTTTTTTTTAGATTTTTTATAGATTTTAAAATGTTATGATACTTTTTAAGCTTTTGCATCATTATAAAATTAAACTTAGCTTGCACCACTACCATAATCATTATTGTTAATCTTATAATACTTGAAGGGTTGATTCAGAAAGCGACAGTGATTTCCCTGCGGTTTGAAAAACTGTTTATATGGGAAACTCTTGTGAATCTACGCTGAAGTTTGAGTCTGACACCTAATACTATTAGATCTCTATGCCGAACAGCTTGTCAAAATTAATCGTTCTAGTTTGTTTATTGTTGATTAGCATCAGATTGCTCTCACTATGTCAATCAAAAGTCAATCCTTTCTTATGATTTCAACAAGCTACTCCTTTTTAATAACTTGCACTTTAATACTCTTATTCAGAAGAAACAATTAAACTTTTTAAAAGTTCGTTGATCTAGTCCCCTACATATGTATGCACTACCTGATTTATGTAATGATAAAAGTGAATTCGAACCAATTCCAAAACGATGAAGAATGATTGATCGTACGTTCATAATTACAGACTTCAGTTTATTATTTATTTATTATTTTTTGGGTCATTTTTTTTATCTGTAAATAACGAATTCTTTTATTTTGGCTTCTTTTTTAGAAGTTTTTGTTTTTTTTAAGGAAATGAAAAAAAATTCTTTATTGATTTTTTTATGCGATTTTGCTTTGATTTTTCAATTAAATTTTTATTTTATGCGGTTTTTCAGAATTATGGAACGAATCATTAATTTTTATATGAAGTTAGAGTATTGTTTTATGTGAATTCAATTTATGCGCTTTTTTGGAACGCATCTATCGCATGAAACGAGACTTGGGTGTACTTTTTTTCATAATAATCATGAAAAGAAAGTGGGAGTTTCTTATTTTTTTCTGCAGGGTGAATATTTATTTTAATTTCAATTTAACGAAAATGTTAAATAAAAAAATATAAATAAAATAACAACTAAATTTGTTGTTGTAATGCAGAATCCTTATCCTAATATATATTATAAATCTTTCTGTAAGACTGTTTTTTTTGTTTGTTTTTTGTAGTACCGATTTTCTTGAAATTTGGTTATAGGCTATAAATCTTTTCAAAATTTTGACCAAAAGGGGAGAAAAAATAGGACAAAGGGAGAAAAACTGGTAATAGATAAATTTTTACGTATTTGGTTAAGTTTCCCAAATTGCTATTGGAGGTATTACATTTCAAAATTTGGACCAAAATGGGTCCAAAAAGGGGGAAAGGGGCGAAAAAATAACCCGCGCACCGCCGAGTACAATCCGCTAGTTCTTATATACATAAGCAGTGTTGAAAAACTGAAATATTAAATTGATAGTTCAGTACTATCACTATTACGCATCAAATGGTAATTTTGTAAAAAAAAAAAAATACATACATACATTACAACCCTTTAACCAGAATTATGGCCTATCTTCTCACACCACTTATGTTGTGTGCGTTAACTTTTTCATGGCAATTTTATTTACTCTCGAAATTTTTGACGAAATGAGATCGCCCAAGGAATATTTTTTAATTTTTCCTTATGTTGGAGATGTTTGAATGGGATATGAACCGCAGGCTCACATTTATTAAGCTAGCACACTACCTGTTAGACTATTTATTTATTTATATTTAATATGCGTACCCAACATTAAAACTTATACGTGTTCCTCACACATACGTAAAATGTAAAAGTTCGGTGTAGTCAAACATCGACGAAACGTTATGGAATAAACTTTCGTTTATAGCATATGATGATGCTTGCCGAAATCACATTACGGTTCAAAATACGAACGTTTGTTATGTAGCCGTTTGGCTAACCGTGACTAAAGATTAATTCCTTCTTTCACTTTACGTTGCTAATACATTAATAGTTGAAAAAAGTGCGTGACGTAAAATATGTAATAATAAAAAAGTATTGAAACCCTCGCGGGGGCACTGAGGTATTTTTGAAGAGGAAACGTACTGAAAAAAGTATTAATAATAGTATATCATTCTTAGTTAAGTTACTTATCAACAACATTTTCATTCTATTTACTCGTTCATCAAATCCCAGAATGTCACATTGGCTTCCGTCCTTATAAGTTTTCCCATCACTCTATATATGCATACGTAATAATATTATAATATACAAAATAGAAAATACCACCTCAAAACTCAAGTCAATTTTAAATCTTAAAAAATTTTCGCAATTCTAAGGTTAGTTACACTTAAACATCGGTTTTGTAATAACATGGTCTAGACAAACAAAATTGATTCTGTTTTTACACGGTGATATTGACATAACACGGTTGAGAAAAGTTCATAAAAATTTCAACGTGATCTGAAATCTTGTATGACTCGTTCCTATGAGTTATACAAAGAGCTGTTCAAAACTAAAGCACAACGGCTAATAACCGATTTTTTTTTATTAAACGCATTATTGGTCTATCGAAAACTGAATACGTAGGAGTTGATAACTATTCTGAACCAGACTTACGTAAGTGATCACGTATGACATCCGATGATGATATCGAATAGAATTGTTATTTTCATTATCACACTGACTGCTGTTAATTTTTTATTTATGAATTTATCAAGAATTGATGAATGTACCTTTTGTTTATCAACTTATACTATTTTTTGATTTCCTGAACAACAATAATTTTTTAATTTATGTTACGTTTTTTTAAAATTTGAATTGCTTTTCATTTTATGAAATAAAATATGCATTAATGCTTATAAAACTTTAATTTAGTTTTTTATAAAGGTTCAGGTATCAGGTTTTTTCTATGAATTACTTTGTTTTTACTTTTTTTTTTACACAGTTGAAGGATATGAAACGAATCTCCTTCTTTTCTATCTACTTCATGTCTTTTTTTGACGGTTTTTTCTGGAACGTATCTACCGTGCGGAACATTTATTGATGGAAGAAAATATTATAAGCATTCGTAATTCTTCCAAAATTCTGCTCTATAACATTTTATGGGAAATACTTATTCCTTAGTGACCTCAATTCAAAAATTGAACTTTTAGTTGCGTGGCTATAATTAATATTAAATCTTAAACGTAATAAAAATCATTTTCAGTGTTTAGATATACATTTATGCCAGTATATATATACATATCTTTATTTTTTTTTTAAATTGTGATATATTGTATTTCTATTAGTTATATTTAAAGGAAGGAGATAAGATTAAATTAATCTTGTTTTATATCTTATTAAATAATTCTGATTAGAAATGTCAATAAATAGTCACGAAGTTTTTTGTTTAATATTTCTATAAACCAGATAAAGTTAAATTATTTACCGTAAAATATTATTTATACAACATAATATTTTGATTGGAAATTTTTTTAAATAAATTTAAACATTATTCACACTTCAAAGTCTTTAAAAGTCTTTACTTGATACAATGGCTTAAAATCCACACACTTAAAATACATACGTATATACTCGTCATTATGTTATTCTCATGACGTCTATTTAACTCTTTGCTATTTGTGTATGTACTTTTAAAAGATCTTGAAAATTGTACAAAGAAAACATTTTAAGTATGAAAAACAAATTAAAACACGTGATTAGTTGGCTCTATTGCTGTCATTTGAATTAGAATTAAAAAGAAAAAAAAAAAACAGAGACGTAAAAAGTAAAATAAAACCTTTTCAAATATTAATTTTTCAAAAGATTCCATAACATTTCTGTTATTATCGCCAATCATATAATTTTTGTGTCAATATTTAAAAGCGATTAACGGGGAAGCGTGGAATTTATCGTGCGTTAGATCTAATTTTAGACGCGGTTTTCTCTGCGAACTATATTTTGCTTTACTTCTTCTATTTTTAAATAGAATTCATTTAGCTTAAATGAAAACAAATAATAAATAAATTATAATGAACAGTATAAAAACATTATATTGTTAATTAAAAATAAATGACAGCAAAAAAAAAAAAAATAAATAAATAAATAAAATAAAAGAAAAAATTCTATTGCGCCCGATTTGCATTTATTAAATATTTATTAATAAAAACAAATTTGATCTTTTAACCAATAGACAATGTTTGTATGTACAATTGTGTGGTTGAATTATAATCGTTCTTTTTGCTTTTATTTGCACAATTGCATGTTAATAACACTATGCGACAAAATAAAAAAAAAAATAAATACACCCGGCTAATGACACAGTGCAGGTTGTGAGTTTTATTGAGTAGATCTCAAAAATACTTCTATTTTATATTTCTCGAACCCTCCAAACTTGTTTTATTTGACAAAAACTTTTTTTTAGACTTACGCACAAATTTCTGAATTACTCAAACATTTCTGACCAGATTTTCAAAATTTAAATCTTGTTGGAAAGGGAAGAGATGGAATTTTTCGCTTAATATTCTATGAGATTTGATAAGGTAAACTTTACTTCAAAAGTATGAAAAAAATGATGACATTCTGAAAGTGCATTATCTTGTGAAGAGATTTACACTTCGTTTGATCGTATCGGACAAAAGTTACTGTAGGACTGATATAAATAGTATAACAGTCGTGTTATATTTTTTTATGTGTCATCTTATCAAATGAATTTTTAGTTCATAAATTTTCAGAATTTTTGATAGATCTGGACTGTTTATCACAAAATGTGCCAATTTCATTCCTTTCCAACAAGATTTAAATCTTAAAAATTTGGTTAGTATTTTCTCTGTCGCACCGTGTAATTAAAAAAAAAAAAACTTTAGAATATTTGAAGATTAATATAGTATAATGGATTGATTTTTTTTTTTTTTTGCAAATACAAGTCAATACAAGGTCTATTTGACTAAAATTTTGTTATTCCTATCGACAATCGCTTAATGTTGTTTAACTTCAAAAGGCATTAAAATATCAAATATTTAACATTTAATAAAACCCATTGTCCGCATAATTTTATAAAATTCTTTCTGATTGGTTTCAGCAAGAGTCTGTACAACCAGAAGCTCTTAAGTTAGCCAGTAGGACCCGTAGGCGGTCATCAGCTGCTTCGACGTGTTCCTTTAGCTCAGGTATAACAGAAAAATAATCAAAATTTTTAAATTATAATAAAATTTATTTTCTTTAAGCCTGTTTTACGGCGAGTTCGGACGAAGACGATACATCGCCCCGCGATAAGAAACAGCGAAACAGCAGCGGATTCTCAGATTTTTGTGTCAAGAATTTGGCAAGTCAACATGCCTTTGGACGCAGAGAAATTGAAATTGCTGAACTGGAAATGCCTGGCATTATGACACTTAGAAAACGGGCACGGGAGGACAAACCCTTGAAAAATGCTAATATAGTGGGATGTACTCATGTCAATGCGCAAACAGCTGTACTCATAGAAACCCTCATCGAACTGGGTGCCTCAGTGCGTTGGGCTGCTTGTAATATCTTTTCCACGCAGGTTACATTCTATTTGCATTTACAATTTACAAGTTTAAAGTTCCTTCAATTGTTGGTTCATATAATTGCAGAATGCCGTAGCTGCCGCCTTGGCAGAAGCTGGTATTCCCATCTATGCCTGGAGAGGAGAAACTGAGGAGGATTTTTGGTGGTGTCTTGATAAATGTATAAATTCGGGTGGATGGGAGCCGAACATGATCCTTGATGACGGTGGAGACGCCACGCATTTGATGTGGAAAAAGTATCCAGATTTATTCAAGGGAATCAAGGGAATCGTAGAAGAGAGTGTTACGGGTGTTCACCGCTTATATCACATGTCCAAAGTAGGGAAACTTACAGTGCCAGCCATAAATATTAATGATTCCGTAACCAAAATGAAATTTGATAATTACTACAGTGTAAAAGATTCCATTTTAGATAGGTGAGTACGGCCTGTTGTTGTTGGTCTTGAAAGTTACGATACCTTAAACTGAATTTTTAATGCTTTAGTCTTAAACGTTCGACGGACATAATGTTTGGCGGAAAGCAAGTGGTTGTTTGTGGTTATGGTGATGTCGGCAAAGGTTGCGCTAAAAGTCTCAAAGCTCAGGGATGTATTGTTTATGTAACGGAAATTGATCCTATTTGTGCCCTGCAAGCCAGGTAATGTTTCAGAAAGAATTGTTTAAAATGTTTCCTTTTTAATATATTCTCCTATATAGTATGGATGGCTTTCGGGTAGTTAAATTATTGGAAGTTATTCGTAATGTAGACATTGTTGTTACTGCTACGGGTAATAAAAATATCGTTACACGAGAGCATATGGATCGCATGAAGAACGGTTGCATTGTTTGTAACATGGGCCATTCAAATTCAGAAATAGACGTTGTAAGTTGATGCAAAAAAAAAAAAAGGAAAAAGAAATACGTATCTTCAGTATGTGTCAATTATATTTTGTTACTCTTTTAGAATAGTTTACATACGCCAGAACTAACTTGGGAACGTGTACGTTCTCAAGTTGATCATGTCATTTGGCCCGACGGCAGAATGATTATTCTTTTAGCCGAAGGTAGACTTGTGAATATGTCATGTTCAACTATTCCATCTTTTGTGGTATCCATTACTGCGTCCACACAAGCATTAGCTCTAATTGAACTTTTTAATGCCATACCTGGGCGTTACAAAACTGATGTCTATCTATTGCCAAAAAAAATGGGTAAGTTCATATATTATTTCAATGAAATTTTCATTATATTTCTATTATTTCGTGCCAGATGAATATGTTGCCAGTTTACATTTGCCCACATTTGATGGCCATTTAACGGAATTAACTGATGAACAAGCCAAATATTTAGGCCTCAATAAAGCTGGTCCATTTAAACCAAATTACTACAGATACTAAATACTATATTATACGCTGTACTATATTATATATACGTATACATACATATATTACGTTCTAATATTAATTCGTATCTTAAAGATATTAAACAGTATTTACAATAATAACTTTCAAAATGCTCACAATTATTTGGCCTTTACTAGTCATAATTAAATTTTTTATATTGTATTTCTCTTTTAATTATTTCTATTAAGAGGATGTCAATAAGGTGACATAGTGTAGTGCTTAGAGTTGTTAACTGAAAACCATAAATTAAGACTAAGGAAAACTAACCATTTCTTATCATGATTTTTTCAAAAGTAAAATTAACAACAAACATCATGGAGAGGTTCGACAGCCATCAATAAACTTTCTTTCTCCTATCCATTTATACTATCATCTATCCCTAAAACACTATCAATTCTACTACGCCTGAGTGGATCAATGCCTAAAATCAGAAATCGTTCATAAAGATTCCATTTCGTGTTCCTAGGATTTCTAATCACTTTTGCACTATAATTTATCCTATTAAGAGAAAGTTAAACAAATCTGTGTCCCGAAAAGAAGGGCTCATCCGCGACACTCGAAGTAATTGCCGAGGCAGGGTTTGTATCCAGGATGCCTTTCCGATTCTTGCTCACAAAAGTGGGACGAATCCTTAATGTTATCATAAGTAATTATCGAGGCAGGGTTTGTATCTAGGATGCCTTTCCTATTCTTGCTCACAAAAGTGGGTGTGTTACCTATTGGAGATAAAAAATTAATATAGACTCACCCCGTTTATTGATGTCCGTGCTGGCACATATAGTATGATGAGAGTTGGCTTCGGTAGCCAGTCTCTCCCTTCAAAAAATTTACAAAAATTAATGATAAATCTTCGACTCGGCAGTAGGTAAAAAAAAAGCATTTGTAATTTGGTCTTTCAACGGAGAAGTTTTGACTGGTTTCTCACTGTATCATTTATCCCAACAAGAAATGGTAATGGTATCGATTGTTCAGTGGCACAGTCCAAAAATTATTTCTCAATGTAGTCAACTTTTAAGGTGAAATGAATTTGAACTCCTAATAAAAAAGGAACTGGGTAGAAAAACGGGAGAGGATGATGAACACTGACCATCGCTGTTCGCAATCCGAATTATTCACCGCTATCATCCAGACAAAAAATTATTTTTACATGTGGTGACTTTTTGTGGAGCGGCATGTATCAAATGAGGATGAATTTCAATGCGTTAACTTTTGACAAGTGCAGTAAATTTATCTTTGTGGTGAATAAAATTAAAATACGCTGAAAGTACCGTATCTGAAAATTCACGTCATTATCGGTAAGTCAAGCCGCTATACTTACATTGCATTACCATAGGTTAATTGTACGGTTTGTGTCTGGAATAAGTAATTTCACGTCGATAAACGAACCATTAGTTTTAAAATTAATTATAGAGGGCAGGTATCAATTGTAGCATAGGTTTAAGCCATTCACACCGTCTACTTAAATAGCAATACAAATTATAAAGTGGTTCTTATTCATCAAATTTAATTTGCTTCGTTTTGTGTTGCGTTGGTTTATATTCTTGCTCAAGTGTCAAATAGAAATACAACTAAACTTCCGCCAGTAATGTCGTTACTTACTAGTTATTTCTTTAATTGGAGGAATTCGTTACAAGCAAGATGTCCGTACAAACAGGATAGACAGTTTCAATTCTTGCTTGCTTTTCGATCTACAAATTTATTTACTACTCTCGTCTATATTTACTTCATGTTGAGCGTTTAGGGAGAAAAAAAATTAATATTGAATTTAATAAATTTTTTAAAAGCCAGAAGAGTGAATTTGAACAGCTTAATAAGGAATTTTTGTCGGTACAATCTAAACTGGCATAATTTGAAGACTTATTTAATAATTTTCAAAGTTTGGATTAATTTATTAGTTTAGACTGCAACAATTCTCCTAAGACTAAGAAAAAGACTAATGCTAATTCCGTTTCTGTTAGCACTGGTACTTCTGCATCATCAACACTATTAAATTTCGCTTGTTCCCGCCACTTGAATACTCCATCCATCAATATGAATCATGGAGCTCCAATCTCGACTACTTCTCCAAATATTACTGAGACAATAAACGGGATAATGGACAATCAAACTGATCATAGACCACTGCAAGCTATCCCAACGGGGAAGAATATTTTTGTTTCAAGGTTGGCTTATGACACAACTTTGGAGGATGTTGATTATTATATTAGATCTAAACTTGGCCAAAATATTGGTATATTACATTTATTAATATGATATTTCTAGTACTCTTTCATCCGAACTTCTTTTAACTGGCTCGTTACCTAATATTGAATTTATTGCCGTTATTATTAAACTTAAGAGTCGTTGAATATTCATAACGGATTTAAATTGGCATATGACAACTATTTACACCGAATGAATAAAATAAAAAAATAAAAAATAATCCAAAGTCTTTTTACAAATTTATTAACTCCAAACGTCATATAAATACATACCCGAACTACTTCAAATTTGGTTCTCGTTGTGCTAACAACGAAATATCCATAAGTAGTTTGTTTGCTGATTTTTTTGCGACAACTTATTCTTATAAATCATTCAAAAATCAAGCTTTCTATCCTTATGGTATATCCCAATCATCAGGTATTCATATTTCGTATATTGTTGCTGAAACAGTTCGAAAAAATTTGTTGTCAACACAAAGTTCACAAGATTGTATAACTATTTGTATTCTTAGACATTATGCTGAAAATATTTCTGGTCCCCTAACGGCTAGTTTTAATAAATCTATTAAACCGGTTATTTTCCAACTGCTTGGAAAAAATCATTCATAATTCCATTGTTTAAAGCTGGCAATTAATTGGAAGTTTCTAACTATAGAGGTATAGCAAAATTGAATGCAATTCCAAAACTCTTTTTGAACAAATTGTGACTGACTTTTCATATCATTAAATATCTTCAATTTTAACCTCATATCAACATGGCCTTCGAAAATTATGTTCAACTGCTATTAATTTCTTGGAATTAACAATTAAAGTAAATGAAGGATTCATCAATAGGCAACAAACTGATGTTACCTATACAGACTTCAGTAAAGCATTTGATAGAGTCAACCATGATCTTTTGCTTTAAAAGCTATCATGCATGGGTTTTGGTGATAATGCACTACGTTGTCAGTCAGTAAAGTCATCGATATTCCCGCCGGAGTGCATCAGGGAAGCCATCTTGGTCTAATACTGCGGCGTGGATTTCGATCAAATCTGACCTTCACTTTTCGGATCATTTATAGTGTTGTTACCGTTTTTTTTTCGTCCATTTTTTGGACGCGATGCAACACTGCCAATATCACGGTAAGGAGCAATGGTACGTGAAACAAAAGATTTATTTACATTTAAATGGTGAATTCCACCAAGAATAACTTTTTTTTTTCTGAATGCAATAGATCAAAATGCTTTTGTAAGCTTGTAAATAATAAAATGAACTGTCACTGGAATAAATATGTCAGACGAGCGATGATAAATGATAACAACCTGAAGTTGGTTGCAATACATATCAGCCACCCTGCATAATCTCTCGAAGGGTGGATTTATGGACGTCAGATTTGGTAAAGGTGAATAGGTTATTATTGACGGAAAATACTTCCGCAGGAAGAGATTTGCACTCATGGTGTATCTAAAGAACGAATTCACTTTATAATACATAGTCCGATCCTCTGTCTAATTTACCACGAACTTATATCCTCTACATGGCGGACGAATATTAAGCAAAAGTGCTTGGTTTTCAGCAAAAATTCTCTTTATTTCACGCGAATAGATCGTCTTTTTATTATAGATAGTACTGTGGTTGCTTAAACCTTACTGGGAAAGATTTTTGCATGTCAAAATAAATAATGAAGAAGCTTAAATGGGCTTCGATGCACAATCGCTTACATGGGAGTTTGTTTAATATGCGCGAACAGATTTAAGTGGTGCAAGTGATAACGAAATGATGAAGGAGTAAAGTATTTCTCATTAGAGTATTTCATTCTACTTTTGATAGATATAATGCGGACCCAGAACAGCGTTTAACTCTATTTATAATACCCATAATTGTAGACAAATTACTCAAACATTAATTGTGTTGAATTTCTTAATAAATATTGGATTCTGTGTGCATAACCAATTCGTCTGAAACTATTCGGAAAAACCTTAAGATTTTTTGCTTAAATGTCTAAAGTCTTAGAATACCTCCGGGTTGATGGACTAGTTAAAATGATGCACACACCTACCAGGTCTGTAATACTTTAAAACACAGGGTTATTCCAAACTACTTTACTACGCGATATACACATACATATGTATGTACAGTGAAAGATCCACTGGAGGACATTTCCGCCACACGGATGACTTTCTGAGTCCCGTCAATTTGGCTGAATTTTTAGAGCAAATACATCTCTCCTGGATGGACGCTCCCTTGGACGGATGTGGACACCTGTTTTTCCAAAAACATCTCCCATGGGCGGTAAGTAAATATTACAAAGGGCAAAGCTGAGTAATTTTTGTATCTCCCTTTATACTATGCGCAATGTTTAGAGATTGAGTAGGGCTTACTATTTTATGTAATGTGATGTTTATAGACAAAATCTAAGTTGTGATTCCCCTTTTTATTTTGGTTTAGGTGATAACCGATGGATGGTCATTAAATATGATGTGAAAGTTTAAGTTAGTGGGTTTGAAAATTGCAAGGGGTTAAGATGGCTCCGCCAAATTTTCTTTCATTAAAAGAAAATGTGTCTGTATTTGATATTTCAGAAAATGAAAAACTTTCAGTTCGAGACACCGCAAAAAGTTTCTGTATTTCATTTTTGATAAGCCAGCCTTATTCATCCTTGTTTTTTTAACATTGGCTCAGGCTGCCAAAAAAAATAATACATTTCACTTTATATTAATGTACACATACAAACATTAGTAATTTTTTTATATTTTCTTGATTTGTAAGCATTTTCAAAATATACACGTCTCTACTATGAAAGTGATTACATATGTGTCGATGCAATAAAATGCATAAAATTTTATTGGAATTAGAATTTCACAAGTTTTACGATTTCAAGATTAACAGTCAAGGAGGATGAGTCATAAAAGTTATATAAAGTGAATCTCATGCTCTGAACAGGATAAAAATAATAAATAAATAAAAGAAATAAAGAACGAGAGGTATCAGGAAAATTTCTGGTTTAAATGAAGTTGCATTTATAATATGAAATTACATTCAGGTCTCGTTTTATGAGGCAGATGCGTTCCAAAATAGAAAAAATCGTATAAAACGATACTCTAGCTTCATTTCATTCAAATTTTAATTGAAGAATTAAACCAAAATCGCATAAAAAAATCAACAAAAGTTTCTAGAAATGGGTTGCCAGATTTCAGTCTGATAATTTTCACTCTGAAAATGCTCCTCATTCTAGTTGATCAGTTACTAGAAAGTTTAATAAAAATGTAAAAATATTGTGAAAGATTGTCAAATAAGTATCACTAATCATTTATCAATCATTTATGAGTTTATGTATCCTGAAAAGAATGCATCCTTATTTTCCTTTGCACAGCCAACACTCAGGAGGTCTATGCAATAGGTTTGAATACTTATCCAAAGATTTGAATACTTCACCCTTTCCTGTACCCAGTCGAGAAGTCTTAATATAGCCATCGAGATACTATACAACCTTATTCATTCGCCATTATTCATGCGATCATGTTCGAAGATTGACTAAAAGTCAGATTAAATGTTTTTGTTTCATCCTCCAAGGGACACCAAAATGGGTAGGAAAGACATATGTAAGTATATTAGTGATCATATTAAATGTAAATAAAATTTAAAATTAAATAATAAAATAAATAAAAGTAAGAAAGAGAGTTGGAGATGGAACTGAAACTTGTAGTATCCCTGAATTAAACCTGAAATCATCTGATGGTATCGTATCTATACCATGATAGCTATGAAAATATCAATCAAGAAAAGTTTCTGCCGACGTCAAAAGGATTAAGTTTCGGTGAAAGTGTATCATGCCACACTCTATCAAAAGACTTGGAAGAGCTCTAACTTTAATCCCATTAACCTGTTGGATTAACTGATTCTTTTTTTCAGTAAGTAAAATCAATAGGTCACCGACGAGGACGAGTAACCATATTGCCCTCTTACTGCTCAGTTCCGTTTAAAAATTTTTAAAATATGAGTTCGTAGATTGCAAAAAAAAAATAAAAATCAATTTGTGTTTAGTTTTAAACCAATGCTTTATTGTTCGCACAATTCCGTGTGCCACCTTGCAGGACTTGATTTAAAAACAACAATTTACTTTAATTTTTATTGTTCTTTACACTTTTCGCGTACACAATAACAATTGTTCAATAGTTCTTTATAACAGAGTTATTCAAACCACAATTGTTTTCTTCACACGGAACGTGGTTTCAGCATAAGACTGACTGAATTCTTTCTGAATTGCCTTTGCCTGCTCTGTCTTTATTTTCGAGTAACCTCTATAAATGTAAATATGCTGTTTACGTTATTGATGTTTGTTTATTTTGTTTACGTTGTCCTTGCAGTGTTATTGTTGTCTGTTTACTTGCTTATCCCCTTCTTTATACTGCTGTTGTTGCTATATTTTTGTTTATTCGTCGATCATGTAAACAAATCCATTGGAGATTTTGTTTATCATTTTAGTAACACAATTTCTATTTTCGAAACAATATTTACGCAATAGATACACCCAAAGTTTATTCAATAATTTCAACAAGCGCTTGCGTTTGGCGCTTAAATATAAAATGCATTCTTTGAAAGACACTCACTTTTTAAAATAAATAATTTGTGTTGAAAATTAGATTGGAAGAAAATTCATGAAATTATTAAGAAAACTTCTATTGGCGAATGTGTTTCTCTTTAATTGTTCGCCATACATTCATACAATATATACTGATTTTGAGATGAGCCATAACAAACAAAAAAAGATTTTCCTTCTAAAATTATTATAATAATTACACTCTGCGACAAAATAAAAAAAATTAAATACACCTGGCTAATAACATAGTGTAGATTGTGAGTTTTGTTTAGTGGATCTCAAAAGTATTTTTTTATATTCCTCGAGGGTATTTTTATTTGACAAAAACAGTTTTTTGCACTTCACGCACAAATTTCTGGATTATTTAACCATTTCTGACCCGATTTCCAATATTTAAATCTTGTTGGAAAGGGGAGAGATGGAGCTTTAAAATGGTATATATATATATCGGTCATATATCTAATATCTCGCTTAATATGCTAAGAGATTTGATGATGTAAACTTGAAAAACGCGAATTTTTTCGTATTTTTTTAAGTTTGTCCGTTCATAGTAGCAAACTTTACTTACAAATTCTGAAAGTGAATTATTGCGAAGAGATTGAGACTTTGCTTGATTAAATCGGACAGAAATTACCGTAGGTTTTTGTTTAAAGATTCTAACAGTCGAGTCATATTTTTTTATATATGTGATCTTATCAAATGAACTTTCGGTTGAAAATTTTCACAATTTTTGATGGAAGTTTGAGCGACCACCAGAAGTTGCCCCATGTTTGCGCAAAGAGAAGTAATAATATTTGCAAAAAAATTGACATATTTTGTGATAACCGATCAAAATCCATCAAAAACTTTGAAAATCTTTGAAGTAAAAGTTCATTTGACGAGGTGACATATATAAAAAATATCACTTTAAATAATAACTACGGTAATTTTTGTCCAATTTAATCAAATGATAACTCAATCTCTTCAAAAGAGAACAGACTTTAAGAATATTAGCACTTATCCGATATTTTTTTATTCAAGTTTGCTCCTATGAATGGACAAACATAAAAAATATGAATGAATTTCGAATTTTCCAAGTTTACTTTATCAAAACTCATAGCATATTAAGTCAAGTAAGAGATATATGTATACCGTTTTAAAGTTCCCTTTCCTCTTTCCAACAAGATTTAAATTTTTGGAAATCGGGACAGAAATATTTTAGTAATCCAGAATTTTGTGAGTAAAGTCGATAAAAACTGTTTTTGTCAAATAAAACAAGTTTGGAGGGTTCGAGAAATATAAAAAAAATACTTTTGAGATCTCTTCGGGCGTATTTTCACTGTCGCACCGTGTTATTAGATAACAAAACAATAATTACAAAATAAATGTTTATTATTAAACAACCAATCACATCTAAACCGACATGACAGATAAAACAGGTAAAATATTAATGCGTTTATGAGGAGTACAAACTCCATATTTTTTTTGTGTATATTTTGTGTTTTTGCAACATCACTTTTTCTGTCGTATACTGTTTAATTTTAGGCTTTAGCCGACAACGCATTTAAAACAATTGTTGTACAAACTGTGGAAAAAAAATTTAATTCTTTTAATTACATTCACGATTTTTAAAATTTTTTTCATTTATATCTACTTCTTATAACTTTACGAAAAACGTACACTGAGCCCCAAAAGTGAGTACAAACCACTGACATAATTCATTTTGTTGAGATAACAAGAAAAGTAAATGAGAATAGTCGAATAAATAAAAACGTTTACGTTTACTTATAAAATGTTGAAACAAAAACAAAAAACAAAATTATTGTTGTGCTACAAGTATATTTTTTATAATAGAAAATTTTAAATTATAGTGGGTGTTGATTCACTTATGGCGCTCAGTGTATATATGTACATACATATACATATATGTACGAGATGTGATAAAAAAATGGCCGTTATTTTAAAATTTCGTGAGTTACGTATGTTCGATTTTGGCATTTTTTTTTCTATTTTGTTAGTACACGTGTCTGTTAGATATGTTGACAATATCAGCCATTTTGGATTGTTAGCTTTTTTTTTGACAGATAAAAAGGTTAGACGTGTTTTGGTGTGTCTTTCGATTTTTTACTATTCGAAAAAATGGATCAAAGAAACTGTATTAAGATTTGTGTAAAAAATAAAATTAAATGTGCAAGGACATTTGAAATGTTGACGTGGCTTTTGGCGAGTATACTATGAACAGAATACAAGTTTAAATGTGGTATAACCAGTTTAAGGAAGGCCGAGGTGTTGTCAATTGTCTCGTCCTGGTTGCCCGAGCACGTCAACAACCGATGAAAACATTGAAGAAATGAAGAAAATGCTTTTTGATAATCGTCGAATCACTATTTGAGAGGTTGCAGATGATGTTGCATTGACATCACTCAAGGATGCTGACAACGTTCAACGACGATCCAGATTTGCTCAAAAAGGTCTTAATTGGGGACAAATCATGGGTGTATGGCTATGACGTTGAAACTAAAGCCCAATCATCCTAATGGAAGCCTCTAGAAGCACGTCAAGTTCGGTCAAATTTGAAGGTTTTGCTCACTGTTTTCTTCGATTGTAATGGCGTGGTGCATCATGAATTCTTGGCACAAAGTGATGCGCCGACTGCGCGAAGCCATCCGTCAGAAACGCACAGAATTGTGAAAAAAACCAATCATGGATTTTGCACCATCATAATGCAGCAGCTCACACCTCGATGCTTGTGGGTGAGTTTTTGGCCAAAAAGAAAACCGTTATCATACCTCAACCACTGCATTCACCGGACTTGGTCTCCGCTAACTTTTTCCTCTTCCCAAAAATGAAGGCACCGATGAAAATAAAGCGTTTTGCAACGATTGAGGAGATAAAAGAAAAATCGAAACAATAGCTGTTGGCGATACGAAAAAGCGAGTTTCAGAAGTGTTTCGAGGATTGAGGAAAAAAGGGCACTGGAATAAGTGTATTATATCTCAGGGGGCTACTTTGAAGGGGAGAAGAAAGAAATATTTTGAAAAAATTTAAAATAACGGTTATTTTATTTCACACCTCGTATATACGTATGTATATATAAACACTACTGTGCGTAGAATTTAATTGAATCCTGTTTTCTAATATAAATTAATTTATTTTTAAGTCTACTGGATTCGAAAGTCTTTTTGTACGAATTATTTGTTATGCAATTAGATTCACTTTCCATTGTATATGCGCCAATAGATTCAGACAATTTTTTAAAATATATCGATTTTGTTTACATTTAATATTTCATCAATACTAAACAGATTTATGTACACAAAAAACTGAAAATATAAAGAAGATTGAGTGGACTGATTGCGTCCATAAGACTATAAAAGCATGGCAAAGGCATTTAAAACATTTTATTACAATGGTTATCATGTTATTTCTCTCGGTGTAATTCGCCAATGGCAAATATAGGATGCTGCAGCAGGCAACATAACTTTGGGGATGAAATTAATGTGAAGATATTTAATGTGCGTATATAAGTAAATAATGGAATAAACTAAACCAAGAAAAAGGCGGTCCTCATAAAATGGGGGTTATAGCGTAATGCTTAAGACCATGTGCATCACTTTCAATAGTATCAGAACTAATAAAGAATTATTTTTCGCCCTTTCCGAAATATCGTAAATGTTTATGACAGAAATAAAAATTGTAATTTTCCATTTCTATCTTTATTCACAAGTGGCATGTGTTTCCCGTTATAATAAAATATAACGGCAACTTTTACGTCCATCCCAACCACCACCGCTCGTATTATCGCCATCATGGCTGAATATTTCATTACATTCAAGTTGTTACATTGTACTTTCTTATTGGCATTATCTTTTTATTCGATTATTTACGTACATATCGCTCCTTTATTGCAACATAGTCATATCTCAAAAAATTAAAAATTTGTAGTTACTTAAGCAAAACTGCTCTTTTAGACCTTCTGTACATGTTGAAAAAAAATCAGTTTTATATCCCAAGCTGAACCGAAGTTATAGCAAAAAATGTTTGCGGCAATTACATCATAGGACTTATAGTCTTGATAACTTAAATCGCATTTTGCCAAGTTCAAGATTTTTTGAGATATGACTATGTTGCAATAAAGGAGCGATATGTATGTACACATGTCTGTACATATTTACTTTATGTGAAAATGTTTTATCTATACTTGTAATAAATTTTGCAAAATTACAGCAGCCATTATGCCTCGCTTCTACAACCATCACGTATTTTCTTAATTTTGTTGTGAAACACAAAGTAACATTCTTTTCATTTAAATTATTTTCTAGAATTCATTTAAAACGGAATCCAGTAGTCCAGTTGGTCAATATTTACACATCAAAGGGTTGAAAACTACAATAAGGGTTTAAGTGTATCGCAACATCTCGACGGGAGAAATAAAACGAAAAATTAACCACAAAAAATTTAGTGTATGTTGTAGGCCGTTTTTTTTTCTATCAAAACATAATTTTTAACAAAACGGACGTGAAATCAAACACATAAAAAATGTTGGAAGTTAAATTGACCGTGAAGTGTATGTAAATCCGGAAAAAAGTGTGATTTTTAAGAAACTATGCGGTTCACGCTTTAAGAATCAATGCGGTCATATAAAAATGACTTAAGATACATGCAATATTAAAACGAATAAAAAGTGAAAACAAATTTATTTTACACTTTTAAGGGTCATTATTACAACTTCCCGTTAAAGTTGGCGTTAGTTAAAGGTACCTTTAACTAAAGTAAACGGCAAAGTTACATTTAACTTATTTTGGTTATCACAACTTACAGATAAAACAAAATTAAATTTTTCAAAAATATGGCAGTGCCGGAGCAAAGTCGATAAAAGGCTAAAAAAGTCATGGAAGCAGCCTGTATATTATGATTTCGACTGCAAAATGTCGAAAGATATAATATACAGTTTAATTTCTAAGCTCAACACTGCAGGCTTCCCGGTTGTTGCAATGGTATGTGATATAGGGTCCCAGTAATCGGAAGTTATTAAGAGAGCTTGGTGCAACTACAGGTAAGTTAATTATTTACATCATACTAATTATTACACCGCACTAATACAACTCTACAGCAATTATTTCGTCACTGGAGATCTTCTTGGAAACGCTGAAGACATCGGTATATGGTTTTCCACAGCATAAAGGAATTATAAGCTCCTTCAAACCGGTAAATAGAAATTTGTTAATAAGAATTCGTTTTTAAGTTCGGTGTATGGGTTTCTTTGTTTGCGTTTACTTTCATCATTTCCATTTATAGTTTTAGATTATAGTTTCATTACATTCTTTACACATTCATTCATTACTTTTTCTCATTCTCATTATAATTAAACATTAATCTTAATTAATCTTTAACAACACCATACTTAGTCCTCGTACAATCTCCGATTTACTTGGACTAACATCAACCTCGATAAATCCATAACCTCTAAAATAAGTGAAGAAGATATTTCTGTTAAAGGGGCAGATAATTTTGAAAATTTTTTATTGATAACAAACATATGAATACATTAAAAACTTTGTAATTTTAGGAAGGCAAAAAGTAAAATTAGCTGCTCTAGCTATTTTCGAATACTACAGCCAATGCCATTCGGACGGTGATATTCCCTAGGAATGGATATTTATAAACTCACAGAGTCTGCAGAATTTATTCAATTAGTTAATGACTAGTTCGATGTTATCAACTCTAAACTGAATAACTTAACATATCCCGGAAAGGTAATTTTTGTACAATATTTGTAAATAGTGAATATATTTCATTTCATTTTGTGTAGGAACCCTACGGAATTACACACGAGCGGCAAAGGGATACATTGGCTCGCATGACAAAGTTAATGTCGATCTCAATGATTCCCCAGAAGAAATCATTGGAATATTTTCAGAAAGGTATACTAATGACCAACATGGCTGTATAAATGCTTCACAAATACGTCGAAAAATGCAACATGACGTAGATTCTGACATACGGACTGAATCAGGATGTTCTTGAAATTTTTTTTGGAGCCATACGGAGTAAAGGTGGGCTGAACGATCGTCCTTCTCCTCAAGAATTCAAATACCGACTGCGCAAATTTATCCTAGGTAAGTTTGTCCGTTAATAATGTTTATAATTTTTCATATTCAAAATTATGTATATGTATTTTTAAAATTACAGTACGAAATACCGAGTACCTTAGCGGCAAGGGAAATGTGGAGGAAGAACGAATAGATTGGTTTTCCATTGACAATGAAGGCAGCATTTTAGATATCAGCACTTATCACGTACTTAACGACGACGATATAGAGATAGAACAAATAAAAGTGGATAACAACCTAGACCTAGACGATTCGGATCTAGATGACATTGGTATTCTACAAGAGGATGCTTTAAAATACATAGCTGGCTATGTGATTCGAAAGCTAAATCTTGTGGAATATGAATGTCATCAAGATTCATATACGTGGGTTGATCAGGTGTCTAAAGGTTACTTTAAAACAATTGAATTTGTTTCGAATTTAAAAAAACTGGATTGATACAACATATGAATACATAAAACTTTGTAATTTTAGGAAGGCAAAAAGTAAAATTAGCTGCTCTGCTATTTTCGAATACTACAGCCAATGCCATTCGACGGTGATATTCCCTAGGAATGGATATTTATAAACTCACAGAGTCTGCAGAATTTATTCAATTAGTTAATGACTAGTTCGATGTTATCAACTCTAAACTGAATAACTTAACATATCCCGGAAAGGTAATTTTTGTACAATATTTGTAATAGTGAATATATTTCATTTCATTTTGTGTAGGAACCCTACGGAATTACACACGAGCGGCAAAGGGATACCTTGGCTCGCATGACAAGGTTAATGTCGATCCCAATGATTCCCCAGTTAATGACCAACATGGGCTGTATAAATGCTTCACAAATACGTCGAAAAATGCAACATGACGAGATTCTGACATACGGACTGAATCAGGATGTTCTTGAAATTTTTTTGGAGCCATACGGAGTAAAGGTGGGCTGCACGATCGTCCTTCTCCTCAAGAATTCAAATACCGACTGCGGCAAATTTATCCTAGGTAAGTTTGTCCGTTAATAATGTTTATAATTTTCATATCAAAATTATGTATATGTATTTTTAAAATTACAGTACGAAATACCGAGTACCTTAGCGGCAAGGGAAATGTGGAGGAAGAACGAATAGATTGGTTTTCCATTGACAATGAAGGCAGCATTTTAGATATCAGCACTTATCACGTACTTAACGACGACGATATAGAGATAGAACAAATAAAAGTGGATAACAACCTAGACCTAGACGATTCGGATCTAGATGACATTGGTATTCTACAAGAGGATGCTTTAAAATACATAGCTGGCTATGTGATTCGAAAGCTAAATCTTGTGGAATATGAATGTCATCAAGATTCATATACGTGGGTTGATCAGGTGTCTAAAGGTTACTTTAAAACAATTGAATTTGTTTCGAATTTAAAAAAACTGGAACGTATATTTTACCATATTAACGGTAATAATATTTCCCATTGTCGTAACCTTTATAAGCTCCTTATCGAGAGAAGCCGATTAATTGAGTTGTCGAAAAATGTTAAGAAATTATTCTTTAAAAGTAGGCTACATTTTCGTATCCGTAATTTAAATAAGCTCTTGAAGGGTCTAAAGGCAAAGCAACGCATTATGAATTTATAAAATATATATTAAAGTAATTTTTTCCCTTCTAGCAATACATACATAAAAAGACGTGTCAAATTTTAATCGGTTCTTTTAAGAACCACCGAAAATTTAAAAAAAAAAATTAATTTTTGTTTCAACACGTTCACGTCTTATCGTGCGGTGTGTACCACCGTTGAGAAAATGTGACAATATACACTACTATAATAAAAACGTGGAAAAAATTCTATTGAAACAATGATAAGCCACACTATATTTCCTTATGTCTCAAAATATTTAATATGACGAAATATGAAGAACTAACAATACATTCAGTAAAAATAGAGCAAAAGTAATAATTATTGTATATATTTTTGGTTACCAAATATTCTCTTTTGTATATAAATGTAACTCAAGCAATATGTTGTAAAATATCCTGTCGTATTAAAGTTTCCACCTGTGATCTAAATATAGTGTTGCCTATTTTCAAAATATATTACTTCACCATCTTTCAACTCACATTTTCCAAAATATTCAATACAACGGACTTCGATATATAAAGATTTCGGTAGCCGTAGATCACCCGTTAAGTCAATGCCTTGACCATCGCCTATGGATCGCATATAAGACGCTTTTGAATATTTATTAAAATATTTTACTTCTGGTTCACAGAGGTTTACTTTTATATCATCGGGAACAATGAGTCCAAATTCCCAACGCAATGCTTTAATACTTTGTGGACAAGAAAACTTTTATTCCTCTGCAAAGCTGCATGACGAAAATTCAATAGAGGCCATAAAGTACGATCTGCAGAATCTGAATAATTAGCTCTACTCAAATTAATTTGTTTTATATTTCAATTTAATATTTTTACATAAATTTACTTACGACTGTGCAGAATTTTATTCAAATATTGCCTTTATCTCTTCTAAAATCAATTGGTGGTCATCAATTAATATATACTAGAGCCCCGACTTGCGTCGTTAACGGGGACCGGAGAAACGCGACGCAAATCGAATCACTTTTTTTATAAATGCACTAAAATCTAATTTATTGGGGAAATATTCAAAACAAAGCAAAAAAATTTTGTATTTTTGATAAAAACAAGTATGAATATATTTTTATTTATTTCATTCACTACAACAAATGTTTATATTTAATTATTATAAAGAGATAACAAAACAATAAATTAAGAGAAAACGTAAAAATTTTAAACTTCTGATTTATTTAGCTTACATTGAACTCTCTTCAGATGATAAATCTAAATCAGAAACACTTATACACTTATATCCATTTGGTTGGATGGTTTACTGTTGTTTTTACTGGCAATATTTTATTGCATATCTTTAATTATAGGGGGCGACTGGCTCAACTTTTTTTCGAACCACCCCAATGTACACATACACTGAAAAATATATCGTAAGTAATATTAACTAAAAAATTTAGTAAACTTCAACGCAAAAAATATTCAAATCTATAGATTTTTAATTCAAGTCTTCACCAATTTTTATTCAGATAAATGAAATAAGTTTTATTGGCTCAACTTTTTTTGTCCATAGAGAGCGACCCGCCCTAATGCATATACATATTGAAATTGATGACAAATCGTTGACTCTTGTATGTATATTTGTAAAGTTTTTCTTGGTTGAAAGAAGCAACAATCTTATTTAAACTCAAATAAATACAATATTTTAATAAAGAAAAATGTTCAAATTTTAATTAAAAATGCACAAGAACAACTCTGTAATAGATAGATTTTGTTTAATTCGTAAGTACGGAGACAATGTAGCGTTTTCGATTCACGAGTAAACCAAGTTTCTGTATATGATCTTCCTATGATTCTCTAATAGTTACGGTGACCAGATGTTCTGTAATATAGAGAACAGTACTGTATTTTAAAGCCCTGTTCTGTATAAATTATTCTTTACTAAAAAACGTGAAAATGTTGTGTATTTTGTTCAGTGTTCTGAATTTTTTTCAGTATTTCGTTATATATTTGATTTCTTGTAGTACTTTATTAAATTGAATTAATAAATTTTAATTTGTTTAACAATCAATATAGTAATGTTTAAAACTTTATTGACAATTGAAATTTTGACAGATAAAAATAACCTGATTTAGAAAATGGTGGTAAGAGTATTTTATTTTTTCCTGTTCTGTATTTTGCAGAACAAAATATGGTTACCGTACTTATAGTAGACATATTGGTTTGTTAATGCTTTCAAACTATCATTACTTCTAGTTTAACGTTTACAAAATTACAATAACAAACCGTTTTGCGGCTAGAACAGTCTCAGATGAACTACACAAATTCAAGTTTGATTCTACTCTCAAATTTTTAATCGACGCAATTAAAAAATATAATTCAATATTCAACTGGCTTAGTTATTATACGCCTAGCTTGTCGAGCATATTGTTTCTTTAGGTTTTATCAATACGAGTACGAGTACATTATTTAGACTCTTTTATAACTTTAAAGGCATGACTATAATTTGATTGTATTATTGTATACTCAAAACTCAACGAAGCCTGTTAACAAAAAAAAAAAAAAAAAAAAATGAGTAGTTACAAATTATTTTGAATTTAAATATTCGTTTTTTACTTTCTAAATATGTTGATTTTTCTAACAAAATATTGTTCAATATATACAATTTAAAAACATTTTACCATAAAAAAGTGAATCAATATTTATATTTCTGAATTAAAATAAATTAATTATACATTAAAAAATTGTTTTTTAAAGAGATGCACGGGCTATCTCTTTCGAAATTACATACACAGTTCAAGGATCTCAATCACAAAACCCGAATTTTTAATAATTATGGTATTGTATGTTATTATTGGGAAATATTGAAAATAAAAAGATTAATTAGCGCGCATTTCATTCACTTATTTCATTATTTTGCAGTATTTTGTATTTTCAGAAGCAATTTATTGTAATTTTTATTTTTGTTATTATTAAGTTTTTTAATATAATATTTACATAAAGAGTTCAACAATTAAGAAAGTGTCCGATTCTTTTCTCTATTTCTTTAAAGAAATTACATGACGATAAGTGTGATAAGCACTAAATATAAGCAAACTTTAGTCGAACAGTTTTAATATAATCGATAAGTCCTCAGGTGCCATAAATTATTCGCGTGTTTTCTTCGAAATGTTTTAATGCAGTTGCATTCATATATACAGCAAATCCTTAACAGCCAGCATTTTTAGAAATTTTTAATTAAAATCGAGTCTAGTTAGAGGCTAGTTTTAGAGTAGTTTTATACTCATTTTCAAATCGCTTTCTGATCATTTATTAGCCATATTTACCTTCGTTTATGATTCTTTTTTGAGTCGTTTTTCAGACATCGTTTAGTCGCATACGAGTCTTTTATGAGTTATTTATCATTATGTTTAGGTGTGCTTTTATTGTCATTTATGAGTTATATTAATATTAATTTGGACTTATTGTAGATTATTTATGATAAAAATTTGAATCATTTATTAGTCGTATTTATAATTGTCTTTTACTCTTTGACGTGATTTCAAAAATCATGTTCGTATGAACGTTAAGTAAGAACGAAAGAATATTAAGTTTGTACCTGTGATGTATGTGCATCAGACATCAAAGTTTATTTAATTTTTTTTCGTTAAAAATTGTTCTTAAAATGAGAAGTTCAATAAGATAATATATTTATAATAATAATATTATATAATAAGATTAATTGTTGTTATTAGAAAGCACTTTTCGGCACTAGGCTTAGAGCTGGTCCTCTTTCAGCTGTACAATGTGCCTAATTATTCCGAATAAACTTTTCGAACTCTTTCTGTTAAATTTAATAAGTTATAAAGAAATGTGGCATTGCCCTTTTATTTAAATTTATTAACAATATCTTACTTTATTAATTTTATAGTAAGAATTGTACTTTATTTCTTAGCCATCTTTTACTCAAATGAAAATTTATACAGAGAGAGTGTAAAAAAAGACAAGCTATTTTTAATCATCTATCTGGTCAAAATCAGTTTTTAATTAAACTTTTTTCAGTCTTCACTATAAGTAGAATATAATAATAACGAACAAAAATAATAGTCACATTTTAAACGTCTGGATGATTAATTTCCGATTGCTATACAATTTTTTATTGTATTTTAAATCAAACTCATTTCACTCATTTTTATAAAAACAATCTTCCAAATGCCAGTTGGGTAGTAATTTGATAATAAAAGAGTTAATTTAACAGCTGCAACGAAAAAAATCTGTGTGTAGACTAATTGCACACTATTGCCTTTTTCTCAAGACTGAATATTGATTGTAGCTGCAAACATAAATAAGTGTGGAGTAAAGATAGAGTATAAAAAAACAACTACACTCGTATAAAAGAGAGTTGTGTGAAGCGTGCAACAAAAATATTGTACTCTTCATAGAGTCACAACATGCATTTCTTTTTTGCTCTCGGCAACCGAACATCTTCGTCGACGCCAGCATTGCCAGTAACTTTTTAAAATGTTTATTTCTGGGGAAAAACCTTTTTTTAAACTACTCCTTTTTTACACAACTGATATTCATATGGCAATACTGAACAGTAGTAAAATATGCTCTTACAACACAAAGCAAAGTTCCGTTACTTCACAGGCAAACGAATGGTGTTGTATACATTGAATAAATGAGAAATACACTCGTAATATCAAGATCAACAGAAAAAAGTACACTACAGTATTGTATTCGGTAAAGGGTAAGCTAGCAGAATGTCTTGTGCACACCTCTAGTGTAAACGGACAAAACAATTGCTTTTCCATCATACCTTTCTGATGTTCGATCAGGTATTATTTGCAACTGATAAGTTGAGAAATGTGTGACTTCATCAATGACGTTCATATAGCACTTGCCCTATCCGGATAAGGCTTTTCTGTTGTCCCATTTTGAATTTTTGAAATAATTGATGCAAGAACATTTTGTCGTTTTTGACACCGAGTGCAATATTTTGTATTTTTGCATAGATTTTATAGCTAATTTATAAGTTTATATATTTTTCATATTTTGTAAAGAGAAACAAAAAAATAAAGTAAAAAATTTTCAGAGTTTGTTTATTTCACTTAAAGCTAATTAAATATGTTTATTCAAATAAGACATTTATTTTAATAATGCGTGTGTCCTCCTCGATTTTTAATTACTTCATTTAGCCGAAGTGGCATAGAGTTTATTAATTTTTTAAACTTATCTTGGGGAATTTCGATCCATTTCTTTATTAAAGCTTCTTTCAGCTCTTTTAAGGAATTATAAGTTATTCCAGTTTTGTATATTTCAGCACAGAGGTTTTCGACAGGATTTAGATCGGGACTAAGCGCAGGCCAGTCCAAAGCTATATCTTTTTCTTCAAAAAATGCTTTGGTCCTTTTGGCTACATGTATAGGGGCGTTGTCTTATTGAAAGGTTTAATTACTTCCATAATTTTCTTCAGCGATTTCAACGAAAATATGTTCAGTAATTCCGCATAGTTCTCCGCATTCATTTTATGAGAAATATAACAGATTGGAGAACGTGCTTTATATCCAAAAGCAACCAATGTCGTTAAGATCTTCGGTAAAAATTACGTGCTATTCTCGTCCGCGTATCACTTCCTTTTTCTCTCCAATAACATTTGTATCCATCTTGTCCATCAAGGTTGATTTTTTTTTTCATTACAGAATATAATACTACGCCACTCCTCTTTCTAAAATTTGTATTTTTCAGCGAAAGCCAATCTGGCTGCCTTGTGTCTAGGGGTCAATCGCGGTTTGGGTATCATTTTTTGCTTTTCACATCTAGATCATCATTTAAAATTTGATTTATCTCTCTCTTGGTTACACTTAGTCCCAGCTTCGACTTTATTGATCGTTTATCGCGGTCAGTCAGTATTGGCTTTCTACCACATCCTTTTTTAGTGCCATATGATTTTGGATTCCCCAAATAATTTTGTACGATCGTCTTAGTTCTCTCAATTCTGTTTGCTATAGATCTTACTGAATGCCCATTTTACCTCAAATTTCAATCTGGGTACGTTCTAATACGAAAATTGGGTTCCACGGGGCATTTCTACCTAAAATTTAATATTTTTCACACAAAGGCAAAATAAAATAAAGAGTGATTTTTTAGCTATTATATTTTTGGCAACACTGGTTTAAACAGCTCACGTACATTTCGTGTTTTGTTTCACTGTCAAACATCTTCAGCTTGGTCTACCAATTAACCATGAATCGCCTTACAAACGAACAACGCTTGCAAATCATTGAATTTTATTATCCAAATGCGTGCTCTGTTAAGAAAGTTCATCGCGCGCTTCTTTCATTTCATTTCTTCACTTCAAGGTCAGTTTAATCGACCCACTGAAGCGACTATAGGGGATATTGTGACTAAATTTCCATTGTTCTACATTAAGCTTCCAATGCATCCAGAAAAAGTTACAGTTTGGCGGTTTAAGGGCTGGTGGCATCATTGAACCGCAATTCTTCAAAAATGCTTTGAATCGTAACGCAAAAATGCAGGAGCTTGTCTTACATGACATGTGGTTTCAACACGACGGTGCCACATGCCACACAGCATGCGTAACAATGGACTTATTGCGAGAAGAGTTCGGTGAACATTTTATTTCACGTTGGAGACCGGTCAATTGGGCACCTAGATCGTGAGATTTATCGCCTTTGGACTATTCTCATATTCGCATTTATTCGTAAGACACCGGTCGAAATGTTGGAAAGAGTATGTCAAAATTGGACAAAGCGGATGGACCATTTGAGGCGCAGTCAACATTTGAATGAAATAATTTTCAAACATTAAATTATATGGACCGTACTATCGATTTAAATAAAGATTTCATGCATTTTTCTGAATTTTTTGTGTTTTCTTTTGAAAAATTTTCCAATAGCTCTTAAAAAATCACCGATTATTTAGCACTTAAAATTTTGTTTCAGTTGTAATTTATTAGATAAATCTGTTAAAAATATAACTTGCACCGTATAACATAATTTCATATGAAAACAACGATATCAAAACAGAATATAAAAAATAAAGGTAAGTTCATGATGTCGATATCAGAGAAGTTATTATTTTTGGGAAAAGAATTCATGCAGCGTTATAATAAGTAACATTAAAAATTAAAGTTCTTTATATTACTTAATCAAAACATGTAAAATAAATTTGTACCATATATGGTCTTCCTTGGCTGTATATTTTTGGATGGGCACTTAACATTTTAGATTGTTTGAAGAAAGTACTTATTCAGAAAAACATCATATACTTTCATCATTCCTATGTTTCCTTTGTTTATAGTTTTCGGTCTCTGAAAATTTTTTATTTTTTTTTAAATATTACTGCCTACACCCTCTGCATTTGTTGCATCGGCGATACTTGTATATACAAACACATACACACTCATACGTACAAATTTATTTTTAATTGTTTATTTATAAATTTAACAAAATTAGTTCCCATTCACTCCGTTAGGCCGTTATTATCGGTGTTTATTGTTCGTTATTTACTGTCAATGAATAGGTGTTAAGTGTAACCGTGCCTTTGTTAGCATAGAATCGTCCGGTCAATCGTTCGAATTGTTTGTCAATCCAATTAGAATGTTTCAAGTCTTGAATGCGATATTACAAGACAGGCACACTTCAAAATGTATACGAAATTAAATAAAAAACGACTTTGGTAAATGGAAATAAAAGAAGTTATAAAGGGTCTTTCAACAGTGAATTTCAAACTTGATAACGGTCATCTTGTGAAAGCTACATTTGTCAAAATAATTGTGACTTATTAGGTCTGTTTTGCCAGATCAAAGTGGGTATTCTGTTTGGACTACTTACCAAGTATGGAAGGTAAATGACCATTGACTACTACGCGCATCTGCAGAATGTGCACTGATGCAGTTGGTAACTTATCCTAATATTCATAGAAAATTATTACCAATTTCTTTCAGCCTGGACTGGGGGTTTACAAACTTATAAACCACAGCGGTGCAAAGTCAACATGACACATGCTGAATTCGTAGAGGCATCAATCGGTCTTTCTAATGAATAATAAATTTCAAGATAGGAAACTGAAAATTAAATTTAAAGATGGAAAGCGCTTAATGAAAGATCCGATATATCAATAAATAGTCTTTTTTTATTATTTGTGCCGGTTATGCATTGTAAAGCAGTTTTACTTTTAATATTTCTGGTTTAAAAATTTCATAAGAATACTGAACCAGCGCTTATCTCTTATCCAGACAGCCTGATTCAAGGATTGCTTAACTTTGAATGGCATGTGCCCAACAGAGGTGGTACAACCAATATATTATGAATTACTTATTATTATTATGTTTGACAATAGCCCAAGGAATTAAAAATTGGGATAAGAGATCAAATCTCAATTTGGTTTATTGACATTTTTGATAAGAAAATATTATTTCCTTTCAGCAAAAGAGTAATCATCTATAAATTAAACGTTTATATTTAGTTCTATCTTGAAGTGACCTGAAATTTTGTGTATTCTGTTCTAAACGGATAAGATAATAAAAATATGTCCGCCTTAACTAATACTATCTGTTAAAACAAATCAAGATTAACTGAACATATTTATGTATGTAAATGGTATTCTTTATAATATTTTTATTAATAAACTCTTGCCATCTTAAGGTTAGTAAAAGCAATATGTAATGTAATGTTAAAAACTATGTACAGTAGTTTGACATTCTTAAGGCCAGTATTACAAATTGCCGTTAAAGTTTGCTTTAGTTAAAGATAACTTTATCTAGAGTGAACTATTGCAACCTAATGTTAAAATAAAGTTAAGTGTGTCAAAAATCTGTTTTATTTAAACATATTGGCAAAACAGCCTTTTGATTTTTTGTTGTAGTTGCTCATCTATATCTATAAAAATGAATGTATGTTTATTTGTTTGTGGGTTTGCTTAAAGTTTATAGACGGCTAAACGGCTGGACCGATTTTTTTTATTTTAAAATCTCAAGTAGGCGAAGTGCCACGCCCACTTACCCAATAACTATTCAATATCGCATATCTCATAAACTTCAACAGCTAGAGTCCTAAATTTTGTATGGACGACTTTGACTTATATAGGAACAAAATGGGCTGATTGGCTATAGTGGGCGTGTCACATCTCATATAAAAAATATTAAATGAGTATATCTGAGAATGTGTAACAGTTACATATATATACATAATTGGTCATTACAACCCTTTAGACAGGATTATTAACCTAGTTTCTCACACTACTCATGTTATGTGTGTTAATTTTATACATAAGTGGCGGGACCTACAGTTTAAAGTCGACTCCAAACGACAGATTTTTGAGAAACTTTTCATGGCAATTTTATTTTTACTGTCAGAGTTTTTGCCAGAAATCTGCTGAGTAGAAATCGCCGAAAAAATACTTTTTGTATTTTTATTTTGATAATAAGCCAACACACTACCTACTAGACCACGGCGACCTCATGTGTAACAGTTAGCCTCCTAAAATTTTGTCGACGCCAAAATTTATATTTTAGACAAAACTGGACTGACTAGCAATAGGGGGCGTGGCACCTCCCATATGAATATAAGAATATATATATTAAAAAACGACCGGACCGATTTTCTTGAAATTTTATCAATACCTTCCTGTATGTCTAGAAGGAACAATAGGCTACTTTTTATTTTAAAATTTCAAGTAGGCGAGGTGGCACACCCACATATCCAATAAGTATTTAATATCGCATAACTACAACAGATAGATTCCTCAAATTGTGTATGGAGAACTTTGACATCTATATGAACAAAATGGGTAGACTTGCTGTAATGGTCGTGTTACCTCCTATAAAATATATAAATTAATATATCTAAGAATAGATAAAAATTCGCTGTCTAGGAAAAGGGGCGTGGTACTTCCCATATGAATTAAATTTAAAACTTCTTATATCTATGCGACACTGAACTCTATATGAATAATATGTGGTAAAACTTGCCGGACTATATGATATAAAATTCCTGTACATGGAAAACTATTAGAGCTAGGTTCTAGCATGACCCACTTTGACACACATATTACAGGTAAGGGAAATAAATGGACTCTATTTCTATATATGAATTCTTAGATAAAAAGTAAATACTAAACGTCATATAACTGATAAACTAATGTAGCTAAAGTCATGTGTATTGTCTGTTCATTCCAATACCCACTTCATTATGTGTTTGGGACATGTGTAAATTAGGTACCATTAAAAGTAGACACAGACCATCGATGACACTATACTGCCTAAATTTATTAAATACCTGCAGCATACATAACTTTTTAAAGAAACAATTGTTACACGTGGTTATATAATAAAGACCAAACCTTTATGGTCGGGTCATTTATGGTTACCCTAATAAAAAGTATTAAATATTTTCTATTGCCCAAAATTTTTATCTTCAAAATAAAAGAAATTGATCTATTATGGTATATTTGCATGTTACTGATTGAAAGGAAGTGCTTAAATAGTACTTACAATCTTTTTCGCAAATCATTTGAATCCCAGATTCTAAACGAGTTAAACTTTTATTTTGTGAGTGATCATATTGTGATAACTTAAAACCAAAAAAATGCCACCTAAAAAAATGTTCGCTTAATATTGTAAAATAGATTGCAAATAAAGGCTGATAAAAAAAAATTTTTGTTTGCAATCAATGCACTCAAAAACGTAACAATATTTTTTGATGTTTTGTATTCATCATGTCATGTATTGTAGTAGTATTTGATTTTACGTATTTTTATTTTCTTAAACTTTAAGAAACGCATCACATATGCAAGTAGCTAAATCATAAATAAAACAAATATCAGTACGTATGTATACTTTTAACAAACTACACATATTTGCTATTAAAAAAAAAGCGTAAATAATGAACGAAATTAGCTAAATTTATTCTTCATAAAATTATTATTGATATTGCGGGACATTTCTTTCATACAATTACTTCCATATAATGAAACTGTGCTTCGACAAGCGAAATTTATGTCGAGCTCATCAATTTGAAATTTAAAATTGCAAAAAATCTGTAGGCATCAGCCATAGACGTTTTCACAACGAATGGGCCATTTGTTTAAGTATTTTTTATTTCTACCCATCAAATGTAGGAATATTAGTGGTCAATGCAACAATGTCGTCTGTTTAACTATTGGTGGTTGAAAATTATTTTCACTTCTTATAGACCATTTTATTTGATCGATAAAGCTTTCATTGCGCAGGATACATTTTTTTTTGTTTAAGTTAGTCAAGGAAGGATACACAAGGCAAACTACACAGCACAAAATTTCGTTAGAAGCTAACGTAAACGTTTGCAGTCAATTATTGGTTTGATCCTTAAGCCATTCTATAGTTGTTTGACTTTCCCTTGTACAAAAATTTTAAGATGAAATCTATATTTTTTCCAGTGTTGCGAAATGCATGAGAAAATATGGCGTCTGCGCTTTATAAATTGGAAATTGGAAAAAAAAAGAAAATACCCCGTTATTTTTGCTTTCATTTCACTTTTTTCATAAATTTTTTTTCTTTTTTTGCATTGAAATATTCGAAAGTTAAACACAAAATCACATGAACTTGATTATTGCTGTGTGAATCGAATTATCACAATAATTCGAATAAGAACGATGAATTAGTTAATAGAAAAAAGTAAAAATTCTTACAGTTTTTTTGGGGCATTTCAACCCCCAGTAGAATAGACGTCAAAGCAACATTGAAACTGAAAAGGAACATCCTGTTGAAGTCATAAAAGTTTCATGAAATTCATGCGTGTGCGTATGATTGGTGCCATAAATTGTATTCAAACAATGAAATGCAATGAAATGCACATGTGTATATACTTACATACATATGTATGTATGTACATATATATATATTCAAACATTTCTAAAACGTAACTAATGTTGAGATTTACGATGGCATAACAAAATGTAACCAAATAAATACAAAAACAAATTCTGAAAGAAAATTTACCGAAAAATAAAAAGGAGAAGATATACGAGTAACAATAAACCTGACATGATACAATATTCACAGATCTATATGTGCATATATGTACGTACGTCTATTTAGAGAATTTACACTCGAAAATTATTCTAGTCCGATTAGGAGAGTGGTTTTAATTGGTTTCAAATTCAAACTATTTCCCAACTGATTTCTTAAAGAATGCGGCTAATTTCTAATTGTGACTAAAAAACAATTGTAGAACAATTAACTTTAAACGCATACTAAATCTGCATTATTTTCAACAAATGTTCATATATGTATGTATATACATACATACATATTTGGCCATTACAATCCTTCATGCAGGATTGCGACCTAGTTTCTCACACCACTTAAGTTGTATGCGATAATTTTATACTTGAGTGGCGGGTTCTACAGTTTAAAATCAACTCCGAACAACAGATTTTTTAAGAAGCTTTTTCATGGCAATTTTATCTATATGTATACATGCATATACATATGTACATACATAGTTCATATTGATAAGCCTTTGTTGCTTTATATCATAAGATTTCGTGAAAAGGAGTAGATATTATGCATTTTTCTTAGATCGAAAATATTATTGGAAGAAAATGTATCTCTCAAAATATAATTACAATTACAGCTTTAATAACTATAAACAGCTATACAGTTGAGTAAAATTTCGTCGAATGTTATATTTCGAACTGTTTGGTAACTAATTGCTATTAACCCTTCAGTCAGGATTATTGGCGTAGTTTCCCACACTACTTATATTGTGTGTGTTAATTTTATACATAAGTGGCGGGACCTACAGTTTGAAGTCGACTCCGAACGACAGATTTTTTGAGAAACTTTTCATGGCATTTTATTTACTCTCAGAGTTTTTGTCAGAAATCTGGTAAGAAGAAATCGTCGAAGAAATACTTTTTGTATTTTATTTTGATGTCTGGCGTGGAACTCGAACCATGGCTTTACGTCTAATAAGCCAGCACACTACCTACTAGACCACGGCGACTTCAATTGCTATTAAATAATACCCAAATAAACATTTTCAAAAAAAAAAAAAAAAATTAAACATTATTGGATCATTCAATAAGTTTCTTAATCTATTTTTGATTAAATCTTTTTTGGGAAAAGATTCGTGTAACGGAGCTATAAAGTTGCTCATTCTTATAATATATATAAATAATAACTTATTCAAATCAACTTTCAGTGAGCTTAATGAGCACAGATTGAAATATTTACCTCTGTAACTCACTTGAGAAGTGCTCACTTGTAAAACGCTGTCTAACCTAAACTAATGTTCAATTTACAATATGTAATCAATACTTTGCTAATTTCTACTCAGGCGATACCTAAACCTGTCGTTTTTTCTTTAAGTGCAATAAATAAATGTGTATTTGTATGGGTGTATGGGTGTGTGAGTACGTTATTTATTTATTATTTCCATTTCTTTTCGTTATGTAAGATTCAGAACAGTTTTATTAGGAGACATTTTTACTATCTTTTCTAGTCTTCCCTTTGTTCTTTCGGTTTTTTGCTCTTTTGTTGTCATTGACATTCGGCGCATATTTATGATTTTTCTTTCTTCTTTAGTCCTAAAAACAGTTATTGGTGGTGGCGGTTCTCTCTGTACGCCGCAAGTTTTTTTTTTGTTTGTGAATTATGACAACCATTCATCGAAACAGCAAATAAAAAACAATAACGGCAGACATACTGACTGAGTGAGAGAGTGATTCAGTTCGTGGAATCTAACAGCAATTCACACCCAAATGAAAAATCGCACTTCATTCACAAACCGTGCGCTTTTCGATAACGAACGGCTTTAATTTTTACAAACGCAAGTAAAACATAATAAAATACGCAAAAATATAAAGACGAGTAAAAATATTTTTTTTTTTCATTTATAATAAATAATAAATTAAAGTAAGATTGATTGAATAAAATAATAATTAAAATAACAAAAAACCATCTCACTGAAGCAAATGTTATAAATATTGTCTTTATTAATGTCATTGCCAATGCCCTCACATTTGACGGATTAAATTGCTATGATTTGATTCCAAAATTTTATCGAAAATAAAAATAAAATTAAAAAACAAAAACAAAATAAACCAAATAAACAAAAGAACAGTCTTCTAATTGTTATTCCCGGTTTTTGCTTTAACGATCCAATGCCTTTTTCATTCAATAATGCGCGAATGCCGCAAAGACGAAGTATTTAAAATTAATAATGTTGGTCATAATTGACTGCAATAATATTAAAAAAAATAAAGTTTTTATAAATTCAAAAACAACAACGAATATCAAATAAAACAAATGAGAAAAGAATGTAACTTTTTTCAATTCGAATCCTAAATTATATAAAAACTCTACATGAATCAATTATCTATACAAAAACTACATTCACATTTGAATGAATCGAGCGATATTGTGTTTAGTGAAATAAATGAAGCAAAATTATGCAGTCACGCTGAGAATCTGCCCATATAAGTTATCAATTACTCTTGGCACATGGATTAGCTGAAAAGGTAAGACCTAGAATATAGTTATCTTCAATTCTTTATGAAATTTATTCAGGATATTCAAATTAAAAAAAGTTTATATAAATATGTACACACAATATTAAAGGGGCACATTACACAAATATTACTGAAATTTGGTAGATTTTATTTACATTTTATAATTTGCGATTATAAAAATATTTTGAGTAAATAAGATGATTTATTTCAAACAAACAAACAAATCCAATCCCTATATGAAATAATTTAAAATAATTACAGTAATAAACTTAGAAAATAGTGTCATTGACGTTGTTTCTTGATTTTATTGCTTCATATCCGGTACACCAAAACAGGAAAGTGTTGTGGGAAATATTTTAACGTTTAATTTATTATTTACGAATTTCTCCAATTTATATGACTATATATATATATATATATATGTATATAACAAAGGAAACAATGTTAACAATAAATCATGCAAAAGAGTATTAGGATTGCAATTTGATTTTCAACTGAGCAGATGGCACAAATGTAAGTTCGACTTTCTGATACAAGAGTTTCAGAAAATTTTAATTTGATTCGAATCTTTCTAAAATTTTCAAATAAAACACCGTTAAGATTATTTGATGAAATATTAAGATAGCTATCACAGTCACTTTAGAGAGCAAAAATATTTTAAAGAAAATGGAAATGGTATTACATCGTTTAACATTAAAACCATCAGACCGTTTACCCTGCGATCAGCGTTGCCAGTAATTTTTTTAAAAAACTTTTTATTTTAAGGGAAAAAATCTTGTTTTTACAAAAAAAAAACTTGTTTTTTTTTACCACAGTATCGATCTTTTAAAAGATCTTGTTTTGTTAGAAAGCAAATTTATTGAAAACTCTTTTGCATCTCAAAAACTTGGAAAAAAAAGGGAAAACTTGGTAAATGGCAATGCTGGCTGTGATATAAAAGGCAAGACAAAGCAGGCAACGAAGTCAGTTTAGTGTGAAGACGCATTGCTTGTGAATAGAATAATTGTGGTTCGAAGATCTCCGCTATAAAGATCGGTAGAATAATTGTGGTTGTTTATGCATACGAGTATAAAATAGAATAAGACACAAAGCAATTGTTGCTGTTTACATCAAATTGCGGACAGTGACACACAGAATTGTGCGAACAATAAAAGAATTAATCTACGAACTCATATATCAAACGTTTTGAAAAGGTAAAAACATAAGAAAATTGTTCTAATTGGGGTGAAAATATTCACACTCGTAGTCTAACAAACAAGCCAGTCAATGACCAAACTTTTGCTCACCTGAAATGTCATTCAGGTTTACCAACGAAGGCTGCGTAATATCTCTACAGAAATTTTATATCATTTTAAATATTATATGATTACACACAATATAATTATATAATTGGGGTATTCACACGGTGTGCTATCAAGTCTTATTGTCATAAAGTACTAAAGTTTTATGATAGTTTAAAAAAATTGTTGTTGTGCATCAAAGAAAAATGTCTTAAAATAATAACAAATTTTGTGATGTGTTTATTGTTTTGTCATAACTAAACAGTGTAAATCTAAGTCAAAAGGGAAAAACTCGTCGTCGAGCCGATGATAATATTTAAAAGTTGTCCTCATTAAATATTTGCAACACGCTATTAATTTCTGCATAGTTCAATAACTTCGAGATTAATTTCATTTTAATAATTTATTTAGAAAAATGATTAACTTTTATAAAGTTAAATAAAAAAATTGATACATTTAAAATATAAAAGAAAATTTTGTTTGTATACTTTGGCTGATTGGACATATTTAAAATAACCGCCGTCAGATATTTATAACGTCTTAGTAATAAACAACAGTTGTTTATGTTTACGTTTTTATATATTTTCTTTTGTGCCAAAAAAAATATTTAAAAATTTTTATAAAAATCGATTGTGTAGAATATTCATGCCATAATAACCGACTCCTATTTCAGTTTTTTGACTTGTTTTTTGACATTTTTAATTAAAAATATTTGTAATTATTTATAATTGTATTTTTCATTTATCAGCTGACTCAAATTTGAAATAGCACACTAACTTATGACACACTAGCAAAAACTGAAATTAGTCAAAATTTATTTATTTCTAATAAAAATTGCAATTAAAAGTTTTAGTTCAAAATTCACTAGCAGGACGGAGATTTTTCTGTAGTAAGTACATTAAATTTTTTGGTTGTTATGCGAAACTTCATTCGTGAGACGCATCTATTTTTTCATAAAAAAGTGTTCGTTTTACGAAATGTTCTTTATGTGGGGCGTTCGTTAACCGTAAAACGTTAAAAACTGATTTCTTTTAATGCCGACTTTAATTCATCACTGGCCCTCACGTAATGACACGTTGTATGTGTTGAAATTTTCTGTATTTTTGATTCTGGAGATCAATTGTATACTGGAAACTATTAGTAAAAATAGAAAAAACAACTCTTAGGTTGCTGTCATTAAAAGTTTTCAAAATATGATGTACGAATTAATAGAACGATATATGTAGGTACGTGTGATAAGCAATCATTCACGTGATGTAATTTTACATTTAGAATGTTTTTTTTTAATTTTAATGGTGTAAGGAAACACCGATTTTCTAGAAGTTTTCATTCACTTCAATTCAATTCAAAATATAAAAATTTATCATAGCTTTTGGTTTTAATATATATTTTATCGGTCTTAGAGTGAATGTCAATTCTTATCACTTAAGGAGAGTGATTGAAAAATTTTACAGTATTTTGAAGTTTAATGTAATTTTTTTTTTGTTTTATTTTTAGAAACTGTCAATGAAACAATTTTAAAATAAAAATAACGGTAATATTTTAATGTATTTTTTTTAATATACAATTTCTTTTAACGCTCACTGTATATGGTGTTAAATTATGTATGAAATTTTCTAACAATAATTAATTACAGTAATTTTTTACCACCGCAAATTAAAGAATTTTCTTTTTTATATTGTTTCGGGGGGTGCAGGGTAACAATAAAATAAAATATTAGGCGAGAAGACGGGTAAAGAAAATACAAATTTATTAATATTAATAATCGAATTTATTTATTCTATGTACATAAACGTACCTTCGGGTTGGGGGGTGGATCGAGTAATGATCTCTTTTCGTTTATATTCCACAATTCACAATAATTATAACGTAAGTACAGGGATGGTTTATATACTTAAACTAAACTTATTACTAAGGCTTAAAAGTAGGGTGGCCAGCGTGAACATCCCGCCCCCCTTGCAACATTGCAACAAGAGGAGAGAGAAGTCACCTGGCCAAAGATCAAAATTAACAATTCAGGGGTAATAATATTATGATAAAATAATACAAATTATTTGTGGTAGAGGGTAAAAAAAAATTATAAAATATAAAAGCGATTTTTGCTGCCAATGAACATGTTCTAACAAGAGCTTGGTTGTGGGTTGCGCTCCTCTTCTTCCGTACTGGGTGATCAGGATCCTTATTGTTGCCAGCTTATTTCGAGGTGTTTGTCCTTTAGGCGTTCGCCAATTAGCCTACGGGGTATTACACTATCTGGAATTAAACGACAAACACGCAACAAGGAAAAAAAAACAAGAGAACGAATTAGCTTTGCTCTTAGTGAGGGTTAGAAAGCCGCATGGGCTTCACACTTGGCCGTATTGGAACGCCATTGGCAGTTCGAATTTCGGACACTTTCATTTTGAATTAGGGACGAGATAAAACCGTTGTATTCGATCAAATTTCGGATCGGTAGGGGTTAAATGTCACATCTAATGAAAACAATAACATATCTTCAATAGCTTTTGTGATGAGTAAGATGATATCATACGGAGATTCCATTTGTCAGTGCCTACCTGGTCCACGATAAACGATACTCGATTTGCCGAAAAGTTGGCCAATGGCATGGGGGTTTCGAAACCAGGACAGAACGATAGTCAAATCTGTCCCACAAAGGTAAAATTCAGCTTCTTACGAAGTGAAAATACCATTTTTGCCAACAGAGTTGCATCGCAGAGCTCTCAACGGGGTAAAGTATACACTTATACAAGCACAACTTTTGCTTTGGCAGCGAGCAAGTGGGTGATAAATTCACCAGACGGGGTTAGGACTCTACTATACAAAATGGCAGCAAATGCTTTTTAAGAAGCATCACAAATTGCATGAAGTACTTCACGCTGAAGGTTAAAATTAACCCAACGGGGGATGTTAATCCTGTCGATGTACGAATAATCATCGACAAACTCGAGCCATCTGTTAAACGTCATGGGTTCCAAACATTCGCCTCAATCTGTTCTGCTTTTACAACTTTGTCGCATAACAATCTTAGCAACTACGATTTTAGGTGCCACTCACCCAACGGGGTCAAACAGCTTTGGCTATTTGAAAAAAGACAGAAAGTTTTGTGACGACAAGTAAACAGGGCGTTGGAGCTGGCTTGAAGCAAAATGTATCAATGCTCGCATTCCAACGTAAACCCAGAGTTTTAGCGGTGCTGGCGTCTGACAATTTTAAAAAATTCGGAATCTAGTGGGTATTCGGGTAGCACACGAGAAAATATGAGTGATGGGAGTTAACACGATATGATGGGGAGAATAAAATAGTCATGATCGGCGAGAGGTCTAGGGAAAGGTATTCACTAATTACTTCCTCGTATGAGGTTTCAATTTCGGGGCTCTGGAGCAATCAGATCTCTTACCTTGAGCAAACGCACCTTTACGAGATCGATCAAGACTCAAGTCTGTAGGGATTTTAGACTTATAGGGTAACGAATTTAACTGAAGTGTTTTGCCAGTCACGACCCAACCGAAAACGGTCTGTTGGGCTATCAAATGGTTTTTGGGGTCTTTTCGAAATCCGGAAAGCATTATCTGGGGGTATACATCTCCACCCAATAGCAAATCCATATGCGCATATTTAAATTCCGTTAACGGGAGATCGGGGGCATCTATTTCAGCACACTTCGCTAACGAGCATGTGGGTAATTGACCAGTGAGCTTTTCGACAACATAAGCCACTGTGGTCAATTTAAACGATGGATCAATTGGAGACCGTAATGAAACATTACAAACTTTTGTTGAGTTTGCTACCACTTTGCCATTAAGGCCCACAATAGTGGCAGCAGGTGCCGAATAGGTTGGAAGATCTAGCTTCCGTTGTAACTCTCGAGAGATGAAAGTAGCTTGAGATGCGGGGTCAATCAGAGCTCTCGCAGAAAACGGGGCATGATCCAATTTTATATTCACTTCCGCAGTTCCTAACAGAACTGTTGAAGACGGGGTGGACTGTATTCGGGTAGCGAAATTTTGAAAAGGTCGAGAAGCAGGGGTTGTAGATGGGCCATTATTCACTTCATTTCGCTTTTGTATAGGAGATGGCCGAGGGATTTCCAAAGAACTGTCTGGGGTAGAAGGGTTAGCGGGGTTAGTTCCAGTCCTCAGTTCCTCCCGGGGGGAAGATTCGATACGATGAAGTAGCGAATGATGTTTTTGTTTGCAAATATAGCAAACGTTAGAGCTATGGCATCTTTTGGCCTCATGGGAAACGGCTAAACAATTGGTGCAGCAATTATATCTTCTAACGGTTGCCAAGCGAGCACTAACCGTCATTCTCAAAAAGTCTGAACACAAACGAATGGGATGATTCTCTCCACAAACTGGACATTTTCTCTGAGGTAAGTTAGGGGACACAGTCTCATAAATTCTGTATCTTCGGGGATTACTAGAATTGCTCTGATTATCAATCTGAGCAGTACTTTGGGCAAAATTGTGGCTGCCGATAATATCCGAAACTGATTCAAGAGTTCGGTATCTGGCAGTCAGGAAGTCATCCATCTTGCTCCACTTAGGTAAGTCTGAGCAAGGCCCTTGAGATTGCTCCCAAAGACCTAGGGTGTGTTCGGGAAGTCTAGTGGAGCAAATGTAAACGAAGATGATGTCCCAATTCTGAGTTTCTATTCCCAGCAACGACAAATTTGTTATGCAATCATTAATTGTCCGTTGCAAACTCTTGACGGAAGGGCCAGATTCTTTCGATATGGGAGGGAGGTTAAAAAGAGTTTTCAATTGGGAATTAACTAATACTCTTTTATTCTCGTAACGATCTACGAGATTCTGCCAAGCCATGTCGAAACCATCATTCGTCATGGGGCAAGTGCGAATTATGTCCCTCGCCTCACCTTCAGTCTTTTGCAAAAGATAATACATCCTTTGGATGTTGCCAATATGGGGGTTAGTTCTGTAAATGGCCGAGAACATATCTCTAAATGTTGGCCACGAAGCGTAATCGCCTGAAAAGGTTGGGGTGTCACATGGAGGAAGGTGAATGGGGATACCATTAATAGGAGGGTTCGCGGCCTTGCCTTTAAGGCTGTCAATTAATCCATCAATAAATGAGGCGGATTGAAAATACAGAGTATATCCGGACATATACTTGGCCCTCGCGTCTTTTGTTGAGACTTTCGTGTCATCGGCATTTTCCAACAAGTCGTCGTAAGAGTCACGAAAGACTTCCCACAAACGGGTCAACTCCTGCCGATGAACACCAAGAGAGTGAACCGAATGTTCCTCTCGCGGAATAGCCTGAATAAAGCTTTCCAAATCTGTTAAACGATTGTAATTCCTATTTAAGTTCTTTAACGCGGCCATTATTTATTATCAAAATTCGGGTTTTTTCAATGAATTTATCGGGAGAAAAATTCAAATAGGGATCGAAAATTTAAATTAATTTAAAAAAGTTCAAAAACCAAAGTATAAGAACTCCAAAGAGTAGGATTTGTCGAAGAAAATGTAAAGTTCAAATACAACTAAATAAAAATTCACCTTTAATTCCAAAATATTAAAGAAATATTCGCGACCGAACTTTTGAAGGATACAAAGAGTTAAAAAAAAGGGTTAGCGAAAGTTTCTCAAAACAATATTCAGAAAGGATAGGGAGCAATCGAAAGACTTTAAATATTTTTGATCACAATATTAATTTAAAAAAATCAAACAATATTCATTCGTATCAAAAAATGTTAGTAAAAAATCGGATTAAAATATAAATTTGAAAAATAATATTAAGATTTTAAAATAGTATTGATATCTGTGCAAAAATATACAACAGAAATAATCGAAATAACAAAGGCGAATATTTAGCAAAAAAATTAAAAAGCGGCCACCTAGTCAGTGACAATCTCGAACTGTTAATAAACAGAAATATATAAAACTCACAACAACAACACGGCTATACTTGCATAATGTTGTTTGTATATATTTGTTTTGTTTATTTTCGTCTTTGTTTTCTACTTATATTTTTGCACTAACTTATTTTGTTTTGAACACAATAATATCCAATTAAAACTGTAGCACCACAAATAAAATATATTTTACATACCTTGTAAAAAAACAAATAATAGGTACCAAATTATATTAAAATATTAAATGATGTGGAGACAAGGGTGTGATTAGTCCAACAAAAACTAAATATGGCGATCCTTGAGACAATCTAAAAAGAAAATCTCGTCCAATATTTTATTTTATTAGGGGTTGATCCGGCTCGATTGGACCAAATGTTTCGGGGGGTGCAGGGTAATAATAAAATAAAATATTAGGCGAGAAGACGGGTAAAGAAAATACAAAGTTATTAATATTAATAATCGAATTTATTTATTCTATGTACATAAACGTACCTTCGGGTTGGGGGGTGGATCGAGTAATGATCTCTTTTCGTTTATATTCCACAATTCACAATAATTATAACGTAAGTACAGGGATGGTTTATATACTTAAACTAAACTTATTACTAAGGCTTAAAAGTAGGGTGGCCAGCGTGAACATATATAATTCTTTTAAGCAAACTGTTTATCCATCTACAGACTCTGCTGATTAAATCATATGTCTATCAAATACTCATGTAGACTCGACTTATATACGTGACAGCAAGGAGAGAAATACGAAGAAATAAAGTAATACATTGGATTAATAAATACGGACAAACTTCAATACAACGAAACTGAAGGGGATCGTAAAATACTTCGTTATAGCTTCTTTTTTGTTATAAATATCTATCAGTGAAGCCTAACGAAATTAGGAGATATACGAATAAAATTCGTTATAACTATAGTTTTTCTCTAAATTCTATTTACTCGAAACTATTTATTTAAAAATAATTCATGAACTCATTTTGACAAGAATCATAACAAAAACTGACTAGTTCTGTGACGTAGTAGGTATGTGTTCACTTTTTGGTAACGGGAATTTGCTTAAAATTTTATTTTACTTTACTATGACTTCGTTGTATAAAGGCTTTTGAATCAGTATTTGCTATGGCACTTGCAAACGCATTTAAACTTCTTTGTGGTTGAAACGGGACTAACAATATTCAAAATTGAATTTTTTGTTCTCACTTTATATAGAGTTATACAGAGGCCTTTGAAAGAATATTTCGCTATATAGAGGCTTTGCATAGCCAGGGACTGACGTTGGTACGATTTTTTTATTTTTAAATTTCTTCTTTATTCAAATATTATATACACATATATTACAATTTTATTTTGAGATTATATTTAAGGATACTACAACGAATATTACAATTATTTGTCACAGATTCTACAAGTTATTTATAATATTTATCAAATCAAATAAACTATTTTAATTATTAATAAAGGAAAAATATGAAAACCGCTATATAGAGGTTTTATGGCTTAGTGTTTCTACGTTATAGCTATAGTGCATCTTTGTATGAAAAACTTTGCATTAAAGAGGTTTTTTCAAGGGACTCAGAAAATAACACAGCCCTGCAAGATTGGGCTTTTTTTGTGCAAATAATATGGCTCCACGTCTTTCCGAAGGCAATGTGCGCGCTGAACACGAATCTGAATCTCCATTCAGATTTAAAAAGTTCAAAATGTCGGATCCAATATGGCGATCGAGGTTTATAAAAATTAATTGGATTTATTTGACCGCCATATTGGATCCGCCACTTTGAATTTTTTAAATCTGAATGAAGATTTGTAATCAGCGACCCCAAAAATCCCTGAGTGTAATTTTTTTAATTAATATTTTGCAATACCGCCTTTAGAATCAATGACCGCCTGTAATCTTTCTGGAATTGAGTTAATTAAGTTTTGGGCAAATTTAGACCAAATTTCACTAATTTCTTGTACAACCTTTTCGCGTTTTCGACGTTCATCTATAGTTCTGTGATATTTTATTAAAGCCCAAACATTTTTAATAACGTTTAGGCTCCTACGTTTTCTAAGAATGTGATAGATAATAATCTTTTGTGATAAAGGGCATAGTCGTGCTGTAAAATCCATTCACTGGTTGAAAAAGGCTGTTTGAGGATTTAAAGGCTTGGTTGTTTATAATTCAGAGATAACATCTGTAGTAAATAAAATGAACAGTGTCAATCGAATATCTTCTGGGAAATAGTTGCCCCATGTTATTCGAGTTTTAAACTGTTGTATTTTAGATTAGGAAAGTAAACAGGTGAGAAAAATAAACTAGTTCAAAATGGAAACAACATGAACATAAAGGGAACCATTTGACGAATCGTGGTCAAGTACCTTTAACACATCGGTAGGAAATTTCAAAATAATGAAAAAAAAAAAAAACTGTAACTCGGGACACCATGAATATGGAATCATAATGATAAAAAATTGTAAGAAACTGATATCATAAATTCACAAAGAGGAATATTATTGTCTGAATGCTTCAAGCAGTTTGAAGACCACCATACTGGAGATTTTCATATTACATTAGTTTTAGGGTATTCAATATTTTATATTGAAAGCAATTCCTTCAATGTTAGATGATTGCTAGTGTATTTCAGAAATCAATAAATAGAGTGTAAAATGTTTAATATTTCAAAGGTATTTCTAAAATGTTTCCTTTTAATATGGTGTCTACATAGGTAGTCATGCATTTTCCTTTTTTTTCAAGTCTATTTTTAAGACATACTTTGTTGCACTGTATAATTACAGGCAGCTTTTCGAAAATATTTAAAATTCATGTTATTGATTACATATTTACATACATAAAGTAATTGGTCTTTACAACCCTTCAGTCAGGATTACGACCTAGCTTCTCACACCACTTATGTTGTGTGCGTTAATTTTATACAGGAGTGGCGGGACCTACCGTTTTTATAGTCGACTCCAAACGACAGATTTTTGTTAAATTTTTCATGGCAGTTTTATTTACTCTGAGTTTTTACCAGAAATCTGTTGAGAGGAAATCGCCTGAGAAATATTTTTTGTTTGATGTCTGGCCTAGGTCTCGAATCCTGGCTTTACGTCTATTAAGCCAACATACTACCTACTAGATTGCAGCGAAAAGAGAATGTCAGAGACAGAGCATAGTATCAAGAGCGGCCTGAGGGCAACTCTTGCTCACTCCAGTGATACTCAAATAGAGAATTCGCTGAACCTTATCCAAGATTTCCGTTGAAAACTCTTGTCTAAGGCACAGCACCAGACAACACTACCATACGTAACAACCAGTCTAACAATCGCCAGATATATCCAGGTAATGGCCCTAGGCGGAAGACCCCAGTTCTTACCTATGGAGTTCCTAAAAAGCATTTAGTCACTTCTTCCTTCTTTCCTCGGTGTTTCGTTTTCAGTTGATCTCGCTGTCCAGGCCAACACCCATGTACTTGACCTCAGAAGACAACGACAGCTCCCTACCAGCTAATCTTGGCAACCTAAAGATTTCAATTTTGTACCTTCGCGAGAACAAAACGAGGTCCGTCTTATTTGGATTTATCCCCAGACCACAGTTTGTTGCCCAAGTGGATAAAATTCCAAGAGCATCAGTTCCCCTAGCGTCGGCAAAAATTTTCCACCCACAAGAATTGCCACATCGGCGGCATATGCCACAACCAACATTAGCAACCAAGAGCCACAAAACAGGGGATAGGATACCCCCTTGTAGTGTATCTCTGGTCGCACGCTTGAAGACAGAACATCCACTTAGATTCCATCGGATTAGTCTGTTACCCAACATGTGGGTGATAAACCGCACCAGAAAATCTGGGGCATATAATATCCCTTAGTGAATTCTCAATAGAAGAAGTGGTAAAGATGGGCAAAAACATTGCGCAAATGAATGCGTCATCAGAAGTCAATTGAGATCTAAGGGCATTTACTGGTAGCACCTTTTTAGTTAAGAACTCAGTAAACTAAAACTAAAAATTATTATAAATTTGTCAGTTGAAGGCTACCTCTTTAACAAAACATTGATGAAACCAGTTATAAAAAATTTTACAAGTCATCCATGCTGGCTTGGAGAATTTGTAATTCACTGGACAAGTAAAGTTTTTTAAACTTCGTGGGATTTTAAATTTTCCAATTACCAGTAAATTGAGTTTGTGAGTTCCCGTAGCATCTGAACAGCGCATAAAGATTAATCGCTGTTTCTCCATCTTTTAACTTTTCCTGAAATGGGTCAACAAGTTCCGGCTGCGCAGAAAGTTTGATTTCCCAATTTAAAAACAAATTAAAATAAGAAACGTGTTCACGTTTTAGAGCTTTCAGATTTTGTTCACGTTTTAGAATACTCTGTGGAGAAATAAATTTCTTCACGTTTCTGAGACGTTCACACTTTCAAATGTACACGTTTTCATGAGTTCACTGTATTTAAATATTTAATATTTCTTGGTTCCATTTTACAGTTTAAAATCGACTCCGAACGACAGATTTTTGAGAAACTTTTCATGGCAATTTTATTTACTCTCAGAGTTTTTGAGAGAAAATCGCCGAAAAAATACTTTTTATATTTTGTTTTAATGTCTGGCCTTGGGCTCGAACTCTGGCTCTTGGCATTAGTAGCTGAAAAACAAACAGAATTGGACCATTGGACTCTATGAGGAGTAGAATTTCGCAACAAATTTATAATAATTGCTGGAAAAGTATTTTAAATTTAGTTTCGTACAAAGATGGCAAAGATTGTTTGTTTTAAATTTTGTTACTCGATAACGTGAACAAATTCGAAAATATGACCTGCCTTTGCAAATATTAGTTCACGTAATCGCGAGTTCACTGTACTCGCAAATATGTATCATATCATATAAACATATCATCATAAACAACCACGTATCGTAACAAACGTTGGTAAAAAGTTTATATATGGGCCTCAAAATTACTTGCTGTTTTCTCAATTTACCTGTACGCATTAAATATTCATTCGCATTAAATATTCTCGTATGCTTCCGAATCAGCATTGTAGTATGTACATACATTCTGTAACGGTGCTGGATATTTTAAAGTTATGCTGTAATTTTTTTTTTGTTGGAATCAAAAGTCAAAATTAAATAATGAAACCAAGCCAATCAAAAAGTAGTTAAAAAATTTATTGTTATGCCCAATTGAGAATAATGTTCACCGAAACTAAACGTTAAGTTGTAGAAACACAATATAAACAAAAAAAAAATCAAATACCCCGATATTTGTCGTTGATTTATTACGCATTTACAACACATTGCACAATTGGAGCTACAAATATATGTACGTTGTAAAAGTATTAAAAAATGGATCCACTTAACCATTAACCACTGAAACCATTTATGATGGCGACCATTTTAGTTTAATTTTTAATTGTTGCACTTATTTTTATCATCCACATTTAATGACAACACGCAATACCAATAAAGTGATGCGGTGTGCGACAATTGAGGTTGAATTAATCCGCCACCATTAAGCAGATGTCACGTAGACGCAACAGGAATGACAGGACCTTTGCATGAAAAAAAAAATCAATTTGAGATGTGTAATCTTCTTTAGAGCGTACAATGAAAAACAATCGTTCCACCCTTAAAGAAAATACAAATGTTTGGATAAGGATTTTTCAACCATTTGTTTTTGTAGCATCGACAATGGGAAAGGCGTGGTTTAGAAAACTCAACTCAAATAAATGACTAGATATTGTTAAAGAAAACAGACGGCATAATTACGAACAACCGTTTAATAGAGTTGCCAGATTTACAAATATAAAGTATTTTAAGTGCTACCACAACGGGTGATAGATTGGTTTCTGAAAATTAAAGAAAAAAATCTAGAGCACAATAAACGTAATGCAGCAAATACAATTTGCTTGTTGTAGTGTTATCTTTAAAACAATCATTGCCATATACTATACACCCTACCCTTTGATGCCACCAACTCACAAAGTGCACTAAATTCACTGAATATATCTTAAATGGTGCATTGGTATCACAAATTGTGATTAAAAATAAAAAAGTTCAAAGAATCACAAAAAGCGCTGTTGACAAATACCGCCTTGAGATGGATATGCTATTCGATAAAATCGGTTTAAAGTTAAAAAACTAATATTACATACACATGAAAATCGGCATTAACTGTCAGTAGTGTGACAGAAATGAAGTATTTCCCCTATGCTTGTGGAGTCAATATACGCTTTCGTTAAATAGACTTTCATCTAAATAACTGGTAAGTCTGTAACCTGTAGCCAGCCATAAATCGAAGTCAGTTAGTTTTCTTCAATGCCTTTTAACTACAGTATATATCCTCAAGCATCTCCTCCAATCTTCAGTCAAGGAACTTATACTGATGTTCTGAGGAATTGGAAAAATAACAAGAAAATATAATTGATAAGTGCAAACATAATAGTTTCGTTACTATTAAGACCAGTCACATCATACATAGAGTGGCTACCAGCTTATTTCAACCACCACCTTTAAAAAAATGAAGCTCGTATAATTTCGAAACGATACTAAATATTAAAAAAATTTTAATAAAGGTTTATAGAATACGTTTAAAAATTACGAAAAAAAAGTTTTGTTCAGTCTCAAATGTAAACTTACAAACTAATAACCAAAAATATAGGAACCCATTTCGTCACAGCTTATTTCAGCCACTTACTACAAATAAACAATTAAATGATTAATTAACTAATAGTTCGAATATCTAAATTTAGTATGACCTCCTATTTGCTTAATTACAGTTTTCAGCCTTTTTTACATGGATTCCACTTCCTAGTGGTTTGGAGAATTATTTTTGCCGATTCTTTTTTCAGAGCTGCTAAAAGGTCATTCTTGTTCGAAACCTGGTGTTGGCGGACGTTTTGATCACAAATTGCCCATAAATTTGAGACTGAATAAAACTTTTTTGTTTAATTTTAAAACATACTACGTTATATTGCAAGATTTCTGTAGCAAACATAAGACGATTATTTATTACGCGATCTGTATGAAACTACTTACAACCAAATAGCATCTGCAATGAGAGTTTTTTTTTTTGAATTGTGTACGTTTGAAGCTGAGGCAGTACCTCATAGCAGTACTCCATAATACCAAATGGATTTTAATATTGATTTGTTTGTTGGAAGTTTGCAATCTAATTTAAGTGATGAATTTCGACCAATTAACCAATTTATTTGAGCAGTTTTCATAGTTATTTGTGTCAGTTTTGACTCAATATGCAATTTCCACGTTAAACGACGATCAAGGTACTCTACATGAGTGCTTTGTGGGATTGTCTGATTATTAATGCATATAGCAGGGCAGGTCTCTATTCGCAATGTAAAGGTTACGTGGGTGCATTTTTGTTCGTTTATTCTCCATTTCTTCAACCATTCCTCCAGTAGTGATAATTGTTCCTGTAAGAACTGCGATATAATCTGTGGGTTCATATGCATGCTTAAAAATGCAGTGTCGTTAGCAAATGTGGAAGTATGTATGTTTTCACTTATTGCCATATCAGCTGTAAATATCTACATATACAAAATACATATACATGAAACAAAAGGTTGTTTACATGGACAGCACATATGAAAGACATTTTTATATGAATTCTGAGGCAGAAAAAATGCCACCTAAAAAATTTTCGCATTCTAAACGCATTAAAAATGCAGTTAATGTACAATCATAAAGGGCTGACGAATCTCCCGAAGAACGTGATGTTCGTCTGAGTGTTGAAAGGTCTAAAGCCTTCACATCTAGAGCTGCTGAGAATCCAGTTCAACGTGATGAACCTTTAAAAAGGGAAAGAATACGATTGCAAAGAGCAGTTGCTGCAGAAAAGCCAGATCAACGAGATGTACGTATAGACAACGAGCATCAACGTCTAGAGCTGCTGATGCATCTGATCAACGTTATGCACGTCTTAAAAGAAAACAATCCCAATTATCAAGATCAAGACCTGATGAGACGCCGGATCAACGCGATGTGCGCCTAGAAGGAGAGAGTACGAGCATCAACATCTAGAGCTGCCGAAGGTACTGTTAAAATTGCAAGAATCGGTCCAGCCGTTTAGCCGTCTATAGACTTCAAATAAAAACCCACAAACAAATAAACACACATTCATTATATATATATATATATATATATATATATATATCTATCAATATCAATAGGAGCAGCGAATCACACCGGGTTTTAGCTAGTCAGGTATAAAACAGGACATAGTATGCTACCTTGAGGGACACCTGAGTTAGAGGGGAACTTTAAAAATTACCTTGTTTAATTTTCTGTCACTTAAACAGCTCTTGAATATTTCATACATATATATTTTCAGGTTATATTCGCTTTAATTTGAGTATAAGACCTTCAAGCCTTATCAAAAACTCGAGAGACATCAATGCAGATTGCAGAACAATACTTTATTTCTTCAAATGCATTTCTTATTACATTAACTAGCCTATGGGTTTGCTGAATGGTACTATGTTTCAACAAAGGTGCTTGCCTACATATCAGTACCTTCTCGAATAATTTGGATAGGTTAGGCGAGAGACTTATAGGCATATATACAAGGTGATGTAGAATCTAAAACGAGTTGGGAGATTGTAGCGATTGGAAAATTAACTTTCCAGCCTTCAGATCGACAGACACTTCCAGGTAATGTCGACTTTTTGTGATTAAAGATAGGCAAATATTAAAAAAAAATTATATCCAATGAAAGCCAAAACAGTAGCCTCTATAAATATCCCCTCTAAAGTTGACGACCACGGCAGACGTTTCAAGGACAACGATTTAAGAATAGGCACATGGAACGTCCGCACACTCTATAGGGCAGGGTCTTCCACCCAACTGGCGGATGCCCTCATGAAATGTATGACGGACATCACTGCCATACAGGAAATGCGATGGATAGGACAAGGATGCAAAAGGCTAGCATCTTGCGATGTGTATTACAGCTGCCATGTTGATAAGCACGAATTCGGATTTGTGATTAATAAGAGACTTCGTCACCTTTTCTCTGGGTTCACGCCAGTGAACGAAAGAATAGCCACAATTCCCATCAGGGCAAAATTTTACAACATCAGCCTAATTTGTGCTCACGCCCCGACGGAAGAAAAGGACGATGTGGTTAAGGATGCCTTCTATGCTAAACTCGAGGACGTATACGATAAGTGCCCGGCCCATGACGCCAAAATCGTCCTCGGGGATTTTAATGCGAAGGTCGGGCGGGAAAGTATCTTTGGCCCCACTGTCGGACAGTTCATCCTCCACGCCAACACTACCTGCAATGGTATGAGGCTGATCGATATCGCCGCGGCGCGTAACATGATAGTATGTAGCACCAGGTTTCAGCATCTCGACATTCACAAGGCCACTTGGATGTCCCCCGATCGATTAACATCCAACTAAATCGATCATATTGTGATTGACGGAAGGCACGTGTCCAGTGTACTAGATGTGCGCACGTTTAGAGGTCAAAACATCGACTCGGACCACTACCTTGTCGCAGCCAAGTTCCGAGTGCGCATTTGCGCCTCGAGGACAGCGCGCTCTAGTGCACTGCAAAAGTTGGACGTTAAGAAGCTGCGATCACAAAGGACAGCTGAGGCGTTCTCCGCTCAACTCTCTGATAAGCTCCGTCGTTCCCCATCCAATCTCAGCGACATTGGCGGATTGTGGGCTAACATCTCCCACTCCGTGCGCAACACTGCGGAAACAGTCCTTGGTTTCGAGCGCCGACCCCAACGAAATCAATGGTACGATGAGGAGTGTCACGAGGCAGCTGCAGCGAAATACGCCGCATACAGAAAAACGTAGCAGTCGGCCGCTACGCGAGCCATTGCCGAAAATTACAGAGAGCGGAGAAGGGATAAGAGACGCAAAAGGAGGGAGCAGGAAAGGCGTGAGCGTGAAGAAGTCGAGATGAACAGATGTAGGAATGACGCTCGAAAATTCTATCAAAAACTTAAGCGTCTGGTCGAGGGGTATAAGCCCGGAGCGTCTTCCTGCAAGTATGAGAATGGAAACCTGGTTACAGATCCGCAAGGGGTGCTGAGGTTGTGGAGGAAACACTTCTCTACTCTGTTGCAAGGCGATGACGACATCAATACCGCCTCTAGAGATAATGTTCCGAACCCGATCGATGATCACGGCGTGGATATCCCGCCACCTAGCCATGAAGAGGTTAAAGTCGCGATTATGCGACTTAAAAACAACAAAGCGGCTGGTCCTGATGGCCTCCCCGCTGAATTGCTTAAGACCGGATGTAATGAGTTGGTAGGGCGCATGCACCAGCTCATCTACAAAATATGGCTGGAGGAAAGTATGCCCAACGATTGGAACCTCATTGTACTCTGTCCTGTCCTGAAAAAGGGAGACCCTACGATATGCGCCCTATCGCATATAAGGTTCTTACAGGCGTATTGTGTGAACGACTGAAGCCCCTCGTCAAAACACTGATTGGACCTTATCAGTGCGGCTTCAGATCTAGCAAGTTCACCATCGACCAGATCCCGGAAAAGATCCACGAAAATCAAGTCGACACACACCATCTTTTTGTGAACTATAAGGCTGCTTTCGATAGTCCCATAAGGGATCGTGTTTTTGCCGCAATGTCTGAGCTCGGTATACCTGCGAAGCTGATAAGGCTATGCAGAATGACGTTGAGCAATACCTGGCTCCGTCAAGATAGGAATGGAGCTCTCCGAACCTTTTGATACCGTGCGAGGTTTCAGACAAGGCGATCCCTTATCATGCGACCTCTTCAACTTCGTCATGGAGAGTATTCTGCGAAAGGCGGAAGTGCATCGTAATGGCACTATTTTTCAAAAAAGTGTCCAGTTGCTTGCGTACGCTGACGACATCGACATCATAGGGCGTACCAAACGAGATGTCACTGCTGCCTTTAGTGCTATTGAACGGGAGTCTAAGAAGTTGGGTCTGGCAGTAAGTGAGGGCAAAACGAAGTATATGTTATCGACAAGTAAAGCCGTGCGGCGTATTGATTCTCAAATTACGGCCGATAACTATACTTTTGACACAGTCAAGGAATTCATTTACCTTGGCTCCGCCGTTACCACCGAAAATGATGTCAGTCTGGAGATCAAGCGTAGGATTACTCTTGCCAACAAATGCTATTATGGTCTCGAAAGGCAATTGAGTAGCAGAGACCTCTCTCGCAAGACGAAACTAAAACTCTATAAGACGCTCATCCTACCCGTGCTTCGTTATGGCGCAAAAGCATGGACCCTATTAAGAACTGATGCAGCTGCCTTGAGAGTATTCGAGAGAAAAGTCCTATGTAAGATCTTCGGTCCAGTGCGAGTTGGAGATGATTTTCGCATCCGATTCAACAGTGAGCTGTATGAGCTCCTCAGCGACATGAACGTTGTACAGCGTATTATTATCCAACGGCTGCGCTGGCTCGGTCATGTCGTTCGAATGGAGGAGGATGCTCCGGCGAGACGAGTATTTGATGTGGGGATTTGCGGAAGTCGGTGAAGAGGACGACCTTGTATCCGTTGGAAGTACCAAATCGCGGATGCCCTGTCATCGATTCGTGTGACCAATTGGCGTAGGCGCGCAAGAAGCAAAGGCGCCTGGAAGGATGTGTTGCGGCAGGCCGAAATCCGTTAATCGGGTTGTTATAGCCAATTAAGTAAGTAAGTAAGTAAATATTTAAAACTATAATTGAAATTTGTCTATTGCTACCATCTCAAAAAGTAATGGTATTGTAGAACCCGTAACATATTGGATATGAGTAAATGCAATAAGTAGTTAAAATTAAACAAAGTAGTTCGCATGTCAAATATTCCATCTAGAATTTCTGCTAATAACAGGAAGTATGAGTGTGTGCAGATTTTAAAAAAGTTTTTATTTTATCTATCTGATGTTTCGGTTGAATACAATTTTCAGTGTGAACGTGAAAATGTTGGTTACTTAGAAAAGGAGAGTTCGACTGGCAGCAATAAAGATATAAATTCAAACACAATTTCATACATTAAACGATTCAAAGAATTCGAAACGTTATGGGTTTTAAACGCCAACTGACGCGCAGAACGATAGTTTTCGCAATGGTGCTATCGACTTACCATCAGTTATTGCTATTGAGCCTTTGCCGCTAAAATTTTAATTTTGTGGGATTCAAAAAATTATTTCATACGCCCATGTTCTGGAAAAACGCAAAACGCATGATAACCTGTTCTGAAAACGAAGCGATTTGCTGGCGTTTTGCATATTTCGAAGTTGCATTCGAACAATGAAAACATATGTTTTATCATAACAAAACATAAACAAATGAAAAAAGTTAAAATGCCTACAGCGTATTTGCTTGCTATATTAGCTTTAAAAAAACAAAAACCAAAAGAAAAGTTAATGGAAAAACACTAAAGGGCTTTTCCAATCCATTGGACAATCCAGATCATGCGTAATTTTTATATAATTTACGTATTTTATTTGTGAGTTTTCAGAAAAATTGTGGCAAATGCATCTTTTCAGTTAGAGATGTTACTTATAAACAATCACGAATAATTGGTACTTTTTAACACGGGTAGTCGGTTTAAAATAAAATTCTGTATGATTTATTTGCTCGCATAAACGTTTTAAAGTACTTTATACAGGTTTTAAATTATTTTTTAACTTTTATTCAGGGTTTATTTTTACGATTTAATACTATATATGTGAATTTAATAAATTTCAAATATTAATATCAAAAGTTTAAAAAGAAATAACCAAATAATTAGTTGTCAAATTAACACCACTAGCATTAAATTTTTTTCGAAGATCAACCTGATCAGCTGTTTGCATAAATCGCCAGTTGATAAGTAAACAAATGGTACAAACAGTAAACAAACTCAAAGCAAATTTTTGTATTAAATATTTTTAATTTAAATCGTCAAAAAATGCTAAAAGTTTTCATGGAAATAAAAAGAAAACATATTAAATTTAAATTGTGTATAATTTTATTGTTAATTTAAGGTACAGTTTGAATAAAAAAGACCAGATCGCTTCAGTATACCCTAGCGATTTGAAAACGCCAAATTTCTAGCGATTTCGTTTGTCAGAACACCTACATGGCGTTTTCAAATCGAAAACGCAAACATTAAGCGATATGCGTTTTCCAGAACATGGGCGATAATAAAACGTAAGCTTGGTTGTGAAATTAATAAAATCAATAACTGAACATAGTATCTAAATTGAACAGTGTACTACCACAACCTCAAAATTAAACGTGAATTGTAAGAAAGAACAACGGTTTTATACTCATTTTAAGATTAAGTACATCAATATTTATTTGAATTTATTTATTTTATGAATTTAACACTTCAGAAATAATAAACAAAAGTGATAATGAATAGAATGTAACACTACATTGTAACACTACGACCCGCACTCACAAAAATTTTTTTAACATTACGACTCGCTCTTACCAAAATCTTTTAAACATTACGACCCGCTCTCACCAAAATCTTTTTAGCATTACGACCAATATTGCCAACTTAATACTTTTCGCACTATTTATGGTGCTTTATGAAAAGTATTATTTAAAAGCAGCATTGTGGTCAAACGTGGTTGAGGAGGAGGAAAATACAAATGACATCAGCGAAGTATTTGTCGCAGATATATATGTATATACATATATATATATATAGATACTTAAAATTTTTTAAATTATAAATGTTAATTTTATAAGCTATAAGTTTTGTAACTATATTTTAGTAGTTTAACCATATGTATGTACTTATCAAATAAAGAATATTAAAATGTAAAAGTTTTATAAACGATTTTCTTACAAAAAAAAAGGTAGCGCATTTGTACTCTTTTTAAGCTCAAAAATACGCGTTTTGAGACGTTTTTAAATTTTTTGTGCGGATTTTGATATACAATCGTTGGCAACACTCATTACTACCCGCACTCACCAAAATCTTTTTAACATTACGACCCGCTCTCACATTTGTGCAGAGAGAACTCACACGCATTCTTGTGCTTTTTGATTTAGTTGTCGATCAGACTGCGACAAGAAGGCATGTGTGGCGGATGCTTTATTATTTTATTTCAGAACGACACTCAAAAAATTTTTTTTGTTAAAAATGTTCTGTTATTAACTGGGCGTATTTAATTTATTTAATTCTCGCTTTTTTCTATTAATGCAAAATGGGTTTTTTATTTTTATTTATCATGGTTTATTACACATGGTCTAATTTTTAAGCCAAAGATGAATATCTTATGTTATTTTAATAAAAAAAATTGTTTTATTTTATTGATCTAAAGTTATTATAAATGAAACTCAAACTAGTTTATATCACTAACACTTTTCTATGGCTGTAAATTAATAAATTCTCTCCACTTTTTTTCTCTCGCTATTTTTAATCAAAACTTCTGGACTTAGTTATTAAGTTTTCTTATAAAAAGAACTTTTGTTTGTAGAAATGAATTAATTAGTAAGACTAAAATTTAATTTTGTTATTTTTTGTTTCTTTTCATAATACATACATAAAAAAAAAATAACATAAAAAACTGTGAATTTAATTTTGGTTATATTTTTTCTTATTTAGTGATTTTTGCACAAATGCTGGTTACAATATTTTTTTGTCATAACAACACTGATCAGAATAAGTGATGAGAATAACGCATTGTTACGCACTTACATTTTGTTTCCTTTCCTTCTAAGCTTCCCCCCGCGTGTTGATTTGTTTTTAAAAATATTCCAAAATATTTTCAAATGCGAATTCTTTATATCTTTAATCTTTGCTAACACCTATAATAAACTTAAATTCTTACAGTACGAGGTATGATAAAAAAATAACCTTTATTTTCAAATTTCGTGAGTTACGTATGTTCGGCTTTCGCATTCTTTTTTTGTGTTGTTGGTATCCATGTCAGTTATAAATGTTGTCAATATCAGCCATTTTGGATCGTAGTTTGTTTTTGACTCCGTTGTTTTACTATTCGATAAAATGAATCAAAGAAACTGTATTAAGATTTGTGTAAAAAATAAAATTATATGTGCATGGACATTTGAAATGTTGACCGTAGCGTTTGGCGAGTCTATTATGAGCAGAATACAAGTTTAGTTGTAGTATAACCGGTTTAAGAAAGGTGGTGTCAATTACGATGCTCGTCCTGTTCGGCCGAGCGCGTCAACAGCCTAAGAAAACATTGAAACAGTGGAGAAAATGATTTTGAATAATCATCAAATCACTATTAGAGAGGTTACTGATGATGTTGGCACATCGTTCGGCTCATACCAAACAATTTTTACTGATATTTTAGGCATAAAACGTGCCTAAGCGAAGATTGTTCCAAAATTGCTCAATTTTGAGTAAAAACTACGTCGCATTCACATCGCTCCGGAGACTTTAACTACGATTTAGACTTGCTCAAAAAGGTCATAACTGGTGACGAATCATGGGTGTATAGCTATGACATTGAAAGCCCAATTCCCAATGGAAGCGTCCAGAAGAGCCAATACCAAAAAAGCACGTCAAATTTGGTTAAACGCTACTACTGCCTTGTAGTTATTAATTATTTCTAATCGTTAGAATTTAATGCCCATTCTGAGTTTTTTTTTTCTTTTTTTGTAAATTTATAGACTTATTTGCTGTCGACTAATATACGCACCTAAAGCATGGAAGTACAGTTATTCGTATATGTACACGTATAGATTTAATATGACTGATATTATTTTGCTATTTTTGAAATATAACGTATAGTTTATTCAATTTTAAATTGGGAAATGACAAGTTGACGAGATTTAGCAGTTTTTATACTAACATTTCGTTAATCTATCTTGTCTTGAAAATTTTTATTCCAGAAAATTTCATTTTCGTGGGTAATCATCGGCCACCAGGAATATATTTTGGCTAACTGAAATTTTATTGTACTCGTAGAAAACTTTGCTAGGTTAGAGGACGTGCACCTATCGGTCAAGACAAGCACAGTACCCGGAGGTCGAAATTGACCCATTGTATAAAAACGTTGCTAACTTTGCTTGAAAAGCATTCATTAATTGAGTGTAGGGGTATTAAAAATATTAAATGAATTCAAAGCCTTAATTTTGTATACTTACTTATGGAAGAATTCATGACTATAGAGACAATATTTTCTGGCAGAAATTATCGATATATATATGGATTGTTTACGACTTTTGTTTATTATTAACCTATCATTTTCACTTCCGTACGTAAGATGTGTGTAACTATGTAATTTCATTATATCTTACCACATATTCAATTTACTCTTACTGGTTGAAATTCACACAGAAGACGTGATTATGTTACAACTAATAGCAAAATAGCTAAACATGTTACAAAGGAGGATGTTTGATTGGTATAGAAACATTTTGAAATATTTTAAATTAATATTTAATCCCTGCTTTGACCGATGGCTTTCCGAAATCTTTATTCATATTACAGTTTTAAATAAATCACTGTGTTGCTGTAATTATACGAAAGGGTAATATTGTACTATCGTACAATAGTATAAAAATTAATAAAAGGCACGTCGTGGCTAAAAGGGGTAGATATATAAGAATCTGGTTACTGACATCGTCTGTACCGAGATCTTTCTTCAAACTGTGGCCAGCATTAGTATTCCCAATCTCTAGAAATTTATAACACAATTAGGTCATTATACAATTTCATTTCTCACTCATTTTTTAATTCTGTCTTTTAGGGTTGGAACAATGTCAAGTTCTTGTAGTCTAGTGTAACATGCCAGATACTCTGGTAGGCATTGAACTCACAACACTCAGGCTTCTAGTCTAGCCAAGTAGGCATTTGAAAACTAGGGCATCAAAAAATTGATTTAAACCGATTTGTTCTTTGTTTTATTTTGACAGAGCCACTCTTTTTTAACAAAGCAATCCTTCTATATCAAAATCTATTGAGAAAAATCTATCAAGTATTATATTTGGGTATAAAAGCGTCACTAACAGAATAAATTTTTTTAAATCGGACAACAATATCAACAATAATGTTGAGTTCCATTCTGTATAATAAAAAAAATCGAGTTCTTTAACTTGTAACACTTTTTAAGCGATTTAGGGCCATTATTACAACTTGCCGTTAATTAAAGGTCGTATTTTAACGGGTGGTGGAAGTGAGCGTTAAGCTAAAGGGAGGATCATCCTACCTTTAACTTTTAAAGTTAAGTTTATGTTTGAACTCGCGATATAATATATTATTTTTAATGTAGTAATTTCAAATATAATCAAAAAAAACAAATACAAAAAAAAAAAAAAGAAGTTCGTCATTGCCACTGAGTTTAAAAAGAAATTATTTAAGAAAGCAGTGTTATCGACATTTCAGCTGCACTGTTACATTTGAAAAAACTTTACTTTATATTATGTGCAGGTTGTAATAACGAAAAGAAGTTAAAAATAACTTTGAAGTTAACTTTAGCTAAGCTTATCTTTTACTAAACTCAACTTTAACGGCAAGTTTTAATAATGGCCATTAGTGATATTTTTAATATGAAGCGAAAATGTTCAATAAAGGAAAATTATCGATTAATTGGCTATCAACTTTAATGGTATCTAAAGAGCAACAATGAAATGAACATAAAATAAGTCTTCAAATATTTATTAAATTGTATGTCTCAGTGTTTAGTTAGAGTTAACAAATATTAGGTCAACATCAAAGCAATTTTCCAATCAATCCGTTATTTAGTCTGTTTTCTTATTGCACTTTTATTCCCAAGCATAATTCAATATCTTTGTTATAGAAGTTAGCTAACCATTTATCAATGGTTTTAAAGATATTACCATTAAAAAAAAATTAATCTCAATCGTTTCAACTGCTTCCAATGTTCCGTTTTGAGCATAAACGTTTTTTTATTATTTGTCCTGTACCAAGGCTGTACAACAGTTCTATGTAATTAAATAGAATTTACCGTATGTAATGAATTCTTAACAGATTATGTAATGCCTTGTTGATAAAGGTAATACTGTAACTGAATATAGTTACCGACCTGTTACTGTTATACAGTAAAAGAGTTTACAGTTTTTGTCGTTTATATGTGTTATACTTGTTTGAATGTGGCATTACTTTTGATTCGAGTCTTCGATAATCATAGACCTCAAATCACAATTTTCTCAGCATAAAAGAGACGTTATTATCGAAACAATTGCGATTACATGTTGGGTACAAAGTTAAATATTTCATTTAACCATTTGAAAGGTACTGGCATCATTGCCAAGTTATCGATATGCGTTGTCAAAAGGGGTGGAGTTTACTTAAAAAAAGAAAACACAGAAACAAAATTATAATGGCCGCCTTAAAATAACAATAATAAGGCAGTGAGATGCATAAAAAGAAAAAGAGAGACAAAAAGAATCTCAAATAAATTTACTCTCTAAACACAAAAAAAAAAAAAAAAAAATATTTATGGACAGAAAGCAAATACTTTTTAATTGATTTCAAATAAATCAGTTTTTGAATTGAATAGTGTTTTAAAGCCGTCGGTTAAATAAAATGAATGCTAGTAAACACATTTCATTTAACTATTCTATTTCTGTTTTTGTTTTTATTTGGTGATTATTTATAACAATTCGCGCCAAAAAATTTTAATATTTTTTCAACATTTCAACTACAAAACTTTATGGAATATTGTCGAACGTCTGCAATCTTTAGCATTTATGGCGGAAGGGTAGCGGTGTTAGTCATTTCTAGAAGCAATAGGCTCACATCTAGAGGTTACTCAGCTCGTAATAATTTCGACCTGTTGTTTAGTCGTTAATAAATATCGACTAAGAAATCCTTTCTTCCTTTCATAAGGAAATTAAAATTTAATCATCATATGTACACTTTTCATTCGAATCAAACACCTCATTGCCAATTTTTGTGCTGAGCTCAGTCTATAAATTGAGCCACTACTAGATGGGGTGCGACAGTGAAAATACATCTGAGTAAATGCTTAGTCTATGTTGTTTAGTTAGTTGAGTAGAACTCAAAAATACCTTTTTTATATTTCTCGAACCGTCCGAACTCGGCTAATTTTCGTGTGTTCTGCAAATATTATTTCCCGTTGCGCAAACATTGACCACCTTCTGGTGGCCGCTCAAATGTGAAATTGACACATTTTGTGATAAATAATCAAGATCCATAAAAATTCTGAAGATTTTTGAACAAAAAGTTCATTTGTTGAGATGAAATACAAAAAGTTGATACAAAATATAACACGACTCTTATATCATTTAAATGATAACTACGGTAATTTTTATCCAATTTTATCAAATGATGACTCAATCTCTTCACAAGAGAACAATATTATCACTTATCCTATATTTTTTTATATTAAAATTTGTTACTATGAATGGACAAACTTGAAAAAATATCAAAAAAAAAAAAAAAATAATTCGAACTTTCCATGTTTACCTCACCAAATCCCATAGCATATTAAGTCGAATAATAGATATATGTATACCATTTTAAAGGCCCTCCCCTTTCCAACAAGATTTAAATTTTTGGAAATCGGGTCAGAAACGTTTGAGTAATCCAGAAATTTGAGCGTAAAGTAAAAAAAAACAATTTTTGTTAAATAAAAAAAGTTTTGAGGGTTCGAGAAAAATGGGTGTATTTAATTTTTTTTATTTTGTCGCATAGTGTAATTATTTCCTTATCGATAATTATTATCTGCATTTTGTCATTGGTGCCGTGCTCAGTTAAGATTGGATAGACAATACAAATGACGGGTCCTATCAACAGTCAGATCATATAAGGTAAAAATGGCACTAGTATGCGATTGTCTAGAGAAGTTATGTATCAGGTCATGCAGAATTTCGCGACAATAAGTGGGCAAATTATGGACAAGTGGTGAATAGGGTTGGAAAGCTAAAGATTATTCTGAAACCAAATGGGTTTGAGACAATCAAAAGAATTGTTGGCAAGATGAGATCGTCTCGAATCCAACATGCAGATAAAGTGATAACGAAAATGAATCCACCAAAATGTACATCCATTGAACCTGGGATGCTTTAATATATCCCACCTTAATATATGTCAGTAGTGTGACCCCTCTTTACAATAAGAATAGTATAATAAAGATCGGTGTGGATTTATACATTTTTTCTTTATTCACTTGAAATTTACAGACATTTGAAGTAGCATCGCGAATAAAATTGAAGAAATGAACGACAACGTATTTGGCAAAAATTCTGATTTGCGTATAAGAAGTGAAATAGTGACAGGCCTGGCAAGTAGAAACATGTTAACATTTGAGTCTTGGTGACTACATAGTTTGAAAATAAGGTTTTTCTTGACAAAGAAATATTCGTGGGTGCTCCAAATGCAATCAAGTTAAACTTACAACTAAAATCATCAAGTGAAATCGTCGACTTAATTTCTAAAGAAATATTATATTTAAAATTGATAAGTTCCAAGTGGTTTTTTCTCAAAATAACGAACAATGAACACTTAAAGCTTTATTGAACACACTCCTCGCTTGGTTATCGTTATAGGTCGGCACATTACATTATCAATTTTACTTAAATTTAGAAAAGTTTTACAAAATTTTAAAGTATAAAAAAAATGAAATAAAAACAGTCGGTGTCTGGAAAATAAACATAATTGGTCATTACAACCCTTCAGTCAGGATTACGGTCTAGCTTTTCACAACACTCATGTTGTGTGCGTTAATTTTATAAGTGAGTAGCGGGAACTACAGCAGTTTAACGTCAACTCCGAATGACAGATTTTTCAGAAACTTTTCATGGCAATTTTATTTACTCTCAGAGTTTTTGAAAGAAATCTGAGAGCAAGTTGCCGAAGAAATATTTTTTCATGTTCCCTTTTGATGCCTGCCCTGTGGTTTGAACCTTTGCTTTTTGTCTCATATGCCAACACACTACCTATTAGACTACGGCGACTTCATATCTGTATTGAGGTTTGTTAATTACCCTGTTGCAAAACGATAGCAGTGAACACCAATGCTTTATTGTTTTAGAGCGTAATTTTGCGAGAACATATTGTTTTAGTCCGGGTACTTTTTTGACTTAAGTCGAGTTTACTCATGGCTAGCACTATATGTAGGGGTAAAGTTGCGATCCCATCAGATGAGTTTCGTCTAAATTCACGCAAGTTTTTATTTGATCTTAAACTCTATTTATATGTATTTAATCTTCACTTTTTGAGATGTAATCCCATTATTCTTTTGTAGATGAAAGTAATATCTGTATTACAAATAAAACCAATTTAACAAATTATTTTATTATTATTATTATTGTTAATAATTATTTAATTCAGTAAAAATTTTACTCATTTGCTTAGAGCATATTTGATTTAAAAAAAATAATTGTCTAACGACTCTGTTATGAACCTCTGTTGTTTACCTGGTTTATGACGTGAAGTATAATTCGGTCAGACATCAAAATGAAAAATATTTCTTCGGCGATTTCCTCTCAGCAGATTTCTGGCAAAGACTCTGAGAGTAAAAATTGCCATGAAAAGCTTCTCAAAAATCTGTCGTTCGGAGTCGACTTTAAACTGTAGGTCCCGCCACTCATGTATAAAATTAACACACACAACATAAGTGGTGTGAGAAGCTAGGTCGTAATCCTGACTGAAGGGTTGTAATGACAATTATGTATGTATACGATCTAAGTTTTTTCATTACTTCGGTTTTTCCCAGGGCCGCCAACGGATATCACATTCAAAGTATTTTCAGTGATTTATATAAAAAATTAATTCCTATTACGAAAGACAAAAATTATGTGTCATTAGGCGTGTACTGGTTGTCTAGACTCGAACTCAGCTCAGGAAATAATTAAGGCCCCGATTATGGTTCACATCACATACATAAATGTTGTGTTGTTACAGATATTGTTCTTAAATATCAGTATACTTTTCCTTTAAAATACATCCAGGAGTGTATAAAACTGTCAATTGAGAAAAAGACAAATTATTACGTTAAAAAAAGTTAAGCGCATAGGAAAGTTTAAAAGAACAGTGGAAAGAACAAAAAAACAATTTAAAACACAAATTTTAACCTTTATTAAAACATTAAAGTTAAAAATAGATTTTTTAACGTTTATATTCTAAAATAAAATTTGTGTTTGCTTGATTATATTTTTTTATTGTATGTATTGGAATAAATTCATAAATTAAAATCACATTAAAATTTATTTAGATCACATACTTAGTTATATGTACCTAAAACACGTTTACATATGTATACATAAATATTTTACATTTCAAGTTTTTTTTTTTTTTTTTTGGGTTAAAAGGAGTTTGGCTTTTAATGATTTATTTTGTAATTCAGGCTTCTTTCCTTTTTATTTCTAGCATTTTTATTTATTTGATAATTTTTATACGAGTTCTTCTGAAGGCGTTTTAACGTACGCAATATCTCCTATTGGTTCTTTTCCTGCCATATATATCCATTCCCCATCATATTTTTTGGTATTATGTGGTCTTTCGGCAACTGCTGCATCCATCGGCTAGTGCTAGTTGAAGGACTTCCAATATCGCATGACCCATCCCATTATAGATCCATTTAGATTTACTCGCCATTTAGCTCCAATGAAATTTTCTCCCATGTCTCTTTGTGCTAAGTCTTACTTGCTCCAAATGGTACCTTGCCACGGCCAATGTTAGGATTTGCTGTCATTAAGTCGACCACCTTTTCCATCTCCTTCTTATTGGTTATTTTTCTATAAAATATTTCCAATTATTCATAATTTTTTAAAATTTCCACAAAAAATTGTATGCAATTATAATTACAAATTTTTCCCCTTTTTTCGTTTTCAGCTTACATCGGCAACAACACAACAGCTAATGAGCTGTTGTAAGTTTTTGACAGTTTTGACAACACTTAAAAACAACTGTTGTAAATCATAATCGCAATTTAAAAAATACAACTTTGATTTACAACTATTGTAAACCATATTTCTAATTCAAAAGACAAATAATGGTGCATAGAGTGACTTATATTAACAATAAAAACTGCGTAATAATTAATTTACACCAGCGCTCTTTGAGAAAATAAGGTTCTGTAGAGGATTATGTCCGCCTTCGTCTTAGCAGTTCGAAGCTCAATTTAAAAATCTATTTGTTGGAAAATTGTTGGAAATGTATGGAAAATTGAACCTGTTCTTCTTTTTCTATAGTTTCTTATATTCAGATAGAGAAGTCACCGTGGTCCAGCAAAAGGTAGTGTGAAAAATATTTCTTCGGTGACTTCCTTTCTCAGCAGACTTCTGGCAAAAACTTTGTAGAGCAAAAATTGCCATGAAAAGCTCCTCAGGAAAAAAACTGGCGTTCGGAGTCGACTTTAAACCGTAGGTCTCGCCACTCATGTATAAAATTTAACGCACAAAACACGAGTGGTGTGAGAAGCTAAGACGGTGTACAATGGGTCAATTTGACCTCCGGGTACTGTACTTGTCACGTCTTCTAACTTAACCTAACCTAGCCTAACCTAACCTCTATGTTCAGATAGAAATCACAAGAAAGAATTATAAAACAGAAAAAAGAGAAAAACGTTCGTTGATCTCATTTAATTTCGTAAAATTTAATAATTATTTATGATCTCGTAACCAAGCAAACCAAGAGTAACAAATCATCTGTTGCGTCATATTTTTCTTATTTTCCTATAATTTTTATCCGGATGATCTTTTCTTCTGGATGATCTTTCAGCACAGTAATATCATTTCTTCAGTTTTTTACGATTATTGCCAACATCATCGTAAAACTCGCATATAGATTGCTGTGCGTGAAAGTGTGTGTGTTTTATTAGAATATAACATATAAATGTGTGTGTGGAAACAATGTTAACCGCAACTATGGCAACGTAAAATAAGTAAATAGAGAAACTGTCGAAGGAGCAAAGACAGTACGTAGTTAGACGAAATTACGCAACTTCAACAGAACGATGTGATCGTTAAATGTACAACTAAAAAGGACTTATGGGTTCCAACATTAATGGTGTTGGTAGCGTTGGCTTTTCACGACCTTGAACTAATTTGTAGTGAAACTCTGCACATAATCATAAAAAATCAAATGCAACGAAATATAAAAACATTCATTCACACATTCTAGTACACACATACACACACACTCGTATATGTACTTATATTATGCGAAAGTGTGAAATGATCTTATTTTTACCTTCAAAATTACTGCTGCTTTTCTTGTTTTCGTTCTCATTCCCATTCCCATTTCTATTCTCATTCCCATTACCATTTTCATTTTCTTTTTGTCATTATGGTTGTGTGCTATTTTCTATTGTGCTGATAATGATCATTTGGGATCACGGTGAAACTGTTGACGTCGTTGTTACTTACTTAGTTTATGGGTCCATAAAATGGAAAGAGTTAAGAAGAGATTATTGTGTGGACAATGGATTGTGTGTGTAGCAAACATTATTTTTCAAGGTCAATTATGTAATACTAAAATAGAAATGCTGTCCGACTGCAATAATAAGAAATACTCAAGTAACTGTTTACCACTGCTCTAGTCAAAAGTATCGTCGTGGAGGTCTAACATTGCACTGCGAACACATCCTTTTATTTAAAACGCCTATCAAGATTAATAGGATAATAAAATAAAATGTAGAGCGAGAGATTCATTATTTCATTCTATAAAAACAACCGATTTTTCAATACGTTACTCCTACCTACATATGTATACATGGTTATATATATGTGTATGTAGTTAAGAAATAAATACTTGATGAGTAACTACTGCTGCAATTTTCAATAAATCATTTCTGATTTTAATTTCATTCCTAATTTTAAGAAATGTGAATATCAGAAGAGTTTAATTAGTTTTCAGAACCAACTTAAAATTGGATATAATTACATATGTATGTATATGTGTGTTGAACACGCGGAATTTATGAATTTCCTATTAAATTATTTATTTATTTATTTATTAATTACAATACAATTACAAATTATATTCTAATTCTATACGAACTGAGTAACTTCGACCATGCGCTCGGTGTAATGTCACAGACCAGAGCCTCTGGTGGGAATCGAACCCACGACCTTCACGCTAATAGTCTAGCACATTACCCACTAGACAACCAGGGCGCTCGAATTTCGTATTAAATTAAATTTATTCATTTAGCTTCTTTTATTTATTTCTTCATATATTTTTTTTTGAAATGTACTAAAAAGTAAATACATTACATAAAAATATTTCTAGCATAGCCTAACCAGTATCATAGTTCAATCTAAATGGGGTTCAAAAGTATTAAGAATACTATGTTTTCTTTTGTCATATTAAAAAATATTAATTAATAATTAATAATCATTCAAGGACAAAATTAATTATAACGAATATTACACGAAATCTTGTGGCTTGAGGTCTCTTCAGTCTTCGATAGCCATTTGCTCAAGCTATGAGTGTTTAGGTTTCTGGATTTATGTGAATGTGTGTTATTTGGAAAAAATAGTCCTTCAGCAACAATCACTCCAATTATTATGTCTTACTCTAAGGCAATAATTTAAGTTAGACGAAAAGTCTTTCGTGTCACATTTTGTCAAAAGTATGAAAACTTGAAAGGAAATAACGCGTATATTTAATACTTCGTGAGATAACTGTTACGACTATTTTAAAAGTTTAAGAAGAATATGTAAAGAAACAGTGTTCCGCAAACTGTGATAAGCTTTGGAACTCATAAAGAGTGCGTGGTAAGATGTGCCGGATTCGATATGCACTCTAGAGTTACTTATTAAATTTTTCAAAAGAACTTTATTGACTACATATAGTGAAAGAAAATCATTGCAAAATATTTTTAAAGGCATTTCTTCGAAGCCACCTAGAACATCACCTTCTCGCAGAGCACTAGGCATTACAGGGAAAATTCATTTTTTACCCGTACTGCTCGCTTGTAGAATGATCTTCCTGCGCAAGTTTTTCCCGTCAGTTACGATACTGGTAAGTTTAAATCAAATATCCACAAATACTATTCCCTCTTTCCCTCTTTTCTTCCTATAAATTATTTTCCTAAACCTGCACAATGCACTGCTTGAGTAAGGGTCATCCGCTGAGTGCTGATTAAAAGAAAAAAATGGAAAATTCCTAAAAGTTAATTGGACCGTTAACAAATGAAAAATATGGGTTAAGGTTTTAAGAAAGAGAGGTTAACATTGACTCGACAAGACTCCAATTTATAGCACTTCAAATGACAAAAACAAAAATGACTTTACGGGTAAAAATACATTATTTTTAGCGACAGACCTAAGTTTAATGCATGTGCGAGTATTGCTAGGAACAAGGGTTATTCGTAAACGCACAAAGGCATAAAGCACATTTTCAAGTTCACATCTAGTCGTATGTGTCAAAAATCAAAAAATGGCTGCAGATAAAAGGATTTTATTTCAACCGTATAGAAAATTTATGGGCGCTTGTGACAAGGCAACCGCGAAGTAACCGTAAAGTTACTGAATTGTGAATTGAAACTCAAAACCCATGAAACATGAGATTTTATAATATCTAAAGCGTGCTGAAAATAAATAATTACAAAGCTAACATTAGTGTTAAATTTTTAATTAATTTAATTTAATTCACAGTGGTCAAATAATTTGTCATAAAAATAATAATGAAGATTTTTAGTCTTAGTGTGTTTGTGTGTAATATGCCTTTGTGTCAATATGCACATCTTTTGGGTTTTTTATAATAGATTCTAAATTATTGTTTAAATCTATATACAGGATCCCATCCATTCCCTAAGCGACGAAGACAAAATAACAAGAATTGTTTTTGAACTGATTCCATTTTGTCAGAGTGTACAATGTATTTAGGGGCCCATATTACAGATACATATTCAAAAATTGGGCTAACCAGTGTGGTAAACAATTGTTTGGTAACATAAGGGTCCATCGTTTAATAAATAATTGATGTAATATGATTTCTGAATCGAAAATTATTTCTAAATCATTAAAGGATTTAACTAGTTCGCGAACAGCACCATTCATTGTATAAAATCCATTAGTTGGAGATGGTCTAGTGAAGCACACACTATTTACATACATACATAATTGGCCATTACAACACTTCAGTCAGGATTACGACCTAGCTTCTCACACCACTTATGTTGTGTGCGTTAATTTTATACATGAGTGGCGGGACCTACAGTTTAAAGTCAACTCCGAACGACAGATTTTTGAGAAGCTTTTCATGGCAATTTTTACTCTCAGAGTCTTTGCCAGAAATCTGCTGAGAGGAAGTCGCCGAAGAAATATTTTTCGTTTTGATGTCTGACCTGGGATTCGAACCCGGGCCTTTTGTCTAATTAGCCAACACACTACCCACTAGACCACGAGGACTACTATTTACATTTTTTAACATTCAGCTCCATTAAATTAGTACTACACCAAGAGGTTAAATAGTTAATATCATCTTGTACAAGAACTTGCTCAATAATGTTATTAAATGATAAAAATATTTTAAAATTGTCTGCATACATTAAAGTGTTTGAATTTCTGATAAAAGATGAGAGATCATTTATGAAAATTGTACCCTGTGGTATGCCTGACAGTACATCAATAAAGCTAAATAGCGTATTCCTGAATTTATTGCACTGCTCTCTAATCGAACGAGCTTATCAAATGCCTTCTTGAAATCAATATTACCAAAAGTTGTAAATTCAAGAAGATTTGTGATTGTTGATCGAGACTTATAGATTCCATGCTGATAAAGTAACCGATGCCTGAAATGACAGTGTATCACATAAGAGTTTTTCAAATAATAAAATATAAAACTCTATATAACAGATATAGAGGTCCTGTACTCACTTTCACATGAGATGACCACGTCCTTAAATCTTTCGAGTTTTCTCTCAGTGATTTCTAGAAACTCTCTTTCGGCTTCATGGCGGAATATGATCATAGCCCTTTCATTTATAAGATTTTTAAATATTAAATTTAATATTAATATTAAGGTTAATGTTAATGTTTATTTAATTGTTTTTAATTAAATTATTTGTTAGTTGTAGTGACCAGTTGCATTAATGGATAAATAAGAATTTAAACAGAAAAAAACTGATTTCTAAAAAACAAAGTTTATTTTATTTGTGTTATAAACGCAGAAGTTTATTTAACGGATCAAGGATTAACGTTACCAAAAAAAATTAAAAAAAAATCCCAGATAGCGAGCAAGTTTTTAATAGCGAATAGACTGGATAATTCATAAAGCGAATTGCAGAAACGATATATATTTTAAAACAGGAGAGACTATCAGCTAGTCCAAAGCTAGGTTTTAAATACTTGAAAGAGAGATTAAAATTAAACCATTTTAGTAGAAGAAGAAGTTCGACCTAAAACCACGATAAACGTTTCGAAAGAGAATCTCACTGCCACTGTTTGGAATTACTTCCAAGTTATTCACCAATTTGTTCAATATACATATGTATGTATATATGTTCAACGAACAGACAATTTGTAATATTGTACAGCGCTTTTAAAGGATAATGATTCCAGTCTCTCCATCAATTTCAGCAACAATAATATTAATTTTGATATTCTATTTTTATTACGAAATACATTCGCTCTTATTCAATCCATGAATGGGTGCTATTTCTGTTGTAGAATATATTACTTTCGACGAGCTAGATGTAAATATGTAAACTAATTAAAGCAAACGATAACCAATCTAGTCAAATTGAACAAATAACGAGGACGGTGTCTGCATCGACAATGAGAATTGCTTTGAAACCTTATGGCATGAACGAACTAATGAAGACAGTTGAATGAATCTCTTGAAGTCTCAGGGCTTTTCAAATTAACTAATTTCTCGATTCAACATAGTAATGATAAATAAACTTCAGATTTCAGTTCCTGTGTTGAAATTTCTCAGATTTCATTCATAAGATTGTTAGTATTCTGACTATAAAAATAAGGCTAAAAAATGTGAGAGGTATGGAGAAATTAATAAGGAAGGGAAAGGGATGAGTTTGGCAACGAAAATTGTAAATTCAGGCCTTATACCTATGTTACTGAGATTTCTGTGAAGAAAATAAACGCATTTTTATTTCTGCTCTTATAGAAACTTCTTCCAGCACTGATTGTAACTGCTAATTTTTACATTCATACATATATTGATAATTCATATATCCCTTTAGATATATAAATTCCATTGATTTGTGTTCTTGTATTTTTTTATATTTAATGAAATGTTGTTTTTGTTGTTTAGTTTTTTATTACTAAATTTGAATTTTATTTCATAAGATTAAATTTATCCCACGATTCCGGGATTACTGTATACACAGTGACTCACAGCCAGCATTGCCAGTTATTAAAAAAAAATATATATATCTGGGGAAAAAACTTTCTAAAAAAAGAAACCTGTTTTCTACAAAAGTATCAACATTTTGAAAAGAAGCACCGGTGACCAGTGCCCTTTATTGTTGTTCCTTTGCTACTTTTGACTGGGACTAGTAAAATACACAATATTTCATTTAAAAATGTAAATATTTCGTGTTATTGTTGAATTTATTGAAATTTTGAATTTTTGTCAAAAAAAAAAAAAAACTTTTGTAAGAAAACAAATTTAAAGAAAAATTTTTCGCATCTCCAAAAACTTGGAAAAAAGGGATAACTTGGCAAAGTCAGAATAAAGAATATATGTATGTATACCTACAAATACATTGGCTCCCAGCTTATTTAAACCAGCACACTTAAAAAAAATAAGCTCGTATTATTGCGAAACGAAACAAGATATTAAAAAAATTTAAATAAGAGTAATGACATAACTGATGAAGATATTAATGATTGGACAAATGAATTTTCATTAGATTTTTTCGATGAAGAAATAATACAACACGCTAAACGAAAAGAATCGCCAGTGCTGCTCCCAGGCTCTGAAAACGACTTTGTAGAAATGCAAAAACAAAGATATCATTTCCAGTTTATATTCAGTAGACTGAAGTTGCCGTAGTCTAGTAGGTAGTGCGTTGGCTTATTAGACGGAAAGCCCGGTCGGACCGCAGGTCAGACATCAAAATGAAGTATGAAAAAAATATTTCTTCGTCGATTTCCTCTCAGCAGATTTCTGGCAAAAACTCTGAAAATAAATAAACCTGCCATGAAAAAGTTTCTCAACAACCTGACGTTAAACTGAAGGTCCGCCACTCTCGTATAAAATCAAAGCACACAACATAAGTGGTGTGAGAAACTAGGCCGTAATCCTGACCTAAGGGTTGTAATGGCCAATGGTTTATGTATTTATTCATTGGACTGCGGAGAATAATATAGATATACAGGATATTCTATTGTTGAAGAGGGTAGAGCAGAAAACACAAATCAACCACCTTGACAAAGTTAGGCACAAAATAATTTCATTTTTTAATAAATCGTACATAGTATATATGTATTTAATTCACGAAGATTACTTTAATAATTTCCACTGCTACAGTCAGGACAACTCGATACTCCGAACATGCCTAAAACTATATCTGTCCGGATTGTCGAAGTTCCACTGTATTCTATAAACTCTTATTAAATTTTTTTTAAAGGTGCTGGTTAAAGTAAAGTGAGAGCCACTGTATGTGTATAACTCTAATATTTGGACATTTTACCTCATACATCATTACATATATATGTATGTATACAATATGCAATGTAATCGTTAATTTCCGTCTGAACTCGAACGAAAGACTAAACGTCTGCAATTTATTGTTTTCGTTCGCATGAACAATTGAATTAAAATGGAGACAATTTAATCTTAATGTCTCATCGTCAACACTGTCAACTACTCCATTTTAAATTGCTCCATTGAAGCGAAATTTACAAAATCATGTGATTTTTGTATTTTCAGTTTTTTTTTGTGTTTTTTCCTTCTTATTCTAAGATTTAAAGAATTGAAGTACAATAAAGTTTGTCGTAAAAACGAACTTGAATGAATTCGCGTAAAAATTGGCGGAAGGGTTTCAACACTTTGAGCCCGTTCAAGAAAATTCAATTTTCGAAATTTTTGATATGTCACAAATCAAATTATTTAAGAAAGTTAGAGAATTAGAAGAAATAAAATATGAAATTTATCATTTAAAGTTTGTTGAGTCCATACCTGTTATTAAATTTCAATTACGATTAATAATCAATTAAATTACTTTTTAAAAATAATCGTAATGATTATATAATTCCGTGAAAAAATTTTTAGAATTACTAATTAATTACGATCATAATATAATCAAAAAATAATCAGGATTACTGGCGGTTAGTCAAATAATCAAAAGTAATCCAAAATGCATTAAATTGTGTTCAATAATTCCTTTTGATTATTTTAAAATATCCAAAAAGGATTTGAAAACAATTATTCAAAATAATTTGATTGCTTTTAGATTCCTTTTGATTATTAGACTAATCGCGTGTGATGCTGATTATTTCTTGATTATATTGTAATCGTAATCAATTATTATTATTATAACCAAAACCATTCGAAAAAAGTAATAAAAATATTAATAATAACGATTACTAATCATTACTTAACAGGCATGGTTGAGTCTTTATCAAATTTTAAAAAAATCTATAGAGGCTGAAGGGTTGTATTGTATTAAACATTTATTGTAAGCTAAATTCGATAACCATAGTTCCAGAATAGGTATTTTTTCCTTGAAGTTTTAATAGAAGCAATATTATGATAAATCTAAGCACAGAATGTGTGTATGTACATATGCATGTGCATATTTATATGGATAAGCCAGGTTTTAAACAGATTAAATATGCTACCAAAACCACGAAGCATAGTATGCGATATCTTCTTACTGAGTGAGCTCTTATAATCGTACATGTTCGCAATTACTACAAACACAATTAATCCTTAATTAAATAATTCGATCTGAACCCAGAGTAATTGGGACGAATTTCGAATTTTGTGTGTTGAACTCTGATATTTGTCGAAATGGTTGGATGAAACACTACCCAATACAGAGTGAATAATAATTGCAATAATAAAACTATGATCGTGAAGACATATCTTTCGTAATTTACTTAATTTTGTCAATAAATTGATATTTGAATATGTAAACTAAGATGGAACAGTTTATTTTCTCCACAGCAAACAATATTTACTTTAACGTATGGTTTCTAATATTGTTTAAATAACAAAAACAAATCAATTCACTTGTTATCCGTTCTACCTATCGAATTTTTATTAAAATAATTGATGTGATTTTATGATAGAAACGATAAAAGTAAATTGATTTCTATTCATTGATTTTTAGTTTTATGTGGAGTTTATTAAACATAAATATTGTTTTAAATTTTAAATCAGTTCATTAAAAATCCATTTTAATCGATTTTATTGAAAATCCTTTTTATGTTCATTTTTGTTAATTTTTATTTTATTTTATTTTTTTTTATTTTTTTTTGTATTCATTGTGGCCATATTTGAAATTCACTGAACATGAAATGGAAATGTTATTTGAAAACCCAAAATCAGATTATTTTACGATACTCACCAGCATTCAAACGTACAATATGTTCATACATATCGTCACATACTAAACGAAGCAACGTATCAGTTTGCAGAAGAAGTGAGAAACGTTATAAAATGGAAACTACGTGGTCATTTCTTATATTAGAAGTTTAAAATATTCTACACATGCATACATATATCCGTATGTATGTCTTTTGATTATGAGACCTGTAGCCGAATTTTTTGATGATACGTTGTTTCACATTTTGGTTGACGTTATTTATATTCACATACCAGTACAGATATTTTTTTACGTATACATGTGTCTATGTCTGCTTGTTTTTTTATGTCTTTTCTCTTAAAGTTGTTCTTTGTGCCTTTATTTCGTATTATCGGTTTTCAATTTTCGTCGTCTCAGTTTCTTCTGCTTTTCTTTCCGACAACCTTTTATTTTAACGAATTTTATGTCTTGTCATGTGTCAAATGAAAACGATAATTTACGATTTTGTAATTGAACAACCGACACTGACGACTGCATACAATCAGCGCATAACAGTAACAAACACAGTCACAATAAGAAAACGAATTCAAAATTAAAGGGAATGAAAGAACAACTTGGGAATTCAAAAAAACTAACGATTATACTCAGACTACCCATGATCCCACACACACATACAGAAATCTATTCACATTATTTATAAATGGCGGCGAATTGAATGGCGGTGATCATGATCATAGTGGACCAGCATGAGGGTCACCAAAAAAGCAACGCATCAACATGAATATAGGGATTTTACATAAATTAAAGACCATTGAGTTAAAATAAGACGATTAGATGAACGTGGGTATATGTGGGTTATCATTTGTCATTCTAAATATATGTACATACATATATCATGTATGTCTACACATCTATACACATATGTACATACATACTAGAGATGCCAAACGCCATTGTTTTGTAAAAATTCAGGATTCCGGAATTACGAAATACCGTTAGTAAGAAACAAACGAACATTATTTAGATACTTTTGATACCGTGCGAGGTTTCAGATAAGGCGACCCCCTATCATGCGACCTCTTCAACTTTGTCATGAGGCGGGAATGCATCGCAATGGTACTATTTTTCAAAAAAGCCTGTATTTGCTTGCGTAAATTGACGACATTGACATCATAGGGCGTACCAAGTGAGATGTTGCTGCTATTGAACGGGAGTCTAAGAAGTAAATGAGGGCAAAACAAATGTATATGTTATCCACAAGTAGAGAATTGCGGCGTATTGATTCTCAAATTACTGCTGATAACTATGCTTACAGCCAAGGAATTCATTTATCTTGGCTCTGCCGTTACCATCAAAAATGATGTCAGTCTGGACATCAAGTGCGTGACCAATTTTGCCAACAGGTGCTAATATGGTCTCAATGTGCTATCGCGTAACAAAGACTTCGCTTGTACGACAAAACTAATGCTCTACAAGACGCTCATCATGTCCGTGCTCCTTTATAGCGCATAAGCAGAACTCTATTAGCCTTGAAAGTATTCGAGTGAAAAGTTCACTAGGAGTTGGCGATGATTTCCGCATCAGATGTCGTTGTAATGAAAGTTAATGGAAAATTAATTTTTTTTTTTTGTGGTTTATTAGAACAAATATTGTTTGATGTGAATATATCTGTGTTTAAAGCAGAAATATTTGTTGGAACTGCTTAACTTTTAACTTGATTTAAACTTTTTTTTAAATGTAAAGAAGTTAATGGGGAATTCGAGGAATACTTAGTACAATTTTTCGAGATTTCACTAAGTTTATAGACAAATAGAGTAACAGTGTTACCTTTTGGCTTGATTTAATATTTCAGTCACTATTACGACGTAGTTTCTCACTTTATCATTGTTGTGTGTATTAATTGTGTTAGTAGCGGGACTTGTGAAACATGTGAAACAAGTTCGCCGAAGAAGTTTTGTTTTTTATATTTCGTTTTGTTCGAGATGTTTGGGCTGGGGTCTAATAATCCACTTGACGACGGCGACATCAGATGATTAATATTCGAAATGTTATCATGATTTCAATCACGATGTGAAGTCGAAGTGAATCATTTGTCTATTGTTTGACGGTGGACAATTTGAAATAAAATTTAAATTGGAATGCAAAGAAAATACTTTATGAATAATTTAATGGATTTGTATTCGGATAGATATACAAGTTACTTAGCGTATTACAGTATTCCCTCGATTTATGTCGTCTCGATTTACGTTGTTTCGATTAACGTCGTCAAAAATTTTGTTCCCTTCAACTTCGATTTCCGTGGTCATTGATTTACGTCGCATCTGTTGTTTATAAACGAAATCAAAGGACTTCCCTTTTTAAAAAAAATTCAATATATAGAACAAAAATTTAATTATTTTAGTTTTTTTTCGTAAAATGTACACAAATAAATGTATCTGATAGTAGCGGTAGTAGTCACCGTTGGTGTGTTGACTTATTATAGCAGCAGATTTCTGGCAAAATCAAATAGAATTGCCATGAAAAATTTTTCGAATAATCTGTTTTTCGGGGCCGACTTTAAACTGTAGTCCCCTCTACTCGTGGAAAAAAATTAACACGGACGTAATATAACTGGTGTGTGTGAAGCTAGGCTGTAATCTGACTGGAGGGTTGTAATGACGTATGTAGTAAGTACGTAAGTAAGTGTTATAATGTATTTTTGTCGCCACTTTTGCTGAGATATTATTTTATTGAATTTGTGTACACATTTTGGATGGAATAATACTTTACACATTTTCTGTTAATATATTTTAAATAATGTGAAATTAGTTAGATAAAGTTAGACAGTGTGTCTTGAATTGCTTCGGGATAACAATTTAATTTTATTTTCTTGAAAATAGTATCTACAGTTTTCTCGCTCACTGTACGTACACGTGAATGTAAATATGTTGCCATGTACATATTTAGTTGTATTTGAGTGTTGAAAATGTTTAAATTTAAATGTGTCGTATTCATGCGTCTGAATCGGATGAAGTCTTTAATGGATTTTCCAGATATTAGATCATCCTACAACAATAACAACATTCTAAATGAATCTCAGCTTAAATATCACAAAATGGAAACCAAACTAAATACAACATGAGAATTTCAATGATACATTTTAGGAGCAACAGCATCATCAAAAATTACAACGAAACAAATAACAAGCAAAAGAAGACAACAAATAATGGAATTACATACATACATACATGTATAACATGAGAAAAATAAAAATCAAAAAAATCAACAGAGTCTATATCCAGCCTGTGTCAGAGGCATGATATGGAACGACAACAATACTTTGTTGTTCCAAGACAACATCCAACATCAGTTCGTCTAAATGGACCAAAAAAAAAGAAGAAAAAAATACAAAAGTCGCAATTCAGTCAGCTTGAGAAACATGTAGCTCATCTCTCTGTTGATATTTTATTTTTTATTCAACTTTATTTCGAATGCTAACTACGAGTGAATATTTGTAGACACGAACATAAATTTCATTTTGACAGATATTCAATACTGATTGAAATCCATTGAGTTCAAAAAAATAAAAAAAAAATATGCGCACAATAACTCCTTTCAGGTAGAATATTTGTAGTGATTATATGTATTTGGATGTTGATTTTACATGTTCACTTCAAAAACGTTATTAATTTTCAGTTTTAAATTAAATGTGGAAATGAGGAATTTAATAATCAAATTTAACTGTGTAACTAACAAAACTATGTGCCCTGGTAGTCTAGTGGATACTGTGCTAGACTATTAACGTGAGGGTCGTGTGGGTTCGATTCCCACCAGAGCACATTGTATATAATTTGTAATTTTACTGTGTAAACTGTTGTAAATATTTGTATGTATATCTGTATTCCCTGTTCTGACTTCTCACTGAACGCGAGTGAAAATTTCAGAATGTTTGCGTGTTCAAGCTTTCGAGTTGGAACGTTTTCATCTGTTTCACATTCGTTTAAAAAAACCAGAAAAAAAGTGCAACTAATGGGCGTTTTCTCATTGAACCCATTTATAATTAAAACTTAATATGTTGTTTAGTTATTTTCGCTTATAATTTACATATTAGTTGTATTATTAGTTTATTTTCAGAATTTATTTTAGTAAGGGCCTTAAATTTTTGTAGCTTTTTCTAAAAACTATCAAAAAACAAATGGTATAGTAGTGTGTTGGCTTATTAGACAAAAGGACGGGGTTCGAGCCACAAGCCAGACATCAAAACAAAATAGAAAAAATATTTCTTTGGCAATTTCCTCTCAGCAGATTTCTGGCAAAATCTCTGAGAGTAAAAAATTGCCATGAAAATCTTCTCAAAAATTTGTCGTTCGGAGTTGACTGTAAACTGTAGGTCCCACAACTCCTGTACAAAATTAACGCACACAACATATACTATTTTTTCATATTTTGAAGTGGTAATACGTAATCCTTCGATTTCCGTCGTCTCTATTAACGTTGTTTCGATTTATGGCGTCAAATTTTGTTCCCTCTAACTTTAATTTACGTCCTCATTCGATTTACGTCGTTTGGAACCAACTGGGACGTAAATCAAGGGATTACTGTATTGCCAAACATTGTGGTACGTTATACAAAATTATCAGTTTTAACAATAATTTCTTAAAAAGTATACAATTTTATGCATATTATGTTTGAATTTATGCATATTAAAAAAACCGGTGCTGTCAACGTTAAAGTTGTGGTGCTTACAAAAAAAAAAATAAAAAACTAAAATAAAATAAAATAAAATGATGCCAACATATGTATTTTAATATACAAATGATTAAATTTTTTAGTTTTTAATAAAACTGGAAGGCTGTAACTGAATCCGAAAATAATATATGTACACATTTAAATTGTTGTGATATAGTTTTGAGTAATTGTATTCCAAATAAATACGAATATATACTAGCATTTATTCAGGCAACACTCAAACGGCATTACCACTTTGTATGACGGTTAGATAATAAATAATTTGAAAATTCAAAAAATTAATTTGTTTTGGGAAGACAAAATTTCCAATTTGTGTAATTTTGCCAATTCTTTCTAAATGCAAAACGTTCTGAAGTGTAAGCATGGTCGTATGAAGAATGAACTTATTTCTCCTGTGTTCTGTGCCAAGTCATGAGCGGGTTATCAGAAATATAATGAATAAATAGACCAATCCGTTCCAATAGCATACCTGCTGTGAAAACCTTAACACTTTATATATTTTCATGGTGTCAACGTCAGTACTACCTCGTACTTTTCTGGACCAAGGAATTTTGCGTTAAGCACTAGCTTTAATATTTTTCATTCGCGTGCGATACTCTTTCTGTTATCAGCTTTTGTAAATTCCTTTGCGATTTGTGATAACCGTTTAATCAGCAACAAGCTCTTAGTGAAGCCACTGGAAGCAAGGTCTTCGGAGGATATCGGCATTAAGGTGATGTAATCTTTGTGTTTCACCATAGCTTTTTCAGAACTTCTCTGCAGTGGTTGTAACCTTTTGTTTCAATTTTCATTTACAGACACTTTCTGTTGCCAACCATACGTGCCACTTCACATAGAAAACATTACAGTATTTTGCTTGACATCTTTTATTACGACATTTCTAGCAGAGCCTGATCCAATATAAGCGGCCGGTACATACATAGGTAAAAGGATAGAATTTAGAACCCTTCCTAACCTATTCAATACTCATGACTTTGATATTGAATACCTTAAGTGCAGACTTCACTGGCCTTTTAAAATTCGTTGATTCTCAATCACCTTCTGTAGATCGTTATCTGTATCCAGTTAGCCCTTTGTAGCATATTGTAATTTATTCAACCATACCTTAACACGTAGACTGCCGACTACGAGACAACTCGTAGATTGCGTTGTTTGGTCAGTTTTAAACGTGTTAAACATCGCTCCGTTTTCAGCGCTCTCAAGGCCTGAAATTTGTTGATCGCATTGTATTCTTCATCTTCACCAACTTCAATATTATGCTCTATAGTATGCGTCTGTTTGATTCGCCACAGCATAACGTATGCGGAATGTGGGCCAATGTTAATCACGGGATCATCTCTTTCTTTCTTTCTTTTCCAAGCCTTTTAACAATTTAAATGAGTAAACTCAACTCAACGTTGTTGCTATCGTGTAGTACATACACAAAACTGGCTTTTACATCACCCCTTGCATGCGACCTAACTCATGTGGATTGTAAGAAGTCACTATCTCTTGTAACATTCTTATAAATTATGGTCGCCTATAATTTCTATATCAAGTGTTCCTGGTTGCATGGTTACCTGGTATTACATCAAAAATGCTATTTAAACTTGAAAATATAACCATTTCCCAAAAGATTTCACTGCGACATAGTCAGGTTCCGAATTACAAAAACGCAGTTCACAGGATCTGGATACCACTGGCTGATAGTAGATATTATTTATTATTTTAAGAACTCTGGAGAGGGATCAGCTTAAAAAGGACATGACGGGTAGAGTGAGTAAGCGGTTGACACGATTTACTTTATCTCTGATTTCGTTTATTAATTTAATTGTTTTGATTGAATTTTATAAACAGGATACTTTTCCTAAAGTACGTTAGCCCATTGCATAAAAAAGTCGACGAAACCATTTGCCTTATTCACAGCAAGTAGAGGATATTGTAGATCAAATCTATGATCATTAGATAGATAATTACCTAATTATTATGGTTGATTTGCATCATTCGAAAATTTTAATTAAATTGCTTTTGAAGAAGTTTATGATCCAAACAAATTGTAAAACTAGAAAAACGTTTCCATCAGAACATATTCGGTCGTTTGTCGTTGAAGGGAAAATATGAGCTTTTTTGGGTAAAAGTTTATTAAAACAGAATATTGGTGGTATTTTAATTAATGCAATTACATAATTTGAAAATCTGAAATGTATAAAATTTATTCAATACCTAATCATTTCATTCATTCATTTTGCTACCGCATATCTGTCCATCATTTCATCTCACAGTAAATCTATTCAGTTCAGTACTGTAACAACTTTCAAAATCTGTGAATAAACAATTTGGTCAATAAATGTTGGTCTGTCATAATGTTTTATGTACAAATTATAGTGAATTATTACCGCCATAAACAATTTCATTCCATAATAAAAAGTGGAAAAAAACCAAAAAACATCGAAAAGAGTTAAAAATATTGCCATTCATTCATTATTCTGCTCATTATTGATGGATGATTTTAGTGTCGAATTCTAAAGTTTGCTCTGCCGTCGTTTCTTTCATTTTTATTTTTTGCTGTTGTTTTTGTGGCTGATGATAATTATTACTATTACGATCGCCATAAAAATTAAACATTATTATATACTCATACATACATATATACACACACACACACTCCTATATGTAGCAGCTTGTAAAGAAAACGAAAAAAACAAAATTAAATTTTATTAACACATAAAGAAACGTTTATACGACCGTAAATGTGGACGCACTTACAGGGCAATTAATAATTGTTTCGATACACTTCTCATGTGAAAACAATGAATTCAAATTATTTCGCTTAAATAGTTCACTGATATAAATCAATTAAAAAATAATTAAATCACAACAACAATACATACTTACACAGATACGTATGTACATGCATGCATATACTTTCCGAAGGCGCCAAATTCTCATTCATTCATAATATTATCAAATGAAAAGCAAAAAATTACTCAAGACTTTAGAGCAATTTAAAATAGATTGAATAGTGCACAAATAGTTCAAAAAGTTCAATTAGAATTAGTGACTGACCTATCAAACGTATAGCATTCGATTTGTTTGTGTGTTGTATTTGGAGAAGTATAAAAGTTTTGATTGAATTATCCACTTTACGCATCGCGAAAGCTAATTTTATTTACATATGTATACTAGTTGACTTAGCGCTCTTCGTACCGCCAAAAATTAATTTTTTTATTGCCCAAAACAGGTCAATACTCTGTACCACCCCCTCTAAGTACTTCTTAAAAAGAAAAACGTAAACCATATATGTTGTGCGGTACGCAGATCTATCTAGCTCAAAATTTAATAGAAGTCGGTACGTTATTTAGGTGAGACAAAAAAGAATAACATTCAGAGGTCCGAATCATGGGTAGCGCTGACAAAGTTGTAGTTGTTGTACTCGCTCTAGAACAAAAACTAACAGACATACGTGTTATATATGTACATATGCAGTACAGCCGACTTATAGGTATCTTTTAAAGGGGGAGACTTGTCGCGCCCATTTTTTGGTGACTTTGTCGACATCAACTCTCGGGTCAATATTTTAAGAATTACAGACATAATTTGAAGGGGGAGGGTCGCCACGCCCATTTTTGGTGGGGTTGTCGATATCGAATCTACGAACTTCCGCACCAAATTTTATTGGTCTACGAATAGTATGTCCTTAAATATTCAATTTTAACGATTTGTCACACCCTCTTAACATTTAGGGATATGAGAAATAAATGTTGTCCGATTCTCCGACCTACCCAATATGCACACAAAATTTCATGAAAATCGGTCGATCCATTTCGGAGGAGTTTAACCACTAACACCGTAACTCGAGAATTTTATATATTAGATGATATACGCATTTCCTACATGTTATTACGAAAATGAAAATGGTGTTATTGAAATGATAACCAAAAGCTGTAAAAACAAAACACAAAACAATGGACTTGTTTGCATAAGCAACGAATAAACAAAAGTATAACAACAACATCAGTATAAAAAAATGGGATACAGAAGTAAATAGGCAACCACAATAGTGCAGTATAAAAAAGGGGTAAACAAATGAATAGACACAAATAACAATAAACAACTGGTTTACATTTATAGAGATTTCGCGAAGGCAAAGACATTCTCCTTCAAGTGCACTCATTAGACTCCGTATCTTGCGATATAAAAGCCAAGACAGAGTAGGCAACGGCAATTCAGAAAGAATGCCTTCCGTCTTGTATGAAGACATGTTGCGTGTGAAGAGAATAATTGTGGTTTTAAGATCTCTGTTATAAGGATCTATTGAGCAATTGTTATTGTGTACGTGGAAAAGTGTAAAGAATAGCAATTGAAGCAAATTGTTATTGTTTGAGTTAAATTGTGAAATTGTGCGAACAATAAAGAATTGATTTAATATGGATACACGTCGATATCTAATATACGGGAAGAAAATGAGTCCAACCGTTGTGTCTTAAACTGGTTAAATTAGGAAACCAATAATGAAATGACGGTTTTATATCGCCAAATCAATGTCAGTTAAATTTTCTATTAATGGAATTTTGAGTATTAATTTAGAGTATTATTTGACATTTAAATGCCAACATAAAGATACAAATTTAAATGAAAAGGACGAAAAAAATTTAACGTAGCTTTAGAGTTAGAACACCTGAGCTAGGAGTTCTTTGTTTACTTAGGAAATTTCTCTCAAGATATTGCTTGTCAACTGGCATTAGGATCAAAAAGTTTATGAATGAATAAAACTGATTTTTTTTCAAAAGTAAAGAAAGACTTTTCGCTATATAAACTCAGAACGGTAAAAAGCAGCTTTATTCTCTTCTTATTCTTCCTATTGATTATTAGGCTATTAGCGAGAGGGTCGCGGTTTCTATTCCCTCCAGAGTCTCTGGTCTGTTACATTAAGTGGCCTGTTACATTATGTTTTAAGTTACTCGGCTTGCAATATTTACACATAATTTGTAATTAGTAAATAAAATAATAATAAATGCTCCCAATGTTACATTCTACCAGAGAAAGATAAATATGAGAAGAAATCTTTGTTTTTTAATATTTTTGAAAATTTAAAATTCAATTTTTAAAAGGATATGCCATATGCATGCACGTCTTTATTGTATAACGCATTGATCATTCGAGGCAAATGCCGCAATTTTCACCCACCATCAAAATTCATCTCGCATAACGATGAATTTGGGTTACTTAACGGTTGCTTAATATCTAACTGAAGGCTTTAATGCCGTCTAGATTCATTCGAATTATTGTTCTGTTTTCATTTTATACATTTGATGTTCATTCTTTGGTCATAAAAATAAAGGAAATTACATTTTTCTGCAACATAAAATGTATTCAACAAAATGTATTTATTTTTACTCCATTATCGTCGGCATCGGTATCAGCATCGGCATCAGCATCAACATCATCGTCATAATCATCTTCGTCGTCATCTGGAACGTCAGTAGCTGCAAGAACCAACAGACACCACATTATAAAATAACATACATAGTCAAACACATTGTTAAAAACATCCATCCATCCATTCATCCATCCATCCGTCATCTATTTATTCAAATGCCCCGGCATCCATTCATTGTAGCCGCTCTCCCTCCTTTTTCAAGATTTTCATAAAAACAATTTATTTTCTTCATTCTCAGTCATTTATCATAGATTCTACATCAGTCAACCATTTATACGGCTCTCCCTCCCTCCATTTCTATTAAATTTGTCCACAAAAACATTTTTTTCTCTTTTCTTCACGTTTATTTTCGGGGGTTTTATGGCCAAATATTTGTCTTGATAAACAAATTTTGTTTCACTTCAGTACGGGTTTTAATTTTCTTGTGCACTGTTCGTTTTCTCTTTATTATAATAGAAAATAATACATAAATTAAGAACTCTTTATGAGTCATCAAAGTATAATGCAATTTGCATATAAATTTGTAATAATGAAATGAAATGTATTTGAAATTATTGTGCCACCAAAAACAAAACAAAACAAAAAAATTTGTATTTTTAAACATTTTGTTCAGATCTCTTTTTTTTTGTTATTTAACAGAATTCTAACAATAGGAATTGTCATCATTCGCAACAATTGGACCAGTTTCACCAAACCTAATATGGAACTATCTCAATTAGTTAGGTAGCGAAATGCGGGAAATAACGACAATATAAGTTTGAATTGAGGAGTCCTTCCAAGTCGCTTATGCAATCATTGGAAAGAAAGAAGTGTATTCTTTGCAAAATGGAAGATGTAGGGAGTTTAAAATTCTTTCTAAGCGAGCCAATCGTATCGCCATAGTCTAGTAGTTAGTGTGTTGGCTTATTATACGAAAGGCCCTTGAACTCGGGCCTTGAACCCCAGGCCAGACATAAAAAAAACAAAAATATGAACAAATTTCTTCGGCGAAAATCCTGAGAGTAAATAAAAAATTTCCATGAAAAGTTTATCAAAAATTTGTCGTCAGGAGTCGGCTTTAAAACTGTAGGTCGTAATCCTGACTGAACGGTTGTAATGACCAATTATGCACATTGTATATATGTATGATTAGCCAAGACTATATGACTGGTGTAGTAGAGCAGGTTAGAGGCTCCGATTGAAATAACACACCCCGATGAATTATAATAGTAAGTCTATGTATTTGAAACAAACTAAAGCGAAAAACAATTATTTTTGTTGTTTTTCTGTAATCTAGATTATAAAAATGTAATACATCTGAAAATGTAATACACTCTGGTCTGGTTTTATGCAATAGATGCACTCCAAAAAAATCGATATTCTACTTAATTTCATATAAAAATGAATGATTCGTTCCAAAATCCTGAAAACAAGTATAAATTCAAATTTTAATTGAAAAATCAATGCAAAATCGCAAAAAAAAAATCAACAAAAGTATAAAAAAAAACAAAATGATCCAAAAAATAATAAACAATAAACTGTATTCTATTACAGTTAAACCCGGTTATAACGAACTCCGTGGGAACAGAAAAAATAGTTCGTAAAAATGGGGTGAAGTCATAGACGAAAATATAAAATTTTCATTTATTAAAAACAAAAAATATTTTTATTGAAAACTAAAAATATGTGTTAATTCTTTTTGCCTATCAGCTGATTAAGGATGCTGTGTTATAATTTAATGCTGTCATATTAATTAAAAGTAAATACTATTGCCACACTTCAAAGTTATAAAAAAGGTAAAATGTATGAAATTTTTACTGGGACCATTTAAAGTAGTTCCTTTTAACCGAAAATTCGTAATAAACGTATTCTTAATAAACGAAGTTTTTTGAATGAAAATTGATATTAAAACGTTGGGACTTGAAAATATGTGTTTAATAACCAAGAATTCGTTATAAACGAGTTCTTTACGATCAATCATTTTGCATTGTTTTGGAATTGGTTCCACGTTACTTTTATCATTACATACCTATCAGGTAGTGCATACTAGGGATGCCAAACGGGATCGAATTTTAAAAATCCCGGGATATTTCGGGATAATTCGGGATCCAAAAATCCCGAAAAATCACGGGAAAAATCACGATTTTCTCTTAATAATAAAAATATTAAATGCCATTAAAAATAAAAAAATAAAGAAAGCAAGACAAAAAGTAACAAAAAAGCGTAAAATAACAAAAATAAAAATTATTCATACGTATGCAAATTCATTAGTTTTAAGAAAATTATTCGGATTCCAACAAAAAGATTAAAGCATCTAACATGTGATCTGAAAGGCTTGAACGAATTTTGGCGTCAACATACCCTGCCGTTGAAAAACACTTATCGTAATCAACATTTGTTGGTAAAATAGTTCCAAGATAGCTGTATGCAGCTTGTAAATATTCACCTCTACCACCTCCTGATGTAAATAGATATATTCCTTTGGACAGTTGAGCTTCTAAATCAGTTACCCTTTTAATTCGTTTTATAGGGCTTTTGCATTCTTGGATGCCATCAAATAATTTTTTATCACTGGAAGTAGGGTTTTCCTTATCTGAGATGCTATTATCGAAGTCAAGTGATATAGAATTTTTTTCAGGACCTTTTGTAGGGTCAAAATACATATGAATTCACAATCGCGAAAGTCCCGAAAAATCCCAAGACAAGTTTTTAAAAACCCCGGTTTTCGGGATTTTGTGAATCCCGATAATCCCGGAATTCGGGATTTCCCGATTAGCATCCCTAGTGCATACATACATAGGAGACTTGATCAACGAAATTTTAGATAGTTAAATTGTTTCTCCTGAATAAGAGTATTAAAGTGTCGGCTATTAAAAAGCAGCAGCTCCTTTAAATAAAAGATTCTTTAAATCATAAGTAAGAATTGAAATTGAAGGCTTAGTTAGAGCAATATAATGCTAATCAATCGCCTTTCCAATTGGAAACAATCTAGAACGATTGATTTTCTCAAAATACAATTCGACATTAAGATCTGATAGTATTAGGTGTCAGGCTCAAACTACAAGAGATTACCATAAAAAAAGCTTTTCAAACCTCTTTTCATCTGCTTTGATCATTACAACCCTTCAGTTAGGGTTAACAATAATAATTATATCAGTGGTGCAAACTTGATTTAACTAAAAAATGATGCGAAAACCTCAAACATATCATAAAATTTTAAAATCTATAAAAAATTACAAATTTTTTTTTTTTTTCATTTAGGATCGAGTGTATTTGCACATCATATCACATGTTACATACTACCTGAACATATTTATTACAATCTATTGGTATTATTTTATGTTTTGGACTTTTGAGTACAGTTCAGTTCAGTTCTGAATTCGGTAATTAATTTGTTGTAATTAATTAATTAATTAATCTTATTTTTACTTGATTGAATTGAAGAAATTATGTATATTGAAGTCAATCGATGGAATATATTTTCCGTAGAAGTACATTTTTTATGAACTCTAGGCTTAAGGACTACTATTACGGGTAAAAATACGACAAATAAAAATAATTAAATCTGAATTTTTTTTTTTTTTTTGCATTTTATTCTATTCTTAGTTCATTTTTATTTGTTTGTTCTTTTGATATTTGGTTTTTACTTTTACGTTTTATGATTAAAATACTCAATTATATTTTTCATGTAAACAAACGGAAGACTTACAATTCGCCTTAAGATTTCCCATAAATAATTGCAATTCCATTCGGTGGTTTCTTTTCTTTCTGTATTTATGCTTCATGGCCATCGAAAACCATGAAACCGTCTAACCAACCATTCATGCATCAAATTTCTAATAAAGAAAAATCTTAAATTTAAAAATAAAAAACAAAATACAAAATAGTGGAAAAGATATACGTGCATACATAAACAGTGAAACTACAACATGACTTGCAATGTTTGTAAGTTTTCGTTATGATTTCTAATCATTTTAACCACGTATTCTTACCCCACCTATACTGCACCGTGTAAACTGTAGAATACTACGACACATCATGTAAAAGGCCAATGATATCATATTATTAAAGTCTTAAATTAATAATAATTGATTGTTGTCGCCGTAGTCTAGTAGGTAGTTTGTAAGGTCCGGGTTCGAACCACAGGTTAACGATATATAAAAAAAAATATTTCTTCGACAACTGCCTCTCAGCAGATTACGGGCAAAAACTCTGGGAGCAAATGAAATTGCCATGAAGAGCTTCTCAAAAATCTGCTGTTTGGAATCGACTATAAACTGTAGGTCCCACCACACATGTATAAAATACGTACATACGCATACAACATAAGTGGTGTGAGAAGCTATGTCAAAATCCTTATTAATTATGTATGTATGTGTGTTAAATTAATAAATTCTCCAGTAATTGACAGTAACACAGTCTCTACGATGACTTAAATGTCAATTTTATTTCCGTATTTCAAACTATGATGTTCTTTCCGTCATAATTACCATTTGGATAAAATTTTTTCTTTTTGCGGTTGATTTTTTAAATGTTTAAAAAGAATTATTTTTTAAAATTTTTTTATTTGTTAGGTATTCAAACCTATTTGTGCACGGTAACCTGTCAGTGCAAAAATTTGAAAAAAAACAAAAATAACAAAAAAAAAAAATATTTTGATGGTCAATGCATCGTAATAGAGCAGATTAAATTTCTATTGGATAGTCGTAAATACACGAGTTAAAGAGTAAGCCAAACTTAAAGAGTTCACACTGTCAATGCGGTTCTCTTACAAGAGAATGATGAGGACCAAAACCAATCTCACAACTGGAACTGCAGTCTTTCAATAAAATTAATTGAATTGAATCAAAGATCATGTTTTTGTTTTTAGTTCACATAACCAACACAACCGAAACTGTACATATTTACAGGAAATCGCATTGACAATTTTTACCGTGTTTAATTTTAAATTTAAATTAATCACAAAGTGGGATACAATGTTCACGGAATTCAAAATGTTGTATTATTATTCGATATCTGAAGAAGTTTTAAAGCTTTTTTATGCGTAAGAGTTTGTTTATAGTTTGGAAAACTTTTTACGGCTAATAAATTATACTTAATTTAATTGTTTACTCAAATTAAGGTTCTGCAAAATAAAAAAAAAGGAAAGCAAACGTCAAAAAAGGAAAACAGAAAATGCTAACCATCATACGGAGAAAGGAACCCAGTGAACAGTAATTTTCATTTACCGTTTATAAGTTTAGATGTGATTGTTTGCAGCGGTAAGCTCTCTGATGCGATCATTGAAAGACTGAAAAAGTCATTATCATGCGCTGAAAAGTATTTTCTAAAATGGAATATCATGATTAATCACGAAAAAACTCGGGCAATAATTTTTCCATTTAATAAATCCCCAAAACCAATTCCCAGTCTTCCTCTGACAGTAAATTCGGGATCCAATCAAATACGTAGGAATACACTTGGGCAAAAAGTTGGCTATTAAAAACCACGTTGATCACGTAGTAGAAAAGCCATAAAGTGTGGTAGAGCTCTGTTCCCTCTATTAAACAGGAAATTCATTTTGAACCTACAGAACAAACTGTTACTTTATAAAATGTGTATTAGGCTAAATACTTACGGTTGCCAAGCTTCTTCCCTAAGACACCTAAGAGGCATATTAGAAAACTACAGATTATACAGAATAAAAACCTTAAGATTATACATAATTTAAATTTTACATACTCCACAAATAGGTTACATGTCAACTACGTCCATAAGAAAATCAGTGATGTAATGAGAAACCAGACATTGGCATTCGACACTCGATGTCAGCAGTCAAATTATGATATAATTATAAGTTTATCTTAAAAACAACACCTTCAACTTTTAATTTAACAATTGGTTTGTGTGCTGCTTTTATTCTTTAATAAACTTTTGTAAAATGAACATTTAATACATTCATATATGGGTTAGAGGACGAAGTCTTTGGCAGCTAGTTCCTTTATTTATTATTAAATGTAAATTAATATACCTTTAATAAATTTAAATAATAAATATATGGATTAATTAATCATATCATTGGGTTTTTAAATCCTCACTTTTCATCCCTTATCTGTGATATACTTACATACATATATAACTAAGAATCATCATCATATATATTATTTCTAAAGTACTTTTTTTTGTCGGTTGCAAATATCTCCCATACCACCGCATCAAATTTAATGAATGATATCTCATTTTAAAGCTTATATCTAACACTAATGACGAAAAATAATTAAAAATTGAAAAAATAATATTTTCATTGCTAAAAATAATATTTTATATAAAATTGTATGATAATATTGCTGTCATTATGATTATATGTTTTTGTTCAAGTGTGGTAATACAGGGTATCTTAATAGTAATGTAGTTCTACATAATATAGTATGTATTAAAATCCATTCTGGCAATACCGCTATTTACTATAATGCCGTTTATTACTAAGTCAGTTATATATAATATGCATATTAAGTTGTAAAAAGCTGTTTTGCCAATACTTTGCAGTATTTGTTAGATCAAGTGCGATAAACAGGGTCGCTTAATTGTAATGGTATTCCGCATAATAATATATAAAGTTGTAAAAGCCATTTTGGTAATGTCGTTATTGTCATGGCATTGTTTGTTTTATGAAGTGTAGTAATACGGTGTCTTTTAATATATACATATATAGTGTCATCTGATATTTAACAGTTAAAAAGGTTTTAAGAAAAATAAGAATAAAGGAACACTTTGTTTCCAATATGCTACTTGGAGAGGAAAGAATTTATTTTAGTTCAGATTGTGTTCAACAGGAAGAAATTAACAATGCTCAATTGTATCCAACAGAATTTTTAAACTCTTTAAATCCATCGGGTTTATTTATTATTATATGATTTTAAAGATAAATGCAATTATAATGTTAATCAGAAATCTTAATGCTAAACAGGGGTTAATAAATGGTACCAGTCTATCGTAACAAGCTTGGGAGAGCTCATATCAGCATAAATTATTCATACCAATAAAACTGTAATCATACCCCGAATCAACCTTACACCTTCTGATCCAAATGTGCAAAGCACTAGGTCAAATCCTTTACCAGTACCGGTCTTTTCACATGGGCAGTTTTACGTGGTTTTTTCTCGAATGCGTACGTTTAAAAATATTTTTGTTTGTATTAAGGATTCGTACGGGCAAAAAGTTAACGATGATCATGTCATTACCTCTAACATGTATGTAAATATGTATGAGATATTATGATTTGTAATATTTTTATACTTTTAATAAAATTTCTATTAATTATTTTCATGTTACGAAAATGACAAATAACGGTGCGAAATATTCGCACAGGTCATCTAGTAATATTCTTAAAACAAATGATACAATTGTTGTAATACTAATGTAAAATCTCATAAAATGTTATTTAACTCTAAATACATACATAATTGGTCATTAGAACCCACCAGTCAGGATTATTGACCTAGTTTCTCACACCACTTATGTTGTGTGTGTTAATTGTATGCAAGAGTAGCGGGACCTACAGTTTAAAGTCGACTCCGAACGTCAGATTTTATGAGAAACTTTTCATGGCTATTTTATTTACTATCAGAGTTTTTGCCAGAAATCTGCTGAGAGGAAATCGCCGGAAAATACTTTTTGTATTTTGTTTTGATGTCTGCCTGGGACTCGAACCCTGGCTTTTACGTCTAATAAGCCAACACCTTACCTACTAGACCACGGCGACCACTAACTCTAAACAAGTAAATTGAATAAAGGAAACATTTTTTATAAAAAAATACAAAGAAAAGCCTTTTTTAACTGTACCTGCTTTAAACTCGATCATTAGCACTGCAATAAATACTTTTGCGCTTACGAAAAAGTTAGTAGAACTTTTTGCTCAAAGTACTTAAAACAATACAATGATTTTCAGTGTGTGATTTTATTTATTCGTGCGCTAAAGAAATGAATCATATTGGCAAGTCTTACAACTGAGCGGTACATCGCCTTTAGTTTTGGAATAATTTTATGGTTGAGACCGAAAAATAATATTTAACGAGACGGTGTAATTGATGAAAGCCTGTTTGACTACGTATGTATGTGAATAATGTTATCGTGTGGTTTCAGCAGTTGGACGTAAGCAAAAGTTAGTCTGTGGACATTCTAAAGTTTATCCAACAATTTCGCTCTCTGGCTTTTAATTTCTGTATTTCATTTCCAGTTCTTTGAAGAACGGAACATTGAAAGATCAGCAATATAATTTATAAAAGCACATAATTTACATACATAATCCAGATGAAGCTAAGTCAATGAAAACACAAATTGCAAATGGTTAGCTTGTGAAATAAATTCGGTGTGTATAAAAACACATTGTTACAGCAAGGAATGTCTGTTGACGATGTGAAATGCTTTTATATTAAACTGTAAGTAGAAAAGTGGTATAACTTTTGATCCAAGACATGTTCAAGAAATTGCATTGCATATATAATGTGGTTCGAAATAAGTTTGACAATTAAGAATGATAATTTCGGTAAAGTATTTTGCTCATGTCTGGTATAATAATACCAAAATCTGAATTAAATCAAATTGTTATGTTGTATTGGGCAGGATGGATGATAATATGCGTACATACATGGACATACATACATGGACATAAGTCTGAAGCATGATAAATTAATTGACATTAATTTTTTTATACGTTTGTCAATTATTTTGATTCATTAAAATTTTTATAAACGCTTAGTGAACCGGTATAGTATGATGATAGATAGTCTCTTGATGACGATCAAAGTTTTTTAATTTAAATTACAACATATGTAGACCTAAACAATAGCCGATTTTTGGGGGGTAAGATCAACTACTCTGCTATTTGAAATGGCATACAGAATTGATCATTACAACCCTTAAGTTAGGATTATGACCTAGCTCCTCACACCAGTTACGTTTTGTGCTTTAATTTTATACATGAGCGGCGGGACCTACAGTTATAAAGCCGACTGCTAACGACAGACTTTTGTGAAACTTTTCATGGGAATTTTTTTTTCTCTCAGAGTTTTAGCCACAAATCTGTTGAGAGGCAGTCGCCGAAGAATATTTTCATATTTTCATTTTGATGTCTGACCTGGAATTTGAATTCGGGCCTTACTTCTAATAAGCCAACCCACGGCTTCATACTTACATATGTAAATGGTGATTACAACTCTTTACTCATTATTAGCTTCTCACATCACCCATGTTATGTTTGTTAATTTTATACATGAGAGGCGGGACTTACAGTTTAAATTCGACCTCGAAAGGCACATTTTTGTGAAACTTTTCGTGGAAATTTTTATTTGTTTTCAAAGTTTTTATCAGAGAAAGGCAATCGCAAAAAAAATATTCTTTCATATTTCGATTTATTCAATTTATATGAGCTGGGGTTTTCAAAGATGGACTACCTGCTAGACTACGGCGACTGCTATTCTACTATTTCTACACTCTTTTTATTCTGTACAATTTTTTGTAATCGGTCATAAAATAAAAATTTCAATCACTATAGTACAGGCTCATGTCTCAAATGTGTATGAAGCTGAAATGCTTTTGGGGTTACCACCCCGATACGGGATAAATGTTTGCATTAAAAGGAATTAAGGAACATCATCAACATCACCAAATAATGAAAGAAGAATTACTTCATTTTACTGAATGGTTTTGTTTTTGGTATTTAGTTTTTATTTTTGTTTGGACGATATTAATATAATGAAAGTCAGTTATTCGGACCGACTGCTATGCAATAATTTCATTTCAACTGCATTTGTATTTGTGTGTATGGGCGTAAAAGTATAAATTTTCATTCACTTCACTGAAATTTAAGACATGAGTTGCTGCTTTGACACCGCTGGTTGTGGCATAAATTTAGGGCTGTTCCATTAAAACTGTGACAGACGAAATGAAATTTATGGCCATGTGTTTCTGTCATGATGGCTAACTACACAAATTATACATACATAAATATATATATGGATGCATGTATACATAAATACATACATACGTATTTGAAGATACATTAATAAATACACTCCTATAGTATACATACATGCATATCGATATGAATACGTTCATATGTGTGATTCCTGCACCATTTACTGTTTCATATTCTTTATATTTTTTCTGCTTTTTTTTTGTTTTTTAAGGAACGAATAATTGAACGAATCATGGCTGGTTAGGAATCAGGAAAACAAATTAAAATTGCTTAAGAAATTGATTTTGAAATTAATGGATGTTTGATTTTAAATAGAACGACTCGAAATGTTTTAAATTTTTGCTACGAAATAATGCAGTAAAAACTACAACTTTTGTAAATGGGCCGGGATTCGAAGCCAAGTAAACGATTTTTGTCAAAATATACCTTAAAATCATAGAAAGAAAAGTGAACCATAAATTGAAATGTAGGCAATTTAAGAAATAAATTGGCCTTTAGTCATTTGATATTCACGAAGTGCCCGACAGAAATGGAAAGAAATTTTGATGAGATCAAAAGTTGCATGAAAATTACAAGAGGATTTCTGCACAGAGATAAAGGCTCGTGTATGCATTGGATAATTTTTAACAATTCTCTGGACAGGATTTTTATGTTGTGAATTCAAGGGAAAAGTTCTTTTTAATTATTAGTACGGTAGCATATTGCATTTTTGGAACACTGATGTTGTGTGTGTTAATTTTATAAACGAGTGGCGGGACCTACAGACTCCGAACAACAGATTTCAAGGGAGCTAGGCACACCCCTATAAAAAATCCTTTTACGTGGATCCTTCGTCCAGTATGATTTTATGTTTTGACATTTTTGGTTAAAACAATATATTTAAATCAAACGCATTTTTCGTAATTCAACCCAATATACATACATACATACGAGTATATGTATGTATGTACATTTTATATTTTGTATATTGTTTGCATACAACCCTTTTTATATTCAACAGATTTTGTTTATTGTTTGTCTTCAATGGTAATATTATTTAACGCTTTTGCTGACATCAACACAGGAATTTACTCTGACGTCAGTCAGACTTTTATTGCCTTCACACCCATTATCAACAGTCTCTCCTGTCGACTCTTTAAACTGGTCCAACCATTTGGTATTAACCAAAAAACTTGTTTTAAAACGAAAGAATGAATAGTTTTTGCTGAACACATTGTAAATTTTCTCATGGATTCATTTCAACAATCCATCAATATGTACACGAAATGTATGTATTTCAATAAAAGCCAACAGAATCATTCATGTATTGTCTACTTTTTGTCTGACAATGATGGCAAGAATAATAAACTTTAGAATAAACAGGCAGAAAGACAGGAAATTACGAAAGAAAAATGTAAAAACCAAAATATTTTGAATTCTTCGCAAACTGTTTCCGTTTACGGATTTGACACTGTAAATGCGAAGAATTTTGAAGTTACGAAGAATCGAGATCGTATCCAATTTTAGTTCTGGCCTTTCAAATTAATTACAGATCAATTCTTAATAAAATTTCCAGTGATCTTGGAGACAGTTCCGCAGTAAATGTAAATCCGACTTTAAATACAATTTAAAGACATTGATTATACGTGATTAGATTAACCGGGAATATCAATTATTCGGGATCGGTAATGAACAAAAGAATTTTTATATTTTTAATCGATTATCCAGGATTACACCAGTTCTCCAGGATCTGAAATGATTTGTTTTTATGAAGGTGATCTAATCGTTCCGAAAACATCTTTACAGGCAGCTATAAGCACATCGATTATTTTATAGAATTTTTTTTAAAATTTAGAATTTTCGAACATAACAGAACAATATGTATTGCAACTGTATCGTCTTCAAGAAAAGCTTTTGGCAGAAAAAAAAATAAGTTAAAAAAGTAAAGTTAAAGTTAATCACATGTACATACATGTTTACAAAAATAAAAAATTTATGGAAAAATACGTATAAAGTTTTACCTCAATTAACCGGGAATATTTCACCCAACGGGCATGTTACACTTTTGTGTTCACAGTGTTTTCCTTTACCCACATGAGAAACTTAGGGTCTCGGTACATTCAGAAAGATATTTTCCGACTGAAGAAATAGTTAAGGATCTAAAGAATGAAAAAACAGAAATGTAAATGTCTAAATAACATTTACTTTACGATATAGTGGAAGTTCTAGGATGAGTTGCATGATGTACTTAATCGTATATTTTTCGTGTAACTAAAGCTAAAATGTTCTCCTTAGTCTTATCTCTTATAAATGGGTTTGTCACAAACACCGATGTTCTGATCGACGATACATCGGAGATACATTGCTGATTGATGGACGATATATCGAAGTTCACATTGAAAAACTTCTAAATGGTTAATCATAAAACGCATGTTTATGTGTGGTGTTTATTTGAATTGTATAATTTGCACTTGGTCTAGTAGGTAGTGTGCTGGCTTATTAGACGTAAAGCCAGGGTTCGAGTCCCAGGCCAGACATCAAAATAAAATACAAAAGGTATTTTTCGGTGATTCGGAGACTAATAAAGCTGCCATGAAAAGTTTCTCAAAAATCTGTCGTTCGGAGTCGACTTTAAACTGTAGGTCCCGCTACTTATGTATAAAATTAACACACACAACATAAGTAGTGTGAGAAACTAGGTCAATAATCCTGACTGAAGGGTTGTAATGACCAATTATGTATGTATGTAATCTACACGAGTTGTTATTGCCGGCTTTAAATTAAAAAAAAGCTATTGACATTGTTTAATTGAATGATTTTCTACATTCACACACATACGCACACACAATTTAATAATTTTTGTTGAATAACTAAATTTTTATATATTGGATAATATTTTTGTGATACACCCAACTCTTTTTTGACGCGGTAGATACGTTCCTCAGAAACCCGTGTAAAAAACGAGGCGTTTCCGATAGTAAAATGGAAAAAAATGAAAATGAAAGGATACGTTCCAGTCATCTGAAATCCGTGTAAGATAAAATAAAAAAACTATATTCACTTCGAAGAACCGTATAAAAAATGTTGAGAACGATAAAATTTCAGAAACGTATACAAATATGTTCATGTGGCATTTTATTAAGCATTAAAACTTAAAATACATAATTTATGCAGGTGAAGAATTGGTGCAGCAAGCAAAAATCAAAAAAAATCTGTTAATCCAGAATTAAGAACAGAAAAATTAGAATAGAAAGAAGGTTAGGTTAGAGGACGTGCACTTGTCGGTCAAGACAAGCACAGTATTGTCGAAATTGACCCATTGTACATTGTTCTTAGGGGATGAAGGAAATAGAGGAAATAGGAATGTAGGTAAGGGGAGGGAGAATGGGAAACGAAGGAATTACACAGAAAGAAAAAAGAAAGGAAAAAAATAAAGAAAAAATTTTTACATAGCTACATAATTCATAATTCATCGCTACTTGATAACAAGCTCAATTGTTTGCGACGAATTGGACTAAAGTCGGTATCATCACTGGAGATATCCATCAAATTATCCAATGGTGATTTTCGTCCGGTAATAGAGTATTGAACTGTCGGACAGTGATTTTGCAACCGTACTAGATTAAAATTTTTTTTCAACCGTGTAACTTCAAATTCGTGTAAAAAGAAACCGTGTAAAAAAATAGTTGGGTGTATTTATCGCCATGTGAATTCATAAAAACTCTAAGTTTCGTTAAAAATATGTAAAAGCAAACAAGAGTATACAATTTTACAGAGAATTAGATTTTTTTGAAATCATATGCGAGTAAATTGCAGTTGCGTTAAAGTATTGTTTCTAGGGTTTTAGATGTGTTTAAATACTTTAAATACTGCATTTAATGATGGGAACAAATAAAACATCGAAAAAACACATCGAAGTATCGGTCTAATCACTGATGTTTTTAGGAACGATGTTACATGCCTAGTAACACATACAATTTTCCAGCCAGTAATTTGGTCAATTCTTAACAAGCGATTCAAACCCATTTTAAGTAAGTAAATAATACTCGATCCATTTTTTTTTTTTTTGGAAATAATCCGAATTTCGTTGCTTATAGATAATGCTGACTTTTCTACAATAGTCGAATATTCACATGATTTACGTCAAGGCCCATTGCCATTCATAATCTAATTTTGCAGAGGTTTTCTCATAAGAAATGCATCAATCAGATTTATTTTATTTGATTTACTTCATTACATGTAAGTAGTAAAATTCAATTTTGATGCGTTTTAGAGATAGATCTTTAAATAGTTCATTGATTACCAATGGTCGGTAACAGTGCTCTTCTTCAACATAAAATTAAACTTAGAATTCTATAGAACGGAAACTATTACATCACACTGTGAAGGTCTAAAGAAGTCAAATTATTCATTGTCACAAGAGATTAAAAATCTTAAAGGTATAAGAAGAACCTAGTAAATGGATATCCTTCTTAACGAAACTATAGAAGTCACCGTAGTCAAAAACTCTGAGAGGAAAAATAAAATTACCATGAAAAGTGTCTCAAAAAATATGTTATACGGAGTCGACTTTAAACTGTGGATCCCGCCACTTATGTATAAATTTAACGCGTACAACATATGTGGTGTGAGAAGCTGGATTGTAATCCTGACTGAAGTGTTTTAATGACTAATTATGAATGTACATTGGTAAGTAGATTAAAGTGTTGTTGGCGAGTTTGTGTAATCACACCTACTGTTGCTGTACTTCAGAACTTTTAGATTCAGGAAACCCAGAATATTTTTTCCTCAACAAAAGTCGAAATATACTTCCAGTCGAGATAGATAATTAAATAGATGTTTATGGAATGACCTTTTTATTAATGCTATGCATGTCGTACTTTACAAACTGTATATACAAGCATCTATGACAATTCCTATGTATCGTCCCAATACAAAGAAGTGGTCATGGAGCATAAGAGTGAGAAAACAAAAGTATGTTCGCATATTATTTATGCTACAAATTGTTCCATTGCCGTAAACAAACCAGTGTACATCCGCAATCCTATGATTAATATCTTAATATTTATCAGATATCGAAATCTCACCTTGACGCCAATTTAGCAATTAAAGTTATAGATTGCAACTCTCTGATTTACATATAAGCATTTGTTAATTAATTTATGCTTATTTATTGTATATCACTTATAAAATCCATATGGTATGGTATGATATTTTATTCTGTTTTTAGAAGCTAACTTTGTTACTCACATAGAAAGCTTCAAAGGCGCCACAGCAAAATCTTCCGAAGTATTATAGCAGCACCGTGGTATAAAAGCACGCGAACATACATTCCTTACGTTCTCAATATATTTTGAGAAGTACTAGATAACGCCCATATTCATGTTAAATCGTCAGGGTTCTAAAATTTTAAACAAGCAGCAACTGAAGATTTCTAAACATTTCTAAATATAAACAACTCAGAAAGTTAAATTGTTTCTAGTGTTGATCGAGCATAAACTACTTTTATTCGGATCAAATTTAGTACGTAATTTATTATTTCTTCAATATTTTAATTGAAGTAATTTTGATATGAAGAAAAGCGCTAACATCTTAATGAAATAAATACTTTCCACAAATACAAATTCAAAGAATTATTCAGAATTTGTACTTCCATTTGTATACGAATTGCAATAAAAAATTGCGTTAAAAAAATTTGATATGAACTCTTATTATGCTTAAATAATGCTTAATGTGCTTAAAAATTAAACAAAAAACTTTTATTTAGTCTCAAGTTTATGTGCAATTTGTGTTCAAAACGTCCGCCAACACCAGATTTCGAACAAGAATAACTTTATAGCAGCTCTGAAAAAGGAGTGGGCAAAAATAACTCTCCAAACCACTAGGAAGTGGAATCAATTCAAAAAAGGCTGAAAGCTGTAATTAAGCAAATATGAGGTCATACTAAATCTTGAAATTAAAATTATTAGTTAAGTAATCATTTAATTGTTTGTTTATAGTAAGTGGTTAAAATAAGCTGTGACGAATTGGGTTATTTGGGAAATAAATTAATACCGTAGATTTTTTCCTTAAAAAAAAACGGATTGTTAATTATGGAGATTCTTCTATTATATTCTATGCTCGCGTATTCTATTTTATTCGGTCTACGTCCTTGTCCAATATTTAATATGAAATAAGAGAAACTTTATAGTTAATCTCCTAACTTGTTTTCAATGTAAATTTTCTTTGTTTTTATTTAATTCTTGTTTTATTTCAATTATTAAAATTAGAAAACTCGCAATGCTTTTATTATCACACCCTTTAATTATGTAAAAAGGGACGCGACGCACAATGTAACAGTTTCACCATAATTTTTTAGCGCTTGCCTGAAGTTGGATAGTTAACGAAATTATTTTCTTCTTTTTATAAACCCCATCTGCATGAGTTTATTTTTTTATTCCCTTTTTTTACTCCCCTATTATAATACTTTTAAGCCCATATTGTTGTTTTAGTATTTAATGACGTTTACTTACAGTTTTACGGCCGTATTCGTTTATATTCTTTCTTTTGAATTTCACCTCGCATCCCTCTCTACTCTCACTTGTGTACATTAATGTATTGCTTTTATTTTCCAGTTCCCCATTGTGCGTCCTATATTCATTTTTGGCGTTTCTATCGAAATGGAAGAGAAAAACAGGGCGACGAAAATTTACGACCTTAATTTCGTTGTTCGGAAAATATACCACCATGTTGCCAACACTTCACTTCCATTTTGGTTATGCACACACACACTTTTAAACATGTGCATATACATACAGTACATACACGTGTTCATACATTGAGATTTATTGCGTATCCGTATGGCTAGGGGTTTAAATAAGCTTCCGGACTTAAGGTTGTTCTAACTTTGTGCCAGCAAAAATAAACCCTTAAAATTCCATTTTCATGATTTCCAATTTCAATTCCATTTAGAAAAGCAAAATCTCAAGTGTAAACATGTGGAGTAAGCGAACAAGGATTACAGTCGCGAATAAATAAAACCCAAACGAAACCCAAGAAGCCAAATTGTGAATAAACAGTGCGCAAAACTCGACGGTTGTCCAACCTCTGCCATTTTGTTTACAAATATTATTAACATGTACTTAGGAAAATACGTTAAAACGATTTTAAAATTTTTTATGAGCCTAGTTTGCTGCGCTTGCTTATGTGTATTCATTCCTCCTATAAAGGAACAGGCACAATATTTTGATTTGGTCTATGAACTCACTTCGGCGATTCTATAGTGCAAGCTAAATATTCAAAATGAGCTTTAAACACCTTATGTATTGCGAAATTTACAATTTAATTTAATTCTTCCACTTTCGGAGAACTAAGCAAGGCACAACATTGAAGAAACTTTTGTGTAATCACCTACGAGTAATGCATGGTGAATGACTAACTGATCTGATAATTTGTTTCGAATTATTTCTTACAGCAGAAATATTCATAAGATAATATTGATATTCGACAGTTCGAATACCAAAAAAGTAGTAAATTTACAAAATAACCCAAATCTGTGGTTAATGGTTGACAAACCATATGAATAAGAAACATTGGGCAGCTCTGCAGTTACGGTTAAGCGCAAGCAAATTGACAAGAAATTAAAATCACAAATGACAAATACAAGTACGTACGTAAGTGTACTTACCCAAATAACAGTAAAAATTTTTTGAGGGTTGATAGAGGGTTTTGAATTAAAAGAACAGAATCTGTACGATTTTGGTCATTTGAAGTAGTTTTTATGTACATACATTGTTTGAGAATTTTGTTAGCTTTCCATAAAGTTTACTCCTTCACATATACAGATATTATCAACGAAAAAAATCTTAATATAGAAAAAAGAATTTTTCTCAAAAAACATACAGTATTTTAAGTAACACGCACTTCAGTCTATCTATCTAACAAAGTCAAGAACAGGTTACACTTTAAGTTAAAATAGACCCATAAAATAAAGTCCAAACTTCAAAATTTTATAATTAAACCGTTTTAATGTTCAATATTAGAATCAATGCATATTAAGTCGCCGTAGTCTAATAGGTAGTGTTTTGTCCCTTTAGACACAAAGCCAGAGTTCGAACCCTAGGCCAGACATCAAAATAAATTACAAAAAGGATTTCTGCCAAAAACTCTGAGAGTAAATAACATTGCAATGGAAAAGATGCTCAAAAATCTTTCGTTCGGAGTCGACTTCGAAGTGTAGGTCCCGCCTCTTATGTATGAGAAATTAACACATACAACATACATAGTGTGAGAAACTAGGTCAATAATCCTGACTGAAGGGTTGTGTGCATACATAGCTGCCAGATTTGACGATTTGTCATTATTTCGACGATTTTGAGATTCAAAGTTATCATTTTTACGATGTGATGATTTATGCTCTTATTTTGACGATTTTTGGAAATGAATAATTTACATCATATTCTTTACTTTAGTACACTGAAAGCCACTTTAAGCTTTGTATTTGCTTTGCAATTGTTAGTATTGCAGATTTAGGTTAGTAATAATGAAGAGTGAAGTATTATATTTTCAAGTCATTTCCAATTTTTAGAAAAACCATCAATTCTATATTTTATGCCTTGTTCATCCCTTAAAAGCTCAAAAATTGCAATCTCTGCACGAAGGGAGGTCCACGTACGAGTAGTCCCACTATACAACGAATTTTGTCTGTAATGCAGTGTATCATCCACTGGCCAATCTACTACATACGAATGTGCTCGCCAGGAAGGGCGTGTGTTACGTAAGAATACATGATTGTCGGGATTAGGTCCCTTTATTTCTCTCGAGCAAAATCAAATATTATATAAGAAAATTATTTATAACTAAGCAGTCGTAACTGGTTCGACTTTAATATTGTATCTGATTAAAGGTCTACTGCACCTTTGTTAACTTTTAATGTATGAATTTATTTTTTGTGACGATTTTTTTACGATTTCCGTGAACGCCTTTGACGATTTTAACGATGTTTTTTTCTAATGTTTGACGATTTGAGGCTTTAATTATGTGGCAGCTATGTATGCATATTCAAAGATTAGTTATTGTAATAACAAAGATTTTAGAAGATTAAGAAGGTATTTATCCTCTTAATACAATAACGTCTTAAATATTTTGCAGCGATTCTAAATCGAAAATCTATTGATTTGACGGTGTTAGAAGCAGTTATTTCAATAAAAACAAATTGAATGATAAATTGACTATGCTATTAAATTAAGATAAAAAACTAATAGGGGGCTTCTAAAATAAGGTTTTGTAAATTTATATAAAAGCTTATAAAAAACATTGCTTTAGACAGATATTTTATGCCCCAGAAAAACTGAATACTTGCTTTAAGAGTAATTAAATCGGTAGTATACAATAGATGAACCTCAAGGTCAATTTATGCCAATACACATTCGGTCATACAACATCGAATATAGAAATAGTCCTTACAAAATTTTGATTGAAATGTAAGGCCTTTAGATAGTACTACGGGTACTGAATGAATTTTATCTCAAATTGTTGTTTCCCATTTAACTGATAAATATTGAAACTATTAGGAATTGTGCTTTGTAGAAACATTACAAGCTAAATATAAAAAGTATATCGCCTCTTGCAACGAAATCTATATCTGATCCTAAATAGAAATTTTATTCTCTAGTTTACATAGTCAAATACGCCAAATTTCCATTAAATTAAATTTCAGTGAAGGAGAGATTTATTTATTACCGATTTATTGAAAAAGTATGTTTAAAAATAATAAAATCTTATAGTTCACCGCAGTCTAGTAGGTAATGTGTCGGCTTATTAATCGTTAGGCCCGAATGCAAACCCCAGGTCAGACATCAAAACGATAATAAAAATATATTTTCTCGGCGACTTCCTCTCAGAAGATTTCTGTCAGAAAATCTGAGAGTAAATAAAACATAAGTGATGTAAGAAGCTAGATCGTTATTCTAACTAAAGGCTTGTAATGACCAATTATGTCTGTTTGACATCAACTAGTGTTTATTTCTGAAGGAGTATACATACATAAGCATGCATCCGAAAATATATATTCAACTTAACAGAGAAACTTCTGTAACTGGTGGAAAAACGATTCGTATCAATTTAAACTAACCCAGAGAGTATTTTTGAATGAATTATCGTTCGTAATAAAAACTGGCCCTTTTTAAAAACATCATTAGGAGAATAAATTCGATAAAATTAGACCAGAGAAATGCATTCAAAGTCTTTATTGAGAACAATCAAGATTATGCAGAGTATTTTGAAGAAACACAACGATTTATTCTATTGTGTTTCTTAGCAATGCTCCTTCATCTTATTGTATTTGTTTCAGTTTGCATGGATAAATTGCGCAGCTTGAACTCGGGCCTTCAGTCTAATAACCTAACATCCTACCTACTAGACTAAGACGACTTCTTCAAGACTAAATAAAATGGTTAAGACAAAAAAAGGATATCGTTAAGGAACTCATGAAGTTGGATTTTTCGTGTTCCATTTTTATCATTATTTTGCATTAATCGGGCATAACCGTTTATCTGCTATTGAAGACATATTTCAATCCATTGTTGTATGGCTTTTATTGTTTTAAAATTTGGAACCAGTCTGTTTTTATAGTATTTTTTATGTCTTGTTAAATATTTATCTGAAATACATGAATGAATTTGGACGACTTGAATGGTCAATAAAACTAATAACGCAAATTCATCAATGGCCAATTTATTGATAAAAAAAAAAACAAAAACCGACAAGTAATAGCAGCAGCAGCAGCAGCAGAAGCAGAAGCTGCATTAACAACAATATCAGCAAATAAAAATACTCGTACAGACCATCAATCAGGAAAGCAAGTCTAATAAGAATTATGATTAATTGGCCATTATTTTGTAGTCATAAAATGAGTTATTAAATATGGTTAATTTTATTTTTGTTGTTCTATAATTAAATTTTACTCACAGATACTGGCGCAGATTCAAATATTCCCACACCATACACACACATACATACATATGTATTCATACATTTATCCGTAAGCCAGAGGCTGAAATGAAATCTTTGTGTTGGCCAAAGAAATTATTGTCTTACAAATATCTGGTGTTCTGCAAATGTTGGCAATTTTTTCGTTTATTTATTTATTTATTTTTTTTTATTATTTTATTTTCTATTTTATTTCTATTTATTTGTGGCATGAATTCGGTTGGCAATGGCGTTGAAAATGGGAACAATCGAACAGCCTTAAAACAATAGCTGATAAGAAGTATGATAAGTATTTAGTTTATATTGTTGTTGCTATTGATATTATTAATAATGGCTATACATACATAGATATATAGACGATAAATAAATAAATATTTATGGACCGAATAGAAATACACAAAATTTTTATAACTCAAGAAAAAAAAAAATGCAACGGAAACAGAAACAGAAACAAAAGCAAACAACCAGATAAAAACCCGTACTATTATCGGCATAGGCAATAGTAAAGGAAAATAGTATAACAGAGCCATTTGTAAGTGTCCATAAAATTAGTCAGTGAATAAATATTTTCCGTTTTTGCTATTTTTCTTGAGATATTTCTTTTAATTTTTATTTTATACAATAAAATTTGCGAAAAGTAGTCATAATGACACGCTTGAAATCCAACTAATCGGGATTTATTCGGTAATGATTTCGTTTTTACCGTTATTTGGCACTTGCATTCATTTTATTCTCAAAAAAATATAAAAAAGAAAACTTGAACAAACGAACACAAAAAAAGTCTCGAAATTACAAAAATAACTCCGTTAAAAAAGCAACAAAAATCGACTAAAACGAATCCACTGCAGAGAAATGGAAAATATTTGAAAATAAAAGAATCGATTTTAAGTGTAAAAGAGATTTTTGGCAATAAAAAACAGAAAATATATTTCTTGAAATGGCTTTTAAAACGCATACTCTTGGAGTTTCTTTTCAAACAGGACTGGGAGTATGTAATTTAAATAAGAAACAAATAATGCTACAGAATAATTCTATGTTCTGCCACGCCTTCCAAGTTGAAATGCACTTGACGCAAATGACATTAATGGGATTAAGTAGTAGTATTCGGTAAGGAAGAAATATAAAGTGTCTCAAGTTAATGAAACAATTTTATTCTATGCCAAAGTTAAACTGCTGCGGTACATGAAAATCGCAGCCAGCATAATTTTGAAAATGTCTACTTATATGAACTTACGGTTGAATTATGAAAACAACATTAAAATACATTGAAACGAAAACATAAATGTCTGAATCAATGTCTGTTAATTTATGGTCGTGTTTGTCGCACCATAGATGAGATACGTTAAATGTATGTGAAATTGAAATACATTCAAACTTACCTTTAAAAATCTTACGAAGATCTTACCTGGTTTGAATAGTTGAAAACTATATTCAAACATTGTTGACAGAATATTTTAAATTTATTTTACACAATGTTTATTTAATTTCGTAGCAATTTAAAACAAATAATTTTGAAAGGTATTAGACAACAAACTCTACAATTCTGAATGACAGCTGGCAGCCGTAATACCTCATCTGCGCATAAGCAGAGAAAATTTATTTTTGTTGTTTTCTCAATCAATAATATGATTTCGATAACATTATATAAGCGCCAAAATTTCGATTTATATTTACTGTTTCTGCACATTGATAATTACGTACATATGTACATGTTTAAAAAACAAACGCTCCCAACTCTGTCATGGACGGTTCAATTTGAGGCAGCAACCGTTTTCGACAAGAAAAACCAACAACAAAATGGTTACCACCGTGGTTATATTCGTTTTTTAAGTAGAGCCACCATCCTTCATATAGTGAATGTATTGGAGTACATTATATAACTTAATACAACGCAATGTTGCCATACAGATTTTACAATCTTATTCAAATTGTACAAGTAAATTTTCGAAATGAACTTTCCAATAAGAAATAAAATAAAAATGTATGGGATATTTTAACTTTCGAAAATAAGTCTTCTTACAGAAACAAATGCTTAGGATTTTGTGTCACCCACCACAAATATGTATGTAGACCTCAAACCTTAGTGCTGTCGATATTGAGCAGGCCGTACGTTTAATCTACTCGCATGTGAATATGATCACCGTATTTGAAGCAAAAAGAAAACACTGACAATAGCGTAGAAGACGCTTTTAAAGAACGTTTAAAACGGTTCATAAGGTTTTAAGCCACCTTTAATAATCTTCACCGATGGTAGGGTTAGAAATGATGCTGAGGGAGATAATGTCTTAGATGTGTCATTAGTATATTCGCCAAAGAAAGCCTTTGAAATATATAAAATCAACTTTATAACTATGACGATAGAGAGAATATTATTCTTTTTTAATTTTTATTGGTATTTTGCAACTTCAATGTCACCCCTAAAGGGTGTTGTAGTTAAAATGATGCTAACAATAATACAATTCTATTGGTTTATTACAAACAATGTCAATATTTTCTGTCTAAAATAACGTCAATTTTTAAGAAGCTTTCAAAGGTTTGTTGCAGGTGACAGCAGCCGATATGTCATAGTATTACTACAAGTCTATAAAACTGCTATTTGCGGCCTAACAAATTTATTAACAAAATATGTTTTCGTAATGTTAGAAAATTTGTGTCCTCGTGAGAATAGATATCAAAGTATTATCTAAATATGTAGTTGAATATAAAGCATCTTGACATACATTTGACTAATGGTTTGAAAATTTTACATGAAGGAAAAATTAGCTAAAAGCAAGCTTTTAAATATTTTTTTTAATTGTAATTGTAATAATTGTAGTGGAATATTATATAAATCGATATACAATTATGCAATTCTGTCTCAGCTTTACACATGGGTAGAAATTAAAGAATTCCAAAATCACAACTAAACCTATGATTGTGTGTGCTGGCTTATTAGACGTAAAGCCAGGGTTCGAGTCCCAGGCCAAACATCAAAATAAAATATAAAAAGTATTTTTTTTTTGCCCATTTCTTTTCAGCAGATTTCTGGCAAAAACTCTGAGAGTAAATAAAATTGCCATGAAATGTTGTTCAAAAAATCTGTCATTCGGAGTCGACTTTAAACTGTAGGTCCCGCCACTTATGTATAAAATTAACACACACAACATAAGTAATCCTGACTGAAGGGTTGTAATGACGAATTATGTATGGATAGAGTATGACAGTATACAGATTTATTGCAGATTTATTTATTTGTTATTTTTCAATAAAAATTTATAAATGGAAGATATATTAAATATACATACATATGTACATACATACATCGAATCCTCTGAAACTGTTTTATTTGACGAAAACGGTTTCTTTACATGTATTTTCACATACAATTATTGATTACCCAAATATATTTGAACCAATTTTAAAAATTCTAATGTTTTTTGGAAAGAGGCGAGATTAGACTTTTTGACATTTTGTTGAAACTTATTTGTTATGAGTTTTAATGGGGTAAACTTGGAAAAATTATTTTTTTTTTCATTATTTTTTTTTCATTATTTCAAGTTTGAAATATACTGAATAAGTGGCGACTTTCTGATATTACATAATATTGTGATAAAATTAGACAAAAATTACCTCAGTTATTATTTAAAAAAGAATCTTTAGAAATGTGACTTCTACCAAATTATAGAAATCGTAAAGGATTCACATTGCACTTAATGTCAAATGTGGTGACTGATATTCAAAGTTGTAAAGTACAGAATGATGTTCTATTATTCAATTATGGATTATAAAACTGATGCCACTTATGAGGTTACTGACGATAATAATAGATACGAAAATCATTACTGTTGCCTACAGATATGAGAGTTGACGGATATTCTTTCTCAAATAAAAATCTGGCAGCGCTGAAGTGAATAACAAAACAACAAACGAGAACGTTATCGAACATAAGGCCCCCCATGCATGTGCGTCAGTTTTTAAATCAATAAAATACATGCAGCAACAAAAAACGCAAGAGAGAAAAAGAAAGAGCGTGAATGAAAAGAGAGCAGAAATAGAGAAATATGGAGAAGAAAAATAACAAAAAATATGGCTGTTCATATTAATGGTCGTTCGTTGTACTACCCCATTCACTCACACATTTATACACACTCGCAAATATTCACACAAACATTTCCTTACATTTGAACACTTTATTCTGATCGGGCATTTGCTTAATAAGAAAATCATACGAAAATAGAACTGAAAAGAGAAAATGAATACTGGGAAAAAAAAGCAAAGCATATAAAAATTGAATTGTGTGTATACGTGTGTATACGAGCGTAAATGTGTGAGTGTGTGACTGAAATTGTTGTTGCTGTGTTTTAATTTCTTTCCAACCTCAATGTGTATTTACAACAAATTTTTATGGCATTTGGTCGTAAACTTCATGTTGGTATAGAGTGCGACGACGGTGCGCTCCTCCGTGTGAATTTTAACACAATAAATAATCCAATACAATACAATACAATACAAACAACAAAAAACAAATCGAATATATCGGTACAATAACAATAACACAAAATATTACTCGAAACTAAACAGATACCAGCCAATAATAAAACAAAAATAAATTGCTAAAGTTAAAGTTAAACTAAATTGTTAAAGTTAAACAATACAAGAGAATCCTAATCGTCCTAATATCGCTTCCAATCATCCAACATAACAAACAAACAACTAAACAACCAACCAACACTCCCATCAGTTTCAATCGGACAAAAGCTCCAGATATACGCAAACCAAAAAAACAAAAAAAAAATTATTTAATATGCAAAAAAATTATCATGAATAAATAAACAAAAAATAATTATAATTATAATTGTAACCTAATAACAACATCGAGATCGTTTCCATTCGAATTGTTTTATTTTTCCATTTTGTTCTTGTGATAGGAGGATATTCGTGAAAGTCTCTTAAATAATGGGAAAATTGTGTTTTAATTTATTTAAACGCATTAAAAATGATGTGAACGTAAATAATATTCCTTATATGGAATTAAATAATAAAATTCATTAAATTAAAAAGTTTTATAATTTTATAAAATATTTTTTGTGATGAAAAAAATTTCAACAAAAAAAAAATTGATAGCTTAACACAAACTTAACGTCGGAAAAAAAATTAATTGTAGTATTCGTTTATTCTTTTATTTTCTTTTGTGTACAAAATTTTTAAATACTGAGTGCAATAAACTAAAAAATTGGGAATAACAACTTGAAGTTTGGCATGAAACGTAAGTAAAATATAAAAAAGTTTCTAAAAATTAAATTTAATTTATTAAAAACAAGAGATTGATGTGAACCTAAAAGTTAACTAAAGTCCGCTTTAAATCGATTATAACTATTTAGAATTGCATTAAATTCTTAAAAGAAGAATCAGTTTTTCTATTAAATTCTGCTCTACGCTGAAAATAACAGCGACATTGACAGATATTGGAACAATCGCCAATGTTTGTTAATGTTTAATGTTTTCGTACTTTTACATATCGCTCATTTATTACAACAATGTAAGTAAAACTGCTCTTTTAGACCTTCTGTATATGTTGAAAAAAACAATCGGTTTTATTTCCCAAGCTGAACCGAAGTTATAGCAAAAAGTGTTTGCGGCAATTAGATCATAGGACTTATCTCTTGAAAACTTAAATCGCATTTTCGTAAGTTCAAGTTTTTTTTTTTGAGATATGACTATGTTGCAATAAAGGAGCGATATGTAAATTCTCTCATATTGTATGACTTTTTTAGTACAACGAAATGCTCAAAATTACGTTCCGGCCTTTAGTTTTAGTTTTACACAGGAGTTGTTATTTTATTTTTTTTTTTCGAACATTACTTTGGAAAATATTGTAAAGAACTTCTTTAATAAGTAGATATTTCGATCGATATAGCATTACATTAATTTTTCTTTCATTTCTATTAAAACTAGCAATAATAAACTTGAGAATTTTTAAAGCTTGCTATCACAAACCTTTAGGATTTATTAGTTTTGTTAATTAAATCACAATTTAAAAAGAAAACCCTCTTTAAGTTAGAAAGAAGCCAAATTTTTGTAATGCTCCCACAAGTGAATCAATAAAAATAAATATTGTTATGGAAATTTTTGAAATCTTAGGTCCGTTGCTTTATTTGTACCACTTGTAAACCTTTATTGTTCAATATTTTATAAATATTTAAATGAATATTGCACTTGGTGTTGTTTCAAATTCTTTGGATATCATTTAAAATTAAAGTCCATATTTTATACTATAAGCGTAAGAAGTCTATAGTCCCTGTAGAGCATTAAAATACAAATTTTTTTATTATGATTTTATTCCACCACTTCTTAATAATTTTTTTTTTATTATTGATCAATTTCAAGGACATCTTTTACTACCGAAGAGTTAAAACGGAATGATTATTGCCATCTGAAACTATTACGACTAAGTTTGTTTTCCGTTTAACGAGATGTTAATTTTTCAAGGTTAACTGATCTATGGCTAGCTGCATACTCACGTAATGCCAACGATCTATAACGGTATTCAAATAAAACTAAACAGAATTAAATGTCCAACAGTATCCTGTTTGCAGCATTATATTCAGGTAGATATGTAGTATATTGTATTCGTACTATCCATTACAATGCTAATCGGCCATTAGTTATGAACAGTTTTTAAGCCTTTAGTCCCTATTAGAATTAAAATTACGGTATTCATGAAATGATTTATTGAATTAGAAAAAAAAATGTAATTTGTACATTGTCCTGTTTGTTTTGCATTCTTTTTGTTTAGCTTTCAATCGTTTTTAATTCAGTTTCTTAAGAGACTACCGATATTAAAGTAAACAGACATCAATTTAAATTTATCGCCATTCAAATCTCGACGCAGTAAAGTAATGTTACAATAAATTATTAAAAGTAGTAAAAGAAGTATAATTATTTCCAATATTATAGTGCATTAATTACAAAGTAACAGAACAAACTTCCAAGCGTCATAAATAAAAAATTTATCTTAATTGCCGTATAAGAAATTATAATCACATAGACCGTTGTGATTTTAATAAAGTGCCACACTTTTTATGGATGATGATGATGGTCGAGCTACTAACCGCCTTATGCATGAATGTTTCTTACATTGGAAGCAAATTTCAATTACTCTATTAATTTGAGCATTAATAGCAATAAGGAGTTGAAAATTTTCATCCACTAATTATTTATTGAATCTTTATACATACATATTAAAATTAAAATAAATTAAAATGAAAAGTAATAAAATCTTAAATATTAGTCAACTACCAAATTTAAATGCGGCTTTCGTCGTTGCTTATATTTAAAAATGTCATGTATCTTGTGTGGGATTAAGAGCTGCGGCAATGCTGCCAGGTGTGTAAAGCATCAAATCGTCAACTATTAAAAAACCAGTCAAACTCGTTAAAGTGGTTATTGAAATCGTAAAAAACTCGTCAGTGAAAATAAATAAATAAAGGTTTTTCTGTAAATTTACTTTTGTTGTAGTAAAGCACAAAAAGCTAATTCACTGCAAATAATTTAATTTTAATAACACGGTACGACAGTGAAAGTACACCCGAGTAACTATATAATCTAAGTTATTTAATAGGTTGAGTAGGACTCAAAAATGTTTCTTTTTTTATTTTTCTCGAACCGTTCAAACTTGTTCTATTGGACAAAAACTGTTTTTTTTTTATCTTTTCACACAAAATTATTGAGAATCCAAATATGTTTAAAGCTAAGTATTTTAAAATTTCAAAGTTTTTTAGAAAGGGGAGAGATTAACCTTTAAAACGGTATATATTAACATTTTGTTGAAACTTATGTGTTCCAAGTTTTGCCATTATTAATTGCAAAATTTAATTAAAAAATATGAAATAAAAGGCGATATTCTGAAATGGCGTTATATTTTGAAGAGATTGTGAAGAGGTTGACAAAAATTTAACAAAAATTATCTTAGTTACTATTTAAAGACGATAATAGCTTAGTCATATTTTTTATATAGCGTGCTGTCTCATCAAATGAACTTTAAGTTAAAAATTTTAAAATTTTTTTAAGGATCTTATTTGAAAAAAAATTCCTTTTTGCGTTGAAGCAACCACCGAAAGTTAATTTATTAATAATTTTGTATGAAAAGATCGAAAAAACCGTTTTTGTCAAATAAAACAAGTTTGGAGGGTTCAAGAAATATAAAAACTTTATTTTTGAATTCTACTGAATTAACTAACTGAATAACTTAAACCAGGTAGTTATTCGGGTGTATTTAATTTTTATATTTGTCCCATAGAGTAATGATTTAAAAAATTAATTATAAGGGACAAATTTTACAAGTCCCTCTAACGCTTTAATTATAAAAACATGCTTAAAATATTAGTATTTGTATAGAAAATATTAGTATGTTTACTATTGTTACATAGTTTACAAATATATATTAGTTTTAAACATTATAATTAATTCTGGTACAACACTAAAGTTAAATCCGTTACAATTGCTGAGGCTTACATTGTTAAGACTTTTGTATACAAATATTGCTTCTAAAGATAATTTTCAAAGAAATTTCTTTTTGAGATTCCTCAAATTAAATACAATTTTTAAATTCAGAATTAAATTGTAAAGGAATAAAGTAAAGTGTAAAGTTTCCTTTATGGTTTAACTAAATCTTTCAGATTTCTTAATAGATATTCAATTTATCCTAAAGATATGGAGATATTCACTATTTATGGACCATTTATAACAGCGACTGTCGTGTTCATAAAGCTACTGAATCTTTTCAAATGCAATGGGAATTGAATTGAATTTCAACTTCCCCTTCAAGTATGCATGTGTGTGTGTATATGTATATATATATATATATATGGATGTGTGTAAGTGTCAAGTAATAATTTTTTGAAGAAGTGTTTATAGAGTGAAACCAAAATTGAGAGATAAAACGAAAGGAATAGTTTATGAGAACATTGCTGGTGGATCTTTAAAACTTTATGACCATTTTATGTAAAGGATACTCTATTACTTTTGAAACCGACACGCACACACTATTACTGGCACATTCTTAACGCCACACCTGTAGTATTTGTATTATATTCAAAAAATTTATGAGTCGCACTAAACTCATTATCATCACATGATGATGTGCTGTTAATAAAAAGAACTATGATTGGTTAAATCATCTTTTGCTTTTGTATCGAATTGTTTTCAGGTTTCTGGTTAAAATGCCGCCAGATTAAAAATTACAAATTTTTATAGCAATTTATTAAATGCCATTAAAAAATTACCACTAAGATAACTAATAGAAAAAAAGTATAAAAAAAAAAAATAATATTCAAAAAGTTTTGGATAAATCAATCTTAAGAAATGGGATTTGATTTAAATTCACAATAGAACGCTTAACAAATGTCAAAATAAAAATAAAATAGTAGGGGACTATGAGCACAAAATGTCTTTAATAGCAACGACGATGGGCGAAAAATATTTATTAATTAATAAAGAAAAATTTTTTAATTTTTCTAATAGCATCGCAATATTAATAGGAAATTTCAAATAAGGGTAATACTTTGTTGAATATTTTCGAAACAGTGATGCAATGGGTGCAATACAGTTTTTTCTATTCGTATGTCCTTCTTAAAACGTTCCCTGCCAAGCTGTTTATGAGAAGGTGTCATTTCTAGGCCACATGTACCATTTTCGGTATACGATACCTACTTTTATAAATCCATATAAATACATGTAATCTTTTTATTTTTGAGAAAATGTATGTTATTTTCAAAATTATTACTATTCAAACGGCAAAATGCAGAAAATAACAATAAAAAATTAAATTTATTTCACATAGAATATAAATGAATATGAATATGAACATTATGAATGTACAAAAGAGAATATATATTTTACTCAAGTTTAATTACACTAATATAATTTTTCATACTTTCTGCATACCATGGAACGGCTGCATCCTTTTTACTGGTCTACCGTTACATTTTTGTAACTCATGGTGTAATTCTAGAAGGTAGGACATGGTCAACTTCTTCATTATTTTTATTACATAAATATGAAATCAGTAACTCTCTATACTTTAAAGGGTGAAATCGAATTATTGTTTCTTGTATTATATAAAATCCATGCATTTACAACTGTCGTATTCAATAAAAGTTCAAAAGAGGTCCGATAGCGTTTACGTTACATAAAACAGTCCTACCAATAATTAAATTTTCGATATAAACATTTTGAATTAAAAAATTCAGCTTGGCGTAGAAATGAGATTTAGTGTGCACCGAAATCGGTACACGTGGCAGGGAACGTGTTAAGAAGAAGCTAAATTGATATTTTAAATTCATTAGGTGCTATTGCAGTTAAATTTAATAATAATTTATTGATTTTACATTTAAATATTTTATATTAAATCTACTTTTCGATCATGTTTTGAGGACGGTAGGTATATTCTTAGAGTTATTGTAAGAGCTCATCTTCTTATCTGTTTTCTCTTTATTGTCTCATTTATTATTTTTAACGTTTTGAGTACTTAAAGAGTAATCACATCAATGGTCTTCTAGTGTCAAAGGACAAAAAAAAAAAACAATTTTTATATTAAATTATGTATGCATACTTAAATATAAAAAATCGTATAACATTGTACATCTATGTTTATGTAACAACATTTTACATTAATTAATTTCATTTACTTCTTTTCGTTTCATTGTTTTGTTCGGCTTTATAGCCCAAGTTTACCCAGTTAAAATGGTGGTCAACTAAGGCGAGTTTTGCAAGACAATGAAATCAAAAATCAATTTTGGAAATTGAATCTTTGTTCGGTTTTGTAGTCAAGCACCGCGTCACGTCATTTTAAAACTTATAATTTACTATTTTCTCTATCTGCCATCGTGCTAAATATATGTACGCAATTAAACATGATTAGACTTCGAGTAACAAATTTCCATTTTAATTTTATTGAAATTTATTTTTAAAATTTTTAACATTTTATTATTATGGCAGAAATCGGCTGCCATATCTCCGAACTACTATGTTTAATAAATAACAGTTTATATGTAGGAATGCCCAATCGGGAGATATAAGAGAACAAAGAAAGACCGGAGAGTCTAATTCGTGATCCACACCTCAATTTATGCATCAGTAGGCAAAAAATACAATACATTACGTTAGATTTGACCAATTCATATTGGACTCATTACATAAGAAAAATACTTTCTAAATCCAGTGAATGATATTGTTACGTAAATGGAAATGATGTTATTAAAATGATAAACAATAGTTCCAAAAATAAAACAATGACCTTGTTTACATGATCAAAGAATAAACCAAAATTAGCAACAAGATCAGTATAAAGAAGGGTATAAGCAAGTATGCAAGTATGCAAGCAACAATAAAACTTCAAAGAAAAATGTGAACAAAATACTAAAACAACAATAACGTAAACAACTTGTTTAGATTTATAAAGAGTTCGCGATGGCAAAGACATTTTCCTTCAAGAGCATTCATCAGCCATCAGGCAACGACGATGCAAAAAGAATTCGGTCAGTATTGTGTGAAGACACATTGCGTGTGAGGAGAATAATTTTGGTTTGAAGATCTCTGTTATTGTGTACGCGGAAGAAGTGCAAATCGTTATAACAATTAAAACAAATTGTTGTTTTTTAAGCCAAGTCGTTAAAGATGGTACACGGAATTGTTCGAACAATAAAGAATTGATTTAAAACCAAACACAAATTTATTTTTATTTTATTTATTTTCTTAAATTTTTAAGAGGGTAAAAATGTAACAATATGTGGAAATTTGACTCCTTAATATATCTATGGATAGGATAAGATTAGTTATGTTTCTGAAAAGAGACAAGGCATGCCTGTACAATTTTCTTCTATGAATCTTATGACTGCAAACATATTCAGAAATGTATAATTTTACAAATGTTCAATTATTGATTTTTTTTTCTTTTCATACATCCTGAATAAACTTAAATTTTTGTGTTCTTTTTTTTTTTTTTGTAATTTACAATTTCAGTTTACTTATTGTTACTTTTTCTACAATCAGTATAAAGTATAAATACGTTTTTGTTATCTTATTTTATGTTATTAATCTAATGGTGTTAATTGTTGATTAATAGAGAAGAAATATTGTATTTAGAAAAAGTATAAATAGTATGCGATTTAAATTAAAAAAATTAAATAAAATAAATTAAAATATATCATAAAATATATATGTATTATACAAGTTTAGAGTTTTTCCTTAAAAGGTATTGCGTACAGATAGTAGCCTAATTTAGTAAACATAAACATACAATTTATTTATTTATTAATTTACCGTGTAAGGGGTAAAAGATTGGAATAAACTTTTGACCTTCCAGAAACTCCCAAAAATAACCCTTAGTTGAACTTCATTTCTGAAGTTAAAAAGATGTTAATGTTAGGGGCTTCTTATTGTTTCATAATTTGAAGATCTATTTCGATCTTAAAATTTCTGGTTCATATTATTCATTTTAATAATAATCGACGACGATTGAAGAATGCGATGTTTAAATGTCAACTTTTTGTCAATGACAATGCTTAGATACTTAATTGTTTCCAGAATAGCGATTTCCTCTCTATTATTATAAGCGAAATGATAGGATTTTTTTTTCGCGATTTATTGAAAGGGAAAATTATGGCCTGAGATTTTGTTTGGTTGATTATAATTTTGAATTCGATGAAATATTTTTGGGCGTAAAAGAGAGCATTTTTCATTCGTTTAACAACGGCATTAGAAACTTTTCCTGTAGCTATAATTGCAGTATCGTCTGCGTACAGTGTTGTTGCCTGATCTTTTTGTGTTCTTAAATCTGAAATGTATATAGAATATAATGCGGGTGACATAACGGAGACTTAGGGTACGCCTGCTAATATATTGCGTACATTTGTGTGTTCACTATTAATAAATACCACAAATTGCCTTTCACTTAAAGAACTCTGAAAATTTGTTTCCAGATTAATTGGGTAGCCAAACACGTTAAGTTTATACACAAGTCCATCAAGCCAAATAGAGTCAAAGACTTTTTCAATGTGTAGACAAATAATTCAGTTTGTTAGTTGTTGTTTGTTTCTATTTATCAAATTCAAAATTCATCTACAATGCATCAACATTGTAGAGTGATCCTTCTTTTTATACGACGATGTTGCATTCTGTAAATTCCTTTAGTCTTATCAATATGATTTTCTCGAACACATTGTCAAGGCAATTTAATATACTAATTAGGCGATAACTGTTTGATATTTACTTGCTGTCCTTTCCTGATTTGGATGCGATTAATAGCATGTAAGAAGATAGATAATAGCTGCTGGTTTCATTTGTATGCAAAATTGAATATTATTTGGTTCGCATTAATATCCAATCAACTGCCATGGTAATACGATGTGAAAAAGCAGTTTTTAATTCAGTCTGGTACAGAGATTTAAATTTTATGCTACTTACTTATTAACATCTCGATATTTCCTTTTTTCATTCTCGTTTTATTTGAAAATTATTTTATTTATGTTATTAATAAGTTAGCGGCATTTTAAGTATGTATTTATCCTGTAAGTTAATGAAAATACTTTACGAAAATATTTTTTATTTACTAAGTTTTCTTGGATTATTCACTTAGAAACATAAGCTGTTTATATACAATATCTGATTTCTTTTTTATGTATTCGTCAATCATCTTTTTTGTATAGAGGAAAATAGCATTTTTCCACATGATCTTTCTAAATTGATGGTGCTTTGTGGATTTCTAAACAGCTTTAGGTTAGGTTAGAGGACGTGTACTTGTCAATTCTAACAAGTACAGTACCCGGTGGTCGAATTGACCCATTGTACAACGTCCTAGTTTCACACACCACTTATGTTGTGTTAATTCCTCATACATAAGTGGCGGGACATACAGCTTAAAGTCGACTCCGAACGACAGATTTTTTGAGAAGGATTTTAACATTTTTTTTTTGCAGATTTTTCAACTAAAATATGATTTGAGGATTTTTTTCCTAAATTATTATTTTTAATTTATAAAAATTATGATTTTTATATTTGAAGTGAGTACAATTTTCGTTGTAATTGTGCTACATATTGAAGTTAAGTCTTGTATCAGCTTATTTTTGGTTGCTTTTATTTACTTTACAATTATTGCCCTGTAACAAACACATGTGCATGTGCGTGTATGTACTTCGTGGGAAGTACAAATTAAAAATATGAAACCCTGTTTAGGTAGTAGAGGTCACAGAATAAATTTTAAATAAAATTTTCAATAAAATATGATTTTTTTATCTGCATATGATGATTTTCTTCTCAAAGCTTCTGGCAACGCTATTCGCCAGAAATAAAAAGTTTAAAAAAGTTACTGGCAAAAAAGAGCAAAAGAGCAAAAAAGAAATGCATGTTCTGCCTCTATGAAGAGTACAATATTTTTGTTACACTGTTCACACAACTCTCTTTTATACTGTTGTACAATGGTTTACGAGTGCAGTTGTTTTTTTGTACACTATTTTTGAATCACACTTATTTATATTAACAGCTACTATCAATATTCGGTCTTAAGAAAAATTCAATAGTGTGCAATTTTATATGTCTTGTGCACACCTCTAGTTAACACACAGAGATATTATACTATTTGAACAATTTTGTTGGTCGCAAAATTCGACCTTCGATAATTTATTCAGTTTATTTACTTTACTCTAGCATTATTAAAAATAACGTCGATGAAATCAGTCTTATTTACTCCGAAAGGTGTTTAGATGAGCCCCTGTTCAAATCCAATCTTCTGTAGTTAATCTGTATAGGAAACCTTCGACACCGCCGATTAAATAACATTAAGAACAAGCATAATAGGAAGGTCAGTTAGCTGACACATTTGGTGCTAAACAATCAAGATTCATCAAAAATTCTTAAAATTTTTGAACTAAAAGTTCATTTGATTTAACGGCATACATAAAAAATATAACACGAATGTTATACTATTTATATAATAACTACAGTAATTTTTATCCAATTTTATCAAATGAGAACAGGCGTTTAGAAATATTATCACTTACCCTATATATTTTTTTTTTTTTATTAAAGTTTGCCACTGTGAATGGACAAACTTGAAAAATCATGAAAAAATCGAATTTTCCAATTTCACCTCATCAAATCTTATAGTATATTAAGCCAAATATGGATATATTTATAGTGTTTTAATGTTCCATCTCTCCTCTTTCTACCAAGATTTAAATGTTGCAAATCGGATCAGAAATGTTTGCGTAATCTAGAAATTTGCGTGTAAAGTCAGAAAAAACAGTTTTTGTCAAATAAAACAAGCTTGGAGGGTTTGAAAAGTATAAAAAAGGTATTTTTGAGTTTTACTCAACTAACTGAACATCCGTAGTTACTCGGGTGTATTTTCAGTATCGCACAGTGTAATTAGTTTTATTGATAGGGATGTCTGAATCAGCAAATATTTCATATATTTTGTAAATGCACATAAAAACTAATGAACATTATTATTAAATACATATTTTCGTAACCCTGGATAGATTGCTATAGAAACTCATAATCATATCACTTTGCGTCATTTCAATTAGCGTTGTGTTTTTTTTTTTTTTGACATAACCACGACTCAAAGTAAGGCATGGTATTAAACATTCATTTGAGGCATAAAAATCTCATCTGATTTATGTTCGAAATTATTTTGGTTTTTTAAGTTTAAAGCCTTTTTCTTATAAGGTTCATTCGCCTGAAATGAAAAATTTTTGTTTTCAAATTTCACTTCGACAATAGTTTTCAGACATTGAAAGGTTCTTTTAGTTCACAAACGATTTATTAAATGATACTTTTTAGACAAAACTTTAAATTTTGAAAAATCGTAAATGTTTAATCTAAAATCGTCTTATCATTTCGTCATTTTGATGCGTAAAAATAGTCAATATGTATAGAATTGGCTATTTCTCTGGCACAGGTTCTGCAGCATATACTCATATACTGAGAGTTCATCTCATACTTCCATACAATTATTCTACTGGCATTCAACTAGGAATGTATTTATCTTTTAATAAAAAATAAATACGGCTGGATAGAGGTGCGATATGCTGCGAACGAACGACAAGTTTTACTGTCCTCATGTTATATAAGAGTACCACTATTGAAAACTTCAGGATGCAGATCGTTGTAAACATAGTTAATTCCCTGATCAGCACTCTCATAATAGGTTCCAATTTTCATTGTCACTGTCATAGAATCTGGTACAATTGGTCAATTTCGACCTCCGGCTCCTGTACTTGTCTTAACTGACAAGTACACGTCCTCTAACCATCATAGAATCTATATATTGGACTATTGCTATTCTGAATATGTATTCTTTAAGTCCTTTAAGTGCCTTAATAAAAGACCGATTACCCAGGCATATCACCCCTAATAAAAAAACTGTGATAATCAACAAGAGGCCCCAAAAGCTTGGTCTTAATAACATTAATGTGCAGGTGTTTTTCAGAAAAAGTTAAGCATCTAATAAAATGTCTGCATTACGATGACAACTGGGAATCAATCGATTACATGATGCTGTTATCCTAGTTTCGGTCATGATTTATTTTGCATATTTTTACTTTACTTCAGCCACTTTTTATTGCGCGTCATCATTCGCTTCAGAAATAGTTCGATTTCGTTCTGTCTTGGCAGTAAATTTAATTTATGTAGTACACAAACCGTTGACCGAAATGCATTTTTAACATTAAAATTATCAAATAGAAAATGATTTCGCCTTCGACGAAATATAATATCTTGTTTTTGGTGGATTAGGTCCACTTGGACCAGCGTTCAGATCCATTGTCATAACACAATTAATATTTAACCCGAGGATCGAATGATCGCTGGAAGAGAGCAATCTAATTCCAGAATAAATCCTGGTATTACAATAATCTATATATTAGACAGCTCAGTTATGGATGTTTGCCTTCGGCTTTTTATGGCAAGAGCATCCACTTACACATGAAGTGAAAGATAGCCTCTTGCTTCTCTTCTAACCCACTGCTTCAAGAACGCTAAGTCTTTCGGTATGCCATACAAAAGGACAGAAGGATAAAGTGTTAATCAGATTGAGCCAGACGAGCGGACAATACTCAATTTAACTGAGGTAATCAGAATTTGCATGGTCCATGCCTGCTTTAGCACGTTAATCTGGACTGCACCATATACCACCGCTATATCTACAATATGTGTTTTGGTACCCACAAGAAAGTTACCTTTGAATGATCCTATATTATGTTGGGAAATCTTTGATTTTCATGGACGAGGCCAAACTTCGACGATATATGCGTTAGGCACTATTTCAGACTTCTGAAAAAGGAATGGAGTCCCAGGCCAGGCATCAGAATAAAATTCAAAAAGTATTTCTTCGGTGATTTCAGATTTGCGGATTTTTGGCAAAAACTCTGAGAGTAAAAATAAAATTATCACGAAAAGTTTCTCAAAAATCTGTCGTTCGGAGTCGACTTTAAACTGTAGGTCCCGCCACTTATGTATAAAATTTACACACACAACATAAGTAGTGTGAGAAACTAGGTCAATAATCCTGACTGAAGGGTTGTAATGACCAAGTATGTATGTATGCATGCATAAAAGAGATCTTCAAACCACAATTATTCTCTTCACACGCAACGTGTCTTCATACAGGATGAATTCTTTCTAAATTCTCGTTACCTGCTGTCTTGTCTTTTATATCGCAAGGTAAGCAGTCTGATGAATGCACTTGAAGGAGAATGTCTTCGCCTTCGCGAAATCTCTATAGATGTAAATAAGATGTTTATTGTTATTCGTGTATTTTGTTTACATTTGTATATGCAGTGTTGTTGTTGCCGGCTTACTTGCTTATCCGCTTTTTTATACTGATGTTGTTGCAATATTTTTGTTTATGCGTTCTTTATGTAAACAAGCCCATTGGTTTGTTTTTGGAGCTTTTGTTTATTATTTTAATAACACCATTCCCATTTTTGTAAGAGTATCAAAGAAAGCAGGAGTGGAGCCAAGTCATCCGCAAAATCATAGAGCTTAAAACCAGATCGTTGCAGTTTTTTGAAAAGGCTTTATGCAACGATATTCCATAGCAAGGGTGAGAGAACTCCACCTGTAGGTTTGAATCTATTCACTTCTTGAAAAAAACATCTTCCACGTGAATTAAAACTAAAAGTGAGTAATTATGGCATCCTAGAAAAAAGTCGTCTCATTAGAGATAGTCCAGGTATCATTATTCATGATAATAATGGCCTCATTACAACAGAAACGTTATCAGTTTATCAATTCGCAATATGTTGCATGTAAGTTAAGCGATGTGATCAGACTGATTTTTTCTTCACAAAGTAACAATTTTAAAAATAACGGCAATTTATTAATGTACATTTCTTTTTAATGTATACTTTATTTTGAAGCTCACTGTAAGTACACTTTCACTGCACAGTCTACACTACTTACTTATTTACTACACACGGACCAAGACACGTATCGTGTTTAACGGAGTTTAAACGAATTTCAATAATGAGAAAATTATCCCTTTTGTTATAAGCACTGTATTTCCCGTTTAAATAACAGCTTTGAAGCAGGAGTCAAATTATAAAAAAAAGTTATCTTTACAGGGATAAAGTGAATAAAAGTTTTTAAATTTCGTATGGCTTGTAAACATAATTATGGCAGTTTTCGTTGCCGTCGGCCATTATTTGCGCAGCCATTTTTGTGTATTCGATAGGACTGGTCAGATTCTGCCGTCAACTACTTGAGGTATGGTGTTGTTGTTTTCGTTTTATTTTAAGGGTGGCAATTTTTACGATACCGTTTGAAATGTGAGCAAAAATTAAAAAAAAAAATGTTATAACTGGCATATTATAACAGTTTCGATTTTGTATAACAGATACAATAAATAATTTCCAGAAATGTAAAATTCCTTCTTTATTTTAAAATTTTATTACATCGTTTTCATTTTGTGGTCTTTAGAATTATTTTATCGTTGAAAGTGCTTTGGTTTTAAAAGGCAAAGCAAAAAAACTTTATAAACATCGCTTCATTGCGTTGCGTATTTGAATGTTTTACAAAAAGAACGCATGGTGCGCTGTCTGTCTTGCAATATGGTTTGTGTATTTGATGCGTGAGTGCGTTTCCAAAATAAGCAGTGTTTAGTAGGCATGTTCTGTTAAATTGAGCCCCATCCATGTTGTCCAATTAAAGGTTAAATGAGTTAACCAGATTTAACTAACAATTGACAAATAATAAATGGATCTTCATATGTTAATACCAGTTGGAAAATTCTAAAATAAGAACACATCTCCAGTTACTTATAAGATAAATACTGCAGAATTATCGGATGTAGGAAAATAAACTAGAAAACTTATAACAAAATTGTCATTTCTTTGACCATCTTTTAAGTAAAAGACTTTAATACGAGATATTTTTTATAAAAACAATTGAGTTATTAAATATGATGCATATGGTAATGAGACATATTTGTAGTTGAATTTAATGAAATTTATGTGGGTGCTGCAGCCGAGTGGGTGTGTGTTGGCGTACTGGAAGAAAGTTCAGAGTTCAAACCTCAGTTATCTTCTATCAAGAAAATAAAAAAAGTTACTATGAAGTCTTTTGTTCAAAACTCTGAGGATTCCAAATTGCCATAAAGAAGTTTCTAAATACAGAAGTTCATTTATTTATTCATTCAGGCGTAAATACAGTAAACAAGATAGTATCTTATTTAATAGTACTGCAAAGGATAGAGGCATAACAAAATATTACAAGATAATAACCTTAAAAATTAATTAACATAACAAAAATTAATTAAAACAAAATTTATAATAATCTTAAAAAAAACAATGTGATTGATTAATTGCGTTTGTACATTATTGTTTATTCAAAAATTTAATTATTGCAGTCTTGAAATGCTATGCATTGCTTAGTAATTCTATGTTGTTCGGGAGTTCATTCCAGAGACAAACTGCATTGATGTAAAACAGTCTCTCAGATATCCGTGTATGGTATCTAATGCTATTAATTTTCAAGCCCCTATTAAACCTTGAAAAAACTAATCTATTAAACAAATAGTGGGCTTTCCTAAGATTGGTGATTTTATGTAGCTATACCAGAGTACGGAACTTTAACAAATTCTCAAAAAATGTATTATAAATTTGACATGAGAACTCAGATATCCTACTGTACCTTGTACAACCATAAACATATCTAGCAATACTGTTATAAGTGACCTTTAGCCTGTTCCTACTTATCGAGTCACAGCAAGAAAATAGTTCACATCCGTACAGTAAAGTGGGGATGAGATATGTTTTCGCTAGCAGCATACTAATATTAAACGGAGTAAAATATTGCGCTAGATAAAGACTTCGCAACATGGCAACCGTTTTATAACAAATAGCATATATATGGTTGGACCAGTTAAGACTGTTGTTCAAGACAACTCCAAGATTCTATGTACAGTCTCAGTAGCGGTATTATTAATCCGTAATGGTGTAAGCTGTGCCGTACAGTTTACCTTGCCTATTATCAAGGCTTTTGATTTCGTCGAATTGAGGCAAAGACCATTAACCGACGACCATTGGAACACATTATGCAAATCAGAATTTATCCTCCGTATACAATTTGTAATATCAGACGGCATGCAACTAATGTACAACTGGACGTCATCTGCGTACATTTGTACATTGCAACACCTCAACTTTTTTGGCAAGTCATTAGAATAAATTAAATATAAAAGTGGACCAAGTATCGAGCCCTGTGGAACACCTCTAGATGTTAAAATACTGTCTGATACAGTACCATTATGATACACAAATTAACTTCTATCCCGTAGATACGACGATTTTAGTTTGACAGCAGTATCCGAGAAATGGCACATGTAAATTCATTTATAAAATTATCCAATTTTGATGATTGTCTAAACAAAATTAATCAAAAAGTATTAATAAACTCTCTCACTTATATTAAATATCATTCATTATATAATATTGTAAATCAATATTAAAAATTTAAATTAATTTAATTTAAATTTCAATGAGTTTAATGGCCTCATGGATCATAGAAAACCAATAATGGATTTTTTTTTATTACCAACATCACTGACGCTATTAAGCTTTTCAGTTTTCAGCGTAATATCCTATATCACTCTCAGTGAATCATCGTGAGCTATATCCTACTTATTTTTTGCAGCCTAATTTGTAGTTTTTGTTAGATTCAAGCAGAAGCTTGCGTCGCCTCTATTTCGGCAATCAGTAAATTAATGAACAGCAACTTGAATATCTTCAGACGTTCGCAGAATACCACAACAAATATTATCAAACAGGTGACAACTCAAATAAATACATAGGTTTTATATATTTTCCAGTTTGAGTCGTTCGTTCGGATAAGAACTCTAATTTTCTAATGTCATAAGGTAATGGTTGAAGGAGACTGTTTAAATGACAGATTGGAGGAGAAACTATGATTATGTTGTTCTCGTTTTGTCTTCTTTCAACGACTCAAAATAAAATCAATTAAGATATAAACTTTTAGAGAACTTTTTAAAGATATTAAAGAATTCAAGTTGAAGATAAAATAAATTTAGTAAAATAATGTAATTCTTAACATTGAAAAGAAATTAAGTATGAGCAAAAGAATGTAAAATTTACAATCGTATGCTAAACAATGTGTATCGTTTTCAAATCTAATTACGGGTCCATACAAACCGATTGTAAATTTCTAAGTAATAAAATTTAATTTTTAAATAATCACAGAATTAAAAAGAAAAACAAAAAAGAAAAAAAAAAAGAAAAATAATAAACAATGTGGAGAAGAGGTTCTTAAATAAATAAAAATGTAAAGAAACTGAAAAAAAATGAAAGAGTTGAATGTGAATGGAAACGAAATAAAATGAAAAAGAAGGGAAAAATTAATACAAAACATGGTGTAATAAAGAAAAAAGTTTAATGCAGGACTACAATTTTATTTTAGAAAATTTTAATTACTTTTGTAAAGAATTTTCAAAGGCTTCTCCCAACCGCCCCTCTCCAATCTGAACTATTTTATTTAATTTTTGCTGTTACTGGAATATGAAAGCAGGACAATAAAGAAAATTCCAAATGACAGACAGAATGATGTTGGATGGAGGTGAAAGAGGTACTTATGTTTAACGAATGATGGGTTACCATCATTGATGCCTTGTTAAAGCTATAAATTTCACACTGCATACACATTCAAAGCGTCGCAAAGAATTCTCGAAAGCAAACGAAGTAATTAGAATAGAATTTCTGTCCTTTTTTCTCGTATACATGAAAATACGCTTCGACAGAGTTATTTTAAAATATTTTTCATTAATTTTATGGCAATCCTTCCTTTGCTTCTCCCCAAACAAATGTTGTTCTAAATACATTAAACAATGCCTATTTACAATACATATTACATACATATACGGCATTGGGTTAACAAAATATTGTGTACTCGTTCTAAATGCAATTGGGACTTTAAAGAATTAATTGAAAATAGTACAGACCCCATTGCCTCTAACCAACGTGAAACCATTTTCTTATATTTAGGGCCGTTAGTACAACTTCCTGTTAAAGTTGGCGTTAGTTAAAGGTACCTTTAGCTAAAGCGAAGGGCAAAGTTATCTGTAAATTATTTTGGTTATTACAACTTACAGATGAAACAAAATTAACTTTTTGAAAAATATGGCAGTGCCGGAGAAAAGTCGATAAAACTGCTCAATTAAACAAGTTTTATTTTTTTTAACGCAGTAGCAACAGTGGACTTCATTCTTTTTATTGTATATGCTCATTTTGTTTAAATTTAAAATTGCCATATTGAAAATTAGTATATAATATGGCAAGTTCAAACATAAAGAGACCTTTAAATGTTAAAGGCAGGATGATTACCCTTTAGCTTAACGCTCACTTCTATATTATTGGGTACTCGTAATAATGAAAACCAACTTATCTCTCCGTAAAAATCCTCCCTTTAGTTAAAGGCAAGTTGTAATAATGGCCCTTAGTATACAATATTCTATTGAGGGGCTTTCCAAATAAGTGTTTGAGTGAGAAGTAGCAATACACTCAAAAAATATTTAAGTATTATTAAGAGAAATTAAATCACTCTGTATGAAGAAATTATTTCTTAAATTATGAGTGTTATTAATGCTTTTTATTATAAATAAGAGGATAAGTAAACGTCGGAGATGACACAATTTCAGAGTCGAATAATATTCATATTCGATTCATAGGTTATCGTTATGTATATACAGTTTCAGCCAAAACTGTTTAACACATCTCACGTTAAACAGCAATCCCTACGTTAAAGAGAAAGGGTTTACTGTAGTCAACAACTGCTATGATGGAGTTGGTATGAAGATATCGAAAATTTTTATTAAAATTCGAATTTTCTGTATATTTAAAGGGTCCTACTGAGTCATTACATCCCAGTAACGTTCCGAACATTACAATTTTTGTTGTTCCGGTTACAATTTAAGTTGTCATATATCCCAATCGGAAAAGTTTGAATGTGTAGTTGTGGTTAAATTAAAAAAAAGGTTTTCAATTATAACGAACCCGTGTTAATGCAGATTTTATCTTTATTTTGTTAAGGAAGTAGAAGTGATTGTGTTTTTATTTCAATGTTTACCTAATAACGACAGGGAAGTAAGGTAATATTATTATTCATATTTTATAACAAGAAAACTCTAAATTGGTAGAATGACAATGATGCATATTCTCCCAATAAATTCATCAAGTGGTATCTATTATCCCAGTAATTCGTTGCTAATACAAATTAAAACAAATTTTTATAAATTTAGCTTTATTGACGCATAACGCCCTACTCAAAAGCCCTATTGGGATATTTTCAATTTTATATTCCTCAAACTCTTCTTATCTTTTTTTGCAAAAAATTTCACAACAACAAACTGAGCTAAATGTAAAATTTAATGTCGTGTTAAGACTTATTGTATTACCATTATAACCACAGATATTTGAATACTAAAATCTTATTTAATGAGCAATATATGTATGTTACAAAATAATTTTATTTCATATTTAAATTATTACAATATGTATTCAAGATAGTCAACACGCCATAGAAGTAAGAAAGTAGACTATTTCCAAAGTGCTATCTTTCATTTACAGAGTTGCCAAATCAACTATTATGTATGCACATATGCTTGGAGGGTTTGAGATACCTACAAGCCCATTCCAGGTGTACTCAAATCATTATAAAAACCATTTAATTTAATAAAAAATCGAAAATCTGGACTCAAGCTTGCATTGAAACATCGTAGTTGGAAACCAATGAAACAATGTTTTGGTTGCCGATGAATCAAAAAATTAATATTTATAAAAGATTCAATTTGAATGAGAAAAGTATGGCGCTCAGCTAATCATCGCTTGCATGCTGGATGATGTGAACGCACCAGTATACTATGTTCTGACAGACACTTTTATTAAGTCAATATTCGTTTATTTGAGTACAATATTTTTAGTGTTCAGACACATAATGTATGCAATATTTATTTGACAGTGGTAAACAAATCAGCTGCTTGTTTCGACAACAATGTATTTTTGTTATGTTGATTTTATTTTTTGTTCTTGTAGTTGTTGACATTTGAGTTGCCAAATGTGTTTGGAAAATTGTAATATGCTTACATTCACGTACTTATGACAGTGCTGTATTTAAAGTTTTATTCAATATTATAACAATTTGCGTATTTATTGTGCAATAATTAATTGAAGCTTTATATGAAATATTGATTTATGATAATAAAAGTGCCTGGCTGAACATAGTATTAAGCATGAAGGTGGTCAATTAATGGTATAGAGTTGCTTATTATAGCTTAAACTACAATGGCATTCTGGACATTTGATATTTTGCACAATCTTATGTTACCACACGCTACAGAGAAAATATCATTATCAAGGATATTTCAAAACGATAACGATCAATACAATATACAATACGAATCAATACAAAACTCATATCAGTGAAGGTAAAAAGTTTACAGGCATAAGAAGTATTATACTACGACGATAATGCTCAACTATTTCTCGTAAGTTCTTTGGATTCTCCATACTATGCATACTTTACTTACTTATCTAACATAAATAATTAGTCATTACAAAGCTTTAATTGCCAATATTACGACCTAGCTTTTCCACACCACAAATACTTTGTGTGTTAATTTTAATAGCGGCGGGTCCTACAATTTAATGTCGATTCCGAACGAAACTTTTCTTAAACATTTGTATTTACTCTCATTGATTTTGCGAGAAAATGCAGGGTGGAAGATGCGTTAGACATATTTTCTCATACTTCGTGGTATTCCAGATGTTTGGGCTAGGTTTGAACCACGCCCTCGCGCCTAATAAGACAATACACTACCTACTAGTCTACGGCAACATATGTATGCTATGTTTTTACTATTTAAAAATAAAATAATAATAATAATGTAAAATAATAACTTTTTTTATTAATTTTAAATTGACTGACATTTTTCTTTCATTTAATTTTTTATTTTTTATTTTTTTTTAGGAAAATGTTTTAAAACATCCTATTTTGTAATAATTACCGTAAAATACTAATGCACATTGAAACAAATGAAAAATACGACATTTTGCAAAGAGTAAATTGTTATGAGAAATTTAACTTAATGTTCGATGACATTTGTTATTTAGCAATTAAAAAAAAAAAAAGGGATTTGAAATGTTAAGTACCCGGTATAAGTGTTCTTAAATTAACATTTGTTAAGCCTTTTTGCTTTCCACAAGGATATAATGTTATGAATGGATTGCAAAAACACCAAAAAAATTCTGAAATTTTGACTAAAGTTCTGATTGTGAAACCAGACAAGGGGGTTTACAGTTATTCAAAACGTAACATTCAATATAAATTTGTACCTGTAAAAAATATTCCATTTATTTTTGATGATCAAAGAAACTAAAATAATAAATTAACTATTCTAACTAAATTTAAAAGAATTTTTATTTTTTATTCAAATTTATAAAATGTATCTACATTTACATTTTTGTAATCTTTATTGAGATAGAAATCGTCTTCCAATTAGACAGTTATGTTGAACCTGAAATCAGCCGATACAATAGTAAAGAACTTCCATAGCCCTTAAGTTTTCTGTTTGGAAAAGGAAAAAAGAGGAAAAATATTTGTATGAAAATATGTTGTTTATGATTGGATTTTTTCGTGAGTGAAAGTCTCTCCTTTACCCTCTTGTTTGCCATAAATATCCGTTGGCCTCCAGCAACAAAAGCACGCAACTTTAAAATGGGCGCCTTGCTTTCGAATTGTTATTTTTGTTGTGTTTGTTGTGTTTTCATTGACTTTAATCAGTTTACTGTCGCCTTCGTTCATGTCTAATGTCCATGAGCCCTAAAACTTTTACAGAATGAGCCTTAAAGGGAAAGTTGTTTCCGTAGCTGTATTGGTGCTTGATGTGGGTTCATTTACTAAATTAATACCATACCCAGCCCTTTGTGCTGTATTTAGTTGTGATTTTGTTTTGCTGTTTTACCATTTTCTTTCTTTCTTATTTTGTAATTTTAAAAATTGATTACGTTAAGTTTTATATCCTTTTTTTTTCTGTAAACAAGGACGAACAGACCCTGCCTGTCTTTTTCTTTTTGTTATTTACTTTAGTCAGAGTTAGTTTTTGATATTTTTTTTCTCGTTTGTCGTTTTTTTCTAATTATTTTAAAAAGCAGTAATGAAACTAAGGGTTTTTCCATTCATGTTGTGGTTTGAAAAAAGTTAAACTAAGTTAAAGGGGTGGAAATTGTTTACAACACAGAGTTGTCTAGATTAAACTTAAGTTGCAGAAATTTATATGACTTTTTAAAGAAGAAATTCTGAACAAATAAAAGCCATAAAATCCTTCGTAATAATTGTGTGTTTATTCGAAAGCTTAAAATCATGTAAAATTCCCATAAATTATTTAGAAGTTCATTTCATGCACATGTGACAGGTGATAATGATTCAAAAATTTAAATCCAACCCCCCCCCCCGGGTGTGAGTATGGAAGTATATATTCACATATCAAATCCGGTTCAAATAACCCGCAATACGTGGCTTTGCGAAAGAGGCAAAAAACAAAAAAAAAAAAAACAAAAAATATGTACTTATTGTGATAAATAAAATATGTATTTATGAAGCAGTGTATATATAGTATATGTGCAGATTAATGTATGTACATATGTATAGATGAATATGTACTTCTAAACACACGTGTGCTTTAAAAAAAAAAAAATAAAAGAAACACAAAATCTGATTTTTATTACATGAATAATTTTTAAGTTAGTATATAATTTGTATATGTATGGACGGCTTCGTAAATAAGAAATTTAAGTGTGAAGACAGTCAAATTTACAAATTTTGTATATTTTGTTGCATATGTTTCGTTAGTTTTGTAGCATTTTATTTTTTTTTTTTTAGTAAATCTTCCTCGAAATTCAAAGAAAATTTAAATATAGAAATCGACTACAACGAGAAAGAAGAAAATGTGCAGAAAGACACGAACACCGGAAAATCTTTGCTTCGCTTCAAATAATTTCAGAAATTATTTACATGTACAACTAATATTCTTTCCTTTCAACTTATAAAGACAGTGCCTGAAAAGAGTTTAATCATTTGAACATAAAAATTTTTTTATTTTGAGAAAAATGATTACAATGAACATAGACCGATAACGTTCATTAAAGCAACTCAATAGATGGACTTCGTAATCGGTAAACCAATAAACTTTATTCAATGGGAGAAGAATTTTGTTTCATTCGAACATAGTTTGGTCACATGTCCTATATCTATCAAGATAATCGGGATAAATGGGAAAAACTGCCTCAATTAACTTTCTTCAATTGCGATGAATGATCAATGATAATAGCCAATAATTATGGATCAAATGAATTTATAAAATATCGAAAAAGTTTTTGAATTAAATAATTTTTTTTTTATACAGTATTTTGCATTTTGTGTTTGTATTTGTATTTATATTTATTAATTTTGAATTTCTAATACAACAAGACATAACATTTTATAATTTAAAGTATCAGAATCTGACAAGTTATATTAAAGACTTATAAATTATATATGTATGTACATAAAAAACTAAAGTAAAAATTATAAATAGTAATTTAATATAATATTAAAATAAAAATAATTAAATAAATATGAAAAAATTAAAATCGAATATTTACAACTGACATTTACAGTAGATTACATTTGATAAAATTTATAAAGTAAATGTTTAAATTAATTTCCGTTGTTCGTTTGGGGGAAGTTGGTTCCAAAGTCAGATGCTTAATATGAAAAATTGGCACTCAGGCGCTGCATCCCGATGAGGAATCTGCAAAATACCATTTCCTCTTAAAGATCTTATTAATCTTAAGCGTTTGCAAAGATATTGTGGGTGCTCTAATGTAATAATTTTGTGTAGAAAATCCAAGTCTTTTAACTTTATATAGTAATAAAAGGAAACCTTAAATATGCGGTTGGAGTTGTAACGTACAATGTTGTTGAAAGTACTGTTGAGTTTCGCAGTGTCTTTTGAATTACAGTCGGAAAAGACTTCATATGAATACAGCAGAGTTGGTATTAAAGAAGTTTTAGCCAGAAGTAGTCTTAGTCTTGGCGAAGTGTAATACTGCAAAGCCCTTAAGCATCTTAGCATACTATAAACCCTTTCACTTGTCTGGTTTATGTGATCCGACCATGTAAGCGTACTGCTGAAACCACGCCAAGATTTCTGACAGAATTAAAAATATCAATATTACTACCACCTAGGAAATCATCAATACTAGATCTTTGTAGATTTTTTGCATATTACTATACTTTTTGACTTTTTAGGTTAATCCTTAAACCATTTGAAGTCGCCCAAATAGAAATATTATCAAGGTCAGTGTTAATGGAAACTAAAAACCTATCAAGGCAGAGCTGAATATCATCAGCATACATTTGAATTCTACAATGTTTGAGCTGCTTTAATATATCATTAGCATAAATGGAATATAGTAATGGTCCCAATATGGAGCCCTGCGGAACATATCTTGTCACGCGAAGAGAGTCAGAAAGTATTGCTTTATTGTGGACGTATTGCCTTCTGTCAGTTAAATATTTCGATATCAATCTAACGACAGTAGACAGTAGTTAAACATTCTAGATGAACCGTATCAAGGTCCTTTGAATCGTCAAGCAAAACTAAGAATGTTATTCTCCCATCGTCTAAACTATTTCTTATGTCTTCGATTACGTCGTCGGTCAGGGCGGTTAAACAGCTATATTGAGATCTAAAACCTGATTGACGGTCAATTAATAAATTGTATTGATTTATAAATTTATTTATAAATAAGTCGCTCAAAAACTTTAGAAAGGTATGATAAAATTGATATTGGGCGATAGTCCTTGCCAGTTTGCGCCTCAAAATTATACGGTGACTTATAATTTTTAAATATTTCTTAAACGATTGGGTTTCTTTATAAGGGTTATTTTATCTCTTCATTTACTGTTAGGAAATATCCAATTTACATATTTTATAACAAAGTCAATTTCTTTATTATTGTTTTTTAACAAACAATAATAAATATTTTCTTATAATTTTTGGATAACTTTTATGAAAATGAAACTAACTAAACTAAATATTCTAATTTTCAGACTGCTGACTAAGTTTTTTATGATATTTTCATGAATTTTTATCTCCATTATTTGAAAATTGAGCCAAATTATAATAATCATGTAAAGTCTACTCGGACTAACAGGAAGATTATGTCTTAAGACAATATTTAATAAAAGTATAAACCCTCTGATATCTCTGTACTACGGTCATGGTTGTATTTTATGACGAGAAATTGTTTTTCTTACTATTGTGTAGGATCAAAATTTTAATCGCGCATTGCGATATGAGCGTAAACAAAGGAAACGGTGCTTAAACAATTGGAAATAATGCAAATGTAAGTAGATTTTCAATACTTTATTTTCCATTTGTAGCTCTTCTTTTTAACTTTCTGACACTGCTCGCTCTTTGTATATACGTATGCATACACTGGCGGGCAAAAGTTGATACATAATAATAGAAATTATGAACTTTATACATATTTGTATTAAAATAAAAAATGTTCATACGTTAAATTTGATTAAAAACGCTAATTAAGAAAAAGATTTTAATAAAATTATTTCCTTTTAAATATAAAATACACCATAAATATTATTTAAGTGCATATATCCAGTTTTCTTGCTGAAACTAGGCAGATTATTTACAAAGCACATCGTGCAGTCCATTCACTCAAGGCTTTGCTTATAGTCTTTGCTGATGCTTTCGGCATTTTTTCTGTATTTCTTCTAGCCGTGGGTTAGAATTTATTGTAATGTAAAGTATTCTCTTTTATGTGGTTGAAAATACTTTCCTATGACAAATGCTAACGTTTCCAGCAATTTTCCTTTAAGAATAACCTCCTTCAGTTAGAGCGACTATGTTGTTTGGAAGTTGGAAGAATAATTTTCATAAATAATTTTTAAACGTTTTCATTACCATTCATTTCATCATAGAACATGAAAACTGATAAAGTTAGAAAAAACCCAAAAAATTTCAAATAATGATACTTTAAAAACAGTAAAGAGGAACGGGCAAAACTAGATGAATAAACAAAAATTAATTTAAGAGTTTTTTTTTAAGTATTCACTTATCCTCGCCACTGTATATATAGTATACTACATATGTGTAAGCATAAGCATATAGTCTCTCTGACTATTCACTCCTGTTGTTGAAGTAAAAAAAGAGTGGAAAAACGAAACTAAACTAAAGGCAAATAAACATAAAATAATAAAAAATATGACACAGTAATAGAAAATAAAATACAACAACTCAAGATACAAAGAAAAAACTAGAAAAAGATACACTGAGAACCGGAGACAAATGTAAAACTATAATCGCTGTGATATTTATATATATTTCCATGTCCACATGTGTACATATGTATATACACATATATACATGTATGTATATGAACATAAATATATGTATGTATGTATGTTAAAATTATGAATAATAAAAATATATTCCCAAAATATACAAAAATGTACATATTTTTCATATTTCGTAGATTTTTTTGTCATCGTTCCTCAAAGGATATTTGTGGTATTGATGTATATAATCATCGATATTAATGATTATTAATCTCAATAAATAAGTCGCCGTGGTCTAGTATTGGCACCCTGGCTTATTAGACGTAAACCTAGGGTAAATACAAAAATAAAATACAAAAAGTATTTCCTCGGCGATTTCCTCTCAGCAGAAACTCTGGGAGTAAATAAAATTGCCATGAAAAGTTTCTCAAAAATCTGTCGCTCGGAGTCGATTTTAAACTGTAGGTCCCGCCACTTATGTACAAAATTAACACACATAGCATAAGTAGTGTGAGAAAATAGGTCAATAATCCAGACTGAAGTGTTGTAATGGCCAATTATGTATATAATCCACATAAAGCGAAAAACGAAAGAAATTAAAATAATTCGAGGAATATAAAATTAGAGTTTTATGTGTAAATATTTTTTACATTGAGATGTGATCAGCATTATTATTTTGACAAATAAATTTTGATGTTATACATATATTAGTAAGAAGTCGAATAATCTCGATTAGGGAGTACTTCATTACATCATTTTACCATTGATAAAACCAACTTGCGTGGTATTCAGAGCTGATCCTTCGCCATTCTTCGATTAGTACTGTTTCAAGCTTTCCAGTACAAATTCCAAAAATTATATTGTCTATTGACAACCCGTATATTGAATTTCTACATGCTATAGCACATTTTCCGAAGCGTCGCTATTCCGTTGAGCGACTTGTGGAGAATAAGTTTTGTCGTTCAAGAGATGTTTCTGCTAGTCAATTGATCATCAGATCAGGTCACGGCGAAGGTACACAAATTCACTGACAAAATCTAATTTATAGTTACCGGCCGTAATCAAGGTTTCAGAACACCGCATGTTCCTACTTGTCGACAACATATACTTCTTATTCACATTCACTGTCAGAGCCATATTGTTTGAGACCCGTTCAATAGCCCTAAACGCATCAGTAATATCTGACCTAGTATGCCTTATGATATCAATATCGTCAGCATACGCAATCAAAAGTTTTCTGGAAAAAACTACCAATTCGATGATTTCCGCCGTATGCTCTCAATAACGGAGTTATAGAGGTTGCATGAAACATTGTGCAGTTTCCAAAGGTTGGAAGAGGTTCATTCCTATTTTGATGAAGCTACAGAAATTGCTCAACGTCAGTTTCACACGAATTCTGATTCTTTGTGGGGTATTGAAGGATGCCTTAAAGTCGACAAAGTTATGGTGTGAGTCGACTTGTTTTCATGGGTATACTTCCCAGAGTATACATTAAGTCCTAACATAATGTAATGTCTTGGTCGTTGGTGTATTTGTCAGGTTTGAAGCTGGACTGATAAGGTCCAATCAGTGTTTTAATAACTGACGTCAGTCGTTCACACAATACACTCGCAATTACCTTGTATGCAAATGGGGGAATGCATATACCCCTGTTTGTGCATACCGTAGAGCTCCTTTTTTAGGACACTGACGTTTCAATAGTTGAGCATTCTTTCCTCTTACCATATTTTCTTCTAGCATAGTTTCCTCTAGCTATATTTCCGGAGTTTTATTGTTCCTAAGTCGCATAATCGTGTAGTTGACCTCTTCATGGTTAAGCGTCGAAACCTTCATTATCATCTACAGGGGTCGGGATATAATTATTGGCTTCAACGCATCGTGAAAGAATAGAGAAGTATTGTCTGCATTACCTCAACGTCTCTTGCGAATAGTTGCGTTGTGTATATTGAATATCCTATATAAGAGTTACTGGGTAACGAAATCGACTATCAAAAAACAATACGAATATTTTTATAACTCGTTGGTGTAACATGGAACACGTTTTGAAATTTAACTTTTTCCAATAAGGTCATTATCGCCTTTTAAACTAATCTGAGGGATTGATGAACGAAGACAGTTTTAATTAATTTTAATTTCGAAAAGTTCCGCTCATCCGGAGCATTTGTAACTATAAGATTTGTATATATTTCCAATGTTGTCACTACATTCGGAAAAGTTGATTGTGCTATATTACTAAATATCAATTTATTCTATGACAAACTTAATTTACGGGCAAGACAATTCTGAGCACAATATGTCTAGTACTTGCAATCATCCACCTCGTTGGTGGATAGAGTTGGACTCTCCGCTGAGAACGGTAGATCTTGGTCTACTCGTTGTCCGTGTTCCGGAAAAAGCGTGTTTACGATGTTGGCCTTAGTTTGGCAATCCAGTTTAGGAGGGGCAACATTTGCCCCTAGTTTCTTCATTACTATTTCGTATCTCAAGCCCCATAGGCTGGCTCTCATATTAATTTCTTGCTCCAACTAATAGCAGTCTTTAGCTCCTTCCTCGGGATCGCAGATGATCTGCATTTCCATCTAAAGCAGCACCTTTTCGTTTAGCTCGTGTAAGTATTCGTATTTTCTGCAAGCATTCTCGTCGCATTTCGGGTATTTCAATTGTCCACCAATAAGGAGGCGTTCTCCTTCCTTTTGTCGACAGTTTCGATATTGAGGCATTGCAGTTGCGCGTTACGTAGTTCACCAAACGTAGTGTAGTTTACCAAACCTAAGTTTTTCGACTTTTATTGAGTCCGATTAATATTCTGGTCTATCTTTCCGAGTTAATCTTTGCTACATCCCACTTTTTGGTTCCTACACTTTTTGCCCTCAGGTTTCATTCACTCCTCATTACCATAAGAAATATAATGTGCTGATCGTCGCTGCCAGTGAATTCCGCAAGAACTTTCCAATTTGTGAGAGCGGCCGAAAGGTCTTCTGAAATAAGTATTACATTTGTAGTATCAATATACCCTGGTCTCTGAAAAGTGCTGGATGAACCCGTAGTTGCCACCAGCAAACGTGGTCTGGCTGCCATATCCAAAACTCGTTTGCCCCTAGAATTTGTTGTAGCCATAGCCCACTCAGATTCTCTAGGGTTTAAATTTCGAGCAATTATCAGATGTACTTCATTTCCACTATACATTTGTCCACTATACAATCAAGCTTCATCTGGAATTCCAGCTCAAAAAGGAAATTGGCTGGATTTCAAATAATGAAACCAGGGCCTGAATTGTTTTCTGCTGCTACGAATTTTCTATTTCACGGCAGTCATATTGCAGTTGTTCCTGTTTCGTCTTCAAACTGTCCGTATTGTTCGCTGATGATAACTGGCTCGATGGCCTTATCGGCTACAATATGTTCCAATAGTGCATCTGCTGTTGTGATTTGTACATATTTGCCTGAATTATTCTCAAGTCCGCGCTACAATAGAATCAGAAAGACGGTCCAAATATTTGTTCCCCGCATCCACGTATAGACAACACTTTGTTTGCCTCGCCACACTTGAAACATAAACTCATTCTGTCTGTTCGCTTACAAACTGTACGTCTGTGATCTGCGGCCAGACATCCTAGACAACGTTTCTCACAAAGCAAGGAACGAGTTTTAGCCTGAATCTAGTCAATTCTTGTTTTTTTATTTTCAGTAAAATGGCCGCACTCTTTGCTGTCAAAGTCACAAACGCTCGTACTTGGTCTCTACTGTTACGAGTCGTCAATCTTATGCGCATTTCCTCCTTTAGAGTTATCGTGTAGCTTCTTTACTGCGTTCTTCATTTCAACTATTTCCGTAACGATTTTCAGGTCACGAATTTCCAGTGTTGTCATGGGCAAATTATTCTGATGTATGGTAACTTTAAAAAACAAACGCGTGTGAGGAAATATAATCGAAATCGGAGTCCAATGACACTGAGTACCAGAAGACCTATTGTTTCTGTTTTTACAAAAGACAAAACAGAATTAAAAATGCTAATATGGTTTTGATAAGTTCGTTTTAATTAAGTCCGTTTCAAACATTATTGTTCGATTAGTTCGTTTTACTACTTGATTACTCAAATATTTGTTTCGTTTTTTCATTTTTTTTTTAATTTTTCGAACTGTGACTGCTTAAGCACATGCAAAAAACGTTCAGCAGGCGGTGTCTTTAAATCTTTATTTTCTGGCTTAATCTTTACTTTTTTTTTTGTTTGTTTGTTTTCATTTTTTTGTTTGTACTTAAACAAGAAATATCGTGTAATGAAGTTATTATGAATATTTAATGTTCTGAAAATTTATGCACGACCTATCGAAAATTAAAAAAAAAATACGTTTTTTAGAACCACGTCTTTAGAATTTTTAAACATTTTTGTGAATTTATTTAATAAATCCGTCACTACCTGCGAATGTATGTATTAATGTAATGTGAGCGTGCTTTAAGAGAAATATATGGCATACAAACACAGTTGCCAGATATATAAAGCATCAAATCGTCAAAAATTAGAAGGAAAATCGTCAAAATCATCAAAGATGTTTTTTGAAATCGTAAAAAAATCGTCAAAAAAAAAAAAAAAAATACAACGATGTTTACATTTATAGAAATTTTGAGAAGGCGAAGTCATGAACATACGCCTTCAAGAACATTCATCATACTGTTCATGCTTATAAAAACACAAGGTAAAGGAAGCGACTGAGTTGATGAAGTTCAGTCAGTCAGTCTTGTGTAAAGACGATCTATGTTTACAGAGTAATCGTGGTTTCAGGATCTCCGTTACAAAGATCTGTCGAATAATTGTCTCGTAATTGTTATACGAAGGGTATAAACATAGGAATACCAAAAAAAAAGGCAGTTGTTGTTGTTTTCATAAATTTGTGAAAAGGGACACACAGAATAGTGCGTATAAAAAAGAATTTCAATTAAAACTGAATACAAATTTATTTTCATTTTATTTGCAATCAATAAGCTTATATTTTCAACGTTTTTAAAAGATAAAAACGTAATAATACTTTACTTATTGTAAAAATCGTCAAAATAAGGGTATAAAATATATCGTCAAATCTGGCAGCTATGCATACAAAATTGAAAGTATACTAAAGTAATCTGAAGAATTTTGAAATTGAAAATTAAGAAATCATAAAACGAAAAGAAAATTTTTTTCTTTTTATGAGACATTCCGCCGCGGTCCCCACCAGAGACATTGGATGTTTTTTTCTGACATTATATGGTAAATTGTATAGAATAAAATGTATTATTGTGGTTTGCAATATGAATTTAGGTATTCCAATCACCAACTAACTTTATATCAATAGAAAAACGAAATGACGAAGGTTTTACACACTCGTCATAATTAAAACAATAAAACAATAATTTAACTTTCTTTTGTTGCACTCTAAACACTCGATTATTTCGCAGTTACTATATTTCCGGTATACCAACAGAATGTCCTCCATTTCTCTGTCAGAAACTTTCAGATTTATATTTGAAACCTAGTTATTTAACATCTAGTCATTTCAAATTAAAATCAGGAAACTTACTTAATAACAATTTCTTTTTGTATTCCGTGAGAAAGATTGATATTCTCGTTTGATAGTCTGTAGCAATAATTTTAAGTAGAGTTTATCTTAATGAACATACGTTAACATTCGTATTCCTGGTCAGAAATAAAATTTACATACGAAATATTTTTGATCAAATTTAAACTGTTTAAATTAAAGCTTTTTACCGATTTCCCTTATTCGCTTAGGTTATTAATAAGGGATACAAGAAAAATAAAAAAATACAGAATTTTCGGTAAACAATTGCTAACAACAGCAATTGTGTTAGAAGTTCCTGATATATTTCGAGTATAAATAAATGTGTGCGTTTGAAAATGAATTCGATTAACCAATCACTGATTACCGAACTGATAATAAAATATCGAAACGTTGCAAGCAATAAAAGTATTGCACAGATTTTTATTGGTCTCCGATGGTATTGGTATTCTCCTTCAAAATTCTTCATTGTCTTAGAGTCCATTGAATATGTAGAGACAGTGACAAACACTTTTTAAAAGTTATTTGACTGGCACTTAAATTTGAAAGCAATGATGGTCGCATAAAACCAATTAATGCACACCTACTGGTACAACACTGAAATGCTACTCCATGGTTCAATGTTCGTCTGGCCTCAGTGTTACACTGTGTGTATTAAATGGCAAATTCAGCGTGAAAAACGATGAAAATTATTAGAGATTTCCATTTGTAAACGAATTTTTATTATTATTATTTTTTTTTTTTTGCTAAAGTTTTAATGCCAATGCAAACAATTCAAACAGTGGGACATTGTTGCTTTCGTGTAATCGATAAAAAAAAGAAAAAGAAATAATCATAAACGAATGAAAGGATGAACGTATTCCAAATGCAAACAAATGAATGGGGAATTAAAGTGAATAACATGAATGCAAGTCGTATAGCATTGCCTGCAATAATGAGTCGCATTTTATAGCCGTGACTTTTATTTAAATGCCTGCGTGTTGTAAAAACTCGCATTTTTCCTTTTGCTGCAATCATTTTAATATCGAAAACATAAAATCCGCAATTTATAACGTTGTCAAGCCCACAACTACAATACCGGTTTTGTTTTTAAAATTATTTTTTTAACAGATTATTTTAATTTAAAATACAACTGACTATGTAAGCAAAAAACAAAAAAAGGAAAACAAAAATACAATAAAACATTAAAAATCTAGAAAGAAAAAAAAAACAAACAAACAAACAATTATAACCACAATAAAAATAAAAATAAAAATGTTGAAATAATTGTTGTTTCAACACTTCAACAAAATTATACTTGAAATTCTTCTAAATTTCACTCAATTCCGATATGGTGTGGAACAACGTTTAACACACTATCCCATACTATCTATATTCCATTTAAATTATCGTGGTCACTTTTCTAGTTTTTGCAAAAGCCTTAAGTATTTATTTCCGGAAAATAACGGTTGGCATTTGAAACCAGATTTTTATTGGCAAAAATTTAGTTCTGGTCAAATTTATGGAAAATAACGCATTACAAACGTATAGATGAATGACGATAATATTGTTTAAATATCGTTTAAAGATGAAAATGATAAAAATTAATTTGATTAATTAATTTGATTTTAAAAGTCTACTTGATTTACTTCTCAGATGTGAGTTTGAACATTATTTCATCACTTAGAACAACGTTAGATAATAGAAGAACGATTCAAATATTTCTCATTTCCATATGTTTTATAATTGAAACTTTCGAAGCAAAATTTTGCAAGTTTGCCACTCATTGACACGACTTTATGGGGATGGCATCGAAGTCGCCGTAGTCTAGTAGGTAGTGTGTTGGCTTATTAGACGTAAGCAAAATCTCAGAACAAATAAAATTGCCATGAAAAGCTTCTCAAAAATCTTTCGTTCGGAGTCGACTTGAAACTGTAGGTCCCGCTGTTAAGTTATGGGTTTGGCGAAGATGTATGGAGCCACTTGAAGCAAGTAAGTGTTCGAATGTCACCAAAGGTTTGTAAAAATTTCTTTAGCAAAAAAGTTTAACATGACAATGCAAACTGCTGAAAACAAGACTTGATGGCTGTAATCGACATTTGAATAAATTTATTTGAATGTAGTCGCGGTAGTCTCCTAGGTAGTGTGTTAGACGACGGTTCAAACCTAATTTAAGACATCTTCAACAAAACGAATTGTGAAAAAAATAATTCTTCGGTGACATCCTCTCAATCGATTTCTAGCAAAATTAACACATACGACATAAGTGGTGTGAGGTAGTAATGACAGTTTGTACGTATGTATATAGGTAGTAGTCAGTTAGAGTTTCAATTTGATTATAATTTCTCAGTTTCAGAAATGAAATTTCCACACAAAATAATGTTTGCGACTAAATAGATCGAATTGACTATTATAAGTTGATATGGTAATCCTGTCTAAATGGTTCTAATGACCAGTTATATATACGTATGTAAAGTTGTAAGCCAGTAAGTCAGATTTCTACAAAAATAGTTATTATTTACAGTAATTGTTTGACAACAATTTTCCTCAAGAGCTCCAATAAGCAGATGAAAAAAATTTTTTACTTGGTTTTTTACAAGGGTTTAAAGTTGTAACCTTAGCTCTAATATCTTAAGAGGGAAAAGAAATATGAATATACTTATGAAAAGTCACATGTTAAAAGCTCTTAAAGCAACTGATGATCATGAAAAATCTTATCGGATCTATCGTTCACTCTACACGTTTAACTGTCAATCCACTCCAGGATAAAACTAAGTATACACAGCCTGGATAGTGTGTGAATCTAGGTAATATTCCTTGAAACAGGCTACTGTATATGCTCAAGTATGCTTTGGTTACCTAGGCTACCACTTTGAGGTCATAATCCTGATAAGAAGGTAGCTATAGCCAATAATGTATATAATAGAGGTGTGCATAAGACATATAAAATTGCACACTATTGGATTTTTCTCAAGATCAAGAATATTGATTGTAGCTGCAAATATAAAAAAAATGGGTGTTGAAGCAACGGTGAAGCAAAGATTTAGAGCACAACAAAGACAACGCACTCGTTAACCATTTGAACCAACAATATAAAGAGAGTTGTGTGAAGGCACAACAAACTATCCTGTACCTCTTCATAGAGTCACACCATGCATTTCTTTTTGTTCATGCGGCAACCGACATCTTCGTCGACGCCAGCATTGACTCAATAAACTTTTAAAACTTTTTATTTGTATGCCGAAAAACCTTTTCCCCTTTCTTTACATTACTACTTTTTTTACTCTACTGATATTCAATGACAAATACTGAAAAAAGTAGCTCAGTAGGAATATGCTTTTACAACACAAAGATAGCATACTTAATTCACGGCAAACGAATGCTGTTGTATACATCGCGTAAATGAGAATTCACCATCATTTCAGTGACAATCGTAAAATCAAGACAACAGAAAAGAGTTACACACAGTATTGCATTCGTGAAGGTAGATAGCGCTGTCTTCTACACTCTTCTAATACATGCATACAGTGTTCGTCAAATAAAAGAAATCACACCATTTCGTTTAATAAACATTTAATTTATTAATAATTATTTGCTGTAAACTTTGAAGTCGCCGTAGTCTAGTAGGTAGTATAAGAACACATAGTAGGTAGACTATGGCGATCTTATTCATTGTAATTGTATGTTTTATTTTTTAGAATGCTCAATGCTTTCTTTTCTTAAATTAAATTGTTAAAAATTATTGTTTGTTGTTTGTTTATTAGGCATTCAATCCTAATGATAAATATTTTTTATTATATTTTTTCTTGTCTGTAATCAATTATTTGGAGTAGTTGTTAATGACAAATTCGGAAATAAAAACGAAGCAGTTTGCAAAAACAAAATGCAATTGAATATGGGAAATGACAGTTGTTGGTTCCATCTGTCCGTTGTCTGTATTGATACTTTATGGTTGGAGTGATGGGTAGGCAGTTGGATGGCCAAAAGAAATGAAAACAAATGCAATTAGAGATGGAATGGAATTCTGCAAAATAACGCGATGTAGAATAGCTTAAATCAAATAGAAAATATTAAACACAACTAAAAGAAAACAATGCAATGAACACAATTGGTAATTTATGGTAGATGGCATAACCCTTAACAGGAGGACAAGTGGTGATATTCAGGGTCAATTTAGTTTTAGCTGCGTAATAGACTACCGTATACATACACTGCAAAACTCTTTCTAACCTACGCAACTGAATTTAAAAATTATCTTTCATCAAAGCTTGGCACTTCTTTGGAACAAAAAGAATCCTGGAACTCTAAACAATTTTCATATGACCACTGTTAGACATACATACATAATTGGTCATTACAACCCTTCAGTCAGGATTATTATTCTAGTTGTACACACTTATTTTATTATTTTCAAATTGCGTACTAATTGTAGAGGTTTTTCAATGGAATATACATGTAAAATAATTAACAAAACATTTTTAATCGTTTAACGGATAGGATGTAAAACGTAAATTTATCATCATTTAAGAAACCTTATACTAGAGTGGACGAATAAAGTTGGCATGAAAAGTTTTTCTAAAATCTGTCGTTAGGAGTCGACTTAAAACTGTAGATCTCGCCACTCATACAGTTTGTCAAAAAAATCTTTGCACATAGAGAAAAATTAAGAAAACTTAGAAAAATTCATTGATTTCTAATATAAATAATCAAATTTTTAAATTTTTTTAAACAGGATTTTATAAACATATGTTTTGTTAATATAATAATTGAAAAAAATTTTATAACAATGACAATATTCTAATGTAAAATATTAAAAAACAATCCAATTTTACTGCTGTCAAAAAAATGTTTGCACCCTTGATAAAATATTAAGACTTATGCAATTTTTTTAAATGTATAGTGCTAATATTTTGTGGGTTCACCTTGAGCTTCAATTAAAGCTTGCAGACGCCTTCTCATGGATTGAATAATCTTCGGAATGTCATATTCTAATGGTATTTTTTCCCACCAATCTTTGATGAACTTTACCAAATCGTGTTTTTTTTGTGGGCGATCTTTTCCCTACCTTTTTCTTTAGATGAACCCACAAATTTTCGATAGGGTTAATATCAGGACTTTTGGTAAGAGTATCAATAACTTTGGTGCAGTTGTAAAGGAACCTGGAGTTACATAAATAAGATTTATTTTAGGGATCATTATCTTGATAGTACTAGTGGTTAAATTTATTCGAATTAACACGTTCCCTGCCACGTGTACCGTTTTCGGTGCACGCTGAATCTCATTTCTACGCCAAGCTGAACTTTTTAATTTAAAATGTTTATATCCAAAATTTAATCATTAGTAGGACTATTTTATGTAACGTAATGATGTTTAGAGCAATTTTAGAGCGATGTACCGATAACGGTACACGCGACGTGGTCATTAGTAATGGGACCACTTTTGAACTTTTATTGAATACGACTGTTGTAAATGCGTCGATTTTATATAATACAAGAAACAATAGTTTAATTTCACATTTTAAAATATAGAAATTTATAAATTTCACATTTATGTAATACAAACAATGACGGATTTTCTGAAGAAGATGACCATGTCCTACCTTCTAGAAGTACACCATGAGTTGCAAAACTGTAATGGTAGACCAGTAAAAAGATTCAGTCATTCCATGGTGTGCAGACAGTATGAAAAATTATAATAATGTACTCAAAATTGAGTAAAATATATATTTTTTTAGTACATTGCCCATATGTACCTTATTCTATATGAAATAAATTTAATTTTTTATTGTTATTTTGTGCATTTTACCCTTTGAATAGTAATAATTTTGAAAATAAAATAGATTTTTTCAAAAATAAAAAAAGAACATGTATTTTTATAGATTTATAAAAGTAGTTGTCGTATACCGAAAATGGTACACGTGGCCTAGAAATGACACCTTCTCATAAACGGCTTGGCAGAGAACGTGTTATCCGGGTAAATAAAACCAAATTTCCTGAAGCTCGCGGTCAGTTAATTTTATAAAATATCAAGATGTACTTTCTTATTCATTATTTTATCCAAACACCAACTCCCTTGCTGGATATATAGCCGAATACCATTACAGACAGTTTTCCAAACTTTACTGTAGGAATAAGATTTTTATTTTCTAGTGCTTTCAGAGGCTTACGCCAAACTCTTTGCGGCCCGTCATGATAATAAAGCATTATTTTCGTCTCATTTGAGAAAATAACGTCGTCCCAGTACTCCGGAGAAAGTGAAATGTATTCGGTGGCAAGTCTTAATTTCTTTTCGATATTTTGTGCTGACAGCAAGAGTTTTTTCCTAGTCATTCTTGAAGAATATTTGTGTTTTTGAAGAACATTTCCAATGGTTTCTTGGAAAACACGTAACCCAAAGTCTTTTTAAACTTGAAGAGCTAATCATCTCGCACTGGATTGTGGTCAATCATACACGGTTCTAATCATTTTTCTCTCAACTCGCTGCGTCATCTTTTTTGGACTGTATGTAGATCCCTTTAAATCTAGTCCTCCATCTTTTTCAGCACGGGATATAAAATTATATACAGTCCTGATGTTTAGGGAGAACATAACGACGATTTCCTTGGCAGATTTGCCTTTGTAGTAGTTGAAATAGCCCAATTGTATAATATTTTTTGAAACTCGTTTCCTGGCATTTTTTGTATTCAAAAATAAGAACACTTGTTACATAAAAACGATTCCGTCGTTACTAAAACGTTATTTACCCCTTTCACGTTCTATCTTATTTGTAAAAAACGCAAAATCCGCAACATTTTTGGGAAATAACGGCATATTTTTATAATTTTTTTATTATCTTCATTCAATATGCAAAGATTTTTTTGACACTTCTTAGATTGAGTAAACTTCTTTTGTTGTTGTTATTATTGTAATGTATGTTACTATTAGGAAACTATTGGTGCCATATGGTCGTAGACAAGTACAGTTATAGAATGAGTGCAAAAATAAAAAATATATAAAGAATTTGTTGTTGAAATTCTTGAATGAAGATCAAATTTTACATTTTTTTGGTCTGTGCAAAGATTTTTTTGACAAACTGTATGTAAAATTAACATACACAACATAAGTGGTGGGAGAAACTGTATTAACATAGTTAATATAAGCAAAGTAAATAACAAAAACTTCTAAGATTTGTTCTCTGGTGTTTTGTGTTTTGGAGAGCATTCCTAAACAAATTCTTTTTTATTGGCTATGAACTGAAGGAATTATTATTCGAAATAACACATCACACAGTTTAAAGCTCTTATACCAAAAGCAGGACTGGGCATGAGGCAAGGACGTATATTGAATCAAATTGTGTATGCATTAGATCTCAACGATCTAACTGATGTATTGAAAAATGTTGTTTGAATCCCATTTCTACTCTGATGACTTTTCACACTTAAACAGTGGCTATTTAATATAAATGTTGATAAATCTAAAAATATTAGCTCTTCAATGTCGCGCAAGCATTCCAAAGTGGAGGTATAAAAATGAAAATTTTGAAAACTGGCAACAGTTTGAACTACTTTCTTATAAATTGGAGTATTTTTTTTTATAGTTTTTTACAGTTTGTGATGTAGATTTGGAGATTGTTTAACTGACTAGACTAATTTACGCATTTAAAGCGCAATCGATTGTGTTAATCTTAGTCATGTTGTATTGGAACAAAGGGATTTAAATATCTTGACTAATAGTCAAATGACAGTTAGGGCAATAACATGATACAGGATCACGACAAGTCGTGGAATGTAAAAACACATTATCGGATTGCTCCATGTTTAACGAGGTACACATTATTTGGTATGGCAATCAAGAAGTGATCGGTAACGAGGAAGTAAATATTCGTGCTTATGTTAGGAGTTGGAGTGCATTATAAAATAGGCTTGAATAACTCAATGGCTTTCTGAGTAGGAGGAAGTGTCACATTGACACTTTTGGAAAAACACCATGGAGTGGTTTTGAGGGGAGAAAAGGCATCAGACATTACTCGTCTGTGACTGCAGGGAGAAATTTCGTATTCCGATGCAAATGTGTTAATATTATATACTTGTACATAAATAAGCAAACAACAAAAACTCAAATATAAACATGCAATAAATACAGTTTAAATTGTGTTTCTTCGTATTTTCCATTAATATCATTGAAATAGACACAGGGTGGCTTTAATTATAATCGGTAACATAAAGAGAATAAACACGAAAGAAAATTTATTAAAATGGTGTTTAAGAGTAAAAGAAAAAAAAACGAAATAAAAATTAGAAGATTAGTAGCACAAAGACATGTTAGCAGAACAAAAGAGGGCGCTTGAAGAGCGTGCTTATTCATCACCTTATTGCACATATGTTGTATCGAATTAAATCGATCTTTCGTTGGCATATTGTCAAATTCAATATTTCATTTATAAAAATAACAATAAAATAACCCATGTTCTCTTTGTGTACTTATATTGTTTGTCATATGTACAGTTTTTTTAATTTTTTTTGTTTTACATCACATCTCGAGTAATACAATCTGTGCATATGTACTATGTGCTTCAAGCGAACAATATAAATGGGCACGCAATCAAGGGAGACTCTCTCTTTGTTGTGTCTGTAAATGGAGATGGACTCATATTTTTAAGAAACAAGTTTCTTGTTTTACTTCTTCCCTTCAATAACAACTATTATTTTAATAAATTTATTGACACGTACTATTTTATTATTCATTTTAATATGTACATACTATTTTCACAATAAGATTTTATATAAGATGTATTTAATATTGCCTTTTTTCTGTCTTTTTTGTTCATAAAATCAATATAAAATTTGCCAAATTTGCTCAACGAGTTTAAGTATAGTTGCACTAAAGAAAACATCGCGACATAAATGTTGTAATTAAGATTCACTCCATTTTACTTGCAAGAGTGTCAATCAATAATTGCGATGAGTTATATTTCCTCGTGAGTATGAAGCCGATGTATAAATGGATGTTGACTCTTGACTGTTCACCGGGCATATGGTTGATGTTACCTTACTATTAATAAATATAAAAATAAATGAAATATTCAATTTATGTTTGTAATTCGCCTCATTGTTAATAAACTGCGCGTTCTTAAAATATTTTTTTATAAATACTTAATGCCTTGTTTTCTCCATGGTTTTCTCACATGGTTTTTCCTTAATTTAAATCGTAGGTTTTATTTATTAATTTTCAAGCACATTCTACTCGATTACGTTTTATGTGATAGACTGTGAACTGGCCAAAAATTGAATTTGCATATTTTATGTAAATACTAATGATTCGTTTCAGAATCCTGAAAACCGCATAAATTCAAAATTTAATTAAAAAATTTAAACAAAATCAACAAAAATATTTTTATTTCATTTAATTTTAAACAATAAAATAAACAAATATATGTATGTATGTATACAGAAAAAGACAAAATACATATGTACATCAAACTATGCATAATGATTATATATGTGATGCGAACTTGATCTAATTTAGAAAATTTTAAAAAGCATCTTCAATTTTAAAATCTGTTTTAAAATAATATAAAAAAAAAAAATAAATTGTTAATTTTAAAATCGCATAAATTTGAATGCGCATAAATACAGTCAACCCTCCTATTAAGTGTTACTATCAGAACGCTTTTTCCATACAACTAGGAGCCTATAATGCGGTACTCTTAAGTCAGTGGTTTCTGTTTAACAACTTCCCATAACTTCCTTCTGCATGAATGTCTGTAATAATTAGATATTGTAAGAGGTTTTAATGTCAGTTTAATTTTCGATGCAAAAGCAGATCCGAGATATATAAATATGCCACATTATCCCAAGCCTATTTGCGATATCAGTTTCAGTCATCTCAGAGCCATTTCACAGTACATACCTTTTGTTGGTGAGCAAGTCTGACAGTGAGGATGAATGTTGAAGAAGTAAATAATTTTACAAAAGCCTTTCTTATTTTTGTTGGAAAACAGTTTTTCAGTTTAATTTTTTTTAACCAATCCTCATATCACCTCTTTAATTCAATAAAAATAAATTATAATTTGTCGTTTATTGCTGTCGTTGGCTTATTGTGCGGTTTCCATACATTGCGATAGACGGTTGCCGTAGTACGCGTTACGAATTAGCCTGATTTCTACGGTTAAATCCGTGCAATCCGTATCTTATAGTGTGGAGTCCATACAACGCGGTACGCACCCACTGCGTTATAAGACGGTTGACTGTGATAAGCATAAAACAAGATCCGAGTGTATAAGATTTTCAAAGGGGGACGCAAACAGGTATTGTGACCTGGGCGCGAATTAAGTTTGCTACGCTGTTGTCTGGACACCAACGCAATGTGTATTCAATGGAACGGTATTTTGTTAGGCCCGTTAGTTTTTTCTTGTGGAATTTTCTTAAGCCGTAGGCATGTGCTTGTAAGCCACAAACCACAGCAGACCTCAAATCCAGCACAGCAAATGCAATCAATCAAATACAGCCCAATTTATAAGCCAGTGCCATGTATTTATAATTGTTTCACAAATAAAGCCGTGTCGGACATTTGATATTCAATAATGGCATCAACAGATCTTATAAACGAACATACAATTTTGATGGTATCATACAAACACACACACTTTGTTTTATTTAAATTTAAAGGTACATAGGAAGAGCTTAAAGAAAGATTCGATAATTCAGTTTATCTAAAATTTTAAAAAGGAAATATGATTTAGAGAGCTTTGCTCACGGCAAAATACCGAAATTTTCCCTGCATTACATGCTGTATTTATGAGAAGAACATGTTACACGAACCGTTAGAATTTTAACATTTGGAAAGTTATACGACAACAAATGAATACTTCCACTTTCCATATTTTCTTCATATATTTACCACCGCAAATACAGTGAACGTTTAAAATACCGACGATGCATTACAATTCAAACAGAAAATATTAACAAAAACAGGAATAAATAAATAAAAAATTAACAAACAGAAAACTGTGATAATAACAAACTTGATGATTTAAAATAAAAGAGAACCACATACTCTCTGTAGGCGTGTTTCCGTAAAACATATTGTAATCGAAATGAAAAAAGAAATTTAAATGAAAAAATTAAGGAATAAAAATTTTTGTTTTTCCAATAAACAGACGGCGTTAAATTTATACAAGACACGTAAAAGGGTAACAAGAAAAATAATATTTTAAAAGATTTAAGATTTTCATATTTATGTTTTCAATTTAAGAGATTTTTCCACTTACATCTGTGTTTACTGACAACTGAGCCAGAGTTAAAATTGAACAAACATTTTTGAATGCTCGTATATTCTCTACGGCAGTTGGTTTAAATGAATTATCGTTGCACAATTTGGTTTCGAATCCATTGTTCATGCAGATACAAATAACAAAAGATCTGAAAGAGAAAAGGCTTCATTTTCTTAAATCAGCATGAGTATGTGTACACCATAGAGATAGTGGCCCAAATTCAGATAAAACTAAAGTGAAAAAGAAAAGAAAAACAAACTGAAACAATAAAATTATAAAAATGAAGAAACAAGAAACTAACAAAAGTCGACTAAAAGTGCTGTTATAAATAAACACAAATATGTACATATACAGACACTGGTTAACTCATTTTCATACAAATTGACGAGAATATATGCATATTGTAGTCTTTAGATGAAAGCCACGAGGACGGAAAATGTATGTAAATATTTCTTTAAAATGTTTTTGAATTTTATGACAGCAGAGGGAAATGTAGAATCGATCGATAGAATCTTTTGAGAAAGAAAAGGGTTAATTTCCTTTATCTCATGCCGAGTTATGAAATTGATTGTGATACACACACAGTTTGAAAAAAGTGTGCTGCTCACTTCATGCACTACATAATATTTCTCTGTTCCATTTAGTTTTTTTTTTCCCTTGAAATTTCCATTTTACAAATTGTTCAAATTTTATTGATACATACATTATAGTGAGAGAGAGAGAGAGAGAGATAGGGAGATATAAATAGAACTGAGTAAGGAATAAGAAAATAAAATTAATAAAAAAAATAAAATAAAATTAAAGTTTAAGAAATCATCTTATAAGTTTAATCTGAGGAAAGTGTTAAATGTAAATTTTTAATGGCACCTCTAGTCTATTCAACTAGTGGTGCCATTACATAAATACACGTTTTCAGTTTCAAGTTTTATCGACCGGTCTAATCTCCACAGACTTCTCATTAAATACGTAATTTATTGTTAAATATTTACTTTAATCTTGTAAGCTGGCCAGTATTGACGACATTTATAAAATATAATCCATAAGATACGACACATAACTTATGGAAGTTTTAATTGAAGACTGAAACATTTGCATATAGGCGGAGAGAATATTAATTGAACAGACGACACTCGAAAAGCATAAAAGGATAATATTTAAAAGCTTGGAACTTTTTCAAAACATATGTATGTATATGTATTTGATTTGAAAAAATTGATGAAATCTTCTCGCTTAGTTTAGATGCATTTGTATTAATCGACAAATAATAATTTCAAAAAGATGAAAAATCATCTTATTGATTAAGATTTCAGCAGATCCTATGGTATTTAAATTATATTGAAGTAGTTGAACTGGAGTTTATTTAGTCTTTTTGATATTTCACATACATACATCCATGCATATGTACATATATGGTTTTTACTATTGTTGTTGTTGTTGTTCATGTTAATTTTATCCATATTCTAATCGATTTGCTTTGTAAATTTTACATTTAACTGCCTATTCTTTAAAGGCTGGCTGTAGGTCAAGGTATTGCTAGCTTAATGCGAAATCATGGAGTTATTTTTGTTGTAGTCGCTATTTTGTAACGCCGTAAAAAAAACAACAGACCAACAGAAACAAAAAAGAAAAGCTCAAAAAAAAAACAAAAAAAAAAAAAATAAACAACAACAACAAGAAATAAAATAAAAATCAACAAAAATAACGCTTTCGTATAAACGTTTAAAGATTTATGACATTTTAACTGCATTATACGGATTTTCTTTATTTCTTTTTACGATTCTAGCGAGTCATATAACAATAATAATAGCAACAACAACAACAACAACAAAAATAACAACAAAAACAACAACAACAACAATGATAATAAAAACATATAAATACAATAATACAAAAATCATAAAAAACTCACATTTGGGAAAACACTCTCTCAAACAACAACAGGTGATCATTATAAAACAATTAAATTTTCTTTTTTTTTTTTTTTTTTGTTTTTTATATATTATTGTTATTGTTGTATTTTTATATGTATATTTTGCATGCAAACAACCTCTAATGAATGACAATAAAAAGGAATTAACAGTGAAATAACAACACTAATAATAAACAAATAAACGATAAATTGTAATAGACAAATAAAAATTTATTTAAATAGAAAAAAAAGAAAGAACACACACAAACACACAACACACACACAAAATTTATTTGTAATCAATTGAGCGTATAATTGTGAAAACCTCCCAACGGATCTGTCAACGATTATAATCAAAGGACGTTTAGAAGAGTCATTCCAATTACAAATATGTAAAGTTAATGATTTGCAGACGTGCAACGTGCACTCTACTTTTCCTCCATTAGATGAAAACAAAAATAAAAAAAAGCAAATTCAAATTATGTAGTTTACAAATATCACATAAAATACGAAACATTTTTCGAACAATTTTAAGTAACGCTTATTATAATTTACAAAATTTATATTCATATGTATGTACTAGGAATGTCAATCGGGAAGTCCCGGGACTTCGGGATTTTTGAATCCCAAAAATTATCAAAAACTTGTGCCGAGATTTTAAGAATTGTGTATTTCGACTCTGCAAAAGTTGATGAAAAAAATTCTATGTTACTCGTCTTCTACAATAGCACCTCAGTTGAGAAAAACACTACATCCATTGCTAAAAAGTTATTTGATGCCATCGAAGTATGAAACGAATAAATAGGGTAACTGATTTAGATACTCAATAGTTCAATGAAATAGATTTATTTACATCAGAAGATGGTAGAAGTGAATATTTATACGCTGCATCTTCCTCTGTCTTCCTCTCAGCAGATTTCTGGCAAAAACTCTGAGAGTAAATAAAATTGCCATGAAAAGCTTTTCAAAAATCTGTCTTTCGGAACCGACTTTAAACTGTAGGTCATGCCACTCACGTTTAAAATTAACGCATACAATTTAAGTGGTGTGAGAAGCTAAATCGTAATCCTGACTGAAGCGTTGTAATGACCAATTATATCCATATGTATGTATACAACTATCTTCGAACTATTTTACCAACAAATGTTGATTGCGAGAAGCGTTTTTCAACAGATCACATGTTAGATGCTTTAATCTTTTTTTGGAATCCAAATAATTTTTTTAAAACTAATGCATTTGTATATGTATGTATGAATAATTTAAATTTTTGTTAATTTACGCTTTTTTGCCGTGCATTTTTTATTTTTATTTTTAATGACATATCATTCTGATATAATTGAAAATATTTTTTTTTTTTTCATTTTTATTATTAAGAGAAAATCGCAATTTTTTCCGTGATATTTGGGGATTTTTGGATACCAAATTATTCCGAAATATCATGGGATCTCGGGATCGGGATTACCAAAAAAAATCAATCCCGTTTGGCATCCTTGTTGTATGTATGCGATCAACAAACGAAATAAAAACAAAAATTACCAAATATGTACATTCAATTGTTTTTTATTTGCTATTATTGTTGAATAGGTGATTGATATTATTTTTATATTTTTATTCCTTTACCGCATTTTTTTTATAATAAATTATATCAATACGACATTTTATCGTCAATAAAAGTTTTACAATGTTTCATTTATTTTTATCCCAAGCAAATAATTGATATAACGACAACATCAGATATACATATATACGTATATTTGTAATCTTTTTTTTGTGGTAATAAATCAAACAATTTTGTAATATCTAGTGGTGTACGTACCAATTTATTCTAATGATCTACCGAGAAAGTTGAAGTTGTGCAGTATACAAATGTACGCAGACGATGTTCAGCTATACATTAGTTGCTTGCCATCTGATATTACAAGTTGTATAGATTAAATTAAATTGTAATCTGCATAATGTGTTCCAATGGGCATTGATTAATGGTCTTTGCCTTAATCCGAGAAAATCGAAAGCTTTGATAATAGGCAAGCTAAACTCGACGACACAGCTTGCACCATTACAGGTTAATAATACTACTATTGAGACTAACGTTAAGAATTTAGTTCTATTGTAAGTGCTATTTGTGGTAAAACGATTGCCACGTTTCACAGTCTTTGGCTTACGCTATATTTTACCCCGTTTAAATCTAAACCTACCATGGACGGGTCAAATGACCCATTTTGAACTTCTTGTCCGAATTTCTTGAAAATAACATTATTACATCGCCATTTGCCTTTACGACTTTTATTACAAAATACATCGAATGTGTTTTCCAAGATTTACTCCTCCCTTGTTAATTTATTTTTTACCGAGAAATATATGTCATCTACCTTAAATACCGCAAGGGGTCATTTGACCCCCTTTGATAGGAATACATGAAGTATCGGTAGGTTTAGTGTTAATATTCGTATGGTGGTCGCAAGAACATATTTCGTTTTCACTTTACGGTACGGAAGTGAATTATTTTCTGGTTGTGATTTAGTGAAAAGAAACAGACACAAAATCACGTACACCAATATTGCTAGATTTGTTTATGGTCGTACAAGGTACAGTAGAATATATGAGTTCTCATAGAAATTCTATAATACACCATTTGAAAATTTGTTAAAATACCCTACTATGGTATACCTTAATAAAATCAATTAATTAGAAAACCACATTATTTAATCAATAGATTCGTTTTTTCAAGATCTAATAGAAGCTTGAAAATTATTTATTAATTTATTAATTACAACGCAATTATAAATTATATTCTAATTATATACGAGCTGAGTAACTTCGATTATGTGCTCGGTGTAGTGTCACAGACCAGAGTCTCTGGTGGGCATCGAACCCACGACACTAATAGTCTAGCATACAGCCCACTACAATACCAGGGCACTCCGAAAATTAATAGCATTAATTAATAGCATTACCGTAATATATTATTAGGATACCGTAAATCTGAGAAATCTGAGAGACACTTTTATACCAATACAATTCGTCTTTGGAATGAACTCCCGAACAACATACAGTTATTAAGTACTCACCGCGTTACTGGAGGGTTTAAAAGTAAAAACTTCTTTTTTAGTTGCACGCTATCTTTCTGGAAATTGCTGAATAAATGAGCAAATATAATATCAGTTAATACGACTTAGGTTCGAGCACCAGACATTAAAACAAAGTACAAAAAGTATTTCTTCGGCGATTTCCTCTAAATAGATTTCTGGCAAAAAACTCTGAGAGTAATAAAATTGCCATGAAAAGTTTCTCAAAAATCTGTCGTTCGGAGTCGACTTTAAACTGCACGTGCCGCCACTTATGTTTAAAATAACACACACAACATAAGTGGTGTGAGAAACTAAGTCAATAATCCAGACTGAAGGATTGTAGTGACCAATTATGTATGTAATACTACTTGGAAAAAAGTTTTTTTGAAATTTGTTAGAGCACTCATTTAATATTAATTTAAATATTTAATAAATTTCTTTTCAATCATAGAGTATTACAGTTCTGTTCGAATAAGAAGTGAAATATTGGAGCATTTTATGATACCTTGTCTTTGGATAAATGCACGTTTTTGTTCATTTAGCTTGGAAAATATTTGGAAATTATTGATTATGATATATCACGGCCAGAAGATTTGTGATCCTTCAAAATTACAATACTTCAGTTTGTCTAACTTTACTTTTAAGCTTTATCAAATTCGAGGAACTGAATTCGTTTTAAATACATTCTTATTTATTTTATTTATTTTGTTTTATTTTATTTTATTTACATATTATTTGCATATAAACAAAGAAGACATCAAACAAATACGAGTAATGATTCTGATCTTCTTTTTCCGTTTTTAATTTTTATTTGGATTTATAATTCAACATAGCGATTATATGATTGAAGTCACCAAGCTTGAGTACTTTGGAGAAAACCGTTTTACAATGCTTCAAACACAAATACTCGAATATTTATTATTCCTTTGTGTTCATTTTTGCATCGAATATTACTTTTTGCATTTGCATTTTGAATTTTTGTATGAAAAGATTGACCTGATGGGCCATGAAAAATTTCTCAAAAATCTGTCGTTCGAAGTCAATTTTAGTCTCGCCACTCGTGTATAAAATTGACGCATACAACATGAGTGGTGTGGGAAGTAAGGCCACGACTCTGACTGAAGGGTTGTAATGGCGAATTATGTATATGTGTATAAAATAAAGGAATTAATCATATTTCAAACATTAATTTTAAAATTTAAAAAAAAAATTCTGTAAATGTTTGTTTAAAAAATGTTTCATGCAATTTCTCCTCACCTACATTACAGACAAATTTAGCCATCTGAGATGTAAACAAATTCGTGGGCACAACACGGTTTTTATTTAAATCAAAAATGCAAAAACAGAAAAAAAAATATATTATTGAGTCGTAAGTCAAGTGTATTTAGTTTTATTTTTTTTGTGTTTTTGGTGGCATAGTGTAATTATTTAATTTCTGTATTTGCATGTGATTTGTTGGAGGTACATTTATTGTTGCATTTCGTCATGAGTATGGTTATGCTGTTTATTATTTTATTGTTCTTGTAAAAAAATTTTTTTGAAGTGTTTAATGTAGCCTAAATCTGCCACCGCAATATCTCCGCATCTATATATAGAATATCTTTAGATTTGTTGTTCTTAATACCTTTTTAATATTCGCGTTACAGTAGCTTTGTTTACGACACCTCTGTTGTGTTGCCATAAAAAACAACACAAAAATACAAGACTTGTTGGTAGTAGCTATTCTGTTATTCAGTGTGTTGGCCTGTTAAGGAATATTATTTTTTTTTATTATTATTATTTGTGGCTCATAATTTGATTTAATGACCACTTAAAATGTCATAAAATGATCAATTGTAGTTTGCAAATGACTTCAAAATCACTTTTGCCAAAGAAAACCAGTTAAATTTACAACATACTCGTATGTACAATGTACATACATAACAACTACAACAAAGTAAACTCACCATCCTAGTAAAGAAAAAAAAAACACACAAAAATATTATAATTTAGATACATTAATCCATATACATACCTACCTGTAGATACGTAAGTGCAAACATGTGTATATAAATATGGATGTAAAAATGCAATAAAATAATATAAAAATAAATAAATATTGCCATATTGGAATATCGAAATTTGTATTCTAATCGACAAGTTTCGTTAAAAAGACAACGAAAAGAACGTTTAATTTGAAATAAAATTTTTTTTCTTTTAAATTGAAAATAAAAAAAATCTTTTATAAATAGCCCGTATGTGTGCATTGCATTTTGTTATCGGTTATTCGCTTTTTATGGCGCTTTTCGTAAATTTTTATTTCTGCTGTGTTTTGTTTCACATTGTCTCTGAGTAGGTTGGGTTTAATGTTTAAACAATCCTCCAAAATAAGACTCATGATACTTGTTGTTTGTTTTGTTGTTTTTGTTATTGATGTTGTTGTTAAGATCACAGCCATAATACGGCAGCCATTATTCGTTTATCTCTTTTACTCCTCTTTGGAATTTCGTATTAAACGAGGAACAGCATAACGTCGTCATCAACAACACAACACAAGCACTACTCTTCTTACAATCGGCAATAACAACTACACTGTACACTCAGTCGCACAACTAACCCATAGCAGAATTTAGGCGAGACAGGTATAAAAAAAATGATCGTTATGGTTGAAGAGAGTGAAAAGCAACAGAAAGCAAAATGCAGAAAAAAAAATGAATAATAAGGGAACTCAGAAACATTCAAATAAAGGGAAAGAAAATTGTTTTATCATCGTTATTGCCTTTTTCTTTTAATGGCAGCCGTCGGCAAACATTTTTTTTTTTTGATACAGTTTAACATAGTTTGTATGTATGTTTTGAATTATTTAAATTGTAATGCTTTTGTAAATTATTTACAAAATAAATACAGGAAACATAGCAAAGATTTTCATTCTCGCTACGTGCATAGGTACTGTGTTTTTAATGGAAAATTATTTTTCAAGTTTAGTAAAACCTGACTATTAAGATAATTAAAAATAAAATTTCCAAAAACTTCACTTATTTTTTCACCACTTGAAGTTCTTGTGCACGATTTATTTAAAATGTTTTCTGATAATAGTTTAGGGACCTGCACTTGTATACCAAAACATTTTGTAATACACACATACATACATAATAATTTAATTTATTTTTTCAACAAATCGCTTAAAATGGGCTACTTTTCCCTCCCTTTGGAAACAATCATTTATAATTCCACTATTTAAATCAGGATCTAAAGCAGACACCTATTTCAAATTATAGAGGAATTGCTAAACTTAGTATTATTCCAAAATTATTTGAGAAACTCTTATATGATACATTGTCATTTCAGGCATGGTGTATTATAACTGCATCCCAGCATGGATTCTGTAAGTCTCGATCAACAATCACAAATCTTCTTGAATTTACAACAAATAGACGTTATTTATATTGATTTCAATAATGCATTCGATAAATTATATCATAAATTGCTCGTTCATAAGCTTGATCAACTTGGTTTTAGTTCAACATTACAAAATTGGATTAAATCGTATTTAGTAAACAGAAAGTAATGCGTTAAATTCAGGAATACTCAATCTAACTTTATTCATGTAGTATCAGGGGTACAACAGGGTAGTTACCTTGGGCCGCTCCTATTTACTCTTTTTATAAAAGATCTCCCATCTGTTGTCAGAAATTCAAACACTTTAACTTATGCAGATGATGTTAAAATATTTAATAACATTGAAGACCAAGTAGTTGCACAAGATGATATTAACTGCTTAACCTCTTGGTGTAGTAGTAATTTAATGGAGCTGAATATTAAAAAATGTAAATATATGTGTAAGGGATTTTATACAATGAATGGTACTGTTCTTGCACTAGTAAATTCCTTTAACGCTTTAGTAAAAATTTTCGATTGTAGATTGGACTTCAGAAATTATATTACATCAACTGTTAGCGAAGCAAATTTTGTATCCTGTGATTTACTAAACTGTGGGCTAAAAAGTTTTCTGACCCTTATGTTACCAAACAATTGTTTCCCACACTGGTTCGCCCAATTCTGGAACTGGATCTGAAATGCGTTGTACACTCTGACAAAATCGAATCAGTTCAAAATCAGTTCTTCGTCGTTTAGGGAATGGATGGGTTACCTTCGTATGAACAAAAAAATGCTTAATGCTGTCTTTCTCCTAAAGCTGATCAACTCTCAATTTCTTCTGGAAAAACTTTAGATAAGTGTACCTGTTCCTCCAATAAAATACTACAATTTCATAAATATAAAACATTATACGACTAACTATGCGAACTTTGATCCATTTCGTAGAATTGATAATAAGTATATAAAATGTAATACATAGTCTGTAAGATTACCATAGACTTGAAATAAATACATACATAATTGGTCATTAGAACCCATCAGTCAGGATTATCGACCTAGTTTCTCACACCACTTATGTTATGTGTGTTAATTTTATACATGAGTAGCGGGACCTACAGTTTAAAGTCGACTCCGAACGACAGATTTTATGAGAAACATTTCATAGCTATTTTATTTACTCTCAGAGTTTTTGCCAGAAATCTGCTGAGAGGAAATGGCCGAAAAAATACTTTTCGTATTTTGTTTTGATGTCTGGCCTGGGAACCCTCGAACACTGGCTTTTACGTCTAATAAGCCAACACACTACCTACTAGACCACGGCGACTTCAGAGTAACGTTTTACGCAATATTATTTAAGAGTTATGTGGAATTGTGGACTCTATTAATGGCAAGTTATATGAAAACATTTTCGATAATGGAATTGAATAGAGTTTCGTTTACAATACATTTGAAAACTTCATATATTCTTGGGCCGATAAGTGCGAAATAAGATGTGGAAGAGGAGAATTATTAAGTGTTGTTGCTTTTTTCATCTACTATTGATAATTTGTGTTTATTTTTTAATTTTTTGATGATTTTGATGTCCTCAGATAATCCAGAATGCTTTCACAAAAGAAATTTCTTTTTTTGCAAGGAAATTCTCCCTGCAATGCAGTGTTAGTATTAAATAATTTTTTTCTTTACATAGGTACGTATGTATGTATATCATTTCTGTCGCCTATTATTGAATTATATTTTTAAGCGGATTATTTAATGTGCAATAAAACCATTACACGTACTAAAAATATGAAAAGAAAAAATATGACGAATATGTGAATGTGAAATGATATCCATTGTTTTCATTTTAATTATTAAATTATGTAAATGCCATTATAATTAAATATTGGACATTCTTCTTATCTTTGTGAATAAATTAAATGGTGTGCAATAGTAATTCGAAACTGAAGCGAGACTGAAATATTTTAATGTGAATCAATAAACTAAAGGGTAATCATTTTTCAAAATATAAAAATAATTTGATTTTTTTTTGATTTGATTTTTTTGATTTGAATCACATTACATCTCTTGTTAAATAGAAGTTATTTTGGCCGAATTTTTACTCTACTTCTTTAATTTATATTCGAATGTTATCTTTTAAAATAAGGAGAATTATGAATCGTAGGATAGAAGTAAGGATGCTCTCACGAATACTGTGTTTTATACATGTTTGATATGCAAACAAATTTAAGTTGACTTTTATTTGTTTGAACTAATGAGTTAACTTTCTGATAAAAATTATTTGATTGCATTTATTTTTTAATAACATTAAATTACGCATCGTCATATAATTACGACTTCAGGTAATTAAAATTTTATTTTGAAAGTGAAGGCATCAGAGCGGAAATTAAAAAAAAAAAATTAATCAAGCTTAAAGTGAAATAAGTTTGCATTATTATATAAGATATAATAGCTGATTTTCATCTTACCTAATTTTTCAAAAGCAAAATACAGTGAACTCGCGAAAACGTGAACACTCGATAGTGTGAACGTCTCAGAAACGTGAAGAAATTGATTTTTCCACGGATTATTCTAAAACGTGAACAAAATGTGATAGCTCAAAAACGTGAACCATTTTTTCTATTTTGTCTTTTATATTACAAAATAGAGAATTTCGTTTGCTCTCAGGAGATAATTCTGAGGTAACACTCTAAAGGAGGAACTTTTTTTATTTTTGTTAATTTATGTAAGAGTTCAAGTTCTAAATTTGCTGGCGCTACTAATTTCTCACGACAGTCGCATAATAGGGAGAGTATTCTACACTTTTCAATGTATTAACTTCGGGAAAAGCTATCCTGCAAAAGTAAAGTGTTCAAATCGAAACGAATAAATTGAAAATGAGTGACTTGATGTAAAACACGGTAATGCATGACGTAAGGATTGCAGTTTTTTCTACAATAAAAATATCATATTTATATGTCTTACATTCATCTCCACGTACATAAATATTTTTAATATTTCGTATAGCGTAAGCTAGTGTCTTAAACTATTGCCTCATTTGTTATAGTTTGACTGGCATTAACGAGTGCATAGTTCGATGGATGCCTATCTTTTAAAATGTATGTCCTGGATCGCGTATTATTTATATTTTTAACATTTGCTGGTCTGATTTATTTTTCAATTAATGTAAAACACTGATTTCGATCAGAATAAAAACGGTTACTTCATTTTATCAAGTATTCATAACTATTCATTCAACTCTTGGAATTCTTTGTTAAATGATTCATTATTTTCAAGGGTTTAACACCATTACCTAAACCCAATGGCATATTCTTTTCTACATAGGATATGTCTCGCCTCTTACAAGGTGCATTAAAAAATTTTTTATCATCACGTCATTTTTTATTTCAGGAGAACACAACACAAATATTAAAAACGGTTATGCCCTGTGTTTACCACTCATAAAGAAAATGTATATATGTATGTATATGTGATTGAGAGTGTAATAAAGGCGGTCAATAAAATTAGTAATTCTTCTTTATCAGATTACGAAGATGAATCTAATATCTGATTTATTTCAATTTTCGCAAATATAATTGATGCAGCAATATCCATTATGATATTTCTTTCAAAAAAAGGTTTTAGATCGAAAAATATGTTGTATTTTTGATTTGTGTTCAATAAAAAATGCAAATATGAAAAAGTTGCAGCCGGATCGCTAATTTTTCAACTTTATTTTTTGAGACCTTTTTTATAACCAAAAAAAAATATATATTTTAACACTGTTCTAACATTGAATGCAATTTTTTATATTACTGACTATGTAGCTTTGATAATGTAATGTTTCCTTAAGGTTACTCAACAAAACAATGAAAATTTATCTTCAAATTGGATAACAATACCAGGCGACTTCTTTTAAATTTCATCTGATTGCCCTATAAATAAACAAAAGTCATCTACTTTTCAGGGCATTATCAGCACTCTCGATTTATGCAGGGCATAAAATGCAATGCCCTCCACCATTGGCAAGTGCGAATTATTTAGAATAAAACATACCACGCTTTTAGAGGGCGAACAATTTTTAAAAAACAAACGCAAAATTGCATTTTGCGTTAATAAAGTGCACATTGTTTGGTAGAAAAGAAAACACCATAACTGAAAAAAGTTGATTAAGCCAGAGTATACATTTTCTACTTTATTTCCCAACTTAACATTTTAAAATAATCTGTTCATTAAGAGGCCAGGGGAAAATGGCTTTTTCGCAGTTGATGTACAGGGAAGGAAAAAGTTGTATGGTACACGTGTTTTTTCTGAAAATCTCTTCGGTTTTAAAGCTAAGTTTACATATCTTTTATGTTCTGCAAAGAGAAACAAAACATTAAAGTAAAACATTTTTAGATTTTGTTTATTTTTATTTGATATTTTTTATAATTAGTTAGTAAATTCTTAAAGGAAATATTAAATGTGGAACAAAATAAGAAAAAGTTTAAAACTTAAAGCTAATTAAATATATTCAAATAAGACATACATTTTAATAAATCGTGTGTCTTACTCGATTTTTAATTACTTCATTTAACCGAAGTGGCATAGAGTTTATTAATTTGTGAAACTTATTTTACCGAGTTATAAGTCATTCCACTTTTGTATTCTTCGGCTCTTAAAAATCCCAGGAGCTCTTCCACAGGATTTAGATCAGGACTAGGTGCTGGCTATATCTTTTACTTCAAAAAATGTTATGGTCCTTTTGGTTACTTCTATAGGGGCGTTGTCTTGCTGAAAAGTAAGATTATTTCCATAATTTTCTTCAGTAAATTCAACGAAAACATTGTCCAGTAATTCCACATAGTTCTCCGCATTCATTTTATGAGAAATAAAACAGATTGGAGAACGTGCTTTATATCCAAAAGTAACCCTTGTCATTATATAGTGAAAATTACGAGCTATCCTCGTCCGCGTAGGTCCATCCAGGTTGAATTTTTTTCATCACTGAATACAATACTTCTCTAGTCCTCTGCCTAAAATTTGTATTTTTCAGCAAAAATCAATTTGGCTGCCTTGTTTCTAGTGGTCAATCGTGGTTTGGGTATCATGTTTTGTTTTTTCATATCTAGATCTTCATTTAAAATTTGATAAATCCGTCTCTTGGTTACGTTTAGTCCCAGCTCTGAGTTGATTTGGGTACTAATAGCTAAGCGCTTTATTGATCGTTTAGCGTGGTCAGTTTTGACTTTCTACCAGATCGTTGTTTAGTGCAGTATGATTTTGTATCCCCCGGTCGTTTTAGATCTCTCTGAATGCCCATTTTCCCTGACCAATTCAATCTGGGTACGTTCTACTAACGAAAGTTGGATTCCACGTGGCATTTCTACTTACAATTCAATCATTTTCACTCAAAGAGAAATTATTTAACTGTTTATAGTAATATTCTTTCATACTTACGCCAAATAATATATTTTGCACTTAAAATTTTGCTTCAGTTGCAATTTATTTGATAAATCTGCTAAAAATTTAACTTGTTTGAAAACACTTGGCAAATTTTGTAAAGAGTCGTCCAAGTCAAGTGCAAATTGAACAGAAAATATTTAAGTAAAGTTTTTCGTTTAAAACAAATTTAATGAAAAAGATCGGCTAGCATTTACAACATGTGATATTTTTTTTATATTTTTTTACTGTGAAATTTAATAATTTGTTGAAAAATATTTCCATTCTAATCGGTTACAATAGTATTAAGAACCAACAGAATGAAATGGTTTGGTCGGTTAATAATTTTCATGACGCCATGTGGCCACATATTGAGAATTTTTTAAAATGCTCAAGCATTTAATGATCAGTGTCTATGGAATATAAATTTTCTCGAGCAACATTTGATGCCATAGAAAACTTGCATGTGTCGGAATTGCACCACAGCCAGCAACACAGTCATAATTTGCAATTTTAAACTGCATAATTTTTCAATGGTCTTTATCGTTGTCGATGTTGTTGTTTGTTGGTTTTGAGCAAATACCGTGAAAAGTTGCCGTAGAGTTGAGTATAAAAAAACAAGCTTTCAGTTGTGTATAGAATAAAAACTAAAGAGATCCGTCACAGTCTTGTCATAATCTACTCTGGTATAGAGTGTAAATTGTAAATATTGGCATAAGGAAGTAAACAACAGCAATAACAAAAAGAAAAATGGAGATGTTAATGACCATCAGTCATTCAGTCCGCCAGTCGTTTAAGTGTCTTGTGGAATATGCGGTATAAATAGTTGTGCAATTAACGTGTCATTATAATGACCGTCCAAAGCAGTCATGGACGTAGTCATCGTCATAATATGTATATATTCTTGAAGATCAAAAAAAAAACAAAAACAAAAAAAAACGACAAAAGTAAAAATCTTTATAGATTGAGAACAGTGAGTTCGTCATTGATTCATTCATGCAATGAATGCATAGGCAACTTCCTTAGCAAATATCGTTAGTTTTAGTGGCTAAAAAACTGTGAAACACAGAGACACACAAACTGACAGATGGATTGCGATTAAAGAACGGATAGGAAACGAAAACAAAACCAAACAAAAGAAAAGAAATCAAACAAATCATAATAAATAAATAAATAAATAAATAGTAAAAGTTTTGTAGTGGACTGTGCATGTTTTTCTTTTAGCCGTGGCGCTTAACATTATTTATGATTCAATGGACGACTGCACGACTGGGGAGTAAGAGTACCGCGCATAATGTGCAACTTGATACATGTAATGGAATGGTTTGAATCTTGTACGAGTATGATTTAATTTTCTTTTTTATTATTTATGTTTCCTTTGTCCACAAGTATTTGTTATTTGTGGCAATTCTTTGGCGATTTGACGATTTAAGGGCAAATCATGTATCCAGTTTTGTCCAAAAACAATACGTAGGTTGTTCTAAAGGTTGTTGAGTCGAAAATATAGTTGGAACCTCATGTGAATAGGTTGTAGCTTATAAATCACCTGATCGTGCGAAAAGAATGAAGCAAAATCCTCCCTTTTTGATTTCCCATTTTCCATTTCGGTAGGAGATAAATATAATAAATAATGGAACAAGAAATTTACATAAAATAAAACCAGATAGAATGCACATCTTATTACTTTTATTGAAATGAAAGTTGTTTTTATAATTGGTAGTAATTCTTGTCATTAACAAATTCTAACTAATTCCTTTACATTACATTATTATCGTTACCATCATGATTACCAATAATTCATACTCATTAAAAGATTTGTTAGAACTGTTGTAAGCAATAGTCATATCCCTCTTCCTCTTTAATTGGTTTATTATTTTCAGCAATATACTTTCAGATAACTGATCTGTCGATAACTGCTTTTTCTAGAAATACCTCAAGGATATATTTGTAGTCTCCGTAGTCTAGTAAGTAGCGTGTTGGCTTATTAGACGTAAAGCCCGGATTCGTATCTTAGGTCAGGCATCAAAACGAAATATGAAAAATAAATTATTTCTTGGGCGATTTCCTCTCAGCAGATTTCTGATAAAATCTCTGAGAGTAAATATAAACCTGCAATGAAAAAGTTTCTGTCGTTCGGAATCGACTTTAAACTGTAGGTCCCGCCACTCACGTATAAAATTAACGTACACAACATAAGTGGTGTGAGAATATATATTTTTAAGACTAGTTACAATAAGTCCTATTTCTTTGCGAATAGTTTGAGTTTGAAGATAACGGGATGATTTTTAAAGATTACGTGACGCGAAACTTATTGGATTGCTATTTTCAACGTACATTACAATCCTCAGATATGTCAGCCACTTACTCAGATTGTTGCAGATTTTGAATTATTATTATTATTTTCTTCAAGTTCGAAAATCTTAATCAATTCTAAAGATATCAAAATACTCTGTCTAAGCGGCGGTACAGACATTCACTCAATAATATTATCTGTTCGTTCTATCTACGCCCCCCAGTATCTGTCCCATCAATAAAACGTACCTCAACATCCTTAATATCTGTGAATACGCCATTTATGTATTGTGTGTGTTAATTTTATGAGTGCCGGGTTGTACTTTTTAATGTTTTAATAGCGGGTTTATTTGTACTCTCCGAATTGTTGCCAGAAATCACGGAAAAAAATATTTTTTTTCATATTTCGTTTTGATGCCTGACCTCTAATAAGACAAATCGCTACCTATTAGACTTGGCAACTTCAGAAAGATCTTTACTTTCAATAATAAGAACCAAGTACTCGTCTTCAGCAAAGAGATTTAAATATTTTGTTTTAATAATTTGTCTTGGGTCTAGTATTGTTCTTTAAATACTTCAAACTTAAGCTGATTCTTCTTCGCAGTCTTCGTAAAGAATATTTAAGAGAACGGTGAACTCCAAAACTCAATCTTAATGTTTCCTTATTTTCCACGCAATGCCATGATTCAGAGTTTAAATCATTAACCCGTTGCTCTAGCGTGGGTACAAAAACATTATCAAACTTTGAATTGTTAGAATATCTAATATGGAATTTTCATTTATCAGACATACTACTTGTTGATACCGATGCTATATGTATTGAAATGACAAAATTTTTAAATATTTTAGTAATTCGTTACAACTTTTTCAAGTCGTTCTATAAGTAAATAACAGTTATTGGCATATTATTTTAATAAAAATCTTAAACCATTTCTAATAAGTAACATGAGACCCAATGCGATAATGCATATTGACAAACATAATTAATGTCGTTTTTATTTTAGTACTTGTTTTACGCGGTGAATTACCTATTGGGTTTTTTGTAATGATTTAATTAAGTATCCACGATTTCTAGACGGCCCAACAAATAATGGAATTTGTGGGCTAATGGTCTTCGGAATTAGGAAAGCAGAGCAGGATACACAATCGTTAATTAAAATAATTGAGCATCTGTAAAATAGGAAACAGAGTGAAATAGAATTTCTTATTTATTTAACGAATAAAATTGTAAAATTTGAATATTTTGAAAAGTAAAGAAGAAACTAGCACAAAAACATTTTAAATAATAGAGTAGAGTTTACTGTTTTTTCTTTTGGCATACAAAATGAATGAAAACCAGGGTAACAACAAAAAAGAAAAAATTGTAATAAAAAAGGTAAAAATTCACGTTTAATTAAAAAGTTTTGCAATCATAAAAATATTGCGTTCAAAACTGTGTTATTAAAAAGAAAAAAACAGTCCGTTTAGTCAAGTTAGTTAGCGGTGTTGTATTACGTACGCATATGTACAGTGGTGGCCTTATAATTAGAAATGACTTAGCAACATGTGTGTTTGATAATTTATTTTCAAAACTTCTTTACCCATTTTCAAACCAAGAGTAAAAAAAGATAGTACAATATGTTAGCTTTAAGTTTAAAAGAAAAAAAAAAAAAATAAATTCACAGCATTAATATCATCTTTAAAAAATTAGCTAAAAGCAAAAAATAACAATTTCATGTTGGTCATATAATTAGAAACAAGAAATACTATAACAAACAGCTTAAAAATATCTTTATAAATTCACATTTAATGGGCATAATCTTTAATATGTCGGATAGCCCTTGTGTTGAACAAACTTTGTATCAAACGTTGGCATGTTTGTACAGCTGAAACAATTCATCTTTATTTCGAGGGTTTTTGTTCTTAAGATATCTTTTGACAATTATTTAAAACCCCAGGCTGAAAGATTAAAGCCAGAAAAACTACTCCAGTTAGAGAAACCGTTTCTTTCCTCTCGTGAAATAAATGAAATTGGGCAATTTTAACGATAGAAATATTCACACGGACAATAAGAAAAAAAAATGTATTAAAAATGCGGAAATGGTTAAAAAATATCCACGTTTCTGGAACAGATTTCTCTGGAGTGACGTATCCAAGTTTCATTTGTTCCAATCTCATGGAAAAACTTGTGTAAGACGTCCTCCATGTGCACAGGTACACATGCATGTTGCTAAATCGTTTCTAATTATAAGGCCACCACTGTATGCCTGAACTGAATACATTTAAAAGTCGAAGTGTTTCTATCCAACAACATCCATCTAACAAGTACTGACCGACAGTATAACTTAAGTTGTTTATACTCTTAATACAAAATCTTTAAAATGAAAACAAAAAAAATGTTTATTGTAGTTGTAGTAGTTGCCATTGCTATTGCTATTGCTACTAACAAACAATGATAATAGCAACGATGATGTTGAAGATGATGAAGAGCATTTATAAAATTAATTGTCGGTGGTTTTGCCACTATTTAAAACATTTTATGACTTTGCAAGTTTAATTAAAAGGAAGAAACACAAAAAAAAAAAAATAAAAAATAAAAATATACATATACATATACATATATAAATATGTATGTATGTATGTATGTATGTATGTATGTATATATATACATAAGCTATTGCAATGCCCGCAGAATCGCTCATTGAACTAAACATTCGACCGACTTTCCCTGTTTTTCTAGTTTGACTGCGTTTTGCGCTTGTTTTGACAAAAAAAATTAAATTTTTTTTTATTTTTTGTGTGAGATATTGCAAAACTCCATACTAAGCAGTTAATGTGGCCAAACAATACGTAGTTATTGTCTGATTTCCACACCACAATTAACAGTTTGATTCTTCAATATTAAACTACTCCGGATAGTGATTAAATTGTTATCTGGCTGCACTTGAATTAATTCTGTTTTCATATCCGTAAATAATTTTTATGTATACATACAGAAAACAAATGTCATGGTACCCCAATCTATTTTAGAAATATCATGAATTTTAAGCAATAATATGAACAAATTATTGATGTTTTTTATATTTATTTCTATTATAGAACAAAAAAACATTTTTTCACGTTTTCCATAAATCAAAACAAAACTAAGAAAATATTTTGTATAGGCGCATATATTTACACTGAAAAACTGTAGGTATTCCAAATTAATTCAAACGACTAAATAACCAAAAATGTTATCCTTTGTAAGTAGCAGGATATCCTTAGGTTCAAGCACTCCATTTGACTTAATTCGCATTGAACCAATCAACCCTCGCTGAGCTGAAATTGCACTTCAAATGAAAGCACTCCTATAACGCGGTGCTCTTAGAGCGCTCAACGCGTTAATGGAGGGTTGACCAGTTTTTTTCTCGTATTGAGAGCAAGAATAATAAGCCTGTGGCAAGTGTTGCCAACTCTTGGTGACTAAAGATGGTTACAATTATGTAAATATGGCTGAAAAATGGCTAAACAATTTTAGCTGTTAAAACACACAAACTTCATTAAAACACAACAAAATCTATTAACTTTTTTATATTTTTTACAACTACTTGTAATAATGAGATCATTTTTATTACAATAAAATATTTGTAAAGAAAAAATTGATTATTTAAAGAAATAAATCATGTATAAAATCATGGGTCATTATTGTTTTTATCATAACACTCATTAGTACTAGCTAGTTTCAGAGCGCCGTATTGAAAGAGCATTTATCGATTATTTTAAGTCCAATCTGGAGATTGATTAGTTTTACCACTCTTACCTGATGAACAAAATCGAAATGACGGTCGATAGATGCATTTTATTTCTTAAATTAGTTTTCACCAGATTTATTAGGGCTAAAAACCCTTTCAACTTCTATTTAACCAAGGTAAAGAAAGTAGTTTGAGCACAAATTCCGAAATTTCGTGAAACTTTTTATTTCCGCCAACAGCTCTATATTAGAATACCACTGCCCAAAGTTAAATAGTGTTATTTGTGTTTTTCCATTTTATATAATGGATATTGGAGTATTTACATATTTACTGAATCCTCTGTTTCAATTGATTTATGAAATCGACAACAAATTTAACACAATTTCGCTTAATTTCACGTTCTGTCTTAATTTTCATGTTTCCGTTTTTCTTTTTTAATTTCCTTAAGATAAGTTTCAAACTCATGACCTAGGCTGCATGTGTATGATAAATCTATAATATAAGACGTCTAGCGAATTCTTGAGAGAATTTTTAAGTATCGCTTAAGTAAAATCGCTCTAAAATATGGCTAATGGCAAAATTTATGTTTTAATGGCTAAACATCTTAGAAATATACTAAATTTATATATTAAATGGCTAAATTGGCAACATTGGCCTGTAGAGACTGTGGTAGGTAAATCACATATTCATGCGACCAATAGTATGATTGGGTTAATTGGAAGAGTAATTCGGAATTTTTCCGAAATTTAAGTAAATTTGTTTTCTTATTCATTATTTCTGTAATAAATTTAATATTATCCGACGCATAACTGCATAGCATTGCACTACCTTGCACTGTATTATTAAATAAAACCCATTCAGTTTTTCAACTATATTTTGCAATAATTAAGTAATGAGGATATTATTAAAAAGTTAAAAGATGTCACCAAAATATCTAAAAAATAGATTTGTTTGTATCAGGAGGTGATACAAGTGAATATAGACATCTTGAAACCATTTTACTCGCATGTTTTTCAATGACAGTATACGTCTAAAACTCTCCGATCAAATATTAGATGCATAGATTTTTGTAAAATTTTCCTTTAAAGCAGTAAGTATAAGTAACATTATTTTGTTTGGTTTTGTTTCTTTTTTTAGGCACACATAATTGCAATAAATTTTAAATAAATGAAATGATTTTTAATTTTTTTTATAAATAAGAGAAAATTATGCGATATTTAGGGATTTCTTGATGCCGGATACCCAAATCCCAGAGTCTTTTAAAATTATTCTATTTGGCATTCCATACTAGTGAGTGAAGCTTTATGCCCCAGTACTGGAAAGCAATTAACGCATTCAGGTTACTGTACATTTCCTTATATGGTTCTTAGCATATGTTTTCACTTAATGCGTCAGTGATATGAAGAAGTAGAGTTTTTTGATCTTTGATTTTCTGTGATCTTGCACTGTACTCTCCAAAATATTGATTACTGAAATAGCGGCATTTATACTGGCGTTTGAAGTGGTTCCCTATAGGATATTGAATTGCGGAATCAGCAATGGCCCTAACCTCTGGCCTTAGAGGGAATTTGCTCTTAAAGGACGATCATACATTTTAGTCTAAATCTAAATAATATATTTGTAATAAAATCAATCTATTAAAACCTGTGACTAAATTTAAATGTTTAAACTTTCATGCAACTTTAAAATTTCTGCAAAGAATTCGCATTGCAATATTATTAGAAAGCCAAAGAATTGAGTTTTAATTGTTAATTTTTATTTTATTCAATTATGTTGAACGGAAATAGTTTATAATGGAGACGTCTGAAAAAAAGCAAATGAGATACCTATTCCTTACGGAGATAGTGATGGTAGATTATTCAAGTGTTCGAAAGAGACAGAATCTTTTTAAGTTTTAGAATAAGTAGAGCTGTAGACATTGCTGAAGAATATTTCAATTCGATATTAGGGAAATAAATTAAACAAGATAATGTGAAATGAATTTTCGAATTCTGTGTTACTCAATATATACGATACTTTGAGTAGCAAAAGTCTTTAGCGTTATATGAAATGTAGTACTTTTTATGACCGATACTCAGGAGGTGAAAGCTATATATTAGGGATGACAAACGGGACTAATTTTTAAAAATCCCGGGATTCAGGGATTTTGTAATCCCGATCCCGAAATCCCGGGATAATTCGTGACCCAAAAATCTTGGTAAAAATCGCGATTTTCTCTTAATAATAAAATAAAAAAAATATTTTTTGTTAACAAAATCAAATATATATTAGAATTATATGCCATTAAAAATAAAATATAAAAAACCACGACAAAAATAATAAAAAAGCGTAAATTAACAAAAATAAAAATTATTCATACATAAGCAAATGCTTTAGTTTTAAGAAAATTATTTGGAATTCCTAACAAAAAGATTAAAGCATCTAACTTGTAATCTGAAAGGCTTGAACGAGTTTTGTTGCCGTTGAAATACACTTCTCCCAATCAACATTTGTTGGTAAATATAATTCCAAGATTGCTATATGCAGCTTGTAAATATTCACCTCTACCGCCCCCTGACGTAATTTGGACAGTTGAATATGTAAAACAAATTCGTTTTATAGGGCCTTTTGCACTTCTTCGATGGCATCAAATTACTTTTTATCAATTGAAATAGGATTTTCGTCATTTGAGATGCTATTATCGAAGTCGAGTGATAAAGAATATTTTTTTTCAGGACCTTTTGTAGGGTCAAAATACACATGAATTCACAATCCGGCAAATCCCGGGACAAGTTTTTAAAAATATCAGGATTTGGGGGATTCGGGATTTCCCGATTGACATCCCTACTATATATGTATGTAGTACATTTTGTCGAAATACCATAAAAATAAATTTATCGTAATAGCCAAACTAGGTGGATAAAAATCGAGTAGATTTCAACAAGTTGTCCCGTCCCATTCAATTCATGTGATTTCATCGAAATCTCTCGTTGAAACCTACTAAATTTGATGATGCAATATTGCTTTTTTATTCTAAAAATATGATTCTTGGAACTAAAAATACAATTCCGTACAAAGAAACATGACATTTGATATGAAAAGAAATCTTCCATACAAAATGTGTTATGAGAAAGTAATTTTGACAAATACTTATAATGGAATTTAGGGTAAACATGCTCCTGCAGACTGTAAGAAACGTTTTCGTGTTTCTCTTTATATACAATAAAATTAGCGAATACTGATGGTAGGGGCAAAGGACTTTAACTACATTTAGCTAGGATTTCTATGCTCAAATCACAATTACGAAACTGTACAATTATTTACACATTAAATTAAATTCCAAATGAGCTTATTCTTATTATTTTAAAGTAAATTCAACTAATGAAAGGAAAATTAAATGAAAGAATAAACTCAAATGGATTTATTTCAGTGGTACAATATATTCTAATAAATTCCAATTATTTCCGATCAAATGTAAAAAATATTTTATTTATTGTGAATTATTATGAACAATTAGCCGCAATTCGAATAATTAAAAGATATTAACTCTGAGAGAACGATAATCGGCCAACTTTCAATATCTCTTCTGGACAAAAGATATTTTTCTCAATTTCCTTTATACGAATGTCTGCTTTTGTATGAATAGAACTGAGACATACGAGTATATCAACATTTAAACCTTTAGATTTGAACTTAAGACGACGAGATCATAATCTAAGGGTAAGATTGTTTATCAGTTCTGGGTCGCTTCGTTTTTTGTTTTTCCACCGTGTCAACGTCAATAAAAACTAATTTGAAGCTTAGAATTTAATACAGCTTTTGCGAACATAGCTCTGACTGACAGTAGATTTTATTTAACTATAGTACGGTTTAACTCTCGGCTTTAGCTAAATTTTGTTGGCGTTTTTAATCTCACAGAAAAAAATAAAATAAATTAAAATAAAATAAAAAAATTACATTGAAAAATAGAAACAAATCATTGGCAGCGCGTATTTTTGGTTCGTATGATTAGCAGTCTCTCTTTGTATATGTATGTACGTATGTATGGTATGTACATACGTTCGATTGTAGTCAGTATTAAAATGTGCTCATGTGAACATTCGTGAGTATAGTGAGTCTCTTTTGCTGTTTCTATTACTGCCGTCGTTGTGCCAGTGCGAGTGCCAGTGCCAGTGCCACAGACTATTCACTGCTCCATTCATTTCATACCATTTCAGACAAACCAACAAAATAAGAGAAAAAAAAAAGAAAAAGAAATACATTTCAGCGTTTTAATTCTTTGAATACATTTTTTGTAGCTTTTTTATTTTTTGCTTTTGCTTCTCATACATATTTTTGTTATTTTGTTTGTTTTTTTTCTTAATTTTTATTTTTTTTTATTTTGTATATACATATGTATGTAGGTTTGAATGTATGCTTTTAGAGTTTGTATTTGTTATTATTGTTGGTTTCAGTTCGTCTAAAGACAGAAGGAAAAAAATGTTGAATTAAATTTTTTTGTTTTTTACAGTTTGTTAGTAGCAATTTAACAATTTTCGAGTCGTTATCGCATGCGCGCGTCGCATTAGTTTTTTTTTAAATACTTCGTTTAATTTTGTTTAATTTTATATTTTTTGTATGTACCATAAGTACATAATATATGTACATACACATAGCTTTACATCTATAATATTGAATTTCTTTTCACATAATAATGATTAAAATTCATTGACAAAATATAGTTACATGTATATACATACATACATACATATATATGTACATACATATTGATATATAAATATATATTGAGATACATAAAACGTGCGTCAGCGATTGGCTTTAAAAAATGTATTCGAGATCAATGTTAATTTGATACAAAATATAAAATATTTTTGTTGAATAGTTATTAAATAAGAGGGTGCATATAAATAAAAATACCTATACGATATTTCTAAAATCAATTATAATATCGTAAATAAATTAAAAATTAAATGAAAAGAAAATATTTAAACTGTATTTTTTTGTGGTATTCATTTCAAGTGTGCAACTGATCTCCAATAAATCTTAATAAGAATGCGCATTTAATTTGCAAATTTCATGGTTTTAATAACAATTTTATAATCTGGATAATTTTATGGCGGATGTTGGTGTAAATTTTTTTCCAGCTGAGGTAAGAACTGTTTTTATTCTTAAGTTTAAAAATTGTTCGCATGAAATAATTTTTATAAAAAAAAAAAAATAAAAATAAAATTTCTTTGCTTTCTGAAAGAAGGAAAAAATAACTAACAGAGCGTTCCAGTACAAAGTGATAACGAAATCTCATATACATAGCTTTAAGCACACATGCACAAACAATTATCGATAATTATTTGTTTTTGTCTTGTAATACATACATATATACATACATATGTACATACATATGTACGTATATAGTTAATTAAAATTTATTTTATTTTCATTTTTATTTTATTTTTATTTCAATACACGTTTGCTCATCATTCATATGTTTTTTGATTTGATCCCAATAATTAATTTTAACATCAATAAATGTCAGCTCGCTTTGATGAAGATGTCTTTGGCAATCGTTTCTCACAGCATTGTCGATTTTATTTTAAAATATTTATTTTTATTTTATTTAATTATCATTGTCATTGTAGCTTTTTTTTATTTTATTTTATTAATCTCAAAAGTATAAATGTTTAGATTAAAATATAACACAAATATAACACAGAATAATATACAAATATTTGATAGTATTGTTCAATTTAATTAATAAGGAACATAAAGAAAATGAAAATTTTAATCTTTAAAGAAATTTATGCGCAAACTTTTACTATGAACAGTATAGATTTTTACTATGAAAATTTGATTTTTATTTTTATTTCGTTACTGCATCGGAAAGTGTATCGATGGATTTCTCATGAGAATTGTATGACAACAGATTTCAAAACAAAAATAACTAAATTTAAAATTGTTGCTCAACTCTTATCGAATTACTTATATTGATTGTAATCATTTAATGAGGTTCACTAAAATGTGGAATAAAAAGTTAATTGACTTGTCGTCTCAAAGTTCATTGACGGTGATCACTGATCAGTAAATAAAGGGCGTCATGAAATTGTTGACCCCGCTTACATCCGTAATAACATATTAAATTAAAAATAACATTTTAAAATAAAATAACAGTCTAGCGATATTTTACATTCTATCTAGTAAAATATTTGTAATTACTTACTTACTTCATAGGTCATTAAAACCCTTCAGTCAGTATTATGATCTAGGCTTCTCACACCATCTATGAATATTATTTGTGGTAATTTTAGCCATAAGTATCGGGACCTAAAGTCGAATCCGAACAGCACATTTTTGAGAAGACTTTCTTGGCAATATTCTTTATTGTCAGAGTTTTTGTCTGAATTTGCTGAGGGAAAATCGCCGAAAAATACTTTTTCGCACATTACCCTACAATGCGATGCAAATCACTTCTCTAATTGTTATAAGGGGATCGATTGACATCACATTTCTTGTTGTATTATAACAGATTCTATAAAATCCCCCCACATACAGACTAGAGCACCACTGTTCCTGGGGAATCCGAGAAATAACTTATCTCATTAATATTTTATTATTCTGTTTTAATTATTAATATTAATACATTATTTAATTAAGATTGCACTAGAAATATTTGCGACGACATTTTAAGACGGTAAATATGTTTTACTGTAGATATTTTTATGACTCCTAGACCTGTTGAGATACTACCGTATAGTAAGTGGTCATATTTAGACGCAGAGAAAGGTCCCCCCAACTGTCTGTATTCTAGAATATCACATTCAATATCAACATATATTCTGTGCATAAGACGACGCACTTTTAAATAATTTTTCGAATGCCACAGGGCAGTATATAGGATACGAGTTATGTTTTATTATTATCCGAATAACGGATTTCGGCCTGCCGCAACTCATTCTTACAGGGACCTTTGCTTCTTGTGCGCTTACGCCAGTTGGTCATACCAATCGATGACTAGGCTTTCTCGATTTGGTCCATCCAACGGATACAAGGTCGTCCTCTTCATCGATATGCGCATCAAATACCCGTCTCGCCGGATTATCCTCCTCCATTCGAACGACATATCCGAGCAAGCGCTGCCGCTGGATATTAATACACTGCACAACGTCTATATCTTTGAGGATCTCATGCAGCTCAAATCATTGTCCACTCGCACTTGACCGAAGATCTTCCGTATGACTTTTCTCTCGAATACTCTCAAGGCTGCCGCATCAGGGCTTAATAGGATCCATGCATCCATGCGCCATAAAGAAGCACGGATAGGATAATCGTCTCGTAGAGTATTAGTTTTGTCGTGCGAGAGAGGTTTTTGTAAAATAGTGCCATTCTTCATGGCAAAGTTGAGAGTCGCATTATAAGGGTTCGAAGAGGTCCATTCCTACCTTGACGGAGCTGTAGCAATTTCTCAACGTCATTCTGCATAGCAATTTGCAAACAAAATTGAATTCATTTAACCTTTACGATACAGTGGGAAAACTTTCTTCGTTTAAACTTAAATTGAATGCTCCCAAATTAATTGATTTTAATTGAAAATTTGAGTATTTACAAAACTTTTTGGTAATGTTTGCAATAAACTTCAAGAACTGTTTGTAATGAACTTCAAGGTCTGTATGAAATTGCTACCCTACGATCTTGACTAGGCATGGCGCTCATTTTATTTTGGATTATATTATAAAGGAATATATATTCATGGAGTAAAATCATATTTAAAATAAAAACAAATAAGTGTACTTATACGAGGTTCAGTAATGCTAGAAGAGTAGGAATATACAACCCGAAAGAGCTATACTTTAAGGATCGCTGCCAATTTGTCCTGAAGTAATCTATACTGGCCTCTACAAACATTTTGTTACTGACTTTATTTAAGCCAGAAGCTTTATCAGATGGTGACCAATAGTAATATTCTGAATATTTCGAAACCAAAACATAAGGCTTTGTGTAGGGAAAAATTTGATCTGTTCTCAAGTGTTTTCAGTAACATTTCTCACCCAAACTTTGGTAAAGTAGCGTAAAGTTGGCTTAAATACAACAGGTATTTTAAATTGCTTGATCATACGCTACAATAAATAATTTGACTCTGGTTGTTATTACGTTTATGGCAATGATCCAGTAGCAGTTGACGTTTTTTAGATTTTTTCAATAGGGGTAGTAATTTTTCCTAGGAGTGGGGTAAATATCTTATATTTTAAAAGAAAATAATAGTACAAGCAATTACAATACAAACGTTTGAAAAATACCTTTAATTATTACTGTTTACTTATCTTTCTTTTGTACCATTTTTTTTTTTTTTTTTTTGTAGTTGTTGGCCTAATCTAATCTGAAGAAAACCAAGTGGATTCCATAATATTTTAATACGGTATGTAATAAAAACTTTTAACTTTTTATAAAACTCATGAATCCTGAGTATGTTTGGCCACCGATAAGAAATTACAACAATTTTTTTTTTTTTCAAAAGTTGTCATAATTATTATTGCCATAATTGCAGTGAACGACGATGTCATTTGAATCTTTGTGAAACTAGAACTTTCCTATTAATTGGATAATGAAATGTATAATAATACTGATAAAATAAATAGCGTATTAATATTAAAAATATTATTTAACCTAGAAAGTGTGAAAATATGATTTTTATTAGAATTTTGAGACGAATTAAATCGAAATGTAAAGGTTTTAAGTATGAAAAGCATCTGATATCTATAATGCTTGATAGACAGTTGCGAGAAAAAAGCTTGCAACTTGATGCCATATTATATTCAATTGGACGTTTGTATAATTAGTAACATCTGCCGTTTTCCGAGGTTAGTCTTTTCCTATTTTTACCACTAGACGGACTTGGCGAGCAGTAGGTAGACCACTTCCTGGCGATATTGCGATGAAATCTGCCAAGCCGTCGATTAGTTAATATTAAATTGATGAGTAACATCATTCATTGATTTGCCTTCTTCCAAAGTCCTTATAATTGCAGATTTGCTATCTGGTGACAGTTGTTTCTATCTTAAAATTCACAATTTGATAATTTTTCATTAAACTTTAATTTTAATTACTCTATTTGATCTAAATTTGTTCAATTTTTTTATAAATCAAAAAAATTACGCAGGAAGATAAGCAAACTACGCTTTATTAAAATTTAAAAATCAATCGAATAAAAATAAAACAAAACTGCAGTTCAATTGGATGACGGTATAAGTTTCGCGCTTCGATTTAATATCATACGACAAAGCGTTTTATACCTAATATACGTATAAAATTCTCGTGTCGTGGTGTTAGTGGTTAAACTCACCCGAAATGAATCGACCGATTTTCTTGAAATTTTGTGTGCATATCGGGTAGGTCTGAGAATCGGACAACGTCTATTTTTCATATCCCTAAATGTTAAGAGTGCACAGCAAATCGTTATAATTGAATATTGATTGATGGCGAATAAAATTTGGTGAGTAAGTTCGTCTAGTCGATATCGACAATCCCACCAAATAAATAGCATGACAACCCTCCCCCTTCAAGTGATACCTATAACTCTTAAACTACTGAACCGATTTTAACCACTCTTTTATTTTTTATTATTTTTATTTATTATAATTAACATAACACAACAAGATTTTAATCTTATAAGTTACTAGCAGATTGTACCCAGCGTTGCGCGGGTTATAAAAATAACAATAAATAAAAATCCAATTTCGAAACCGGCGTCTTACAAAATGCAATTTTCAAAATATTCGAAAACCGGTTTATCAAACAACCCAGATTTTTTTGAATACTTTAAGTCCTAAATATAAATGCATGAAATATGCCTGTTTTCCGCCCCTTTCCATATTTTTGGGCCACTTTTGGTCCAATTTTATAAACGAAACACCTCCAATAGCTATTTGGGAAACTTAATCAAGATAAATCGTAAAAAAATAGCTTTAAAACAAATAAAATACAGCTTTTATGCATAAAGTACTAATTTTTGCAATTTTTTTCTCCCTATGTCCCATTTTTCCCCTTCGGTTTAAAATTTTTAAAAGATTTATAGCCCATAACCTGTACCGACAAAAGCTCGACAATATCCCAAATTTCAAGAAAATCGGTTCAAGCGTTCAGACGTGATTAGTTGTGCTCTTAATTTTCCCGTTTTTGGGCACTTTTCCCCTTTTTTCAACTTTAGAAACGGAACACCTCTAATAGTTATTTGGGAAACTTAACCAAGCTAAAACGTACCTATTACCATTTTTTCACCCTTTGTCCCAAAATTTTGAAAAGATTTATAGCCTATAACCTCCACGGACAAAAGCCCGATCTATATCCCAAATTTCAAGAAAATCGGTCCAAGCGTTCAGGCGTGATTGGCTAACAAACAAACAAGTAAAAAAACAGACTTACAGAAAGATTTATAATATATATTAGGATAGTGCTATGCTTGTGAAATATAGGAAATTAAGCAAAAAAAGCAAATTAATATAAGAAACAAATTAATAGAAATATTAAATTTAAGTAAAAATATAATTTCAAGCAATGTAGAAAATCAACAATACTACAGAAATAACTAAAAAATGTTAAAAAAAAAATAAAGAATTCTAAAAATATAAAAGATAAATGTTTACAAAATTCAGAATAAGAAAGTAAGGATAAATATTTAATAGATAAAAATAACAAAGCTAAGGATGTAACAAACTTGTCATTAAGAGAACAATTTAAATAACTCCTCTTTGAACGAATTTGGATTGCCTAAGTTTTGTATGTAATTTGGTAGGGAATTCCAGAGGCACGTGGTGTGTGTAAAAAACTGACGCTGTGACAAAGGAGTCATGTATCGTTGTTGCATAATCTTCATGCCCCAGAATGAACTAGCAAACTTCATTCAGCCTAATAAATGTTCCGGCTATCTCGTGTTAATGATTTTATAGAATAGAATGAGACATTTAATTTTCAGAAGATTATCAAATTTCACACTAAATATCTGGTACGCTAAATGCAAAATGTGATCCGGACGACCTTTAAATAACCCGTATCTTGCTATATTGTTGTATGGAAAGATTAGTTTCTGGTTGTCATTACTATCGCAGTTAGCGAATTAAATAAGTTTAGCAAGTTGCATGCGAATTGAAAAAGGAGTTGAATCAATGACCGCCCATAGTTATCGAAGCAAATTCTTTTATTGTTCGAAAGCTTATCAGGTTTAGACAAAATAGGAAAAAAAATTCGATATAACAAAAAGTAGGCGTGGCAAACATTTAAAATTGAATATTTAGGGCCATAGTAATCGTAGACGAATGCAATTTGGTGGGTAAGTTCGTAGAATCGATATCGACAAACTCAGCAAAAATGAGAATCCCTTCTAGTTTTTGTTTTGTACGAGTACAACAACTGCAACTTCGTCAGCGCTTTATGCAATGCATTACAATAAATATATAACATACACTAATTCCCCGGTTTGCACCGCCTCGGACTGCGTCTGCTTCGAAGTTGTGTGTTTTTAAAATTGCTGTGCTTTCGAAGTTGCGTCGTTTTTATTTTAGTTTGCGTCGAATGCTTTGAAGTGCGTCGCATGTTTCGAAGTTGCGTCGTTAGTGCTTCATTTTGCGTCGTTAATACGAAAATGTTTGAACAAAGCTTAAACAGAAAAAGGGGATTTCCCGTTAAAATCTAGTGCAAATTCGAAGTTGATTCTTTTTAAAATTTCTGAGACTTCGTAGTTGCATCGTTTTTGTTTCAGTTTGCCTCGTTAATACGAAAATGTTTGTACAAAGCTTAAACAGAAAATGTGAATTTACCGTTTAAGTCTAATGTAAATACATACATACATACATATGTATTTATGTTGTATGATGGTTGCAGGTTGTAGGCCGTTAGTAAATTAAATATTTTTTATTGAAAAATCTATTTTTTCAGCTAAAAGTTATGAATCTCGAAACCAATTAAATGAAAATCAATACAAATGTATGGAAAATCATGCTTCGTTTTGCGTCGCATTTCTTCAGGCCCTATTAGCGACGCAAACCGGGGTATTAGTGTAATTGTATAATATTTATTAATCTTTTATTTCTATAAATATAATTCAATATAGGTTTGTTAATTTTCTTTGCTTTCTCAAATATATTCCACATTTTCTTATTACTTCTTTAGTTTGTTTCAGATTCATTAATTAAGTTTGATGTCATATTGTATTTTAACTTTCTTTTGTTAATTGTTTTTACTGTTAGGCCATTATCAACAAGTGAAATTATTCTCGAGAGAATATTGAATATGACATCAATTGCAATGTTCCAATTCCAATTCACTCTTTTAGGATTCTCTGCTCTGCATTCCGATTAAATACAAAATTGTTTGTATTATTTCGTGTTTTAAACGTATTGGATTTCTTTGCAGCAACAACAACAACAACAACAAAGAAAAATAAATAAATTAATAAATAAAAAAAATGTTAATGGGAAAGTAAATTGTTTTGAAGGATAGGGTGAGGGGGTAGATGAGAGATTATGTGTAGTATTAAAAATGGTCATAAATAAAGTAAAATGCATTGCGGACATGATTTTCCTGTTAAAGTGTTCGCCTGTCGTCTGTCGTCATTCATTCAATAATTTTAAGCGGCGTACTAAAAAACATGGAAAATAATGTTGCTGTGATATGTGGTCAATCAAGAGTCATCCCCTGTCGTGGCCCTTAAATAGCAAACGAATTTGATTATTATTTCATTTAAGGACCTTTTCTTTGTTACTTCATGTTTCGTGGTTCATAATGTCGAGTAAAAGGAAAGCTGACCAATTGTGGTAAATCGGAAGTTAAAATAGGCAATAAAATGCCGCCATAAAAATCTATGAATGACACATTAAATCAATCGCCAAAAGGGAACAGAAGAAATAAAAACACATGAAAGTGTAAAAGCAAAATAAGAATTTTCAAGTCTATAAACATTGCAAAGCTCTAAGAGCAAAAAAAAAAAGCGAATGAAAATTATTAAAGACATGCTTCAAAGGGCCATCACTAAGATGATTAAAAGCCTATAAAAAACGTAAGTTAACGTGGGGGCAATAGAATTCTGAAGCATATTGTTATTCACATTACTTTAAATGTTGCCTTTAACATTGACAACAATCAATGTCAAACGATCGAAATGTTGGATTCAAATTAAATAGAAAAAAATTGTTAAAATAACCATTCAAATAGAATCAAATTATCAAACAAAATTAAGTTATCAAATTCAATAGAGGTGGATTACTTATCATTAAACCCATAAAAACAATTTGTTTCACTTGTTTGCCTGTCTTAGGTCCGCACAACATTCCACTAACGTCTTTCATTTAGGTGCCAGTCTGCAACCGACAGCTGGTTTAAAATGCGCCATTTTTTAATCGTATTGTATACTCCCCGTTAACTCGGTTCTTTGATATAATCAAGTCAGGTGTTTCATACTAAAAGGGCATACCTTTCTAAATTTCTAAATTAACTGAATAAAAAATAAAAATAATTTTCCGAAAATAAAACAACAGCAACTAGAATGTTGCGCTGACAATCGGAGCCTAATTTTTCATTAAATATTCTTTTGTTTAATTTCATTTCTTTTTTTTTTACTGCGTTGCGTATCTACAGATTATTTTCGAATAAATTACGAAAGAAAGAGCAAGAAATCTTTAACAGAAAATCTATAATTTTATTACCTTTTATTTTTTTTTTTTTTTACAAAAAACACACAAAAAACAAAAATGGTTCTATGTTCACATAGATGATGATCGTCATCATCGCTGACCCTGTGTGTGCTGATTGTATTGGACAAAAAGGAAATTGTGAACAGTTGAACAAATACACGCTTGTTCGTATTCGTCGTGCTTGATGTTGAAATATTCCCTCAATGCCCATTAAATGTCTTCATTTACTTCGTTTTCTTTCATACGTTTAGTTCTTATCAGTTAAAAGGAATCGTTTTCTGATGTTATTTATTTATTTATTTTTTTTTTTTGGTTTTGCCTCTCCTTGTTTCATTCTTTTGTAACCGTTGTTATTTGCGTTGTTGTAGTTGTAATGTTTCTGTTATTTTGTTGTTGCTGTCAATTGCCTAAAATGGCTTCTTAAACAAACAGCGACGACAAAAAAATTGCTGATAATCGACATTGAATTGAACAGGAGTAATAATTGCTTGCATGACAACAGGACATTTTATTCATTTTTTCATTTTATTGCTTCTCCGCAACAGGAAGCAAATGAATTGATTCCACTTGATTGAATTTCATTTCACCAAAAGAATCATGAGTTATGAATATGATTTAATCTAGTCTCATTTCATTTCATTTCATATTCAAACCGAAAGAAAGCAAAAAATTGGTCTTCAAATGGAAACCGAAACCATCTGAAAAAGTTCTAATTTAATCCATATTATTCGAGTTTTTGAGGTTTTTGTTTTTCAAAAAATAAGACGAATTTTCAATGCTTGCTGTGTACATTCGAACTTTAATTAAAAGTAAAGTAAATTTGGATATCCAATTTATTTACAAAAAATTATCAACAGTTTTTTATCTAACAGAACTTTTGTTGTAGACATAAAAAATGATCTGTCCTATAAAAAAAAAATCATGGCTGGCGTATCTCAAGATTCAGTCCACTCACCGTTATTATTCTCAATATACATCTACCTCTGATTTCAAACTACTTACAAAAACACTGCAGCGCTTTATGCCGATGAAACAGTTATCGTATTAAGTGGAAAACTTTTTAACTCGACTGTCAGAAATATGATAACATCTATTATTCATGTTCAAAAATACTTTACAAAATGAAAAATTAAAATAAATAAAGGAAAAACACAGGCAATAATATTCCCATTCAATAAATCGCCAAAATGGGTTCCAACAATCCCATTGACAATACATGGTTTAACAATACCCATTAAAACATCTGTAAAGTATCTAGGTATTATACTAGATAAAAAGTTAACTTTCAAGGAACATATTGCAGCAAAGCTGTAAGATGTGGAAGAGCTCTCTTTCCTCTGCTTAACCGGAAGTCAACATTAAACACAAAAAATAAACTTTTAATATATAAAACGTGCATTCGACTCAATGACATACGAATCCAAGTCTGGTCTTCAAAATGTGCCAAATCTTACATTAAAAAACTACAAATCATTCAAAACAAAAATCTTAAGATTATTTATAACCTAAATAGACGTTATTCCACTGTAAAGTTTACAGTGTAAACCTACAAAGTCATTACAAACAAGACATATTTTAAACTGTAATTAGAAAACTTAGAGAAAGATTTGTAGATCGATACAGGGCTTCAAGTTATGATATCCTAAGAAATTTGCACAATTATGTAATCCCTTCGGTAACTTTAGAGATGAAGTTGATAGAAATTGTTAACTTTAAAGTTTCTTAACCGTTTGACTACTAAGCAATTCTGGTGAGAATGTTCGAAAACTGCTCGAAAACTATGTATAGTTAATTATTATAATAAAAAAATCTATAAAATCCTAATAATCTGCGTATAAAGATAGATCCTATAAATCTCGTCTTTTGATTTTATTTTTGCTTTTTAACTAAATTGATAAATGACAGCACTTTTGCGCCGCGTAGCAGTCAAACAGTTAAAGAACATAAATAGGGTTTTTTCCTCTATCTTTTTTCCCCTAAATTGTATTAAATATTTAAATTTGTGTGTATTTAATAAAAACAGGCATTTATTTGCTGGGAAATCTCAAGTTTTGTAAATATAAAAATTCTACCCATATTTTTAAGTGTACTGATGATAGGGAAATAAATAAATTAAAAAAAAAAAAGTTTAATAAAATATTTTTTTATGAAGGTACACTCCTCTCGAACATGTGTTCACATTTTTTGTTATTTATTTAAGTCAATAGGACAAATTCCTAACTGACTAATAAAATAGAACGCAATTACAAACAGTTTGTTCGAAAATACAAATAATTTTTACAATAAAAATATGAAAAGTTATGAATTAAGAAAAACAATAATATTCTGTTTTATAACACAAGAATTTAAAGAAAAATCAACAAATTCTGACAAACAACATGGTGCGACAGTGAAAATATACCCGAGTAACTACAAATCCACGTTGTTCAGTTAATTGAGTGGAACTCAAAAATACTTTTTTTTTATAATTCTCGAACCCTCGAAACTCGTGTTATATTGACAAAAACTGTTTTTTCTCACTTTACGCGCAAATTACTGAATTACTCGAACATTTTGACTCAATTTCCAAAATTATTGGAAAGGTGAGATGGACTTTTAAAGCGGTATACAAATATTTATATATATTCGACTCAATATGCTATGAATTTCGATAAGGAGATTCGAATTTCTTCATATTTTTTCACGTAGCAAAATTTAATAAAAAAAATATAAAGTGAAATATAAAATAAAACTGCATTATCTTGTGAATCTGTGGTAAACAATCAGGATCCATCAAAAATTCTAAAAATTTTTTAACTAAAAATTGATTTGAAAATATCACTCGACTGTTAGACTCTTCAAATATTAACTACGGCAATTGTCCGATTTAATCAAATAATGACTCACTTCAATCGCTTCACAAGAGAATAGACTTTGAGAATTTGCTCACTTATCCCACATTTTTTAATTAAAGTTTACTGCTATAAATGGACAAACTTGAAAAAATATGAAAAAAATCTAAATTTTCCAAGTTTACCTCATCAAATCATATAGCATATTAAGTCGAATAGCAGACATATATATACCGTTTCAAAGGTCCATCTCTCCGCTTTCTAATTTCAAAAACGCAAGGTAAAAGGGTGCGCAAGGTAAAAAAACGATTTTTCTCAAATAAAAAGAGTTTGGAGGATTCGAGAAATATAAAACAAATGTTTTTGAGATCTACTCAGCAAAACTCACAACCTACATTACCTATAATTAGCCGGGTGTATTTAATTTTTTTAATTTGTCTCATAGTCTAATTAAATTGACGGCAAATTATGGTGAACGGTTCAGCAACTGCATAATTAGTTCTGCAGAATTGAATATATGTTAATACGATTATAACAGCGGAAGTTACGTCTAGGAATATTAAATTTAACAGATCTTAACACAAACAGCAAATATTATCATTGATCTGGTTCATCAGGATATAGTTAATATTCCTCGCAGACTTTTAAGGATAAGCAGTTGCATTAACGCTAGTCTGCTAGTATGAAGGCATATTCAATTCATTTCATCCAAGGCCGCGCAAACAGAAGTGTAGAAATTGTTTCTGCACAGATTCGATGTGTTCACTTTAAACATTATAGCGAGGATCCCATACAATGGATTCGTACTCCAAAAATTGGTCTGACAAGCGATACAGTTTCGTAATAAAAAAGCTTTTCAAACCATAGAGAGATCACTGCCGCTTTCTGAATTAAAAGCTTTGGTCATTACAACCCTTCAGGTGGGATTTACAATAATGATTATGTTCATTTAAAAATGATGCAAATGTTTAAAAAGCATTGTCATTTTTTGAAATCTATAAAAAATCTAAAAAAAACTTTTCTTTCGTGTAAAAACGCATAAATTCGAATTCGCTTAAAAAAATCCGCATAAAAGAGACACGAGTGTATATCGACATGTTTTTGAATCAGTATTAATTAGTCATGGAACCACTGTTTCAAAATATTCTGTGAAACAAAACCTGTATTCGTTGTCTAGCGTCGCCAAAAAAAAAAAATACATTTTTTTAAAAAATTTTTTACTTTTCAAGTAAACAAAACAAAAACAAAAGTTAAATGTTGTGACTATTATTTTGTTACTACTAGTACACGCTTTCACTGAAAACACATTTTTCCCTTTAATAGCTGGAAATGACATTTGACAAAAAAAAAATAAAAAAAAAATAAAAAAAATTAAAAATAAACAAAAAATAGAAAAATATCCAAGTCTTGAGAAATAAAACTAAATAAATACAATAAAAAAGCAAAAATGAAAATTAAGAAAAAAAAAAACAAGTTAATTTAAGGAAATTATAAAGGTGGAAAATGTTTTTTTTTTCTTGTCATAAAATGAAAACCTCCATTTTGATTTGATGTCTTTATCAAGTTGTTATCCGATTCTTTCAAGTGGATATTTAAGAATGCAAGAGAAATTACAGTATTTATGGAATTTTCGTATTTTTTATTCTTGTTTCAATGGAATGTTAGTCATTCGTTATTTATTCGTTACTATGTCCCTCTCATTCGTTGCTTATTCGATTTTTGAGCCTTTAAGCCCCATGCTAAGAACACCAACGGCTGTTTTCTTACGTCTAGCTGTCAGTTGTTGGTCGAACACATATAAAACCTTATAAAATATGAGAAAAGGTGTTGTTTTTGTAATCATGATACCTTATCCCTGAGTAAAGTCGTATTTTGTTTTCGTTGCTCCAATGCCAAGTGGTGTCACAGATTGCCCACATGCAACATACTCGTATAAAAGTCAAGGAGGAGACAATTTTTTGTGGTTTCGTTTTTTTTTTTTCGAACCTTTTTTTCATTTAAAGTGTTCTGTTGTATGCCATTAAGCAGTTGCGATAAGTCTTGTTCGTGATTTCTTTTTCATAGCCTTTAAGTAAATTTAAATGTAAATTAACTTGAATCTTTTTATAAAAAGAAAGGCAAGAGAATTAAAAACAGTTCCAGAGAATAAAAAAACAGAAAAATAATAATAAACACAGGTGAACTGACGTCTGATGACCGACCCAAACAATACCGAACAAAATAATTCCAACGCTAAACACGTAAACTGTTTGTTGTTAGTGTCGTCGAAGACAAAAATACCAAAATTACCAAAAAGTCATAAAATGTTAAATTTATATTTCAATTAATAATGTCAACAAAAAAGAAAAAGTCATGACACTACCATCACTACTAATGGGGGAAAACTACGAAAATGGAAACAAAACAGCCGACTGAAAATTTGACCCGTCATTCAGTCAATTTGAAATTGTTCTCTCGTTTTAAGCGGCTTCACCTGCAATAGTGCCATCGAAGCCTTGAGAAAAGGTGTTTTGAATTTTGTTTACCGATTATTATCGGATATGAAACTTTTCTGAAAAATTAAATGTATTTTTTAAATAAATAAATAAAATCAGTTTATGCACATGTATGCAGTATATGGCGGCAATTCATTTCGAAAAATTAACACATAAAAGGTTAATAATCAAGATGGGTTGCTGTTTAAATAAATTCAACAATGTTTTTAAACAATATCTGGTAAAATAAAGAAATGTTGTTGTTTCCGGTGAGTCGCCGTGGTCTAGTAGGTAGTGTGCTGGCTTATTAGACGTAAAGCCAATGTTCGAGTCCCAGGCCAGATATCACAACAAAATAAAAAAAAGTATTTTTTCGACGATTTCTTCTCAGCAGATTTCTGGAAAAAACCATGAAAAGTTTCTCAAGAATCTCAAGAATCGTTCGGAGTCGACTTTAAACTGTAGGTCCCCGCCACTTATGTATAAAATTAACACACACAACATAAGTAGTGTGAGAAACGAGGTCAATAATCCTGACTGAAGGGTTGTAATGACCAATTATGTATGTTGTTTCCGGTTTCATAATTCTCTTACAAATTGTTGGTGTTTGGGCTGTTCCTTCATGTGGACTCGGATAAAAGGAATGTATTTTATCATAATACATACATACAACGCTTCAGCCAGGATTACGACCTAGCTTCTCACACCACTTATGATGTGTGCGCTAACTTTATAAATAAGTGGACGGGAACTACAGTGTAAAGTCGACTATGAACAACAGATTTTTGTGAAGCTTTTCAATGACAATTTTATTTACTTTCAGGGCCATTATTAAAACTTTAGTTAGTTAGTTTGTAGTTAGTTTTAGTTAGTTAGTTAGGGTTAGTTTTTTCACTTTAGCTAAAGGTACCTTTAACTTATTTTCGTTATTACAACTTACGGATAAAACAAATTTAACTTTTTCAAAAATATGGCAATGCCGGTGCAATATCGATAATTTTTACCACTTTAAAAAAGTTCTTTGAAAACGCAGTGGCAACGACGTGCTTTCTTATTTGTTATGTTTATTATTGTTATTTTGTTTACAAAGTTTGTGTGTCGTGAATTTAGTTTGTTTTTATTATAAATTGTGATTTTTGTTATAAAAAAGAAGTACGCAAAAGATCAAAAAATTATTCGGCACACCAATGTATTATTGAAAATAAAAAATTGAAGTCGCCATATCGAAAATAGTATATGATATAACAATTTCAAACATAAAGGGACCTTTAAATGTTAAAAGTAGGATGATCTTCCCTTTAGCTTAACGATCTTATTGGGTACAGACAATTTTTCTCCCCGTTAAAATCCGCCAAGTTATTATAATGGGTCTGAGAGGAAGTAAAATAAAAATAAAATTAAATAACAAAAATTATTTGTCAATAAAAATCAGCAGTTTTTAAAACTATGAATTTGTATTTAATGCGTATCCTAAAACGAAACTTGTTTGAAATTTTAAGTAAAATTAAAAGTGCTTCAAACTAGAAGTTTGTTTTTTACGATACGATAGTATAAAAAATTCTAAGCTGTTTTTAATTTGATTCCATTATTCGTAACAAAAAATTACAAAATTGACATCTTTCAAGCAGAATTTAGTATCTAAATGCTATAAACCGTGAAAAATCAAAATAAATCCCATCGGAAAAAGAAAATAAAAATTCGTTGAAATAAAGTATTAAGAAGACAAAAAACAAATACAACAGAAAAAAAAAAATCAAATATTAACCCCCTACCGAATACAAAAAAGAAGAAATGAGCAAAAAAAGAAGAAAAAAAGAAATAACTATAGATGGAAAAACTCATATTTCACATTTGTCAGTCGAAACGAACGAAGTGTGAATCTAAAATATTCAAAATTCATAAAAAAAGCATTCAAATCCTCAACATAAGGGAAACTAAAATAAAAAAAGAGAAAAAATAACAACGAGATAACAAACTCTAGTTAGGGTGGGTGTCAGGTTTTTTTCTTTTTTTTTCAATTTCTAAAATAAAAGATATATACAACAACAGCAACAACAACAATAAAATAAAATATATGTACACAATACCTTAAAGCAAAGCAATTTCATGATTATGAACAATCTTCTCTTCTTTCTCTTTCTTCTTCTTCTTCTTCTTCTTTTACTATTACAACAAATATTAAAAAAAAAAAGAAATCAGTTTTACTTGTTATTTTTGTTTTTTTGTTTTTTTTTCTTCTTCCATTATTTTAAAGGGGATGTTTTCCCACTCATACCAAGTTAAAGATGTTGTATTGTAGATAAATGTACCCTTCTTTGGATTCTAGAGCTAAAAACGTTCCATTTCATACTGTAACATTTTTATTTTACGCACACACACATACAAGTACAGAATTAACATTTACATAAGCATACAAACAATTTCCACATCGTTGTTGTTATTGAGTTTTAAGCACACTCATCAGATAAAATGAAAATGAAAATGAGAATGAATTTCACAAATATGAAATAGAAAAGTGGAAGCAGGAAACGTAAAAAGATGTCGCGGCAAAGCAAAAAAAAAAAAAACAAAAATGAAAGATTTACCAGCAATAGAAAGGAAAAAAAGAAACAAAAAATAAAATCGTAAGACAACAGAAGGGGGTAGTACGGCGATAAGAAGGCCAATACATACACGACGTATAGTCTCCACAAGAAAGTTCAATGTAATACAATATAAAGTTTAACTAGATTTATGGGTACACGTGAACCTAACGTATCTCCAGTAAAGGTATTAATTCAATAAATTAAAGAAAACTCTTCAATAAAGAAATTTTAATATGGAAATAAGAATAAGAATAAATAAGGAAAGTTCTTTCTCATCGAACTCTCATCTTGTTTTTCAAAATTCATTTAAACAAATATGCCGTTTGTATAATTAAAAATCGCTAAAATTTTGCTTAAAAGCCCATGTTGCTTTCTACTAATAAAAATTCTTATTTTCTTAAGTTGCACCAGTTGTAACATGACAAAAATCGATTATAAATTTGTGTTCAACTGTTGAGAACGAAATTAATTTAATTTTTTCTTTATTATTTTGTATAAAAGATGCGTTTCTCAAATATTTGACTTTTGACAACGTTTCACTTGGATTTTCAAAAAAAAAAAAAAGCAGAAAATACCTGAAAAATCCTAATATGAATAATTATGAATAATATGCACATTCTCTGAGTGCACTCGGGTCTCGTTTTATACAGATTTTTTAACCGAATTCAAATTTATGCGTTTTTAAAAGTGAATTTTTTTTTTCACATTTTCTATAGATTTTAAAATGTTATGATACTTTTTAAACTTTCGCATCATTTTTAAAATCAACCAAGTTTTCACCACTACCATAATCGTTATTGTTAACCCTAACTGAAGGGCAGTGATTTATCTGTACTATCAGATCTCAATGCTGAATAGGTTGTGGAAATCAATCGTTCTTGTTTGTTTCCAATTGGAAAGGCAATTGATTAGCATCAGATTGCTCTATCTATGCCAATAAAAGCGTTTAAAAGTCAATCCTTACTTATGATTTAAAGAATATTTTATATAAAGAAGCTGCTCCTTTTTAACAACTGGGACGTCAATACCTTTAATCAGAGGAAACAATTAAACTTTCTAAAAATTCGTACATTCTTAATTACAGACTTCAGTTTATTATTTTTTAAATCATTTTCTTTTTTTTCCTGTTAATAATTAATTAATATTTTATTTTTGTTTATTTTTTTGAAAGTTTTTGTTTTTATTCTTTAAGAAAATGAAATAAATATACTTTTCTTGATTTTTTTATGCGATTTTCCTTTGATTTTTCAATTACAATTTGAATTCATGCGGTTTTTCAGGATTTTGGAACGAATCATTAATTTTTATATGAAGCTAGAGTATCGTTTTATGCGAATTCAATTTATGCGATTTTTTTGGAACGCATCTATAGCGTAAAACGTGACCTGAGTGTACATAAAAATGCGTTTAATGAATGTCTCATTTTTGACAACGTTTCATTTGGATTTTCAAAAATAAATGAAAAATTCCTGAAAAATTCCAATATGAACAATACAGAACTACCAACTTTACAGAATTACCCAACTGTTGTAGTACTATTCACGTTGAAATAATAATACCACATTCGCAAGGGACATTTTGGAAGCTGAAGCATTTGGGTAGATACCAGATAAATCTATTCCGATACGGGTAAACGCTAAACAGAACATGAATAAAATCAGAACAAAATCTATATTAAGAACCTCATTCCCACGATGATATTACCTCACAATGTCTCCTGCATAAGACGTACTTGGAAACCGTTGACAAAATATTTTTGGGCACATTGAATTAATCAATAGATCTTCTCTAGCTAAAGGTGATTTGGGTAAACCTCATACTTTCATAAAACAATCAGAATATATGGGATATACCAGGCAGAACATGTGGCAAAATTACTAAATATTAATCGGTATTACAATGGAAGCATTGAGTAAAAATTGACCAGTTTGTTAATGGTAAAAAAGAATATAATAAAATCAAGTGTTTTTGCGCCTGTGGCTAGAATATATACATTCATTGCATTATTTGTTATGCTATAAATTTATTTTGAGAATACGATCGAAAAATTTTAAATTATTTTCCACATATTGAATTGTTAAATTAAATTTTTGGTTTCGTTGTGGCAATGAATTCGAGTACATTCCTTTAAAAGCTGGCTGACTGGCTTTCAAGCGATATAAAAAACATACTTTATGTCAGCAAAATATTTATTCAAATGGCGTTCTACTTCCTTACGGTTAATTTCAGCAATTTTTGTATCTCCGACGACTATTTTAGAGTAAAACGTACATACATTTGTATATTGAAACAGTATGTACACCCATAAATACATAAATATATTGTAGTTTAATACTCACATTTACCCAGTATAGTACATACATACATACATATATATGTAGGTACATATATAATAGTCTGTCCTTAAATAAACACCCCCTTTTTCACGTTGTTATTTTGCTCTTCGTATCGAAAGCCACGTTGCTATTCTTCTAAAGCATCATAATGGAAGACAGGATGAGTAAGAACATTAAGCAAAACACAAAAAAGAAGAAAAAGAAAATGATAAAGACCCCATGAGTTTGCATGGATGGTCGAATGAGTAGAAGAAGATGTACTAACTGACTGGCTGTGTTTTTCTCATTTACTTACCAGAAACCATGTTATTCATTTCGAAAAGAAACCACCCCCAATATGGAATTTTAGTTACAATTTTGATTAAAGTTATTGTACAGAAAACTCCTCGGTCTCGGTTATTTGTCTGTATATTTGGCTGTTTTTCTTCTTCTTTCTTTCTTGCTTGTATATTTGTCTGACTTTCGTATTTCGTTTGCGAAAATCTTTACATTCGTATCCCTCGTCTCTGCGTATCCACAATTTAAAATTTATTTACGTTCTTTTTGTCGTTATTGTTGTTATTATTTTAAGTCTGCACAACATACGATAAAACATTTTTTTTCCTTTGTTTTTTTTTTGTGTTGCAACATCCACTAATCTGTGAGAATGCCAAGTGTTTAAAATTAAGTGAACTGAACAGTCATTGTTTGATTTTTTTTTCGACTTTGTTTTCGAATAAAGTCCAATTTCAACAATAACATTTTCCTATATTATTGCCATTGCTCTTCTTGTTCTTGTAAAGAAAAAAATCCAAAAAGTATTGATCCTTCCTGAGTCCGACGGCTGTTCGTTGCAAGTTGTTGGCCCCGTTGGGTTTATTTTCCTAGTATTCTTTTTTCAATTTCCATATCCTTTCTAAAGAGTTTTTGTGAGATTTTGCTTTAAGAGTTCTTTGTACTAAAGCCAACTGTAGTTGTAACCAAATAATCAGTACGCAAACTCTGACAAAATAACTAACGTAACGTATGTTTCTGTGTATAGGTGTAGAGTGAATGTTGGTTTTCCTAAAAAAGTAATTTCTCGTTAGTAATGCTCATTAAAAAAAAAAAAAAAAAAAAAATAGGAAATAAATAAAATGTCAAAACAAACGTTTAAAAATAAGTAAGGCGACCATTCTAACAAAATAATTTTACACAGGCAGGGAAAAAAGTATATGGTACTGGTGTGTTTTCTAAAAATCTCTTCGGTTTTAAAGCAAATTTATAAGTTTAAATATTTTTTATAATTAGTAAAGAGAAACAAAAAATTAAAATAAAAAACTTTCAGTTTGTTTATTTTTATTTGATATTTTTTATTCTTAATTCAAATTCTTAAAGAAAATATTAAATATGGAACAAAATAAAAAAAAATTCAAAACTTAAAGCTAATGAAATATTTTCAAAATCTTGGGGAATTTCGCCCCATTTTTTTATTAAAGCTTCTTTCAGCTCTTTGAAGTGGTTATAAGTCATTCCACTCTTGTATACTGCGGCACTTAAAATTTCCAAGAGGTCTTCGACAGGATTAAGATCGGTCCAAAACAGCTATATCTCTTCCTACAAAAAATACTTTAGTCCTTTTGGCTATATGTATAGAGGCGTTGTCTTGCTAAAAAGTAAGATTATTTCCATAATTTTTTTCAGCAAATTCAACGAACATATTGTCCAGTAATTCCACATAGTTCTCCGTATTCATTTTATGAGAAATAAAACAATAATATTTGCATCCATCTGGTCTGCCACTCCTCTTCCCAAAATTTGTATTTTTCTGTGAAAACCAATTTGGCTGCCTTGTATCTAGGGGTCAATCGTGATTTGGATATCATTTTTTGTTTCACATTTTTTCACATCTAGATCTTCATTTAAAATTTGATTAATCCGTCTCTTGGTTACGTTTAGTCCCAGCTTCGACTTTATTTGGCAACAACTTAAATTATTTGTGATATCTAAGCGCTTTATTGATCGTTTATCGCGGTCAGTCAGTATTGGCTTTCTACCACATCTACCAAATAATTTTGTACGGTCATCTTAGATCTCTCAATTCTGTTTGCTATAGACCTTATTGAACGCCCATTTTCCCTCAACAATTCAACCTGGGTACGTTCTACTAACGAAATTTGGGATCCAAGGTCCATTTCTACCTACAATACAATCATTTTCACATAAAGTAAAATTATTTAACTGTTTATAGTACTACTTACCATAAATCTTAAATTTTTTTTATACTTACCATAAATAATATATTTTGCACTTCAAATTTTGTTTCAGTTGTAATTTAATTAATGTTAGAAATTAAACTTGTTGTATCAAACAGAATATAAAAAATAACGGTAACTTCATGATTTCAATATCAGAGAAGTTATTATTTTTGGGGAAGAGAATTCATGCAGCGTTGTAATAAATAGCGTTAAAAATTTAAGTTCTTACTTAATTTCTCAATTAAAACATCTAAAATAAATTTCTAAAATATATTTTCTCCATTGGCTTTGTTATAGTATTTTTGGATTTAATTCAAAATCATTCTTTTGCTAGATTACGAGAAAACATACAATTTCAGTTAAATGAAGACAACAATAGATTTGACTATAAATGTTTTCAATTCGTATCTGTAAATCTTTTAATTGAAAACTGTTAATTGCCTAGTTAAAATACAAAATTACTTTGAATTATTCAAAATGTTTCTTAACTTAACTAAAATTACTGAATTTTTGTTTTTATATAATGACTCGCTATTTAATTCATTTCGAGTACAAGTAAACAAAGAGAAACAAAGACTATTATTTTGTAAATTGGCTAAGACGAATGTGTCAAAATCGGTCGCCTATATAGATTTACGGTTAAAATGTAAAATGGCGCCAAAATTGCATTTGAGAGTAATTAATAGAAAACAAAAATTAAAATGAAACTGGAAAAATAAATATTCAAAAACGAAGAGTCCATAACTTTCAGTTTTGTTTACGTTTTCATTCTGAAACAAGTCGTAACATAATTTCGTTGTACCAATAAAAACTATTTACGATTATGACGATGACGATGAGAAAAACTAAACTTGGAAGCATAGCGCCAAAAAGAACTTTAAGTTGCAGAACTGGGTTTTTTTTTTTAACACATAGTATGTATGTACCCTCCGATACAACAGACATTATTTATTACCTGTACATACAAATGAGAGTAAAGATGATAATTAAAATAAAAGTAAAAAACAAAAAATAATAAAACAATCAACCTTTAGTGTGAACCACAAAATTATGATGGTTATTACTTTTTATTGAATTTATAAAGGCTTGACGATTGTCTAAAGGAGGAAATAAATTAATAAACAAATGCCACAACTACTGACATATGGAATGAGACAGACGATAAACGAGAACAACGTAACAGTGTTTCGTTTGTAATAAAAATAAATAGTTGGAGGCGGTTTGGTTTATGAGGCCCAAAGTAATACAAAAATAAAAACAATGGCAATAAAACAGCACAGCACAGCATAGTAAAACAATTATACGAGGTGCCAATAAAGAATTCTATTTGAAACTTGCTATTGTACTGTAAATTTTTGCAATGACAATCGTAAGTGCGCTTATTAACTATAATTTTTCGTATTCTTTTCGTATACGATTGGTAGTAAGACTTTTATTTCTTTCTTTTTCTCTTTTCTTTTTTCCTTTCTTTTTGTCATTCACTCCTCACATACATAGTTATTGATTGAAAACGACCTTCAAGTTGTAAATTATAAAAGAAAAAAAAAAAACGAAAATTATAAGAAAAAAGAAACTCAAATAAGAAATAAAGATTTAATGACGTATTTAGCATATTTATTATTTATTGTTTTGTTAAATAATAGGGTCATTAAACAAGTCTCTTTGTGGGACAAGTAAGGAAGACTTCAATTACAAATCAATTGATCGTTTGAACACGTTTTAAAAATTTCAATTTCAAATATTTTCGTAGCATAATATTGTTCAAACGGTTATGACTTGTATAGAATTAGTCTAAATTGTGGATTTTGTAACCGCGAATTCAATTGAATTATTATAATTAAATTAATTATAACTAATTAATTATAATTAAAATCGCTGTGTGAATTAATCTTTAAATTCGTACTTATAACGACTTGCGTGATCAGAAACACTTTATGTGTTCCGTTCATCATGACTTATTATCTGAAGAGACGTGACCTTAATAATTGTATTTCTTGGTGTGGTCAATTGGATTCGAATCGGTTTATTTTTCAAATATCTGTTTATTTTCTGAAAGATAAGCCACTGTGAATTTGTTTGTTATCCGGTAAGTTATTATTATCAAGATCAAACCAATCACATCTAACCCCAAAATGTTTTTGCATTAGGAATACCCATAGTTTCTATTTAGCCGTTATTTAATATCTGAAAGGCCTTTGTAAGTTCACCGAGAATAATTGTCGACGAAATGCCTAGAACAACATTTCGTTTTAATTTAATAATTTCTTTAACAAATGGTATTGAGATTTTTACTACAATAGGGTGGGCTATTTAAAAGTTTAAATTTAAAAATGTAATCCAACAAAAATGGTTTAAAATTTTGAAAAAAAAATTTTTTGTTGTGAAGTGTAATTATTTTGGTCAGAAATGGAATGTTATTTCATTCATATGACTGTCGCGGTTATTATAGTGCGATTGGTCGCGTTATCTACTATAAAACCTGATGCAGCTTCTTCAAAAATTGAATAACATGTTGATATTTGGCTGTTTTTTATATTCCCTTTGATACTCATGAAAATCAGCAACTTACAATTCTGATCAGGTCAGTTTCATTCAGTTTACTGGATGCACAAAATTCATTTGTTTATCCCAAAGGTAGCTAAATATTGCTCTATCAAGCCTGTTGCTGTTAATCAAGTATGCAAATAGGCCAATACGACGTAGGTTCTTCTAGTGCCAATTTGTGTTTTTGCTTCTTCCATGCATCATACACAGCTGGTGAACATATTCGATTTCGTCTTCCACCTTACCTGCAGACGTTTGCAGTGGATGCCATCCAGAAAAGGAACCAACGATTTTGTGTCGATATTTATGTGTTTGTGTGTCCGATTCCTAGTGCCGAAGCTGGCCATTTGAAGACTAGTCATTTCGATTTATCAAATTGTGTATATATTCATCTGTATGCCGTATGTATGTATGTATCTCTTAACAAAGTATTTCTATGCTGTATATTATCTTTAATATCTGTACGTAATTATATAGGTTTGATAAGTTGCCGTAGGCTAGTATGTACTGTTTTGGCTTATAAGACGTGAGTCCACGATTAAAACTCCAGGTTAGACATCTCCAATAAAACGAAATTTTAAAAATTTTCTTCGGCGACTTCCTCTCACCAGGTGTATGGTAAAACAATTGAGAATAAAATAATAAGAAATAAATAATAATAAAATAAGAGCTTCATTCGGAAACGTGTATGAAATTAACACTTACAACAAAAGTGGATTGAGGAGCTAGGCCGTAATCGTGACTGAAGGAATTGTTGTTATGTACGTATTTAATTATATTAATTTTATTCGTTTGTACTTTACGTATCCTATTGTCTTCGATATTTTCTGTATATAAGAAATTATATCCGGCATAGAAGAGAGTTTATTTTAAAAGTTTTTTCATTGAAAGTTACTCAGGTGAAAGAGTATCCATATTCACCTGTTAAAATAAATAACATAAACTCACAATACCAACCAGACAAAATTATACTAAATTTTCTTATAAAATCTTCTCAGCTTCTGATAGTTCAATGACCGACGCTCTATTTAAGTTTGTTTCCTTAAGAAATTTGAAAAATGTTTTGGGTTCGAAAATGTAGAGCTGTTGTTGTTAACTGAACTTTAGACGAAATCTCTAATACTAGACGAAGAGAATTAGAAAAAGTGCAGCTTCATTCTTAAAGTATTGAATTCTGTTAAATGTTTCTTCAGCTTCAACGTCATTAATTTCATTCAATATAGATACGATATTACAGTGAAAAGAAAATAATATAACGGGGGGTAAATGGAATGAAGCGAACTGAGTGGTCTGTTCTCAACACTAAACTTCATTTTGTGTTTTAAATTTCCATCTTTTATCTTCTTTCTTTTGCCGTTTATAATATGTATTGTAGTACATACTTATTGACGTCTTCTTAATTGCGGCTTTATTTCTTTGAAATAATTTTTTCCCTTTTCTCGTTTTCTTTACTTTTTATAATCTTGAAAAATTTAATAAAAAAATAAAAAAAGTAGAAATAAAACAGAAATGAAGACGTTTACGCAGAATAATGTACAACTACAGAGGTCAAAAAGGGATGGACTAGTTGAAGTAAAATTTTTATTTTTTGTATCTTTTTTGTTTAATTTTATTTTTTTTTTTGAATTTCGTTTTATTTTTCAGTTGTTCTTTTTATAGCCGATAGTCTTGCAAAACGAGTTTGAATGCCTGGCACTGACCGTCGTTTAAGATTCATATTGATTTTAAAGCATGAGAACTTTTAATTGAATTGAAAAAGAAACAAATTTTCTATGGACAATTGGTTTAGATTCTGTTATAAAACAATAACAACCTAAGTCGTTGAGAGGTCAATGTCAGCTTTGCATTCTACTAACAAAATTTTATATTTGCTTGAAATTCCATTTTTCTAACAAACAACCCTCTAACCCTACAGTCAGGATTACCACCGACCTTCTCACACCACTTCTGTTGTGTGCGCTCATTTTATACACAAGTGGTGGGACTTACAGTTTAAAGGCGACTCCGAAAGACAGATTTTTTTGAGAATTGTTATGGAAAGTTTCTCAAAAATCTGTCGTTCGGTGTCGATTATAAACTGTACGTTCCACCACTCATGTATAAAAATTAATGGACACAACATAAGTGGTGTGAGAAACTAGCTCGTAATCCAGATTAAAGGGTTGGAATGACCAATTATGTTATGTATGTATGTGAAGATAAGGAGACATGTATATAAATACGTGAGAATGGCCAATCGTTAATTATTTCCGAAGATGAAATAAAATGTTTTATACAACATTGTCGGATAAAACAGCAACTGTAGATGTCTAATGTTGCAATTAGAATAATTTTAAATTTGTATACCGCATTTAAGAATTATAAAAAAAAAACTTAACACCAATAATTTTTACGAATAATCGTAGGATTAAAACAGGTATTCCCACTAGTCTATGATGTAGATCATGTAGATCATAGAGTTCATAAGATTCAGGCTTAGTTTGAGAGATTTTCAGAAAGCAAGACCAGACCAGTCGATGTAATCTGGTAGGTAGTGTTGACTTAATAGACGAGGCCCCAAAGAAATACTTTTTGCAGCTACTTCTTCTCACCAGATTTCTGGCATAAACTCTGGTCTCGCCGCTCATGTATAAAATTACAGCACAGCAAGGTTTGCAGTGACATATGGTATCTGCCAGATCAATATACATATTAATGCGTATAACTTTACTGATTGATACGAAATTCACAAATTTTAATGAGCTTCTCAGTTGGCCATGCTCATTAACGCAAGAGCAGTCACTAATTGTTTTTTTAAACAAAAATGTTTTCCGTTCGATAGATGGACCAGATCTAAAATGAACACTAAAGGCAAACCACCGAGATTTGCATGTCAACAGAATTCAGCTTTTAATGAGTTAATAGAGCTATAATAATAAATTTCTGAAGAAGCAGAACAGTAGCAACAAATACAGGTGAAATATGTATAATAAATAAAGTTAATGAAATAAATGAATAGATATTGTGTTTGGTCCACTCATATTTAAACAAAAAAAAAAAAAAAAATTAACGAGTAAAACTAGTCAAATAAAAATAAATAATGGTAGTGAGAAACAGAGAAGAACACACAAAATAAAGATTAAAAAGGAAATTGGGTAAGAAACCATAAAATAATATAGAATGCATGGTATTATTAACACCTTGTAAATGTCAATTAACACTTTTAACGGGACGTGGCGTTTGGTCGGACTGCTTGGCGTTCTACAGTAGTCGTAAAGATTTTAGTGTGATTTCCTCTAACCTATGCAAATATAAAATGTTGTACTCGCGTGGACTATGTCGGTAATGACGTTCCACTATATTTATAATGTAAATAAAATTAATAAAGTGGCTCGAAGGTATTACATATTTACTTTACCAGAAGAATACGAATAACAATGCTAATAAAATGTATAAACAAATAATAAAAATTAAATTTATTATCATACAATAACGACCATTTCATTTGCCACTCTCTGTAGTGATGAATGACTGTTGGTCGGTTGAATGAATGGAATGAAATGAAATGGTTAGTTAAAGAGTCGAATACACAACGGCCAGTTGTTAGCTGTTGTCGTAGCCGATAAAATTAAAATTTATATCAGTTGGTATTTTTAGTTTACACCAAATCGCTAAACTTCTTTTTATAACTAACTAGTAAAGCATAAAATTTTGTTAATAAAAAGCAATTATTAAGTCCCAATTTCCACGTGGCTGGAAAAAACAATTATTTCTTTGTGACAAAAATTTGAATAATTTTTAGTATGTATTACTAAAAATAAAACTTCAGGTGTAGATATTTAATATTTACTAAAAAGTAAATAAAGTTTTCGTATTTTTGATTTAAATAATCACACATTAATACACATAATTACTTTAATCAATAAATGCTATTACTTTGCTTAGGGCTCAGTATTTTGATTCCCTCGGCAGTATATAGGGCTTCTGTAGGGCACGGGATACTATCTACTGAATTTTAAAAAATTTTTGCTCTATAGCATTGCGTATTATTCGTACATTATTTATTTATTTTATTATTTTATTTATTTATTTTTCTATGTTCGCTGGATAACAGGTAATATCTCTTTTAAAAGTTCCGTAGATATGAAGTCGCCGTAGTCTAGTACGCTTATTAGACTGAAGGCTCGAGTTCAAGCCCAAGATCAAATATCAAAACCAAAATATTAAAAAAATACATTTCTTCGGCGACTTTCTCTCAGTAGATTTTCAGCTAAGAAATATGGCAAAATAAGCTTAAAGGAGCCAAGTTTTTTAGGGCGTATGCGAATTTAATCTACAAGTACAACTTCCTAAAGATTACAATGTAGTTCGCTCTGTGTCTGGTGGTGTAATTTTCCACTCGACCATCCATAACATAATTGGCCTTTACAATCCTTTAGTCAGGATTTCGACCTAGCTTCTCAGATCACTTATGTTGTGTGCGTTAGTTTTATACGTGAGTTGCGTCACCTACAGTTTAGAGTCGACTTCAAACAACACTTTTTGGGAAGCTTTTTCATCAACTATTGTGCGTATTATTTACTGCATTAAAATTTCAATTAAATAAACGCGATTATTTTGTGTGGTGAGACCTACAGTTTAGAGTCGACTCCGAATGACAGATTTTTGAGAAACTTTTCTTTTAATTTTATTTACTCTCAGAGTTTTTGCCAGAAAACTGCTGAGAGGAAATCGCCAAAGAAATAATTTTTTTGTACATATTTCGTTTCGATGCCTGACCCGGGATACGATCCCAGGCTTTATGTCCAACAAGCCAACACGCTACCTATTAGACTACGGCGACTTTATATCTGATACCTTTATTGTTCTGTAGATTGCCCTACCATCTTCTCCAGAGAGACTTGGCACTTAAGCATTCAGTGGCAATGACTCTAATGACCGATTTACTGTCACTTTATATGAGTTATTCTAAATGTACAAAGGTACTGGATTATTATTTCAGCCTGAACGAAACTATAATAATTGAAAAATTTAAGTGAGACACTATTCCGATAAGTTCTGCTCTTTGGTTGGTGTATAGCCTTATCGTAATATGATTTACTTAGAAGTTTCGTAATAAAAACAGGATCAAAAACAAATTTTGCTACCGTGTGACCATCAGGATTTTCGAATTTATTTATTTATTAAGTTCTGTCTTTTAAAAATTAAAAAGGATTTAAATTATGATGTATCTTTAGTAGGACTAGTTAGTTGAAATGAACTTCTTTTTTTAGTTGTAATGTTAAAATTCATACGTTCTTCCAATGTCAGTTAAAACGCGTTGTATTCAATTTAAAAAATGTTACAAATATTATTTTAAGGAACATTATCATTCAAATGGTAATTGAAATTTTGAAAAATCTTTTTTAATTCTGTAACAAATATCGCAATAAAAAATGTAAATATTTGTATATTTCAACGATAAACAGTTACAGGGATGGAAACCAAATGTATTAACAAATTATAATTTGTATACAAAATAAATAAAGAAATAAAAAATAAAAAGAAAACTTTTCGACAAATTTTTCTTTTCTATTCTTTTTATACTTTCACACACGTGCACACAGAGTATTGCGTGTTTATGTAGTCCTTCGTATAAATAAGATTTTATTGATCTGGCGGCAAGAGATTCACAGTTTCTTTGTTATTTGGAAGCATTTTGAATATGAAAAAAGGGGTTAAATACCTTACTCTTGCCACTTATTCATTTCAAATGATAAATTTTGCATGTGTGTCGCACAAAATAAACCCTCATTATTTGGGAATGCGTTAAGGATATAGATTTTTGATTTTGTTGCATTCTCTATCTCTCACAAGTAATACTAGGTATAGAATCACATTCAGCATCATCCATATTATGGAAATATTTTCATGTTGTAACATTTTAACAGACACACACACAACAGAAATAAGATCTTATTTCGGCAGCCCTTTCTCGTGTGTATAATTTGGTTTCCGACCCTGTTTAGAGGCAGGCAATCAAATGGAAAATTTGTACATAAAATAAGAAATCTTATGTCGAGCTATCCTGGGGTAATAAAACATTAACGTTTCCTTGTTAAAAGTCATTCTCGATGTTATTCTCGTATGTACATACACATATTTATTCAAGTCTGGTTGTTATTTATGCATTTAAACGGTAGTTAAATTAGATGACATTTAATGACACTTGGTTCTTACAGAAAAAACTGCAATAAATGGGCAACAAAACAAATAGAAATCGTTAGCGTCAGTCAGGGTCAACTATTTGAGAGAAATAGAAAAAAGAGCAAGAAAGTATTGAAAAACATTGTATGAAGAAGGGCGGTCGTGCCCACAACATTTACGTATTAAAAAATTGTATAGTCAGTTGGAGACTACATATTTGTTATTGTTGGCAAGTAAGAAAGTCGTCAAATGACGTCAATGAGATCCAAAAGTGTCTTAAAAAGAATTTGTTTTTTATTTTATCTTTGGCAGTACTCACTCACAACTTGTCATGCCAGAATATAATCAGAATATTCTGCATTGAATTCAATCTATCAATTGACGATTAAAAAAATTTCTTGTAATTCATGTGAAAACAATTGTTGTTCATTTTTAACTTCTATACTACCCACCATTATTGATTAACAGATGGAGCCACCGTCGAAATTACTCAATATCAAACTTTTGTGTGAGTTATATCCATACGCTGTTTGTATTTATTTCTAAAAACACAAGCGGATACAATGTTTTATTCAAATTTGGGCCTGCGCAAAGAGAAACAAAACATGTTCTATACGATATGTACATGCATCCACTTGTATATTTTCCATGCTGTGCGATGTGCGATGTACGATGTTAAAAAAATCGATTTGCTCGATTACTCTTTAGATAATAAGAGAATTGAAATGTATCCATTGGATACAATTACTATACTTTCACACGTATGGAGACACACTCTCTCTCTCTCTCTCTTCGTATACGTATACGGTGAATTTTAATTTCTCTTTCGCTTCACATGGATTCACACGTATAGTGTCGGTGTATACATGAGCTAAATTAAGAGAGACGACAGCCTAGTTTTCCATCCACCTAACATGCCAGAAATATTTTTAGTTCGATGTGTTGTGGATACGTTTAAAAGAAAACAAAGAAAACAAAGAAAAAAAATACAGTAAAACAACGACAACAAAGGGCGCATGTGAGCGTTAAACACTTTCAGTGTCACAACCACAACCACCATCACCACCAAGTGCACCTCAATATGAGTACATATTACTATTGAATAGAACGTTATCGCATGCAAGTTAACAAACTAAGAGACTTTCGAGTGGGGAGAACGTTTGTTTTGTTTATAACTAAGCCGAGTGTGTGTGTGTTGTTTCCCGTCTGTGTGAATAGTGGAGTTCTTTGAAGAGTATCCATGAGTATGTTTTGTTGTTAGTGGAAGCAAACGGGTTTTATTCAAAATACATATTTCCATTTTCACAAACGTGACGAATTTTCTTTTCTTTCAAACGTTTGGTGTTGTAAATGCGCGCTTCTTGTCTTTTATCGTCTGTTTGGCCGTTTTTCCGACAGTCGTTTCACTGTATTTAAGAGCGTATAAATGAATAGTGGATAGAAAATACTGACGTTTCTTCAGGCATTTGTTGTTGTTCTCGGTGTGAGTGAGCTTGTTTTATATGAAGACATTTTCAGTTTGTGTATGCGGACAAAAGAATTTCTGTTGTCAGTGTAGATTCGTACTCCGCTGCGTACAGTACAGGGCACACGGCATATTAAATCCAAAAACAAATAAACGTTTCATCTTTTATGACAACTCAATTCAATACAATACAGACAGAATTCAAAAGGAAAACAAAGTCTTATTGTGTGTGCTACAGGGGGAGAAAGGGAACTAAAAATTATTACAACAAATCCAATTAGAAAAAGAAGGCGACTTGTGAAGTGTGTCTATTACTATTATTTGCAGTAAAATGAAAGAAGAAAAAACGTTTTTATATGAAAAAGAAAAGAAAAAATAATAATAATAATTAATTAATTAACAGTAAAAAAAAAAAATAAAAAATAAACATAAAAATAATTGAATAAACGAATAAAACAATATAACAAAAATTGTTATTTGTTCAATAACTGGCAAACATACTCAATAAGAAAAAAATATTAAATATGTATTATTTATTGAAAGAGTTGTAAATGTATATAGAAATTAAAAACATTAAAAAACAATTTAACTCAATAATTTTTGTATTTCTTTTAATTTTTCAATACTGGCCCTTATTCATATTGTCACATTGTCACATTTTATGTGACTGTCTTTGAAATCAACAACAAACAACAATGGAATATTCGTCTGGTTATGTCCCTCGACATAAAAATAAACATTAAAATTCGTTTTATGGTACCGGCATTTGATTTTTATTTTGTGCAAAAAAAAAAAAAAAAAACATACAAACAAAAATAACAATTAATAATAATTAAAAACTAATGTAACGACTACAACTGCATTAATGTTTAATCAAACGTCATCATTGGAACAACAACAAAAAATTATTGTTATTTGTTTTGATCATAAAATGGATTTTATGGCCCACTAAAATTCAAACAACAACAACAATGTAATAAAAACAACATTACTAAAACCGAATACCAATGTGAATAAAAAAAAAAATCAAAACAATTAAAAACAAATTAATCGAAAAAAACTATCGCACTTTTTTTATATACAAAAAAAAAAACACAAACAAATAAATATTAAAAATATATGTAATTTATAACAAAAAATATTAAATGGAAAATAAATTTAATTTTGTTAACACCCTGTGATTGCATGAATTTTCTCTTTTGGATAACTATTTCTCTTATAAAAACGAAATAAAAATTTTTGATCAAATTACAACTGGAAATAAACGAAATTTGCAACGAATTTATATTCGCACTCGACTTAATTTATACTGAAAATATAAAATTCTCTTTAACTGCCTTCAAATTAAAATGTGCTCTTTCTGGTTCTATAAAATATTCTCTTAAACCACCACCATCACAACCCACTCTATCTACTCTATCCATATGTATGCCTGAAATGTGTGTAAATATGAACCAAAAATATAAACACACGGTCTGGTGTTTTACGTGAAACAAAAAATTATTAAAAAAAAAAAATAATAAAAATAATATTTTAAATTAAAATTTTATATAAAAAATAAAAAAAAAAAACAAAAATAAAAATAAATTAAAAATTTACAAACTGACAAAATATTTGAAAATACTCTTTAACTGTTGTTATCGGTACGTTTGTATAACACGCGGAAAAATACATTGTTTGTCGCGCTCGAACGATTTAAATTTAAATCGCGTTTATAACAACTGTAAATATTCCACCCCTCCCCCAAACCCCAACCATCCCGCTGGCGTGCGCTCTTTACGACCCCCACGATGTCTCGGCAGTCGGGTCGCACGCCGCTGCCGGGGCTTGGTGGGGGCCACATCATCACGCTACTCCACATCCATCCACTACTGCTGCCACTGCCGCTCTCAATCACCATCAAACGGCAACTGGGACGACGCATCATCAACAATTGCATCATTCTACCCATCATGCACATCCGCATGCTCACGTTCATCTGCATCCACATCACCAACCTACCCATTTACAACATCAACATCACCTGCTCCAACAACAACAACAACACAATTCTGTTACAACGGGTTTGGCATCATCGAATGCATCATCATCTGCCTCTTCTCTCTTGGGTACGGAAACATCATTACAACAACAACAACAACAACCACCCCAACAACAATCCTCAACACAACAAACAACACATTCCACACCTACTCATGCGGTTATGTATGAAGATCCCCCGCCTGTTCCTATAGTCCAACAGCAACAACAGCCACAACAGCAATTACATCTCCCGCATCAACAGCAGCAATCGCAACAACAACAACAGCAACAGGCTGGTAATCAGCAACAACAACAACAGTCACAAAATAATAACGTTGCAACAACGCCAGTTGGTTGCCTTAGTCCCTCAGAAACTTCAACAGGCCCCACATCGCAAACTCAACAGCATTTAACATCACCTCTCCATCATCAACAGCCACAGTCAAATCCAATACCCTCCAGTTCAACTGCAAGTATTCAACAACATCAGCAGCAACAGCAACAGCAACAACAACAGCAGCAGCAGCAGCAGCAACAACAACAACAACAAAATACAGCAGTGGCGTCCGGGCAGACACAAATAGTTACGCCGACAGCGGCGAGTGTTTCCCCTTCCAGTGTCAGTTCCCAACCACCAGGTATGTTCACAAAGTGATCTTAAAAAGACTTTACAAACCAAATCTGCAAATGCAACACCTTGCAGTTTGGAAATCACACCACAATTTTTGAATTAACGACAAAGAACGTTTCTAAAAGTTTTCAGAATTAAGAGGCAATTAAAAAATTCATTCCGCCTTTACACACAAATAGTCCAAAAATTTAAATGAAATGAATTAGAAATAAAAACATTAACAAAATAATCAAAAAAAAAAAAAAATCTTAACGTTAGAAATCAGATTATAATAAATTTATAAAGTTTTATCATTAGCACGAACTCAAAACACAAAAGTGATTTTCAATTCAAATCACAAATCTTCTCAGTAAAAATTTAAAAATGTATTATTTTAATTTATATTTATTTCATGAACGTATACATAGCTGTCAGATTTGACGATTTTATGCTCCAAAAATATCATACTGACTGACGATTTATACCCTTATTTTGACGATTTTTAGACATTTTTTTCCAGCAAATACTACGAATGCCAGAGATTTTGCCACTTTTCGCAATTGAACGTAATTTATTATTCGCCGTTGCATGCAACTTTAAAAATTTCGAATAAAATTTCCAATATTACTTTAGGAAGACTAAAGGTACGACCGCCACTCATGGAATGGCCCCATACACGCAGAACATTGTGTTGGAACTAGGAAAGTATGTTATGGGAGAAAGGAAGGAGTGATTTGAAACCCTTTATGCTATGAGTGATAGAAAATATCTCTGCAGGAAAGAAGTTCCAAATACGAATAGTTCAACGTCAGAGAAAGGCGGGTGTTACGTAGGAATGCAAGGAGGAGAAGTCACCTTATTTTGCACGAGCAAAATTCGTTGTAGTAGCGATAGAACAGCGAAACACAAGCCATATCTCAACGATGTTCTAATGAATCAATGGAATATGTTACCCTAACGTCCTCTCCTGTACTCGATCGAGAAGTTTCAAAATAGAGACTTTGAGGAATAAGATGTAGTGAAATATTTCTTGCACCTTCTTAAGAAGCCAAGGCACTAAAAAATTTATCGATTGTTTAAGACAACACACTGAATTTTAAAGCTTATGTGGTGATTGTTTCTGACGATTTCAAGGAATGTCTTTGACGATTTCAATGAACGTCTTTGACGATTTTGACAATTTTTTCCTGCTAATATTTGACGATTTGATACTTCATTTATCTGGCAGCTATGGATGTATAGATATTTACATATAGTATCACAGATATTTATTGAAAAAGAAAAGAAAAAATTATTGATGATACGATAGTTTTGATAATCGAAAAGTATAATTCTTTTTATAACATTTTCAAACATTGTAGTTTTAATTCAATTCAATATAGAAACTGAAAGCCTTTTCTAATACGGACGCATTGGCATGAAAGTACACACAATTAAAGTTCCATAGACTACGAGTTAATATAGGAGAGAGATCGTATTGGCTAGTTTAGAATTCCTTCTCTTTTTCATTTGTTTTAAATTATTCCTTTATTAATTTAAAATTACAATAACTGGGATCTAATGAATTATGGAATTATTATTGTGAACACTAAGCTCTCATCGTCGCCGTAGTCTAGTAGGTAGTCTGTTGGCTTATTAAATAAATTAAATAAAATTGCCATGAAAAACTTCTCAAAACTTCTGTTGTTCGGAGTCGACTTGTATAAAATTAGCACACACAACATAAGTGATGTCAGAAGCTAGGTCGTAATTATGTAGGTACTAAACTCTTAATTTATTTTGTCATAATATTTACCAATCTTTTGTTGCAAATAACGCAAAACTTTATCAAAATCATATCCTTAAAAGAGTTACGGTTAAATTTCCATTACTGTAGTATTAGCATTCGTTCTAAAAACTAAATGATTTTGAATTCTTATATTTTGTATAGCCTAGTTTTGTAACACTGATTCATATACCCAATTGGCTTTTTGTCTACAAAATACATGTTACGAAAGCTATTAATTAAATGAATGTTATCGGACTATCCTAAATCTTTCGTATAACTTTATTCTCTGCAATATGTGGGCTTTGGTTTGACTTTCAATTATTTAAAAACGCATTCAGAGAATACTGCTCCAACATAGTCATATCTCAAAAAATTAAAAATTTGTAGTTACTTAAGCAAAACTGCTCTTTTAGATCTTCGGTACATGCTGAAAAAAAAATCAGTTTTATATCCGAAGTTATAGCAAAAAGTGTTTGCGGCAATTAGATCATACGGCTTATGTCTTAAAAACTTAAATCGCATTTTGCCAAGTTCAAGTTTTTTTGAGATATGACTATGTTGCAATAAAGGAGCGATATGTTCTTTACTTTCTTCGCAATAACAATACAATGAAGTTTGATGATTCAATTTTCATGTGTTTCTGTGCTAAGCAAAACAAATATTACATTTACGTATATGTGTGTTGGACATTTGTTAAGTTTGATGTGTCGTGTGTAACAGATCAAATGACATATATTTTCACATTATCTTTATCGTATTCTAATGTTTGATAATTTAAAACTTTAATTTTTATACGTATTATTTTACATAATATTGTTGCAGACATGTCCCTTTCATTAGCTCCATTGCATATACCCGCGATAAGGCCAGGTTTTGAAGCCGATGCAGCCAGTGCAGCCGTAAAACGGCACCCTCACCCGGCATGGCCGTATGAGAGCGATGGTTTCAGTTCAGCTCAATACCACCATGCTTCGCAGTACTATTTAGAAAGAGATCGCAAGCCTGTTTTCTACGGTTATCCAGAAACGCAATTTCAGGTACATCAACAAAACATACGACTTGAATATCAACGACTTGAAATATTTCATTTTAATTAATATGTTTGCAGCCATACTGGAATTACCGTGAACAACCCACATCTGCTGCAGCTGCGGCCTACATGAGTGCCAGTGATGACAGACATGCAACGGTTAGTGCAGCTGCAGCAGCCAGACAATCGGTGGAAGGCACCTCACAATCAAGTTATGAAACACCAACTTATTCATCGCCCAGTGGCTTACGAGCGTATCCCAGTGAAGCATATTCAAGTACAGGTATGTGCATATCCGAATGAAGAGTATTTATAAAAAAAAAAACTAAAGAAATTACACTTGTTTGCATCCCCATGAATACACATTATGTTAAGTGGAATTCAAATTGTACGAGTACGTACATACATACATACCATATGCTACTGATAATGACACCAACCAGAAATTAGTTAACAAGTTCGTGAGTCCTATTGAAACTTATGAATGCGTAAAATGAAGAAAAAAAAAACATTAGCTTTTTGCAAAATAGAAACATAAAATAATAAAAACTCACAACTCAAGTCAGGTGCATACAACACATCGTATTTAACAGTCTAAACGAACGTGAGGTAAAATAAGTTTTCAGACCAAAAAACAAAAGCCAAACAAAAGCATAATCAGTAGGCTTTTGCTTATTAATTCATCAAATGTCAGATAATTGTTTAAAAATTATTAAATAACGATAATAAGTTTATTTATCGTATAATAAATTCATTTTTTGTTAATTTAATGTTTGAATTTTTATTGGATGTTTTTAATGATTTAAGAGCCATAAAATTGGATATAACAATATCACCTGCGATACGTTGTTATTCAACTTATGAAGCTCGGTCCAAGTTTCACACAATTAGCATATTGATTGCTATTATTCGGGCTGTTATTGAGCGGCTATTTTTTGCAATCTATTAATTGATAATTTTATTTATGACAGTCATAAATTTTTCAAATGTGTCTAACGTAATTTTCATCATTTTGCATTTGTTAATTTCTAATAATAATTATAATAATAATAATAATAGTACATACATGCACACATACATCCGCACATATGTACATACATTTAATCAAGTCGAATATTGAATGTTTTAAAAGCATATTTTAACAGTTGGACGGATATGTATGTATGTATAGTACAGGATAGTACTAGAAGGATAATTTTTATTCAAACTATGCTATAACTAACTACATATTTTTAGTTTATTATTAATTATTAATTTAATAAAATTTATTCTGAAATGTTTGTAAAATAATATTGTTTTTTAGGTGGATCCGGTGGTCTAACTGTAGGCGCTGTTGGACCCTGTACTCCTACCAATGCCCTGCATGAATGGACCGGTCAAGTGTCGGTTAGAAAAAAGCGTAAACCTTATTCAAAATTCCAAACCTTAGAATTGGAGAAGGAATTCCTATACAATGCCTATGTATCGAAACAAAAACGATGGGAATTGGCTAGAAATTTGAACTTGACTGAAAGACAAGTAAGTTGCCTTTGAGTATGAAAATATTTCTGAATACGAGACGTATAATAATTAAAATCAATGTAATTAGGTTAAAATATGGTTCCAAAATCGTCGAATGAAAAACAAAAAAAATTCCCAACGTCAAGCTAATCAACAGAACAACAACAATAGTTCAAATAGTAACCACAATCATAGTCAGGCTGCCCAACAGCATCACAATAATCATCATTTAGGTTTGGGTTTGAGCATGAGCCATCATGCAACTAAAATGCATCAGTGACCTTTGGACAACAGCAGTGCTGGTACTATGGGATTTCCAACTTACTAACATTTAGCCAATATTAAAACGGAAACGTTTACCGAATATTAGTACGCTATTACCAATAGAGCGACATTAAAAAAAAACAAAACAAAACAAACTACCAAAACCGGCAATAAAATCTTTTAAACAAATTAAGATCAAAATTGTTTGACAGTGCCAGACACTGTTGTATCATTTACATCATCTCATAATAGCTGTCCCGCATATTTCATTTCATTCATTCTGTCAATAATTTCTTTCAACAACTATGATGTTTATATATGTATTTCGCAAAAGGACGGACATACGAGTACAAAAATTATTTGTATGCAAACTAGCAGACAGTCAATCGACTAACCATTCATCATCTGCATGGCGTTTAACTGTGTACATACGTACGTATGTACATACATACATATTTAAATCAATATCAAAAGAATTTCTACTATACAATACAATATATGTACATACATACATACATATACATAAATAAATAATTTAGCAGAAATACCCATAACTATAAATATATTCACATATACACTCATACCATTAACACACATACATATACACCTACCTACATACATACATATAAACATTTATATATATATATACTTATACATACATACCCACAATGTATGTATAAATGAAATTGTAATGATTTATTTTACATTCTATCTCATAAGAATCTATTTTAAGAGAAAACAAGAGAAAACAACAAAAACAAAAACAAAAAAAAATAATTGAAAACAAAAATAAAGCCATTTGAAAATGATCTTTAAACACACATGCGCACACATACAGTAATTTTGTGTTTTTGAAAGATGGATTTGAAAATTAAATCATAAAAGAAAACGAATGATTCTAAATGAATAAGAGCAGTAGGCAATTTGAAAAAATACTTGAAATACTGCCACATTTCACCAAGGTTTAGTACAGTACATACACTGAGCGCCATAAGTGAGTCAACACCTACCATAATTTTAAATTTTCGATTATAAAAAATTTACTTGTAGCACAACAATAATTTTGTTTTTCGTTTTATCATTGTTATAAAAAAAATTTTTTTTTTTTGGTAATTAATTGAACTATTTGCAAGAAAATGAATTATTTCAGTGGTGTTTACTCACTTTTGGCGATCAGTGTATATTATATAAATCAGAGTACGGGAAATATTTCAAGATAGTTCATCGCTTATTCACACATGTGTGATTCAAGAACGATAATTCGCTCTGATTTTCATATTAATGAAATACATTTCATTTCTTTTCCTTATCTTTTTTGTCTTCCAACAATTTAAGAATTTTCATAAAAAAAAAAATAACTCTGTTATGATATGTGATAAAAGGCTAAATTTTCTGTAAACGTGAATATTTTGTATACGGTATACAGGTTAGGGTTCAGACGATTGCTTTACAATTAATTTTAACTTAAAAATGAATTCAATTCAACCAACAACAACTTATTGGCTACAAATGAGAATTCTATGCAGGTTTGCAGTCGTTCATCAGGAGAAACGAATCATTGTTTAGGACTCATAAATTTTCTATATTCTTGCATCACTTTAATTTTTTCGTTTCACCATTAATTAATTTGTACGAAATGTGAATGTATAGATGTAAATGAAATATCAATGAATATGAACACAGAGAATATTCGCTAAGCAGGTCGTGCAAAAGAGAAGTTGGTATTAAAAATGCCAATTCACTCAAATAAAATCAGTATGCTTTTGTAATGTGCTAGACATTCAATTCCTTTCATTTTCATTTGTGCTAAATTTGTCTTAAAAATAAAATATAAAACAACGGAAAGATAGAATAGAATGACAACAAATATTTTCATTTGCAGGACGAATTAAAAAGTCAATCATTTCACGTTGCTTGCACTTTTACTTGGAATCGATTTATTATCGATTGCCAGCCATTAAAGAGATTTCTAAAGTAATTATTAGACAAAACGTTTCTGAAAAATTTCACTAATTTCATCGTTTTCTTAATTCCATTTAAATTCAAAACAAAAACAAAAAAAAAAAAAAACATTAACAATACATATGGTAAGTTCCTGTAAATATTTAAGATGATCTGAAATTTACTAGAATACAAATTAGAAAACAAAAAAAAAAAAAAATGATAATGAAAATAAGAACAAAACTTAAATACTGTAAAATAAATTCATTTCAAACAAGTATGCTTTAATATAGTAAAAATATGAATAGAACTTAAGAATAATAATTTATAATAAACTGTCCAAGCTACTCGTATAAAAATAATTAAATAGTTTCGAATATAAAAATTAAAAAATGACAAAAATTTTATACATTTAATTTAGTTGATATGTGTGTCTGTTTTACTCTATAGATGGCTTAAAAAAAAGAAAATAAAAAACAAAAAAAAAAAATATTAAATAAAATTACAAAATTAAACGTGAATGTTAAAATAAATTATTACTAATTAAATAATAAAAAAAAAAAATAATAATAATAATAAATAATTAAGCATAGCATTAGAAAGGCTTCATTCATATAAATATTACGCAGAAAATCAAATATGATTAAATGATTGTAAAACAAATAAATTAAGATCTTATATTTAAATATAATTAACAACAACAACAACAAAAAAAAAAAAAGAAAATAAAAAAAAAATATAAATACTTAACTTGTCCTTTATTAACTAAATTAGTTATATTTTATTGTAATTATAATTAAGGATTTAAAAAACAGAAATGTATTAAAATTTTGTTATTGTGCATGAGTTTTAGTTGCTAACATTATTTTTTATAATTTCCTGATCTTTAAATGTGAGGTTATGTTTTCCTTTTTTAAACTTCTTATTTCTACAGCCTTAAATTAAATTAGTTTAGCTCAAAATGTGTAGAAAAGAAGAAACTCACCGCAATTGAATCTAAATACATAGTTTTAATGAATTTATAAATCTAACTGTTTATTTTATGATCTGTTATTTATAACATAAATTATTTTTTTTTTAATAAAATTAATTTTTTTTTTTTTTATAATAAATACAATAATTGTTAATAATTCATAATTGATTGTTTCTCGCTTTAGTGGAAATTTATTTCGTAATGATTTTTCGATATTTGAAATCCTTTTTTGTGCTTTTATTATACTCGTTCGGTTCTGTTTCGTTTTTTATAAAAATTAGGTTGTATAATTTAGGTTTATAATTAAAAAATAAAAAAACCAACAAGAAATAAAAGTAAAACGCAAATTAAATAAATAAAAATAAATTTTAAACTACTTAAATCAAATTAATAGTTGTTTAAAATTGTCAAAAGAATAAAAAAAATTTAAAAGAACAAAACATAATTATTTTAATAATAATATAATAAAAAGAAAATAGCAATAGTTTTATTGTATCCCATCCTTTAAAGTGTAAGTTACATATTAACTCAATTGAAAAAAATATTTGCTACTCGTATTAGTCATTAATGACAATGAAAACTACAAAAATAATAATCGATATTACAAAATTTCTGATGAGCGTATGCCGGAAAAAGAAATACAAACAAAAATAAATTCAGTTTAAACAAAAAATTTTAAATATACATTAAAAATGTTCAAAAATTTGTATTTGTATTTGCCTCTCCCATTTAGATAATGATGTCTTTAGGTAAGTATTCAGACCCCATATGTCACCGTCACCGTCACAGTCACAGTGTCGGCTGAAAGTTAAATTACAAAATAACTTGAGTTCACAACCTCTCGCACTAACGAATTTATCACACAAAATAACGTACTTAAATGTTTCTAATTAAAATACAAACAATTATAGAAGATACTTGTAAATCTTCCTCCAACCCTATCCGCTTCCTTCTACTTCCTTTGAATAAACTCGTACGACAGCATTGGACAAGGAAAAGCTTAATTTTGTTCTACAATTGTTGTAATGGATAACAGCATCATTCATCATAATGAATATAAAAACAAACAAAACAAAGTTAAATGAATTGTAAATACAATTAAAAATATTTCATAAGTTTTAATTAATAGTAGCAATGACAACGTAAAATATCAATTAAGAATATAATATATTTATATGTATATGTATACACATAATTTATATCTTAATATTTAAATAAATAAACAAAAAAAAAAAGAAAAAAATAATAAGAGAAAATTAACATACAAAATAATGAAATAAAGTAGTTATAAAATAATTGTAGGTCATGCTGTTTAATTGTTGAAGAAGAGCCAAGAAAATGAAGTTTTGCAAAAAAAAAAGAAACACGTAAGTTTGAGTTTTGTCTATAAATCGTTTGTGCGCGAAATAATTTCATAAAATTTAGCAATCGTTTTATTTTATCGAATAAATAATTGAGATATTTTGTAAAACCATTCTGTCAGGTTTACGACCGAGCATCTCACATAACTTACGTTGTAAGCGTCATTTTTATACATGAGTGGTAGAACCTACAGTTTGAAGTCCGAAAAACAGATTTTTGAGAAGCTTTTTATGGCAATTTTGTTTGCTTATTAACTCTCAGAATTTTTGCAAGAAATCTGCTGAGAGGAAATCGCCGAAGAAATATTTTCCTTTTGATATCTGAGTTGGGATTTGAACTAGGCCGTTACGTCTAATAAGCCAACACACTACCTACTAGGGATGCCAAATGGGATCGATTTTTAAAAATCTCAGAATATTTCGGGATAATTCGCGATCCAAAAACCAGAGGAAAAATCGCGATTTTCTATTAATAATAAAAATATTTTGTTAACATAATCATTTGTATTCCACTTATGTATATCGGAATTATATGCGTTTAAAAATAAAAAAGCAAGACAAAAAGTAAAAAAAAAAATCGTAAATTAACAAAAATAAAAATTATCCAGACGTATGAAAATGCAATTAGTTTACAGAAACTTATTTGGATTCCAACAAAAAGATTAAGGCATCGAACAGACTTGAACGAACTTGTTGTCAACATACGCTGCCGTTGAAAGATAAAGGGCCAAATAACTTTGTTTTTTGAAAATGGTTTAAAAAAAACTGTTGAATATTTTCTGAAATTTCTTTTTTTTTATTTGAAAGTACAATCCTTCCGGTTAATTATGGAAAAAATTTCATTCCAATGGCTCCCTCGGCTGGCCATGCAGTAGCCTACACGATCGGTCCAATTTTAAGCACATTATCGATTGTGTGCAACAGATTGTTTGCGGGTATGTAAACAAGCAAAATTGTCGCATTTAGGGCACAGAAAACATTAAAAAGCCGACTCACCCAAATCGAGTCACTGTTTGGTCCGGGTTTTAATCCAGAGCCATAATTGGGCCATTTTTCTTCGAAAATAGGCAAGGAGTGGCCATTACAGTCAATGGCGATCGTTATCGGGCAATACTGAACGAATTTTTGTTCACAAAAATTGAAGAGGAGAATATTGGCAACATTTAGTTTCAACCGAACAGTACTACGTTAGACTATTATTTGTGTGGTGCCGTCAAAGATAAGTGTTACCCAAACAAGTCAGAGAAAATTGACGCTTTAAAGGACAATATTCGTGAAGCCATTAGTGAAATGCAGCTGCACTTGCAATTAACATTTGTTGGTAAAATAGTTCCAAGATATCTGTATGCAGCTTGTAAATATTCACCTCAACCACCTCCTGATGTAAATAAATCTATTTCTTTGGACAGTTGAATATTTAAATCAGTTACCCTATTAATCCCGGGATGTCGGGATTTCCCGATTGGCATCCCTACTACCTACTAGTTTGCGGTGACGTCAACATATTGTCACTGCCCGATATAATATTGTCCATAAAATACTATTTATCCGGATTTCATTGCTTTTACTAGAAACAATATATAACTTTATCGATAATTAAAAACAATAGTTTAAAAGAATAGTTGTGGAGTAAATATTTATTGATTATTCTTGAAATAAGTTAAATGAACGATAATGCTACAAACACAATAAATGCAACGCAGAAAGCACAAGTCGTCATGGTCTAATAGGTAGTGTGTTGGCTTATCAGACGTAAAGTACGATTCTAATCCCTGGTACCCAGGCATCTTCAACAAAACGAAATATAAAACAAATATTTTTTCGGCGACTTCTTTTCAGCAAACTCCTTTTCAAAAACTTATCATTCGGAGTCAACTTTAAAATTTAATGTCTCGCCACTTATGTATAAAATTAGCACATACAACGTAAGTGGTATGAGCAATATAAAAATTTTGCAATTGCTACCTAACGTAGCTGCATGCTTATTAATTACAAAGGCAGCAACGACGAAGCATAAACAAAACAAATAAAAAGAGAAACAGTGAATTAATCCTTCATCAATGGTGCCACCAAAACGTTCTTTCTTGTTATATTTCAAACATTGCATTGCAGCGTTGCATTGATTGTGTTTATAGCATAAGATTAGGTGAAAAACTAAAATTATTCTTAAAGTGAATTTATAAATGCCTACCAAACAGTACGAGGAATTGATTCGGATTCAGTTAGTCACTTAATTAATTTGTCCATAACCAGTGGCAGTCTTATAATTAGCACAGCCATCTATAAAACATTATATCACAGAAAAAAAACAAAGCAAAAAATTATTTTTCTAAAATTTGTTTAAGAGCAGTTATATATTCGACGGGGTGTGCATCAGCGATGTATAGAATAGAAGGGACTCCAATAAAAGAATTTAACAATAACTAACACTTTAAATCATAAAAGCAAAAATTTCGTTGTTACGTAATTAGGACACCCACAGGGAAGGCGAGCGAAATCATCACTAGGGTTTAATTTGTTTTTAAAATTTTGTAAAGGCTCTTCTTCTTCTTTTTAATAACAAATTAAAACTTTCAAAGAGACTTTCAAGAAGTTCCTGACATGCGGCCTATTGTATGACATTTCATGTCACTTCAACCACTTTCCACATATCTTGAAAACATCAACTTGAGTCTCAAGATCGCTCCTTGAATTGGGTTGGAATCAGAGTTATATGCTGGCCATTATATGCTATATTATCAACTTATTTGCGTATTTCGACCGAAGGATTGTAACAGTTAAGTAGGTTACTATTTATTTACTATTTATTAATTAATTACAGCTGGTGACTTTTAATTAAAAAAAAAATAAAAATAATTTTCATTTCTTTAAAACGAAAGAAAAAACAATAAAAATAAAAAATTAAAGCAATATTTGACCTTGATTTCCAATACAACATAATTAAATTTTTGTATTTTTCAATATCAATTTCAGTTTGAATATTTATTTACAACTAAGAAACGTTATCGAAAAGAGAAAATAAAGAGTTTTAAACTACTTATTACACGTTTCCCAGCTAACTCTGCCAACTAGACAAGTTTTCGTAATTCAAACTTTTAGTTACAGTGAATATCCGCTCTACATTATTGTTAAACGGTTCACAATATTAATAACGATCCGTGATCAGACTATGTCAGTATGTTGTATGAATATTTATAAAACGAATTATGCTATACTCGGGTCAATGGCAATAGCCCGCTGAGGTCGAACATCTTCGACTTTTGATATATATGGGACATGAACATCGATCGTTAAAAAGAGCGTACAAATGCATTCAGTTGCTTGACAGCTTTGAAAGGAGGAGGTTTACGCCGCTTGTTTTCAGGGTTGAATTATACACCCAAAGGAATATTACATTAGGATTGACTAATATTCAATGAGATTCACTAATAACAATGAGAAATGTTCTCGATTTTTAAAGGAATATTTGTCAAGTTTAATACGCTGGTTTTAGGGATTTGACGGTACATTTTTTCTATATTTTCCAATATATATACATGTATATATTATATTAGGTTACAGTTGAAAATATTACTAACAATTTTCGTTGGGTTAACACATGCCTCTCACAACTACAGTCACAATTTAAAAATGTTCTCTTTGTGCCGACGTTTGAATTCAAACATAAAACTTAACAAGTTCAACAATTTGAACAACTCATGCAGTTTGTGTGACCTTTGTGTCATAAAAATCAAGTGATTTCATCGATTATATTGCTTCTACTTCTTAGATTTCCATATAAATAAATTTAGTATAGAAATTTCTTTAAGTCATGAACGGATTTATTCAATTCGATACAAAGTCATAAATACACTTAGATAATGACCTTACTAGCCAACGGATTGGATGAATGAATATTAATTGTGGTGTAATGAATTGCATCATCGGAGCAATGATTGTAGGCTAAGGCAGTGAGGGAATTGCATTACCATATGTCACCATATGAAATCCCAAGTAAGAAATTTCTTAGTCATCACTGCTTGGCTGGAAACATACTGCTAATAATATTGGAAGTTGCAAATTTCTCTGTATTTAAGATCATGGAGTTTTTCTAATGATGTTGTATAAATCGTAAATAGTCTAACAGTACTTTTGTATATTCAAAATGTGAGATCACTTTGTTTATATTTTCGACTGTTTTGATTTTACAATTTTAATACGCTGACATTTTCTTCTCTAAAGGTGAAGTTAGATATGAGAAACTTATAAAAACAATAAATAAATTAAATTTTAATTTTTTTGTTCACTTTTTACAATTCGTGCCTTAAACAGTCTTTGTTGTCAAAGAAAAAAATTTTAAATACATTTGCCGTTGTTTTTAATAAAATTAAAAATATTAAATAATCACATAAATAAAAAACAAAATCTTTTTAAAGAAATTTGCATAAAATTGTGAACATCAGTGAAAAGCATTTTGCTGGTGACAATCAAGAAAAACCACACAACAGTGTTAGTTAAACTGCCAGCATTATGACTGATGAAGTTAATTTAAGTAAAGAAAGCGATTGTGAAATTGATGATTATAATGATTCAGTTTGTCAAACTGTACCAAGCAAGAGCAAATTGAATGAAACACCAAAATTACATGAAAATAAACGTGCCCATTTTTCAAACCAGTCGGATAAATCTTCTAGCAACAAATTTGCAGCTCTAGACGTAGATGAAGAAAAATCAATGCCAAAGCCGTCACCAATCTATATACCGAATGTGGAAAATATATGCGTTATGATCAGGAAAATAAATTCGGTAATGTCACAAGTTGATTTTAATTGTCTTTAAGACAAGGTGAGGTTCGCTTAATGGTTAAAAATGTATACGCTTACAGAAAGATAGTAAAATATTTAGAAAGTGTGAAAATAAGCTTCCAACCTTTCAGTTAAAGGGAAAAAAATCATTCATCACTCAACTCTGACAGAAGATATTAAGGCAGAACTACTATTGTTAGGTCATCAAGTAAGATCTGTTGCTAATGCTAGAAGTCGTATTACAAAACAGCCACTCTCAATGTTTTTTATTGAATTAGATCCCAAGGATAACAATAAGAGCGTATATGATATTAAGTCTATTAACAATGGTGTAATTAAAATCGAACCGCTATTTAGAACCAATGACATGGTACAATATCATCGTTGCCAGCTGGTTGGACATACAAAATGCTATTTCTAAAAACCCTTCAGATGTGTTAAATGTGGAATGGATCATACCACTTCTGAATGCTCTAAATTGAGTGACTCATTGCATTGCTGTTTACATTGCCAATTATAAAGGTTGTAAAGTTTATCAAGACATCATATCAAAAATGTGAAACAGGCAGGGGTTAATTTCAAATGGCCATAGGAAATCAAATTATATTGAATTCCCTAACTTGAATGGTATGGATAATACTGAACAACATCAGAACAAATATAATATGTCATTGGCAGAAGCACTAACAACTCAAGATTTTAACCATAATGCTCGTCTAGAGAATTAGAAAATTTAATGAAGAATGGAGAACATAGTCATCATGTTCTGATGACCAAACTATACAAGTAAATCTAAGAATAGCAATATGGAATGCAAACGGTCTTTTTAACCACAAAAATTAAATTGAAATTTTCCTCATAAACAACATTATTGATATTTTGCTGATCTCTGAATCTCATTTTACTGATAAAACCTACTTTAAAATAAAAAATTATGATACTATTAATGCAAATCACCCAGATAATAGATGCCATGCTGGTACAGCCATATTAATAAAATCACATATTAAATATGAAATCCTTAATCCTATTGAGAAAACAGCTGGTATCCAAATTACTTGCGATAATACAACGTTAACATATTTTCCATATATTCACCTCCCACGCACAACATAAATTGTGAGCAATATGAAGACTTTTTTGATCAACTTGGATCTAAATTCATTGTTGGGGGCGATTTCAATGCCAAAAATACATGGTGGGGATCACGTTTGACAAATCCAAAAGGTAAAGAGCTTTACAAATGCATATCAAGAAGTCAATATTCTTTTTTATCAACTGGTAGACCAAAGACCAACTGATCCGGCGGAAATACCAAATCTTTTGGATTTTGTAGTTTTTAGTGATATATCTAGAACATTCTTGGATATATTGGATTCTGATGATTTAAGTTCCGATCATTGTGCATTATTAGTTACATATGGCACAATTTGTGAGTCAGTCTATAAACAATTTAATATCATAAGTAATAAAACAGATACTAATTACTTTAAAAATTGGATTGAAAACAATCTCAATTTAAACATTTCTATAAGAAGTGAGCATGAATTAGACGATGCCATTGAAACATTTAATAAAGTGGTTTACGAAGCAGCTTACTTTTCTACTCCACAATATCCTGAAGTGATGGGTATTAATGTCTTTATCCCCACTGAAATTAGAGAACTCATAAGAAACAAACGCATTTTGCGGAGAATATACCAAAATAGTAGAAATCAAATTGACAAAGCTAATTGGAATAGAGCATCAAATTATTTGAAAAAACGTTTAAAGGAATATAAAAATAATTCTGTTAAAGCCTATCTAAAAAACCTTGATGTCAGTAAAAATGACGAACACAGCCTCTGGAAAGCAACAAAATACCTTATACGTCCCATTAGTAGAAATGTACCTATAAAGAAAAGCAATGGTGAATGGTGCAGATCTAATAGAAAGAATATTTGGAGGAAACATTTATTCCCCTTAACGAATGTACTTCTTCTCAACAAGACGAAATAAACCATTTTCTTGATATTCCTTGCCAAATGGACCGTCTCCTTGTGATGTTTATGTTATAATAAGAAACCTAAACAATACCAAATCTCCTGGATATGGGTTTATTAGCCCAAAAATTGATAAATTGTTACCTAAAAAAGGTGTTATATTTCTAACCACAATATTTAATTCTATAATAGGATTGAACTACTATCCATCGCAATGGAAATATGCTAAAATTTTAATGATACTAAAGACTAATAAACGAGAAAATGAAGTAACATCTTACAGACCCATAAGCTTGTTACCTATATTCTCTAAATTATTTGAGAGAGTTGTATTAAAAAGTTTACTTCGAATATTAGAAAATAAAAATATTATTCTTGTTCATTAATTCGGATTCATGGCACACCTGAACAATGTCATCGTATTGTGCAAGAAATAACCAAAGTCCTGGAAAACAAGTTAATTTGCTCAGCTATGTTTCTAGATATAAGTAAAGTTTTCGATAAAGTATCTCCTTTACAAAATATAACAACTACTCCCTGCCCCCTACTACTTCTTATTTAAATCTTATTTGAGTGATAGATCATTCTATGTTCATATTAATAGCGAAGATTCTTCCTTTGGAGTTATAAAATCTGAAATCCCACATGGGAGCGTTCTAAGTCCCCTCCTTTATACTATCTACACATCAGATATGCCAAACAACCATGATTTAACTATAACAACGTATGCAGATGATACTGCTATTTTGTCTACCAATGATTCTTCATCTAAAGCTTCTGAAATGTTACAAAATCAGATATTATTGAAACCTGGCTACAAAAATGGAATATGAAAAATACGGAAAAGTCAATTCACGTTACTTTCACTTTAAGAAAAGGTGATTGCCCAACACTTTATTTAAATTGAAATTCTATTCCAAAATCAAATAATGTAAAATATTTAGGACTCCATTTGGATAAAAAACTCACATGAAAAGATCATGTCAAGGCTAAAAGAAAACATTTAAATATTAAAACAAACAAATTGTACTGGCTCACAGTTAAGTTTGGAAAACAAAGTTATTTTATACAAAACTATCCTGAAGCCAGTTTGGACGTATGGTGTTCAACTCTGGGGAACAACTAGCAATTCTAATGTTGAAATTCTTCAACGGTACCAGTCAAAAACATTAAGATTATTGACTAATGCTCCTTGGTTTATAAGCAACAATAGCTTGCACAATGACCCTAAAATACTCACAATAAAGTGAACGATATTTACAAAGACTAAATGATCATGAAAAGGTGTTAGCCACACTACCCCTTTCGACAATAGTGATGAGGTACGAAGGCTTAAAAGATTTCATGTACTTGACTGAAACTTAATAATATAAGTTATTGTTAATTATAAAAATATTTGCTTAATATTTCTTGTAAAATAGATTGCAAATAAATATACAAATAAATAAATAAATATAATATATAATTTTGAATTTGCTGTATGTACTTAATTTGAAAGAAGAGAAACATTTAATATCACTATTATACTGCATTATATTATTATACAACCTATTAAAGAAACAGATCATTATAGAGTACTGAAAGTGGTTGAATTTGGACTAATCAGGCCAGATAATACGTTTCCAATCAGATGGAAAGCAGAACTGCTATCGAAGACCCGGGAAACGTGTTCAAAGACACCATGTGAAGCAAACTATTAAACATGGCGGCGAAAATATAATGGTTTGGGGATGCTTAATACGGTGACAAGTTGGCGCTCTATATTTAGTAGATGGTATCACGCGAAAAAAGACTATCTACAGGTTCTACAAACCCATCTTCCGAATTTTATAGACAAATCTGCTTATCCCGAATATAAAATTGTTTTCAAACAGGATGGCGATCCGAAGCAAACAGCAAAAATGAACATGCGCTCACTTCTGCTCGCCACTATACATACATTGTCTCGAAAAATATTCATGGTAACGTCTGACATTTAAAAGTCTCTAAGAAGTCCCCCTCTGTTTATTGATTTATAGAATTCTCTGTTGTCAAGAGGATATGAAATAGAATAAAGACAAGTAGGTGTCATAGGAACACAAGTTGGTATCTTTATGATCATTACTTATGTCCATATTTTGCCAAGACACATAGTAGGGTGATTTGAGAAAGGATGATCAAAATCCGTCAGAAGGCAGACGAATTTGGACTCTTTAAAGTGGCAAAAAAATCATGTAACGAGGAACATTGGAAACGTTAACATCCCAGGGTGAAAGGTTCCTCATAATTAAAATAGAAACTCTAGTACACCGGACACGAGTAAATGGTTCAGGAAGTAGACTATCGGGAGGCTACACTCTAATTATATTTGTGAAAGAAATTAAATGCAATTTAAACCATTTAAAACTTTGAAACTGTAGGGAATATGTTCTGTCTTTTTCCATCATCTGGAACTGTAGTACATTTAGGTCGTTTTAAGGAGGTGTGCTGATCAGTAGTCAGTTGAATTGCTATCGAAAATCTATACGATAGGAAAAAGAAACTCATGTACCACACTTAAGAATTGTGGAGACGAATCCGTTTTTCCAATCTGCTCAAGAGCCTTCTGAACTATTCCAGGAAAGTCTAGCGCGTACGATAGAGATGTCGCTGGTACAGTAATATATTCTGGATGTCTTCCTGGATATTGAGTGAACCTTTAATAATCTTGGGCTAGGGGTTATATCCGACACACTTGACATGATGTACATGACACTACAGTGAAATGGTTATCGAAACTATTTTGTAAAAGAAGGATCTACTCATCGATAGGGAGTTCGCACATTTCCAGCGGTATAGAAAAAAAACTCCAGTGGGTTAAAGAGAACAAATCTACAGAGGCTATTGAGGCTATCATCTAGAGGCTATTGAGTAATTAGATGACAATTTCGTGTAAATATGTGAAACTATATTGGAAATTGGTTTAAACTTTCTCTTGCGTCTCTTTGCAGTTTAGATTTGAATCCTGGAAAAACTAGAAGATACAAGCACCCACTTTTTCAGCAACTGAGATTACATGTGGCGGAATTTAAACTAAACGTTGAGGGAAATTTCTTGGGGCTTTTATAGATTGAAATCTAACAACAGCGTTGGTGGCGTCAATATAAACTCTCTCAACGGAATTAAAATTTATCTAAGATTTGTTGTTAAGAAAGAAGATTTTGAAGTTGCTTCCAAAACAAAGAAAGTCGGTGTGCAAAGATCAGAACAAATAATTACATAATCACAAACACCCAAAATCGAACCCATGGCCTCAGGTTTTGTATACTGGTTTAGTATACTGCCAACTAACCCACGGCGTCCCAGAAATATTAGAAATAGGTCAATACTTAAGTTTTATTACATCAGTACACTGGATTTTCGCCAAACAATTGACGTTGACATTCTTAATATGTTTCCGGTAAGATACCACTTCTTTCCTCAATATACAATGTATCCTTCATTCGATCTACAAGAGTTATGAATAGATAAAAATGAATAAGCAAAAATGTGTTTACGTAATATTTATAATGAAAAGAAAAATGTTCTTACAAATTCGAGTGAATAACGCATTGGTGCCAGATTTTGACGATTTTGTGCTCCAAAAATATCACATTGACAATATTGCGATTTATGCCCTTAATTTGACGATTTTTGGAATTGAATAATTTACATCATATTCTTTACCTTATTACAACATTAAAACCACTTTCTGATTTGTATTTACTTCGTTATTGTTACAATTGGAAATTTATGTTAGTAATAACAAGGAGTAAAGTAATATATTTTAAAATTATTTACGAACACCTGTAATGAACTTTCCGTATTGTATGAATTTTTAATCCCTTAAAAGTAATTAAATTAAATATTCTAAATCGGACTACCCTCGTAGTTGAGCGTAATTTATAATTTGCCGTTGCAGACAAAATTAAAAATTCGATTGTAGTTTCTAATTTACCCTTGGAAGGATAAAGGCAAGTGCTATTATTTTTTTTTTTTTTTTCGTACGCCCAACACATAGGGTATGGCCCCTTCTCATGCAGTCTATTGTGTTGGAACTAGAAAAATATATTATGGGAAGGAGGAAAGAGAGAGCAATGTTTATGGGCACTTGGTTTGAATATTTTTATACCATAAGTAACAAGAAACAGCTCTACAGGAAGGGTGTTTCACATACGAATTTTATTTGTAATGCAGTTGCGATCCACTGTCCAAATGATCAGTGGGGTTGTACTCAATTCTCTGTCGGTTATAAATGGCGTAAATAGTAAGAAGATGAGATCAAGTAAAGTAAATACAATAAATATTGCACCGTTAATGAACCAAGGCACTGAAAAATGTGTGGGTTCTAACGAACATCACACTGAATTTCCATGCCCATATGTCAAGATCTTTTAACTACTAATATTTACACCACACGTGGGTATATTATTGTTGCTTAACATTGACTTTATATGTCTTTGTTTATAAAAATTTTTTTTTTATTTTTTTTTATGGTTTTTTTACGCTTTTGACGATTTTTTCTCAAATATTTGATACTTCATTTATCTGGCAGCTACGCATACAAATTGCTGTTAGTCATAATCCCCTCGCACTCTTTATGGTATCCCTATAAGTATTGGAGCACTTGAAGCTATGTCATGTTCAAGATGATGATTAATGGTGATTAATGGAATCACTATATCATTCATGTGTCGGAAAATGTAGATATGTGCCTCGGTTTCTTAAAATGGTGCAAGATTTGCTTCGGTCCACAAGTTGCGCTTACTATTTTTACCACCTGAATACAAAATTAATATACAGACCGGGAAATCGAAATATATTTAAATCTGTATTTCACTCGTCTATTACTACTATGCTATTGTTTTACAACAAGTTCACTGTTGGCTGTTGTTGTACGAAAATAATGTCCAGCGTGAATGTAATGCCGTGCATTATATAGCGATGATAAAACCTTCTCATTACTTCTTACACTAAGAGTAGTTTAAAAATATATTCGATTTTGCTTAATATTTAGCGGAACATGCTCCAACGGCTCAAACATAACTGCCAATACTCGGGTACACTAGAAACACTTTGTCATACATAATTGGCCATTACAACCCTTCAGTCAGGATTACGGCCTAGCTTCTCACACCACTTATGTTGTGTGCGTTAATTTTATACATGAGTGGCGGGACCTACAGTTTAAAGTCGACTCCGAACGACAGATTTTTGAGAAGCTTTTCATGGCAATTTTTACTCTCAGAGTCTTTGCCAGAAATCTGCTGAGAAGAAGTCGCCGAAGAAATATTTTTCGTTTTGATGTCTGACCAGGGATACGAACCTGAGCCTTTCGTCTAATAAGCCAACATACTACCCACTAAACCACGGCGACTTCGATAATTATAGTAAAACAAAAAATTGTAATAAAATGTAATAAAATGAAATCAAAAAAGGCAAGAGAGAATAAATAAAAAACTACATAACAACAACGAAATCTCGATTTATAGAGAGTGCCATCGAAATTCTATCGAAACTTGTAAATCGTCTAGACCAAACTCATCTTCTATAGCAATTATGGAAGATATCAAAAAAAAAAAAAAAACAAGACAATCGCCTTACAGTTCCGCGACAGATTTACGAAAGTTTACAGATTCGTGCAGACATAGCAACAAAGTTTGGAGTCGACCATGTGTCTTAATCTAGTTAAAAGAGAGGTATTTTGGTTTCATTTAAAAACAGAATATACCACCCGCCTAAAAGTAATTAGTCCGGTCTATTTTGTTGAATTATAACGTCGGAACTTGATGCCCATACGAAGATTATCGAGATGAGCGTTATCCCTGTCATTACCAAACCACTTCACGAGTATTTAAAAATTTATTTACAGCAAGCTTTTCATTAAAAGCGTTTCTATACATCGCCGATTTCTCAGTTGCCTTAAGTTCTCTCGAACAATATTGTTGAATAACATCGTCGGTATTCACTCATAACCAAAGAAGGTTGCTTCTATAAAAGATTTTCGAAGTAGCTTATGAACTTTAAAGATTTGTCACAACATTAAACTGCCATGTGAAGTTCTTAGGAACGCTATTTCTGCAACTCAGCGTCGGCAATAAGATGACCATTACATTGCGCAGAGGTTATTTCAAGACGCCAAATTATCCTGGGTCAGTGAGGAAATTGTTGTTCACTTTCTTTGTCAGTGCCCGTCTCTTGCTAGCTGTAGATATAGGTTATTTGGATCCCCATTCCTTGTTAGCTTAACGGAGCTATCATCTATTGACATCAAGTATATAGCTTCGTTCATCAAACTTTCTGGCTGGTTTTCCAGTACGCGGTAATCGTGCTTTTGTTGTGCAGCCCTTAACTTGGTTAGTACAAGGACTGAGTTCACCCGTGGCTTCACAAGTGAGTTTTGTGATACCAGAGCTACCACTCTGACCTGTGAAAGTATTTATCTGCTTTTTCATACATTTCGTCACTATCGTTTCATTACCAATGCATTTTACCTTCATCTTGCAATCGTACTCAATTCTTAATTTCATTTTTAAAATTTGTATTTATATTTACAAAATGTACATCTTTTTGTGACATTTTGTATGCATGTATGTATGTAAGAAAACAGATAAATAAATATCATAAAAACTGTAAATTATAATCATATTGGGCAATATAAATTTTGTTTAGATTTGGCTTGAATTCCAAAAGAAATTTCCCAATACAAATCTATACATCTGTTACGTAAAATTAACTCTGGTACTTCATAATCAGACTGTCGTTTGAATGCTTTTTTAGGCAAATTGCGGCAAAAAAAACTGGGAAGACTCCTGTAAGACAAACATAAAATAATCAATTACTTTCATAGCTACTTTAGTCCATAGACGGATAACACCAGGAACAACGTAGAATTATTCGATAGCTCGTATGGCAAATACTGCAAATCTTTTTTTATGGGTGAGCTGTTTTGATTACTGTCGAATGTTTTGTTACTGGCCTTTTTGCTATGTGCAATTTATAGATACAAAACTAGCTCTATCAGCCTTGATAAATACTATACCAAATAGAACATATGTATATATGTATGTACGTATGTACGCACGTATATACATACATATGTATGTATGAATGTATATATTTATATAAAGATTCCATTAAAAATTGATTGCTGTTTTTTTGTTTTCTGCAAAACACACCCTAAAAAAGGGGAAAAGTAACCAATATTTTTATACGAATATAAAATAATACAAACACACAACAAAAAAAAGGAAAGAAAAAAGAGGGAAGAAAAAGATACTGTAAAAATGATATAACAATATCCGCGTTCATTAACTACAATGTTTAATACTCACCACCACCAAAGGACTCAATTTAATTCCATTCCGAACGTATACGCAAGGGGTTTGAAATAAAAAAAAAACTTTATTCTAACAACCATTGGTATAATAAGATATACTACCAATGCATACATACAGATATACTGACATGTGTATGCAAAAGAACATATTTTAAATTATCGAAAATATAAAGATGATAGTCCGTATCTTTAGCGGTTTCAATGTAAGATATCTTAATGATAACTTAATTTTGACAGAGGAAACATTTGCGATTGTTTTTTAGGCAACAATTTCTACGAATCTTGTCAGATTTAATGTCAATGAAAATCTCTGAATGATCATTCAACGTGCAACCAAACAATCAAAGGAATTAAGGGCACGCATAGTCTAGTAGGTAGTATGTTGGTAAAAGTTGTGGGAATAAATGTAATTCCTACGAAAAGTTTCTCAAATTTTCATAGAGAAGATATACATACACAATACGTGTAAATACTATAAGATTTATATTCTTGGCTAAAGAGTTTTATTGAACAGTTAAGTAATTAAGTAATTGGGCTCACTACTGTAGATTGCGGACATCATACTTCATACTTGATAAAAAAGAAGATGTTTTCACGAATGATAATAACAAGCTCAAATAAAACTACGTAGTACTGAACCCAACACCTGTCAGTCACGCACGAATTGTTTACTATGGCGCTTTAGAAAGTTACTTAAAATATCTACAAGCTGTAAGCTTACTTTCCGCTCACCAACTTTTGTTTTAAGTTTAGTTTAGAAATGTTGAGGAAGCTAATGCGAAGTTAAATTTCAAAAATCCTTCTTGGATTTATAAAACAAGCAAAAAGATGCTTTTTAAACTCCTCGTCTTGCGTTAGTTATTGAAATTATGATACCAAGCCCGTTAAGGATGGAAACCATATAAGCCAACACGCCTTTAGCATAAAACGCGAACATTATTTAAATTCGTCTTTATTCTAAGGCGAGAAATACGCCACATGAATTTGGATTTACAAGGGAACATGGCGTTATTGAATAAAGCGATCGATTTATAAATGCAATAAAGAAAAGATATCTTATCAACGGCGATTCTCATGCCGTTGATAAAATCTGGTGTAAAATTTTATTACCCGAAAGCATTTACAAAATGCTGACAAATTATTTAATTGGTAGAAACTTTGTGCTCAAATACGGGGATTACTACTAGACTTGATTGAACTTCCTCAATTGTATTGCATATTAAAAATATACCATAAACTACATTTATAATCCAAAATATGACATCAGCTTTTTCTATTAATCATACATTCCGACGTCTTACAATTCATTTGCTCCGATTGGTGAAATAACCAAAAAAAAAGGAATTAAAGTAAATGAATTAATATAATGCCATAAAATATTCACTTTATGTTGGAGGACATCATCATATAATATGCCAGCACTTGAAAATTAAATTAACTTGTATGCACCTAGACAACCGATTAATTTCGAAGAACAAACAGAAGCAAAAACAGTTAAAACTATGCTGTCTAATTGAAGTCGCCGTAGTCTAGTAGGTGGTGTGTTGGCTGACGTGAGGCTCCTAGGTCAGACATCAGAACCAAAATATGAAAATATTTCTTCGGCAACTTCTTCTCAGTAGATTTCTGATAAAAACCCTGCGAGAAAAAAAATTGCCAAAGTTTCTCAAAACTCTGTCGTTCGGAGTCGACTTTAAACTGTAGGTCTGTAAATCCTGCCACTCATGTATAAAATCAACACACAGAACATAAATGGCGTGAGAAGCGAGGTCGTAAATATGACTGAAGGGTTGTAATCAGAACTCTCAAACACTTAAAGTACTGCACATTTTAGTACCGCATCAATTAATCCATAATAACAATATGTTCCGCCTAAAGAGGAGGATTTATTTCCAATAATTTGTAAATATAATATCTCGACAATACTAAAGTCTGGTATTATTTTAACATTAAAATTTTAAAACAACTAGCAAGTAATGCAAAATTTTCTTGTCATAATTTATTGTAATTGTACAATAGTTTGAATTGATGTTAACCGATGAATGAAAATTACAAGCGCCGCCTTACGAACCGCCGCATTATAAATATTTCAACTTGCTTATTACACTATGCGACAAAATAAAAAAAAAAATTAAATGCACGTGGCTAATGACATAGTGTAGGTTGTGAGTTTTGTTGAGAAGCTCTAAAAATATTTTTTTTTTTGTAATTATCGAACCCTTCAAAGTTTTTTCATTTAACAAAAACTGGGTTGTAATGAGCAATTATATATGTATGATTCAATCACTTCATAAGAGAATAGACTTTAAGAATATAGTCACTTGCCCCATATTTTTTTACTAAAGTTTGCTACTATGAATGGACAAACTTGGGAAGACATGAATAGAAATTGACATTTTCCAAGTTTATCTTATCAAATCTCATAGATTATTAAACCGAATAATAGATGTATGTATACCGTTTCCATCCATCTCTTCCCTTTCCAACAGAATTTAAATTTTGGAAATCAGGTCAGAAATGTTTGACTAATTCAGAAATTTGTGCGTAAAGAAAAAAAAAAACAGTTTTTGTCTAATAAAACAAGTTTGGAGGGTTCGAGAAATAAAAAAAGGTATTTCAGTTCTACCTTTTTTTTATTTCTCGACTAACTGAACAATATAGACTATGTAGTTACCCGGGTATATTTTTACTGTTATTTAGATATTTTTGGAACAGATTAATGCGTGTATGTGAGTTCTACTACGTAACAGAAATAAACCCAATACATGGATAAAATTATGTAAAGTTTTCGTTGGTAGTAAAACGATTTGTTCGAATATTATTTGATTTTCGATTTGATGAACATTTTGTTCAAAAAAATACTTTTTTTTATTTCGTTTAATTTTCCAATCTAGTTTAAAATTTTATTTTGCTTTCATTTATTAAAAGTCACTAGTGCGCTGCTGCTGCTTCCAAAAGAAAGAGAGAAAACCATTGAATAAAACAACCACCATCATCACATTCAGAATATTTGTTAGGAAACGAGAATAGAAGTATTTTTGAAGTAGTCAATCAAGAACTTTTTATTAAATCTGATACACGCGTTAAAGGCTGTTTTCTTTATTTAAACAAAAAGCTAAAAGCAAAAAAAAAAAACACTGTTTACGGCCTTTAAAACGGGGTCTACATAATCATCATATCGTTACAGCTTGGCTGCCATTGATCAAGTGCCAGTGTGAGTTCAGATGAGTTTTGTTAATTTTCCTCTCATGGTTACGTTTATTCAGACACATTTTTTCTATTAAAATACAGAAATATGTTTCCTTTCTTGTTTCTTTCGATGTTCGCATCGTTATCGTAGATTGTGCGTCTCTTTTATTTCCGCTTCAGTTCATTGTGTTGATTGCGTTCTACGTTAGACAGTTTGCTTTTTATTTTTACTCTTTTAGATTGTTCGTGGACTGAACTTAAAATTAACTGAAAAACGTTTACAATGAGTTCAATTCGAATTCAAATAGATTTTTTAAACTTTCCGTGGAATGTCGTAAGTAACAAATAGCTTTAAATATCTTCTGATTTTGGAAGTAGAAAGCGATTGCGTATCAATTATAAGAATTATTTCTAAAAAGGTAAAAACTTTGATTATCATGTATAAAGTTGCCGTGGTCTAGTAGGTAGCGTGTTGGCTAATTAGACATAAAAGCCAGGGATGAGTCCCAGGCCAGACATCAAAACAAAATTACAAAAAGTATTTTTCCGGCGATTTCCTCTCAGCAGATTTCTGGCAAAAACCCTGAAAGTAAATAAAATTAAAAGAAAACTTTCTCACAAATCTGTCGTTCGGAGTCGACTGTAAACTGTAGGTCCCACCACACGTGTATAAAATGAACGCACACAACATAATAATTGTACTTCATTTGAGAAAAGGCTTGTGGTCTCAATAAAGAAAAATAATCGCGTTTATTTAATTGGATTTTCGATTGTAACACAATTTTTAATGCAGTAAAAAATACGCACAATGGTTGGCAATGTTAAAACAAAAAATATTTAAAATTTAAAAAAAAAAATCAAAATCGTACAATACTTGAATGCAGTAATGCAGTTTAAGCGCTAACTTGTTCCATAGACAATGGCGTAGGAATTAGAAGGCAAAGATAATAATCTTTTCTAGTCTTTAAACTAATACCTTTTAGTTTAAAAATATTTTTGTATTTCAGAAAATGTTTGTTATATAATTTATATAATCTGATATTTGAACGTCTCAACTTGTTAACACTTTTCAAATCTTAACAATGTGTACTCGCGAAATGGCTTACAGCCATAACTGCCAGATAAATGAAATCGTCAAATATTTGATAAAAAAAATCGTCAAAATCGTCAAAGATGTTCATTGAAATCGTAAAAAAACCGCCAGAAACAATAAATAAATAAATTGAAAGGTTTTAAAAACAAAAACAAATATAAAGTCAATGTTAAGCAGCGATAAAATTGCGTCATCTATACCTATGTGTGGTGTATATATTAGGCAGTGAGAAGATCTTTACTTTACGGGTATTAAAATTCAGTCTGATGCTCGCTAGAACTGACACATTTTTCAGCACCTTGGTTTCTTAAGACGTTGCAATAAATACTTCACTTCATCGGATCTACTTACACTTTGCACTATTTATAACCGACCGAAAATAGAATACAACTCTCATGGATGCGTAGACCCTTAAAGTCTATTTTGAGTCTATATATTTCGACCGTATACAGGTGAGGTCGTAGTAGGTCGTTATCGACGAATGACGAAACACTTGTCTTTCTCAGCCAGCACAGCCGTATGTGGTCCGTTAGCCAGTAGTATCGCTTACTGCATTACAGACAAAGTTCGTTTGTTAGACGGACTAAACGTATGTGAAACTGCCTTCCTGCAGAGATCTTCCCTGTTACTTATGATATAAAAATACTCAAACCTAGTCTCCATAAACACTGCTCCCTCTTTCCTCATTCCTATAATATATTTTCCTAGTTCCAAAAACAATGCCAACCACTGATTGAAAAAAAATAATGGGACTTGCCTTTGTTCTTCCGATGGTAATATTAGAAGAATTTTTAAAATTGTCTGCAACTGCGTATGATAATTTATTATTAACTACGATATTATTTACGAGTTGAAATTTTTTGGCTTTTAAGGGATTAAAACTGTATTCGATACAGAAAAATCATCACAGGTACTGGAAATTATACAAAGTTTAATCTAGATTTTCAAAACTTTGAGGCGCCAGTGGCACGGGTTAACATCTTCCAATTGTGCTCAAACTTTGACAATCCTAAAATCTTACAGAAAGAAATATTTTAGGACGGTGCCCCCAAAAAAATTCGGACATTTTTTTTACCCTATAAGATAAAACCACCCTAATGCACATACAAAAATAATAACAAGCATGCCATAATCACTAATTTTTCTATAATTGAGTTGACCTTTCAATATTATATTTTTTAAATTCTAATCATTCTAATGATATTTGATGATTGTTGGTCGACTCTAAATGATGTCTGATATAACATTTCGTGTTTTACAAGTCACTAAGAATTTGAACTCTTTCCATAATAATTTTTTAATCTTGATTTACATTCAGTTTTTTTGTCACATACACATATTTATATAGCGATGATATAAAATATAATTTCTACTAAAAAGATCGCTTCCTGTTGTTAAATCGAAAATAATAAAATTGTTTTAAAGGTTATTGTATTTGGTCCCACAGTTCCCCATTAGATTAAAAGTTATCAAATTTAAAAATTTGTAATCGGTAGGATTCGAAATTGTTAAAGTCCTCTAACTTTCTGCACTATTCCTCATTGATGCGAGAAGACACGATTGTCAAAAACTGGCAATCTAAATACCTACATCAGTTACTGCACGCCGATCATGGTAAACACGATTGTTTAACATTCTTTAAAAATTGTTCTATTCGTAGAAAACGCAAATGAAATCCTTTTAAAATGGGGGTACGATGTGAACGAATTATGATTATAATTCGATGTGCGTAGTAAAACGATAAATTATAAAAGATAAAATTAAGATAATCTAGTTAAAGGAGAATCAAGTGAATATTGAAATGAAATACGTTTGACTAGAAATCCTTTAGAGAATCATTAAACTGCCTTCGTATAATGAGTTTCTCTATGGTGAAAGAAATAATTTGATGTGGATGTGCAAATATAGAAATGGGTTTCGGTTTCGTGTCTGTTTTTAGTCGCATGTCTGCCTGTTCGATGGGTGCTGCTATGACCAACAGAGGCTGTCTGACTCGTTTCATCGTTGTAGACATCGGCGTGTTTTTGTTTTTCGTACTTTTCTTTTGGATTTCATTTTTTGCTCTCTGCTGCCATTTGTTTCTGTATCTTTGGATTTTTCAGTTGGGTATTCTTTTTTTTTTTTTTGTTTTTCTGTCTTTTTTTTCGTTCACTTTTTAGCTTCGGTTTGCTACCACCAGTAGTAAATAAATATCTTCCAATACATAGCCATATGCATGTCTTCTATACATTCGTATACACAGTCGTTGTATGTGATTGTGTACAACAACCACCACCACTCATCCATCGATATCATCATCATCATCATCATTGTGAAAACAACTCTCTGGAATGGGTTGCAAGCGAGAACAAAACGATATCGACATAATGCCAGACAGAATGTGAAATAAATGTATATAATAAAACAACAACAACAAAAACATAAACAAAAACAACAACAACAATGAATAATGCCAGTAATAATGGCAAAAACGAAAAGTTGATACATACAACTTGGTATTTTGTTGTTGTTGTTGTTGTTGTTACTGTTGTATATATTTCTATGAGACCAAGTGAGCAAAGTCGTGTCCTTCTTTCATTCATTTAGCGATTGATATCTTTTCTTGAACAAACAACGAACAGCAAACAATGACCTGACTTAGACAGTGAGCGTCCAATTTATCCATCTACCGGATCATCGAAATTCCTTTATTTTGCTTATTTTTTTAGTTTTTTTTTTTTTTGCTGTCGTTACAGTAATTTTGTGTGTGTGTGTGTATGTGTTTCTTTAAGTTGATTTCGATTTGATTTGAAAAGTTAAAAGTTCGATTTGATTCGACTCGACTCGGTATTTCGGACAGAGTATGTATTGGTAATTTTTGCAAACGAATTCGTTGTTATCGTTTCTGGCGTGTCTTTTTCATCCATCATTCTGCCGCACCGTATGGGTAAAAGTGTAATTGTATTGCTGTGGCTGTGTCTGTGACAATGACTGTGTCTGGCTGGTTGGCTCTTTACCATTGGCATGGCATTGTTTCAAAAACTCACAATACGTGTAAATCGTCGTCTGTCGTCCGCTGTATTGTATTTGTGTACATACTTTTAACGCGAGTGTTTGTGTTTAACTTTACCAATTGGATAAACAATTTTGTGTCTAAAATTTTGCTTTTAAACGGAATTTTTAATTGTTTTAAATAACAATCAACACACTACAACACTAATAAGAGAGAAAAAGAGGGAACATAGATAAAAATGTGTTTAATTAAAGGAAAGAAAGTGCAAAAACAACAACTACGTTTAAAATTGACTGTGATGTTATTAGTTATTAAGAGAAAAAAATTGCCCGAAAAAATTGTACATTTTGTTTTTCCTTTGAGATAAATTTCAACGCAATCAAAAGCAAGACAGCGTTTATGGTCATAAATCTTGTTGGCCAACCTTTTTTAATTTTGCAAAATTCACTGTAAATCAAGCAACCAAAAAAGATGAATCAAATGAAAACAACAACAACGGCGACAACTACAACATTGCAAAGAGAACAAGTTAAACAAGTTAAATTTTTATTTCGTGTTTGCTATCAGTTCAGTTCAACAAAAAAACTTATTTATTTTCTGTTATAAATAAACAATCAAACAAACAAACAAACAAAAAAAAAAAGAACAACAAAGAAAACTAAAAAAAGAGAACGTAGAAACAAAAAGAAAAAAAAGTTAATTAAAACAGTTTTTCTATTTTTATTTTTCAAGTTGCGTGTTGTGAACTCAAATAAGAAACAAAATACCAATTTAATGATTGAAAGCTTGTCACATAATAAGAAATTAATTTTACTTTAATATTAACAAAAAAAAAAAAAATATTAAAGAAATAAAACAAGAGAAACAAAGTAATAAAGGAATACATTGTGGTAAGTAAGATGGAAACTTTATTGAAAAACTTTTGTGTCAATTTTATCCCATTTTCCACCATATTTAAGGTAAAATTTTCATCCAAGTCACTTAAACAACTGCATTAATGTTTAGTTAGTGTTAACAAATAAAAGTAATCATAAAGCATAATTAGTAGAGATTTTCATTTCCGGGATTTATTCATATCTCAGGGAATCGCCAATAATTTGGATCCTGGGCGATAAAAAAAAAAGTTGACGTAATATGACTTACAAATTCTAAAAATGATAATGAATGAACACTACTACCGTTTAATCCAAGCAATTACCCGTACATACATATGTTGAAATACTATTGTATTATAAAAATCGAATTTGCAGAAATTTAAATAATATTTGAAAATGTTTATTAAAATCGATTATTATCATTCATTATTCAGTGCATAAACTCATTTGAAAGTTAAGATCGAATTTTGGTTACATATCCACATGCAAGAAAATATCTCTTGCTTCCAACCGCAGTTCAATAATTCAAATAATTTGTTAAGATCTTCAAAGATTTATAAATCTTTTTTATAATTTTTTTAGGTGCCATTGTGTTAACGATTTTGAACCAAGTGATGTTTTGCCGCAAAAAAACACTGTTAAAAATTTGGGAACAGAACAGATATTTGTAGTTTTTGGAAAGAAACTTGTGTTCTCATAAAAATTTAAAGAAACTTTAAATGTGTAATTTATTATCTGTTCTGTCTTCAATTCAATTTATAAGTGATTCACCCAATCTCTGCCCAAGAGATTTTTTTTCATGAGAATTGATGTCGCGTAGCATTAACTTTCACATCTGCGAATGAATTAATAATATCATGGCAACACAAAGAGTTTAAATTTAAAACGTCTGAAATTCTCTTCAAATGACTAATATTGGATTGAATACATAATAGACCGAAAGCAATACGGTTTTCTTAAATAAATTTCTTAATAAGTGGAACTACTTGATTTCTACCTAGTCTTGGTGATGTTATATTCCTAATGTCTAGTTTCAATAAGGATATGAATTTCTAAAACTTCACTTTCTCCAAGAATTAAATTTAAAAAATTGTATAGTGTGCTTGCTTTTCTATTAAATAAACATCTACAATTGTTTTCGAACTGTTCCAACACTATTTACTGGACTATGACGACTACTGCAATTAATTTTCAGTATAGTTATCTGCATGCGATAAAGTCACACTTAAAATAACAAATGTCAGCAAAGATTAGCTGTCATCGGGATTAAAAAAAATAACCAATATTGCATCAACTGCATACAGGTAAATATATGGGAATTGTAGTATCATTTCCAGTGATTTTCGGATTTTTTTTTTTTTGGATTCTTTCTTTGACACCACTTACTGATTCTATCGGACGCAGCATATTGTCCACACAGTATTTGTGTCCATACCATCTCACATTGTTCGCACACGTGTCCACAATTCTTCCAAATTTCCGACAGAATAGACACTTCCAATTAAGAACTCCCCATAAGTGTTCGATGGAGGCGACCGATCAAAGACTTTCTAAGCATTCTCATGGAGTTATTCTTATTTTTTTTTTCTAGTTTCTCGATATGCTCAAAGGTCATTATCAGTTGGAAGACGATAACTGCTGTCGTACATAAAAAGTTTACATAGAATTGAGAAGCTGTCGTACCAAATATTATATTGATTATTATATCTCGTGCTCCAAATCTATATCATCACGGATTCAAACTTTAAACTTTGACTTTCAAAGTTTTTTCCATTACCATTCCTTGTCATTCGACAATAGGCGATAAATTTTAGTTTAACCTGATCAAACAACCTTCTCAGAATTCTTTGATGTTAACAAAGCATATATCTGTCCAAAGTCTGACGACATTTATTTATGCTTTCTGGTGAACTTTCGCTTTTCGACTTTGGCACGTTCTTTCTAGGCAGCCACTGGTAACGTATTTCAGGTGAGTTTAAGTAACTTTTAAACTTAGCTTATAGAAACATTCAAAATTTATTATAAATGAATAAACAATACAAATATTTAAGCAAGAAAATATAAAAAATGAAATAAAATATATTCCTTCTATTGAAAATTTTAAAAAGATATTTTTAAGGCCTAATACGAGTAGCTTCTACAAGTAATTGAATCAAAAAACTGTCCCAATGTTTAATTATGTACTCATGATTTGCTTTTTACCGTCTTTTATTAAAAGCTTCCCAATTTTATATAAAATAAAATAAAGCTTGAGTGAGATATCATCGAAATTTTTTATTCGTTGGAAAGAATCTCTTGATGACATTAAGTGTGATATAAATATCCTTCAGTACTTCTGGGAGTGAAGCGGCAAAGAAATATCAAATTTTCCATGGATCTGGTGCATAAACAGGTTAACTTTGTCTAATGGCATGGGTTAGGTTGACTTTAAACATCACAGTTAATTGTGACATGACAAAATTTAACGGGATTAAGTCGCACGATCTTGACAACCAGTTCACATCATTACACGTTAAATTACAATACCCTCAAATTATTCGGATTGACAACTTCCCAAATTCAATAATTTTGTTTCTTCATGTACCTATATATCCATACATCATCGCTGAAGAAGAGTTTGAGATGGAAATTATGGTCAGTTGTCAAATACCACATTATCCGAATACAGGTCTTGTCTATGGTCGTTTATCTTAAGTTTCTTGATCAGTTGCAGTTACGGTCTGCAAAATGCTAAAATCTTGTGATAGCCGTGAATTTGTATGCCTCGGATTCTCGTGCACTCTTTAACGACCAGGGGGGAGTCTTCATCATCTTTGTGTTTTGTCAATGTCGATTGTTTAGTCAACCAATGGATACTAATTTATTCAATACATTGGGAATAGTCGTCTTAATAAGATTACTACGGCAATCGTATAATGGAAAAACGGGTGGTACGTTGCCCGAACGGAACATATCGCTCCTTTATTGCGACATAGTCATATCTCAAAAAAAACTTGAACTTGGCAAAATGCGAAAAAAAAACTTTTTCAGAAATTTATTTATGTGTTCTAATCAGACAAAATTGGAAATTGGAAAGAGAAAAATTGGATACTGCAGTTCATTAGTGCGCATAAAAATATAGAAAAGTGTATAAAGTATTGAAGTGTTGAAGCATCCTCCAAAATGATGAGTGTTTACAGTTTTTGACTCAAAAAATATTCTAATAATTTTTGAAAGTTCTGATTCGTTAAGTCCATATTTATCACATATTGGTTCTTTTTGTTTTTTGTTTTTGCAGAAATTCAGCATTGAAATCGTTCTTAAATAATCGTTAATAAACAGCACAAATATTTTGCGAATTTCTAAAGAATATTTTTAATTTTTAGTGCAATTTTGAAAAAGTTTCCATTGTTTTGTCACCCACTGTATGTTGCGATTGATAACGAAAATAAAATTGCGGTCTTAGATTAATAAACAAAACACTTTGTATTTATAAAATCAATTGATGAATATAATTGAGTTGCAAGTGTTTTTATTATAAAAAAGGAGTGAATTTTATGTTATTTTACTTTACTTTACCCTCAGAAATTATTTTTTGAGTTTTCATTCGAATAACCCCGGGATAGCGCTAGGACTTTAATTACTTAATTCAGTTAACAAGGTAATAGAATAAATTCTTTACTGAAATAGTTTTCGAAATTCATAAGGACAACTATAAGTTTTCACATGACTGTACTTTTTTATAAGTTCCACGAACTATGTTCAAAACTTGAAAACAAATTAGAGAAAAAGGAGGAAAATTGGAAAAATGGGAAAATGCCTCAGGCAAACTATTTTTGATGAAAATATATCACGAAGGTAAAATGGATTAAAAAATGTCTGTTAGACTGAACGCGAATCGTTTTTCAGCATGTCAGTAATAAACTAAACTCTTTCACTTCAAGATGCAATGAACTTGACCAAATGACGCAAAAATCTTACACAAACCGTTGAGTCTTGTTTTTAAAACTCATGTAAGAAGACAAAATTTTAATTTATGACCGGGTCGTAAACAAAAAAATAAAAAAAGAAGTCGACAGTGTTTTTAACTAAATATTTTGGTTGTTTGTAACAAAAACAACAAAAGTTCAACAAGCTGTGTTGCCAATCTGTTTCACAACAGAAAGGGTTGCAGTTTACTAACCGGTGAATGAATACAAAGTAGGAGAACAATGAAGCAAGAAGAAAGAATGCATTTAAAATCATGCAACGTAATATTAAAAAAACCAGAGGACTCCGTAAATTCTATTGTTTAGCGAAAAAGGAATGACCCAGATTTTATTGCACACCGAAAGCGGTCTGATAAGAGAATAAGAATATTTCACAGGAATTGTCATGATAATATAATTTTTACAGAGATGCTTCGAAAGTGCTGTAAGAATATGCAGAATGAAAATAATAGAAAAAATAGAAAACAAAATTTCTTGGAAATTTTCTACGCTCCAGTTTAAAATCAAAATATAGATCAAAACATTTAAAACAAAACATATGCTGAAGATAACGGCGTCAGTTCATAAATTTTTAGTTTCTTACTTTTAAAATTTATGCTATTGTTAGAGTGCTGTTACATTAACCCATTGGGAACAGGAACATTATAGTGTAGGAAAGAAGAAATCACAAACTTTTTAATATTTTTTTACAGAATTGATGGTTTGTCGGGACAAATTTATTCAATAATAAACACGAATATTTTTAATAAAAAAAAACTTGTTTTAAAATTTATTGAGCCGTTATCTGCCTCTAAATTATTTTATAATTTATAAAAATATCTTTAAAAACAATTCAAGAAATGTCAATTTATGAATTCCGAAACTACATAATTAATTAAGCATTCATTAATCAAATCCCAAAACTCTTAACAATTTTAATGTTTTTTTTTTTCTACCCTGCTGCCATAAGATAAAAATAATTGAATGCATGAGAGGCTTCCCGACATGGTTTTCATCCCTTCATCCCTATATTTAATTTAACATGTCTACATATGAATGGATTCTAATATGCACAGGCATGTGGAAGTGTTTAAGTATTGAACAATAAAAATTTCAAGATTATTCTTCGTATTACCTACAGTTTTAGCCAATGATTCACACCATAATTCAACCCCAAACTATTAAAGATCCTTCTCCTTGTTCTACGAAATGCACGACTAGATTCTGCCAGAGGTTTTTTGTGATATATTTTCTCATCTGACAGAATTCGGTTGCTTTTTATTTCTTCTGAGCATGTAAAGTGTTTCCAATCGTCGACTGTTCACTTTACATATGGCTTACCAAACTTATCACTCACGTATCGTTTTGTTAATTTTCATAGCAAAGAATTTTATTTATTCAATGCGCCGAGCGTCGGCGTTTGGTTAGTTTATGCTATGAATTTTGAAATCAAATTTTATCTTTTTTGCTACTGCCAAAATTCTTAAATTACAAAGTACTTAAGCATAGGTTAGGAATAAGAATGCCTTAAGCTAAGTGTTAGTAAACTGAGTTGAATGTGTGAAAACTGTTTAATATTTTATGTTAATTAAGTTGTATGTTGTTTGACCAAGAAATCGAATGTGTCACAATAATAAAGATAAGATTCAGCAAAAATTCAGGATTTTATTTACCTAGTATGCACCGTTTAATTTGGGAACACGTTGCTCCTTTGCAGATAATTTTAAACTAAGAGGAATGAGACGAATTTTGCAAAATTATTTGTCATGTACAGAAACAGAATTTGAACTTTCCAATAAAGCTACCTGAAGCTTTATGAGAGTAATCAATGTGTGTAGCATGACATTACTCTGGTGGTACCCAATTCCCTTTCTATTGCATATTAGACGTAAAGTCAGGGTTCGAGCTAAAGGCCAGACATCAAAACAAAATACAAAAAGTATTTCTTCGCCGATTTCCGCTCAGCAGATTTCTGGGAAAAACTCTGAGAGTAAAATAGCTGCCATGAAAAGTTTTTTAAAAATAAATCGTTTGGAGTCGACTTAAAACTGTATAAAATTAACACAAACAACAAAAGTGGTATCAGAAACTATGTCAATAATCCAGACGGAAGGGTTGTAATGACCAATTATGTATTATGTATGTCGATAATTCTCCGCCAATACCATCAAACAAACAATAAAATCTTCTCGGATACACTGAGGAAAATACGGGCCGCTATTCACATTCAAGACTACTACGTTCCATTCTTTCGCGGAGATCGTGATAGAACACCAGCTGCACACGTTGAAATTCGAAACATATCGATATGATATATTTTAAAAAATATTTCCTTTTATATTCCAGCCAGATATGTTTATTGTAAGAATGCAAACAATTAAGAATTTGAGGCAAATTTCAGAACTAATTTACTAGATTGCGGTTACCGTATTGGGCAAATAATTTTCTTATTAAAATTTAATAAGGACTTGATTATTTCCATATTTTTCGATACAACAAATTATCAAGAAACAGCAGGAAACTACATTACAGTCCTTACAAATACAACTTATTTTAACAACGAGTCTCAATTTGTACAGAAACGTAGATTTGCCAAGGTGATTAAATACATAGTATTATGACATAAAAAAAATAATACCATTTAAACAATTTTTACTCGGTAATGCTAACCCAAAAAGGTTTTACATGGTTTCTCTCTAACTTTCTACGTGAGTCCTTTCATAAAAGCTTAGGTTACTAAAAGGATAAAGCCGTTTTTACAGTTAAATATGAATATAATTTATAAAAAACAATCCTTGATTACTGTAACTTTTTAGTAGAAGCAATAGGCTAGATAGGCTTGCGATGGAAAGCCCGGGTTCGTATCCCACGTCAGACATCAAAACGAAATACAAAAAGATTTCTTTGGCTATTTCCTATCAGCAGACATTTGGCAAAAACTCTGAGAGTAAATAAAATTGCCATGAAAAAGTTTGTCAAAAATATGTCGTTCGGAATCGACTTTAAACTATAGATCCCGCCATTCACGTATAAAATTAACGCAGACAACATAAGTGTTGTGAGAAGCCAGGCCGCAATCCTGGCCTGAGGGTTAAAATGGTCAATTATGTATGTATGTAATAGGCTAGATATTTTCAATTTGTGAGAATCGTGATCGCACTGTAATTTCTTTCATGTTCATACTTAAAACACAAACAGTTTTAAATTTTTTTTTTCAAAAGTTACTTTTGTTGATTTTACTTAAGAAAATACTTCTGCGTGACAGGGCTTTAATATTTGATCGAAAATTTTACTGGAAGAAATTTGTATTTGACAGAGAGGGATAGCAATATTTTTACAATTATTAGATATTCAGTGAATAGAAAATAAGCGACTTAGCTGCTTGTGCATATTGATGCATATTTGTGTGCAATATGCTTGCAGTAGAATTAACTGCATGGGAATCATCGAACGAAAACGGTCTATTATACTATGTCCAAATTCAAATTTGTTTGCAAACAATGTTGCTCATATTAAATAACAATTTTTTTTTTTTTTTGTAATACATTTTCTTCTTTGAAAAACATTGAATATGTGGCGTCTTAAATTGTTTATAAATTTTCTTCATTTATGTCTTATAAGAACAATGTTTCAAAATGTGTGCAATTACATATCTGGTCTTATCTTCCGTTTTGTTGAGGACAAAAATGACAATTTAAAATGATATTAGCATGAGGGTCGTGGGTTCGATTTCCACCAAAGACTCTGGTCTGTGGCACTACACCGAGCACATGGTACAAGTTACTCAGTTCGTATAAAATTATTTTTTTTTTTTGTAATTAATAAATAAGTCAATAAATATAATCATAAAATGTTTCCAATATTTGAGAAATTATAAATTTAAATAATACATGAGCGAAAAAAAAAATGGAACGCTATGTCATACGATATACAATCGAGGCTCGAAACTTGTAACGTTATCCGTAAGCGTTGTTTGATTCTCTTTCTCCGTAATTTAATTTATAAAAATGTGAACAAATTTAGCGAGAAAAAAAATGCAACGCAATGTGTTAAAGATAAAAGTAGATCAACTAAAATAATTAAAATAAAAATTTGAGGAAAAATTCGCAAATTATGACTTTTAAAATAGAAACAGCTGTCAGCAGATCGCAAATTTGCCATTATAAGGACTTTGGAAGGAAGTCAGAAAGTGGTCGACCTCGTACAAATAAGAAAAGTTGATCGTCGCAAAAACGACCAATTAGGAGTTTCTATTGGCGCCACACAGCCTGAAACCGATTAAGAGAGTCAAATTTGTTAGCTAGAGGACCAGCCAAGAAGTCATTTAGAAGTAAAGTTAACAACAAAAAACGGCTTGACTTTTCTAGATGGTATCTGCATTAATCATTATAGCAGTAGGCTACAGTTTAATGGAGCGATGAATCTAAGTTTAACTTATGGGGCGCTTATGGGTTAAATTAAATTCGTCGGCCCCTAAAACAAAGATATTCCCAACAATTCTGTAAATAAACAACATTTTGTAAATAAGACAAGACACGGTGTTGAACATAATGTAGGATTCAGTTGTATTTTTTATTCACTATTTTATGTATCTAAAATCCTTTTGGCTTCAAATTTTATTTAAAACTTAAGCGTTCAAGCAATTGCTTGTATTTCCTATTGAAATAATATAAAACGACGTATTCAAACGAAAAGAGAAATTGTGAATCTAAACAGCGTAAATCATTTCACCGTACATTAGAGGTATGCATACACTAAATTTCTGAAATTTCCGATAGCAGAACATCTACTTGAAGAGAAATTGTGAATCTAAACAGCGTAAATCATTTCAGCGTTCGTTAGAGGTATGCAAACACTAAATTTGTGAAGTTTTTTACAACAGAACATCTACTTGAAGTTGTTAATGCAAAAGTTTCGCCTTTGTGTTCTTGAAACATGGACGAGATTATTTTAAACGGGTCCAGCAGAAAATTGTTGGCTTAATCAACATGATTTCGAATTGAATGGAGAATAAAATTCGATAAAAGTGAACTTTAAAAATCTTAGAACTGAAATTTGTTTTTTTCATCGATTTTATCTATAAATATTGATTAAAATGGGTGCTTAGTTATCTCCATTCAAACAAAAGATTTTAATTTAAATTTAACAGAATTTTTGCAAAATTACAACAACAGAAATGAATACATAGTACAGTAGCAGCTCACAAATCAAACCCGCTTTGTTTTTGAACCAATTCTAATTTCTAAATTATTATAACTTCCGGACGGATATTTTATACACGCGTATCATATGTCACAAATAAACTAGACACTGAATACATAAATGCGACAAAAAAAATCAAATACCTACGCAAAAATGTATATAATTTGGTGATTCCCCTTTTTAGTTTTACAGAATAAAAAGAATTTGGGGATTTTTTAACTTAAAATGGAAACAAAAAGAAAAACGCTCAGAAATTTATTTCATAGTGTAGGTATAATGTATTGCAAGAAACGATTTTAATTTCTGGAATTTCTAATTACTGGAGATTCTAATTTGTGAGCTTTCTTCTGTAATACTGTAATACTACTACAAGCATAAAAGTAGATTTTTCATTAAATTGGAGTGAATCGTTCTATGAATTCCATCAGTTTTGAAAGTGTTGACAATTTGATTTTAATGACAAACGCATACCAGTCCAACAAAGGGAAATTAATGAAGGAAAAATAAAAAAATAAAATAATGTTTCACACATTCATAAACAGCAAATTGTACTCTGACGTTTTCATTTTATTTCTGTATTTATCACTGTCTATTTGGTTGCTAATTATATGCACCCCTCCCTGTGCACAAAGAAAATAAATGAAAAATTATCAACTCCCACACTAGCACAAGTCGAAAACACTTCAAGGGATGAAGTCATACTTTGGGGAATTGTATTACTTGTTGCAAATATGAAAGTGGTTACTAAACGAAACAAACATAACAAAAAAAAAAAAGACAGACAGGCTTTTACTTTTACACTAAGAATGTAAGAATGTAATGTAAAATTCACTTCGTAGTTGTCGTCTCTTCTTTGTTCTGATATTCGTTTATGGTAGAGTAACAACACACGACGTAGCAACCAAAGGCAGAGTATAATTCATTTCATTTTTTTTTTTTCAGATATTGTGCGCATGCGTTGCCTACAGTTCAAATGCAATGTATGTGTGTGTGTGTGAATGGCTGTGTTTTAATTTCTGTTCGTTTTTCATTGCCTTGTATGTATCATTTATGAGTTTCTGTATACGGTCTTGTGAGAATTAATGCAGCCATTGCAAAATGGGCGGAGCTAATGAGTCGGGTAAATGCCTGAGAATAGGATTTCCGTTTTTATTAATGGTAAATTTGGATAGGAAACATTCAAACTGCACTGAAAGAAATAACAAGAGTTGAGGTAGTAGGTAGCTTGTTATGAAAATCTATCTAAAGCGACATAATGTTCTATCGAATATTTAATTGAAATTAGAAGCAGATTTATTATTCGAAAACTTTAGGTTGGAGAGGTATTTTCATGAAAGTTATTATTTACAAAACAAAAACTCTTTAGCAAAGAGAATAAAATGATTTTGGAGATACGAAAGGTTTTTGGCGCTATATATGTATGGAAATACATATGTATTTATGGAGGAAAAATCATTAGAAAGGAAGTGTGGGAAAACATTTCAGAAATCGAAATCGATAAGTTATTAGCTCTAATGCCTTTTAGATGAACGGTAATTGTTATAAGATATTTCAATATTTCTTATGACACTTTATTTTTATTTTTTTTATTTGCCTATGGAAATATTCCTTCCAGGCAATGAAGTAATATTACAATAAATCAATTCTAAAAAGCTATGAATTTAAATACTTAATTAAGTTACTCATTCTCCTCATTGGATCAGCACCGGCGTAGTTGGATCTAAAATATTGTAATGATAATGGGGAAAAATGATGCGATGGACGTGGTGGAACATTAAATGTGATAGGTATTATAAAGAAAAAAAAACTGGGGATAATATCACCAGTAATTACATTGAATATGAACGTTTGATTAATACATACTAGTGTGGCCGAATAAGAAGGTAAACTTGTAGGATTAAATTTCAGTCTTCGGAGACTAAACAACAGAAACAGCTTTTGTACAGATTCGATGACACCGGAATATTTTTTATATAGAGGATCCCATGTTATGGATACATATTCGCCTTATAAGAGATGCGTATAGCGATTTAGTAACATAAGGATCGTTAAATTCTTTTGCCCACCGTTTCATAAAACCAAGTACATTTATAGCTTTATTCACTGTCAAAACTATGTGCGGAGTAAAATTTAGTTTGGAATCAAAAAGATCTCCTAGATCTAGAAAGTTATCTAGAAGCTCAAGCTCGTGTCCAGCACGATTGAGATTAAGCTGTATTTAATTTATATTACACTTTGGAAAATTTTTACGTCATCAGCGTACAGTAGGATGTTGAAATAGTGAATCATATTAGGTTGGTCGGTAATAAACAATGAAAACAGATGCAGTCCAAAATGGCTACCCTGAAGTACACCGGGAAGGACTTCAATACTTCTGGAGCAGCAGTTTTTGAAAAGTAGGGTTTGTTTTCTGTTAGTTAAGTAAGAGTAAATCCAATTTAAATTAATATCCGTAAATCCTATTAAATAAAGTTTCCTCTTCAAAAGTACATAATTGACTTTATCTTGTGCATCCTTGTTGAAATCCATGTAGATAACGTCTGTTTGTTGCTGATGAAAAATCCTCAATAAACAACTGTTGAAGGATGAAGCAGGTTTGTTGTAGTAGAACACTTCTTTCTGAAACCGTGCTCATAAAGAGATATCAAGTTAGAAACTTGATAACATAAATCATCAGTAATCATTTTTTCAAATAGATTTTAAATTATGCTCAGTTTTGCAATACCACGATAAATAGCAACATTGGATTTATTTCCTGATTTGAACAAAAGAATAATCCTTCCAAACGTTAAGAAAATAACCACATTTAATCAAGTTATTATTATGGCAGTTCAATAGCAATGGCGTCGGCGCAATTAATTAAAATGCTACTAGGAATGTTATCAGGTCCAAAGTTATAGGAGAATCTTAGTTTCCTTAAATCCATAGAAATAGCAGGAACGTTGAATAAAGATATTGACACAATTAAACGAGTTGCTTTAGTTTTTGCCACTTAATTTGAAATATTTTAATTTTTCATTTATTTTCTTCAAACTTAAAATTTTATTCAGAAATTCTTTTTCAATGAACTAATAAACCTCAAAGATTTCAAATACTCAGGTTGAATTTTTATCAGATACCTATAGAAAGTATTAAAATATTAAGTCAGTTGCTAACTTTTTGAAAGATGGAATCCAACTTATATATATCGTGTAAGAGAATGGATGAAATTTATAATTTAAAAATATTACTATAATGTATTAGGTCCATGTCAGACATCTTCAACGAAACAAAATATGAAAAAATATTTTTTTGGCGACTGCATTTCAGCAGATTCCTGGCAAAATTTCCGAAAGTAAATAAAATTGCTATGAAAAATTTTCTCAAGAATCTGTCTTAATCTAAAATTAAAGTACACAACAGAAATTGTGTGTAAACCTTGGTCGGTTTCTTGCAGCGTTGCCAGAATGATGATTTTATCATATTTTTGATAATTTTTCAAACAAAATATGATTTTATGATTTTTTTTTTCTTTAATAATGATTTTTAATTAATAGAAATTATGATTTTTTATTTCAAGTGAGTAATATTTTCGTTGTAATTGTACTACATCTAAGGAAAAACAAAACATTGACAAAACAAACGAGGAATTAAACTAAAGTTTAAATCCCGTAAATTTGTTGTTTTGTTCCTTCACTTTGAGTAAGAAAAATATAAGAAATGGAATGCGGAACGAATTGGAAGAGAATCCAATTACAAATAAATAATTGTGATGTGATGAATTGTCAAAACAATAAACAATTTTAAAGAAATATGAGTAGTTTATCATATATACATAAATGCATACATAATTGGCCATTACAACCCATCAGTTAGGATTACGGCCTAGCTTCTCATGCTATTCATTTTGTGTGCATTAATTCTCTACATGCGAGTGCTGGGATCTACAATTTAACGTCGACTCCAAGCGATAGATTTTTGAGAAACTTTTTCATCGCAGGTTTATTTACTCTCAGAGTTTTTGCCAGAGGCAATTGCTGAAGAAATATTTGCATATTTTCATTTCACTACCTACAAGACTACGGCGTAGAGCGGCATATATAGGATTGGAAATTTAAAAGTTTACATTTAAAAATGTAATCAAACGGCCATCAAACGTTTGACGCTATAAATCGATTGTAACTTGAGCAGTGCAGTAAGTTGCACCATCCTGTTAAATGCCAACAAGATTCACATCATTATCATAATAAGCGGGTACAAAAAATTGATTATCATTGTGCGATAGATGTCTGCATTCACCGTAATGGTTGCGCTGCTCTTATATTCAAAGAAAGCAACACCAAGCAGTCACTCGCAATAGGTGCATTGCGTACTGTAAGATCACGTTAGAGTTTTTTGAACCTCAAATTCGGCAATTTTGCTTATTAACGTACCCACCAAGATGAAAATTCGCTTCATCCGAAAATAAGTTTTTTAATTTATTTTCTTTTTGTTTTTTTTTTTTTTGTAAAATTGACATCGTCGTACAGTTTGTCGTCGGCACATTAAATTTGAACTTTGCTCAAATGCAACAATCTATAGAGATAATATACTAAATTTTTGACAGAATGAAAGAAAGTATTGAGCGAAAAAAGATTTAAAACCTATTGTGAAAGATGTAGAATTTTCGATGGAGCTGATGTGAGGAGATGTTTAATCAAGCGTATTTAGGACTTAGAAATTGAATGCTAAATGCCTTGGAAAGCATAAAAAATGTTTAAAATATTAATTATATAAATCATGGGAGATATAGAACATTCGTTTCTATACAATTCGTTAATATACTTATTCCAATCAAGTGGAATTCATAGATGCACATATGATGGCAAGTATTAATGCAGATGACTTACTTAGCTGTACACTATTATTATAAAATTGCATCGTTTTCAAATTCTTCAAGAAATGGAGGAATAATGAAGTAAGTGGTATTAATCCGTTTTTTGTACCATAAAGTCACGAAATATCATATATTTAAGTATGTAGACAGTAGTGAAGCGTGGGCTGATGACAAATCGATAAGAACTTTGCATAAAATTAAGATTGAATGAAATGAAAAGGAAACAAATGTGGATGGAAAGAAAGGATTTGGTAATAATGGAAAACCAACATGTGAAAAAATCTGTGCTACATATTTAATAATCTAGAATAAAAAGAAAATACAGAAATAGAGTTACCATAAAATTGCATTTTTATACATGCCAAAACACCGTGTAAATTTCATCCAATTTGCAAAAATCTAAATTATTTACATATAAAGATGATGTACCTGGCAAAAGAAAAAACTTGATACCCAATTGCCCTATTTACAACGAAGGGCTGGCACTCCATTACATTTTTTTCAAAACGCGAACTTGCGCGAATTTAAAAAAAAAACTGAGACTCGTATTTAATTAAATCGACTATAGATAAAAATATGTTAATTTGGTATTATTATTACAAACAACCCCGAACAAAAATTCAAAAACCATTTTTTTTATTCAGAATATCCTTGTGTTGGATACGCCTTAAAAAACCTTTCTTATGATATAGATATTGTATACGTTGGTAAGGAAACAGATCCTCAAATTTATGAAATATTCAAAAATAGACCCTTTTTCAAAATAGTCCAGCTCACGAGAGGTCGAAGCTGGAGCCGAAATATTTTAAATGTTGTCTTAATGTTGTCCAATGTTCATTTTTACGAGGATACATCGAGCACTATTTTTGGTGAGTCGCTCTAATGTAGTGTGTATTTACATTAGATTTAAATGGGAAACTCCCTTTTTCATATTACCGACGCAAACTGAAACAAAAACGACGCAACTTCGAAATCACAGAAATTTTAAAAAGACGCAACTTCGACTCAGACGCAGAGCGATGCGGCGCAAACCGGGGTATTAGAGTATATAAAAATTTTTTATTATAATAAACTCTAGTATAATACATATTAACATGGATACACAGTCCCAGAAACGAGCTCTAGAGGTTATGGATATAATTGGGGTATTCACACGGTCGTCATAAACTCATATGTCATAAAATAATAACAAGAAAAAATATGACTACTGTGAGCACCCCTCATACTTTAGTGTGCTATTTCAAATTTGAGTCAGCTGATAAAAGAAAAATACGATTATAAAAAATTACAAATAATTTTAATTAAAAATGCCTAAAACAAGTCAAAAAACTGAAATAGTAGCCGGTTTGTGCGAAAAATAGATATCAGAGATCACGCATGCAATTTTGAGTATGAATAAATCAACAGAATTAATTTTGATTTGCAAATATAATAAATTTTTATATATTAATAAATATAAACAAATATTTTTTATTTGTAATGAAAAATGTGACGAGAAACATTCCCTATATATGACATAAATAGTTAAAAAAAACGTCTTAAAATAAAAAAGGAGCCACTAGTCCGTTACCCATCAAAACTTTTTGGTTTTGGTGTTTTGTAATGTAAATAATCTTTATTCGATATACTTTTATCATACCTATTAGAAAAATGTGATATATTATTGCAATCTACTGCTTTGATAATATAAATTTAGAATATCATTGTCATCTTGAATTATCTTTAACCTGTCTAATAAAAAAAATGACTCAGGAGGACCGAAGTCGTTTTGTAGAGCATTAAATATTTAATTAAAATTTGTATTGATTACGGCACCAAATTATTTTTATTCGATGAATTACATCTCAAAATAAAATTTCTAGTTAAACTTTTTATAAAATTGTCTATTCTGATAATATTTGATGTATAATATAATTTTTAATTAGATATACATATATTTTGGATATAACGGTCTAAATCATCCTGTGCAAGCTCTCAAACCTTATTTTCTCTATGTAGGAATTTGAGATATTAAACCGTATCGGACACCCATGTCTGAAGATTGGCCTCATAAGTGATTGATATAAAATTATTTTATTTTTAGGCTTTAGGTATTTAGAGTAAAATAACGTTTTGTAGATAAAGAAAGCTTTTTGTGCTTTCACTTATTATTTCAATGACATTATTATTATAATATAGGATTTTATCTAATTGAATTCCTAAATATCTCACAATGCCAACATACCAATGGCAATGCATTGTTTAAATTCGATTTATTTCCAAATAATTTCTTTTAATGTTATTGTAGCGTATTCGAATTTACTAATATTTATCTTCTTATACCGACGAACTTAATTCTAACTCCATTATATTGAAATACTCCGTGTGCCACCTTTCTCGGCTTACTTAAACAACAACAATTTGCTTTAATTGTTATTATTCTTTACACTCTTCCGCGTACACAATAACAATTGTTCAATAGATCTTTATAACAGAGATCTTCAAATCACAATTATTCTCTTCACACGTTTGTTTACCTTTGTCCTTTTTTTACTTATGTTGTTGCTATGGTTTTGATTATTCGTTGATGAAGTTAACATTGTTTATCATTGTAATAACACCATTTCCATTTTCGTAACAATATTAAAAGATTTACTTGTTTGGTAGTTTTGGAAGATTTATTACTTATCATATTATAAATGAGCAATATCATTTAACGGAAAATTAGAAAGCTATTAATTTATTATTAACGCTGGAATCCACAAACGCACTGTGCAAAACATTCATTCGTGTCTTGCTCCGGTAAACTTTATGCGTTCAACTCCCTCAGAAACGCATCTTCGCAATCATTAGAAATTGTCAATAATTTTCTTAATTCTTCGTCAGATATTTTCTTTCTAGCTGTTTTTTTTATAACAAGAATATGATAAAAAGAAAACAGAGATATTGTAATAGATAATGTAGTTTAAGAATATAGCCACTTTTATTATAGTTTTTAATTAAATTTTTCAATTAGGAATGGCCAAACTTGAAAAAATAAGAAAAAAAAAATAATATTTTCCAAGTTTATCCCGTCAAAACTCATAATATATATGTTATGTTTTTAAAGGCTAATTTCTCTAATCTTTGTGTGAAAAACTCTAAACACAGTTTTTGACAAATAAAACAAGTTTGTAGGGTTCAAAAAAAATAAAAAAGGGATTTTGGAATTCTAGTCAACTTAGTGAATAACTTAAACTATGTAGTTACTCGGGTGTATTTTCACTGTCGCACCGTGTTATTAGCAAAATTAATAGTTCCGATCAGATTCCAAGTGGAAAATTTGCAAGTATTTAACACGGTTGTTTTGTAATTTATTAGAAGAGAAAAGGTAATATGAAGCAGAGACTAATCGCACAATCTTAGTTAGAAAGTCATAGGTTCAAATCATTTTAAGGGACGTACTTAAATTTCTTCATTCTGAATGTATAGCGTAACGTTATCCGTAAGTGGGTAAACAATATCAATTGTAATCAACAAATATCTAAGTTTTAATGCACATACATAATTGGTCATTACGACCCTTCAGTCAGGATTATTGGCCTAGTTTCTCACACTACTTACACATAACTGGCATGACCTGCAGTTTAAAGTCGACTCCGAATGACAGATTTTTGAGAAACTTGGCAATTTTATTTACTCTCAGAGTTTTTGCCAGAAATCTTCTGAGAAGAAATCGCCGAAGAAATACTTTTTGTATTTTATTTTTATGTCTGACCTGGGACTCGAGCCCTGGCTTTACGTCTAATAAGCGAGCAGGTCTAGTCGGTAGACCACGGCGACTTCACATCCATCTAAACAGTCGGTAAATCAACTCGCTTAAAAAATAAAATCGCAGTTTTTGAGTTTAATGTGTTTGTTTAAATACAAACTACATACTGCTCTCAATATACGCTATACTAATGTGATTTGTTACATTAGTTATAGATTAATTTTTACTTTTATTTCTAATCTAATAAACCGATTTGCACAACTGAACACCAATTATTTATTTTATTCATCATAGTGCAGGACATAGTACTAATTCAACTTTAAAGAAATTTTTTTCAAAAACATCAATTTGATTTGAAACTATGTTGCAATCGAGGCTATGCTAATTTATATTTAATATTTGGAAATAATTCTAATAGGCAGAAGTACAACCAGAAATATGACATTTTTAGTTTCAAGTTTACAGGATATGATTGTACATGGATTTGTCAGTAATAATCGTATTTAACGAGTTAGGTGTGTGTTTAAAGGAAGAATCTTATGTTCTTCAATGGAAAAATAATTTTTCAGTTCTTAATTTGAATTTCACTGTTATTGACTGTGCTAATGGCCTCTACATGTCATAACTATCGTTAACCGAACGTTCAAGCGTCTACTGAAATGCTTACACTCACTCCCAGATGGCAGAGTAATAGGATTTTAATGTTTTTTTTTTTTTTGTTTTCTTTTATCATAACGTATTTACTACTGAGCATTCTGTTTAGCATTCGGATGTCATTTCGGTTTTAGTGGGTATGTGTTTGTGCGTGTTCTCTTTTGATAAAGCCAAGTGGGTTTTTTTTTGTGTGTGTTGGTTTGTTTCTCTTTAGTTTTCCAACACATTGAAGCAATATTTGAATGTATTTCTTTCGGTTGACTGAGAAACAACTATTTTACAGAGAAAAAATTTCAACTCAAAGTTGTTTGTGCATTTGAGTTGGAATTTTTGTATTTCAACAAAAAAAAAATAAAAAAAAACTCAAAATTTTTAAAGAATACACTTGCTTGCGAATATTTTGGTTTGAAAAAATAAAATTTAATCATACGTATTGATATATAAGTTTTCATTAATGTGAAGAGTCACATCTTGGATTATCAAAAATTTCTTACTGGCTTATAGTCTTATAGACCGTGATTTTGGAAATTACAGAATTTTGATTTTTGAAGTTTCTGACAAGAGGTCAACTGATAAGTATTGTAAAAAAGGCAAAAGTCACTACAGCATTGTGAAGCAATTTCTTATTGAATTTCAGAAAACAAACGTTTCTAATAAGAAGTTTGCTTTCATCTAAACATTTAAAACAACATTATGAAACAGTTTTTAGTTACAATCTTATATTAAAAAATTCTTTTAATTCGTTTTGAATGAATATTCTTCCTAGGAAGGTAACAATGAGTGTTCATGAAGTAATTTTTAATGGATTTTCTATAATGTTATTATTAACTTAAATGACAGAATTTTAAACTGATTCAAGAAGTATATACCTAGGTACAGTATATTGAAATAAAAGGATATAGGCAATATTTGATATCTCTCTGTATATATTTTTCATTATTATTGCGATGCATATGTACCTATGAGTTTTTAGGTAGAATCAATTTGCAAGAAAGAAAATGCTGTAATAGTTAAAATAAAGCAATCATATTCATATTAAATTCATTTGAATTGCATTATTCAAAGTTTAAATAATACATCTGCTACAGCTGAATATAAAAATGTTTTTCCTTTTTGGTCCAGGAGTTAAAAACATAGTTGAAAAGTTTACAAATATAACACATGAACAGTTCATTTCATATACAAACTTTCACTGAACAAACTTTAATTACTGACTATATTTTTGTGAATATTTAAGTCTATCAATTACATCATAAAACTAACAAATAAGCATCTTGTGTGTCAAAACCAGTTTCTTATTGAATTTAAATTACATCCAGGTTTGACTGAAGTAGTTAAATACTTTTTTTGTTTTCAATAAAACTACATTAAAAAAAAAAAAACGAAAACAAAAAAAAACTTTTTATCCTCAAGGCTTTGGTGTTACAAATAAAATGTTACCCCTCCAACTCTAATCGTGAACGATATCGAATTTCTTTTGTTTTTAGTGATTGATATATGCCACACAAGTATTTTTCGTTCCATAAATTATTGTTAAACAGGCATGACATTTGAAATAAAAATTAAAATATTTTTCACAAAGGCATTGATATGTATATGTAAAGTATTATTAAACAATATACATGTACATACATCCATACATAAGTATGTATGCTTTGCATTCCGCTCTTTGTAATTCGGGCACGAAAAAGTGACATGTTCAAGTGCATTGAAATCTGAAAGAAGAAAAAATACGACAAATTGTTATAAAGCCATTATCGTCCCCAATCGATTAACTTAAATTAAAAAAAAAGAAGGAAAAGCAGTATTGCAAGGGACTATTGAGTTTGAAGTGCATTGAGGTTGTTGTTATGAAAAAAAATATTTTTTCAAAAAATATTCTAACATAATATCTTTATCCATTTATGCATTTCTATTTCCTATGTGGATACATACAATCCACATTTGTATATACCATGTATTGTAAGTATACATTTTGATTTTACATATTTGAGATATTGTAAGAGCATTTGTAGGCTTTTAAACATTTCAAAGAATATTTGTCAAGAGTATTTTCTGTTTTTGTAAATGGAAAACAATACATAAATTAATTTTCTTTCGTCCATTTTCTTTTATAATTTTTCCCCTACATACAATGAAAAAAATTGTTGCATTTTCGATAGGCAGTAATTTAGAGGCTTAATCATTTTTATTAGGATCGTGTGTTCTTAACTTGACAAATGCAAAGACAAATTTATTACTCGAATATAGTACACATGTTTTATGAAAAAGTGCTTCTTTCTTCATTCCTTAATATTCTATATTTTACCTTTTAGATATTAAAATAAGCATTTATGATTTTATAAAATTATAAAAACGAAGTAATCAAGTAAAGATCATATTTTCTCTTTACTTCAAAGCTTTAAAGCCAACAGGAATACGACTAATGAGTTTCACTGTTTACGTGTTATAATTTTGATTTGACAGTAATTTAATTATTAAACAAAATCGGATATGAAAAAAACCAAGAAATAATCAACCAGTTACCATAATAAATAAGTTTTTAAAAATTTGTCGCGAAATGTCTACAAATAAACATGTTCAGGCAAAAAAATTCTTAAAAGTTCATTTGGAAAACTAAATACTCAACTTGCAAATGTAATTGGCGCCAAATAATAACTTTGTTGTTCTACGGTTAAATAATCAGATAACATCCCTTGATGTCAACTTATGGCAATCAGAGACTTATCAAAGTTGAAATAAATTGAAATGAAATGATGACCATGAAAATTTACGAGAATTATTTCATTTTTACTAACATTTCTAAAGCTATTCCATTATTATTATTACCATTTCGCAAATTATTACATTAATTATCATAATAAGAATTATGACGACTTTATATTTTAAGTACAAATATTAATTACCGTGTTGTAATAACCTGTGTGTATGAATATTTTTCTGTTAATATTTTGACTTCTGTTGGCGTTTTCGATCCAAGTGTTATTTTCCTTTGATGTAGCTACATAAGTGAATTATTTTAATTTATTTTCAATGATGCACTAATCAAACGGCTAAGCCGATCTGCTAATAGTTTAAAAATATTACCTGAACAAAAATACTTGAACGTATAATGTATGTATATTTGTATATGTACATATTTAAATAATTAAAATAATACATTAAAATTAACATTGAGATTCATTTATGTTTCCCAAAAGCAAATTAAAAAAAAAAAAACACTCTCATGGTCATATGGAAATCTATACTCTCAGCGATAAATTATTATAGAATACATAGATATGTATAATAGAGCGACTCAAGTTGTATGGAAGCGAAATTCGTGCAAAGTGTACTACCCTTAAAATGAACATTGGTATTGTTTATGACGACATTTAAAATATTTCGGCTCCCGCTTCGACCTATCGCGAGCTGGACCATTTTGAAAAAGGGTCTATTTTTAAATATTTTGTTAATTTGAGGATCTGTTTCCTTACCAATATATACAATATCTATATCATAAGAAATGTTTTTAAGGCGCGTCCAACAGTGCATACAATTTGTCCAAGGACGATCATCATCCATGTCCTTTTATTAAGGATATTCTATAAAAAAATGGTTTGTGAATTTTTTGTTCGGGGCTGTTTGTAATAAATGTTGTCTTAAAAAGTCCAATGTTCATTTTTAGGAGGGTACATCGAGCACTTTTTTTGGTGAGTCGCTCTAATGTATATATATTCATACATACATATTTAATAATATAAAAGTATGTATATAAAATATAAAATCTAGTTTAAAATACCATTGCATTATCACTCTTTACTACATTTTTATTTATTTAATCTCAATAAATTCAACATATCCTTATTGACTATATACAACAAATAGAATACAAACTTCAGGATCGGCCGGACAAGACATATTAATAACATTTTAGTTAAATAATGATCAACAAATTCTTTAGACCAGCGTTCCATATAACCAAGTATGCGATAAGCTTTATTCACGATCATGGATATGTTATCCCTGAAAATTGAGTCTGTGATCCAATAGAATACCCAAAATAGTTTTAACTTTATAAATAAATACTGCAAAAGTCAGTACCAAGTAGATCAAATCCAGAGACATTGTTAAAAGTGTTGAATATTTTAACGTCGTCAGCATACATCAGTACCTTGGCATGCAAAACGACTGACGGAAAATCATTAATGAGCAAAGTTAATAAGATTGGGCCCAAATGACTGCCCTAAGGTACACTAGATTGTAATTTAATAATTTTAGATGTAACATTTCTAAATTTGACTTGTTGAGTTCTTTGTGTCAGATACGAATCACTAAAGCCCATAAGTGACAATTGTGACAGTGTATACCACATCAGTCTGCATTTTGTTTGAGAATCTTTCATTGCCAATTGTAGTGAGTTCCAAGATATTAGCTGTTGATGATCGAAATTTGCGAAAACCGTGTAGACATGGCGATAGCAGAGGCGAAATTTAATGGCATAGGAAATCAGTTATCATCTTCTCAAGAAGTTCAGGAATAGCAGTAATTTTAGCAATACCTCTGTAGTTTGATATATCCAATCTAATGCCACTTTTAAATAAGAGAATGAGCCACATATATTGCTTTATGTCACCGATTTCAGAAGATGCGCCAAGTTGAGTATAGTTACACAAACGAGCCATAACTAGCCTAACGACTTCTCAACTATAACTTTTTTTGATCACAGAAATTATATGCTCGTATCGTTTCTGCATTTGTAAAATATTCAAGTCTGCAACACGTCTACAAATATTTATTTAAAAAGTAAAAGTAAATAATTGGTTTGGGGGTCGCCGTAATCTAGTTGGTAGTGTGCTGGCTTATTAGACGTAAAGCCAGGGTTCGAGTCCCAGGCCAGACATCAAAAATACAAAATAATACAAAAAGTATTTTTTCGGCGATTTCTTCTCTTTCTCTTCTTGTTTCTCAAAAGTCTGTCGTTCGGAGTCGACTTTTAACTGTAGGTCCTGCCACTTCTGCATAAAATTAACACACACAACATAAGTGGAGTGAGAAACTGCGGACTTCTTGGGGACGATTGCTGTAGACTGTCTAATGGTGAAGGTATAGCACTGGCCATTTTTTAGTCACCAGCAGCAACTCGTATCCTTACCGTTCGCATATTCCCTCTCTCTTTACAACTTTTCTCAAAAATCTGCACAATGCACATCATGAGTAGGGGTCATCCCTTGAGTGCTGGTTTTATAAAAAAAAAAAAAAAATTACTTACATTCCCATCTTCAACAATTAGTGAGTTACCTCCAACTTAACTTATATTAAAATTTACGTACGTAAGTACATAGTGGTGTTCAGCATGTACTTGTAGTTGAATACGTAATGTATTGCAATACAATGTATAGAGAAGTTGTATAGGCTACGTTTGTCAAATGGACTTTTTCCATTATCTAAATGGAAAACTCTCTTGAAATTACTCATGCACTTTATTACTTTATTAGGTACTTTATTATTACATTTTACTTTATCATTTTGTTTCTTCTTGACTTACTTGTGTTTCGTTTTTTTTTCTTTTCTTTTCGTTTCACTTCCATAACTCCACGTTGTATTTTTCTTAGCTTTCGTCCATATCAGTTTCTTAAAGTCCTTCATGAATTTAGTTTTCACGATGAAATTAACAAATGAAAGATAAGCCATAAGTCTATGAGGCTGTAGCTGTGAAATAAAGGTTCTAAATCTCATCAAAAATTAGATTCGCTTTCGTTGCCCTCAAAAGCAACGAATTGACCGCTTGTACTGACTTCCGGGGACGCATAAAAACTTCAAAAAAAAAAAAACGTAAAAAATCGTAGTTGTTGAAAAAATGTAGCGCTACTCTAAGGACTATTTTTGTTTTTATTTTGTGAATGCAAATTTTTAAATGTTCGTTACACGTATAAAATTGTTAATGAAAAGAAATTCTTTATATCGTGCTTAAAATGTTTGAAGAGTTCGTTATATAAGGTAGTTAATATTAGAAATCGGATTTTAGTTAAAATAAGATTCGTTATACCGGGATTTGCCTATACATTAAAATAAGTTCCACCCGGCTTATATGTTATTGTAAAATTATTAAGATATTTTTGTTTACTATAACAATCCAGAACATAAACGATTCTGACCATCAGAAAACCTGCCGCAAAACCCCAAAAACCTAACTTCGTTGATGGATCAATGGCAAGCTCTAAAAATGTAACCTAAAACAAAATCACATAACAATATTAAATTAAATTTTTTTTGAAAACCAAATTAAATTAAATCGACGCAATTTTAATTTTCTGCTCATATTCCTCATAGGGTTTTCTGCGACTTTATACGCTGTACTTTGTCTGTTTTCTTAAACTTTTTCTTTTTAACCAATTGCTACTTGTTAAATTGACTAGTATTTCTTCTCCTTTCACTAATTAATAAATTGTCAGTCACCAATTTGTAATTCATTTAATAACTATTAAATAATAAAAAAGTAAATACATTGTAGTCGACTAACATACACCTATGGGAGTCAAGATCATAAAACAACTTGAAATCTGTTGCGGTTGCAACACCAACACCACACACGCAAACGAAAAGAAAAACAAGTAATGAAAATTATATAATTTACAGTCAACTTGTATCATAAATTAAAAATGCATTAGGATTACGAAGACGGTTGAACAACGCTCAAGACTTTCAACTTAATCGCCACGTACTCAGTTTCAAACATTCGGACAGATTTTATTTTAACGCATTTTCAACTTCAAATGTTTTAAGTGAAAAAAATGTTTTTCTCTGCATGCATAACTTCATTTAGAGGCGTTTTCCCCTTTCAATTAAAAATTTAGTCGTCAGCCATCCAAAATCAAAGAATATCAATTTGTGGAAAACACTTTTAGAGTCGTTAAGGTCGATGGTTTTAAATTTAATTTCAAAATACGTTTTGTATGTGTAATTTGTTACGATGTTTGAATTTCATTAATTTGTTTTAAAATAATGAAATATTCAAAAATCTCTTTAATTCCATCAAGTTCCCAATGTGGATGTAAACGGTTTATTCCTTGATACGAAAGAATTTTTAAAATCAAATCACGGATAAAAAAGTGTCAAAGTAGGGGGAATGGAGCTCAGAGAGTTTCTAGGATAAATTATTTCGAGATAACTTAAAACCTCATAATTTTACAAAGACTAAGATTTTATCGGAACATAGTCTACATTTTGAATATACAGTCAACAAGTCCCATAACACGGAGAGTGCTTAACGCGATGTATGGAAACCGCTCTATAAGAAACTCGAAATTAGTACAAATTGCATTATTTGTACCGTGTTATATGGAGGCCAATAAAAGACAAATTATAAATAATTTTTATTGAATTAATGAGATCAGATCGATTCTATCATTCAATTCTAGAATTTTTTAATGTTCTTGATTTTTTAAATTCTAACTCAAATACTGTCAAAATTAGGTTAAGATGTGCCGATCCGTTCCGTTATTATAAGGGAAATCTACTTTGAAACACACTTTTCGACATAGAATGTTATAGAACGGAGGCGTCGTTTTCACGATTGATAAAATGCAAAATTAAACAAAAGCTGAACTGTTTTCCAACAAAAATAAGAAAAAATTTTGTACTTTTTATCACTGTCAGATATGAGTTCAAAAAAATTTGTAGAAAGACTTGGTCACCAGCAAAACATATTTACTGTGAAAAAGCTCTGAGATGACTGAAAACGATATCGTAGATGGTCATGAGATAAGCTGGGCTGTTTATATAACATGTTGTTTATATATCTTGGCTCTTCTTTTGCGTAAAAAATAATACTGATATTAAACACTCTTACAATATCTCGTTACTAGAGTTATCAATAGGCTGCGCGGAAGCAACTTATGGGATGTTGTTGAACGGAAACCGTGCTGTAAGGTTCAGATCCGCGTTATTTGGAAACCGCACTATAAGTACACCGCTATCTGAGAGTATCGCGTTATGAGAGAACTATCAGCTCCGTGTTATATGGAATCCGCGTTCTGAAAGTATCCCGCTGTAGGATGATTGACTTTATTTATTTGCTGAAAAGCTTTCAATAATTAAAAGTTTATATTTATATTATATATTAATGTGTCACAGAACTATGGATGCAAACTAGACATCGTTTAGAAAACATTGATGTTTCGCACTTAAACAATTGACCAATGCTTTCACATAAAAGATCACAAAGATGTAAAATTTTAGTGGAACATGTATGTATATTGATGCGGTATATCGTAATCAATAACCTACTTGTTGATTGGTTCTTTGTTAGGACTTTTTCAAATCTAAACTACAGCATATATTTGCCATTGCGCTAAAGTATTGTTTCCTGCTTTAGATTTTATATTCAATTATTTAATGAAAGGAACATAAAACATTGAAAAAAATCCATGTATCGGTCTTATTACAGATGTTTTTTAACATCGATGTTTTTTGTAGAATTCTTTTACGCACGAGTGCAGTACATTTGTGAATTTAGAATTTTATAATTTTCAGTTTACAAGAATATTTAAAATTTTCTCGGTCAATTTTTCTTTGCCTAAAACGACAACTTTATTTTATTTAAACCATCGATAGCCAGTATTGTTGTCGAGCCGGAACGTTCCGGAACGCCGTTCCAGCATTTCCTTTTTGGGCAGGAACGCGTTTTGGAACTAACGATGATTTCTGATAACGAGAATTGGCTGCCATTTTGAAAAAAAGAATTAAAAAGAATTGCTGATTTTTTTTTTTTAATTTTTGACGAATTTTTGTATGTATTTTTATAAGCAAGGGTTTGAATCGCATAAAAATCGGAACGAACCGGCTTGTTTTTCCGAACTGTGAACCGGAGTCCGAAACGTTTTTTTCTGCCAAACCGGAACTCGACCCCAACTAATTACTACTTAAGAATTTGAGTATTTAAAACCATTTTTTTAACCCTTTCGGCCGCATTTAAATTTAACTGTTGCTACCAAGAGAATCAATTATTTATTTCATACAAAAATGAAAACCGGGTATTTCCGCCTTTTTATCGTTAAATCATGGTGGATCAAATGACGAGAAATCCAGCGATGACGGGATTGCACTTAGATTATCATGGAATATCCAGGATTATTATGGAAAATCACCCCCGTCGTTAAATTTGGGACATGAGACCGCAAAGAGCGGCTGCCTACCCAGAATCGGCCCTATCTATACAAAAAAAAAAAAAAAATTAGTACAACACCACTGTCGATAGCATGGATAGTTAGCATAAAAAATATTTCGCATTAAAGCGATGTCATTTTAATAATTTTATTGCAAGATACTTTGAAAGATACTTTTCTTAAATTCAAAGCAGCCCAATATGATTTAATACTTATTGTTGTGTAACCGGTTCAGCATAATGAAGAAAAGCAAGAAAAGTTGTCGGCTTTTGTCTCGTATAGCAAGCAATTATTATGCTCGATATAAATTAGGCTAAAACACACACATCCGCACATTCAATCACTTAACCTTAGTTAAATTCTGTCATTGACACAAAACAAAAAAATAAAAAAAAAAATTCAAGTGCAACAAAAAAAAAAAAAACAAAAATAATTATGAAACGTTCATAAATCAGTCCGATTGTAAAAAGAGGCTCATATACGTACATACAATAACATCAGCAGTAAAGAAAGTTGCTAAAGGACTAAAAATAAGAATTTATTTTTCATACCTTTTTTTCGTTTCAATTTTCTATAATTGTTTCATACTCATACATATGCAAGATCATATTCTTCTGTTTAACTGCTCAAGGTCACAACGGCTATAATAATGATTTAATGGCCTCTTAAATGATTTTATGACTTTTAACTCTTTTCTTTATGCATACATACGCGTTTATGTGTGTGTATGTATATGTGTGTATTACTAATTTCCTACATACATATTCCTCATCTGTCTTCTATAAGCTGTCTCCATTCTACAGAGTAAAAAAAAGGCAAATTATCGACTCCGTTTTGGATTCAGTCATGAATTGTTTGTAAAAAAATGTACACAATAGCTATATAACAGGATACAATAATAATAAAAATGTGTAAATGCAACAACTAGGTTTACACACGAATACAATGATTAACAACAAATAGGAAATTGGTTTCAATTTAAAACAAAAATTTAAAAACAAAAAAATTTAATTGTATTTTCCAATTTATTAACATATACACGCACACATATACATACATATGTATGTCCCGCCGATTTAATTATCCCATTAAAACGATCGTTGATTTGTCTTCATAAAAAAACAATTTTTTTTTGTCGACAAGTGTATTAATAGGCAACACCGTTATGTTCCCATTGAAAAAAGCCAGCTTTTTTTTATTAATGAAACTGAGTTCATGAGTTCTCGCCAGCAGATTGCCGCTAGTGTACTAATGGAAGTATTATATTACAACTCTTCAGTCAGGATTACGACCGAGCTTCTCACACCACATATGTTGTGTACGTTAATTGTATACATGGATGGCGGGAACTACAGTTTAAAGTCACCTCCGTACGACAGATGTCTGAGAAACATTTCATGGCAATTTTATTTACTCTCAGAGTTTTTGCCAGAAATCTGCTAAGAGAAAGTCGCCGAAGAATTATTTTCATATTTTCGATTTGATGTTTGACCTATAAATACCTATTGAACTACGTGCTATATTTTTACCATATTTTATACTTCGAATATTCAAAACGCAACTCACTCTTCCCAGATATGCTGAGGAAAGTATACATAAAAACTCCTACACGGTTAACCAAAGGATGAATGACCAAATTATGTTACGATATTTTGTACAAACGTAAACAAAAAATAAAGTTACTTCGACGATCGAATACAAAACATATTGGCTTTAATATTGTCAGGCCTGAAATTTCGCAAAACAAGCCTAATTAGTACATACAACGATAAAATCTTTTGGCGTACATTGCTTCAGTGTTATACTAAAAGTTTGTACTTCCGCGTCTATAACGACTATTTATTATTTGTTATTCGTTCACCGAAGATATATATCTTTAAAGTTTTACGTTCATATTAATATATTAGCAATTTTCGAGATTATTATCAATTAAGTGTTAATTTATTGCTATTTCTTTAGATCGTTGTAAGAGAAAAAGATACGAATACATATGTATATATATATATAGTATCTATTAATATTGTAAATTTGATGGATGACCTCGTCCAATTTTAATTATTGAGAAGGGAAAGAGTTTGAATTGTTGGACAAAGTAATTCTAAAACAACACAATGAAGGGGGGGATAGGTATTTACCAGGTGCAGAACTAATTGAGATATTTCTTGTACCGGAAAAAGCAGTGTTAACTCCAAACATCACCGAAATATGCATCTATGTCTCAAAATATAACATCGTGATTGACAAGCACTTTGTTTATTTAAATGGATAGTAAAATTTTGCTACACACGGCGCAAAATTCAATCTATACATGAACTGATGTTCATACACCCATTACTTCTGATTGGAACACAACAGTTTAAAAATATGATGAGTTTTTGAAAATAGAATCCTTAAGTGCTTTCAAATCGAATCCAAAGGACAGATTTTTGAAAAGCTTTTCATTGCAATTTTATTTACTCTCAGCGTTCTTTCAGCAATATGCTGAGTAGAAGTCGCCAAAGGAATATATTTTTCGTATTTCATCTGGGATATGAACCGCGGTTTCACGTCTAATAAACATGCGAAAACATGCTAATATACCTTCCAAATTTTACTATATTCCAGAAGACAAATGGATAAACTTTGTAGCAAGTGTTGCTAGAAAATTGGAAATATTGGACAACCAATAACAATAGACGAAAGAAGAACAAGTTTTTCAGCAAATCTGTTTTATTTTTGTCCCACCATTTTATAGTTAAAATAAAGAAATAAAAAATCATTCGAAAAAGTTACCATCGTTGATTCGGTATTAAGAGTCATATCATCGAATGGGCAAAACTAGAGAAAGAGTTAATTGCCAATGAACAAAGTAAATACGCAATTTTGCCTGCGTGTATGATTTTATGTACTTTGCAATGTTGAACTAACTGATTTTATTTGATTGCCAGCTGTATGATTACCTTGTTAGTTTCATTACCATTTCTTCAGGAAAGAATAAAACAAACAAAAACCCAAAAAAAAAATCAAAAAGAAAACAAAATAAACAAAACAATCCCTTTTGATTACATGCAAGACATCCAATCAGAGGAGTAACACTGATCAGTAGCACCATTGACTTGAGGAGGAATGAACTTTTGTTTTAAGTTTACGTAAGTTTAAATGCTTTTATTTTTTTTTTTCTTTTGAAGTCAATTAATGGAAATCAATAAAATTTACCAATCGAACTGGTATTTTACATTCCAACCCTGCATGTGAAGTTTATAAATGTTTTGCGATTCATTCGCCTACGTTTACAATCTGGCGAATTGATTTGCAGATCAAACAGATCTGATAACTTTATTAACATTTCACTCTGACCAAATCTTGTTGAATAAAATCCCATTAGTTGTTAAGAGGTTGTTGGCTGGTTAAAACTGGTTAAGAAAATCTAACCTAAAAGCTTTTTCTGTTCGATCCTTATCCACATTATCACTTCGACATGATCCACTGTCATTGTGTTGCATTCGAGTATTTGTGAAAAAATAAAAAAATTGACTCGTGAATGTCGGTGTATTGTTTCTTTTGCAAGGTTCAGAAGTTTTGTTTTTCTCAATACGTAAAGAAACGTGTATGTTTGCCTGTGTAAATATCTCAAATGGAGTTGTTGATTTTGTTATCATTTTTCTAACAGGTAAGTAATGTTTGAAATCGTTTTTAAAATTTTGTATCGATCTACTCTAAAGAAGTTATAAATGAAAAGTATTTCGATATACATCGGCAATACAATGTTTATGTTTTTGTACATTTGGATTTCATATACGTATGTATGCAAGTGATTGTGTGTGTTTCATTATACTAGTATCTCGACATCATTAGCATACGTCAACGTGCATTAATTTACCACATAATGTACATTATTTATGCATACGAAACAAGTTTTTTATCGTCTCTACATTTCGAGAAAACAAACCAACCAGCCAGTCCACCAGCCAACAGAAATCAAAATTGAAAACAAAAAATAAAAAAAATTTCAATTCTTTTTTTAGACTTAACGTTGGGGGAAGAACGAAACGAACATTGAATGCGAATAGTATTTTAGTTATACTATGAACTTTATCAGTAGAATGGAGGACGTACATACATAAATACGTGCATGAATAGTATCTCTTTTCTGTTTGTTCTTTCCTTAATTTTAAGAAAAATTCCACCTGACATTAAATGTGTTCGATTGTGGAAAAGACGCTGCCAAGCATTTTATAGATGCACACACAACGTTTAATATTAAATTTAAAAATTTTCATAAACAAAATTAAAATTGAATACGCTTAAGAACATTTCATTTTAAAGCGCACTTTACATGCCTGTATTATAAGGGGTCTACATATTATTCTTACATTTAAGGTGACCATATGAACAGAAGAAAAAGTTTAAAAAAACAAAAAATTTATTTCACATTATTACTCATATAGTATGAAGTCGCCGAAGTCTACTAGGTACTCTGTTGGCTAATTATACGTAAAGACTAGGTTCGTATCCCACGTCAAGCATCAAAACGAAATATGAGAAAATAAAATTTCTTCGGCGAAACTCTGAGAGTAAAGAAACCTGCCATGAAACCTTCCGTTATTCACGTATAAAATTAACGCACACAACATGAGTGGTGTGAGAAGCTATTGGTTGAAGGATTGTAGTGGCCAAGTATGTACATATGTTTGTATGAGTAATCTATTTATTGTGATAATTGAGTGATGATGATATCTGTATTTGCGCCATTTCTTAGACAACGCGCATTTGATTAATTTCTTAATTATTTTTTATTTATTAATTACAATACAATTACAAATTATAGTCTAATTATATACGAGCTGAGTAGCTTCGACCATATGCTCGGTGTAGCGTCACAGACCAGAGCCTTTGGTGGGAATCGAACCCACGACCCTTACGTTAATAGTCTAGCACACTACCCACTAGACTACTAGAGCACTCAATTTCTTAATTAATTTATTCTATTCATAATATTCCAGTATTTTCTATATTTGTCATTACTAAAGTCATGAGTTGCTGAATAAGCCAATATACAAGCATATATGTTTGTATGTATGTACTTATATATAATTTCAGTCTGTACTAATATTAAATCGTTTAAATATAGGCTTACCGATTTTTAAATTAAGTTACACCAATTGTTATTTTGCCTCCAAACTCTTCGCATTGACATGGTTTCTTTAGCGACTATATCTGAATATTGATTCGATAATAATAAAATCGCAACTTTTGGCATAGACTGTAATAGTTAGAGGCCAACATCTGTTTCTTCACCCACTTTGGATTTGTTTAAAAAAGTAAAAATTATGCATTAAATATAATTTATATGGTCACCCTAGTTTTATCAAATTTCTAATTAAATTAAATGAAGTTGTTTCAGATGACTTTATAAATTCATGCTCCACTTATATGAAATATTATGCCAAGACATTAACACATACAATCAACATATGGGATACAAGATTTTAAACTGAGTTGTTATAATTACAAAAATTCAAAGTTCTAAGGATTAGAAATGAAAAATGTAAGGTGGGCGTAAAGATAGGTGAATTTAATTAAATTATGTAAATCAGCATTTTTTAATAAGGACAGATACATAAGTATATACAAACTTAAAAGAGTTTAGAATTAAAGAATACGAAATGTATAATAAGTTGACGTAGTCTAGTAGTCTAGGTTGTTCAGGGTCGACGTTAAACGGTAGGTCCCGCCACTCTCGTATAAAATTAACGCACACAATATGAGTTGTGTGAGAAGCTAGGCAGTAATCTTGTGGATGTATTTATGAATGTATGTATGTATGTGAAATGAAAACAGTTTAAAAATCAAATTAACAAATTCAGCAAATTAAAATTTTATTGAGAACTTCCTGTACTTCAATGGTGCAAAAGCTTAATCACGCAAAAGTTAGAATAACTCATTAACAAATTATGTACGACATATCTTAATCGAACATTGAACACACATACTCCAGTTTTCAATTACAATTAGATAATATTTTTGTTTTTAAATAATGAATAGTATGTGACGTTGATTGTATTAATTCATTGTTTTACGTTTCTGATTTGCCCAATTAAACATATCCATTCTTGAATACAGTTTGACAGAAAAAGTTAAAAACTTTTCATGTTTCGTGTTCTTAATCATGTGTTGACAGTCAAGTGTTAAAGATAGGTCTTAAATAAATCCAGAAAATTAGAAATAAAAAGAAAAATATGTATTAAATATGAAAAACAGAATTTACGACTTATCATCAAGGTGTAGCAATACTTTGTGCATATAAAATACAGCCAAACAAAACCACAAGAATACAATGGAAAATCCAAGAAATATTAACTAAAATACCATACGACATAAAAGCTTTATTTCAGTATCGCTTTTAATTAAATACATAAGATTAGTTTACAGAATGGGACAAATGAAGAAGTTTGGAAGTTGGGTCGATAAGAAGGAGGCACTGAAGTCTTATGAAAATCTTTTAAGCTATAGATTTATGCCAAAACTTATATCCAAATATCTTTCCATCGGCTATCGCTATACTCACATTGATACAAACATGCTGATTCTCTAATAAAAATAGAGCAAATCAAACACTCAATGGAAAACAAAAGCAAAAACAAAAAAACAAATATAAAATCTGAACATTTGTCGCAAATGCATCATGCCAGAATGGCGTTAATGGATGTGCGGCATGAGGACTTTAAAATTGTAAAAGAATTCGTTTTAAAATTCGAATTTGTTGTAACTATCGCACAAATGTTTATTTATTTGGCTTCGTTTTTCAATCGATTGTAAATAAATGGTTCATTGAACTTTAAAAACTTGCATAATCCCCAAAGACAACTTATAAATCGATAATTCGTTAAACTTGTCTTTAAATAAGTTGAAGTGTAACATAAATAAGTGAACGAATTGTCATTTATGTTGTCGATATCTTGAACTGACTATTGAGAAATTGTGAATTCTATTCTCCCAAAATAATCGAACGAAAAAAGAAAAAAATTACTCGTAAATAAATACGAATTTAAACAATTTCTAAAAATATACTCTAATTAAGAGAATTTTTGTTTGGATAAAAAGCAAACAGAACAATTTTAACCAGCAACAACAACAATAACATTAAAACGATAACCAGATGAAAATTTTTATTTTCAAGACGAAAATCGACAACATAAAGGGAAACGAACACCAAAAAAACAAAAAAAAAAAGAAAAACAAAACAAATATTGAAAGAAAAATTCTGTATCTACAGTATACATACGTAAGTGTGGAAATATCACTGAACATCAACCACGCCCTGTACGTATGAATAGAGTACATATTTGTATCTGCGTTTAGTCATGATGGCCGGTATATCTGGTGGATGTGCACATGTACCGACGGAAAGCAACATAAAATGTAAGACCATAGCAGTGAATGGTTGAGTTTTCGTTTTTATGTAGCTGTTGATGACTGGTTCCTATGGCTGGATAAAATGGTTGAATGCAAAAATTTCCATGGCCTTAAAATTTTTCAAGCCATTAGTATAAAAAAAAAATGATAAGTGATAAGTGACGACTATTTAGAATAAGTTTTAAGTTTTTTAAAATATTTGAGTCAATAATTTTTCGATTATAAAAATATAAAAATAAAACATTTATGTGCTGAAAGGTAGACGAACAATGGATCTTTAGTAAAATAATATTAAAAAAAGCATTAAAAAAAGAAATATAAAATAATTTATTTAAACTATTAGTTTCATCACATGTAATTAAGTAAATAGTGTTAGGCAAACTTTTAAGGATAATAAAATAGTTCATCTTGTATGGAATATCAAAATTCAGTTTTTGACACTATGAATGAGACCAGTAGATTTACCACAATAGTTGTATCCCAATTCCTGCATTCATATCATTTTTTGTGTAAAGTTACCACAATTAGTGACGCAATGAATTACAAAAACTTATACAAGTAATATGAAAATGTCCCCTACAAACATATGTATTACAGTTTTAGGGTAATGTAGATGTGCACTATGAGATTGTTATACAAAATATTTTTAGAAGCTTTTCTCTTTCCGATATTACAAAATCATATATTTTTAGTTTGTGTGAACTCTACCTTAAATCGGTGTGTAGTATCAGAGCACCTGTCTAGAAATCGATATACATCTTTGCGTATCTACAAACTAGCAGTCCGTTAGATATAAATTTTGTAAATCTGTGAATGTACATACTCGTACAGTATATTGAAATATTTTTAAATGTTAAGAGTTCTTAAGTACTTAATTCGAAAATCGTACAAATCAGTTCGCTTTCTTTTTGGTGATACATTATTATATAAATTGAAGCCAGCATATAAAATTAAATCACGCAAAGAGTAAAGAAGCGTTTGTATGCCTACATACAGTCAAACTCGGTTATAACGAACTCCGTAAGAACAGAAAAAATAGTTCGTTAAAGGCAAAGCTCGTAATAAACGGGGGGAAAATATAAAACACAAATAATTTCTTTCATTTATTAAAAACAAAAAATGTTTTTATTGAAAATCAAAAATATGTTTTAAATCTTTTTTTGTATCAGCTGATAAAAGATGCGGGGTTACAATTTAATGCTGCCATTTTAAATAAAAGTAAAGACTGTTGCCACACTTCAAAGTTATTTCTGAGGGCTCGTTATAAACAGTCAAAATGTATGAAATGTAATTGCTGGGACCATTTAAAGTAGTTCCTTTTAACCCAGAATTTGTTATAAACGAGTTCGTAATAAACGATGAGTATGAAAATTGTTATTAAAACGTTGAGACTTGAGTTGAGACTTAGGTTGAGACGTAATACCTAAGAATTCGTTATAACCGAGTTCGTTATAAAGGAATTTGACTGCATTTATATTTAAATGAGAGGCAACAGGGTGTATTTAAACATGTAGTCGTGGAAACAAAATGTGATGGTTTAATTCAATCTAGCCATTGACTTGAGAAATACAAAATTCTATTTGAAACGTTTGTAGTATAGAAGTATTTAAAAAAAATTACAATCACAAAACGTTTAAAAATATTTAAAACAAAACTTTTTAAATAAAGTTTTTTTGTATGTAGCTTTATTACGACGAATAAAAGATGAATATTTGGGAAAACATTGTAGCGCAAAAACAAAAACAAAAGCATTGTGGAATTACACTTAGAATGTATTGTAGAAGAGCGAAGCAAATCATCAAATGAATTGCAATATGAGTATTGATGCGATACGTGAAGATAATTACGTATTTCAGTGCTGACCTTGATCCGTGTGTCAAGCTAAACAACAGTACAGAGATTTTCCAAGAACATCCAGATTGTTTATAAAAGCTTAAGATATTAAAAGTTGTAGTGCCAGTTCTCGTGTCAAGTTACAAATTTAGACTATAAATCTTGGAATTTTCCAATGATAGTGATTTGAATAGAATTTAATTTCGAAATTAATTATTTCTGAAATTTTTTGCTTAAATAAATTTAACCTCTTCCATGTGTTTCTATGCTAAAGATGTTTGCACTACAAGCAATCGTACATATGAATTAAAGGAAAAAAAAAATATTTCATAAATTTCTCTATTTAGGTGGCCAAATGTAATATTAAGTTTTAAGTTTTTTTATTTTTTTTTTTCTTGTTTTGATTTTTATTTTTAAGTGCTGATGAAACTCTCTCTAATGAAGTGCCACAGGAAGTATTATGTTACTTTGTGTGTAATTTATTTTTTTGCTGTTGGCGTTTCATGTTCAAAATATAAGACAACAGCAACAATAATAACAACGAAAAAAAAAAAGAAAACGTATATGATAGGCTTTCTAAATAATCGTAAAAAAAATATTAAAAAGTTTCATCGTCAAAACCGAAACGAAAAGTACACGAAAGTAAGTGTATTTAGAAGTGCGAGATGACTTTTGTTTATAAAAAAAACTTTTACTCCTCTTTATTAATCCTGTATTAAGATTTTTTTGTGTTTAGTTTCCTTTTTGAACTTTTAATTAAGTGCAGTTTGTGTACATACATATTTCCTTTTGCTGCCTTTTGGTGTTTTTAGTAGTAAAACTGTTTGATTAAAGCTGAAAGCGGAATATGAAGAAAACAAACCGTAAAAAATGAAAGAAACAAGTTAAAAGTTTTCTGAATTTAAGTAGAAAATTTTACTCACGTAGTTGAGTTGTTAGAATTTTATGCCACCAACCTAACAGAGTCATCATGTTCAGGATTGGTGAACATTAGCAGCTCGGGGTCGTCATCTTCATGGCATATTAAGTTTATACATTTCGTGCATTACGAATATAAATTTCTCGTTTGCTCGTTTCGAATCCGCCTCTCTGTACTTAAGTTTTTCTTTATATCGTCTAACATATATCTCCATATCCCCATATCGCCTTGTCTTCATCAATACTTTTGAAATTTAACCGAGCATAATATTGCGTTTATTTTTTATTTTATTTCATACTTTCCTACTCTACTCTTGTCCCTCTACCTTTCGCTTACAAGTAATATTTTAAATTTTCAGCAATGCTTATGGCCATATTGAAAACGACAACGATATCTAATCTTGCATCTAATAAGCATTTTCAATCAACTTTTATGCGAGAGTTGTAAAAACAAAATCAACCATTTCAATGGAAGAAAAAAATTAAATCCAGCAACCAACGAATTTCATTTTTCATTTCATACTCATTTTACACTCGAATATTGAAATGTGTTAAAAAAAATTTCATTATCGAAACATAATCTAAGGGAAAATATGAATTCTCTATACACTCAGGCAAGAAAGGACAATAAAAGCCATTTGAAGAGTTATCGTAAGTATATCAAAGATAGGGTCCAACTAATTACTTTGCATTTTAATTACAGATTAATGAGTATCAAAATACCTTTTCTGAAAAATCGATTTGAAAGGAAAAATTACTTTTGATACATATTTCTTGGTAGACTAGGATAACGATACCGTTCATATGTATTTAATAATATGACTTGTATATAGTTCTTTAAATTTTAAAATGCATTTGTAATTTTATATTTAAAATTTATGTTTTTTAATTTTATATTTTTATTTCGATGACCGACATTTAATTTTCATGAAAAGAGTTGTTACGTGGTCGTCCCTTTACTTACATTGCCTAACTCAGAGAGCTTTTTTTTTATAATGACTTGCCGTCCAGCAGCATATCTACTTACATAATTGGTCGTTAGAACCCATCAGTCAGGATTATTGGCCTAGTTTTTTCACTCACCACTTAAGTTGTTGGTGTCAATTTTATACATGAGCATAAAGTCGACTCCGAACGACTGATTTTATGAGAAACTTTTCATGGCAATTTTATTTACTCTCAGAGTTTTTGCCCGAAATCCGCTGAGAGGAAACCGCCGAAAGAACACTTTTTGAATTGTGTTTTGATGCCTGACCTGGTACTCGAACCCTGGCTTTTACGTCTAATAAGCCAACACAATACCTACTAGACCACGGCGACTTCAAGGAGCACTTCTAGATCTTTATAAAAAAAAGGAATATTTCAGCTGCCATTATTAATATTGATGAATTTGAACATTTGAGGTAAAAATTCAACCAACCAAGCTGTGCTGACTTTTCCCCAGAATAGCTCATTCAAAACTTTTGGCACTTTTTCAAAATTTTACAAACGGTTGGATAAAAGATTTGCGGGCATGAGTGTCTTACGTGTACTGGCTGGAAGATTACGTCAAAGGTTTTCCTTATTAGAAAAGTAGAGCAAATCTTGTGATAATACTAAATATTTATTGTCAACTCGTTTTCGGATCATATTTGTAGCAAAAATATTTTTAAGTTTTCAAACCACTGCTGGGGCTACTAAGGGTAAATATTTATGCTGTAGCTCTATCAGAATTTAATAAAGTTTGTGATGACAACCAACCAGATGAAATGTTTGCATGCGTTTGGCAAAACAGACTGAATAACAACATTATATTAGAATATTAACTCGGTATGGCGTCAATTCATAAAATATAAAAAATATTAGGAATGTTCTTTTGTTAAACGTTTTTTTAAATTATTGGACTTGTGGTACATAGCTGTGAAAACTGCCAATTAGTGCAATATTGAAATTATTTAAAGATATCCATCGGAGACGCTAAGATAACTTGCTAATCAATGGTGAACGATATACGCCGATGTTTTACGAATATCCTAATATTTCGACTTTGCTAAAATCTCTCAGCTGCCTTCTGTTAGAAATATTTATAATTATTATTATAATTTGTTGGTTTTTTGAGAGTAAGTTTTTTATTTTCTTTCGTAAATATCAACAATTTAAGTGTGCTCCTATGTCTGTACACTAGGGTGTATCATTTTATAGAAAACTTCTGCAGTCATATCCACGCTATGAAATATAATTCGACTTAGCCTATTATAAGAGATCAGCAAATTCAAAACGATGAGTCGATTCGAGTCATATTTATAATTTCTGATACTTATACGCATTCATAATTATCGTAAAATCATACTCGTACTACTCATGTTCAAAGTTTGAAATACTCATCGTATTCATACTTAACAATACGCATGATGTTGTTAATTTCGACTCTTCATAACTCTACATATACACGAAGCACAAAATAGGTATGATACGCGTACGAACCCCACAATACTCATTAGAAGGTAGTGTGTTTACTATGCTTCCTCTCTTTGCCTTTTTTCTTTGCATATGCAACAACCACCAAGAATTGTTATGTTGTAGCGAGTACGAGTGGATCAGAGTAGTGGATCAGAGAGTTTCAATGCAATTGCTTGACTCATACCCAAAATTGCAAGAGTACTTATGAGTAGCGAAAAAACGATTCATTCCTGATCTCTGGCAGTTATTGCTTGGGACCAAAGAAACATTCACTACACTACATAATTAAAAGTCAATTCGAAGTATAAACAGAATTATATTTGCATGCTTAGAACTTTCACAAGTTACGTAAATCGAAAATACCCGCCAAAATGTTCAAAGTCTTTTTACAGATCTTTTACCAATGATACATACATAATCGCTCATTACAATTCTTCAGTCAGGATTATTGACCTGGTTCTTACACTACTTATGTCGTGTGTGTTAATTTTATACATAATTGGCGGGGCCTACTGTTTAAAGTCAACCCCGTACGACAAATTTTTTTTGAGAAACTTTTCATGTCAGGTTTTTTTACTCTCAGAGTTTTTGCCAGAAATCTGTTTTACTTCTAATAAGCCAACACACTACCTAATAGACTACGGCGACTTCAATGATGCACACACGAATTAGCGTTTGCCTTACACCGTATTACAAATTTAAAATTTGAGTAGTGGCATTTTTACAAAGATTTTTAAATTTTTTTAAAAAGTGTTATCAATTAATATTAATTTAGTACGATTTATCGACATTTTAACGATTGTGTTCTCCGAAAATATCATATTGACGATCTGACGATTTATTCTCATATTTTGAGGATTTTTAGAAATTAGTTATGAACATCATTTTCTTTATTTTAGTAATTTAAATCTGATTTTAGACACTTAAAATTTGTATACTGTTATAATGAAATGAAAATGCGAGTTGCTAAATTCTTATTTTCAATCTTGGTTAAATTCATTCCAACCACATTCTTCAGCTAATGTAACTAAATAATTTAACCAAGCTAATCTAAACAAAACAAAAATTAGAAATTTCTTTAAAAATCATCAATTTATCAGCAATTTGCGATATCAAATTATAACAAAACTCTTCGGAATAACTTGGGTAATTGAAAGAAACTCTTTCTAGTGACTGAAATTAAATTTTTATGGCAGACATACAGTCAGGATTATTGACCTAGTTTCTCACACTACTTATGTTGTGTGTGTTAATTTTATACTTAAGTGGCGGGACCTACAGTTTAAAGTCGACTCCGAACGACATATTTTTTGAAAATCTTTTCATGGCAATTTCATTTACTCTCGGAGTTTGTGCCAGAACTCCGCTGAGAAGAAAACGCCGAAAAAATACTTTTTGTATTTTGTTTTGATGTTTGGCTTGGGACTCGAACCCTGGTTTTACGCCTAATAAGCCAGCACACTGCCTACTAGACCACGGCGATCTCATAATTTTGGCATAGTTTTTCTTTTAATACTAATACGGTATTATGCAACTCAGTACTGGGATATAGCCTCATCTTCAGAGTCATCAAGATAAGATGTTCCAATAGCACCGTGATTTGAAAAAATTGTTATTTCCCCCAAGATCGGATATAAAAAACATTATTTTCGCTTTTATAATATGTATACTTTTTAATTATAAGACCTTAAAGTGGGAAAATTAGAGTGAATTTAAGGTAAACCTTAACTTTTCACTCATGTTAAATTATTTTAAAGGAATTTTTTCAATAACCACCCTAATGTACATGCGCCTTACCTTTCATGTGTATACACTTTAATAGGTTTAACCTTTTACGTAGACTTACACGTGAATGTGTATTTCAATTTTATTGTTCTGGAACACACACACTCTTACTCCACCATGAGGATCAAATTTTTTCGTTACCTTAAACTGAGTCGAAATCGTGCTAAAAATAAAATTGAAAAGCTCAGCTTTTAGTTTTAAATGGCAGCCGCCAACGAGGATTGTTACTTTAAGTGAGTAAAACGAATAAAAACTGGACCGTTTGTCAATTTTTGTAACGCGAATTTTAGATCTCTGTTCATCTCATTCTAATGACACAACAACTCCGTTAATTGTAGCGAGCAAAAATCGCCTATTATAGCCTATGTGCTCATCAACAGCTTCGGCGCTTGTTCGATTCTGTTTATGCCAGATTGGAGTGCCTTTTATCCGATTATAGCATTTTGTTTAATACTAAATATTGATAATTTACAAACTCGAAGAGTAAAATATCAATTTTAAGATCACAAAAAATTTTAAAATTTTAAAAATTTAGTACAGTAAGTAATAGATAGACAGCGATCATTTCCTACAAACAAATATATATAATTGAACATTACAACGCTTCAGCCAGGATTACGTTCTAGCTTATAATGTGGCTGCTAAAACTCTGAATGACAGATTTTTGAAAAACTTTATCACGACAATTTTATTTACTCTCAGACTTTTGAGAAAAATCTGCTCAGAGCCAGTTATTTCGTTTTGTTGGAGATATCTGACCTGGAGTTTGAATAGTAGCCTCGCGTCTAATAGCACAACACACTACCAACATGCCTACAGTATTGCTTTTTAAATAATGAGTAATACTTATCCAATGAGATAAACGAAAAGTCAGACATATAATAGTTCAGCAACAATGCCTTCCATTGACTAGAATGTGCAAGGGCCATGTCAAAATTTTCCAAATTTGTCAGTTAAATATACGTGAGACAGGAGACTGAACTAGATTGTGAAAGAGATATGCAACCTAGTGAAAAAGCCTAAGCTTTGTAGAAGAAGGCTGCTACAAAAAAAGAGTATATTTCTACTGTTTCCGTACCGATTTTGCGTTTTGCCTATGCTGATAGCAATAACAGTGGTAATGTTAGTTAGCCTGAGTTCCATCTACCTCTTTGCATATTTCTGTAACAAATTCCACAACGGGAAGAGGTTCCCGGCATCAAGTGTCATCCCGGCATCAAGTGTCATCCCTTGAATCACACACGCCACCGCACACAAACGGTCAACGGTGTCCTGCGTCTATAAATCGCTACAGTTATCTGGTAATTTGATAGACACATAAAGGACAAGGTCATAGGAGTAAGTAAACAATCCTATATCTGCTTCTGCAGTCCAGTCGTATTTAATAGGTCCATCCCAAGTTCAGAGTAGATATCACATGAGTCGATGTATTGTTCGATGCCGTGACCTTGCGAAAGTACCTTAGTCCATCTGATGATCTAAGTTCCAGCGATTATAGAGTATTCCCTGCCGTCAAGTACGTTTGCAATGGCACCAACAGTATTTGCAGTGCTTCAACGAAACTTAAATAATTTTTTATTTTTATTTTAATGAACAGATCAGTATCAATGGCTGCCTTCCTGAAGAAGAAGCCTTCAATTACGTGGAACTAGACGTTATGTTCTACGAACTTACAGCATTTCGAGTACAGGACACTATTTTGAACTGAATGTCAAAGCTACCTTGTGGAAGAACAATCTGGCCGATTCTAAGTGTTCACACATCACCAGAGGGATAAAAAGCAGAAGTTTACAGGGTAGGGTACTTTCCTCTCTCTTTCGGAGTCTTTTTATGAGCGAGCTGCTAATGATATTACAATATGGATATGTGGCTATTGCCTATACTGACGACGTGATTTTTCAATTCAAGGCAGATTTGCAGCCCCTATTAGAAATAGGATTAGGGAGTGGGTATCTGCTCGCGAGTTGAGTGTTAATGCTGAAAATTTCGTCCAATATGTAAATAATGTGTGAATAATAGTATGTAAATTTATACATACGGTTAGCAAAAATGCCACTTGTATACACGTCCAAATCAAATGCTCTTTCTTTTAATTGTACATAATTTTAATGCTTTCTCGGATACCGTAATTTTTACAGATGAGTTGCAATTTAGAATATTCTTTAGTGATGGTTAAAATACGGTTTAATCGTATAAAGGAATACTTAAAATCACACAACACGAACGAATTAGGCAATGCCATCTTTTTTGGAGAAATTATGATCCAAACAGATTATTTATGAATGGCTTAGTGGTCGACAATCCATAAGACTCGCTGTATTTTGAGAATGGCTTGTTCGTTCATTTACATTTGGTACACTTAAATTTATAGAAGATTTGTGGATCCACAAGAAAGCGAAATTATTTACATAACAAGTTACCAACAACCGGAAATAGCCTAAACATAAGTATAACAAGAAGCAATACTTCCGTGCAAAAAACAAGCACTTGCGCAAAAAAGAAATTTTATTTATGCTATAGCGTTGTATTGTTTTGATGTCAATTTTATGTACATATACAGTCATCACTCTTACAACGCGGTAACCTCAGAACGCTGTTTCAACGTAACGTGGAGCTGAAATGGCGACAGTGCTCAATATATTTATATAAATATGCCGACATACCTCATAGCCGTCCACGACATCGATTTCAGTCATCTCAGAGCTTGTTCACTGTACATACGTTTTGTTGGTGACCAAGTCTTTCTAAAAATTTTTCCCTAATATTCATATCTGACAGTAAGGATGAATGTTCAAAAGTATTTTTTAGTTTTGTTTGAAAACAGTTTATAATTTATTTTGTCTTGATCTCCATATAACGCGTTTTGTACTAATTCCGAGTTTCCTGTTGCGCGGTTTCTATACATAGCAGTAAAAGGATTCCATAGAACGCACTACGCATTTCAATCCGAGCTTCCATACAAAGCAGTACGCACTCACTGCGTTATAGGAGGGTTGACAGTACATACATTATTTTTTATATTATAATATAGTTTAGTAGGTGGCGTTTCCTTACTGGATGTAAAAATAAAACTAAAAGTTTTTAAAACATCCAATAAGTAAAATTTGGTTGAAATAATATTTTAAAATCAGTTTCTTCAGAATAAAACTTTTATTTACGTAGGGGTTATTGGCTGTTTAGAAAAAGAAAAAAATAACGTTAAATATGAATTCTATTATAATTATTACTGTCTTGGAAACTTTAACAGCCAATATACAACAGAAGCATTTCTCTTTTGCACTATTTCATTTCCCTTTTCTTTTAAATTCGCAGAACGTGGCCTAAATACAATACAAATTTGATCATCTCAACGGTATGAGAAATTAAAAAAAAAAAATTCTAATTAGATGAAAATTAATTTTAGAAATTTTTTCATCCAAATTATTTAGTCTTTAAACTAAAATATTACAATCTTTAATTTATTGTTTAATTCGATTTATAATACGTTTATTTTTATTTATTTATATTTTTTGTTTTTTTTTTTTTTTTTTTTCAATATGAAATTTTGTAATTTATTTTCAATCCTTTGGAATTTCAAGCGATATAAATTCGGTAGATTTTAAAACATTTTAGGCAATCTGATGATTCTGTGCGTTTTTTATTTTTATAGATATTCACTTTATACTTATTGTTGTTGTTGTTGCTTATTTTCTACTTAAAATAAACCGCCATCATGAAATTGATTTCATTTGAAATTCTTTTGATTTTATTTCTCGTAATAATGGGTTCGCCATTCTTTCTTACCCAACTAGAGTGCATATTATACTCGTATTTCTTTAGACAACATTTGATATTTGCTGAATGTAATAACACGGTTTGGTAATTTTTATGGTCGTAACCGCCTTTTAAAACGCCTTCTAAACCTAAATTGCCTTCTGTTAGGAAACTTTACTCCCGTTCGCCGTTTTAAAAAGGCAAAGAAAGTAAAAATAGCCACGTGATAACAAAACAAAACAAAAAAACACAAGCAAACTTTTAAGTTCTTTTCTTTTGATCATTTTCCATTGCATAGTGTTTTAAATTCAAGTCAGTCGGTAACAAAGAGCAGAGTTTATAAGACAGCAAGTGAATGAATGAATCCCCAACTAGTTCTTTTGTGTTTTTCTTTAACATTCATATTTATTCTTAGCCTTTAGTTCTACGGTAATTTCCATTCATTCATTTCCTTTGCTTAATGGAGATGAAAATTAAACATATTCTCTGGTTTTACCCCTTTCCTACCTGAATTAAAGCTCTCTTGCTCCGTATAAAATAATAATACGCATGCATTATAAGTTCCAAAGGATAGAGGATAGACCATATTGTGCTGGCTTTTCTTTCGCAGTTTAGCCCGTTCTTTTATATTTTCTTTTACCTTCACAGGAATTGAGAAAAAAAATCTCCAATTTATATATTTTTCCTCGTTGTATTATTCAGAATTCCTTACCGGCGTTATTTATTTTTATTAGAATGAAAACAAGTTTTCTTTTTCTTTCGGCTTTTTTATTAATTTTTGTATTTTTTTTTTGTATATATTTTTAGAGTTTTCCATAACACCGTAAAAGTTTTTCATGAAAACTTAAGAGGGATATGGAAATTCTTATTTTCGTGTTTTTCCAACGATGTTGCTCTTGTTGTTTTTGTTGTTGTTGTTGTATTAGTTAAATTTAGTTGTTCCACATAAAATTTATGGTTCTTCGTTTAAATCATTTTATGACGGGTTGAAGAAAAAATTCCCCATAGCATTTGGGGAATACACAGTCACTAATCAATTTGATAGGAAGTCTTCATTCATCTCAAGGGATTTTAACGAAAACCGATTTAATGTGAAAAGTATTTATCGGAATAAATTCCTAAACTTTAAATAAATTATTTATGAGATGCAATACTCATTTAATAAAATTTATTAACACAACAGTCGATATGTTACTTTACTGAGGGCCATTAATACAACTTGCCGTTAAATTTGGATTCAGTTAAAGGTACCTTTAGCTAAAGGAAGCTGTAAACTCGCCTTAGTCTACTAGGTAATGTGTTGGCTTATTAGACGTAAAGCCAGGGTTCGAACCCCAGGCCAACCATCAAAACAAAATACAAAAAGTATTTTTTCGGCGATTTCCTCTCAGCAGAGTTCTAGAAAAAACTCTGAGTGTAAATAAAATTGCCATGAAAAGTTTCTCATGAAATCTGTCGTTCGGAGTTGACTTTAAACTGTAGATCCCACCACTTATGTATAAAATTAACACACACAACATAAGTGGTGTGAGAAACTAGGTCAATAATCCTGACTGAAGGGTTGTAATGCCCAATTATGTATGTATGTATGTAAACTGTAAAGTTACCTCCATTTGCAATTATGTATGCAGAGGAATTCGAAATTATATGAGACTTATGGCAAGAAGCACACAACTTTTATACTACTGCATAACGACTTGTCGATATACTTTCGATGTCAGTTAATACAAGTTATTTGGGTTCGGTTTTGTTTACAAAATGAATTTGTGACAAAAGAACTCTAAAAATTAACTTCTTGTACAGTGAAAGCAAATAACACCTACAAATAGTACGTATTTATTGTGTAAGAAAGACAAATTAATTAGACATGGAAACAACATTTTAGCAACTAGTTAATTAATTATACATCACCAAAACTGTATTATTCTCTGACTGCAATTTTCTTATATTCAACAAGAAAAATAAATCAATGAGTAAGAGTTCTATCGCTAATGATTACTAACATCTGTAAATAGTTCGACAAATTTGGAAGGAATTAAATTGAACTCTACAATTATTCTGAATTTAAGACTATTTTAAATTAAGGGTTTAGAATGCAACGTTTGTTAAAAAGTTATTGTATCATGACAGCCGCGATACATTTGGACCTACGATTGTTTTTTAATGTCCCAAACCGTCAGATCATTAAAGAGTACGATGTTTATATACAGATACGTTGGAAATATTTGTCGCCTCATAGAGGATTAGAAAATACGATTGGCATGAATGTGGTCGTGTTTAGGTGCTTGAAAGATCCGTATATATTCCATATTGGCCTTAAGGCAAAGGATTTTAGTGTCATTTGTGTAGTTAGTGTATATGAACTAATTAAAACAAAACCTGTTCATATTTTCGAAATTGTTCATATTTACAAATGATTTAAATTGTTGAAAACAAATATTGTTTCCTAGCAAGGTAAACACTTTTCCTGCTGAAATAAAAGTATTTTTTTGGTTTATTTTAAAAACGGAACTTCCTATACTAAATTTGAAAATGTGTTTAACCATAGACGATTATTCTTCTATTTTGTACATTAAGATTACTCTTCGTTGAATCGATGGACAGTTTCACCCTAATTGATTACTGTTCGTCGAATCGTTTATCCTGGATGACATACGCACATTTTTTAGGCATAAGGGATATTAAATTATAAATTATTTCAGGAGATATTGCTTCCCAGACTATTTTTGCGGTTTCAAATAAGTCTTCTTTGGTTTTGCAATTTTGTGGGTTGATTTTTAAGTTAATGATTGGAGAGCTGGCTCAATTGAGTGCAAAGTATTCGATCAACAGATCAATTATATCTAGGCTAACTTAAAAATTTTTACATACTTGTCGCACATATCCTACTCATTCTGAAGGATGGCCACGTGAAACTTCGCGAGATGAAGACATGAATTAAAAGGACAATCCAAAATGATCCTACAGTCACATACGAACGATTCCCAGAAGGGCAGTAAAGACCGGATTATTCAGTTGACGATTTCAATCGTTGTCCGTTTCGCCTGCGTCTGAGTGCCTTATGCCATCTGAATCCTTTAAATTAAACTTAGATTCGTCAGAAAACAACACATTCATTTATTTTGTATTTAAAAAAAAAAATTATCATTTAAAAAAAAATGTACTCAGGGGGTGCTTTAGTTTTGGCCAATACAGTATGTACAAAACAAAGCTTAAACTAATATTTAGAAAAGTCGCCTATTTTATTGCTATTTTTTTCCTTTTTTTTGACCGAGAACTTTTAAAACTGTCTCAGTACATTTAAGTCTCGTTGGTCAACTACATCACTTTCTGTCCACTTCAATGGATTATTAAAAATTTGGAAGCTGTTGAAATTTTTAATCATTCGCTTTGGCTTCTTCAAACAATAAACTTCGTCGGTACTTTTTCTATTTCATTATTGTCACATTCAATAGCATCCTCAGTTCATGCTTTAACATTCAATGCTGTAAATTTAATCTATAGAAAAATATTGAAACGTCGGGTCTCAGGTTACATAAAATAAATTCACTATAACCTTCACTTTCGATCGGAATTGCGTTCGGTGACATGATTGTATATTCATCATCTAACTTCTCACACTACATTTTTATTAACAATTGAAACAAATTCCGATACGATCTAATATACTCGTACAAATATTGATAAAATTAAGTGAGAAATAACAATTGAGTACAAAACGATTTCAAAATGGAATTTATAAAGTTATTGTTTATAATCTTTGGTAGAAGTAGCGATGAGTCTGAATTTTTCGTTCACATTACTTAAAGAACAACAAGTTTAGAGAAACATGAACTCAATAACGACAATAACACTGTAAAATAATATTTGGATTACAAATTTTGATTTCTTTGATGTAAAACGAGCATAATTTACGAATTAAAAAAAAAAATCAAAGGAATACACATTTAAGTTTATTTAAATGTTCAAGAATTTATTATAAACATTTTATGTATCACCTACATTCATAAACGTATTAAATTTCATTTCATTTGATATATTGATTTACACTAGAGCCCCGACTTGCGTCGTTAATCGAAACGATGCAAATCGAATCACTTTTTTCTATATAAATGCACTAAAATTTAATCTATTGGGGAAAATAGTCAAAACAAAGCAAAAAATTGTGTATTTTTGATAAAAACAAGTATGAATACATTTTTATTCATTTCATTTACTTCAATAAATGTTTACATTTAATTATAATAAAGAGATAACAAAACAATAAACTAAGAGAAAACATAAAAATTTTATTCGTTTGCATGTGTATGTATGTATATTCAAAGAGTAGGTGCATTAAAACTTCTAATTTATTTTTTAGCTTACATTGAACTCTCTTCAGATGATAAATTTAAATCAGAAATACTTGTACACTTATATCCATTTGATTGAATGGTTTTACTGTTTTCTTTAACAAAACTGTCCAAAGTTTGTTGAATTTTTTAAGATTTTTTTGCTACGCCCGTGCTACGATTTTCGTCATGATCGTTTTCAAAAAATATATCCATTGCATGGGAAATTAATTGCAAAGATTTGGAAATATTGGCGACTGTTAATTTTGATTCTTCTAATGTATCATCTCCTGTTATGACAGGAAACAAGCTCCGCATCGTGAGACAGCAGAAATTCATTAATATCATCACTACACACTACAAATGCCTAAAATACAAATGCTGCTGTAAAAATTTAACCGTTTTTAGAGACGCAAAATGAAATCACAAGGATGCAGATAGAATCGACGCAAATCCGGGTCAAAACGGCTCAATTCGAACTGACGCAACTTGAAATTGCAACGACGCAAATCGAATTTTTCCAGTTTTAAAAAGGCGACGCAAATCGAAACGACACAAATCGGGACGACGCAAGTCGTGGCTCGAGTGTATTTTTTGTAAATATTATTTTATGACATGTAATAAATTCATATGATATGATTTTATAATCATATCTTTTAGCTGAATGTTTCTGATTTAAGGATAAACGAGAAGAGGAAATACATAATTGGTCGAAGGAAATGGTGGCTATTTGAAAAATCTTTACGAAGCATCATTGTCATTAGGAATTCGATTTTTTAATATGAATACGTTGAGATTATTAAAGGAATTGCAAAAGCGTAATCCCGTCTTTATTGCGAATTTATTGCATTTCTTTTGATGATTTCAAATTCATATTTGCATATTGTATACATATGTATAGGTACATGTACTTGTGGATGTGACTATGTGCATGTATTTATGAATTACAACAAACAATTGGATATTTTATATTTCAATGGGCATGTAAATTTTTTCCATTTTTTTTTTGTTTCTTTGAATTCCAACAACATACAAGTGGATGTGATTGCGAAATTAATTTTTTTTTTTGCATCCAGCAACGCACATTAAATACGTTGATTATAATTGAACGTTGTACGTTGCGTATGATTTTACGATTTTATAATGGCGGGGCATTGATTACGAAATGGTATTTTTTTTTTATTTTCTTTTGTAAAATTAAAAATCCAGAGTTTGAAAGGTATGAAATATTTTGTGTCTCAAATGGATCAATACTTCTATTTGATACAGTGAATTTGAGCATCAACAATGCATTCATTATAGTTACCATATAATGGAAACAAACGACTTGGAATTATTTTCTGACGAATCCCAGACACTATTTCGTTCCTCATAAGCATTGGCTTCAGAAATGTTTATAAGGCAATAGCCGTTCTTTAGCTGACAATTCAATTGGTTGAATGTAAAAAATTTGCAAATAAAATTCATTTTATAAAAAAAAAACTCGTATTAATGCTGCATCCCTTAATGGACTAGCGTCGCGAATTTTAACGCGGGAATATGGCATGGAGTATGTATATGTACGTATTTAATCGGAATACGAAGTAATTGCGGTGTAATGGACTCCCTGTTGAAATTGTAATGTATTCAAAAACATTTAAATTTTTCATTTTATTGACATACTACAGTGTAGAATGTAGTTTTCTTTACTTATTTTTATTTTAATCCTAATGAAGTTATCATTCTTTGAATTTAGTTTTATTACTTCAACATGTAATATGCGCCGCTTTTATTTTCTTTTTTTTTTAGCATATTTTCTTTAAAATTTTTTTACAATTAAATATTTTTAATTAAAAAAATAATAGAGACAACGATATGACATTCAGAGATTTGCTGAATGTAAAATTTGAAGAATTATTGATAAGTACTAAGATAAGAAATTCATTTTGTTACTTTAAATTTTTGTTATTAAATTATGTTTATGGACGTCTATTTTTCTTTTCCAAGTAGTTATACAAAAATAAGGATGTAATACATTCATACGCCGTAATTAGACATTTATTATTGTGTAAGGAATCCTGATGTTTTGTAAAATTGATAGAAAACATCACCTACGTGTATATTTCACAAGAATTTGGTATATCAAATGTGGTTTGTGGACAATTGTTAGTGGCTATGTTGATATATCCCAATATCGTGTATGAAAAATTATAAAAGTAAAGCGTTATATTGTAATTCATGAAAATTCATTTTACGATAGGTGTTCCAGTAGGATAATAATTCTTAATATACATATATATAAAGTGCATCAAGAAATGGTTCAAAGATAATAATATCAATGTATTCTACCTACTGGCCCACATATTCTTCAAATCCAAATTCGATCGAGATTTTTTATTAAAAATAAAATCAGTGTAAAGTATACCACAAATTGTATTACGCTTTGGGCTTTAATATAAGCTGTATAGTTACGTTGACATTTATTTTCATGTGAAAAAAGCGAACAAAAAATATTCATTTACATATTAAATTGACATTTTATATAAAGATCTTTAAAATAATATACACAAACTTGGATTTACACGTATTCATATACTTCTGATATTTTTCTACAAGTTTTGGGCCTCTTAGATAAATATGTTTTAAATTCCGAACAGACCATTTCAAAATTGCATATTATGACCGATAGAGATTCTAAAGTTTCTAGTCCCATTTGGGAATTTTTGGAAGACCAAATATTGTTAGATATTGAAAGATGTTTTCATAAATAATTAAGAATATTTTTCGTTTCGAAAAATTTCAAAATTTCAAAACATTTTTTATCGGGATTTAATGCTGATTGTTTCCATATTTCTACAATTTTTTACAGAAGTGAGTTCATAAAAAATTTCGTTATAATTTATATTTAAATCATTTCTGATTTCTATAACGACTTTTTGACTACAGATCCAGATGGGATTTCATCTAACAATATCGAATTTCTTTAAATTTAAATTTAAATTTCTTTAAATTTAAATTTCTTTAAATGTTTCACCCCATTGGTACAGGTAATTAATACAGGTTCTCTAAAAGTTTTAAAAATTTTCCTTAAACAATTTTGTATGTTAAGCGGTAAAAATACTTCAGGGTGACGTTCGATTAACTTTGATTTAAATTCCTTTAATATTACAACCGTTTCAAGCATTGAAATATTTTGACTTTCTAAACGCAGTATGTTGACGCCTCCGTTCCATAACATTCTAAGTTGAAAAAGTGTTTATTGAGTTACGAGCTCTCAAGGTTTTCACACGCCAGACAATTATATGTATATTCTAAGTAGATTTTTCTCTTTAACTTCGGTACGGATACGCGCATCTTAACCAAATTTTGACCTTATTTAAGTTAGAGAACGTAGAAATTAAAAATTAAAAAACATAAAAACGTCTAAGTACACTTAGAACTAGGAATGTCAATCGGGAAATCCCGAAACCAGAAATCACGGGATTTTCGAGATTCACAAATCCCAAATCCCAAATCCCGTGATTATTAAAAACTTGTCCCGGGATTTTCGCGATTGTGAATTCATATGTATTTTGACTCTACGAAAAGTCTTAAAAAAAATTCTATATCACTCGACTTCGATAATAGCATCTAAGATGAAGAAAACCCTACTTCTACTGATAAAAAGTTATTTGATGCCATCGAAAAATGCAAAAGCCCTATAAACTCTATAAAACGAATTAATAGGGTAACTGATTAAGATATTCAACTGTCCATGGAAATAGATTTATTTACATCAGGAGAAGGTAGAGGAGAATATTTATATGCTGCATATATGATATATATGATTGTGAGAAGTGTGTTTCAACTACAGCTTATGTTCACAACAAAATTCCTTCAAGCCAGATCATTCATAACAGACCAAATGCTAGATGCTTTAATCTTTTTATTGGAATCCAAATAATTTTCTTAAAACTTATGCATTTGCATATGCATGAATAATTTTTATTTTTGTTAATTTACGTTTTTTGTTACTTTTTGTCTTGGAATAATAATTCGGACATAATTGGAAAATAAATGATTTTGTTAACAAAAAACATTTTTTTTATTATTAAGAGAAAATCGCGATTTTTCCTGTGATTTTTCGGGATTTTTGGATCTCGAACCCCGGGATTTTGAAAATCAATCTCGTTTGGCATCCCTACTTAGAACGTTATTATTGTGTAGCTTCACTGTGTATAAGTAATAACCAAGACATAGCAAAATTATCATTAAAAGGATTAAACAATATTTTACCGAATTAGTGAAAAAACTGGACAATAAATAAACTTTTTACAAGTTACGCAGACACAAAAAAAAAAAAAAAACAAAAAAATAGCGAACAGGAGGTTAAAATATCGGACTATTTGCTATAATAGTGGACGGATGGTCACCGTATGTGTACTATAATAAACCGAAATTGTTTTGACCATGCATCTGTCAGTTTTAAATAAAACCAGAGTTTCTAAAATATATTTTTCAGTGCAATGAAATATTCTTTATTTTATATATAAGAGAAAATGAGATGTCCTTATATTTTTTCAAAGGATTAATTAAATTTTTAATTTTTATTTAATTAAAACCGAAGTTTCTATGATAGATAAGCTTGAATAAGTGTAGTGTACTTATTAAAAATTTTTCTTGTTTTACTTAATTTTTTAATCAAAACTCTGAGAGTCATTGGAGTTAATTGGTGTCCGTATTATTATTTATATCACTGCATATTTATACTTACATATGTATACATTTTATTTTTTTTTTTTTAATTACGATTGACTGATGAATTGCAAGACATTGACTCTGACATCTATTCTTAATTAAGTTTTCTTCTATTATTCTAAATTTAATACAATATTTGATACAAAAACAAGCGTTTAAAACAATCGAGTAAGGAAAACATAAAAAAAGCAAATACATATATCTATGGGATCTCAAATATATGACGATATTACGTTTGTCTAACGAAAAAGTGCAAACTCCGAAGAACGACACTAAAACTCAGCGGCAATAATAAGAAAGAAAAACAACTTTCTGAAATCAACGAAAACAAAGCAAAAGAAGAACAAAAACAACAAAAACAAAAAGAAAAAATTGAAACACCATATACAAGTACAACTTGATGTGCAGAAATAAAATGCTGCATGCAATATTAATAAAGTTGCAACTTGTGCGGATGACATTAAATGTGACAGTGACAGCATGACAGCGGCAATATAAATTTTATTATTTGGGGAAGAGAACAGAATGTGAACAAATCGTATAATTTTTTTTTTATTCTTGTTTTGACAATAGCTGAAAAACTGGCATTTATTGTCGCCAGGAGCTTGAAATAGCAGAACAGCGATTAAACTATCCCATACAGTGTGGTGTTTGAAAAATAGATCGATCATAAGGAAGTCTTCTATTGGAAGAATTATCTTTTTTGTTTTAATTAAAGTCAAACTCCTTCAGCTAACCCAGAATTTACCCAAGTTGACTAAAAGGAAAAAAAAAAAATATATCGATTGTGGCTTATTTTCAGTCTTGTTCAGATGTCTGACACTGTCTATGGAACGGTAGAAGTCGTAAAATATTCGAATTTTGTATATATGACAACAGAACTTTTTATAGTCTTAATAAATGGTGGAAAACAAATTTTATGCGCTTTAGGAATTACATGAAAAAATATTTTTCTTGCATTCGTAAAATATAGAAAGAAGAGATAAAAATAATATTTGCTCTAACAGAGAACCATTTGAGAGAAAATTGATAAATAAATTAAAAAAAATAAATAATGTCCATACATACATATGTACATACATATATAAACATACGTACATATGTAAAATTAAATTAAAATCAATTCAATACATATGTAAAGTAAAAGGAAAGTCATTGTTATTGTCACTTTAGTACGTTTCATGCACACTAAACGGATTTTAGCTGACCTCGTATTGAACATTCGCAATTATATTCTCAAACTGTTCACCTCATACTACAAGTCAGGGATGGGAAATTGGTCTTAAGAAATTGTACTAACGTTCATAAAAAATTGTACTTTTTTCAGATCGATTGTACTAAATTCACTTTTTTTCTTTTTTAAACTTTTTTTTATTATAAATTAATAAAAATATAAATGACAATTCATTTTATTGTGTCTAGTATTAATGTAAAAGAACAAAAATAATAGGAAATTTTTCAAATTGTTAGCGCAGTTTTGACTTCAGTATAAAAATTAAGGTTTTTAGTCTTTGTAAAATTATAGCACCAGTCTCATTTCTGTTCAATAAGAAACTTTATTTACCAAAAATATTTATACTTAAAACTTAGTAAACCTGCCCTTATTAAAGTAAATATTCGGTCTTTGATATTCTTATAAAGATTATTTAATATTTCTCCGTCTATTTTCACCGACTCTTCGATCATTTTTAATTTAAAATTTTCAGCACTAGTAAATTGCCTGATATTTTGAATATAATCTTCGGGCAAGAATGGGCAATTAGTTTGGGAAAACGTTTTCAATAATATTCATATCAAGAGAGCAAGCTGGCCACGATAAAACCTCAATAGATTGTTTACAGAACCATTCCACCCTCTGTTCGCTGACATGAATTCTGGCATTATCTTGTTGTAAACTACATTTTTTCATTATTTTCTCTCAAGAAGGGCAGCAAACTACAGCTAAGAACAGTAATGTACTCTGTACTATACATTCGCGTAAATGGAAACTGAAATTCGAGGCAATCACTTAAAGAAATAACCTCCCAGCAATAGACTATCTCCCCAAAATTTGAATTTCTAAGGTCGCGACAGTAGTATCGATTGTCATCTGGTCTATCTAAGTTCCACTTTTTTTCATCAGAGAATATGACCTGAAGACAATTCATTGTTTGTTATTATTGAAATGCTCTGGTGGTGCTATAATTATGAAAAGCACTTTATAATAGATAAACTTAACAACTTACTTTAATGCTTAACTATAAAGGAATAAAAAAGTTTATGAGATCTAAATTTTAAATCATTATTTATGATCAATTTTGTACCAGCAAACTATTTGTTATTTTAAAATTGTAGCAACACTAATTAAATGACTTCAATAAATCCCTTGTTTGGATTAAATTAGAGACAATTAAAGGAAACAGTCCATTTGTCCCTTTGATTTTTATTAAATTTTGGTATGACAATATCCTTTCTACATTTGCAGAACGGATAATATTTCTTCCTAACCTAACCTAATAAAGTAAAAAACATTTTTCAATAGTGCTAAATAAGTCATGGAGGTGCTAAGGTGTTTTTGACTTCCAAATAATGCTAAAAAAAGTACAATTGTACCAACTTTTCCATCCCTGCTACAAGTTTATTAATAAGAGCAAAGAGAGAGCGAAGAGCGTTTAGAAGATCTTCTGTATCACTCTGTACTCTCTGCAACTTGGATGTTTCTGAAACTAATTTTTTACTTTGTTGGATTTCGGAGTTTGATGTGTGGATGCTGAATTTGTTAAAACTAATAAATAAAATAATAATTTATTTTTCCACCATTTACTGAATTGATATGTTTGTTTAAAATAAAGAAAATTAATTCCTATTCAGTTCGATTGATTAATGCGATGGCTTACGCTATACCTCCTTATCACATTAATTTGTTTGATTGCTGTGCTTTACAATTTACTGATCTGGGCTAGTAACAAGAAATTAAGCCGATTTTTGATCATTTTAACAATTGCTAAATGAAGGTTGTAAACGTATTAATCTTTTAAATAATTTTAAGGTAATTTTCTTTTATAATTCCTCTGAATATAATAATCAAAAATTCATGTGCTCATGTTACCTTGTTTAACATCTTGAAAGAGTTTAGAATCCCTAACAAGATAAAACCTGATTGTTATAGGCTTGAAATTTGAAGAATAAAATATTTTTTCCAAATTTTCTTTTTATTCGGATTTTGTTTCAGACTGCTACTCACAGCGTAATTAAGAAGACAACATCAGTAACTAAAATATTTTTAAATCATTGTTACAAAATTAAACAAATTCCTTTTTCCTTTGATGTCAAAGCAAGTTTTACTTTTATTTATATTTAGAAAATTGAAATTTAAAACTTCCTGTAGCATTTGAGAACTTTGACAGGATTCTTTAATATGAGTTTGTGAACGTATTTTATTTGTAGCCACTAAAAAGTTTTTATCTCTCGCTCTATTTCCCTTTTTTTGTATTGTGCTTGTTCCTTTGCACTTTGAATTGCTGTTTAAGATTGCTTTTATTTTTGTTTTTTTTCTTTTACTTTTTACGGTCACATTTCATTTGCAGACTTCGTGTCCTCATTGTGCATTATCCCATTGCAGTCCTTAACTAATCCGACAGTATGCATCCTCCAATCCGCACACGAATGCAATAAATGTAAATAAGTGTGTATGTATGCAGTATGGTCGTATTCTATTATCGAAAACTTTTTACAACCCCTTACTGGTTGGAGCAATATAAGCAATATTGATGCAGTAGCTGATAACTGTATGTATGAATTAATATAAATGTCAAAAGTAATACGTCAAACTATACACAAATACATACGAATAGTTATTTTAGTGTTATTCTGATATTTTCTCATAAAATGTATTCTGAAACTTCAACACGTAGGTACATAGGTATGTGAACTTTTCAGTATTTCTGGTCGGGCCAAAAGATACTAACCCCAATTAACAGTAGAGTTGCCAATGATTTGTGTACGCATACATGCATGCGTAGTTAAAAATTTCCTTTAAAACACAATTGAGGGTTTAAAATCTAATATCAATTACTTTTGTTAATATTTGTAAAAATATTTAAGATAAAAAGAGGATTTTTCTTTCCATAAAATAACAACAGCATCATTCGATTAAGGCATAACAGTTTAAGAAATATTCTTAAAAGTATTCTGTTCGGCCAAGCATCATAGTGCCGAGTTAAAATGTATAGAAACTGAATTTTCAAAATCCAAAGTACTCCAAATATAATACGTAAATATGGAAGCTACTGGACTTTCCTTTAATCAAATGTAACGAGCCAGATTTTGGGGCAGAATGTGAACTCCTTTAAGAAATCCCTTCAATATCCTATTTTAAATAGATTGTTTCAAGTGCGAGGTTTGAGTGGAATTCGAATTTGTTTTAGTTGCTCTCAATTTTCCAAAACACCAAGTTTATGATCATTGTTCACCCTTGAATCTTCTACAAGTGAAGCTAGAGCAAAATTGAATCCCAATTTTTCAGTATATAAATATTAGGATTTAAGCTGCCGTTTGCTCGAATAGAAATGTATCATCAATCGTAAAATTCTCTGTAAATCAGAAATATCTTTGCTTTATGCGATCGTGCATACTTAAACTATGATATCAAAAGGCTTTATGTAAAGTAATATAATTTGTTGATCTCGCATTGTATATATTTTAAATACGCAGCTGTATTGCCGGGCAAATATCTGAAATTGTTTAAACCGGCAAATTTATGTCAAAGAAAAGTTAGTGTTCATAAATATTTCTTGTCAATTGAATGTAATGTGGTCTAGATAAGTAATAGCAATAACTGCTCAAATTTAAACTCTGAAATATGGGAAAACAATTTTTGAACGTATTTCAGTTTGATCTCATCCATCTCAATATTCAGTTGTAACAAAATAGGCATTTACTATTTAAGACATGTCAAGAATTTAACATATGAGTCTGTTTTGAATTTAACAATACAATACGCCGTTGTCTAGTGGGTAGTGTGTTGGCTTATTAGACGTAAAGCTAGGGTTCGAACCCAAAGCCAGACATCAAAACAAAATACAAAAAGTATTTCTTCAGCGATTTCCTCTCAGCAGATTTCTGGCAAAAACTCTGAGAGTATATAGAGTTGCCATGAGAAGTTTCTTAAAAATCAGTCGTTCGGAGTAGACTTTAAACTGTAGGTCCCGCCACTTATGAATAAAATTAATGCACACAACATAAGCGGTGTGAGAAACTAGGTTTATAATCCCGACTGAAGGGTTGTAATGACTAATTATGTACATTTATGGAGATCGTAACAAATAAGAAAAAGATTTTTAAAATAACTTTGAGTTGAGACTGCTTGAAGGAACATACATATGTACATATATTACTAAAAAAAATGCAATCAATACGAGAGATTGATGGCGGCATACACCCCATAATACTTAATATACATCGCAATACATAAACTTAAGATTTGGAACAGAAAAGATCTTTCATAAATTAATCAATACATTATTATTAGCATTAATTTGATTATTTTTGCTTTTCTACATTCAATTAAATTTTCTATATCCATATATTTTAAATTATTTCCCAAAAATTCATAAATTCCTGTATTTCCTAAAAACTGCATAAAGTTTATAACTGTGTCAACAGCATCGTAAACTAAAATAAAATCATATTATCATAAATGCTGTGGAAAATATTATTAAAACTATTATTATTATAACATCAAAATGAAGAATTCAACAAAAAATAATAATAACACTAAAAAAAACAAAAGAGAGCAACACTGTAAAAAATCACACTAATTTACAGCGAGATTTATTCGATTGAACGATATTTATACGAACAAATTCAAATGAAATTCGAAAGTGTGCTTAATAATTTCTATTCCGTCTGACTGAAACACAATCTGTTTTGCTGAGTGTACTTAGCAGTTTATGATACGGACATTCGGAAACATATAAATTTGAAAGTATACTCTTCTAGAAAAATTGCAATTTAAAATTTACATTAGTTTTAATACGATTAGTAACATCCAACCATCTTCCAGCGCGTTCTGAGAAATTCATAAAAAAATGCAATAAAAAACACTAATACAATAGCAATAGCAATAGCAAGAATAACTATTACGTTAACGTGAATATGTACGGATACGAATATTCCCTTCATTCGAAGCATCCATATCAAGATATCCTGACTAAATCCAATCAAGTTCTGCAAGATAAATTTAATGAAATAAAGAAAAAGTGTTTGTGAAAAAATAAGAAAAAGAAGGCAAAAAAAAATAAGAAAAACAACAGAATGAAATCATCTAAACTCAAAGTCAAATAAGAAAGAAAAAAGAGGAAAATAAACGATAATCATAAAAAGGTAAAATTGACTAGATCCAGGGAATTGTGTCTGTCTGTATGTGTGTGTTTTTGGTATAATTTTCTACATTGTTGAACTAAATGATGAGAATTTATGTTAAATAAATGACAACTAAGCACGAAAGCCAAATGGAATACAAAAACAAAAATGTATAAAACAAATAAGGAGAAAAAACGACCCCATAATTGAGTCTCAGGTAAGAAACGTATCATAAGCAAGACGAAAATACAAATGCCATCTTACCAAGGATGGATAAACAAGGCATGTACGATTTTATTTTCTATCCCTCTTATATCTATCCCATCATACGCTGGAAAGGCCAACCATACTCTTCAAAAACACAACAAAAATAAATAAACGTTCTCATTGGGACTAATTTAATATAAATACGATATTATATAAAGAGGACCGTATAGAAAGCTATCCCTTTCTTCTTTAATCAATCAAATAAATATATGGTAAAAATTAAAATTTTTTATACAAAATTTTGTTAAATTAAATTGTTTATACATCTATCTACATGTATTACTCTAATATTGTACTTACTATTAGGAACAAACATATTTTGAAATTTGTTCATTCAAGTATTTCCGAAAATAATTCAACTTTTGTTAGTGTCGGATGTAAAGGGGATATAGAGCTACTGCAGGTGTAATCGAAAACTAATGCAATTTTTATCAAGTGCCAAAGGTTGTCTATTTTGTTACAAGAGAAATAGACTTCACATGGTTTTACTAGAAGATAGCAAATAACATGCCAGTAACATTGTGAACAGACTGGGTGGCAGAATTCATTTAAGTGCAAAATTAAGAAATTCTATAGTATGATAGAGATAGAGACAAACGAACAAAGTCGCAATAAATTTTTATAAAAATCTCAGTATCTTACTCGACTACCCCTGTCCATTTTATGAAAATTAATTTATTTTTATTTTTTATTTTAATGAAATCTTATATTTTATGTGCAAATAGAATATTTCCCTATTTTGTTCTAAATTCTTAATTCAGTAGGTATGAAGGAGGTTAAAATATGTTTCATTATTCATCACTATTTTTGCTGGGTTTTGCTAGATCAAATTCATCAATAATATCACCAAAGTTGATCATTTCAAAATTTTCTCTTTTTTTACACTTAAAAACGCTAGGTCACTTAGGCTTGTCTTCGCAGGAAGTAATTTATAATTGTCGATATTTTATTATAATTTCATTAAGATTATAGGAATACCTTTTTTCCCTTTTTACTTACACTGGTGCTAGATTTAAATCCATTTTCCGGAAATTTATTATAATGAAAATAAAATTGTTCACCAATTTTTTATTTTACGGACCTCTTTGTGAATAGCTCCCGAGTACCGAATTGATTGGGTATTTATTTGTATTTGATTACAAACTATCGCTGTTGCCTAACAGGCACTAAAGATGTTGGTTTATGCCTTTAAACGTTCTTACATTTACATTCTTTCGCCCTTGATCATGCCTTGGCAGGAGTAAGCCACCATATTATTTTCAAGATCATTATTCAAACTCATTCTCGTTACATAAAAATGATAATACCCAGAATGCGCTTCATTTACTACAGCACTGAATTTGGCTGAGTATTAATATTAAACTACAATATACAGTGGCGAACAGAATTGAGTGGATTTTTACGATACTAAGTTTCATCATCCACAAAAACTGCAAACCCTATTTTCCGAATTTTATGGACAAATGTGCTTATCACGAATTAGAAATTGTTGTCTAACAGGATGGTGCTTCGGGTCACAGCAAACATTTTAAAGATATGGAGTGGGAAACAAAATTTTCTATTGATGGAATGGCCAGCACAAAGTCCTGACCTCGAGCCGATTGAAAATCTTTGGTCATTCGTGAACAGCTGGCTCGGGCAGTACGAAACAGCCTCAACAAACATGGACAAACTTTGAGATCGTATAAATACGGAATGGAATCGATTTCCGAAAGATGATATTGAAAATTTGGTAGAAAGCATGTCAAATCGCGTAAATCAAGCTGTTTCTAATAAGGGTCTATGGAATATTGAAATTGCATTAGTTTCCTAAATTTTCTTGAAACATGCAAAGTTGAGTGTATGTGAGTTATTTTCGTTTTTCATTTAAACTCATTGGCAATAATGTTATTGTATTGGAATGTAAACTTTTATCGTGTAATTCATCACTGAAACCTATTTGGTCTTATACAAAATAAATTCAAATGCGAAAGATCTTACGGATGAAAACTGCAGATCCTTGGTACTTTAAATCCCGAACATGCATGAAGATCTATAGTTGTAAACAATCAAGTCGGAAATTGCAAACTACTTGGAAACCCCTGTAATGTAATCAACACCGAATACTTAACCATTTTCTCGTGTTGACCAGGCATAAATAATTTTTGAAGTCGCCTTGGTCTAGTACATTTCTTTCCTCCTAGCAGATTTCTGTCAAAAACTTTGAGAGTAAATAAACCTGCAATGAAAATGTTTCTCAAAAATCTGTCGTTTGGAATCGACTTTAAACTGTAGGCACCGCGATGTATAAAATGTACAAAATTAAAGTACACAACATGGGTGGCGTGACAAGCTAGACCATAATCTTGACTGAAGGGCTATAATGGCCATTTATGTATGTTCTGTTTATTTTATTTTATTTTATTTTATTTTTATTGTTATTATTATTTGAATTTAAATTTGAAAATGAAAGAAACTTGGTCCTTTTTAAATTATAAAACTGACTCGTATTTGTTTCAAGAGAGATTTAGAAATTGTAATACATGAAGACTTTTTATTTCATTTGACGAATTTGATGTACAAATATAAGGAATTTAATGCATAAGCACGAAATATTCATATATTTAAATACATCCAAAGTGGTACAAATTATTATGGATAAAAAAAGAATTATTTTTCTTAGATAATCAAAAATAAAACCGTCCAAGCTGGTCAAAGCTTCCCAGTAACCTGCTAATCATCAATATAGTTGTACTTTCGTGACAAATTCAAATTAAGTGGTTGCTTTTATAAATCATTACACTTTAAAGTTGTGAAATAGATCCCGATGAATAAGAATAAAAATTTCCATTGTTGAGATATGAGAAATATTTATTTCCATTCATGAAATTTCAATGATTTCATGAAAAGTTAAAGTGTAGAACAATTAACCAAGGTAGCAGTAAGTATGTAAGTAAAGTACTACTGAGAGTCATTACAGCATATCCAAGTATTCCTTTGGCATTTAATACATACCACATGTAATCGCATTTGTGTCTAATATAAAACGAAATTGCCTAATGTTTAACAAATTATTCATATGGATTTCAGTGTTGCCTGTGTACAATTTTATGATTTTGTCTATAATGATTTCACAGATATAAAAAGTCTTAAATTTAAATCATATGGGAAGTACCACGGCCCCTTTTTCCAGTCTGCCCATTTTTGTCTAAAATATTCATATTGATACTAAAGTGGATTCGACAAAATTTTAGGACTCTAACTGTTATATATTTTTAGATATATGTATTAATTTAATATTTTTATAGGAGATGACACGGCCATGATGTCAAAGTTGTCCCTATGCGACATTAAATACTTATTGGGTATGTGGGCGTGGAACCTCGCCTACAGGAAATATTAAAATAAAAAATAGCCTACTGTTAAAATTTCAAAAAAATCGGTCCAGTCGTTTAGCCGTCTATAAACAAACAAACCCATAAACAAACCCACAAACAAATAAACACACATTAATTTTTATATATATAGACATAATTAAATAAATAAAATAAATACGCGGTTAACACTTAAATTTTTTATACAAAAGTTTTCCTAAAATTCCGTAGACTCTAAAAATTGTACGAAGACTGATGCTGTCTACTGTGTATAAAAAGCGAAAGGTTACATTATCATTGAGTTGTAGAAAAAAGCATGACGTATAGATTCTGTTCAATATATTTTGAAAAATTTGGATCTGAAGAGCGAAAAGATCATGTTTTAAACTTTATAGCTTTATCAATCAAAATTTGTTATTAAATTAGAACAAATAAAAAGTTTATTAAAATAAATAAATAATTAAACTATTTATTTTACTTCTAATTTCAATACACGAATCCACAATATATTTAATCTTTTACAACCGCATAGGCCTGCTTAATGAGGGGAGCTGCACGACGAATAGTAAAACATTATTATTGTTATTCTCTTGTGTCTATTTATATTTAAATACTGTATAAAGAAATAGTTTTTGCATTTCATATACAAAATGTATTATATTAAGAAGCAATTGAATAATTAATTGAATATCTTCATACGTATTTATGATATAAATGACTTTGTACAGCTCTTTAAGACAGTGGAATAACTAACATCGCAGTCAAACAGTCAGCTGTTTGCTTTTTGTTTTACAAATCGAATATAAAAAACGATTCAGCAAATAAAGCGAAATACAGATAGACAGAGGCTAACTATGAAATAAAACGTAATACAATTTGTATTGAAATACAGTATCTTAAGAACATTGGCCATTGGCTGTCTACAATGCTAATAGACCAAGTATAAGTACATATGTATGTACATATATAGTATATAAACGAAGGAGTACAAAAAGAAAGTGGGGACATTTCAAGAAAAATAAATAAATCATTAAATGGATATTATTTTACTTTGTCACGTCTGCCTTGCTATTGTAGTTTTCAGAAAGCTACGACCGAATGATTTCATTGTCCACTCAACCATTCAATTATCATTCGCAAATAGTTTAAAAGAATACTTCCTCTGTTTACAAGCACAATATTTACCCAGCAAATTTTGAACACACTCTAAAATATTCTAATAAGAGTTGTTCGAATGAGATTTCATTGATAATAAATTCTATTCTTTTTTCCTTAACCTGCCTATACCCGCGCGTTGGTCTGTGAGACCGATTTTTTTATTATTGCGATTTTATTTTTGTAAAAGAAATATTGCCAGTAAGTTGATATCACTGGTAGCTTCGTTATTCGTAATAATCTTCGTTTTTGTGCAAATACATGAAATCTGTGAAAAGCGCGACTATACACACACAACGGTAATCGGTCTGTGAGACTGAAGCGGATATTGGTGTAACACTTTTGTGTACGTAACTTCTTAAATATTTTTATTTGTTTTGTGTTATTTTTTGTTATTATTTATGTAATGTTATAAAAAACGTATAAAATAAACGAGGAAGATATAGAGGAATTTGATCTCATGAGTACTCACCAGAGGAGACAAATCTCTCTTTACCAAGATTGATAAGATATAGATTTCGGGAATTATGTAAATTAGATGGTCCAGAATCTTCTGCTCTGACTACGTCTGTAATAGGTCTGAAGAGTCTTAATATTGTTTGTTTGTATTTTATTTTAATTATCTGTAAAGCTATACATTTTTTTTTGTTTTGTTAGTATAAGTGTATTTTCCTTCAAGTTTTCGTAGCCCTTACGGAAAGGTAACTTTTTAAAATATCTGAAAATAAATAAACTTTTTTTTTTAACTAAAGAAAGTATTTTTGCGAATTTTCCTTTTCGCATATACTTGATGACATTCAGTTCTAATATTAAACATGATTCAAATTAATTTTTTTGAAATAATACCAAGGATATAAGATATACAATTGTCGGTCTCATAGACCGTGGTGTTTCACTTTTCGGCGCGGGTTAAGCGATCCCAACATACATAACTAACTTCTACTTTTGATATTTTGTCATGTCTTGGGTCGTCAAAAAAAACCCTAAAGTTAAATTCCTGCAACTTGTGCACCAAACTAAAAAATAACATAAAACATGGCCAACGATTTAATTACGAGTCTCCTCTTGTGACAGCGTTTTCTCCAGACGTTATTGTTGCATTGTCGTCCTGGACTAAGACAAAAATATTTATTATTACGTTTCTAAAAGCTACTCAAAACGAGATCTATTTCCGTAAATTTGAATTAACTGAACTTTAAATTGCAAGCATAGCATTTCCTTTACATGTATTTTCAACAATAAAAGGTTCTATGAAAGTGCATTTAATATCGCATTTAATATCATACCGAAAACATTGTGCCAAAGCTTGTCAAACGATATATTTGTAGGTGCATCGAAACGAATTTTATGCAGTGTAATCTGTCATTGACTGAATGCCAACTGAAAGATCTGCACTACAACTGCTATTGGCTTAATAATCCATTTCATTCCTCTTTTAACGACTACATTGCTGACATGTTTTTGTATTTGTCTTGAAATTTGAAATGAAAAATAAGAAAGGAACATAGGAAAAACTTACACTGAGGATGTCTTAAGATCCGCATAAATCCCCTTCAGTGAAATGGAAACAAGACACAAAATAAAAAGAAATTAAGTAGATTCACTTTATAAATGGCAAATATTATATTATGGGTGTGTGCATTGTTCGCTTTTATGGATATTTGAAAGAGGATGCGGGTAGCTTCTACTATATACATATATATGTACGTTCATATGTATGTATGTACATATGTACGTACCAAATATACTACTTGAATATCATTTATACAATTTTTGTGTCTTCTTGTTTTTCATGTTCATGTTTTTTGCTTGTATTACTACTCCTGGTATGTAATAAAAAAAAAAAAATAAAAAAAAATAAAAAGTTCAGAGTTTATATTAATAATTTATTTCAATAACTACAACAATAATAACACTATAACTACAAGCATTTTTCTTTTTTTTTTTGTTTGTTTGTTTGATTTTCGTTTTTATTTCGTTTGTTTTTTTTTATTTTTGTTGTTGTTTGCTTCCCTTGTAGTTTTCTTTAGTACTTTTATTATTTTATTATATTTGTTTTTGTTAGCATTTTCGTCTTAAGACAAATAATTTGATTAAAACATAAAAGATGTCAAATAGCTTTTCTTAGATTAAATTTTACATCAATTTTTTTTTCGTAATTTTTTTTTCTTCAAACGTAATCTTAGACAAAAAAAAAATATTTAATTTTCCTAAAAGCATTTCGTCGTAATAGTTTTACATACAAATAAATTTGCGTTTTTATTCTGTTCTCTTTACATGGCGAATACTACTCTAAATAAATTACAAAAAATTGCAAATGTACTCAAATATTCAGTTATTATTCTAAAATAAACTATAAAAGAAAACAAAAAAAAAAAACACAAAATTAAATTAAATAAAATTTAAGTCATAAGCCCTATTCCCTATTAATATTGAAAATTCAAAATATAAGATCATTTGAAATATTGAATGAATTAATAAATTAAAGTATTTAATTTGAATGTATCACCTGAATAGTGATGAAGTATAAGATTTTACGACAAATTTAAGAGCATTTAATTGTTTTATTGCAAAATTTCTGTTATTCTTGCCCTCTGTATATATGTACATATGTATGTAGTATTCGGAGTTGGAGAAGTTGAGTTTGTCTCTGTTTCATTGTTAATTTGTATGCCGTTTATGTACTAAATTACAATTTATTGATTTGTGATTTATGTACGTGTTGTGTATACCATTATAATAAATGATACAAATATAAAACAAACTACAAAACAGGTTTAACAACAATAAATGTACATAATAAAGTACGAAAAGCATTCAATTAACGTTCGACACTAAAATTTCAACCCATTGTGGAATCATTAAAATGAACCATCTCAAGTAAATACTTATTTCAATAGGGACACAACAATAAATTCCATTCGTTTAATTTAAAATACAAAATCATTATTTTATTGTACACTACAATATAAGAGTAGCTTTCCGTTGGAGGCTTTAACACTAAGGGGGTAATTATTAAGAAAAGGGCTCATGATAAATTGTTTATACAGACAAATATTTGGTAGTAAAATTAAATTCCATTTAATTCAAACAAACCAAAAAATCTTAAATTTATTTTCCTCTTCTGTATAGGCTTAAAAAAATTTTAGTAATTTTAAAATGTTATGTTTATTCATACCAATATATTCTTATCTGGCAATACTTGTAAAAGATTACTTCACATGTCCGTGGCAGCTAGTTCACCGGTATAAGTAGTTTATTTGACATCTACTAAGATCGGAATAAGGGATATAGAGAGTTCCAAGCGAAAGAGACTTATTTTATTAAATTACAATGAGACCATTGTCCTATTGACCATTGTTTTCGTGGGCAAGAACGAGGCAATACAAGAAAATACAGTTTTCTTCTAATTTTAAATCATGTAGTGCCATTAAAGCTGAACAGATGTTCTTTCAATATGAATGAATCGTATTTCTATCAGCTACCTTCTGACTATAGTTTTGACATTCTTCTATATTTGGTATCTAATATCATGAATTTTGTATTGTGTACATAATATGTTTATATACACAATTAATAAAAAAAAAGATAATTAATAAAAAAAGATAATTAATAAAACTAAGTAAAATAAAATACGTAGAATACGTATACACAATACGTTATAACGAATTACACTTTCAGCGAACAGTTTTTAAAAGTACCAAGCACGAACAATGGTTTTTCATACAAATTACTACGGTTATAGTGAACTTTCCTAATAGGGAACAATTTATTCTGTATTCTTTAATGAATTTTCACATAAATGAATGATTTTGACAACGAAATCCAAATAGTTTTTTTGAATATTTAAACTCGAACTTTTATAAGCATTTCTAATTTACTTAATTTATTGGTAAATAAAAACGCTCGAGAGCTATTCAGAAGTTTTCGGGGTATTTCGGGATCATTCGGAAGCGTTCGGTATTGTTCGGAAACAATTAGCGGCCAGCTAGTCTCAGTAGCCACAACAAAAGTACTCGCTACAGTGCTTCAGAAATTATTAATTGTCATATCATTATAAATAAATTTTTAAGTCAAAAGACAAGAAAACAAAAAACTCTCGCGACATTTTTAAATCTAAGTGAAACAGGTTTTACAGTACGTGTACACACTTTGCTGTATATGTTTGTGGTTTAATTATTGACCTAATTATTCTTACAAATTATTCTTATCGAAATTTTCGATAGTCCGATACCCAAACGTACCGGTTTAACGCCGAAATATTTCAACAATAAAAGTCCCCAATAATTCCTTGATTGCTGACATCGGCTAAATCATATCAGCATTGTTATAAACCAATGTCCCTTTATCACACTTTAAAAGCTTCTGAAGTCTTACAATGCAAATCATAGGAGGGCACATCGGAATTAAAGCAACCTCACTGGAAATCCAAAGAAAACTAGTAACAATGTTTAATCACCCGCTGACATCTAAGGATCTTTTTGAAATCGGAAGTGGATACCTCGTTTTCTATAATTCTATCACACCATCAATGGGAATCTCCTTGTTTAGTCAAATATCGTCTTACACAGTTTATCTTTGATGACATTGTTGAAATGATTATTAATTCGGTGTTTCGGCTCAGTTTTTATGTTATTTTTCACATACCTTGCTTAACAACAGTCACTGTTTTATGTTATTTATATAATCTTTTATAAAGCAATATATCTGCGTTGGACAATACAGAAACCTAATGTAAGACGAAATTTTTTGCAATCACTGCATATGAATTTGGAAATGTCATGGACCTGCCCCTTTCATTTAGTTACTGTATTAAGTAGTGTAGTTACTGTATTAGTAACAAAGACAGCGTAGTCTAATAGGTAGTGTGTTGGCTTATTAGACGTAAACTCCGGATTCGTATCCCAGGTCAGACATCAAAACGAAATATGAAAAAAAATATTTCTTCGGTGATTTCCTCTCAGCAGATTTCTGGCAAAAATCTGAGAGTAAATAAACCTCAGAAATAAACGTAAGACTGTAGATCCCGCCACTCACGTATATAATTAACACACACAACATACACCACACATGAAGCTAGGCCCTAATCCTGACTGAAGCGTTGTAATGGTCAATTATGTATATATGTATGTATATATGTATTAATAATGGGTTTAAATACATATGTACATGAAATGTTATCCACTGAATGCTGAATGAAAATTGCTCCTTGGTTCTTTCAACGTTCTTGATTGGTCGGCTTAATAACCCCACAGATGAAACGTCTCTAAAATATTTAATAAAAAAAAGTCGTTAAGAGAATCTTAATTGACAATATGTTTATGGTGTTAGTATTAAATAAATCTTTGATTATAAAGAAAATATTCCTAAAAATAAAAATGTTCAACAATTTTTCCCAAAATTCCAAAATTCAATAAAGTTTTAAACCAGGATTTCATTTAAATTATTTTAAAGATTTTTAAAAAAATTATACATCGTTGGCCTCATGTAGAAAGGCCTTAACTTACACTTTTTTTCGAAATTAATTTTTTTGTGATTGCAATGCATTTAACATAAAAACAAAACGTTTTAACTCATTGTAACATGTTTTTTAGAATAAAAAGATAAGTTCTTTGAAATTGATTTACGAGTATATCACAGAAATTTCAGACAGTATTTAGCAAAATCATCAACATACATTGCATTACAAAACAAAAAAATGTATTTGGACAAAAATATCCTAAATTCACAGAGAGTCGATAATAATTTAATGACCTCGAACCATAGACTGCTGTGGTATATATTTCTGACTGCGTATATGTGTCAGTCTACTTGCCTGTATTACCTTTGCTGCGTTACGCCAACCAAAAAACGTTTGTTATGGTCATTAATATTTTTATTATTTTATGACCCTTTCTACTCTAGTGAAGTTCTTTTTGTTTTAAGACATTTTTGTCCGTCATTGAAGCAAAATCCTTTAACATTGTAAATAAAGAAGAACTGTTGCGCTCCAGTTTTAACACCTTCAGAGCATTTCTAATTGATGCCGTATCCTGGCATATTTGAAAGACTTTAAACACTCGTGGAATATGAATTTTTAATATTTTATTATTTGAAGGCCATTCGAGAATTGTGTAATTATTGTGTGTATTTATAACAATTTTCTTTTTAAAATATTTATATATTATAATTCGAACGGATGACCTCAAACTGAAAAGGATAGTTTGATGATAAAAGAGTTTAATTTGAGCATAAACCCGTTGGCAGTTATGTTAGGTTGCTTCACACTGGGTTGAAATCATTGAAGGTCGCTAAGGATGTAATAAAAACAATAAATTCCAATGAATAAAAAAATGTGATACAGGCTGAAACGCTTTGCACAACGCTTTTAGAAGAAGTGCAGCGACAATTAATGAATTAATATCAGTTCAAATGCATTTTACATCTTTGAACGTTTAGCTTTATTTCGAATTTTAAATGAGAGACTTTTTACAGATTAAATAGTAAGAGTCTAAATTCTGTGTAAATTCTTTATTTATTACAATAAGATCACACTCCAACTGAAGGAATACTACTGAACCCGCTAGACAGCCAGGGCATCAGTTTGCACATAATAATGCAAAGTTCAATGTGCTTAAAAGGCAATAAAATTAAAACCTATTAGTAATAAAAATGTAAAAATTTGAAATAAATCAGTAATGCAAATATTACGCCTAAATTACATGAGATATTAATTTTTCAAATTATTTAAGATCCGGAATAACACCATTTCGATTAGGAACTCTCACCGTTGTGATTTGAAAGTAAATTTTTTTAATTAATCTACAACTTATATTTCATTTCATTTCAATTAAACTAAACAGTCACTCCTTATTCTAAACAAAGATTTCAAACGATATAAAGCAATTGAAAGATTCGATTAATTATATAAATTTAGCTGAATGTGAGGAAAGGGAACAATATTCATAAACTATATTTTGTTATGCAAATAATAAGTATAAGTACAGTTAACCCTCCTATAATGAATGCGGTGCATGCCTACCGAGTTGTATGAAAACCGCGAAACTCTGATTTAACCGTACAAACCAGGCTAATTCTATGTTGGTTGAAATAAGCTGTGAGCCACTGTATGTATTCTGAAAGAGCTCTGAGATGACTGAAACTGATGTTACAGACGTCATGTTGTTTATATATCTCAGCTGTGCTTCTTACCTTTTACAAGAGTCATTCACAGGCTATTTGAAAGGAACTTATGGGATGTTGTTGAACAGAAACCGCGCAGTAAGACAACTGTCGCAATTTCAGCTCCGCGTTATGTGGAAACCGCGTTCTAAGAGTACCACATTATAGGAGGCCTGCCGCAATTTTAGCTCCGCATTATATGGAAACTCCGTTTTGACAGTACAGCGTCATAAGAGGGTTGACTATATATGTATATATGTGTACGTACACCCAATTCTGTTTTTACACGGTTTTGTAATAACACGGTCTGGAAAATAAAATTGATTCTGTTTTTACTCAGAAATATTTTATATAGCACGGCTGAGGAAAGTTTATGAAAATTTAAACGTAATCTGAAATCTTGAATGGCTCGTTGCTAAGGTAATAAACTCGGTTTTAAAACCGGTGGAAATACCGGTTTTTTTGATTTTACAGCTGTCGGGTTTTCCAAATGTTGATTTTTCGAATATAGAAAAGACCGGTTTTTTTGCTTTTAAAAACCGGTTTTTTAAATTTACTATATTTTAACGTTTAATACAAAAATTCTAAACGTTTTTCGTTAATATTATGTTTAAAGTAAGTTTTTCAGTGCATTTTTTATTTGGTTCCATACTTTTCTAATGTGACAACATGTAAATTTTTTAAGAATTGTATTTAGTTATTGATAATTTGTTATTTTTATGAAAGTATTTTATAAAAATATTTCTTATTTTTGTTTTAATAATTGTTAACTTTATTTTATTAAATGAAAAGTAAGAAAAGTAGTATTAATTACACTATTAATTATACAAAATAAAAAAAAAATTAATGCAATCGGCTAATGACATAGCGCAGGTTGTGAGTTTAATAACTACGGTAATTTCTGCCCGATTTGATCAAACAAAGTGTCAATCTCTTCACAAGTTAATGCAGTTTCAGAATGTTACCACTTATTTCATATTTTTTAAGTAAAGTTTGCTACTATGAATGTTCAGACTTGAAAAAATATGAAAAAAATTGGAATTTTCCAAGTTGACCCCATCAAATTTCATTGCATATTAAGTCAAATAATAGACCGTGTATACCGTTTTAAAAGTCCGCTTTTCAACAAAATTTAAATTTTGGAAATCAGGTCATAAATGTTTGAATAATTCAGAAATTTGTGCGTAAAGTAAAAAAAAATAGTTTTTGTCGAATACGACAAGTTTTGAGGGTTCAAGAAATAAAAAAAAGTATTTTTGAGTTCTACTCAACTAACTGAACAACATGTACTATGCAGTTACTCAAGTGTATTTTCACAGTCGCACCGTCTCATAAAAGTTTTTAATAAGTAAAGCAAATTAAAAACCAAAAATTTTAATACATAAATTGTTTTTCTTTAAGTATCTTTACTGAATGAATTTTAATAAAAATGTGTTTATTGTTATTGTTTTTAATAAAATAAAGTTTTTGAATTATTAAACAAGAAACCAGTTAACCGATTATTTTTTTAATTTTCAAATTTCCAACCAGATTTTTTCAAATTTCAACTATTCGAAGTATTCGAAAACAGGTTTTTGAATTATGTCGAATAATCGATCACCCTACTCGTTACTAAGAGTTATATAAAGAGCTGTCCAAGACTAAATTACAACGGTTAATAACAGATTGGAAGATGCTAATCCTGTTAAAGTCGATAGCTATTCTGAACCAGCCTTATGTAATCCATCACGTATGATGTCCAGTAATGAAAGTGAATAGAATTCTGTTATTTTCATCATCACATTGATTGCTTTTGATTTTTTATTTTCCAACTTTTGATGATTTTTAGTTTGTTTAAATTGTCTTTAAGAATTGGTGCAAGCGCCTATTGTTTATCAACTTACATTATTTTTTTGATTTCCTGAACTACAATGGTTTTAAATTTATGTTACTTTTTTTTATAAGATTTGAATAGTTCTTCATTTTTTGAAATAAATTATACATTAATGCTTATAAAAATTTTATTAAGTTTTTATAAAGACTCTCGTATCAGTGTTTTCCTACGTATTATTTTGTTTTTACTTTTTTTTAAGGATATGGAACTAATCCCCTTGTTTTCTATGTACTTCATGTCTTTTTTAAACGATTTTTTGCTCTGTTCTTCTGGAACAGCGTAAAAACAGAATTAAGTGTATATGAGATAGATAAATAAATGAATACAATAAAACATTTAAAAATTTTTAACATACTAACAATAGAGATAAATTGCAATGATCGATTTAAAAATAAATTCATTAATTACCCTTGACTGGGTAATTAGGTGGTACTTAAGTAGGACTGTCTCAGTTAACTGCGTAAGCGATTTTTATCTTCTCCAACTTCTGAAAATCTCGATCTTCGAATTCACACTATCAACTTTTTTTTTTAATAATCGGAGCGATGTGCTTTAGATTAAAAATTTGTTTAAAATAAATTAAGAAAAATATACTTTTGTTTTGAATTTATATAAAATAGTAGAATTAAATCTTTGAAAAAGATAGTAAAGTTAAGTAATGTTTCTACTCTCATGTATAACGGTACAGCATTCCCTCGATTTACGTGGTAGAATGTTCCGGAAAAAGGCGACGTAAATCGAATTTCAAATAATTCATACTATCAAATGCATTTATTTATGAACATTTTACAAAACAAAAAAAAAAAAAAAATTAAATAATTAAATTTTATTCTATGTATTGAATTTTTTTAAAGAGGGAGTTCCCCTGATTTCGTTTATAACCAACAGATACGACGTAAATCGAATTTGAAGGGAACAAAATTTTTGACGACGTTAATCGAAAAAACGTAAATCGAAACGACGTAAATCGAGGGAACACTGTAGTAATAATTTTTTTTCTTGTTGGTTCAATTGTATCGTTAAAAAATTATTCAAAAATTTTTTATTTGAATGTCGTTAATTTCTTATTTTGCTTCATTAATGTGAGGACCTGCTCCTAAACTTATCTTAAATGTTTGTGTCTGAATGTAAACGACTTAGTTTACTGATTATTTAGTACGTAAGTGCAAATGTGGAAAATAAAGAGACTTTAATACAATTTTTTTTTTTTGTTTGTTTATTTTTCGATATTAAGGTACAATATTTCCACAATTACGTTGAAGTAAGGTATATTCAAAGACTCAATGTAAAAGAAGAGAAATGAAGCAATGTTTTGGATGGTATACATAAGTACAAGCTACAGTTTTGGCATTCGCTGAAACTTTTTATATAAAATAGATGTGGAAAGAAACTTAAACCCAAGCTTATTCATTAGTTAACGTGCGTCAAACAGCTGCATACGTAATTAAGTACGTGACATCTTTAGCAATTTAGATCGAATATATTCAGAGGGAGCATTTCAAAAGATTTTTTGGTTTTTGTTGTTTCATTTTTCTTGTTTGTATTTCTTTTACTACAATTCAGTTCAATTGAAATACTATCTTATATACCATCCATGTACACACAAAGATATATAATTTTATACATATTCGAGTATCAATCTGCAATGTCAACACAGCTGCAGTCACAATAGTAGCATCATTTGATGCAATTTTAAAAATTTCAATTTAAGTTATGGTTTATTGCACTAAAAAAATAAATTTTTTTATGTTTTCTTACAAAATTATAAAAATATTTTATTAATTATGAGTTATGGAGCTATAGATAGTTTTGCAAATTTATTATATTCTCCTATTGCGTCACCGTAGTCTAGTGGGGAGCGTGTTGGCTTATTAGACGTAAGGCGCGTGTTCGTACAAAACAAAAATATTTTTTCGGCGACTTACTGTCAGCAGATTTCTGACAAAAACTCTGAGAGTAAATCAACCTGCCATGAAAAAGTTCACGTGTTTGTCAATCCATTTGGTGTATATCAATCGTTACTATATTATGATTATATATTATCATTTTCTTCGTATATCAATGAATTTATAAATTTGATTTACTTTTTTTCATTGAAATGAATGCAATTTAAACAAGTGAATTTAACTCCCAGTAATGAACCGTGTATTTGAATGAAAGGAATGCATACCTATATACATAATCGTACATTATTATCCTTCAGTCAGGATTACAATCTGGTTTCTCACACTACCCACGTTGAGTTAATTTTATCAATGAATGGCGAAGCCTACAGTTTAAAGTCAACTTTGAACAACAGATTACTGAAAAACTTTTCGTGAATATTATATTTGCTGAGAGGAAGTTGGCGAAGAAATATTTTTGTTCATATTTCTTTTTGCTGGAGACTGCCTGACCTAGGATTTGAACAGTGGTCTCATGTCTAATAAGCCACACACCACCTACTATACTATGCCAACTGGAAGGTATTTTTTTCATTATTAAATCATTTCAAGTCATACTATTATTTTGTCTGGCGCTGTTAGCATATAAAATTCAAACATTATTCACATGGTAAGTTATTGTACAAGAGAATTCTTTAATATTAAAATACAATCTAAATGTCACGTTTCTAATATTGGATTTTGTTGGAGTCTAATTCTAATCAAATGTCAAAGTGAATGAATAAGTTAACGGGGGAATTAATAAAAGTTATTACCAAATTAGGAGTCCGAATCAGTTGAACTTTAATTATATACATATTTTGATGTCAACTAATTCTCCTACCGTCATTCTAAGGCCCACATAAAATTAATCACTTGGTCTCTAAATTAAAAGTTACGGAGGATTCAATTAAAAGAGTCAAAGCAAATGAAGAAAATAAAAGAATCATTCGATCTGTCATTTGTTTTAGTCCGTACATTTAAATATACGAAGTTTCTGTTCTTTTTTATTCTTTTTTTTTGCTCTTTGTTATTGCCATTTACTGCTGAAGTTCATACCATTGATGTTTTACGTACAAATTTAATTTCATTTCTTTTTCTATTTATCTTGTCCTCGACAACCTTTCATTCTTTACAATATCTCCATATAAAAATGTTTACTTTAGAAATGAAAAAACGAACGAGTAGCAATAAAAATTGATTTCATCAGCTGCTGTGCTTGAAAGTTCAAAAAGTTCGTACGATATCACGTTTGTATTTAAAACTTCCGAAATATTTATATTCGCAAACATTTTTTACATTCCCACTAACACTAACTTCTGTATATTTTTCAATAGAATAGGTATTTAAAAACAGATACATAAAGGAGTTTCTTGATTTATACTGAGAATTTTTATTATTACACAGAAATCAAATGTTATGAAATTTTTAATTATTGTCAGTTAGATGTTAAATTTGATCTATAAGATGTATAATATATATGTATGTGTATATTATATATACATATGTATATACAAATATATGTATCTACATATGCTTCATGCTGGTAGCCACCGCCATCTATTTCGCATTAAATCTATTAATTTATGCTTAATTCCCTTCGTCATCTACATAAACTCAAGAATTGTTTTTTAAGAAAACCTAATAAATTTATGGACACACATAATGTCCAATATGCGTTATTATCGTCAAAGGTTTGATTTTTTTAATTGAGTTTTTGTCTATTATTTTTTCATTTCGATGTATGTGCATAATATGTACACATCTACATAACTATCTGAAAATGAGTTGTACTATGTGCGTTATTTTACCACCCGATTTCTGACATAATATTTTTCCTCAGCAGCCTGGTAGTCTAGTGGGTAGTGTGCTAGACTATCAGCGTGATGGTCGTGTGTTCAATTTCCAATAAAGACTCTGATCTGTGACACTACACAGAGCATATGATCGAAGATACTCAGCTCGTATGTAATTAGAATATAATTTGTAATTGTATTGTAATTAATAAAGAAATAAATATATTTTACTGACACGCACTCTAATGTGATTTGCTCATATACTGTATATATACATGATCCTTTATATTTTTCTCATGTTAAATTTATTTATTCAGTAGTTTTCGACGTGCTGAATTTACAGTGTCTTACTAGAAGTCAATTGATACTTTCCATAGAAAAATTAAAGATTTCTTGTGGAACTCAAACTGCAGGTGACTAGAGATCAGTTACATACAAACATAAATAATTGGTCATTACAACCCTTCGATCAGGGTTACGGCCTAGCTTCTCGCGCCACTCATGTTGTGTGTGTTAATTGTATACATAAGTGGCGGAGCCTATAATTTAAAGTCGATTCTGAACGATGGATTTTTGAGAAACTTTTTCATGGCAATTTTATTTACTCTTAGGGTTTTTGACAACACACTACCTACTAGACTACGTCGATTCATATCTCGTACTCGGCTGAAAAAGCTATGCTCTCTAGAAGATAAGAATTTTCATGATTTTAGTTTCACTATTCAATCTCAAATAGTTGTCTTACTGACAACGTATAAGTCTGTTGACACTGTCAAGAGGTAATAGTGCATTATCCTATTGAATTTTTAATTTTCTCTAATTTGCCTAAATTGTTGCCGTATAATTTACAACTGAAAATTCAATTACATGTAGTGATAAAACTAATCAAGATTTGCTGACAAAATGTATTTAGAGTTTTGTAATTAAAGTAATAATTTTAAATTTCAAAATTTAGATACAAAGTGTTTTAACACCTCGTATCCGAATTGTTTCCACTAATATGAAGGAAGAACAATTACAATTTCTTGTTTATTTTACTATCCTAATTACTGTTATCAAGGTCCATTTGGTGCCAGTTTGAGGCATCAATGAAGAAGTTGCTGTACTTTTGCACACTCCACTACTCGGTACATCTTCAACTATTGGAAATCTGTGGTCATCGTCCATTTTTTTTTTTTTTTTTGTGCATTTAGTTTAAAAAGAGTTTGAGTTTCTTCTTCGGGAAAATGTCAATTGTTTCTGGTTTTAATTTTTTAACAAATAAATACACATTTTATTGTATATTTTTTGTATTTGATCTAACAGTCAGTCAAAAAGTTCTCTGTGCACTTGAAATTACCATATGAAAGTCATTCTTTCGAGTCTCATTGAAAACAAATTTTAGAGTATGTCTGAATGTATTAAACAAAAATTGTAACACATTGTCTGAAATATTTCACATTTGTTTTTCATCATGTTTTCTTTTTTTCTTTTCTTATGATACTGACAACATTTTCGAATTTATTTACATACAATCTATATACAATTGTGTGTAGCTTTTCGATGTTTTTGTTTTTTTTTTTTGCGGATTTCAGAGAATGTAATAAAAATAAAAAACAGAAAATATGATTGTCCCAAAATCATTTTGTTTCAGTTTTCCGCTTTCTCTTTTGGCTTTTATTGGTTTTATGACTGACTTTTAGGACTCGTCTGTATATGTTGATTGTGTTGTAAGTTTTTTTTTTCACTTTTGCTGTAGAAAACATTTGCAAACTTTGGTATCATTTTGATATTTAATATTAAACGGAAAAAAGGTTCTTTTAAAATAAGAGGGAATCTGTTTTCACATTTAAAAGGTTGTTTAAATTCCAATCAAGCTTGAGTAAACGTCAAGATAAGGTCCTTCAGAAGATCACCATTGAGAACGTGGTCAGTTTCCGGTGTGAGTATAACCATAACTCTTGAGTATTTATATAAGGATTTAACAAGTAAGGTATTAAAGTTCTCTACACTATTTCCAATAAAACTGATGTACTACATACATACGTGTCTTAAGTTTTTATTCTATTTCACAATCTGGTATGAAGTTCAGTTAATTCCTATTTTCTCTCTATAATATTTCATTAAACGCTATAAAAAATTTTAAAAATGATTTTGGAATATTAAATGATAAAACATTTTGGTGATGTGGAAAAAATTCTAATTAAAAAACTTGAATTAGTTTTACAGACATTTCCCGATTTACGACCGAGATAGGTTTCTGGTCATCGGTAGTAATTCGATTAAGTCGTAATTTTTGGGATGACATAAAATTTTTCGCTTAAAAAAACACCGATTTAGCTAATGTAATGTACTGAAATACGTATGTAAATCTATTTTTTTACTTTGGATTTTATTTATTTTTTTATTTTCTCATATATTTTAGTGATTCTCCGCAACTAAATATTTGTCTTCTCTAAATATTTTCTAAGAAAATAGTTTTGGGAAAAAAATAGTAGTAAGATCGAATAGTCGTAAGCCGAACGGTCGTAAGTCGAGAACTACCTGTATATACTTTTACATATCTACATACATACATACATAATTGGTCATTACAACCCTTCAGTTGAGATTATTGTGTTAGTTTCTCACACCATTTATGTTGTGTGTGTTAAATTTATACATAAGTGGTAAGACGTACGGTCAGCGTTGTCAGAACGATGATTTTTCAACCAAAATATGATTTGATGATTTTTTTTCTTAAATTATGATTTTTAATTTAAAAAAGAATTGAAAAAATATGAAAAAAAAAATCGAATATTCCAAATTTACCTCATCAAAACTTATAGCATATTAAGTCGAATAATAGATATATGTATATTAAAGGTCCATATCTCCCCATTCAAGCAATATTTAAATTATGGAAATCGGGACGGCAATGTTTGAGTAATCTAGAAATTTGTGCTTAAAGTTAAAAAAAAAAAAATACGGAGTTTGTCAAATAAAACATGTTTGGAGGGTTTGAGAAATATAAAAAAAGGTATTTTTGAATTCTACTAATTAAATTCAACTAATTAAATAACGTGGACTATGTACTTACTCGGGTATATTATCACTGTCGCACCGTGTAATTTAAAAACTATGTTAATATATTTTATTTATAATTTATAAATAAAATTTTGTATTAAAAAATTATGAAATTTTTTCCATAAAATATGATTTTTCTTTCTGCATATGATGATTTTCTTCTCAAAGCTTCTGGCAACGCTGCCTACAGTTTACAGTCGAATCCGAACGACAGATTTTTGAGAAACTTTGCAGAAATCTGCTGAGAAGAAAGCGCCGAAGAAATACTTTTTGTATTTTGTTTTGTTGTCTGGCCTGGGGCTCGAACCCTGGCTTTAAGTCTAATAAACCAACACACTACCTACTAGACTACGGCGACTTCCTTATATCGTTTTATTTTACATTTATTCAATCAATTATTTGTTGGCATTTCCTCCTTATTTAATAGTAGAATATTTTCTTTGATTTCTTTGACGTTTTCTTTATTATTGTTTACATAGACATTTTATTGTATTACCGTTTTCTATTTAAGATCATAATCAAACCACCATTATTTAGCTGTAAAGATTAAACTGTTAACTGGTTCAGGGTGTGGTATATGTGAGTTTTTGATGAAATGAAATATTTAATGCTGCAAAACATTGGTACATAATAGGAAAATGGTGAGCAGAAAGAAAAAATTCTGGAGCTTTATCATTTTTAGATGTATTTTTACCTTACTTTACACGTAACTTAAATATAAATTGAATTATATTTATGAAAATTAGTTGCCTTGTGAAAAGATAGCAAAATTTTTGAGAACATTCGATGGGGGTAAAATGATATAAAAAAAAGTTAATTAAAAATAGTTGGAAGAAAATTTTACCAATGAAAAGAATATTTCAAAAAAAAAAAAAACCAAGTATTGACGCCCTTTATACCGATTGACTTCGAAAAGTAATTTTAGTTTAAACGAAATGGTTACAGGTGAATTTGTTATCGTTTTTAATGGATTTATTACTAATTTCTATTAAAAAGAAACTCATGTAAGATAAAAAGAAGAACATAACTCTTGAAATTCAAAAATATTTAAATTAAATAAGGAATGTTTTGTAACTGCAATTGTTTGGATGGCCTACGAGCTAAATGTGGGCGATAGAAATACACGAGAATTTGCGCTTCATTTGGATAATGCTATGCGTCAATTAGGAGTCGCTTGAAGCTTTTACAGTTTGTTTGGAATGGTCTCATGCACTTGGTTTAATTTGACGTTTTCATTTTACCTTAATTTTATTTTTTTAATTGTGATTTAATTTTGATTTCTTAAATAATTTCTTGATCGTTTTCTGTCATTACCATAAAGTTTGACCCTATCTTGTTTTTAATAACTTTTTTAAAACTTGTTTTAATTCAAAACAAAACACGGCACTTGGTCGCCATAATTAAATTGTATTCTTATGTGTGTACATACATATTTAGTTTTAATTTGCCTTTAATGAATTGATCTGATAAAAAATTCCAAAAATTGCATGCGCCCAATATTAACGGCTAAAACAAACAATCCAAAAGATTTAAGCTTGTGCAAAATTGTGTGAATCAATATTAAAACACTATTAAATTTGTGTTTTCTTTTTTTAATATTATAATTGAGTGCAGTGCAATTTAAAAATCTGGAATAAAGCAATAAATACCGACGGGTATAGCTTATGTGTTTGCGTATACGTATGGACATACAATATTGTCATTAACAATTAAATACAGAACAATTTGTATTTATGGAAGAAAAAAATTCTTTAAAATTTTTATTTTATACAATCCATTAGGAACGAATTGCCGCCGCTGTCAGCCATGTTATAAACGATGGAAAATCAACAACAACGCTATACTTAAAACACTCGACAGTCGTCCATAGTCGTCGATATACACACACAAGACTGCCTGTCGTTGATTGTGCATGTTTATTTTCCATGTTTCTTGATGTTGTTGTTTCTTTATTATTATTTTGTTTTTTTTTTTTCCTTTTGTTTTGTCTTGTATTACGTTGCCATGGCCTGACAAAAACCAGCCATCATGATTGTGTGGTTGTTGCTGTAACCACGTCTAAATTAGTTGAGTGAGTATATATGTGAGTGAGTGTGTGTATGTTTGTATGTGTTTTGAATGCCATCATTTGGTGTAGTTTTAGCGTCGGCAGCCATCATGATTGTTGAGAGTGTGACAACATTATAACGCAACACTAAAAATACACAACTATTCTCGCGCGTTTGCTTCTATTCCAGTTTTGTTTTTGTGTTTCATCTGCAGACCGTATTTAAATTGGTAAAACGAGTGCATGGTTTAACGGTATCTTTCAGCGCTTCCAAATAAATTAAGAAAGAAAAAAAAAAAACAAACAAATAATTTAGAACAAATATCGTTCATATTTTATATTCACAGAATAGGAATACGCAGTGCTAAACAAAACTATGAAAAATAAAAAGACATGAAAAACTCAATAAGAATTCCTATAAACGCATCAAAAATGCGCAGGACTGTTTTAAAATACAAAATAATATACAAGGAAGTAACAATAGTATACTAGAAAAGTGAATAAAGAGTGTGTGTAATAATACAAGGACCAATGGGAGCAAAAGAGTCGGTTATATCTTGCATTTGAAATGGTAAGAAATGAAATGAAAAATACTAAAGAAATTTAGACTGGCGTTCAGGTATGTTAATATCCTTTTATGTTTGTGTGGGAAGGATTTAAAATGAGAAAATTTTTGCTACTGCGCAAGATATTTGATTCGTAACTAAAACACATCCCTGTATCAAGCGAAATAGAATAAACCGAAATAGCTTTAACACAAACCATGGTTTGTGTCCACAATGAGTGTAAAAAAATTATTACCCACGTAAATGTGAGCGTATATTCGTTGCATTTCATTACTTAGAAGTCTGTTAAAACATAATACAATCCATATTCACTTTACGAAATGTTTTTGATTATTTTCGTTCTAATTCGCCCTCTTGCTCTTTAAAACCATAATGTCCAATAAGAGATAAGGCAGGCATTTATTTGCTCTTAAAATCTTGTTGGTCTCTTTAAAATAAAATTAAATCTCTTTTCTCTCACTAATACGCCTGCATTGTCAATGGCAGAAGTGTTGGTGAGATTCTCTTAAAACGTTTCTCTTAAACTACATACAATGCGGTTGTGGTAGTAAGCACTCTCTTTAAATAATTTTTCTACTTCACCTGTTTAAATGAACTCTTAAACATGTGGGGATTTTCTTGTACAAAATATTAAAGCAATACACGATTCCATCGTTAACAAACAGTCTATGAGGTACAGAAAAATGTTTATTTAAATGAATATTCGTTTTGTTTTCGTTTACAAGTGACTGTTACTGAGTATTTCTAATGTCTTAATCTAATTGGGTTCTACTGAGTATTTTGACCCTGAATTATAATTCTCCTTAGAATTACGTTTATATTTTAATTTTAACGTAACTGTATATGTCCAACTGATTAGAACGGTTATAGATTTATAAAATTCTTGAAACAATTCTAATTATGAAACTCTTATTGCATGGACGGTTCATATTGTGGTGCATTAAAATATTTGCGTTATTAATTGATAACAGTCTCGCAACATATGAATTTCAATTATAAGACATTATTTATCTCCACTAATGCTAGAAACGTTCTTAAAAAATTATTTAAAAATACATACTAAAAATTGTGTACTGTATGAAGTTATACAGTACCATTTTATGCGTTGAATCGGGCACGATTATTTGTTATTTGATCGCATTAAACATATGATTGACGAAATTTTGAAAATTTTCGAAAGCCTTAATTACAGTCATTTAAATTATGATTTGATTTTGCTGGCGCAAAATTTAAAATTTAAACAAGATTAATTATTTATTTTAGTTCTTAATTTAAATATTTTTACAGGTTAATAAAATAACAAAAAACCAGCATTTTCATCTAAATATGAAATTACTTTTAGCAATACATATGCATACTCATCTAATATCTAAAATTTATTAGAAACGGATTAAAATTGTTACAATTAAAATATAAACATGCAACAGATTGGCTACTAATAGCAATTAGGAGGAATTTATACTCTGGAGTTTAAAACAAATAATTTTTGTTGAATTAAAAACTTGTTCATCCAAAAATCCAATCATGGAAAGTCAATTGATTGTAAATAGAAATCCGGCCCCCACCAGGCCAGATGTCAGAAAAATACAGAGATACAATTTAAAAAAAAAAATGTATGCAGCTTTGCTGCTAATGAAGTTGTAATTGATGATGACAACAGGTATGGGTTCTGATGCTACAATTATGTCTGCTAGCAAATATAATAAATTTGGTAATGGTATTGGCAAAGAATAATATGGGGCGGGAGTAACGAGCACTTAATTTTATGATCCCTCATTCCGTCATCTCTAAACAGCCAATAAATTCATTCATGTATTCGTGAATCCAACATTTATGACTATAACTACACATTGTGTATATGTATTGTAGATTTTTCAAATCCTTTTTGAATCTGAGATCTGTTTCGCATGTCTTGTAAATTTAAGGTCAGCCTATTAGTGTTGGCTGTAGTAGTTAAAGGTGAAAAAAAAAACAAAAATAAAAATAAGAATAACAATAACATCGTTGTATATTATAGTTGCTTATATTACCTTCTGAAGTCAGTGAAAATGTGAACGAACACACTGTAAATAGTGATATAATGATGGCTTTTGAAGCGTTAAAAATATAATAAACATTTCATTTTTATAGTCGCAGCGAACAATAAAAATATTCAATTAGTGACGAAAGAGTTGACACCTTTACACTTTAATCTCAACAACGAACTGCATTCAAATTAGGAAAAAAAAAGCAAAAATAAGTTGTCCAAATAATTGCCTTAAATTGAAACTTACTAAATAGATAATAATATGTAGAGTGGAAACATCAATGACTTTAGGCATTAATTTTTTTTTTAAATCTAAATTTAAATCGATTTTGATTTGATTGTGACTTAACTTGTGACTTCACAGAAAAAAGTTTGTAAAATTTTTTCCTTTCATGAAATAAATTTTATCGTTTCTAATTTCATTTTATTTTATCTTTCTTTTTTTCCAGTTTAATATTGAATAGCAGAGATAAGACATGTAATGTAAAAATTTGCAGTAATTTAAAATTATTGAGTTGATGTGAGTACTATTAATTCATTAATTAATTAATTAAACTTAAATTCTAGAAATAAAAGATTATTAGATTATTTGGCCTTATTTTGACACACTGTCTTACAAACCTGTTCCCTTTTTTAATAGTAGAACGATGGCAAAGTTTTATTTATAGCAGCTTTGCATTGTTTTATTGCTTTCAAATCAATCCCTTATTAAAACTGCCGCCGGCGAACGAAAAAAGTTGTGAATTTAAAAACTTTAAATACTAATTAGATATGAGCTGACAAATATTATAGAAAACTGGAATAAACTGTTGACTGTTTTATGATCATCATAATTTTCAATAGACAAAACGTCTAGACGTACGTTAAAATTTCATCATCTCTAACGTAGGGAACACCTTTTGATTTATAATTTCCGATCGTCAAAGGCAATCCCATTAAACTGACAATTTCTCTACAACTCTAAAGCAATAACAAACTGCCTTTTAAAGTATTTATATATTGTGCATACGTATGGATGTATATTGTATATAAAATAATACAACAATGAATAAAACGACAACAAAAAAAAAAAATAATAATAAAGATTTACAATCTGTTTGTGTTTTTGACAGTAATAAATGGAGGCCGTCATAAATGTTTGTATGAAATGTATAATATAACTTGGACTTATGTTCATATTTTCTTTGCTGTCGTTTATTTATTTTATTATTTTTTTTTGTTTATGAATTTTTGTAACAACTGACCCTCGTTTGTCCACATTGTTTGTCGCCTACATCGTTTGTTCATGTATAACCGCCTCTCATCACAATTCAGTATCTCAGTATCTTTTTAACCCATTAAACTTTATTTTTTATTTCATTCAAGAAAACAGTTTACCTGAGGTTAATAAAATTTCAAGCAAAAGCTCTTAATCTAAACAGAAGTTAAATAAACCAAATAAAAGACCATTTAATTTCAACATTTATTAAGGCGTTTCAAATCTCAGTATCCGTTGTTAAACTGTCAGGTGTAAAATAATTTAATTTCGTATTTTCTTTCAATTTTAAATTTATTTTTTTTTTCTTAAAAAAATCAACAAGTTTTCAAGATTCGTTGCTTTGTTGTGCGGTTTTGAAATTATTTTTAATTAAACATGCAACGTCGGTCAACAAAATGCATTCAATTGAAATATTTATCAATTTATCATTGTACAATTGTTAATATTTTCTATTGCTTATAATCAAGATGTATATCTTCCTTTAGGGCATTATAAGCGAGTTGAAAAATTTTATGTGCCACCCGCAAACAAAAGGGTGCTGTGATAGCAATTATCGTGGTAGTCATTTGGTATTCCACTGATATGGCTGCGAGCAGTCATCGTCATCAAATGTTTTATCGTTGCATTCAATCAGTCAGCCATTCCTTCATTGATTGATTCATTCATTTAACCGCTGATGAATTTATACAAGCTCAACTACTGTTTGGAATATTTCTTTTGTGTTTTTGACCCCACAGAGAGTAATGCCATATGAATTGAGTTGCTGAAAATGAATTAATTACCGAAAACACTTGAAATAATTAAATTTTTTTGAATGAAGTTTTAAAAATTAAACATTGAAAATAGTTGGTAAAACTCTTTAAAATACAGAAAATGTCAGATACTACAGGAAGGTATTTAGGAGATCATTTGAAAGAAATGTTACGTAATCGCTAAACCCCAAACCAAAGTCAGCTGGAAAATATTCTCGTGTGTGAATGGCGGCAAATATCAACAGAAATAACACAAAACATTGTGGTACATTCAATTCCGAATAGGTTAAGTAGAGCGTTTGACTTTAAGAGATATCAAATAAAATATTACTTTCAACATTTTAATGCATTCGGCCTTAGATTTTTGAATTTTCTTTTATTCATGAGTTCTTTGTGGAGTCATCTACACTTTTACGGTGCAAAAATATGGAGTCACCAGACAGTTTTTTTTAATTTGTGCCAAATATTAAAAATTTTCAGGCAAGGAACAAATTGTATGGTACATGTGTTTTTCCTAAAAATCTCTTCGGTTTTAAAGCTAATTTATAAGTTTAAATATTTTTTATAATTAGTAAAGAGAAATAAAAAATTAAAGTAAAAAATTTTCAGAGTTTGTTCATTTTTATTTAATATTTTTTATTGCTAATTCAAATTCTTAAAGAAAATATGAAATATGGAACTAAAATAAGAAAAAATTCAAAACTTACAGCTAATTAAACATATTCAAATAAGACATGCATTTTAATAATGCGTGTGTCCTCTTCGATTTTTAATTACTTCATTTAACCGAAGTTTCATAGTGTTTGTAACTTTTGTAACTTACCTTGGAGAATTTCGCCCCATTTTTTTTTATTAAAGCTTTTTTAGCTCTTTAAAGGAGTTATATTTGTATATTTCGCCACTTAAAATTACCCCAGATGTTTTCGATAGGATTTAGATCGGAACTAAGCTACTTCTTTTGGCTACGTGTGTGGGGCCATTGTCTTGCTGAAAAGGAAAATTATATCCATAGTCATCTTCAGCAAATTCAACGAACACATTGTCCAGTATTTCCATATAGTTCTCCTACATTCATTTTATGAGAAATTAAACAGATTAAACACGCTTTATATCCAAAAGTAACCCATGTCGTTAAAGATCCTTCCTGAAAATTACATACTATTCTCGTCCAAGTATCATCTCCTTTTTCATTCTAATAATATTTTTATCCATCTGGTCCATCAAGGCTGATTTTTTTTCATTACTGAATATAATACTACGTTACTCCTCTTCCCAAAATTTGTATTTTTCAGCAAAAGCCCATTTGGCTGTCTTGTGTCTAGGGTTCAATTGTGGTTGGAGTATCAGTTTTTGTTTTTTCACATTTAGATCTTCATTTAAAATTTGATTAATCCGTCTCTTGGTTGCGTTTAGTCTCAGCTCCGACTTTATTTAGGTACAACTTAAATTATTTTGTAATAGCTAAGCGCTTTATTGATCGCGTATCGCGGTCAGTCAATATTGGATTGCTACCTAAAATTCAATCATTTTCACATCATGATTATTTATTTAACTGTAGTAATATTCTTTTATACTGACGCTAAATAATATATTTTGAACTTAAAATTTTGTTTCAGTTGTAATTTATTAAATAAATCTGTTAAACATTTAATTTGTGCGATATAATTATTTCATATAAAAATAACGAACAGAATATAAAAATAACGATAAGTTCATGATGTCGATACAGTGAAAACTCTACTAACAGACACCTCCCGTAGGCGGGTCACTTCTTTTAAACGGACAATTGTCCTAGTCCCTTTGTTTTACAAGAAATTTTGGAACAGATTAGTCTCTACTAGACGGTCACTTCACTGGCCGGACGCGGACCCTTTTTTTCCATACCTTTTTTTCTACCTTCAGTAGACGGGCAAAATTCAAAAATGTTAACCGAAACAAACACGTGTGATTCCCCTTTTTAGTATCATTGGCAGATTGTTGTGTAGTTTTTTTTTCATGTGTTCATTTGGGGCAAGTGATTCGGAGGAGGAATTTGTAGAGCTTTTACTTTAAATGATTTTGTGGCATATGAAAAACTCACCAATTTGGAGAACCGATTTGAGGAATGCAAAAAATGGAGGCAATTATGTAATTCAAAATTATTCTGGGAGATCTGTCTTATATTATGTCTTTATATAAATGTGCGCAAAGGAATCGTTAAACTAAAATAAATTAAAAAATAACTAAACATGTACTTAGTTGTGTTGAAATTTGTCTACTCATTAGTCAATATAGCATATTTAATAGCACAAAGTCCTGGCATTTCTATAGCAAACTATCCCGTGAACGGACACCGCCCGTTAACGGTCAAATCTGCTGTGACGGTCGGTGTTTGCCTACGAGATATTTCGCTGCATCAGAGAAGTTATTATTTTTGGAAAGAGAATTCATGCAGCGTTGTAATAAATAACACTAAAAATTAAAGTTCTTGCTATTACTTAATTAAAACATGTAAAATAAATTTGTAGCATATATTTCCTTCCTTGGCTGTATTTTAAAATTGAAAGAAATTAAGAAATTAAATATAAAAAATCATAAATTATTTTAACATATTATTATTGCTTGAAATTCATGAAATTAGTAAATTACATTGGGGTATATATACAGTTATTGTCGACTGTACATGTGTATTTATTTATGTATATATGTATGTACGTATGTAAATATGTATGCATGTAAATATAAACAAATGAAAAATTCTGAAAATAATGGTTTCACTATTTTGTCTGAGTGAAAAACATATTTTAATACTTTCGTTTTCATGCCAATAAAATGATTTTGTATTTTCTATTTTTGATAAAAAAAATATACGAGTTTTAATTGTAAATTCAATAAAAAAAAATTAAAACTAAAGTTAAAACGTTATAAAATTGAGATAGGCACAAAAAGGTTTAAAGGAGATCTTTGTACAACATTTTGAAAATTACGTGAATAATCATTGGTAACAGACGAAACAGATTAGTAAAACTTCTCATCTTATCTCTTTGGTTTTGATTCTGTTTAAGCCTGGATTATCTGAAACTTATATTATCGTTAAACAATTAAATCAATGCTGATGCAGAAATTAATAGCATGTTTTACGTACCTGTTGCGAATATTCAATGGCGACAACTTTTAAATATTATCACCGGCTCGATGACGAGTTTTCCCTTTTGACTTAGACTTACGCTGTTTAGTTATGACTAACAATAAGCACTTTATGACAATAAGACTTGTGAATACCCCAAATAAATAATATTAATGCTGTTATTTAGGTTGATTACAGAGAACAGGGCAGGTCAAGAATATTGTGTTGTTAAACCTTCTGCTTTTGTTTGATATTTATTTAATGGATTTTTAGGCAACAAAAGTTATCTAAGTTACTGGTGTTAATAATGGGGAACTAAGAGGACTGATCTATGCGTGGAGATATGGATCTGCCGGGAATTAGATAACTTTCACAACATCTCATACCCTGCCAAAAGTTTCTCGGTTGTTGTAATACATATACCCATACAGAATGAATCTATTAACACTACGCGACGAAATAAAAAAAATTAAATACACCTGGCTGAGGACATAGTGAAGGATGTGAGTTTTGTTGAGTAGATCACAAAAATATTTTTCTTATATTTCTTGAACCCTCCAAACTTTTTTATTTTACTTTACGCATAAATTTCTGAATTACTCAAACATTTCTGATCCAATTTACCAATTTCGAGCTTTGGAGTCAAAATTAGTTAAATATCAAACAACTAAGCGCCATGCAGCATTATGAGATACAATTTGAGCGAAACTTACTTAAAAGTTGAATTGAATTTAAACGTATTTTTTTTCAGATCAGAGTACTTTTTTTCTTAAATGATATCTAAATATGTAGAACTGCCGGTATTGTTGTATAACGAATCATTCGGCTATAAAAATGAGGAACCAACAATTCCCTTCTAAAGAATCATTGTTATTTTGTGTTTAGCAAAAAAGTCTTTAATCCTACTATAGTCACTCCAGTAACATGTATGCATGTATATACATACATATTTCCTTTAACGACTGTCTTTAACTATTTTAATTAAATTTTGAAAAATTAATACAAAAACACAAATGGGGTGCGAGCCCCAGGTCAGACATCAAAACAAAATACAAAAAGTATTTCTTTGGCGGTTTCCTCTCACCAGATTTCTGGCAAAAACTCTGAGAGTAAAAAAACTTGCCAGGAAAAATTTCACAAAAAAAAGTTTTTCGTTCGGAGTCGACTTTATACTCTAGGTCTCGCCCTCTTGTGTATAAAATTAGCACACACAACATAAGTGATGTGAGAAACTAGAAACATTAATCCGGACTGTAATGGCCAATTATGTATGTATACAATCGAACTTCTATTACTTAAACTTTCTCGTGGCAACAGCATCTAGGTCATTTGTGAATTTACTTCCCAAAGTTGAAGCTTTAATAAGTTGAATTTTTTTTCTGGATGATTGTGATTCAATTTATCAAATTTTGACTGTATGTAGAACTGCGGGTTTTGTTGTATAACTAATCATTTGACTATAAAAATGAGGAACCAACAAATCCCTACAATAGCGGCTTTATTATTTTGTGTTTCTCAAAAAAGTCTTTAAGAATACTATAGTCACTCCGGTGACACTAGCACAAGTGTGTGCGCGTATATATATATTTCCCTTAACGATTGTCTTAAACTATTTTAATTAAATTTAATAAAAAAAAAAAACAATTTGACACTTCTAGTAAAAATTATTAAAGACATGAATTTTATACTTTTTTCCCTTAAATGGCTCCAATAATACTCTATGTATTGAGCCTTATATAAATGCAGTCGTAATATGTTCTTTTTATATGTGTTATAACTAACTATGAAATTATTTTAGCCTTCATATGTTTCAGGGTTCGGACCTCAGCCGTCATCAATTACACACAATCGACTGGCTTTGGCCAATAGAAAGGATAAATTCTTCCATTACAACGCCAAGCAATGCACAATCTTCTAAGTCACATCAACATGGTTATATCATAATTATTACGATTAAAAATAATAAGAATAAAGAGTTTTATTTAAATTTATTAAAAACATGTTCGAATTAATTAAAAACATGCAAAAATGAAAATTAATAGAAAATTCCGAGGAAAACAGTTGGAAAATATTGGTAATTCAAACAACAAAAACAAAAAAAAAATACAAAAAAATTGCAAAATATTATTAAATTTTTTTCGGGCACTCTCCTTAAGTGGTAAAAGTGGTGAGTTTGATGATTGTTAGAATTTCATCAATATTGTACACTTTCTTTTGACGCTCTCTGTATAAGTACATAAATGAGACAGGATAGAGAGTATTCGTAGGAATGAAAAGGAGTTTGTTTTTTTGACGCTATCTGTACATATATACATGCACACATAAATCTGTAGTTGAACAACGTCTAATAGGTCTCAATATAGTCACTGTTTAGTGAGGATGGTTGACTGTCGGTTAACATAGTTGTTGACATAGCATTCATATTATTGAAGCTTATAAAAATTAAATTTCTTGAACATATTGACACTTTTTGCTTGGTAACATAATTAAGTTATTAAATTAAATGTTTTTACAGCGTCTTGAAACGTTTTAAACCAGTACAGAGTATTTTTATCATATAATCAGAAGATCTTCGATTGAAAAATGTAATTTTTGTAATATTTTTTCTTTTTTCTGCAACTTTCCTGAATCAAATACTTTAAAGCAAAAATATGAAACTCGTCATGTTTAATCCAATTCACTTAAAAGCTTTCTCTGTCATTTCTTCTTCTGTATATTTTTTTTTTTTGTATTTTTTTCTTCTGTTTTAATTAAATTGATTTTTTTATACTCTAAACTAAAGAATAACAAAACATTCCTTTGGTTATGAAATAGATTTTTTTCATTCCGTTGAAAATGTCAAGTCCTTTTGTTTCGTTATGATTTTTCTTATTGTTATTTTGGTTGTTGACGCTTTTACGATATTTTTATAAATTTTTTTCCTCTTCCCACATTTTCGTATCATAAATCGAAAGTTTAGCAATTCTTTTGTTATCTCGCTCTTGGTTTTGGTTTGTTCAGCTAGGATTACCTTCGTTTTTAACAGGCAAAGTTTTAAAAAGCAAGTTGATAATTGGATTAACAAGTTGTTGACCCCTTTGACACTATATAAGGTATCTTTTATATAAATCACAGGTATTGTTCAATTATTAATTTGGCTACGGAAATATTCTTTGCAGGCAATTAAGTACTACTATAATATGTACATTAATTCTAAAAAACTATGAATTTAAATACTTAATTACATTATTTTTTATAACACAATTCGATAAAGCAAAATCAATGAACATAAACATGGACATATTGGATCAGCACAGTTGGATTTAAAAAATTGTAATGATAATGGGGAAAAATGACATGACGGATGTGAAGGAACATTAAACGTGATACTATGGATTAAAAAACTACAGTCAATATCACCAGTAATTAAATTAAAGTATTGGCTTAATTTGTACATGTGGACTGTGTTTTAGTACGAAGTTCAGAAAAAGTTGTTTCTTTGTTTCACTCCACTCGTTGTAATGTGTCATATGCCTCTTAATACGAAACCTTTTTTTGCATGCGAAATACTTCAGAAGAGTGAATAAAACCAAAGAATATGCATATAAAGATCGCGCACTACGTAAAAGTAAAATTTCTTATGGCGGGTTGTAACATTTCGACCCGCTCTCACCAAAATCTTTTTAGCATTACGACGTGACAATTTACGACTATATTACGACAATTGTGCAGAGAGAACTCATGCATTCTTGTGATTTTTTAATTTAGTTGTCGATCAGACTCCGACAAGAAGAAATGTGCGACGGATGTTTTATTATTTTATTTCAGAATGATACTCAAAAAATATTTTATGTTAATAATGTTCCATGTGATTAGCTGCGTGTATTTCATTTTTTTATTTTGTTACATAGTGTAAATTTTCCTAAATGCTTCGGAATTCTAGCTTTTTTCTATTATTTTATTTTATTTTTTATTTTTATTTATCTAATTTTAAAGTCAACGATCAATATCTTTATGTTATTTCAATAAAAAAAAATTGTTTTATTTTATTGATCTGAAGTTATTAAACCAAAGATGTTTGTGTTGAAATGAAACTCAAAATAGTTTATATCACTAACACTTTTCTCTCTCTTACTTACAAATCACAACCAACGTTGCCGGGTTTAGCTATTTTTAACCAAAATTTCCTGATTTAGTTTTCTTATAAAAAGAGCTTTTGTAAGACTAAAATTTTATTTTTTATTTTTTGTTCCTTTTCTTACTGTGTATGTTGTGTGAATTATAATTTATATTTGAAAAAAAAAAAAAAAAATAAAAAAAAATTTAATTTTGGTTATATTTTTTCTTATTTGGTGATTTTTTTCACAAATGTATGCATGTATGAATCCAGTGACTTCCGAAAAAATTGTTTTAAATGCATAATCGTTTAAATGCACATCAAAACGTTAGTAAAGGATGATTGGTTGACTCTTCTGTATGAAATAAAAGTGGGTGCAAAAACAGGTGAATGTCATTACATACATACATACATACACACATACATAATTGGTCATTACAACCCTTCAGTCTGGATTATTGACCTAGTTTCTCACACCACTTATGTTGTGTGTGTTAATTTTATACATAAGTGGCGGGACCTACAGTTTAAAGTCGACTCGGAACGACAGATTTTATGAGAAATTTTTCACGGCAGGTTTTTTTTGCTCTCAGAATTTTTTGTCAGAAATCGGCTGAGAATAAATCGCCGGAAAAATACTTTTTGTATTTTGTTTTGATGTCCGGCCTGGGACCAACACATTAATTACTAGACTACGGCGACTATGTCAATATAATGAGGCCAAAAAGAAGGCGCGTTAAGGAAATCAGTTAAACAGTCCACAGAATAAAGACAAAAATAAGTTTTCATTCATTGAGAACTACAAATGATGATAAAATGAAGAAATATTTTACGACATCTGTCTGGTCGGGATAAGGATTCGAAGTATTCAAATAGTAAATGCAAAATAGTTCCAGTAATAGTAATAATAAATGTCAAAACAGCATGTCTTCTTCCCAATGAAATTTCCTGAAAATTCTCATCCTTGTAAAGAATTCTCATTCTTGCGAACTGTAAGTAGAAGTTAAAGTGGAAAACAATCGGTGATTAAATTTTATTAATTTTCCGTAATAACATGTCGACGTTAAATGTAAAAATATTTCCTAAGATTTTGCATGGTTTTAAGTTGTTTGTTGGTTTTATATTGAGTTTCAAATGAGAAATTATTAATCTGAGAATTAAAAAATATTCAATATCATTAGAATACATACGTATATGACATATAAACATTGTTAAATATACTATTTTACTATTATACCGATAGGATTTGTGAAAGAAAACTGATGAAAAATTTCTTAAATTAAATATTCCATTAAATTTTGCTTTCACTCTCTCTCCATAATATGTACCCTCCTATTTTGAGTGCAATTCTTTTCTGTTGGACTATCCTTGTCTTTTGCATACAAAGTTGCAAAATTGAGCATTTCCAAGCCAATTATCTGAATAAAACATAATGCACTATAAACATCAAATGTTAAGTGCACAACTGCATTTCTTTTATTATAAAATTACATTTTTCTTCCGATTATATTATTATTTTTTCCTTTTTCCTTTTTTTTTTCCTTTACTAATAATGCAACAGTTGTTACCATTGCTGCTGCTGTATCAATGTGACAGAGAGATTAATGAAATTAAGATTACCACAGCGGAAATACATAATTTTTATTTTTCTAATGCACATACACCACTCACCACATATTCAGACTAAAATTGTAAAAATTTGCATTTAAGCGCGAACTTAAAAATGATTTTGATTTTTCGTCTAGACAAAGCTTTAGTTAGCAAAACATGAATCGTTGCTGTGGAAAACAAAATAAATTGTGGAATCTTCCAATAACCAAAGCTTCAAAAATTTTAAATGAATAGAAAGAATACTTGAATGAATTTGAGAAATTTCATTATCAAAATTGCAATTTGTCCAGATCAAATATTGTCATCAATAGAGTAGCAGTTCAAATATATCGCACTACTAAAAAACGACAAAAATGGTGAAATTTTTTAAAAAATGGTGGTTTAATCAAAGAACTATGATTTTCGCATAACACGTGAATTAATGCGAATGGTAGAACAATTAATATCGATCAAAATTTTTGTTATTTCGCCAATTGTATATAAAAGCTCTACAATGAAGAAAGTAAGTAGTAAGACAAAAAACGAAACGTCATAGATGATAGTTGAAGGCACTTCATTTAAAATCAGCAAAGAAAATTCAATTAAAATAAAATTCGTCTTATCGTTCTGTGAAAGTCTTTTTATTTTAAAAATTTCAAATTCTAAATTTGAAATTATTAGGTCATACAACACGGACCACCCAATTTTTACTAATTGATAACGACTATCTTATTGAAGTTTCATATTAACGCCTCCGTTCTATAACATTCGAAAAAGTGTGCTTTGAGTGTGTTTGAGCTCTCAAAGTTTTCACACGCCATACAATTATATGGGTATTCTAAGTAGATTTTTCCTTATAACTTCGGAACGGATCGGCGCATCTTAACCAAATTCTGACAGTATTTAAGTTAGAGAACGTAGAAAACAATGTTAATATGTAAATGTAAATATTAGAGTCCATTCGTCCAGGAACGATCGACTAAAACATGTACATCGACGAAACATAAGATATGTAGGAGAATCCGAGACAGTAGATTTCGCAAGAACTTAACCTTTCGCAAACCACAACTTTGCAAATTTTCCGTGGTGACTTGGTAAACGACAATAGACGGCGATGTGTGTTTACTAAATGGTGTGAGGAGCAGTTGGCAACTGACACTAATTTGCATTGAAAAATCGTCTTCGGATTCCCCGAATGTATCACAGTTTGCTGTGGATTTTGGTCATTTCATATTTCGTGACGGCGAGCATTACAGATCGATGATAATCGCCTTGTTTAGCCCAAATTGAATAATCTGCACTCCTCCCGCCACAATAGATGTTCTGCTAAAGCGATCTGAGGGCATGACTATCTCACGTAGATGCGATAAAAACTGCCCACTGAAGTCATGCGATTTGACTGCGTTTGACTTGTTCTTGTGAGGTTTACCCAAGTCACGTCTGCCACAGTGATTCAATAAATCGACCTAACCCATAACATCGCCCAATTTTACCATGATATAAATAAGAAAAACGTATGGAAATGTGTCGGACATTTGAACGACTTTATTTTTATGACATAATTTCTGTGATATATCATACAGACTTTGTTCACTTAAATTTGAAAATAAAATTTTATCTTTTAGTGAAAGATCCGATATTTTGCTTTTATTTCGTTTTTGTCGCGAATGTATTTGTGGACTGTGTGGTGTACGGTTTTACAGACTAGTAATTGCATAACATTGTAGTCGTCGTAGTCTAGCAGGTAGTGTGTCGGCTTATTAGACGTAAGACCACGGTTCAATCCCCAGATCAGACATCAAAACGAAATTATGAAAAAAGTATTTCTAGGGCGATTATCTCTGAGAATAAATAAAATTGCCATGAAGAGGCGTTGAAAAAAAAATCTGTAGTTCGGAGTTGACTCCAGTCATATATACATTTAATGAGAAGCTTGGTCGTAATCTTCTCTGAAGGGTTGTAATGACTAATATGCTGATGAAAGACTCGGTGCCTGAATATCAAGATTTTCGAAATAAAATTTCGGTGTCATATTGGAAAGTTACTGAATGAATAAGAGCAAAGGTTAATATCATTCAATATGTAGATAATTTCGATGAAACTGCTTAAATTAAAACTTAATAATATGTTGATGTTTAATGAATTTGTATAATTTTCACGACATATCGTTCAACTTTGTGAAATATTATTTTTGAATATTTAAAATTTAAAATCTATTCGTGAACATATTTGAATAAAATTTGTCCAAGAGACTAGATTATCCATACATTATCAAAGTCGAGCTAATGGATAGTATAAAACTAAAAGTTCTTGCATTTGTTTTACTCAATATTTCTTTTACTATTTTGTGTAGTCGTAGTCATATCTACAATTCTATTGTGACTCACTCATAATCGTTTCCAGACGAAATATTCACATTTAAATATACTCGTATAGATACGTTTACAGAGATATGAATTCAGAATAAAAACAGAAACAAAAAATCCAACGACCATGATGATGTGATGAACGGCTACATGCATATTGGCTGCATTTGCATTTGTTTCCTACATACATATGGGTTCGTGTAGAATTTGCATGCTTTTAAATATTTTAAAAACTTTTCAAATTTGTTGCCATTGCTACAGCAATATAGTACATGTTGTGGTGCTGTTGTAGTGACGTTGTAGTCTGTTGATTTTTATTTTTATTTTCATTTTTTTTTTTGTGCTTTTCATTTCTGTTCAGTCAATTTATTTTTCAAGACATTTTATGGCACTGACATGTTTCACTTGTACTTATTTTTCAAGTACGACTACGAACTGCGGACAACAAGATACAATGCATTTGACTGGGTACTTTTTACAGCGTGAAAACATACAAATACTCATGCATTTTTATATTGAAACGTACAGACATACTCATAAATATTGTTATAAATATAAATATAGATAGATATGTATATGTACATTAATTCAAAATTATAAAAAAAAATATATATATAGTGTAATATTAAATATATTTAAAGACTGGAGCGAGTATCACTAGAAAAAGTACGTTTTGTAAATACAACAACTTTTTAGAGCCAATAATAGGTTAGAAGCACATATTTCTGAATTAAATATCATCACAAAATATATATCTAAAATTTATTCCTGTATAGTAGGTAATAAATCTCGAGTTTAGAGTTGGTAGAAATGAAGCAACAACCGGAAGAAACTTGAAAGTCTATGTGAACTGGAACAGTTCTTAAACGAAATGGTCTTTGAAATTCAGTATTTCTACACCAAATTTACTTATTTTAATCTTTTTAAAGTTCTTCAAATGTGAATTTCTTTTTTAAATTTGTGACATACATACATAATCTTAATTTTTATATCAGATATTTTTAAATTATCTTCTTTAAGGTGTTAAAGTACACCTAAAGTCCCTGATCAAACAATATGGAGTTCTCAACAATAAAATGCATACGTTTTAATTTGAATTATTATTCGAATGGTGCACTCAATGTTAACGTCTGTACAGAAAATTTAATATTCAACGTATAAATATACATACAAATGTATTCCCATCTCAATCATTTATTTTTGCGACACTTAAAAAGCCGTCAAATATTCATGTCCAATTGAATGCAACCAAAAAAATCTTGTACAGATTTATTTCTGTATTGGAATATAAAATTTATGATAAAAATAAAGAATGCAAATACATTTAAATTGTATAAATTGATCTGGACTGTCATGTCTCCTGAATATTGAAAATATTTTGTTTAATACCAAATCATTTTGAATAATTGTACAATTAAGAAAAAACGAATAATTTAGCAGGCTTGTAATGTACATAATGTGCATTAATTGTATACGTATAGACACTTAGTCGATATATACAACATCGCTCTACTTTTTAAATAAGGAATATTTCTTCCCCTCTCTTACAGCGTAAAGCTATACGCATGTAGCTTTCATAAACGATCCAAGTTCCCCTCTCTGATTCTAACTCATATTACTATGTGTATGAATAAGTGGCCTACATAAAATAGAAGCACAACTCATTCCTAATCATTTCTGTAATCCTATAGGCTACATGGAGCAATATTATCATCTTGGATTCAAACCTAAACAAATTACTAAAATTGCGTTGTTTCTATTTGGAAAATCACAACGATATTTATGTATGAGCAAATTTAATGTAAGCTAAGACAGACTACAGTTTGTATTATGTGTGCAGCGCATACTAAAATTAAACGAAAATCGAAAGCTTACAAATTAAACTATAAGATTTATCACCAGTTCAAAAGTCAATTTTGCTTTAATACTTTTATTCTAGTTAGACTGCCACATGCATATTGGCGGTAGGATTCTCCGTTGACAAATAAAAATATTTGCATCACACAGGACAATTTTAACCAAACATTTGCTACTTGATATAAAAGAGTAGAATATTCAAAAAAAAAACCGACATTTTTCAAAAACCGGTTTGAAAAATTTGAAATTTTTTCATTTAAAAAAATCCGATTTCAAATACAGTTTTGCAAAAATAATCGGTTAACCGGTTTTTATATAAAGGTGAATGTGGTTTTTCTTGATTTTTTTTAATAATTATTTAAGTATTATTTAAATAAAAAATTAAGTTGCTGGAATTATCCGCATCAAGACTTAAATCCTGGTCAGAGTCTACCATTTCATTTTCTTACCATTATCATTGCAAGGGAATAAACGCTTATAATACTTCAAAATATGGTCATTAGTTGGATATTTGCCTGAACTCAGGTATAAAATAAAGGTGTTAATTACTTTAATTCTACGTTCAGTAAGTTTAATCTTATCATTATTGCATAACTCTTGCGCAAATTGTGTGTTAATTCTGTTTAAATTATTAAATAAAAATTTATGAATTGCTTCTCTTTCTATAAATGTTACAAAATCCTTAGATAATTCTTTAATTGCTATTTCGAATGATTCCCAAGTGCTCCAAAGATTTTCTAAGCCTTCAATTTCGATAGGTGAGAATGGTATTAAAGAAGAGTCCATCAAAGCATAGTTCACGCATTTTCAACCGGTCGGTTCTTAAAAGTAAAAAAACCGTTTAACCGCTTACTCGGTTCCCGGTTTTGGTTTTTGAATTCTCTATATAAGAATAAATCTGAAACATAATAAAATATTGAAATTTAAAAAAAATAAGATTTTACAATTATATTTTTCAAATTTCCGTAGTGCAATTTCAAACTCATTTATATGCTTTATTATAATGAAATTTATTTTTTAATTTCAAATTTGATTTGTTCAAATAACAACAGAAATTATAATAATAAACAATAAATAGTAAAATAATAAGTAAAAAATGATTTCACTTTAAAATTTAGAGGATTCTGGTGTAGATTAGGAAATAAAATGATGAGATTTCTTTCAGTTTAATTTCTTTTTTAATAATACGAACGAATTTGATAGTCTATCTGACTTCGAAAATGTTTGTTGCTTTGTGAAACTTTTCAGAAACTTTCCATGACAATTCTATTTGCTTTACAGTTTTTGCCAAAGAAATATTATACTCCAAAAGACTACGACGACTTCCTGTTCTTATTATTGCCATACAAAAATTTATAAAATATTCCACATATTTTCTTAGTTCTTAAATCTTCCGTTGGTATTGAAAAATATCGATTGGGTGTAGATTTTTAAAATCAAATAATAAAAAGGATCAATTTTAAGATTTTCAATAAAATGAGTTCCTAACAATTTGAATACCTAATCAGGCTTCTGTCGTTCACAACTCGCAATTTCTGTATTTATTTAATTATTTTTTTTTATTTTAAATTTAATCCTTTCGTTCTTTATAGTTATTATTGCTTAATTATTGCAAAAATTTAAATGATTGCCATTATATTTGTTGACTCCTTTTTGGATATTATCGGTTAATTAAAATAAAAATTTGAATGTTTACAGTGAAAAAGTCGCAATTTGCTTAGTTTAACATAAAAAAAATTATTTTTCGAATTTTTGTAATGCATTGCAAGCAACAACCTGTTTATAGATATGAAATCAAGTGGAAAATCTGTTGAATTCAGACCATCAGGCAAGAAATAGACCATCGTTACTATCAGCATTGACTACGTCTTCACGAAACAAGTTTTTTTAAAAAAACTGTACGTTCGCATGATGATGGTAGGTAATGAAATTGACTTTCCAGTGCATTGTATTAGGTAATGTATTGGAAACTCAAATCGCTTTCTTCATCTGCGTTTATGACATTATTTGGGCAAAATGTGAAAACTTGTTTACTTCTTAATCAACCACATGGCGAACACAACTTCTGAACTGAATTGCAAAATTCATTTAGAAGAGCTCCCAATCACTAGTCTACTCCTATAATGCAATTTACTGCAGGAAAATATACAAATAAAAGAAAAATACTCTTTCAAGTATGTTACAATAAGTTACATTCCCCAACAAAAAAAAAAAAAAAAGGAAAACCGATGAAGATTTTGCTGTTTTGAAAAAGTTCTGCCATGATGTTTATAGGGATGATAACGTTATAACTATAACGATACTTAGGGTTTATTGCATAAGCACTACGACGAAAAAAATGCTATCATGTTTACATGCACAGTACAAACAAAATTACGGATACACTTTAATAGTGAATGCTCCATACAGAATAGTTCATTACAACATTACAACAGCGACACAAACTGCACTCAGCATGACAGCTCTCAATTAAAGTCAGACTCTGTTTAATACAACTGCTTACGATTGCAGGAATGTAGTGTACTGAAATTGTTATAGAAGTTTTGCATTCATCCATCTGTATTGAGAGAAAGAGAAAATATTTGTAGTTTTTTCATAAAACTACCACTACTACGTCTTGTTGTGATGCGACCTAAATTTTCGGTACAATTACAATTTTTCATTATTTTCTTTCTCTTTTACCTTCGTCATCAGAACAATGTAATCAGGTAAATATACATACATACATACACATCGGAAGAAGAGAGTTAGTCATGGCCGTACCTGCTATATATTATTTAGTACTTCTAGTTACGACTTGAAATTGAACAGTCGCACATCCAATCAAATAGGCAGAACAGGCGGTAACTTAGATGATGTTGCGCAGCCATTTTTTTTGCGCGCAATGTTACCAAATCATTGAATTTATTAATAAAAATTTTGTATTCCAAATTATCTTAGAATACTAAAAAATAATGATTCCATTTAATTTCAGATAGCACGCAAATAAAAATATTTTACCACTGCGAGGAAAATCAAAATGCAGTTGAAAGGCAAAAACTAATTCAGAACGTATTGTCATCATAGGTCTTTTTAAAATTATTATTATTATTATAAAATATTATTTAAAAAAAAAAATAATCGAGATAACAGAAGTAGTTTACATTGCACATTCTCTGCCATTTTACTCGGAGTTGTCGATCATTCCTTAAATTCAAGATTTTTACACTTGACCTAGAAGTATGTCACTTAGGGCCTGTGTCAGGACTCTGCACAATTACCTCCCGCATTGCATCATATATACCTGTACCGAAAAGGACCCTCATGTACGTCTCCACAGTTTTTATTTTGCATACAAACTTTGGATAAGGGGGAAAGTAGGACCTTGTTTATCTGTAATGGTCGGGACCGGAAGCATTCCTCATAATCAATTTTCCCGGTTAAATGAGTACTAATTTTGGCTAGTTTTTTAAAAGACATTTTTAATTGTTAATAAATGAATATGTATATATTTATATAAAAAGTAATTTATTCAAGGATTTTATAGGTATATATGGCATATATGTTTCAGAATAATAAAAAATAAAATAAATTTGTCACTTGTTTGTTCAAAATAATAGAAACAAATGTTTGCTTATAATCAAGGATAATAGAGGTAATCACGGTTAAACGATACCGAAAAATTAAAGTCGATCTAGAGTCGATGCAAAAAATGTTCTTTTTCCATCCCGGATATTTGATGTTGCCGGATAATAATCAAGGTCGTACTGTCTTAGACATCTTATTTTGTTGTTACAGATACATGTTAACCTAAATCCTTTTCAAAATCTGTGAATACAACGAAGATCGATACCGAATTATTACTTTATGGGTCAACACATCTCTAGGTTTCGCGAACAAGTACTTCGTTAGAGATACACTTTTCCCGAGAAATTTTTTTATCTTTTCCTTCTTTCGCATGACTTCCCATAATAATGCTACTCGATAATTAATTGGTTTATCACGCTTTTTATAAGTTTCAATAGTAAAAATTTTTTGAGCTTTAACTGTTGTTTCAGTGATATTCATTACTCCGATTTAGAGATAATTGCGTTATCAGCGTAGTGATTGCAGTTGATTAGGAAATTGTATGTATTCAGAGAGAGTAGGGTCCAATACCGTTTAGGACTAATCTGCCTTTCCGCTTTATGGCTTACAATAGATTGTAACTGTCTATTATATTAAATCCTGCTAAGTCGAGCTGCCTTGTTTCGCACATCCAAACGATTTCGCATTGCCATTCTATGATCCAACTGTTTTCTCTTGTTTGAAGCATTATAGATTGATTCTTGAGACACTAATTGCGTATTCGCATCCAATTCTGAATCTGAAACTGTCAGCAGGCTTCTAATTTAACTTCTCAATTTATATGATATTGCCACAGGTTGATGTGACCAATAAAGAGTAGCACACTGTGCATATTTTTATATCTTTCAATATCTATCCTGTAACCAATTGCAAAATCGAATCTGCATTTATGGCTGCATTAAAGCATTGAACTGCGATCGATAGGATCGTTGACAAAGTAATCGAATGCAACAGTTATATAGAAATCTAAAACAATCAAGAAATCTAGAGAGAGAGAGAATCGAGAAATTTCGATCTTATTACGTAGGAACATCTTTACCTTGTACTTAACTACAACATTTTACTGTTAAATTAATCAATCAAATCCATTAAACCCATGGCCTCCATACTGAAAGGCTAGAATCCTACTCACTGGGTTATCAAAGCATTTAAAAATTGTTGAATGGTCTCACACGATATTTATCTCGTATTTAATATTATCAAAAAAAAAAAAAAAAATGATTATTCTGTTCTATTTTATAAATAAATTAAATTTTTATTCATGTCTATTACATAGTAAATTCACGATCTGTGACCTGTTGTCAAATGCTTTGCAGCAGCTGATGTCAGTGGACAACTTTTGCAATATTTCAAAAATGTTTTTTCTTGCAAATTATTTATTGATTTAACAATTTGAGCGGCAAAAAATGGGGGGGGGGAGGGATTTCATATTATATTGTTATATTAAAAGAATATAAAGGCAGGAATTTCATAAAAATAAAAAATATTTTTAAATTGTTGCGCCATACCAGTACCACTAAGAAAGGACTTATACAAACGAATCGTGTTATTACATTACTACTGTTCTGGTTTTGAATTGATAATCAAATATTAGAGACTAATTAGCAATGCATACATAAATACAATATTAGTCATTAAAGGAATTATATAATTACACACTGAGCTTATTGAAGAAGTTGAAATTGCTATTCTACAATGTCGGATAAGATTTTTTTTTTATAATTTCCATTTATTTACAATCTACACCCAACTCTTTTTTAACACGATATATACATTCCGCAGAAATTCGTGTAAAAAAAACCGTGTAAATAAAGAGACGTTTCCTATAGTAAAATGGGTGATACGTTTCATGTCGTCTGAAAACCTTGTAAGATGAAATGAAGAACTATCTTTACTTCGAAAAACCGTGTAAAAAATGTTGAAAACTATAAAATTGTATAAACGCATTTTATTGAGCATTAAAAATTATAATACGTATGAATTATGTGAAAAATTGGTAGAGCAAGCAAAAAAAAAAAAATGAAATCTGTTAATCCAGAATTATGAACAGAAAAATTAAAATAGAAATAAAAAAAAAATATTTACATAGCTACACAATTATTCGTAGCTATTTGATGACAAGCGCAATTGTTTGCGACGAACTGGACTAAAGGCGGTATCAAATTATCCAATGGCGACTTTCTTTCAGTAAAAGAGTTTTGAACTGTCGGACTACTTTCCTTGCTCCGTCGACATTTTTATTAAAAATCTTTTATAGAAATTTGAACTTTTGGTTTTTTATACCCAGCAATGCAATTATTAATATCTCGTTCGAATTTCAGGGGATCTTTCTTTAAGAAATGATTCACCATACGTTTACCAAATGTTAGACAGTCATCAATTCAATTAGCGGTTAGTTGACATATTTAGGTATCCTCGTCGTTATCGGGATTTAGAAACCGTACTAAATTAAAAATTTTTTACAAAAAATTTTTTTGTCAATCTTGTAACTTCAAATCCGTGTAAAAAGAAACCGTGTAGAAAAGAGTTGGGTGTATTATACAACATTAAATAAATTCGATAAGTTTAAAAAAAACAACACATGCTATTAAACTACATTAAGTTTAATAAACTATAAGGCTAGATTAGTTTTTAAATAAAATTTAATTATCTACTCGTACAAGACAAATAATTTATTTTCTGAATTGAAGATCTAACAAATGTATCCTATTCAATCTTCCAATTTCATCCCCCTTCATCTAAAAAGGAGATTGCCAGTACATTATATTGATTACTAAGTCTGTTTATCTAGCGCTTAAACTATTTATTTCATTTATCTCAAAAGAATTTTTAAGTCACTATGAATTTGTTTATTGGTTACAACCCAGGGACTATTGACCATGACTCTTGGAGCTTTTGACTGGCCTTTCGTCGTTTATCGAGATGCAGACCCTAATTTTAGTGCAATTCGTTTTTGGTATTTTTAAACCATCGATGTGATTTTCATTAGCAGCTATTATTGCAGTATCATCTGTAGTGGTAGCTAACGTAATATTATCTACTAATGGTATTTCCGAAGTATAGATAGTGTGTAATGTGGGACCTAGAACACTGCCCTGAAGTACTCCTGCTCGCATATTGAGAATCTTAAAAAGTTCATCATCAACTTTAACATGAAACTTGCGATTTTGTAGGTAGGACTTTAAAACAGAGTAATATGGAGCAGGTAGATTATGGTTAAGTTTTTATAACAGCACTTCGTGGCATAACTCTGTCAAATGCTTGCTTTAAGTCCAAAAAAACACCTGAACAAAACATTTTTCTTTCAAACGAATCAAATATAACTTTAATGATTCGATGGCATTGCTCTGGGGTTCCATGTTTATGGCGAAACGGAAACTGATGTTCAGGAATTATTTTACGTTTCTACTGAACTGGAACTAGTCGAGATACAAATAGCTTCTCAAAAAGTTTCGAGAAGGTGGTATGAGAGAGACGATTTAGCAATTACCGAATCAATCTTGTCAGGCTCAGCTGTTTTTCTGTTTGCAAGTTTGGAAATTGCGTTTTATACTTCTCTTGGTGAATACGGCTTTATGGGCAAATCCATTTGATATGGACATTCTAAAAAGTCTAGAACTCCGCTTTCATCAACTGTGTTGGTTAATAGGAATGGTTTGTATATTTTTCTAAATGCTTGAGAATGCATCGGCTTTACTTTTGCTGTTTCTACCCCAACTTTCATCTTCAGCAATTATGGGTACATATCTTTGAATTGGATGTTTTAAATATCTGGTCGCCTTCAACAAACTATAGCCTGTTTCATTAAATTTGTCAACCGGGTTCCTGCTTAGTTGTGGGTAGCAGGGCACAATCATGTATTGCCTTGGTAAAGGTATATACTGCCAAATCAATTTCTTCTGTGATCTCAATGGGTACATTAAGAGCTAATCTATAGTCCATACAATGTTGAAACATAGTCGGATTATTTATTTCTTCGGGGATTTCCTCTTAGGAAATTTCTGGCAAAAACTCAGAGATTAAAAAATTAAAAGTTTCTCGAAAAAATATGTCGTCCCGGCCACTTATGTATAAAATTAACACACACAAATAAGTGGTGTGAAAAACTAGGTCTATAATCCTGACTGAAGGATTGTAATGAAAACTTAAAGAGAAATAAATTAGCAAACAGTCAATACATAAGCAAAGTAAAATTTCAAAGTCTTGTTGTGACTTCTCATCCAATATAAAATTTTTTATAATTTAAAATCATTCTCAGGCGATGGCAAATAAATTGCATGTTTACAAATGTTATGTAATGTAAGAATACTTATACGTAAACATAATTGATTGTAATAGATTGCCAGCACAGTTAGTAGAATGTTGCCTGCACAAAATATTAATCGAAACCGGTCTTTGCTTACAATACCCAAAAAGTTTCATACATTTTCACGGGATATTTCGTAATTGGATTTTATTACCTAATTAGCTCCTAGAAAAATATTTCATCAACTGAGTTCTGATTCTTGGAACTTCTGTGCGATAAGCCGGTCATACATTGGTGTCAAGTAGAAATTTGTGATTTCGTTTCTTTAATAGTGCAAGTGAATCTTGCGCTTCAGAAACTAAATTGCAAATAAATATTCTTCACATAGCTTTTAGTAGGTAGTGGTTCGGGTTGCGTGAGAATTGTCCAGCTTTGAGCGTATTTTTTTTGCAGTAGCTTGGATAACAACATTGGAATACGCATTATTTCATCTTATATTTGACAGGACAGTTTCTGAATTAATGCGGTGTTATTCAAGCATGTATTAAGATTAAATAAAATTGAAGTCACCGTAGTCTAGTAGGTAGTGTGTTGGGTTATTAGACGTTAGGCTTGAGATCAAATCCCAGGTCAGATATCAAAACGAAAATATGAAAAAATTTCTTCGTCGATTGAATGTCTGCCAAAAACTCTATGAGTAAATAAAATTGCCATGAAAAGCTTCTCAAAAATCTGTCGTTCAGAGTCGAATTTAAACTGTAGGTCCCGCTCCTCATGTATAAAATTAACGCCCACAACATAAGTGCTGTGAAAAGCTAGGTCTGACTGAAGGATTGTAATGACCAATTATTTTTATTAAAATTCGTCAAGAAATTTAAGAATATCTCCTAATATTTTTTTCAACCTTATATATACAGAATTTTTTTTTTTTCGTTAATTGTAGTCCAAACTCTTTTAGTATAGTTTTTAGAACTCACATGATACTTATCTTGGCTTAACTTGCTATGGCAATGAGTTTTTTTTTTTTTTAAAGTCAATTAAAAAAGCAGTGATAAAAACATAAGGGTCAATTGGAAATGTAAAATATTTATGTTTTATTAAAGCAAATGCGGTCTTTCCGTTTCACTATTCTATTTACGTATATAATGTCCCTTATAAGCACTTGCATTGTGTAAATGCAACATTTATTTATCGGTATTTCTGCATGAATTTTTTTTCTTTTTGTTTCTGCTGTTGTTACTGTCATTGAGCCCGGCACCAAAGTTTGGATGTTGGATGTCTGTCCGATTATAAAGTAGAGAATTTATTTTATTAATCAAAATTATTTTGCCATTGTGTTCTTTCTTCTTTTTATGTATTTTACCCAGTCATTTTTTGTTTTATTTTTTTTTTATTATTGTTGGTGTCTGTTGCATATTGCCTGTTGTCTGTTGACTGTTGTTCGTTGGCTGTTGTTCGTTGTTCGCTGTTCGTTGTCAGTTGGATGCAGTTGTCATTATTGCATTTACATAATCGCCAATAATCGTCTCTTCTAATAAAGTTTTTTAAAATATTGCATTAAACAAGTTTGAGCTCTGCCGCACCTCTACATTTAAATTATGCTTTTAGCCATTTTGTTGCCAGTCCCGGTTCACTTGGTAATTGTACGCAGACATTTATATTGGCAAAAAGAAAAAACTAAAATAAAATAAAATAAAATAAACTAAAACAGGCAGATACACTCTAGTGGCATGGCATACATTCGATCGACAACAAGTTGTTTATCTTTTATACCGAAAAGTGAACGACGTTGGCTCTCATTGATTGAGCCGGCTTAGTGTAAATTGTAATTTATGAATTTTTATAATGTAAAAAATCATTAGCTAACCTATCAAATGTGCCAGACTATCATTTGCTGTAGGAGCAGCACACCAACAGCGACAGCTGCAACTTATTTTTACCCATTTACCTGACCACTTGTGCTATGGTTACCATTGATGTCGACAGTCAGTTTCGCCCAGTCCAAAAGAGATTTGCTTATATTCAGTGTTCATGAAATTATGAATAAATGACTCCATTTGGTATAGATATTCCCATTAATACATATGGCATAAGCTAAAAGCCTGATATTCTTAAGAAATTAAAAAAGATTCATCGTACATGCAAAAGGACTACAAATTTTTAATTGAAAATATTTCGAGAAGAAAATTAAAATAACTTCTAAGCGATCAATATGCATCGAATGTAGAGGCGTCTCTATAAGATTGTCTGCCTGACACCAAATTTATGACGAAATCAGCTCAATATACTTCAATTTTTTACTTTAATTTTGAGCCATATTGTCATAAGGGTAAACGGGTAAGCAATACATCGACTTACATGCTCAATTCAATTGAAAGCTTTTTTTTTAAGATGAGGATGATGTTTAGCAACAATACAATTTGCTTGCTAACGTCCTCTGTGAAAATCACAGCTCCTAGCCAATTGCTGTCGGATTATGAATATTAGTTGTTCTATATAGTGTTTGAGAAGACAAGGGACAGGTTTTTAAAAATTTGGAGCCCTGCTTCAAAATGATGAGTGTTTACAGTTCTTGATGATGGAAGTTCTGATTTGTTAAGTCCATATTCACCACATACTGTTTGTTTTTTTTTTTTTTGCTAAAATTCATAATTGAAATCGTTTTTTATTAATAAACAACACAAATATTTTGCGAATTTCTTAAGAATATTTTTAATTTTTAAACCAATTTTAAAAAAGTTTCCATTCTTTTGTTAAGCACTGTATTTGCCGTTGCGCTCCTTTTGAAAAATTCAGTATATGTATGTACTGCTAAATGTATTCACTTTAAGTTATTTTCGTATTTTCTAGAACTAAAATAGTTCCTCTGTGATACCAGCTATTGAGCCAAAATATTTATAAATTTATTACCGCCTGCTGTGGAACTGGATGGTTGATCCAGCTTCTAAATTTGCTATCCTCGACACAAGCAGAGCAGTTAAGATTATTTTCCTCTGTTTCTAATCGTAGTGCATTAAAGGGTTCGATCGCAGATTCCTGTAAATGCCGGAATTTTTTGGAATTTTTTATTTTTACTTTCCATTTGTATGAATGTGTTCGTATGCTCTAAATTTAATTTACAAATGTAACAACAAAAATTAAAAGAAAAACTCTGTTTCTGTAAAAATGTAAAACTCGAAACTCTTTTCTTTATTTTTTTAGAAAATCAAAACCCTTCATAAAATTGTCAAAAACAAGAAAAACAATACGAAACGATCGAACGAAAATGAAATGATTTTGAATGTGTAGAAAGAAAAGAAAAACAAAACAAACATTCAACCTAAGGGTAATATACGAACCCATTAAATCAAATGTTTTTTATTTTTCCAACTTGTTGACCACGACAACAACAAAGAGAAACAAACTAAACGTTTATGATTTATGACGAGCGTAAAAATTGCATTTTGAACAATTTGACCTGCTTTTTTCCCTCAATTGTTGCAATGCAGCTGATTTGTTTGTTCTAGAATCTAGATGCTGTTGGTGTTTTTGTCACAAGTATATACCTACATGGATAGACAAACAGAAATACCAATTTAAGTTTAGATATGAAACCAACAACAACAGCAAAAATGGAATATAATACAACAAACAAATACTGCTGATGAAGAAGGATTTCGAATATTTAACCCTGTTTTTCTGTAGAAGATAAGAAGTAAGTATTCTTGTAGTTCTTGTTAAATTTTAACGGTATTTTTTGTTTGTTGTCTACGTGCCATATCGATACCAATTTACAGTTAAATTGTCTTTTACGAGTTCACGCGTTTTATGAGTTTTGTTTTTCCTTTTTTTTGTTTTATGTTCGAGTAAAATATTTTTTTAAAATTTCCTTCCTTCTTTTTTTAATAGAGGACCACAGACAAATGTTGGCAAAATATTTTCGTAAATGTTTAAATGCGGTTCGCATTGAATTTTATCAAAGAGTAAAGCGCAACGAATGAAACGTTCTCACTTACATATCCATATCCATACATATACATACATATATACAGGGTGGCTGATATATAATGCAACAAAGTAAAGCCCTAATTTTTTTTTCTAATTTTATTGTTCAAAAGCAAAAATGTTGAAAATAATATCAAATTTTAGAATCAGTTTAAATTTGTTCGAATTGGTCACCTTTGGAACGAATTATGGCCTTCAAATGGCCGACAAAGCCATCATAGGCTGCACAAAATTGGCTCTGTGGTATTTTGGCCCATTCCCGGCGAAGCGCCGTCTTGAGATGATCGACATTTTAGTATTTTTTAGTGAAAACCACACTCTTTAAAATGTCCCATGTGCAAAGGTCCAATGGATTGAGATCCCGAGATTTTGGTGGCCATTTTGCGGTAGAAATAAGGCGAGGAATCTCCTTTTTAAGCCATTCTTGGTTGACTGGTGCTGAGTGCGGTGGTGCTGAGTCCTGTAGGAATGTCCATCGACTGCGGCCGAAATTTTTGTCTGTCCATACTGTCTTTAAGACATTATGGCGGCGCTTGAGTTCTGGTGGGCCATCGCTGGTGTAAATTTTCAGCTGACCTCTTTGGCAAGTAAACCCGATCACTTTGTAAGTTCACAAACTGCTCAATTTGGAATGGCTTATCATCGGAGAAAACCAAATTCGGTAACTGGCCACTTTGTGCAAGCGAACTAATTCCTTGGCTCTTTCCATGCTAACTTTTTTTTTTTTGTCCATATGTTCAGCTCACGAGCAATTTTTCTACCACTGCGGCGTAGATTTCGATCAAATCTGGCCTTCACTTTTCGAATCTTTTCTGGTGTTGTCACTTTTTTTTCACCCACTTTGTGGACGCGATGCAACACTGCAAGTATCACGGTAACGAGTAATGGTACAAGAAACAAAAGATTTAGTGCCACCTGTGGCTTTCCAACCAAATAAAAAGCAATCACACTATCACGCTTGAATTCCATCATGAATAACTTTTTTTCCGAATGAAATAGATCAAAATGCTTTTGTAAGCTTGTAAATAATAAAATGAACTATCACTGGAATAAATCTGTCAGCTGTTAGACGAGCGATTTACAATTGATAACAACCTGAAGTTAGTTACAATACATATCAGCCACCCTGTAGATATGACAGATCTTTCGATCTCTATAGCCGTTTACTACATTTTATTCACTTTTTGGAAGAAAAATATCAATGTCTTGTATGAGTTACTCAGTGTTAGAGGAAATATTTGATATCTCCGCTGAATAGCGCTTGTAATTTCGGATATTGAAATTCGTGCTATTCTCGTTTTATAAATGCAAGCTTTTAATAAATTAAAAATTTCATTCGATATGAAGTTAAGGACAAATTTCTCACCGACTAATAACAAAAGTAGGTACCGGAAAAATTAAACGCAATTACAAACAGTTTCCTCAAAAATGCCAGTAATTTTTACAATAAAAATATGAAAAGTTATGAATTAAGAAAAACAATAATATTCCATTTTATGACACAAGAATTTAAAGAAAAATCAACAAAGTATGACAAATAATTAAATTGACGGCAAGTTCGACGATTCTTAAAGGTAGGCAATTTTATTAGTGCCAGTCTGCTAGTTTATGGAAGCAAATCCAAATAATTCCAACCCTGGTCACGCAAACAGAAGAGTAGAAATTGTTTTTGCATAGATTCAATGTGTTCGCTGCAAACATTATAATGAGGATCCCATACAACGAATCCATACTCTAAAATTGGTCTGACAAGCGATACAAATAGCTGTTTCGTAATAAATAGATCAGAAAATTCTTTTGCCCAACGTTTTATGAAACCAAGTCTTATTTATAGTCAAAGTGATATGATCATTAAAGTTTAATTTAGTGTTTAATAGGATCCCAAGATCCATAAAAGAGTCAACATTCTCCAATTGATGACATCCAAGCAAGTAATTAATCGCGATGAAATTATTTCTTGACAACCGCATACATTTGCATTTTTTAATATTCAGCTTCATCATGTTGTACTCGTACCACAAAAAAAGTTATTGTGATAATATTTTGAAGATACACATACAGTATATGCACGATGAAATTATTGAAGGATAGAAAAACTATATCTTATCTTAAACTATAATTAATACTAAATATAAAATTGGGAACAAAAACGCGTAATACATTGACCATTAAAATAGAAGGATAAAGAAATGAAAAAATATATTTTGGTAAAAAAAAAATTATGTCAATAGTATAGTGGCTATCATATTAATATTTCCAAATTAATATTTATTATTTCTCCAGTTCGAATTGGAATAAACAACTCTATTGACTACATAACTAAACTAATATTCCCAAGGCGTTCATTATATTCTGCCTATGGGCAAGAAGTTCATATGTTCGGTACTCTGGTGAAGATCGTTTCAATCCCTTCTTTTACAATAGGAACAATTTTTTATGGAGTTTCCAAAAAAAGAAAAAACCGAAAAATATTAAGGGTTAAATAAAATATTTAAAGTGTTTACAGTTTACTAAACGCGTTATAAAAGTTCGAAATATTTGTATAAATTACTATTCCTTAATGCAAACAAAAAAAATCTAAACAGAGCATGACCAGTTTTAATAATATTTTCTTCAAGTGATCAAATTTTATATCACAATTCTATTCGCTCTTCTTACTTTACAGCAGCATTAATATTTGTTTCGTTTTTTGTTTTCTTTTTTTTTTTAGAAAATAAGAGAAAACAGTCAGCCATGCAATAACAAAAATAAAAAAAAAATTTAAGAAGGAAGATTTATGCTGAAACATGTCCATGTTTATCATTTTCAAATAATTTCTGCTAAATTACATTCTCGTAATTTTTTTATTTTTTCGGTTGGTTTATTTGAAAATGGATGTTAAAATAAAAATTTACAAAACAAATCTGTTTGTTTTGTTTTTTTTTTGTTTCCAATTTTTTCTTTGGGTGTGCTTTTTATAAAAATTTAAACTTTCAACATACGGAGAAGTAGATTTTCATGTTGCGAAAATAAAAAAAGAAACAAAATAATAAAAGCAACTACAATATGAACAGACGATGCTAGAAACAAACATGTCATATCTAATTTAGTTTTCGGTTAACAACCCATGCAATATGTTATATGAAGTTGCGGTTGGAGAGGATGTTGGGTCGAATGTAGAGGTTCAATACAACTTTCCATTGCTAATAATTCCCAAAACTACACTTACTCGAGTAAAGATTTTTAGAGATACATATTTGCATGAATAAGTATGTATGTATGTATGTGTATCTCTGTCTACAAGTATGTATGTGGCTTGCCAAACCAAATAGTAATCAATACTTATATTCTACGGATAGTGTTTCTACCGATTTTCAATGTACATACAAATGCATGTATTTACAGTCAAACCCGGTTATAACGAACTCCGTAGGACCAGAAAAAATAGTTGGTTATAGGCAAAGTTCGTAATTGACGGGGTGAAGTCATAGAATAAAATATAAAATACAAATAATTTTTATCATTTATTAAAAACTGTTAGTTTGTTCAAAGAATGAATCTTTATTTATTTCAGTGATGCCATATTATATTACATAAATGCGTTACCAACTTATATTTAGCTATGACACTATGGGTCTATAATGTAATATACAACATCTCTCTTTTTAATATTTAATAATACAATCTTAATAGTATTATTAATAATAAAATATTTAAAGATAATAGATTTTATACAATATAATTTTATGTTCATTTTTGTATAATAGTACAATTGTATAATACAATCTTAATAGTATTATTAATAATAAAATATTCAAAGATAATAGTAGTTAAAATTCATTTCTGTATAAATTCATAAATTCAATTATTAAAAAATAAAATATTTAAAGATAGTAGAAGTTATGTATAAATTCATAAATTTAATCTTTCAGGCTTCTTAATAATTCTGCCCCTTCTAGTAACATTTCTGTGTTCAGTTTCTTCTAAATTTGGGTCACTTGTTTTAGGAGTTTGAGGTTCACAATTATTAATATTATTTTCATCATTTAATTCATTCTTAGGTGTTTTATTAATGTGGTCCAGGTTTCTCCTGTAAAGATTTCCATCATTATCTTCTACAACGAATGATCTTGGTTCTTTACAACACTCTTTTATTTCTCCCGGAAACCAACAGCTAGTCGGCGTTTTCTTGAACATAACCATATCCCCTTTCCGAACTGGATTGACATCTCTAGCAGTCCTATTGTAATATTCCGAATATTTACGAATATGTTCATTTAACTTTTCCTTATAATCCCTATGGTCAATTACTTTTGGTCGGTGATTTTCAATAATAGACGGAATTTTCGTTCGTAACGACCTTGACATAAGTAGTTCCGCCGAACTTGGTAAATTACCCTTAGGAGTTGTTCTGTAGTTCAACAAAGATATATATGGATCTGACTTACTTTCAATAGCCTTTAAAAACAACTTTTTAATGGTCTGAATGGAACGTTCAGCCAATCCATTAGACCTTGGCAAATATGGGCTTGAGGTCTTATGTTCAATTCCCCAAGACTGACAAAATTCTCTAAATTCTAATGAACTAAATGGGGGACCATTATCTGATATCAATATGCATGGTATACCCTGCCTTGAAAATATTGACTTCAATTTTAAAACGACCTGCGTACAACTGTACCCAGAACTCAATAATTCTATTTCGACAAATTTTGAATAATAGTCAACGACAAGTATGTACATTTTCTTATTGAATTCGAACAAATCACAACCAAGTTTAAACCATGGTACATCAATGATTTCGTGTGGTAATATTTCACTTTTCACATTGGCATTTTTATATTTCATGCAAATTTCACAATTTGAAATAAGATTTTCTATATCATTGTACATGTTAGGCCAGTAAACAAACTGAGAAGCTAAATTTTTACATCGTGTAATTCCCATATGGCCCTCATGGATTTTCTCCAAAATAAATTTGCGTAAATTTTTTGGAATTAAAATTTGATGATTTTTTAATATGACATCATTCAATAATGAAATTTCATCCTTAATTTTAAAGTATGGCATGACTTCTTGGTCGACATCCTTTTTGTTTTTTGGCCAACCGACTTTAACATATTGAACAATTTTTTTAAAAATTGGGTCATTACAAGAATGTTTTTGTAAAATTTCAAAATTTGTAAAAGGTATTTCCAACTGGGATGAAACAAAATTACAATGTAATGAAATTTCATCATCCATTGCAGTAAATGTAGTCTCAACTACTGGTGCCCTTGATAACGTATCAGCAATTTGCAGATACTTACCAGGTATGTAACGAACTTCTAAATCGTAGGATTGAAGACGAAGCATAAATCGTTGTAATCTTGCCGGAATTTTATACAATGGTTTTTGAAATAAAGTGACAAGTAGTTTATGATCAGTTTCAACGAATATTTTTGACCCAATAAAAGAGTGTTGTAAAGAACCAAGATCATTCGTTGTAGAAGATAATGATGGAAATCTTTACAGGAGAAACCAGGACCACATTAATAAAACACCTAAGAATGAATTAAATGATGAAAATAATATTAATAATTGTGAACCTCAAACTCCTAAAACAAGTGACCCAAATTTAGAAGAAACTGAACACAGAAATGTTACTAGAAGGGGCAGAATTATTAAGAAGCCTGAAAGATTAAATTTATGAATTTATACATAACTTCTACTATCTTTAAATATTTTTTTTTTTTTTTTTTTGTTAAAAACACAAATAGGTGATAATTCTTTTTACCTATCAGCAGATTAAATATGCTGAGTTATAATTTAATGCTGCCATATTAATTAAAAGTAAAGACTATTGCCGCACTTCAGTTATTTCTGAGGGTTCGTTATAAGTCAAAATGTATGAAATTTAATTACTAGGACCATTTAAAGCAGTTTCTTTTAATCGAGAATTCGTTATAACCGAGTTCGTTATAAACGAGTTTGACTGTATATTGATGGTAAAATTTTTTCATATCTAAAATAAATAACAGATAAAATTTTTTTATTTTTGATTTTTAAAAATTTGTAAGGCATCCACAAGTGGGAAAAAATGCACACGTTCTGCTCATGTCTTCAATCATATGTTCGTATTAAAGGTTAATATCGAATGAAATGGAGTAGAGTTGAATGGTCCCATTGTGTTGATAAATAGAATTCCATTGGGTCCAGTTGAAAGATGACATGCATGTTCATTAACATCGGCCATGATAATAATAACCACGACCATGTCGATGACGACGTGAATGTTTAGGGTAAAAGTATTGAAAACGAAAACAAACAAACAAAAAAAAAAAAAAATGGATGAAAAATATCAAGAAAAAAAACAAAAAAAAAACAAAATAATAATAATAAACAAAATACTCTGATACTGTTATTGAAACCATCCCATTGCGCATTATTATATGCTGTATATTGTGTTTTCTTTTTCCTTGATTTTTTTTCTTAACGAAAAACTTCTTACAGTGGTTTTTCAGCGCTAAAATGCAAAATTCAAAATTCATACAATATATTGTATCTATGTACATATGTATGTATTTAGATAAAAAGCACTTTTATTGTCTACAAAAAATCAAGTTTTCTGTCTACTTATCTATAACAATTGCATTTACTATGTTTTTCTCATTAAAATATTAAATTACTGATCAGATTCAAGAAATGTGAGATAAAAAAGTGAGTTATTATGTATTAATCTTCAATCTTCTTCAATCATTATTATTGTTTATAAAATACCAAATTGGAAAACTTTATAAATGTTTTATTCTAAAAATAAATAAGAACCTAAAACCACAATTACACATTTCGACACAAAGTTATGTTCACCACCCTGAAACCTACACCATAAATCACATTAAAGTCAGTAAATAACATTGGCGGATATATAATAATAAAGGCGGTGTTATTGGGGCGTTATCTAGATAATTGAGAAATTTGTGGATCGATATCTAAAAGAGTTGGTACGCAATACCGCAGAATCAATGTACGACCCTGGTGGATAGTATACCGAAGAGATGTTAAGTTGTCATATATAGAGGGAATATAAAAAGTTCTCTGTTAAGTGTCAAATTACACCTCAGATGAATTATGGTCTTTATGTCGCGCTAAGTAATTGTCCAGTATTTGTTTAGATTGTGTTCCGTTTAGGATAAGCAAAGTTGTGTAAAAGAAAATTTTTTAATACATAATTATGTCACGACTAGACAGCACTTGAGATAATAGTACATATGAAAGACTAACTAATATTACAAACATACAACCATGCTTTCGTATTAAAAGGGTTTGCATTCTAAACTTGCTAACATGATATGCACAGCTCCATATAAACGTTTTCAGTGAACAAAATAGATTATCTTATTCACTTTTCATTTCGTTTGTTAAGTGCGAAATTGACTTATGAGCCCTATCATCTTATTGCCATTATTATATAAAACTCAGCCATTACTTTTAAAATTTTTATTTTGTCGTCTTCAAATGTTCATATTTCAAGTTGGGACAGTTCATTATTACGGGCTCTCTTTGTATGGGTTTTAAAATTGCTATTTAGGCTCATACCAGGATTTTCAGATATTTTGAATTTAATATATTTGTTAAGTTTACATGTAACAAAGATATCTACAAATGTGTAACATTTCGAAAAGTGGAACAAGTTTCCCTTTAGTAAACAAAAAAGTGGGGCAAAGTGACTACTTTTAAGGGATCACTAAATAGAATGTACACTTTTGCAATACAGTTTCAAATAGAGATATCAAGTAAGAGATTTGCTTAGAAAATTTGTATTCATAAATACAAACTCTCTTAAATTTAAATATCTTCTAACATTGGATTATGTTTTCTCCAAAATCTTAATGGGAATATAATTATTTAAAAAATGTTCTAAGCTTTGATATATAATTTTGCGTATAGTTTATCGTTTATGATTATGATTCTTATCTCTTTAAGCTATCTATCAATATTAATATCGATGAAACTTTCTATTCTAAACAAAAATACTTGAGGCGAGTAATTGTATTTAATACAAACAGGAGTTGGCTGTTATTGTTGATTTATTTTTTCAATACCAGCAATCCAGCTTTTATTGGTTTAATATATTGAAACAATTTTGAATTTTAATTTTTTCATATCGTGGAGATAGTAACTCATTATTGTTGTTCTAAGGATACTGGTGGCTTTCTCTAAAGAGTATTTTGATTCGAAAGTGTTACTAATTTTTTTAACAAAGTCATTTCATGTGTGTGATACTTGTAACTTTGTGAAATCCTTTAACTTCTTTTTAATTGTAAGTATAACGATCACATTTTTATCTCAAAATTAATTCAACGTCAATTATTTCATAACACTACGTCAATGGTTATTTGGTTAATTGGTCATTACAACCCGTCGGTCAGGATTTCGACCTAGCTTCTCACGGCACTTGTGTTCTGAACGTTAATTTTGCTACATAAATGACGGGACCAACAGTTTAAACTCAACTCCGAACGACAGATTTTTGAGAAACTCTTCATGACAATTTTATTTAATCTCAGAGTAATCGCCGAAGAAATAGTTTTTGTTTTTTTTAAATATTTAGTTTTGATGTCTGGCCTGGGATACAAACCCCGGCTGTATGTTTAATAAGCCAATACACTAGCTACTAGGAAATGTCTGACCTGGGGTATGACCGTGGCCTCACGTCTAATAAGCAAACATAATACCTACTAATGGTAGTAGTCATAACCCAGGTCAGACATCTCCAACTGAACGGAATATAAAAAACAGATTTCTGGCAAAAATTCTAAGGGCCATTATTACAACTTCCCGTCATCTAAAGGGAGGATTTTAACGGCCAGATAAATTGTTTTTCATTATTAGAAGTGAAGGAAGAAACATCGTACCGGTAACTTTTAAAGTTAAGTATCTATTTGAATTTGCCATATTATATATTATTTTCAATATGGCAATATGATGAATTCATCATGAAATAAAACAAAAATAACTTTTATTTCTGCTCGAAAAAATAAAAGTCATAAAATAACTTTTATTTTCGCTCGAAAAAATAAAAGCCAAAAATAGCTTTTATTCCCACCCAAAAAAATAAAAGTCAAAATATAACTTATATTTTTGCTCGAAAAAATAAAAATCAAAAAATAATTCTTATTTTGTGACTTTTACGATAAAAGTTAAAACAGTTACGGTCCCTGCCTAAAGGTAACTTTAACTAAGCCCGCTGTAACGGGCAAGTTGTAATAATGATCCTTAGATTAAATAAAATTGCCCTGAAAAAGAGTTGCCTGTATAATTGCTAGAATTGCTAATAGCAGAAGCTAGGCCGTAATCCGAACTGAAGGGTTGTAATGGCCATTTAAAAATTATGATGCCTAGTAATGAATTAACGAGACAACATTAAGTCTAGTTTTGTTAACCAGCTCAGAACATATGAACGTATAGGTGGCAATATTACATTTTTTAGAAATATTTTTATAAAATTTTTAAGGATATTAGAAAGTAATTTAAACTATAACCAGTTTATTAACATTCAATCGTAATTTCTTTATAGAGAACTATTTAGTTTAGTTTCGTTGTAAGATATGAATTTTTTCTTTTTGAATTTGTTCTTTTCCATTTCAATGTGCCTTGTCAATCAGCCATTATGTTGATATTGTTAAAGTTTTCCAAACTAGAAACTGAACAACAGATACATTTGGGATTACTATTATTAGTTTTTCTTAGTCCTCTTACTGTTTTGTTTTGTGGATTTGTTGACCATTATTTACGCTACTTTTGCCACAACCACTTCGTACCCTTTTGGTTCGCTTATTTTTGTGTCGCGATGTATTCATTTCGTTAAGTAAAGAATCAACAACATCATCTCCATCTTCAATATTCGTATATACGGCTATGCCATTAGTTATCGTAACCCATAAAGATGACGCCTGGATTGTTGAATGTCTATCATTTCCTTTATGTATCTTTGAGACAATGTAGGTGTGTACTGTATACATAAGTGTTTGTGAAAATAAAATTATTTAAAGTTTTCTTTGAGAATTCGTTAGGTTTTCTATAATTTTGACGTTGTTCAACATTCATTCAAATTGACGGAATTTTCTACAAACACAATTGGATTTGTATAAGCGACTCTTTTATATCCTTCTTCTTGTGAGAATATGTTTTTACCGTGATATTTTGGCAATTCTAAATACAATGTTACATCTCTCATATAATAAAAATTCCAAAAATCGTACCTCGATAGAAATTCTAACAGAATGCATAATTCTTCAATATTTGTTGATTATTTCACATTCTTCATTCAATTAAAATAAAACTAGATTTGCACAAATTTTATTAAACACAAATACTATATCCACTATAAATGAGGCATATTTACGTTCGCTAGCCGGAATTATTTAAACGGATTAGAATTACATATTCTCTAAAGATATTGATTTCAAACTACCAAATTCCTCAAAATGAAGGGCAATTTTCATTTATAAGGTGATATTCCCGTCCTATCGTATGAGCCGCTCTATTTGTTTATCTTCATTTCAAACATCAAAATAGTTTCTAAAGTTCTGAAATAAGTTGAAAAAGTGTCCTGTAAATAAGTTATCCTGATTAGAAAAAAAAACAATTATATTTGAACAGTTCTTTGCCCGAAAGAAATATTATTGAAACAATTTGTGAACAATATTATTGAAAACTCTTCATTAAATATGAATATCATCAAAAACCATTTATAAAGGGTGATTTTTTAAACAGCTTTTTTAAACAGTTTAAACAGCTCATGCACGTTTCGTGTTTTGTTTCACTGTCAAACATCTTCAGTTTGGCCTATAATTTAACCATGAATCGTCCTACAAACGAACAACGCTTGGAAATCATTGAATTTTATTATCAAAATGCGTGCTTTGTTAAGAAAGATCATCGCGCGCTTCTTCCAATTTATAGTCGGTTTAATCGACCCACTGAGGCGGCTATTCAATTATCGATTCGTCGCCGTTCGCAGCATTTGGGCCTCTGTTACTCAACAACATGGAAAATTTTGCGGAAGGATTAAGTGAAGCTTTTCAAAATACATCTGATGTAAGAATTGAAGCCAAAGGACCAGAACGCAGAATTTTTGCTGAATGGGCTCTTGGAAAGTTGACCGAAGATCTACTTCTTTATCGAAAAATTGTGTCAAGCAACGAAGTTCATTTTTGGCTCAATCCATATGTAAATAAGTAGAATTGTCGATTTTGGAGCGAAGGTCAGCCAGAAGCATTGTAAAAGCTAGCAATGCATTCAGAAAGAGTCACACTTTGGTGCGGTTTATGGGCTGGTGGCATCATTGGACCGTACTTCTTCAAAGATGCTGCGAATCGTAACGTAACTGTGAATGGTGAGCGCTACCGTGATATGATATCCAACTTTTTTTGCCCAAAATCCAAGAGCTTGACTTGCATGACATGTGGTTTCAACTAGACGGTGCCACATGCCACACAGCACGCTTAACAATGGACTTATTGAGAGGCGAGTTCGGTGCACATTTTATTTCACGTTCGGACCGATCATTTGGCCACCTAGATCGTGCGATTTAACGTCTATTTTTTGTGAGGCTATGTTAAAGCTCATGTCTATACAGACAAGCCCACTTCAATTGACGCATTGGAAGACAACATTGAAGCATTTATTCGTGAGATACCGGCCGAAATGTTAGAAAGAATATGCCAGAATTAGACTAAGCGGATGGACCATTTGAGTCACAGTCGCGGTCAATATTTGCATGAAATAATCTTCAAAAATTAAATTATATGGACCATACTATCGATTCAAATAAAGATTTCATGCACTTTTTTGAATTTTATGTTTTTTTTTGTTTTTGAAAAATTATCCTATAGCTCTTAAAAAATCACCCATTACAAGGTTCAAATTGTTTTTCCAAAGGTTTTCATTGATAACTTTTACTTTTCTATTTTTGTAATTAACTTTTAAGCCAAATTTTATAAATCATATACAGTACCGAGCAAAAAAAAAAAGAGTCTACGCTAAGCCGATTGATCTTTCTGTACGCCCCTTTCAAAAAAACAGTACGGAAATTACATACTTCTTTTTTATTTTTATGCTTCACAAACTTGGTTAACAAATGCAGCTTACAATATTAAAATTTTTAATTTTTAAATTTTAACATTTAAGAAAAAAGTGACAAATTGCAGCGAGCAAAAAAAAAAAATGCAACGCAGTGAAAGTAAGTGGATAAAATTTTTTAATACAAAATTTTCGTTAATAATTTTAACAATATTAATAAACCATTGGTTTAAACAGTCTTACACCATCTAATAAAGAATATATAATTTGTGGAGATTTTAACGCCAAGCACTCGAGCTGGAATTGTCTTAGGGCTAATACGGCCGGAAATGTTTTATATAATTTGCAATTAAGATCCAACTTTTTTATATATTACCCTAACAATCCAACTCGCTATCCTTAAAGTACTATCGGAAACCCTACAACCATAGATTTAATGCTTACTAACACCAACTTTTTTATTTCGCCTTTAATATCTCATGACAATATTCTACCCTCTGATCATTGTCCAGTAACTTTTGCTATCGATGCTGCAGTCGAAATGGATAATACATGTAAAATAGACCTCAAAAATGTAAACTGGAATATATACAAACAAACAATTGAAGACTTATTATTACAAGGTAATACACATTTTAATAATTTACACTCAACCCAGCGTATAGAACATGCTCTTAAAACATTCTCAAATGCAATCGATACTGCTAAATTATCAATGCCGAAGAAAACTGATTCAACAAATGTTTTAAAAATATCAAACAATACAAAACTTTGTATACAAACCAGAAATAAATTTAAACGACAGGCTCAAAGAACACATAATCCGTCTACTAAAACTACACTATTGGCAATAGTAAAACAGTTAAATAATCTTATTGATAAAAATGTAAAAATAGACAGAAATAAAAATTGGAATAATTTTCTATCTCATCTTCCAACTGGGGCAAAAAGATTTTGGTATATTTCAAAAGTCGTTCGAGGCAAAAAGTCCAATGAAATATCATATTTAAAGCACAACAATCAAAATTTTACATCAGACAATGACAAGTCCCGACTTATTGCCGATCATTTCGAAAAAGCACATACATTAACATCACAAATGAAAACTAAACTAGAAAATAAAGTTATAAAAACTATTAAAGAGTTAGATTCCATTCATGATATAAACTTTAATAATGAAAATCTTATAACAATCGATGAAATCAAAAGAAATGTAATATTTTTAAAAAATAACAAAGCTCCGGGTTTTGATGAAATTTCGAACATATTTATGAAAAAATTGCCAGAAGCTGCGTATGTAGCTCTACAGAATATTTTTAATGCTTGTCTTAAATTTGGCTATTTCCCTTCTGTATTCAAATGTGCGAAGGTAATAGCTATACACAAACGCGGAAAAGATCCTAAACTGGCATGTAGCTATAGGCCTATAAGCCCTTTAAGTTGTGTTGATAAAATATTAGAAAAAATAATTCTTTCCAGGATGAATACTTTTATCGAAGAAAATCGAATAATCAACGATGAACAATTTGGTTTTCGTCACCAACACTCGACTGTTCACCAAGTCAAAAGAATAACAAACATTATAAAGAAAAACAAGCGACGAAGACTAACAACTGGGGTAGTTTTAATGGATATTGAAAAAGCTTTTGACAGCATATGGCACAACGGATTAATCCACAAAATCAAAAATTATGGCTTTCCTTTATATATTGTTAAAATAATTCAATCCTTTCTAACTGACCGCTCGTTTAAAGTTGTTGTTAATAACACGATTTCATCTCCACGTAATATCCCAGCTGGAGTACCACAAGGTGCAGTGCTGTCCCCAACCCTATACTCTCTATATGTGGCTGATTTTACACCAAAAAGCGGTACCGAAATAGCTCTCTATGCCGACGACACCGCAATGATTGTCAAAGGCAAACTCTCGAATGCAATTGTTGGTAAATTGACGAAAAATCTACACACATGTATTAAGTATTATAACAAATGGAAAATTAAAACTAATACAGACAAAACACAGGCCATTTTGTTTCCATTCAATAAGAGTCCAAAGAGAATTCAAACAACGCAACTTAAAAATGATAATGTTACTATTCCTTTCAGTGAATCAGTTAAGTATTTGGGGATATACTTGGATAAAAAATTGTTATTCAAAAAACATATAGAACACACTGTGGATAAGGCCACTAAGTGCTGCAGAGCCTTATACCCTATTCTAAATAAAAAATCGTATCTCAGTACTAAATACAAGCTATTAATTTATAAAACCGTCATTAGACCGATATTACTTTATGGATGTTATGTTTGGGGAAATACGGCTGAAACTCACGTTAGAAAACTTCAAATTGTTCAAAATAAAGTTCTAAAAATAATTTTTAAACTACCTCGTTTATACCGCACAAAAGACCTGCACCAACGTTATTCTCAACAAACTATCAAAGATGTCATTAAAACTCAGAATCTTGCATTTTCTAATAAATGTAGTATTTCTGAGTATGAACTAATTAAAAATTTATCAGATGATACTTCGTAGTTCACATAAGTAAACTATTTAAGTTTCATGAAATAAATTAGATTTAGATTATATTGTTCCAGTGGAACAGTTAAAATTTCAGATATACAAAGTTTTTTCTTATCTTTTTTCTTTATAAATTTATATATATACTCACATTTTGTAATTCTTAAATTTTATTATTTGATTTATATGTCTTAAATTAGATAGTAGCTCATAGACTTTTAATAAATTTTTAATGTATGTATTGCTTTATGATAACTCAATAATAATAATAAAATAATAATAATAATTGGTTTAAACAGTTATCAGCTATTAGCAGGTAAGGCTCTGGAAGAGGGCAAATATTCGGGGTAAACAAATCAATGGTGTGCCCAATTGCGTCTAAATTTCCAACAGAAAATAGCGTGGAAAGAAATTCTAGCACCGGTTGCCCAAGAAAATCTACCCAGTGCGAAGATCGCCAAATGATTAGAATAGTTAAAGCTGATCCAAGAATGACAGCTGTGGACGTTACTAAATTTGCTATTAAGCAAATCTGTATTTCCATTGGGGTGTATACTGTCCTCCGCAGATGGAATGATGCCAATTTATTTGCCAGACGTCCCGTAAAGAAACCGCTAATAACTAAGGCTTTAGCGCCTTGATTTTGCGAAGCAGTATCGAAATTGGTAAAGTAAACAGTGGGCAAAAGTGCTGCGGAGTAAAGTTAATATTTTTGGTTCTGATTACAATATTTAAAAACCGAAACCGAGAACCGGTTAACCGGTTTTTTCACTTTTAAAAACCGACCAGTTTCAAATATTTCATATTTAAGAAGTATTCGACAAACCGGGTTTTTCTGTTAAATAACCGGTTTTTTTTTTAATTTCTCTCCTCTTTTTGTGAATATACAAATGAAATTATTTAGTTTTATAAATTTTTAATAAATGAAACGAAAAAAAAACGACTTTAGTATATTGTAAAAACCAAGAATGTAAAGAACTTAGATTACTTGGTATGTGATGTAAAACACATATGGAATTCGTTATCGAAAATGATTGAAATTTTTTTAAGAATATGGAAATGTATGAACCATTCTTTGATGGACTTTTCTTTAATACCATTCTCTCGTATTAAAATTGAAGATTTAGAAAATCTTTGGAAAACTTTGGAACCATTGGAAATAGCAATTAAAGAATTATCTAAGGTTAGAATTAAAGTAATTAACACCCTTATTGTGTGCCTAAGCTTAGGAAAGTATCCAACTAATGACCATATTTTGAAATATTCGACCAAAGCTGCGTCCAAGGAATTTGCTGTCGATTTCTATAACCGTTTATTTTCTTGCTATGATACAGATGGTGAAGTGGTAGACCCTGACCAAGATTTAAGTCTTGATACGGATAATTCTAGCAGCTTAATTTTTGATTTAAATAATACAATAAATAGAATACAATAAATCCAAAAATCATTATATGATGATTTCATATATCTCGACAAATGCAACAAAAGAACAGGAAATATGGAAAATTTTTATAATTGTCTTTTACCTATCTGCCCAACTTCAACTTTCAGCGAGAGTGTATTTTCAACATCCAATTTTATTTTTTGGAAAATGTCGGTTTTTTGAATCCTGTAGTTCTGATGGGATAAAATATATTTTAAATGATTTATTGGTAGGGGTGTTCTCTCGTGACAGAGTTGGTCCCCTGATGAAAATCGATGGTATTATGAATGCCACTAAATACTGTGAGATCCTAGAAGAAGACATGTTTTCGCATCTATTGGGAAAAATTCTCCTACACAGCATGTTCCAACAAAACAATGACCCGAAGCTTTCTAGTCACTTGGTTCGTAACTACCTTAGCGACCATGAAATGTAAGTTTTGGATTTGTTGTCACAATCTCCCCATCTAAGCCCCATAGAAAACCTATGGGAGCTTTTAGGTCGGGAATTTAAGAAGAAAAATTCTTCAAATTTGGCGGAATTTGAAAAAAATTTTTAAATTCAAAGTGGGAAAAAATACCCCTATTCACCATCGGGTCCCTTACGGATTCTATGACCTCCAGGCTGCAAACAGTAACAGAAAATAAAGGCTACGCAATCAATTATTAGTTATAAGTTTTATTTTTAATCAATATTTTGTAAGAATTTACATTCAATTTAAATAAAATTCTTGAATTTATATTGTGTTTGCTCGTTGATATTTGGCACTTTTTTTCTTAAATGCTAAAATAAAAATAATTGGATAGAAAAATGTTGATATTGCAACCAGAATTTGTTAACAAAGTTTGTGGAGCATAAAAGTAAAAAAGAAGTATTTAATTTCCGTACTATTTTTTCTTTTTGAAAGAGGCGTTGAATTTTTTTCTTTTTTGTGAAATTTTACAATTCGCCTTCTTTTTTAACAAAGCTCATATATGTATATATAGACACACTTAAGTAGAAAGACGAATTCTAAGAAATAAAGTGATTAATATTATAACTGTTATCAATTTGTTTGCTACAATGAATTTCACTTTACTATATCGATTTAATCTCATGAGAGTGGTGATGAAAACAAATAAAATAGTTTTAGACTAGAAGTCAATCGCATTTTGCAATGAAAATTCATATTTTAATTATACTTGCCAGAGATGTATAATACGAGTATGGTTCGGTAAAATATTATGATTATATTTATCCAATAGTTTTATTCGACCTTTTTGATTATAATTAAATAAAAAGATTTCTCGAGCTCGAGGTCAATTTCTTTTTATTTAATTATTATGATTATAATGAAAAAAGAACTGGGAGTTTGAATTATTATAAAGATTCCTTCTTTTCCTTCCTTTTTCGTTTTGTTTAATACATGACATGATTCTTATTTAAAGAAGAATCCGAGTCTGTTATAGTAAAATTTGTATGTTTATGTCTATATTCCTCTCAAATGTGTGAAACAACATGAACTTTCCTCTTTTTGAAGAGAAAATAAACAAAAAGAAAGAAAATACCTTTTAGTGTTTCATTCAAAACAATTTACGCTGTTCTTGTTCTTGTTATTTATTTTTTCTATTTTCGATTAATGTTATTATTGTTTTCATTAAATTTGTTTATTTTATTGTATTTATGGGCGTTAATGGTCTTAGTTGCTACAGACGAGAACGAAGAAATGTTGAAAGAGTTTTGCGAGAACGTACTGATGGAACATTGTGTCCGCATATAACAAACCATAAAATAACATACTTGGGTTTCATCGGAAGAAATGACAAAACACCGGGTACAATTGAAACGTTTAGCAATGTTATCAATTCTGAAATCAGCAACTTATGTGTAATCAAAGAGATCAGGAACTAGTGAAGATATTCTGGGGATTAGATGCAGTGGCATAGTGAGGAATGAGTATTGTGCCAAATAGTACACAAAACATTGCTTAATATCGAAGAACTTATGAAAGTCTTTAGACTTTGTGAAAAATGCTTTAACCAAAAAACAAACGAAATAATATCGAGGCAGACCTAAGAAAATCAGTTCAGAAACCAAATCCTATGATGGTATTTCTGCTGGTATTGTTATAAGAATTAGCCCAAGGCAAGTCGTCGTCGACTTGTGCAAGCTAAACTTTCAGGAAAACCCTGCTGGAAAAATTTTACTAATGAGAAAACGGAAGAGGGATTACAATAATAGAACAGAACAAACAGAACATAGAGCAGATGGCGGAAAAAGTAACAGAAGATAATCTCAAGCGATGAAACAAAAATAAATTTGTTTGGAAACGATAGGCAAATTCATTTAGAAATGAATTTATTTCGGTTTCATCGTTCCCATATAATACTTCGCCATATTTTTCGGACCAAAGTAAATGCACTTTAGTTGTAATCTCTCTTCCGTTTTCCAATTAGTAAAAGTTTTGCAGCAAGTTTTTTCTAGAAAGTTCGCTTGCACAAGTCAACGACGAATTGTTTTTCAACTAATTTTAATAAAAATCCCAACAGAAATAGCATCAGACGATTTTAAGAAGCAACTTTTTACTAATACGATTATGCGTCTATGTGTTTCTGAGCTGGCTTTTTTAGGTGTGCAACGCGATTCCGCAATTTTTTGTTGCTAAAAGATATTTCCACAAAGTCTAAAGATTTTCCTAAGTTCTTCTCTCAATAATTTTCCGTAATTTCTCATGGTATTAACAACTTTTTCCTCTTCTTCAGTTCAATGATAATTTCCTTCCATATCCTTTATAAAATTTTTCGATTTTTATGTAATTTTATATCAAAATGAAATTATTCTTACCGTTTCACATAAACACAATGAAAAATCACTCAAAAATTTAATTTATTATGAAGAAAATTAAAAATAAGTCAGTCAAGTGTATTTATTATTATGATCAAAAATTTTTATGGATTCATCGGAATTTCGCTTTTCATATTTAATAAATGCATGTACCTGTCAAATTTTTCGTTTTAAAGATGTAGTCAGATGGAACTATAATAAAAAATAGTTTTCGCTGCTTTTCCGAGGGCATTTTTACAATTAACATTTCCTTAAGATTTTAGAATAAGGTGTATCTATTATTTTGAGCATGGGTGTAAGTGCAGAATTCTCAAAAATATTTTTACTGTCACTGTTTTTTTTTTTTTTTCTAGTGTTAATACCAGGATACTTAGAACTATTTTCACTGGCACTGTTTTGAGAAAACTTCGTTTTCGATGACTAGATCCGTTTTTACGTTTTTAAAGGATCATACCGACTAAGCCACTTTAATAATGATTTGATTGTAATCGTTATTATTGATTTTATTGTTTTAGAAATCAGTTTTATTTTATTTTATTGTTTAAATTATATTGAAGGTACCAAAAAAAAAAAAACGTTTTGTTTTTACAAGAGGGAGAAGAAAAATTAAAGTAGTCTATTTTTGATTTATTCTTATTTATATTATTTTTATTTGCTTATTATATCTATTAATTAATGACGTCGCCGTAGGTCTAGTGGGTAGTGTGTTGGCTTATTAGACAAAAGGCCCGGGTTCGTATCCCAGAACGAAAAAATATTTCTTCGGCGACTTCCTCTCCGCAGATTTCTGGCAAAGACTCTGAGAGTAAAAATTGCCATGAAAAGCTTCTCAAAAATCTGTCGTTCGGAGTCGACTTTAAACTGTAGGTCCTGCCACTCATGTATAACATTAACGCGCACAACAAAAGTGGTGTGAGAAGCTAGGTCGTAATCCTGACTGAAGGTTTGTAATGGCCAATTATGTATGTATGTAATTGGTGAAAAACATTAGAAGACATTATTAAAATAAATTAACTTTTCAATTTTTGCAAGTGAACGGAATCGCAAGGCATCAATATTTCGAAAGCAAAAAAGTAGTTTAACAAATTCAAGTACATTAGGGTGGTTTTAAAAAATCGATGCCTGAATTTTTTTTAGGGCCTCAAAACCTGAAAATCTCGATTTTTTGGCAGTTTGGCGACACATATCTCGAGAACGGTTTAATATATTTGCTCGTGTCATACATCAAACTAAAAGCCATACAGTTTATAAAATTTATATGAAATAAAGAAATACGTAAATAGTACTGCATTCGAAATAATGAACCCAATGTCCATAATAACGTGACTAGGTATCCCTAAGAGCGAAGATGGAACCTATTGTGAAAAGACCCATTTTTTTCCTATATTATCAATTTTTGAAATGAAAACAATTATGTATTTCAAAAATCAAATATAATAAACGTCTTTTTCACTCAAGGGACTGACATAATGTAGTGGTGGTCTGAATACAACTGACGGTATCTGCTGACTACTTGGAGATGTTATTGTTTTTGTTGCTCGTCCTTTGTAAGTAATTCGTTATAATCAGTGATGAGCTTGACTTATCGCTCTTCCATATCGTTCACAGCTTTCAAGTTGTTTTCCATTCTTTGGTAGTTAATGGTCTGCGGCCAAAATCCAGAACCTTTTTCTGAAATTCGGTGTTAATATTTAATCTCTTGAACAGCAGATAAGTCCCACTTGTAATTAAGGCTGGGAGACCTTTATCTAGGAATTTTGGCAGTTGTTCTTTTTAGTTTGGATCGCATATTTCCGGAGCACTTCTCATTTGATTTTACTTGCTTGGGGTCGCCAGTGATACAGTATGTAAGTCTCAAATTAACACTATACCATAGCAAACATATTTAAATGAAACGAGATTCCAAAGTGCAAGTATCTGTCCATAATAACCAATAACAATAAAGTTTTGGCTCTATTTTTTCGGTTTCAGTACTAGTTGCGTGTAGAATGTAAAATATTATAAACAGTATGCCCTTTAATTTGATGTATAACACGGGCAAATGAATTTAGCTGTACCAGAGATATGGATCGCTGAAGTCTCAAAACTCCCAAAGAATCGAGATTTTCAATACTTTGAGGCCCCACTGGCACGGGTTAACATTTTCCAATTGTTCTCAAACTTTGGCAATCCTAAAATCTGACAGGAAGAAACATGGAGGGTGCCCCCAAAAAAATTCGGACATTTTTTTTTTACCATATGATATAAAATCACTCTAAAGAACATACATACATACAAAATCGCGGGATTTTCGGGACGCGAATCCCAAATCCCGATTTTTAAAAAGTTGTCCCGGGATTTTTCGGAATTTTCGGGATTGTGAATTCATATGTAGTTTGACCCTCGAAAAGGTCCTCAAAAAAGTTCTATATCACTTGACTTCGATAATAGCATCTCAGAAGACATCGAAGAATACAAAAGCCCTATAAAACGAATTAATAGGGTAACTGATTTAGATACTCAACTGTCCAAAGAATTAGATTTCTCGACATCAGGAGGTGGTAGAGGTCAATATTTTACAAGCTGCATACAGCTATCTTGGAACTACTTTACCAGCAAATGTTGATTGCGAGAAGTGGTTTTCAGCGGCAGGTTATGTTGTCAACAAAATTCTTTCAAGCCTATCAGATCACATGTTAGATGCTTTAATCTTTTTGTTGGAATCCAAATAATTTCCTTAAAACTAATGCATTTGCATATGTATGAATAATTTTTATTTTTGTTAATTTACACTTTTTTGTTACTTTTTATCTTGGTTTTTTATATTTTACTGTTAAAGGCACATAATTCTGATATAATTGGAGTATAAATGATTTTTTTAACAAAATATATTTTTATTATTAAAAGAAAATAGCGATTTTTCCCGTGATTTGTCGGGATTTTTGGATCCCGTATTATCCCGAAATATCCCGGGATTTCGGGAACGGGATTACAAAATCCCGAATCACGGCATTTTTAAAAATCAATCCCGTTTGGCATCCCTAGTACATACATGTTGCAAAAGTATTTATTTGGAAATGTTAGAAGTTAAGTAAAATAAAGTTCATTTACCTATTATATTTAAAAAGTCATCAATTATTTCTGTATTACTTTTATATATAACTTGCGCGGCGTATAAATTATTAGTTAGGTTACGATAGTATTAAAAAGAGTACGTTTGTACATACGTACACACATATGTATGTACGCTGTACGGAGACTTTTTGCAGTTATCATTTAGATTGTTTTTTAAATTTTTATACAAAAAATAATCAAACTTTTTAAATTAGATGTTTGTATTTAATTTATGTAAGTATAAGTAAATGTAAGTACAAACAGAGCTTTTAAAAGAATTTTCTTTTGATCAAACCTGGTAATTAGTTTTTGAATTATTATGCAAATTGTCTTCGCTTGCTTGGTATACGGAGATTTATTTGGCAACAGGCATTACAATAAAACTGAAAATGTATAAAGCTGCGGTTCTCAAACTATTTTTACGAGGGTGCGCAAAAATATAAATATATAAATATAATACTGTAACAAGCTTCTCATTTTGTTTGTATTTGGCAGTCATTTATAATTGATTGAGTACAGTTTTTGGAAATGAGAAAAATAAAAAAAAAAAGAGAAAAACGGTCTTTTCTTTCCTATGTTATCACTTCTTTACTTATGTATTTATCTGATGTCTAATGTTATTTATTTTATTGATTTCATTCTTATCATGTATTTTTTTCTTCTTGATAACATGATATGGTTTCCATATTTATAGTTTATTTTCATATTTTTTTTACTATTTAAGAGTGAGAATGATTTGTTGATGTATTTTTTATTTGTCCAATGTTTGAACTCTTCACACTTCTTTTGTGAAAAGGACGATGAAAATTGTTGTCATGATAACAATATTTGAAATGTTTCATAATTATCACCGAATAATCGTACATCATATTCACACTATTAAAAATGGTTTCTATTTTTATTATTTATTTATTTTTTAAGAATATTTTTATAGACTTTCAAATATGAAAAAAAATAGAAAGAAATAAATTACAAAATATTTTTCTTTTTGCAGAATACTGTGTTTGGAGATACAAGATGATTTGGATTACGGTTAAAGGTAATAAATTAGAATACGTTTATTCCAATTAATTTCGTTATACTGACCGTTGGAGTCGCCGTGGTCTAGTAGGTAGTGTGCTGGCTTATTCCATGGCGATTTCTTCTCAGCAGATTTCTGGCAAGAACACAACATAAGTAGTGTGAGAAACTAGGTCAATAACCCTGACTGAAGGGTTGTAATAACCAATTATGTATATATGTGTATGTATACCGATCGTACATAGATTAGCCCAGACATTTTCCGTTGTAATTACAAAACCTGCATTGTGATCCTTTCACATGCTTAGTTGGTGATACTTGATTAACGATACTGATACTCGACAATGAAAAATAAAGGCGAAAACCGAATGCGACAAGACAGACTGTGACAATCATATGCTCCTTGTGATTGGCCACAATGTAGTGTGGAATATGTATTTAGAATTATACAGAAATTTAATAATTTACCAATTAGATTATATTTTTTTTTTTAAATTAATTATTTAAAACTTGAAGTCGCCGTAGTTTAATAGGTAGTGTGGTAGCTTATTAGCTGTTAGTCTACGGTCCACGACTCTGAGTGTAAATAAAATATTCACGAAAAGTTTCTCAAAAATCTGTCGTTCAGAGTCGACTTTTAATTTTAGGTTCCTCCACTCATGGATAAAATTAACGCCCACAACATGGGTGGTGTGATCAGTTAGATTGTAATCCTAACTGAAGGGATATAATGACAGACTATAAATGTATGTATTATTTAAAACTTCCTTACGCCAAACGCCGATTGCTTTTATCTGCAAACTTTTCCAAACTAGAAAATAATTATTTACTTAAATATCGCAATAAAGAAAATTAATCAATTAACTAAGAGAATTGACTTATTTATGGCAGGGGCAGGTACAATGTACAGATACTATTATTTACTTTAAGCTCATCAGATCTTAATTAACCATATGGAATTACAAAAAATTAATTAACTATGATGACGCGTTGTTTGACGTTTTTTAATTTGAATTTTGCGGTGCAATCTTTTACCCTTGTCATATTTATAATAAACTTTAGTATTTTATTATTTAATAGTCACATTCATATATTATTTCAATAACACCATGCGACAGTGAAAATACACGCGATTAACTATGTAGTTTAAGTTGCAGACTTATCTGAGTAGATTTCAAAAATACTTTTTTTTTAATTTTTATATTTTAAATATTTTTTTTGCAAAACGATATAATAATATTTACAAAAAACTCAAATATTATCCAAACGTCAAATTGCCACATAAACAATTAGGATCTATCTTAAACTGAAAATACACTAAAAAAACTATAAAAAATATTACGCTCGCTAAGGCAGTTATGGTATGAATGCAGTTTAGCGCTTTATTTATATTTTTTTAATTAAATTTTACAATTTAGAAATATTTGAATAATCAATAAGCTTGTGTGATATATCTTAAAAAACAGTTTTTGTTAAATTAAACAAGTTTGATGGGTCTAAGAAATATAAAAAATATATTTTTGAGTTCTACTGAATTAAATGTACTCCATAGACCAACTAGTTATTCGGGTTTATTGAATTTTTTGTTTTTTGTTGCATAGTGTAATTATTAAACTATTAAGGTTTTTTTTTATTAAATTACGTCTGAAAGGAAAAAATTATAAAATAAAACATTTATAAAAACAATGGGTATATAATATTTAAAACTATTATTATTAACAACAAACCCTTATAAAGCAAATTATTTTATTTTAAGATTTGCTTATTAACGATTTTATTCGTTATTTTTTCTGAGATATTTTTTAACAGTAAAATGTCAGAAATGTCTCACACAAAATACGTTATTGAAGGATAAAAATTGGAAAATTCTTGAATAATGAATTGAAAATAATGAGTTGATGTCATTCTAACTTACTTACTTAATTGGCCATTAACAACTCGATTAAAGGATTTCGGCCTGACTCTGCTTCTTGCGCACCTACGTCATTTGGTCACACCAATCCATGACAGGGCTTCCTCAATTTGGTCCTTCCAACGGATACAAGGTCGCCTTCTTCGCCGACTTCCGCAGATCCTCGCTTCAAACACCCTTTTCGCCGGAACATCGTCCATTCGAATGACATGACCGAGCCAGCGCAGCCGCTGGATATTAATACACTATACAACGTCTATGTCGTGGAGGAGCTCATACAGATGTGGAAATCATCGCCAACTCGCACTGAACCGAAGAACTTACGTAGGACTTTTCTCTCAAATACTATCAAGGCTGGTGCATCAGTTCTTAATTGGTTCCATGCTTCTGCACCATAAACAGGCACGGGTAGGATTAGCGTCTTGTAGAGACGGTTAGTTTTGTCTTACGAGAGAGGTCTCTGCTACTCAATTGCCTATTGAGACCATAGTACCACCTGTTGGCAAGAGTAATCCTGCGCGTGATCTCCAGACTGACATAATTTTTGGTGGTAATGGCGGAGCCAAGAGAAATGAATTCCTTGACTGTATCAAAAGTATAGTTATCGGCCGTCATCTGAGAATCAATACGTCGCATGTCCATATATTATTACATAATTGCAGCATATTTTAGTAATTCCAACAAACTGTATGGGGTTCTGTTCGTTAAGTCCTACTCAAGATATGTGATTGCCTACCTCTTCTACGATACACTCACTATAAATTCTATCTATAAAAGTTTCATTGCCGGAAACGTATTTTTTTAATCAAATATAAGAAAATATTGTGGAAGTACTGGTAGAAGTTTTAAAAGATATCATAAAAAAAACTCTGTTCTGTCCAGTAGAACCTTTTTTAAATTTCATCTCAAATTGCTTTTTTCGTTATAGTTTTAATTCAATTTGCTCGGCACTTTATAATTTCTTTTATGGAAAAAATACACAAAACATAAAATATATTTTTCAAATTATTATAACTGAAAATAATGATCCAACAATATAATTCAGGTTGGGATAAAATTTAAGAAAATTTTTCATTCAATTTTACATAGAGTTGTGAATAAGGAAGACAACATATCTTCCAATTTACTTTTTAAAGTTTAAAAATAAGTATAAGAATGAAAAATCTTTAGACTTTATTTATATTTTACCAAAAATTGTTAACGTCTTAGTTATACTCACAGAATATAAAAGTAATATCAGGATATTTTCAAATTTTTCTCTGAGTGTAATTGTTTTGACGATACAATTTCATTTTTTCCGTTTCGTGTTAATTACGAAATGTTTTTGGAGAAGAGGGTTTTTCATGAAAACCACAACAATCAAGCAACTCTTTGAGAATGTGTTTTATATGATAAAATTATAAAATGGCAAATGATGAAGGAAGAAACTCAGTGTGTGTATACACACCCACAAAATCCAATAAATTTTCCCTTTTCTATCAGTTACACTGGTGTACGTATGAAAAATTACATTCTTTTAAGTTGAATTAAATCAATAGTGCTGCAACTTTGACCTACAAGTCGTCAATTCAAATTGAGTTTCATCGGAAAAAGCAAATAAAATATTTGATTAGTTATCATCACGAATATTTTGTTAATATGCATACAAATTTATTGTTTTAAATTATCAAGCGAAAACTAATGACTAGACTAGGAGTGACAACGATAATTGTTGGAATTGTTGAGGAATTGATGCAGATGTACTTAAACTTTGTTGATTGAATGTATTATGACGGAATCATGTTAACAAAACCACAAGTTAATTTAGCTTGTAGTTGATGTCTTCAACACCAAATGACGAGGGTTAGAAAAGCATTTATAATACATATTGGAAAAGGAATTAAGCCTCAGGTATTTATTTGATTAAATATTTGCGTAGTTTTCCCCAAACTTAAGACTTATGTATTTTTATAATGGTAGCGAAGATGAAAAACTAAAGTGATAAAATGTGTTCCCCTTTTTTAGTTTTTATAGTTTTACAATTTATAGATCTAAAGGAGAAATCGAGTATATCATAGTTTACACATAAGACCTGAAGAAATTGTTTTCCTGCTGCTGTACCATACATACATACATACATCATCATTCCTCTGTGTTTATATTCTTAATTTTTCTAATGTTTTTAAAACATTTTTTATTATTTTTCGTTGTACTCTTTTATTATATTATTGCTTATATGCTTTTTAAACAAAGTCACGTTTAAACATGATAAGAGGAAATAAATGGAAACTGAGAGTAGAACATGTAGCACAGAATTAGGGTTTGAATTTGAGATGAAACTGCAGAAGCCAGTCAGCCATTGAAGAACTATGTGTGATTGCAATCAACGTTTCATCATCCATGTAGCTTAACAAGAAGTTTTTTGTTCTCACTTTTTAGCAAAGAATTTTTTTTAATAAACTATACCACAGAAAGTAAATTCACCTCCTAAATTTATTCCGTCTTTATTGGAAGTTTTCATCAAATGTTTGAGCGAAATGTTTCCTTAACCAATTTATATGTTCATATGTATGTATGTACATGCACATGCTCGGATAATGTATTAGAAATATAACATACAGTGTCGGTCAAAACATATTGGACAAAATTCCGGTTATAATATTTTGTACGATCTTCGAATTCTTCTGGATTCTGATGAAATGAGAAGTTTCTGATGGAATGAAAATAGTTGGAAGACCTGTCAGTAGTAGACTAACTCTAAAATACTGTCCCGGAACAATTAAGCATGGAGGTGGCAATGTTATGGTGTCTCATTCCATCAGAAACAAGAAGAGTTCGAAAACCTGTCAGTAGCAGACTAAATCCAAAACACTGTTCTGGAATACTTAAGCATGGAGGTGGCAATGTTACAATGTGGGGTTGCTTTTCTGGGGAAAGCTTCGAACCTTTACACAAAATCGACGATATTATGGACAAACAAATGTATAAAAATATATTGCTGGAGAAGATGTTGCCACATAGCCGTGATAAAATGCCACGTTTGTCGATATTTCAACACGACAACGACGCGAAACACACGTCCAAATTGGTGAAAGGGTTTTAAAGTCACCCGACCTTAACCCTTTAGAAAATTTATGGGAAATAGTAAATAGAAAGGTAAATTGGGAATCGGCACATATGGATCCAAATAAATTATATCAAGCTGTAAATGAGGCGTCGTCAGCTATTCCAATGAATACAATAAAGAATCTTATTGGTTCTATGCCGAAAAGATGACCTGAAGGTTTGAAAAATCGTGGTTATGCAACAAAATATTAGATCATACTGCATAATCCAATATGTTTTGTCGTATGATTTTTTTAACTTTATTTACCTTTTTGTTTAATTTTTAATAATATCATAATAAACACTGAAATTAAATTTTATTTTTAACTATACTAGGTATGCATTATTATTTTAGTATGTATTTGTTGTTTCTGAAACGTCTAATTTCTTTTAAATCGTATAAAATATTATAACCTGAATTTTGTCCAATATGTTTTGACCGACACTGTATGTACATAACATAGAGCTTATTGTTGTTGACAGTGCAGAGAAACTTTGCAAAAATAACACTGGACGCTGTAGTTGGGAACGTGTCAACGTTAAGGGTTTATTTATTCCATTCATTATACGTACGGGAGTGAATTATAAATTTACATGTGCAGCAACAACCAGAGAACATGTCGAAATCCCGAAGAACTTGTTACACTTATAAATAACGCGCCATTGTCATGTATGAGAAGAGCTACAGTGGTTTCAACAGCCATAACTACGAAAATATAGTTCTATAATTTTATTTTGTACCTACGCTTTATATTTTGTTTATATACATTGAGCGCCAAAAGTGGGTAAACACCTCTGAAATAATTCATTTTCTTAGGATAGCGAGAAAAGTAAATTTGAATAGTCGAAAATTTTTTTTAAAATAAAAACTTTTATTTATTACTTACGAAATGTTAAAAGAAAAACCAAAAAGCAAACTTATTGTTGTGCTACGGGTATATTTATAATAGAAAATTTAAAATTATAGTGGGTATTGACTCACTTGTGGCGCACAGTGTATATGTATATATTTTATCAAGTTTATCCGTTCGCAATTGCAAAGTAAAGCGAAAAACGCAAATATCAGCCGACTTCTGCTAGTCGCTCAAAAGTGAAATTGTCAAATTTACGAAACTCCATTTGGTGATCAAACATACATACGTATGTATATCAAAAATATATTATTTTTTGTCCGATTTCATCAAATGAATTTCCATTCTATTCACAAGAAAATACACTTTAAGAATGTCAGCATATATTTCATATGGTTTATTCGATCAAAACTCTTCACATATAAATTTGAACATTATGTTTCTGTATACCGTTCTAAATGGCTATTCTCCTTCCAAATTTTTTTTATTTGCATTTTGAAATCGGTTCGGAAATACTTGATTAATCATTAATTTTGTATGAAAAGTTCAAAAAACTCTTTTTTGTTAAATAAAACAATTTTGGAATTTGTAATGAAGAAATATACAAAAAAATATTTTAAACTCTACTAAACTCGGCTGTGTTAGTATTATTGTTTCTTCTTCTTAACTGATGTACGCCAGTATTTTAGGAATAAAAAGTCAAAATCTACACTCCAATTCAATTCAAATGCTTCTACATTTTGAACAACTTAAAATTATGACCCCTATAATCAGGACAAATTCTTTATGCAAGAAAAAAATTTGAATTCCAGTTGCCTAACTTCATACCAAGTGTCATTCATATCTTCAAGTAAAAAAAAAAAAAACTTTGAAGGAAAAGTGTGATATTTTACAAAGTCGTAATGAAGGAAAAACTATGTTCTTAAATCTACGATTTGCGACATTAAAAAAAAGTTACATATATAATTGGTCATTATAACCCTTCAGTCAGGATTATTGACCTATTTTCTCACACCGCTTATGTTGTGTGTGTTAATTTTATACATAAGTGGCGGGATCTACAGTTTATAGTCGACTCCGAATGACAGATTTTTGAGAAACTTTTTCATGGCAATTTTATTTACTCTCAGAGATTTTGCCAGAAATCTGCTGAGAAGAAATCGCCAAAGAAATTCCTTTTTGTATTTTATTTTTATGTCTGGCCTGGGACTCGAACCCTGGCTTTACGTCTAATAAGACAACATACTATCTACTAGACTACGGCAACTTCAAAAAGTAAAAAGAAGAAAACAATTTATTTCGAATACCTATAATTAACCCGGTAATGGTCAATGATTGGGCAACTGGTGCAAATGAATTTTCATTGGATTTTTCCGATGAAGGAATAATATAACACGCTAAACGTAAACAATCGGCAATGCTGCTCACAGGCTCTGAACGCGTTTGTAGAAATGGATGCAAAAACAAAGATATCACTTTCAGTTTTGTTTGGACTGTAGGTAGTGGGTTGGTTTATTAGACGGAATGCTCGGGTTCGTATACCAGGTCAGACATCAAAACGAAATATGAAAAAAATATTTCTTCGGCGATTTCCTTTCAGCAGATTTCTGGCAAAAACTGTAAGAGTAAATAAAATTGCCATAAAAAGCTTCTCAAAAATCTGTCGTGCGGAGTCGAAGTTAAACTGTAGGTCCCGCCACTCTCGTATAAAATTAATACACACAACATGAGTAGTATGAGAAGCTAGGCCGTAATCCTTACCAAAGGGTTGTAATAGCCAATTATGTATGTATGTATGTATTCAGTGGGCTGAGGAGAGTAAGCAGGATATTATATTGTTAAAGAGGCTAGAGCAAAAAGCATAAATCAATCACTTTAACAAAGTTAGTCCGCACAAAATAATTTAATTTTTTAATAAATTATAGTACTGACATACATCCATATGTATATGTGTGTTTAATTCACTTAGATTACTTTAATAATTTTTACTGCTATAGGCCGGACAACTCGATAATCGGAAAATGTCTAAAACTTTATGTGTCCGGTTCGTCGAAAATCCACTGTACTTTAAAAACATATTAGAAATAGTGCAACAGAAAAATGTTACAACAATTTCCTACGAGTCCGATTGTGGTACTCAATTGCCCTGTATAAGTTAATACTATTATTATTAATTTTAATCATAATTTGCATTTTATACCACTGTTCTTTAGCTCATCATCTTGTTGTACTACACGTATATTACATATAAGTTTTTTTCTCGGATTTTTAAACATTTTTGTTGTAGTGCCTATATATTTTTCTTTCCCCCTTATTTCTTTCGTCATAGTTACAGTTGTTGTTGAAAATGTTATCGCCTAAAATATGGAAATATCGAGACAACTTTTCCTTTTCAAATGGCTACTATACACTTTGATGTCACATTATGAGTGAATGAATGTATGGGGGATATTTGTTTTGAGGTATTTTAATACAATTGTTGCCATTTGACTGTTGCAACTTTTTGCCAATCACATAATAAACTTCAACCCTACTATTCTTGCAAAAAAAAAAGAGAAGGAAAACAAAAACCAATAAAGGTGCAGATTTTGATAAGAATTGAAGAAAAGGTAATTTTTCTTTTTAGTTCAGATTGAAACTATTTGTATTCCAAACACATAACAAATATTTTTGTCTTTACAAACTGGTATGTCCCTGTGTACGTATTTGTATGTACAGTGGGCACAGGAAAGTTTTAAGCAACCGGCTTTTGGAATGCAAAAATTATTTAATCGCTGGTAATGTTACAAAACGTACTTGGACTAGTTGGTGGAGAAATGAATTCTAATCATTATTTCGTATTGTTTTCCTTCCAAAACCTTTTAAGTATTATCATAGTATAATGCATTTCTTACAAATATAACAGTTAACTGTTATATTTTGCCTCTTGCGATCTGTTCTGGAAACGCAATTTCATATATATAATGGCCCTTAACTTAAATGCTACTAATTTATTCACTGGGTAATATTTAAAAAGCATTTCTGTTACAACATTTCTGAGCAATTTAGCGTCCAACATTTTATGTGTCTACTTGATCTTCACGTCGCGTTCACAATACATTTGATCTTCTTGATTATGTGATCAAAAAATTTTTTGACAGAGCATGAGCGAATGATTTGAAGGGCTTTTATTGGTATTTTATTGTGACTTTTTTACGCTTGGAGACCTAATGAAGAAAATATGAAATAGTAAGTTTTGCTATTAATAATTGCCAAAGATTTAAAGATTTTTAAATTTAAAAATAAGAAGATAAAGAAACATAACTTTATTAGTCGACTGTATTTACATTTGTTTGTAGATATGTATGGTATATGTACGTATATTTCCGATATATTGAGTGTACAATACGCATCTTTGGCACAACTTTTGGCATGGAACATCTGTTTTACGACTTTAAAAAATGTTTTTGTTTATTTCATATCGTTTTTTCCGTATTTATTTTGTATGTATGTATGTATAATTGGATTGGTTTTTTTTTTTTGTTCATTTAGTTTTTATTTTTGTTCGTTCTACAACCTTCAAGCTAAATGGAAGTCGAGTATGGGCATACGTCAGGCAACATTTGTCAAATTGTATATGAAAACGGTGACTTTTTCTGTTTTTGATTAAATTAACTTTTTCGCATTTTGCTGATTTTTTTGTTGTTATATTACATGGTCATATGTGTGTAGATATCCTGATTTCATTCAACATTACATTGTTAGCGAATAAAAAATATCTCGATTTGATTGATTATAAATATTTCTTTAGTATTTATTTTGTTAGTTTCACATGTAATATATATTTTTTTTAACTTATTTTCCATCATTTATTTATTGTACGTTAACTAACTTAACTGACAATATTTATTCAAATCGTAATTGTAAATAAAAATATTTTGATCCCTGTCAACACCAGGGATAAGATCAGTGTTTGTAGTTATTTCTACATTTTGCTTTAAGTGGATCTGTAGAATATAGTGAACAAGAGTATTAGGTGTAATTGAAGTTTTATAACGTAATTCTCACGATATTTTTCAATTTCTGCTTCGTCAGATGGCACGTTGAAATTCTTACGTACAAATATTCTAGTTTTCCGTAACGTAACATATTTAATCGTTTTCTTTTATCTCTCCACAGAGATCCCAAGTATATATTGAATAAAACAAATTTAAGCCTGAAGCACACCGGCTACAATAGGTTTTAAATTATACTTGATGACCCGTGCGAATATTTCGCACCGTTAGTTGTCATTTTTGTAATATAAAATGAAAATAATAGAAAAAATTTTACTAAAAGTTTAAAAATATTAGAAATCATATCATCATACATATTTACATATGTACATGAATACATAAGCTTAAATGCTTTTATAATATTTCTTTGAATAGAATGTTAGAGGTAATGACATGATCATCGTTAACTTTTTGCCCGTACGCATCCTTAATACAAACAAAAATATCTTTAAACGTGCGCACTCGAGGAAAAGCCACTTATAACAGCCCCTCCTACATTTTGAAGGGTTTGAGCTTGTGCTTTGTTTATCGTTAAAGCAAAAGCAACTTTCACATGGAATTGTTTTCGTGTCATTCGGAAAGGCACAGTTGGATCAGAAGGTGTAAGGTTAATTCAGGGTATGAGTACAGTTTTATCGGTATGAATAATTTTTGCTGATATGATGTGCTCTCACCATTCATTAACCCCTGTTTATCATTAAGATTCCTTATTGACATTATAATTGCATTTGTCTTTCTAACTGCACGTTATTTATATTCTTACGTTGCACGTTATTTTTATTCTTATTTTTCTTAAAAACATTTTTAACTGTTAAATATCAGCTGACACTATATGTATATATTAAAAGACACCGTACTACTGCACTTCATAAAGCAAACAATGCCATGACTATAACGACATTACTAAAACGGCTTTTACAACTTTATATATTATTATGTGGAATAGCATTACAATTAAACGACCCCTATTTATCGCACTTGATCTAACAATAACGGCAAAGTATTGCCAAAACAAACAAATCCAGAATGGATTTTAATACATACTATATTATGTAGAACTGCATTACGATTAAGCGACCCTTTATTAGTACACTTGAACAAAAATATATAATCATAATGACAACAGTATTATTATACAGTTCTATAGAAAATATAGTTTTTATCAATGAAAATATTAATTTTTCAATTTCTAATTATTTTTTACTAATAGTGTTAGATATAAGCTTTAAAATGAGATATAATTCATTAAATTTGATGCGGTAGTATGGGAGATATTTGCAACCGTCAAAAAAAAAGTGCTTTAGAAATAATATATATGATACTCTGAAAATTATTTTAATAGCTTTTCAATATCATTAGGAAAATTCAGTTTTAACTGATGAATCAGATGAGTAAAACGCTGCCTTGTGCTTGAGAACCGTCAATACAAAGGTGGGAGAGACACTTTTCTTATTTATAACTTGATCAAATCAGTGGTTACGTTTTTGTTTCCTAGAAGCAAATGAACAATAAAATTCCATACTAACTTGTTTAGTAGTAATTGTACTAAATTTCTTCAGATGATTGCGATATCGATTATGTTAAATCGATTATGTTAAACACATATCGATTATGTTAAATTAGGTGGATAGCTTGCTTTTAGCGAGTTAACGCAAAGGCCGTAAAGTTAAATATGATAGCCTGAATTCTCTTCCATTTACAAATCCGTCAGTAACACTGATGAAACTGTCAAAGTAATAAAGTATTCCCTTCTGAAAAATAAAACAAAGCAAAACACCGTGAAATACGTAAATACAATCGCAAAAAATTTATTGATTTAACGGCAACTTCGAATTTGGACTGTGAGTTACTACAACGCTACACTTGAATAAAGTTCTGTCTTTAGGATCTTGTAAATTTTAGAATTAAATGCCAAAGCCCTTTTATTTAATAAATTAATGTATTTAAATCATTTGCATAAAATTTCTTAATGAATAAATTTAAAACATCCTACCAAACCGGCCATCTACCCTAATCCACCCATCCAATTAATTCTGCGAATAAGAGTGTACTTCGAAGAAATTTTTTTTTTTTTAATTTTAATTAAGGCTTTTATTTAATGCAATTTAACTGGCAATGGAATAAATTAAACAACTACAGAACTGTTTAGCACCAATGAACAACAGCGACTTAAAAAACAAGCAGCAAAAAAAAAAACAAAAACAACAACAAAAAGAAATAAATGAATGAATGAAAAATATTACTCAATTAGTTTCAAATTAATTAAAATTTCAAATTAGACAAAACAAACAAACTGGCCTGCGAATAAAATGTTTAATTAAATAATTTCGACATTTTAGGATTGTTAATAAAATGTTACCTTAATCCCGTAAATTTACTACCCCTTCTTGTTTCTTTTTGAAATTTTTTGGTGTTCACAATTTTAAAGCCATCTAAGAGGTCAAATATAGGGTTAGTTATTGAAGAATATTTCAAAAGCAAAAATACAAAATTATTTCAGTTTTTTTTTCTTTTTTTGCTTAATATTCGGGGATATTTTTTGGAGACTTTAGTGTGTTTGCAATAGAATGCGGTTCTATTTTGAAAGAAGAAAGTTCCATTAGAAATAATCAGTAAACAAAACTAATCAATTTCAAGAGAAACACAGAAGAAAGGATGTCAGAAATGTATCAAACAAAATTAAATGCTCTAGATTTCATACTTATTGGCAGCACTTGAAAATGATGAATTCCTTGATTATGCGGAATATTTACCTCAAATTGGTATTAAAAATTGATAGATAATATAAAATAAACAATATTTTCATTATAACTCGACCACTGTTCTTCAATAACTCGATAAAATTCGGCAACAACGGCTCTTACCAATTCTAAGTATTTATGATTTGGATAGCGTATCATGTCACACACTAGCTGAAATTTAGAGAAGCTTGTATCGTAGGCGAACAATTTTATTTATTTCAATATTTTAATTAATATAATCGTATGAAATCCGATTGTCGATTGCAATGATAATGTAATTTTCAAATATTCTTCTGAAAATATAAGTTTCTTCTCAGCATAATTGTTATAATTTCGACCACATGAATACAATTTAATGTATGATATGTATGGTAATATCTGATAAGTTAAAATATGTTTGGAATTTGTCACCAATCTAAATTTTTCGAAAGTCGGACTACTTTGCAATATTGCTTAATATATTGCTACAATTGTCCTATTGATGCCATTTGGGCTCTGTTCGTTTTGTTCGAGATTTCTGACATTGAATTTTTTACGAGCGCAGGCGCGCGAACCAAAACTCATTTTGAATATATCAATTTTATTATTTGTACGTGTTCTTCAATTTTTTCACCTTCATTGTTTTGTCAAAAATAATTGACAACTAATTTGACAGAAGTAGCTCTTTGAAAACACAATAGAAATGAATTAACTTCAATACTAACAAATCAAACCAGTTTGAATATTTTACCATTACATATTGATATAACGAATACACATTTAATTAACCGTGAGCTAATTTTCTCAAATCATATCAATACAAACTTATGGAACTCCTTTAGCTGACGGCTTAATATAATTTACATATGATTGTACAGCATTTGCAGCGACTAAAGATTAAAATATGTTAATTTGGCATTTTTACTACAAACATCCCCGAAAAAAAAATTCAAAACTCGTTTTTTTTTTATAGAAAATCCTTATAAACGGACATGGATGATCGTCCTCAGACAAATTGTATACACTGTTGGACGCGCCTTAAAAAAACCTTTCTTATGATATACATACATACTGTATATGTTGGTAAGGAAATAGATCCTCAAATTAACAAAACATTCAACAATAAACCCTTTTTCAAAATGGTCCACCTCACGAGAGGTCGAAGCTGGGCCCTAAATACTTTAAATGTCGTCTTAAAAAAGTCCAAGGATAATTTTTAGGAGGCTACATCGAGCACTTTTTTTGTGAGTCGCTTTAATATACATATGTATGTAAATGCATATAACAATGCATATAATTTACGTTTGATAACTTACTGAAAAAAATTCTTTTGAAGTCGATATTGGCATAACTAACAACAGCATAAAATGACAAAAAAAAAGTGAATGCAGTTTTTCCAAAGATATTGTTCACATACAAGTTCTTGATTAATATATTTTTTTTTCTATTTATTATGACTGATTGACAAACTCGTGTATGCGTTAAAACCCGCTTATCGAATGTATAAATTTCTAAATATTTATAAATAAATAATTCTATTCTAAAAGTGAATTTCAATTTCAATTTCAAAATGAAAACATTCTTTTAATGGCTGCCTACGACATAATCACGTATGTATGTATATATGCATGAGTGTATGTACGTATTCATATCGTATATACATACACATCTTCGTACATTTGTTTACCTTTGTCACCTTTAGCACATTTTTATCTGTATTTATTCTTTTATTCTGTCTAACCAATGTGTTTTTCCTTCTCAATATCTTTCTTCCTTTCTTGTGCTTTAATTTCATTTCGGCCATTGATATCAACAAACCCACACTCGCAAATATATACAAAATTTGTAAGAAGCAAACTGTACAATCTAATAAACACAAACATACATATATACACACACCCAAACACACACATTTATATGTCAGTACATACATACCCACCGAAATATGTACGAGTGAATTCTCTTTGTTTAGGTTATACTGCCATATTGTTCAGCAGTGGCATGTGTCAGGAATAATCGATGCAGTAAACTCAAGAAAACTAAACAGAAAAGAGAGCGAACAGACAGGCAATATGAGCGAGTGTAGGAATAAACGGACACCCAAACACTTATCAAGTCAAGAATAGTGAAGAACTTCTGATGTTTTCATTGTTGTTTCTGTTTTTTATTATTATTATTTTGTTATTGTTGTTGTTGTTTTTTGTTTTTCGAGATTCATTTGAGTTGTTTTGTTGTTTTCCTTGTTCTTTTACAATATGGGGTTAATTTAAATTCACAAACTGCATTGCATGGCAAGATAAACAACTAATGCGCACTGTACGAAGCCAACAACAATAACAACAAAAAAAAACAAAAGCAAAGAAAAACCAAATCAGAAAGGAAACAGCAAAAGTAAAAATAAAGCACACACTCTACACAGCGAACATTGAACATTGTCCATTAGACGTCACACGAACTCCATAATTTTTTTAAATTTGTAGTGGTAGTGGTGGTTGAAAGAAGAAAATATCGGTTTAGGAATGTTGCTGTCACCCATAGTTAAGTGCAAAATGGAAGTTGGTTCTTGTTCTCTTGTTCGCTTGTTTTTCGTTACTCATTCCCCACAAACTGCCGAGAGCAACTAAATGTAGTGCGGAATATTAGTTAAGTTTTCTTTAGAGTTTCTTTAGAGTTTCGTATAAATAATTAAGTGTTCCAGAGATAAAAGAATTCACTGTTTTAATTTATATTAGAAAAAGAAAAACAAAAACAATTCGATTGCTGACAGTATATGTACATACATATGTAATAACAAAAAGATGGAAATTTGAATAGATACTGACAGACATTCCGATTTTTGGTCTGTTATGGCAAAGATTGGTGGAAATTCTATAAAATGTTTTTGCTAAAGTGAAAAATTCACCTGAAGTTATTCTACTAAGTATTCCATCCGTTCAGAGTTGTAAGATTTCATTAAGGGTATAGAAGAGACCAGAATTTAAATTACAATTTAAAATATTTAGTCATTGGATAGAAAATTCTTTAGTCATTAAATTCTTATTGCATTTCAACTTTTAGTTTTGAAATTAAATTGTCTGCTATAAAAAGTTGTTGCTTCATTACATTTTATAAAATTATGCGAATTGTAATGTAATGTATCGAATGTACCTTAAACACAAAATTCTTACCGGCCTTCATTATTTTTACAAAATAATTTAAACACAGATTTCCTTGTACAATAAATTCATATGCTAGAATTTCTTCAGTTTAGTTTTTGATTTTTCAACAAAAAATTTACTATTGTAGTTTGTTTTATATGCCCAATTTGTGTATTCCGTATAAATAATTTAGTGATTGATAAATATTCTGAAATTATTAATTAATTGTCTGAAAACAGAACAAGTTTTCTGCTAGGTTTAACGATTTGAAAGATGGAAAAGATTTATAACAACTCAATACATTTTATAAAAATCGATGAAATTTTCGGAGAAGAGATAAGGCGGCCATCAACATTTAATATCTAGCCGACTCATCTAATGCGGAGAAAAAGTATGATAAGTAATTATCGATCGGTATAAAAAACAAACAAGTTTCGCAAAATGTTAGCCATTTGCATTTGGTAGGTCGAACGCAATTTGGTCTGCAGAATCTATATCGTCATCCTTTTATTACAAAATAAAAACAATCACAGTTTTTTTCTTCGTGTATTTTTATTTACGATCTATTAAAAAAGAAAATCAGTAATTTTTATAAATTGTTTGTTTTTTTTAGAAAAGGCAAGTTCAAGTACGTGCTTCTCTTTGAGACTACGATCATCAAGTAGCATTATGTCCAACAAATGATTAGGATTGCTTAGTCTATGCAAATATTTATTACTAAATCTCTTGATTTCGTCTGTAATCGTTGGCATTTCTAAGTTGCCATGCATAGCTGATAAGACTTCCAGCAAAATTCTTTGGCTAGCATCGTCCTAGGGTCCCGTAGTCCCATTCATCTCAAAAAGGGATAGACTTTAAGATTAGAATAATTCGACGCCTCCATTCTATAAGGTTCTAAGCGTACTTAGAACGTTTTAAATGTTCTAGCATTTTTAAATTCTACATTCTCTGTTATAGAACGAAGTCGTCGAATTGTTGACAGTTTAATTATTGAAGATGAAGTAAATAAATGATGGAAGATAAAATTCATAAATCAAATTTATTTTGTGTTTCTGCTTCAAAATTAATGCAAAGAAGAATACAAGCATATAAATAAAAATCATTTGCCACTTCTTTTGCAACTTATGTTGTTCGCCACCATGTCTTGTAAAAATCACCGCATTTATTACTACATATTCTATTATGCTCTTTGGTACACACATAATTAGTAGCCATTGCAACTTGTTGTTGTTTTACATTATTGTGCGCATATAAAAATTTGATATCTTTAAATAAATTTCAATAAAATAAAATAAAATGTGGTTTGGCAAAGACGAGGCCACCTTAAATATAAATTACAACTGAAAGACGTTTCGCACAGAAATATACTTTACAGGTGACAAAAGACTGGGAGAAAGTTATTTAATCAGAGGAAACAAAAATTAATTGTTTTGAATCGGATGGTTAAGAGTGGCGTTGGCAAAAGTCTAATAGGATAGTTGCAAAGACGACCGCTCAATCTTACTTTAGCATTTTAAACACTAACTTACCTTTCACTGCAAAAAAATCCGGTTTATAGACGGCGGATATTGATCTCCAACATGACACTCATCTCAAGTATACCCATTAACATATAAAAAAAAGGTCCTATGACAATCGCTAGAAGGGTCTTGATCTGCGGTCCCAGTTAGCCGACTTAACTGCGTGACTAAGTGTGTTTGATGTTATTTGATAGTTAAAGACATTTCATAACATTCATTGCTGTGTTTGTAATCATATTCTGTTACAGAACCCTTTACAACCCTGTTACAACCCTTTGGTCGGGTTTACAACCTAGTTTCTCACACCAGTCTCACTCCTGCCAGAAAGACTCCGAAAGAAAGACATTTTTTAATTTCGGTTTGTTCTTCTAATAAGCCAAAACCCCGCCTACCGTACTACGACGACTTTTGTTTAGAATTTCATTTACATTTATAGTCAACCGTTTGATTATTAAATATTCTTAACTCGTAGAAATACGTAGAGTTGTTATGCATATATAAAACTACAGCGAACTCACAAAACTATGAACTAATTTTTGCCAATAGTGTTCATGTTTTCGATTTTGAGCACATTTCCGTAGGTAAAACAAAGTGTTATCAAGAGAGTTAAAGAGTTTGCTTGCGGGATGGCGATGAGTGTGAATAAAAAATTTCCTTTCAAATTTAAATTCTCGTTTTAAAGTTTTCAAATTTTGTTCACGTTTGTAATGGAAAAAAGTGTTAATTTTTCTAAATTGTTCACCTTTATGAATATTCACGTTTTCGGGTGTTCACTGTATGTCACGTTTAAATACATGTATGTACGAACCGGCACGACGATACCTCATCACAACATTTTTTTATGGTCTGTGAAAATGTCAACATCTTAATTAGAATTTAATGCTTCTGAAAACACGCAGCATATTAACGTCCACTGATTTTATTTATTTGATACTTCTGCTACCAATTTATTTATTTGTTCGCTTTTATTTAATTTTATTTTATTTCATTTCATTTTAATATTGTTTAAATTTAAATTTAATAATTTAAGAATTCTTCTCCGGTTATTTAAATTAATTTTTGTCTAAAATAATGTTTAAGTTAAGTAAAGTGAAATTATAAATGCGTATACATACATAGTTTTATTAATAACGGCATTTTATATATGAAAATTAGCTGAGTGATAGGTCTTGAAGAAGAGAATAAGAATATGTAATAAAATGAAAAATAAAAAGCACTTATGTCGACTTCAGCTATTATCGTTATGTTTTTCTAGCATTTCTGCATTTTATGTCAAATTCGATAAGAGAGAGCGATTTGCTTTAAATTCTCTACGGTAGCCGAAAACTTTTCCGAACAAGATTCCCGTAATAACAGCATATCGTTTTATTTTAATAAAAGTCCGCTATTGGGATTATTACCTTGGAATTATAACTCATTCGGGAAAAAGACCTGCAGTGACACGGTAGCTCAATATGTATTATTTAATCACTGTTTTGATCGTTGGCTAAGAAGTTTGTAAGATATCAGCGTGTAATCCGTAGTATATATTAGACATAAAACCGATATAGTGTTGAGAGTATTTTTGTGAAACATTGGTGGCGTCCATGCCACCTTTCTTAATTAAATATTACAACCGTTAATATTTATTACAAGCGATAATATGCCTTTCAGCAGCCTCTCAAAATTATTAAGAAAATTTTGCTCCGATTTATGTGAGACCGGGGAAAAGACGACAAGAAGTAGGCAACCCTACTAAGAGTAGTGCATACATAAATGCATAATTGGTCATTACAACCCTTTAGTCAGGATTACGGCCTAGTTTCTCAACACCACTAATGTCGTGTGTATTAGTTTTATACATGAGTGGTGGGACCTACAGTTTAAAGTCGACTCCGAACGACAGATTTTTGAGAAGCTTTTCATAGCAATTTTATTTACTCTCAGAATTATTGCTAGAAATCCGCTGAGAAGAAGTCGCCGAAGAAATATTTTCGCTTTGATGTCCGACCTAGGAATTGAACCCCTAATTAGCCAACACACTACCTAGTATACTAAGGCGACTAAACGTAGTAGCCCAATTGAATTAGAACTATTAACGAACTAACATAGTAGGTCAATTGAATTGGAACTACTAACGAACTAATGAACTAACGAACAAGTGTCTTGAGACGGGAAAGTCTATAACTTGACGTGGAAGGGCAACGATATATGTATGTATGTATTTAAAAAAAAACAGAATTAAACCTTTAATATAAATTTATTTTAAATAAAAATATTTTAAAAGAAACAAATAAAAGAGGTCTCCCGGCTTGTATTTTAAGAAAGTGTGCTGTTGTCTTGAGTGGTGCTTTGACCTTTATATTCAATAGGCTTCTGAGGGTTGGTCATTTTCCATCTATTTGGAAGAGTTCGTTCATAATTCCTTTGCACAAGTCGGGTAATAAATCTAATATTTCCAATTACAGGGGTATTGCCAAGCACAGTGCTATTCCCAAGTTGATGGAGAAAATCGTGACGGATTATATTTTTTTAATACGAGATCTTTAATATCTCCTTTCCAGCATGGTTTTTTGAAAGGCAGGTCGACTGTCACAAATTTTCTTGAATTTACCACACATGTTTTCAGGGGCTTTCTTGTCGGTGCTCGGACTGATGTAATTTATACTGATTTCAATAAAGCTTTTGATAGGGTTGATCATAGAATTTTGCTTCTTAAACTTTCACTAATCGGTATTCCTGATATTATTCATCGTTGGCTAGACTCTTACTTCTCCCTTAGGACTCAGAGGGTATTGTTTAGGAATGCATTGTCTAAGACTGTATATGTTACTTCTGGTGTTCCGCAGGGTAGCCATTTGGGTCCTTTACTGTTTTTATTGTTTCTGAATGATCTTCCTTCTGCTCTTTCTGATTGTAATATTTCTGATGTATGCTGACGACGTTAAATTATTTTATACTTTTGGCGATGATCATGGCCAGGCTGTTCTTGAGCGAAATATTGATTTGTTTGTTACTTGGTGCAGGATAAACTTAATGGATCTTAATTTGAGAAAATGTAAATGCATGGTTTTCTCTCGCCTTGGTGTAATCTCGTTCACTTATGTGATTATTTCTTGCCCTTTGGAAACTGTGATTTCATATCTTGATTTAGGAGTATTATTGGATATTAAATTGTCTTTTATTGATCATATTAATTTGATGATTGGCAAGGCTCGAGCTGTTCTTGGTTTTGTGAAAAGATGGGCTAGGGAATTCATTGGTCCTTATATAACAAAACTACTGTACATTTCACTTGTTAGGCCTATTTTGGAGTATGCGTCTGTTATTTGGAATTCATACTACCGTTGTCATAGTGATTCAATCGAGTCTGTGCAGAGACAGTTTTTATTATTCTGTTTACGTGGCTTGGATGGGATTATACCAATGGGCTTCCGCCGTATGAGGATAGATTAGCTTTGGTAAAACTTCCAAGTTTGGAACGTAGAAGGTCTGTTTTAGGTGTTTGTTTTATTTTTAATCTGGTTAAGGTGATATCGATTCTGAGTTTTTGCTTTCTAACCTGAATTTCAGCATTCCTGCAAGATTTACACGGCACTATCGTTGTATTTTCCTTTTCGTAGATTATATAATGATTTTAATTTGCATTATGACTTTATAGATTTTAATTGTAGTGTTTGTAATGTAAAGCGTGGCTTGTATACTGGCATTAGTTTATAAATTAATATATAAAAATGTATTTTCCTTCTTGTCTTAAATTATTCCGTTTTATTGTTACCTTATTCAGCTTGTGATTAAGTTCTGTAGCTGTCTTATGTTCTCGTTGCCATAACTTTTCCCTTTCCCGCTACAGTCCGGACTGTAGTGTGTACGTGTCCCTGCGTAATGGGGACGAGCCCTCCGCGGTCGGGTGAGGGTGGGTTAGTGTGAGGCCGGGACGTTCGAAGAAAACCTACATTTATATCCAGTTTTTCATTTCAAACTTGATGTCAGAAAATGTCAAAAAAATAAGGGGAGAACAACAGTATCTTCCATTTTTGACGTGTATGTGTTTTCTTCTTTTCTTACTAGTTAATGTGTTTATGTTTCGGATTTATAAAAGGCTCTTAGTGTATCGGCTTATCGTTTAAAGTTTATCAAAATAATTTTGATTACAATAAGGACAGAAACAGCGTCAACAAGTATTGAGTGGATTCCCCATTAAAATTATTGTCGTTTTTATTTTGGTGCAAAATGTACAATTTTTTTTATATTCATAATATTTTTCAAAAGGCAATAAATTAAAACAGAATTATATCTCAACAATACATCCAATACAACATTTTAAGGAATGTAACGATTAAAAGGATGTCAAATAAATAGTAAAATAATTCCTAAATTATATTTTGTTTTTACATTGATGGGAGTGAATACGTTATTTTAAAGTTTTGTTTATAAATGTTTGGATAAATATTTAAATTTTTTGGTATGCACTGGTTAACAAACAAAAATTATAATAAAATAAATTCATTACTTTTACGTCAAATATTTTAAAGTTAAACAAAGTTATGCCGTAAAGAAATTTAAACTCTCATATCTGCGAAGCATGATTCCCATTACCAGTCATATTTAATATTCACCCGTATTCAAGCATACACAAATGATTTTAATTTTCAAAAAAAAAAGAAATTTTCAATAGTAAAACAAATTTAGTTTTAATTACGCGAACATACTTCACTATTTCTATTTGAAAGAATTGATAAATTAAAAAATAATAAAGGAATTGATTAAAATAAGTTTAACCTTGTTTTGCAAACAAATAAACATGATAAATCGCAAAATAAACGGCATTATTGAACTCAATATTTCATACACAGTTATTGCGCAATAAATACGCAATTTGTTATAATATTGATTAAAACTTTAAATACAGCACTGTCCTAAGTATAAACGTTCAGTGAGCATATTACAATTTTCTGAACACTATTTGATAGCTCAAATGTTAACAACTACATAGAAAAAGAAAAAAGAAAGAAAAAAAAATAAAATAAAAACAAGGTAGTTGAAATAACCAGCTGTTTTGTTTATCACTGTCAAATAAATATTGCCTCTATTATGTGTCTCCATACTTAAAATATTGTAATCAAATAAACAGATATTAACTTTATAAAAGTGCCATTCTGAACATATATTAAGTAGATGAGAATTCATGAAATTTTTTACTGTATCAGACTTTATCCTATCTCTTTAAATCTCCGAGTATTGATGGTACCATACCAATAGATCTACAGATGGCTTTTGAATATTTTCAGGTCACATTTACGTCCATCTCATGTTTCGTAAAACTGGATGTTTCAGAAAATTGTTTCCGTTCCGAAGGGAGAAATACAGGTATGTCGATCAACCTATCACTATATGTACTTTAGATGCTTAAGAGAAACATTTACGCCTATATTTAATTTCGGTCAACTGTGTATTACGTATGCCATCATCGGCGGTTTTGAAAAATTACTAAAATATAAGCGTTTCTAAAGTTATAGTCCGAGGGACATCATAAGAAGATGCACTGTAACTTTTATTACACAATGCGATTATTATCGAAATGTGCAACGAATTTGAACTGGTAGTTAATACTACCAGCATAGAGGTAGTACTATGTACAACAATATACAAAGTACCAGAACAACAACTAAGTCGGCAGATGATCTTTATTGTTGTGAGAGGATACTAAATTTTAACAGAGGTATTAACCATACAAATGTGCGAATTCGGTACCAGAGTAAATCGTAGAGTAATATATGACTATAAACTGGCAATAAAGCAGTCACAAAATCTCTTGAGAAGGTGTACACTGTATAAAATGTGAACACTGAAAAAAATTTCTTAGGTATTATCACCTAAAAAATTTAATAAACCTTCAACGAAAAATATATTCAAATCTATAGATTTTTTACTGCAGGCTATACAAGTTTTCTTCAAGTCTACATACATTTCATTAAAAACAAAGATTTTTCTTTAAATTAATGAAATATGTTTTATATATAATATATACATACATATGTATATAATTATATAATTTGAATCTGCTGATTTGAATAAAGTATGGTTGAAAATAATAAAAGTTTTGTTAATTTGACTAAACTTTGTAAACTATTAACTAAACCTATTATACTATAATAAAAATAATTGAATAATTATTTATTGTTTATTTAATATGATTAGAAAAATTGAATAAAATTTGTTAAATTTACTATGGAATGTAAAATTGAAGAAGTTTCATCAATTTAACTCCTTTATTGTAGTAAAATTGAAGAAAGAAATTTCTTAATATGAATGATATGAATAGGCATTTTTATTAGCTTATATATAACGAAATTTCTTCAATTCTACATCCCTTTTTAAAGTATTTCCCGAAATTTTCGGTACAGTGTAAAGATTGTTAAAGATTGCTGGGGCTCTAGAGTAGATAGCGAAAAATTCTACGGTTACCCTCATATGCATTTCTGGGTGTAATTAAGTAGACTCGAATACAAAATCCAACCAAATCAATTTCATTTTGTACTACCAGACAACGTGCCTACTGAAATAAATGGTTTCGATAACCGGTTATGATTTGTCTTCATATTGTCTATCAAAGCGTTCGTATTGCCTTCTTAAACTTATTATTTGTAGTGTATAAATAGAATTAATATCCAGAAATTCTTTGTTAGAAAATTACCAGTAATTAACTGCTTAATGCAAGTATTACGTATTTGTTTTCATTAATTTTGCCCTTCATATGGATATTTTGATTTAACTCAACCGTTTAAGGCTTCCATTTTGAGTGCTCTGGAGAGCAGTCTAACCTTAAAGCGTAATTTTTAAATTGTAAAAATGTAAATTTAGAATTATAATTAGTTATGATTTCAATCGAAGCATTATTATTACTCACGTGGTTTTATTTAAATTCTATCAATATTCATACAATTATGTACATTATGGAAAACCTATGTAGTAAATACATTTATCTACCATGGAATTATAATTATTGTAGCTGATTTAATTCTGGGCTGTTTTTAGAATTTTTATATCGTTATCCTTCTAGCAATTCCGTGATTAAACAAGTTTTTTTTACTTGTTTGAGTGCAAATCAAAAAAAAATTCTTATAAAACAGAAACAACAATTTTTTCTTTGCTGAAATTGAAGATCTTTATCCCACAGTCTACTTTTGAAAGTATTGAGGAAGAAAGAGAAATACAAAAAGAAGAAAATTAAGTGCTTGCCTCTAATACCACAATTTTCTGCTAAAAAAAATAACGAAAAACTTCTTTCTTTGTGATTTAGTTTTCATTTTAGTCTTTTTTTTTTTTGTTTGTTTGTTTTTTTATTATATTTTTTATATTCAGCAGAGAAATCATTTGCGTCTAGCCTCGGGTATATTTTATTCTACAAAATGTTTCAACGTTAAATTAAGACACTCGTGGATAAATATTTCGGATGTTTAGTTGTATGAATAAATTTACGTAATTTTTTGATTCTACGGAGAATACTAACTAGTACAGCAAAGAGAGCGTTTGGATAAGAAAATTAGAATTTGGTTGATTAAATGAAAAGGAAACACTGAGAAAAGAAATCAGAAATAACAAATATAACAAATGAATCGAACGAATATCGACATTTTTAAAAATAGAACATATATGTCGGTCGCTCAAAGCACGCCATTAAATAACTCAACTAAAGGAAAAAACTTAAGTTTTTCCATTCGTTTTTAAATTCGTTTCCTTTCAAGAAAAACTGCAATATGGAGCCAATATTTATTTGTTCATTGTTTTCTATACCCACTTCAGATTTTTCTCTTTCCTCATGACGATTCAATTTGATTTGGCTGGCTGGCATCGGTGATTATTTTATCCGTATTGGAATCTTCTCTGTCATGCCACACAGTCTTATTTCAGTGAGTATATTTTATTTCTTTTTCTTTCTTATTTTTTTTTTTTTCGTTTTTCTTTAAGTTAAAAGAAAAATAAGTTCATTGATGATACATTTGGCTTTTGATATTTGTGTGTGGATTTTTCGTTAGTTTTTAGTTGGCATTCATTTTGGGTATTTTTTGGTGGCTGAGACTATAATTTGATTTTCTTTTCCTGTGAATCTCTATTAAATATGCGCATATCTTGGGTCAATAGCTATTCCATGTACAAGTTCAATCGAAAACATATTTTATTTGTCTTTTTTTATTTTTTGGTATTCCCTATTTGTATTATTTGATAGCGTATTCGATTAGTAACACTGGCTATTTACACAGTATTTTCAGTTTTCCCTGTCTATTGCTTAATTTTGTTTTTTTGCTTATATTGCGATTTACTTATAGATTCCAAATAGTGATGCTATCTATGAACCTTGCTATTCTTCCTTGAAAGTGAATTTCCACTTAGAGATGAGGCCACAGTTTAAACCCCAGGTCAGACATGTCCAACGAAACGAACAAATCTTTTTTCGATGATTTCTCTCAACAGATTTCTAGCAAAAACTCTGAGGTTAAATAAAATTGTTATGAAAAGCTATTCAAAAATCTCTCGTACGCAGTCAATTTTAATACTTAAGTTCCGCCTCTCATGTATAAAATTAACAAACAAAACATAAGCGCTGTGAGAAGTACTAGGCCCTCACTGCAGTGTTGTAATAACTAATTATGTATGTACATACTTACATATATGTATGTATGTACAGATAAAGGAATATAACGAAGGCATTATATATGATAGGTTTGAATTTTGGAGTGACGATTAAGTATTGGATGGTTTCAAATTTTGCTTCAAACCAATTTCAGTTTAATCTGATAGATTATTTGTTTTAATAATTTTTTGTAGTTTTTCCGAGTAGACAATATCGTTAGGTTTTTGAATTCATTTTTAATTGGACTACAAATATTGTGAAATCTCATGAATCAAAAGGTGTATTAAGGCTATTAGTATAACTAACGCGAAATAAAAGTTAGAATTTATAATATTAAGTATGTTTCGCATTAAATATGAAGATGAGTAGTCTTAATTAAGGTAAAAACATGCAGAAGTAAAATAAGGGAGCATTTTGAATTTACTTTGCCATGTATACATTATAGCTTTATTTGCCAATGTTAGTTGGCGGATCTGGAAGAAGGCCTTAGAATGAACTAGAAAATGGTGCATAAAATTAAACAGCTCTCTGTGACTTTAAAAATAAATCACTTTTATGTTGCCGTATATTTATGGATATTATGCGGGTACCTTATGCAAATTATGTAAAATATCTTGATATAGCACTGGATGTAAAGCAATGTTGGAACAAGCATGTTAAGACAAAAATTGTAGAATTGTAACTGAAGTGGAAGTAGCTAAAGAGGTTAATCAGAAGAAAATTCAAACTTTCTATTGAAAATAAATTGTTAAAACATATATTGTGCACAAAAATTCTGTGAAACGTTTTCAAAACACAGTACTCAAACGCACCGTAAACACATAATGGTATATCCGCGCATTGATTTATATCGTGATCTTGACTTAAATACAGTTGGGCAAGTGATTGAAAATATTGCAACGAAATACAATACTTATATTATATTAAAGTTAATGATGATTTAACTTCGAAAATCTGCTTGTACGAATTAAAAAATGTCAATTAAAACAGAAAAAAATTAAATATGATGGAAAAAGTTTTCCTGCTTTAACTGATTTTCTGTAATTATCGTACAAATAATTCTTACAAGAGTGATATTTATTCACATAAGGTGTTCCATAGTCGACTCATTTCATTGAAAGATTTTCTTATACAAACATTTATTTTGTTTTTCCTGATTTTATGCTTTTTTTCTACCGCATAGTCATCCATATTATGTTAGGCTTTGTGTATCCTTTTTTTTCTCAATTATTTTTCATTTTTGTTAAGATGTTGGTGCTTTCGTAATGATTAATGCTGGCATATAGCTGTTGCTCTTATTATAGCCTCTGTCCTCAAAGTTATCATCACAATCGCATTCTATTTTTCTTTTAATTTGTTGCCACTTATTGTTGTCAACTATTTATGCTTAGACATTTAGAGTATTTATAGGGCGGTCAACGCTTGGAGAAATAAGTTGGTAAACAGAAGTCTCTGTTAAAATTCATTCACACGTTTTCAATAAGTAACGATAACTGCATGTATTTCATTTTTGGGCAAATTATTGACTATCCACATTGGTCATCTATACTGCAAATTGGTTAAAGCTTTCAAAAACAATATTCCTTTGACTTTCTAGAAGTATTATTTCGAATAGATAAACCATAATAAATAATTCTGTGCATAAATTTGCAGTACCAATAAACAAAACGAACATTAGATACATAATTTTCTTTATTAAATTTTTTGGAGAATAAATTAATATCATAAATGTATTTGGTAAGATATACAATGAATTAATCAACTGAAGCGGAAATTAAAAAAAAAATCACGTTATTGTTGGGTTAAGATCCTTTAATTGGGCTACCATTCTTAGTTGTTTTGTGTGATTCAATAGTTATCTCTTGACGATGACAGCATTATTTTTCTGATCATTCTTCTATTGATATATAAAATCCAACTGCAAAACAGTTTCTTTAAAAATGTTCTTCACTCGTATTTCTGTCTGCATAGGAAACATTTCCCCACTCCTGATGCTGTCATGCACCTCCACCTTAACACCAAATTATCTCCTTGTTTTACAGTACCATTCGTAGTTTATTTTGAAAATATTAGATTGTTTCAGAATGTATTTCGCTCATTCAGCGAACTTTTCTCACTTCGCCTGTTTTGGTTTACCTGATTAATGAATGACTTTTTCTTATACTTCAGCCATGATATCCGACTATATGCAGCATTACAAGATATACCTTCGTTTGTTTCAATATCTGATTTCAGTTTTGGTTTCAATTTACGTTACGGATAATAATCCATTTTTTCTTGGCAAAACAAGAATGCGACCTATTTCACATGAATTTTAGAGTTACATTTTAGTTTTTTAGCAGGCACTTAATAACCTTAAAACTTATGTTTTTATGAATACCTATCGTAAACTGAAATTCATCTGTCTACGGCTTTCGTTTCGAGAATACTGTGGTACGATAAGTTGAATGTAATTTCTGCTAATAATTTTTTCCTTGCATGCAGATGAATATCAGGACAAATTTTTAATTTTAATTCTCTTTTATTTCATTTTATTGCACTTTGTATATAGTTTATAACAAAAATAATTTTTAATATTTTTATTTATTCATCTAACTTATCTGCCTATTCGAACATTCCTTGACTTTTATTCTTTCTTGGTAAGTATCTATAACTATAAGATTACGGAGTATCATTTATATCGCCACCAAAATGACATGATACTAATATATGCTATTTAAAATCAAAATTACCTCCACAAAATCTAAATTGCATCTACTAAATTTTATTTACAATTCCTAAGTATCGGTAACTACTTGGCCTTATCGCAATTTAAAATTCAATTTATTCTTTATTTAATGAAATTTTGTATGAAGAAATCTGTAACAAACACACAAAAAGTAAATCATCAAATATTAGAAATAAGTGGCCGCCTATTTTTCATAATTGTCAGAAGCAATGAATTTCGCGGTAACATTGTGTTCTTAACAAATTGTCTTGTATTCAGTTTCAGACCAAATTTAATACATAAAAATTTAATTCAATAATGTCATTGAAATTGCAATTGCTTAATATTGTAATTAAAAAAAATAATTCATTTTCATCAATTTATTTATTGTATCTTGTATCACAAGCGGATGAAAGCAATTATTAACAATTCGGTAGTTATGACCTCAACATTGCTTATTAACCCATAGAAGTCTCCGTACTTAACTGAGTACAGTTGTATTTGTACGTGTGTCCAAGCAAAACTAAAGAAAAAACAATCGTTGAACCGTTATTTAGTTTCAGAACAACAACAATAAGAGCTGCAGAAAAACAATTTATATGCAGTTTCTGTTGCTTATGCAGAACTATCGGGCTGTATTGTGACGCAAATAAAGTGTATGGTTAGTTAACTATTTTGAAAATATTTGCAACAATACTAAAATATGTTTAGTAATTTTGCATTATTTTTATAAAAACAATAACCTCGAAACATACATGCTTCAAAGAATACTTAAAAATAAAAAAAATAAATAAATTAGAGAGGTATAACCCTTTAAGTCCCTGCCTACACAAATGTGTAGGAAAATTTTTGGATATTTCGGTGTTTTTTAAATTATTATTTAACTTTTTCTTATTGAATTAAATGTACTTATGTTAGTGGTTATCTCTATTTTGTTCTGTTATAAGTTTTTTCGCCACTTATTTTAGTATTTGTGATTGAGAGTCCAATAAAGGGTATCTACATTGAAATTGCTTGGGACGGGAAGGGATAAAGTTGGCTGTACTCGTTTGAGTACAATTATAGCATCCATAATAGTGTATGGTTGTACCCAATTTGTTCCAAAACTATAATAGAAGTGTGGGTGGGTTTGACGAGCTCGATCAAGCCATCTCTTTATATACGATTGCTGTGGTGGGTATTATTTACATACATGCTTCATACGACAGTTTCAATTTAACATGTAATGAGCAGTGAGAGTCCCATAGATCAATTCTTGCTTTGCCGAAACATTGTACGTTTTTAATTAAGCCAAGTTGGACAAAACAAATCACGGCAGTCTGGATCAATAGTTGAAGATTTACCTCAAGATGGTGTTGGGCAGTACCCTGCAAAAATAGGAAAACAGTTACGGTGCATAATTTCCCATGCCTGAGTACGTTGACAGTGCAAAAAATCGTGTAAAACACTATGTGTCTAAAAAGAATGTTTCGAAAAATTGCATACTTAAAAAGTCGGTGTACTCATTTGAGTACACCCCTAAATTTCGTCACCAAAAAAAATTTATAATTTTTCTTTCATTTCATTTCACATTTTTTTTTTTTTTTTTGCTTGTTTTCATTAATAAATAAATCTGAAATTAAAAACTTAAAGCCGATTTTCATTTAACCGCTAATGGGTTAATAGAAAAATCCGTAAATCAAATCAGCCATTTTGTGTAAAGCTGCGCTTAAAAACCATGATTCCTTTCATCCCTTGAAACAGAAATCCATTTTGTTTCAACCATAATATGATTCGCAAAAAATGTCCATATTGAAATGTATGGAAAAATAAAAAATTAATGAAGGCCTTAGCATGTCGTCCCCTTTATGGTGTTTATCGACTTGTTAGGAACATTAAGTCGAAATAAAACCATGAATTCATTTCTACTAAATGCAAATATTACACTATAATTACACGACATTCAACTGTGTTGCTTTCACAGATTTCGGCAATTATGTAATAATGCTGTACGATAACGGCAGTATTCTGCCTTCGAGTGGAGTAAAACGAAAAAGGCTTTTCTTACTTTACTGTAAGTCGTATAATCAGTTACAAGCATTACGTCATTATTATCCACTTAAACTGAATCTTAATTAATGAATTTCGTTAATTGGCAGGAGACAAAGGAATCAACGCGCCAGTTTTCATCAAATGCTAGTAAAACTCACTTGATTGCTTAATAAGAAAAATTATCTGAAATTGATTTGTCGTCCCCTAGCGGCAATAGATTGAACTGTCAATTATTATGTTCGATTCTAATGGGATTCTGGTTGGAAGCAAATATGTTAAGGAAAGAAAGGGCATAATTGCCAATCAGTATCAGTAGGCCTAAAGTCAAAAAAAATTTTCGTGCCATCTTCAAGATACAGCCAGATACACACAATCCTAAATCTTGACAGTTTTCCGCAAGATGTCGCCATCACACATCGAACAGACTCTCACGGCACATGTTCTCACAATCACATAAAATATCTATTAAGACGGCCATATTGAATTTATCTGAAACACTACTTGTTTGCCTAAAGCGCAAAAGCAAATATTGTTGGTCTCAGTCACTCCTGTAGCTACGAATATGACACAAATTTAAGGTAACGCTGAGTGAGCACCACTACACAGACAATTGGTAGCAGAGGACAGAAACAGTCTGATGACAGACTGAGTATCTCGAATTCAGGCGTGGCAAAAACTTACATTTGCTGTTAGAGATTTTGTAGAATTTATTTGTATTGGTTAATTTGATTTCCCCTTGCAACGATTAAATTTACGTGTTTGTATTCAATTCACATGTTGTTCACATTTTGCCAGCCATTGTGGAGGGGATGAATTTATCTGAAATATTTTTTTGTTGTTTTTTTTTTTTAGCTGCTCAGACTTTATCTGAATTTCAAAACGGGTGCCTGAAATTTGTTATTTTGAAGTTTACAGTCCTATTGCCTTAAACAAGACCGTCGAAAATTGTTGCGTACAACAATCAGTATTGGGCGCATTTCGTAATTAAAAAAGTTTTCCTTCTGCCGCAACTGTAGTGTTCCAATATCTTCTGTTCTGCATTTTTAACTTTACTCGTTTACGTATGAGTATATCCGAATGTATATTGAATTAAAATTCTTTAATAACAAAACGATATTTACCTATATTTGTTGTATAGGTGTATTATGCTTAAAAACATAAAGTGTTAAATATATTAATAAGATTTTTCTTTTTATTTGTTAATCGCTTTCTTAGCAGAAACACTAAATACGCTCATGTGAATTTTGTCAACTTTGTTTAAACTTTTTAATTAATTTTATTTTTTTTTTTTCTGTTTATTTGAAACTTGTTAAAATTACTTAAAAATCTATTCCAGTTTTTGTGTCACAAAAAATAGTTAAGTAAACACTTCACTGAAAGCCCGAACCGACGGATATTTCATTGCATTAATACATTTCGTCAATAAGACTTCAAATGATTAAATATAATTAAATTCAATATTTATTTCAAATGTTTGCTTTAAATCTGAAATAGATTAATAAATGTATAGTTTTTCTTTAGAAAAATATACACAATACTTCTGTATTATGGATTTCTCTTTTATGAGTATTTCAAGACTGAATAAACGTGGTTTGAGTACCATATGATGAATGCAGGGGATTTGAAATATACATTGAAACAATGGAAAACTTTAATACAATTGCCCAACCTTCTTAAGCTTGAGATATCAATAATTTAGGGACGACCCTACATCAGACATACATATGTGGCTGTTCTCAAAGGAGTAGACTGGAAAAAGTTAAGACAGTTTATACAATATTCAGACTTTCTATAGAAAGTATGATTAGCATTTGTTAATTGTGAGTATGCAACAACACAAAATTTGACTTAGATTTGCACCGATAGGCACGAGGCACCTATTTACTTACTGTTTCTCTTTAAATTTTATTTTAATTTTTTTGATCACGATGTCGTTTAATTTGTTTATCTGATATTTTTTTTTATCGTTTTCAACCAGTTTCTTATATATAGCTTATAGAGCCGTACATATGTAAATACATACATTTGTTGGATTGGTTTCCCGTATTTCCATAATTTTTCTGAATGTTTTGATTGAATGTGTTAAGGAATTGGATTAGTTTCCAAAATATATTTCTCTTGGTAGAGGTTAAGAAATAATCATTTTGGTTTCTTTTGTGACTATAAACCGAATATATTTAAATAAAATTAATTGCTAAATGTTTTGTTTTCAAATTATTTGTATAATTTAGATCGGAGTTGGTTTATATGACTATTCAAAAAAGGCATTACGTAGTGTCAGTTTTGTACGATTAAAGGAGTTCTTTGCAAGTCTATCTCTGTTCTTAATTCAGTTCACTCTTTCAGGTTCATTGAGAGCCAACAATTACGTCTCAGAAGTTCTATCAGATTCGGCAAATACCCCTTTCTGAGACAGCTTGGATTACGGAGCGTTATTCCTATTTCTCTTCCAAGGAGCAACAATGTTTGTCAATAGGTTAGCATATGGAATTTTTGTCTAGTGTTAAAAGAACAGAGCATCTTAAAACATTTCGGAATGTGCAATTCACATTTTTCTGAGAGAGAACCAACTGGTACCACCGGCAGTGACAGATCTTTGGAAAAAATTCATATCTTGGAAGACACTTAAACCAAAATGCCAAAAAGCAGGAATTACTAAATACGTGTCGCCCCGATTCCTCCTCATTTTTACAGCTCCTACAATAGCCCTGTAATACGTATGCTATAGTCCGGAATACTGATCTTTTCAATGTTCTCAACATAGATAGTGAGAGTTAAATCCTAAATATGTACACTTCCAAGCCCTATCAATGGAGTAAACCTCTGTAAAGAAGCAAAGAACCGCTAAATTGTCTTCAGGACTTTCACAAATTATAACCAATGTCGCCAGATGTTATCTTTTTTCATGGTGTGTCCTAGATAAGTTGTCAGAATAAACTTAAAAGTTATCTTTGTCTTGTAAGTGCTGAAGATTTGATCATATTTTTTTCGGTTGAACTATACTCTGCGGCCTATCAAACTAAGATTCCACTATGCTACTGATTTCGCTTATGTCTCTGTTCTGCTCTACATGAAATAGTTTCCTTTACGAAGCTATGTACATAACACATGCATCCAACACGGCTAATTCAATAGCTAGCTTACAAGCAAAGAATTATGTGGTAGCCATAAAATCGCTGTATTTAGTTAAATTAGCGTTTCTAGAATTTTCTAGGTCGACTGGTAGAAGTTTTCCAATGTGTTCAGATGATATAGAATTAACTGATACTCCGCATTTAAGAATATTGACTTTGTGCTACTTATTAACGTAACATCAACTATCTGTTAAATTATGGGCTATGCAAATATTCCTATGTAGAAAATATTTTAGTAAGGATAGGATCATAGCCCAGGATAAAGTCATTGACATCGAGGTCGTTTTTCTTAGATTGAGGTCTCCCATTTCCTTCTGATTGTCGTCACAGTTTGTCATTAACTATCAGATACGCCAGCGCCACTCAGAACAGAATTTTAGAGTATATGACTAAGAACGTAGGACAGTCTTCATTACTTGACACTCCATTGAGAGCTGTAGCATACACTTTTGTAAGAGTATACCGCTCACTATAGGGTAGACACAGGCAAACCCGAAAAGTCTTCCGTAGTCTTTAACTTTCGGAACAAGAGTTAAGCAATCCATTGTGATGATCAAACCGGACAGACATCCAATAACGGGCAAGGACTCGATAGAATTCCTTAAAGTAGGCAACATATGCTTTTTTGACCAACCACCTCATCAAATAACATCATATGTCATTCATATTTATTATATCGGGTTGGATTATCTGATGCAGCGCAAAACTATTCTTCCCCTATAATTAATACGCCGTATTCCTATGACCATTCATCTTTTCTGTATTCGAATTAAGAAAATATTTGAACCATATTAGAACATAGTGTTTTCACGCAAACACGCGACCTGAACATCTTGAATGGAAATCTTTTATAAAAATAACGTAACAGTATAGCATATTTCACATGTGGAATCAAAATTTATTAATCCTTTCCGAATAAAAATCATATGATATTTACGAAACAATAAATGTGTACTTATATTTTTCATATGTACAAATAAAACTCTTTCAGACAGAATAAATTCTTGAAAACCTTCGCTTGCACATGCACTCCTACGTGTACCAGTCTGTTAATCGAATGCTATTCGAGTTTAATAAAAACAACAAACTTTTAAATGTTATTAGGACGCGTCAGATCAACCACAACTAATTGTAACTTTTTATTTCGATCAAAATCAATAATATGAATATTTTTAAAGTAAATATGGTATTTAAAAATGTGTTTTTCGAAAAAAATATTCTAAAAATACTCTTTGCAAATTGATTTCAAGAAGCAAAATAAAGATAACGACTTTAATTAAAGCCAGACATTAGACAAAATGTCACCTCATGCCTTCGGTTATTTAGAATGTTTGAAAGTAAATTTGCGCATATCGACAGCAAGTTTGTGACTGTTTCGATACAGAAACATTTCGCTTGACACATGACAATAATTTCTATGTAAACAAAAAGAAAAAATTTATTTTCCTGCTAACAGCAGGAAAGACAACAAGTAAATACATGACGTCAAATAAAGGAAATAATCAAAAACTACAACCACGCGTTCATATAAACGTATGTATATGAAATTGTGGACTAACACAAAAAAAAAAAACGTATAAAAAAGAATAAAAAAGAAGGCGGAAAAATAAGAAAAAAAAAAAAAAACAAAACGAAATATCTAAAGTTTCTTAAACTATATTTTGCACTTAAATTTGAGTGAATGAATCAGTACGACGAAGGAACAGTGTCCAACAAAATTATTTTTGAATTGAAAGATTATTTCAATATACCTTAACCGTATGTTCTTAAAATATTTGCTCTGTTGAACAGATAGGATAATCACATAGTTTATTATATCTATCGAATTCCTAACTAGTAGGTGATAGGCCTGTCGCTATGGGAACCCAAAGTTTGGCCATGTGTATAGAAATTTTTTTACCAAAAAACAAAGTGATGTTTAACAACGTTTTTTTTGCATCAGTTGGCTGAGGCAAGTCATTCTTAGGATTGGATATGAAAATGTTTCCGTTTCAAAAGTTATTAAATTATTTATTTTAAGCTTCAATTAATTACACGGTGCGACAGTCAAAATACACCAAGTTAATGACATTGTATAGGTTGAGTTGTGAGTTTTGTTTTGATTAGAACTGAATAATAACTTTTTTATACTTCTCAAACCCTCCACACTTGTTTTATTTGACAAAAACTATATTTTTGATCATTTCACACAAAGTTATTGATTACCCAAATATTTCTTAAAATATTTTCAAAATCCAAAGTTTCTTGAAATGGGTATAGATGAGCCTTTAAAATACTATATACAAACATATGGTTCAAACCTCCAAGTTATGAGTTTTGATCAGGTAAACTTGAAAAACTAGATATTTTTCTCATTTGTTTAAGTTTAGCTATCCTTAATTGCAAAATTTATTTAAAAAAATATTAAAATATGATGACATGATTCATTATATTGTGAAGTGATTGACACTTTGTTTGATCCAATCGAACAAAAATTACCGTAGTTATTATTTAAATAGTATAATAGTCGTGTTATATTTTTTATATACTAATATTATTTGTAATATTTGTGTTCTTTGCAAATATTATTATTTCTCTTTGCGCTAACATTGGTCAACTTCTGGTGGTCGCTCAAACATAAAATTTACACATTTTCCGATAAACAATTAAAATTCATCAAAAATTCTAAAATTTTTTTAAAAAATTTGTATGTGAAAAATGTAACTCAACTGTTAGAGTCTTTAAATAATAACTGCGGTAATTTTTACCTATTTGATCAAACAAAGTGTCAATCTCTTCACTTTCAGAATGTCATCATTATTTCATATTTTTTAATTAAAGTTGCCTATTTTGAAAGGACAAACTTGAAAAAATATGAAAAAATTCGGATTTGTCAAGTTTACCTCATCAAAATTCATACAACGACGGACCAGAAATGTTTGTGTAATCAGTAAATATGTGCGTAAAGTCCAAAAAAAAAACAGTTTTTGTCAAATAAAACAAGTTTGGAGAGCTCAAAAAAATAAAAAAAATATTTTTGAGTTCTACACAATAAAACTCACGACTTGCACTATGCCATTAGCTGTTATTTAAAATGTTTAGAAATAAAATTGAACGATTATAGTTGAACGAAAATATTTTTCTATGTTGCATTATAAGTGAAAATGTCGTGCAAATAGTTTAAGAGCTAAAGCTGTTCTTTAAATTACTGCAAAGTAATTTTTGTTTTTTCTTTTTGCAGACAAAATGTTATTATTCTATACATATCTACGGTATATTAATTTAACAATTACAATAAAAGCATATTTTACATATTAATTATGCATAAGAGTGACTAAAAAGGCATTCTTGAAAAACAAATACAAAATTAATATGTTGTGTTATGGATATACAGCTGAATATCAGACAAGAAAAATCACATATTTCGAACATATAATGAGGAAGGACAAAGATTGTGCAGATAATTTTCTCATAAAACGAAGCAGAATGATACTATTCCTCTACTGATTAAGTATTTCACGCAGTGAATTTGTGTAACTTTCAATGGGATGAACTATTCTATTATTGATCTGAAATATTCAGAATTTTTTCAAAAATTATTTCTTCGTTATAATTTTTGCATGTGAACATTTTTGTGTTCACTGTTCATAATAAATTCGTACGTTATGATTGTTGTATGTGACTGTAGAAGAAGAAGTATCATCAAGAGGCATAAAAAGAAAAACTTATTTTGAAGCAGAAAATAAAAAATAAAATGAAATTCTCTAGGACACAGTTGTGTTTGGATTTGTGTTTTGCAACATTAAGGATTCATAAATTCTAAATTTACCACAAATGTTGCAAAAAGTTTTGATGCAACTAAAAACGATAGTCGAAAAAGAGAAACAAGTAGAAAACTTAAGACACAATATCTTAAGAAGATATTTTGTGAATAAGAATAACTTTCAAAATTTCATACGTATACATACTACATATATTCGTCTTCATATAAAAAAGTAATGGAAAATATATTGTTTTAGTTTTGTTCATAAGTACACTTCTTTGTTCTATCGTTGGTGCCACATGCTTTCATTTAAGAAAATCCGCTTTTTTGCTGACAAACGAGGATGATGATAATGATGACGGGGATAGTGTATTTTAAGTCAAGCAATATGAAATGGCAACAGAAACACAGTGAGAAAATGGATTGCACAAATAATGATGATTAAGATGATGAAGATGAATGGAAACTATTTGAGACAAGACACGTTAAACAACCACCTCAGGGAACTAACCAACCAATACTGTAGTAAGAAAAAAAAACACTCTAGATAATTCTCTTTACTTTTGGACACAAATTTTGGAAACAAATTATGCTAACTGGTTAGTGTAGAGGAATGAAAATAATTTTGCATTTTTTAATCATATTTTCACAAAAATTAAATGCAATGTTAAATCAAGTTTGAGTAATATATACTTTTCAAATAGATACATTTTTCATTTCATTTTGAATATATAAAATTCTCTAAATAGACACATTATCGGTCATAAGGAACAGAAAATATTTTGAAAATATCACGAAAACAATATAAAAAGTTTTCACTTTAATTTTATTTTTAGTTTTGATTTCATGTACAATTAAACAACATAATACAAATTGAAACGTAAATTACTTCTTTTAAGCTCTATCATTATTTATTACATACCTGTTGGATATGTAAGAGCAATTTGGATGACAAACTAAAAATTGCATTGCGAATTTGTGTCCCAAAATTCACAACACGGCGCAATTTTCTGAAAAGAAAAATCTAAATTAATAGGTTATTTATTCAAATATCAAATATCGAATCTGATTGAGCTAAGAGCACAATTTCTTTTAGATAGAAAAATGTAAACAATTGAAGAAAGAATTAAAGAAAGGAGTTTGTTAATCTGATACAACTCATAAAATTTATTGATTCTTTTTTCCCGGTAAAGTCCTATACTATTAATTCTAATGCTGTCTTAGTCCAAATTGAAATCTTCTGGTCCCTGTCTGTCCTGTAATTTTCCGGTTGGTATCAATAAAATCAATACCAAGTGTTTACAAGTATCTTACTTAATTGGCCATAACAACCCGATTAGCGGATTTCGGCCTGTCGCAACACATCTGCATCAGTTCTTAATAGGGTCCATGCTTCTGCGCCATAAAGAAGCACGGGTAGGATGAGCGTCTTCTAGAATATTAGTTTCGTCTTACGAGAGAGGTCTCTGCTACTCAACTGCCTATTGAGACCATAATAGCACCTCTGGCTGCAGACTGACATCATTTTCGGTGGCAATGGCGGTGCCAAGATAAATGAATTCCTTGACTGTATCAAAAGTATAGTTATCGGCCGTAATCTGAGAATCAATACGCCGCACGGCTCTACTTGCCGATAACAGTACTTCGTTTTGCCCTTATTTACTGCCAGACCCATCTTCTTAGACTCCTGTTCAATAGCAGCAGTGACATCTCGTTTGGTACGACCTATGAACTGGACACTTTTTTGAAAAATAGTGCCATTGCGATGCAATCTCGCCTTTCGCAGAACACTCTCCATGACGAAGTTGATGAGGTCGCGTGATAAGGGATTGCCTTGTCTGAAACCTCGCACGGTATCAAAAGGTTCGGAGAGGTCCATGCCTAACCTGACGGAGCTGCAGGAATTGCTCAACGTCATTCTGCATAACCTTATCAGCTTCGCAGGTATACCGAGCTCAGACATTTCGGCAAAAACATGGTCCCTTATGAGGCTATCGAAAGCAGCCTTATAGTCGACAAAAAGATAGTGTGTGTCGCCTTAATTTTAGTGGGTCTTTTCCAGGATTTGGCGTAGTGTGAAGATCTGGTCGATGGTGGACTTGCCAGGTCTGAAGCCGCACCGATAAGGTCCAATCAATCTTTTGACGAGTGGCTTCAGTCGTTCACATAATACGCCTGTAAGAACCTTATATCCGATAGGGAGAAGGCTTATACCCCTATAGTTGGCGCAGGACAGGGTACACTGAGATTCCAATCGTTAGGCATACTTTCCTCTAGCCATATTTTGTAGATGAGCTGGTGCATCTTTTTACATCCGGTCTTGAACAATTCGGCGGGGACGCTATCAGAATCTGCCGCTTTGTTGTTTTTAAGTCGCATAATGGCGTCTTTAGCCTCTTCATGGCTAGGCGGCGAGTTCTCCACGCCTTCATTATCGATCGGGTTCGGAACATCATCTCTAGAGGCGGTATTGATGTCGTCCTCGCTTTGCAGGCAGACGCTCCGGGCTTATATCCGTCGGTCAGACGCTTAACCTATTGATAGAATTTTCGAGCGTCATTCCTACATCTGTACATCTCGATTTCCCCACGCTTACGCCTTTCCTACTCCATCTTCTTGCGTCTGAAAAGGCGTCTCTCATCCCTTCAATTTTCGACAATGGCTCGCGTAGCGGCCGACTGCAACGTTTTTCTGTATGCTGCGTTTTTCGGTGTAGCTGCCTCGTGACACTCCCCGCTGATTTCGTTAGGGTGGGCGCTCGAAACCAAGGATTGTTTCCCCAGTATTGCGCAAGGAGTGGGAGATGTTGGCCCACAATCAATGTCGTTGAGATTGGATGGGGAACGACGGAGCTTATCAGAAAGTTAGCGGAGAACGCCTCACCTGTCCTTCGTGATCGCAGCTTCTTAACGTCCAGCTTTCGTAGTGCACTAGAGCGCGCAGTCCTCGAGGCGGAAATACACACTCGGAACTTGGCTGCGACAAGGTAGTGATCCGAATCGATGTTTGGACCTTTAAATGTGCACACATCTAGTACACTGGATACATGCCTTCCGTCAATCACAATATGGTCGATCTGGATGGATGTTGATCGATCGGGGGACATCCAAGTGGCCTAGTGAATGTCGAGATGCTGAAACTTGGTGCTACATACTACCATGATACGTGCCGCGGCGAAATCGATCAGCCTCATACCATTGGAGGTAGTGTTTGCGTGAAGGCTGAACTGTCCGACAGTGGGACCAAAGATACCCGCCCGACCTTCGCATTAAAATCCCCGAGGACGTCCTTGAGTTTAGCGTAGAAGGCCTTTTCTTCCGTCCGGGTGTGAGCACAAATTAGGTGATGTAGAATTTTGCAATGATGCGGATTGTGGCTATTCTTTTGTTCACTGGCGTGAACCCAGAGGCAAGGTGGCGAAGTCTCTTATTAACCACAAATCCGCATCCGAATTCGTGCTTATCAATATGGCAGCTGCAATACACATCGCAAGATGCTAACCTTTTGCGTCCTTATCCTATCCATCGCAGTTCCTGTATGGCAATGATGTCCGTCCTACATTTCATGAGGGCATCCGCCAGTTGGGCGGAAGCACCCGGTTTGTTGTTTTGGTTTTCATTGAATGAAGTTTTTATGTGGTATGTTCCAAGTCGTACGCACAACCCGAATTTAACGTCCAGGGGATTGGACCTCTCTGCACGCATTAGTTAACATCTAGCGGGTGCTAGAATGTCACCCAGGAGGGGCCACAAGAAGGCTGCGTGTCAACTTGAATACAGCAAAACAAGGATCATTAGAAACTTTGCCTTGTTTGCATGCGTTCCATCCCTCCCAATAGAATTAATTTATGAAAAACATGTAGTAAAATTCCCTTTTAATAAACAGAAGAATATGTGTAATACTAATTGTCCGTGCATATGTATGAATGTATGTTATCTATAATAAAGTTTATGCAGTTAATTCCTTTAAATGTCTGTAGTATATTGCGAGGAAGGGTCAATGTGCACGACTTATTGAATGGTGCAAAAATATTGCCTGTGTGTCCAATAAAGTTTGTCTACCGTTTCTCAAAGTTTTTCTTATCGTGATCATTATAATAAATATGTTTTTGAGATTTCTTCAATTTTGGAGACAATTATAAGAGACAGATAATGTATATAAAGTATGAATACTTGCCCAAATGTAGGTAATTAATTGCCGTCAAACCAACTCTAAGTGAAATAACTTATTCAAGTTTTCATTAATGTTAACTCTCAACAATATGGCCAATAAATAGAAAAGTCACACTGTCAGCCGGGAATTTTAACAAGTCGCCGAATTACTGTAAACCCCCGATTTTCATCGTGATTTGTTCCAAAATCGTAAATCGAATTTCCAATTGCTTTAATTCGGTTGACTAAGCTTCTGAATGCAGAAAAAGCATGGATTCAATCAGAACGGTTGTATTTAAAAGTAATAAAAGAATTTCAAAATTAACATTATTGTTGCTAAAATTGCTTCTTTTTTTATAGTGAGTTTTTTTGTTGGCTTATTAGACGGAGAATATAAAAATATTTCTTCGGCGACTTCCTCTCAGCAGATTTCTGGCAAAAACTCTTAGAATAAATAAAATTGCCATGAAAAGCTGACGTTTGGAATCGCCACTCATGTAAATTAACACACACAACATAAGTGGTGTGAGATACTAGGTCGCATTCCTAGATGAAGGGTTGTAATGACCAATTATGTATAAGTTATGGACCTAGTTTATATTATTGAACACATCGTTAAATAAACTTTTGTTTTAGAGAGCTAGTTTTTCTTTCGAAACATTTTTTCTTGCCTTTAGTCGGGATGGGGTTAATTTTGAAATCTTTTGTAGCATTTTAAAAAGCAAAAGCGTAATCTTCTTTTGATCAACTGCTATTTTCTTCACTTTTAATATAAACGTCATTCCTGATATTCGTTTCCAAAATTATCCAGCCTAGTCGCTATTTAAAACTTTTTGAAGATTATATCCACCCTATTAGATTACAGGGTGCGACAGCGAAAATACACCCGAGTATTAGTTGAGTAGAACTAAAAAACACCTTTTTATATATTTCTCGAGCCCCCCAAACTTGTTTTATTTGACAAAACTGTTTTTTTTTTATAACTTTACAAATAAATTTCTGGATTACTCAAACACTTCTGACCCGATTTAAATGGTATACATATGTATATATATTATTCGAGATTTAAATCTATAAACAAAAGCAAAATGTCTTAGTTACTCTCAAACACGTTCTGTTAATGTTTTCCTTTTGGTGTTTCTAATCATAATTCTAGTAATAATAAAGTCTAATTGGACACTTTCATTTAGCAGAGATCGAGAATTATCTTCGAATTTAAATGTTCAGCAAATAATATCACGTTTGTAAGAGTGAACATACACATACGAGTATCTGGCGTTTGCCTTGTGCTATGTGTAAATCTGATAAAGTTCAGTCCACGTTATTTTTATTTAGAAATATAAAATTATGGTTTTTGGTTAATTGGTTTATTATTTCCTAGTCTTGATTAGATTACCTAAACTTACTTTGTTCTAAATTGTATTTGCTATACGGTAGAATGAAGCGTTAACGTATTGATGTTGTGTTCATTTTTAATATTTAAATTTAGTTTGTTTAAATTATAATTGAAAATCAAAGCTAACCTAATTCAATCAATTCGAGAAAATTAGCGGCTGAATAGTATTGGCGGCTATTTAGTGCAACAACTAAAATGAAACTTTAAATTTTTTACGACATACATACATGTGTACGTATAAAGGAAAAAAATTTTTTCTTTTTTTTTGTTTTCTTTACTTAATGCCAATTCAATGCCAGTTCAATGTGAATTCAGTGAAATTCAAGTTTACAGTTGCCATATTGGTTATGTTGAATATGAAGAATGCAGCTAGAAATCATTATCACTAAATACAAATGCAGGAGCTACAGCAGCAAAAACAACAATAAATGAAAACGGTCTGATTAAGCAACAGACTTGTCAATGAGTCTTTAGAAAAACATATGCTCCGCTCATAAATAAAAATGTCTACGGCCATGAATTAAATTAAATATTTTATTATGGAATTAAATGCTAAATATATTGTTATTAAAATGCTTAAGCGTTTAATAATATTTGAAAATAAAAGGGAAACAAGAATGGCAGAGAATTAGCCTTAATATTGTACACGATAATAAATAATTAACGCGAATATTTTCCTTTTTCTCTTGAAGACTGTATTTAAAACGTTCTGTTGCATTTCGAAAATGCAATCAATTAAACGAATAAAAACGAATTCAGTATACCCTATCACTGCTTAAGTATACCCTATCACTGGTAGTTTGAAAAATGTTATGTAGGTTAACTTTTCTCATTATTTAATTTGTTCCAGCACTAATATAAAAATTATATTTTTTTATTATTATACATACGTGATAACAGATAGTTTTATGAAAGCTTTGAATTCATTGTCATTGCAAGTGACATGTAAAATGATGTACGTAAACAAAATTGTACTCGGAAACAGCTTAAAGTTACTGGAAAAAAAAAGTGGAAGAATGTCTTAAACTTGTATTGCGTCTTGTCAACTTTGGACTGATATTTATTTATTTTTTCATTTTTGTTTTTTTTTTTTAATTTAATTTTTGTCTTCTTTAATTTTTACATGAATTTCAGCTGGCATCAATTCGATGTCGCTTTATATGAAATTGTCTTCTCACTGCACTGTTGCTGGTTGTCTACCAGCCTAATCGCGCGTTGAGTATTTTGAACATTGTCTGTCATTTGTTCCTAATAAAATATATTTCTTTATTTCAGAGCTTCTTGTCATTACTGTCATTGGCTTTTTGTCATATCGATGGCTTAATAAATTTTTAACTTTAATGCATATGCATTATACATACATACATACATACATATATGTATGTATGTGCATAAATATGTAGATACCAGTCATTTTGTGATTGTGGTCGAACGTCCTATCGAATGCTTATTTTTGTTGTTGTTGTTCAATTTTTATTCTGTCATAAATGCACTTACGTCTTGAAATCATAATCGAAATGGGAAATTGACGATGACCATTTCGGCGATGGCTTCAGTTTATCAATATTCTTAAGTAAGTAATAATGAAGCTTTTGTTGCTGCTGCTTGTTTTTGTCTTCACAATAATATTTAATATTCCGATATGCAGATGAATACAAAACTAGAAAAACAAAAAAAAAAACAACAACAACAATTATAATTGAAATTTTCAGCACTGATTCCTCTTAATATAGCAATTTTTGAAGAATGAAAATGAAAAGCAATTCCAATGGAAAATAATTAATTATTTTAGTTACTATTGGTTGGAGTAACTGTTACGTTTACTGAATGCGATTTTTCAAAGACATACTGAATGAAGCTTTCACAGGTAAAGTGACCGTAAAGAGATGTATAGGTGTACACGTATTAACGTCTCGAAAAATTTGAAATGTTCTTGATTGATTTATGATCAATAGTGTAATTCCAACAATTTAATTCAATCAGTTAAATTTTCACATAATTTATTATGAAAATAAAGATTTCAATTAGAAATTCATTCGTGATTAATAAATTTTGATTTATTTAATTATGAATTTCCCAAAATTACCGATAAAAATTTTACTACAGTTTTTGTTTTTAATTCGAGTTTGACTGTTCGAGTGAACTACTGGTTTTTGGTTTTTATCCAACTCATTTTATTTTTTAACATAGTCTCCCTACTAGTAGGGATGCCAAACGGGATCGATTTTTAAAAATCCCGGGATTCGGGATTTTGTAAAATTACAGATAAAAACAGCAAGACAAAAAGTAACAAAAAAGCGTAAATTAACAAAATAAAAATTCTTCATACATACGCAAATGGATTAGTTTTAAGAAAATTATTTGGATTCCAACAAAAAGATTAAAACATCTAACATATGATCTCATAGGCTTGAACGAATATTGTTGTCAACATACTCTGCCGTTTGAAAATACTTCTCGCAATCAACATTTGTTGGTAAAATAGTTCCAAGATTATAAATATTCACCTCTACCAATTCCTGATGTAAATAAATCTATTTCTTTGGACAGTTGAGTATCTAAATCAGTTACCCTATTAATTCGTTTTATAGAGCGTTTGCCTTCTTCGATGGCATCAAATAACTTTTTATCAATGGAAGTGGGGTTTTCATTATCTGAGGATCTAATATCGAAGTCAAGTGATATAGAATTTTATTTTTTTAGGACCTTTTGTAGGGTCAAAATACGTATGAATTCACAATCTCGAAAATCCCGAAAAATTCCGGGACAAGTTTTCAAAAATCCCGGGATTCGGGATTTCCCGATTGGCACCCCTACTCCTTACTTATGTTTCTCCAATTCTGTTTATTCTTTATTAAACAGTGAGATATGGTAAGAGAATTAAAACAGATTTTTTATGAGTTGATTTCATCATTTAGGGTGTTTCTTCATTTCTTCAAATGCGTAAATGAGAATCAATCTCTTGTGGCCAAATCGAGCAAATAGGTATAATGCAAGAGTAATTCATGGATTTGAGCCTATTTTACATCAAATTAATTTTTTTATATTTTCTTTACAAATCAAGTAATAGTTTACTTTCTATGGCTGTCAAACACAAGCTAAAGCAGCTAAATTTGTCTAATTTTAACCGAATTCAACTAACAATTTTTTTTTTCAAATGCAATATTTTCCAAATACAGTACACTCGCGATAATATGAACACTTTAAAATTTGAATACCCCAAAATATGAACTTTGTACAAAGGCTTTGAAATATGAACAGTTTTTTTTTTAGTTTTAAAGCATACAAATTTCAGTTGCAAAGCATTTGAAATTGGGGAAATCCCGAGTAATTTATGTTTATTTTAATACCGAATATTTTAAATATAGCGGCTTATCAAGATGATTCTGAGGATGAAATCCCTTTAAGTAATATTGGACAAAACTTTCAAATGAATTTAATTGATTTAGAAGAAAGTGCGGTCAACATTTTATGCATCCCGAAACCCGTGGTTTGTGTTTTCTGTAATGTGCTAATGGACTGTAAAAGATTTAAAGTTGTAAGTTATTCTATATTTTAAAATAGATTGAATTTACTGCATTGAATGTTAAAGAATGAAATGAGGATGCTAATCAATGTGATGATAATGAAGTAGAAGAAATATCGGACGAAGTTTATTGTGTGGAGAAGCCAAAGCGAACGATGAAAGACAGGCAAGCTGTTGAAATCTTTAATAACCCATTGGAGTGGGCAGAAAGAGTAATAGAGAATGAACAAAGTTTAAAGCTTCTCGATCAAAAAACAGCAAAAGAGATAACCGTTTTTGTTTAAGCTTTGTGTTGTATAAGTATTTAAAAACATTATAAATTAATGAAAGAAGTTCCTTTTTTTTAAGTCGGCCTCTAGTAGGTATGTGTTGGTTTATTAGATGCAATGGCAGGGTTCATAAACCCGGTCAGACATCAAAAACAAAAAATGAAAAAATATTTGTGGCAAAAACTCTGAGAGTAAATAAAATTAAGCTTTAGGTCCCGCCATTCATGTATAAATTGACACACACAACATGAGTTGTGTTCAGAAGCTAGGCAATAATCCTTGCTGAAGAGTTGTAATGGCTAATCGTGTATGTATGTAGTTCCTCTTTTCATTAAATAAAACAATAAATAAAATTATTTAATGAAAAGAAAACTTTTATTTAAGCAGGAAAAGTGTTTAACTTTCAAGAAAACAACATTTTTTTCAACAATTTAAGCAATTTATTAATATGAACAATTTCGAAAATATTCACAAGCTTTATTTTAATTAGTTCATATTATCGCGAGTGCACTGTAATAATAAAATCAAAATTTTTTCTCGAATTATTTATTATATTGTGGTTACTATTTGTAATAATAATTAACGTCAGTTTTGTGACATTGTCTTGTTGAAACACCACTTTGATAGGCAGTTTGATATTATGAAGCACATTTGTTAATGTCTGTTATGTAATATGTTTTGTGTAATGTCCTATAGCCGAAATTTTGACTTCGTTCCGCAAACGAATAAAATTCTTAACGATTCATGTTTTTATTTCTTTATATTTGTTAAGCTTAAAACAAGTATTCTGTTGCGTAACAATTATTTAACATTGCAGCATGCAATCATTAATGAGTAATTTTATGTACGAAAATTGTTCAAAAAATAAGATGAATTTTCAAAGTTCGCTAGCTACGTACAATCGACTTTTAATTAATTATTTTATTTATGTTTGTCATTGCTCTGGATTGCTAACATAACAAGTTTATTTCGAGCACTTAATTCCATTTTGTACACAAAATTTGATACAACATTTTTGATAAATTACCTCATATTAATCTGATTTGACCAGTTTGGCGTTTTAACTTTTGTTTCTTAAAGATCCCAAAGGTTTTTCTACAATACTTCTAGGAAGTTCTAGTGGCCAAATTATTTCATGCTGAACTAAAATCGTCTTCTCGAAGGCACTGATCTAAGTTTATTGACCATTCGTTTAGTCAGTCGATAAAATTGGTTACAAATATAGTTCATGAAACCAAAGGTTTCGGTTTAATGAAACTTGCGCTGAGTCGAATATATAGAACTGGCTTTAGGCGATCCTATCCAGTTGTTTATTTAACCAATTTGTATAACACTTTGCAAAGTAACATTTGCGTATTTTCACCTACTCTGTGGTGTGAGAATTCCCATATGCAAATATAAAATTCTCTGCCACCCCTCGTGTTTAATTGCTAATGAAAAATTAATACCTTTTCTAGCCCCCTTTATTCTTATTATGACAATAACAGAGCGAATGGTCTTGATACGATAGAGTGATCTCTGAATTTGTTTTTGTTCATTTGTTTGTTTTCTTGGAGTAACTCGTGCTCGTTTTAGAAATGTTCACTAAGGGTTTCGAATTTATAAAATTTAGAGTTTTCAAATAACTCCAAATAATCCCACTTTTAAGTCAATAAATTTCTTTATAATTTCTTTGGAAACATTGAATTATTTTACACCGGGATATCCAAACAACGATATATAATTATATAAAGCTCCTGTTGCCGATAATATACTCACTGAATTTCTGGAAGCAGCTCGAATGATCGCTGAATTGTTACATCATCTTATGTAAAGTTCCTGGTCAAATGAGGCCTTGCTTGCTGAACTTATTGCAAGAAAGTTGGCAAGAATTGTTCTGTTGAGTATAATAAATAAAATAATAATCGCCTAGCACAACATACATCATTGACAACGTTAGCACACATGGATTTGTTCGTATCGTACCGCACTATTCTTTTGTTTCATAGATTTCGAAGCCTGCGATACCAATAAACACAACGTTGAATGCACTACAGTGAAGGAGAGTATCACTCTCAGTGCAGAGCACAAATACATTAAAAAAAAACCGTTCAACAGTGTTCTGGATGCCTTGATAATGCAGGTGCTCAAACATAACAGAGGAAATAACGCAGAATAATTCACTGCAGACATCGGTCTCCATGATTATTAGGATTATAAAAGGTTACAGCAAACTGAACGTTCTATTATCAGTAAATAAATAATTTTTTTCACTTTTTCGTTCCGACTGTTTAAATTGCTTAGTTACGATTTGATCAATCATACTATGAAAAATGAAGACAATTTGAATTACAAACTCGATTTGAACTTTCAGTTGCAGGTTGCATGAAATTCATGCTCCCACTAAACTCTGGAAGAGACGTTATTCTGTTTTCAAACGAAAATTTACATAATTATACTTAAACCCTCCTACGTTACAGATTACTATGCAGTATATATAATATTAATCTAGGCTTATACCATAGAGGAGAGTTGGTTATAGTTTACCATGTAGTCTAGTGACACTACACCGAGCATATTATCGACGTTACTCAGCTCGTATATAATTAAACATAATTTATAATTATATTGTAAATAAATGTAATTTGTAATTATATTGTAATTAACAAATAAATAACAACATACTGAAACCACGCCACTCTAAGAAGATGCCAAGATTTTTAACTGACAACGAAAATCTTAATATAACTCACTTGATATCCTGTTCTATGAGTAAAAATCTAACAAATACTCTCAGAGAGATCGCGCAGAATTTCGACGAGAATACGGACCAAAATCCAAAGTTCTTTTCTTTAAAATTAATTTAAAATAATTTAACTTAAAAACTTCTTCTGATTAATAAAATAAAATGTTGTCAGACCAATCATCATTGCCTTTAAGACAAAGTAATTTGCAACAAATCATAATAACAAGGATAACATCACTTATATTCAAAAAATGTAATTGTACAGTAACTTTCTGAAATTGTTTTTTTTGTATGTAAAATTAAAACCAGTATTCTATCATCGCAGATATCAATATGAATAGAAAGTATTAAATTTGTTTGTATAACTAATTTATATCATGAACAAAATGGAAATCTATGGCTGCAATCAAGAAATATGAATGAATACATTTTCGTTGTATTTTTAATGAAAAAAAAAAGAAGTAAGAATATAAAAAAAAACTTTTGTTGTTTTTAATTATAGTAGTTACCTTGAATGCACATTTCAAATTAAAATAAATACCTTCATATTTACACTTCTAACGTGCAATGTCACAGACTATAAAAAATCTTTAAACAGTTTTAAGGCAAATAGACTTAAAATTTATGATCATCCCGTTAAAAAAAAGGTCACGTTCTTAAAAATCCATGTAAACGAAAAAAATTTAACCAAAATGACATTGAATCGTTTTAATATGCCGTACAATTCATAACCCTTTTTCGTAAAATTATTCACATGCTTTTATGAGAATCTATTGAAAAAAAAAAACATGTTGTGTGAAAAACACTTTCAATTTTCCTCAATGTAACGCACTTTCCTTAAAAAATGTAAAGCCAGACGGAAGATAAAATGGAATAAGACAACAGTTACTATTATGACTGGTCATTACTGCCAATGCCAAATCGATGAACACTAGTCTTGTCTTGTTACACACCAAAGTGTTCAATGCGAAAAGAAAATTCAACAACCGACGTTTAACAATCAAACGGCTGTAAAATTTTTTGAATAGCCATCATAAAACAATACAAGAAGCTCCAGCGAACGACCAAACCAAAACTGCTTCGCCAAACAAGAAATATGGGCCGCCGGACCTGGTTTCTTGTTTTGCCAACCAAAAAGACACAAAAAAAATTACGTTCTTTTGAGAACAGAATAATGCAGGTCAATGACAAGCAGCGTAAATAGAAGATGCTAAAATAATAAAAAAAAATATTGAATTACAGGGATATAAAATAAGAATGATATTTAAAGGACTGTATTCTTTTATTAAAAATATTTGATAATTAATTTACACACATTCTATTCTGTAGATTAAGACATAAACATTCACATACGACTATACGTATGTATATTAAAAATAGAGATTTAATTAATGATACTTTAATAAGACCGCTTAATTAATTTCACAAAATTCAAACTTGTAAATCGATCACAATTTTAATACACTTAGGGCCATTATTACAATTTGCCTTTAGCTAAAGGCAGGCTGATAATTGCATAATATGGTAGAACTGACCGTTCAACTAAAGGGAGGATCATCGTACCTTTAATTTTTAAAGTTAAGTTTATGTTTGAACTTGCCATATTATATATTATTTTCAATATGGCCACCTCCCCGTCGTTGTCACTGCGTTTAAAAACATCTTGTTAGTGGAGTAGTGTTATCGACATTGCTCCGGTAAGTTTATCAGCAAGTTGTAATAGAAGAAATAAGTTAAAGGTAACTTTGCTTTTCCCTTTAGCGAAAGGTATCTGTGACTTCATCCCGTTTATTACGAGCTTTGCCTATAACAAGCTATTTTTCTGGTCCCACAGAGTTCGTTATAACCGAGTTTAATTGTATATTGTTTATACTCGTACATACATTTACCTATTCATTAGAACACAATTACAAAAGATATTGAAATTATTACTAGCTGAGTAACTAATACCTTCTTATTAAAAGTCTCCGGGGGAAATTAAATCCACATCTCTGACACTGATAAAAAAATTCTCTAACCAGTAGTTAATCAACTATATACACCCAACTCTTTTTTTACACGGTTACTATTTTGTAAACAATTTTTAATCTAGTACGGTTTCAAAATCACTGTCCGACATTTTAAAACTCTTTTACCGGACGAAAGTCTCCATTGGATAATTTGATGGATATTTCTAGTGATGATACCGACTTTAGTCCAGATCGCCGCAAACAATCGCGCTTGTTATCAAGTAGCGACGAATAATCATTTAGCTATGTAAGTATTTTTTCTTTATTTCTATTAAAATTTTTCTGTTCTTAATTCTGGATTAACAGATTCCTTTTGTTTTTGGTTTGCTTTACCAATTTTTCACCTGTATGAATTATGTATTTTAAGTTTTAATGCTCAATAAAATTTCTGAAATTTTATAGTTCTCAACTATTTTTACACAGTTTTTCAAAGTAAATATAGTTCTTTATTTTATCTTACACGGTTTTCAGATGGCATGGAACGTATTCCCCATTTTACTATAGAAAACACCTCTTTTTTACACGGTTTTTTTACACAGATTTCTGACGAACGTATCTACCGTGTAAAAAAAGAGTTGCGTGTATTATTAAAATATTCTAATTTAAAATAATTGTTAAGTCGTAACGGATATTCTTTTAAACCCTTTATATATCAATAATTTAAGAAATCTTTTCAACTATCCACTCAACTTGATTTTAAAATGAATTTCACGTTCGATTCTTCTCAAAGCGCGACAGATCGATTGAAAGGTGCTGAGTTAAAAGTGTGATAAGCATTTAACAGTCGAATTAAAGTTGTTGTTCTGTTTTTACATTGTCTATCCCGCTTTGTTTGATTAAATATTTTTTTATTTTAATTATAAACTCATAGTAATGTATCCGCATTTTTTTTCAGATAATGAAACTTTCTTAACTTCGAAGATTTGGAAAAATTTTATACAATATTACTTAAAGATAATCTAGTTACATTATCTTTACAAAAGAGCTGATTCGGAAAAATCGACTCATTTTTTTTTTTTGTTTTTTTGGTTTTTAGCCAAATCCAAGTTTGCACTCTAATTGCCGAATAACTAAGAGGTTTCTATACAAACATTGTGAATAAAAAACTTAGAAATTATATCGTGATTATATTGTGATTGTTGAGTCTATGAGCAATAAACCTTCTTCTTCTTCTGTACCTCAGATTAAATTATTCACATTCAACTACAATATTTGAGATGCTAATGGATGTATGTATAGATCAGTTAGTAAATTAAAGCCAGAAAAAAAAAACTTCAGAAAATGGAGAAAAATTGGTAGGAATGAAGTAGAGTATGTAACTCTTAAACCGTGTGATATTTTTTAGGTTCCGACCCATTGTTAAAGCCGTTTTTGTTGTTATAAACTTATTGCATTGGGCAGGCAATATATGTATACTGTTGCTGTCGACTTTTATTTTTTTTGCGAAAATATAGAAATTTAGCAGATAATAAAGGTGGTTCATTGGCTTTTAAATGTTGCTGTTGTTAGTAAATTTTTTTTTTTTTTTTGCTTTTGTTTACTTGAACTCTGTATATTAAGTGCTAAAGTATACTCTCACACAGCCTGGCACACACAAACACGCATATGGAAACATCCATTCGAAACGTTTTATTTAGTGGCCATAAAAAGTGAGAGTCATTAAATTTTTTATGTCTGTCAAGGTCGTCTAACAGAATTTTATGTTATTTTTTATTTGATGTTGTTGTTGTTATTTTGCTTTTGCTGCTGGTATGTCTGCCTTGAAAAATTGCTTTTATTGTTTATGATATTTTTAAGATGCTGAGGAAGAGCCCTACAGAAATAATTTTCTTAAATAACATACTTTCGCTGGCGTTACAAATGTAAAACGATTTCAGTTCAAGGTCATATTTGTTATGATCCTGCATCATTTGAGAAAGGGTATTTAAGAGCTGATTGCTTTTTTTTCTATTGTGTTAAATGATAAAAGAATGAAATCTTATTTCAAAAAAATATATAATATTTCTGGTTCTTTGTTTTTAGCTTTCATTATGAAGTTATGTTTCATTCACTAATTTCAAAAAAAAAAAAAGAACAAAAAAACTTCCAGTATGATTAACTCGAAACATGTAATGACTTTTGGACATATAAAAACTACAAAATAAAGGGCCTGGTCTGGTTGTATGTATAATTAATTTTGAATTTTATAATTCATTTAAATTTTTTTTTTATATTGAAAAAACGTTCTGAAGTCCGATAAATTTGTCATAAACGTTATATTGAGACATTATATTGATTAACTTTAATATCTATAATTTAACAATTTAATACAGTGTTATATATTCCTATTTAATGTTATTATTAGTTTCCAAATTAAATGATCGTATTTAACAACCATTTTTTATAACAAAAGCTTCCACAATTTTAAAATTTGTAGTGAGCAGTGTGATGGTGTACCATAGGAGAGCTGGAAAGTTTGAACGTCAGCTCAGAACTCTGGAAAAATATTAAGAAAACAAACACTTTTTTGCCAAGCTCTTCTTAACCTTTTTTCTAATAAAACTTGTCATGAAAAGATTTCTCAAATTACTCTCCGATAAAATTAACGCATTCAGGGTGAATTTGTAGGTGGCGCGAGAAGCTAAACCGAACATCTATCTAAGGTTTAGATCAGCCAGTAATATTTGAGTAAATTGAATTTACCATAATACAAACAATAATTGGTTAGTCATTCATGGTAAATAAAATGTCACGTACATAAAGCACAATAAAAGTTGACAACCATGTAAGGTAGTACAAAAAGGCAATAGTCATTAATCAGTTTTTATTTTCAATTATTAATTTCATAAGTTCGCACAATATTAAGGAGGCAAAAAAAAATAAAAGTATGAAAAGTTTTCAACTATCTGAGTAGCAGAAAAGAACGAAGGCATTGCATTCAGAAATATCAATAACTATTAATTGTACAATCGTGTGGTGTATTGTATTTATATTGTAACATTTTCAATATTATTCTAACATTCTGATCATGGTCGACTATTTATATTCATGAATACATTTCCTTCTCTACTACGAGGACAAATCGAAATAATAAATGCTTTTTAATTTTTCTTGTGGGGATCTGTTAACAAAAAATGCGAAAAATAAAAGCAATTGTTAAAATAGAAAAACTTATTTTTCTAAAGCATTGTTTGACTCAAGAATCTTACATTAAAATCGTTAAAGATCAAATTTTCTCCAAATATGCTCCAGTCACGCTATACGCATTACATCTCAATTTATGTGAAAGAAAATTTGAAGAGAATAATCAAGTTTCCTCCACATAGTGAGATGCTGTCAGACAAATATTCAGATGAAATCATTTTGATTGAATTTGCTTAGTGCAAATAATTTTCTCAATCATATGAATTATTTTGTTGTTGATGCTTTTATTTTCTTCTTGTTTTCCTTTTTTTATTTTTTGCAAATTTTAGCATGTAAAGAAAAACTTTATTTTAAATCTTTTGCCATAACAAAAAAAAAAAAAAAAGAAAAAAAAAATACTAGTTTGGCAGATATTGTTGAGGGACTTTCATTTTTTAGTTTTCCATTTTCTTTTTCCTTTCTCTCTTAAATATTTCACCATCTTGGTGTGTGTTGATTGTATTCAATAACGTTACGAATTGAGGGAATGAATGAATGGAAATGGTTGAAATTGATTCGCATAATACTTAAATAATAAATACCGATGAAGTTTCTTTCTGGTTTTCCATTTTCTTCCATTAGATTGTATTAGTTTTTCCAAATGGAAAATCTATTCTGATTTAATTTAATTGGAAATTAGTTTTTTTTTGTTTTTAAAACATTATTTTTCAAATGAATCAATCTTACAGAGGCTTTTACAAATTCGAACATGAAGAATTTAAAAAACCTAATGTTCGAAATACTTGAATTGAAAATTATTTAATTTAAGTAATTTTTTTTCCATCATTTTTCCCTTTAATTTCTAGACGTTTATTTAATTTCATTAAGGCAAAAGGCAAATTATTTAAGATTATATGTTTGGTTGTCAATTTCTTGATTCGAGAATTTCGTTATAAATTGTGGATGTGTGTGTAGGTAACACATTCATGAGCAAAAGATTTCAAAAGAGAAAATACTCCGCCATGTTATACCATTTATGTAAATGGAAAAGAGAAAACATTGAATTTTGAATCTCTTATTTTATTCGTTACATACCAAACAGGGCGACACAAGTTGTATTTATTTTGTAGCAACATAATAAACAATTGTTATGAGGAGAGCAATGTTTCTATATTGAGAAAGGAATTTCATTAACAACATTCAATAACAGATGAAATGAAAAACTACAACATTATATCCAACAAATCTACCAAAACAAGATACTAAATTTAAATTGACATCATTACGTCACTTTCAGTCAATACCAAGAACCTTTTCAATGTTGGGAAATTGAATATGAATCAATTTGCACATGTTAAAGGAATGTAATGTAATGTAGGTCCATAATGTCATCGTTTATCGTGAAAGTGTGCAAATGAATTCCAGTATATTTGTCCTAAGACAAAGTAATGGCAATGACAGTACCAAGTTTTAAACAGAGGTTTTTGATTTATCGCTTACTAGTTCCATTTTTATTTTTCTTTCCATGCCGAATAATTTCATCAAAATAATTTATGACAGTATGGGATAAATCAAATCATAAATTTTTATTAAAATATGTCCAGTAAGCAGTATGTTGGCTTATTAGACGTAAGGCCCGAGTTCAAACCCCAGTTCAAACATCAAAACGAAAATATGAAAGTATTTCTTCGGTGACTTCCTCAGCAGATTTTTGACAAAAACTCTGAGAATAAATAAAATTGCCATGAAAAACTTCTCAAAATATCTGTGTTTCGAAGTCGACTTTAAACTGTAGGTCCCGTTACTTATGTATAAAAATTAATAAGTGGTGTAAGAAGGTAGGTCGTAATCCTGACTGAATGGTTGTAATGATATTTGATATGCTTTTCATTTCTGTTGGTTCTTAAATTGTTCATTTAAGTTTTTACTCATACGTTGATTTAAATAAGTTCAAAGTAAACAGTCCTAAGCATTTTATTGTATGCATTATTAAGTCCGAAACTTTAGCAATAGATTTTCAGTATATCAGGCTTTCGTTATAATATTGATTGTATTATATTATTGTATTATTAGACTTTTTTCGAGACATCTTTGCTTGGAAAAATCCATTCGTCCAGTAGTTAGTGTGTTGGCTTATTAGACGCAAAGCCGCGGTTCAAACTCCATGACATCAAAATGAAATTATCGACCTTAAACTGTAGCTTCGCCACTCATGTATAAAATTAACACTCACAACATCTATTAATTAATTTCAAATTTAAAATTATTCTTACATTTCTGCAATGAAATGACATCAAGATACATAAGAATTTTCTATAAAAATCTTATTTTTCCTTTTGTTTGTTTTTTCAACTTCATTATTTTGTCCATGATTCTAACAAAAAGAAAAACAAAAAAATGGTAATGACCTGGCCGTCTGTTTTGGCGTTAACAGAGATGCTCTCCGACTCCAATAGAGACTAGTTTTTTATAAAAATCTTTCATTCACCAATTACTTAAATTCAAAATTCTCAAAGTAACAAAACTATCGAAACGATGGATGAATATCAAAATGATAATTTACGATTATTTTTAAACTGTCACTCAAACGAGCGACAGTTTCAGTATACGTTCACTTTTTCGTTGTGCTGGTGTCAATTTAATGTCAATTAAACGACGACGATGACAAGCAATGATGATGAAAATTATACAATCAGCGAGTGAGCGAATGAGTCAAGCCAACCACTTAAAGATCCATAAATTATAGCAAATACTTAAGTATTCTAAATATTGGGGGAATACAACGTAGAAAGGTAATAAAAATACGTGTGGGATGGTTGACATGTTTTTCGTTTTCATTTATTCACGAACAAAAATAAATCTTTCTGTGATATACACACTTAAACACACTTCCCATTGCATGAAATAAAAAAAAAATAATTTTAAATTAATTTAAAACTTGTGCTTTTTAACCAAAAAAAAAATTTTGCATTCAGAATTGTTGCTATAAAAAATTGCAATTGGCCGCGAGAAATACGATTATTTGGAGAATTCAATATGATTAAATTATGTCTGTCGATTTTAATGATCACAATCAATGTTGGAAAGGTACGTGCAGTATACAACTAATATCATATCGCTCCTTTATTGCAACATAGTCATATCTCAAAAAATTAAAAATTTGTAGTTACTTAAGCAAAACTGCTCTCTTAGACCTTCTGTACATGTTGAAAAAAAACAATCAGTTCTATCTCCCAAGCTGAACCTAAGTTATAGCAAAAAGTGTTTGCGACAATTAAATCATAGGACTTATGTCTTGAAAACTTAAATCGCATTTTACCAAGTTCAAGTTTTTTTGAGAATACTGTATGGTATTCTTTTGGCAAAAATATTAAAATAACCTTGTTTTTAACAAAACGTAATTCGGCATTACATTTTTGTTCATAGGGATTTACAAATTTCTATTTTCTTATAACAAAGACTTAATACAGATAGACAAGTTTATGTATTCGTATATTTTGAAATACAAAGAGTATCACTTGATGTTTTTAAAAAAAAATTGAAAACTTTTAAATTTTATGTGAAGAATTTATTTGGGTATTGAAAAATTGAGAGTTAACCGAGTAAGTTTTTTTTAGTAAATTTTTGAATTAGCATTCACAGTATGGATATTAGCAAAGTTATCTCTTAGCACTTTGCGCTCTTTTACCTAACCTCTCCCCATTCTCTTTGAATGTGTATGGAATGGCATTAGCAAGAGGCATTACTTTAATGTAAAATATGCCAATAATGTCTGTATAAATTCTGTCAAAATACGTTTCAAAAGTATTAGAAGCATTAAACGGAAAGTGCAAAGGCGTGCTAAGCACATAAAATGTTATTCAAATTAAATGTGTACCCCCTCAATCCCCCCTCAATATATAGGGTGCAGCAGCCAGTATTCAAAAAACACCGTTGATTTTGTAAAATAATTCAACTTTGAAAAGTTTTCAACACACAAACAATAGCAAATTGTAAACGAGAATATTTTCTAGTTGAGATGTTATTCGCCATGGCATATAAAACCCAAATTGCGTTCAAATTCATAATAATGATGCGCTTCGTAAATTTTTGCCAAAAGAAAATTAATGTGTTGTTTTTGTTATTCTTATTTTCTTTTCCATTTTTTTTTTTTTGTTTTGTTGTTTTGTTTTCTGTTCATGTTGAAATTAATGCGTTTTTCTTTCATTCATGGCATTTCCTTTTGATTCATTATCAGTGTTTGACTTGCTCAGCGACATCAAAGGGAATCGAAAGGGAATGGAAAATTTTAAAGAAAATAGAAATTTTCAAATTTAGCATGTCTGCACGACACACTTTTAATGTAAATTTTATAACAGCAGGGTTGTTATGTTCCACTTCTTTTTTTATTTGTTATTTGTTGTTGCTGTTCTTTGTACAATTTGCATTATGTTTGTGTTTTTTTACATTTTTTTTTTTATAGAAATTATTCCTTAGCAACCACTGACATCATAATAACTAAAATCTCGTTTTGTTTTCTTCTTTTCTGTTTGCAAGATTCATAATAATGCGCCGCAGAAAACCTTTTTTAGTTTTTTTCTGTTTTTTTTTTATTTTGATTTACGTGTCTCTGTTTGGATAACCAGATTTTAAAGGAACTATTTAGTCGGTATCATGAATATTAATATGTAATGCAATTAATAACCGCTAACTCTCGGACTCATATGGAAGTGCTTCTTATATAAGCATATACATATATGGTTTGGGGACTCCAAATGGGATTGATTTTTTAAAATCCCGGGATTCGGGATAAATCGGGATCGGGATTACGAATATATTTCGGGATCATTCAGAATCTAAAAAAAATTCAAAAATTCTGAAATTTCGCGATTATCTCTTAATAATAAAAATGAAAAAACATATTTTATTAAAAATTTCATTTATATTCCATACATTCATAAAGACTTGCTCATTCCAAAAGTTAAACAAGAAATAAATAGATTTTCCTCCAACTACCTCCAACGTCTCAGTAACCATTTAAACATTCTAGCAATTAACTTACTAGACGACAGTGATGAAGTCAATAGACTTAAACGGTACCATGTACTAGACATTCCTTTTAGAAGATAGTTAGCGAATATGTAAATAAGATATGAATATTTTAAACTCATTGGGGTTTAGAATGAATGTCATTTTTATATTTAACAAAATTTGCTTATTATTGTAAAATAGATAACAAATAAATAATTGGAAAAAAAAAATAATTTATATTTCAATTATATCAGAATAATATGTCTGTAAAAATAAAATTATAAGAAAAACAAAACAAAGAACCGTAAATTTTACGTATACAAATACATCGGTTTTAAAAAATTATTTGGATTCCAAAATAAGTATACTATTGTTTAAAATAATTTTTTAAAAAGATTAAAGCGTCTAACTTGTCATCTGATAGCCTTGAACGAATTTTCTACTCAACATGAACTAGTTCCAAAATAGCTACATGCAGCTTGTAAATATTCACCTCTACCACCTTCTGATGTAAATAAATCTATTTCTTTGGACAGTTCAGTATCTAAATCAGTAACTCAGTAAAATATTAATTGATTTTATACGGTTTCTGCATAGTTCGACGGCATCAAATAACTTATTTGAAAATCCCGAAAATCCCGGAATTTCGATTATCGGGATTTCCCGATTGGCATCCCTAATATGGACCGAGCAAGATGAGTTGACTTTCTACACATCCGTAATCTTTTCTGTGTTTTATGCTGATGATTGTTACTGATAGAATTATCATTTAAAGTTGTTATTCTGCTTATTACTCCAATTCAATTCTTCAATTTTACGAAATACACTTCCTACAGATTAAATAGGAATTAGTATTCTGATTTTATCATTGCAAACTAATACAGTAAGAATAGATGGGCACAGGTACTGATAATTAGAAAACTGTCATTTAGACGGAGGTAAAATGTTATCTCTTTAATAGGGTCGCAACTGACAACTTATTGTCAATAGTCCAATATTTGCTGGTGCCCAAGCTATACCAAAAGAAATGCCGTTTGTTCGGTAAGGCAAAACAGAGATCATCCCAAAGCATTCAAATTCCTTATATTAATATTCATTTGAAAGCAGGATTCGTAAGGTGCAATCTCTGTTCATCTATGATGTGAAAAAATGGACTTGAAACTTTTGAAATCTGTCTCTGCAACAAACTATTCCTCGTAAAATATTTCCTACCGTAAAAAAACATCAACTTTTCCTTACATTATTCGAACTTCTGCAGATCAGTCTTGAAAATAAAAGAGATATGATAAGAAAACTGTTAGCCTGGGAACGAAATATACGCACCTGAATTGGTATTGCTGGACACCGAGACAAATATCGTAATTAATATTAATAGAAAGAAAACACACACACTTGAAAATAAAATATTATTCAATAACATATAGTATAGCACGATTGAAGTCTTTAAGGGCTCTGTTTAAAACCTAAAATGTCTTACTATTGAAAATGCCATAGATTTAGAATCACCCTTTATTTCATAAACACTCCTCTACCCCTGTAGTTATGTATCTACGAAGAGTCAGACAACTATTCTATTTCATTCGCACAAACCCTTACAAACATATAATGGCGTATCACAAATGTTTGTAATATCATATTTACAGAGTCAGGATGTCATGATGCATACCTGTATGCGATTGAAGGTGAGTGTATGTCTGTGTGTGAAGATATAATTTCAACCTTTGATATATTTCATCCTGCTTTTTTATTTGTGTGTGTGTGCGTATGTCTGTAAGCTTTTTTTTTCATTTTATTGAAGATGGGTTCATTGTGTGTTCATGGATGGATTCGTTTTGTTAATTAACTTGAATGGTCTCAATGAGGTTTACACGTTACAACGATGCATAATTTATTCCAAATTCTGTCTGGGATATTTTGTTTGTACTCGCCAGTGTGTTTTCATAAAAAATAGTTCAACTTGTTCCTAACCAGAGAATGGAGAGAATGATGGAGTCAAATGTTAACCCATTCCTATCGATTCCCTTCTGGTTCAATTCATCTAGATGCACTGCAACTTTCAATGCTTGTGAGATAATTTTTCTCCTTTCAATTCTTATTCATGTTTAATATGTAAAGAAATAATTATGAATAATTTTTAAATATTTTCTTATGTGATCTTCCGCTCTCAGTATTCATAGCTTATTTTTTTTTTTTTTCATTGATCAGCCTTTATTTTTTCTTCTGGCTTACAAAGGGTTCGGATCTAAGTAACTTTTCTAATTTTAATGTGGTAAGAATAATAATAAGTACAATTATTATTTTGTAGTTCCTTATCCATTAAAATTCGTAAATTTCTTGGACAGTTTAGTCCTATACAAAGAAAAAATTTTATTCTTTTTTTCTTTTTTTTTTTACTGCAAGAAGAATACAAGGTGCTGTACACAATAGCTGTAAATATTTTCAAAAGGGGTTAAAATATTGCAGAGTGGGTTTGTGGCATTATATACTCTCTATATGGAGGCCATTCACTTGCAGCTGTGTAGGAACATGTGCGTCGTTATGGGAGTGAGTAAAACAAAATTACAATGTTTCTGTCCATTTGCTTTTCTCAACTAAAATTTATTTCTTCATTTTGTTTTTTTTTTTTTTTTTTTTTTTTGTATTTTCTTAAATTTTATTCAGGAATCTGTATGTAATTCATACTCTTTCATTTATTTACATCCACACACGCAGAAAGAAAATTTTGAATTTATTTCTTCTTATGCACAACTATAGTTTGTTTTTTAAACTCAAAAAATTTTATGAAATAAACTTATTAAGACAGTAAATAAATGTAACATTAATCACGAGTATATTTTATAAAAAAATCATTACACACATTGTGAAGACCAAGTTCAGTTGTTAGTTTGATGAAATATTTTTAATAACAATTACAATATTTTATGCTTTCGAAACATTTCCACTTTAACAAGAAATTTTAAATCTCATATTGGAGTATCATTTGGTTATTGGTGTGTATAGATGGATCTGATATTTAAGTAAAGTGAAAGTTATAAGACATATATATAGACATACATAATTGGTCATTACAAACTTTTATTCAGGATTACGACCTAGATTTTCACACCATTTATGTTGTGTGCGTTAATTTTATTTTACTCGACTCCGAACCACAGTTTTTGAGAAGCTTTTCATGGCAATTTTATTTACTCTTAGAGTGTTTGCCAAAAATCTGCTGAGAGGAAGTCGCCGACGAAATATTTTCGTTTTGATGTCTGACCTGGGGTTTGAACTCGTACCTTCAGTCTAATAAGACAGTACACTACCTACTAGACTACGGCGACTTCAAGTTATAAGAGCATGTTTTTATCCGCCTGATACTGTAGGCAATTCAGTTTTATCTGCAAATATTTACAGGCGTATTAGAAGTATTTGGCAGGTATAATACAAGTAGTGAGGTAAGATTTCACTTCAGATAAAGTTCCGACCAAATAAATATCATCCAATTGTGTGCAATTACTTGATGGAAACTTTCGCACTAATTTGATAACTCAGCCTGCAAGACTTTCTCATAAAATGTTAAAAGTAAGAGTATTTAAATCATCCCTTGCATCACAACTGGCTGCTATGTGTGCACGAGTGAGCTTTGTAGTATCAGAGCTACCACTCCGACCTAATCTAACCTAGTATTTAAATTTTGTGCAGATACCAATCATTCCGTAAATTGATAGTCAAGTTTTAAATTAATTAAATTAATAATTAATTAAAATTATCAAAAATTCAATTTATGAATTTTTCAGTCGAATGCTTAGATCCTTGATAATGGAAAAGACGTAAATTTGTTCGAATATTTTATGGATGTTATTGTATTAATACAGACTCTAGGTCATTTTTAGTAATTGTAAAGCATACTGGACAATTTTTCGAGTGTGTTTTACGAAAAATCATTCCTCCGTTCCTTAATAAAGAACGTAATGTTGTTATTTCTGTTTTCTTATATTCAAGAAAATTAAATGCAGCACCAACTGAAAGCGTCTGTGGCAGAAGAACTAAAATGCCAACCAACAAATTACAACCTGAAAACGTAACGGATTGTAGACAATATAATGAAAACAGAAGGGAGGAGGTGAGTGAAATATTTGAAATTAACGCATTTACGTAAAGACGAATCCCAGTTAAAGTACATTGCACTGCAATTTTAGTGCTGGGATTACAAAAGCAGTACAAAGAAATCTCTTGTTATTCTTTTTATTCTTTTCATTATAATATTCGTTTTCATTATAAGCTTCTATCATCTATGCGTGGTTTAAATGTTGCTTTGAAATGAAAATTTTTAAGAATTAATTTCTCAGTTATTATAAATAATCTGGGGTTTTGTTTCTTATTTTACTTTTTTCAAAAAAGGAAGAGTAAAAGAAATACGAACAATACGTTCATATTACGAAAATCCTATCATGAAAACTGACAGTTTAGATTTTATTTACGGTCAAAGTTTGTTCCATGTCGTATTAAATAAATATGGGTTCATAATATAAAACCTTTGCTTCTTTCAAATAAATATTGACTTCTGTAGTAGAAGGAACCCTTATCGTATTTTTATTACGTTGAAATGCTATGTTCTTACCAAATTCATGATAATTTGAATTAATCTCTGATTAAAATTGTTTATTTATGTTTACTTATTATTATTTTTAATTTATTATTTTAATTAACGAATGAATATCTGTAGACAATTTTTTCATCTGAATAGATTTTTAAAATACAATTCTTATTGGTAAAAAAGGGATAAAAGCAGAAGTGATATAATCAATCGGTTGGAGATATTTTAATTTTAAGTTCCTGCCAGCAGTAAAAAATTTATCTTGTAGGGATTAGATTTCTTCTATACGTATATAGACATCTGCAGCAATTTTGTTTTAAAAATATTGATAGTTTGGACACCTTTCAACGTAATGACTTAGCTGCTGTCAAACTCTATGATTTTGTATCAAATTTATTTTCATTTGTACAACAAAAGCGAGTAAAATATATCATGATTGTTCCTCTCTTTTGCGTAAAAAATTTCGATATCACTGCCCTAAATGACAAAGTTATAAATGGACTAAGACTGGTTCAAAAATTGTATTCTGGTGGCGTTCAGTTATTCTACTAAGTTGATATTTATTGCACTCTCATTATGTGGTGTGCCGAGTAGTAAATAAAATTAAAAATTGTTTTTGTTTTTAAAATGCTGAGTTCTCAATCACTTTTTTCACAAAGGTTTCAAGGGAAGAAAAATTAACTACTGAGGTCAAATAAACTACTACGATTATATTTTTCTCAAATTTAGTGGTCATTAGGCAATTGAAGGGAAATATTTCGCTGACTTTATGAAATGCATTTCTTATTTCAAAATAGTTCAATTTTTTGTAACGTGTTTTATCTGGCAAGAATTGGAATTTCACACACCATGTTTTGCATCACTATCTGTGATGTGATAACCGATAACATGTTTGGCAAATTTATAAAAATAATAATTTATCGTTCATTTTTTCTTTCGTACAGGACGTCATCTCGTATCTGAATCACGTTTCCTAAGATGAAAAAAGAAAACAAAAAATAAGTAAATAAATACGAAAGTAAAAATAAACGATTTGAATTGAATGCGAATAAATTATTGAAACGTGTTACCAAAAATAACAAAGACAACAATTTTTCTATATAAAGGAGACAAAAAATATTTAACGAACTACAACGTAACGAAAAAAAAAAAGATAAAAATAAAATAATAGGACAACAACAATTGCACAACATTTTTCAAACAAACAAAAGAAAATCGAACATTTTGGATTAATAAAGACGAAACGCATTTCGTTTTTAACCCCGCCAGACAAAAAGGTGATCGATCTATATGGATAGGAATATAATACTTATTGCAGTCATACCAACAACAAAAGTAACGAAGTATAGGATTTATAAAATTTAACAAAGGAACGCCATACTGTTACATCGAGAGAGAGAGAAAAAAGGTTCAAACCGAAAAGTTATGAAACGTTTTAGCGTTCAATGACATCGATGGTTAAAACGCTTTGTACGTACAGTATGTACGCAGTACATACATTCAGATAAATATATACTCGCACCAATATATGCACCACTTTAATCGAAATATTGACACCTTTCACTATTTTGAATCTCTTTTGGATATTTCATGGGTAAAAAGGTTAGAGAAAACATTTCGATTTTTCGATTTGTTTAGAATTTTAATTTTGGTCAACCATTATGGTCATGTTTTTTGTTTCTTTACGTTTTAGAATTAAATTCAATTGATTTAAATGAATTCTATATGTTGTTAGAATAACACGAAATAAATCTGATAAATCGTTGGATCCAATCCAACATCTAATATTCCACAAAAAAATGTCAAAATTTTGAAAGCTTACAAAAGTTTATTTTTTCAACTGCGAATTTACTTTCGAATATCTAATATTTTCGATTTCTATTTGTAAATGTAAAGTGTCATATAATTTTTCCAAAGACAAAAATATTTAATCAACTACAACGTTGGAACTTCCATTAAAGGAATGTTCATGTTCCGTGATGGAGCATTACGATTGTATACAACACTGATGGATGTTAAATGTTAATCTTAGAAAATTAGGAATATAAACGATATTTTATTATGGATTCGAAGTACAGTAGTCAACTCCGAAGTGAGAACGAACCTTATAGAGAAATTGTTTTAGTTGTAGTGTATAATCAATCTGCTCTACTGTTGAAATAATAATTAGCAATTCTGAAAACGCCTTATTTTCGAACCAGAATCGGGAAGCTAATCCAAATTAGAAGTGACCCATAACGTCATATCAGAAACAATCAGGAATGTTTTGCATAAAATTGATACAAAACTACTGAATTTGTGAAGTCGCCGTAGTCTAGTAGGTAGTGTGTTGGCTTATTAGACGTAAAGCCGTGGTTCGAGCCCCTGGCCAGACATCAAAACAAAATACAAAAAGTATTTGTTCGGCGATTTCCTCTCAGCAGATTTCTGCCAAAAACTCTGGAAGTAAATAAAATTGCCATGAAAAGTTTCTCTAAAATCTGTCGTTCGGAGTCGACTTTAAACTGTAGGTTCAGCCACTTATGTATAAAATTAACACACACAACATAAGTAGTGTGAGAAACTATGTCAATAATCCTGACTGAAGGGTTTTAATGACCATTTATGTATGTAAGTATCTCGAAAGATTGCATCGTACTCGAAAAGGAAAATAAAAATATGAATTTGCTCAATGTCTTCTCTAAAACAGGCCGTTAATGCTGTGAAAATATGCAGGAAATTCAAATTCGAAATCTTTATTCTGGACAGAATAACAAATTAGCGTTGAAAAAGATACATATTATACACCGTTGCTATATAGTGCACCACTTTTGGTTGCTGCATGGCCGTTTTTATTTGCACACGTATGAATACACTGTGCGATTTAGGGGAATTCCAATACTTCCGCCTAATAATGAAACAGTGTTAAGCGGGGTCTTACTGTATTTCGATTTACGTACGTATTTGCTATGTTCATGATTTTTATTTCTTCTTGAATTTTTAAGATACTGAACGTTATATTTTAGCGTTATATTATTTTATTTTCTTTATCGTACATACATATACGAGTATAAGAAAATTAACAGAGATGGGTATACATTTTTTTCCTGAACTGTATGAATAGATTTATTCGGTCGCTATAATTTTACCAAGAGAACTATCTTGTTATCCAATGTTTCAATTTGTTTAAAAGCAGACCAGAATAATATTTTTCTAATTATTCCTCATAATTGTGACTAACAAATTAATAAAGTCCTGTTTTCGTGTAGTGCGTTAATCTAAAAGACTTGTAATTTTGAAAACAATTAATGTGGAAGTGGGAACCTTCATACTTTCACACTCTGTTTTTGTATCTGTGTTGTTTAATATACACACTTTTGCTGGGTTTTCATCGCTTTTGCATATTTCTTTACTTTTTTCCTTTTTGTATTTTTTTTTTCTCCTTACAAAACTTCTGGATTGTGGACAGTACATACATACAATGTATGTACGTACAAATAAGATGAAAACCAACTTCACCGAGTACCATTTCATCTCATCTAGTATGTCTGAGAAAACAGTTTAAACTAAATTAAAATAGTAGCAGTAGCGAAGATTAATATTCATAGCAATTACGAGATGGTGTAATTAAGTTCTTAATTTGTAATTGGAACATTCGGAGAAATATTACGTTTTAGTTTTTTCCCATTCCCATTTAGAGTATTCTCCATTAGATAATGAGCCTGCAGTACATTGGCCAGATATACGATATAACAACACATTTATTTTCGACGACCATTTGGCTTACGTATAACATTTCGAAGTTACATATTCACCAGTATTTAAGACAGTTTAATATGGTCTTCTAAGCTGGAGTCGAAAAATAATTTGAATATATTTTTTTGTTTTAGTTTTTATTACTTTCCATGCTAAGTAATCATTTAGGAAACATTAATTAATAATAATTAAATTAAGTGTGATGATTAAATGTATTCATCAAGACTATAATATGTTTTAGTACTAAATTGGTTTTGACGACGGTGTTGCTTGACCAACTGCAAACTAGCATTCAGGGTAACTTACATGTTGATTATTTACTAAGAGCGATTTACATTTTTGTTGAATTTATTTACAAATTTGTTAAGGCCACAACATTCTAACACCACCAAATTAAAATGATATGTGTTCTACACCAAAATACTGTCCTTAATTTGTAATTCTTTAATCATTTTTAATTAAAGAATACATATAGCAATACAAATTGATTTATTGTAAACAAAAGCTTAATCGCATTTCTAATAAATTTAATAGCAATGACGTGTTAACATTACAATCATTCCACGAGCTATAAACAGTATTGCCTATATTAAGCCACCATATAATAAAACTAAACAGAAGCCACATTGAAACAAATAAAACATCAACAGCAACAAAAACATAATAAATTTAAAAAAAAAAATTGAAAAAATTTATAAAATTAAATCGTCGAACGACAAATAAAAGATGACCCGATAAAACAAATTAATGAATAATTCCAAGAATAATTCAAACGAATCTGTATTTTGTTTTATGAAAAGTTTTAATGAATAAGTATGAGAATCTATGCGCATATGCGAGTTTGTAATCATAAAATCATTATATGACCAGAAAGCATTTATAAGCCAACAAAAACAAGACATTAAAATATGTTAACATGAGTGCGTATGGGGACATTCGTGTAATAATTTGAATCATTAAAATGTAATTATTTTTCAAAATCTCTTTAAGTCTATTAAAAACATGGAAAAAATGTTATAAATACACCCATACCCTGCTTTGCGTTGTTTCGTTTTTGGGTGTTTTTATTTTTAAAGTAACATCGCTGCTGAATTTTTTATTTTGCATAGTTAGATCTTCGAAGTTGCATTGTTTTGTGTTCGAGTCTATATTTTTTTTTTTTTTTTAATTTATTGAGATTTCCTTTTTTTTGCTAAAAGAAAATTTGGGGATTCCCTTTTTAACTGAAAATAAAACATACATAATTTGGCATTGCAACCTTTCAGTCAGGATTATTGACCAAGCTTCTCACACCACTCATATTGTGTGTGTTAATTTTATATATGTGTGGCTGGACTAACAGTTTAAAGTCGATTCCGAACGACAGATTTTTGTGAAACGTTTCATAGCAATTTTAGTTACTCTCAGAATTTTTGCCAGAAATTTGCTGAGAGGTAGTCGCCGAAGAAATATTTTCATATTTTCGTTTTAAAGTCTGACTTGGTATTTGAACTCGGGGATTATGTATAATAAGCCAACACATTACCTAGTAAACTATGGCAACTACTACTCCTAAAAATAATACAATTTTATTTTCACCTGTTTTTTCTAATTTTAAAGTAATATTCTAACCCAGTTTTGTGTTGTTAGGTCCCGTATACGTTTCAAGTCATGGTTTTTTAGCTTAAAGAAGTGGCATAACATACTACTCGTGTACGTGTTTTATATTATAACGTCGCTGAAATTTTTCAATATCTGATATCGTTAGTATAATTCGCAAAGACACTAGGTCCACTTTTTTCCAAAATTGAGATTTTAATGCAAAACGGTAACATTATACAAAATACATATTTTACAACAATAAAAAATATCATTATGTAGTTTAAAGTTGTTGTAATTTTGTGGTTTTCAAAAATGCTAATTCCACAAAACTATGAAAAATATTAATGAAGTTACCGTAGTCTAGTACGTAGTGTGTTGGCTTATTAGACGTAAAAGCCAGGGTTCGAGTCCCAGGTCAGATATCAAAACAAAATACGTAAAGTATTTTTTCGGCGATTTCCTCTCAGCAGATTTCTGGCAAAAACTCTGGGAGTAAATAAAATTGCCATGAAAAGTTTCTCATAAAATCTGTCGATCGGAGTCGACTTTAAACTGTAGGTCCCGCTACTCATGTATAAAATTAACACACACAACGCAAGTGGTGTGAGAAACTAGGTTAATAATCCTGACTGATGGGTTCTAATGACCAATTATGTATGAAAAATATTAATATTAATATTATTAATTAATTAATTATAATAGTAATTTATTATTTATTAATATTAACATTATTATTATTTTGTAAAAATAATTGCGTTTAAAAAGTTTACAAATTTTAAAAACTGAAAAAGTTACAATGTTTTTTGTGTTTCCTGTAAAATTTTAAAAATGGGACTTAACACTTTTGCGAATTAGACTAACGATATACATATGTACGTTTGGGTTAAAGCTCAGTATGTAGAGGTGTTGTCGAAAACATACGAAATATATGGGTTACGGCGTTAAATCAAATGACATCACCACATGCAGTAAACATCTGACTTTGCCATTGTAATTGTCATGAACATCTTAGCTTATAGGACCTGTACATGTCTTACAGCCACTTCGTGCGAGATTTTGTAAGAGTAGCAATTGACTTGCATCTGCTGACCATGTTAATAAAGTAAATCATTAAAAAGGCATTCTAGTATTTATCATGTCCAGTTCCAAAGAAGTTTAATCTTTGCGGCAAAGGAATTATGTAATAAATTTGAGAGAGTCATATGCTTTTAATTCAAATAAATAAAGGATTTATTTAAATAAAATCATAACAGCAGAAAGAACTATTAATATAATGCAAGGTGTTGTCTATCAATGCTCCTGTCAAAAAATCATTTGATTTTAGGAAACACTAAACAATTGATTTAAAAGGAAATTAACAGCAATTGAAACAATTAATATTTTAAATTCTCCTTAATATTGAATGTCCAATGAACTACATTTATTTATAGTTTTTTTTTAGCGTTAATGTGTAAGATCAACTTCCTTTACTCTGATAGTGACACCTTTACACTCTTCACTATACAAGCACAATTATAATTATTAACTAAGTAAACCAACTAAACCAAATTAAACGAAACCGAAATAAAAAAACGGTCAAAATTCTCAGCTAAAGTTTCAAGTCGTATGGTATGGTATGGTACACTTAAATAAACAACAAAAATTTCGTATTTTTCTTATGATTGTAAGAAGCAACGTATGTATGTGTGGATGTAGTTTTGAGTGGTCATAAAAATGTTTCATTACCAATTATGATGAGTTGCGTTTGACTGTGCTATACGGAGCAGTGTATGCCAAGTGAATGTACGAAAGAATTTCGAAAGAATCAACGTCTGTAATCCAATGAATTGTATAAAAATAACACAAACATAAAACAAATTAAATAAAATTTTATGATTCCCCATATAAAATTTAAATTTTTTCGTTACACACTGTTTTTGCGGTAGGTTATGGTCATAAAAAACCACTTTGACACAATTACAGTCATTCAGTTTCTCATAAAACAACCTCATAACGATACACTAAACGTTCGCTTCCTCTTCTTCCTGTTTATTTTTGTCTGGCGTACCCTACTTTATGTCATTTCATAAAAAACCGGCTGAGTGAGATGTTGTGCTCTGAACTGAATATACCCTACTGTAGTGGAAATTACTCTACAATCAGAGATTGAACTACGAATTGTTTAAATAATTAACAAAAACTCCTTTTTTAAATTAAATTTGTCTAGAGCCGCACCTGTTCGACAGCGTAATAAGTAAAGTAAAGCTTTGTCTCTGCAATCTAGTACAATTTATTTCAAAATCTTTATTCATAATCATACATTCAAGTGTGTTTACACACTGAATTATTTTCGAAATTAGAGGCTCAAAAAGTCGACTTACTACGTCACATGCTATTAAAAATAACACCAGCAGCAACAACAATTAGAGGAATAAGCGTAAAAAATTTAATGACTACTAATAAAACTATGGTACTTATTTTTATTGGCCTTCCACCAATGTCAAGGTGAGGTGCCAGTTTAGCTAACTTTACCGTTGCCATAAAAACATAAAGAAATCATAACAAATAAGTAAACAAATGTAAAGACAATAAACCAATGAAAACGCAATGAATAAAATTTATTTTAAAATCAAATAATGATGTAAACTAATTAGAGGTTTTGGACGCATTTAAGCATTAAAGCCCACAAAAGGGAATATGGAAAGAAAACAATTAAAAGCGTGTAAATCATCAAGTGTGGGTAGAAAGGTTTTACAAATAAATTTGTTGGGACCCATTAAGGTAACAGTTATGAACAGAAATAATTTTAATGCCATAACTCATAAGTAGTTTTTGTAAGTGAAAGTCTTTTTAAATCTATTAAATGACGTCACTTAAAATATTACGTAACCAATTAAGACATCATTCGTGGTGGGGTGTAAATGAAAGTTCAATGACTTGCGAACGAATAATAAATTCTCATAAAAGAGGAAAAAGGCAGAGACGTCATTTCTGTTTTATTTTTATTTTTATTATCATTTTAATTATGTATATTTTATAATCAAATCAAATTCTGCTTCGTTAAAATCTATTGAAGACGATACGAGAAAATGTGTCAGTATGTTACTTATAAATAAAAATAATTTTTAGAAAGAAAACATGTTTACGAATGAACACAATGAAGGCCAAATAATGTTTAAATTTAATTCGTCGCTTTTAAATTAATACACTCAGAAGAAAATTAAGACATTAAAAAAATTTTATATACGTATACGAGTATATATGAAAATTATTTAAAGAAATATGTCAAGTAATTTCTTTGACATGAGGTTAAATAAAAGATTCTATTACGTTTTTTATTATATTCTAGTTTCAATAAAATAAAATCGGAAAAGAAAGCAAAATCTGTAAATATTAAAAACGTCAAATGGATTCGATTAAATGAAAATATACGGTGGATAACTGTCTTGGGAGTTTGAGCCCATAGGTCAATATAGTATTGTTTCAGTTCTGCGTATTACAGTTGGCGTCGTAAAGAGCTTGACTACATTTGAATAAATCAGAGAACAAGGTCTACTACACTTCAATTCGGCTCTAATGAAACCAAATAGAACATACAACCTTCCAGAATTATTGAACTTAAAACGATACTCAAAATATTCCAGATTAGATCAAGCAAACAATCACCTCCTAACTGATAGAACTTCTTTAATTGAAACGAACTAAAGCCATGAAAATATCGTAACCGAGTAAGGTGAAAGTATGACAGTCCTATTACTTTACAAAGGGAATTTCCTTAAAGGTACTTAACTTATAGAGATGTCCACTATGCTTACTAGTGTGTTGAAGATTTGCAAGTTTTACACGACCGAATAATGGTATAAACCCTAAAGGCCTATAAAGAACATATTTTTTACAACAATACAAAAAATAGGAACGAACAGAGTTCACTAACATTTGGTTTTATCTGTCAACTCTTTTTGACTCACGAGACTATATATATTTTTGGAAAATATTTCGTTATATACTAATCGGCTCATTTGTTTGGATGTTTTTTTTTTTTGTTTTGATAAATAATCATAATTATATCGATCCATATCGCTCCTTTATTGCAACATAGTCATATCTCAAAAAATTAAAAATTTGTAGTTACTTAAGCAAAACTGCTCTTTTAGACCTTCTGTACATGTTGAAAAAAAAATCAGTTTTATATCCCAAGCTGAACCGAAGTTATAGCAAAAAGTGTTTGCGGCAATTAGATCATAGGACTTATGCCTTGGAAACTTAAATCGCATTTTGCCAACTTCAAGTTATTTTGAGATATGACTATGTTGCAATAAAGGAGCGATATGTTTTCGGCAATATCTCATATCAATTTAATTTAATTTAATATTTTTCAAATTTATTTTATTCAATTGAGTCCATTAACTGCCTTTATTTTGAAAATCTGAATTTATTCTTACGATTAAATATTTCTTTTAGGAAATGTTTGAATTTTTAAGTAATAAGCAATGAATTAAAGAAAACTAAATTAAGACAAAATTTTCTCCTTAGAAATTGTTATTCCCATTCCCCTGGACATCGGTTTGTCTGTCACTTCTAATACATACTCGTCATATTTAAAATGAAATGTTTTATGTTTGATAGTGTGTTTATAATAATTGGTATAATAAAGTATCATACAATATACAATATAATTATACTGTTAATTAACTAAAGCGTATTTCATTGTCAACAAAATCTGTTTCTAGTGCTTGCCATGTTATTCGTGTTTTTAATAATTATTTCACCTTAGCACGGAAAACCTGAAATAGAAAAGATAGTTTTTTCCTCAACAGTTATATTCTCTTCAATAATGAAATGAACCTTAATCATTCGATAAAACATTGTCGCATTGTTTGTTAATAATGGATGAAGGTTTAGTTAACAGTCAGTGAGTCTTCCTGCCATGTTGTTTCTACATAATTTATGCCACAACACGTTTCGTTAAAAATAAACAAATGAAACGTTTTTTTTTACCCACCATCTTCTAAATATATAGGAAAAAAAAATCAATAAAGAATACTATTTACACAATCTAGACTTTTCATGACAATTCATTGAAATAAATAATTCGAAACATCAAAGTCTCATGGGTTTCTTTTTTTTTTTTTGGGTTGGAAATGGTGTAATTATTAACTTAAGCAAAAGGAATAAGAGCAATAGGAAACTGTTTGAATATTTTCTAAACATGTGCAGACATTCCAAGGTGTAAGCAACTCTCAAAGCTTAATGTTCCAGATTATAAAAGAATTTATTCGTCTTTTTTTCAATTTTTCATTTTGAACGTGTTCTATCTAATGCAACTAAAAATGCAATTATTGAATTACATGAACTCCTCATTTTATTTTTAATAGACGTTTTAAGTTACGTTAATAAGACACACATACATACCTATATACAGGATTAAAACCTAGCTTCTTACACCACTTATGTTCTATGCGTTAATTTTGTACATGAGTGGCGGGTCCTAAAATTTAAAGTCGATTTCGAATGATAGATTATTGAGAAGCTTTTCATGGCAATTTTATTTACTCTTTGAGTTTTTGCCAGAAATCTGCTGAGAGGAAGTCGCCGAAGAAATATTTTCATATTATCGTTTTGTTATCTGAACTTTTATTTGAACTCGGGGCTTACGTCTAATAAGCCAACACACTACCTACTAGACCACGGCGACTTCAACGTTAATAACACAGTGTATACATATGACTGTATGTGTGTACGTATGTATTTAAAATTCTGGAGCATTATTTTTGCAGACAACTTTTCTGTTTGAATAGAATTTTGTTGCCAAACGGGTATTCATTTTTGACAAGGGAAAACACTTTTCACATAGCATTAAAAAAAATTAATTTATTAGTTGTGTTTTATTTTCTTTTGAAAAGAAAAACTTACGAATTAAATAAAAACAAATTTTGGGGAAAGACAATTTTTATGAAGTGCAGTGTATATGAATTTATTTTTCTCGCTAGTATCAGTTTGGAAGTATAAAATTTACTAATCGAAAACCATAGTGAAGCATTTTTTATTGAGAAAATCGTCTAGCAATAACCGACATGAAAAATAAGTAACGTATTATAGGAAACTGCCTAACATACCTCCGTAACGCATCAATTAATTTGAAATTTAGAATGCCAAATACTTAGAAGAATTCTAATTTTGCTGCAACGCATTCTTTTAAACGCTGTTATTTTTCTTGGATATGCAATGGAAGTGTTTCGTTTTCAAATCATAGTTTACGTCTACGTGTGTTTCTTTTTCTTTCTTACGTTGCTTTTTTATATTTATTTTTTCTGTTTGCTTTGTTTTTTTTTAAGTAAAACGATATCAAAACCATACAAATAAATATGATTGATTTATTTGACAATTTCTTTGACAGCATTTGTCTGTACGTGTACGCGTCGTTTATTTTTTCCATTTTATTCCATAACAACAACATCAGAACAAAAAACATTGGAAATAACATGGCAATACTAAAAGAAAAAAACCAATGAACCGGTTTCATTGCATACAGTTGTAGATTTATGACATTTAATTCTATAACATGTTGTATACGCCTTACACTCACCAGAGTACAAGTCGAAAGTCACTGAAAACAAAATAAAATTCATAAAATATCTCCTTTTATTTATTTATTTAAATTCGATTAACTTTGAGATTTAATTAAAATCAAAATTTAAATTATATTTCACGCATTTTAATTGTTCATTAGAATATTTCAAAGTTCAAAGGAATTTTAAATTGATTAATTGAGTAATTAGGTATCCTTTATAGTCAGTATATCCTTTAAATATCAATAAAAAAAAATTTTATGAAATATTGTCAAACAAAAAAGCAACATTAATAATATATGTATTAAATTTAATTAATTTAATAATATTAAATTAAATAGGTATCCGTTAAGTAGTGTACAGTAGTATACAGGGCACGCGCGCTAATGTGAACTAATTAAAGCTGGCGTTGTTCACTTGTACGAATTGTTCACATTTCCGAATACCGAATATCGAAAATCTTAAAACAGAATTATTACATCTTTTGAACAAAAATCATTATTTATGAATTTCTTTTATAATTTAATCTTCATATAATTTGATCTTCATATAATTTCTTCGCAGTATCTAAATAGCAAATGAAGAGTAAATATGCAAGCAGATGTACTAAGGCATACATATGTATATATGAGCACCTAAAGCGGGTATTCCCGCAACTAATCAACACATAATTGTAACGATTCAAATTTAAAATATTCAGTTTAAATTATAGGACGGTGTTCACAATAGCGGCCGTGCACTGTAGTTAAATTACTTGAGAATTGTGTAGAACCGAAAACAGTTTTTACTGTTTTTGAATTAATTAAATTAAGAACGTTTAATCTTCTCCGATCTTATATTAAAATCCCTATGACGTTGTTTGCCAGAGCGAATGCAGTCATGTCATCAACGAATATCATGGGGTGGTCAACCAGCGCTGCCTCTTTAGAAAGAATTGGACTTAATCAACAAAAAATCTTATGAACTAACTCAGCTCATACTCATAGAAACGACAGATGAAGTTTTTTGACTTACGTCAACCCGTTACAGGAAAAATAACAAGATAAGGGCGATGATAATGATAAAAATAACGAAGTAGATATACTTTTTTTGACCAATTTAAGAATTTTGGTAAAGTTTTCAGAACTTTTTTTAAATATAATTTAAAAACTGAATACAACTCATCAATGTATATTTATAAATATGTGTATAAATACATCTTGCACTTCATATAATTTTCGTTCAAGTATTTGAATTTGTGACAGTAGATAATAATATTTATTAAAAAAAAACTAAAGAACATCTTTATTGCTGGTGTATCTTATTCAGTCTTAGATTGAATGCAAGTGCAGTCCATAATAGTTTAACCGTTTGACTGCTACGAAGATCGAATTTGCGCTACGAATTACAGTGTAAGAATTTAGTCAAAAAGCTAAAATGAAATCAAAAGACGAGTAGACCCTTTAAATCCTTATACATATTAGACTTCTGTAAACTTATTTTATTAAAATAAATAATTGTAGTTTTCGAGCAGTTTTCCAGCGTTCTCACCGGAATCTCTTAACAGTCAAACGGTTAATGTATAAAATATAAGATATTAGATGATATGAAAAATATTACATTATAAAATGTTTATAAAATTTGGTGGACCCATTCGACGTTCAACCCCACCGTTTTTTCAAGTAAGTTAGTCTTCTTGTTGAGTTATTCACATTGAATAATTGTTTTTCTTCTTTATTTTCAATTTCAAACTGTATACAACTGTACTCTGCTCTACTGAAACCGATTAAAAATAGTTTCTGCTAATAAACAGAAAAATACTACCAACAAACGATATTTGTCTGTATAAATAAAACAATGTGTGTATAACATAATTTGTCTCTGAAGCCATGTTGAAGTGAGGTTACTGTACCTCTCTATAATTTTCGTTCAATTTTAGGTAGACGAAAGAAATCTTATCGATTAAATTCCTACGGCATTTGTTAGTTTGTTTTTTAAGCAATATGCTTGAGTCAAGTCAAACCAAGATGTTCAGAAAGAAACCTCAACTGAATGTCAACAATTTATCTCGAAGAAAAAAGAACCGCAACTAATGACTAGATCATATAATACTGATGTGGTTGTTCTGTATTATTGTAGTTACTACATTGATTTCTATTTTTCAGTTTTTGGTTTTATTCGCCTTTGTTGGGAATACTTTAAATTCTTTGTCTTTTAAAATTTGATTTTTTTTTTTTCTGACAGAAAAGCAGAAAATTTTTCTGATTTCATACACTGCGCAAGCATTGTATACTGAAAGCAATAGTGCCTGCGGTAAATATCAACACTGGTAAACTATTGCAAGAGATAAATTTCCAATATGGTTGAAATAGATGCACAGCAAGTATGGTGGCAAACACAAAATATTATACATTATACACACACACTCACTCACACAAATATAGATTTTTTTTCTTTACTCAGCAACCATGTTTTAATATTTAGATTAATAATGGCCTGTTCGTGTATGGAATGGTTGAAATTTATTTTTAGAAAAGACGCATGGTTTGTAGAATGGAAAAAACAAAAAACACAAACAAAACAACCACCAATGGCAGTCGCACATATGGCAGATGAATTTGAAAGCAATACCAACAACAATGTAGTCTGGGGCTATAGAAACCAGTTTCTAAATGCAATAGTGTTGGTGCCTGAGAGTACTGCATGTCTAAATGTAGTGGTAGAACGAAGTAGGTACACAGATGAAGCAGAGATAAACGTTTCATTTAAGAGTGTTGGTATGTTATGTTTATGGGAAATTTTCTGGAATGAAATTGTTGTTGCCTGTGATAAATAATATGAAAATCAGTGCTGCACTCTGGTGTATTTTCAGCACAACATGTACTTATTACTTTTAACGTCAGATGGCTCATGTGTGTGAGGTTTATGTCTTCACTAATTATTTAAAATACAGGGATTTTGTAGATTTCTTCTAATCATTTACATCACAAAGATATATAATTACATTCATATCTACATAAGCTTAACTATACAGACGTAATTTTTAGAATAGTATTATTAAGTTATTTATAGAACGAGTAACATTTTTAATAAATTTATTAAAGTTCTTACAATTTCCCAGTATTTCAGTACAACTATTTGTTGCTTGAGTTTTCCTTGTTCCTGAGCATATCCTTGCAGAAAAAAGCTGTTTAATAGTCAATCTCTTTATCAGTACAAGATACCCACCATCTGTTACTTATGTACCAATGAATGTTTGTTCTATGTGATAAATACATAACATATTTATATAAAGCAACACATACAAATGGGTTGCAAATTTTAGGGGTGTTGTTTTCTTATGTATATAAAATATTAAAGTATATACGCTATTATATTCGGTTTTTTCCTAATTTTTTTTTTTTTTTTGTTTCTCTGTGTTTGCCTTTTGCTTAGATTCCAAATATTTTGGGCGTAGTACCTTTAAATATAATATTTGCTAAGGTCTGAATGTACTAATTTTGGTGTGTGTGTGTTTGTTTGTGCATAAACAAAAGCAACAATAACATCAATTTGAAATTTATATTCCTTGAATATCTCTCCATATTCCACGCCGTTCTCTGGCTTTGTTCATTTCAAATGTTATTTTCGTTTTTTTCTGATACAGAAAGAAACTGCACACTTGGGACTTTGAGTTTGTTTTATGGTAAAAATCGATAAATATCTTTAAATGTTAAAAAATTTTGTAATATAACAAAAACAACAACATTTATAGTAACAGTAACAGTAAGTACAGAACATTAGCAACGAGAAGGAAAATTTTTATTACAAAACATGGCAAGGAACAGCAGTTATGTTCTAAGAGAAAAAGAAAACAGCGTACTTTCTTAAATTTTTAATGAAACTTAATAAAATCTTTTTTATTTTCAATTTAAAATAAACTTTCAATGTAATATTACATTCAAATTAAGAGCGTCAATAATTTGTTGTTCATTTGGTATCGATAATACAAAACAAGTATGTTTGGTCAGTACAGTTGCCTTTTATTATTTTTGTTGTCCTAAATGGCCAAATTTCTATCCAGCATAATTTAAGGCCGACATAATTATAAGTCTGAGTGATTTTAAGCGAAATTTTTAAATATTTTAAGCAATTGATCAATTGAGTGTGTATTAACAATGGAATACCTTTGGCATATGAAGACAAACAACAAGGGCGTTGTCTAAGTACAGTTTTGTATCGGCTTTATTTTATGATATACAAGGCATACCACTTTAGATTTCCTACATAAAGGGTACATTAACACTTAAGTTTATGAAATGCTGAAAGATTCAAAACTCAATTATAACTGCACCAAATGACTCTTGATTGAATAGAATCATCTTGAGCTGATCGGTTGTAAGTTTTCTCTTATGCTAGAGTTCCCAACAGATGCAAATTCAATCCACATTTCAACTACTGATATATACTGGTTACCCCTATGACTGGGAACATCCAAAAGGCCTCCTTGCCATTTGCTATTAATCGCCACGTGGTTCTACGTTCGTGTATTTAAATATATCAGGTTACCTATTGTTGTTTCTGAATGTTGTTTGTATTGAATATGTTTTATTGTTCGATTGAACTAAGATGGTTCTTTCGCCGGCATAATCAGAAATTGTCTCCTTTTCATTCTAATCCATAATCTGAAGTTATAAACGACTCTTTTTCATCTTTAAAGGCAATAAACGCTTTTCTCCTGATTATTGGCAAGTCGCTCTTTTGATCATTTCATAACTTCCAATATGAAGAAGAATTTAAAATAAATAAAATTTATTTTAAACCAATTCGTTAAAATTGTAAAAACGGAGAATTCTAAAACAGAAAAAAATATTTGCTCACTGATTATTCAATCTAACTTTTAGTTCAAGTTAAATTCATATTTTAATGCACAGATATGATGAAAAAAAAATCATTTTTTTCAGTTTCCAGTTTTCCTCTTCGCTTCCTTAAACGCAAGAAGTCTTTGTGTCATTGCGTTTAAGAGAAGGTTTTTTTTTTAAATTTTAAATGCTTTTAAATTTGTTTTTAATTTTAAATTCGATATAAATTTGACAATTTATTTCGCTGTCGACAATAACAGTAACTTACTTATCAAATGTCCGGTTTTTTGGTATCTGTCTGTCTGTCTGTCTTGTTGGTTGGTTGGTTGGTTTTACTCCATACAGAGTAATATTTTATTTCTGTTTTAATGCCTCAATTGCCATTTGTATTCACTTGTCTTACGTCTTTTCCCATAAGATTTCCGGTGTGTAGCTTCGACAAGTGAACATTAATGGATTTGGTTTTTTAACTAGTGAGTTGACTTTACTTATCCGACTAAGTTCTTGTCATAATTAAAAAAGGATATGCAATATGCATCTCCTGAAAATAGCTTATGTTTCCTTGCAAAAAAGCATTCATTTTGCTGTAGTCCTCCTTTTATTATCTTTTCTTCTTGTTTGGTTATCTAATTTTAATATTTTTCCTTTTAGTTTCTTTAAAATGCTAAGTGCTGTATTGTATCTGTATCGTTAAATGTTTGTTGTAATTAAAATAATAGAAGACAAATACGATTATTTTCTTTCCGTTAGATTTGTCTTAAGCCTAATGAAAACAGATTAAATTATCTTTTAAGAGCAAATATGCAAATATACTGTTTCGCCGTCGGCTACATAATGTAATTCTTGTTCTGTATTAATGTCATTTCAAATTATTTTTTTATTTTCTAACTGTTAAAATAATTCAATTCAAAAGGCGTGTGTTCTTTTTTCTCTTAATAAATTTATTTTTATTTAAAATATATAAATTACTTATTTTTGCAATATTTAAAAAGTTTTTATTACAGTGAACTCGCGAAAACGTGAACACTCGAAAGTGTGAACGTCTCAGAAACGTGAACAAATTTATTTTTCCACAGATTATTCTAAAACGTGAAGAAAATTTGAAAGCTTTAAAACGGGAACACTTTTTCTATTTTGATTTTTTAATCTGTTTTTAAATTGTGAAATTCACGATTAAATTAAATAAAAAGATCGCGGTTATAACACCAGTGTCAGATGACTTCAATAATTTAAATAAAGGTTTGGTGTTCGCCTTCTTAAAATTTCCGGAAAGCTTCCTGCCCAGGCGCAATATGTTGACCCACTTAAGGAAAAATTAACAGCAAAAATGGAAGAAATCTCTCTTTGTGAAGATCAACTTTATTATGCTGATGAGTCCGGTTTATATTAAAAGCAGTTGCCATATAAAACATATTTGCCATCACTGGCGAAAAATGCTTCAGGCGCAAAGATGGAGAAACAACGATTAACTTTCATGGGCTGCTCAAATGCGTCGGGGACTCACAAACTTAACTTAATTTGCTATTAATTGAGAAATCTAAAAATCCACAAAGTGTCAAAAACTTTACTTGTCCAGCGACAAGTCAGCATGGATGACATGTACAATTTTTTTATGACGGTTTTCATCAACGTTTTGTTAAAGGGGTAGACTTCAATTGATAAATATAAAACTGAGAACTTTGTTATAATTTTTGTTCTTAGATTACTGAGTTCTTGACTAAAAAGGGGCTATCTGTGAACGCCCTTCTGTTAATAGACAATGCCCCTTCACATCCGGCTGAATCCCAATTGATTTCTGACGACGTATTAATTTTCACATCATTGATCTAGCGCATTGACCAGAATGTTTTTAAAATAACAAAACAATGGGTCAATTTCGACCTCCGGGTACTGTGCTTGTCTTGACCGACAGGTGCACGTCCTCTAACCTAACAAAACAGAATGGCTATACTCTATTAAGACGTTAACTATAAAAGAAGTAATTAATCTTTTGAACTCAGTATGGAGTAGAATTACGCAACCAAATATTAAACAATTGCTGGAAAAGTATTTTAAATTTAGTTTCGCACAAAGATGACACCTAAAATATAATTCTTCATATTAAATAAAGTAATTTTTTGTTTTGAAAATGTGAACTGCCTTCGTAAAAGTTATTTCACGTTATCGCAAGTTCATTGTATTTGTTTTATTAATTTTAAATTTAAAAACACAGTAAGTTTGTAAATCTTAAAAATCATTCGAGTAAAACCGAAAAACAGAAAAATAATGAGAACTTGGTAGCCTCTTAGAGTTTTTGTGTCTAATAAGCCAAAACACTCATCACGGTGAGTTTAGTTTCATTTCAATTTTAATTTTTGTTAAAAGATTATTGCAAACTTTTTGTTATTGTCATGGGTCTCTGCAAAACGTCTAATAAGACCACTTGTACTCTTTTCCAAACAACTAAGTATTTTGGAACTCAAGAGTACTTTAAAACTTTATACGAGCAGTAAAGTTACCAACAAATGTAAAATGCTAAGAGAAGCAATTGTCGAAATTAAATAAAAGTACTGTACTGGGCATAGTTTACTAGGTAGTGTGTCGGCTTATTAGACGTAGTGCCACGGTTCAAACCCCAAGTCAGACATCAAAAGAAAATATGAAAAAAATATTTCAGCGGCGATTTCCCCTCAGCAGATTTCTGGCAAAATTTTGAGAGTAAATAAAATTGCTACGAAAAGCTTCTCAAAAATCTGTCGTTCGGAGCCGACTTTAAACTGTAGGTTCCGCCACTCATGTATTAAATTAACGAACACAACATATGTAGTGTGAGAAGCTAGCTCGTTATCCTGACTGAATGGGTTCATACATACATAATTGGTCATTAGAACCCATCAGTCAAGATTATTGACCTAGTTTCTCACACCACTTATGTTGTTGGTGTTAATTTTATACATGAGGCTGAGAGAAAATCGCCGAAAAAATACTTTTTATTGTTATTTTGTTTTGATGTCTAGCCTGGGACTCGAATCCTGGCTTTTACGTCTAATAAGCCAATACACTACCTATTAGACCACGGTGACTTCATGAATGGTTGTAATTGTTAATTATGTACGTAAGTACATATGTATTTAATAATTAATCGTATACCATAAAATTTTTGGAATTGCCGTCCTGTCCTATGTATTTGCGATACATTTGTTCTGATTTAGAATACTCATTAGCATATCGATTTGAACGGTTTGGATTTTTTACTTCCTTATACAGCTTTGCTATCACCTTAATTTGTGTAACATTGTTAAACAGTATTAAAAGAGAAAAGAATAATGTTAAAAAAACTTTTCAGATCTCCTCGATAAGCAAAATTTAGTGTTACAGTCATCCAATGCATGCAGGCTGGAACATTTATTTAATCGAATCACCAATACAAATTGATTGAGTCCTTCAAAAATTTGCTTCCATAATGAGGTATCTGAACGATGGATTATTTTCGAATTAGATCATATTTTTTAAATATATTTTTGAAAACAAAAACTTTTAAAAGTTGAGTGGAGGTTAATGTATTTCTAATATTCTAATTACGAAGAGTGTCTAAAATATTTACAATGTCACACGAAAATTAACATTAAAAATACATCACAGTGAATTGAGAAATTTGAAAAATTTAATTATTTTATATAATTCCTGTAAGCGAAATCTCTTCTTTGTCTTTTAAAAACCAATCTGCAACATTTTATCTTCTACAAATATGAATTCCTTTAAAAGATAAAATCTCTTAAACTTTTTGAATTTTGAAGTTTAATTTGAATTTATCAAATTTTCGTAAATTTGTTAAATTCGAATATTTTTAAATTCATGAGTTGTGAAATTTATTCGCTAAATCTCTATTCCAAATTGCTATTGAGCTATTGAGATTTGAAATTAATTCATTAACTTCTTTCATTTTCTATGATACGCAAACATGAATTTATTTTTATTGTAATTTATAAATTCATATTATTGTAAATAAAGATTATAGTTAAAAAAAAAGAAATATTTTTTCGGAGTTAAATGGGTATTAAATTTATGAATCTTTTGCAAAAAAAAAAAATTTATGAAAAAATTTGTTATTTTGCAATAACATTACGTACATTGAAATCAATCGATTCGGTTATCAATTAAATTAAATATTTGAATTCACAACAAGAAATATTACTATTATGCATTATCAGGAGGGATATTTTTACTTAAAGCATCATAGAGGAGCAAATTATGAAGAATACTAAGGGAATGAAAAATATCTCGAATGATTTTAATGAGAAGTAAATATAGCATTACTGAGGACAATGTTAGTTGAGAGAAAAATCTCAATCTACTTGAGTCTTGCGCTTAAATATTGAATACATATTTTTGTATCAATTTCCATATTGAATACATATCACATCAATAAGTTAAGCTAAGCAAGCTTTCCATTATTATTTACAAGAAAAATTTTGTAAAACTTTGAAACTATTAAAGTTGAATGGATTGTCTTTTCAAATCTGTTTATCGATGTTCTATTTCAGGAACTTTAGAACTAACATTCAGGCATTTCTAATAGGTTTAGAAATTGTAATACGGTAAGCAGATTACTCTTCCTTAAACCGACATCTAAGGTACCGACAAAGTTTTCCGTTTATGACAAACACGAGAAGAATAATTAACAGTATAATATCTACTTAAGGTATTGTAATTTAAGGGTACAATAAGATTCTTAAAAAAAAAAAAAATATGTAACCGTTCTATAACCTGTCCAGTTATGATGTCGAAAAAAGTGTCCATTTCCTCATATGGACGGGTTTTCCATTTAAGAGGAAAATGTTTTAAAAAAGTTTTTTTTAAATAATACAGGGTGGTGTACGTTTAAGAAAGTTGTCCTTTAGGAGAAGATACACTGTACATTGTGTGCTATTATAATGATCTAATATCAAAACAATTCCTTGTTCCTAAATTAAAATCTTAAAAACATTTGAAATTAGCGCTAACATTTGATTGTGTCAGATGATATTTCTTATTCTTGCCATTATTACCAATGTTTCTCACACCACTTATGTTGTGTGTGTTAATTTTATACATAAGTGGCGGGATTTTCAATTTAAAGTCGTCTCGAACGACAGATTTTTGAGCAACTTTTCATGACAATTTTATTTACTCTCAGAGTTTGTGCCAGAAATCTGCTGAGAGGAAATCGTAGAAGAAATACTCATTACCTGCTAAACTACTGCGATTTCATTTATTCATTTATTACAATACAATAGCAAATTAATTATAACGATGGGAGTAATTAAGACCATATAAACTGTGTAATGTATCAAGGGATTATATATTCAACGTGAAATCGTTTATATCTAACCTTTTGCATTTACAAATGCATTACTAAGATCTGAAGGATGTGTTCGTGTATTCTGAAATTAGCTCTTATCGCATTTTTAATTTCATATATTTAGACAGAAAAAATAAAAATATTAATAATTATAATAAGTAATAATGAAAATAAACAATTAAACAACATAAACAATTAAAAGAAAGAATGCATTAGCCAAATGAAATGAAATAATAAAATTAAACATTGTTCACACCACATCAACAAGCTCTTTGCATTATACATATCGTACATATGCGTGTATATACATATGTCTACATTGATATGTGGAAACATGATGGTGTACGCAATGAGCGATGTTTTTATTTGAAATTTATTCACAGGCAACCGATTATTTATTGATTATTTTCAATTTTATATTAAAAAGTCAAAAAGCATTTTGAATAAATGAGGAAGAGTAAAGACACAGCCTGTGTCTTACCACTAAAGTGCTGAAAAAAAATTCCATTAAAATGGGCAATGCAATCAATTTTCATTTTTATTCCTTTCAACAATAAATTTATCAATTTTAACATTTTTGTACAAAGCCTTCTATGTTTCTTGAAAATTTAAATTTTTTTTTAATCCAAAACCCAGAATATTCCTTAATGTCGGATACACGTACATGTGTATCGTATCTTTGTTTGCGTGTGTGACTTTCTCCATTTTTATTCATTATCTTACAACGTTTCCAAGTGTGGATGAAAATTTCATATGTCGAGTTTATTTTTTACCGCAGCTGAAACAAAGGGAGTCATACAAAATTTATAAAGAAAAGAAAAAAAAGAAGAAAAAATTTAAAGAAAAAACAATGAAAAAACTAAACTGAATTTAAAGGGGCTGTGAATTCGAATAAATGGATTGACAGCCAGCCAGACAGACATCAGAATGGTTGGATAAGATGATGGTTAAATGGTTGAGACTCATTTACGCCATTGAAATTCTACACGCAAACATGCCACATTTATCAGTTCAGAATATTTTAATTAATTTACATTTTTTATTTTTCATTTATTTTGTTTGGTGTTTCACTTCGATTTTTTTTTCCTTCAGATTTTATTTCATAGAAAGAAAACGACGAAAAAAAAACTACAACTCGTAAAATATTTTAAACAAAAAATAAAAATATTTTAACATGTCTTATAATACAATATTTGTACAATGTACATACATACATACAGATGTACAGATGTACATATGGGTATATTTATATATTATAATTGCTGTTATTGTTATTGTTGTTGCACACTGAAAGTGTTATCTTTGAGGGTTCCTTGTACAACAACAAACAAGAAAAAAAACAAACAAAAACAAAAATAAAAATAAATAAATAGAATTTTATATACATACATACATATGTATGTACATATGTACATACTTATAAACACATGTAAATATGAATGTTTGACACTGTATACATTAAATCTCTGCAGCAAGTGTACATTTCAGATACATACATACATACATATTTCCTTCAGTCCCTACTCATACATTTTATATTTTCCACTTCAAGTGTTTAATTACAATTTTTATTGTTTCATTTATTCAGAATCGTATTTAAAATTTTTGGTGATTTTTTTTTTTTTTTTTTTTTTTGTAGATCAATTGTAAATTGAAGATTGACCGACGCCAATATCTTTCGAGTTTTCTATTTGTTTAATATTTTTCCATGGTTTTTGAATATTTCCACAAAACAAACTCGAGATAATTTTTTGATTGTCTGTCTGTTTGTTTGGATTTCAAGTGTTAAAAATTAAAATTTATTTGAAAATTCCTTCATCTTGTTTTCATGAGATTGTTTCGTGATTTTTGTTTTCTAAATGGTTCATGTTTTAATATGAATCTGAATGTATTTTTACATAAATATGTAGTTGAAAGGCAAAACCTCTTGAAATAGAAAATTTCGTCCAATAATTGAAAACATTTCAAAAATATATCCCCATTAGTCAATTACCGAAGAAAACTTTATTTTCGTTGGTTTCCTACAGGCAACTGAAGGAGTTGAATCATTTGATATTTGAAAATAACGACAACAATTGAACAAGTTATAGAGGATGGAGAAGAAAATAACAACAATTATTTATTATTGTTAAGAAAAAAATCTTGGATGCCAGGCGTTTGGATATAGTTTCCTGAAGAAGGTACATAAGTTGCAAATATAGACAAACGTTAATTTCTAAAACACGGCTAGCATTACATTGTCTTAATAATCGACATTATAACAGAAGCCAAATAATTGCTATTTGCAGTGGTGCATTAGGTAAAACTGATAACGTCATGACATAATAGCTGAGAACATTTCACAGAAACTATAAACGCCAACGAAGATAGAACTTAAGGTCATTAAGCAACTCTCCCTGTCTAAACCAGAAATTAAAATGTAAAGTAGTTCTATAGGCGATTAAGGAAATATACATTCTTTGCCTTACATACACTTCCAGTCATAATGTAGTCAAAACTTCCACTTCGAAGTACACCAGAAATCCTCTGCGAAATGGAAGGGAATAACAATCTACGCTTTATAATAGACCATTCTATAACACCATCGATTTCAACAAAGCAATCGAGTATATAAAACAGAAGTACTAATACTAGCATTTTGAAAAACAAATTGACAAAAATTGGATTTCCTCACAAAATAACTAGAACGGCAAATCTGCGTACGTACGTACGTGAATGCAGAATAACTTAGCGTTAGTCAACAATTTCACACTAAAGCTGAAGTAAAATAAAAATTTCCTTTATCATCTCAAGAGGAACATTTTTGTGCCATATTTTAATTTGATTGTAATTATTAGAAACTAGCTAAAACTCGATGTGCGTCGCTACTCCTATCGATATCTATATATATAAAGAGGAATGTGTGTTTATTTGCTCGTGGGTTTGTTTGTTTGAAGTCTATAGACGGCTAAACGGCTGGACCGATTTCCTTGAAATTTTAACAGTACTTTCGGCAGCCCTAGATGTTGATGCTTATAGCCTCTTTCCTTCTAGGCGCGCATCGCGTTGATCCAGCGTCTGATCAGTTTTGGATCTTGATGATTGAGATCGGTTTCTGCTAAGACGTGCATCACGTTTATCAGGTGTCTCAGCAGCTCTAGATGTTGATGCTCGTATCCTCTCTCTTTCTACAGGTGCCTCACGTTGATCTGGTGTCTCAGCAGCTCCAGATGTTGATGCTCGTAGTCTTTCTTCTTCTAGGCGTACATCGCGTTGATCCATTGTCTCATCAGTTCTTGACCTTGATGATTGGGATCGTTTTCGATCAAGACGTGCATTACGTTGATTAGGCGTTTCAGCAACTCTAGATGATGATATTAGTAATCTCTCTCTTTCTACACGTACATCTCGCTGATCTGGTGTTTCTGTAGCTACTGCTCTTTGCGATCGTAATATTGCCCTTTCTAAACGTTCATCACGTTGAACTTGAGTCTCAGCAGTTCTTGATGTGGAGGCTCAAGACCTTACAACACTCAGACGAACATCACGTGCTTCGGGAATTTCGTTAGCTCTTTGTGATTGTAACTGCATTTTTTGTTGAGTTTAGAAAGCGAAAATTGTTTAGACGGAATTTTTTTTTTTTGGTTTTTAATTTATCACTCACAAAATAAATGTTTAACTCGTTTAGAATCTGGGATTCAAATGATTTGCGAAAAAGATTCTAAGTACTATTTAAGTACTTCCTTCCAATCATTATTAGACAAATATGCCATAACAGGACAAATTTTTATATTTTAAAGATGAAAAATTTTATTTATTTTTATTATAAAATTATTTAAAAATGACATAACTTATAGTTGTAAGCCAGATTAGCAAAATGTAAGGCTGATATAATCTTTTATTTCAGACTTATATTACTTCCAGTGAATTTTGTTTAAAAGAAAATAAAAGTTGTATGATATACAACTAATCAATCGAATTTTCTGTATTTCACGAACATACGTTCCCCGGGTCTTTGCTAGCAGTACAGTTTTCCATCTTACTGAAAGTGGTTAAATTTGGATTCATCAGACCAGATAACACGTTTCCAACCAGATGGAAAGCAGTACTGCTACCGAAGACCCCAGAAACGTGTTCAAAGATACCATGAGAAGCAAACTTTTAAACATGGCAGCGAAAATATAATGGTTTGGGGATGCTTAATATGGTGGCATGTCTGTATTTAGTAGATGATATCATGCGAAAAAACACTATCTACAGATTCTGCAAACCCATCTTCCGAAAATTGTAAAGATATGGAGTGGAAAACTAAATTTTCAATTGATGGAATGGCTAGCACAAAGTCCCGACCTCAATCCGATTGAAAATCTATGGTCATTCGTGAAAAGCCGGCTGGGGCAGCCTCAACAAACAACAGCCCCGACAAACTTTAGGATCGTATAAATGCGGAATGGAATCGAATCCGAAAGATGTTATTGAAAATTTGGTAGAAAGCATGTTAAACCGCGTAAATCAAGCTATTTATAATAATGGTCTATATACCAAATATTGAAATTGAGTTTATGTGGATTATTTTCGTTTTTTCAATCAAACTCATTGAATTCGTTTAATTAATTATTGTTTTTCTACAGCTATTTGTTAAAAATAAAATAAAAAATTTTAATTAATTTTTTTTTGTATTTGCTTGTATGGTTTTTTTTTTGTGAATGACGAAACTCAGTAGCGTGGATATGCACTTACTTCTACTTGCCACTGTATATTGAGACTTTTTATCATTAGTTTGCAAGAACGGTCTCATTAACATTGGAACCATTTCTGTTTGGGATGAAAGCAACATTTATTTCTATTTCAATTATTAGCTTGAATAATTTTGTTTTTAATACATGAAAACATTTGATCGACAGTGTGATTGCGGATAAAATTGGAATAGATGTAGTATGGAATTTCATATCAATTATAAATATAAAACAAAAATAGAACCTAATATTATAAACTTTAACAATTTGTGAGTACAGGAGAACATGAACAAAATTTTTTTTCTCATTTTTCTTTCAATCTGAACAAATATAAAATTTACAACTTTTTTACATTCCTTAGTAATGAAAAATAGGAACAAAAATGATTGTGATATATTATCATGTGCTAGAGAAGTTGTTAAAGCCAAGTCAATCAACGAACGAAGTGGTAAAAACATTTTCCATTATAATGTCTCTTAGAATTATAAGAAAAAAATGTGCAAAGAGTTCAAAAGATTTTTTTTAATTTTGTATCAACTGCATTTAAATGGCTTAATTGGACGTTAAATTGAGTTTTCATAACAGACGATTTCATTCAGTGTAACTGGCTTAACGATTTGATTATTTTACGATTCTGATTTTTAAATATAAATGCATCTAGAAGTACTTGGGAGTGCCAAACCAAAAAAGAAACGATTATTGTGGATTTCATGTAATGGAACTGTACTTTTCTATTTATTCTTTTGGAATATGAAACTGTCAAATACGTATTGACATTACATACATATATCTGTATGTATGGATGTATTAAGTAAAATATTTATCAACATTTTTTGTTGTCTAATACTAAGGAAAATAAAAAATATTAAATAAACAATATCAATATTAATGAGAGAAAAGGGTTACGTTAGTATTGGTGTAAATATTTCATGTTTTTAAATTGACTAGTGTTGACTAATTGAGTAGCGATGTTAAAATTCAATAGTGCCGGTATTATTTAACAATTTATTGTTGCCCGTTTTTTTTTTTATTTTAAGATAATCTATTTAACAAAAGCGTCTTTTCTTTAGATTATTTGTTCGGTTTCCTAATATTTCATTCTAATTTATAGAAACTTTTTTCTATGGAATCTATTGTGTTTTTGCTTGAAAAATATTTGAAACGGTTTGCATCTTTAAAATCTTTAAAAAATATTTTTTTTAATTTATTTTTCTTCATTGAAAATCAATACGTAAAATCTAGTTGAATAAATTCATTGAAAATCTCTAATGACGTGAGGTAATCTTGACGAATCTAAATACTACAGAAATCAATTCCCATCGTTTAGGAAATTTATTAAAATTATTTTTATTTTTGTGTTCAATTGTTGGAAGTTGTTGAACCAATAAATTTTTTTTAGCTAACGTATCTAGTATTACATCAGATTGATCAGATGGTGGTCCTTTCTAATTTTGCATTCTTAATTCCAAATAAATTTAGAAGAGTATCGTATCTTATTTATTGTATTTATTTTCCTTAAAATTCAAATTTTAAATAAATAACATTTGTACGTACAAGAGTATTTCATGTTTTTATAAAAATAAATAAGTTTTTGGTTTGTTTGTTTGTTTGTACAAATGAATGTCTCATAATTTTAGTTTAATTGTTATTCTTAAATTTCGTACTTTCAAAGAATTCCAATTTTCAATTTAATATGTTAAAACGAACAAGCAAAAATAAATAATAATAATAACAATAATAATGATAATAAATAAAACTAAAAAAAAAAAAAATTGAGAAACATTTTCGTAGTCAATATATTGTCTGTATTTCTTTAAGAATTATGTGTTTTTATTTCACGTCAGCCAATCAGTTTGTTCGTTCGTTTATTTGTTTTCTTAAGTAAGACACAAAACAAAAACAATAATTTCGTATTTTTAAGCGTGATTTATGAGAATTATCCTCGAATGAACTTTGCTGTGTAATGATATGCGAATAAATTTTATCCAAAGCAACAACGAGAATAAAATCATTCTAGAAAAAAAAATGGAAAGAAAGAAGAACAAAATGTCGAAATGACATAAAGCAACATTACCAACATGCATACACACATAGGTGGAACACATGCATGTACATTCATAAGAATACATATCGCTCCTTTATTGCAACATAGTCATATCTCAAAAAATTTGAACTTGGCAAAATGCGATTTAAGTTTTCAAGACATAAGTCCTATGATCTAATTGCCGCAAACACTTTTTAACTTTTTTCTATAACTTCGGTTCAGCTTGGGACATAAAACTGATTTTTTTTCAACATGTACATAATGTCTAAAAGAACAGTTTTGCTTAAGTAACTACAAATTTTTAATTTTTTGAGATATGATTATGTTGCAAAAAAGGAGCGATATGCTGTACAGTAAATGTAAGAAAAAATATAAAATTTAATAAGACAGTGTACAGTAGCTCATACTTAAGTTGGTTAAAGGATTAGTTTTACAAGTTAAACTGTTTTATACCAAACGAAAATCCCGAGTCGATTGCATATAGCAAGTACAAAATTAAAAAAACAGTTCCTCAAGCTCATATTTGGATCTGTCGCGTTATGATGAAGTTGATTACTAAAGATTTGTAGCGTAAACTCAGTAAACGCTTTCAATAAGAAAAGAGCATACCCAATAATGTTCTCTTACGACATTGTTGGTGCTGCAACTATACCTAGTGCATCAATATCTAGAGGATAGTGCATTGGTTTACTACACGAGATTTTTTTGATCAAACATACGTATACTGTCACCTCTTTTTGCCGCGCGCCAAAAACTATGAGAGTGATTAATTTCATTTGAGGTATATATACATATACAGTTGTTCCCAGTTTATTTCCCTCGTGTAATTTCGAAATGAAACAAGATATTAAAAAAATTGAATAAGAGTTTATAGAATATGTTTAAAAATTAAGAAAAAAGAAAAAAAAAGTTGATTCAGTCTCAAAAACTTACAAAACTAAAAAGCTTACAAACTAAAAACCAAAAATATAGGAAATCATTTCGTCACAGTTTATTTCAACCACTTACTAAATGGTTAATTAACTAATAGATTTAATTTCCAAAATTTTGTATAACCTCCTATTTGCTTAATTATAGCTTTCAGCCTTTGATTCCACTTCCTAGTGGTTTGGAGAGGTATTTTTGACCATTCGTTTTTCAAAGCTGCTATAAGGCCATTCTTGTTCGAAATCTAGTGTTGGCGGATGTTTTGATCACAAATTGCCAATAAATTTAAGACTGAATAAAACTTATTTGTTTAATTTTTAAAAATATTCGATAAACTCTTATTAATTTTTTTAAGATGCTGGTTGAAATAAAGTGGGAGGCACTGTATCTTAAATTGCTATTTATATATGGAGCAGAATAGATTGGAATAGAATGGAATGGAATAGAATAGAACAGAATAGCAATTCAAATCCTTCCAATTTTATGTATGATTCGATTGATCAATAATTCGAAATTGTATAGTGAATTGAACTATAATTTATCGTTAGAAAGAGTATCTTCTTTAATTAGAATCACATTTTTTTTTTAATTATGATTGACTATATCCGTTAGTATAAATTTGAGTAATTTCAAATGGGAAACTTTTAAATAAAAGTTTCTTTTTTGCAGTTATTGGTCTGAAAGAAAAGAAAATGAAATCTATTTCAGAATAAAAGTACAATGTTAAGCAATTAAAAAAGAAAATTGAAGTTTTAATAGAGAAAAGACAAAATATCGAAAAATATTTTTAGATACAGGATACAACATAGAAACGAATAAGGAATACATGTAAAAATTCACTACATCATTTCTTTATTGTTTAAAAGACGATGGCAAGAAATATTTATATTTACTGGCAAAAATAAAAAATAAAAAAAAAAAAATTGTAATACATACACACTTTAAATTATGCAATGGAAAAATAATTCCACAATTTTATCACATGTTAGTCTGCCTTTATGTTTAGTATGTAAAAATATTTGTGAAAACAAATGAAACAAATTAAATTCGAATTAAGGTGTTAAAAAAGTATTAAAAATAAATAACAATTGCTTCAAGTCACGCTTTGAAATTTTTATGTAAATTAAGCAATTTTTTATTGTTGTTTAAATTTTATGATAAATAATTTATTTACACTGTTATTGTGGTATCTAACACCACCTACAAATTTGGGTGGTTTTTTTTTTTAATGAGGCGTGATCAGTTAAATGAACGATCCCAAAGGCAAATAATTAGTTATCGATGTTTATTGATAAAATAAATTCATTTCGATTATATTTATTACTGACAATCAATTCAATTGCTGAACAAATTATTTTTACAAATTGTTTCTACTAATTTAAAAGGAAAATCATCGGATTTTAATCACAATATTATATTAATTTTGCTCAATATCTTAAGATTAATTAAAAACATTGAATATACTGTTGTCAAATACAATTACGAAAATGTTTGCTTCTACATATTTTCTGAATCAATTACGTTTTACATAAAATTAGCAACCAGTTGTATTTTGTTACGTTTGTATGTACATTTTTCTCCCTCATTCCCATTCCCATTCTCGTTCTCGCTCGCTCTTTTCTTTCTTTCTTGTATGTATGTGCGTAGTCCATACATTGAATAATTTATTTTTGTTGCTTTTATACATAAATTATAGCTTAAGAAAAATGGGCAAAAAAAACACAAGAAGATATAACATTTTGCAACTGGAAAAGACAATATATTCTAGACACGCATGAGGCCATTTTGCCTGCCAAACGTGCCAATGAATGAAATGTCATTTAAAACCTGATACAAAACCAACAACAATGAACATAATAAGCAAACGAACAACAACCATGAACACCCAACTCTAGAAACCACCTTTAGTCCCCATTAAATTCCCAAATGTCACTTTAGAATAAATGTTTCTTCAGATATGGAGTACCTATATGGAAGTGAACAACAAATACTCCATTCAGTGCATTTAGTTTGTGATTTTAAAATTGTGTATTGCGTAGTAAATTTAGGATTTGAATTTATTTGGAAGTTTTAAAGTATTCGAAATTGAATGATTTTATGTAAAATTTCTTTAGTATTCACTTGTTAGCGAATTCAATTCATTCGCTTCTATGCATTAACGCGAAATTTATGAAATTCTTTTAATTATTTTTGCAATTTTTTTTTTACCAAGAACAATGTTCCAGTTTAAGTTATATGAGAATATTCCGTAGATTAGTAGGTAGTGTGTTGGCTTATTAGTCGTAAGCTGCGGTTTTAAGTCCCAGATCAGTGATCAAAACGAAATTATGAAAAAAAAATATTTCTTCGGCGACTTCCTTTTAGCAGATTTCTGCCAAAAACTCTGAGGGTAGAAAAAAATTGCCAATGAAAGCTTCTCAAAAATATATCGTTCGGTGTCGATTTAAAACTGTAGGCCCCCGCCAATCATGGATACAATTAACGCACACAAAATAAATGGTGCGAGAAGCTAGGTCATATTCCTGACTGAAGGATTGTTATGACCAATTTTGTATGTATGTATGTAGAAGATTCTTTGGAATGATGAAATGTTCCACATTTCAACAACCAAACATTTTTTTACTGATAATTACTGATAACAAAAATATTGACATTCATTAAGAAAAATTTGATTTTTGAATACTTCAGAAATTGAAATTAAAAATTTCAAGATTGTAAAAGGAAAACTTTCCAAAATGCCACAAATTAGAATTGCCTTGCAACTGTCGCTAAGTATGGTAAGTGCTCCAACAACAATGCACAAGACAGACATATTTTGTATGGAAGAGGAGAAGAAAAACCTTTCTCTGCGATAATTTATGAGATTTTAAAGTAAGAAAAAAATACGAAAAATAAATGTGGATTCTTCTTTTTCTTCTTTTGTTTTTATAAAAAATGTAACATTCACATATTGTGGTACAATTTGTTACTTAAAATCCATAGATATTTATTTATATACATAAGTATGTATGTATATCATACACGACATTTCATACATCGATACATACATACATATGTACATAAAGTACGATAAATATATTCTTCTTTGCTATACTTCTCTGCGGCTTTGTTGTATGAGGGATGTTTACACAACAAGTGATGGGTATTCAAGGATAATATGTTGTTTACGTGTGGCGTTGTTGGAATGTGGGTGGCATTGTCTATACAACTGGCTTACGTGCACACGTACACACCCCATATTTACATCTTGTTCAATTTTATTAAAAATCCCTATAAATGGTCAGGTGAAATTCTCTCCCATCGAGGAATATAAGAACTGTGGAAAAACTTTTTCCATTTCCTTTTTTAAATTGCGAAAACATTTAATTTCGTAAGGAAAAAAGTAGAGAAAGATATAGAGATAGATATAGGTAAATGAAATTTCGTAGTGGCATTTCGAAATCGTGTGTAAGTTTATATGTACATACATATGTATGTATGTATGTATATTTGTGTAAGTAGTTGTTGCAGTTGCTATTTAACTTGTATTAAAAGTAGAGAAAATTAGAAAAAGAAAGTAGAAAGAGAGACATTTGTTGTGAAATTTATGGTGATGATATTTGTTTGTTATAACATAAATGTAGTAGTTCTTCCTTCGTTCCGATTATTTCTGTTCTATTTGCCACAAATTGAGCTTCCAAGCAGTAAATGACTCCAAAGAGTAACTACTGTGTTGGCTGGTTACTTGGTTAAGTGCAATGTAGTACATATGAACATCGAATTTGTCTGTAGGGATACCAAAACATCATTAGAACACGGGCGAGAGGTGGAGCGATAACGCCAAACGATAGAAAAGAAAATTTATAGATAATTTACAAACGTAATTTATAGATAATGTCATGCAAAGTTAATTTAACTCATGTTGGCAATTGAACTGATACTATCACTAAGCCCCAACGCAAATAAACTTAATAACCAATACAAAAAAATATTCATCAATTTAATTTAGAAAGAGCAACATTCTATTGAAAATACGATTATAATAATAACACTGATAGTTTTCCTAACTGAGACATCCAATTAATTAATAATGAATATATCATAGTTATCATCAATTAAGTTACAATGAGTTATGGAATGGTAAACACAAACACAGTTGTGGTTCCTTAATAATGCACTAGGTGAAATGGCATTTTCATTAGTGAATTAATTAATTAAAAACGAATGATGCCACGAACGTAGTCAAAAGAATTACCATCACTTGGTGAAAATAAATAAAGATGACATTTGATTAAAATTTCTTTATGTATTGCTCATCTATTTAGTAAGAATTCTTGAGACTTCCTCTTAGCAGATTTCTGTTAAGAGAGTAAATAAAATTGCCATGAATAGTTTCACAAAAATATCTATCGTTCCTAATCGACTTTAAACCCTAGGTCCCGCAATTCATGGAGGTGTTTAAAACTAGATCGTAATCCTGACTGAAGGGTTCTAATGACCTACTATGTGCATACATATGTATGTAGGTATGTAGCCTAAGGATTGTAATCGGCAGTTTTACAGGGCATAGTCAACTCGAAGAACGCATACTTTAGAATAGCGATCGCTTCAAGTTTAATACGCAGATCCCCTGATGCGAAGAACGATTCTCCAAACACGTACTTGGAACTTATGTTTGCATCTCAGAAGAAAACATGTAGGCGTCAAAGTAATAATCAGGCAGTTCTTCATACTGACAACGAACAGCATTCTAAAGAGTGAATATAGCAGTACAATATTAGGTGCTTCCATATTATTTTGGACAGATTACTGTTCTTAAATTTTTAATTTCAGAATATTCGGTGACTAAATACTACTCGCAGCTAGTTTTTAAACGTTGATTGCTTATTGCTTACTGGACAGTCAGGTATTTCTCATGGGGACAATAGGTTTTCATCTCTCTATAAAATTTTGTTTCCAACGCTTCCTTATAATTGTGCTGGAAAGTTTCCCGTTTTTCATTAAAGAACGATTCAATACGTTGTATGATGGTTTGCAAACTACACTGTTAATTTACTTTTATTAATTTACTTTTACGTTTATATCGATTGTAAGATTAACTGGCAGCCGTTTTAATGTGCACAGCCTACTCGGCCCTATAACGTCCCTTTCTAAAATCTACAACTCGGAAAAAAAGTTTTAAACATTCTTTAATCCTACAAATTCAAATCATGCTTTGATGATGTCCACGAATATAATAGTTTGACCACTCAAGTGATACTGTCAGCGATGTGATTGACTTGTATCGTAAATGTCTTTGCAATCGTAGTGTAGAAATTCTGTATTGAAAGCTTTATGTCCTGCAATCTAATATTCTTTGCCGAAGTTATTACAGGAAATTATTTCATGGGTCGGTGAATGAATTCTGGAAATCTCCAGTAACGATTTCATCAGATCAAGATGAAGAATATAGTAGAATGTGCCATAGATTCTGCACGTGGTGAACAAAAACTATTCAATATTTGAGTATAAAAAATTCTCCAGCAAAACATGACTATTAAAGTGTATTTCGAAAAATCGAAAATTTTTGTGTTGTACTAAAAGTGAAAGTGTCTTATTTTTCGGCAACCATTCAAAACAATGAATTTTTTTCTATTTAAAAAACAATAAAAAGAAAATCTTTTCGGTTAAGATTTAACTATATTCCTTCATTGGTAGGCTTCGTCTGTCAAAATTTTAATATTTTTTTTTTGTTGTAGACAATAAAACACCACAAGCAAGATAACAGCGCATCAGGTGACTGTTTCTGTGTTTTTCCTTTTCATTTTACTACTTTTTACAATCCTTTCTTGTTAGGTGGCCTTTTGTTCATTTTGGCTTTTATCCGTTTAGACGGCAAGTACATTTGCAGAAGGGTTACTTGTCAAATGGTTAAGATTTGTTTTTTAGTTTTAAACATAACGAGTTAGAGTTATCTGTATGTACCTTTTAAAATGACACGAATAAAATTAAAAAAGATACACAAAATTTCCCTTTCATTTGCCTCCGTCAACAAGAAAAACGAACATTGATGCTGACGTGACCCCGGGATAACAAAAGCATATAATTGTTGTGTCTAAAATATACAATTTTCATGGTACACAGTTAAAAATCTACGCACCTTTATTTTCATTACGTTTATAAACATATTTTTCCGTTTTTGTGTGCAATTTATGACATGAGGTATGAATTGAATGTTTTTTTAAACGTTTTATGTTCGCTAAACTCAAAATACAATAAATATAACAAAACAACAAAATAGAAAAAATAAAAATAAAAATATTTAACGTATACGTATACAAAAACAGTAGTTATACAAACTAATAATAGAAATTGAAATGCTAAGACGCCATTTGCTATACGTATTTAAAAGGGTTTGTTTTGTCTATCAGCCAAAAGAATATCCTATAAATTCCCTAGGCAAAGGCTAAAGTATTGCTATTAAAAAAAAAATCCTATTGAACCATTGTATTATTATGGAAAAAGGGTTGGAATATTTTGCTTTCTTATAATTTACTTATATTTTATTACCTGTAGAACAGTGAAATTTTCCAAACAACGCACCTTAAAAATGTTCTTATTTTCTTCGCTTCGCTTCTTCTTCTTAAAAAATAATGAATTTTTAAGTAACTTAGAAAAGTACTAGTGCCGCAGAAGAAACTAATGAACACAAAATAATTCCAGTACATATTTTTTGTTTATTCAGTGACAGTTTTGTCATGGCGGTTATCAACCCTTGCCTTCATTTGTAATCCTTTCAAAGCATTGGATCATGCGATGATCTTCAAACTGTTGAGGTTGTTCAAAGCGAATTTACGATTTTTTTTGTTCATATAAGAACAAACGTGCTTAATAAATAAAATTTGTCTTTTTATTATTGTTTGTTTGTTTTATTTTAAAAAAGGCGTTATTGGGTGAAACCATACTTCGAATATAAAAAACAGACAAATAATTTTTTTAAAATACGCCAATCCCTTTAAAAAAAAAGAAAAACGTTATAAAATTCGTGACAGAATCAAAAAATTTTAATATGGGTCACAATATGAGTGTGTTCTTTTCTCACCAAAGTTGTTAATATCAATGGCAAAAGTGCGGAAATCGTGCACAGGAAACCAAGTGTCGCTATTCTCCGACATTAAGACCTACGATGAAGGTCTAATACCTGCTGAGGAAAACAAACAGGCAGACATGTTGGTACTAATAGTGTGCAATGTTAATAGTCTTTATACGATATGTGTGACTGTAATCGTAGAGAAATTTTCCTTACAGAGTAATTATATTACCCTAGATTGGAGAGCAAAGTCAGGGTTGAACTTTAGATATTACAATGTTATCGATCATCGGATCATATTTGTGAGATAATGGAGAACAGAGGATTCTTTTCAGAAGATCATTACAAAATGTTTAAAATTGAACGGCCTCCGCATATCGAATAAAATTTTGAAACAGCGCAAACAACACTGAAAAGAGAAGTCCAGGACGTTTTCCCAGTGCTGAGAAATATACTCAAGAGAGAAATGCTGGTGTTTGATGTGAAAAAACGATAGAAATGTTTTTGAAAGGTTTTAAGAAATGTTCACTATAAAATCACCTAAGGCAGTGCCAACCGTCCCTTTAAAATAAGGGCACTTTCTCAACGACAATTAATAAACTCTTTTTTACATAACATTATTGGTGAATACAATCCTTCAGTCAGGGTTGGGACATAACTTCTCACACCACCTATGTTGTCTGCGTTAATTTTATACATAAGTGGCGGGACTATTGAGAAGCTTTTCATGGGAATTTTATTTACTCTCAGAGTTTTTGCCAGAAAAATGCTGAGACGAAGTCGTCTAAGAAATATTTTTATATTTTCGTTTTGGTAGCTAACCTGGAGTTTGAACTCGGGCCTTTCGCTTAATAAGCCAACACACTACCTACTAGACTACGGCGACTTCAAAGCTCTTTTACCTGACCAAATTTAGAAGAGGAAGGAAATTATGTTTTTTCCCTTATTCGCCTTATTTCGTTGCTTACAAAATACTATGATAAGACATCAAGTACTACAAGAAGCCTCTTATTACGTACGAAGGTTCTGATATAAAGCGGTAAACTCTCTTTTAGCTGCATTGATATTAAAAGAGAACCAAGTAATATTTTAACTGATTCTTTTATATTATTCTGTCCTTAGACCAATTTTAGAATGATCGAAAGCTAAGTGATTGAAATAGATCTATAAATTACGAGATATTTGACATAACAATGTTCAGTGAGATACACTGCAGATGACATTTTGTCACCACTCTTGTGATTTTTCACGATACATACTGTCTTACGGATATTGAGCGATGAAACCACTGGGGAACTATTGAACTGGGAGTCTATATCAGGCACACGTAAGCCGGCCGGTGCAACTACATTACCGGTCAAATCTTTTCAAGTAAACTTAAAATCACTAGGAATATGCCAATAACAATTTGCTGTACGCTACCGAAATTTTCAATGTCTGAGATCTTTTCTTCCATAAATTAAACTAACAATATATTTTTCTAGAAATGAAAATTTTTAAGAATGAGTAATGAAACGGAACAAAATTTCTCGAACTGTGAAAGAGTAAACTTACTTTACTTTATGTAGCAAGTATCCACTAAATAGTTCATCAAAATTCTTTGTCTATCTGCCTACGTTCATATTTCAAAACTTATATTTTTCTAATTGAATAAGTATTATGAAATAAAATTTTATAATGAACAATTTTTAAACTACACAGTTCTGACTTAAAAGAGAGACAAAAGGATTTTTTAAATCACAATATTCCTTCATTTAGTCTACGGAAACATGTTCATGTTCAAGGAACCCTTGAGTTATGCTAAAAATGTGCTGAAAAGTAATAATTTCTCATAAAAAAATAAACATTTATTTATTTAGAAGTAATCCGGAAAGCAACAATAACTTCCTAATATTTAACCTTTAGAGAATATTTATTCATGGACAATTTATTTCCAGACGTTAAACATTTGCTTGTAATAATTAAAAAATAAGAAAAAATAATAATAATAAAACGAATAGAAAGAGTTGAATTATTGTAGTGAAAGTATAGAGTTATCCTTTTGGAACGAGGTCATGTGTTGAATCCTTTTTCTCACTCCTTTACATTTGTCAAATTCAAGGTTATTCTCAATTCTTATCATTCTTAATTGTTATGTTTGAGGACCGTTGAGTCCTCTTTCCTCTTCTTTTCCTAAAAATAACACATTTTTTATAGTTGCTTAGATCGTTTTCTTACAACTGCCTGTCAGACTAAACAGTCACACTAATAAATCGTTTTATTATTAAAATGTCCTAAACAACAGTAGAAATTTGTACTTTAGATTGAGCGTGGGACTAAAAGTCTGATGAAATGAATACAAAAGGATCAATTGTTTGGATTTTTCAAGTCCCAGTAAATAAATCTGTTTTGTCACAATGTTTCTCGAGTTCTATGATACCCGTCTCAGTAGTTAATTTTTTTAGAAAACCAATGAAAATAGGTTCCATCTGATATATCTCTCTCTCTTCCTCATAAACAAAGGGCATTTTACATATTCGTTGGTATAGCACATCCGAGAGAAAAGAAACAGAAAAACACAAAAATATAATAAATATGTCGTCATAAATATTTATAAATTATGTAAATTTCTTTAATACATTTAGCAAAAGAAGAGAAACACATAAAAAAATTTATTTAAACAACCAATGAAGAAGAAACCAAAGAAAGAACGATTGAACGATTAAAAAAATTAAAGAAAAAAATCTGCCATAAAATAATGTCAACTTCATTGGGACCATAAAATATCAATTGTATTGATAATAATTTTTCAAATTTGTACATAAAATTCGAGTCAAATTTCCCATTAACAGGGCAGCGGACATGGAGGGAAAGCTTTTATTTGTATTCCATTCTTAATGAAATCAAAGAAAGAGAAAAAAAATTTAAGAGAAAATGATAAAAACATGCCCGTACAACTGTGTTCTTAATGGAATTTAGGTGGTTGGATGACTGGTTTGGTTGAATGCCAGGAAAGCTTTTTACAATATTAAAAGCAATTTAGCACCACGGGATTTGTTTTTTCTTTTTATTTTTTTTTTTCGTCTTTTTCTTATTTCTATTATTAAGTGCAAAATAAAAGAAAAATAATTAGAATTCGAAAGAGCACAAAAGAGTGAAAGATCATTGTCGGGAATATGCGTTGCATACATTAACGGAGAGTCAAAGTAGTAGAGCAGGAAATTCTAGGCGGTTAATAAAAAGTGCCTGCACTATTGCTTGGCATAAATTCATAAAATATCTGTTCGCTGAAACACTGTAGCCTCATTTTGCGTGCATGCAACTATAAATTGGTTGGAAAATACAAAATTTTACATATTCTATCACTGAGCCTAAATGGCGGGCGAATGTCTTCAGTCTAAGTACCACAGTCAACCCAATACCAATAAAAGAAATCTGTCTGCGGCCTATATAGTGGTGTAGAGCACCATATAATCTCTTTTAAATTTAAAACTTGGTTTCTTTAGTGTCGATATTTGCGTTTATTAAATTGATTGAAAAGTTTTGATACATTTTAATTCCATTAGTTCGGTTAATTTACTAGAAATGCAATGGAGATTGTAAATGCCAGTCGAGGGCATGATGTCTTTCAGGCCGTAAACCATTGGAACTTTTTTTTTTTGTTAATTTTGTTAGTAATTTTGAGTAAATAAATGAGTGTCTGCTTTGAATACTTCTTCCATGTTTCTCTAGAAAAATTGTAAAATCCCGAAAATATTAAAGCAATGCAATTGAAAAATTTACATTTAATTAACATTTCCAATACAAACGGAATTACAAATGGAATTTTAATGAATCGAATACACATCGTTTCTTTGAACTGTCCGTCACTGTTCCCACGTTTTAGCCAATCAATTCAATTTTTCTCTTAGTTTTTATTTTTCAACTCCTAAAAAAAATTTATATAAAAAAATACCTAATGTTATGGGAAATAAGGAAGAAATAAGAAGTTGTTAATAAAAATTTGCAAACTCCATATCCGTACCACACACTCGACAATAATAATCAGACAATTGAAATATTTTACCAATGTTTACTTAACTCTTGATTACGCTAGGAATTGAACTTCAAGTTTATGAAAAACGATACATATTTTGTTCGTTTTGACATGTACATAACTACTGTTTTTTGAGGTATTCCTTAAAGTTATTATAAACATTTACTTTAGATTTTGATTAATTTTATTTACTTTATCTCTATTTAACAAGTACTTTTTTACATTTCATTATTTATTAATTGAATGTTCAATAAAAACTGAACTGAACAATAAGTGATTAAATCGAATATATAAAAAAAGTGATCTATATTTGCCGAAATGTTATAACTGAGAACAGTTTTTAATGTTCTGTCCATGGTTTCGCTATTATACAAAGTAAAATCTGGTTTGTGCCCTTTTAAACTTTTCTCGAAACCTTAGAAGCTGCAAAATTAGCAACCAGTTTCAGACATCCATAGTAATCAGGTATTTAAATGTATTTCTTGGAAGTGAATGCTGAGATATCTTTTAAAATTTCAGTCAAATAACACATTTTCTCCTTCTTATATTTGTGTTGTGTACAATAATATCGTATCATCGTAATGGTTTGAAATGGTAATAATTATTATCTTTTAAAAAATACAAAAAAATACAAAAAATTAATTAAATACTAACGGAATAATAACACTATGCGACAAAATAAAAAAAAATTATATAAAACCAGCTAATGACATAGTATAGGATGTGAGTTTTATTGAGTAGATCCCAAAAATATTTTTTTTTATATTTCCTCCAAACTTTTATTATTTGACAAAAACTGTTTCTTTAGACTTTACACACAAATTCCTGGATTCCTCAAACATTTCTCACCAGATTTCCAAAATTTAAATCTTGTTGGAAAGGGATAGATGAAACCATAAAATGGTATACATATATCTATTATTTGACTTAATATGCTATGAGTTTTGATCAGGTAAACTGAGAATTTTTTTTTCATATTTTTTCAAATTTGTCCGTTTATAGTTGGAAACTACTTAAAAAGTATGAAATAAGTGATGACATTCTGAAAGTGCATTATGTTTTGAAGATAATGGTGAGCAATCCAAAAATTTGTGTGTAAAGTAAAAAAAACAGTTTTTGTCATATAAAACAAGTTTGGAGGGTTTGAGAAATATAGAAAGGAATTTTTGAGATCTCCTCAACGAACTGAATAACGTGGACTACGTAGTTACTCGGGTGTATTTTCACTGTCGCACCGAGTAATTAGCATTAAACAATTTGGGATGTAAATGTTTTGTAAAATCCAAAAAGTTTTAAGTTCCAATGGTTTCGCAAGTTTATGTTACAAAATTGCTTGGATCTCAAGGTTTAAATTCGTTTTGTTTGCACTTCTTCTCTTTGGTGTTAACCCCTGCTTCGAACAGACGTTCGTCTAAAATCGTTTGTCATACAGAGACCGGGTATTAATATTATCGTGCAGGAGTTGAAATTAACACACGCTATATAACCGATTGATATAAAAAGAAATACTGCTGTATAGTATTGATAACTTACGAGATTGATAACTTATGAGAGATAAAGGAAAAATAAAACGTTTGCATAGTATTCCTATGAAATGGAGAAAACTATCTTCGGCAATAAAATGCCTATGCAATTAAGCAAATGCTTGTGTGTGGACTCGGGGCTAGTATTGTTATTGTTTTGCTAGGAGTCATGTATGAACAGAACGCTGTTACTTACATTATTGTAGACAAAATTACTTAGAACATTGTAAAGGAGTAAGTATTAATTCTTCCCCATGTTCTAATCACGAAAATTAAATGATTTTCGCTAGACGCAAGAAGATGTTCTTCAGATTCCTAAAAATTCTAAGCCAATTAATACTGCCACCATACCACACCATATGCAAACAATGTGCGTCAAAATATAACAGTTAAGACAACGGCAATAGTTATTATTTTTAATCAATCGATACGTTATAGAAAACAACTATACAACTTTGAGAAATATGATATGCTAGCGACGACCTACGTTCTCACACCATTTATGTTGTGTACATTAATTTTACAAATGAGTGGCGAAGCGTTTAATATGCCCATACACTACCTACCAGAAGCTAGGCCATGGCCATGTGTGTATGTATAATACGCACTCTAATACTATAAATATCAATATGCTTCATGTAATGTCTTGGCCTGTTATTCGGCGAGTATTCTAGACATATGATCAATATTGAAGTTACTTATACCAGAGATTATTATTGTCAATTTATTGTTATTGTCTGCAATTATCATTCACACGACGTTATATTCTAATTACTCTGCATGAATTGTTGGATTTTATTAATATCCCTTTAACCCAGCATTCTCAATTTTCTCCTTTATTATTATTATTGATGCTCTTCATACAATCTCTGACATTGCATTATCTAATTTCGACACATGTTCTCATGTTTTTTAATAATAATATTTTTTTTAATTTGTGTATTGTTATCATTTTGTTTTGACATGCTATTCCTTAGTAATATTAAAACCTAATTCATACCATGACTCAATTTGTTGAGCAATTTAGTAGTAGTTGTATGAAGAAAAGGTAAAAATATGCTTAATAACTCTTTTATTTTTACATACGTATAATTAAGAATAATATTTGTTTGCTAATAAATAAATTCATTTATTAATGCATTGCAATATTTCAAATAGTTGGTAATGAATTTCCCAAAATTTGTTCCCAATTGCATATATATTTTAAATTTCTCATTTTTCATGCATTGGGAGTAGGGAATTTTTCACTCCTCAGTAACATTACATATTTTAGAGATTGTTACGTTGACTTCATGATTAAAATAATCATAATAACGCTCCTGTTTTTTCATCATTTGTTGGAGAACTTCTACTCTTGTCTCTAATATTACAATGCCATCAGCATCCCGAAGTGTTCTTATGTTCAAATTTCCAACATTTATACTTACTCCAGGTCATTTAAGTACGAAAAAAAGGATAACCCTGCTTAGACAGTGAATTTGTTTCTTATACTCCTGAGAGTTCATTTCTATTTTATACTACGGTTTCTGTACTGTTGACACTCTAATAGAGTGTAATTTATATACGAAAGAATTTCAGGAAACTTTCGAAACCTGCTTTAAAATCATCACAGAAACTGTATAATTTCTTATTTTTACTTAGTCAATGTCTTACAGCCAACCTGGTATTTAGAAATAATATCGTATGCTGCATAAAGTTTATAGAGTCATTGAATACTCATCATTATTTTAGGTACACAATTCATAAAAGATATGAAAGATAAAAATATTATTATACAGTGTATTGTAGCAAAGAGTCGATTAATCATAGAGGGTAGAATGCTCGAGGACCTTTATTGATTTTTATCTTATTCAGTACTTTTTATCCCAAGTGTTGAATCTAAAATTAAATTATTATAAAGGATAGATACATATTTTATTTAATAAAACCATGAAACAGGTTCTGAAAAACGAAAAGAAAGTATTCTAATGCTTCGATAGTTTTTGTTTAATTAATTTAACTTTCAGCTTTCTCCATTACAAAATTTCAAAATTTCGTTCGTTTTATTAACGTTTAAATATTTATGCCTATTCTCGTCTAAATTTTAATTTCTTAATTTTATTTCTTTCATTCAAAAAATAATTTCTTTTCAAAAAATTTATTTTGAAAACATCTTTCCTAATTGAATATTTGTACAATTGTATTGTATTCTATTTCTGCTTGAAGTTTCTTCTTAACATTCAATATACGGATATCCATTTTGTATTCCTTTGTCTATAATTTTTTATATGTACACTTTTCAATAAAATAATTCCCCGCTACCGCGGAAACGTATTCACAAACGGAAGCTTTATAAAGGCATTAAGGGTGTAATTAAACTTTTCTAGGAACACGCTCCTGTTTACTGTTTCATGTTTCACATTTGGTAATATCGAAAGTAATACAATTATTGTATTCCGTGATATGAGATTTTAATTCGGCGTTATAGTTTCTGTTTTAAATTAAATGAATTGAACTGGAGAATGAAACTCTTAAACCATTTAGCTTAAAATCCATTAATAATAATAGGTGACTAAAATAAAGATGTTTTCAAGAGTGTTTCGAGCACGTAATTATGATTGTAACAAACAATGGTGTTGTGCTAAATTTTTTTTTACCGGAACGCGTTTCCGACTCTGATTCACTTTTTGCAAAAATATGCCGGTTCGTTCCAGTTTTTGTTCCGTTTCGGGTTCGATTCAAACCCTCGTTTATAAAAATACATATAAAAATTAGTCAAAAATTAGAAAAAAAAAACAATAATTCTTCTTAATTTTTTTCAAAACGTCAGCCAATTCTCGTTATCAGATATCATCTTTGGTTCCGGAACGCGTTCCTGTCCAAAAAGGAAGTACCGGAACGACATTCCGGAGCGCTCCGGCTCGACAACACCACTGGTAACAATGCTCATACCTTAATAACAAAACCTGGAAGTAAAACTTTTATGGATCATGGAGTATTTCGTCGATTCTGTGGTATGTGCCCTTTCCGATCATAAATTGAAGTAATTTTAAATGTAAGCAAAACATTCAGATTTTTAAAACTTATTGTGACTACAGAAAGGCCAATGAATATTTACAAAAAACATTATCAATTAATTTCTCATCAACAAACGTATCAGTTTCGACAAGTTCTCTTATATCAACCGTTTAATCAGATGTTAATCACTCTACTGTAATAAAAAATATTCAAAAACCATTAAACTTTGAAAGAACACCATGAATTAACAATAATCTTCATGCGTTAATTTTATAAACTCGTAACTATAAATCATTAAAAAAGGCGTTGATCAAATAATAGAGAAAAATATGATGCTAAGTTGAAAAGAATAAGCAAAGGGTTAAAATTAGCAGTTAAAAAAATTTAAATATAGCTACTATACGGAAAATTTAAGTAGAATTGGAATTGATACTAAAAAAAATGTTGGAAATTTTTAAATACTACACTTGGTAGGACGAAATATATTGATCAGGCCTATACTAGTTGATATTTATACCTGACATATTATAAATTCATAAAATAGTACTCATTCCAAAAAACATTCGCTGCTTCCGTCCACTGTATACAAATACAGACCCATTACTATTCTATCAACAATAGATAAAATATTTGAAGAAGGTGCTCTATGATAATCTTTTAATATACATATTTAGAGGTGGTTTTGGAATAATTTGAAATCTTTTTGGAATAATCTTTGATTTTTCTAAGGCTTTTGATTTTGTGGATCATGGAATAATGTTACAAAATTTAAAATATTATGGTCTTCAAGGTAGTGAGCTTTATGTTACTTAAAAATTATTTCATTATCAGGAAGCAGTTGGAACAAATTAATCAGTTCAAAAGTTTTATTGGTACTAACGAATACGGTGTTCCACAGGGAAGTGGCTTAGACCCTTTACTATTTTCAGTTTATTTAAATGATCTGAAAAATTCTGATCTAACGGGTCAAATATTAATAATTATTTACCTTTGCTAATTGAATTCCGATTTAGTTTAAAAAAACACAAATTGAAAGGGATGACGCCTTAATAGTGGAATTTTTTCACTTGAATAGATTATTAATAAATTCTGAAAAGACCAACTTCTTTGTACATGTTGATGGCAACACCATTTATATGTCAAATTCAGTGAAATACCTAAGAATTACATTACAAAGCAACTTATCTTGGGATATCTTGTTAATAATGTTAAGAACCAAATAGCCTTAGCCATTTGTATCTTATATAAACTTAAAAATAAGTTAACGGAAAGATCAAAAATAATGATTTATAATGCATTAATTGAATCATACTTGAATTATTGAGTTTTTATTTATGCTTTTAATAAAAACTATTTATTGTTAAAATCTTTGCAATGTCGTCAAAATAAAGAATTAAAAATTGGTTATAATTTACCACAAACTTTTTCAACATTGTTGTTATATATACATACATAAGTAATTGATCATTGCAACCCTTCAGTCTGGATTTTTGACCTAGCTTCATACACCACTTATGTTATGTGTGTTAATTTTATAAATAAATGGCGGGACCTACAGTTTAAAGTCGACTCCAAACGACAGATTTTTTTTTTGAAAAACTTTTCATGGTAATTTTTTTTGCCCTCAGAGCATTTGTCAGAAATCTGCTAAGAGGAAATCGCCGAAGAAATACTTTTTGTATTTTGTTTTGATGTCTGGCGTGGAGCTCTAACCCTGGCTTTCCGTCGAATAAGCCAAAACACTACCTACTAGACAACGGCGACTTATTATTGTTATATAAAGATACATATATGCGAAAATATTTTGTAAATCAATGGCATATATTTGTATACTATAAATATATATTAGGTTCTATTGTTTGTTTTTAAAAGTCTCCACAACCTAGGTGACCATACAATTCCATTTTCTCAAAGCCAATCACATTTTTACGTAAGAAATTCTTCAAACTTAAGAATGCCAAGGTGTATATGAGACAGAAATTAAACAAAGATTTGATCGTATAGGTGACAATCTTTATAAAAATTTATCTTCACAATGAAAAAGTGTCGAGAGTAGATCAATAATTAAAAGATTATATAAAGAGTTTTTGAATAATTCAATAGAAACGCTTTTGTAAAATATATTTTGTTTAGTAAATATTGAAAAAAGTATATACTTTTTACAATATCTAACAATAGAATTCTATGTAAAATATTTATTATTGTATAATTATCTGAAATAATAGAAAAAAAAACAATTTTTCTTCACACAGTGATTAATACGTGATTAGTACGTGATTAGATAGAAAGCAAACAAATTTCTCAAAACATTAAGAAAATAAAGTAAATTTTCTCAAATCTAATACTAAGAATATCAACAGATAGTAGAATGATTAATGTCATAATGAATTTGTTGCAAGATTATATTTCAATGTACGAACGTAAGCACTTCCAACTACAAAAGCTTATTGCAATACCATAGTGTGGGGCATTTTCCTATTCCTTGCTTGTCTTCGACTCACTATTGCCATCTCAGAATGTTAGAAAAAACAAAGAATTGTAAACGATGGTTTAATGCTTTTCCAAGTGATTTTTATTGCTGCATAAAGTCCGATGAATTAAGAATCAAGAACTACAAAAAAGATGACTATAAAATAACTTTCTGAAGCTCTTACATATCAGAATTAATAGGTTACCTTATTTTTTTAGCAATGATAGAGGGATTACTTTAAAAATGCACTATATTAGCACCTAACTTAAAATATTATTTCTACCGGATAAAAAAGAATACACAGAAGTTCACCAAATGAGTTCTAGTTTTTGTTAGCAGATACTGCAAGAGATTTTCTTCATTTTATCATTTCATAAGTATACTCCAACCATTTTCATTATTTTTCAACTTTTTTTATTTAATTTTTTATTCTTCTAATGCTTACTACGTATGCAAAATATTATTCACATATATGGAGTTATCAATAAATACAGTTTCGTTTTCATTTCAGTCTTGTGTAATCACACTCTTTTAGCAATAATTAATAATTAAAATGGTATTTATTATATCAATATTGTGCATTGGTTGGCAACTTTCAAAATACCTCACCTAATCTATAGATCCGTTTCGATCAATTCATACGATTTGTTTATGCAATTCATTATACCACAATAGATAACAATAACAACAAAACCAAAGATTAAAATAAACTAAAAAAAATAACATTCCATTATATCTGCTTTGTGTTTCATAGTGAAATTTAATTTTAAATTGAAATTGGATTGAACGAAATGTGTGAAAATTTCAAAAAAAATTGGTTGTTTCTGTTACTAATATTAGGATTGACATTGATGTTTAAGCTGAAATTACTACGATTTAATATGCACCAGATAAGGCATTCATAAGGCTTTATCAATGTTTCAATATCAATAAGATTTCTCAGCCTTCCTATGTACAAATCTTATAAACCAGATATTTAATGTCGTTACAATACCAACGGACTTTGGCTAGAAAAATATTTTCTTTGTTTGTAATGAAACAGCATTAAACAAGTTTCCTATTCAAATTGAAATTCCTTTCTTAACTATTGTAATTAGTATGACACACTGTTGTATAGCAGATAAATGAGTTTAATTTTAAGGAAATTATAATTTAATTGATTGCGTTCATTTTGTTATACCATATAACATTGGACTGTAATAATTTAAATTATTATTTACAATTACAATTGTAATTCAGAAATAAAATGACTATCATTATAGCATATAGCATTTGGGATTCTACTAGAGCTATACGTGGTAGAGAAAGGCAGTAAAGAGAAAGGCTTATATCGCGAACGATATTCTCTTTATCCAGTAAATATATATAATGATACCAAAACAGTACTGCTTGCTTACTTAATTGGCCATAATTACTCGATTAACGGATTTCGGCCTGCCGTAAAACGTTCTTCCAGGCGCCTCTGCTTCTTACGCGCATACGCCAGTTGGTCACACCAATCAATGACAGGGCTTCCTCGATGTGGTCCTTCCAACAAGATCGTCCTTTCCGCCGACTTCCGCAGATCACGCAAATACCCGTCTATACGAACGACATGGCCGAGCCTACGCAGCCGCTGGATATTAATACGATGCACAACGTCTATGTCGTTGATTAGCTCATACAACTCACTGTTGAATCGGATACAGAAATTATCGCCAACTCGCACTGGATCGAAGATCCATGCCTCTGCGCCGTAAAGAATCACGGATAGGATAAGCGTCTTGTAGAGCATTAGTTTTGACGTACGAGAGTGGTTTCTGTTGCTCAATTGTCCATTGAGACCATAGAAGCTCCTATTGTGATCCTGCGTTTGATCTCCAGACTGACATAATTTTTGGTGGTAACGGCGGAACCAAAATAAATAAATTCTTTGACTGTCAAAAGTATGGTTATCGACCGTAATCTGAGAAGCAATACGCCGCACGTTCTCATTTACTGCCAGACCCATCTTAGAAGACTCCCCTTCAATACCACCAAAGGCAGCTGTTAAATCTCGCTTGGTACGCCCTATGATGTCAATGTCGTCAGCGTATGCAAGCAACTGGACACTTTTTTGAAAAATAGTGCCATTGCGATGCACTCCCGCCTTGCGCAGAACACTCCCCATGACGAAGTCGAAGAGGTCTGAACTTCGCACGGTATCGAAGTGTTCGGAGAGATCCATTACTACCTTGACGGAGATACAGGAATTGGTCAATGTCGTTCTGCATAGCCTTATCAGCTTCGCAGGTATACCGAGTCAGACATTGCGGCAAACACCCTATTAATTTCTTCAAATTATAGCAGTCACTTGAGAACCACTTTTCATATTCAACTTAAGAAATTTTTCAATATGAAAAAAGTTGAAGATATTAAGATGTTAGAATAAATCTCAATAACCACTGTTTATGTTATTAGTTTAATTAAAAAATTTTGAAACCCATTAATAGACAAAATATTGATCGAAATTGATATACAATTATACATACATAATTGGTCATTAGAATCCTTCAGTCTCGATTATTGACCTAGTTTCTCACACCAATTGTGTTGTATGTGTGTTAATTTTGTACATGGGTGGCGGGACCTTCAGTTTAAAGTCGATTCCGAACGACACATTTTTGAGAAACTGTTCATAGCAGGTTTTTTTTACTCTCAGAGTTTTTGCCAGAAATCCGCTGAAAGGAAATCGCCGAAGAAATACTTTTTGTATTTTGTTTTGATGTCTGGAATGGTGCTCGAACCTTGGCTTTACGTTTAATAAGTCAATACACTACCTACTAGACTACGGCGACTTCATACGCATACCAAAATAAATCAAAAAATTTCCAAATGCACACGCATAAAACTACGAATCTGTCTACTTGTAGTAAATAGGATAATCTGTTTTTGTTTTTATCCTATATAAACTCAAAGTAGTTTCTTAAGGTAGCCTTTAACAATTCTTATTCGTACAAATAATAGTTAAATTGGAAAGCTAAATCTCTATCTGATTTATGTTATTAATCGTTTTTTATACAAAGTGTGAGTTTGAAATTTAATACGTGCCCAGTATAAATAAAGAATTGTTTTATAATGGTGGAAGTCAAATTAATACAGAGTTGTGAAGTCCTAGACCATATGACCGATACATATTTATTAAATAAAATAAATATAAAAATACAATTTAAATTGATCTTTTTTCTCTATTGAAACAATCCAAACAATTACTAAATGGTTATAAAAATTAAAAACTAAAAATGAAGTCTTGAAGCAATATTATTCTTTTTGTTTGTTCAGAAATACGTCATAAATTATGGCATAAACAAGAAACAAATACAAAAAAGGAAGATTAAAAATCATGTCTATTTCTATTCTGTTCTCCTCCATTAAGGTTTGTATCATGTCAGGAATTCATTGCTGAGTTACGATTTCTTATTCTTTGTGTACTCTGTTCTTATGTTTTTTGTTATTTTTTTTTTATTTTGTTATTCCTTGACAATATCCAGTTTTAATATTTTTTACAAAGAAATTAGTAGATTGTATTGTTTTATATTGTTCTTGTATGTATGTAATGTTTTTTTTTTTTCTTTTCTTTTTCAATTTTTGTTAGGATTTTATACTTTAATTCTCTACTTTGATATGTTTATGACCATTTACAGTGGAGCCAAACACTGTCACTGTTCAATGAATTCCAATTATTCGTTTGACGTTTTCCCTTTCACTGATAAAAGAAATTTTATATAACGAAATACATTACTTTTCATTCAAGTTTCTTTGAATAATGTAAGGTCTTGTATTTAGCGTGCCCTGATTTGCATTTCAATAAAACAAAATGTGATTGAGATGAAAAAATTTGTTATACTTTTTGAAATCCTATTTATGATATTAGTTGGCGAATATAACATAACCAAATATTCTCCACGACTTTTTTGATTAGAGCCCATACGAAATGTCCACTTGCCTCTGGCCTAAAAGAAATATGAATTTGACTATTGGCTTGGGATATGTTGACTTCGAGAACCGTTGTGGTTTGTGGATGATTCCTATACAACTTCGACTTATGAAAACCCCACAGTGTCAAATCTCGCAAACTAGGTGATAAGCATACATGACGATGCCTTCCATAACTCGTGCAATGTTACTTAAGCTGTGTGACACGTAACATCGCCCCGTTAAAAGTGCGTTTCGTTGTTCTCCAGATTATCCAATTCAGCAAAAAAGAGTTGGAAATCCGACAAAGCTGTTGTGATCGACGTTGACAGTATTGATCGTTTAAGAACGACACTGTCGATGTCAACGCCGAACTAAAATCCCAGCCAAAAACTAATTTTTTGGGGGTTTATTGGTTCTTGGATACAATTGTTTATTCACGTTCTCATTTATCCAGACATCTATGTAAATTAAGATCAAATTCCAACTGCTCCAGTTGATTTGGCAAAATAGGCTTCCACATGATGGCCGTTATCAACCGACATACAATTAATTACAATAATTAAATAAAAAAGAGTTCTGAATAATATCACTAAAAAATTGTTTTTCTTTCTATTTCAGATACGGATACTTATTTCAAACTAAAAGGTTTGTAGACAATAATCAATACAATAAATCAATGGTGAATACAATCACAAACTCGATTGTAATTTATTTGAAATATTATTTTTTTCCTTTATTCGATTTTATTATGTTTATGTTCAAGTATTCGCTTGCAGAAATGTGCAGTTTTTGTTAAATTTCAATTTTCTTTAGTTTATCATTTGGATAATAAATATTTTTTAAAAAATATGAAAAATAAATTATGCTAAGATGGAATTTCATAAACAATTATAATCAAGTATATACATAGTATGTATGAATGTATATCAATATTACCATAATTCGTCGAAACAGACTCTTTAAATAAATTTAAATTTTTTGATTTTTATTCTTAAAGGAAAATTTTCACTCATCGGATTCTTGATGCATATATGTGTGTACATGTTTAATGACAAACATTATATTACAAGATTATTTTTGAAATAACTGAATATAAATATTATAATGGATCGGTCAAAATATTCTTCTTCTTTTTCAATACTTGCACTTTATATTTATCAATCATATTTTTATGATTATAAATAGAGCCCTTTTGAATTTAAGGGAAGAGGTTTAATTTGAACGACTCATTCGCATCTGACATGCAGGGCGTGTGAATATTTACTGCATATTTTAGAATGTATTAAAGCTCGTAAGCGCCCGATTAATGAAATGCTATCTTTTACTATTTGAGGCGTAAATATTGTATGTACTTTTTAAGTATGGAAACAAACATTCAAGTGCATTGAGTTTCCGGCAAAATGCTGGAAATATTTTACTTCATCTGATTCACTTTCTTCATCACTTTCACTATTTACTATATATTTGACCGCTAATGCAGTGACCAGTGGCTTTAAAACCGCTCAACCTTGCGCATGAAATGGCATACATACATTCGTTCTTCAACCGCACTATCTGCATGTGGAACGTTCTCTCGGAAGAAATTTTCCCTGTCTAAAGCTCTGTTCATGTTTCTCCCTCCCATAACCTATTTGCACTATGAACTGCAAGACTAAAGATCATGAGCAGAGAATTAAAAATATTTATTTTATCATCATTTATTTTTATCATCAGTTTAATCAATATTATATGAATTTATGATTATGAAATTTTTCATAAAAATTTGTATTTAAAAAAAAAAAAACGTGTGTAACGTGGATCAAACTCTTTTACGATTGGTCTTCTCACATTACGCCCTGCATTATTTACAAATAAATTATTGCTCCAGAAAATATTATGCCATTTTTTGATACCTTCCGGTTCGCACCAAGTCTTATGGTTTTGTGCAAACTGTTTCCTCTTCTGGAAATTTTTTTTCTGAGCAATGTCACATAGACGACGCTGCACAGTTCTTGTCGATATTTGATTATCTATTTCATCGGCGATCGCTTTCGAAGACTATAAAGGATCCCGCTTAGCTAGAATAGTGATGTAAATTGTACGTAATTGTGCCAGTTTTTCTCACTACACCAAGTTTTTCTACGACTTTTTGGGGCTCGCGAGCATTAAAAATGAAAATTTTGGATCGCCCAAGCGAATCAGCTATAAATTTTTCCAATTTTTTCTGTCCTCCAGCGTACAATATTGCGCTCAACGAATCTATCGATGATCTTAGTGTGAAGCGGAAGTCTAGTTACCTCAATATTAAATTTATTTTTGATAACAAACCTTAAAATGTTAATTTTATGCCACAATCTGCAAAAATCTCCACGAGTTACTATTTCAATGGCCAGAAATTTTTCTTAGGATTTTAAAAAATCTTTCATAAAAAATAGGAAACACATTGAAACAGAATTTGTTAGTTAAAAGAAAACGGTATTGAGAATTAAAAAAACATAATTTTATTACAAAATTTTGCGATTGACAAAAACAAGCCCTCAAATTCGCGACAGTTAAAGGTCGTTCCTATTTTAATGGTCATATGTGTACGTTAAGGGAATGGTAGTACGTATATTGCAAAGGGGTTTCAGTCATTCAGTAAATTCTTTCTTTCCAATTATTGATACACTGAATCGATTGGAGGAACTCTACAAGCCTGAATGTTTATAATTTTCCCAATTAAGAAAATGCCAATCGATTTTTATAAGTTTGTAGTTTTGTGATTTTGTTATTGCCTGAGAGCGCTACCTACTAAAATGAATGCATAAAACGTAGACAGAGAAAATAAAACTATTGTGGTTTAGAAGCAAATAAAACTTCAAAGAAAGGCAAATTGAGGCAAAAATCATCCACCACTTCACCGCATTGTAAATAGAAGCGTTCACCAAAACATCTCCACTAACCTGAGTGACTGGCAGATGAGAGCAATGTTACACGTTTTCAAAAACAAAAATGGCCGAATGTCATATAATTTATTACGAACATAGTTTTTGTTTTTATAAATGAGAGAAAAACTCTCATTCTCTCTCCTCAAGTGTACGCACGCACATGCTTGTGTTGACTCTTTTTTCATGGCTGACATTGTAACATGGAGCAGACAACAGCATGGAAGACGTTGTTCTTATCGTACTCAAAAGGTTTCGACAAAGAAACTTGCATTCTTCTGCATTCATTGTAGCGCGTAGAATGGGTGTACGGTTGCGTGAGCTGTCTGCTAAATAAAGGTTAGTTCATGTCAGAGTTCGGAAATTTTTTTTATTAATTTCGTTGTTTTAGAAGCAAATGAAAATGAAAAAAATTATTTAACAAGTAATTTCACTTTTACTTTTTTGACAATAACTTCTAAATATAAACTTTCCAGACCAACATTACGTCAAATCGTACTTTTTAATTGCTTTACGAATAAAGCAAAATGACAATATTCCCTTGTTATTTAGGATTCCGCATAGAGAGATTTAAACATCTGTCGTCATATAAATTGTTCATGCTTACATTTATTGAAATACAGAATTTAAACTGTCAGACATACTTGGAGAATGAAAATAAAACTAAAGAAAGAACTTAACAAATAAAAGTCATACAAATAACACAAAATTAAATTAATTAAATGGAATCTGATTAATTTTCTCCTTGTAACGGATTATCATTCGTTGTATTACATTCATTAAGCAAATTTTTTGAACTGTCCTTTTTCGATATTTTTGTGTCTTAGCATTTTTTTGATGCGTTTATTACTGAATTGGTCAAATATGATTAATTTTATATTTATTGATGTTAAAAAACAGTGTTTTTTTCTGAGCATGAAACAAATAAAAGAAAGGAGATACAAGGAATGAATTGTTTGAATGAAACTAAATATGACTAACCAGAATCATGCGCATAAACCAATGAGAGAATGTTGTATTTCATTGTTTTGGCTATTTCACACAAGGTGGCGCCACATAAGAACGTTAAAAATAATGTAGTTGGGATAGTTAAATAAGTATGTGTAGTCTTAGCCAAAGTATTTATCTTAGCAAAAATTCTTCTATTAGTGAAAGTATGAAAATCATTTAAAAGGTAGAGATGATGTGATCCCATGCGATATTTTTTGAAATTAATTTCTTTTTTAAATGAAATATTTATTATATTTTGCGGCTTTAAGTTTGAACTTATCTACAGCTTATAATGTATGGGAAGTTTTATAAACTTTTCGCTACATATAGATCCAGATGTAATTAAAATTGATCTAAAAAAGGTCAATCTGCTTGGCAAACAACTGATGACAATGAGACTTGGGATGTTATATTATTAGCTCTATTTTCTCCTCCATCCTGGCTTTGGATCTCCAGATTATAAATGAAGTTTACTATACTAGTTTCTTACTAGAATTCCAAGTGGGCAAATTATCATTGCCTGGTAGAGAAATCTGTACTGTAATCACAGGTAATTATCTAGTAGGCTAAAAAGTCTATTCAACTTCGACAAATCCATCTGGCCTAATGGATAGAATGCCTGCCAATCACCTACCTCAACTAAACTTAGAGATCTTTGCCGAACGATTAGCCATTCAAATAGAGGAAACATACATGCAGAGTGTCTGCAGAGTTTGTATAATGGTTGAATTGGTTCGGGCTACATGCAGCCTTCTTTCTGTTACTTCTCACATACTTTTCTAATGGTCAAAAGGAGTTATCGCTTCTAGTCGTCATGTCAATCACAAAATTCGTTAATTTTTCAAGCTAAACATTAGTAAACTAAAATCGAAGTATGTTAAACACTCTGTTTGGAAGATAATAAATCTACTTAGAATTATTCATTTAAAACCTAGCCTTTTATTTATCAAGCTTTAACAAAAATGTATAACTCATATGTAAAAATTAGTCACCTTGATGTTCTCAGTCAGTTTAAAAATCTTTTGACGAAATGGTTTTATTAAGTTTTTTTATATAAATTCTAATAAAGCGTCCTTGAATCCAGATGTAATACTAACGCTTGAGAGTTTAAACACATAAGGGGCAGCTGAGGCCATTTATTGGACATCACATAATATGACTTAAATTAACATTATTCCACCCTGATAAAAAAATACGGGGTTTTGTTTCTCCTTGAGATTCCTGTTTGCTTTGCACATAAAGTAAGAGAGACATTTTAATTTTTACTCCAAAATTTTTAGTTCTGTAATAGTAGTAGTTTCACATCTAATGCCAAAATCGAATGCCAAAAGTCGATTATTTAACTAACTGTATGACCGATATTGATCGCCCTTTGAAATTGTGATCTATTTTTCTTTGTCAAGGTCGTATTAATAACTTTTTTTTGTTATAAATAAATAATACACACAATATTTATTTTTGTTTTTCAAAGAGATTTCTTTATTTATCGTAAGACATGCTTTTAACACTAAAAGTCAACAAAATTGGTTATTTTTTTTCAAACGAAATTAATTTATTTTTGTTTATGAAAACATTAATTGATGTGGTTATGTTTAAAAATAATATGTGATATGACTTAACAAAAGTAGTAAAACTAGAAGCAATTGCCACGATAAGTTGCTTCATAATAATAAAATAATAATAAAATAAAGTACACTTTAGTTGATGAAGTCCCACGATGATGGTGTTTCCTCGTGTTACGTATACTGAAGGTATACCGGATAGGATACACTCAGGATACATTCAGTATACGTATACGAAGTTGCACAAATACAACAATATTTCTGTTTTACACTGACGCGATTATAACGTATAATTTAAAAAAGAATTTGTGATGCACTGAAGTGATAAAAAAAAAATTAATTGTTGTGAACGTGATTAAGTGATATAATATATACTGTGTTGTGCTATTAAATCAATTTGTTAAAAAAAAAATCCAATAAATGTAACGCTTTTCGTGATGAAACTACGTAGTGTTCGAATGACGTAAATTCCAGTTTTTACGCTTTTTGTCTAATAATGTTGTTTCTTCGATGATTGTGTGTTTGCAACTGAATTGTTTAGAACTATTTTGGAAGTCTTAAACGCACACAAATAGAATTGACGTTTGTTGATGTTGATGTTGCTGCTGTTTGAATTACAAATAATTGGTTCGCGTGCGTTTTAAACAGCTGCTTGGGGTTTTTTTATTTGGTTTGTTGTGTACTTGCCGAGTAGTAGTAGTTGTTGTTGTTTTTGTTAATAATATAGTTTTTACCTACCACGCTATACACACTGCCGTTATATATCTCCCTACATACAAAATCGTTGTCGAACTCAACGGTATACTGCATACGGCTGCATAGAAAAATATACTCATGCGGAATATTAAATTCGAACACTCTGAACAGGTATTAAGGATATTTCAACATTTTTGAACAGTTTCCGGTGCATCTTTCGGTATACATCCATTCATGAATTGTTTTCGGTAGTTGGCTTTCAGGCCACGACTTGCTGTAGAAGTTGAAAATCAAAGAGAAAAAGAGGAGAACGCGTCTGAGAGTGTGTTGGTGTGTGAATGTTTGAGTTCGATGTCGCATCTAATGCCAGACGGTGGTTCATATCCTATTTACATTTAAGTCCTGTTGTTATGGGCATCTCTCCATATTTTTGAAGCTAGAAAGAATATAAAAATAAGAAAATATTAAAATAATGATGATGTCTGTCTATTGGCAATCTATGTAAAACATAACCACATTGTAGAATCAGTGTTGCCAGGTAGTTTCTATTGTTTACTTTTATTAAACTCAACATGAAAAAGAAGCATGTATGTACTATGTATGTACTGAAACCAGTTGATAATATAACACAATACAAAATAACACAGTACAGTACGACATTGTGGGAATGGTAATCGATAATGTGTAATCATGTAAAAAAATTTCAGAAAATTGTAAAGAGTAAAATTATTGGCCAGATTAAAAATTTTATTAATTAATCTTGTAAGTGATAAGCTTGAATTCTAACCTATACCTCAGATGTTTACAATTCTTTACTTTTACTGTGGAAAATAAAAAAATGTCAATGAATAGTAGTTATGATTTAATAATCTTTTGGTAAAACTCTAAAAATACATCGAGCATATTACCATTAAGGTTTGTTTGTCGAAAGATAATGGTTGCCGGTTTTTTGAAATGTTTGCTTTTCTTTTAGAATTATTTTAGCGCTCATATCTGCTTAGCATCAGACAGTAATTCAACCACTTGTTTCACTCACATAAAAACTAAAGCTTATGAGATAGCATGTTGTAGTTTACGTCAAACATAAGGGTTTGGGGTTGAATACCGCTTGTCCTTTTCACAGCTATAGAAAGTTGAGGAGGATTCACAAACATTCACTCCCTCACTTAGTCATACACACTTACATACCAAATGGAAATTTGTTAAAGCCAGTGTAGAAAAATGGTGTTGCGCACGTACCAACAGTTTGCAGATCTTGGTTTGACAGTGATTCAATATTTTCTTCAGTATGTTTATACTTCGTTGTTGTTATTTTTATATTCCATATGCCCGATTTGGTGTTGGAAGAGTATCCACATATAAACAAACCAACATATTACAATCAACGTGTTTTCCTTTTTCTTTTATTTTTATTTTTCGTTTTCTTGATTAACTGTGAAATATAACGGTACTAGAATCTGTTTAGCCCAGTGGGTGCTACAAGGAACTGCTAGTGGATGAGTGTGCCTTATTTTACCTTTTTTTGTTGCTGCTATTGCTCTTAAAATGTGGCAGCATCTGAAACGAATGAAAACGAATTCTAAATGTGACCATTAAGTTTAATAAGTTATGGTTTTCGATAACAGGCTGCAAAAATCATACGACATCCCAATTTCAGTTTCAGGAAATTTTTTCCCATCCTCTTTTCTTGTTCTTGTTCTGTTTCTGTTTCTGTTTTACAAAGAAAGTCTTAAATTTATGGCTTATTTATTCTGCTCGCAGAAAAAAAATTAGAGAGCTTTTCTCATTCACTTTACTGATGTGTATGAATAAGGAAAATGCCAAATAATTTGTAAAATCATTTAAATATTTTAATTTAAAATAATGTGTTTATAATAAGCAAGGCATAGTTACTTTACAAGGTGGCCTCAATAGCACACAACTGATTGTTGTTGTCAAAAATTGATTTGTTTCTTCTGTATTTTGTTTTGATGCGAAATTTCGTATTTTCCAAACGAGTTCTAATCATGAAATGTTCATTTACTGTTTATTTAAAGACACAGCCACTAAACGTTATTATGGAAGATGATTAAAAACATTTACGTCCTTTCCACAAAATTCTTTTTTATTCATTCGATTTAGTTTAAGCCACCTTACGAAAATGACAATAAATTAAATTACTTGAAACGCTTTATACGTAATTGATGACGTTTGTCTTAAATAAATATTGGAAATGCAAAATGTAAAATGAAAAAAGTGAGAACAATTCTACAATAAAATCCGAAAAAGGCTGTAAATTTGGTAACTGTTTTAATCTTGATATGCATAAATGCGTATGCTTGTAATCAATTGAATTTTTAAAAAATTAATTTTATTATTATCACATATTTAGTTTCAATTTATAAACAGTTTATAAATTGTGGTTTTAGATTTTAATTTTTTGACAATTTTCTGATGCAACAATGAAAGTAAAATGACTTCTTATTTGTGATAATGATTATATTAATTTTTTTAATCTATGTTGTTAAGAACATTACAGAAAACATTTTATACCGTTTTATTATACAAATATAATCTTCATTCTTCTTCAAGTCGCCGTAGTCTACTAGGTAGTGTGTTGGCTTATTAGACGTAAAACCATGGTTTGAGTTCCAGGCCAGACAGCAAAACAAAATACAAAAAGTATTTCTTCGGCGATTTTCCTCTGAAAAGTTTCTCAAAAAAATCTCTCGTACGGAGTTGACTTTAAACTGTAGGTCCTGCCAGTTATGAAAAAAATTAACTCACACAACATAAGTGGTATGAGAAACTAGGTTAATAATCCTGACCAATTATGTATGAATCTTCATTTTGAATTGCTGTTATTAACTCGAATTCTATTGGTTACATTTGCTGATTGAAATCGATTTACAATGAATCTTTGAACCATTTTTAATATTTAAAATATAGTTTTTCATCAGTAATAATTTTATATTCTTTTTCAAACTCTTTTAATGTAATCGCGTCATAATATACTGAAACTAGTCATTCTTCGATATATAAATATGTATAATAGTGGCCAACAAAACATGTCCTAAGTAAACGTTTTTTTTTAATTTTTTTCAATTTTATTTTCGGAATCTACTAGTACACATCTGTGAAGCCACAAAATATTTTGTTATAGAGCCAGTTCAATACTATCTAAAAATTATAACGAAAACCGACTTCTTGAACAAGATTAGACATTTGGCGCTAATAGAATAACATAGACTTTTTCCCATTTCAAAAATGGAATAATTACCCAATGTTTAAAAACGAAAACTAGTTTCTGATTAAATTTTCCTGTTAAAAGAAAGAATACTCTCTATCTACGTTGTTCATTTATTTGATTTTCCTGAAGATCGAAAACATAGTTGGCGGAACTTGTCTGGTTTATTCGCTTATGAAAATCTAAAATTTTAGAAATAATTAAGAGATATAATGTGTTATCTATCTTAGCAGTATCACTATCCTCTCTCTCTCTTCTAGGACATATTTACATTGGGTATTGCACATGTCCCAATGGCCTGTATACGTCCATAAACCTAACCTCACCTAATAATAACAATTTAATACGAATTTAATTCACGGAAATTAACCACCGCTTTTTAGATCAACTGTAAGGCGTGCTGCAATGTCGTCCCCCTCAACGTATTATTTTAGAATGAGAATTAAGTTATTGAAATTATATTTCATTAATATTGTTACGAAAATAGAAATGGTGTTCTTAAAATGATCAACAAAAGTTCTAAAAACAAAAGCATTAGACGTGTTTACATGATCGACGAATAAACAAAAATATAGCAACAACATCTGTATAAAAAAGGGATAAACAAGCAACAACAACTCTGTAAGGACAAACGCAAACAAAGTACACAAATGACAATTAACAACTTGTTTACATTTATAGAGATTCCGCGAAAGCAAAGACATTCTCCTTCTAGAGCATTCATCAGATTGCTTACCTTGCAATATAAAAGGCACTAGCAATTCAGAAAAATTTCAGTCAGTCTTGTGTGAAGACACGTTGCGTGTGAAAAAGATAATTATGGTTTGAAGATCTCTGTTATAAAGATCTATTGAACAATTGTTATTATATACGCGGAATAATAACAATTAAAGCAAATTGTTATTGTTTAAGTCAAATCGTGAAAGATGGCACACGGAATTGTGCGAACAATAAAGAATTGATTTGAAACTAAACACAAATTTATTTCTATATTATTTGCAAACTACGAAGTCATTTTTTTAACATAACAACGTGATATGGTAAAATAAAATATTTTGAATTAATTTAAAATATTTTGAATTCTTTTAATTGAACAATTTTACGTCTTTGCTCAAGTAAGCACAATTCTTAATTTGAATTATTTTTTCATTATAATTGTTTGGCCGTGCAATATGATGCATATGAAATTCATATGAGAATTGTAAGAAAGTTTTTAAAAGATACTCTGATATAGAGAGATAGAAGAGATTCTTCACGTTTAATCATTTAATAACAAGTACTATGGAGACTATTCTTTGTTACGTTGTTGCTACTAATAGCATTGTTGGAATTTTAATATATATTGTCTGAAATCGTATATCCTTTAAGGACACTGTAATGCATGCATAAACAAATGTATTGTAATATAAGCGTTCCGTAAACAAATTCTCTTCGTTTTCTCTTTCTTGCAAACTGAAACGCCAGCCAGCTCAACCATTAAATTCACATTCTATTTCATGTTTATTTTCACAATAGAAAGAATGTGAGTGCCGGTGTGTGTTGAGAGTGAGAGTGAGAGTATGCGAATGCGTGTTAGCATTTTGTTTATACAAACAAACTAATGTTTAAGATAAAATGCAAAATTTATAATACTGCACAGTTTTTACCCACAATATAAAACGTAAAATTATGGGTTCAACTGGTACGTGCCATATTTGTTAAGAGTCCCCCGGGCGGCACTATGATACGAATATTTTCCATTGAATATCTTTACATGTATGTATGTATGTAGATATGTATGTTTGTATGTGTCACAAAAGAATGTGAAGTTTAAGTTTACAGACGGTTTTATATAAAACTAAATGATAAGGAATATTAAGTATCAACATTTGTGTTGTAAAACCCTTCTCTTCCACAGGCAAAATTACTTATGAATGTCTGCAATTAAAGGCTTTAAGGTATTGTTGTCAGTGGTAAAAACCGAAACATTTAAGGTACTGGAATTTTCTTCTAAAACTATCATGTGCTTTGAATCTGTGCACACTCCTTCAAATACTTCTTTTCATCCTAAAAGTGTAATTATTTTCAGAAAGATTTAGTTGTTCGAAATCATCGTAAACATAATTTGTTATAGATTGTGGCTGTGACAACAACATCAAATGACTGGAATACTTCAAGCAAAATTTAGGTTTAAACATGTAGTAAAAGATAATTTTATATAAATTAACTGATTTAAAGTTAAAAAAATATGTACATCTTCAGAAACCCTTTTAGACCATGAGACGATATTGAAAGTTTAAAAGTCTGTAAATATCAATTCGTGAAGAAAATTTCAACGAATTAAAGAAAGTTAAATCTGTATGCTTACACCGACATGTGCTAGTTAAGATAATGTTAATGTAGAGAAGGCAACCGGAGATGTTGTAATAGCTTCAAATGATGATAATATTTCTGAAATTGTCAGCCACACCTTATAGTATAATACAAGCACTCAAGTAACCATAAAAAGAACGCAAAAAGCAATTGGCAACAAGTGCGACAATTTGTAAATTCTGCAATTACTTTCTCAAAAATTGAACGACTTGTAGTAGTAACATATACACAAACACACACACACACACATTTAAAATTTTAGTAAATATGAAACTATTTTAGTGCAAATCTCTTTCACAAAACCTCATTTTGATTTTTTCGTTAATCCTGATGTAGAAACGTGACAATATTGGAAAGTCATCTGATGAAATTTTCATTTAAAATTATCGCAAGACTTGATCTCCGGGCAGGACAGATTGTGTCGTGGCAGAAGAAAAGAAAATCATTTTAAAAATGCAAATTTTCTTTTATTGTCTATCTACATTTTTATTAAAAAAAAAAAAAGGAGAAAATGTTGATAATCAAGTTAGTGTGGAAGCAATTAACGAAAGTTGGGGTAGTAATGCAGTAGCTGCTGCTCTTTATGTTTCGTTATGTTCTTAAAGTCTCAAGATTTTTTTTTTTCAATTTTACTTTTCTTGTAATAAAATTATATTTAAAAAAAAAGTAAATTAAAATGGAAAATTTAACAATTCCATGACATAAATTTTTTACTTCTGAATAAGTAAAAAAAAAGAAAATGAATTCATTTTTGCAAGGAACTTTCAATAATTGCTTGTTTTTTTCCCACTTTATGTGTCCACCTTTTTGTTACCCTCTTCTTCTAATTCTTTCCTCGTTGAATGTTGTTTAATTTAAATAATTTTGGTTGTTGCTGTATAACATTGCATTAGAGGAATCTGTTGTACGTGTGCACTTAATGACTATTTTGATGTCTGTTGTGTTTTTGTTTGTCCTGAAATTACTTCAGGGATCTGTTGAAACAGAGAAAACCAAAATTGATTCTATTCATTCTTCTTCTTTTTTGTTGGATACTTATTTTCTAATTTTTAAATAAAATGGAATAGGGCACAGGAGCATTTTGGTGTTTCTTTCAATTTTAAATAATAATAGAGATGGAAAAAACATCTTGCAGAGATGGAAATATTCATTTGAAAGAAAAACATTAATTCACTTTAATCTTTCGAGGAGTATGCAGTAAAAACTTTGCGACACTACTATTTCAAGCCCATAGTACAACAGGCTTAAGGCATTTCTTATTTTAGTAGAAATGTTTAAGGCTTAAAATATTATAAGATGTATTCCCTGGTCGTCTAGTAAGCAATGTACTAACTAACCTATTAGCGTGAGGGTCATGCGTTAGATTCCCACCAGGAACTTTTACACTACACAGATGTTACTCACATTGTATGTAATTAAATATAATTTGTAATTGTATTCTATTGAATTTAAAAAATAATCTACTTAAATATTATAAGATACAATACAAAATGATACAACAAAGGTATAAGAATTGCAATGAGCATAAGTAGATGTCTTCACAATACAAAAAGGACTATATATCTAGTAGGTGGGTAGTGTGTTGTCTTATTAGACGTAAAGCCAGGGTTCGAGACCCCGGCCAGACACTACAACAAAATACAAAAAGTATTTCTTCGGCAATTTCCTTCCCTGCAGATTTCTGGCAAAAACTCCGAAAGTAAATAATTTTGCAATGAAAAGTTTCTCAAAAAGAATCTGTCGTTCCGAGTCGATTTTAAACTATAGTTCCCGCCACTCATGTATAAAATTAACACACACAACATTAGTGGTGCGAGAAGCTAGGTCGTAATCCCGACTGAAGGGTTGTAATGACCAATTATGTATGTATGTATGTATGTACATATGTTATCTTAAACATTTTAAATTAAAATATTTGTTTTTTAATTAAACGTAGTTAGAGAATTTTGAATATTTAACCCATAGTCCACTATATTCCAACATTTTCACATTTTGATAGAAATATTTTTTTTTCTTTATTTGTGTCTTTATCTGAAGTTAAAAAAAGAAAGAAAGAAAGTTAGAACAGAAAGTTGAAAAGGTAACATGTGCACGGCAAAGCAGTAGCAGAAACAATTATTAAGATTCTTGAAATGTAATCGAAAAACTTTTTAAATTAAAGATTTTCTCATTGTCACAAGGGGCTACCCAGCACCATACAGACAAAAAGAAACGAGCACTACACCCACACTCACTCAGATTTTTGTAGTCTCAATTCAATCAAGCAAACTAAAAAAAAAAAAGTTAAAGTTAAAACCACAAGTTAAACAGAAAAACGTCACAAAGACTTGTTGTATATCCAACCACATCACATTGAGTGCTGAGAAAGAGCAAAGATGTGGTAAACAAATGTAACAGCATTTGGATTTTATTAAAATTTATTTATTAAAATTATATCATCTTAAAGAAAGTCGAAAGAGTAAAGCAAAGAAAAGAAAAACTATTTGAAGCCACAAGCAAAACCCACATTAAAGTGAGACTAAATACTTGTTTAATATGTACATTGTGTCACATGCTACAAACTATCTACGACTTCTGTTACTTGTGACTTGAGACAGAAGACATAAGGAAGGGAAGGAACAGTCACTGGCAGCAACAATAGATGATGACTTCTAATCACATAAAATATGAAACAAATGATCTCAATTAATTCCAAACATTATTATTTTAGAATCTATTTTTTTTTTTTTTTTTGTTCGTAATTATCATTGTTGAGAGGCAAATGAACCTTTCAAACAAAGACTGTCAGATTGTAATAAAAAAAGTAAACCTTGTACCGTTATGATATCACATTAGTGATGCCAAAAAAAAAATAATTTCAGTTCAACACATTTTCCTTTTATTCTTTTGTAGAAAAGATTGTAGAAGTTATCTTATTAATGAATAGAAATATTTAAGCTGAGTAAATTTTTAGTTAAAATAAACTGTGATACTACAATTGCAGAAATAAATTAATTTATTTAAATTGAAATTTACATTTTTTGTTTAAATCTAAAAATTAAAATCAAAGCAATTTGAATGAAATTTGGTGAATTTTATTCGTACCCTAATTTTAGGAATAAAAAAATTTTTTTCTTAAAGCTAAAGCTTGGAAATTGTTTCTCAAATACAAAAATTGACTAGTTTTCCTTTTTACCTCGTTTTAGTTATTTGCACGTTTCAGAAACAGTAAAGTTTTATCTACACTTTACTCGATTATATTTCAATGTGTACGAGTATATCTATTTGATGATTGTAAGATGAATTATATACATACATACATACACAATTGGCCATTACAACCCTTCAGTCAGGATTACAGCTTAGCTTCTCGCACCACTCATGTTGTAAGCGGTGACCTGCAGTTTAACGTCGACTTCGAACGACGGAGTTTTGAGAACGATAGATTTTTACGTTCAGAGTTTTTGCCAGAAATGAGCTATTTCCATATTTTCGTTTTGATGCCTGACCTGGGATACGAACCAGGGCTTTACATCTAATAAGCCGATACACTACCTACTAGACTACAGCGACTTGAATTACATACATATATACGTAGCTAACTAATTTTGTCAGGGTAAAGATTCAGAAACTTGTCTTTACCATAAATTTTTGTGTCTTCCGTGTACTTTCTTTTTGGACAGAAACGCGTTCCAGAACTAAAGATGATTTCTGATAATGAGAATTCTTGATTTTTTTTTCTAATTTTTGATGAATTTTTATATGTTATTTTATAAACAGAGGTTTAAACCGAACCCGAAACGGAACAAAAAACGAAATGAACCGGCTTGTTTTTCCGAACCGTGAACAGAAGTCTAGAACGCGTTCCGGTAAAAAAAAAATTAGCACAATACCACTGATTGTATTCGGCTGCATGTCGACCTATGCTGTTCACAGTCTTTAGCCTTGTGTGGCCAAGTCAATTAAATTTCAGTGTGTATATGGATATTCAATCATGTTGGAACATGTTACGTTCAGAATTACGTGGACAGAATAAGCCTGAGACAGCGTGTTGTAAAGTTTACAGGCAGTTGGTTATTCTAACTTAGGTAGTTGATTATTAATATCTAGAAAAATGACAACACAGAAATCTCAGAACAAATGTTTCCCGAAGGACATTTCGATAAAATAATTTATATATGAAGTGTAACTTTGTTAAGCGGCTGGGTATGTAAAATTTGTTTTTATTGAAGTACGTTGGTATATGTATATTATCACTATTTTTCAGAAAATTAAAATAAAAAGATTTTTTTTCTTATAGAAAAATAGTAATAAAAATTTCTTTCAATAATATGTATTAATGAAATTTACGCACATGTGTAAATGCCACATATGCCATTAAAAACGAAATGTAATACTCGTTAGACAAGCCCTCTTATTTAGTTTTTGCCATATCATCCATAGCATACATTCTGTCTGCGTAATCGAATATTATTTAAGATTTTTTGTGCTCTCTATTACTTTACCCTTAAAATATTATCATAATCAATTGATGTCATCAATGCAAAATAAAAATCAATGAAAAAAAATTACATAAAATTTGTTGGTAAAATGTGATTTCAATTTAGCACTATTTTTCATCGTACATATCGTTTAGAAGACAGAAGATAGGGATGGTTATTTGGTTGAACCACCTTAAATACATAAATAAATACCAACATATTTTCGTGTAACTATTCCTCAGTATATGTATATTCAATACATGAAGTATATATATGGAATAAGATGTTTCTTGTTTCCAAATTGCTCGGTAGAAAGGGATTTCAGTCCAACGATGGAACAATCATCTTACAATCAAACACTAGTTTTATTGCTCTCAACAAATTTTTAGTGGTGAAATGTTGGGTAATGTGTACAAAGAAATGAAAAATTTTTTTTGTCTTAAAAACATTGATTTATCTTCCTACCCTCGTATATGAAAGCAAATACATTGTATACGAGTACCTCTTATATAAATTTATAAAAAGACCAACAGAAACAACATGAATACCATGAAGGGAAGCAATGTCCCGTGCAATTGTGATTAAAATTAATTAAAAACTATGTATACATCATATTTAAGTAAAATCAACACAACTTTTAAGAGATATAATGCACAACATTCTAAAATTTGTCGTATTAAAATATCGCGTCAGAAGCATTATTGGCATGTCTACTAAAAAAGCTCTAGTTGTTGGGTTAAAAACTCATAAAAAATAAAATAAGGTTTCTATTATTGGCTATAGCAAAATCATGCAAAACCGTTTTTCAGTTTAGGTTATTACAGTTAGATACAGTATTGGAACAGTAATAATAAATAAAAGTGTAAGAATAGAATTTTGAGGTTTCAAGGTTTATGACTGAAACTATAAAATCAAATCACTATGTTTTCCTTGCTAGAACATAATATATTGCACTATGAGAAGTTATATAAGAGTCTATTTATATGTATATTTTAACTAATTAACTTTATTCTTTACGTATCTCTTTAAGGTTATCTTTTGCTAGAGAAATTAATGAATTTCATAAGAAAATTTGTTTCCTAAGAAATTAATATTTTTAAATCATTTTTATTTCGATTGACATTATCCAGTCGCATATTCGAACTAATGAATAATAGAAATTTCTTATACACCTATTTTAAGGCTGTCGTTGACTTAAGCTTGCCTTCTTATCAAGAAAGTTTATGGTTGACCTACTTTCGTCAGCATGTTATTCTTATCTTACCTACTCAAAAAGACACAAATGCATTGAAACCGACAGATATACAGTTTATGCAATATGATTATAGTTTTTTAATTTTTTATTTTATTTTATTTTGTTTTTCATCCCTTTTGGACAAGTCTAGGTTATGGACATAAATATACAATGAATGTATATCAATATTCAAAGTTGTGCAACTCTAAATTACTGGCCGTTTTATTTTTAAAGAATGCGAAATTTACTCGTGTGTCTTACATAAAATAAAAGAACAGAAACACCAGCGACATCAGCAGCAGTAAGAAGCAGTGGGCTTGTTCATACAAGAGAGAAAACTTCAGTAAATATCCGCTTAGCAAGTGAGAGAAGAGTAATAACCTTACTCAATACTAAAATAATAATAATACATAATACAAACAACAACAACAAAATAATGTATCATATAAACTGACAATAAATGAAAATGATAAAAATCTTTAAATAGTCACAACCGCTAACAACATAGTCACAACGAAGTAAGACGACATCATTATTAACAGCAACGCCAATGTACTCGTACATGCATGTATAAGAAGGGAACATAAATTCTTTATGGATGACGTTGCTACGCAGTCAGTCAAGTTGTCATAATCTTTTTCTTCTTCAGTTTTCCATATTTTTCTATTAAAGATAGACCTTATAAGCTTTTTTTTTGTTTTTGTTATTGTAATGACAACGCCTATTGCCTAATAAAACTAAACGTCGAAAGTCAATGTTGTACATCAACAATGGTGTTTCTTATTTGTCCATTCTTCTTTTTCGTTGGGATTTTTTTGTTTTTTTTTTGTTTTATTTTTACTAAAATTCATTCATAAAATTGGAAAAATGCTACTCTTCATTTCTTCCTATTTATCACTGCTTCGCTTACGTTTCTACATTTTGCTACACCATTTCCAACATAATATTTCAAATGTTAATGGCATTCATAACCATAAGTTTTACTGTATACTCATCGGCGTCCGTAGCAGGTTTTGAAATATTTGGACTCTTTTCAATATATGCCGGACAGTGTTAAGTTTAACTATACAAACATATTATATTTTGATTACATTGTTCTACAAGATCCACTTAATTTTACTGAAGAAATGGTGTATCATTAAATTATTTATTATGGTGTTTCTTTTTTTAGTTCGCTATGACATGTGCGTTGTTCAACCTACAAATACAAGCACATATTTACTTAAACCGATGAATTTAAGACAGAGCTTTAAAGGTATGCATAAATCTAATCAATTGTTATAGGGTTTTAACACGGAAAATTTAACAGTTGGAGAGCCCTATAAACTCACCACTATAGCTGAGTCCAAATGTTCGATAGATATGTATCTTTTGACGCCTAATATTGATTACACTATGCGACAAAATGGAAAAAAAAATAAATCCACCCGGCTAATGACATAGTGTAAGTTGTGAGTTTTGTTGAGTAGAACCTTTTTTTTATATTTCTCGAAGCCTCCAAACTTTGTTTATTTGACAAAAACTGTTTTTTTACACTTTATGTACAAATTTTTGAATTACTCAAACATTACGACCCGATTTGGAAAAAATTAAATCTTGTTGGAAAGGAGAGAGAAGAAACCCTAAAACGGTATACATATATCTATTATTTGACTTAATATGCTATGAGTTTTGATGAGGTAAACTTGGAAAATGCGAATTTTTTTTTTTATATTTTTCAGATTTGTTATATTTTTCAGTATGAAATAAGTGATGACATTCTGAAAGTGCAAGTGTATTGTGAAGAGATACACACTTCATTTGATCAAATCGGACAAAAATTACTGTAGTTCTTATATAAATAATATAACAGTCATGTTATATTTTTTATATATGTCATCTTATCAAATGAACTTTTTGTTCATAAATTTTCAGAATTTTTGAAGTATCTTGATTGTTTATCACAAAATGTTTTAATTTCACGTTTGAGCAGCCATCAGAAGTTGGTTAATAGTTTGCGCAAAGAGAAATAATAATATTTGCAAAAAACACAAGTTGACTTCTGAAAGTCGTGCAAGATCGGGTCAGAAATGTTTGAGTAATTTAGAAATTTGTGCGTAAAGTCAGAAAAAACAGTTTCTGTCAAATAAAACAAGTTTGGAGGGTTCGAGAAACATAAAAAAGGTATTTTTGGGTTCTACTCAATCAACTGAACAACATGGGCTATGTAGTCACTTGGGTGTATATTCACTGTCACACCGTATTATTTCCTCTATAAATTGTAAACAAAATACAAGTTACTATTTACGATGTAAATAGGACATCAAGTAAATAAATAAATAAAATAAATTATATTCCGAAAATTATAACTCAAGAAAATTGTATTGAATCTCCAATTTTCCTTTGTTATAATACAAAAATTTTCTTCGGTTCAGAGAAGACTACATTCTATGAAAACCTGCATTAAAACGACAGTTGAATACTATGTATTAATTTTGACACTTTTCTTTCTGTGCGTCCTATGTATTCTCTTTTTTTTTTTTTTTGTTAACGAATGTCAACAGTAAAGCAAGCTAAACAAATAAAAGAGAAACAACAAAAATAATATGAAAATAACAACAACAACAACAAATAAACCATTATAAAAGCTAGCACCTATTATTCTCACACAATAATAATCACAACACAAATAACAACTACTACAGTAAAAACAAAAATTAAAGGGTCGTTGATTCCAAATGTACAAGTAGGTATATACAATATGATATAACGACAATAACTGTAATAAAATATAAAAGTCAATGTCAGGGTTGTTGGGCTACAAATGGAGGAAAAGTGAGAGAAATTTAATTCAAAACAAGCGTTCGACGTTCGTTCTAATGCACTGCAGAACGTCGAACAGACAAAAATGTTTTTTTTTTTATATTTTCAAGGCAAATGAAATATGTGTGTATGTATGTATATACATAAAATATGTATGTTCATTAAAATTTTTTTTTAATACTTTAAAATTAGTTTCAAAAAATTATGGAATATAGGCGTTAATAACTGACAGAATTGAAAATTTCAATTCGAATGCAGTGTAAAAAATTGAACAAGATTCGAATTCTAAATTAAATTAAATAAATTCATTAAAGCAAAATTTAGTAATACTTATTAAATAATAATTACCGATAGGATAAATATACGAATATTTAGTTTAAATTTAAGTTTACTATTTAACACTTACCTTTAGTTAAAAATTGCTTGTAATATTCATTATGATCCAACTTATGTGGCCTGCAATAAAATTTAATACAAAATTTAAAATTAAAGACTAAATACCCTCTCTGTAATAAAATGAATTGAGAATGTGAATTGAAATTAACTAGGTTCACAGGTATTACATATACAATCTTTCAATTTTGTCTTCTTATTAGCTAAAGATTAATTGATTAATTGACCAAAATAAAATGTTTAAATTTCCTATACTTCGACAAAATTCTTAATTTTTACAAAATATTTACTTTTTTAAAATTTCTATCCCTTGAACGGGAGAAGTGTACCTATATTATACTCGTTGTAGGTAGGTTTCTTGTAGCAGATAAATAATAATAAAAAATGTGCGATTGTTATTAACAATATTGAACCTGTTTTCGTATTCACCATTTTGCTTTAGTGCTTTTAAGAATATATTTCGCTAAAGTGATCTTCGCTCTCTTTTTAATGAAGATCTGAACTTAACGTAAAACTGCATACTAAATGAAAACACAGATACAAAACACCTTACACATGCATACATACGTACAAATACATACTATAATAGATATGTAGCTATTTAGATACACTCACACATAGACATATATTTATTATGAATTAGTTAAGAACGGAGATTTTAAACAAAAACAAAATAATTCAAACAGTATTCCAAATAAATATTACAAAAAAATAATAAAAAATAAAAAGAAACATATCAAAAAGTAAATAAAATTCTTGTCAAAAAATAATTTAATTATTGTAATTATTGTTAATAATGTAATCCGAATACCTTTTTTTAAGTACGAACTGCTGTCACTCTCAGTTTTATAAAATTTAACACTTTTTTTTTCTGAATAATTCTTCGTTTTTAGCCGATTTTAATGTGAACTTTTTTGTAATTTTGTTTTTAAAATGTTAACTATATGAACTATTTGATAATGTTTTTTGAAATTGATTAACAGAAATATTGGTTAAAAATAAATTTTACAATTATTTTCTTGCGGATGTGTGCTTTTCAACGTTTTGTGTTCATTTGAGTTGGTCTACGCGTGCTTGTTCAAGAGCTGGCAACCAACCAACATTCAACCGGCTGTTTTATTTTTCTTTTCTGTTTTCTGTATTTTTTTTTTCTTTGTGTTGTTTTGTATCTACGTATCTCACAGACAGTGTAAACATTTTTCAAAACACATACATACAATACAATACTTATATTCTTATTTAGATACTCGTGGTAAACAAAACAGTACAGAAGCAGAGAAAACCGAAAAAAAACAACTACCACAACGACACAAAGGCAAGTAAAATAGTATCTATGTGTAGTGAAAGTGACAAAGAGACTAGAAATGGGAGTATCTATGTTTTTTCATAGATAAATAAAAATGTTTTTGTAAGAAATATGCTCACTTATGGTGGCGTATCTATGTGCTTGATTTCATTTCATACCTTTAACTCACATAGATACTTTCTTCAATGTTTTTAAACGCTTCTCGTACAAACAGTTGTTTTTATTTCGTCTGCACAGTTACAATAGAAAAACTGAAAAATTTCCCTATTTAATGTTGATTAGATAATGAAAATTTCCCCAAGACATGGCCAATAGTACTTTATCACTGGGATTTTTCAGAATTACTTCTTGTGGAAAAGCTTAAAATTTGTGCAGATATCATTCTTCCCTTAAAGCTTTTCTATTTATGGCTTACAGAACCATTTTCATTATGTACTTTGCATACCATCTCTTATTCAATACATATTCAATGTATGTATATACGAACCACATTTGGTATCCTTGTAATAGCAAATACAATGGGAACAACAACAACAGAAGAGAAAATATAATTGTCCTCTCCAAGATGCTACTGCTTTTAGCAATTTTAGTATTTTGTAGTCAGAGATGGTCGTAGAGTCGTTGTGCTGGCTGGGTTCATGCCATTAATTCTTGTAATTAATGGACATTTGAATTATATTTTTGTGCTCGTAAAATTTACAATAATTTTATTGTATTTATATTTATAGATATTCTGATACTGACTTTTTCTGGGGCTCTGGTTTTTTTTTCAACTATAGTTTCTATATACAAGACATAATAAAAATGTATGAAATGTTTGTTTTTCTTTTTTTAAACACTTTTTTTTTTGCCTATTCTCAGCAAATATGTTCTGATACATGTTTTAATGTCAGAGAATGTTTTTACGGATTTTATGTTGGTTCTTAGATCACTTTATTGTACTCTTCTTAACATTCCACCACCCAAATTGTGATAGAATGTACTCTCGCATGTATATGGCTAAAAAGGAAAAAAAGTGCCGAGGGAATTTGGACAATTTATTGTTGTATGAATTTTAATGGCCCGTTTGTTTGCTATAAATTTTACTTTGTTATTATTATTATATATTTTTCTACTGCTCTGTTTTCAAGTACATCTTATTAAAATTTTTAAGCAATACTTTCTAACTTCATATTATAATACATCGTCCAAGGAAATGGCGATATAACAGCAAGGGAACTACAATATTTTAAAAAATAGAAAAGAATACAGCTTCGATCAGTTATATTTGCAATATCGATCATGTCACTTACTAAAAACTTTTAAATTTAAATTCGAAATATTTGAAATAAAGCGTACTCTAATATGAAAAGTTGCAACTAAAATCATAATATGTACATACAATACGTGGAAATAGCGCAAATTGAAGTATAAAAGTTGCACGTTAAAGAAACATTTTTAAATTGTAAATAGAAATTATTTTACATGTTTACAGGTGTAAAAAGGTTTTGCAATTTGATCTTAGAATTATAGTTCAGCTCCAAAATATTATTTGATATTTAAATTAAAAATTATTAAAAACACGATGCGACAGTGAAAATACACCCGAGTAACTACATAGTCCATGTTGTTCACTTAAACTTTAAATTTGTGCGTGAAGTCTAAAAAACTATTTTTGTCAAATAAAAGAAGTTTGGAGGGTTCAAGAAAAATAAAAAAAAGGATTTTTGAGTTCTTCTCAACAAAACTCACAACCTACACTATGTCATTAACCGGGTGTATTTAATTTTTTTTATTTTGTTGCATAGTGAAATAGATCACAATTTGTTCATTTGTTTCATTCAAATTTTGATTGCTGAATGTAAAATCCAACAAATTTGCTTTTGTCTTGTCTTTATTAGTGTGGTATAAAGTCTAAATCTCAATAAAATTTTTGTCCGACCAGGAATTTCTTAACAATTGTTATAAATTAGAGTTTGTATATCACGAAGGCCATGAACAAAAATTGCGATCTAGACTTGAATTACAAACTTTAGAACGGAAGAGAAGCACGCTAAGAGATGAGTCCTAAGGTTTTCAAAAACATCAACTGAAAAACACTACCTATCGAATGGTGTTGTTTTGTCTCATGAATTATTTTTAAACTAATTCTCGTTTTAATTCCCTATAACGATCAAAATCGAATAAGAGTAATAATATTAGGCGTATGGTTTAATATTTCAGCATATACTTATAATGTATTTACATGTAATCCAAACATAAAATTTGTCACAAATGATCAATGGGGCCCAAATCTCTGTTTTAGTTTTTTTAGTCAAGTTCTTTCAATTAAATGGTGTAGCGCTTAATCTCTGATAGAGTCGTTCATTTTCTGTGATGATAACCTTATAAATTTGTAATCCATATACATATCAGGCATCTTAATAAGTCGATAATTTTTCTTAGTTATCAAAGATACACCAATAATCAATTTTAATTCAAAAAAAAAAACAATTTCACTTTGCTGTTTAAATTTAATCAATTTAATGTATTAACAACCTTAAATAATAGGAATAAAAACTGTTCGTAATTACTTGCATAAACACAGCAAAAGTGTCATATCTATCAGAATTCCGAATGACACCTTAAAACGCATTTAGGTTTAAAATTTAGTATCAATTCATGCATTAAAAAAGAGTATGAAACAGCTACTGCTCGAAAGTTGCAACATGTTCAACGAATGCGAAAACACACACACATACACACACGAATAAACTTGTAAAAGTGCAATAAAGGAGTGGTGCCAGATGAAATATTTGAAAGCAATTATTTCTTTTTTTTTGTTTTCTTTTCAACTTTACGTTAATCTTTCGAAAGCAACACAGAACATGCATTACTGGGAAGCCCCCTACAACTACATCTGGCGATTGTTACTTGGCGTCCAAGTTGTTTCAAAATTGTGCGAAGTTATGTAATATTTTTAGTACTGAAATACTGAAATCATGTTTCGAGCCTGTGCCGTCTTGTCTCATTATCACTTTGCAACTGTGTATTTCCAATATTCTTTCATTGCCCAAATGAAAAGCCGTTAACGTGTGTATCACAATGCATCGCAGAGAAATATCGATTTATTATAAAATACATCATTTTGCTGTGCCTCAATTTAGTTTTGAAGCAAAATAACAGAAATGGAAGGATGACATTTACTATTGTTTAGTAGGTGATATGAGAAGATGCAGTCGATTTAGTATACTGCCATCAACCCATGTAAGTTTTCCCGTAACCCATAAATCCAGTTGTGCTGGCAATTCGCAGGAAGCGTTTCGGTAATAAGAACTGTCTGTCTATTATTTGATACACATCCGAGTGTTTCCTTCTGAAAATCTTTAACGCTGCAGAAGTTAAAAGTAACCTTTCTAAGTTTTTCTTGTTTTCTCATCGCTGGGAATGTACATACATATATAATTGGCCATTACAACCCTTCAATCGGGATTACGACCTAGCTTCTCACACCACTTATGTTGTGTGCGTTAATTTTTTTACATGAGCGGTGGGGCCTACAGTTTCAAGTCGACTCCGAGTGACACATTTTTGAGAAGCTTTTCATGTCTATTTTTATTTATTCTCAGAGTTTTTGCCCGAAATCTGCTGAGAGAAACTAGCCGAAGAAATATTTTCATATTTTCGTTTTGATGTCCGATCGGGGATTTGTACTCGGGCCTTAAGTCTAATAAGTCAGCTCATTACCTATAAACAAATATTTCAAATTTCTGTCGTTTGGCGTCGACTTTGAACTGTAGGTCCCGCCACATATGGATAAAATTAACACACACAACATGAGTGGTGTGAGAAGCTAGGTCGTAATCCTGACTGGATGTATGTATATAATTAATTTCATTTTTATTTAAGAAATGATTGTCTATAGCAAATAGTGAATATAAAGTTATTGACGAGTAAAATCAACAATTTAGTCATTTACTGTCAAAAACAATTGGATTATTCATTTTGAAAACATGTTAGTAATCGCGTTACAGATTTAATTGTTCACTAAACAGTTGCATGTTTGAAATATAATGATTCTTTCGTGTAATGAACTGGAGCCTCAAGTACCAAAAAACGACTATTTGGTTATAATTTATTATATGTATGTATGTACATAGCCTTGTTAATGAAAATGATTTTTAATACGTTTTTCATGTTTGTACCAATCTTGTGATTTTCAATGAAAATAATACATAAGTTGGAAACGTTGCTGATGGTCGCTCAGCTTTATTTTTAAACTTTACATGATTGTCCATCTTGTAAGTTCAAAAACCCAAATTTTGTTGCATAATTTCTCATTTGGGAGTTGTAATAGCAATATTATCTATTCAAAAATAAGGACGACTAGGACGCTGCCACGTTTTGTGACTTCTACTGGCACCAACTTTCTGATTTATTTTTAACTGCAATTGTACAACTAGGTCAGATACGTACATAAGTTAGTAAATAGTGATTTTCTCTTTGATTTTTTGAAAGATTATGAAGTAAGTCCATTATATATGATATATGCAACTTGTAGTCACCGTAGTTTAGTAGGCTTATTAGACGTAAGGTCACGGTTCAGGTCGGACATCTCGTACAAAACGAAATATTGAAAAATATTTCTTCGGCTACTACTTCTCAGCAGATTTCTATCAAAAACTCTGAAAGTAAATAAAATTGCCATTAAGAAGTTTCACCAAATTTTTTGTTTGAAGCCGACTTTAAACTGTAGGTCCCACCACGCAACATAAGTGGTGTGAGAAACTAGAGCGTAATTCTGTCTGATCGAACTGTCATAACCAATTATGTACTATGTATTTATGGAGATTGTAATTAAGGACTGGAAAAAAACAAATATTTCGACAAAATTAATTCTATATTATGTAATCAGGAAAACCTAAGGTAACTAATAAATCCATTCGCTAAATTTAACACTCAAGTATGATAAAAGTCAGAAATAATCAGAGTACACACTTCAGAGTCATGAAAAAATTGTTTTTATTTTTTGAATTTTCAACAAAACATTAGGCGTCAGTAAATAGTCGCTCTTCGAAGAAAATATTTTGTTAACTAGATCCATTTTTGTTTTGGGTACAATTCCCAACAAAAAAGAAAAAGGGAAAATAGTTGTTTGTAATTCTGGCATCACTGTCTATTATTTAGATACCCAACGAAGCAACACTCATGCAATGTTACTTAACTCTAGAGCTGTTTCTATTTATGCGCACGTGTGTGTTTATTTACTCATTTTCTTTTATTCTTCTGTTTTCTTAATTGTGAAGTAATAAAAAATTGCAATTTACTTGAAGGACACTCTGGCATTTTCCTTTTTCGTTTTATAAAAAAGCTTTTTCTATTCTTTTTGCAAAAAGTGAATTCAAATGAAATTAACTAAAAAGAAAAGAACATAAAAAAAGAATAAGGAATAATGCATGAATAGAATTGCAAGGGAAAAAATCCTATCAAATCAGAAATGATAACGATTTCGAAAAATTGCACAAAGATCTCTAGTATGTATGTATGTGCATCCTTACATTTTCCAACATGCATATATACATGCATACATAGGTATGAATGTATGTACATAGATCTCTCTTTTTTTTTTTGCCAAAACAAGGACAACAGAAATATGTATGTATGTATGTATGTACATATGTAAGAGAAGTTTTGGTTTTATTTTTCTCAGATTAAAAAAAAAAATTGAAAAACTGCAAAGAATTTAAAGTTTTCCCATTGTTTTTGCTATCATTTGATAAAATTATTCACAATTTAATTCCGAATGTTTTATCCTTCTGCTCTGTTTCGCTTTTCTTATATTTGTTGTTGCCATTTGCCTGGGATACAGAATTAAGTTTTCTGTGAATGTGTTGCTGCAGTGGGAACGAGTGGTTGCAAATTAATACAATCGCTCCTCACGTATTTTTCCATTGTGATTGTATGATGGAAACGGGAATGAGGCAACAGCTGCAAATATTGCATACGCAATGAGTCTATTGGATGAAGCAGTGGCACTAACGATGATTATAGTCATGAGGATGGAAATGAAAGTGTGCTTATGTTTATAATATGCATGTACTTTTGTGATTGTGAATTTATAAAGGACTAGAAATTGATGGCTGGCTTGGTGGTACTGCAATTCTGTGTGAGCAATTGCAGATGATGTTGATGACTATGGCTGCTGAAATGCAACAATGCTGAATTTAAATTAAGAGTTCCTTCCTTTTTTTCTGTGTAAACTAAAAATACAGGGTACTTGATGTTAAATCCTGATAAATTTATAAGAAATCGGCTGTAGATTGATATCAAATAAGACTGGAACTACAGAGAAGAATGGAAATGCAGTATAATACAGATTCTAAATATGCAGATTCTAAGAAATGCAATTGATTTGAGACATATATAACGGTGGATTTCTGATTCATTACTATTCACAATAATTACATTTACAAAAAAGATGAAGAAATTTTAACTGCAGCTACTACATTTAATGTGTGTGGATTTGAGATTGGTTCGTAACGTTTTTGTCAGCGCATATATATGAAAAGGTGTTTTTAGAACACTGTTTTAGAAATACTGAATTTTATTTCACGTTGTATACGATAAATTTTATTCGAATAGACTATCCTGGCATATCACACGGTGTAATTAAAATGAATTATATTAACATACAAACATAATTGGTCATTACAACCGTTCAGTCAGGATTATTAACCTAGTTTATGTTGTGTGTGTTAATTTTATACAGAAGTGACGGAACCTACAATTTAAAGTCGACTCCGATCGACAGATTTTTGAGCAGCTTTGCATGGCAGGTTTTTCTTTACTGTCAGAGTTCTTGCTATAAATCTGTTGAGAGGAAATCGCCGAAGAAATACTTTTTGTAATTTGTTTTGATGTCTGGCCTGGGGCTCGAACCCTGACTTTACGTCTAATAAGCCAACATTATAAATTATATTCACTTTAAGACAATTACAATTTTCTTTTTTATTTTCCAACAGAGAACATTAAAAAGTTTGGATTTAAAAGTGGTTCACGCAGCCTTCAGACAGTTTTGAATATAGGCATTAAATAAATTTTTCAAACATTTCAAAATATCGATTAAACCTTTACATCAAACGCTGTTATTTGTTACAAATAACTTTCATTATCCAACCAATTCATTATTCAGATCATCAGATCAGATTGAGTCGTATCCATTCAATAATTATTTTCTCAGAATTCAATCGCAATTTAAATCATTATTAACACCCTGTATGGAATCGCATTTAGGATGAATGCATTAAAAAAAAAAACCGTTTAAACCATGTCTATCTGACAAAATAGCCAACTGCATGCAATCAACTAGAAATGCAACCAAAACAAAAAAAGAAAAAATGGAATTAAATAAACACACACAAGCATTATTAACAATAAAGAGCAGCGCCACTAGCGTTGGATAAAATTAAAGTGAACAAATTTCAAGGATTAAAGCGTTTGGGCGTCATCAAGAAATTTAAATTGGGTAAAAGGAATAACAAAAGACAACAAAAAAAAAAAGAAGAACAAAATAATAAACATAGAAAACATTGTAGCGGCGGTTCCTTTAAAATACCGGACAAAACATGCATCAGACACACACAGAACAACAAACTACGAACTTTTAAAATTTTAACAAACATTTTTTAATAAAAAACGATAACAATGGATATCACATAAGCAACAACAGACAAAAAAAAACCACTAACTAAGGGGCGTGTAATGGGAGGCACGATAAATAAGCACACGCACTCAAGTGAGACCACACTGTAGCTGTACTTATACAGTGTATTCACTTTAACTTGCTATCTCTGCTGTAAAACACATTGACAACAACACAGGCTACGTGAAAATACCATCATTGAAAATGAACCGGTACTATGTCAACAACAACAATTCTGTAAAATGATTTTGTGATTTTTGCACTCATTTCATGTTTCTTAACTGTAAAACAAGTCCAACTATAGACAACATTCAACAATTGTGTGCGGTCTATATGACATCAGTATGAGTGCTATGACTATACATCACTTTTACGACTGCCATTTTTAGTGCGAATGAAATAACACATGTATTGTCTCTCGCTTAAGCGGCCATATTCTTTGTGTTTTGATTAAACATTCATGTATGCGTGAGAGTTTGTGACGTTTGTGTGCAGCTATGCAGGGTCTTTTCCAAGCAGTAGTAGAAAATATATAGAAAACGTTTCTGTTGACCGTTACCGTTAACGTCGCGTTTTACTGAGAAGCTGACAGTGCTGTTTGAAATTCAAGAAAATAACTTAAAGAAATTCCAAAACATGAGCAGAAGAGAAGTTCATTTCTTAATTGTAACTCTGGGTATTTCAATTGTACGCCCTCGACGAAAATAATCAAAAAATAAATTTTTGCAAACATAGAAAAAAAAATTATATTTTCAACGATTTGCTTTCATTGTTTTGCTTTGGCTTTTGCTTTTGTTTTTGTTTTGTTTTTTATATTTACTCTCCAATTTGTTTGTTTTTTTCCTTTTTCTGCATTTTAGGTAGTTAATCTTGGAGCTCTGGCTGTGAGTGATTTGTTTAGAATTTGTCGATTGAGTAAAAATAGTTGGTTGTTGGGCAACAGAAACTTAAGGTAAATAAAATTCTCTTTGATAAATTTTTTTAAGGGAACGATTTCTTCTTCATCGCTTATTGGAGGAATGCAAATTTTATATTTCAATTGCGCTCTTTTCTTTAACTAAATTAAAAAGGCAGTGATTTTAAACTTTATTTTAAAATAGAAAATTATTTTTGAAATTTCCTGTCTTTCTTGTTTTCGTATTTTTATTTTTGTTGTTTTTAACGCCACTTATGATGGTTTTAGCTTAGATGTTGTGCCGGTAGATGATAAACAACCGCCGGTATTCAGCATAAGGGAAAATAATCTTTTTTTTTTCTTTTAATTTGACATGAATTTATAAAATAAATTTGAAATGAACGAAGTGACTTTTTTGCTGATCCAATTTTAATATGATAAATACAGAAATTAAATAAGATATCTGGAAATTAGACGACTTAAAGAAATAACTACTAAGAAGCCCTAAGAAGAAATACCGTGTGATGTATAAATGTTTTAAATTCCGAACAGTCCATTTCAGAATTTCATTTTATGGTCTAAAGTGATTCTAAAGTTTCTAGTCCTATTTGGGATTTGTCGGTAAAGCAAATACTGTTAATATAGAAAAACTCTTTCTCTTGGTGCGTTGGACTTTGTCAAAGCAAATGAAAAATCTACTAATTTCAGGATGTTTTTATAACGAATATATTTCAACCCACTTTTAATCGGAATTTAACGCTGATTGTTTCCATATTTCCATTTGTTCAGCATTTGCATAATTTTTTACATAATTTGATTTCTGATTTCCGTTACCTTTATTAACGGCTTTGTAATTGAAGACAAAGATGGTATTGCATCTACACATAGATAAAATATAGTTTCCAACTCAATTTCATATGTAACTCCAGCTAATAGAAACGTTTTTATCGAATTAGTGAAAAAAGTGGACAATAGCGGATATTTTGTAAAATGAAGTTACGTGTGGTAAGATATGGGACAAAAAGCGGACGCAAAAAAAAAAAAAATGGGACATGAGGTTAAAATCGCCTTTAAACTGTGGGTCCTGCAACTTGTGTATAAAATTAACACACACAACATAAGTGGTGTGAGAAACTCGGTCAATAATCCAGACTGAAGGGTTGTAACTACCAATTATGTCAATAAAACCAAATTTCTTAATGCTGGTTCATTTTTTAAAATATCAAGATGTGTTTCTTTGGTCATTATTTCATCCAAAATCCTGGTTACACTAACTCCCTTGCTGGTTATACAGCCGAATACCATTACAGACAGTTTTCCAAACTTTACTGTAGGAATAAGATTTTTATTTTCTAGTGGTTTCAGAGGTTTACGCCGAACTATTTGCGGTCCGCCATGATAATAAAGCATTATTTTCGTCTCATTTGAGAAAATAACATCGTCCCAATACTCCGGAGGAAGTGAAATGTATTTGGTGGCAAATTTTAATTTCTTTTCGACCTTTTGTGCTGACAGCAGGGTTTTTCCTACTCATTCTTGAAGAATATTTGTGTTTTTGAAGAACATTTCCAATGATTTCTTGGAAAACACGTAACCCAAAGTGTTTTTGCACTTGAAGAACTAATCATCTCGCAATGGATTGTGGGCTATCATACACGGTTCTAGTAATTTTTCTCTCAACTCGCTGCGTCATCTTTTTTGGCCTGTTTGTAGATCCCTTTAAGTCTAGTCCTCCTTCTTTTTCAGCACGGGATATAAAATTATATACAGTCCTGATGTTAAGGGAGAACATATCGGCGATTTCCTTGGCAGATTTGCCTTTGTAGTAGTTGAAATAGCCCAATATATAATAATTTTTAGAAACTCGATTTCCCTGGCATTTTTTGTATTCAAATATAAGGACACTTGTTACATAAAAACGATTCCTTCGTTACTAAAACGTTATTTACCCCATTCACATTCCATCTCATTTGTAAAAAACCCAAAATGCGCAACATTTTTGGGAAATAAGGCATATTTTTATAATTTTTTTATTATCTCCATTCAATATGCAAAGATTTTTTTGACACTTCTTAGATTGAGTAAACTTCTTTTTTTTTATTGTTTATACATTTATTCAAATGATTAAGTTTAAACTATTATAAACACTAGTTAACAATAATAAATTTAATTATACAATGTCTCTAAATCGAGCGCTCAAATAATGTAATGTAACAAAATAATAATTTGCTTTTTACAAAAAAAAATAACAATATTTACATATTTACAAAAGTGAATATAATTTTAATTATATTATATAGTACAATGAAAAATTATAAAAAAAAAACATTATTTTTATATCAGGAGAAAAAAAGTTAAGTCAGAGGGGTAAAAAGAAATAGAAAAACTTTAGTTTGGTAGCCACCAAAATATTTTGGCATTAGATTTTTGTGCTAATTTTATATCCTTTTCTGATATGCTTGTGCTGTATCTCATATCTAATTGATTTAAATTACAATTAATTGTTTTCGTAGTCGCCCGTCTAAAATTGTGATATAAGATAGGAACTCCATTATTGTTTTGAATAAAACCTTTACTATCCAGGTACACAAAAGCTTCTGGTGGAACAAATCCGCTTTCTAAGGTTCCAGTTATGTATTCATAATTTGTGTTGTTATTATTGTAATGTGTGTTACTATTAGAAAGCTATTGGTACTTTATGGTCGTAGACATGTATAGACTGTGTGCAAAAATAAAAAAAATATTTAAAGATTTTGTTGTTGGAAATCTTGAATAAAGATCAAACTTTATATTTTTTGGCCTGTGCAAAGATTTTTTTGACAAACTGTATGTAAGCTATATGGAAGATTTTTTTGAATATTCTCTTTGAATTCAATTTAAAGCTTTCAAAGGCATAACAATTGGTTATCACTACCTGTGATTTTGTTTAAAATATTTTTACGTAACTCAGAATCGCATGCAATCCATGAATACCATCAGTTTTTGTTTAAACTTTTAGAATAAAATTTATAATAATTTACCAATTTAAGATTTCTACACTCAAAAGACACAATCAAATTTATTATTAATAATTATTAAAAGAAAAACAAACAATAATAATGGAACATTATAAAAAAAAACTTAATTTAAATTAAATAAATAAAACACATTTCAGAACAACTTGCATATATTAAGCGGTGCTTACCTACTATCCACCACTGTATGAAAACTTGAAACTACTCTAATTATAGGAGTGACTTGATATATTTAAATGCTTATTAAAATAATTTATAATTGAAATTGGCTTTAGCATAACATATATGTATGTATGTATGTATGTGCATACATGTATGTACATAAAGAATCCATATGTCAAATTGATGTGATACATACATATATTGATGCTAATTTTTTTCTTTGAAATTTTAAATTTTATTGTTTTTTTTTTTTGTATTTTGTTTTATTTATTTATATATTCAAAATTATTTATTTTTATTAATCAAAATATTTTTTTAGTTCATTAGAAAACAACACAAATGTGTTGTTTTAAATTAAAATGCCAGCTTTTTTTTGAAAGTCATAAAATTTTTATCATGGAAAACATTAAAAGAAAAGACGAACCATTTAAAAGATTCATCTTTCAAAAAGTCCGTCCAATCGTTTTAATAGCTGATTTCGTTTCGTTGTATTTTAAAGTGATTTAATGATTATTATAATGCGATATTAATAACTCAGCGTAAAGTTTTTCTTGAATCGTTTTTTTTTTTGTTTCGTTTTATCTTGATGCTCTGTTTTCAAGGCAATTTTGGTGCCTTGATCATTGGTGAGGATCAAATGATAATTTTTTAATTGGTTTCTTTATGCGGTAGTTAAAGGTAAATTTAATGAAAATGCAAAAAAAAAAAATGTTTTATTTTATTAAGCGTTTCATTATTAGACCCTTTTGTATTTGATGGATGGATGGCTCGGTTGTTTTAAATAAAAATATTCTTCGAAATCAAATTTCACATTTGATTCACCAAAATTAATCATATTGAAAGTCTTACGTGGCTTCATTCAAGTAACTTATAGCCACTGAGAAGAAGCAGAGATTAAAATTTTTATAACATTTAGCAACATCAAAGTAATAACATCTTGTAATTAAATTCTACATCATGAGATATATCGTTTTTCGACAAATTCTCTTCATTTGGTTTTATGAATAGGTAGGCAATTCAAATTGTGTTAGTTTTTCGGCAGAAGATTTTACAATTGATTTTTTAAACATTATTTCATTCACAAATCAATATCATATTTTTTGATAACTGCAATTAACCATTAAAACACTCTGATGATTAGAGATATTTAGATATTTAGCCAATAGTAAAACATTGTAACACTTCCTTTGGACCGGCAATGTAATTATAAAATCCTAAAGCGACAGAAGAACTAATCGCTACACGTTAAAGGTATATGTATTCATTTCTTTGCCTTCATTTTTTACGTTGTAGTGCTTTTTCATACAACAACAATTTGTCTGTTTATTCCAACATAATTTAGAAATAAAACTTGTGATTTTATTACAGCCGTTTGGGCAGTGTAACGTATAAACATAAAAACAATTTTAAATAGCCCTTCATGGTCTTAGACTAGGAAAATTAATCAAATTCTTTACAGCTTTACTTCACTGTATTCGGCAAATGCTGACGATAGTCTACGTATCGTATCAGTTTATTAAAATTCTGTGTGATTCACAATTACAATTAAATAATCTAAACTAAATGTTGTTTTTGTTATTGTTTTTGTACGAATGTATGTATGTATGTATTTAACAAAATATTTTATTTAGTTTTTCAATTATAAATGGCACGTATGTACTTTTAAAGTTAATTTTTCTCAAGTATTATATGTACTGGACTATAGGAAATAATATCAAAATAAAATAATAAAATAAAAACTATTTTTCATTTACGTTACATTGTTGCTGTTATTGCATTTATTTAGGATCGATAATAAATGTTCGATACCGACACGCACTTTGTATAGAATTTTATCATTTCATTTTCTAGATTTTCTATTTGTTTTCTTTTAACATTTGTGGATTTGCTTTAACGTAAGTACATATGTACATACGTACATATGTATATGGTATATATGTATAGCTGCTAGCGTGTTGTTTTCTTTAATATTTGTAGAAATTAAATGAAATCGAAATGCAGCAAAATGAGAGTGGCTAACAAAAGTCTCAAGCGTTTCGTTCGGCAGTTATTTATTGTCATATAAAATATATTTGTTATTGCCATTAAGCAACCATAAATTGGCAAATAAATGTTACGACTGCATAGAACTTACCGCTCATCTCTTATTTAAATGAAACAACGAAAAAGTTTCTATCAAAAACTGAATAAAAACAAGCCAAAAATACATAAAACTCCACTTATGACATTCATGTATAAAAGGAGATTATCAATGTGGGTACACGAAATAATTAAAAGAAATTCTTAACTTTATTCTGTATTTAATAGTAAAAAATTCAATTATCGATTTAAAGTTTAAAATTAAATGAAATTTTCAATTAAACTGAAGTTGTAGTCGACTTAGGGTCATTATTACAACTTGCCGTTAAACTTGGGTTTAGTTAAAGGTACTATAAAGGGAACTGTAAAGTTATTACGAATTACGGACATAGTTGCCAGATAAATAAAGCATCAAATCGTCAAATATTTAAAAAAAAAATTGTTAAAGCGTCAAAACTGGTCAGGGAAATCGTAAAAATCGGTATGAAAATTCAGTATGATGTTCGCTAGAATCGACACATTTTTTAATGCTTTAGCTTCTTAAGAGAGTGCAAGAAATACTTCACTTCATCTGATCTTCTTACTATTTACTCCACTAATGTCCGAAAGAGAATGGAATAGAACGCTCATGTATAGGACGGTGATTCAACGCATATTTGAAGACATCTCGACAGCGTACAAAAGCAGACGAAGTTGGCCGTTAATGACGGTAGGGTATCAAATTCCATTGATTCATTGGAGCATCGTTGCAATGTAGTTTGCGTTTCACTGTTCTATCGATATTATAACGGATTTCGCTCGAACGAAATAAGGGTTTTGGTCCCGAGAATCATGTATTCCTACGTAACACTCACCTTTCTCGGCGAGCACAAACGTATGTGATCGATTGGCCAGTGGATCACACACTGCATTACAGGCAAAATTGGTTTTTAATTCGGATTATTCGTATCTGGAACTCGCTTGATTCAGAGGTTGTTATTTTTTAGGATAAACGAAAAAAAAGCATAGGGCACAGAAAATTTGCAATAGTAAATACAAAACTTAAAGTGTACTAATGTACTTAAGTAAATAATATGATGTAAAATTTTAATTTCTAAAAAGCGTCAAAATGAGGACATAAATCGTCACATCGTCAATATGATAGTTTTGTAGCACAAAATCGTCAAAATGACAATAAATCGTCAAGTCTGGTAGCTATGCTTGCGGATAAAATAAAGTTAACCTTTTTAAAAAATATAGCAGTGCCGGAGCAATGTCGATAACACTGTTGCATTAAACAAGATTTTTTTAAATATAGCGACAACGACGGGCTTCGTTTTCGATAATGGACCTTAAATTCACATATATAGTTAAATACTCCTTACAACTAAGCGAAGTGAATTGTAAAAATGGCAAAATTTGTTCCCTAAGTATAGATATTTTTTATCCTAGAAAAGTTCACTTGTTCACGCATACTTATCTATTTGGATAGGGACCACAGAATATTCTGCCATCTGTTCGTATACAAGAGATAATTATAAGATTAAACTAGATGACCCGTGCGAATATTTCGCACCGTTAGTTGTCATTTTTGTAACATAAAATGAAAATACCTAATAGTAATTTTATTAAAAGTATAAAAATATTAGAAATCATAATATCATCATACATATTTACATACATAAATACATATCGCTCTTTTATTGCTACATAGTCATATTCTAAAAAAAACTTGAACTTGGCAAAATGCGATTTAAGTTTTCAAGACATAAGTCATATGATCTAATTACCGCAAACACTTTTTGCTATAACTTCGGTTCAGCTTGGGATATAAAACTGATTTTTTTTAACATATACAGAAGGTGTAAGAGAGCAGTTTTGCTTAGGTAACTACAAATTTTTAATTTCTTGAGATCTGACTATGTTGCAATAAAGGAGCGATATGTTTAAATGCTTTTATAATACTTCCTTGAATACAATGTTAGAGGTAATGACATGAATATCGTTAACTTTTTGCCCGTACGAATCCTTAATACAAACTAAAATATCTTTAAACGTACGCACTCGAGAAAAAGCCACGTATAACTGCCCATATGAAAAGACCGGTTCTGGTAAATACAATCCTAGATCAGAAGGTGTAAGGTTGATTCGGGGTATGAGTACAGTTTTATCGGTATGAATAATTTTTACTGATATGATGTGCTCTCCCAAGTTTGTTACGATTAGCCTGGTACCATTTATTTAGCATTAAGATTTCTGATTAACATTATAATTGCATTTGTCTTTTCAAATGCACGTTATTTATATTCTTACGTTGCACGTTATTTTTATTCTTATTTTTCTTAAAACCTTTTTTTAACTGTTAAATATCAGCTGACACTATATACATATATGCATATATTAAAAGATACCGTATTACTACACTTCTTAAAACAAACAATGCCATGACAATAACGACATTACCAAAATGCCTTTTACAACTTTATATATTATTATGTGGAATAGCATTACAATTAAGCGACCCTGTTTATCGCACTTGATCTAACTACTATGAACTGCAATACTATTAAACGTCCCTGTATTAGCACACTTAAACAAAAACATATAATCGTAATGACAACAGTATTATCTTGCAGTTCTATATAAAATATAATTTTTATCAATGAAAATATTAATTTTTCAATTTCTAATTATTTTCTTCGATTAGTGTTAGACATAAGCTTTAAAATGAGATATCATTCATTAAATTTAATGCGGTGGTATGGGAGATATTTGCAACCGACAAAAAAAAAGTACTTTAGAAATAATATATATGATGTTTAGCATTGTTTATTTTGAATTTCCAATTGTAGTACGAAACATTTCTTAATAAAATAATAAATCTGGGTAAATTATTAAAATGTGAAAAAAATTATTTCACTTTAATTTGGCGTATACTGACAATAGTGAAACAGAACTATTTATATTATATGCATATCAGAACATCATTAGAAACGATTTCCAATATGATAAGGCAATTTTCTTTTCTCGTTTGTTATGTTTACATATCAGCTATTTTTGATCAATCAAAACACGTAGCATAATAGAGTTTCTGAAAGATGCGTAGAGTAATAATTCTTTTGCGCATGATTCTACAATCTTCAGTTCAATCTTTCGTCTATTTACATTATATGAAGCCAGTAAGTTGATCATAGTAATTTTAATAAATGGAGTTTAAAAGTAATAGGAAATTCGTGGACTCACTTTAGTTTACCTTATAAACGTGGCTAATTTTACCCTATAAAAGGACACTAATAGCTGTTGCTGATCTAATTTTGAACAACTTTTACATAAAAGAACTAATTCTTAAAATTAAGTCGTTCAAGAATTTTCAAGAGAGTTGAATATTTTCATACATATACAATCATACATCCTACATGCTTACAATCCATTTTATTATATTTCAATATTCCTCTTCACCATGTACACGCACCTGGAAGAAGGATTCTGACTTTGGCAAAAACAAAAAAAAGAATTATCCTAAACGATTTACGGCCTGGTTCTGTATTCACCAACAGAATAAGGGGCTATTTCACAATTTTAATCTGTATATTAGAATTAACGCAGAACTATCGTACCACCACATCAGCCTATACGATACAAAGGAAGAGATCAGAAAAATAAAATTAAAAATTAAACATCGTAATCGTCATCGGTTTTATTTCTGTATGTACATATGTATGTATACCAAATACAATAAGATTGTATTTTACGTTCGTTAATGACCATAATTAAACATTTTTATGTGTTGCATTTTACGTTGACACATATGACGTTTTCTGTTTTTATTTTTCTTTCCGTTTTTCTTTACATTCACATTCATATTCGTATTCATATTAATGCATTTGACTCACCTGTATTCGAAATGTCGTGAGTGTAATATAACTAATTAAAGCTTTTGTATGCATTTTAAATGCTTTTCCATTGGAATTTCGTGTAAAGAGAACTTTTGTTCCCGAGTAATTTATTCAAACTGTTAGCAATAAATGTGGCCATTGGGAGGATTAATTTAAGTTGTAACATTAGAAGCCGTAACAATTCCTTAATATCAGTTAAATTGATATTTAGAAGTCATTCTGATTTCTAAATGCATGCTGATGTATTGCATGATTACTTGCTCTAATTGTGCCATATTTTTAAAATATCAGGTAATTCATTGATTTTATACGGAAAAGAAATGTTGCTCGTTGAGTTTAATTTTCATTTTAATTTTGATAAATTTTAAAATTTATGGAATGACAGAACATGTTCTTTTAACAAAATTTATTGCAACTTTTAAGTAATTTTAACCATTAATGTTGAGAAGTAATGATAAATACTAGTTCATATTTAAATGCAATGCAACTTTAGAAATGAGGATAGTCTTTTGCAATGAAATTATTATTTTTGACATTAAGTACCTAGTGAAAAATGACGATGCTGTGAAAGATGCTTTCTAGGTTAAGCTAGAGAAAATATACAACGAGTATCCATGATACTGGAACCGCTGGAAGGTATCTTTGTTCCCAAATTTCGGTCTCTAACGGTATGAGTCTTGTCGATTTCGCCGCAGCCCGAAAGCTACATAACACTATGCAGAAATATGTTTCAGAATCTTGATATTTTAAAAGGTATTTGATTTTTCCCCAAATGGGTTAATTAAACTGTGATTGACGGTAATTATTTTTTAAGCAGCTTTTGACAGACGATTTCAAGCGCCTTCTTTCTTGTATGAAAACGAAAACTTGGCAAAACTTCTGTTCTCTTCTAAGAGTCGATAATGGCACCAATTCCGCCGTTAGAGATGACAGCGCTAACGACTGGAATCTCGGTGTTCTCTGACGCCACGATTTGCGCCAAATTCATTAGTATAAGTTTTCATCTTACTGGGTGTAAGGTCTTTAAGCCAATCGTTGCAGCCGCCGTAGTCCAGTAGGCAGTGTGTTGGCTTATTAGACGTAAAGCCAGAGTTCGAGCCCCAGGCCAGTCATCAATACAAAATACAAAAAAATTTTTCTTCGGCGATTTCCTCTCAGCAGATATCTGGCAAAAACTCTGAGAGCAAATAAAATTGCCATGAAAAGTTTCTCAAAAATCTGTTGTACGGAGTCGACTTTAAAACTCTAGGTCCCGCCACTCATGTATAAAATTAACACACATAACATAAGTGGTGTGAGAACCTAATTCTGACTGAAGGGTTGTAATGGGTACTTACGTACTTACGTACGAGGACTTATGAAAACAACGTCGACACACCATATTTTTGTGGACTGTAAGTCAGTGTTCGATAGATCTGTAATGAATAGTCTTTTTGCCATAATGTCTGATCTCAGTACTCTTACGAAGTTGATAAGATTGTACAGAATGACGTTGGCTAACACCGACAGATCCGTAGAGACATGAATGGGCCTCATCGAATGTTTCGATACCAAGCAAGATTTCAGATAAGTTCATCTGCTAAGATAACTCTGGCAGTAAATATGCACAAAACTAGATATATGTTTTTGACAAGTAGACTTGTGCGGCTCCAGATTACAGCCATTAACAATAGTTTTGATGTTGTTAGTGTATTTATTTATCGTAGTTTCGTCGTTACCAGCAAAAATGATTAATTGACTTTAGGATCATTCTTGCTAACAAGTGTTAATGTGTTCTCAATAGAAAATTGAGTAGCAGAAACCTCTCTCGTGCGAGAAACTATTGCCCTTCAAGTTGCTTATCTCTCCTGTGGCGCAGAATCAATGTTATGAACGGATTAAGCAGCCTAAGAGTATTCGAGAGAAAAGTCCTATAAAAGATCTTATGCCCAGTGCGAGTTGGTGATGGATTTCCTCATTCTATCCAAAAATGAACTCTTGTATGAGATTGACGACGCTGTTTCGACATAGCGGAAGAGTTTGTCTGTGTTGAAAGTATAAAATCAGTATGACCCAACGAGAAAAAGGCGTGGAAGAAGCAAAGGTTCTAAGGCGGGCCGAAGTTCAATAAACGGGTTGTTAAGCCCAACTGAATAATAAACTAAAAAAATTTAAAGAAGAACCTAAAAGAAATTGAAGAATAATTCGGTACTAAAAAAAATTATAAAAACGTTTGCCGCTTTTAACGTTTTTCCGATTACTCATCAATTCAGCGATTCAAAACTTAGTTACCAATTTGGTCATGCAATAAGATTTGTGCTCAATATAAAAAATAGTGAATTGAAGATTTGAAAATTCATTGAATCATTAGAGTTTTCTTGTCTAAAAATTATATGCTTAAGAAATGCTGTACAACTTCTTATGCTTTATTCTTAGATGTGACTTCTCACTTCCTACCGATCATTAAATTCATGAAATTTTTTTTATTTATTTACTTTATTCGGTTCGAATATTGAAATAACATTTTTTTTAACAAAGTAAGCAATACAAAACAATAAGTTTTTTATTGAATTCGATTTTAATTTATGGTTGTTGTTTTTTTTATTATTAATTTCATATTTTGTTTGTTCTTTGTTGTTCAAGTCAACGACAAAAATAAAAAAAAATTTTATATAAATTTACAATGTATAATGTAACGTAAGAAACAATTTTTTATTGTTATTTGTATACATTTTGATAATTTTGTATGTAAATCGTGAATTATATGAATCCCATGTATAAAATGAAATAAAAATTATTAAAAAATCCATTATTGTACAAATATTTGCGGCATAAATATAAATTAAAAAAATGTTTAACAAAGACACATACAGTAATAATAATAATAATATTAATAATAATAATAATTAAAGACATGAAAAAATATCAATTAATTGTGTATTTGAATGTCTTGATTTGGTTGAGAAATACAAAATAAACATACACTTGTCACTACATTAACGCAATAATTTAGTGTCAATAAAATGGAATTGAAATACAACAATCCCATATTATTATATGTGTACAGCCGTTAAAATAATTCAAAAACCCTTTCATTATAAAAAAAAAACAGAAATTAGAAGTGAAAACGTTTGTAAAGATGCCAAAGCACTGATACTAGTTTTGTGACAAAATCGGTACTTGACCTATAGAATTGAACCGTGAAAAAACAGATTTTAAAATGAGAAAACAGAATGAAACGAGCAACAATTATTCAATTTTATTTTAATTTGTATAGACTCTAGTTAGAACTACGAAATAATATTCGTTTATTATATTTTTACACTATTTAGTAGTGTCATCATCTTAAGTAAACAAAAACTTAAAACCTACAATAGAATTTCTAACAATTCGTACTTGTATTGTATTCATATTAGACTTAAACCGCACACATATCCCTCTTATGAAATTTATGAAATTAATTATTATCAGCTCTTAAATCATAACCAATTATAAAAACCATTCAATTGTTTTGTTTGTAATATTGTAGATTTTTCTTCGTTTTGAAGGGGGTGTTAGTTGTATGCGTTTTGTTCTGTTTTTACAATTCTTGTTACGGTACGCAATAAAAGTTTGATGACGACAATTCATTCAACATAGCTTTACACCATTGCATAATATGCAATTGTTTTTAACCACAGCTAACCAGAGTCACATTTTTCAGATAGGATTTACAAACCTTTCATTGTGTATGCAATACTATCCAAGGATATACAATACTATTCAAAGTTGGATAGTTATAGGCAAATATAAATTTATTTTATACGTTAGAGGAATTTCCTGCAAGAGAATATCTAAAATAAATTTGTTAGGAAATATTCGTAAAAGGGCAAATTATAGACCTGTTATAGCCTAGAAATGAGCGATCCAGTGACTTTTGAAGAACGTTGTTCTCAGTGAACGTGATTTATTAATCACTGTTCTTTAAAACAGTGGTTGTGATCGCAGTATTCCAATAAAAAATCAAAAAATTTTTTTTTTATTTTTATTCCAACAATAACAAATAACTACAAGAGCGGTAACTAATAACAAAACAAAAATTCAATAAATTAATGCAAACAAAATCAAAGTGGTGTCATCAATGTTATTATTTTTAATGTAATTTTCTTTTTTTATATGATGTTTGACAATTAAATTTCACAGAAAGTTCATGTATATATAAAAGACAAAAGTGAATAATCAGCATCATCTAATAGTAAACAAGCTTCGCTCAAAATAAAATGAAATAAATTTGAGTATGTAACAATCTTCAAAGAACGACATAATTAATAACTGTTATTTGGCAATTTCAATTACCAGTGAATTATCAATCACAGTGATTAAATCATAGTTTTGCAAATATCGTTCATCTCTATTATAGCCTTATAATTTGAAGTTGTCGCTTATAATTAGATTGCTTATCGGTAAATTGCCATCTCTATAATGCTTTCGGAAATTCATGTATATCAACTCTTGCCATACAGTGTAAAAAGTGTACATAATTCCATTACGAATTGCTACATTGTACATTCTCGTATTGTTTTAAATATTTTACTTTAACAGTATCACTCTAATGCGATACCGAGAATAGTGTTGTTCATTTTCATATGTATGTATGTACGTATGTAATTGTTTGAATTGTTGTAAAAACACATAATATTTTAAATTTCAATTATGGCCATGTGCTGAGTGACTATATAAAACACAAGTAGAGATATATTTTCAATAATTTCGAAGAAAATAAATCCACTCAAAAGATTTGGTTTTGAGAATGAAGAACTTTTGTGTTTTTGTAGATTTACAATATTCTTACCATTGAATTTCTTAACTTTTAAATTATTTCCTTATTCATAGTCATTACCATCACCATCAGCATCAGCATCATGGCAATAATTTCAATAAATTCGTATGCTATTTGACTTTTTGGTCTTTTACGCATTTACATTTCATTTCTCAAAATTTTTGTTGTAGTTGATTTGGATTTTACACTTGATTTTCCATTTCCTCCACAAGCATTTATAGTTGAGCTTCGTGCATAGAAAAATTTGTTAAATAAATTATAATTGGGCTTTTGTATACATTTCAAGTGGTGCACACGCCATCTAAGAAAATTTTAATACAATTTTAAACTAGATAGCCTACATACAATATTAAAATCTGTGTTAACTATCTATTTTCTATCTATGATGGCAATCGAAATAAAAATCATGAAAACAAATTAAACAAAATAATCATTCATTTGGTGATGAGAACAACCAGAAAATTAGAATACTTTAGTTTATGGCAAAAAGGTATTGTAAAAATGATGAACACAACCCATTATTGTATCAATTTTCAATTATTTATTTATTTATTAATTACAATACAATTATATAAATTATATTCAAATTACAGTCAAACTCGTTTATAACGAACTCGGTTACAACGAATTCTTGGTTATTACGTACATATTTTCAAGTCCCAACGTTTTAATAACAATTTTCATACAAAAAACTTCGTTTATTACGAACTCGTTTATAACTAATTCTCGGTTAAAAGGAACTGCTTTATATGGTCCCAGTAATTAAATTTCATACATTTTGCCTTTTTTAAAACTAACCCTCAGAAAAAACTTTGAAGTGTGGCAGTAGTCTTTACCTTTATTTAAATTATAACTCAGTATCTTTAATCAGCTGCTAGATAAAAAGAATTAGTGGAATTAGTTTTTAATAAAAAAAAATTTTTATTTTTAATAAATGAAAAAATTTTTTGTATTTTAATTTCCGTTATGACTTCACCCAGTTTATTACGAACTTTGCCTATAACGAACTATTTTTTCTAGTCCCACAAAATTCGTTATAACCGGGTTTGACTGTATATAAGTTACTCAGACCTCGGTGCTCAGTGTAGTGGCACAGACCAGAGTCTCCGGTGGGAATCGAACCCACGACCATCACGCTAATAGTCGAGCACACTACCCACTAGACTACCAGGGCACTCGTATCAATTTCAATAACGAACATTGTGCGCACTTTACTAATCTTTCTCATTAACAAGCCATGTAATCTCCATAAATCTTCTGCGACAAAAGAAATTTTAAAACGATTTTCACAGTATTTACAAAGAGAATTTTTATAATTCAATTTTCATAACAAAACTATAAAATTTCTATCATTTATGTATGTACATATGTAGAGAACAAATAAAACGATAATATCTATGTTACATACATAATATATTGTCGTTGCTTTGGAAGACCACACAATTTTCTAGTTTAAAACATATCAAATGTTTCCAAAAATCGCTGGTATTACACAGTAAAGATGAAGATATTGAATAGAAGTTATGTTTATGGAATTCCTTTGAAAGAGGAAACAAAAATTATGTAAATTTAAGACTAGAATTTTTACAGGTAATTACACAAATAAGCGAGTCAAGCGAGATTTTAAGTAATTCAAGAATATTTTCAGTTTTCATTTTAAATAAATTCTATTAAATAGCCAGCACCATATAGAGCTTTTGTTTAACATTTTGATTTTATTGTTTCTCTAGTTTTTCGATTGATAAAAACTTGTGAAAGTATATACCTTTATACATAAATGTTTCCCTAACATATCTTATTTTAATTTTTTTATTTTTAAATCTTATAAAATGTAGAAATTTCACATATTTCACTCGGACTAATTCTAATTTAAATGAAAAATGTCAAGATTTCGGGAGTAAATAACAAAATATATAATTTATTTGACAAGTCGATTTCTGACATTGACACCTTAAGCAATACTAGGCGAGTGAAAGAAGCCTACAGTTTAACCGGCAGCTAAGGTCGAATACGCAGTCACCTACTATTCTTGGACAAAATAAAACTTAGGATAAATGTTTTAACATCTGACAGCACATTGTTTTATTAAACATTATCCAATTAAACGGTTCGAAGTCTTAATAGTAAATTGATGTCATGGAACTTGCAGCCCATTAGTGTTCCTAAATTAAATGAACATTTAGTTTTAATAAATTTGCATTTAAAACAATGTGTTAATAATTTAAATATTTAAAAAGTGGAACAGGTTTTTACTATTTTCGGCTTACCAAAAGTATTTCGTTGCTGATAATTTATAAATATTTATTAATATGAACGGTAGATTAGCAAAATGACATCACAACGTAGACGTTATAAATTTTCCTCATTTGATAAAACTTGTTGCAGTATATACTTACTTTTTCTCGAGAATCTTTTATGATATTGGTGGCAGAAAGACTTTCTTAAATCTGAATTGTAGACATATTGCAGTGCAGCAATCTTTGTTAGCAATTTTTGTCTTTTGGGAATATTTTTAACGTGGATCCAAGTTGAAAACTAATCGGTCATAACAGATGTATAAATAGTTCTCAAATTAGTTCTTATTTCTAGCAAAGGCAATGATTTCAAGAACAAACGAATACAGCATACGAATACAGAATTTTCAAGTTCGAGTCTTGTAATGGTTTTTGTAATCTGTTATGATGATTTGTTTTATAGTTTAATCATGCAGAGAGACTTAATTTATCAATAATTAAAATGTCACCGAAATATTGTAACAATAATTCAAAATTTAAAATTGTTGTAGTATGTACAACACTTTAATATGATGTACAATTAAAGAACAACTTTCGAGTTATTATAATAAAAAAAAATTAATTAAGGTTTTCAAAAATAATTCAAATAAACCGCATGAATTGAACGACATGTTAAAGTGCAAAAATAAAGCATTCAAAATTACAACAAAATATAAATAACAACAACTATAAATATTCAAAAATGTATACAATATAAATAAAATACTCAAATTAAGAAAATATTTTTAAATCAATTTACTGCCAATTGTCTACACATCATCAACTCGTCTGGCTGTGTTATTTGTTATTCGTTATCAATGGGTTAAAAAATCTAAAATAATAAAATCTAAAATAATAGAAATCTAAAATAATAAAAATTAAATCATAAAAATTATGATTATTATTATAAATGAATACATACAACAATGTGTCATAATTACTTTTACTCTACATACATACTGTCTGTATATGAAATATTTTAAAACAAGAAAATGAAGAATAAATTTAAACAAAAGTTAAAAAAGAAGAATAAAACAATAAAAAGCTATTTAAACATGCCATATAAATCAAATCAAACAATATCAAGTGAATCTCAATGCTTATAAAAGAGAAAAATATTTTTATAATGTTTAAATTAAAAAATTAAAAAAAAAAAAACAGAAAATAATAAAAAAATATGGATGAATAAATATTTAACAAAACACGAATAATACACGATTTAATAGCAGTTTAAGTGTCATTTTATTGATAGTAATGCGCCATTAAAAAGAAAAAGAAAAGAAATATTAAACCATTAACAACAACATTGATTATAGCTTTGACAATTTCGGAGACAATATTTACGGAGCTAAAAATGAATTTCGAATGATAACGCAGCTACGTCAATTGAATTATATTGTCTGGCTAGGAAACATTACTGATGACGACAGCTTTAATTGCAAAAACGTAACACAACGAAATATGATTCAAGACACAAACACCACACGAGCATTTACCGTTTTTATCTTTTCGGATATGCAATATTTTATTCTGATTATAAATTATTTTAAACGTTATTATAGGCAAGTTTTTTATTAAAATATTTTAGATTGTTTATAAATCATTACAAATAACATTTTTTATATTTTGGAATAAAACTTTGAATTAATTTTCTTAGTTAGGATATTAAAATTTTACTATTCAACGTAAATTTTACGTAATTTGTTCAAAGATTATGTTGGCAAAAGATGATCCTATATTGTTATGTGTTATAGTATTGATTTGGAAACACTTTCGTTGAAATAGTCTGGTGTATTGTCTATAAATTAAGAAATAATGGCATTACTTCTGTACCAACAATTATATCAAATATAAATAATATTTTATTATTATTTTAATATTTTATGTCCATATCAACAGATTTTAAATAGCTTTGTAACATAAACCGATTCCCGTGACAGATCTTTATGCTGCAATATCCAATACGTGTTCACTATATTTTTATCATTAGCAAATTTCCAAAAGAAAATTATAAATTTGTAAAGACAAAATTTTCTTAAATTAACAGAAAATGTTTCCAGTACATTCCACTGTACTATCGCTAATTTTACCCATTTTTATGGAAAAAATCATTTCCCATGCTTTAGCGGCTGCTCTAAAACATTTGGTTCCGAGCATAGTTTAAAACCAGTATATACAGCGTGATTTAGTCCATTTTTTAAAGTCCTTTAAGTAGGTGAAAAACAAACCCATTAAACCCTTCAGTCAGGGTTACGGCCAAGCTTCACACGCCACTCATGTTTTGTGCGTTAATTTTATACGGACGACAGATTTTTTGAGAAACTTTTTCATGGTAGGTTTATTTACTCTCAGAGTTTTTGCCAGAAATCTGCTGAGAGGATATCGCCGATGAAATATTTTTTTTTTTTCATATTTCGTTTTGTTGCCTGACCTCGGATACGAACCCGGACTTTACGCCTAACAAGCCAACACACTACATACTAGACTGCGGTGACTTTAAACTCAAATTTAAATTAAATATGGAAAACAATGGTTATAGAGAGTACATAATTTAAGAAAAAGATATTGTTAAGAAATTATTTTTTTGGTGAAAAAAAGTTTGAATCTGACATAACCTTTAACTCTGAAAATTGAGTTTTGACAAGCTTTTTCTAAAATTTGGTCGCGTTAAAACAATTAAAAACGTTTTGAGTTAATTTTTATTAATTTCATGTTGCGAATTTTTTTTTTAAATTTTTCACATAATTTTTTATTTGTTTGGAGGTTTCAAACAAAAAAGTTAACATAATTAACAGTTAACAGTTTTACCCTCTGAAACCAGTAGAAATTTTATAAATTAATATTGGATAATCCATTTTGTATTTGAAAAATTTTACCTCAGATTCGAAATCAGCAACCTCAAAAACACCCGTGTGCAGATTTTCATTCCTATTCTGTGGTTTCTTATAACTTTGGCCAGAAGAAGTAGTCCTTTTACATTTTTTTTTGTTGTCAAAATCAAATACTGACTAACAGCTGGATCAATTTGAAAGATTATTTCAACATCACTTTTGGAAGACCCTTAAGCCGTTGGGAAAGACCCTTAAAGTTCTATATAGACCTTTTGTAAATATTGAACTTTTGTAAAGTTAACTAATAAGTAAAGACTGGTTTTCATGATTTTATGGTTTTGCATTCAAGATAGATTATCTGGTTTTCTGAACTTTCTTTTGTAAATTTTTTTTCGAGTTTGCTGTAATTTTAAAAAAAGTAACAAAGAAAACTAGTTTCCTGTAAATTACATGCAGTCAGAGATGCAGAACTAGTGGCTTAATTCCACTATTTTGATTTTTAGAGACTTGTGCTGCTCTCAAATTTTTGGCAAAAAGTTAAATGGGGTCGTCTAGGTTTCGATGAGTTTAAAGTTTTCTTCGCGAAGTATTGGCTTTAAGCCAACCGTAAGGCTATTTGCACAAAACTATCAAACTCCAACAACTTTTATGCCATTTCGTATTCATATTTCAAAAAAGTATACATGGCTCCTTCCTTATATATTATTTAAAGACGTCTTCGTTGGGTTTCTCTTGCAATACATACATATATTGAATAACTCTGAATTTAGCACGTTTTTGAAAGAGTTTGCAGATATCCGCAGCTAAAAATTACTAAATACGGAAGGTAACTGATTATTGTTGCATTTTGTATGTCTAAATCAAATTCCAGTTAATAATACTATAAGGCTACTTCAATTTTTCTAATTCGTCGATCTTATTAGATCTATTGATGAGTTCACTAGTACTTACCTTTGACAATATTTTCCATTTAAAAACTGTAACATTTTGTTATGACAACTTTTATTAAATAAAATAAATTTCTCTGAACCGATATATAAACGTATTCTATTGCCAAGGCCGCATAGTTTCTAATCTACTTTGTTAAGAGAGCAGTATTGATCTTAATGTTTGTGGTGCTTTGAAAACGTAAATAAATCAACTCTCCGTTCATTTCCTTTTCTAAAACAAAAACATTTTGAAATTAATATTTTAAAATCATTCCCATTGAGGGAGTTATTTTTTACACAAATTTGTATATTGAAGAAGAAAGAAAAGATAGATTCTGAAACGAACAATTCAATACAAAGTATAGGCTTTGTCAAAAAGAGATCTCAGCCCTTTTCTTACAGTAGTTTTTTTCAAATAACCAGAAATTTAGAGATTTGTTTGTGATCATATTTAAATTTCCTAACAATGTGAATATGCTTCACGTTGGAACAATAAAAAAATATGTATTTGTACACCCGGTTGCTTGGGTATCTCTAACTATCATGCACTACAAGATATGTTCTATTGGCATGTTCCATTTGATTTGATTTGTTATTCCACAGTTTCAAATCTTAAAACTACTTGTAATTCAGAAGAATACAATTTAAATGTTATAAGAAACTTAATGCGACTCTCACTTTTTGGCCTTTTCATCAAAATGCCAATGAATTCTTCTTAATTTTTTCAGCAGTAACCTATTGCAGAAAGGATGTGCAAGAGTTCATCTGGATGTGACTGTGCAAAGTGGTATTTGGTAAAATATTTATTCATTGATACCTGTTACTGGTCATTAAATACATCTTAGGCGGTTGTTTTTTAGGTATTTTTTTTTTTTTAATAATTACAAGGTCAATGTACAATTTTTTAAATTTTTAAAATTTTTCATATTTATTCTTAGAAAACTCCTTTAAGTAACATTAATATTTCTTGACAATCAGTAATATTCGCTTTTATCTTTCTTACTTATAAGGGTTACAGGCAATTAACTTCAGTTCAGTTTTTGTTGTCAAATGACAAGTTTTTGTTTCATTGTATCATTATTAATTTGACCTTCACAATCTCAGTTGTTTCTATGTTTTTCAATTCGTTGCAAAATATGCCGCATGTCTATAAGTACCTGTTTTCGTTGTTACACCTTTAGCTGAGCATTGGCTAGTGGCCTTTAAAAAATGCATTCAAAAATAAAAACGCATTCAATGAATGAGTAAAATAAAATATTTGAATAAAATTTGACGTAACTAAAGGATTTTCTTCAAATGATGGAAAGGACCTTGAAGAGACCTAAAAAGGACACAGCAGAAGAAAAATCTTTAAATATTGTATCAAAGATTTCTAACAAGTAATGTAAGGTGAATTTAAGTAAAGTAAAATAAAATAAAGTAAGTAAAGTGAAGTTCTTTTACGGTGGATTTACTAATTATTATTTATTGGCTAAAAACTTAACTGAGCTGTTCAACTTCCCAAGTTCGGTTTTATAAAGTTGGGCGTTTCGAGATATTTTCCCTGTCATCTTATTGCTACTTTACTAGTGTTTAGTTGAAATGATATGAATATTCTGACATTCGTCTGGGAAATCGAGGTCGAATCCCTTACTGTAGCAAGTTTCACTTTTTTTGGTTCTTTATTTGTATAATTTAATCCTGTTACGAGGTTATCGATGTATCTTCATTTATTACCTTTTGTTTTAATCCCCAGAACCAAACTAGCTGCAAATACTATTAGATTATTGACGTAAATAATTTTGTTATCTTGAGTAATTGTTCCTACATACTCCATTTTAATTGGGACTTATTAAATAATATTTTATAAATCGTGTAGTTCAAGTGATTGAGCTTTGGCGGTTGTTACAATTTTAATTAATATTACAATCCAGTCAAATTCGAGATGTATTGTCTCGATACATTTTCTTAGATTTTAAACTACCTTGAAAATATCTGTGACCGTATCTACAGCCTGTAAAATGATCGTCATCGATTTATTTAATTTTTGATAATTTTTGTGATTCATTCCACCAGTGAATTCCTTAATATAATTTGTCTCTCCAGCTTCAAGTTAAAACGTAATCTCTACAATCATCATGATATTTATAAAGAAATATAACATGAGATTTTCTTGTGATATTATTTTTTTGAGCAGTTTTCTGGAAAATGCTCTGAAAGTAAGTAATTTCCATAAGAAAGTTTCGTAAATCTGTTGTTAAGACGTAAGTATTACTACCATCACTCATAGGTAAAATTAATTTAATTTCTTATCAAATATTGTACGCTTCTGTGACGAAAATAATTGTTGTTATTCCGATTTCCGACATTTACTGATTGATACTGCAAACGACAATTTTTATTCAGTTAAAGTTTGTTGGTTTGGCTCTCTATAATTTTAATATTTGGTCAATTCACAGGAGCCGTTTTATCGTTGTATTGAGTGTATTGTTGGACGATTATACAACAGTGAATGCTTGTTATTGATATTGTTATTTGATGCTTGTTATTTTATATAAAAATCAAATACACTTATACACATTTTTTCATATGTTTTCAAAAGTTGTATTGGTTTCCCGCTATCAATGAATATTTGAATGCCAAAAAAATACATTTGGAATACAAAATACAGAACACAGCATAACATTGAGCGTTGACAAACAACTAATACAACATACGCAATACAAAGTCGTGTGAATTGCCCAATTATTTTTCTCTTAATTTTCTGACTAATTTGAGATGATAATAAAGAGAAGAAAGAAAAACATATTTTTTTATGTGTCACCCAAAGATTAAAAATGACGGAAGTATGGATGCATTATCAAAAACGTTGAATAATTTGTATTTAACTCGTATTTGTATATAAAAAATGTCCTGTGTGCTCCCTTGGCAAACTGTTAGTTAAGCAAAGGAAAAGCATTGGTCGCTGTCAGTGTAAAAATTTGTATCACCACAATTATACTCGGAAGTATCTCAGTACCTTCTGGAAATCATTTTCCAGTTGCAGAAATGGTTATAACATTTGAGAATTAGAGTAAATGAACTCGATAAATATTTTCACATAACGTTCACATGTCAGGAAACAGTTTGGATAAATAATAAACGACTTACCTGCATTGCCAATAAGGTTTTTTTTTAAATTTTTTATTTCTGAAAAACAAAACAGAAATATACATTTACACAAAAAACTTGTTTTCTACAAAAATAATAAGATTTCAAAAGAAATCATCGGAGACCAGTATCTCTTTCGTACCTTTGCCAGAGACTTGCAAATGTCATACCATGTTGTTGTTATTAAATTTGTTAGAAGAATTGTTTGAAATCAAATTTAATCGAATCTGTTTAGGTTCTGAAAAAAAACTTGGAAATAAATTGAAAACTAGGCAAATGGCGACACTGCTCAGCTCTATCATTTAAAATATTTCTGCATCTATATCGGGGGATATCTCGTTTAGTTCTAAACATTGGACCAAAAATAGCACAAATTAAATTAAATTTTTTCGAAATTAAACACAGACAGTAAGCTCTTGCTGTATAAATTACTATTAAATTTAATGTGAGGTTATGATACTGAGTTACGGTACACATATTTGAATAATTCAAAGACCACAAATAACTAGATTTTATATGTCAATACGGAGATTGAAAAAATTGTGATAAATACATGAAGAGGTTCCTATTAACAGGTACCTGTAACTAAAGGGAGCTGTAAAGTTACCTTTAACTTATTTTTGGTATTATAACTAACAGATATTAAGCCGGAGCTATGTCGATAACACTGCTCAATTAAACAAGTTTTTTGATTGCAGTGGCAACGGCGGGCTTCATTTTTCTGTTGTTTATACTCATTTTGTTTATATTTGAAGTTGACATATCGAAAATAACATATAATATGGCATGTTTAAACATAAACTTGACTTTAAAGGCAGGTTCACTCACTCGCTTCTGAAACATTTTTGGTTCGCACGAGAGAAATTATATTGTGCGAATTAACTTAATTTTAAATTTGGTACATTTTAGAAAAGGTTGCCACACCATATGAAATTTATACAAGAAACATGCCATATTGTTTGGCATTTGTATTAAGAATTCAGTAAGGTGAATATAGAGGTTTCGCACGCACCTTTCAAAAATATTATTATTTTATTCATAAACAATGTTGTATTCAAAAACAATGTCAAAACTTTTCAAGAAGCTATTATTTACTAAATTAATACTAATCACAATGAAAGAAAATATATCTCGAGATATCAGACTGTCTTCTCTCGTGACCAAGCAATTGTCTTTACCCTTCCGCATATAGTTATAATATTTTTTAAGGTGGCATGACATAATGTCCATGGATATTAGGTCACCCTAAAAAGTGACATTATGTCCAAAGTCCATAATATTCAAAAATCAAATTAAGGTATTTGGTTTCACTACTGTCAAGCAGTATGGCGACAAAGTCATAAAATAAAGACCTTTGGGACTTTAGTGAAAACTAATAAAGACTGTTCGGAGTAGTATAGAAAAATATTATGTCAATGCTGATCAAATACAAGAAATGTTCTTATGCCTTAAAAACGAAATTTTGGCCATATCAAAAAGAAAACAGGATTGTCTTAACACTTTTATGGATTTTTTTTTGAAAAACAGTGGATGCCACAGGTAAGTAAATATTAGGGGTCGCCGTGGTCTAGTAGGTAGTGTGCTGGCTTATTAGACGTAAAGCCAGGGTTCGAGTCCCAGGCCAGACATCAAAAATAAAAAAAAAAAAATACAAAAAGTATCTTTTCGGCGATTTCTTCAATTTCCCTTCTTGTTTCTCAAAAAATCTGTCGTTCGGAGTCGACTTTAAACTGTAGGTCCCGCCACTTCTGTATAAAATTAACACACACAACATAAGTGGTGTGAGAAACTGCGGGCTTCTTGGGGACGATTGCTTTAAACTGTCTAATGGTGAAGGTATAGCACTGGCCATTTAATAGTCACCAGCAGCAACTCGTTCCTTATCGTTCGCATCTTTCCTCTTTCAACCTTTCCTAAACCTGCACAATGCACTGCATGAGAGTAGGGGTCATCCCCTGAGTGCAGGTTTAATAAAAAAAAAAAAAAAGTAAATATTATTCGAATAACATGCCGTGTGATAAATGTTTGTCCAGCTTATGTGAAACGTAAAGTGATTCAAATAAATAGCAGAAATGTAAAAGAAAAATTATATATTTTTCAATAAAAAATTGGCGCCGTTGATAAAAAACGGGATGCGTTCTTGAAGACTTTGGAAGAAAAATCAAAGACCAATAAATCGCCATTACTTTGTCCGTACTACAAACAGAATGTTAAAGATAAACGAAATATTTTTCAATAAAAAATTAAATACTAATGATACTTAATAATTCTTAATGTCCATGTACATTGTGTCAAACACCAACATTTCTGAACCAAACCTTAGACCTTATTAGGAAGGAGGTGGACGGGTCTTTAAAACGATATCCATACATATATACTGGTACCCCTCGTATAACGCGGTTTCTACAACGCGGTTTAGTTAGAAAAAAAAGCAAACAAAGGCTGATAACTGATTTCACAATCTCACAATCACTGGAAGAACGTCCAACAAAATGTTATTTGTCAAATGAAGAAAATGTTTCCTATGAAATTTCTTCTGGTGAAGTTATACGCTCACTATTTCGACGTAATATGATGTTCGAAGTAATAGACACAGGCTAGTGAATATTTACCGATTGCTTTTTTTATTATGTTTTTTAATTTTTTTAAAATGAAGTATTAAACGGATCTTGAGTTGTTAACGTTAATAAAAAAGATTATTGGAATGTAACCCTTAAATTTATATGAAAGGTAAGTGTTCTATATCGTGAATTACATTACGCGGACTTTTCCTGGATCGTAACCACCACGTCATACGAGGGACACCTGTATCTTATTTGACTTAATATTCTATGCGGTTTGATGAGGTAAACCTGACAAATGCGAATTGTTTTCATATTTATTCAACTTTGTCCGTTCATAGTAGCAAACTTTAATTACAAAATATGAAATGAGTGATGGCATTTTGAAAGCGCATTATCTTGTGAAGAGATGGACATTTCATTAAATTAAATCGGACAAAAATTACTGTAGTTATTATTTAAAGAGTATAACAGTCGAGTTAAATTTTTCATATACAATATTTTTCCAAAAGAACTCTTAGTTAAAAAATTTTCAGAATTTTTGATGGATCTTGAATGTTTATGGAAAAATGTGTCAATTTCAGGAACGACCACCAAAACCTTTGAAAATTTTTGAACTGAAAGTTCATTTGATAAGATAACATATATTCAAAATATAATTTATAATATAATTTTTGTCAGATCTGGTCAAACGAAGTGTTAATCTCTTCACAAGATAATGCACTTTCAGAACGTCATCTCTTATTTTATATTTTTTAATTCGATTTTTCATCTAAGAATAACTAAACTCGAAAAAACGAGAAAAAAATAATATTTTCTACTGAAAATACACTTTTTTATTTGACTTTTATTATCTTTGATTTTGATTTTTGTCATATTTTGAACATTTTTCCAAGACCTACAATTATGTTGTAAAAAACAATACATTTTGTACATATGGAAAGAATTCCGCAACACTTTTATTGTCTATTGTCTTTGCATTTTTCTTAATAAAATCCTTTCACTTTATTCTTCTTTTGTCTAAAGGAAATATTATTTTTAAGGGTTAAAGAAAATTTTATGACATTCTATTGCGTGTTTTTGTTGTGTATAACCGAGAAGTTCCTGTCCGGTTTTTCTGGCATCGTAAATCACACTCACCATTTTTATTCGTTAATAAATTTTACGCCTTAGTTTTACCTACAATTTTAACGAATTAGACAATAGGAACGACACGTTTAGGAGGAACATTGTTTAGATGGTGGTAAATGGACAGTTTCTACGTATGCACTGCTGCGAACAGCAGTATAAAAGGGTTTGAAAAGGGTTAAAAAAACGGAGAGTCATATATTGTGAAATGATTAAAACAATGCCCAGTTGAGATTGGAGAATATAGAGTTTTCTATATTTAAGGAAGAAATATTAGAAAGGAGCCCAACATATGCCTTAAAAATTACTACGTTTTTTAAAGTATTAAAATTAAATAATTTTTGGATTAAATTTCTACTTTGCAAACGTCATAACATTTCGATCTTTGTTTTATAAACTCTTTGATTTGAAGTTCTTAAAACTTGTTTTATTCAAAATAAATTTTGTTATTTTCGGTAAAATCAAATAGAAAATGTAGAACGTGTTTTAGAATTTTGAAAAGCGTGTTACCGGGTAACGTGCAAACTTTTGTCGTAATTTTGTTGTTATTTTATATAAAACAATGAGATTTCCGTAAAGCAATATTACAACGCCAGGCAAAGATTGTCGCAATATTTGAACTTATTTTAGAATTGAATTTAACGTTTACAAATATTTGTTGATTAGTAATCAAAATTTAGTGCTTATCTTAAAAAGCAATTAACTATAGTCGTATGGAACATAAAGAATAAAATATACTATATATACTATACTGAACTCTCATACCGAATTCGCACGGCGACAATTTTTATAGCTGTTATTGCGTTATTAAAAGTGCAAGGATAGCGGAAGGGATGGTCTAATATTCAGTTGTTTTGAAGAGACTCCACATCCGATTCCAAGTTTTCTGGATCCATCAGTAAAAACTTCAATGACTTTTCCGAGGAGTGGCTTTAGCAGGTATGTATATTCAGACCAATCATACCCAAGATTTCGGTATTAGCATAGTTCCTGTACTTCTCTCTCATGCTCTTATGGAGGTCAGTCTCAATGCTTGTTGGTAAGCAGTTAAGGGTGGTAAATAATAATAGTCCACCATTTTCATAAGCCGCTCAAGAAGGGTGTTATGACTCCTACTAACCATCAAACCACGAAAATAATTGGTTTGATTACAAAGTTGTATAGCCAGTATGCATTGCTCTTTTGAAACATAAAATTGCATTATCCGCCTTAGTAGTTCTGGACGGTGTATTCTCAAGTTCAAGTCAAGTTTTCTATCCAATATGATCCCAACATATTTGGGGCTATAGGATAGAGTGATAGCAACTCCGTTGATGTTAAAAGTAAGATATTGAGGGATACCATTAATGAGACATGTTCTTTCCATAATCTGCTGTAGATTGGGAAATAGGCTAATGTCTTGAAGATTATCAGAAGCCACTGCATGAGACGTCATCTGTAACTCCGCTGGTATGCCTTCATAAGGACCTGGGGATCGAAAGGGATAAATGCTGTCCATTTAATGTGATATTCTAAGATGAGTATATTAGATATATAATAATTACCTAGCACTCCGGATAGCTGAAATGGAGTGAAGTGACAGCCAGAGTAGTGAGTTGCAAAGATTACCTACAGGCTATTTTTAACATTGGTAGTCCAGAATCTATCAGATTTAAGACTTGTCGTGTAAGAACCTTCTACTTTATTGCAAAAATTCCTCCTTTTGCCTGCCAGATTGAATTTTTTAATTTATTATATCTACTCTTATATCCAGGCCAGTGACCTTTTCTTTTAGTCCCATTAAATAGATTTTTACAATCTTTGATTTTTCCGCAATTTCAGTATTCCACCAACTCAGCTTAGCCTTACCTTTCGTAACAGTTGTCCTCCAGGATAATTCAATTAATTAAGCGAAGTAACTCGGTGGTAATCAATAAGTAACTCGGTGGTAGATTCTTACATACATAACATAATCGGTCATTACAAACTTTTAGTCAATATTACGACGTATGTTGTACGTGTTAATTTTATAAATGAGTGGCGGATACCACAGTTTAAAGTTGAACCCGAACGACATATTTTTTTGAGAAACAATTTTACTTACTCTCAGAGTTTTTGCCAGAAAGTTGCTGAGAGGAAGTCGCCACGGATATATTTTTGGCGTTTGGCTTTACGTCTAATAAACATTTTAATTTATCATCAATAGAGACTGACCATGTCGGTAGCTTCCTACTCAGTACCTAGCATAAGTGGACCAGCTAAAAAAATCGATAACTGGATTCGTTTCGAATGATATATACAAGCGATTAGAAAAAGAACAATTTCCAGATACATTACAATTACTGACTGCCTTCTGTTAGTAACAATAAAAGTGGGCTCAATAACCCTATTAACAACCGTTAGCTTATTATGAATAATAAATTTAAAGTGGAATTACTCCCATAGGTTTATGTCCAGGCTACCCTAGATGGTATGGTAAGCTTTGGTATTCGCAAATATAATAAGAGGAATATTATCGTCGTTTGTGTGGAATGTCATAGGGTACTGTGGATTGCTTCCGGGCTACTAACATCTTGTTTTCGATGGCGATTGAAAATAAGTTAAGAATACTTCAACTTCAGCAAATAAAATTTGAATAGGCAAACAACACATTAATACAACTTTAAATCAAAAGCTTGTTTCTCAAAAATCTGTCGTCCGGAGTCCACTTTAAACTGTAGGTCCCGCCACACAACATAAGTGGTGTGAGAAACTGCGGGGTTCTTGGGGACGATTGCTGTAGACTGTCTAATGGTGGAGCTATAGCACTGGTCATTTTATAGTCACCAGCAGCAACTCGTTTCCTTACCGTTCGCATCTTTTCTCTCTCTTTCCACCTTTCCTAAAAAACCTGCACAATGCACTGCATGAATAGGGGTCATCGCCTGAGTGCTGGCTTTATAAAAAAAAAAAAAAAAATTTCTTTTTCGATGTTGTTATGGCGAGATTTAAGTTGAGCGTGTGAAAATGCCTTAAATGGGGTTGTTTCGAGTTCAAAAACAATACCTTGTAGAGGAAATTGTAAGACAACACATTACTTGAGAAACTTTTCATGGCAATTTTATTTTTACTCTCGCAGAAGAAATATTTTCATATTTTTATTTTGATGTCTGGCCTGGGGTTTGAATCTAGGCTTTGAACCTAGGCTGTTATACTAATGAGCCAACATACTAACTACTAGACTACGGCGACTTCTTCGATAAAATTTAAATTGACTTCAATTTAATTAATAACATCTTTCATTTCAATGCAAACAAATTGTTTTGGTTTTATTTTATTGTTTTTGTTCTAATGTCGTGTTATTTATGACTGATTTCTGTTGGGGTTTATCCAGACAACAACTACTAATGCCGGAATCAATATTTTCTTCTGTAATTATGGACAATTTTGAAAATATTTGCATGACTTATTGTTGTGCAAGTCATGAATGACTATTGAGTTAATAGTAATAACAAATCACACTAGGCTGACTCTATTGGTTACAATAAATTATGCTACGAGCACCAGTATAAAGTAGAAATATGCTTTTGTAGACGTAGTTTAACTTTACTTAGGGAATTGAATTATTTTTTTGGTGAAGTAAAAATTGTTGAATTGAATTATTGTTGTATGGGCCTGAAGTGAAATAATTGGCGATGATTGGTGGTCATGTTGCAGCAACGCATAAATAACATTTTCCTCAAGTGGTCACGTAAAAATGCAATTTCAACCTGGACAAATCGCCTCCCATGTCTAGTGACATTGTACTACGCGTATAGGAAAATATTATGGGCACGACGTCGTCGTAACACCATCAAACGACAACAGTAATTGGCAAACTATTGACGACTTCATTAGTTTCGGCCATATATTATGGGCTTTAGACAAGATTCATATTTTTTTGTTTTTTTTTTTTTTTGCAATTTTGTTTTTGTCTTGAAGAATATACAATCAATACAAGACTTATTATATGCATGTGAAGTCATGACAAGTCATTCCATATGGCTGGCTGTATGGAAAGAGTTTACAATGTAGTGCCTTTTTATATTTGAAAGGGATTTCCTGTTTTATAATTCAGTCTTTTCGTCTTAAAGTTTATGCTTCTTATCCTTTATTGATGTTCGCTTCAGCTGTTTTAGTCTACAGTACCGATTCCGAGTAAAACATGATACTGTCGGTATTCTTCTTGCCATAAATCATATTTATTTTAATTAGACAGCTTTTGTAATTGTTCGTTAATTGCTATTTGAGGCAACAATTTAGTTTTAATACTAAATTTACTCTCAACTACATATCTCATACGTTTTCTGATTTCTAACTTTAACGTTCAATTCGCTCGCACACATCAGCAACATCAACAGTCGTCATAATTTTATGGCAAATATTCCTTTTTTTTTGTTTTTTTATTTGTTTGTGTGTTGATTTTATTTCATTTTCATTCTTGCACTGTTTTCTTTTATTTTTTTTTTCTTTTTTTGTTTTGTTTTCCCATTAAAATGTCTGAAATGTTTTTTGTGTGCAATAAAAATAACCGCAGATACTTATGGATCTGCACGATTCTTTCAAAACACCAAACACTCGTTTAACGATCATAAAGTTTAACAACGAAATACTTAGAAGATATCGCCATAGCAATCGAATTGAATATTTACATACATAGCTTCTCACATCACTTATATTGTGTGTGTTAATATTATACATAAGTGGCGGGACCTACAGTTTAAAGTCGAGTCCGAACGGCAGATTTTTGAGAAGCTATTCGTGGGAAATTTTTTTACCCTTAGAGTTTTCACCAGAAATCTGCTGAGAGGTAGTGACCGATGAAATATTTTTTTTCATAATTTCGTTTTGATACCTGACCGGGGATACGAACCCGGGCTTTACGTCTGATAAGCCAACGCACTACCTACCGCATACGGCAACTACTGCTCTCCATATATTTAGTAGTTTAAAAGCAATAAATTTGGCACAATAAATTTGTATCGTTGTAAGTGCCCATGTAAATGTAGTGAACTCGTAGAATATAGAGCTGGTGACATTAGTCGGGAATTTCAAACGAGGTGAAGTATATATGTGGCATTTAATATTCACAGCTTAAATGGAAGCGAAACATTTAAGTACGGAATTAAGGAAATCAATGCACTGTAGCGATGGCCAGTGATAGTTCTCTCTCTGATAAACTGATTGCGGAGTGGATTGCAATCAGAAGTAGTTCTGATTCGGTTTGGAGATTTTCGCTGTTAGACAAAATTATAAATGAAAGCTAAAAAGTAGTAGGAGATTTCAGCAATCATCTCAATGTACTTTTTCTCCATTAGGACAATGTCCATGGAAAGGAATAGATAATAATTTACAAACGTTACTTTGGACCCCGAAACAATTAAGCTTTTATGACGAAGAAACGACGAGCAATGGGGGAAATCTCGATCATTAGCAATTGATGAAAACAGAGTTATTTTGGTAGAGACAATGAAGTTAAGAAATTTTGGAAAGCATGGAATGTCTCTACAGGGCGATTACGTACGTTCTTATGTTTAAGCGAATAACACTGACCAGAAACTACTAAGATGAAAAAGAAATGTAAACTGCACATCATTTTTTTTTTTTCGAGAATGTTAGGTCCTGAAGCAAGTGGTTAGAAAGTGTCTCTTGTCTTTAAGTCTGAAATATGTTGCAATAATGATTGTGGATCTCAGAAATATAGAACGGATTGTTCCATAATTGTCGTGTACTAAAAATATAGAAAGAGAAGTCAACATGTTTAATCAAAATCCAAGGCGAAAAGCAGCATATCGATATATCGCTGATTCATATTTTACAATAATCTTAAAAGTCAAATAGAACGTAATAAAACAGATCCTTGGGTTTGATTCACACCACCAGCTCTAGGTGTTTGTGATTTTTAATTGATTGTCTGACATTACACACGATTAATTATAACAAAAATGAGTGAGAATTATTTACAACGAAATTCTAGAGAAAATAAAAAGTGACAAATGGTTAACAACAATATTACCCCCTGTTCCCTTTCTTCTATAATAGAGGTGATCTCCTGAGTGTCGGCCATATTTTCTCTTTTAAATCTATGAATTTTATTTTACAATTTGATAAAAGTTCACATACATATTTATTCCGTGCAATTTATTAACTGGTTCTTGTAAGGAAGATAACAAGACGTAGGAAGCATACAAAATGTATCTTGCGATGTTTTTTTTTTTTTTTTCAAAATGCTCCGAATTATTGCCAAAATGTAACAATTTATAGAAACATTTTTTAAATTGTTCTATTCTTTTTGCTTTGCTAAAATCAAAGCCCACAAATAAAAAAAATAATAAACATAACTACAAAACGCCAGCTCAAATTCCTTGATGAAAGCATTCGAGAATTAAAAAAATCATGAAAAAATCATAAAAAAATAACGCCCCATTATTAAGAGCAAAATACAAGGAATGCCAATTGTTGCCTGAGTGATGATGATGAATGAAATTTAATGCGAACGATCGTTCACTAAATGTTCATAAAATATATGCAACTATGAATAAGGCGTCTACAGCCTCTTTTATACCACAATATTACTCCAGTAAAATAATTTTTATTCTAGTTGTACAATTTGTAATTTAGTTGTGTTGTGGTAGCAATTGTTTCATAAAAAGATTGCCATATCATACGAATATTTTGGAAGTACAACGATTTTACAAATTGTATCATAATAAATACGAACTAAACGTCTCGGTCAATGGGTTTACAACTCTCAAAGTCCAGAACAGTCAAATCAAGAATTTTGCAAATTACCAATATTTTTACAAATTTTATATGACTATCAACTTGGGTAATATTTTGAAATTTGTAGAATTTAATTAAAAATTTTCATATTTTCTGTCAAACACATTTCGCAAATACGTATAATCAAGAAATTGTACGTTACTATCGATGAATTTCTTTCGTTCTATTTCCTCTAACATATCTGCAACGACCCAAGTCAACATTGCCTGTAAATTTTTCGTTAACCCTCTCCTAAATTACGATGGTTCAGTTCGAGAGTTACTTGTTCGATTTGCTTCATTTTGGATTCATGCTCGATTCATTTATACCCATTTCAGTTTATATCCTCATTTATATCAACTTGATGGGCAATTTGGAATAGTCGTACGTGAATACTTGTCTGGCCGTTGAAATAATTATAAAATCACCTCAATTAGGGGAAATAGGCAAAGCATACTTTCATTTGGCCACTCTAAATACGATGTTACAACTACGGAGGTATTTTAAATACATACAGTAGTGGCCTTAAGATCAGCAAATGTTTGTGAGATAGAGATATATTTTGGTGTCACGCGACAGTGAAAATGCATCCGAGTAACTACATCGTATAAGTTATGCACTAGGTTGAGTAGAATTCAAAAATGCTTTTTTCTTATTATTTTCGGACCTTCTAAACTTATTATTTGACAAAAACTCTTTATTTGATCTCTTTACACAAAATTATTGATTACCCAAATATGTTTGAACCTATTTTAAAAATCCAAAGTTTCTTAGAAAGAATAAAACGGTATACATAAACGTTTTGTTTAAAACCATACCTTATGAGTTTTGATGGGTTAAACTTGGAAAATATTATTTTTTATTTTTTTATTTTTTCAAGTTTAACTATTCTTAGTTGAAAACTCTAATTACAAAATATCGAATAAGTGATGCCTTTCTGAAAGTGCATAATATTGTAACGAGATTAACATTTCGTTTGATCAAAACAAAGTTAATAGGATGTTGAACCTAAATACAATTGATTTGACTCCGTTAAAAAAAAGAATGTGAAACGTCCACCAATGAAAAATGTACGCTAGGCTGAAGGCAATTAAATAGAAAGAAATTTCATAACGGAAGAGGAAACTTTCATATAGTATAGTGTGAGTTTAAACGTAAAGAACGATTCGTTGATGGATTGCCATTTATGCAAACACATTTTGGAGATTCCTATGATTAAATTCGCGAATAAAAATTGATTTTTATAAAAGAAAATAAAAAAGATTGCTTAGAAGTGCAATCAGTTGATATTTTTAAAAACCTAAAAATCTTCAAGACATTGAGAAGTTGGTTGACGCGATATAGGATCACATATAACCTGCAAGATATCACAGATAGAAGATAATAATTGGGTATTGAACGGAAGGTAGTTATAACATTCCAAAGACAATTAAGCGTAAATGATGATATTGTTCACTATTAATGGGTTTCTGTTAATCTCTAATTGACCGCGAAATTTATGACTTTTATGATTTCATTTTAAATTATTTTATTGAAGTTTTGAAAGAAAAAAATAGTTCATTTTTGTTTGTTACTGGAAAAAAGATAGTATTAATGGCTGTGCTTATTATAAGGCCGCTACTGTATATACGTAGTATTAACTATGAATTAATGCGAGAGCATGAAGAAAAAAGAAATAAATACAATAGAAAATGTTGTTTATTAAATAGCCAGTATAAATATATGAATATGTGAATGAATATACCATACGAGCAATAAAAATGAAAACAAAAAGAATTTTTGAATACTTAAGACTTCGGGCGTGATTGTAAGCTGATAAGTTGGCGCTTTTATTTGTATGTACGTACTTATGTAGTATATCGTTTCATGCTTGATTTCGTTTCTCGTTTAGCAAAGGATTTTGAAATTAAATGAAATGAAATTAGAAAATGTTTTCGAAATAATAATTACTACACTTTTATATTATTTTCTATTCTATTTCTATTCTTCTTTCGATTGTTCGAGGCAACAAATTAACGTTAGGAGCACTTAAACTGATTTTAATAACTGTGAAATGATTTAATGTTGTACAAAAGCATTTTTACGATTGGGGCTAAAATGTGTTTAACACAAAACGTGATTGTTTAGTTGTTTTCATTTTATAGGGTTATACCGTCGTAGTGGTTTACAGTGGTTTTTATTATTATTACATAAATATTATTTTACTAGCTCGCCAAATGATTCAGTTCAAATGCAAGCTCTTAGGCGCAGGCAAAAATGATATCTTTTAACATTTAAATTGTAGAATGTCTATCGATTCAAAATTTATCATTGATACCGAATAGAAAATTAATTATAACCACAGGACGGCCTTGCTGTATTCCATAACATATTGTCTAGCAGTATCGACTATATTTTTTATAAACAACCAATTGTGTCGAATAAATATAGTCACACGTAATTAAATTAGAAAAATATATGCCTATACATATATGTCTATCTGTATGTATGTATAAGACGACATCAACAAACAGAAATACCACAGCCAAGCAAGCCACTTGATTCTTGGATTTAAAGAAGATTTAAATTCAGCTCCATAAGGAACAATAGTCTGCAATAGTCAATACGGAACAAATTATAAAGTGGAAATATAAAGGAAAGCGAAAATTCAAAAGCCGGAGTTTGCATAATGGCCGAAAATATTTTAACGTTGGTCATATTTAAGATGGTTAATGTGCAAACTTGCACAATACGATCGTAAAAAACTACAAAAACATCAAAAAAAAAAAAACAGAAAAATAATCGCAATCCAAATACAAAAGCAGATCAGCATAAAAAATTTCAACATCACTTCTGTCTCGTTTACGTTCGTTTTCAAATCTTATCAAGAAAAAAAGGGTTGAAAAAACAGGATCAACCACTTTAAGACTTTAAGGTGCGTTCTCGTATGTATGTTTGTAGATTAGCCTTAAACATTAAACCTGGTCAAACACCATCAGCAGTCACACCACATTAAGAACAGTAACACTGACCATCTTGTTTTCTTATTTTTGTTTTCCTTTTTTTGCCTGAATTTTGAGAGAATCTCATGGTTTAAATATGGATGGAACATTTAGTTATGGAATGTTTTGGCTTTTGAACCCAGTTCCATATTTTATTGTTATTTACTTTTTTTTTGTTAATTTTTCTTTTGAGTATTAAATTTCTTTCTTATTCTATTTTGTTCGTGTACTTTGTGGAAGATACATGTTTGTGTGGTTTTATGTATTAGAATTTCATCCCCATTTTATGTTTCACAGTTTTAGATAGTCCCACATGCCATTTTGTAAGCCTACAATTTTTTTTCTTCGTATCTCTTCTTTTAATATTTATTAGAATCCATATTTAACGTGTGCATATTTCACGAATATTTCAGTGTTTTGCCTTGTACACTGTAAGAAAGATCAATGAAGAAATAATTTAACCGAAGTGTTATAAAAATGAAATTAATACTTGCATCTGACATTTTGGTAAATAACACTATGCGACAAAATAAATAAAAAAATTAAATACTCCCGGCTAATGACATAGCGTAGGTAGAGAGTTTTGTTGAGTAGGCGTGGTCTTACTGTATATCTATTATTTGACTTAATACGCTATGAGTTTTGATGAGGTAAACTTGGAAAATGCGATTTTGTTTTGTTCATATTTTTACAGATTTGTCCGTTCATAGTAGCAAAATTTACTTAAAAATTATGAAATAAATGATGACATTCTAAATGTGCATTATCTTGTGAAGAGATTCACACTTCGTTTGACATCGGACAAAAATTAAAAAAGTTCATTTGATGAGATGGCATGTATAAAAAATATAACACGACTGTTATACTATTTAAATCATAACTATGGTAATTGTTTACCATTTTATGAAATGATGACTCCCTCTATAAGAGAATAGACTTTATGAATATTATCACTTATCCTATATTTTTTAATAAAGTTTGCTACTATGGGCGGACAAACTTGAAAAAATATGAAAAAAATTCGAATATTCTAAATTTACCTCATCAAAACTTATAGGATATTAATTCAAATAATAGAAATATATATACCGTTTGAAAGGTCCCTCTCTCCCCTTTCTATCAAGTTCTAAATTTAGGAAATCGGAAATGTTTGAGTAATTCAGATATTTGTCCGTAAAGCTAGAAAAAACAGTTTTTGTCAAATAAAACAAGTTTGGATGGTTCGAAAAAAAAATTATTTTTGAATTTTACTCAACTAACTGAACAATATGGACTATGTAGTTACTCGGGCGTATTTTCCCTGTCACACCGTGTAATCTGTCGTTAGTCTTCAATAATCCATGAAAGTTCAGAAATGTTGTTAACTGTAACTGTTTCTGTAAACGAAAGACATTCGAAATTTTTGGGACCCACAAACTACTGAGTTCCTTTCATAACATCGCATAACTGTTCATTACAACCCTTTAGTCCAGTTTACGACCTAGCTTTTCACTACTTATGTTGTGTGCGTTAATTTTATACATGAGTAGCGGGACGTACAGTTTAAAGCCGCCTCCGAACGACAGAGTTTTGAAGTTTTGCCATGGCAATTTTATTCACTCTTAGAGTTTTTGCCAGAAATCTTGTGAGAGGACCCAAATTATGATAACTCTTATCAAAAATTTGAACTTCGCTTCTCTTATCCCTTTTTAGGCTATTTATACAAAAGATTTTCGATTGCAAGAGTGCTGGAGGGGGAAATGGGATTAATTAATTTCAAAATTGATTTGCATATAAATTGAGAAAAGTATAGAATGCATAAAAAATATTAAAAGCAAATGCATTGAATTTGCAAATAATTAATAATTTTCATCTAGATGCCAGTGAAAAGTGAAAAGATAAACTTAAACTGCTCCATTGTGGGAGAATATTCATTCTATTACAAAATATTAACTGTAAATAAAGTTTCAAATAATTCTTTTGGTCATAAAACGAACTTCATTATGTATTTACTTTCAATTTTAACTTGATGCCAGGAACACTTGCCTATTCCATTTAATGCCCGCTGTACTTGCTGCATCCAGTTAAAACGCGAATGTTATAAACAAATATAAAAGAAGAGAAAAATATTTTAAAATGCGTTTATTCAACTTTTTATCACTCCCTCTCTCTTTCTCTCTCATTTTCTCTCTAGTGGCCAGTTGACCAACAACAATTCCGCCGAGTCATTCGAATTTTTGCTTCTTATTCCAATATCAACAATGGCTGTACGTACTAATATGGCATGAGTGTATTTTTGTCTGTCCAAATATTCGTCTTTCTCGCCTTGGTACATTGAACAACTTTTCCTCATATGTGATGGCATTCAACTTTTATCGAATATTGTTGTTTTTGTCAAACAATTTAAGCTGAATAAAGAATGAAGAAAGAAAATAAATGTTCTTGAGGTTGTGTCTGCCATAAAAATGAAATCAAATGTATTGCTTGACGATTGACTTAAATGATAAAACCCTTAAAATAAATGTACGCAGAGATACTCATGCAGTCACACACATACTCAAGCCAATATGTATGTATTTATGTATAAGCAAATCTAGTATTGTATATGTAACATACATATATATATATACCTATACATACATACATAATTATAAATGAACGTGCATTCATATCTAGCAAGTACAATTACATAGGTAACGTAAATTTAAATGAAAAAGAAAAATAGAAAAATTGAAACAGAAATACCATCGCATATGAATATTCCAATACAGCGCCAGAAATTGAAAGTCTTCTGAAGGAGTATAAGTTCTGTAGCTTGACCAAACACTGCCCAGCATTTGAAATAACCTTCCAAGCCGTTGTACCCAATTATAAAGTATTTCAGCACTCTGTTGAATTCAAATCCATAATTGTAGATGAGGCGCATAAAGTAATATCCTTAAGAGATTTGATACTGACAACTCTTTGTAACACTTTTGTGCACAAAATTAATAATAAAACGAAATAAACCTGTGTTACGGAGCGTGTTATTATTCCCAGTCTACTGTTATTATTGTGATTATTGCATTTTATTTTGTCATATGTGGCAGTGGCTGAACTGTCGAAACTGGAAAAAAAGCTATACGTGAATGGGGTGAAAAAGTCTTTTGTGGCCATTTAATAATTGAAGTGATTCTTTTAAAGGTTTCCATTTTTATCCGGGGACAATAGCTTGTTTCGTTGCCCACAATTTCATCTGTAATAGTTATTTATTGTATAATTGTTTCCTAAGTTGAACAAAAGCTTTTATTATTAAAGTGTTGTTTTATTCCAGTTTAAATATATGTAGGTAAAAATATGTATTCTTAAAAAGCCGAAGATAAACATCAAAGTATGTACTATATTTCAGTAAAAAACTAATAACATTAGTTTTCCTAAATGACAAAATTTTTAGTTTGGAATACGGATACAGTATATATTCAGATTTTAGTACATATTCTACTAGCATAGTATTCTCTTTGAAATGCACTTCAATGGTGGAGCACAAAGTTTCAGAGTCACTTAAGATCTAAATTGGCTTCATCGTAATCACGGATGTGAACTGAGTTTTGCAATACAATGTCTGCCTCCCATCTTGATAGGTCAATGATGTCAACTGTATGGGATGAAAGTGATAGCACTTCTTTCTTTTGCCATATAACGCCGAAAAATCAATTCTTATTCGTCTTTGGAACTTCTGCAGAAGTCTAGTCTGAAAAACATTGTCCTATGGAATAAATTCACAAATTATTAAAGTAATCTTATAGACGATTCATAAGCATCCAACAGAGTTTTTCTTGAAATATTAATACATTATATCAACTCAATTTTACTAATAATATTGCGAACCCAGATGTAGTGGTAATTTATAGAGGCGACTTTTTATGTAGCTTAATCTATGGAGAATGAAAATATGTTGACGTAACATTCGTGCTACAAAATGAAATACACCTTAATTCGTATAAGGAACAAAATCGTGTCTCCAAACTGCTGAGGAGTACCTGATAAAACCGCTATTTCGCTCGAAAGTACTCTTTCGTTTTAAAACCGAAAGAAGAAGGTCCCTACAGTACTCATTTCCATACATTATACACATTTAACTACCTAATTTAACGGATACCTAATTTAATCTTTATAGTAGTGAATAATTATGTAGTAATAGAGTTATGGATATGACATCTTATTGTCAGTTCTATATCAAATTGAAGATATAACAAAAAGAAATTATGAGAAAATAGCTCAACTAATAAACAATCAGTGGGACTAAATGCGAGTACATTATTGATTTAATTTTTTTAATAATGTTTATATCAATACAGTTTTTGCTAATGGATATTTGGGTGTATATATGAACATTTAAAGTTAAATTTATAGTTGTTGATATACATTTATTTATAGATTTAAATTATATTTAATTATTAATTAAACTGTTTGGCTCGGCTGCCAAATATATAATAATTTTAAATGTTTTTTTTAACTAGTCTTTTTCCGACTCAATCAAGTATTCATATTTTATCATGTTTTCAGTCCGCTTACTATATATATTTTTGGTCAGTTTACTTTAACCCTACGGGATAGCCTTAACACTTTCGGTTGCGATCCCACATATGCATATATATACAATTATTTAATACATAAAATATTTAGATAGGAGTAGGTGGTCGCTGTACCAACCATTCTACAGACTCCTTTGGTCATTATTTAAACCCACACCACTATCCGAGAGGCAATCGAGATTTATGAAAGCTATGAGCTGCACTATTGCCTTAGTCAATATAGTTGATGACCTTAGGTTGGTACTAAATTAAAATTGTATAGGGTTTTTAGTTCTTTTGGATCACACTAATGGTTTTGTTATGGTTGATCACAGGATATTATCTTATAAACAGATCACAACGAGTTTACCTAAAGGAATCAACATTAAGGTGCTTTTATTCTGTATATACATACCTGACGACATTCAGCTTTATAGGAGTACTCCCATTGAAAACAATAATCTTTGTATGGATTAACTACGATTTGTGAAAAATTGACAACTGGGCCAAGGATAATGGACTTTGCATAAATCAATCCAAATCAAAATGTTTATTACTTCCTAGAACAAAGAGAACATTTGTTGTGCCGGACATAATTACCGGGGAGAATGAAATTGATTTTGTTGAAACAGCATCCAATCTGGGTCTTATCTTTAATGGTCGCCTAACGTGGACTAACAACATTAATGTTATCGTTGGCAAAGTTAACGATATGCTTTGAAACTTATGGGCTGTAATAGATTCGACTCCTTTTGCAATACGCATGCAACTAGCTAAAACGGATTTGATTCCTGATCTTTTATACGGGTCTGAAATTTTCTTTAATAGTGATGCTGATGATAGGTGGAAATTTAACTTGGCATATATGTATTTATTAAGGGACGTCGTGATCATATATCACAATTTTCCTATCATATATTTGGAATTAATTTTGACAATCTATTAAATATTAAATGCCTTAATCTCCTCCATAAGTTTATTAATTTAGAAGTGTCAATATACTTATTTAGAAGGATTAGATTTGCAAGGTCCAACCGCTTTAGGACATTATGGACATTATGTCACTTTTTGTAATTTTTCATATTATGACATTTCTTTCGTGGACTTGTGACATACAAAAAAGTGTGTCCATATCATCTTCACATTATTACATTTCTTCGTGGACTTTTGACACCAAAGTCCTATTAAAAAAGTTAAAATTAAGAAAAAACACGCTTTGTTTATTTTATTGGTATATGCACGTATATTTAAGGATTTTAGATTTCAATTAAACAATTCAACAAATAAAGAATTTGAATAGGAATTCAATTGAATTCAATTTTTTTTTCGTTATATCACCTAAGAAAATCAAAAATGAAATTGTATTTCATATAGTTTTATACATAAGAATAAAAATATATATTTTCCTAAAACAGAAAAACAACAGATTTTATTTGTTAAATAAAGCGATATTTTTAGATCATAATACATTTATTCTGTAACAGTAAATATTAAAAAAAATCTAATTCAAAATTTAATACATTTATAGTTTTAATATTTTATGGACATTATGTCGCACTACATTGAGTCATAAAGTCCATGGACCTTAAGACACATTAAGAAGTCCATGGCCATTATGACATTGGACATTACGACATGCCACCATTTATCTAATTGTATCAGAACTTTGGCAATGCAATTAAGTTCAAAAAGGGGTTTTACAATTCGTTTAAGTAGTCTTTAGCATATTTTGTTTATTTATACGTTTTTACCTTATATTTTTATTTGTGATCTATGCTGAACTCCCATAGCACTGTCATTTATAAGATTAATATCTAGGAATTCTCTGCAAAACTTTAATGTTGTTTTGATTTCGTTTGCTTCCAAAGTATATCATACTTTTGGTCAACACTTCTCCTTACATTCCATTACATCCCATTACGATTAATTTTGGTTTCATCTGATTAAATAACCTTGTCTCAGTCTCTTGCCATCCATAAATGATATTTTTATGCAAAGTCTAAACGAAAAAACCTAGCAAGTAAAATAATTCAGATTACCATAATCCTGCGTAAGCATTTTAATCACTAACTGACCTCCCAATCCGGATTATAGATGGCGGATATTGTTATCCAACACGATAATGATCTTAAGCATAACGTTAAACTTACAAAAAAATAAATAAATGTTAACTGGTACAAAGGTTTTGATCGGGAGTCCTATTTAGCTGATCTTAGTTCTCTCATATACCTCTGGGAACTTGTCAAACTTAAAGTATTGTGGTCTCCTCTTCGAAAACGTTTAATGGTATAGACACAAAAATTTTTAAAATTTAGTAGAAAATATACCAAACGATATAACTGCTACAGTTAGTTGTTGCCAAAGGAACAATTAAAGAACTCAAAAAACCGGTACAATGGCTATACGTTATTAGCTGTTTATTTTTTTATAACGGTAAATATTACAACAAAAATTGTATATGATAATTGGAAATAAAAGTGTAATAAATAAATAGACGAACTAAACACTGGGACGGTTATCTGAGTGATTGTGTATGCAATGCTTGACACAACAAAGGAAACTTTTTAAAAAATCCTTTGTGTGTGTTCTAATCGAATGAAATTTTAAAAATTTTGTTAAGAAATTGGCAACAAGAAGCATTATCATAGTTTGAATAATTAACATTTCCATTATAATGTTAAGCTAATAATGTTAATTTAGCAGAAGAATGTTAACTAAACACGTTGTTGTACACACATGCACACACACACACACACATACGCATTTTATGTGCTTATAGGGGTTGAAGAGTAAAAGTACTGCTTTAACAGCATGTAACTGTCATTCTATATATTAACGGCATTACCGACACATAACTGTTCAATAAAGCCAATAGTTACACAATACTCAACTAGAGGACACCACTCACATTCGTATTAGAATTATTTGCACTTAATTTTATTGTAATTTTTTATTTGGCAACGTGTAGGTGTTGTCACCATAAATATCAATTAGATTCCAACGATTCCAATCCAATTGGAATTACAACTTCATATGTGCAGTTATAAATTAAATTATTTTCTTGATGTTTTAAAATTTGAAAAACATCCTTTTACAGGCCAGTAAAGCTGTTGTAAATAAACAATTTTGTTACATTTTCTTGGGAAATTTGAGTTTATTTTAGTTCATAGATTGTAAATAGAGGAACGACTAAAGGTACATGTCTTGCTCCCGAATCGCAGGCAAGTAAATGAACTAAATGAAAGTGAAAATAAAACCTGATGCTTTAAAAATATTTTATATTGAGCACAAGAACACAAAGTGAAATGTCCCTTTAAAGGGGGGATTATTTGTTCTCTAAATGTACTTTTTATCATTAACCCTCTGCACCGTCTGAACGGGATTAACGGCCACAGTGTCCATTAAAAATGTTCTTTAAATTAAATTATTGCTTTTGATAGCGATGAAGCCTTATAGAATTCACAATACATACTCACAAGTAGTTATTGCGATTCGAAAAATAAATGCAATTGAAGGGAAGTAAAAGGCAGAAATGGTAGTCGAACGAATGATTTTGTTTATTGCTAGAGTCGATTAAAAGATCGTAAAAACTTTATGTTTTGCAGGTTAAGCATTTCATTTTTTTTTTTTTTTATATATTTCAAATACAAATTTTATTGGAAAATCTTTTCAGTGACTTTTGTATTTGCATTCATATTTGTCCCCACCAGCATCATTTAAAATCGAAATACTCTTCTTTTTTATAATTCGCATAAATGACGATTGAATGGTTTGGCTTTGGCTTTTTGCCGCCAAAGAGTTTACATGTAATCATTAACTGTTTCAATAGATAGATTACACTTCACTCTTACTAAAGATTAAATATTAATTATTTCATACAGTTTAACAAATTAACATTCGAATTCTAATTCGAATTTTACTTTAAAAATATAAAATACTAGTGGCAACCAATGGATATGCTTTGACAATATTTTTAAATTTTTACAGACACTTTGTTTTAAGCAATATCCAAAACATAATTTTAATTAATAAAAAGAAAAAAAAAATAAAATTAAAATATAATAAAATAAAAATTTTTATAATTACTCAAGTTATTGAATAAAACAGTATAAAACTAAATTATTTAGTTTAATTTATGACATTTTCAAAATCCAATCTGAGTCAATAACTTGGATATATTGTTTGATGGTATTTTAGTTGATTTGGCAAGAATTTGACAATTTTTATAAAAAAAATATTTTGTTCTCACAGAACTAAATTGTAGGAAAACTTGTAAATTTTATAATAAAATTAATAACACATGGAATTTAATCCTCAAAGACAAATAATTGAGGATATGTTCGCATACTGTCATTGGAATATTTGTTGGTGTGTACCTACTACAAAATTGTGTAGCTGCCATTGATGGACAATTTGGTATTTCCGTTCTGTATTGCAGCAGTGCTTGTCTTCTGTCAGTTTTTCAATGATGATTTTATAATGGATTAGGTATATCACTTTGTAAACTGAATGTATTTTTTTTTAACTTTATATCGACGGGCCTAAGTTGCACTCGAAACATAGGTTGTATCTGCTAAATTATATTGATGACAATTTTAAGTTTAAAGCCCTAGCTTTTTAAATCAGCTTTTACCTGATCTGCTTCTACGCTGAAGTCAATATCTTTAACTATGACTAAAAGCTTTTTAATTGAAAGGTATCGGAATTCTTTCTTTCTTTTTAAGATCCTGACAACTGTCCGATATGGTTGCTCATTATATAACCGAATTTTCTCCTTATCAAGAAATTTTTCCCAATAAGAGAAATTCATTTTTTAATGAGAACATTAGAATTGTTCACTCTAAGATAAAATTGCAAATGGTTTGCTCGATTTGGTTGGTAAAGCGATTGCATCAGCTTTATCTGGTAGAAGACAAAATCTATTCTGACAATTAGCATAATCGTGTTGGGGCATTTTTTATGCGAAACTCAGTTCAGGCTAGAACTGCTATCAATTTTGTCAGTAAATAGTTAGCACTGGCTTTTGTCATTTGCACTCTTTACACAAGACAAGTATGTTTGAGATGCGCAGTTTTTATCACTATTTTTCTTACAACCCACACCCAAAGTTTTGGACAAACTTTTTTCCAGATACTTATTAAAGTTGGGTGCACATTAGGTTCAAATTCGAGTTGGCAATGTCGTCTTTACTCACACATGGATAAATCAATACAATGCACGCATTCATATGCTAATTGCGCTTCTCTTGTTAAGAGTATTTGTTCAAATTCATACACTATTTTTAGGACAATTCAGTTAATGTTTATTTTCAATTTTTTTTGTCACAAATACGAAACTAAGAAGAAAAATTATTTAGCTGATCTTGCTTACGAAATTTCGATTTATCATTTCGATTTATTTTATTTTTTTTATCAAATTAATTACAAGACTTTTAAATTTTTTTATTTTTAGATTAACACGTGGCAAAATGCCCTCGCTTAAGGATAATGGCTACGAATGCGGTAAGTGTTCCTTCGTATTACTACTTTTTTAATTCTTTTTTTTCCAAATGCTTTCTTTTTATAACAACACAAAAAACAATTAAAATTTTAATGACCTTTTTTATTTACTCTGTCAATCAAACTGTCATTATGAAAGAATGCGTGTGTGTGTGTGTGTTTGTATGGATGGTACAATAATTTAGTGAATGAGTGAGTGAATTCATCTGTTTAAGTAACCGTGATTTATCATTTTTATCATTTTTAATTTACGATTTTACAAAACGTTCGCATCATTAAAACAATTAAAAAGTGATAAAAAAACAACAATAATAACAATGAAGAACAACACAAAGGCAAACATAGTCGTTCATTAAAAATGAATTATAAAGAACTCAAAACAAATCATTTCGTTTCATGACTTTAAATAAATTTAATTACGCACTTGCACTCTCATAAACGCACTCAAATACATATTTTTTTTTTTTAATTATTTGGTCATGAAGAATTTTATTATTTCAATTTTTCTTTCTCTTTGCTTACTTAACACTACAAACACAAAAAAAAAGAAAGGATTACCAAGTGTGGGCGAAAATTTAAAAATTTTGATTTCAATTGAATAGGCCCTCGCAAATATTAAAACTTAGAAATTCAACAATACTTTACGTAAGAGGTTTAATACCGAAGCTTTTACACCGAAGCGAAATTGCTCTAGCGCGCAAGTTTTTCGAGATATTTTGCCCTGAAAACATGCGCATAAAACATGTGTATGGATTATGCTCGAGTTGATATTACGTCGGGCAGTAATATATTTTTCTGAAGTCACGATGTTGTATTTGAAAGTTCTTATCTTTCCATTCAAAGCGTTTTTCGAATTTACACGAAGTCAACTTATTATTATATTTTCTTCTGCGCAGATAATATCCATTCCAACAAGACAGTAGTGCTGTTGTGGATAGTTTCTAAAATCCGTTAAAAAATCAGTCCAGCAAGATCGATCTTAAGCCTAAAGTCCATGCTACCCGTTTCATGCGATTGTTGCATTCTGTGCGGTTTTTATCAGCTGTTGTGGTAAATAATTTGCAAAACAAAATTTATGGCATTACTTAAATGTTTATGAATTTACATATCATCTAAAATCTCGTCGAGGTATGTTAGATAACCTTGCGAATCTTAATTACTCAAAAACTTGATTTTGTTTTATTCGATGATACGTACTTTTGAATTTTAGACGATGATATATAATATTTTGTGCTACAAAAATCCTCAAAAGAACACAAGACGAGTGTTTTCAGTTAATTTATCCTCCATTTTTCTTGCTTACAAATTAATAAATTCAAAAGAGATGACACTCAGTACATAAAAACAATCGATAACTAGTATACAAATTTTGTTCATGATATAAATGTGTTAAAAAATATATTTTCCTCTTAAATCAGTAGTAAACTTTATTATGAAATATGTTTTTTATTAATATTTTTATAATGTGAAGAAGAAAAATGCGTAAATAGCAACTGCGTAAAATTCAAACATTTTTATCGAAACCATTCACAATAGTATACAATTTGTCACTCTTAAGTTTAAAAACTGCTAATTATTTACAGCAATGCATGAGTCGCATTGAAAAGTAGAAAGTAAACCTACTTGATGCATTCCATGCGTTTTCTTCTGTAACTTGTCACAAATAACTACACTGGATCTACATTCTGGGTATCCGCATGTAACGCAAGGTCGCATGAAACGGATGGTATGGACTTTCGGAATTTTTCAGTCTGACCTTAACTCTTTAATAGAAATGATCAATGATATATACTGAAGTCACCATAGTCTAATAGGTAGTGTGTTGGGTTATTAGACTGAAGGCCCGAGTAAAAATCCCAGGTCAGACATCAAAACGAAAATATGAAAATATTTCTTCGGCGACTTCCTCTCAGCGGATTTCTGGCAAAAATCCTGAGAATAAATAAAATTGCCATGAGAAGCTTCTCAAATCTGTCGTTCGGACTCGACTTTAAACTGTAAGTCCCGCCACTCATGTATAAAATTAAGGCACACAGCATAAGTGGTGTGAGAAGTTAAGTCATAATCCTGACTGGAGGGTTGTAATGACCAATTATGTATGTATGTAATGATATATCACAACAATCCAACAATTATAACAACCCATTGTTTATAGTATTTATTGATCTTGACACAGGCTATTTCAATATTTTATATCAATTTGCAAGGATATGTTTATTAAGATCAGGGATTCACGACCCTTAAAGCATATTTGTAAGCATGCATAATATATACAGTGGATAGCAAAAGTCTTAGTACGGCAATATATTTTAACAATTTATGTATTTTAGTTTGTATTAAAAATAAAGTTTTTTCTATTTGTTTTATTAATTTATTTCTGCTTTATTTAATGTTTTTCATAAAACAAGAGAAAAAAGATTAGAATTCAAAGGCCTAATATATAAAAATTTTATCCCTTGTATTTAGTAGAATATCCCTTAAGGTCAAGCACTCAATTTTATCCATTTTTGATTGAATGTAGAAGTTTTGTTTAATGTTTTCTGGTGGCACCACGAACAAGTTTTCCATTCTTTGAAATGATCTTCTAAATTCTCTCTATAAATCATAGCGTGACTTTGTGAAAGAGTATTAAGCCTGCGGGGACTTTTATTGTCAAAATATGTTGGATTACTAAGACTTTTGCTGCCCACTGTATCTCCAAAAAAAAAATATTCTTGCTAATCTACTTATAATTTTTCTTTTGTTTTTAATTTTGTCAATTTTAGTTCTGTGCATGAAAGGGTTAAAGAAGTCAGTTCTTCAAAGTAACGTTCAATTTCTTTAAAATTTTTTTACTTATACACATGCACCCATGGCAAAATAATTGAACATTCATTGTTTTAATGTATGAGAACGTATAACAAGTAAATCATGGAAATATCCTGACCATTAGTAACATATACATACATATGTATTTGATTATATATGTATGTATGTATATTTGCAAATGCATGTAATACAAACCGTTAAATTTGTTGCGATGAAAATCATTTAAAAATCGTAAAAATTTTAATGTTTAGCCTGAATACGATTTTATTGGTCAAAAGGCTAGCGTAACAACAATAAAACATAAGTGCTCGGCAACACTGACTGTTTGTTGTTATTTTCTCTTTATTTGTTCTCATGTTCTCGTTTTTCCTCTCTTATAATTTAAGAGAAAAAAATACTGAGTGTTGATAAACTGCTCAATTTATTTTCAAACACACTCAAAATCTCTCCGTTGTTTTGTTTACAATTTTTATTTTTGTTAGTTTTTATTCTTGCTTTTGTTTTTGTTTCTGCTTTTGTTTTTGCTTTCGTTTTTGTTTTTGATTTTTCTATTTTTGGTTTTATTTCATTTGGTGTTGGTTTTGTTTAGTTGGGTGTAGAATTTTTATGTTTTGTTTTTATTGAGCAAAAGTATCTCATCCTGAGGACGCCGCTTGGGTTTTTATCATAAACATTTTAAACGGATTCCGTTTGTTGAGCACATTCGAATGTGAATGAATTGGAAATATGCGCAATATCAGGCATCATTATGGCACGTTAAGGTTTTAAAATATCGATTGACGGTCGTATAGTAAATGGGAATTGAAGAATTTTCACATGATTCCCTCAACTATTTATTTTTTACTGAATGATTCTTCTGCATACATTTTGTTTTCTTGTCGCTCTAAAAATTTGATTGTTTACAAGCAGAAGATTATTGGGAGGTTTTGCGCTCATTATTTAACAAACAACCTTTGATGTACAAATATGATGTGTGTATAATATAATTGAGTTTATCTCAAAAAAAAAAAAAAAATGAAGTCCTTTTAATTTATATTAATTTTCATAATGTTGTGTTTCTTGTGTTGGTGTTTTGAAAGCCGAAAGGATTATAAATTAAATAAAAATAAGAGTGTATGATTTCATTTTTGATTTCTTTTAAATATGTACTTATGTATGTATAACAAGTATTGGCCAACAGACAGTTGTAAAGCATCTGATCTTATAGATTTATAAAAGTCGTGTATTCTGACCATTCGTCGATATATATGACTATTTATGGAAAGGCTATCTATAGGACAAAATTCTTTTCTTTTAAGACTTATTTGAACCAGAATCAGTTGACGAAATTGAGGAAGACGTTGAGTTTGTTAAAAACGTAATTCAAAGTATTGCGTTGGAAGGCATTTCTAACCCTCCTGATAAATAAGAGTTTGTTTCATACCCTGCTTATACAAGGGAGATGTTAAAAAATTAAAGAAGATAGTGAAAGATGTGGTGACGAAGATCCTGCATGCAAGCCAAGTTAATAACTGAAACCAACTTAGCTGTAGAAATCAAAAAGTAAAAGAACTTACGCTTCAATAACTATTTACAAACTACTCATTGTGAAAAGCTACAAATTACTTAAATAGACCCACAACGTAAACGCCTCCCTTTCACATGACATACGAAAATTGGGCCAGATCAACAAGCCGAAAAACAGAATTGTTTTCAAGCTATCTTGATGGTGTGTTCTATCTTGATACTGATGTTTATGCAGGAAGTCAGTCGTCTTAATAGTTGAGATGACTACACAATACCTGTAGTAACAACAATTGAATTTTTTAAACAAATCCATCTTAATCTAAAATTATAGAAATATCCTGGATTCTACTTAATAACACAATCCTAAAACTAACATACACTTTCAATAATACATAAAGATTCCTTCATTTACTATCGTTTTGGAAAGTCAGCGAAGTAGTAATGACATCAAAATCTGAAAAACCATCCAACTGAAGTTAAATCATATAGAACGATTTCGCTTCTGTACATCTTATTAAAATTATATGAGATAATATTACAAGTTAGCATCAGACAGATAATTGAACAAAAAATTTACTTCCTAAACATTAATTGGGTTTTAGAAATGCACATTCAATTCAATTGACCAGGTTCATCGCATTACTGAAGTAATAGGAAGAGTTTTAGAGGAAAAAAATGTTTGCACGAAACTAAGCAGGCAATTGCAAAGGACGTACTGTACTTTATTTAAATCGTACCGCGTTAAATATGAGGACGAATATTCCCAAGTGAGGGAAATACAAGCAGCAGTATCACAAGGAAGCAGTCTGAGTCAACTTTTGTATGTTTTATACACCAGTGATAACATAGCAGAAGTAGCTGGCACTACTATGACTACATTTGCCGATGACACGGCTATCTTGTCAATTACCAGAACTGAAAATGGGACAAGACACAAGTTACAAATCACACTTACCTCTGTCTTGGAATGGACTAGAAAATGGTGCATAAACTTAAACAGTTCTAAGTCAACACATTATGACTTTACAAATAAATCAACTTAAGTTATCCTATATTCCTGGACGGCATACGAATACCGTATGCAACGGAGAGTTACGTTAGAACGAACATGTTAAAATTAAAAATATGGAACTACAACTAAAATTGAAGATGCTAAACTGGCTAATCGGGAGAAAATCCATACTGTCTATCAAAGATATGTAAATTGATAATATATAATCAAATACCAAAACATATATGGACTTATGGAGCAATATTGTGCTGATGAAATATACATCTAACCATTTCTCAAAGTTTGTTTTCAGAACAAACTACTCAGATGCCTCGTATACGCACAAGTAATTTACATCGTACCTTGGTGTAAGTACGGTTAGAAAAGAGATTGACGACATTGAAACAAAACATAACACCGAACTCAGAGACCACGTAAATTCAGAAGCATCATCTCTTGCTGATCGCATTAGTTTGGAACACAGACTTACAAGAAGGATGACGTAATATAATCATAAGCATATTTTATATTAAAGTTTATGTTTATTTCATTTAACTGTTTGAATTAAATTACTTGTTAGTTATAATAACAAGTTGTAATAATTAATAAATGAGAATTTAAGCAGAATAAAAAAAAAATAATTACACTTAATAAGGCGTTACAAATTAATTAATTGGTGTGTTGGCTTATTAGACTGAATACCCGAGTTCAAATCCCAGGTGAGACATCAGAACGGAAATATGAAAATATTTCTTCTCAGCAGATTTCAGGCAAAAACTCTGAGAGTAAATAAAATTGCCAAGAAAAGTTTCTCAAAAAATCTATCGTTCGGAGTCCACTTTAAAGTGTAGATCCCACCACTTATGTATAATATTAACACACACAACATAAGTAGTGTGAGAAATTAGGTCAATTAGGTCTGACTTTCTTTGCTACAGACTAATACACCAATTGTTTGGCAATTAGGCTTTTATTAAATACTTCCGATTAGAAACTGCAATCGAAGTTTGTGCAGTGGAGTGTGATAACAGTTCGATCACCTCTCAGGGATATACAAACGTATTCCTAAATTTCACCTATTCTACGTTTGGATATTGGTTTTTAAATTATAATATCCGATAGTTTCACAATACGGACTTCCTGAGTCATGTGAGTAGGTAGGTTGCAGTTGTAGCATTATAATAAAAGCTTACTTGAACACCAAAAGCACACCATTGAGGTACCACTTGTAATATGTAATAATAATGCCGCTGAGTCATAAAAGTAGTACATTATATACGCAGACGACTTCGTGTTCAGCTCTTTACGTGAGAGTTGCAATCTTTAGTCTTGCAGTATTCGATATACTCCCATTAGATATTCTTAAATCAAATCTTATTAGGCAGTCTGACTGCTGCGTTTTCTATAGTTAAACTGTATTTTTAATGAATCCGAAAGTAGGAACATAAAATCTGTTTTGTAGAACTTGAATTATTTTTAATTCCAAAACTTTATCGATTCAAATCAAATAACCATGTTCCAATGTGTTAACATCACACTCTTAAGGTTCTCATCGTCTACGTCTACGTTGTCATCGATATTTATATTCACATTAAATTTGTTGTCATAAATTTTAATTGTAATTAAAAAAATTGTTCTTTTAAACACTTTTGAACAGACTTTAATTTTCTCCTTCGAGCACTGTTATAATAATATTATGACCACTTCCGTGTTTGTAGTTTAAAAACTGCTGTAGAATCTTAAAAATATTTGCCAGTTGCGTTTGTTATTGGTTTTTTACTTAGTTTTTATTATACTCCTCAACGTATTCATTGTTTTGGACCAAATCGCATTTTTATGGACTTTTAAATGGTGACAACATGTGTATTTTTGAGCTGGAAGAGATTCCGTCAGCGCAGCTACATATACCCCAGTAATGAAATTATAGTCGAATTGTAAATAAATAAATACCCACAATCAAACAGATAGATAGATAGACAGACGGGCATTTAGTGAAGTATCTTTCAGTGGCATTCGAGAAATGAAAAAATACATTAAAAAAGTCGTAAAAGAGTAACCCTGACACTGGTGACCTCAAAGTGTAGAAATTTTATTATTAATTTTATGATATTTTCACGTACTTAAAATTATTACGTATACAAAAAATCTGAATCTGAAACTGAAACTGAAGAATGACGAAAACAAGCAACACTACCGTCAGTCAACTACTGTTGCGGTGCTAGTAGCTGCAGAAGCGATTTAACGAGTCACTACATGTTGCACATCTTGTGAGACGTCACTCACTGCATTCGTTCATCTGTTACAGAAACCCGATAAAAAATTGAAACTGTTTAACTAGGTATTATAAACTGCTGCACAAGACAAATAGAGAAACAGTCAGACAGACAGACAGACAGACAGACATAGGGAACAAATCATTTATTCATTCAGTTTTTTTTTTATTTTTGTTTGTATGTATTTATCACTGGTAAACTTGTATTCTTATTGTTTTATAATGATTATTATCATTTAAACGTATGTATGTACATACATATGTATGTATGTATGTCTATTCCAAGTTATTATTGTTGTATTATGTAGTTATTGTAATAATATTTTTATACGACTACTACATACATACATACATGCATACATACATACATTTTGTTTGTTGTCAAATTGAAACTTTAAGTTGTAAAAATGTTTACGAGTATGTACGTGTGCTCGTGTAGATGTATGTATGACTGAGCATAGATGCGTGAAAATACAATATCGTATGTATGTATGTATGTCGGTATTTATATATTTTTTATATTATTTTTTTATGATTTGTTTGTTTTTATTTTAATTTTTTATATGCATTTAAAAGCCTCTCATATGACTTGTGACTTTTTCCCCTTTTCTCTTTTCTTTTTTCTCCTCTCAAGACCATACGTGGAAATAATTTACAACATGCAACATAAATCCATAAAAAAAGAGGTTCAGAGAATATCTACAAACAAGTACTTGACACACTGAAAATGAGAGTGTCTGAGCTAAGAAAGGTGTTAAGTCTCCTCTGGCGTTTAGGAGGCAATAAAGCAAAAAGTGTGACCTAAAGCGTTTAATTTGTTATTTATGAGCAATTAATTTTAAATGCCCAAAGACATTAAAACATATGCGAAGGAATCCGTAGGAAAGCGTTCACAAATGCCTCTTATGCCCGTGTGTAATGGAATAACACTCGTGAAAGATTGAAAATTCATCAGCAAAGAGGTGATCATAAAAATGACTTTTCTTGTAAAATATTTATTTATCCTTTAATTTAAATGTAATTCTCTGATAGTTATTGTTAAACATAAATTAAGGTTTAAATAAATCGTGATTGTTGTTCTGAAAAAGTGTTATAATAGCCATTAAATATTTATTAGCGTATCATAATTTAAAAAAAAATACTTAATTATCAAATATCCTGTTAATTTGTATAGTGATAGCCTTAATTTAGTGAATAATTTTAATTACAAAATAAACATTTCAATTATTGTACTTTTTTTTTTAATTCAAATATTATCAATAATTAACGAATTAATAGATAACTAGATCTATGGAAATATCTTCTGTTTACGTTACGAACTATTATTGAAGGAATATTAAAAGCTTTCAGAAAAATTTCCCAATAAATTGCAATAAAACCGAAGAAACAATTGAGTTTTTATATTAAATATCGAATTTTTATTATGTAATTATTTTTGGATGGATTATCTAAGATTTCCCTGGTCAAAAATTCTAATTTTCATATCTTCGACTTTAAATTTTTTCTTTATGTGATTGTTATGAATTTATTCTTCTTCTTAACATCCAACTTAATTAAAAAGTCAAGTACTCCTCTATAAATCTAAAGTTGTAACGCAAGTTGATCAAAAACGAGATAATTTTGGGAATTTTTTTAAATTAAAATTCAATATTTTTAAAGTCACGATGATGATAGTCATGATCTTCGATTTGAAAAGTTGTTGGTTGCTGAACGTATTTTGAAAGAAATGTTTGTTCAAAAAAGGGCAAAAATATAAAACAATCAATCACTCAGATCCTCAAATGTAACACCGAGTAACTATTTTTAAAAATTCTGAATAAAATCATGTCAAAAATACTAATGATCTCTACAATTGATCGTTAAGGGAATAAAATATTTTGGTTAAACGTTGGACATCCAAAAAATTGTACTTTCGATGAACCCTCGTAAGTTACATATATACATTTGCATATTAAAATGAATAAAGGTCTTGGTGTCTACAACCATGTCTGGTGAGCCATGTAATGATAGTGATTGACATTAAATAAAATATCGATTTTCTTTTTGATGCAATACATCGCATTTTCGCTACATCGACGTTTTATATTCATTATTTTCTATTGATAACAAAAAAAATTAATAAATAAACAAAAGCTCTCAACTAAAATAGAATATCCTGATTTGCTCCTCCACCGGTTGATCGGTGTGTGTAAGGATAACTCCCTGCTTATGATTTAAGAGAAGAAGAGCTAGACTATGCTTCCAAGTCAATTCTTTCTCGGACGTGCAATCAAACTAAACTGATTAGTGAAACTGTAAAGTTAGCTGGACTGGACTTGATCCCAACAAAACAAATATGCACACTCAGGTTAAATGCTAACGTAGAACGTAAATTCCTAATATACGGCAAGAAATGATAATGTAGAGTCCTTTTGCTTACCGGTACAGTATAATTGATATATCCGACGGTTCATCAGCGTATGTTCCCAGTCGCATTGATAAGACGCGCAATGCTTTTGTCCAACTTAACCCTGTCTGGAAATCATCGTACATATCGAGGCGAGCCAAAATTAAAATCTTCAATTCCAACATTAAATCCACAGTACTATACGTTTGCGAAATGTTGATTCCCAGTCTCTTCAGGCTTATGTTACCAAATGCATGCGTAGAATCATGCTTGTGTGCTGGCCTTCCGATAATATCCAATGCCAAACTCTGGTCAGATACAAGACAGCAAACCAATGCTGAAGGAAATAGGTAGACGCAAGTGGGGCATTTATTAGGCAGCACTCTACGAAAAGCCATTAGACGACATAACAGCAATGCCATAGACTGGCATCCCCCAGGGAAACAGGACGCCATCGGGACTAGTACATCGCACCACTTGGAAACGCCAAATCATAACCGAAATAACCAAACTACATATACAATGGAACGAAGTCAAACATCGCGCTGGTGATCGAGCTCATTGGAAACAACTTGCTGAGGCCCTATGCTCCCTAGAGAAGTAAATTTAATAAATATTCAAATGAATATTCATGAACGTTCTACTTATAGCGTTATAAGGTCTACATACTGGCTTATTCCCAGAATTTGTCGAACTTGTTTAATGGAAATCAGACAGATGATGCGAATAGCCATTGAAATAGTTTTCCTTTTGTGTTCTAAAAATAAATGGCATCGAAATGAGCAGCAAATGAGAATTTTAACTCGACACAATGTCATCGACTATTCACAAAAATCTTAAATTTACTATTCACAGTTACGTTTCAACAGTTTCTTACACTACAATTTGAATATGTTCATAAATTAAAAATTAAAAACAAAGAAATATCCCACTCAATTGATTTTTGTAGCTTTTTATGTTATCGATTAAATAGATATTTTAACGCTTCTTTTTTTTTGTTCATCAAAGATTTAAAAATCAAAAGCAATAATAAATATTTATAATATTCAATACAAATTACGAAAAACTAACAACTCAGAATTTAAATAACAAAAACAATAAAAGTCGAATCAATAAAAGCAATAAAAAATACTTTAAAACTGTAGTTATAAATATTTAAGTATGATAAAATATATGTATGTAAAACAAAAAAAGTAAAACATATATTAATATAAATATATATGTATGAAATGACATTGTAAATTATAATATAAAATCAAAAATGTGTTCACAAGATCCGAATGTAAATGAAATAATAAATGAATATGGTAATATCGCACGGTTTGAAAATAAAACAGAGGCAAACAAAACGAAAATTAAAAATGAAACATGAATTTTATTAAATATTTGTTCTCTTTTTCCAAATATGAATAATAATTTATTAAATATTTTAAATTCGTTTTTAATAAAAATTATTATTTAACAGAAACTTAAAATTTGCTAGAAATGGCTTGATTCGTACTGCATAATGATTTAAAAATATGTTCAATAATCGCGCTGAATATTCCTTAATGATATCGAGCATTTACTGGGGATACGATTCAGTTTTATAAGGAATATTCAGCGGTAATAAGTGTTTCAAGCAACCGGCCGGATTAAAATTGATTTAAATTTATTTATTTATTGTATTGTACCTAATTTTATAGTATAATTTCTTATGTTTATAAATACAGTCCAGAAATAAAGTGTCAATAGCAAAGAATTCAAAAAATTATGGATTCAACCTCTTCCTTATTGGGAGTATATTCATTTACACTTGCTTGTTCATAGAGCTAAATTCTTTACAACCCTCTCTCTTATTTCTCTCATCGTTAATATCATTGTGTATGTATTTAAATGATAATTTAATTTACTCCGAGGAAATATACGGACTGGGGTTTTAACCATGGACTCACGTGTAATAAGTCAACAATAGCTATTAGAGCACGGAAAGTTTTGATTTACATTTCAAATTAAAAAAGTGGCAATATATTCATCAAATGGCTAATACGTTGGACTTTTACACCACGGGTACATTTAAAAGAAAAAAATAGTTTTGGTCCAAAAGTTTTAAGAGGTGATTTCGCAAGTCCTAAAGTCCTATTATTACTAGCGGGTTGCCAACAAAACAAAGTACAAAAATTCTTATATGAAGCCCGAATATCCATTTCCGACTTACATCACAAGTATTGCATTTAGAAAACAGAAAGAGATCAGTTTCTAAAATGTTTTGATTAGTAAAATTATTTTGTTAAATAGCACTACGCGACAATATAAAAAAAAATGATGTACCCCCGGCTAATGACATAGTGCAGGTTGTGAGTTTTGTTGAGTAGATCACAAAAATATTTTGTTTTATATTTGTCGAACCCTCCAAATATTTCATATTTTTTCATGTTTGTTCGTTCACACTAGCAAACTTTCCTTAAAAAATATAAAATAAATGATAACAATCTGAAAGTGCATTATTTTCAGATTTTTTGATGAATCTTGATTGTTTATCACAAAATGTGTCAATTTCACTTTTGCACGACTTGTAGAAGACGGCTTATATTTGTGTTTTTTGCAAATATTATCATTTCTCTTTGCGCAAACATTGGCCAACTTCTGGTGGTCGCTCAACTGTGAAATTGAGATATTTTCCGATAAATAATCAAGATCCATCAAAAATTCTGAAAATTTTTGAACTAAAAGTTCATTTGATGAGATGACATATATAAAAAATATAACACGCCAGTTATACTATTTAAATAATAATTACGGTAATTTGTATCCAATTTTATCAAGTGATGACTCGATCTCTTCACAAGAGCACAGACTTTAAGAATATTATCACTTAGCCCATATATTTTTATTAATGGAAAAGCTTGAAAAAAATATAAAAAAAATTCGAATTATCCAAATCTCATATCATATTAAGTCGAATAATATATATGTACAGTAGCGAGCACAAAAAATGCAACACTGTGCCATATGATCTTTAATAAGATCTGTTTCAAAATAACGGTGTTAATTCTTTCAATTATAAGTTTTCAAAGTAACCACAGTTTATTCCAAATTCTGCTTTAAAAAGTTAAATATTTTTGAATTAGTGAAAAAAGTGCAAATTTTTAGCGAGCAAAAAAAATGCAACATAATAAAAAAATAGTTAAAGTAAGTTATTTATTTAATTATAATTGAAAATTTCTTAAATATGTTATACAACATGTGTTTTGTAATAGAAGCAGCTCTCAGCTGACAGCAAAACTGCAATCATTAAAGCCTTAGAAGAAGGAAAATCCATGCGTGAAGTTGGACACCTCTTTGGTGTAAATCAATCAACCGTATGTCGAATTAAATCTAGATTTTCCTTGAGAAATAGTGTGGAAAGGAAACCAGGTAGTGGTAATCCTCGAAAAACTACCTCTCGCCAAGACCGCCAGATGATTGCACTGGTTAAAAAAGATCCACGAAAGACCGCAGTGGACGTTGCTAATTTCGCAAATGAGCAAATGGGAGTCTCTATAGGCGTTCACACTGTTCGCCGTAGGTTGAAAGAGGCTAATTTGCATGCGAGACGACCCGCAAAGAAACCTCTCATCAGTGCAATCAATAAAAAGAAGCGCCTGGAATTTGCAAAACGTTACAAGGATTGGTCAAATGAACAATGAGCTAAAGTCTTGTGGAGCGATGAAAGCAAATTTAATTTGTTTGGCTCCGATGGGATAAATTTTGTTCGAAGACCGCCTGGACAGAGATATTCTCCAAGATATCAACTTCCAACCGTAAAACATGGCGGTGGATCAATAATGGTGTGAGGTAAGGAACGATATGTTTAAAAAAAAATTATTGATTTTACGTCACGTATTTACAGGTGCGTTTTCCCGGGATGGGGTAAGTCCCTTAACTCAAATCGAAGGAAAAATGGACGCCAAGAAGTACTGTGAAATCCTTGGAGAACACATGCTTCCTCATCTGCGGGAAAAAATGCCTCCTGGTAGCATATTCCAACAGGATAACGATCCAAAGCACTCAAGTCGCTTAGCTCGAAACTTTTTAAGCGACAATGATGTCAATGTTTTGGATTGGCCATCTAAACTCCATAAAAAATCTATGGGAGCTATTAGATCGGGAAGTTAAGAGGAAACATCCGTCAAATAAGAGGCAATTAGAAGAAATTTTGAAAAGTCAATGGGAGAAAATATCCACTAACACATTAATAGCTTTAGTCGACTCTATGCCTTCTAGGTTGCAAGAAGTCATAAAAAATAAGGGCTACGCCACTAAATATTAATTTTAAGATTTTTTTTTTGTAAGAATTACTATTTAATTTAAATAAACACATTAAAATTTATGCTGTTGCATTTTTATTGCTCCCATGAAATTCGCACTCTTTTTAATAAATGACAAAATAATATATCATTAATTAAAAATATTTACATAATGTTATTGATAATAGGTATCTATCTATAACTGTAGGGATTAATAACCCAAAGAAATATTTTGAACTGGTCACCATTTTTTTAAAATTATCGCACTTAAAGATAATTTTACCCAACGTTGCATTTTTTGTGCTCGCTACTGTACCTGTCCAACAAGATTTAAATTTTTCGAATAATCCAGAAATTTGTGCGTAAAGTAAAAAAAAAAACAGTTTTTGTCAAATAAAACAAGTTTGGAAGCTTCGAGAAATATAAACAAGGCATTTTTGAGTTCTACTCAACTAACTGAACAACGTGGACTATGTAGTCACTCGGATGTATCTTCAATGTCGCACCGTGTAATAGAATAATAATAAAAAAAAATTACCAAACACAAAATACTTTAAGTTCAAGATATAGTGTTGTATTCCTTTAGACAAATTTATCACACATAAATTATAAGTTTAAACGGACATATACTTACATAAAAAAAATTAAAAAGAGTTTATCAAATATTTTTAAAAATTAATCAAAAAAGTTTTATTCAGTCTCAAATTTATGGGCAATTTGAGATCAAAACGCCCGTCAACATTAGATTTCAAACAAGAATGATCTTATAGCAGTTATGAAAAAGGAATGGGCAAAAATAACTCTCCAAACCACTATGAAGTGGTATCAATGCAAAAAGGTCATACCAAATTTTGAAATTACAACTATTCGTTAATTAATCATTTCATTGTTTGTTTATAGTAAAAGGTTGAAAGTAAAGTAAAGGTTGGGTTCCTATATTTTTGATTTTTAGTTTGTAAGTTTACATTTGAGAATGAATAAAACTTTTTTTTCTTAATTTTTAAACATTTTCTGTAAACTCTTCTTCATATTCTTTTAATATCTTGTTTCGTTTCGAAATTAAACGGGCTTAATTTTTACAAAAGATTCTGGTTGAAATAAGCTGGGAGGCATTAGATCAAGTACAGTCAATTCTAGCCAAAAAACAATGATTTGATAATATATTTGTTAAGGATACTAAACTCGAATCGGTAAAAATATTTTTCTGGCTATTTCTATAAGTGCTATGAAAATAATAAAAATATATGGCCGCATAAAGTTTATGGTGTTGGAGGCTCAAACGAGGAAACCCCAATTGTCCGCCTTAGTTCCTGCGGTAAAGGTGTCTTACACATCTTCCTGCTGACATCCATTATGATGAATTTAATAACTACCATTTGGCCAGTTATTTCATAAAGACAATTTTACTATATTCTAAAAAATCGTCACTTCACCACACTTCAGGACTATTGAAATTTGATTCAAGAATAAAACAGTTTCGTATTTTGTAACATGTAGTCTTAAATTCATTGACAGTTTTATGTATTGCCATGGTGGTGGTGGTGGTAAAGGCAATATCAATTTGTATTCTCAACTAAATAAAACTACAATTCTAGACCGCAGAAAACAAACAAATATTATTGTGTTACTTCGAATACTTTTATAATTTATGAATAAAACAACCAAATCGTTTTGCAAACAAAGAAACAAACAACAAATAAATACATTTAAAGCAATTTCAAAGAGAGTATGTTTGAGGCACGATGAGAGAACGAGGATTCAAATCCCACACAGTTGAAATACTGCCATGGCATCGTAAATTTGAAATATTTTCATAAAAATGTCACAACAACTATTTCAATTTCAATAAAAATCAAACTACAACAATAATACTACATAGTCACAATGATATACTAAATGATATAAAAACAAAAAGCAAAATTAATACACTCTACGTGAGAGATTCAAGTGCAAAGAGAAAAAAATAAAGAGTTTAACAGAGAGCCATAACGAAAAGTAAGAGTACATAGTAGATTTAACAAATAACTGATTTGAGAGAAAAGAATGTTTGAAAAGGTCGCTATAATCTAGTAAATATTTAACTATGATACATATTAACAATGAAAATAAAATTAATTTCTTTTATTGTTACATTTTATATTAATTTATTGCAATTTGTTTTATGTATAGACATTAATATGTATGTAGTGTGTGATATCATAATTGTGTTTATATGACTGTGTAGACATTAAATAAATCAACTCAATTGAGTGTTAAGAAGCCTCTCATAATATTGAGGGTATTTGTGTTTTTGTTTTTGCGTAAGAAAATACTCTCCCAATTGTATTTGCAATAGCAACAGCAACAATTGCATTCAATATTGGAGAAGGAACGGGCAAGGCACTAACAAAAAAAAAAAAAAAACAGCAGCGGCCATTATTTCCACCACTACACATGCACTCCTCATATTTTAACGTTAACGGCCATAATGCTTTTTTGTGAAACAAACATATGATATGCCCATAAACCACTACCCTTACCGGAAACGGCTATGATAGAAAGAATAAGCGATAGTTACTCGAGAATTCTTATTGCCTCTGCTACGATTGACTGTAGCTGTTCAGGAGCATTCTCTGTGTACAATTTGAGTATGGGTGCACGAAACGAATTTTTGCGTTTGCCTAATGATGAGATGAAAATTTAAAACATTGTTTTTAGAGTGTAAAAAGGCATCAGGGTAATAAACGCATGTCTGTGCAATAATCGGATTATTATTGTATTGTAAAATGAAAACAAAATAAACCGCAGCAAAAATACCGAGTGTAAACTAAAAGGACTACATGGTTTAACAATTTTTAAATCACATTTTATTTCTGGATAATCCACCCACCATAAGCCATGCAAATAAATATCTAGGTGATGGGAGACATTGAGAAAGACAGGCTGAAAGAGAGAGAAAGAGAAAGAGAGAGAGAGAGAGCGGGCAAAATAATTAAAAATTGTTTTTGCCCATAAGCACGTGCATACTAATTTATTAATTTTTTATTTTTGTTTAATGAGATTTTTAATCTCTTTTTATTCTTTTTAATATTCAAATCATAAAAGTACAAACAACAACGGAAAAGTATAAAATAAATAAAAACAAGAACTAAGACCATTACACTCAAATCTATGGCCAACGTTTACAAAATAAACGACTCCGGAGCAGTCAACGTTGACTGCATCATGCAACTACAACAACTAATCGACAAAAACTGAGAAGTTCGCTAGTAGCAGCCGACAAAAGCTGCCAAATAAAACATTAGCAGCAGCGTTTTAACGATATCGTCACCAAATATACAGTGTTTATATAAAAACAAAACCAAACAACACACAAACAAATATTTCACATATAAGACATTGTTGTTATTGTTACTGTTGTCGATACGTCTTCTTTCTATACTCTACTCTATACAGCGTAGCTCCAGCCAAACATCCAACCATCCAACCATCCATTCATCCATCCAGTCATTCCGACAGCCATACAAACACTCGTTTTATTTGTTCGTTTATATGCTGAAGCGCTATAGAGCTGCAGATATTACCAATTACACGAATTTTATACTCTTTTAAAAATTTCGTTTTATTATAATATTTATTATCGTAGAGCGCACAACTGTCTGCGGAGTGTTTTTAGTGTGTGAATCGAATCCAAAAAACAGTAACAGTTACAGTAACAGCAACCGAGCTCTGCTTCCACACTAAAGTTTATTTTTTTTATATATTTATTGTATCATAATTATTCTAAAGACCAGAGGTATTATTCGCCTTGTTTTTTTATTACAATTGCTGTCTTGTGTGTGTGAGTGTTTTCTTTTTTTTTGTGTGTACAATTTTAATAACAATAAAAACAACACTTCTAATAACAATAATCAAATCAAATTAAATTTAATTTAAATATTCCAATCCAAACGAATCCGCAAAAATTAAAAGAAAAACCCGTTGGCTGCGTTAAAAATAATAATAAAAATAAAAAGAATCAAGATTATACGTATTAACACTATAAATGCAAAATATTGCACGGATTGTCAGTCGTTTACGGACGTTAACGATATCTGGAAGCCCAAAAATTATTATTTTTGCAACAGCAACAACAGCTACATTATCAGTGACACTGATATTACTGTAATAGTCATAGAATCATCATTCAGATCTGCCAATAACCAAATCATCGAAATTTATCTTATTCCGCCACACAGTTTTATACGAAGACTTATCAAATCAACACAAACCAAACAAATTGCTGCAATTAAAAAGATGCCATATAATCCAATAAAATAAAATTCAAATACAAACAAAAACGAAAAAAAGTTAATTTTAAAAGTTTTAACGAAATGAAAAATTTATGTTTTTAATAAAATAAACACACAACAAAAGGAATTCTCATAGAAAATTCTTGTATTCGTGCAATAAATTGGTTACAATTTAATAAAACCATAAAAAAAAAAGAAATACAATCGTGTTAAGATATCCAGTTAGTTGCCGCGATCGATCCACAGAGACCGCACATTAAGTTTCGACAAAAAAAAAAAGAAATAAAAAGAAAAATTTCAAAATAAAACAAGAAAACGAAATTTATTACTTTTACACAAGAAAATAAAATTTTTTTACGAGTTTTTAAACGCGTGTGCATCACCTCGAGTCTAACTACCATCGATATATGACTGGAAATGCAACAACAACATTAACATCATCACCCACATCTACGAATCCTTAAAAAAAAAAACAAGAAAAAACCCAAGAAAACCCAAGTAAAAAATAAAAAAAGATTAAATAATTAAATAGAAAAATAAAAAAGAAATAAAATAAAATAATAATTGTTTACATATGTATGTACATACATAATGTATATGAAAATAATAATAAAAATAATAAAATTAAGTGTGATATATTTTTATTAATGCTATAAACTTCCGGCGCTATTTCGTTAAAGAGCCCACCCAAATGAAATGAAAATATTAAATACCGACGGTGCAAGTGTTAAAAATAAAAGTGTTTTTGTTTATAAATATAAATGCGAAAATTTTTAAAAATATAAAATTATAAACACACAAAGAAAAATATCAGCCACTTCTGTTTTATATTTTGCTTTTTAATACAAGATTTTGTTTGTCATCAAAATCAATTAGTCCAAAAAAAGAAAGAAAGAAAGAAAAAAAAAATAATAATTTTAATTTCGTTACTCGCATAGAGCAAATAAATAAAAACAACAACAAAAATATCTACACAAGGTAAACTTCTTCATTTTTTTTTTTTTTTGTCATTAAGTCCGTATATTATGTATTTTTTGTTTTTGTTATTAGAAAATTATTATTTCCAATATTGTTGTCTATACTATTACTCGCATTATTATTATTTCATTTCATTTCATTTTAATTTTTTTTCGTCTGAAATTCATGTTTTTATTCACATTTTTTGTTTAGCGATCATTTTATTACTAACACCTATGGGGTATGAATTTTATTTTGTAGTTCTTTCCTTATTTTTGCTTATTTCCCCCATAGTTATTCATTATTTAAGTTTAAACATTTACAATATTTTCTTTCTTGAAATTTGTGGTTTACTTTTGCGTAAAATATTATAAAAAAAATGACTTTTTTTAAACTAGAGCGGATAATTTTTGAAAAACAACAAAATTAAATGAATACCATGTGTCTTCAGAAAATGGATTAGGTGAGACAGAATAAAAAATAAAATAGTTTCAGTAGAAATCAATTAATTTGTTGCATTTTGCTGTAAAAATTCATGACAAATTCGTTTATAATTTGCGTTTCAACTAATCGTTATGTATTCTTTGACCAAGAAAACAAAAAAATGTTTTAAAGAATTTGCAATAATTAAAAAGAAAAGCACTCAAGCATGCAATTAACGTTTTCTTATTATATTTAATACATTTCCTTTTGAATTCAAATCTATCAATCTGCTGTGTAAAATACAGAAAAAAGTAACGAACATTATTAATTAAATACAAATAATTCTGTCTAATTAGTATTGTAGATTTAATTTTATCTTTAATTATCTTGGATATTATGCGTCAAACTTACGGAAGACACAAAGGAATTTGGCAATGAAAGAAATGTTTGTAATACACACATGGAAACGATTCAATTCCAGTGACAAATAAGCGATTACTTTTTCCCGGGATATTATTTCTGTCTTGGTAATTGTGGTTTTAAGTTTGATTTTGATTTTTCAAAAATTATCTGTAAAGCAAAAATGTTTAATTTTTTAAACTAAATTTAAATTTATTTTTTTTTTTTTCAAAGTACATAAAAAAATAATTTCCATTTCCATTATTCTACTCATATCATTGCATATAGAAAAAAAAGAGCACGAACAATTTAAACAAATTTTTTTGAACTTTAAAACATTTATTCAATATCAATTACGAAATCAAGAAACGTGAAATAGTAATCGAAATTCATTAAAATATAACAGAAATGCAATAGAAATCATCTTAAAAAATTTTGCTTTTTCTTTGTAATCGCAACCAACAAAATTTGACTGTATATCCCAACATGCCCTTTTAACTTTCTTCCTCATGTACATCTCGACCATAGCCCATAACTGTCTGTCTATTTGAAACAAAAACACATACACTATCAATCAATAGCAAAAAGAAAAACTATGTGCAATGTCAAAATTTGTTTTCGATAGTATGCTACCAAAGTATCCACAGTTTCAACCATTTATAAGTTCACATTTAACTACAACAACCCAAAATTCATCATCAGCAGCTGTTGCCGCCGCTCTAGCCGTTGCTGCCGCTTCCTCGTCGTCTGCAGCGAATGCCAATTCCAGTAGTATTAACAATAGTAGTAGCAATAATAACAACGGCCTCAACTTAAACACCTCCACTTCAATTGCCAGTCAGAATAGTGTATCATCATCACTTTTATCGCCCAATACTTCCGGCCAACTCAACAGTAGTCATTTGAATCAGTCGTCCAATTCACCTGTTTCATCATCTTCACCTTCTTCTTCGACAGCCTACAGTGGTCTGGGACAGCACCATCAGCAACAGCAACAACAACAGCAATCACATTTTGCAAATAGCCACCACCACCACCATCATCATCAGTATTCACTGACTGCTGCCTTGCAGTTGCAACAGCAACATCAACAGCAGTTGCATATTAATAAATTAGCTGCAGCCGCTGTAGTAGCCAGCACGCAACAGCAGCACCAGCACCAGCAAAGTAACGGTGGTAACTCATCACAACAACAGCAACAACAACAATTGTTGTTGACCCCACCCTCTGGCAATAATTCACATACAGGTGACAGCAGCTGTTCACCTTCACCGTCGGCGTCATCTTCACTGCATCGCAGTTTAAACGACAGTTCACCCACATCAACGGCTCAGGCGCACGCAAGTGCCGCTAGTTCTGTTGCCGCTGCAGCAGCTGCCGCCGCCGCTGCTGCTTCCTCTTCGTTTGCCATACCCACAAGCAAAATGTATCCATATGTATCCAACCATCCCACATCGCATGGCGGATTATCCGGAATGCCGGGTTTTTCCGGACTAGAAGATAAAACTTGCAGGTAAGCATATATTACTCTATACACCCACCCATAAAACCCAGAGACATCATTTATTAATGATTCCATTTAATACAGAAAATTTTTAATTATATCTTGAACGAACGTAATTTTGACTTTAAGAAAACAATATTCAGACCTTGAGTTCAATTGACAGTTATTCTATTAAAACAGAGGGGTTTCGTTATTACTTCAGAACTCCCAAGTTCGAATATAAATATCTTTATGATTGTATTTCATATTAAAAGAACGAGTGTTCGTTTAATCCAACCTGATAATAAGAATCGATTCCCATATATTCGATTTTAATAATACTTAATTATTAATTAATAATAATTATCAAACTCTTTATTTTTATTGATTAATGGAGTCCATTAATGAAGTTAAATTGTTGTTGTTGAAGATGGGTTAGGAGTAGAGTTTGGGAATTCCCGGATTTTTTCATTTCCCGGGAAACGGGAATGAAAAATATTTGAGAAATCAAAATACTAGTAAAATCCTTAAGATTTTGGTTAAAATGTTATTTTATTAATTAAAAAGAAAACACTTTCAGCCGATGTTATGTCAGTACCTTGGAATAGGCATTTGAGCATTTGGTCTGCATAGGATTTTCACATTGGCTTTGTTAGGTTAATATTATTGTGCTGTGAAGAGTTTAGATATTTTGCTAATGCCATCAATTTGTCAATATATGTCTTTCATTACTTTAGTTTTTCTCCAAAAGTATTGAATCAACAGATAATAACTGTTCATAGAGTGTATTCATAATAGCATCACCTATTATCAAATTTTTTTCACACCTGCCTAATCCTTCCACAGCATCTCTTATGGGGTTCAAAACGTTTACCAATGTTTCCATGAGTGGGTTAGCTAGTTATTCCAAAAAAGTGTATAAGAATACATTAATTTAAAATTGCTCGAATTTCCCGGGAATACTTAAAAAATTTTCCGGGAATTCCCGACTGAAATTTCACGCGAAATACCAGGAATTCCAAACTCTAGTTAGGAGGTCGGAGTGGTATCTCTGATATTACAAAGCTCACTTAAGCACGCATAGCGACCCGTTGTGATGCCACGGGTGAACGCAGTACCTCTTCTGACCAAGTTCCACCAAAATCAGGAAAGAGGAAGAAGTTGGTCAACGCAAGGGCTGCACAACAAAAGCACGACTACACCGCATGGAAAACCAGACAGAACGTTTAATGAAGAAGCTATATCCTTGATATTAATAGATGATAGCTCCGTTAAGCTGACAAAGCTTGGGGAACCAAATACCCTATATCTACACCTAGCAAGAGTTGTTGAAGAGCAAACGTAATTTTTATTTTTCACTTCTCTAATGCCCTAATTGGAAAATATGTGAATGTTTCTTCTGTTTCTCTAAATTTGATCTTTATTTATGATCAATTTATAAATTCTATTTCGAAATAAGCTCTCATCTTCTGAGTCAGGAAACTATCCAAGTTAAGTTTCAAAACCTAGTTTCTGAAATGAAGCAAACTGCTTGTAAATTATTTGAACTGAAAATTATATGCCAAATACCAGCAAGAAAAGCAATTGGAACAATCTAATCGTGTTACGTGGACCAGTATTTTATCGAGTTCTAAAATGCGTGTAAAACAAAGCCTACTAATAATAAAGAACGGCATTTCTAATTGGTCATTAGAACACTTCAGTCAGGCGGGACCTACAGTTTAAAGTCGACTCCGAACGACTGATTTTTGAGAAACTTTTCATGGAAATTTTATTTACTCTCAGAGTTTTTGCCAGAAATCTGCTGAGAGGAAATCGCCGCAGAAGTACTTTTTGTATTTTATTTGGATGTCTGCCCTGCGGCTCGAACCCTGTCTTTACGTCTAACAAAAAACATACTTTTTGCTTTCATTGCTTAATTTTTATCATAGTGGGATCTCCATTGTGCCGTAATAAATGAAAATAACTGTAATATAAATAAGAACATGTCTGTCAAATAATTTCTGATGTTTAAGTTGGGATTTCTAATTAATTGTAGGTGATGCAGCTTTACTCGTCAGAGTGATAGACTTCCTAAAAATGACAACACAACATCAAAAATGTATTGAATAAAAGCCTTTCGGAGAAAACCACTAGAAATATATCAGAATAAATACCAATGAAACGAATAATATTTGTTGATCTCTCTAAAATTATAATGTTTTTGTAGAAACAATGACGGAGTAAGCCTGAAGGGAACCGGCTAAAGAAAATAATTTCCGTTAATGGACCAATATTACGAATTATATTTTGAGGCATCTCCACCACCTACTGTTATTTAATCTTATCGAAGCATTTGCATAGTTTCGTAGTTGATTGCTGAGATATTGGCATAAGGCACAATAATTTCTTCAGCTGCATAAGTGCACATTCTCGATTTTGCAAGAAAACAAATTAAATTGAAAATCCATTATAGTGAATTTTCAAATTCTTCACGTTGTATTAGAAAATTACTTCTTAAACTATTGAGTCACACCCTGAAACATAAATTTTGATTCATCATTTCTATTTCAAAATTTGTCATAAATTTTCTCCCATAAGTTAATTTATAAATAAACTTTGTGACGATATTAAAAACGAGCTCATGATCAAAATAATCCAAAATATTTTTCCTTCTTAACACTCAACTGCCAAATCGATTTCAATTTAATAAAAAGACTTGGAGATATGCTGTATTCGAGATTTGTCACAATCATTTGAAATATTTTTAACTTCTTCTACAAGTAAAACCATAAAGAATATTTGTATTGCCCTTTGAATGCTTCTCTATTACAAGTTTTCGCAATTTTGCATTGAAGAGTGAATTGAACTTCGTTAATTTGAATTTTCATACAATCCAACGGACCGTTCTTTTGTTCAATGAATTTTTGATTCATGATCATCAAAAAAGCTTGTAATTATGGAATAATAAGTGGATTAAAACTAATTCCAGATTGATGATGATAATTTAATATATTTTGTAAATCTTTCTAAAACAATCCTCACCTGATGTTACATCAGTCTTTTGTTATCTTTTGTAATTTTGTAGTACTCACAATACTCAGACTAAAATCGTTAAGAAAGAAACATCTTATTGCTCTGCTCTAATTATTCAAAATATGTGAGAAAATAAAGTTCTCGACCCTAAAGGTGATTATTGCTTGGCCAAACACTATTAGGACTATTAAGATTTATGAGCATTATGTTGTAATCTTTTAAAACACTTAAATTGTATTCCCATTTGGTGCCTGGGGCGGGCGTGTGTTAAAAGTCATATAAAATGTAGAGCACACATGTAGCGTTTTGAATGTATTTCTATTCAATGGGGATTAACAAGGATAATATAACAGATTATAAAAATAAAAAAAAAAAAAAAACAAATACCAGCATGCAGATGAACTAATTTGAAATTAGTTTGAATATTTGCTAAACAAATTGACCAGAACTAACGTTGAGTTTGACCGCAAACTCGTCTAAATCACCACAAACACATTAAACAACAAAACAATACCATTAAGAAATAATTTCATAATGTTATTAACCTTGAGGAAGGAAAATGTATTTGCATATATTTGGCATGTCTTGCCCATGGTAGCTAAGAACTGTTTTTAGTAGCTGACAACGACCTTGACATTTTATATGACTTTTGTTACCTCACAATTTCGTTTCATTTAAATGTTTTTTTTTTTTTGTTGTTTATTGTTCATGCCTTTTCATCTTTCAGCAGGTACTCAGACAGTGTAATGAATAGCTATCAATCAATGAGTGTACCTGGCTCTGCTTCGGCAAGTTTTGCACAATTCTATCAGCATGCGGCAGCTGCTTCAGCTGCCTCAGCCGGTGCCATAGGTGTTGATTCACTAGGCAATGCCTGTACACAGCCGTCATCTGGCGTTGTGCCGACAGGAGGAGCAGGCCAAAGCATTGCAGATCTACCACGATATCCCTGGATGACACTAACTGGTAAGTTCCAATAATATCCATAGGAATTAAATTTAATTGAAAAACCATCGAAAGTATTAAATGTAATTATCAAAGTGAAAATAACCGGAAGTTTATTGTTTGCCTCTTTGGGTGGCTTCAGTATAGATTTTCCAGTTAAAAGCGAAATCCATACACAATTAACGTAGCAATAAATTAATATTTTTTTGTTTTTTTTTTGATATTATCAAGAAAAAGTTTTCTTTTATCCAATATGTATTATATTAGCTTCGTCTATTCTTTCTATTATCGTTCATTTATAGTTTTGTCTTGGATTATTATTATCGCTATTATTATGAAGGCACCAGAAAAAACAAAAAATATATTGTCGTAGGTTTTTAATATTTTTATTGTTATGTTGTAATTGTTGTTGCTGTTGTATTGCATTGTGTTGTTTTTATTATTTATGAAATAATTTAATAATAATAATAGAAAAAAAAAAGTAAAATAAATGGTTAAATGAAATTCAAACATGTATGACGTATAGCACCGTTTGAATAACGTACAGCCAGCCATTAATATGTACAAGAAAACAAAATCCATACAGAGACAAACCGATAGATGGACTGATAGATAGACAAAGAGACAGAAATAGAGAAGGAGAAAGACACATTCAAACCGAAATAAACTGAACTGAATTAACCAACAGTCAAAGTCATTGAACGTATTATGGCCTGTCACTATTCACATTTCATTTCATATAACAATTTTTTTTGTTTTTTTGTATTCTATTTTTTTTTTCTTTTGTTGCTATTGTTGTCGTCTTGCTACTACAACCACATTAATATATGTATGTATGTATGTATTTCCAGTGCCACGGCTAAATGAAATTCAAAATTATTAAGACTATAATGACTCTTACGTAGCAACGTCTAAGAAATAAAGAAATAAACAGAATTTTGATTAGAATTTCCAGACACGCATTGTTTTCGATTCTTAAATACTTCTTGTAGTTTTTCTATTTTTCTTTCATTTATAAATTCGTTACGTTTCATTTACGAGCAGTTAGTTGATGATTTTGATCCTATTCCACTTCTATTTTAAATTTCTCTTTATTTTTATTATTGCCGTTGTCGTCGAGTACCGCATGTTTTCAGACTTTTTGTTTTACTTCAATTGGAAGCTACTAAAGAAATTGTGGTTTTCTATTTTCAATTTTGGATTGAATTGAACTGTTTTAGTCTTAAAGCATTTACACAATTCTTTTAAAAAGACACACCAATTTGAATTACCGCACCTCTTTAGCGATCATTCAGAACACAAAAATGGAAATTTTTTTAAAACAAATCGTGTTTCAGAAAAATATTCAAATAAATCTTCCCTTCTTTTAATCTTTTACTCCAATCTCGTTATGTACAGCATAAGCAAAAAGTTTCCGAGTTGCCAAAGTTAAAATAAGGCAGATATAAGTAAATAACATAATATGTCATGATAAAGAATGATAAACTAAAGATTACGCCTTGCGCATGATTTCCCGTTAGATGACGTAGTTGGGCTATTTTAAAGGTTTCCAAGTCTTTTTCATACGTGAAAATTAACATTTCTTCTGAAAAATGTGTGTACTACGTGAAAGTAGTTGGCAGCCCTGCAATATAACTTACATTATCATTACCCAATAGGAACACAATTTGCGTGACGTCATTGATTCAACATGCGCTGAAAGTTTAAATTTTGTGTGCGTGATGGCGTAATCTTTAGTTTATCATTCTTGTGTCATGATCATATTGTACATTAAATGATATGACACATTACATACTTACTATATACTATAGTAATAGGTACTAAGAACAATTTTGGTGAACAACTTTTTATCGAAATAATTACGAAACTATGTTCTAAAAACATTCAAAAATGACTCCCATCACATAATTATCTGATTCAACTGAGGTTAAATATACACTATTTTGGTAGATACGGTAATTCCGTAATGCCGCTTTCGTAGAAACTTGTATTTCTACATGGACAACTACGCACCCAAGATTTCTGCTGGTTGCTATTGGTTGACGGTGTAGATCCAAATCATAAGAATCAGATTAAAGTTGATTATTCGATTAATCCCACTAAATAGAACGTAATGAGGTCGACTGCATGACAGACATTAAAAACGAAACTATGAAAAGAAAAACATTTCTTCGTCGATTTTCGCTCAGCAGATTTCTGACAAATTACCCTGAGAGTAAAATAACCCTGCCATGAAAAAGTTTCTCAGAAATCTGACGTTCGGTGTCGATATTAAACTGTAGATCCAGCCACTCACTTATAAAATTAACACACACATCGGGAGTGGTGTGAGAAACTAAACCATAATCTTGATTGAAGGATTGTAGTGGCCTATTATGTCTGTATGTAAATATAACGTGATGCCCCCTTAACCCTTTTTGAGCTACATTTGGTCCCTTTTTGGACCTAAACTTGAATGTTAGTTAGTCTTATTTAGTTATTAAACTTGTGTCCATTTCGCCGTTTTTAAATTTTAATTTAAAATTACTAGTTTTTCGTTTTGGATGAAAGACAAGAAGTAAACCTAGCTTTTGAATCACGTAATCTTGGTCATGTTATACACATTGGAATTATTATTCCGATGGGTCCATTCATAAATACCTGCTTAAATTACAGTTGCACTTTCGAAAATAATTTTCACTAAATGACAAAAAAGGAATTGATAAAATCATCGAATCTCAGAGGAACGATTTGAGACGAGTTTACAAAAGCAAATTTATTTAAAACAACTCAAAATCTTGATTAAGATTCCTTCCAATCATTGCTCCATTTTGTGCTAAAAAACAGGGAATGTATGGTTTTCTGAAAAGGTTTGAATCAATGCTATGCAATGATACATTTGTATTTAAATATTGAGAGAGCTTTTGGATCCCATAAAATCAGAAATAAAATATTTTTGAATGCATGCAAAATATGCCAATTCATATTAAATGTAGTCCCTGAACGATAATTATTTTTCTCCAATTACGAAATACTTGACGAGGTATGTATGTTTAAAAATAAATTCTAATGAAATGTGCAGGAAATAGAGTTAAGGACTGCAAATTTTATATGTCAATGACCAAGTTTAATTGAGTATAAATACAATCAACTTGATGGATGTTCAAGTATTCGACGTAGATCAACTTTATGCGTTGCGTTAACCGAGAAGAACAGAATGTAGCAAAGCACTCAAATGCTTTATCATTTAAAAAACAAAGTTCAACCTGTGACGTGTTTTATGGGATTCGGAAATGTAATATAAAAAGATTTTAAGTTGCCGTGGTTTAGTAGGTAATGTGTTGGCTTTTAGACGTAGAGCCCGGATTCGTATCCCAGGTCAGGCATCGAAACAAAATATGAAAAAAAATATTTCTTCGGCGATTTCCTCACAGCAGAGAATAGAGAGAAGAGTAAATAAACCTGCCATAAAAAAGTTTGTCAAAAATCTTTCGTACGGATTCGGCGTTACCTGACTGGAGGGTTCTAATGGTCAATTATGTAATCATGAAACGATTTTTTTTTAATATAGAAAAGAACAGATGAATAATAGAATTTCCGCGTTAACTCGGTGGGGGCACTTATATAGTCGACCTTTTTTATACATACTACATATGTAAACCTATTGTTTTTATAAAGTTCTTGCATTTGAAATAATATGTTATGAGTGCAATTTGAAAGGTTTTATCGTCGAACAATTTCTAACTAACGGACAATAATTTATTTAAGGGTAAGGCTTACGCAGAATGCAATTTCAGTTGATATCTCTTTAATATCTACGATGGTAACTCTATTTTGTTAATTTTATGCATACATGCATATTTAAATTTATGATATGTATTTCAAACATCAAAATTAAATATTCATAACACATTAAAAGCTTTGAATACGGAAAAAAAAATTTTATAAATATTCCATATCAAAAACATACAAAACACAAAAGCATATTCACAAATTTTTAATTAATTTTGCAAAAATTCATAGACACACGCACACCCAATCATTTCATTTTTTTTTTTTTTCATTTTAAAGAGATGAATTATTAAAATGTTCACTTTAAATTTATTACAGAAAAAAAAAAAAAAAAATCACAAGATATCCGTTAGATTTATCTTTGAGGTCGTTTAGAAATTGTTTGTACACTTTATAATTTTTGTGTTATTTTCTGATTTAATTTTTGGCGCTAGCTATTTAGGTTCTGAAGATGGTTTATCCTATTTAACATTTTTGAATACGTCATTCTTGAGTTCATAAATGTTAACAATTCCGAATGGAATTGAAAGTGGCCATCTCTCTTTAATAGTCAATTTTCATAATCATAACAATATACCTATTTATACTAAATTGAGATTAATGATTTGTTGGCCGATTCCAAACTACATCTACATAAATTGAAATATTAACAAATTTCGATAAATTGTTGCGTTCAAATTATTTATTTTAAATGAATGGATGAATGAAGAAATTTCTATAATTTATTATAAAGTAGACGTAATCGTTATTATTTCTTTTTTTTTTTTTTATTTTCTTTAATAGTATTTTGAGAAATATTTAAAATCAATTTGTTATTGTTATATTTTTAATTTTCAATTTTATTTGTTTCTCTTTCATTTATTGTGCTGTTTGCTATTATTAATCATTAAGAATTAGCCTCATACGTATTTATTTATTCAAGTAAATGGTAAAAATAATAAATTTGATGGTCTGAAAAATATATTCAAGGCCATTATGATGAGATTTTATTAAAAAAAAAAAAACCAAAAAAAAGTGTTTTTTGTTTTTGTTAAGAAATTTGAATGATTAGAAATTCTAAAAATATAAGTGATAATCATAATGATGTGAATATATACGATATTTAATTTAAAGATTAAATAAATATTTTTTTTGTGAATTTTATGCAATGAAATTGAAAAATTCTCTTACTTTGTTGGCAATAATTTTCATTCAGAACTTCCTTGTAACGTTCATGTTAGATTTGATATAATTTTCATCGCCTTCGTCATCGTACATCATCATCATCAAGATGCCGTTGATCAGTTGATCAAATTAAAAACCAACTGATATAAATTAACTGTCATTATAGTATAATTAACTATAAATAGTAATCATAGTCGCCGAGAATAATTATTGACATGCGTACATACTCGGACATGTACGTACATACGTATACAAAATGAATTAATTATTTAAATATTGTAATTAAGCTTTTAAAGAAATTCTCATTTAATAAGATTATTATGTGTTTGGCCCCACATACCTGTTGGTAAAGTCGTATTTTCATACTTCAAAGCGCCTTTCAATATGCCAGTTTGCGTTGATGCATAGATACTGTTGCCATTTGTTTGGCCGAACGGAATTCTTTTGCATTGATTTTATATTCTATACATTCCTATTCATCTTTTATTTAATTAAACAAGTTTATTCTCTGACTGCTACACATTGACAGTCAGTTTAAATTATTACCCTGTATGGTGTATATTGTATATTAAAATGTTTCTATTTAAACAGAATGTGCTATTGAGTTGACCAACAAGTACTACGCAGAAATTAATGAGATTTATTCCAAACTGAGATATGCAAATTTCAATATTATTTGAAATTAACAACAAACAGTTTTTGTGTTAAATCCCGAAAGGAATTCTTTTCGTATAGTTTGATACAATAAGCATAGAGTTTATATTGAACCTAAATATTATTATTTTATATTTTATTTATTTATTTACAAGCCATAGCACGCACAATCTTTAACCATTACAAACGATGTGAAAAAAAGACAAAAAATTTTACGAAAAATTGAAACAGAAAAATAAAATTAAATTTTGCACATACTTTTAACGCAAGCAAGTTATGCCGTCAACAACTGCATAAATATTAAATATTTTGAATATTCCCACAATGAATTGAAATTGTCAAGCAGATCATAATATACACACACACACACAAACGTAGATGTATAGAAAAGTGTACGGAATTTTGTTTGAAATATGTCTTCTAAGTTCAGCATCTACAGTCTACAGACTAATATTCTGAAGAATATCTGAGTAGTTGACTGTCAGAATGAACAAACGAATAGTTAAACTTAGACACAATCGCATGATTTTATTTTATTTTTGCATCTCTCACGCATCACCAAGTTTAATTTTTTTGTTTTTATTTCCTTGAATGCAACAAGAAATAATTTTCCTTGATTTTTGTTGGCAATCTCTTGCCAACGCCATACAGACAGACGTCACCTAAATGCCAAACATTTATATTAGGTTTGCACAATGTGGTTGTGGTTGTGACTGTGGCTGTGTAGATAAACTTTTTCTCTGCAAAGCTGGAATTTACGACGATTACTTTATTGTCATTGAAGTGCAGTCATGAGTTAAACTTTGTCAGCATTCTCCTTCCGTAGGGGTGGTTGTGAGTCTTTATAAAACTAGATTATAGGAGAAAGTATAAGACGATTACGTAGGGCTTAATGTTGTTTCACTAATGAATTTTAATAGTATTTGCAGGAGAAGGGTAGGTAAACATCAACACGATCCATTAGAGAAGTATCCACAGTCATACAAAAGTTGGATATTGGAGAAAAGTTTTAAAAATTTCTCTATAAAAATATTTATCTTTTATTTACTTGCACATCGTTTCCTTTATCAGTTTGGTGGGTTTATTTTTTTGATTTTTTAAAACTTGAAAGATGTAAATAGAGTGTGTTTGTGTACTTGAAATGTAATTTTATAAAGTGCAAAACGTATCTAAACGAAAAATTTTAATTGGAAAACAAACAGAAAGTCTAAGAACTGTAAATTTTTGAAAGTGAATGTTGAAATTAAAAAAGTAAAAATTGTCACCGATATCTCTTTAAAACGCTAAAATTTAGATTGATAATATTGCAGCTTAGTTGGTTCTATGTAGATATTTGACTACTACCAAAGAAAATAAAATATAAAGAATGTGCATTTTAACATATTTTGGAATATTTTTCAAAAATATTTCAAGATGCGGTGGGAAAGATAGAAGGGAATGAAACAGAAACCAAGACCGAAACAATACGTTGTTCTTATGATGAGAATCTCATCCTGCATTTTTATTGTTTGACCACTTTTTTTTATTAATTTTTCTGAAATCACTTATTCTGATCAGCGTTGCCACGAAAAAAAATATTGTAACCAATATTTGTGAAAAAATCACCAAATAAGACGTAAAGCCAGGGTTTGAGCCCCAGGCCAGACATCAAAACAAAATACAAAGAATATTTCTTCGGCGATTTAATCTCAGCAGATTTCTGCCAAAATCTCTGAGAGTAAATAAAATTGCCATGAAAAGTTTCTCAAAAATCATGTCTTTCGCAACCGACTTTAAACTGTAGGTCCCGCCAGTTATGTATAAATTTAACACACACAACTTAAGTGGTGTGAGGAACTAGATCAATAATCCTGACTAAAGGGTTGTAATGACCAATTATGTATGTATGTATGTATGTATAACCAAAATTAAATTCACAATTTTAATTTTTTTTTTTCAAATATAAATTATAATTAATACAACATAGTAAGAAATATGTATATATCCATATCCTTTGCTACTACCCACCAAACAGCCAATCATAGAAAATATTACTTTTAAACTTTTATTTGAATTTAACGTTCAGAAATGGAATGATAAAGACAAACAAAAAAAATTTTTTTTAGCTAGTAATAATAAGTCGTCCTAAATTATATTAAACATTTTTGTCTGGAAACAATTTTAATAACGTCCCAATATAAAAAGTGATGCTTTCCATTTAAATAAATTTTTAATTAAGCCACGTACACGGCTAGAAAATACATATGTACAACAAGTATATACAGGAATATATGTATGCAAATTTAAATAATGGTGCATTTCATATGAAAATGAAAGAAAACGGCAAAAGATAACAGATACAGCAACAATAATAACAGAAATATCGGTAATAATGAGCAGTGCATATATCAAAAGAAGAAAGACTCTCCTTTAAACCACCACTATATACATATGTACGTAGACAGGCAAAACAGCATCAACGCCATGAAGAAGTAATGATAGAAGGCATAAGCGAGAGGGGGGCAGCGAGGTGAAAAACTCACATTGACAGCAGCATACAATAAGAATTTGAGTGTTTTAATTAAAAATTTTTCTAAAAGAAAATTAAAAAAAAAAGAATGATGAAAAAAAGATTAATATTGCGCGCCATATCACTTAACACCCATTCACACAACATTTTAACTGATAGATTCACATGGCCCAGCTCTGTTGCAGACCAACGTAACATACTCTTTGAAACAGACCGGGGCATTGCGTTGTGCACAAAATAATCATTTGAAGCGAGAAACAACGAAATGGAATGTTTTATAATCACTGGGTGCCAAGTCAGGTCCACAAATAGACAAACAAACGTTTCGTTTGTACTTGCATCCAGACAGACGTTTATGTGGCGTTACAGTTGGGGAAAAGTGGCCACCATGCCTTTTTAAGGTTTGGATGCTATTATGTTTGTTTTTGTTTTTATTGTTATATTTTACCATTTCAAAGCAGATGAATTGAATGCACAACGATGTAGCAAAATGTGAGACAGCACAACTTCTACTATGACAATGGCGTCAACTGCCCATGTAGTTGGTCGTTGGTTGTCGGTCGTTGGTCGTTGGTAGTCATCTGCATAAACTGGAATTAATTTCAATATGATGTGTAAATTGTTGAAAATATTAATTCAATTTTTAATTAAATTGTTATTGTGTTTAAAAGGCTTGTCTTTAATTCTTCTTCGTTTTATTTCGAACAAATTTTCAGCAAAAGCATGGAATCTCTTGTAAAGACTACTATTTAAAGAGTAATTTTGCATGTCAGCATCACATTTTTAAAAATTTTCAATCTTTGCTTACCTATGAATTTATTTTCTCTTGATTGCCGATACATTTATGTTATATCGTTTATTAATTTCAAAAAATTTTAAATAAAAACATGTTGTCCTTATGAAACAAAAATAAATCCAAAAAGGAGAATATTTTAAAAAGTTTATTTTTATATATCAGAATTTTTAAATCATCTACAACAAGATAAGAACTAAAATTGTGAAGCATAATTTGAAACTTTCTCAACGTTTCTCAATTCTTACGAATGAATGTGACTCTTTAAACAACCTTGAGTACACAATCTGCTAAACAAAGTTAAGAATAGTTAAATTTCTAAAAAGGAAAAACCTTTGCTTGTTTGATTTACAACTTGGCACAAAATATGAAATTAATATTTTAAATTGTTTTCTTCTATTTTCAGATTGGATGGGTAGTCCCTTCGAGCGTGTAGTGTGCGGTGATTTTAATGGTAAGTAAAATGCAAGACTCTTAACTCATTGCCAAAGTTAATGAATATAGTGACATTGAATTGCACAAAACACTACAGCGTATTATGTTGCGTATTTACAGAGCCAAAGAGTTTTATTCATTTCTTTCCGCTTTCGAGAAAATGCTTGCAATAGTAAAAGAAAATTGTCAATCTGTAATAACTGTATTTAGGTTTTTATTTTTTCTTAATTCCATGACCTTGAAAATAATAATTTCATTTTTTATGGATGTGATTACCTGCAGTTTTGTCAGATAATGGCAAAAGAAAAAAAAACTACTTTCTCTTCAATATTCCATCTGGATTTTGCACCATGAAACCCTTTTACGACTGCAAAACGTTTTGAAGTATTCTTTTATCAAAATTTTTCTTTTATTTTCAAAAAAAGGAAAAAAAAAAGAATTATTTTCTTTTAATATTTTACATTTAAAATTTTACGCTATAAAATCTTGAATCCTTTCTAAACAATAAACAATAGTTTCATTGTCTAAAATGTCTCCTTTGGGTTGCGCATTCAGTCATGCTGTTTCAAATTTATGCGATACTCAAAATATGTATGAATACTCGTACCTACCTATGTATCTAGTATGTTTAGAATGTAATCAATGAAATATTTTGAAAAGTGACCGTTGCTATTATGTGTGTGTATATATATTTTAAAATAATTAAATGCATTCCTATAACACAAACCTTAACAATGAAAAAAAATATAAAAAAAATTAATGTGCAAAAGGGATTCAAATAAGAGCTATAATGACTAATAAAGTAGCCATATGAACCTAATCTTACACTCCTGATTGTATATTGTAGAATATATTAATTTAATATCCTCATACTCGTATGAATTACAAATTGTGGCGTTTTTTATCCAAGAATTTCGAGGCTGCTATAGTCAAAATAAATTTCTGAAATCAGTCACAATTTCAATTTGTAAGCATGAATTAAATGGAATACGAATTACTGCGTTTTCAATATTATGAAAATGAGCAAACAATACAACTTTTTTGTTTATTTTATAGTCGATATGGTTTAGGTTATTTTAAATACATAACGCAGCTACTACTTACTGTTCCATACAGAACTTTTCATAAAAAATATGGCACAAGAAATTTTTATTTATTTTCTTTTAATATTTTCAAAAACACAAACAATGACATTTCGAACGCTCATGAAAGCAGTGATGATGATGATGATGTTAACGATTACGTTGTCATTACATTTTATTGGCAGTAAGAACATGTTGTTGTACACAAATTAAAAGTGTTGAAAGCACTTTTAAATTTTGCATTCTTTTCTTTAAAACAACATTAAAAGAAACGATTTAAAAGAGAATTTACACCGTATTTGTACGTTTATTTGATGAAATAGCAGAGTTAAATGCTAAACATTTATGTACTCTATTTACTAAGATTATTACTTCAAAACACGCACCTAATGTGCTGAATTCTGAAGTTCTTCAATTTCTTTCTTTTCCTTTTTCTTTTTATTCTGTTTTCGCAAAAAGACAACAATGTAACGAATGTTTTTAAACTGCGGCTATAAGAAAAGAACTGAAATGGAAAAAAATAATTGCAAAATTAATTAGTAATTAATTAGTCAAAACCGTTATCTATAGTTTTAAAGTTTTATCTAATTAAAAGAATTCTTATACATCCATCTCGATATATTGTTGGCAGTTTGTAGAAAATCAATTAAAGTTTCTCAAAACGATTTAATTATCATTACCACGATAATAAGCTTCATGAATGAAATTTTGTTTAGAATGAGTGTAAATCACAATCATGAGTAATATAAATAATAATGCTTTACAAGAAATGCATAGAGAGGGTAATTTCTGTTAGCAATTCTATGCGTTAGTTGGCGTAAAATCGTAAATGAATCATAAAATGATCGTTAAATGTTATTTTATGGCTGTGAACTCTTTTTTTACCGATAACAAATTTTTATCCATCCACGCTCTAGGTAAGACAAATGTACAGTGGGTTCAAAAGATTGCCATCATTTTATCTACATATTATAAATTATACTCACGTTTGTTCATACAATCAAGCTATTGCTTGGTAACACTTGAACTAAACAAGAAAAAAAAAAAAAAGAATATAAATGAATAAATAAATATTAAATAAAAATTAAATAATAAAAAAAATAAAAACAATTTACAAAAATAAAATAAAGTACATATGCAATATACATATACATTGTATATGCTTGTATAAACAATTTATTTCTTTCTCTGTTGATTTCTTCAGAAATCTATCTGCATTGTGGCTTTTTTTTAATGAAACATTAATGTCTTCATTAATTAAGTCGTTATAGAAAAATCGGTTTAATTTTTTTTTATTTAAAATGGAAAAAAATGGCAATATTAAAATGGAATGATAATTAATTTAGTAATAAAATAATTATTAAATATTTATTTTTAATGTTGATGTTTATTGTTATTGTTTGTTGTTTTCTATAATATGTGTGGCATTAAAGAAATAAATAAAATATTAAACGAATGTTTAAATAAATTTCAACTACAGACACTATATTTTTCAATTTCATTCCATTTTAAATCACTTTTGTTTTTTTTAATCTTTCATATCGCCTTTCTATGAATATGCTTTTGTTGTTACTATAAACGAATAGAATATATGGAGGAGCATGGTTTAAATAGCGATAAAGTGGTGGTCTATCAAAATGATTTATAAAGACTTTTAGTCGTTTGGGGTCACTACTTAAGAGATTTCAATTTTTATTTATTTATTATTATATTTTATTTTATTTATTTTTCATTTTTCTTTTTTCATTTTTTTTTTTTGCTTGTTTGTTTTGTTTGAATATATGAAATATTCTATAATGGAGAGAAGAGCGATATGTACACAATTAAACTTAGTACGTACTCATGTTTTTCTGTGTCAGGCATATACATACATGTATACATACATATATGAATGACATATGAATATTAAATGTACATACACATGTAGGATATAAAATTAAATTAAAATTTTCATTTTACACTTCAACATTGTTAAATAATATTCTTTTTACATTATTCAGATCTATTTTTTAAAGTTGAGGGTTTAAAATAATTTTGCATGTATTGTTACAACGTTAATTTTTTTTGTTCATTTATTATTTATTGAATCTTCATTAATAATGAACTAAACAATAATTATTCCAATCTCGAAAACTAAAAATTTATATATTTATTTAGCCATTTCCGTGGTCTAGTGGGTAGTGTACTGGCTTATTAGACGTAGAGCCAGGGTTCGAGTCCCAGGCCAGACATCAAAATGAAATACAAAAAGTATTTTTTCGGCGATTTCCTCTCAGCAGATTTCTGGCAAAAACTCTGAGAGTATATAAAGTTGCCATGAGAAGTTTCTCAAAAATCTGTCGTTCGGAGTCGACTTTAAACTTTAGCTCCCGCCACTTATGTACAAAATCAACACACACAACACATAAGTAGTGTGAGAAACTAGGTTAATAATCCTGACTGAAGGGTTGTAATGACCATTTATGTATGTATGTATGTATTCAATGTATAAAATAAAGTAAAAATTAAATAAAACATAATAATAAAGTAAAATAGCATTGGACCTCATTCATCTCTCTTATCTTCGGCCAAGTGCAAGAGTATCCTTCCTTTTTAATCGAATATGGCCAGTGTAACGTAAAATATTACGGATTAATGGCTTTGTGTGGCGATCTAGGTTATCTAAGTATTTTTCAGCGGGTCTTACAATTTCCATTTTAACCAGCGGGACTTCTAGATCTTTGTGAATATTCGAGTATTTGATATACCAAGGGGTGGCAGTGATCATTCGTAAAATTTTATTTTGGCACTTCTGAATTTTCTCTTGGTTTGAAGCTGAGGCAGTACCCATAGCTATACTCCATTACACCAAATGGGTTTTAATATTGATTTGTATATTAGAAGTTTATAATCTACCTTAAATGATGAATTTCGACCAATTAACCAATTTATTTGAGCAGTTTTCATAGTTATTTGAGCCAGTTTTGACTCAATATGCAATTTCCACGTTAAACGACGACCAAGGTGTACACCCAAGTACTTTGCATGAGTGTTTTGTGGTATTATCTGATTATTAATGCATATAGCAGGGCAGGACTCTCTTAGCAAAGTAAAGGTTACGTGCGTACATTTTTGTTCGTTAACTTTCATTCTCCATTTCTTCAACCGTTCCTCCAGCAGGGATACTTGTTCCTGTAAGCACTGCGATTCTATCTGTGGGTTCATATGTACGCTTAAAAATGCAGTGCCGTCAGCAAATATGGAAGTATTTATGTTTTCACTTGTTGACATACTAGCTACCCTGAGGAACACCGGAGTTAATATTTTGAGGGGAACTTAAAAAATTAACTTCTTTAATTACAAATTTCCTATTACTTAAATAGCTCTTCAATATTTCATATATATTTTCAGGGAATATTTGCTTCAATTTGAGTATAAGACCATTATACCACGCTTTATCAAAAGCTTGGGAGACATCAATAAGAGTGCAAAGCAATACTTTTTTTGAATGCATTTCTTATTACGTTAACTATTCTATTGGTTTGCTGAATAGTACTATGTTTTCTCCTAAACCAAAATTGGTGATTTGGGATACAGCCGCATTCATTCAAGAAAGGGGCTAGGTTACATATCAGTACCTTCTCGAATAATTTGGATAGGTTAGACAAGAGACTTATCAGCCTATATGCATCAACCTTGGTATGATCCTTACCTGGCTTCGGTTATGAATGAAATTTTCCATTGTGTCGAGTCGAATAACAGCATTCATAATGAATAAAATAAATAATGACTAATAAAAAACATTAAATGATTGAGAAGATATTCTTAGACTTTTAAAAATATGTTCTAGGAGAAAAGTTGTATTATATCCAATATATAAATAAATGTTTTCATTTTGAAATAATTTTATTAAATAAATATTAAATACAAACAATAACAACGATTTCGGCGTATTCTGCGGGACGAAATTTTGGAAATCTTCATTTCACTATAATTTCTAATTTTTGTCGTTATTTCTTTATTAAACCTCACAGTTCTTATACTGAACGAACAAATAATATTTAACCGATCGATAACAAGAAAAATTCCCGTTGTTGTACTTCCTTCAATTTGACAACAATTTATAGATTGTGTGGTATTGAAAACAACGAATATTGCCACGGCAATCCAATAAATCAAATTTTACCTGAACAAATATTTGTTCAATCATTTTTTATTTTTATTTATTTATTTATTAAAATACAATTATAAATTATATTTAATTATTTACGAGCTGACTAACTTAGACTAAATGTTCGGTGTAGTGTAACAGACCAGAGTCTCTGACGAGAATCGTCAAATTTAAATAGAAGACGGATAAGTATTAAAAAAGAAGTTATCGTCCTTGGTATCATTTTTTGCTTAACTTCAAATTGAGTTTCGTCTAAGTATCCAATATAACTGAATTTTTAGTATTTCTAATTGTATCCGACATTAAATCATCAATGTAACAAGACATCAATGTCTTCAAAGTCTTTTGTTTATTGTTTTACATTGCTTATGTCTGACGTTAACCAATACAGTTGTCATACTTTTCGAGTTCTCCCTTTTCTATGAACACTTTCACGTCAATAGAATATTTTTAATTACATTCAATCTCACTGCCATCAGATCTCCCTCTGTATTAATAGAAGATGAAAGGGAAGCCAATGCCTTAGTTGGAATGGAATAGGGCACAATGATGATCAGAACAGCTGACGGCTGCGTGTCTTGCCTATCGTCTTTTTGCATCAATCCCCTGAAAATCACATTCCTTGAAAAAGAAGAGTTGAACCCTATTATCTTATACCACCTTATATCCTTGGTATCCTTATATCACCGTTTTGGGAGATTGACACTTGAATCACGCGATGACCACCATTCTCAAAGAGAGAGTGGGCGGTGGAGTGCCAGATACCATAATGATCATATCACCAAATCCACATAACCAAAGACCTGTCTGTCTGTAGGCATAATGCTATCTTTACACGGAGATTTAAAACTTAATACACCCTATATTACTGTTAGTCTTTAAGAGAGTCTTGCGAAGCTTGCAAGCCTCAATGGATTTATACATTTCCCCACAGAAGGATCCTCAAAAGCTTTTCTTCGCCTTCTAAGTTACACTTTTAAATTCGCTTAACTTTCCAGTTTAACCATTCGTTAGCTGAAAATTTAAAATTTATACAAACAGTTAAGCCCTAAACGCAACAAATTAGAAAGTCATGTCTATTAGCAAATATCTAATAGTGCTTTAGTTGCATATGTTTTAACCACTTCTGTTTCGATTAATAAAAATCATTGCTTGAATTACCAAATTGAATAATCCAGTATTTAACTGTTATTTCTCCTTTTTTTTAATTATCAAATACGTCATTTTAAAATAATGCCTTACTTAAAGATCAAAGTTATGTTCCTAAATAACAGGTTAACTATCAAATGCTGTGAGATGTTGGGAAAAAATTGTTTGACAGCTTTCTCCGTTATTGATTAAAAAACCGGAATGTTTATATTCATTGCTAAAATGTTACAAAAATAAAGAAAAATCTTTATAAATTAATATTTTACTATCTTCATGGAATAATATTTCTGCAAAGAAAAGAATTTTTTAAATATCAGTTTCTATTTAATGTTAGTTTCCTTCCATTACAGTTCCAAAAGCCCATAAACAATTTAAAAGTGCATTAACATTTTAACTCAACAACCATAAATTTTATAAAGAAATTAATATTAATGTTGTATTGTATACTTAAATTAATTAATTAAAACGAAAATCGTGAACAAAAACTAACTAAAAAAAAAGAAGCAACAACAACAACAACAAATAAAAAAAGAGTTAAACTTAATAAACTCTTATTTTAGTAGAATTAAATAAAAACTGCACCCAAACACGCACATCGAATTCTATCATACTTATGTATACCACCTCCTTAGACACTGAAGAACTCTTTTCAAAATCATTCACATGAATATGAAAATATTAAGAAAACTGCTGCCGTTCGCATTAATATTTATAATAAAAATAATAACAACAATAACTGAAAACATTATAATTTAAGAAATTATTATTCTTTTTAATACTTTAATTTTAATTTTAATCGCAATTACCGGCAACGAGACTAACAGATAAAAGCGACTTGAATGTCGTTTTTAAATTTGTTACTGATTGAACAGAACAGAAAAGTTTTCGTTCTGATGACATTAAAAGGATTTGTAATATATTCGACACATTAACTAGTAGGGGTAGGGTGTTTCAATTGCGTAAAATATTAGTTAGCATCGTATGTTTTTGATATGGCATAACATTTTTTAATACGATTTTTGTCTACGAATTCAAATAACGATGAGCCCCGTAAAAACACCACCACCTTAAAACACGAATGGAAAAACACCCTCAATTTTCAGTCATTATTCAGAGTTTTGGTTCACAAAACTTATTCAATTTCACATGTAATTTAAGCCCTTCTCTATGTTCGTGCCCTTAAACCGATGGTGGTTGACGAGTGCCAGTTGACAGCCATTGTAATAATATTGTTTTCATCTACGAGTACATTTTGTTGGTTGTTTTTTGTGTGTTTTGTATGTCTGTTAGGTTTATCGTAAATATAATAATAAAGCAAATCAAAACAAAGAAAGAAAGAAACCACAAAACCGATTAACTAAAGTTTAATTTTCAACCTCAGACGAAACGTGTCGTAGCGACAAATTCCACATATTTTTCGCTGCCTTTGCAAATCGAAAAAATCAACGAAAATTGCACAAACGTGCCGATAACACAACAATGCATATTTTTATAATGGCTGCAACAAAACAGTAACAACAACAACAACAACAACAGTATTTGTAAATTATTGGCTTGAACAAAAAATCGGAAATAAAAAATCAAAAAAAAAAGAGAATTTTTTTTTTAACCACAAAACTATGTATGTATAAGCAAAATAAAATGAATAAACAAACATAAAGAGAAAAGAAACTGAAAGAGAATAATAAAAAATTATTAACAAATGATGTGGTCAAAAATTATAGTACTCCACTGGAAGCGGCAGGCATGTTTTTAAATACACAAACCCTACACTTTTTTTTTGTTTTTAGACAATATTAGAATTTAAATCCATTATTTTTGAACTTTAAACTTCTTATAAAACTTTAAGGTATACTCATAGCTACCAGATAAATGAAGCATCAAATCGTCAAATATTTCAGAAAAAATCGTCACAATCGTGAAAAGCGTTTATTGAAATCGTAAAAAAGTCGTTAAAAAATAAAAGTTTTTAAAAACAAAAACATATAAAGTCCATGTCAAGCAGCAATAATTTTGCATCGTTTTTACCCAGGTGTGATGTAAATATTAGAGAGTCAAAAGATCTTGGCGTTATGGACATGGAAATTCAGTGTAATGTTCGCTAGAACTGACGCATTTTTCAGTGCCTTGGTTTCTTAAGACGGTGCAATAAATGCTTCACTTCATCTGATCTAATGTTTGGGTCGGTGTCTCAACGCCTATTTTGAGGCTTCTCGACCGTGTACAAGAGAGGCCATAGTAGCTCGTTAATGACTCCATTGATTCATAGAAGAATCGTTACAATGTGGCTTGTGTTTCACTGTTCTATCACTACTACAAAAGATTCTGCTCGAGCAAAATAAAGGAACTTGTTCATAAAAGTCATGTATTGCTACGTAACTCTCGTATTTCTAGGCCATTACATCCGTATGTGATCGATTAGCCAGTGGATCGCGTAGTGAATTATAGACAAAACTCGTTTTTTCTGAAACTCCCTTTCCATCTAGTCCATCAAGGTTGAATCTATTCTTCCCAAAATTTTTATATTTCAGGGAAAGCGAATCTGGCTGCCTTGTGTCTAGGGGTCAATCGTGGTTTGGGCATCATTTTTTGTTTTTCACATCTAGATCTACATTTAAAATTTGATTAATCTGTCTCTTGGTTACGTTTAGTCCCAGCTCTGACTTTATTTGGGTACAACTTAAATTATTTGTGATAGCTAAGCGCTTTATTAATCGTTTATCGCTGTCAGTCAGTATTGGCTTTCTACCACATCTTTTTTTAGTGCCGTATGATTTTGGATCTCCCAAATAATTTTATGCGGTCGGTTTAGATCTCTCAATTCTATTTCCTATAGACCTTATTGAATGCACATTTTCCCTCAACAATTCAATCTGGGTACTTTCTACTAAAGAAAGTTCAGTTATACGGGGCATTTCTACCTAAAATTCATTAATTTTCACACAAAGAAAAATTAGTTATCTGTTTAAATATAGTAATATTCTTTTATACTTACGCCAAATAATATATTTTGCACTTAAAATTTTGTTTCAGTTGTAGATAAAACTATTAAAAATTTAACTTGTTGTACCATAGAATTAGTTCATATGAAAACAACGATATCAAAACAGAACATAAAAAATAATGGTAAGATCATGATGACGATATCAGTGAAGTTATTATTTTCGGGGAAGAGAATTCATACAGCGTTGTAATAAGTAACATTAAATGTGAAAGTTCTTGTTATTACTTAATCAAAACATGTAAAATAAATGTGTACAAATATTTTCTTCCTTGGCTGTATTCTTACATTGCCTTCAAAATTACTCATCTTTTATGCCTTAACGCCTTTCACTCTTTATTCGTTTTATGTTTTTTCCATTCTTTTCTTTCTAATTTTGTAACCAATCTATTCAGAGCATATTCTGACACTTTAACGTTTTTCTAATAGCAAACACATATTCTGTCTGGTTCATTGTAAATTTTTTAAGAAATAAACTCTTAAATGTAAACACTAAAACAGAAATAATATACTGCCAATGACATTGGCATCCGTTAATGTTTAATGTTAAGCCGATGTGGATTATTTGATGATAAGAAAATCAGTACAGTGAATGTAATTGTTTGATAAACTTTCCGCCGCTGTAGACCCATGCAAACAATGAAAAAATAAACAATGATTATCATCAAGGCTTATAATGTGCATCTCCTTATAATTCTAAATAAATCGGAATGTCATTCTTAACAATTAAATGTCAATAACATATGTATATGTATATATGTTGTATATACATAGTCACTACCAATAATCGTATAGTTATTCCTACATATAAGACGACACGTCATTATTAAACATATGAAAATAATGTGATAATTTTTCATTACACGAATTATCTTCTAAACTCAATTCTAGATATCTTTTCACATCGAACAGTAACGTAAATTGATAACAGACGAACAGTGGCAGTAACAACATTTATTGATACACATTAGTTTCTATGTAGTATTTAAGAAGTTACTTTAAGAATATTTAACTAGCGCCGCGCTTACTCGTTAATAATACAATTATTAATAATTAAATTGTTATTAATAAGTGGAAATCTTTGATAAAATCCTAAATAATTTAAATACATCTCCAGCTTTCGAAGAAAATAGAATTAAAAAGGCCATTCATATAAATTCATAGGAAATTGAATTGTTTTTTATGAATACACCAGGATATTTGGCTTATTTAACTATTTGTGTATATAATGCACCGAGAACAAGTATTGGCAGCAATTCTGTTATGCAATTCATTTTCCTAATAGCAATAGCCTTTGATTAGTCGCCGTAGCCTAGTAGGCTATTAGACGTAAGGCCACGATTCAAACCCCAGGTCAGACAGCGAAACGAAATTGTGAAACAAATGCGACTCAGCAGATTTCTGGCAAAAACTCTGGGAATAAATATAAAATTGCTATGTAGAGCTTCTCAAAAATCCAAAAATAAAATTAACGCATACAAACATAGTCTTCGATTTTCTTGCATACAAATAGAGATTGTCAGCTAAAGTGGACTATAGAAGTAATTGTACAGATTACTAATGCAATTGTTGACATCGGCGACTAATGCGATAAAATACTATCCGAAGAAATTTGGGATGTATTCCATCGCAGTCAGCAGAGTCATGCTGGGAAGAGATCACTCCATTTCCTCTAGTGTGACTTTGGCGTACGGCAAAGCCGGTATTACATAGATTAGTAGTTGATATTAGATATGGTCATTGGTATATTGGCAAATTTAAGGTTCAATTGATCAAAATCTACATCGTATTAAGACCTTGTGCCTGTGTCTAATACACCCAAGTCAAACATTTCCCTACACTTTGTTTTCAAATATAAGGCAGCTTGAAATTTTTCCTGATAAAATTTGCGTTTGGCGATCCTTTTTTTGGCGGTAACCTTATTTCTGTGGATTTCGAAAATGTGCTTTAGCTCTCGTGTTCTAAAACTTTTTCACCATTCATAGCCAATGCTTATTTCAGTTTTTAAGATCGTTATCTCATTTGAAAGACATACATACGCTGGTGATCTAAAATGTTAGGAACCCAGGGGTTTAAGTATAGGCGAAGCACTTTTTGCGAATATTTTTCAAGCTCGGTTTTGATCGATGGGACGCTATAATCATTTTATTGTATATTCGAGGTTTGAAGTACCTCGGTGCTAAGTAAAGATTTTCATTTCTGGTTCATAGCGTAAGTAATGCATTATGATGTAAGAGTTTACGGTTTCAAACAGAAGCTTTAATTAGTACTTTATACTATATAAAACTTTAGAACTTATGCTTTAATGTTAAAGTTCTAAAGTAAGATGAATTTTGTGATATTTGATTTTTGTGACACTTTTTCATAAATTGTACGAACCGAACGGTATTCGAGGTTTATGTTAAGTCTAGTCAGAAGTGCAATTCTTTTGGATTCTCTCATCTCAGATGTTTTACTGCTCGAAGACTTTCATCGATCATATCTTTAGGAATTTGAATATCATCGCAACTCCCTTTGCTGAACGCCACCTACCCCATAGGACACGATCGATCCAGGATTTAAACGCCCGACAAACTTGAAATTGGTTAAGGGATTGAATAATAGTATCGGAGTGCACATTATTGCCAGGGTAATACATAGTATCGATTCTGTCTGACGAGATAAATTGATATTAAGCTTTACTCCTCTTGAAGGAAGGCCATAAGTCTCCGTGATTAATTCTTTTGAAAAAACCGCAGCTTCTGCTTCGAAAAAGAGATCTATTATTAAAATCAGTAATTATAAGAAACAGATTGATTTTGATCTTAATAAAAAGCGTTAAAATATTCCCGTATTATTTAGTTTTTTTAGTTTTTTCCATATCCTTCAATGCCAAGATATATTTCATGAAAAGAAATAATAATACTTAGGGTGCCCTGGTAATCTAGTGGATATTGTCGAATATTAGCGTAAGAATCGTAGGTTGAATTCCAATCCGAGAATTCTGGTCTGGTCGGGTCTGTTACACTGCTCCTAGGAAAGGTGTTAGCTACACATTATAATATAATTTGTAATTACTTTCTAACAATTAAATAATAATAATAATAACTTGAAATTAAGTGAGTTCAATTGTGAATCACTTGATAATTTTCGAATACAAAGTATATGTTCTATTATACATATTTCTATTACTAGAGGATGAACTGCATTTTTGAACCCTTGCATCATATACAATACGTGTGGTAATTAAGTTCAAACTGTGGCACAGAGCAGAATAATGAAGCTTTATTTTCAGTATTTTACCAATAACTGCTCACCAAACAAAATATTTAATAAAAATCCTTTGAAAGAATTTACAGCATTCTCTTATACTCGTCCCTTTGTAATCATGAGGGATTAATTTCGCAGTAAGAAACATAATTGAGAAATGGTATATTTCACGCCATTACAAAAATTACAAAATGATAGAAAGAAGGAAAGAAAACGAAGTACGTACGAGTACATACTAACATACATACATATATTGATATGGCAGCAACTAATTTATATCAACTGCTTTTATTATAATTTATGGCCGAATGGATTCTATAGATTCTCATTTTGTTTTCATTTTTTGCTTAAGTTTTATTTATAGGGGTAGTTTGGTCTGGTTTGGGACTCCGTCCGTTATGGTTCGTTGGCTGTTATTGTTTGAACCAACAGCCGAAAATGAAAACAATGAAAATTGAAAAGGCTTTTGAAAGTCTCTAAAGGCCAATTTAGAAAATTAAAAACAAACAAAATGAAAATCAATGGCCAACTGGCTGGTCATTATTACTATATATTCATGCATAAGTTTTCGAAAGCCAGTAAAGTGAAGTGTTGCTTAAAGACTTTAAAGATTCTGCCGTTTCGTAGTGACTACAAGAAATTTAATGTTCAGATCTTGTTACTTTCCACTTTTATGCCATACAAAGCAAAAATTATACTCGTACTAACAACCATCAACTAATGTACGAAATTGTTTATTTTTTGCTACCGAAAAAAAAAGAAAGAAACAAAGGGATATTACAAAAAAAAAGAAAACAACAACAATAACAACTAAAACAAAATGCCTTTAGCGGGTTGTGCTACTGTCCTCTTAATGGTTGTTTTTAATCTTCTTGTCTGTTGAGTGGTTGGTTGTACTTAAAAAAAAATGTTTTCCTCTTTTTTTTTTGTCATTAAGAGTGAATGAAAATAATCCTCAAAATGTTTAGAAATTATTTACACAAATATCTCATACATATATTATGTGCTTACTTTGCTTAAAGTTTTAGTTTAAAGTTCTACATAATTTTTGTTTTCAATTAAAGGGCTTTAGAAATCTGAAATATAACTGTACTTTTAAGGCCTAAGCGAACTACGTTTCGATAGAGGTTTACTGGGAGCTGTAACAACATGCCACACAATATTTGACAAAAGACAACTAAACGTCAGGATAATGGGAGCAAATGTGTAACCGTAATAATTTACCCAAACTCTAGAAAAAATTGCGGCTTGAAACAAAACAACAAATACGTTTCCCTTGGATATGCAAGTGCTGTATTTTTTGTGAAAGGCAAATCTTCATAAGGGTGTAATAAGTAAAATAAAAGTGTCCTAGTAAAAGTGAAATATATACGACCCAACCTACATACCACTAGTTAAACAACTCTCTCTCTCTCTCTCTCTCTCTCTTTCTCTCCTATTAAAAATCTATCAGGAGTGTAAGAGTGAATCTCAAAATTATAAGAAAACAAATTCTTGGTGGTAGCAGATTTTTTAAATAATAAGAAAGTAAGTGATACACAAAATACGGATCAAAACTGAATTGCAAATATTAAAATAAGCAGACATAATAAACACAAAGTATAAAGACGTGTATGTACGCTTGTGAGACTGTACAAATATACAGTATCCGTCATAACTAAAGCATCACCCAAAAAAATGTTTGCTTATCATGGTGTTTTTTGGGAAACTGATTTTTGTACTTGGATTTAAATTGTTTGTCCATTATTTACTGGCAAATTATAAGTTTTTTAAAGCTTGTCTTATAAAAAGCTTGTTTTGAGAAAAAGAAGGAATATGAAATTAAAGGTAAGAAACTAAAGCACCCCTTCGACGAATTGAAAAGAAAACATTTTTTAAGTTGATATTTTAATGCAAATACCTTAGTTTGAATCATACCTACACGTCTTTTAGGCAAGAAGGATGCCAAATTATCGATATCATCAGACGAAATTGATTCCCAGATGATTTTCACATTTGGAAATAAATTTTACTTACATCGCTAGTAGTCTAATAGGTAGGATGTTGGCTTATTAGACCTGAAGCCATGGTACCAACCATAGGTCAACATCTCCAACAAAAAGAAATATGAATAAATATTTCTTCGGTGATTGCCTCTCACAAGATTTCTGTCAAAATCTCTGAGAGTAAACAAAATTGCCATGAAAAAATTAATTAAAAATTCTTCGTTCGCAGTCGGCTTTAAACTGTAGATTCCGCCACTTACTTAAAAGTTAACACATTCAACATAAGTGATATAAGAAGCTAGGTCGTAATCCTGAGCAATTATGTATGTATATCTCTACTCTCATGATTTATTTTGATTACAACAATCTCTCTTAGGCTTTCAATAAGACTGTGCAGACCACTTGAGATCTTCAATTCTTTAGCCGTCAATTTTCTTTGCCGATTTGTACAAACTTTAGATTGATGTTTGGGTTTATTTTTGGAACTTTCATTGTAGTGACATCTTTTTGTGTACATAAGGCGGCATTAGAGATAAACTTTTAGGTCTTAATAGGAGACCTATACGTAGATGGAATTTCGCACACTATGTTACTGGAATGCACCGAAAAATATTATTTTAGAAAAATGAACACTAATATAAATGAAGTTTTGAATATACTGTTACGTTTTTATCCTTTTAAAAACGTTAAAAATATGAGTTCGTAGATTGGAAATAAAATAAAATTAAATTTGTATTTAGTTTCAAATCAATTCTTTATTTTTCGCCCAATCTCGTGTGCCACCTTTAAGGATTTGACTTAAACAACAACAATTTGCTTTAATTGTTATTATGTTTTGCACTCTTCCGCGTACACAATAACAATTGTTCAATAGATCTTTATAACAGATATCTTCAACACACAATTACTCTCTTCACACGCAACGTGACTTTACACAAGACTGACTGAATTCTTTCTGAATCTCGTTGCCTACTCTGAAGGCCCTTAAGGAGAATGTTTTTGCCTTCGCGAAATCTCTATAACTATAAACAAGTTTCTGGCAGTGTTTATCCTTGTTTATCCGCTTTTTTATACAGTACTTTGTTGTTGCTTACTTACTCCTATATCCCTTTTTTATACCGATGTTGTTGTTATATTTCTGTTTATTCGTTGGTTATGTAAACAAGTCCATTACTTTTGCTTTTGGAGCTCTTGGGCATCATTTTAAGAACACCATTTCAATTTTCGTAACAATACTAAATGGCATTGACTGATACGTTATAAATTTTTGAAGTTTGTCTAAAATACAGAAAATTAATGCTTAATGAATCGATTAATTTGTTCTATGAATTGTTCTTCTTATGACATAATTCTTATTTTCTTTTTATAAATATCATTGTAAGTTATAGAAAATCGAAAACTAAAGATTGTGTTAGCTTCACAACTAGAGGTTAAAGCAATTTCTGATAATTTTAAATGTATTTGCTAACTAATTAAAAATAAAATAATATGGCTGGATCACATTTTGCAAAATGTCATGATACATAAATTGATCCTTTACCTGAGTACTAACCCTATCTACCTAATAACCTTCGTGTTTGTCATATTACATCTGAATTTTAGAAATTTAACAAATGCTTTTCAACTGTTTTTTTTTTCGATGATATAAACTGCTTTTTTCTGGTCATCTAAATAGTGTGACTTCCGTTGCTCATCTAGGAATCGTTTTTTTTTTTTTTGTTCATACGGAAATTGAAATTGCTTAACCCGCAGATTTTGAAGGAACTCTCTGAAAAGCTCTTTTAAACAAGGAATATTTACGTTGTGAGTGCGTCATAACAACAAAAACGTACAAAGAAAACTAACAATAATTAATCGGTTAATGAAATATTTTGAACACAATTTATGCTGTAATAGGTCAGACGGGTAATTGTCAATAACTTTAGCTTTAAACTGCTTTAAATAATCGGTAGCGAAGACAAATATTGAAATATTATATAATGAATTGCTTTTGGTTTTACCATTTCATTTCTTTTCTTTTTATGATACTTACTTTATGATCGATACTAAAGTTCTGGAAAACAAACCGATAGAATTGAGGTAAACAGAAGAATTACCGTTGACGTTATCTAGTAGCTAATCGCCGTAGTCTAGTAGGCGTAACCCAAGTCAGGTATCAAAACGAAATATAAAAAAAAATATATTTCTTGGGCGATTTCCTCTCAGCAGATTTCTGGCAAAAACTCTGAGAGTGAATAAACTTGCCATGAAAAAGTTTATCAAAAATCTGTCGTTCGGAGTCGACTTTAAACAGTAGACCCCTCCATTCACGTATATAATTAACACACTATGACTGAAGTGTTGTAATGGCCAATTAGTATGTACGTATGTAGGAGATTTGCAGGAGACTGAATAAAAATGTTTTTCCTGTTGGATGCCATTTGGGAATATTAAGAGTTTAAAAATTTAACAAACATCTCTTGTGAGAATTGTATTGATGTGGTTTTTATAGAATCCAGTATAAGTTTTTGGGTAAAACTTACTTTGAAACGTTTTCTTATTTTAAATTGAATTCATTTATGTTATTGGCTAAATTTTACTTTTCATGTATGGTTCATTGATTTTTTATTGATTTTATTTTCTTGTCTTCTCAAACTTTTGTTGTTGTTTCTCCCTACAGCCTTATTCGATTAGAATATTTTTCTTTCGTAAAATGTTAAAAAATGTTATGTCACCACTTTACTTAAGTATTTTTTTTTTTTTTTTGTTTTCTTTCCAACTAAAGTTGACATGAACACACCTCTCCTAATCGATAGTTCTTTTCTTTCTGTAGAAACTGTTCACATGTTTTTACACATTCTTTACGTGAAAGACATTTCCAGAAAATATTCACAGTTCGATGAACAATTTATAGGGTTTTTCACAATTGAAACTTCGAGACTTCAAGAAAATTTTAAACGAATTCGTTAAAATAAGAATTACGTTTAAATTTAGAGAAAACGTTAAACAAAATAATTATGTATTCGATTAGAATTAAAATTCGAGTAGATTAGTCAATTATTGATTAAAATTCTTTTGAAATCACGTCCGATTTAAATACTATGAAATGACAGGCACTAAAGTTATGGAATTTTGTGCCATAAATGGTTTTGGCATATGTAACTTAAATAAAAAAAATTAGTAAAGTAATATTACAATATTATTAAGTTTGAATATTAAATGGTAAGAAGCAGTGGAAGGAAATAAATAGATTAAATTATAAACGTACGTATTAAACTGTGTCACCCACAGTGAATGCGCTACCATCATGATTCTAGACCCGGATAAAGTCTTGACAAAAGTAGAGTGTTGTATGCGTATTTCAATGATTTAGTTATACTTTATGAAAAACCATACAGAATATATACTTTATCATATGGTTGCAGGCAAAAATAACATCCTCCTCGATGTACCACCGGGTTCTGATAGAATATGATATGCTTGTTTAATATATAAAATATCTACTCAACGGGGTCAGTTCTATACCTGCTATATACCAACATCTTACCGTGTTCCTACGCCAACATTTTTGCACGGCATAGATTTTTTGCATATATCATTGGTCATATAGGGATTACCTAGTCGCATTTTAAAATCGACTCCGAACGACAGATTTTTGAGAATCTTTTTCATGGTAATATTATTACTTCTTTTTTTTTTCTGAGCGATCAATAATAAGCCACTACACTCCCTACTAGACAACATTAACATGTAAAAACTCTCGCCTAACCTAACACTGGAACTTCACATGTTAATATTAAACGCAATATGATTGGTTTACAAATATGAGTCACATCCTCAGTCCCCCAAATTAAAAGAACACGAAGTAAGCAAGGACAAAGTCCCACGTAAAGTCACCTTTGTTTCATTATCAACGACGGTAGTAACTTTGATTATAAGAATGTGTTTACTACCATCAAAGTTCTATAAAGGCGAATAACTTTTCATTAATAGATAATATTCCGTTGGCCTAATTAAAAATCCAAAGATGCGAACAATTGATTTTAATTAATGAATTCTAATAATGAATTCTAATGTGTTAAAATCACAGTGGTTTTGAACAACGAAAAGTTTGTTCTTTGCTAAAATAGAGCGTAAATAAAATTGTTAAATAAAGATTTTATTATTTATATAAATAAACGAAAAGAATTAAATTTACATACATACATAATTAGTCATTAGAACCTTTCAGTCACGATTGCGGCCTAGTTTCTCACACCATTCATGTTATGTTTGTTAATTTTATACGTGAGTGGCGGATTCTCTGATTGGTTTCTAGCAAACAACTTTACAGAGGTTACAATTCGATCTCTTGTAAAACATAACAATACTACCAATCGATAAAAAGTGTTAACAGAATATATTCATATTATTAAAGCCATATCACGTTATAAGACCTACAGTCATTCGCTTCGGTTGGAGTAAAAACGCAAAAAATTAAAGGGACTTTATTGCCCACTATTTTAAAAACCTTCGTTTAACGTAAGCACCGCCGTTAGGCATATCTTACGGTGTCTAAAACACAAGTGGAAAACAATGCGTCAACTAACGCCCCCATATACTGATATGCGTCAACGTGCCGTGCCACATACAACATCAACACATATGGATGATACATGTCTCTCATTTATCACGTCACCAGCATGCGGCTGATGCAATCGCGCGCCGTGTTCACGCATCACATCACCATATGTGGGTAGCAATTCGAAGTCATGTTGTATGGACAAGGCTTCCCTCTTGTTTAGGGGTAGGAGGCCATCTAAACTCCTTTAATGCGTTAAGAGTGTAACGCCATACTCGCGGACTCCCCGCTATTTAGGCTTAAACCACAGCCACTACGTGCTCCCTGAAGGGACCTCACCATTGGCGGCCAGAGACAAGTCTCTGGGGCTCCCGACAGCCATGGTACCAGATTAAAGACCTCTGGTCAGGCTTCGCAGCCAAGCAAGTCGCTACCAGTTGAACCCCAATACAGTTCAAGACTGGTGACAATTTCAAAGCTTACGTTTTCGTGAGCATTCAAAAATGTTTATTGAGGGAGATCAAAAATCATGCTAAAAACTCAATAATAAAGGTAATATCTCTCTCAATAATTTATTTTATACATACATTTGCGTTGCGAATGTCTTAGCCCAATTTCTTCTCAGAGAAAAGAAAAAGTTCAATTAACTTTCATGACGAATCAAATAAGTACAACTCTAACTGCATGTTTTTGCAATGTATGTGAATAGAGTATAAATACACATTCCCAATGCATCACCATAGGCATAGATCTAATTTCTCACACCATTTATGTTGTGTGTGTTAATTTTATACGTGAGTGACGGGACCTACAGTTTAAAGTCGACTCCGAAATCACCGAAGAAATACTTTTTGAATTTAGTTTTGATGTTTGGCCTGAGAGCTCGAACCTTGGCTTTACGTCTAATAAGACAACTACCTTACATAGTTATTACGTAAAAATTCGGTATAACTTTTAGGAACAAAACAAAAGAGTAAATTTATTAATTTTTTTTTTCAGTGGGATGTAAAGAAAACGATATTTTAACATTTTTTTTTTTATAATAATGAAAATACTAATCTGGTGCTGTGTATGCAATTTAGTTTATAATAAATATGATTTAAACATTCAGAAATTAAAAAAAAACTCTAAAAAAACGTTCTTTTGCACTGTATTACTATATAGGTTTATCTATGCATACATACATACATATGTATGTGTACGTGCTGTATGTACATGTATTGGTATATAATTTTTGGTATTTTTTTTCATTCACCCTAAATTTGTCTACTTTTTGTTTCAGTTGTCTTAACGATGTTTTTGTTGTTGTAATCTCTCCCATAATGGTTACTTATTATACAAATAACCATGCTTTCAATGGCTGTCTGAATTGTTATTAAATTTTTTACTTCATACATACACATACATATATTTTCACACACATACGTATCCGTACAAACACTTATTTATCCATACACGTAAATAAATATACACTCTGAAACAATTCTTACAGAAAGATTATTTCCTTCTTTTAGTTGCACTGTTCTGTCTGTACGTAGTTCTTTCTGTTCTCTCCATGTTTGTTATTTGTGTAATAAATGTGTTTGCGAGAACATTTTTGTATATTTTTGGTGATTCAATTTTCCTTGCTGCCATGTCATGCTAAATGTGTAGAGACAGGGTACGCTTATACATTTACATACGCGCAGGTATGTATGGAGTATTAGAGTGTATGAGTATGCTCAAAAGAGAGTTTGTTCTCCAGTGTTGTAGTTGTTGTCTGCGTCTTGAATAGTAGGGGGTCGATATAGTATTTGTTTCTGTTTTTGTGTCATTTATTGAAGTTAATTTTAAACACATAAAAAACTTCTTATTTTTGTTACCTGTTTGCTATTAAAGACTGATCAAAAAATTCGAACAAAAAACAAAAAAAAAAAAAAACCGAACAGAAAATTGTCGATACTTTCTTGAAATACTTTAAAATGATATTCAAAAACAATAAAATTTTTCAGCACGGCTATTAAATACACTCCAAATCAATTCAAACAAATTCTGATGCCAGAAGTCAGCGAAAAATACATAAAAAAATTAATTGTGTAATCATGTACGAGTATACACACACACACACACACACACACACACACACACACCCAGGAATGAATGTAAATACCCATCAAATTAAAAGCAACATCTTGATGATTAATGAGGTGTTACAAAAAATATAAAAAAAATAAGAAATAAATAAATAAATACCATATAATTTAACAATAAATCCAACTTATTTGGCGAAGATAAGTAATACAACACAAGGTGTTGTCTTATGGCCATAAAAAAGTACTTATAAAATAATAAAATGTATCATGATACTGGCTACTGAAACAATACAAACAGGAGATTATCGAGCTGGGGTACTGTATTAAATGAAAACAAAACGTAACCAAATTAAATGAACATAAAAAGTCTATAAAAGAAAAAAAAAATATAAAGAAATACATTTATAGGGGCCATAAAAATAATTTACTATCTCTACCCAAAAAAAATTTAAAATAATCACATACACAAAGACACACAGATAAACACTTCTTGACTCAATTATTAGTTACTATGCTTTTAAGCGCTTAAAAATAGTTTCCAATAAAATTGAAAAAAAAAAAATTTAAAAAGTTGAGGAAACAAATGAAAATAAATTCATAAACGGAAATAACACCATCGCATAATAAGGCAAATATTTGAATTTTTTTATTAATTTTATTTATTTAATTATTTATCATACGGTTCCGATGCCATAAAACCCACAAAAAGCTATTCCGATATTTATTCTTATGCTTTAGGAAAGCGAAAAAATTATGTTTGACTTTTCGTTCGTCTAAATACTTATTTATGTATTTATAAAGTCACACGTTAATATAAATTATATGTAGTAATGAAATAATAAATAATTTTTTATTACAATCAAAATTATTATCGTTTTGTCTCTATATAATAACTTCTTTTTCTTCTTTTTCGATTTTTTCTTTTTTTTTTTTGTCTGATTACCGTTCTTGTGGTATTTTTGACAGTGTTGGTTTTTTCTTCTTTTTATTTCACAAGAGCTTTTGTCAAGAATTTTAATATTTCTAAAGTGAAATATATTGATGACTTAAGTGGACAATCGGAGAATAATTTGTACGCTAATCGATTCTGGCTGATATGATAATAAATTGTGCAGTGTTTTTATTGTTTTATCTACAGTGAACTCGCTATAACGTGAACTAATTTTTACCATGGCAGTTCACGTTTTCGAGTTTGTTGTTAAACACTATTTAAAATTAATTTTTTATAACAAAGTTAAATGTAATATACATAACATGAAGTCGCCGTAGTCTAGTAGGTAGTGTGTTGGCTTCGTAGACTGAAGGCCAGAGTTCAAACCACAGGTCAGACATCGAAACGGAAATATGAAAATATTTCTTCAGCGACTTCTTCTCAGGAAATTTCTGGCAAGCATACAACATAAGTGGTGTGAGAAGCAAGGTTGTAATCCTGACTGAAGGGTTGTAATGACCCATTATATATGTATGTATACACAATACAAAAAATATTAAATAGAGGAAACAAAAGATTCGTATTAATTAACAAAAAAAAAAATTAAATTAAAACTAATAAGAACATTTTGTCAGTAGGATAATTAAGTTAAATAAAGTTAAAGGAAAAAAATCAGTCATTTTTTGGGAAGGTTTTTGATTATCCGTCTTTAATAGCCCGGCTTCGTATCCCAGGTCAAGTATCATAGTAAAATATGAAAAACAAAAAATATTTCTTCGGCGATTACCTCTCAGCAGATATCTGGCAAAAAGTCTGAGAGTGAATAAACCTGCTATGAAAAAGTTTCTCAAACATCTGTCATTCGGAATCGCAGTAATGGCTAGTTAGTTGTCTGTATTCAAGTGTGGTACTAGCATATTGTCCATGCATACCGGAGTGTACAAGATGTTCCTATTTGGGAAGTGCACGCTTACTGACTTTGATTTTGTTTGCCTTTATAAGCCACTTTTTAGTCCATTCTAGTGCAGGGCTAATGTATGACAGAATCGTGTCTGCTTTTCCTTTACTTCTATTTTATATAAGGCGGCGTAAAAGGATTTTAAGATACTACTAACAGCGTGGTATTCATGTAATTGTCTGCAAAAATGTGAAAGGGATGGGTTCAGTGGAGAGGATCTGAATAAAGTTCAAAGACTAGCATATTTGCATTTGAGAATTGAAGAAATTACAGTCACGGTGTTCAGGTTTTCTCTGAAGAAATATGAATAAAACAGATTTCCGACATTTAACTGTTCCTCAGACAATCAGGCTTTGGATTAAGAGATTAAGTTTAAGGCTATATAATCTATTTCCAAAAAGTCTGTATTCTAAAATACCCGATAATTGTACCGCTTATCAAATGGAAACAGTAATGCAATCTTAAATCTTAAGGGTGTGTATGGGACCATAAAAGTGGAATGTAACTATTGAATTTCGATAAGCGGTACATTTTGAAGCTGCAGTAGTCTACTAGGTAGCGTGTTGACTTATTAGACGTAAAGCCAGGGTTCAAGTCCCAGGCCAGATATCAAAACAAAATACAAAAAGTATTTTTTCGGCGATTTCTAATCAGGGCAAGTTTCTGACAAAAACTCTGAGAGTAAATAAATTGCCATGAATAGTTTCTCAAGAATCGTTCAGAGTCGGCTTTAAACTGTAGGTCCCGCCACTTATGTATAAAATTAACACACACAACATAAGTGGTGTGAGAAACAAGGTCAATTATCCAGATTAAAGGGTTGTAATGACCAATTATGTATGTATGTAGTACATTTTCGAATTCATACAGGTCACAATGTGATTTTAAGAAATATTTGGGAGATTTCTTTAATTAGGACTTGTATTTCATTCCAGACGTGATATAGACTAGTCTAATCGATTACTTTGAGATCACTTTTTTATGTTAGTTGAGGAAATGAAAAAAGAGAGTTGAAATATTCTCTTACATATATTCGTTGTAAAATTAAAATATACCTGATGGTCAAAATCGAAATTGTTACAGTAAAAAAATGGCTACACAATGATTAGCACAAGCAATTAACAGGGAGCTGTCTAATACTCTACTGCACACTCACATTATTCTACGTTTAAGTAGTGTTGGCATAATACGCCATATCCATTACTTGTTGCTTTAATAGCTTAGTAATAGAATAATAATTCTGTGTCTGGTAGTCTAGTCTAGTCCAGATTTATAACGTGAGAGTCGAGGTTCCATTCCTAGCTGAGACTCTGGTCTATTATATTACATCGAGCATAAGGTCTTACTCAGTTCGTAGATAAAATTTGTAATTTTATTGTAATTAATATATACGTTCATGAATAAATAATACTTATCGACAAGTTTTGCATTTAGTAAATCTTCAAAACCAACTTTCTTGTTTATTTTAAGCTGGAAACGTTGATATATTTTATAGAACCGTTCCATATTCAATGTATTGTTCAGCAACTATAAACTCACGATCCTCTACGCTCGTAATAATTTAAGCATTTAGTTCCTATAAGATTCTAGGTTCATCAGAACAATTAAAAACGTTACGCATTTATGAAACACCAAAGGTGAGTGCATCAGCCCAAATATGACGAATACGGACAGTGTCGTATTCCATATTAGAAAAAAAAAATCAAGTTTAGCGGAAATAAAATTAAATTAATTAGTTCGTTGGTTTATTTATGAAAATAAAATTACAAATTAAAATTCGACTGCTACGAGCGGAGGGACCGAGACTACACGTTTGGTGTATTGTTATATCAATATAAGCGTATGTTCACACCCCAAACTACTTAGTTTTTTAATTTTTTGCAAGAATTTTAATATGTTTTAATCACTACTGTAAATGCTAAAAAAAATTATTTAGAATTTTCATTGTTTCTCAGTATTTATTATCCACCCAAAGCAACAAAGTATTGCACTTTATATTCGAATCAAGTTGCGAATTAAAGCAAGCAAATGAAAGCAAGTCAATTCTGTTAATTCTCAGCTGCAAAATATTATTTGAAAATTATTAATTCTTTATTTGTTTAATAAAACTTTAGTTTTGTATAGTTTTAGCGATTTATTTTTATTTTAATTTTAACTGCCGCAAACAAACTGCCATAAATTATTATGAAGAACTAAAAAAAAATTAATAAATTCCTCTTACTTTATTGATTCAAAGAAATTGATTTGTCAACCACTTCATTTTAAAAAGTATCCAAAAATATTTCCCTGATACGTATGGATTTTCTACATTTTTATTTAATTTTTTTTTTTGTAATTTTTTGTAACATTTGGTATCATTTTATTTATTATTTTAATATAATTTTATTGCTGTATTTCGTAAAAGATTCAATGATTTGTTTATATTTATATTTTACAAACGTATGTACATACTTCCCGGATGGCATCTTGTATGAAATTTAAAATTTTTTGTTGATCGTCTCTCATAACGTTGTTGTTTTGTTTTTGTGTTTTTAGCCAACGTAGTCAGTGCGTCTGTGTCAGTCATCGGGATGGTGGTTTACTTTTGTTTAAAAACAATTTTATACAAACTATTGTGTATTCATTTGAACTAATATTTATAAGAAAACTTGAAATAACAAGCAATAAATGATGTGAAATGAACCATTAACAGTTTGAGAGGAAGTACGAATGTGTCAAATATAAAGATTTTATTTTGCGGTGTAAGGAAACGAAATTGTCTGTCGAACGTTGTATTATATTTAATTAATCTTGAAAAGTTTTAATAAAATTCTAATATGCTTAGAATCTCTGTATTTATTTGCCCGTCATAATTTTATGTTTCTTACGCATTTTTAATAGTATGGCAGCACAATTTCAAATATAAACAAACAAATGCAGTATTCACCACCAAACACAGAAACGAATTCAACATGCTTCTCTGAGCGTGTGCGATGAGAGCAATTTCTTATGAACTCACAAAAACCAAAAATATTGAAGTATTTAACTCTCACTCGCTCTCTCATTATAGGAGATGAACAGCAGTGTGGTCTAAAAATAACAGTTTAAATTTTTTTTGTAATAATCTTACCATGGGAACACGCGCATATGTCTACCTGTGCAGTAACGAATAACAAAACGTAAAAAAAATGTTTTTCGACAGCCATATTGGATGCCATAATTGTTAATCGGTAACTTTCTTGTTGTTGCCGGACCAAAATCCTATATTGTTCTCCCTTTCACTCACGTACTACGCAATCACCATATAAAGAGTGACAGATAATTAATCTTTATGTGGAAGAAAAAGAGCCATTCAGTGCTCCAGTAGTATTAGCTCTGTTCGCAAACTGTATAATGGAATCTTTTTATTTAGGAGTTGATTAATTGGAATTTCTGTTCAAATGTCGATGAACAGAATAATTTAAATGGATTTTTTAAACAGAGTTTTATATTTTAATGAAATGATTAGTAATAATTAAGGCAATGCAATAAATTCTTTTTTTTTATTTTTCTAACATTATTGAAAATTCTGCTCTTTTAAGGGTATCAAAATTCAGGGAAAAAAACGAAAAGATTTAAATGATTCTTTAGAAATTTTAAAAAAATATTGATATGTACATTTGTACACTGAGTGTCATAAGTGAGTCAACACTTACTATAATTTTAAATTTTATAGTATAAAAAAATATACTTGTAGCACAATTAAATTAAATTTATTTTTTGTTTTTGTTTTAGCATTTTGTAAATAATAAAAAAACGTTTTTATTTTTGGAAATTTATTCGACTATTCTCATTTACATTTGTCGCTATTTTTAGAGAGCCCTTTTAGCGCTCAGTGTATATATTTTAATGAAACTATCATTTTTTAAATATAAAAATGCTAATTATTATGTGCAGAACTCTATGTATTAGATTATGAAAATAATAGACATCTCCGCTCTATAACCCCAGAAGATCTTATGCAGACCTGGAAATTGAAACTGTTTTTTTGGCAAATAGACACAAGCTCGTCGAAATATAACAACATACACTCTGAAACAAAAGGATTTATAATTGTAATTCAGAATAGAGTTGTGAATACAAGAAATAGGCAGAAAGTTCATTACATATGAATAGAAAATTATGGACCTATCTGTCATAGGTACGGGATAGCTTTAAAAACTAAACTGCATCCGCTTACCTAGTGGCTATCGCTACATACATAAATAGGCACAACAATATAGTGAAAACAATTCCTCTAAATATAGTCAAGATGCTAATGATTGATAAGAATACTGTGATACTATAAGTTTTAACCAAAGTCAATTAGCAAATAAGATTTCCGGTATCATAGATACTAACCGACTTGTAAAAATAAATAAAAAATGTGCTAAGTACCAACCACTAGCGAAATATCTAAAGAATGGTAAAAATTAACACAAAATCGAAATTATCCCAATTTTTATAAGCCCCTTGGGAACAGTCAGAAAGGAAACGAAGAAGCTATACAACGATTCGAACTGAATGACATAATAGTAACAGAAAGGCAAGATATATTATTAATAGTAAAGGAAAAATAACTTGTAAGTGCACAATTCATAGTAACTAATTATGATAATAATAATAAAGGGTTAATAAGTACAGCCCTCCTATAACGCAGAGCTGAAATTACGACGACCCTCCTTTAACACGGTACTCTTACAGCGCGGTTTCCGTTCAACAATATCGCATAAGTTCCTTCTGCACAGTCTATGAATGACTGCAATAATTAGGTATTGTAAGAGGGTTTAATAGTCAGTATTATTTTCGACGCAAGGTACAGCCGAGATATATAAACAATAAGTTTATAAAAATATGCCAGCTTGTCTCATAGCCGTCTACGACATCGGTTTCAGTCATTCCACAGAGCGAGCTCTTTCACAGTACACATACGTTTTCTGCAACTCATGTCTGATAGTGAGGATGAATGTTGAAAAATTACATAATTTTACAAAATTCTTTTTTATTTTTGATGGAAAACAGTCTTTAAGTTTAGTTTTTCTATTAATCCTTATATGAACCCTTTAATGCAATAAAAATAATTTATAATTTATGTTGGGTTGATCTCCATACAACGCGGTACGAATGATGTGATTTGTACTAATTCCGACTTTCTTATAGCGTGGTTTTCATACAACGCGGTACGCACTTACTACGTTAAAGGAGGGTTGACTGTAGATGTTTAGAAAAAATTTTTAGAGCTTAAAGCTTTGGACAACAGAAATTTTAAAATGGCTCAAATTGGCATTATGAACATGTCCATAATAATACGAAAATATAACTTAAAAAAAAAAGAGAAGCAAAAACGAAAACGATTTATGCGGAAACTATTTCCTATATATCTTGTATACATATCCATTCCTAAATGATACGCTTTTAAAAAATTACAAAAAATAAAATTCAATAAATGTTTACCTGAAATATATTTCAGAATATGGACCGTAAAAGAAATATTTTGACAATATTACGTAAAGTAATGTTATTACGAAAACTATCGATTTCACTGGTAACCATAAAAAATCATAAAAAAATTTTTTCATAATTATGCAACAAAAAAATGTAAACTTTTCATTCAAACAAGCAACAGTGAACTCAACAGGATTTCACTTAAATTTCTGCTGCCTAAAACATATTGTAAAAAAATTGTATTGTAAAAAATTCTCGCAACTTAAGGTACTACATCTTTAACCTGTAAAAAATTAGTACAGGTAGCATGAAAAATTCCAGAAAAAAACGTGCAAAACAAAAAAATTTGCACGACTCACAGAAAATAAAATAAGAAAAATAAAAAAGTGAATAATCGCCAGATTTACAAGCAGAAATAAAACTAGTATTGTTTGCTGTTAATGTCGGTAGAACGGCTGCTGTTAAAAGCCGACGCGTTATCAAACAGCGCTAAACGCTGCTTGAACTCAATCACTTGTTTGTGAAACGGCAAACAGCAGCATTCACTCGGCACAATTCATTTAAAACATGAAACTAAAACTAATTTTTTACCCTTTTCACCTTCTTTTTGTTTTTTTTTTTTTTTTGTTTACTTTGGCGCAATGGGTGCCAACAATTTTCGAAACGATAAAGTGTAGAAACAATTTGAAGAAAAACCATAAACCATTATGTTCCTTAAATGAAAATCAAAGGCTGAAGAATCTATTTCTATTTTCTTTCCCAAATAAGTTAAGAACCAAAAAATCAAAAAGAGTGCTTTCTAAGGGGAAATGTGAATATTGAACAATCAATTTGCTGATGTTAACACAAAACAAAACAAAACAAAGCAGAATTGTTAAAAACAAGTTTCATATTTTAATCTAATAAAACAAATTTCTGTATCATTCAGCGATGTTATTCAAACTGTTTTCCAATAGTCTTTAAATATACGTATAAGAGAAGTATTTTACTTGTAGCAATGATCACATGGATTTTAAATATTTTTCTTTTGTATGAAATACATTTGAATCAATTCTCTGTTTCTCGTTTGTTTCACTTTCTTAAAAATTTTTATGATTTAAATTTAATTTTACTTTATCGCAAAATCAGTTTTCACAAATATGTTAATTTTGTTTTTAATATTTCCTTGATGTATTATTTATAAAACTACAAAGAAAAACAAACAGCAATTTCAACAATACTGTACGGTTGTCATTTCAGGTCCCAACGGCTGTCCCCGTCGCCGTGGCCGTCAGACTTATACACGCTTTCAGACTTTGGAATTGGAAAAGGAATTTCACTTCAATCACTACTTAACTCGCCGACGAAGAATTGAAATCGCTCATGCCCTGTGTTTAACAGAGCGACAAATTAAAATCTGGTTTCAAAACCGTCGCATGAAACTTAAAAAGGAATTGAGGGCAGTCAAAGAGATAAATGAACAGGTAAGAAGCAGAAATGTGCATACGTGTTATAGAGTTATTAGCCCATTCAAGTATTGCTTTTAAAATCCCAAAAACATATCACACAATTATTCATGTGATACGTTGAAATGTGTTAAACTCCTATCGAATTATTTACGAGGTTCACAAGTTAAAGAAAGGATTTTTAAAAATCTATTTTTTCTCTGAAATATATATGAAATAATGAAGAGCTATTTAAGTGATAGGAAATTTGTAACTAAAAAAGGTAATTTTTGAAGTTCCCCTCAAAAAATTATCTCCAGTGTTCCTCAGGGTAGCATGCTAGGTCCTGTTTTATACGTCATATGTACAGCTGGTATTCCAACAAGTGAAAACATACATACTTCCACATTCGCTGGTAACACTGCATTTTTAAACGTACATATGAACCCATAGATTGTATCGCAGTTCTTACAGGAACAAGTATCCCGGAGGATATCCGGGAGGAATGATTGAAGAAATGGAGAATAAAAGTTAACGAACAAAAATGCACCCACGTAACCTTTACATTAATAATCAGACAATACCACAAAGCACTCATGCAAAGTACTTGATCGTCGTTTAACGTGAAAATTTCATATTGAGTCAAAGCTGGCTCAAATAGCTATGAAAACTGTTCAAATAAATTGGTAAATTGGTCGAAATTCATCACTTAAGTTAGATTGTAAACTCCCAATATACAAATCAATATTAAAACCCATTTGGTATAATGGAGTACAGCTATGGGGTACTGCCTCAGCTTCAAACGTAGAAAAAATTCAAAGGTGCCATATCAAAAATATCATATCATCATATCACAAAGAGCTAGATGTCCTGCTGGTTAAAATGGAAATTGTAAGACACGCTGAAAAATACTTAGATAACGTAGATAGCACAAATCCATTAGTCCGTGGTATTTTACGTTACACTGGCCATATTCGATTAAAAAGGAAGGATACTTTTGCACTCGGCCGAAGATGAGGAAGATGAATGAGGTCCAATGCTACTTTACTTTATTTTATTTTTACTTTATTTTTTGCTTTTGATACTTTATTTTACTTGGCAATGGCTAAATAAATATATAGACCAACTCGTTTATAACGAACTTGATTTTAACGAATTCTTGGTTATAACGTACATATTTTCAAGTCCCAACGTTTTAATAACAATTTTCATACAAAAAACAGCGTTTATTGCGAACTCGTTTATAACGAATTCTCGGTTAAAAGGAACTACTTTAAATGGTCCCAATAATAAAATTTCATACATTTTGCCTTTTTATAACGAACCCTCAGAAATAATTTTAAAGTGTGACAATGGTCTTTACTTTTATTTAATATGGCAGCATTAAATTATAACTCAACATCTTTTATCTGCTGATAAATCAAAAGAATTCTTGATTTTTAATAAAAAAAAAAATATATTTTATGTTTTTAATAAATGACAAAAATTCTTTGTATTTCATATTTTCTTCTACGACTTCACCCCGTTTATTACGAACTTTGCCTACAACGAACTATTTTTTCTGGTCACACGGAGTTCGTTATAACCAAGTTTGACTGTATGAACTTTAAGTTTTGAGATTTGAATAATTATTGTTAGTTCATTATTAATGAAGGTTCAATAAATAATAACAAAAAAAAATCTATTTTAATGCCACAAATTGACACGTTGGTATTTGGTAGTCAGGGTACAGTAAGGACATACGTAGATCACGAATCCGAGATAAAAGACAGAGTTGTTACGTTCCCTTTGAATTAAAATTCAGCTAGATTAACGTAACAGTCAAGTAGGTAGTCTTATCTACCGCAACTGGGCTGAATCCTATGCGCCTGGCTGTTCGAATTTATCAGCACATTTTCTGGCATTAACTAAAAATGCAAATGCGTATTTGAAAGCATTATTCCAATTATGTTCCTTTTTGAACCTATTTGAAATATTACTGAAATATATTTCTAAAATATAGTTTTTGGAATTTTTTTTCCGATCAGCGACTAAAGGTGTCTGTTTAGATCTGATTGAAATTTTTTTCTGTTTTCTAGTTTTAAATATCTTCTTAAATTGTTTAATTTCAGGCTCGTCGTGATCGTGAGGAACAAGAGAAAATGAAAGCCCAAGAAGCCATCAAATCCGCCCAACATAGCAACAACAAATTACAACAGCATCAGCAACAACAACAGCAACAGCAGCAACAGCAACAACAACAACACCAACAGCAGCAACAGCAAGATCATCATTCAATAATCGCCCACAATCCCGGCCACTTACATCATTCCGTTGTGGGGCAGAACGATTTAAAATTAGGTCTCGGTATGGGAGTTGGTGTTGGTGTTGGCGGTGGACTAGGCGGAAATCTGGGAATGATGAGTGCGTTAGATAAAACAAACCATGATCTATTAAAAGTTGTTAATAAAGTAACTTCATAAATTAACAAAACAAAACAAAAAGAAAAAAAAAAAATTTAAGAAGAAAACAAATATTTTTGTAAAAAGCAAAAGAAAATAAAACATAAGGCCACCCCATAAGGAAATGCAGAATGTAAAACGAACTGAATTGCATAAGGAAATTAAATTGATCTTTTAAGCAAAGGTGAATACTTTTACACAAAAATTAAACATGAATCGAATTAAGTTTTAAAAAGAAAGTGGATAAAAAAAAATAATTGCAACAAAATACGTAAAACTTTACTTAGTAATTTTAGTCTGTAAAAGATCGTAAATACAAAGAAAAAAATAAAAAAAAATAACAAAAACAAAATCATAAGTATTTAAAATTAAATTAAAAAAATAAAATATTTACATTTTATAATAATAAATTACTATCATAAATATACTAAAATTAAACAAAAAATAAAAAAAAACAAAAAATAAAAGTTAAAAATATTTAACAAAATACTACTTAATTATACTTACAAACACATACATACATACATATATATATACAAAATATATATATATATTATATACGAAAGGAATATAAAATGATATTTTCAATATGAAAAAAAATAACATACAATTAATATAAAAATAAGTAGTCCCTAATAGAGTGATTATTTAATAATTTAATTAATTAATTCATTATAATTAGATACAAAAGTACTGAGTTCTTTTGTTTAAATATTCTATTTGTCATTTATTATTTGAAAAAAAAAAAAATAAAATAAAATTATAAACAGCGTAGGAATGCAGAGCATTTCTCTACATTTAAAAAGTTGTTTTTCCTCCTTTTTAAGTTCAGGTTTTACGCAAAAGAAGAAATAACGATAAATAAGATAAATTTGTTTTTTTTTTTTTTGGATTATCTTTAGTGTTATTTTCTTTTTAATAATTTTAAATTAAAAGTTTGTTTTATTGGAAATAGACAAACAATTCACTAGAAATAATATTGATTTTTATTTTGGATTTTTATTCTTTACTATTTAAAAAAAAAATTATAGTTTTTTTTTTGTTTTTATTTTAAACCAGTGAAAATGACTTCTAAAGCCATTAGGAAGTATTAAAATTAAAGACTTTAGTGTTGAGACTTCCAATTCAAATATAAATTTCTTCAAAATAAAACAGTAAACAGGAACTTGTAAAACCGATAACATTTTTATAGATCAGAAGCTCTGTTACTACTTTCAATATCTGTTACAAGGAGAATAAATAAGAGAAAAAACATATTTGTAAGATTTTCAAGAGCCAGAATAGGTTTTTTTTGTTTGGGTTTCGTTTACAAATTTTTTAGATAACCAGTTTGTTCAAAAATGTTCTGCGATTTAACCTCAGTTCAACTTTAAAGCAATGTTTTTTTTTTTTGTTTCACCTTTTTAATTAATTTTTTAAAAATTTTAAAACTTCATTTGAGAAACAATATTGGAGGACAAAAAATTAAAATAACCTAAACACAGATATTTGGTACGTTATATTACAAATAAAACATAACATAATCATTATGAAGAAGGAATGAAAAACCATGAAAATAAATTAAATAATACAATTCAACAAGAACAAAAAATTAAAGAAATACGTAACAATGTCGTTTGCCAGTGATTAAAAATTAATTTAAAAATTAAAATATAAATTATTATAAATATTACTATATAAAAAAAAACGTAGTTTTAAATATTTAATTAGGAATTCCTAAACATGTTAATTGCTTTAAATTACAAAAAAAAAAAACAAAAAAAAAAGAATCAGCAAAATAAATTTACCGTAAATTCTCCAAAAGTATTGTTAAATTGGCTTTTAAATACAAGACATAAGGAAAAATAACTACACATACAATCTCAAAAATACGTATTAGTTAATAGGTCGAAATTTAATGTAAATTATATACATACATACATACATATATTATTAATTACATACATACAATAAATAATACAAAAATTAACCATACTTCCGTTTACATTAAAAAACACAAATAAATTTTAAATAAAAATTACTCGAAATACGTACATCAGAATAACAAAAATTATATGATATGAGTGAATCCGATTATAATACTTCTTATTAATTGTTTATGAAATATTTAAATATGCAATGACAAATTCATGATTTTAAAGAGCGATTAAAAAATTAAAATAGTTAAACTGAGAAATTCAAAACAAAATATAATATTCTTAAACTGAATACGTACATAGTCTGCAAAAACAATATTTTAAGTAAACTAAAAACTAAACTCTATATATACAATACATACATATATATATATATATACAATATTACTATAATTATAAATATATATGTATATACATATATATATATATATAAAGTTACATATAATATGTGTATGTGTATATATATATATATATACAAAAACATATTTACATACTATAATATATATAAAATATATAATAACGTAATAAACAAAAAAAAAAAATTAAATTTAATTAAATCCATTTTATTATAAGTTGAGTATTTAAACAGAAAAAGAAAAGAACATACTTTTTAAACGTAAAAGATAAATAAAAAGAAAATGAAATAAAAAAATATATAAAAATAAATTTAAAATCTTAATAAAATAATGAAAAAGAAAATACTTCCTAAATCGTTTTCTTCCATCCGCTAATTAGAAAAAGGCGTTTGCTGTTCATCTCTTCTTAAAACCCTTCCGATTTCGTATCGAATTAGTTTTTATTGTTTCTTTTTTGACCAAGTGATACTAAATAAACTTTAAAATTTTGCCTTAAATCAAATTAGTTAAGCATTAATTAATTAATTAATTAATGAAATTTTATTAAAAATTTTCTTTCACTGTTTTTTTATTTTTATTATTGATTGATCGTTTATACCTATTATTTTTAAATATTAATTGTTGTTAATAATTTTTAATTAGTTTATAAATTTATATAATTTAAATTAAATTAAATTAAATGAGTTTTATGTTAAATTATAAAATTTTTCTTTAAAATTGCTTTTCATTTTTAAGTTGTGAGTTGTGTGAAGCATTTTGTATTATTTTAATTATTATTTTAAATAGAAATAATTTATTGTATAAATTTATTCTTTAATTCATTTGTGCTCAAAACAAATATTAAAACAAATTTAATAATGAAAACTTGATCAAAAATATTAAAAACAAAAATTAACTGTACTTCTATGTCTTGTTACTTTATTATACGAAGGTAATATATCATCAATTACACACACTAACACAGATCGTTAGTTCCGAAAAATGCCAGAGTCACGACAGCTCTCCTTTTAAGAGTTTACTTTTGGCACGCTAGTTATGTAATTTAAATTAAAAAAATTCTTTTTATTTCTCTTTTAAAATTAAATTAAATTTATTTGTTCGGAACGTTTCAAAAATTATGTTCATATAAATTATCTATAAAAATGCACTTTTTTGCTGACATTTTTCGCATATATGTAGTGGTGAAATATGTTTGGCACTAAAAGGGCTTTAAAGGATTTTGATTTTTGAAATGAAATTCCACATTAACTTGAACTCGGCTAGGTTGTTAACTAATTGAATTTGAGCAATTTCTTTAGCAGCAAGTTCCAAGTAAATATTTGTTTCAAAAAGCGTCCCAACTATCTAAACTGGCAGACCTCTAAAGCGTTATTTTTTTTCAGTGCCCCTCTTGACAGCATATGGCTTTATACTTTTCCAGTCATCGTCGTTTTTTTGGAGAGTCGGAACCCGATGCTAGAGCATCAGCCACAAGCAATGGCTCTAATAAAAATATTTTTCAAATCGAAATTCCAATTCGGAAATTGGTTGCCCTAACAACACTTATTTTAGGTAATGTAACACCGAAATATGATTAAAAAAATACGATCGAGTTCACAAAATTTCATATCATATCAAACTCATTTAATGTCACCCAGTTATCCAATGTCACACGGTTACCACAGGTGGCCATAAGTTTTTTTTTAATTAAGATTTTGCTTTAAAATGGACCCATTTCATGGACTTAATTTTCAGACAGTTCGGGTTACTCCATAAACGGGAACAAAAATTATATAAACACACTGCAATACGGAAATGTTAGATACGGTAATATTTATCATCAGGTCAAACTATCCTTGAGTTACAACTCGTCTAAAAGACTAGCAGAGACATTATATATGACTCTGGAGTTGTAGTTGCTGTACTCGCTCCAAATCAAAAACCAACAGATATGCATTTTATATATATACAAATGTAGTTATAAACCATCGAATAGGTATATTTTAAAGGGGGAAGGTTGCCACACCCATTTTTGGTGAGTTTGTCGATATCGACTCTACAAACCTACTCACCAAATTGCACTCGTCTACAATCACGAAGTCCCTAAATATTCAAATTTAAATGTTTGCAACGCCTACTTTTTGGTATATCGATATGTAAACTTGATAAGCTTTTAAACAAAAAAAAATCGTTAAAATCGGTTCAGTAGTTTACGAGTTATAGGTATCACTTGAAGGGGGAGGGTTGTGATGCCCGCTCTGCGAACTTATCCACCAAATTTTATTTATCTACGATCAATATGTACCTTAATATTCAATTTTAACGATTTGCCACGCTCTCTTAACATTTAGGGATATGAAGAATAGATGTTGTCCAATTCTCAGACCTACCCGATATGCACATAAAATTTCGTAAAAATCGGTCGATCCATTTCGGAGGAGATTTTTATATATTAGATAGAAGGTTAAAGATTTCAAGATTATAAGGTTAGCTATACTTTGTTCTTTACAAACGTAATATGGATATCTTAATTTGAGTTAGAAAAGTAATCCTGAACCATTAGAGTGTCCAACAAAATTGGAGAGTTATTTAAGTACCGTTTTTAGAATTCATAAGCTGCGCGTTGTGCAATAACTGATTTGTAACCACATGTGCCTGAATATTGAACTGTCATTGAGCTATTGCAAAACAATATTATAGGCAAAGTTTTCAGCTGAAGATCACTATAGAGTCTGCTATTCTTGAGTGGTAAAGTGACTGGCGATATGTGGAAGGTGGTGGATCGGTGGAACAAAGACGGGCCAGCCAGAATTAATAGTGACCTATTAAAGGGAGAAAAAAAATGAGAAAAAATCAAATGAACCAAATGCTATATATCTGTCCTCTACCTAGGGGCGCCAGACGTACAGTTTTTAACAGTACATGTACTGATTTTTTTCAATTGTACTGTTTTACTCACAACACCCAAATCAGTACGCAAATGTACTGTTTTTACGATTTGTATTGTTTTCGAACTGCTTTGTTTTACAAAGCTATCGAAGATCGTTTTTAATATTTTGGTGAAGTATTAAAACCTTTATGTTAAAACTTTTCCAATTGTCCTCCGATGCTTTTCTAAACAATAGATATAGAGAATGTTGTAATAAAGGTTTTTAATGAATTTAGCTCATAACAAAGAAGACTTCAAGTCTAAAAGAAATGTTTGAGTTCTGTGAACTAGAATGGAGTGAAATGTTACATTACGTGCCGACACGATGATCCAGTTTTATTTCATCAAAACGTATTTTATTTCTCAAGATAGTTGTCCAGCTGTTTCAAAAGAATTTTTTGAAAATTTTAAAAAAGCATATACTTTTGTACATTTTAAACTAATTTACTACATGATCTCATGTTATAATTTTTTTTTTTTAATTAATACCTCTAAATGTTATGAATTGAATAAATTGTTATGTTTTTGTAAAAGCGTACTGTTTTTTTTTTATTAATTTCAAATCTGGCTACCCTAAATCTAACTAAAAACTATTTCCAAATTCTTATGATGTCTCAAAATAACAAATTTCTTTTGCTTCTTTGCAAACAAAATTGCTTTCTAATTTACAATAGTATTTAACGCGTTATTTAATACATTGAGACATATCTTAGAAAAGAATGAATCACACACAAACTTCCAGCAATTATTTAATCGTTTTTCTGTATTTGATCAACCCATTTGTTATAAACTTAAATCGAAGCTACACTAAGATTTTTCTACCTTTTTTGACCTACAAGAAATTATTTTTTATTTTTTCCATTTAATTGAAATTTCCATGAAAAACATTTTTGGTTATAAGAACGAAAGTATTTGCTGTCTCTATGCTATATTCTTCGAAAAGAAAAACTGTGAAGTTTCTTCAAAATTTCTTTCTTAATTTTCAAGTATCTGCACTAATCAGCTAGAATAACCCTTTCGGTATAGTTGGACCTTATAACAACGGATGTTTGTGTATTTTTATTAAAAATGAAATTTTCTAGAATGAATTCATATTCTCCTGAAATATATATCAGGTGATTTTTTTAGATATTATCTTTTTGGGAGTACTGGTTTAAAGAGCTTACGCACATTTCTTGTTTTGTTTCACTGTCAAACATCTTCGATTTGGTCTATAATTTAACCATGAATCGTCTTACAAACGAATAACGCTTGCAAATCATTGAATTTTATTATCAAAATGCGTGCTCTGTTAAGAAAGTTTATCGGTCGCTTCTTAATCGACCCACTGAAGCGGCTATTCGAGCATTGTGACTAAATTTCGCACCAAATTAACATTGTTGGACATTAAACCAGCTGTATTGGCCAGTGATAATCATGACCATCAATTATTGATTCGTCGCCGTTCAGAGCAATTGGGCCTCTGATACTCAACAACGTGGAAAATTTTGTGGAAGGATTCAGGTGTGAAGCCTTTTAAAATTCAGGTGGTACAAGAATTGAAGCTGAACGACCTACCGCAACGCAGAATTTTTGATGAATAGGCTCTAAAAAGTTGGCCGAAGATCCACTTCTTTATCGAAAAATTGTGTTCAGCGACGAAGCTAATTTTTGGCACTTTGGATGCGTAAGTAAGCAGAGTTGTCGATTTTGGAGTGAATATCAGCCAGAAGCATTGGAAAAGCTACCAATGCATTTAGAAAAAATCACAGTTGAGCGCGGTTTATGGGCTGGTGGCATCTTTGAACCGTACTTCTTCAAAGTTGCCGCGAATCGTAACGTAACTGTGAATGGTGAACGCTACCGTAAGAAGATATCCAACTTTTTCTGCCCAAAATGCAAGAGCCTGACTTGCACGACATGTGGTTTCAACAAGACGGTGCCGTCTTTAGAGTATTTTTTGTGAGGCTATGTTAAAACTCATGTCGATACCGACAAGCCCAATTGATGTATTGGAAGACAACATTGAAGCATTTATTCGTGAGATTCATTCATTTGCATGAAATAATCTTCTAACATTAAATTATATGGACCGTACTATCGATTCAAATAAAGATTTCATGCATTTTCCTGAATTTTATTTGTTATTTTTTTTTTGAAAAATTTTCCTATAGTTCTTAAAAAATCCCTCTTACAACACGGTATCCCTCAATACGATTTCACTCTAACACGATTAACAACACAATTTTTTTTAAATACTTATTACATAATAAGATCATTACAATGGATTTTAGACATAACCGATTCTAAAATGGAAGCTTGGAAAGAATTTTCAATTAAAGACTGCATCGATATTATATCCTTATCGCTGAAAGAGCTGAATATTACAATATGAAATCGATGTTGGAAAAAGATATGGAGATAGAAAACGTGCAGTAGTGGAGATAGAAAACGTGCATGAATCAGGAGAAAATGAAATTGGTGGCATATTAGAACTTGCTAGGTCGATCGGAGGAGAAGGGTTTGTGGATATGGCTATTGAAGGTGTGCAAGACTTATTAGTGGACCAAGAAGTTGAGGAAGCAGATTTGGTAGAAATCGCATTCGAACCTCAACTGATGAAATCGATTCTAGCTCTCATGAAGGTAATAAAATTAATAATTTGACACTAAAAAATTACAGGAAGGATTAAACTTGGCCAAAAAATTGGAATTATTGTTCTTGAATGCAGACTTTTGCGCTGAAAGAAGTCGAAAATTCAAAAGGGAATTAAAAAATCGCCTCTCACCATTCAAATAATTTGCAACAACGTTTGACGGACAAGGAAACAAAGAAAGATTACGGATTTTTTAAAGATATTATTCAACCGAAAAAACGTTCCCATTTAATCGAATTGAGCAGCGATGATGAAGAAAACGACTAAACGAAATTCATACTATACATTCATATACATTTATGCCGATTTTTATTTGTTTTTATGTATTTACGTGGATTTATAATTATTCTTTTATATATTTAATTGGGTATTTATTTATTTTGTTATTTTTAATAGAAATAAAGTTTCTTCTGTGGCATTAAAACATTTTTTTGGAACATTACCCATGCTAATCGAACTAATATTACAAATTGTAAGAAAACTTCATGAACTTTCCTATTTCCATGTATATTTACCCAAAAGTAATTTTTAGCGTCGCGTCTTATCAGCTTCGAAGTTTTCCTGAATTCGATACAATTCTGGTCTCAGAGCCAATATTTTAATTCTTAATAAATACATAATTGGTCATTACAACCATTACATTACATTACAGTCAGAATTACGACCTAGCTTCTCATACCATATGTTGTGCGTGTTAATTTCATGCATGAGTGGTGGTACCTGCAGTTTAAAGTCGATTCCGAAAGACAGATTTTTGAGAAGCTCTTCATGGGAGGTTTATTTACTCTCAGAGTTTTTTCCAGAAATCTGCTGAGAGGCAGTGACCGAAGAAATATTTTTTCATATTTCGTTTTTAATATCTGACCTGGGGTTTGAACTTGGGCCTTACGTGTAATAAGCCAACACACGACGACTTCTCCAAGATTGTTGGGACAATTTTTGTGTCAATCCAAAATAAAACATAGTCCAAATTAAACCCTCTAATTCACAACAATTATTAGCTTGCAAATTGGGCAATCTTCGATACACGTATCATAAATAAATATTTATGTATATACATTTTATTTATTTAATAATTAGAGTGGGATTAAAAATTATAATGATTACAGGCTGCGTAACTTAAACCTTATGCAACAATGTGGTGGAAAATGACCCTTACCACGCCACCCATATATGTACATACGTATAAATTGTTATTATTTCGATGCATTAATGGTTCTAATTAATAATTACTATACAGTATACATACATACATACCTACATATGTATATATATGGCTCGTTCATATAGGAAATTATTACAACAAATTGAATTTGTCAACGTCTTTGCAATTAGTAATTTGCACATTTGGCTTGAATAGCAATTAGCCTGTAGTAGCAACCATGTTCTTAATAATGTTGGTAATTTCTGCAACAAAATTAATAATAAAAGAATATTTCAAACACCACGCAAAGACTTAAAGTATGCCAAAATGTTCTGTACATCCATGTATTCAAATGGTAAATATTCCTCCATTCATCAACTCATATTTTATAAACGAATTTTTTTTTTAAAAAAAAAAAAATATACGAGATACGAAAGAAAAATAAATTAAAGGAATCCGTAGTTAAATTGAATTAATTCAGAAGCAGAAAGAATAAACAGTCAAAAAGGATCCAATGCTGCCATTTTAGCATTTTTTCTGTCTTCATGTATTTATGGCCTTAACGGATTATGATAATAAGAATGAAAGCAACTTCGTACATATACAAGCACGTATTCATATACACACATACACATACACATCCACATACAAATAAAGTCAATGTACTATTGGATTGTATTCGCTTGTATATTTATGACATACCCATATGTGCGTGTTTAAATGGTTAAATTGATGCGATTTGTTTGAGAAAGCGGATACAAAGGAAAGTGGGGTAAAGAAATAACTTGAAAGTTTTCTTAATTCACGACTTCGTTTTTGATTCCCATTTTCTGTTGCCGTTCAAATAATGTGCTTGTTTCCGAAGGAAGTGTGATGTCTTGAACGGAAACGGAAATGTTATATTGCTTATGTGCACAATAAAAGAAAACTTTACAAAATGGCATGTAACACAGTCAGACCTATATGAACATGGTACATGTTTACAAACAATTGATTTTTTCAGTATATAACAAAAGTACTGTAACAGTGATGTCATATATTCCTTAATAATCTTTAAAAACAAAGAATTAATATTCACTTGAAAGAGTATAAACTATAATGAAACGGCAGCAAAAAAAAAGAATAGAAATTGGAAAATTAACAAGAATTATAGTTCGTAATCGAAATAAAAAAAGGGAAAATTTATAGGTAACGTAGGAATTAAAAAAGAAAATCGAACTATATGTGAAGCACAGAGTCACATAAATCATGCGTGCACGAATATCATCAAAGATGCAAATTTCTTATGCATTATAAAGCCGAACAGAGAATAATCTCTTGTTTTCTATTTATTTATTGAACATCATTGAAATAGTCATTCTTCGATAGGAGGAAGTTTCTATTACAAGAATTTTCAAGTTCGTTTGTATTATTCTGAGATCATCGTAATTCTTGGCATTAAAAATGTCTCTAAAAAGTTTATTTAGAAAAAAATCTTTGAATTTTTTTTCCTCTGGCGAACTAAAACTAATACGTTTCAGAGTAAATCAAGGTTTGTTAATTTGGACAAACAAAGAACCCAGTTTACTTGTATAAAACACATGTCGTAAGCTGGATTTCATTCAAAAAGAAGAATATTACTATTAGGGATGATTTTTAAAAATTTTATTATCCCGATCCCGAAATACCGGGATATTTCGAGATACTTCAGGATGCAAAAATACCGAAAAATTACGGGAAAAATCGCGATTTTCCCTTAATAATAAAAATGAAAAAAAAAAAAAATATTTTGTTAAAAAAAATCATTTATATTCCAATTATATCAGAATTATATGTCATTAAAAATAATATATAAAAAAAGCAAAACAAAAAGTAACAAAAAATCGTAAATTAACCAAAATAAAAGTTATTTATGCATATGCAAATGCGTTAGTTTAAAGAAAATTACTTGGATTCCAAAAAAGATTAAAGCACCTAACATGTGATCTGATAGGCTTGAATACGCTGCCGTTGAAAAACACTTCTCGCAATCAACATTTGTTGGTAAAACAGTTCCAAGATAGCTGTATGCAGCTTGTACCACCTCCTGATGTAAATAAATCTATTTCTTTGGACAATTAAGTACACTTAATTCTGTTTTTCTAAGGTAGATACGTTCCAGAAAAAAGCGTGTAAAAAACATGCATTAATGCATATTTTGTTTCATAAAATGAAAAGCAATTAAAATTTTTTAAAAAATTTACAACTACTGTAGTTCAGGAAGTCAAAACCATAATATAAGTTGATAAACAAATAGTACATTCACCAATTCTTAAAGATTATTTAGACAAACTAAAAATCATTAAAAGTTAATCAATAAAAAATTAAAAGCAGTCAATATGATGATGAAAATAACAGAATTCTATTCGCTATCATCAGCGGATGTCATAAGTGATCCCTTACGCGAGGCTGGTTCAGAACAGCTATCAACTCCAACAATATTTGCACTTTAAGTTTCCGATTAGACACATTTAACAACAAAATCGGTTCTTAGCCGTTTATAGCAACCAACCATACATGATTTCAGATCACGTTGAAATTTTCATTAATTTTTCTCAACCGTGTTATATCAAATATCACCGTGTAAAAACAGAATTGGGTGTATTTAAATCAGTTACCCTATTAATTCGTTTTATAGGGCTTTTGCATTCTTCGATGGCATCAAATAACTTTTGAGCAATGGAAGTAGGGTTTGCCTCATCAGAGATGCAATTATCGAAATCGAGTGATATAGAATTTTTGGGATTTCCCGATTGAGATTCCTAATTTAAACTGACGTCTCGGAAATTGTATTCTACCTAATGTTGAATATTAACAATATTTGGCAAAAAGAAAAACTGTTTGTGTGTTTGCAAATGAATCATGTTAAAATAAAAAATTCTAAAATTGTTGCAAAACTGTTGTTGCGTACTGTAAATAAAGGTTGATGCATATTTTGGAAATCTTTATATGAAAATTATATTCCGAAACTACGAATGTCGATTGAAGCGCCTTAGGGTTAATATTGGAAAATATGATGCCTCATAACGAAGGCCGTTTAGTAAGCATAAGCATTCAAAATGAGAGAAAAAAAATCCAAATCATCATTCCGGACACGTTCACACTGTTACAGTATGTATGTACATATGTATGTATGTACAAACAGAGTCGTTTAAAATGTATTATTAGATTCATTTAGATTTCGACGTTCGTTTGAGTTTCTGTTTTGTACTTTTGCTTTCACAGTTCAATTAAAATTCAAAGACCCAAAATAACAACAACACAAAAAACAAAAAAATTAATAAATTAAAAATAAAACCGAGTACTTCTAAATCACTTGTTTAATGTTACGTTAAATTGGTATTTTTATGTACTTTATATAAAAAAAAAAATAAAATAAATAAATAAATGTATAGGTAATTTATGACATTACTACCTAGCAAAAAAATATGTCGAAACATAATATTTTGACATTCTAAATTCACAAACCTATTTTATAAGCCAACAAAAATTTAAACATTTTTTTTCGTTCTATTATGAATTCAATTTGTTTAATTATAACAAATCACAGATGTTTCAAATCCCTTTTAGCAACGACCATAACCGAACTTTGTTCTTGTAGTTGTAGTTGTTTTAATCCATTTATCCATCTTGATATTTAAATAAGTGTAATAGAGTTTGAATTTATTGTTACAACGTTGATAGGCAAAGAGAAGTAAAAAAAAAATCAAATACAATGGCAGAACCGAGGGCAACGACATCATGAACATGTGGCAACAGCAGTTTTAAATGAGTTTTTCGTTTACACTTCTATCATCGATGATACACAACAGTTATAAAATGCAATTGCGCCCACAATAAATACAACACAGGTCTCCCAAACAAATTTCTGTTTTTTTTTCTCGTTGCATCTGAGTCTTTAGAAATTATCTATACGATTAGACTATGAAGGATCTCATTATAGAAATAATCAATAACCGCATCCTATCTCTTACTACTAGTAATAATAACTAGATTATATGATACGAGTTAAAGCTTATTAGCATCCAAAGCAATAAAATTGAAATCAGTTTTCTGATGGGAAATCGAAACTTGATGTATTCTTGCGTTAGTATTTGGACTACACATCTTCTTTTAATTTAGTTGAGTATTTTCATTTGATCTGTAATATATTTCAACAACTAAGAGAAGGTTATGCGACCATATTTTGAACAACCAGCTAGGCATACGACTTGGTCCGATATTTAATCGATTATGCCAACACTGGCTATGAATCATTTTATCGTCTGTTTGTTGGTTTTATTTCTAGGGCGTAATATTTACTTTTTTAGTGTAAAATTAAAATGATCAAATTAGACGAATGAAATCATTAAATACTCTGTCATGAGTTTATCTGCCACATTTAATTGAAACATAATTTTGCATAAATTTCAATATTATTTGGCGCATTCATTTTTTTCTTTATCCCTGTTTAGCGCAACACGGTAAACATGTACAGAATCTCTCTTGTTATATTTTATAGAGGATATACAAGCCAAAAGGGTGTGTTTCCAAAAATTCAGCAAAACTTTGAATGCTTGAATTCGCGCCCATTTATTGTCACCATTTTTCACCACATTTTCCCTTTATAATCTCTTTAATATGTCGTCGTGAATGTATGTATGTATGTGTGTGCGTGTATGTCCATGACAATATGCGTTAGACAGTCTGTATATTTAAGGGTCGGTCGTTAGTTGCAGATGAACCCATTAAATCCAGTCATGTGATATTCCTTCGTTTTGTTTTCCTGTTTAACGTTTATTTCCTTCTTCTGGTGGTGTTCCATTGTTATCAATTCGAGTTCGTTGTTCACGTTGCACAGGTTGTTGTTTTTATCATTCCTTTTATTTTTTTTTTATGTTTGTTTATTTTTTCATTTTGCAAATAATTTTTAACAGTTTTTTCTTCAGCATTCTTTGTGTAACTCCCTGCTGTGTACTTTTCTATCGCCATAAATTATTAAAACGGCAAATGAAAAATGTATTTCATTCTTACTCTTTTAATCTAAAGAGAAAATTAACAGAACTTTTCTTTTTTTTATTGATTTGGCGTCTAACAATCATTTAAGCTTTTGCAAATTAAAACAAAAATTTAAATCATAAATAAACACATCTATACGTATATATATATACATACATACATATCTGTGTACTTGTGGCATATAAGTTTGTTTCAGTTTTGCACATCATAGCTACGGTGACCATGCGTCCACTATTATAGCGGACTATCCGCTTAGTTTAACCTCCTGTCCGCTATCTTTCTTTTTTTTTTGTGCGTCCGCTATGTGTTCACTATTTTACTACACGTAACTTCTAAAAAGTATTTATTTTGCAAAATGTCCGCTTTTGTCGGCTTTTTTCAGTAACTAAGTAAAAAGGCTTATACTATCAGCTGGAATCTCATAAGAAATTCAGTTGGAAAATCTATATTTTGTCTATGTTGTAGATGCAATTCCATTTTGGCCTTCAGTTTAGAAGTCGTTAATAAAGGTCACAGAAATCAAAAATTATTTAAACATAAATAATAACGACATTTTTGATGAATTCACTTACGTAAAAAATTATGCAAATGCTGAACAAATAGAAATATGGATACAATCAGCATTAAATCCCAATGAAAAGTGGGTTAAAATGATCAAATTTTTCAAAATGAAAAATATTTCTTATAAAAAGATCCTGAAATTACTAGATTTCTCATTCGCTTTGCCACCGTTCAACGCTCCATTAGAGTTTTTTCTATGTTTAACTATATTTGGTTTCTGAAAAATCTCAAAAGGGACTAGAAACTTTAGAATCTCTTTTGATAATAAAATACAATTTTGAAATGGACTGTTCGGAATTTAAAACACATTTATCTAACAGACCCAATACCTATAAAAATATATTTTGTAGAAAAATATCAGAAGTAAATTTATACATATAAATATGTCCACATGTATGTACAATGCATAAATTTAAGTTTGTGTATAATATTTGTACCTATTTATGTCTGTATTTTAAAAATCTTTATATAAAATATTAAATATAATAAATGAATTCTTTTTTTCTGTTTCAATTTTATATATTTGTCCGCTTTTTTTTCATGGAAATAATGGACATACTAACATTATTTAAAACAAATTCAAGTTCAAAAATTGCAAAGATTTTAAGATGAAACACAAATTGCCTTTTTAGAAACAATGTAAATAACTTGTTCAGTTTTAAATAGTTTGAAAACTTTCAACATTTATTGAAATAAAGAAATAACAGTGGACAGATCATAAATGCTATATTTCTTAAAAGCCTGTGTTAATTGTAATAAAAACGTATATTTAAAGAAATTTAAAGTAATATTCCGTACTGAGCGTACGAACTTGTTCCATTTGGTGTACGATAACAAGATGATGGATGAAAAACATTAACAAACAATTGCAGTTCTTTCGTCTTGCAACACTAATAAATCAAAATGTCTCATATTAACACATATCAACCAACACATTGGATGATTTATTTAAAATTTTTTTTATTACAATGTGATCCATTTCCGATATTTTTATTTTGATCTGAAATCCTTCTATTATCTTTTGAACACAACTGTTTGTTTCATATTTATTTTATTATCTTTAACCGTCGTCACATAACATCATTATATAAAGGATTTCTGATCTTTTCTCAATAAACCACTACAGATTTAAGTCTGTCGTAATTTATATTTAATCGGAGACCAGTCGCATTAAACGTAGATAATTTAGTAAGAATGAATCCAATTAATTAGTTTGTTGTCTAATACAATCATAACATTATAATACCTATACCGGTTCACATAATAAAATCTTGGCCAGAAGAAGTGTATCGTAAAAACCTTTAAAAGTCCTTTCACGGATTGGATTCGACAGCGGCCTCTATCAGTTTGTAACACATGGTTTTTAATTTCGAATTTATTTATTTTCAAATACCTAATAAAATAACTTTATCATGTGCATTGAAATATGTTCATATATTCCTTTATACTCCTCTACAACGCGTTACTCTTTCCCACACTGATACTTTTGGTAAAATTTTCCACAGGATTCCCGCGTAATTCTACCTTAAATTAGTAAGTTCATTCTGAATTCTCTCACTCAAGACTGAAATTATCTTTTGGTTGAATCGAACAACAGAGTAGATCGTTATGATTTCATACAAATATACCACACGTTATAATAATCCGAAATCGGTTTTCAACAGACACGATCTCGTACTGCAATGAAAGTTATTGCACTTAAGTTCGATTTTTAAGGAAATATAATCTAAAGTAACGCAAATAAGTCTACATGTAAGTAAAAGGCTCAAATCAATAGAAATAACAGCTGTTGACAAAGAGTAAATAGGTTTGGAAGTTAGAGCGTGATAGTTTGCATAAAAAAGTACTCGATAATGTAGAAACTATGCTTTTATCTTAAATCTGTTGAAATTGTTAGTTAAATTGATAGTTATAAACTATTTATTATTGATGTTGAATAACCATGATTTACAATTTTCAATCCATTAATAAAGTAATTTAATTAAAAAAAAAACAGTTCTCTGCTATGTAGGAAGGAACTGTGAAATCATTAGGTAAAATTGCCCCATTGTGTTTTGTATTTATTTGAATAATAAAGAATTAAATTTTAATTAATAATACAGTCGTCTTTAAAAATCATGTTGTATGTATAAAGTCGAGTGCGAATGCCACCCGTCGACGAGGGCGTAATTGGCCATGTGATCAAGTTTATCCAGTTTATATTCGACATACCCTCGGTTAAGAATTGTATGATATTTAGTTGGTTACAGGTGCAATAACTCTAACAAACAAAAAATAAGAATGACTGCTGTTTAAAAAAAAAAGTCTTGAACAGTTTTCCACAAAAAAAAAGACAATTGAGGGGATCAACTATTTTATTTACAGCGCTTGAAGTAAAGCTTCAAAGGTAGAAATATTTGCTTTACTTACAACACATACTAGTATTTTATGTAATCGTAAATAAATCCGTTATTAATTTTAGTAATTTCGATTAGTCCTACCTTTGCTGTATTGTTATTATTTTTATATTTATAATAGAAGCAAGTATTATAAGCAAAAATATCCATGAAAAATGTTTACAGATGTTCTTCTATCTTTACTTATTCTTTATTTAATTCCTTTTTGTTTTGTTTGGTTTTTTTTTGTTTTGTTTTCTTCTCATCTATTTGCAAGAAACTGTTTCCACCTCTTCACTCCACATTTTATATTGTCATTTGGAATTTTTGGTAACCATACGAATTTAAAGCAACAACAACGATCAACAATATTTCATATTTATCCAAAAAAATTACTATAACAACAATAACCATGAAAAACGTACGAAAAAATTAGACAATTTAAACACCCTCAAAACGATAGTGTTCCACCATTGTTGTTGGGACTTGATGGTCTGTTTTTGATAACGATGGAAGAAACAACCCTCCGTCCTCAATTTTGTCTATTTTCCGATTGCTATTTATTTTTTTTTTTTGTTTTTGTTTGTAAAAAATTTATTTTTGTTTTCTGTTCTCCGTCTTAGAAAAGAATAAATTTCAGATACAAACAAGAGCTGTTATGGTAAGCAGTAGGAGTTTCGATTGGTATAGGTGGGGAACGCAAAAAAAAAGCGCAGCAAATATTGCAAATTTCTGTTGATTTAATAAAATTACACTCACGAGACTAATTTATATACACGAAATGGCAGCCTGCCTGCCAGCCAGCTATCCAACCTGCTCCAGCTATAGACCGTAGTGGGAGCCAAAGATAAATGAAATTGGTATCTACATACATATATACATACAAATATGTATACACATACACACACATATCTATGTATACAATAATTCCAACAGAGGTGGAAACAGACACAAACGAACGTGGCGATAACACTTGGCATAAACAATAACAGTGGGCCAATGAGTTATTTTTATTAACAAACAATTCCTGTACAACTTTTTAATATTTCTTTTGATCTCTTTTTCTGTTTTGTTAAAATAGACTTTTATAAGTAATCGAAATCGAAATGCTGTAAATAAAATTTCAAATTGCTCATACGTACTATAATAACTTAAAAAAGGAGTTAAAAACGAAGTTTGAAATACGAAAATAAATTTAAACTTATAAGCACTTTCTCAATTTATAAGCAAATATACGTCTTGAGACAATCGTTAAATAACTTGAAAGTAATCCAAGCTTTATTGTCAGACATCAAAAATTCAAACAGTTTTTCTTTCGAGACGTTAGTCATAGTTCTCGGTGTTTCGAACTTCATCTTCTTCTACATGGCTCCATCTTAAGGTCTCCTATAGAATGTTCAATAGCAAATGTGTAAGACTTAATAACGATGTATTTGAGACTGGTGTTAGACTCATCTCTTTTGAAGTAAAAGTTCATCCTGGCATTTGTTTTCACAATAATCCGCTTTTGTCAATAAAAACTTGCTGAATGGCATATTCAATCTCATAAAATTCTTTTTAACTTGTTTTTCGTTCGCCATTGTCTGCACTTTCAGATGCTTCCACTACTATTATGTTAGGAAGGTGTGCTCATCTTTAAAATTTGTCTTAACATTAAAACAATTATCTAAGACGATATAAATCGAATGAAGGATGTTAATGCTTTTATTATAATATTTTACTGTATTTTATTTCATTTGATTTTCAAATTCCAGAAGATATTTCAGCAGGGCTGTAGTTTCCAATTTAATTTTGTTTAGTTATTTCATCTTTGGTAATGTTACTGATTTCTATGAAATGTTATCTCTACCTTAGTGTTTATACATCACATACCTCACATACATTATTCATTAGTAGCGCTCCACTGCAGTCAGCGACTGCTTGGATTCTGTTCAACTTACAATTGATGAAACAGTTTATCGCCTCATGTTGTTCCGGGTAATTGATTCCTCTACCGACACTGCTAACCGCTTTAGGACCGTGCTTTTGCTTTTACTGCTGTCTCAAAGTATTGTTGCCGTGTATCTGATATTTAAGTTCCATTTTTTGGGAAATCTGGTTCCAAGTGTCATGTGTTATCCACGTTTTTTTATTGTTATTGTTGCACTGCACCCAGTGGTTCTTTTGTGATTGGGTTATACGTTGCTGTTGTCGCTTTCCATGAGTGATGTTGAACCACTGGCTCTTACTTTTTCGTCTAACAGTCTAAATTTTCCAGTTGGTGCTTAGATTGATTTTAAGGTAACTATGCTTTAATGCAAACTCCGGACGTTGTTTGGTGAGACTGTTTATTCAGAAATTTTCAGTTACATCTGGGGCAACATTTCATGCGGTAACATACGTGTCCAGTAGAGCTCTGATTCTAACAAAACTGCCATTTCATTCCGTCCTTTCGAAAATGTCAGAAGTAAGTAAAAATTATCGCACCTGATATTGCATGGAAACGAATCCATATTGATCATGAACAATATACATTCAATTAAAACATAAACAATTCTTCTAATTGCTGAAAAACTTTACTATTTCAGAAAAAAATATACTCCTACTTCTAAGAGAAGTACTGCAGCCTAAATTCACTAAGTTCTGATATTAGCCCTATTATCAGTGAAACATAAAAAATTCTTTATAAATACGCAGAATTTTCCGTTTCTATAAATTGTAATGAAAAATAAGAAATTAAATTTAAGATTAGAAAAAGTAAAATTATTAGTCAATTGGCCTTAATTATCTATATGTCAGATGATTTTTTAAGGAAATTTGTAAGGAGATTAATTTAGCATGACAACTGCAAATATAACAAGAATATTCCGAAGTATATCAAGGCATATGCATACTACATTACATTGCATTTATCCCATTCACCTCACTCTTGCAATAACTTGAAAGCGTGTTTAGGGAAGCATCGAAAACAGTTCTCATAACTTCAGTTAATTTTACGTATCACTACACTCAAGCGAATCAGAAACGAAATAAATTAGCCGAGACAGGTGGATTTAAAACAATACTAACATTCCTACTAGGCAAATATAAAATTGTTGAGTTATTAGCTTAGGTACGTATCTTTAAGAGCTTTTTTGGTTTTAAAATAATTCTTTTGACGAAACTCGACGTAAAAAATCCTGGGATGCCAGTGAAAATTTAATTTTAAATTATTTGAAGAAAACACGCTCCACTGTACAGGGAAACTTGCGTTTTGCAATCGTAATCTTATCATTTAAAATTTAACTTCTGTACAAATACAGACACACATTTGAATATAAAGTAGATACAGGCATACATACATACATACATTCATTATCAAGTTTACCTTTAATCTACCCCTTAATGCCAAAAGATATTTGTTAATGGTGGTGGCAAAAAGTAAGGGTAACGATATATCTTGCAAATCCTCGGGCTTTTGCTGCTACAAAAATACAAAAAAAAAAAAAAAAAATTAATACCTTAGATGAGCATTTAAAAGCCATTTAGTGATTTATGTTGCATATTATTATAGCAGTTTGCAATTGTTAATATAATGGTTAATTTCTTGCCGTTGCCCATAGGATTGCGAATATTTGCGTCTGCCATTTGAATATTATGCATCCAAATATCTGAAGAGGAATCCATGAAGGCGATTTGAAAATAGTCACACCCATTACGTTCATGAAACGATTTAATAATTTCCCAAAGTTAGTGTCCGAAATTCGAATAAAAATTGTCTTATAAATAAAAATAAGAAACAAAGCCTTTGGTCGTATGTATTGCAGATGGCACGAGTATTTTAGGAAACATTTATACATGCAAGTGATATATGAGAGTCCACGTTTGTCCGACAAGGGACTAATTTGAAAAGTTGCACAATTTAAAGTACAACACCTCTAATATTTTAGCTGCTGTTCATTTGTTGCCTTTTATCCATTTATTGTTGCTTTTTTTTTTGAGTGTTCATTTTATAAACCTTTGTGGATGACGAATTATAAACGAATGATCATACCGTTGTCATACTACTTTATGAGCCACCGACTGGAAACTCAGCAAAAAGGAAAAAAATATCATGCAAGTGACGTGCAATTGTTATCTTTATGGATGGTTACACTCTGAGTTGTTTTATATATCTTTAAACGTATTGTTTAAATGCGTAAGTACGTACTGTATTGTATTGTTAGTTAGTCTAGAAAATGCATTGGAATAGAATAATTTTTAGCCAAGATGACTTTAAGAATAACCTCTTGAAAAGAAAACAGATACTAAAGTTAAAACAAGTTGTCCAGAAGAATTTTAAACGTATTTTTTCTAACTAATGCAACCTACAACAACATATTAATTATAATTTAAAACTTATAAATTAATCACTTCATCATCAGTATTTTATTCTGTTTTCTTTCCTTGAAAAAAGTCGGGATTTTAAAAAGTAGCTTTCAGTTTCATTAATCAACTCTTTCTAGTGAAATAGTTCTATCGTCTACTTTAGCAAGTTCTCGGATGCTACCTATTAATAGGAGAATTTTATATTGATTGAATCCTTCTATTTTTCAAGAGTGATACCATCAAACCTAATATGGTGTTCCCTTTTGCTGTTATTTTTGCGGGGGTGAGCAAAGATGAGGTTTAAGATTGAATGAATCTCCAAATTTTTAGAATTCAAATGCAGTTTTAAAATGCAGCTTTCGTTAACATTAGAAAATAAAATAATATATGATGGTTATTATCCTGTTAATTTTTTTTTTTTTTAATTTTCAAACTACGTACTGTGGCGAGCAGAAGTGAGTGCATGTTCACGATACTGAATATCGTCGTCAACAAAAACAAAACCATAGAAGCAAATACAAAAAAAAAAATTAATTTTATATTTTTATTTTATTCTTAACAAATAGCAATAAAAAAACAATAATTAATAAAATGAGTTTGAATGAAAAAACGAAAATAACCCACATAAACTCAATTTTGCACGTGTCAAGAAAATCCAAGAAACTAACCCAATGTCAATACAGTCAACCCTCCTAAAACGCGGTGAGTGCGTACCGCGTCATATGGAAACAGACGCTATAAGAAACTCAAATTTCAGGTACAAACCAGGCTAATTCGTAGCGCGTTCTATGGAAACCATCTACCGCGTTGCATGGAAACCGCACTATAAGAAATACAGAATTAGTACAAATCACATCATTCGCGCCGTGTTATATGGAGACCAAGAAATACAAAAGGCAAGATAAATTATAAATTATTTTAATTGAATTCAAAAGTTCATATAAGATTTTAGAAAAAAAAATAAATTAAATAAAAACTAAACTAAAAGACTGGTTTCCAACAAAATTAAGAAAGACTTGTAAAATAATGTAATTTTTTAATATTTATCCTCACTTGGTTCTTCGTTCATTGTTTTTTTAAATTGAAAATCCAACTGCTATTGTTTTGCACGGTACTGTATCTCGGCTAAGCTTTTGCGTCGAAAATAAAACTTATATTAAACCGTCTTACAATATCTAGTTACAATTAATTCATAGGCTGTGCGGAAGGAACTTATGGGATAAAGTTAAACGTAAACCGCGGTATAAGAATACCGCGTTATAGGGGGGTTGGCGCAATTTCAGCCCCGCGTTATATTGAAACCGCGTTCTGATAGTACCGCGTTATAAGATTGCGTTGACTGTATTTGGTCAATAGACCCTTAATAGAAATACCTTGATTTACACGGTTTTACATGCTTTCTACCAAATTTTCAATAACATCTTTCGGAATCGATTCCATTGCGCATTTATACGATCCCAAAGTTTGTCCATGTTTGTTAGGGCTGTTTCGTACTGCGCGAGCCGATTTTTCACGAATGATCAAAGATTTTCAATCGGAGTGAGGTCGGGACTTTGTGCCATTCCATCAATTAAAAACTTTGTTTTCCACACCATATCCTTAAAATTTTTGCTGTGTGCTATGTGTGGTTCACCATCCTGTTGAAAACAATTTCTTATTCGGGATAAACACATTTGTCCATAAAATTCGGAAGATGGATTTGCAGAATCTGTAAATAGTCTTTTTTCGCGTGATATCATCTACTAAATATAGAGGGCCAACATGCTACCAATATACCCAAATCATTATATTTTCGCCGCCATGTTTAGCAATTTGCTTCACATGGTATCTTTGAACACGTTCCCCGGGTCTTCGATAGCAGTACTGCTTTCCATCTTACTGAAAGGGGTTAAATTTGGACTCATCAGGCCAGATAACACGTTTCCAACCAGATGGAAAGCAGTACTGCTATCGAAGACCCGGGGAACATGTTCAAAGATACCGTGTGAAGCAAACTCTATACCTATGTACAGTGGACAGCAAAAATCTTAGTACTCCCATAAAAATATGGCGTAATAAATGGCGTCCTTGACATTTGACATTTTCATATAAATATTAGAGCCACTCAAGTTGTATGGAAGCGAAATTCATGCAAAGTGAACAACACCCAACAAAAAATTCAAAAACCATATTTTTTTACAGAATATCATTAAAAACGACATGGATGATCCAAGGACAAATTTTATATACTGTTGGACGCGTCTTAAAACACATTTCTTATGATATACTTATTGTATATGTCGGTAAGGAAACAGATTCTCAAATTAACAAAACATTCAATAATAAACCCTTTTTCAAAATGGTCCACCTCACGAGAGGTCAAAGCTGGACCCGAAATATTTTAAATGTTGTTTTAAAAAGTCTAAGGTTCATTTATAGGAGGGTACACCGAGCACTTTTTTGTGGTCAGTCGCTCTATAAATATTAGGCCATTGAGTTTTAGATTTACTCAAAGTTTTCCTTGGGGGTACCTCTGAAGTCATCTAAAACTTTTCCTAATTTTTCTCCTGTTTTAGGGAAAACATTAAAAAATTGTTTGTTTTATAATAAATTAATAAAATAAATATAAAAATCTTAAGTTTTTAACAAACTGTTACAAATTTATGAAATTTTCAAAATGTATTGGAGTACTAAGACTTTTGCTGTCCACTGTATGTATACAGAAAAGAACTATTGTCGCAATCAATTAACTACTCAATATTGTTTCACTAGTAAGCAAAATTAAACCCCTTCAAAACTTATAATTTAATATTAATCTTGGAACATCATTTCTTTGAAACAGTTGAGACCATAATCGTAATAGTAAAGAAAACCGATTTGAAGAAAATGTTTCTAAAAACTGGCTTGTTGAACATTGATTGATTTTTAATTAGTAACCATCAGTTATGAAGTTATCTGTTGCGCAATTTTGTTATTCTATGTATGAATGAACTTTTAAAAAATGTTAGATTGGATCGGATTTTAAGTAAAATTTTTTGGGATCAGAGGGAAAAGTATTCAGATATACTTTTCTTATTAAAAAATCAAAATTGTTGAAAATTTACTTAGGTCTTATCATAAGCGAAACTGAAATAGTATACACAAAATCGACTTGTTTATTCGAAAGTAAGCCTCTACAAAAGCTCTCATCAACATTGTGGAAATTGATTTTTTCATTACTAATCGTTATCCTAAGTATCTATATGATACTGTGTTTCTTACAGATCAAGGCATTTCAATGATCGGTACTTGCATAACACCGATAATAATAAAGTACTTGCGTCCTATTTTTACGAAATCATATGATAACATCAACTCTGAAGTAAACAGCAATTATGATCGTTACTAAGCCTTCAGTTCGTAATTTTATTAAAATTAAAAAGAATTTAATTAATACTAAAACAAATTAAATTATTTAAAAACAAATCAATTTAATATTAGAATTTTTATTTTATCCTTTCTTAATGAAATATTTTTCAAACCAGTCAGTCTGTCAGTTAGTCAGTCACATGAGAAAATAAATTAAACAACCACGAAAAAGAGCAATACGATACAAAACATGAACTGAACAGAGTGAATTTACTTAAAATGTTGAAGGGAGAACAAAAAACAACAAATAAAGAACCAAAAAAAAAGAAAAAAATAAAATAAAATAAATAAACGAAACAAAACAAAACAAAAAAAAACCTTTAGAAAGGTAAGAAAATGTACAATTCCATTGACTGTGGCCTATCTGTCAGATTAAATTTAAACCCATAAAATGTTGTGAGAAAGGATGACATATTTGCCTCAACAATACCTTTGGTTTAGTTGCATTAATGTGAGTGAGTGAGTGAGTGTGTATGAGGTTTTGTGATGGGTATGGCGAAGATGATCTCAAAGATTAATTCATGGCGTATAAGAAAGTGAATACATAAATGCATACATAATATACATTTAAGTACATAATGTGGCTACAGAGTTTTCGTTTTATTGTACATATATGCTCTTCTACATATGTATGTTTGTATGTACGTGTGTGTACTCTCATAATGTAACATTCTACATTAATCTTGATTTTGAAACTGATACTAGAAAATAACTGAAGAAAATGAAAAAAAAAAAAACAAAACATTTCAAGTCAATTTTTTTTGTCTGTTTAAAGAGGCTGTTCTAAAGAAAATTTCATTTCGTCCATTGTTTTGCAATCAAATTACGTTTATTACTGTAAACATCAATAAAACTGTCAACCATTGATTTCATGTCTTGCATTTTGTGCCGATGATGGCCTCTTTTTTCTGTAATGATGGTGGTGTCTTGCGAAGACGCGTTGAAGGACATTTTATTTGATCATTTGTTGTGTAGTAAATGACTCAACCCATATTTTTTATGTTATTCGAATAGGAAGGAAATTTGATGAGGAATGCGACTATTTTAAAATAATATTATTGACATTGGATCGCTTGTCTCTTATATTTCGTACACCCGTTTTTATTTTCAAAACAATTTTCGATTTTTTTCTTCTATTTTATGCAGACAGATTCAACTTCTGCACATTGTACATGTTTTCATAATTGAGGGAGGGGGATCTTTCGGCACTTTTATCTTAAGTTCATGTCATCTGCTGTTATTGTTGTTTTTCTAATAAAATTTGGCATTTATTATCCAACATATCGTTAAACAGCAGTTCAGTGTGCTTCTAAAAGATAACATTTTCAAGTGGAGTATAGAAAAAATCAATAACAACAAAATCAACAGTCTGCAGCTACTACAAACTTATACTTTTCCTATGTGATAGTTGTGGTGATAGTTGAATTAACAATAAGCAACAACAACTATGATAATAATAAACATATTAAAAATACTTCGTCTCATACAATCACTATTACGGGAAGTAAGAGTATTTTGTTTAGTTAATCGATTGTTACAACTTAAATATTTCTGATATGGGGCAATTAATTTAAAATTTAAGAATTTAATGAAATTTTAATTCATTTAGAAAATGCTTTCACGCTGAGATTTTTGTGATTATATAACGGAGGGCTCCTACGTCTGAATATATTTGAACAATTGCAATCGTTCGTTTTTCAGCAAATATTGTTCCATACTGTCAATTATTGGTATATCATGGCAAATGTACACATGCATTCAATGTCAATGAAGGATTTTCAAATAAAATGCAGACTGATGTGATATACACTGATTTTAGTAAAACATTTGATAAAGTGAATCATAAGCTTTTATTGCACAAATTATTACTTATGGACTTTAGTGATTCTGCTATAAAATGATTAAATTCGTATCTGTCACAAAGAATCCAACAAGTCAAACTTAGAAATGTCACATCCAAAATTATTAAAATGCAATCTGGTGTATCTCAGGGCAGTCATTTGGGCCCAATCTTATTCACTACGTTTATTAATGACCTTCCCCAGTTGTACTGATGTATGCTGACGACGTTAAAATATTTAACACTTTTAACAATGTTTTTGGATTTGATCTACTGACTACTAATTTTTGCAGTTTTTATAAGTGGGGGAAATTGAATTTATTCGAATTAAATATTAAAAAGTGTAATCACATGACGTTTTTTAGACATTCTAAGATTGATACCTTCTATTGCATTGATAATACTGTGTTGGATAAAGTTTAAACTATTTTGATCCTTGGTATTCTATTGGATCACAGACTCAACTTTCGGAATAACATATCCATAATCGTGAATAAAGCTTATGGCATACTTGCTTATATAAAATACTGATCTAAGGAATTTCTTGATCCTTATTTAACTAAAATGTTATTTATAACTCTTGTCTGGCCTATCCTGGAGTATGGTTGTATCATATGGAACCCTTGTTATGCAATTCATTTAAATAGCACTGAGTCAGTGCAAAAACAATTTTTAATTTTTTGGTTACGAGGTCTTGGTTGGAACTCCTATGAATTATCGCCATATCGGAGTAGACTAGCCTTGCTTAAGCTGCTAACCCTTAAAAGTCGTCGTTCCATGATGAGTACCTTTTTTAGTCTGGGATTAATACGAAGTAATATCGATTCCGAGTTCCTGCTTAGTCGATTGAAATTCAATGTTCTTGTGCGACCTACTCGCAATTTTGAACAGTTTTCACTGAATTACTACAGGTCTTATTATGCAAATTAGGATTCTTTTAGACGAGCTTGTAAAACTTTTAATGAATGCTACCAAGTAGTGGATTTTTCGCAATGTAAGGAAGTTTCAAAGAAAACCCTAACCTTATTTTTAAATTGTTAATATTCTTCTTGTTGAATTAATATAATTATGTATTGTATTTGTTGTATATAGTCACTAAGGATATATAGCATCCATTGACTTTAAATAAACAAATAAATATCCAACTTTTCTCTACACGACAAATGTTAGCGGTTTAAAACGTACGAGACAATATTTTCCATTCCTTAAAGAATAGATCTAAACTGATCTTTAATTATACCTCTAATTAGCGAGGTCCTTAGGCAGTAGTGCCTACTCTTTATACAAGTCAGTCGAGAAAAGGACAATGGACTATGAAAGCTTATAATTCAGTTTTTTATTTAATCATTTTGCTAGCTGATCACTGATTATAAACAGCCAGAAGTCATCAGAATTCTCCTTCAACCCATATATCCATATAATTTTAGTCCCTGCATAATATAATCTAATGCTTGTGAATTACAATTTATAACAAATTTTGAAATGAATGGACTATGAAAGCTTATAACCTAATATAACATGTCCTCTTCAGAGGACAGATTAAAAATAAACACGAAAAATTTTATTATTTTGAGATTTGCTACAATTTTAAAATCTCTACAATCAAAATATTATGGATAATTAAGATTTCCATAAAAACATTAAACATTATTGTAAAAATCTCCAGTTGACAGTTTACTGATTTATCCAATTACCGGCGGTGTTTCTTTCTCTATTCTTTGTCAAAGAAATAATTAAAATTTAATGACCACATTATTAGTCTTTTTATGAAAAAATTATTTTATTTTTTAATTAACTAACATGAATTCTTGGATTCTAATAATGCTTAGACATTGTACATAAGGCGTGTACGTACGTTATATTCAGTTTTAAAATTCACGTAAGTTACCGGTAACCAATTACTTTGTTAACATGATAATGAAAACAAAAGAAAATTAAAAAATAAACAAAAAAATTTTAAATACAAAAAAGAAGTTTTTCAAAAACCTCAAAATACATGAATATTAATAAATAAATCCAGTGGAACGCTCATACCGCCATCATTTAAGTCTGTAACATCATCATCCGTGTTATAATCTTTACTTTAAAAAATCTTTGAAAGAAAAAAGTTAAAACCACAGCCGTCTACAGAGAAAACATATCGAGTATGAGATGGAAGAAGTCTCAGCTTTTCAAAGAATTAAAGTTGCTGTTGTCACCCAATACTGTGTGTGTTTTTCTTTGCAGATGTAAGTTCTCTTTTACTTTGTTTTTCCTAAAAATTCACAATACATGGAGAAATAATGACTTTTTTCAAGACATAAATGACTGATTCTTAAACCGCACACAGACACACATATTGGATTTATTTTGTAGATTGGATTTCATGATTTCATTCTAACGTATGACCAATTTAAGATCATTTATATGAAACTTACATACTAAATTTATATTTTCTAATTTTTTATATTTAAATCGAATAGACGTAACTAAAAATTATCTTATGTTTTCGCATGTACGAGGGCATTAATAACAAGTGTAGATAAATGATAAATGACTTTGGAATGCGATAACCTGGAAGGCCAACCCATTTGGATTAGTTACAACATTAAGCAAAATGTATAAGACTTTCTTCGTTTCTACAAGAAAACTACAAATGTTTTTCAAAATGATATTTAATACGCTCATGCCGGTAACATGCAACCTGATACTTACAATGAAACGCTACGATATAATCATAGAATCCCACGAATATGTAAATTATGATATGAATTTCGTTTAAAAGTTTTATATTTACTAATGCATTTTCAATGCATTCAACTCTAATAAATACTCGTATGATAGATGATTTCCCAAATACATTCATTTAATTAAATAAAGTACTATTGATATGAAGTTAACTTCTTCCGGTAAATCAAATTGAAGTTTCATTAAAAACTAACTCTTATTTCGTACCTACTACTGGAGTTTAAAATCATGACAATATTAATAAAATTTTTAGAATGCATTTAATTTAGGAATTACATTGTTTTTCTTTAACTTTCCGATTGCTCAACTGATATGGTTTAATCATATTTTGTCTTTGCAGCTTTTTAATTAAAATCCGATGTAGCATTGCTGCATGGGGTAATATTAACCCTAATCAGAAAACATTTTGCCAGTGCATGGCCTAGGTACACAGAACAAGCATATTTAAATAGAACTCCTGGAGACTATTCTCCGAACAGACAGCATAAATCACAGATCGAAAATAAATTTCTATCGAAAATACAGATCTGGTGATAGTTGTAATAATAAACGTCTCCCCATTTAAGAAACGAGACTTGATGAGTCTTTTCCGGCGTTAATGTGTACTTATAAACCGAAAATTTGGTAGAGGCAAGGATATCTACACTTCACATAAGAACTTAGGCGATGACCGAAATACGGGTAGTTGTCGCCAATTTGAAAGCACGAGACCGAATAATAGGATAGAATAAGCCTAAATTGAGGTAAAATTTTATAACGTTGACGTTTTTGTTTAATGACAAGCAATCAATGAGAACGATTGCAGAACTTTAATGTAATTTCTACAAGCGTTTATCTTGTTTCCATATCTTGAAAACAAAATTTTGGTTCACTAGACTGACCAGTTGCGTGAACCGTGTTGTATTTTCTAAAGTAAGAATTAATATTTACACAGTTGGACATACTGTCTCTGCTCCTAGGGGCTATCACGTTAAATAATCATCTGAGAATATGAGGACTATGCCATAATACATCCAAAAAAATGAAATTCATCAGAAACTTGAGACACAGGTTCTCAATGGGCATAACTGACGGCAGAATACACTGCAGGACTGTAATCAGTTACTGTAGAAAGTTACAAAGCACTGTAAAGTATTAAAAGGATGATCTGCCTGTGAATAAGCGGTGTGGTAATTAATTGAGCTAGGGACCTCTTGGCTCTCTACCATTGAAGAGTGAGCAGGCCAGATGGTAAAGCATACTACTACTAAAAGGATAGTCGCATAATGCTGAGTTGCCAAGCATATCTATATAGATATTAATTAAGTTAAGGCCTGTTGGTATACGGCACGGTCAGGGCAATTTATAAGGTGTACGGTTAACATCGTTGTCGTTAACTTAGTGCTAGAACTCAAATTCTTTCGACGCCCTGAAAATGAAGTTACTATAGAGAGCAAATTGTGACATTCAACGCTATAGAGCAGTGCAGCAGTAATGGAAATTATGCGGACGCAATTTGAGGACTCAGACATGGGGAAGAAGATAAATACGTGAAGTCTGAATAAAACTGAGAACTGGGCAGGATGGCAAGGACAGGCTATACAAAATCATTTGAACTATTTAGGTGCGCCAAATACCAATGCACGAATTATAAAGAATATACCCAAACGATGAATCACTTTGCATGTTATTGTTCTACTTTTGAACGGAAGTGAACTAAATATTTTATAGATGACCCGTTACTAGTGACTTATCATTTAAGAGGAAACACGTAGATGAGTTTACAACAACAACTGAGAGTCCTGATACAGTAAAGTTTGCTCCTAAGAACGGACAAACTTCAAAAAATATGAAAAAACTTTGGACTCTCCAAATTTATCTCATCAAATCTCATAGCACATTAAGCCAAATAATAGATGTAAGTATACCGTTTTAAAGCTCCATCTCTCCCCTTTCCAACAAGAAAGAAATCGGGTCAGAAATGTTTGAGTAATTCAGAAATTTGTGCGTGAAGTCCAAAAAAACAGTTTTTGTCAATTAAAAAAAGTTTTGGTTCGAAAAATATAAAAAAAAAATGATTTTGAGATCTACTCAATAAAACTCACAACCTACACTATGTCATTAGCCGAGTGTATTTGATTTTTTTAATTTTGTCGCATAGTGTAATTATAAGATAGAAAAAAGTATTATTAAACTGAAGTTTTTGTTACTATAATCTTTCATGGTAATTATTTTTCAAATATGATTTGAGACATTCAATGCTGTTCAATAAAGTAAATTCAATATGATTGAAGATCATTTTGTAAATTTTCCACGTGGGCGAAGAATAAATGCTACCCTGTTGATAAGCTCGACTAATCGAGATTTCGGCGTCTTCTCCAAGATTTCGTTCTTCAGCAGCAACATTCTTTTTGGTGCACACATTTTTTGTATTTTTTATACAACGGATTAAGTGCTGAAGTATTCTTTTTTAAACTAAGAGATTAAAATAGCATATAAACTAGAATGGTAACACATCAAGTCGACTGTTAGTATCTTTGAATGTTTTCATTAGTTTGGTTTTAAAAGAATATTATCCAATAATAGTTTACAGTTCAATCTCAATCACTTTAAATTTTATTTTGAATGGTCACTCAAGGCGTGAGCCACAATACTTTAATATTTATTCCTCCGAAACGCAAATGTTATATAAAAGATTTTTATTTATTCACCTTTATTCTTCATAAACGTTATTCGAAATTCATTTACTTAAATCAATGGTCAATACAATTCTTCAGTCACGGCTTATGTATGTATGTATGTTGTGCTTTAAAGTTGACTCCGAATGCCAGATTTTTGAGAGACTCTTTTCATGGTCATTTTATTTACACTCTGAGTTTTTCCCAGAAATCAGCTGAGAGGCAGTCGCCGGAGAAATATTTTTAAATATTTCGATTTGTACGGGATGTCTGATCAGGCATTTGAACGGCTACGAAACGGCGTCTGCAATATAAGTTTACTAGCTTTTAATAAGACATTTTAGACATCAGCAGTTGTTCGAGAAGTCTTGACTTTGTTGGTATTTAATACGTTCGTGTGATGCTTGCAAGCTTAGAAATCATCTTAATTCGTGGAGCGCTGGAAGGTTGTTAAAGTTGTAAAATTGTGTGAATATATTAAAACAATAATATTAAATGCAATGTGAAATAGTTAAAAAAAGTTTCTTATTACGTAGTTCATCTACACCATGAACTTTTCTCTGCTCTTTTCTCTAGTCTTTTGAAAGTGCAAACGTATAATGCAATAGCAATTCGAGAAACAATTTAACCATATCCCGAATTCACCGGGAAAACGGTTTTCAGGTGGTCAACCAACAGGTTTATAAAAATATTTATTTTATGTAAAGAAAGAAAGAAAAACGAATTAACAACACGAATTATTTATAAAATCAAACTTATAAATTTGTTATATTCGCTTAAAACATGATTACAATTAAATTCTTCAATAAATTTTCAATCAATTTGTGAGTAGCAGATACGAATATTTCAGAAAATTAAACTTTCTTAACGATTAACGCAAACGTTTGTTTTATTCATAATGAAGGTATTTCATGTAAAATATAAATATAAACGATGAACGCTTCGTAATTTGCTTTTAAATTAAATTCAACATTTAATTAAACACAAATAACAAATCACTGTAATTACAATGCAAATTAATTACATTTTATAAATACGGTATTAATTGAGCAGCGATACGCAAACGCTTTTTGTTATTAGAAGTTTATAATTTAATATTTGCTCGCAATTCGAATTTAAAATGGATCATTAGTATAAAACAATAAAAATATATAAATATGTACATACATATATACATACACACTTACATACATATATCTATAATAAACATTTAAATAAATTTATTTTAGTTTTCGTACGTACTCGTATCATCGAGGCAACACATAAAACAAATTTTAATCTTCATTTTTTAAATTCTATTTGCAGAAAAAATAATTAAAAAAGTAATAAAAACTAAAAGCTATGTAGGTACAAGGGATGCCGATCCCGGGATTTTTAAAATTTTTTCTGTGATTTTTCGGGGTTTCTGGATCCCGAAATATCCCGGGATTTCGGGATCGGGATTACAAAATCCCGAACCCCGGTAATATTAAAAATCAATTCCGTTTGGCATCCCTAATAAGTGCGTACGTACGGGATCGATTTTTAAAAATCCAGGGATATTTCGGGATAATTCGGGATCCAAAAATCGCGAAAAATCACGGGAAAAATCGCGATTTTCTATTAATAATAAAAATTTTTTGTTTAAAAAATCATTTATATTCCAATTATGGATATCAGAATTATATGTCATTAAAGATAAATTATAAAAACAGCAAGACAAAATGTAACAAAAAAGCGTAAATTAACAAAAATAAAAATTATTAATGCATATGCAAATGCGTTAGTTTTAAGGAAATTATTTGGATTCCAACAAAATTATGAAAGTATCTAACATGTGATCTGATAGGCTTGAAAGAATTTTGTTGTCAATATATTCTGCAGTTTAAAAACACTTCTCGCAATCAACATTTGTTGGTAAAATAGTTCCAAGATAGCTGTATGCAGCTTGTAAATATTCACCTCTACCACCTCCTGATGTAAATAAATTTATTTCGGGATTTCCCAATTGGCATCCCTAGTACGTAGGTAGTTATGTTAAGGGAGAGGAGACCAAGCAAGGTTGTATCTTTTACAAACTTCCTTAATTTCTTCCCATCTCTGAGACGAATTATGTCTAGTATGGTATCATTCTCAAAATATTGGGATATCGAGTTTGCAAAAGCTGGCCAGTGATATAAAAAGTTTAAATGCCCTGCTTTCATTACTTTAAATTTCCTAATATGACTCAGGTGTACATGTTATCCGGAGTGTCCGTTTGTACGCTAATTAGCTTACTCAAATTGCCTTTATTAAATCTGCAAACACCCATCGTGTCTTTGTAAGTTTTCCTACTGTGCTGTTATTTTGCAATAGTTGATGAGATATTTCCGCCTACTTTCCCAGTCTCGTCTTCAATGCAGTGAAAGGCATGAAGTTATCCAATGGTAAGTACGGCCCTTGCTTTCTTTTTACCGATCACTCCTTGATGACTAGGTACCCACCAGAGATCAGCAACGAGTATTCAAAACGATGAGTAGATTCGAGTCATACATATAATTTCTGATACTTATACGCATTCATTCTTATTTTAATAAGATACTCATACTACTCATACTCAAAGCTGGAAGTGCTCATCGTACTCATACTTAACAATACGCATGATGTTATTGACTTCGATTCGCTTCCACTTAACATTTACACGAAGCACAAAATAAGTATAATACGCGTACGAGCACTGCAATACTTTTGCCTTTTTGCTTTTTTTTGCTTGTTGTCTTTGTCTTTCCTTTTTTCTTTGTTTGTATATGCAACAACAACAAAGGGTGTAAATTTTAATGAATGATTCGAATCACTCGAATCACTGAAAAGTATTATAAGTATTTTTCTAAAATAATGAATCTGAATGAGTAGGCGTATGAATGAAACACATTACGAATGTTGTAAGTTTGATGTCAACGTTGTAACCTTTACTTATAAATCAATGTTGTAGCGAGTACGAATGAATCAGAGTAGTGAAATTTCAATTCTGTTGATTCACTCATACTCAAAATTGCATGAGTACTTATGAGTAGCGGGAAAACGATTCATTGCTGATCTCTGGTACCCACGAAATGCTCACAATATTGGGTCTCCTGAAGTCGGAGACAGAATCTTGTTTTTGATTCTTCTATATAGAGATCCAATTCCGTTCTTTATCATGTTTAGAGACATCTGTTTAGCAACAAATCCCCATGGGCTTCTGTGCCATAGATTCGATTGACCTAAACAATCGATCTGGTATTAAAGTAAAGCAATTGTTTACTGTTGACATGATAGGTATTTTGTGGGACAACTGTACATCAAGCACCAATCTGTCTAGTGTCCGTTGTATAAAGTGTATGGTTTCCAATACTCTTATAGGAGATGTGTACATCACTCTACTTAACTCTAAACACCACATTCTTTAAATTCTTTGAAATATTTTAATGTACTATAATGGAGAGGAAACAGCGATGTCTAGCACAATAGTGAAGTATAGGTTAGTGTGTGTCAAATTAATTTTTTTTTTACAATCAGTATGTCAACCTGGGAGTGAGATCAGCATCAGTGAACTTTTGCTGCCCTATCTGTGCTATCCAGACGCTGTCTCAAATGCAATTTCCTACCCAGGATGGATATGTAATCTCATTGTTAAGAGAGCAAAAACTTTCTTACCTTGCAAATAAACATTTTTCAGCCTTATCCTTCTCTACATTTAATTTAATTGTAAGTCCTTCATTATGTGATATATGCTTACATTGATGGTTCGGATTCTTACCCCTCAGAAGTATTAACACGTTACCCGCGTAGCAGACGGTTTCAAATCTCCTGTCAGTGAATAGTGGTGATGGACATGGTGGTAGAGTATTCCTCTCTTCACACTGACCCTTATATGTGCCGCAATCCAATCAAAAAAGAATTAAAAGAAAAATATCTTCTACATTAATAAATTTTAAATGATTTTACTGTCTATTGATTTCTTGTGTTGGGAGCATATCTGCCAGATAAATGAAGCATCAAATCGTCAAATATTTGAGAAAAAATCGTCAAATCGTTCATGGAAATCGTAAAAAAAATTGTCAGAAAAAATAAAGAAATACATTGAAAGATTCTAAAAACAAAAACATATACAGTCAATGTAAAGCAGGAATAATATTGTCAGAAATTGAGTCAGAAAATCTTGACTTTATGGCATTAAAATTCGGTGTGATGCCTGTTAGAACGATACATTTTTCAGTGCCTGGGTTTCATAAGACGTTGCAATAAATACTTTACTTCATCTGATCTGCTTTCCAATTAAACCATTTATTTATTTATGTATTCCTACGTAACACTCGTCTTTCTCGGGAAGCACGTCCGTATGTGGTCAATTGGCCAGTGTATCCCACCCTGCATTACAGACGTAGTTGGTATGTGGAATTCCCTTCCTGCAGAAATCTTTTCTGTTACTTATGGTATCAAAATGTTTAAACACTGCTCCCTTTTTCCTAATTCCTATAATATATTTTCCTAGTTCCAAAAGGAATTCCAACCCCTGAGTGTTGGTCATATGAAAACCAAAAAAAAAAAAAATGATAATAATACCACTTGCCTTTTTTCTGCCGATGGTAATATTAGAGGATATAATGAAAGTTTTAAAATTGTCTGCAACGGCAAATAATAATTTAATATCAACTATGATGTTATTTAGGAGTTGATATTTTTTTGGCTTTAAAGGGATTAAAACGGCATAAAATACAGAAAAATCATCAGAGGTATTCGAAAATGACTTGAAAATAAAATACTTTACATCTGTAACAACTGCAAAGCAAATTCAAACCTTAAGGAAGCCCTTAATGTACTAAAGTTAAGAAAATAACTTAAATTTTTAATTGCTAAAAATCGTCAAAGTAAGGGCCTAAATCGTAATGTCAAAATGAGATTTTTGGAACTCAAAAGCGTCAAAATGACGATAAATCGTCAAATATGGCAGCTATGGATGGGAGCCATCAAAATTTATTGCGTATTTAAGTTGAAAATGGATGACGATTTCTGTTTTTAAATTTTTGTTTATTTCGTTAAAAACTATTGGAAATGTATTGGATATTAATTCTTTTTTTTTATATTTACTTAATATTCTATTTATTTAGTTAAATTTTTTTTTAAGGAAATTCTGATTCACATTGCTATTGCCTTTTACTTCTAACCTGTGACAGAATAGTGTTGGACTGTGAAATGGGGTTATTTACTGCATTTTCCAATCAATAGTTTTTTTTTTCTTTTAATACGAATTTATTGACTTTTTTGTTATTATTTGTGGAGTTTCCAATTGAATTTTATTTAGCTTTTGGTTTCGTTTTCTTTAGTACCACTCAAATATAAATTAAATACGATTTGAACTATTGGCTTTTCCATCGCCCATTTATTTAGTTTTATATCCACTTCTGTATGAATTATTTTTTTTATTCTTTTATTTTATTTGTCTATCATTTTTATTTCAATTTTATTTTATTATGTTACGAATGTTTCTGTTACGCGTGAGTAAGTATCAAATTTAGGATAACATTTACTCGCACAGTAAGAGAAAGAACACACGTCCTTATTATTTTTTTTATCAATTCTATATTGTATGCAATGATATTTTCTGTATTAATCGTATGTTAATAATATTCTTGTAACGTAAACTTAAATATTTATTTGTTGTAAACTAAAGTTATTCATTTGTTTTCTTTCTTTGTCAGAAGATGATACTGAAATTCAATTTTTATTGGAACAAATATTTCATACGTTGACTGCCAACTCAACTCGTAGATTGCGTTCCCTTCCAGAGTGCCAACTACGAGTTATCTCGTACTCACTAAGCCTATCATTTTTATGTAGCTACGAATAAAACCGTCTTATATCAATGCAGTGCTCGAAATTGCGTTCTTGAAAAAGAACAAAATGTCAGTGTTGACTTGCGTGAACTGAACATTTATTAAAACAAAAAATAAAATATATAATGGAAAAATTAACTCAAATACGAAAAATAAATTAAGAAAATACTAAAAAAATTATTATAATTTTAATAGATAATAAATAATAACTCTAAAAAAAAAATATTAAAGAAAGATGTACGAATTAACTCGTAACTACGAGATAATTCGAACGTCATTTTTTTCTTAAACAAAAACATCATTTTTGGTTTTTAATCATACCTATGATATAGAGATAGAGATTTTAGTAATATAATGTGAAAAAATCAAATTGTCATTTTTGGCCAGTTTTTTTGAAAATTACCGTGTCAGTCAACGTGTTAATAGAAGTTATTTACTGAATGACTGATTTTTTTTATATTTACTAGTTTTCAGTCAGGATTACCACCTCGCATTAGCCATGTTGTGTGTGTTAATTTTAATTAGAGCCTAAACCTAATTATTAACTTTAACTACGAACGACAGCCAGCACAGATATTTTTTTATTTGTTTTCCTTTCGAGATGTCAGAGCTGAAAATTAAACCCATGTCTCTCTTCTAATAAGTAAGCGTAGTATTAGTAAGATTTATTTTTATATGTCAGTATATTTAAAGCGGGTAGAGTTCGACAAAAATTAATGTTAAATTTTATATTTCAACTAGTGTCTATCATTGCACTAAATACGTATTTATTTATTTTAATTTATCATTATGTATTCATAAAACGATTCCAATAAAACAAAACAATTTATTTTGTCTCATTTTTCAATGTCATAAGGTAATATTTTAGAGAGATCTAAAAGTTATAAAACAATAACCAAAAATTGTGACAATTGCTCGTCAGTATTCTTAAGTGCTGTGGAATCTTGCTTTTTTAACATATAACAATCGATTCAAAATTTCATTTTGAACTAGGCATGTCTGTATAGGAAATCCGGTTTTACTTCTAATTACCAATGCGCAATTATTTATTTTTTTTTCAGTGGAAATGGGTCCATATCATTGATTTTGGAATAAGAGTCAAATTTATACTACGATTTGCTTATATCTCAGAAATGGTGGACTCCCCATTACCACTTTCTTCGAATCTGTAAACTAGTCTTCCTTCAGTCCTGTAGTAGAAAACTGATGTGTTATTTAAAACGAACTAAGCATTTTTATAAGGTACTTTTCCTCTAGTCATTGCCAATTTCTTGTTTCTTTTATTTATAATGAATTCTAAGCAATATATATACAGTAGTCGCTCACGAATTCGAGCCGCTTTGCTTCTGAGGCAATTTTAATTTCTGGACGTTTTTTTTTTCGAATAAAAAATAAATAATTAAAGAGATTTCCTTTCAAAAACTTACAGAAAACACATTTAAATTTTTTTGGATCAATTTTATTTGATAAAAGCAAGAAAACAAAACATAACAATTCATAATCTAGCCACAAAATACATAAATACGACAAAAAACATCAAATACGGATTAACATACATATATATATAACTTGGTGATGTCCCCTCTTTTAGTTTTATGGAATAAAAGGAATTTGAGGATTTCTTGTGTAAATTTTAAACCAAAAATAAATTTTTTTAGAGCTAATTGGCCTTACAACCTCATCAGATTACGACTACTTCTCCACAATTTGTGTGCGTTAATTTTATACTGGTGGCGGACACAGTTAAAGTCGACTCCAACGACAGTTGAGAAGCTTTCATGCAATTTACTCTTATCTGCAAAATCGCTGAAGGAATGCCGAAGAAAATTTTTTCGTTTTGATGCTGACTGTGGTATTCGAACCGGCCTTTTGTCTAAAAGCACACACTACCCACAGACCACGGGACTCTTTTGTAAAAATAATAGCAAAGAAAAAACTCAGAAATAGAATTAAATTATAACTGTTTGATTCATTATTGCTGATATTATTAGAGAAAAACTAACGATTTGAGTTTTTAAACGAAAAGATTTGGTACGTGCCATTTAATTTCAATGCTAAAATTTAATGTGTTAGTTATCTCTTTAATAGTCATTATTACAACTTGCCTTTAACTAAAGGAGTGATTTTAACGGGCAGATAAATTGGTTTTCATTGTTATAAGTGGAAAATAAAGTAGAAGGGAGCGTTAAGCAATTGGAAGGGTCATCCTACCTATAAATTTTAAAGTTACGTTTATGTTAGAAGTTGCCATAGTCTAGTAGATAGTGTGTTAGCTTATTAGACGAAAGGCCCGAGTTCAAAACGAAAATTTGAAAAAATAGTTCTTCGGCGACTTTCTCACAGCAGATTTCTGGCAAAAACTCTGAGAGTAAATAAAACTGCCATGAAACAGCTTCTCAAAAATCTGTCGTTCGGAATGTTATAGACATTGCTCCGTCACTGTCACATTTTCAAAAAAGTTCACATTATTTTATCTGTAGGTTCTAATAACGAAAAGAAATTAAAAATTACTATAAAGTTTACTTTAGTTACCTTTTACTAAACCCAACTTTAACGGCAAATTGTAATAATGGCCCTAATGGTTTGTCATGTTTAACCTGGCGATAAGATGTAAGCAAAAAGTGTTTGATTGACTTCCATTATTCACATTATTTATTATTTATGTTTATCAGGGCAAGGAATTTCATGCACAAAAAAATTAAAAATATGTGCATATAATATGCACTATAAGAGTGAAAATATGCACTAAAAATGTTAAAAATGTGCAATAAAAAATTTTTTTGTTTGAAATATATTTATTAAACAAATTCAGGTCACAGTTTCATATTTATAAGGAGTATATAAGATTTTAAATGTATTTTTTAATGGAAAATTAGATAATTCATTTACATATGTAATGGGTACATATAAGGATATTGTTAAGTTATAAATATAATAAACTAGCAGACCCGGGAAAACGTTGGTTTGCCTTCGAATTTTATTTTCACTGTAAGTCGGGTTTCCACGCAAAGTCATGGCTGATTGCTATTTAGAAGAAAAATGAAAGGTGCACTAAATCGACGTAGCAATTATTGTTCAAATGCAATTATATGTTTTTGATAGCTTGGCCCGATGCGCGTTCCTGGCCCAAAATTGTTCTTTTATTTTGAACTGCTTTTTGAAGAAAATCAAAATCAGTGTGGTATTGGTCTAATTAACGCCACTGCACGCTGATTACGGTGCAAAGGCACAAAAAAACTAAATATTGCGCCATCAGTCGGACGAACTTCAAATTACACGGAAACACTCCTTGCGCCCCATAGAGCATGTATATTTAGTTTATTTAGTCAAAATCTGTCCAGTAGTTTTTAAGTTTAGCGATCACGAGAATACACGTCATATTTATATGTGTAACCGATTTAACGTCCATTCGATTCTACGAAATCCCATTTAACGAACAGGCATATTTTTCCTATTGAGTACCTTAAATAGCGAAAAAAATTTATTTTGTGTACACAGTTTAACAAGCAAATAAAAATTTTATTTGCATGAAGGTAAAATGAGATTTTTGTAAATTTGATGTATTACGTCAAAATATTTCCAAAATAAAATTAAATATACAATAATAAAAGTAAAGTATGCTAAATATACACACTTATAAGAAAAATATGCAAAATATGCATTTATTATAAAATATACAAAAATATGCAACAACAAATCGATGCCATTTTGTTGCAAATTCTTCGATTCGAAAAGATATATTGTCAAAAATGATTTTGAGTTACCGGGTACAAACATGCATTTGCATTAAAATCCATGCCCTGATGTTTATCGACCGTTTTAAGATACATTTTTTAACCACTTCATAAAATTTATATTTATTTTAAAAATTTCTGTGTTAAATTATAATAAATTTTTAATTTATTTTAAATTAGTGTTATTAATTTTATAAAAATTATTTGAAATCTATTTCATTAAATATGAAACTCTTACCGTAAACTATTTCTAAAGTCAATCTTAATTTATAAGTACAAAATACAAAATTAATTTCGATGCAATATTAATAATTTATGAATCAATTTAATATGCACAATAACGACCTAAAATCGCCATAATTGCTCAATTCTAGTTTGTTTTGCAAAACATTCAACCCAGGATAAGCGTTTCAAAAGAACTAAATTGAAAACAAAAAAGAAAAAAGGCTAAAATGTATTCATCTTGAAAACCAGCAAAAAGAAGCCAATCGATAAATAACTCGTCGTCTCAGACACAAAAAAGAAAAATGTTGCAAGAAACTGGTTTCCACGCATTTTTTTATTTTTATTTTTGCAAGCTAAACTGCTTAAAAACTTGCTGGCTATGTGTAATAGGCTTCAGAGAAACATTTTTATTTATCTTCAGTGATTTTACGTGTATTCATGAAAACACACTTACGATTAGAATGACTTTTTTTCTTATCTTTTTATAGAACGATCTATGGTTTGGAAGAGCAGATCGGCGCTGAAATTTTTGCTTTCTTAACCAAAACTGTAATATCAGTATGAACGTCTAAATTTCTATACGATGACAGCTTGAATTGCAAATTTAATGAATTTATAAATAAAAATGTTAAATGTGGGAAAACAAACTTGACGGTAGAAGTTCATTCTTTAGGACTTTTTGTCTGTTCCTGTTTCTGTGTCTGCGTCTTTATACAGGCCAAGTAGCACATGCCATTCTATTTCATTTTCCAAGATTATGCAAAACCATCATATCGATATCAAGAGATTATTTTTGTGTTTGTTTTAAATTTCCGAGTTCTTTCTCTTATTTACTAAAATAAGTAAATACATATATGATGATATCTACTTCAACATACATTTTCATTTTACATCTCTTTTTCAAAGACTGACTTGCTTATCACCCTTCTTGGGTCAATTTGACCTAATTTTGGTTTTCAAAATCAAAAGTTACCACTAAATGGTAACGCATGAAGCTAGAACCAGTATATTATCCACTGTAGCATTACAAACTACGAAAAGTTATTATCATCATTACAATATTCACAATATTCAATCAATTAACAGTCATCAATGTTAAAACAAATTAAAAAAAATTGCAAAAAAAGCATAAAATTTCACAAAAATATGAACTTCCAGTAGAAATTGTATGCGAAATAAAAAAATCAAAGTCATTCGAATAGAATAAGAAACAGAGCTGTTCGGCCAATAAAAAGCTTTTACCAGCAGATTGTGGACGATTAATTATTACTGGGGTAGTCAAAACAATCCAAGTACAGTAACTAATGGGTGAAGAATGTAACTCAAATACAGACGCCAAAACGTTGGAACCCACTTTTAAATTAACATACAGTGATGTGAAAAATAATAAGAACAGTGCCCACCCAATCTTACAACCGAATAAAAAATCGAAAATTCTTTCTTGTTTAAAGGATTTATTTTTTCCTAAACGGTAGAAAAAAGATTAAAAACAAAATTTTTGGTATTCCCATCAAATGATTCCTACATGATTTTTTTGTGATTTTTTATGAATTTATATAGTTTAGCGTGTGAAAAAAAAAAACAAGGACACTTTATGAACTCTTAAAGTTATAACTAACTTAAGTAAAACTAAATGGATATTTATACTGAATATTATTGCATAAAGCCTTAGTGACATAACAGTACTTTGTTGCTGATCCTTTGTTATCCAGAACGGCAGGTCATCTCCTAGGCATTGAGATGACCAAATTTTGACAAGCATGTACCGGTATTACGTTCCACGCATCTTGTATAATTTTCCAAAGCTCGCTGGACACTTTTTCCCCTGATTGCCCTTTTAACTTTGTTTCACAAATTTTCTATTTGTTCATATCACGGAACTGTGCAATTCTAAGGCATTGTTTTTTTTTGTCCTGCAACCACTTCTTTGTGTCCTTTGCCGTAAGCTTTGAGTTATTATCCTGCTGAAAGACCCATTTGAGTGGCATGTTTTCTTCGGCATACGGCAGCACTGCATTTTGCAAAATTTCAGTGTAATCAGCCGATTTCTTTATGTTCTTGATACGATATAAAGAACTCATACCATAACGAGAGAATGTCTCTCATACCATGATGCTACCACCACCAAATTTGACCGACTTTGAAGTATATTTTGGATTGAATTCTTCTTCTCCACCTTTAAGAAAAAATAAATCGTTTAAACAAGAAAGAATTTTCGATTTTTTATTCGGTAGTAAATGTTATGTATGTTTGGGTGGCTACTGTCCTTTTTATTTTTCACATCACTGTACGTAATTGAGCATTACAATCCTTCAGTTAGGATTTCGACCTAGCTTCTCTTATGTTGTGTGTGTTTACAGTTTAAAGTCCCCTGCCGGCAACTCAAATAACTTTTAATGCATTATAATTTAACTTTTTCTCAGCTAGTTGTGGTTGACTCTTAGATTATTTTTAATGGGGCTAACTGACTATTTTAACATGGCGGTGTCATTGACAGTAGTCAATTGTCCGACTCTGCATAACTTTTCAACTAACTTAAAGTCAGTTATATAATAGTTAACTTAAAGTTAATAAATTTTTAATTAACTTAATCAATTTTACATTTGTTAGTTTAAATTTAGCTAATTTTTAACTAACTTAAAGTTGGTTGGTTATTCAAAGGTAGCTTAAAGTTGGCTAATTTTTATGTAACTTAAAGTTAGTTGTTTAACTTCGAAAAAAACCACAACTATTATTGAAAACATTTTAATTTTTTAAGTATTTTATTTATTTAATATAATAAAAACAAACAAAATAGATAAAGCTATAAAAAACAAAACAATTAGGAACTTCATTCATAAAATTGTTATAATCAAACTTTAACTGAAATATATATCAAAACAAAAATTATGAATTAAATATACACTAAATTAATTTTTTCTTTTATTTTTTATACATTCTGCGTGAATGTGCCTCTTTTTTTTTTTTTTTTTTGATTACTTTCAACTCATTTCTGATGTCTTTTTCAGCATCATCAGACCCGATCGATCAACAAGCATTTATTTAAAATATAATATATGTGATTGGAAATATACATTTCTTTCTAATGTATTGCTTGAAGGAGGCTTGGAAATCTTTTAGTCTCTTTTTTCCATGCACTCCTTTAACATCAAGTTCCATACATACATACAGTGGTAAAATAACATCCGTAAAATGTCTTTTGTCTTTCATCACACTTACCTGATCAAAAAATTTTGAAATTTGAAAATATTAACACACACTTATTAATATTGTTTAAACTTACGTAAAGAAATCATTTGATTAACTTCATTTGACTCATCAATACTTTTTATTGGAAATGCGCAACGTAAGCTTTTATTAGTGAGTCCTTTATGAAGAACCCTTTCTTTCTGTCAGCACCTTCTGCTCTGCTAAACATGTCATCATAATTTCATTTTGTTTAACTATAATGTCTGAAATTAAAGTATATGAAAGAAATAATCAGAAACAAATAAGAAACTATTTATTAGTTACCTTGGAGGTTTTGGATGTTATCTGAAAATTAATATTTTTAATAAAATTTAAATTCATTTAATATGAAATTACTTACTGTTCATTTCTTTAAAAATAGCACTTAAAAACACATACTGACTGGACTGATTTTGTATTTCACAATCAATGTTAAAGAATCAAATGGTAAAAAATAGATAATACAAAATAACGGTTTCATTTTGAATAAATTCTGCATAAGATTTCAATTAATTAGTTAATCTAAAAATAGTTCAGAAAAAGGTGCAATTGAAAAAACAATATTATCAGAAGAAATAACATATAAACGTTTTAAATTATGGGGAAATTCTGTATAATATTATAGTTAGTTTATATAATTAGTCTAAAAACAAAATCATCAAAAGTCTGATCTGGTAAAAGGGAGAACAGAGAGAAAACAAATCTCACAAACTAGAAGCTCTCAATAATAAATAAACGTTTTGGTATTTAGGTTCTGATATCAATTGTAGTTAGCTTATAGTTAGTCTAAAAGAGTTATCTAAAAGTGTGTTATTTGCGTAGTTTAATACCAAATTCTAAGGAAGTGCTGTATTAAATTGTAGTTATATTATAGTCAATCTACAAAAGTTAACTTAAAGTGAACTATTTTCGTAGTCGACTACAAAATTGCTTTTCGAGGCAAATTTACTCTTTTTGCCAGAAATCTGCTGAGATGAGTCGCCGAAGAAATTGTTTTTTGTAGTTCGTTTATTTAGAAATATTTGACCCGGAGTTTGAACCGTAACCTTACGTCACTACCTCCTACATTATGGCAATATTGACGACCCATTGTGACCAAACAACATGACAAAGGATAACAATTATGTGGAAGTAATTTTAATTTTTTGAGCAACACATGAGCAAATTAAAGTAAAAGTTGTCGTTTTGATTAAAAAAAACTCGTATTAGGTCAATCTGACTATAAAGAGCATAAAAGGTATATAGATGATAAATAACCTTGAATGAAATCGCATCTTCCCTCTTTCCACCTTTCCTAAAAAACTTGCACAATGCACTGCATGAATAGGGGCCATCCCCTGAGTGCTGGTTTTATAAAAAAAATGTAAAAAAAAGTTGGACAACTAATATTTTAAATGCGCTCAAGAACTTTTTATTCTTTTTTGTTCCGAGATTTTTGATAAAACAGTAACAACATACCGTTACTATCATTTTACACTGTATTACCAACTGTGCGGTTTAGTCTAGGTTACAGATAGAAGAAGAAAATAAGTGTTGCCATCATTTAAAACTTATAAACTTGTTCAAATTATGGTCTTTAAGTAAGAATGAATTTTGTGGTGAGTTTCTCGGGTGGTGAGTTCTTACAAGTGGTGAATTTTATCCAGTGTGGTGAATAAAGTCGAAACTCACCAAACTGCCGTTATTCCGATCGAGTACTGTATTTATTTAATATAATAAAAACAAACAAAATAGATAAAGCTATAAAAAACAAAACAATTAGGAACTTCATTCATAAAATTGTTATAATCAAACTTTAACTGTAAATATATATCAAAACAAAAATTATGAATTAAATATACACTAAATTAATTTTTTCTTTTATTTTTTATACATTCTGCGTGAATGTGCCTCTTTTTTTTTTTTTTTTTTTGATTACTTTCAACTCATTTCTGATGTCTTTTTCAGCATCATCAGACCCGATCGATCAACAAGCATCTATTTAAAATATAATATATGTGATTGGAAATATACTTTTATTATTTATTTATTTATTCAAGTCAATGGACAAATTCCTTACTGACTAATAACAATTTTATATTTGTTTTATTTGTACATGCCTAAGAAATATTCCTACAGGCAATAACAATACAAACTATGAAATTAAATTAAATTAATTTACAAAAACTAAGAATTCAAATGCTTGATTATATTATTTTTTAGGACACTATTCGAATAAGAAAAATCATCAAGTAATACAATTTATTAAATTCGCTGCATATTCTCCTTATTGGATCAGCAGCAGCATAGTTGGTTCTAAAAAATTTTATTGATAATAGGGTAAAATGACGTGACGGACGTTGAGGAACATTAAAAGTGATATCATGGATTAAAAAACTTGAGCCAATATCACCAGTGATTACATTGAATAAGAACGAGATATTTAACATAGTTCTGCGACTTTTAAGTGTGGGAAGTTTGATTAAAGCTAGTCTGGCGGAATAAGATGGTAAGCTAGTAGGATTAAAATTCAGTCCTCGTAGACAAAATATCAGAAATTGCTTTTGGACAGATTCGATGACGTTAGAATGTTTTTTATAAAAAGGGTCCCATATTATGGATCCATACTCTAGTATAGGCCTCACAAGAGATATGTAGAGCGATTTAGCAACATAAGGATCGTTAAATTCTTTTGCCCACCGTTTTATAAAACCAAGTACGCTTCTTGCTTTATTCACTGTCATAGCTATGTGCGGAATAAAATTAGTTTGGGATCAAGTAAGACTCCTAGATCCAGGAAGTTATCTACAAGCTCAAGATCGTATCCATCAAAGCGTATTTTGCAGGAATCGGATTCTTCCTCACAAATCTCATGTATTTACATTTTTTTAGATTAAGCTGCATTAAATTTAATTTACACCATAACTGAAACGAATTTAGGTCCTCTTGAAGTAGTTTCTGATCGGAAATTCGGCGATAACTTAGGAAAATTTTTACGTCGTCAGCGTACATTAGGATGTTAGAATAGCGAATCATATCAGGTAAGTCGTTAATAAACAATGAAAACAGAAGCGGTCCAAGATGGCTACCCTGAGGAACACCAGAAAGGACATCAATACTTCTGGAGCAGCAGTTTTAAAAAGTACGGTTTGTTTTCTGTTAGTTAAATATGAGTAAATCCATTTTAAACTAAGATCGGTAATCCCATTAAATGAAGTTTCCTCTTCAAAAGGACATGATTAACTTTATCAAAAGCTTTGCTGAAATCCGTGTAAATAACGTCTGTTTGTTGCTGATGAAAAAATCCACAACTATTATAGAAAACATTTTAATTTTTTAAGTATTTTATTTATTTAATATAATAAAAACAAACAAAATAGATAAAGCTATAAAAAACAAAACAATTAGGAACTTCATTCATAAAATTGTTATAATCAAACTTTAACTGTAAATATATATCAAAACAAAAATTATGAATTAAATATACACTAAATTAATTTTTTCTTTTATTTTTTATACATTCTGCGTGAATGTGCCTCTTTTTTTTTTTTTTTTTTTGATTACTTTCAACTCATTTCTGATGTCTTTTTCAGCATCATCAGACCCGATCGATCAACAAGCATCTATTTAAAATATAATATATGTGATTGGAAATATACATTTCTTCCTAATGTATTGCTTAACTGTTAAGGCTTGAGAGAGGCTTGGAAATCTTTTAGTCTCTTTTTTCCATGCACTCCTTTAACATCAAGTTCCATACATACATACAGTGGTAAAATAACATCCGTAAAATGTCTTTTGTCTTTCATCACACTTACCTGATCAAAAAATTTTGAAATTTGAAAATATTAACACACACTTATTAATATTGTTTAAACTTACGTAAAGAAATCATTTGATTAACTTCATTTGACTCATCATTGGAAATGCGCAACGTAAGTTTTTATTATTGAGTCCTTAATGAAGAACCCTTTCTGTCAGCACCTTCTGCTCTGCTAGACATGTCACTATAATTTCATTTTGTTTAACTATAATGTCTAAAATTAAAGTATAAGAAAGAAATAATCATAAACAAATAAGAAACTATTTATTAGTTACCTTGGAGGTTTTGAATGTTATCTGAAAATGAATATTTTTAATAAAATTTAAATTCATTTAATATGAAATTACTTACTGTTCATTTCTTTAAAAATAGCACTTAAAAACACGTACTGACTGGACTGATTTTAATTTCACAATCAATGTTAAAGAATCAAATGGTAAAAAATAGATAATACAAAATAACGGTTTCATTTTGAATAAATTCTGCATAAGATTTCAATTAATTAGTTAATCTAAAAATAGTTCAGAAAAAGGTGCAATTGAAAAAACAATATTATCAGAAGAAATAACATATAAACGTTTTAAATTATGGGGAAATTCTGTATAATATTATAGTTAGTTTATATAATTAGTCTAAAAACAAAATCATCAAAAGTCTGATCTGGTAAAAGGGAGAACAGAGAGAAAACAAATCTCACAAACTAGAAGCTCTCAATAATAAATAAACGTTTTGTATTTGGGTTCTGCATAACATTGCAGTTAGCTTATAGTTAGTCTAAAAGAGTTATCAAAGTGTGTTATTTTCGTAGTTTAATACCAAATTCTGAGGAAGTGCTGTATTAAATTGTAGTTATTTGTAGTCAATCTACAAAAGTTAACTTAAAGTGAACTACTTTCGTATTCGACTACAAAATTGCTAGCAGCATCGTCTCCGAACGACAGATTTCTGAGAAACTTTTCCAAGCAAATTTACTCTTAGAGTTTTTGCAAGAAATCTGCTGAGATGAAAAGTCGCCGAAGAAATAGTTTTTTGTATTTTGTTTTTGTTGGAGATATGTGACCCGGAGTTTGGACCGTAGCCTTACGTCACTACCTACTACACTACAGCGATTTCAACACCATCATTGCCTATACGTAATTACGACTTGGGTCAATGTGACCAAACATGACGAAGGATTACATTATGTGGAAGTAATTTAAGACATATTAACTTGAGCAACACATGGGCAAAAATTAAAGTAAAAGTTGTCGTTTTTATTTAAAAAAAAAAAAAAAACTCGCATTAGGTCAATCTGAATATATTATAAGGAGCATAAAAGGTATAGATGACAAATAACCTTGAATGAAATCGAATCTTCCCTCTTTCCACCTTTCCTAAAAAACTTGCACAATGCTCTGTATGAATAGGGGCCATCCCCTGAGTGCTGGTTTTATAAAAAAAAATGTAAAAAAAAGTTGGAAAACTGAATATTTTAATTGCACTCAAGAACTACTAATTCTATTTTTTTTTATTCTTTTTTGTTCCGAGATTTTTGATAGAACATTAACAACATGCCGTTACTATCATTTTACACTCTATTACCAACTGTGCGGTTTTAGTCTGGGTTACAGATAGAAGAAGAAAATAAGTGTTGCCATCATTTAAAACTTATAAACTTGTCAAATTATGGTCTTTAAGTAAGAATGAATTTTGTGGTGAGTTTCTCGGGTGGTGAGTTCTTACAAGTGGTGAATTTTATCCAGTGTGGTGAATAAAATCGAAACTCACCAAACTGCCGTTATTCCGATCGAGTACTGTATTACCACAAACACATGGTAATATAGAGGGTATGTGTCTAGAATAAGTACTTTTTACATCTGTTAGTGGAGACATTCACCTATATGTCTGGTTACTCTGCATTAAAAACATGTTGCCATTGTGTCATTTTTCATTCTATTTAAAATTCTAAAAATTAAAATTTTGTAAATTCGAGAATTCTTTGTCGAAAAATATTTTTTTGCGCTTTTGTAAAATTGGTATCAATCACTAATCAGGAAAATTTAATTTTTTTTGGTTCCTTGCAAAAATTTCAATTTCAAAATATAAAAAAAAAATATAATTTTATAAAAAAAACTACCATTTGATGAAAAAAGGTACTTTTCGTAAGTTCCAAAATTTTAATTTTGCAACACTGGTTAGTTATCCACCATATCAACTCGCCTGGATTGTGTGTGAGTCACATATTTTTCTTATTTTCGACAGTTCTTTACCAGTGTTTACCGATTCGCCAACAGATGGTGCGATGACAAATGGTGTTGTCTAAGCTAAGGAATGAAAAAGTTCTACAACGCACATAGATGGCACTGAATAAATTTTTAACGCCCATCAGGAACCAAAAAATATAACGTATGCAAATATCATTCCCTTCAAGTATTTATTAAAAAATTCAAACGTTTTCACAATTACAAGCATTTTTCAAATTGAAAAAATTTATCAACAGTGAGTCCACCAATTTTTTAGTCTTTTTTAGAGTCTTTATTAAAAACTAAATAGCATTTTTGTAAGCATTAATGCATATTTTATTTCATAAAATTAAAATCGATTCAAATCTTATAAAAAAAAACATAAATTTAAAATTACTGTAGTTCACCAATCCTTAAAGGTAATTTAAACAAACTAAAATTCATCAAAACTTCATCATCAATGTGATGATGAAAATAACAGAATTCTATTTGCTATCATCATCGGATTTCATACGTAATCGCTTACGTAAAGTTGGTTCAAAATAGCTATCAACTCAAACAAGATTAGCATTTTCAGTTTCCGATTGGACAGCACTACGTTTAATAACCAAATCGGTTATTAGCCGTTGCTATTTAGTTGGAAGTCGCCATAGTCTAGTAGGTAGTGTGTTGCCTTATTAGACTGAAGGCCCAAATTCAAACCCCAGGTCAGACAGCAAAACGAAAATATTTGTTCGGCGACTTCCTCTCAGCAGATTTCTGGCAAAAACTCTGAATGTAATTAAAATTGCCACGAAAAGCTTCTTAAAAACTGTCGTTCGGAGTCGACTTTGAACTGTAGGTCCCACCACTCATGTATAAAATTAACGCACACAACATGAGTGGTATGAGAAGCTAGGTCATAATCCTGACTGAAGGGTTGTAATGACCAATTATGTATATCTATCTGTCTTTGTATAACTCATAATAAACAGCCATACAAAATTTTAGATTACGTTGATATTTTCATAAACTTTTCTCAACCGTGATATACCAAATATCAGCGTGTGAAAACGGAATTAATTTTATTTTCTAGACCGTGGTATTACAGAATTAGGTGTACTTACTTTTTTGATATTTTTTCTTTTTTCTGCCTTCTTATTTTAAACCCAACACTTTAAGCTTTACCTTCATTTGAAATAGATTTCAACTTAACGTTATCGATTTTTGCTTTGTACTTTTTCTACTAACCGTTATTCGACTCCAGAATTGCATTATTTCTTACTTATATAATACAATTTAACTTTGGAAAAACGCTAAAAAACGCTAAAGCGCTGCAAAAACTCCAAATTTCATGCTAACCGCTAAAAAGCATTTTTTTCCGTAATTGGACGGGAAAAACGTCAAATTTGACGGAAAAAACGTCAAATTGGCAAACAGTGCCTATAGTTCTTATTACTTAAAGTCAAATTCTTCGGTTCCCAATTTGTAGATGATGTTTCGTCGCCTGTATGCTCCAGTGTTCCTCTGAATAGAATCAGTTAGGATTATAATTGAAAGATAATGATGCCATGAAATACCTTGTAATACATTCACGCTTTGAATTTTTTATAACTGCCAATTGGGAATTTTATTAGCGTTAGTTGACTAAGTGAAGGCCATTATAAAACTTGCCGTTAAACTAAAGGAAGAATTTTTTTTTTACTACTCTCCGAAATTGACCGTCGAGCAGGTGTACTTTTAAACGAAGCAGACACAGTAGCAACAGTCGCCTACACTATGGCGGCAATCACAAGATGCTGCAACAGTGCAATGCCGAAAATGAACAAAGGTCTCAAATGGTCCAGACGGAACTGCATACAAAAGAGAAGAAGATATACAAGAGCCAGGCGGAGGTGACGTCCAAACTAAAAAGCAACTGAAACACAGAATATACAACGACCCCTGGGGCCTCGGTAACAAACTCGCGATGAACGAACTATTATCCAAATAATTAAATCCAAGACTACGCAAGCAGCAGAGTAGAAATTGTTTCTGCGCAGATTTGAAGTGTTCGTTGTAAACATTACTGTGAGGATCCCATACGATGGATCCATACTCCAAAATTGTTCTGACAAGCGATGCGTATAACTGTTTCGTAATAATGAATCCTTTGCCTATTTTGGAGTATGCGTCTGTTATTTGGAATCCATACTATCGTTGTCATAGTGATTCAATTATGTCTGTGCAGAAGCAGTTTTTATAATTATGTTTACGTGGCGTAGGATGGGGATAAATATGAGGATAGATTAGCTTTCATAAAACATCCAACTTTGGAACGTAGAAGGGCTGTCGTAGGGGTTTGTTTTGTTTTTAATCTGGTTAAAGGTGATATCGATTCTGAGTTTTTGCTTTGTAACCAGGATTTCAACATTCCAGCAAGATTTTCACGGTACAATCCAAGGCTAAGATTTTTAATAGCACACTGACTTGGAACGATCACATTAATTTCGCTGTGGCGCAAGCGTATGTGAAACTTAGATCCCTTTGGGCTACTCAGGCTTTTACACCTCAGAGAATAAGATTACTTCTTGCAAAATCGTATATTATGCCTGGCCTTCTTTATGGTTGCGAAATTTTCGCTAACTCAGATTCCTTATCCAAGCGAAGACTTAATGCTGTCTTTAACAACATTATTAGATATGTCTATGGTTTAAGAAGATTTAGCTCTACATCTTCCGTTTCTGAAAACTTATATGGGGTATCTTTTGAGAATTTGATTTAAATAAGAATGCTCTTATCTTTGCATAAAGTCATTTATACACAGGAACCTAAATATCTATTTGATAATATTATCTTCGCCAGGTCACGCAGGGGAAGAAAATTGATACCTCCTGCACATCACACACTTGTCTCTGAGCGGCAGTTCTCAATTTACTCAGTTCGTCTATGGAATTCGCTCCCTCACAGTATACAACTAACTGGTAAAGTAACGCATTTTAGAAAGCAATTGCTCTTCTTTTTCTCTAATTAATTTACATATATTACTTTTGCTACACAAATAACATATAATTTTTTTTTTTTAATTTTTTTTACTTTTATTATCAAATTAATTAATTAATTATTTTTATACTCTTACTGTTTTTTTGTTTTATTTTTTTTTTTTATCTTTTTACTCTTTCTTTTTATGTGTGTCTACAAATTGTTCTCATTTTCTTTTCTTCTACTTGTGTCCCTCTTTTAGTTTTAAGTATTGATATAAAGTATTAGTTTTAAGTAAATTTTAAGTATTTCTATTTCTTTTTATGTTTGCAACTTTTTCCTTAATTAATTCTGTACTGTAAATATAAGATTCATTCTTGTTGTGCAGAAATTCAAATAAATAAATAAATTCAATCGTCCTCTTTCTTTAGATTTCTATAGAACGAACTATGGATGTAATTTTCCTTTTCGTAGATTATGTAATTAATGATTTTAACTTACATTATGATTTTATAGATTTTAATTGTAGTGTTTGTAATTTAAAAATTATTGTATAAAAATGTATTTTCGTTCTTGTCATATATAGTTCCGGTTTATTCTTACCTTATGCAGCTTGTAATTAAGTTTTGTTCTCGTTGTCATAACTTTTCCTTTACCCGCTACAGTCCGAACTGTAGAGTGTACGTGTCCCTACGTAATGGGGACGAGCCCTCCGCGGTCGGGTGAGGGTGAGTCAGTGTGAGGCCGGGGACGTTCGATAAAAAAAAAAAAATAATAAAAAAGCTAAAACCTCAACACACAAAAGTTTTATAACCAAAATGAATAAAGATAACAAATTAGAAAACACGTCGTTGCCATTGCGTTTTTAAAGCACTTGTCAAATTGAGCAGTTTTATCATTTAACTAAATCCAATTTTAATTTCAATCGTACCAATGTGTATAATCCTTGTCCTTAATTAAAGGAGTGATTTTAATAGTTTATCATTTTTATTTGCCACTGCGTTAAAAAAAAAAAACACTTCTCCGGCACTGCTATATTTCTGAAAAAGTTAACTTTATTTTATCTGGAGGTTGTTATAAATTTAGCTTAAATGAACCCCAATTTTAAGGGCAAGTTGTAAAAATGACCCTAAAAGAAGCAAACAAGACAAACGGACGTTAATATAACTCACATTTCTTAAGGTAAAAGGAAATTATACATAAGAATTTATAAGAAACTAACAAAATAACGTTCAACAACAACAATTTATAGAAAAGTCGTTAATCTATCAGACATAGAAATACAGAAGCATACATAGAATCAATAACGATGTTACCACGCATTCGTGATTTGTCGGTCACGTTGTTCTTGTGGAATATAACTATTCTGTGGAGATTTGAAATAAAAAACTAATGACTACTTTTTCAATTTTGGAGAAATTTTTCAGCCATAACTCTCCCTAATATTCTAACTAAAGTCTTCTGTGTGGAAATTTAGGTCCGGCTTGAAGTGTTCTCTCGTTTAATCTCTAATTTCTATTAATCGGCAGCCAGTAGTCTCATTTTAGTCACGGCTGAGAGGGTTAGAGGGTCCAGTTTTTTTGGAATCTCATGGACTTTACCGAATATATTCTGTCGATGCCACCTTGCGAGTTTGTCCGCTGTATGACCTACATAACGTATCACATCATTTCTACCTCGAAATCCGTTCAAACTTTTTTAAGACTTAAGTCTGAATCATCGAAAAATAGCGCCTTATAAATGTCTTTAAGTCAGAAAGTTGTAGCCCGTCTAACTAATATTGCTTTTGCTTCTCGTTCTTGCCGATAAAGTGCCAGTCAACCGAGGGGTATTGTAATAAGGATGCACAAGTGTTAATCAGTTGCCGGTAAAAGCTTGAAGATAAATGCCTGAATCAGTTACAATAGGATAGAAGTCCTTGATAAAAATATAAGTAGACTGAAGATTGTGACATTTAGTAGCAGATACTTAATAATTGTCTTTATTAATTCCTCATTAGGTCAGCAAGCTTGACGGATATGGTAGTATTTGCACTGTCAGTCTTTTATATGTAGGCCTAAGAGTCTTGTAGGCTTTCTTCGAACCTGATCTTTCTGAAGGTACAGATTAAGGGCCAATTTTTATCGTATTCGACCTACTGTTGTGTGAAACTGAAGGCTTTGATCACCCAGCCCACCTAGGAGCGATGCTGATACTTCTGTCAGGCAATGGACATCTTTTAACTGGTCTGAGTGACTTAATCTCTTACGGTTCGTGGTGTCCTATATGCATACCATATAAAAATACACGTTAATTAATACAAGCTTTTAATCCAACCTTTAATCAAATAGACAAAATTTACCGTAGTTATTATTTAAAGAGTCTAACAGCCGAGTGATGTTTTTTATATATGTCATCTCCTCAAATGAACTTTTAGTTCAAAAATTTTCAGAATTTTTGATGGAACTTGATTATTTATGGGAAAATGTGTCAATTTCGCGTTTGCACGATTTGTAAAAGTCGGCTAATTTGTGTTTTTTTGCAAATATTTTTATTTCTCTTTGCGCAAACATTGGCTAACTTCTGGAGGTCGCTCAAACGTCAAATTGACTAATTTTTTGATAAACAATCAAGATCCATCAAAAATTCTAAAAATATTTGAACTAAACGTTCATTTGGTGAGATGACATATATAAAAAATATAACATGGCTGTTGTACTATTTACATAATAACTACGGTAATTTTGTCCGATTTGATCGAACTAAGTGCCAATTAGTGCGTAATGGGTATCGAGTATTTACCAAATTTTTTGGATACTCAATACTAAAAAGTAAGTACTCAATACTTTTAAGTTAAATAAGCACAACATAATTTGCTAATATACAACTCAGCTGAAGATTAAAAACTCAACCCTTAATATAACAAGTGTCAAATCAAAATAAAAATTCATGAAGGAATTTGAAAAAACTTAAAAATAAAAACGATTTATAAAATATTATTAAATAAAAATGTCGCAAAAGAGGAGCGATGTCTGGTCCCATTTTACCGAAATAAATGAAGATAGTGCTAAGTGCAAGATTTGTAAAAATGTTATCTCCTATAAAGATAATGTTGTGTCTATCAAAAAGGCATTCATTATTTCGATTAATTTTTAGGCGGAGGCGGAGGACTAACTTAATTTGTAAAATATTTTATTTTTTAGTTTTCAAAATTGTATTAACTTATAAATGTTAAAAATTTACTTTTTGGAGTAAATTCTACCGTTTGGCACATACTCAAAATACAAATTTTTTAGTTAATTTAATTTTTTTAATTCGTAACGTTGAAATAAAAGCAGACTTTTCTAATTTATTTTTTTTTTTTTTTTGTAATAAAAGCAAACAAACAGAAAAATACCACGTTTTTAAATTTAAAAAGCCGTTAAAAGTATCGAGTAGTATTGAGTACCCAAAGGAAAAGTATTGAGTAGTATCGAGTAGTGAAAAGTCGTAGAATGTTACAGCACTAGTGCCAATTTCTTCACAAGATAATGCACTTTCAGAATGTTACCACTTGTTTCATATTTTTTGAGTAAATTTTGCTACTATGACCGGACAAACTTGAAAAAATATGAAAAAATTCGCATTTTCCAAGATTACGCCATTAAAACTCATACCATATTAAGTCGAATAATAGATATATGTATACCGTTTTAAGGGTCCATTTCTCCCCCTTTCCAGCAATATTTAAATTTTTCGAAATCGGGTCAGAAATGTTTGAGTAATCCAGAAATTTATGCGTAAAGTAATAAAACAGTTTTTGTCAAATAAAAAAGTTTGGAGAGTTCCAGAAATGTAAAAAAAAATATTTTTGAGATCTACTCAACAAAACTCACAACCTACACCATGTCATTCGCCGGGTGTATTTAATTTTTTTTTATTTTGTCGCATAGTGTAATTATTATTAAAATGAAATTGAAACTTGAGATTCCTAACTTAACTCATAACTTAACTTGATCCTTCTATAAAAATTATTGCATCCTAGAAGGCATTAAAATAATATACAAGCTGTAGTTGTAGTTGTATTTTTTTGCAAATTGTATGTTTAACCACAATTTTCTTTTGCTTTTAGTTTTGTTAGTTTTTTTGCGTTCATTCCAAAGAAATTTATGAATTAAACTAAATGAGAATTAAAATGAAACTGCAAAATATGCTTCGTTATATAATATTAAAGTTCATTTTGGCCTCTGGAACAACATGTCATCATGCAAAAAAAAAATTTAATTTTCATTCGATATGAGTGGATTTAGTGTTTGGTTTGTTTGGAGTGTCTCCTAGTAGCATGAGATACTGGTGTGCTATGTGACTATGAGTGTTGGATTTAATTTGTTTTTAAATTGCACATTTCGGTTGACATTAAAATGCCACCAGAAAAATATCAACACAACATTTGTGCCATTCTCTGAACATAAATGAATACTTTTTAACATTTAAATTTTTGAATCCCAGTTGCATGTGCCTTGACAGCCATGGACCTTTTCTCGTTTGCTTTGGTGAAATGGCAAGGCTTAGAATTCACCATAGAAGTTAGAAAATAAAAAAATTCAAATTGGCACGAACATCTTGATTAAAATTCTCAAATATGTATGAATGGATTACAAAAAAAAAAGAAAGAAAGAAAAACAAAAAACAAACGGAAAAAAAGGAAAGTACGACAACAGGTATATACAATTGCTTGTAAACGTTTATTTAAAAGGAAGTCAAAGTGGAGCACGCTCATATCCCTTAAGAATTTATATTTGAAATTAAAGTTGAAACGAAATTTTGTAACGAATGCCACTGCTGCAGATGGTGTGTACGAATAACCCTTCATCTTTTTAAGAGGTATTACGTTTGAAATTGAAATTTTTAACAAAAATAAAATTTACATTAAATGCTCATAAACGAAACGAAAAAACGCCTTTCCTTTAATTTCTTTTTGCTTCCTTTACGATAAAAAAGCTGTTGCTGTTACTGTTCACTAGCTATTGCTGTTGATATACTTGCCGTACAGCAGAAAATAATTTTATGTTGACTTTAGAAAGTCGATCAATAAAAAAGTTTGTTTTTTGCTTTTTTCTTTTTAGCTAATGTCCTCTTAAGCTTTAAGATAAAATATCTATACTACTTCCTCCCTGAAAGAAAGAAAGAAATACAATCATGAAAAGCAGAAAGAGTTGCTGAGAAAGAATTTAAAATTCAGTCCATGTTCATATACGAGTAGATGTTATAACGACAGTTCTGTATAACGAAGTTCTCTTGTAAAATGTAAAATCCTGAAAATTTTTCAGAGAAGCAAGACAGAAAGTGTTACGATGCGGGTACGTTACTTTTTAAATGTACGTTTTTAACGATTATTGTCGGCCATTAAAAATAACAAGCTAAACTTTTCGCAAAATTTTCGCTTTAGGAATTGGTACCATCAGCATGGATATGTTCCGCCGAAATGAAGTATAAAATTTTAACAATGAAAGAAAGGAGAGCAAAAAGACTGAGTTGCTTTCTCTTTTTGTTTATTTATCAGAAATACAATTTATATGACTCACAAAACTTAAAGTCTCAATTGAAATCAATTTTTTTTCAACCGAAAATTGTAAAAAATACACAAAAAAATTAAAAATAAATTTAAATCAAATTGTTGCAAAATTCTTTAAGATTTAGATCCTGCCAACATAATTACCCAAATATTAGCGAGCTATTACTCTAGGAAATAAATAGTTGGTTTGTTCCTAATTGCAGCGCCCAAACATTCCAGAGTTTTCTTATAAGACCGAATGTAAAGGCCGATAATATTAAAATTTACCTAATAATATGAAAAATATACTTACGTTTTTTAGCATCTCTCGTAACTGTAAAATATGGCATATTTCTTGTTCTTTCGGTGTCTGTTTTCACTGTGCCATGCTACCACAAAACTGTTGCTAAGATCTTATATTCTTAACGACATCTGGAATGATCGAATAGCTCTTATACAGTTATGAACCCGATTTAATTAAAAATTTATATATTTTTTGATGTGCACGTACATACTTATCTATTGAGAATAAAATACACAAATATATCCATCCCCTTTACAGTATCTGGGACTGAGATATGTCGAGCTTCCCGGAGATTTATTTCTATATTCGTTTAAACCGTAATCTCCCATCTAAAGCACAGCAATAACGTGTATGATACAGAAATCGTATACACATTACGAGTATGCCTTACCTTGCTTTTTGTATGTAGCGACAGACAATCATATCGTGGGTACTAACGGTATTCTCAATTTGAATATGGAAACTCTTCGTGAAATCCAATTATTGAGAAATTTAGCAAGGTGAGGTGTTGGCTCCCTTTCTTTGGAATGAACGAGCTATTATTGAGATTGAAAAAGGTCAGATGTGAGACGATTGCTTGCACGTATGGATTAGTACTTAAAATTTCGTTAAAATTTGTAGATCCTACTAAGAACAGAAATCAACATGCTCTTAGGAAAGCTTACGGAAAGCGGGCATTTGAAAGCGGCTTAAGTGTAGATCCTGGGAAAAATTTCTTATCGCCTTTTCATTTATTAATATTTTATCGTAAGGAACTTTAAGTAGAGGAGACTGGGGACTGAATTTTCTAAACAGGGTGAAAAAATTTGCAGTTGGTCACTACGGTTGAACAAAGTTTTAGGGAAAATTGGATTTGGATTCTGTACGACGGGTTTCTGATCTATTTTCGCCAATTACTGCCTGGTTTAGTGGAAATCCCTTGGCAGAATAGCTAGCCGTAATCAAAGATCTAATTTCATCACCATTATTGTACCATTACATACTTTATATAGATCAGCTTTAAAAATAATTTTACGTCTTTTTTCACTGGACCTTTATTGGAAGGGATTCGTTGCGCTTCTGGGTAAGAAGACAATGACAAGGTTCAAATATTAACAAATCGAGGTTTGTAAAATTATTTTTAAGTATTAAAAACTATGATTTCACATCGTTCAGATCGTTCAGAAGTGAGATTCGGGAAATAATAGAATACATTTCGTCAAGAACTCCGTTCAGATTTTCATGAATAGGGGGTGGTGAATATTTTGGAATCGACTGGTAACGCTTACTTTATAAGGATTCAGTGTTACAGTGGGATCTCCCAATTAAAAGTGTTAGATTTATTAAGAATGAAAATATATCTAGAAACTATATACATATATATGTACATACTGGGTATTGACGTAATGACCAATAGAACGATTTATGGCTGTCGCAAATCTCTCAACAAAATAAAAAAACTAAAGGACCCCAGTAGACTAAAATAAGTCTTTATATTATGCAACGCACCAATAACACGTTGACTGCCAACTACGAGACAACTCGTTGATTGCGTTGCCTTCTAGGGTGCCTACTACTAGTTATCTCGTACTCACTAAACCTAAACTAAACCAAATGGTAATTTTTGGCTAGTTTTCTAAAAATTGCCGTAACAGTCAACGTGTTAATAGCATACATAAAATGTCTATCAATACTTCACTATAGTCCACTATTATGAAGACAATTACTGAAAATATTAATTTGAAATTACACTCGAAGCCAATACGCAAATAAAGAATATCTATGATGTAAAAACGATATGGCCATGGAAAGGAGTGACCTGAAGGCAAGTTAAATTCAATTTCACTTGATTAAATCCATTACCAATATGGTAAATTATTGAAAAAAAAAAATTGTTGCGCAGGGACCGATTGGAGAGATGCAAAGGGATTTTACAAACATTTGTCACAGTAACGATTAATGAACATTGGAACTTTATTTTTATAAATACTTACAAGGTATGATAAGTGCAAAAAGTTTAAATGCTCAAAAATACATATTTGGCTATTACAACCCTTCAGACAGCCTAGCTTCTCAAACCACTTAAGTTGTGTGCGTTAATTTTATGCGTGAGTGGTGGGATCTACAGTTTAACGTCTACTCCCAATAGGGTAGTGGGTGGACAAAAAAAAAAAAGCTGGAAATAAAAAATATTGAGAAAATGTTAATTTTGGTTGTGTGTAAATAATTTTTATTAAAATATCCGTTGTTATCAACATATAAACAATGTACATATGTATGTAACATTATTACATACAAAAAAAAAAAAATAAATAAAAGCTATACGTAAAGAAATTGACTATCTCTGGCAATAATATTTATTATGACATCAGCTTTTCAAGTGTTGAGACATGATGTCAGTGATGATAGAAGAGGGAAAGCATAACTTAGTTGTATAACAAATGTACAATCAGTGCTGGCTAACATGATTTGACAAAGATAACATGAAAATTATTGTTCAAGGTATTGCAGTGTATCAAAAAAATTTCTATTTAGCTGGACAAATTAAATTTTAGCTTGAAAGCGTCAAAAAAGCTATACAATGCAGTCAAGTCCAGCCAGGCTGGCAACTCTAACTCCCAACGACATATTTTTTGGAAACTTTTCATGGCAGGTTTATTTACTCTCAGAGTTACGAACCCTGGCTTTACGTCTAATAAGCCAACACACTCCCTATTAGCATATGGCGACTAAATGCTCAAACGCTGACTAGTTATTGCTTTTGACGATTTGGTTAAAAATCATTATCCCTGAAAGGTGAAGTAATCAGTATTGCGTAACGAAACATTTCTTGTGTTTCACTGTTTCGTAGACAAGTAATAAGGCCTGATATCAACTGCAGAAATACGTTAACATTAATTTGAATCGAATAAAGTGGGCCACAATTATTCCAAAACTATTGTATTGCACTTTTGCTTTTGAAATTAGTTGCAAGAAAACGAAACAAAAACAGAGGTGCGGAGTAACCCTGCGCATTGTATTAAAAATTACGAAAGGCCGCAAATATTTTTGCTGTTTATGAAACAAATTTGTTATTGCGTGCAATCATGGAACGATCAAATTTTATACATTATGTCCAAAATTGTAGACTGAAAGCAAACATTTTCATAAAAAAATTATTTTATCACAATGAATGAATTAATGAATGAATACGAAGCGAAGACTATGATAAATTGTAAAATAAAAAAATGTGTTCGGTATTGAGATACCTAAAAACTATTTTAAATTACATTGAAATGTGAATGATCCAAGTGAGGGTACTTTTTTATATTAAAATTTTGTATATCTTAAGGTTTTGTGGCAAAAAGCGCATGTGCATCACGCCCTCCTCTGTACAAGAAGCAAAAAAGGCAACTTTGTTCCACAAAAAGGAAAATTATAAAATAATAAATTTTATAAAAAATAAAAGAAATCATCGAATAAATCTTTTTTGTAAATATTCTTGGATTATTTTTTTTTTTTAATTTTTTATTTAATTTAATATCTAATTATTTGAAAATGATTGGAAATATTCGTGTTTGGTTTGTTTTAAATGAGTCATGCATGAATGTGGCACATAATATTCTCACAAGTAATTTGTTGAATGTTAAATAAATTTTTAACATGACTACATACCTACATCAATTTAATTAAGTTTATACAATCAACTGTTTAATGAAGTGGCATATGGAACAGTGCATATCAGGTAGATTCACTTTTATTTTCAAGCCTAACGTTAATGTCTGTTAAGAAAAAAAAGAAAACAAAATAATTTCTGCAATTATTTTATTTGCTTAAATAAAATTGAATTTCCGGTCAATTTCTTAAATTCTTCCTCTGATTGGGATGTTATAGCTGGTCATGTTAACCAGATAGGTGTTCATATATGTATGTACGTACAACAGTTTCTTTTTTTTGTGTATATCTCGTGCTGTATTGATTTTAGTGCGCATTTATATGCGCATTATCGTTTAGACGATAGCGATAGTATTACGAGAATTGTTATCGTTATAGAAATGGTTTTGACGATGACAAAGAAATAAAAATCACACAAAATAATATATAAGCATACATACATACATGTATTCCTTATAAGAAGCCAAGTAGAAGTAGTAACTTTATTTGTTCTTGTGTTGTGTTGTGTTGCTTTCATGCAATGTTGGTTTCAATATTTTTTTTTTCTGTTTCTTTATTTTAACTTGTTGGAGGTTGCTTTCATCTACTTTATATTGCAGTGGAATAAATAAAAGCAGTACAGTTACTGAAGATTGAGGAGAAAAAATTACTTTTAAGACAGTTTTTGTTTCTTTGTAATCGTTTTCCTATTGGCCAAATGGTTTTTCTGTATATTGTTATTGTCAACTCCTATCTTTTTGTGATGGCGAAAAGAGATTAAGAGGAATTTTTGAAAAATATAACGACTGAAAAGTTTTAAAGTTTTTTTTTTGGTTTTTTCGCATATTTGGAGAGAATTTTTTTTTCTTTGAAATGAAGAAACGATTTATTTTGTATATATTCACAGTGAAATAAAAATAAATTTGATATACCTTGAAACAATTCTTTATAAATTTATTATCAATATCTAATAAGCATTTTAGTTTTTTTACTAGAACTTATAAAGTTAAGCTTTTGAAATGTGTTCTAGCGTTGCCGCATTTAAAAATGCTACGATTGTAATATAATACAATTAATTTAATCTGGAAGTATAATTTATTTTTTGGTGTAAAAACGAAAAGAAAATGTTTAAGTAAGAAAATATTTTGCAATCCTGTCTTAACTTAAGTTACGTTAACATGTTTAACATATCGTTAGTATAATTCGCAAAGACGCTAAGTCCACTTTTTTCCAAAATTGGGTAACGGCAACATTAAGCAAAATACATATTTTACGACAACAAAAAATGTCATTATGTAGTTTAAAGACCTTGTAATTTTGTGGTTTGCAAAAAAGTTAAGTCTACAAAACTACGAAAAACTGTATTAATATTTTTCGCACGCCCGCTAATGTGAACACCGCATTATATGAACTGCTTAATGTGAACACTTTTTTGTCTTCATTAACTACTCTAAAAGATGAAAAAAAGTAAAAAGCCCTATAATTTGGACTGATTTTTTTTTTTTTAATTTGAAACGTTAAAATTCTGTTTTTATTAGTTGCACGAATCCCCGTTTTAGGTGTATATTAGGGATGCCAAACGGGATCGATTTTTAAAAATCTCGGGATTCGGAATTTTGTAAATCCCGATCCCGAATTCCCGGAATATTTCGGTATAATTCGGGATCGAAAAATCACGGGAAAAGTCGCGATTTTCTCTTGATAATAAAAATATTTTGTTAACAAAATCATTTGTATTCCATATATCATTAAAAATAAAATATAAAAACAGCAAGACAAAATGTAACAAAAAAGCGTAAATTAACAAAAATAAAAATTATTCATACATATGCAAATGCGTTAGTTTTAAGAAAACTTTTTGGATTAAAACAAAAAGATTTAAGCTTCTAACATGTGATCTGATAGGCTTGAACGAATTTTGTTGTCAACATATCCTATCGTCGAAAAACACTTCTTTTATTTACCTCTACCCCCTGCTGATGTAAATAAATCTTTTTCTTTGGACAGTTCAGTATTTAAATGAGTTACCCTTTTAATTCATTTTATAGGGCTTTTGCATTCTTCGATGACATCAAATAATTTTTATAACTGGAAGGAGGGTTTTCCTCATGTAAGATGCTATTATTGAAGTCAAGTGATATAGAATTTTTATTTTCATGACCTTTTGTAGGGTCAAAATACATATGAATTCACAATCCCACAAGTTAACAACGCTAGTTTTAATTCGTTTACATTATCGCGCGTGCGATAATAATAATAAGAATAATTAACTTTATTAGTTATTTATATTAATGTTATTTTAATTTTGTAAAAATAATTGCGTTAAAAAGCTTACAAATTTTAAAAACTGAAAAACCTACAATGTTTTTTGTGTCTCCTGTAAAATTTGAAAAATGGAACTTAACACATTTGCGAAATACATAATATTTGTGTTCATGTGCATAAGGAACAAGTAACAAAAATAATAAACATAAACAAATTACTTTTGTTAATTTAAGTTAAAGATGAATTTTTTTTACATTTCTCGAACACTCTAAATTTGTTTTATTTGACGGTGTATGAAATTTAAATCTTATTAGAAAGGAAAGAAATGGACCTTTAAAACGATGTACATACAGTGGCTCACAGCTTATTTCAACCAAAGCACTTTTAAAATAAATATGAATAAGAATTTATAGAATATGTTTAAAAATTAAAGTCGACTCCGAATGAGAAATTTTTGAAAAAAGCTTTACAATTTTATTTACTTCCAGTGTTTTTGTACAGAAATCTACTGAGAGGAAGCCGCTGAAGAAATATTTTCATATTTTTGTTTTGTTGTCTGACCTGAGATTATTACACAAACTACATATATATCTTAAATGCATTATACCCTCCGCAGTAGACGAAATGTTTTGGCAAAATTTACAATAATAAAACACTTTAGAAAGTACGGTACGTGTAAGATTCGGTGTAGATCTACTGATGCATTGTCTATAAGGATAATTTCTATATACAGGGCTCCATCGCATAATCGAACAAGCAGTAAGTAAGTAAGTTTTTTTTTTGCTTATATTTATACTCTACATTACAGGCTTTCAAGTTAATAAAGAAAAATAACAACATTTTTCATGATAACGGTAATTTTATAAAGAAAAAGAAAATGAACTCAACAACTTTTTGCGCTCAACGCATAATCAGAAAAACAAGACCACCATTGAACAATTAACACTTTGTGGTATATCCTTTGTTCTCAAGAACGACCTCTAAACGTTTTGGAATCGAATTCAATACATTGCAGCATATTTCAGGTTCTACGGAGCTCCATTCTTCCAGTAAAGCCGCCGTAAGCTGTTATGTTCAAAGTGTTAAATCGTTGTTGGTATACTCATCTGGCTAATTCTTACCAAAGATGTTCAATTACGTTGATATCTAGGCTCTGTGCAGGGGTTTCCATAAGTTTGGGGCAATTATGGGTAAACCACACACGAAGTGTGCCCGAGATGATTGTTCCGGTAAAAAGTAAAATCATTCGCTATGCCTAAGGTACAAAAATATCTTTAATATTCACAATTTCGACGCTGAATCCTATCTAATCCTATACAGAGCTTTTCACTTAAACTTCCCTACATAAATGAAGAGTAGACAGTAACTCTGAAAAGCTGTAAATTTTCCAGCAAACTATCGGTGCTACATTATTCATTCGTTGTTTCTAACAAAAAATTTTGAAATAATTGTAAACTTTTGTCTCCAGTTTTTGTGACCGAATTACGAGATACATTTACATTTTTTTTTGTTGATTGAAGCACCATCTTCAGCAGCCAGTGGACACAATTTTTGTTATAATGTCAAAGAAATGAATCACGTTCCCTTCTAAAAACAAATGTTTAGCGAAATGACTGAGTTTCGAAATTCATAGTACGTTATAATAGTAATAAAAGCGTTATAGTTCCTTACAAATTTAAATTTTGAACAATATATTTTGTTCTTTCTATATATGAATTTACTAAATTTCATAGGTTACTTTACCAGAAAACCCAAAAGTCTTGTGTTATTTTTGGCAATAATTTCTTTTTAATATAATTTATTCATCTATTTGCTCTCGAACAAAAGAATAAATATTGTTGTTCATTAAAAAGTTATCAGAACATACGGTCGGACAAGCAAACTCATTATTATCACCATTATTTTATTATCACAACATTTTTTGTTTGTTTGCAATCGTAGGAATTACATAATGACAGAAGACAGTAAAGTTCATTAATTTGACTAAATGGCAATGCTAACTCTGTGACTGTATGCCTGTCCAGAGATGTAAAAAGTTTGTATATGTGATGTGGTATGTATTTTAGAGCAGACGAAATTATCAAAGTCACTGTACAATATATGAGATTTTGATAGCACTAATTGCCCATTAAACGCGCACGTAACAAAATCCAAATGTCATTAAAACTTAGACAAACAAAAACTCGGAAAACATTCATAAACAACAAAACTGAACATACAATTATACACATATGTACATTGTATGTATGTATATATAACGGTAAAACTGTATAAAATTTACGTTATGGTATTAGTCCATGAAGAGTACCCAACAAAAATATCTAATAAATCCAATTAATAGTCACAAAATTAAAGCTCCAGGACATTAGTGTTACATAAACATATTAAGCGCATTCACTTTCATACGTATGTATGTATGTATGTACTCGTACATATTCGGTTACATAACCTTACCTATGGATTGAGTACAATGCAAGAACAAGGGAAAAGCTTGTGAGTGTAGCTAAAGGGGTCTCGATAACATGGGAAATTAAATGCAAATACCATAACAATAAAATATGGCCTAGAGTAAATATCAGGGCTGTCCAAACACTCAAGACTAAAGCATCAAGGTAGGGCAAATCTAAGCGATTTTCAAGGAAATTCAGAATAGTCGAAACGATAGTAAAGTGGAGAAAAAATGAACATTTTTTGCGAACAAATCGAGACTTGTTGTCTTCTTTGAGAAATTTGTTACGAAAGAAGAAAAAATTATGCGCTTGTTAAAACGCTGTTTAAATAATTAATTATTTATTGTGTGTTGCTGTAAATGAAATCTACACTTGGATGCTCAATCAACTAAAAATATTTTATGTCATCGATTAAATGAACCGAAATATATTGGAATACGGATACGTAGTGGAATCTTACGAGTTAAAACGCTTCCGAAACCTTAATGTTTCTCCAACTGCGCTATAAGCTTAGGAACTATAAAATCTGTATTCTTGTTCAGAGTGAAATTCGTGGCCCGATCCAACGGAATAAGATTTCTTTCTCCTATCCAGGAAGGTACATAGAAAACGGATGCAACAATTGCGGGTAACACACAAGATCACAATCAAATCGATCACATAACAGTAATGCAAAATGGAGTTATTCTATACTCTATGTTAAAAAGGTTGAGACGAGGCACATGTCTGTCTTGTCATAGGTTCATGAAAATAAAAATAGCAGCCATCAAGATACATTATACCTGAAAAATTCAACAATAAGTTCCAATTTCTTGCAATCCTTTAATCCCAGTATGAACTACAATGAAAAACAAATAACAGGGAAACAATGGAACAGGGAAACATTAAATTTATGTCGAACATAGTCGGATAGTTGTTTTACTTACACATTGAAAATAAAACTCAATAGAAAATATACCAATACAGTAAGAAATGCAGCACTAATACATAGTGTGAAGGAGACCCACATTATCTTGCAACAAATATGAGACAAACTTTTCCCGATCTCACTGAATATAATTCAATCCATGGAATGTCTGACCTCATTCATATTATATCTCTTAGTGTTCAATTCACTCTTCTATCCACATTGCTCTACAAAATTGTTGTGGAAAGAGACATAACAGAAGTTCCTGGAAAGAAACAGCAATAGTGTAGGAATTCGGTATTGATTGAAAAAATCTTAACTATGTGGGCAACATGTCTCTGTTGGTACATAACTATACTGACATATTAAATAAATTTAAGAAGAAAATTGGAAATAATAAAAAATCGGTGGTAAAACTGTAGAAGCCCAATTCAGGTGGTATAGCAAATCATATTAAATCTGCGAAGAAAGAATTTGAGCAATTAACAATTGTTTGGAAATCAAAATAGTTTTAAATGAATGGCATAATCGGGAAATTCAACTCAATCTGCAGATCAATAGATTCGTGTAGTTGTGAGAATCTCGACCTTAAGGCTGTGTAAGTATTTGGATGTTTGCGTACTCTACAGAAAAATATGTGGCTCAACGCAACCATAAAATAAATCGTACAGTACAGACAAATAAAACGCCAATCGGATAGGAAATCAACAGATACAGTGTAACAGGTTAGGACTTGCACTACCGAACCCATGCAAGAACAATGATGGTATAGCTTGCAATACAAAAGAATCAACGCCTGTGTGAAACCGGTTGATAAAAAAATTGTTAATACTAGTAAAAGCTGGAATGATATCAGGAATAGTGGAACGATAACATGTTATCAAAACCAAAAAGGACGAAGAAAAAAAATCTCGAATTATTCATAATACAACTCCATATCATATTCGCTTTCAACTTCCTCCTTTAGTAGCAGCACTAAGTTGTGGATATCAAAAAGGTTATAATTCCCACAGCTATAGCAGCATCACTAGGCAATTGGTCTATTCTAATACACAATATTTAGCAATTAAGAAACAAACGTTAGTGTATGTTAGCGTGAGTGTATGTGTTTAGCTTTAGACCGAAAAATCCTATTTTAACATGTATGAACTTTAACTATCGGTTGGCTGTTTGGCTACTAAAATACTTAAAAGTCCATTGTGGGTTTAGTTAAATTCATATTTATGATTATTACATACATAAGCAACAAAAAACCAACAAAAAGAGTGGAGAGGGAAAAACAGAAAGGCAACAACATCCGGCGGCACATACAGATTACGTTCTCATAAATTTCACTTCAAATCTGAAAATAATCAGAGAAAGCTTCATTCCATACCATATTGGGATTTGTAAATTTGTAAGTTTGTATTTTGTTTTAATGCAAATGGGTGTTAAAGATATTCTAAGGAAAAAATACAATTTCGATACACGTTTTAACTAGAAAACAACATTTTTGCATTTCTTATAGCGAAAATAATTAACAACAACTAATAATCTTTAAAATATTTTTTCCTGACCAATACATTAACTATTATGATTAACTAAACTATGTACGTATTAAGATCAAGTATAATGGATTTACAATATGTTGTCATAATGATAACAATAAAGACTGATATATACACTGGTTATCCTTAAATTTGATAATTTTCTAAAGCTACGTACTGACAGTGTTCACTTTGTTACTAATGTTAGGAGCTTTTCTTAAGAAAATTCACAATATCCTAAGAATTACACTATGCGACAAAGTTAAAGAAATGAATTACGACCTGCTAATGACATAGTACATATAAGTAGTGAGTTTTGTTGAGTAGAACTCAAAAAAATCTTTTCTATATTGCTTGAACCCTCCAAACTAGTTTTATTTTACAAAAACAGTTTATTTTTTTTTTGGACATTACGCAAAAAGTTATTGATTACTCAAACATTTCTAAACCGATGTCTAAAATTTAAATCTTATTAGAAAGGGGAGGTATGGGCCTTTACAACGATATATATATATGTATATATACCTTATTTGACTTAATTTGGTAAGGGGTTTGATGCGGTAAACTCAACAAATGCGAATTGTTTTCATATTTTTTCAAGTTAGTCCGTTCACAGTAGAGACTTTAATTGAAAAATATGAAATAAGTGATGCCATTCTGAAAGAACATTATCTTGTGAAAAGAATGACACTTTGTTTGATCAAATCGGACAAAAAATACCGTAGTTATTACTATAGCCGCCGAAGTATAGTAGGTAGTGTGTTGGCTTAACCATTGATCGAACTTTGTATCCAAAACGATACATTTCAATTTTTGAGACTATGTAACTTTAATTCAGAAAAAGGTAGACCCCTGATATTTTTTGAATTCGTTCGTATTGTGATTGTCATTATTTTAAAGCAAATTAAAAAAAGCAAATTTCAAACGGGGGTGAAAAAAATCAAAAACTTCATCTAGGGATTTTTTGGTGTTGTGTTTAAAATTTTTTAAATTTTCAAAGGTTTTGTTCAGTTTTATGGAAAATAATACATTATTTATGGTATTCGAGAAGGAATTGAAAGTTAAGTGTTGGATGAAAGTGAAAAGGTTGAATTTTCTGTTCATGACATGTCGTAGTCTAGTATGTGGCGTGTTAGCTTATTAGACATCAGACCAAGGTTCAAATCTAAGGTCAGTTGTTTCCAATTTGCAACAAAAGGTTGTAATGACCGAATATGTATGTATGAATGTAATATTCCTGCTGCTGAAAACTCTAACGAAGAAGAAAACAGAACCTCGTCTTATTAACTGACGCAGGAACATACATTACAATTGGATGTTTATCACCAAAGAAAATACAACTTTAGTAGTTTTGAAAGAAAAAAAACTAACAATTTTTACGCCGATTGCTAGCAGCTGTTTTTTGAAATGTTGTAGAATGTTTCTTACTGCTCTTCTCATATTTATCTCACGTGATAGACAAAGATTATAAAAAAGTATTTCGTCCTATGTTTTATTTAATTAATATTACAGAAGGATAATATTTCGGTCAACTACGTACGTAAAATAACTCACTTTGATAATGTGCTACTCGGAAATGATGATAAATTTACACTAATTACGTCTTTTCGAAAATGAGCTGAAAGTCTTTCAACTTTAATAATCCCAATAATTTTGTCACTCTAGATTAGTAACTAATTGAATTTTATGTTCGATACAAATTTTGCGGCCCACCGAAACCGAATTGGTAATTTTTAATTCAAGTACATGCGTAGCTGCTACTTACAGCCGTATTTATAGAAAGCCGTATGCGGGGAACCAGAGAGGAACCCATGAGAGAACCTTGTTATTGATATAATTAATGTTCTATTGCTGCGGGAAGCTTTTTTGCCTCACATGTCGTTGAAATCAAATTTTTCTAACGAAATATAACAATGGTTTGTACCATTAGGTTTCAGCTATACCTCCATTGAGAGTGTTATCGATGCGAGTAACAATAAGCTTCCCCATCTAAACAATTGGAAACTTATAAGGCGCCACAAGGCAATTTTGCTAGATGTAAAATTATTGCCATTGAGATAAAAATAAAATCAATCTGACATGAAGTGCTGGATTTTTACCGTAAAAAACCTTACTGCAACTTACAATTTTGGCGTAAATTAAATAAAAGTGATAATGAAATATAATAGTATAAAATAGTTTTATTAAAATGAGTTAAAATTAATCAAGATATTAAAATTTTTTAAAAAAATCTATCAATAATAGTGAAAATATTCTGTACTACAAGCATGTATCAAAAGTGATACATAAGATAGAATTATGAAATTTTTTTAAGGCTCGATCAACGGTTAATAGACGTAAAGCTAGGCCAGATATCAAAACAAAATACAAAAAGTATTTCTTCGACGATTTCCTCTTAGCAGATTTCTGGGAAAAATTCTGGGAGTAAATAAAATTGCCATGAAAAGTTTCTCAAAAATCTGTCGTTCGGAGTCGTCTTTAAACTGTAGGTCCCGCTACTCATGTATAAAATAATCCTGACTGATGGGTTCTAATGACCAATTATGTATGTATGGATCCCGAAATCCCGGGATATTTCGGGATAATTCGAGATCCAAAAATCCCGAAAAATTACGCGAAAAATAGCGGTTTTCTCTTAACAACAAATGAAAAAATACATTTTGTTAATAAAATCAGTTATATTCCAATTACATCAGAATTATATGTCATTAAAAATAAAATATAAAAAAAACAGGACAAAAAGTAACAAAAAAACGTAAATTAACAAAAAGAAAAATTATTAATGCATATGCAAATGCGTTAGTTTTAAGGAAATTATTTGGATTCCAACAAAATTATTAAAGCATCTAACATGTGATCTGATAGGCTTGAAAGAATTTTGTTGTCAATATATTCTGCTGGTTTAAAAACACTTCTCGCAATCAACATTTGTTGGTAAAATAGTTTCAAGATAGCTTATGCAGCTGGTAAATATTCACCTCTACCACCTCCTGATGTAAATAAATCTATCTCTTTGGACAGTTGAGTATCTGAATTAGTTAACCTATTAATTCATTTTAAAGGTTTTTTGCATTCTTCTATGCCATCAAATAATTTTTATCAATGGAAGTGAGGTTTTCCCCATCTAAGAAGCTATTATCGAAGTCAAGTGATATAAAATTTTTTTCAGGACCTTTTGTAAGGTCAAAATACATATGAATTCACAAACCCGAAAACTTCCGGGACAAGTTTTTAAAAATTCCGGGATTCGGGATTTCCCGATTGGCATCCCTAGTTAGCATAACTTCATATGCGTTGAAGTTAAATTAAGTATTTACCTATAAATATTGTATATGGTGTAATCTTTGTCTACCTTTTATTTTTTGCTTATTTCTCTTTTGTGGCTCTTACTATGACACTAAAATTAGCAGATTTCCGAAATTCTGATACACAAATATTTATTTTATTATTTTTAGTGATTAAAACCTCTAATTGATAACTTTTATAAAAGCTTTATTTAAAAAATTTAAATAAAAATACAAATTAATGATTAGAAATGGCTAAAATTAAGTGGTGTACAGAAGCGCAGCGACAGATAATTCAGCAAATGAGCTCGAAAAGAAACACTGTTGGTGAGATTGCATCCACATTGAACTGCTTCGGAAAGATGGTGTACAATGCATTAAGATATATTCAATCCTATGGGTCGTACAAAAATGTTATACAAACTACAATACCAAGAAAAACCACGCATAGACAAAATTGCTTCATTTGTAGAGCAGCTGTTGTGGACCAATTTATAACTGCCAATGAAATTAATAGAGAGTTTTTATCAAAATTTGAAATCAGTATCTCCTCATGAACAAGAAGATTAAATGAGTTTAGCTGCAATGTATAACATAAGCAGCTTGCATCAAAGAAAAATTTAAAATTTCGAATTTCATTTGCCCGTGAGCATTTCGAGAAGCCAATAGATTTTTAAAAAATGTGCTTTGGAGTGAAGAAATAAAATTCTGAAAACCTTATGTATAACGTCCTCCTAACAAGCAGCACAAGTCGAAACACACATCGGAACCAGTAAAACACATTGGCGGAAATGTGATGGAGTATCCCGAAAGGATGTTTACAAAAATGCAATGATTCCATATGCAGAGGAAAACATGCCGCTTGGATAACGTGTTATGGTCAGCTCAATCAGTTAATCTCAATCCAGACTTTTCGTGGTAGAGATCGACTTTGTCTAAAATCCGGAAGGAAAGGTCAACTAAAAATAAATGTAACTTTCAAGACAATTTCATTTTAATCATTAATATTACAGCCATTTAAAATAAATTTGCAATTTTTATTTATATGTAGATGCGTGACATTGCATGTTGTCAGCAAGCTGGTCGAACGATGGTACATAATTGGTAAATGCTAAGTGCAGACAAATTTTTAAATGTTCAGCTGTTAAAGTGCTTCGGTATTTTGATTTTACTATTTTCATATGAGAAGATGCTGATTCGCATAAGTAGGTAGATTCAATGTACGCGGTCAACTGCAAAGCAATGTCTCTTAAACATGGATATTTTTCTTCTTATAACAACGACCAGTAACTCTTTTCCGACGCTCTTGATTTTATAACAATATCTGAATTTAGAGCTATAATTTCATTTTCTATTTTTGAAGAGTAAAGGGCAAAATCTGTTAAAAAGCCGAATCATGGGGCCATTTTTCGTTTGACAATTTGTCACGTATTATCCTCTTGAATCCAAAAATTGTATAACTTCTGGTAGAAGTTTCTTGCAATATTTCCTAAAATCCTCCACGACTCACCCACCTGACATCAGTGTGCAACAACAGATCACAATATTCTGACTCATTTTCTTCTAGCTGAATATGAAAAAGTCGTCACTGTAAACTTCTTGAACGTATTTAATTAACTATTTGAAAAGCAATATCCATAACCCCGTTTAAGTTCAACATTTTTGCACGCAACACATGCTTATGTATAATACAATGGAATGATACGAAATCCCGAATATCATAATTTTTTCGACAAATAGCCACAAAACCGTTTAAACGGCCCACCATGGCGGGAACATCGTCTTTTGCTACGCATACAAGTTTGAGCAACGGTAGTGGAAACTTTTCCACAAATTTTATAAACTCGTAAAAAATGTCTTTACCACAGGTATTAACTTTTAGTGGAAGAATTGTTAAATGATTTTCCTTTGAAGACATGTCAGTGAAACTCATAGTTGATATACGTCGGTTGATTCATCAAACTAAAGTGAAAACTATTTGCTTTCGGCGATGTCTTGTTTCAGTTTTTGATTCAAATCAATTGCCATTGCTTCGACTCTTCTTGTGAATGATTGACGCGAGAGTTGCACATCTTTAATAGCTGATATAATTTGCTTCTTTTTTACTAATTCACCGTCACTAAAAGGCTTTTTATGTTGACCTAAAAGAAAACTTATTCGAAAAGAAGCTTCCGTTGCTGCTGTGTGGCTTGGTAAACATTGATTGTTGGGCTTCAAGTTGATTTTTCGGCATATTCAACTGAATTCTACGCTTTTCCGATTTTGGCGGAAAATCATCTTCATACTTCTTATAATTGGATTTACAATGTCGCCGTAGATTTCGTTTTTATGGAATTGCTTATCAGACACATGCACTTTTCTTTAATCAGATTAAAGAAATAATTTTCCTCTTTATTCTCATCGTAGAAGTGATATGTTTTCGGTTTTTTAATGACATTCATTTAGGATTAAAATTTCAAATTATTTCAAATATTTTTATTTCGGAACTTTAACAAAAATAATGTATTCTTTTAGGAATTACACATTCAAATGGAACACAGTATATCATGCTATCAATTCTAAAATTTATTAAATTTTTACTTTTCTTTTCTTTAATGCAGGATTTTCTAAAACCATCGAAGGATCGACCGAAAACCTTCGAAAGATCGACCGTTTGGGCACGGCTGCTACAAAGAACCTATGGAGTGATGTAGAGCAACACAAACTCAAAAACTTAAGCGATTTGTGGGTGGAAATCCAAAAGTCATAGTATGTAATAGCTCAGGAGCGATGCATGACCTTGGTGGACAGTGAGACTAAGTGACGTTCAGCTGTTATTAAAAATAAGGGTTGTCCTATTAAATACTAAGTTTGTGCGATATGAATTTTATTATTGTTTTTTTTTTTTAAGGAAATAAATTTTTTTTAAGTTGTGCTAAATTACTGTCCAGTTATAGTTTGGGTTTTGTTACATAAAAATAAAACAAAGTCGATGCAAGGAGCAAAACTCAAAAAGTGAGAAATAATGCTGTGTGATGGGATGCAATGTGGTAATGCAATCTAAATTTCATTACCAGTAAACATGTACTGAATACTGAAAAGCTTATTGCATTAAAATTATAATGAATATGTCCATGTATGGTAATAAACGGGGTGAAGTCATTCAAGAAAATATAAAATTCAAAGAATTTTTTTCATTTATTAAAACCAAAAAGTATTTTTTTTTTTTTATATTAAAAACCAAAAATATGTGTTAATTCTTTTTATCTAGCAGCTTATTAAAGATGCTGATTTATAATTTAATGCTGCCATATTAAATAAAAGTAAAGACTATTGCCACATTTTAAAGTTATTTCTGATGGTTCGATATAAGAAAGGGACCATTTAAACTAGCTCCTTTTAACCGAGAATTCGTTATAAGCGAGTTCGTAATATACGAACTTTTTTTATGAAAATTGTTATTAAAACGTTGGGACTTGAAAATATGTACGTAATAACCAAGAATTCGTTATAACCGAGTTCGTTATAACCGAGTTTGAATGTATATAAAAAAATTAATTTATTCTCAGTTGAAATTTTGAATTGGAAAATTTCCTTTTTCCTCCTAATACTTTAGAATTAAATACCAGTTAAGTTTAGCTGGTCTTACGTTTAAGCAAAACCAAGCTTGAATGTATGTTTAATGTTTGAATGCAAAGAATAACAAATCCCCACTATATTGTAAATTAAGTAAAAAACATTAAAATTTTAAATTAACTCTTCTGTATGTAATTGATTTATCTTAATAAACTTAATTTTTATTTTAATTTGTATTCTTTTTTAGCCATAAAACCCGTCATCGCACAGCATCTTAATTACAGAAGAAGCTAAAAAAAAACACGAAATAAATACGACAATAAAGAGAAAAACAAATAAATTGTTGTCAAATAAAACATTTTTATTATCTTACTGTCAGTTCAGCTGTACGTCTGTCTGTGTTTCATACTAAATTTAGTTGTGTTTTTTTGGTTTTTACCTTTTAATTAGTAATTTACGTGGAAATAAGAAATAAAATTAACAGGTAAATGATCTTTAGATCTTTTTTAATAAAATATACCCATATCTGTGACATAGCGACTGTGTATGAGAGTCAGAACAGGATTGTGGTTTTTGATCTCATCTTTGGGTTTTGGGCTGCATATCTCAGTGAATTTGTGTGTAAAAGTCATAAATTGTATTAAAAAAAAAAAAAAAAAAGTCAACCTTAACCCAGGTAAAGAAACTGAGCATTTGTCTCTCTTTGCGTTCGTCCATGTGACAAACAAAATATTTCTTCTCTTAAGAACAGTGGCTCGGTTGGTCATCTGTTTTTCAAAATGGAAGAAGACCGGAGAGTCCGGAATGAACATAAATTATTTTCGATTTCTATTATTGTTATGTTTGCCGATATGAATATTTATTATGGCCATTTCATATTGTTTAACTGACGGCCATCAGTGTTCCCTTAATTTAGAGTTTTAATGTTGACGCCCGCCTTGTATTTTCTCATCTCGACCACATGTTGCCTTCAGTTCCAATATGTGTAGGATGTGGAATTAAATTTTAGTTCTCTTATGCTCTAATTATACAGTTGACCGTAAAACAATCAAGTCCGTATTGGTTTGCATTGACTTTGCAAGTAAGTTTCGACATGAGTGCGAGTAGGTAAAGAGCATTAAAATAAGAGAGACGGAAATCTTGAGGTGTGGCTGAAAATAACACATCTTAAGTAACTGGTTGTTTTATTTCACTTTACGCCATTAACAAAATTAAGATGAGTTTATAAATCTTTTTTATTTCTTCTCTGTTACTCTTTCTTCATTAAGTCTGTCGATTCTTTGTTTCCATAATTTAAGATTTTAATTTTTATATTTGGGGATCCAGCTTACTTGCAGTCCCCTTTTAATTGCCTGTGTTATGAATAAAAAAAAATGTATTTTTAAATATAATTAAGACCTCCCAGTAGCTTGAGATGTTTGTTGTCTTCTGAAGTAAATTATTATAATTATGAAGACATATTTTATTCGTTTAGTGAATTATAAAATTCAATTAAATATTTATAAAAAAAAAAAAAAATAATTTCAAAACATTAATACAAAAACTGTTTCTTTTTTCATTTTTATTTTTATTCTTGAAATCGCTTTATCACTCAATCTCTATGAGCCCTATTGTAGCAGAAAAATGAACGCCCTTAGGCACTGATTTAGGGAGCATTTAAAGAAAAAATTCTCTGCAAGATAACTCGTCCAGAGCGAAGTTTTGACGATTTCCACATTAGAATCAGCATTGGTCTGTACAAGGTCCTCATCATCGTAGCCGTTGTTCAGAGCATTAACATGGGTCAGCCATCTGGTACGGATGCAATAGGAAGTTCCTGCGAGATGGATATTTCATATGTAGATCGTCGTATATCGTCTCGTCTGCTTTGGAAGCACCAATTTTTAGAACCACAGCAAGAAAAAAGTAAAAAGGCGGTTTTAAATCTGAGAAACATGCTGTTAAGTTCAATTAATTAAATACATAAGTACATAAATACATGTTAAAATTGGCACTATAATGCTGCCTCAATTTTCATAATATAGAACAGAAAAAGAATCGTTTGCTAGAACTTTCTTAATGGCTATTATTATAACCAAACTAGCTAAATCCTTTTGTGCTTCGCTACTCCTATCGATATCTATATATTTATATAAAAAGGAATGTGGGTTTGTTTGTTTGAAGTCTATAGACGGCTAAACGGCTGGACCGATTTCCTTGAAATGTTAACAATACCTTCAGCAGCCCTAGATGTTGATGCTCGTATCCTCTTTCCTTCTACATGTCCATCACATTGAACTGGTCTCTCTGCAGCTGTAGATGTTGATATTCGTAGTCTCTCTCCTTCTAGGCGCATATCGCGTTGATGCATTGTCTCATCAGTTCTTGATCTTGATCATTGGGATCGTTTTTGTTTACGACATGATCAGATGTCTCAGCAGTTCTAGATGTTGATGCTCGTATCCTCTCCCCTTCTAGGCGTACATCGCGTTGCTCCATTGTCTCATCAGGTCTTGACCTTGATGGTTGAAATCGTTTTCGTTTAAGATGTGCATCACGTTAATCAGGTGTCTCAGCAGCTCTCTTTCTACACGTACATCTCCCTGATCTGGTGTTGTGTAGCTACTGCTCTTTGGGATCGTAGTATTTCTAAACGTTCATTACGTTGAACTTTAGGCTAAGCAGCTCTAGATGTAGAGGCTGTAGACCTTTCAACACTCAGCCCTTTTTGATTGTAAATTAACTGCATTTTTGGTGCGTTTAGAAAGCGAAGATTTTTTAGATGGCATTTTTTGGTTTTTAATCTATCACAAATTTTCAAATGTAGTAATTTTCAAATGTAAAAAACTAGTTAATAAATTTAGACAGTTTAGTGTTATCGATGGTCTGTGTCTACTGTTAATGGTACCTAAGTTACACATGTTCCAAACATATAATGAAATAGGTATTGGCATGAACTGGCAATACACATGACTATAGCTGCAATAGTTTATCATATAAAAATAGAGTCCATTTATTTCCCTTACCCGAAATGTTTATACATACATATGTGAGTCAAACTGGTTCATGCTAGATTCTAGCTCTAATAGTTTTCCATGTACAAGAACATTTGTATCATATAGTCCCGCAATTTTTTCACAAATTATTCATATGGATTCAGTGTTGCATAGATATAAGAAGTTTTAAATTTAATTCATATGGGAAGGGGCATGGTCCCTTTCCTTTCAACGAATTTTTATCTAAAATATTCATATTGGTACTACAGTGGATTCGACAAAATTTTAGGACTCTAATTGTTATATTTTCTTAGATTTATTAATTTAATATTTTTATAGAAGGTGACATGCCCGTCAGTCCAGTTCTGTCTAAAGTATTCATTTTTACTAAGGTGGCTTCGACAAAATTTTAGGAGTCTAACTGTTATACATTCTTACATATACTAATTTAATATTTTTTATTTGGGGTGTGACACGCCCACAATAGCCCATTTTATTCATATAAACGTCAAAGTCGTCCATACAAAATTTGAGGACTCTAGCTGTTAAAGTTTATGAGATACGCGAAATTAAATACTTATTTGTTATGTGGGCGTAGACCTCGCCTACTTGAAATTTTAAAATAAAAAATAGCCTATAGTTCGTTCCATCCAGACATACAGGAAGGTACTATTAAAATTTCAAGAAAATCGGTACAGCCGTTTAGCCGTCTATAAACTTCAAACAAACAAACACACAAGCAAATAAACACACATTAACTTTTATATTTGTATATAGATAATTTTTCTTTTATAAATTATCTTTCCTAAATTATGCTAAAACTAATGTTTCAAATGTTTTGAAACATTCTGGGCAACTTAGATAGACATTTTTCTGGATTTTTAATATCTACACATTTTTTTTTTTTTTTTTTTTTATTGAGTTATCATAAAGCAATACATACATTAAAAATTTATTAAAAGTCTATGAGTTACTATCTAATTTAAGATATTTCAACATATAAATCAAATAATAAAATTTAAAAATTACAAAATGTGAGTATATATATAATTTATAAAGAAAAAAGATAAGAAAAAAAACTTTGTATATCTGAAATTTTAACTGTTCCACTGGAACAATATAATTTAAATCTAATTTATTTCATGAAACTTAAATAGTTTACTTATGTAAACTACGAAGAATCATCTGATAAATTTTTAATTAGTTCATACTCAGAAATACTACATTTATTAGAAAATGCAAGATTCTGAGTTTTCATGACATCTTTGATAGTTTGTTGAGAATAACGTTGGTGCAGGTCTTTTGTGCGGTATAAACGAGGTAGTTTAAAAATTATTTTTAGAACTTTATTTTGAACAATTTGAAGTTTTCTAACGTGAGTTTCAGCCGTATTTCCCCAAACATAACATCCATAAAGTAATATCGGTCTAATGACGGTTTTATAAATTAATAGCTTGTTTTTAGTACTGAGATACGATTTTTTATTTAGAATAGGGTATAAGGCTCTGCAGCACTTAGTGGCCTTATCCACAGTGTGTTCTATATGTTTTTTGAATAACAATTTTTTATCCAAGTATATCCCCAAATACTTAACTGATTCACTGAAAGGAATAGTAACATTATCATTTTTAAGTTGCGTTGTTTGAATTCTCTTTGGACTCTTATTGAATGGAAATAAGATGGCCTGTGTTTTGTCTGTATTAGTTTTGATTTCCCATTTGTTATAATACTTAATACATGTGTGTAGATTTTTCGTCAATTTACCAACAATTGCATTCGAGAGTTTGCCTTTGACAATCATTGCGGTGTCGTCGGCATAGAGAGCTATTTCGGTACCGCTTTTTGGTGTAAAGTCAGCCACATATAGAGAGTATAGGGTTGGGGACAGCACTGCACCTTGTGGTACTCCAGCTGGGATATTACGTGGAGATGAAATCGTGTTATTAACAACAACTTTAAACGAACGGTCAGTTAGAAAGGATTGAATTATTTTAACAATATATAAAGGAAAGCCATAATTTTTGATTTTGTGGATTAATCCGTTGTGCCATATGCTGTCAAAAGCTTTTTCAATATCCATTAAAACTACCCCAGTTGTTAGTCTTTGTCGCTTGTTTTTCTTTATAATGTTTGTTATTCTTTTGACTTGGTGAACAGTCGAGTGTTGGTGACGAAAACCAAATTGTTCATCGTTGATTATTCGATTTTCTTCGATAAAAGTATTCATCCTGGAAAGAATTATTTTTTCTAATATTTTATCAACACAACTTAAAAGGCTTATAGGCCTATAGCTACATGCCAGTTTAGGATCTTTTCCGCGTTTGAATATCTACACATATATCCAGCCAATCATATATATAATTAGCAATACAATTAACTAGGCCGTAATCCTGACTGAAGGGTCAATTATAATAATTATGGCCAATTATATATCTATGTATATGACGCATGATCTTTTAAAAATGTATTATCTTTGCCACAAGTAAAATAAATAGATTGGGATTAATTAGTCAGATTAAAATTTTAATTTTTTAGAAGTACCGAAGATGAACTTCACTTTCATTCGACTATAGAATTTTAGATAAAAATTTATTTAAGTTTTTAAATTCAACCTGACCGCAACAAGGTCATCTAAATAGCAACATCTCAGGTTACAACATAGAAATATATCGAGGACTTTATGACCAACAGGTATTTGTTTGTTGGTCATCGTAAGTTAACATGTTCCCCAAAGAAGACAATAGAAAATTAAAGTTGAGTTCAATCCTTGTTTATAATTAAAACAACTAGTTAATTAGTATTACATATTATTGTGTTATCCAAAAGTAAAATAAACTGTAATTTATCCACTACGGTCTATTCATACTAAAATAATTCTTACTAAGAAATTAATTCAATTAAATTCATAAATAAATGGAAAAATGATAATGCAAGTTAAAGTATAACATATTTTTCATATCTACGTAGACAATAGTTTGCATGCAACGTCAGTATATCCAAATTAAGGTAGTGATCGTTGTGTCAGCACTTTGGATCAAAGGAATGCGGTACAATATATGTAAACTTTTAGCTTTTATGCCTCTCACTAACAAACTTTACATACTATTGAGCGAAACTTGTAAACATATGTTCGAGACGAGTGTGCCAAATGCTAGTCCTGAGGCTTTACTTGGTAATTCATTTGAACCGAAGGCAATAGCATCATTCTTGAGTGAGTGTTACCTCAAAATATTTGGTTTATACACTTTCCCTCTCAAAAGAAAAAATAACTCGCTTCTCTAGATGAAAAAAGTATATCTGTGTGCAAAGAATCTATGTGAGAATTTTAATGATTACTAAGGAAATCAGTATTAATAGCAAAGTGATAAGTTTGTATATGGATTCTTGTTGGCATGTCTTAAGTATACACTATACTAAATATCAAACGTTCTATAATATGCCGGCTTTAGTTAGCAATGAAGCACTTACTTCCTTTCATTAATATACGATATTCTGGCGATTAATCATATGTTCAATGACTCCACAATATTAGCTACAATTTGGGGTTTTTATTTTGAACTTATTTTTCTCCTTAGATAAGTTTTATAGAAGTTTCGACCAGAGTAATCAGTGGAGTTAGCAAACGTAAATAAGCCTATAAAGTTATTATATTTTTACTCTATGCTGACGACGTAGTCATCTTAACTGATGATGACAGGTAAATAAGGTAACATACACACATCCTTCAGCCAGGATTATATACCTAGTTTCATATAGCGCTTATGTTGTGTGTGTTAATTTTTTTATAAGTAAGTGGCGAGACCTACAGTTTAAAGTCGACTGAGAAACTTGTCATGGCAATTTTACTTACTCGCAGAGAGGAAATCGTATTCTATTTTGTTTTTGATGTCTGGCCCGAGGCTCGAGCCCTGGTTTTACGTCTAATAACCCAACACATTACCTACTAGACTACTGTGACTACATGATAAATGCGATAAGATAGCTTGAAAATTGTAGTTATACGATTTTTGGAATTTAATTTAAACAAAGGCGATATTTTGATATTCAGCAAAGGTTATTAAATAGGTCAACAAGAAAGGAAAACAAATACAAATCTCAAACCACCTAGAAGTTATCTTTGTAACTAAACTTAAGTTTAGTACACATGTTGAAAAATTAAGTAATCAAGATCAATTATAATAATCTTAGCTTATTGGTCCTCTAAGTACAATAACCTATCCTGCGGTGACACACCGTTCTTTATAATCGGACTCATATTGTTCTATATTGAAGCTGGTACTTTCATTATACAGCTTTTCTCTTTGTTAGGTATACGCTAAACAATTTTATTTCAATTAGAATCAAATCGATTGAATTTTTATTCACCACTCTTAAAAATTTTTTTTCCTGAACAACGTTAACTTGTTTGTTTTAGTGAATGAGAGAACTGCTTTCCGTTTTCGTTTTTTCATTCAAACTCATTGAATTCATTTTATTAATAATTGTTTTTTTACTGCTATTTGTTAAGAATAAAATAAAGAATTAAAATTAATTTTTTTTTTTTTTGTATTTGCTTGTATGGTTTTGTTGTTGTGGATGACGAAACTCAGTACTGTGAACACGCACTCACTTCTGCTCGTCACTGTATGTGACGGGACTTAAAGTTTAAAGTCGACACCGAACGATAGACTTTTTGAAAAGCTTTTCATGGCAATTTTATTTACATTCAGAATTTTTGCTAGAATCTGCTGAGAGGTAGTTGCCGAAGAAATATTTTCATATTTTCGTTTTAATGTCTTACCTGGGGTTTGAACTCGGGCCTTCAGTGTAATAAGCCAATACACTACCTACTAGACTACGGCGAATTCTAAACATTAATTAATTTTAATTTTTGTTTATTATTTCTTGATTGGTTTGGCCTGGGTTTAAATAATTACAGAACAATTAATTACCAAAAGGTGCCGTATAAGACCAAATTGTTGTTGTATTCCTCCTATCGGGAGGAATAATACATATTTTAATATCGGTCTTCTTTAACTTGTTAAACAATGAATATTTGCCTTTTCAACAAAAATCTCATTTGCCACATATATGAACACTCGTTTATATACATACATACTTATGTATGTATGTACGTAAGCATGTATTTTTTAATTTTATTTAATGTCTTTCCATGTACAATGTGTGTGAGAGTATGTCCTCCTCTATCTTTTCCTCCAACTTTTTTACTCTCGTATTATATAAATTCTTTTATTATAATTATATTTATGCAAATTTTGCAATACGAACTGTACGACATTACATACATATGCGAAAGGAACAAAGATGAGGATCTGTTACCAATTTTCATAAGCATGAAGAAAATATTTTCGTTTTCAATAGCCATTAAATATATTCCGGCTCATGCACGCTGTAGCTTCCTCTCATCATTCATAACCAAAGTAAAAAACGTGTTTCAAAAGAAGTTCCTGAGGAGACTATATTGGTTGCTCAACCATACTTACGGAAAATTAAACGCGTAGGTATTTTTAAAAGTGTCCGGCGAAATAAATTATAATTGATGATTGTATGTTGTGAGCTTAAAACCTTTTTTTTAAAGTAATAAAACGTAAAAAGAATAAGTCTGAACGGAATAGATGTGGAAACTCAAAAAGCAGTAAAGAATACACTTCCAAACAACCCGCGTACTCTTACGGAATTCTATAACATATATTTTTCTGTGATATAATTTTATTTTTCTAAATTCTCGACGGCACATTCAATTTATTTATTTCTTCACATACTGAAAGCTCTGTGTTTCTTCATATAAGGAATGATAAACTCAGAATTATGGATTATAGTAGGTCCTTGATTATCCGTGATTCGATTATCCCGCTACATCAATTATTCGAAATGGAAAAAGAAAATTTTTTGCATCGACTTAACTTTATTTTGGATCGACTTAAATTGCATCGTTTAACCGTGATTACCCCTATTATTCGTGATTATAAGTAAAAACTTTATTATGTTTTCTGACAAAATAATTTTTTTTTTTTATTTTTGAAACATGTATGTACCAAAATTGGTACTCAATTAATCGGGAAAATCGATTATATCGGATAATCAAAGTTCTACTGTATAATGAATGTTTTCGTTAATTTAAACAATAAATTTGACAAAATCTGTATTTTGTATTACCAGTACCAGTAGAACTAAAAGTTCGTTTTGAATGTGTACAGAATTTCCAATAAATTCTGAATTAAAAACAAAATTCATCTAGAAATCAGTCTTAGGTATACTTAATACATTGTTGGAATTTTAGGCAAACAGGTTTCTAGATTATTAGGAATTTGGTATCATAAAGTGGCTGGAAACGTTTCGAACTAAAGTAAAAGTTTGGGTTCAATATTTTCTAGTAATTCTTACTTCTAATCTTCACATTGATCATTATAAAGTTAGAAATACCTTAGATTTTGGTGCATTGAAATCACAGATATATCAACGAGACAGCGGAATGATTTGATGTCCACACCGTATGGGTATTGGGGCAAAATTATATTCCGGATAACTGTAGCGCTGTTGAACTATCCAAGCGGGGCACGACCATCGAACTCTCCGATGAATTCTTTACTCTAGACATTCATATGAGCACCTGTCGGCTTATGATTGAAAAGGGCATTATCGATTCCGTCATCGACAGATGGGCAGCCTCGACCACGGGTATAATGGCTCGCTTAAACTCCAGAGAGATACAATCAGCATGATTGTCAGGGTTATTACTGGGCATTACATTATAGGTACGCATGCGAGGCACATCGGTCTTAGACAGCTTACTATTGATTTCTGCAGAAGCTATAGAGATGAGTAAGAGGAGGAGACTATCCTTCATCTGCTGGGTATATGCCCGGTGCTTTGTCAAAGAAGAAAAAAGTATAGAGGTGCATAATTTCTGGTAGATCTGAATGATTCATTAGGAGCTCCGAATGGTTTTGAGACTAGGGGATACCAGAAAACTGTGGTAACATAATTGCACCTATATAGTATAAATGTCTCCATCCGATTCTCTTAGATGGACAGTCTCCTCTACTTACCTGCCCACATTAAAGTCAATTGGGTTAATGAACCCACTTGTAGAAAAACCAGGGAGATCTGGCCCGATATTTCAAGACGCCATCTAAGGACATCTTTGAAAACTGCATGACGGCTATTGCAAAAATTGAAATAATGAAAAAGAATTTAAAATCATAGAACATTTTCTTTGTCGTTGTCCCATGCTTGGGAACCTAAGGAGAAAAATTCTTGGACACCCAGAATTTATTGGCAATGGTAACCTGTGGCTGGTGAGACGGCATGTCATGTTAACCTATCTAACCTAATTCGAACTGTACTTGAAAGTTCTGTAATAAAATTTTAAGTTGAATAGGTTCACTTTTCTATTAATGCAACTCTAGATCAAAAAAACATCAAAACTTTAATCATTTCAATCAAAATAAAATTCAATGTGTGTGCATATTTTTGACATACATACTAGGATACATACGTGTTAAATACTTCTGTGATTAATGGGGGCATCCAACAGAAATTTTGCGGAATTTGACAGTTGATAACGACCATCTGTCAAATTAGTTGTCATTTATTCAGACTGATTTGCTAAGCAAATACTGGCGACCACACACAACATTTCAAAATGATCATTATATCTGATCAGGATCAGTTGAGTAGTTTAAGAGATGAAAGAAACACGTCACATAAATCTTTTAAATTTTAAATCTTTCATGAGCCAAGCGATAATTGTGATTCGATGATTCTTCATTACAATTTCCATTACTTCGTTAACATTTTCATGGGTTATTGATGTGATGGGAAATCAAGCGCGAGTGGAACCTTGTACCACTTGCAATCTTTTCACAAGAAAATCCAATTTAAGAATGTCGTCACTTATTTTATATTTTTTAAATAAAGTTTGCTACTATGAACGGACAGGCTTGAACAAATATGAAAAAAATTCGAATTTTCCAAGTTTACCTAATCAAATCTCATAGCATATATCGAATAATAGATATATGTATACCATTTCAAAGGTCCATCTCTCCCCTTTCGAATAAGTTTTAAATTTTGAAATCAGAAATCCTCAGAAATGTTCGAGTAATTCAGAAATTTGTGCGTAAAGTAAAAAATAAACGCTTATTTTCAAATAAAACAAATAAGGAGGTTTCGTGAAATATAAAAAATGTATTTTTGAGTTCTCCTCAGCCAACTAAATAACGTGGACAATGTAGCTACTCGAGTGTATTTTCAGAGTCGCACCGTGTAATTAAAGACGAATATAGGCAGGGTGCGAAATTTAAAAATTTATTTTTTTGAACAGACCACGTACAATATGAAAAATCGTTTTTATTGTACACCAAGGATATATCTTTCATTCATATTTCTGAAAGTAATTGATTTGGCGCTTCCTAGGAAGTGTAGCTAATATCACTAAAGCAATATATCACAAAGCAACTCAAGCCGTAATCTCTTTTTATTAATTGTCCTGTTGTAGATACACAAATATTTACTTACCTTGGCAGTCAAATTATTCCATCCTCTGGTAACAAGGCTCTGCCAGCTTTGAAATGACGATGCCTACAATAATCATACTTACTTGCTTAATTGGCCAATAATAACCCGATTAACGGATTTCAGTCTGCCGCAACACATTATTCCAGGCGCCTCTGTTTCCTACGCGCCTACGTCAGATGATCACACCAATCGATGACAGGGCTTCCTCGATTTAGTCCTTCCAACGGATACAAGGTCGTCCTCTTCGCCGACTTCGGCAGATCCACGCATCAAATGCCCGTCTCGCCGTCCATTCAAACGACATGGCCGAGCGAGCGCAACCGCTGGATATTAATACGCTGTACAACGTCTTTGTCGTTGAGGAGCTCATACAGTTCACTGTTGGATCGGATGCGGAAATCATCGCCAACTCGTAGTGACCCGAAGATCTTACATAGAACTTTTCTCTCGAATACTCTCAAGGCTTCTGCATTAGTTCTTAATAGGGTCCATGCCTCTGCGCCATAAAGAAGCACGAGTGGGATAAGCGTCTTGTAGAGTATTAGTTTTATCGCACGAGAGAGTTCTCTGCTACTCAGTTACCTATTGCGACCATAGTAGCATCTGCGTTTGATCTCCAGACTGACATAATTTTTGGTGGTAACGGCGAAACCAAGATAAACAAATTCCTTGACTGCATCAAAAGTATGGTTTTCGGCCTTAATTTGAGAATCAATAACCCGCACGTCAGATTTTAGATTATTCAAATTATTTTTCCTTCATTTTAATCGAAAATCGTTTTTTGTTATTGACAATTTTTAAAAAGCTTTTCATGACAATTGTATTTACTCTCAGAGTTTTTGTCAAACATTTGCTGAGATGAAGTCGCCGAAGAACATTTTTTCATTAATCGTTTTGAGGTCTGACCTGGGGTTTGAACTCGGGCCTTCTGTCGAATAAGACAACACACTACTTACTAGCCAACAGCGCCTTCAAGGCCCTCGCCTAATTGAGACAATTAAATAAGTTGCAAAAGCATGGTTGGAATCTATTTTATAGGACTGCATATCTCCTGTAGGTCCAGGATAAAAGTTCTAAACGTTAGAAATTTTTTTTTTATATTACAAACGGCTGCTATAAATTTGCTGTGTTTTAAAGTAAGAGAAGCTGTTAAACCCCATACCCTTTTTTAAATGTTCTTTTTAGAATTTGTTGTTTTTGTTTTAATATTTATTTTCGTTTTCATCTTCATCTTCGTGCTATCTCCTATACTCAATATAAGGACCTTTTATATGGCGTCTGCATGTGTGTTGTTTCTTTCATTTCCTATTGAGCGTTTGCGTCCCTTGACTTTCTTGTACAAGTCGCTGTGGATGTGCGTGTATGCTTGTATATTGTTTTTCCGTTTTATAATGTTATTTTTCTTCTTATTTTGTTTTTCTTTTTTTGGTTTTGTTTTTTTTGTAGATGCCGTTGTTCTTGTTCTTGTTATTATTATTTTCTTGTTTCAACTTCTTGAAATTCCATTCGAATAGTTTTTACTTGGGTTCATTTTCATCCATCCATCGCACAACCATTTGCCACTTCCTGCGGCCATTGTTGCCATTGTGTGCGCTCGTAAAAAAGATTTATTGCCGAGACGCGTTGTTCTTGGGGCACACGTATCGTATTCCTAAAACATTCTTTTTAATCTTTTTTTTATTTCTTCAATTTGTGTTTGAATGTGTATGTGCATTCGACTCTTAAGGTTTTCCAACCCTGTTACGTAATGTTTTCTTCTTAACTCGAAAGCACACGCACACACACATATATATATATGTAGTATATTCGGGTGTATTCATGTGCAATCTCCTATCTGAAATACAAAAATGTATCTGGCGGTATACGATGAACTGTGATGGGGAGTTGAATCCTCCTTACATTGTGCTGCGTAACCAATGTTTGTTTCTTTAATATCCGTTGTTGCTGTTTTTGTTTAGACAAAACGTCTTAATGCCCCTGTATAAAATTGCCTTTTTGAAGATTTTAACTTCAAGATGTTATTTTTTCGTTTAGCAGATGCGTATCTGTAAATAGGGCTACAAAAGTAGACGTTCAAAAATAGTGCACAATCACTAAATTCAAGACACCTTCAGGTGTATTTAAGCATTTCTGTGTCGTAAGTCTGTGGGGACATAAGTACTTCAGAAATTATTTTATTCCTAAATACGAATAAAAATAAGAATACATTGTAATTAACTAATAATAATCCGATATATATAAATACATGAAGTAGCCGTGGTGTAGTAGGTAGTATGTTGGCTTATTAGACTTAAGGTCCAACTTCAAACCCCAGTGCAAACCTCAAAACGAAAATATTTCTTCGGCGAGTTCCTCTTAACAGATTGCTAGCAAAAACACTGCAAGTAAATAAAATTGTAATGAAAAAGCTTTTCAAAAATCTGTCGTTCCGCGTCGACTATAAACTGTAGGTCCCGCCACTTATGTATAAAATTAATGCACACAACATAAGTGATGTGAGAACCTAGGTCGTAATCCTCACTGAAGGGTTGTAATGATCAATTGTGTATGTACATTACAGCGACTCACCAAAAACAGTGCTTGATGTACCCTCCTCAAAATGAACCTTGGATTTTTTTAAGACAACATTTAAAATATTTTGGCTCAAGCTTTGACCTCTCGTGAGCTGGACCATTTTGAAAAAGGTAAATTTTTGAATATTTTGTTAATTTGAGGATGTGTTTCCTTACCAACATATACAATATCTATATCATAAGAAAGGTTTTTTTAAGGCGCGTCCAACAGTGTATACAACTTGTCCAAGGACGATCATCCATGTCCTTTTTTTTAAGGATATTCTGTAAAAAAATTTAATTTTTTGTTCGGGGTTGTTTGTAATAAAAATACTAAATTAACATATTTTAATCTTTAGTCATCTTAATTGTCAAGCTCTATACGTAAACATTTGTGATAAGTTCTGTATATACTTTTCAGTGTTTGACAACTTAAATACGATCAGCTGATGAAATGAATTTGAAAAAGAAATAAATCTTAACATGAAATGGGTTTTAATTCCCTAAGTAACTGGAAAACCGCTGAATTGACTTAGAGTTTCATAAAATAATGCGTAAAAGGCAAGAATTTTTGTTCGTTTTTAGTGACTAACAATGTAAAACAGTATGATGGTCTCGTTTTGTGTTAGAAAAGAAAACGCCATTTGATAATATGCGTAAATCACATGTCCTTTCAACAGAAACATCACCCTGCGCAATCATAACATCAATATAAATTAATACTTTTTAATTAGCATAATTCTCCAATAATAAGAAAAGTACAAATGAAATTTGTTCCATAAAATTATTTCCCAAACCTTGGATATATTATTACAATTAACTGCCATTTTTCGAATACATCTGCTATGCTAATCTCGTCGCATTGACGGAATAAAAGTCATTTTGTATATTATAAATAATTTTTTAATACCTAGAGGTGTACAGAGGGCTCGATTCTTGGTCCACTATTATATGCAATTTATTCTAATGATCTGCCAACTAAGTTAAAGTTCTGCAACGTACAAATGTACGCAGATAATGTCGAGTTATATGTACATTATTATTGAATTGTATATTTTATTTTTTTTTATAATATATGTATATCATTTTATAGACAAAATAAATTGTGATCTGCGTAACGTGTGACCTGCATGGGCGTCGATTAATGGTCTTTGCGTCAATCCGAGGAAATCGAAAGCTTTGATAATAGTCAATGTAAACTATACGGCACAGCTTACACCATTACAGATTAAGAATGTAAGTGATATTTATGGTAAAACGGTTGCCTTGTTGCGAATTATCTGGCTAACGCAATATATTATTCCGTTTAATATTCATATACTATTCGCAAAAGTATATCTCATCCCCACTTTACTGTACGGATGTGAACAATTTGCTGATTGTGACTCAGTAAGTAGAAGCAAACTCAAAACTATATTGCTTGATAAGTTTACGGTCGAATATCAAATATAGATCTCATATAAAATCTATAATACATCGTTTGAGAATTTGTTAAAATTCCGTACTCAGAAATAAAATAAATCATAAAATCTTCTATATTACGAAACCCCATTATTTATGCTAACAAATATTTTTAATATTATTATAAATTTGTGTTTTTAATAATATTTGTTATGTATGTAGATAGGTGAAGTGTCACTGGTCACTAAGAGGGCAGTTAGGTATTTAAGCCTAAGATTCGACTGTAGACTTAATTATTGGGCCTAAATACAGCATGCAGCTACCAAGTCACAGAAACAAACGGGCATGCTAAGCAGACTGTTGGCAAATATTGGCGGACCAACACAACCCCAACGAAAATTGATTATGGTGGCGACGTAACCGATATTGCTGTATGGAAGCGAGATACGGGGAAATGTGCTGGATATTAAATCTAAACGGAAAATATTAGCAGCGATGCAGCGAATAGCGGCACTAAGAGTTGCCTCGACCTCGAGCGAAAAAGATTATGGAAAACGAAGAGGGAAAATCTTGTCAATCGTAGCGCAGATTTCAGATCTAAAACACTACGGTGATGGCAAAGTAGAGGGAGTTAGGAAACAAGCGAAAGATAGACAGTAGACTTATTCCGTCTATAGAGGCATAGATACGGAGAAATTTTCAGGAACTAACTAATTTCCGACCCAGTTTCTTTCAGGCCATGCTTATTTCCGACAATATCTATACCGCATGGGCAAGGTGACTGATCTTGACTGCATTTATTGCAAGGAAATGAGTGACGGCGCTGAACATACATTCTTCTATTGCATTAAATGGCAAGACGTGAAGAACATGTTGATAGAGCAAATTGGTGAATTTACAAACGACAACATTGTGGACGCAATGTTCGAAAGCGAGACGAAATGGATCGCTGTGAGAAGATACCTTGAATGTGTACTCCGCAGGAAGAAGGTCGACTTTGACACAATACAACGAAATGATACATGAGAAGACGAACCAATAGCATGAAGCTGGTTTCAAATATGGCGTACCCAGACGTGGGAGAGTGGGTACTTAACTGGACGTCGTTCTGGGCCCTTTACGAAGTAATGCAGATAGCCGTCCCGCGAAGGGAGTGTCCCAAGAAGAGGAGGAGGCATTGTTTTAGTGGAAGCGCCATTCGACGCAGTTGACGACCCCACCTCACATGCCAAAAAAAAAAAATAAATAATAATATTTGTTATTTTGATTTATTTTTAAAGTTATTATATTCATAATTTATCAAACTTTGTTATGCCTTTATCCTTAGCATATGTGTTGCTAAAAACAAATTAAAGTTAAATACATTTGATTTTATTTTAGATTTCATTATAACCGTAATTCAGTACACTGCCGATATTATTTTTACTATCCAAATTTAAAAATATAAATTTTATCGCACGTCTCTGTTTATGGCCATTTGAGCTGTTCTTTTTATTCTTAAGAAAATTAATGTTTTAAATAAGAAGGGAAACGTAAGTGTGGAAAGATGTTTGCTTGTAGCATTCATTTCTAACATCTGGGAATTTTTCCTGTAATTGTCTACGTCTTCCATTTCTGGATCCTTCTTCGTTAAAGCTTTTTCTCGCATGGCTATGTATGCATTGGTGTATTACTAGTGTTAGTGAACTTAAGTATTCTTAGTCTTCCAAAGAGACAATCGACCCATCCTGAAAAAGGTATACGGACTATAAAACAAGTCTTTTCCTACAGCTGTTACTTTTGTGTGTGTGTGTGTGTATGTATATTGAAGCATGACTGCGTTACATCCATTTACTTCGTGCTAATGCTGATAATATTTTATTTTTATTTCTTTTAATATGTATTTCGTTTCATTTTTTAATCTTTGAAAAAATATTGCACAAACATACACATCCATACATACATACTATGTACATATGTATGTATATAAACAAACGCAGAAACGTTTCCAATTAATAAATATTTAAGCTCCTGCTTCTGTGTTTGTGTGTGTTTGTTTGTTCCATTAAAATCAAAATAAACAAATTCTAATGAGATTTGTTCATTTTTGTTGTTGTTTGTATTTTGTTGGACTTAAACGTATTTGAATGATTGACTTTAATTTATCCGCAAGTGGGTTTGAAAATACAATATAAATTAAAATAAAAATTTTAAATTAAAAAAAAAATAATAATAATAAACTGTATAGTATGTACTAGGGATGCCAAGCGGAATTGATTTTTAAAAATCCCGGTATTCGGGATTTCGTAATACCGATTCCGAAATCCCTGGATATTTCGGAATAATTCAGGATCCAAAAATCCAGAGAAATTGCGATTTTCTCTTAATAATTAATATAAAAAATATATTTTGTTAACAAAATCATTTATATTCCAATTATTTATATCAGAATAATATGAAAAGCAAGAAAAAAATTAACAAAAAAGCGTAAATTAACAAAAATAAAAATTATTAATACATATGCAAATGCATTAGTTTTAAGAAAATTATTTGGATTGCCAAAAAAAGTTTAAAGCATCTAACATGTGATGTGAATTTTGTTGTCAACATACGCTGCCGTTGAAAAACGCTAATCACAATCAAAATTTGTAGGTAAAATAGTTCCAAGACAGTTGTGTACATACATATGGACATAATTGGTCATTACAACCCTTCAGTCAGAATTACGACCTAGCTTCTCACACCACTTATGTTGTGTGCGTTAATTTTATACGTGAGTGACGGGACCTACAATTTAAAGTCGACTGCGAATGACAGATTTTTGAGAAGCTTTTAATGGCAATTTTATTTACTCTCAGAGTTTTTGCAAGAAATCTGCTGAGAGGAAGATGGCTGTATGCAGCTTGTAAATCTTCACCTCTACCACCTCCTGATGTAAATAAATCTATTTCTTTGGAAAGTTGAGTATTTAAATCAGTTACCCTAATTAATTCGTTTTATAGGGCTTTTGACATTCTCCGATAGCATCTAATAACTTTTTAGCAATGAAAGGTAGATGCTATTATAGAAGTCGAGAGATATAAAATTTTTTCCTGATACCTTTTGCAGGGTCAAAATACATATGAATTTACAATCCCAAAATCCTGCGAAAGTTTGTAAAAATCCCGGGATTCGGGGTTTGTGAAGCCCGAAAATCCCGAGATTTCACGATTGGCATCCCTACTATGTACATAAGTTTTATTAATGATAATTTAAATTTTGTTCAATTAGATATCACATTGTTTTATTTTGTGTTTTTAGAATCTGTACTTTGATCTCACGAGATCCTAATTTATTCGTTTTTTAGTGCGATATACAAATGGATATCGTTAGTACAATTCGCAAATGTGTTAAGTCCCATCTTTTAACCGTATAACCTAACATGTAGATAAACACAAAAACTAACCTGTTCTTTACAGCACTCCACCAGCCTGAAGCCAAGTGCTTCCATCATCACCACCGAAATGATCGTTATACCATATAATTAATGTCTACTGTATTCATGATTGCAATTGAAGGACATTTTATAGAAACATAATGTTTTGTTAACGTTTTAATTCATATTTCACGCCTAATAAATTTGTACAATAAAACTCGGAATGTATGTATAAGAAATGGCTGACTTAGGTAGAAATAAATTAAAAACCTTTTTAAAGTCGTATCATAATGTTCTATTCGAAATGTTAAAATTTACAATGAAACAAAAAAATGAATGCTGCTGTAAAAAATGACCTTCCTTTAATGATAAAACAAAGGCAGATTTTATGATCGACTTTTTTTATTATTTTTACACAAAAAATAACCTTACAATTTGACTTGTATTTTTTATGGAAAATAAAAATTCTTAAAATTTCCCAAAAGACTCATACAAAAAAAAAAATTGAAAAATAGCAAAAATGTAAGGGATCTCAGTATTCGAACAGAGAATGAACAGTTAATACCTGTTTCATGGTTACATATTGTAAATTCCAATGCCAAGTCAGTGTTTGTGTTTTCTTGAAGCGGGGAAAAATGATTTTTTTAATGGCTTTTTTAGACTTTTGCAAATTGGAAAGTAAGGTAGAAACGATGGAAAGAACATTAATGTGAATAAACGTTCCTTAATCTCGTTTATCGCATCATAAATTCTTATAATGGTTCAACATGCACCAACACAACGGTAAAATAAAAAGGTCTTTACATTCGTTATAATAAACAACTACAACGTAGGACACTCATTCACTAGCTCACTACTTTTACTTTTTCAGTTTGCTGGTAGGTACTACGAAATGCCACAAAATTACGACATCGTCTACAAAGCAACAAAGATAATCCAAGTAAAACGTAAAAAAGCAATAAGTACACCGTGGAGTGATGCCTCATAGGAAAAACATTGAAAATATGTGACGGTTTAACTATGAAAACAGATGATGTTCAATATATTTTCGAAATATTCCGTGATATTATAAACGTCAATAGGACCTATAGATGGAGGTACGCTCTTTAATACTTTCGAAAATAAATTTGATTCGAATTTAATTCTTCTGAGGCTATAGAATATCCCCTTGTATGTAAGATGTTTACAATATTTTATGTGCAATATACTTCGTCCTCTTTCATTTTTTTATTGATCCCTTGCTTCTGTTCACTTGTTTTAAGACGGATCAGAAGTTTAATGTTTCTTGCAAACTAATTTTTGTTAGCCGTACAATGTAAATAATTTCAACACACTTTAGATTCCAGTACGTAAATTTACTTTTTAAATAAAATTGTAATAATTTAAATTATTTTTTTGCGAATAGAATAATGGAATTTAATAATCTGAGCATGATCTATCAGAGCAGCTGAGCATGAACATATAAAAAGTAATTTCAAAATTTTATAAAAAAAAAGGACAATCAAAGCGTTTCAGATATTTTACAATAATTTTACCGGCATATTTAAATTATAAATTAAATTTATTTTGTCAATGATTTGAATGAATGCTTAAATGAGCGTGTGTGTTATTTTTATTTCTTTACAAGTTTCATAATGTTGTTCATGTATGTGCAAATGCCAATATGATTGCATTTGTTGTTTTATACGAACATGTCAGTAATAAAATTTTATTACAAGTACACGTCAGATTGTCTATTGAAATGTTACGGAACACGTACAATAACCATCATGATGGTATTCTATTTGAGTAAATATTTTCAGTAAGAAATTATAAAAAAAAGAATCGTTTGATAAAAAAAAACACAAATAATTTAAGAGTAAAGCAAAATTAAATAAAAATTTATGCTTAAATATTATTGTGGCGATTTTGAAATAGTTCCGCATTCATTCATAATTGGTCATTGCAACCCTTCAGTCAGGATTTCGACCTAGCTTCTCACACCACTTATGTTGACCTACAGTTTAATGTCGACTTCGAACGACAGATCTTTAAGAAGCTCTTCATGGCAATTTTATTTACTCCCTGAGAAATATTTTTTCATATTTTGTTGGTGCCTGACCTGGGATACGAACGCAGGCTTTACGTCTAATAAGCCAACACACTACCTACTAGACTACGGTGACTAATAATAATAAATAACATGGCCATATAAAGATTTTCAACTGTTTCATATTGACTAATATTTCAAAAACTATTTTTCCATTGATTTTTGTTTGGTAAAAAACGAAACATGTGTGTAAAAAATGTTTTCATGTTTTTCTTGTTTTTAAGAAAAAATAACAAATATTTACTCGTCATTTTTATGCGCCACATGATGTTTTCCGTTGTGTTGAAAAGGGTTTCCGCAACACGCCATCATTTTTTTTACAACATCTACCTTCTGGTTTTTCAAAAGAGTTTATGGAATTTGACAGCAAATGTCACACACGTGATGCATTTCAATTTTTCGCGGTTAATTTTAAACTAACAGTAAAATGGTATTCTGAATTTATTTTATTTTAAATTTCTTAATCTATGATGATTCTTTCATTACAATCGGATACATAGTTAAGTAAAGAGTACGTTTATGACATGAAAAGTTTTCATTCAAAGTTTAGAATATAAGATTTAAGGGAGCTTAATTAATTTTACGTTAATAACAACAATTTATAGTCGTTTAAACAAATTGGAATGCTTCACAGTAAGTAAACATTTTTCTAGAAACTGGATTTCCGTCATCAATGAGATCGAACTTTAAAATAATTTTAATACGTGAATGTTTATTAAATGAGTTAGCAAAGTTCAGAAACTAATTTTGGCTAAATTTTATTTAGGATGTATACAGTCCAGTAGTAGTATAGTATACATAAGATCAACAAACATCAAAACTTTTTGAGTCAATTCAGTTCGTTGAAAATGTTAATAATTGCTTGAGTCTTTACTTACTTAATTGACCATTACAATTCTTCAGTTAGGATTACGACCTAGTTTCTCACGGCACCGATGTAGTGTGTGTTCATTTTTTCCATGAAAGACGGGGGAGTAATAACCATTATGAATTCTTAACTCCTTCGAAATTTTTGTCAATTTCTTCTTCAAAATATTTAAATGCTTACCTTTATTTATTATTTCCTCAATAAATTCCAAACTGCCCACTTCTGGTGCCGACAAACATCCCAACAATATTGTATTATAAAGGCAATGGTCCAAAATTAGTTTCCATGTTTTAAGCAACGATTCAAAAACGTTAATCAATAGACCTATCGTTCAAAGACTCTAAACGCCGCTTTGTAAGATTTGACAACTTAATAATTTTGGTTTCTATGGGAATATTTTCCAATTTACTTGTGTATAATAATGGCTGCCATATTCCCTGAACGGAATCCTGGCCAAAGAATGAACTAAACGGTGTGAGACGATGGCAGTCTAATGAGTGACTATCAGAACACATTTATGCGAATCTTGAAGTCGCCTTAAGCGGGTGACGGAAGTTTTTTTATAGTTTTCTTGTAGTCGCCGTGGTCTAATAGTGGTAGTGTGTCGGCTTATTAGACGTAAAGCCATGGTTCAAACCACAGGGCGGACATCAAAACGAAATTATGGAAAAAAAATTTCTTCGGCGATGACCTCTCAGCAGATTTCTGGCAAAAACTCTGAAAGTAAATAAAATTGCCATGTAGAACTTCTCAAAAATCACTCGTTCGGAGTCGAGTTTAAACTATAGGCCCGGCCAGTCATGTATAAAATTAACGTGAGAAGCTATGTCATAACTCAGAGTGAAGGATTGTAATGGCTAATTATGTATGAATATATGAAGATCCGTAAGAAATTATTTAAACCACCTATCGAATCAAATTTTGGGAAACGGAATCGGAAAATTATACATAAACTGGTCCTGAATTTAATAGAGAAAGGTAAAAAATATCGAGAACAAGAATATGAACAATCAATCAATTAACAATTTTATGTTCAACGTACATACATACATATGTGTGTATCTATGTATATCTGTTTAAATATAAAAACATATTTATACTTGTTTCTGGTATATTTTCAAACCAGATATGAACACGAAAGAAATTATATTCCCATACATCAAATGCATACATATGTACATACTTTCATACATATGTAGATACAATTATATAAATTAAGTTATCAAATCATAAAAAGTAATTTAATATAAAAATTTTTAAAATGTTCTTTTACTCATAAATAATCGAAAATTGCTAAATTGTACGGTCGCTGTTTGAAATTTTTAATTTAAACAATGTTTTGCAAAAGCGTATAAAACAATAACCAATAAACTTCACAATAAAAACGGTCATAAAAACCATAGAATAACAATGAATATAATATGTCTGTACGTATGAACACAATTGAATAAAATTGCAATTATTTATTAAAATGTCTTATTTAAATGTAAATTTAAGAGAGATAAATTGTGTTCTCCAACAATTCTTTACATTACGATATGAATAAATATGTGATTGAAATAAATTCTATTGATTGTGTGAATAATGAGTTATTGAACGATGAGAATTTCTTTCAATACTCCGTCTTTGATGACTTCAGCAGTATATGTATTGTTAATACAAGGTTTTCTTCATATGAACACAAAAACAAAATAAAAATAAACACTTTTGTATTATTTTTTTATTTTTTATTATAATATGAGAAAATTTGAATGTATCAATTCCAAAAATTAAAAAGAAATACTTGTAATCAGAACACAGTGGTTGCCCTTATATGAACAACCAATCAAAAATCAATATCTTCTAAATCAAAAAAGCTAGAGTATTCAAAAGTGATCAGCCCATAATATGTCCTAAGAGTTTAAAACATACAAATTTTTAGGAAACAATTTTAACAACTGTAGCCGAAGTAGCTATTTGATCTCTGTAGGGTTAATTGACTGATAGATTTGTTTTAAAAATAATTAAAATAAGATATTAAAATATATGAAATATTAAGCAAATTTAAAAATCCTTGACTTAAACTACTTGTAAGTCAAGTTGGTAAGTTTCGGGCTCCAGAAATGCATGAATCTGAACTTCAAAATTGCCTATTTAAAAGGTCTGTATTTGTAGCAGTGCGCGATATTTTTCTTGTATGTTGCAATCTAAACAGTTTTATATATTTATTTTTCGCTTCAGCTGCTTCCTCCGTTAATTCACCAATGGACATTAATGCATGCTTAATCACCTCAGCTTCATCAATTTCAAAACCAGAATTTATAGCTTGGAGAATTGTGGCACATCTTTTCGAAATGTCCATATCGATTCTTGTTCTGCGCTGTGTTACCATCGTTCGAATTTCCAAAACCACCAGCTTTTGGCCTATCTACCAAAAGTCGACCAAATTTCGGCCCGAAATTGTTGTTGCTATACTTTTCTAGTTTATGCGACTCATTTTAGAAGTTTTGTGTTATAAAATTGTGCAGTAGAATCTAATTTCTAAACATTTTAGGTATTTATGGGATAGAGACGATTAACTCTTAAAACATTTTCACTAAATAAAGTAAAGATTTTCAATTACCCAATCGGATACTCGATTATTTTTTATGCTGTACAAAACAATTTGGTTGCTGCTGAATAACATCTGAACGAAATGATTTAAATTCAATTGCAGAGTGAAATTAATTCTGACGTACGATCCAAATATATGTATTAATAATAAATTTTAATAACACGGTGTGACAGTGTAAATACACCCGTGTAATTACATATTCTAAGTTATTCGCTAGGTTGAGCAGAATGCAAAAATACTTTTTTTATTCTTCTCGAACCCTCCAAACCTGTTTTATTTGACAAAAACGATTTATTGGATCTCTTCACATAAAATTATTGATTACCCAAATATGTTTGAACCCTTTTAAAAATGCCAAGTTTTTTAGAAAGAGGAGAGATTAACCTTTAAAACGGTATAGATAAACATTCTGTTAAAACTTATATGTTTTGAGTTTTGATGAGGTAAATTTGTAAAAAATTATGTTTTCATATTTTTTCAAGTTTGAATTGGCGAAATTCTGTAATTATGTTGTGAAGAGATCAACACTTCGTTTAATAAAATTGGGCACAAATTACCCTAGTTATTATTTAAATAGTATAACAGCTTAGTCAAACTTTTAAGTGTACTGACCCATCAAATTAGGGTTGCCAGTCTGGCTGGACTTGGCAGGATTGTCCAGCTTTTTTGATGCTTGTCCAGTTTCAAGCTTAAATTTAATTTGTCCAGCTAAATTGAAATTTTTTAGTACACTGCAATAACTTGGGCAATAATTTTCATGTTATCTTTGTCAAATCATGTTAGCCAACACTGATTGTACATTTGTTATACAACTAAGTTATGATTTCCCTCTTCTATCATCACTGTGTCAATACTTGAACAGCTGATGTCATAGTAAACATTATTGCGAGCGATAGCCAATTTCTTTACATACAGCTTTTATTTTTTTGTACATGAAAATAAGAATAATTTCCAGAAAATCTTGAATTGATATTAATGAAGAAGCTGGTCCATCAAAAAACATCTCACAACTTTCTGCGATATATGGAAAGAGTTTGTAAAATATGCTAATTAGATGAGAAAAAAAGATAATTACACGGCAGAGTGTAAATTGTGCCAAACAGACATATAATCAAATATGAAGGCAGCCGCTCGCTTGATAAACACAAAAAAACATAATAAAATGGAGCTGTTGCAGAAGTTAGTCTCGAACTATTTCGAATTTTGTAGTTCCAAAACAGACAAAAATTGAAACACAACTCTCCAAGGCGGAGCTGGTTTGTGTTTACCACAACGTAGTCCACGGACTAAGCTACAATTAACATTTTTTCAGTATTTTTTTGTTTTGTCCAGCTTTTTCAAACCCGATGTCGAGCCTTTTGCGAATCGGAATCTGGCAACCCCACATCAGATGAACTTTAAGTTAAACATTTTCAAAATTTGTGATTGGATCTTAAGTGTTTATTGAAAAATGTGTTTTTTTCTGTTGCGTCAACCACTGGAATTTGGATAATAATTGCGCAAAGCGAAGTAATAATATTTGCGAAAAACGGAAATATTAGACTAATATTGGTTGTCGTTCAAACGTGCAAAGAGCAAATTCTCAAGTAAAGGAAAGTTTATTTGAAAAAAATATACGGGAAAAATATAATACGACTGTTAAGATCTTTAAATAAAAAATACGGTTCGATTTTATCAAACGAAATGTTAACTGAAATGTCACTAGAAAATGCATTTTCAGAATGTCATCACCAATTTGATATTTTTTTAATTTAATTGTGCATTTAAGAATGGGCAAAATTGATAAAAATAAGAAAAAAAAAATAATATTTTCCCAGTTTACGACATCAAAACATATAAGATTGAACAAAATGTTTATGTATACCAATTTAAAGGATAATCTCTTTCCTTTCTAAAAAACTTTTAAAATTGGTTCAATAATTTTATCGTTTTGATGTTTTTATGTTGAGTTGAATATGAGTCTTCAAATCTTAACTTTAAATACAAAATTATCTACTTTTCCTTAAGGACAGGGATTAATTTAACTTTCGTAGTTTTTTATTTATATGAACTACATTACCCCCTTACATATATTTATTTCTGAGAGTATAACTCCTTTTCAGCTGAAATCAATAGTAGGTTGAAATGTTGTGAATACCAGCTATTACATCTACCGGTCTAGCTTTTAAATAGGCGGTCAACTGTTAGCTACCTTTTACCCAAAATACCGTTAATGCATTGAAATGTTTGATATTTCCGAACTTGTATCAACAATTAGGAATCGAAGAACATGTAAAGATAGTTAAAACTTTATGATTACGATGATCCTAAATTATTAAGTTACCAATGTGTGACGAATAATCGGAATATTCTGATTGCTCGGAATCCCTAGGAATTGGGCATACCGTACAGGTCATTATGACTTATTTTCTATTTATTCCTCCGTCTACATGAACTCCAAATAACACAATTAAAACCGAACGTCGTAGATATGCTAATTGAACTGGAGAAAAAAAGTATTCTCTTTTCTCAATTAGTTGTTACATTAATAACGAAAATTGTAACTTATTGACATCATAGACATAGATGGATCTCCTCGCAACATGATTCCTACGCAACATTGCTCTAGGTGGAAAAGTTAGATCAATGGTGTATTTAAAGTAACTCAATTAAATATCTCTTCCACATGCCAAATTCTATCTAATGTGCAAAACAGTATTTATTAGCTGCGAACGCCCCAAATTGATTGTACGAAATTTTAATGTTTAATCGTTTTTGATGAATTTTAAATTCGAATCATTTGTTAAAACTTCAAATCAATTAATAATTAGACATATTGGGTTATTTACATACTGAATTGCATATTGAATAACAATTTGTAATGGTTTGATTAAGTGTCAAGGATGTTGTTTAGTGCTTTTGTAAGAGCCCTCGTATCTAATTGACGTTTATAAAAGCATTTCCATTTGATACGTACACACATAATGCATATTTTTGTATATCGACCTTATGTACTCTCATCCCCTAAAAGCTTACGCGCTAAAAACACCCTTCCACCAGAATAATGGAGCAATTTTGTGATGTGTATGCTGATAATGAAGAAGAAGCATTCTAATATTTCATTGAGGGGTGAGGTAAATTGCCAAAACTATGTGCAAGATGTGCCATTATTGCAATAAAAATTCTTGTAATGATGACTTTAAGTGTCATTCTCTTAAGTGGATTACCTATAAAAAATTTATACAACAATAATAACAAAAAAAAAAAAAAAAACAGCAACAGTTTTAGCAAAAGAGAAGAAAAGATTTTTGCCAAAATTGTAAATGGCTAAATGCTCATTTTAGGTACATACATATATACACACTTATACACGTACAAATGCCTTTGGAAATGTATCGAATACTTTTTCCCCACAATAACAACAATAACAACAACAAGAATAACAAATTTAGTAAATTTATAACAATAACAACTCCAACAGAAATAACCGTTCGTACATGGAAATACGTATTTCTCATCCCAAAAAAATTGCACATTAACTTCATCAAGAATATATTAAAGTGTCAAGGGCAACATCAATGCCAAGGTAAATTTAATATCTGTTCTTATCTTGTATTTAGAACACGCACATTAATGAACAGTTTGAACAAAAAGTAATCGCACACTCTACTTATATAAAATTTCCTGGTTGTCCGACAAAAACACTGATAAAGCAAACACAAAAGCGTTTAGCTTTGCGACTAGGAGCGTATAAGACAACTGAAGATGTTGTCTCGTTAGGGAGGCTGCAGAACATTCATTCTGCTAGGACAATCGAGGGAATAAAGTCCAGACATTGCATCAAGCATTAGGCGTTGACAACGAAGCGCGACTAATCAACACTTAAGGCATCCTGAAACCTGACCTAGACGAAAAGCAATTCATCGAAAGTCGTTACGAGTGCCCATGTTGATATTTATCTGTGTTCACTTTACGATGAAAGTGTCAATGAACCAAACTTTTCGAAAATCAAAATGACAAAATATACATATATACAAATATGTATGTATTGAAGTCGGTAGTGTGTTGGCTTATTAGTCGCAAAGCCAGGGTTCGCATTCAAGGTCAGACATCAAAATGAAATTCTTCGGCGATTTCCTTGCAGCAGATTTCTGTCAAAACCTCTGCGGATAAATAAAAAATTACCATGAAAAGGCGAGGGTTTATGAATGTATACATATGTAAGTATGAATGTATAGTATAAGTATGTATATAATTTCACAAACAAACCTGTAGGAAATGCCAATAGTGAAACTCTACTGACTTACTATTGACACAGTCACCAGTACTAGTGACATTTTATACCCCAGCCAATGTTATTTACTATAGACATTTAACATGTGCGTGTCATTGAAAATCTACTACAGACGTTAGTATTACTGACTATATAGTGAATAGGTACTCTTTTTGCAACCATATGTAGACATTGGAACCAGTGAATCATTAGTACAATTTAGCATTTCTAGTCTACACTTACGGTACTTTTCTGTAGTAAAAGACGACAATAAAATTTAAATTTTTGTAAATATTTGATATTTTATTTAAAAAATATAATAAAAATTGCGATTTCATTGTTATAGCCTTTTTTTAAATTTAAATACGAAAACTAAAAATATATTATTAATTTAGTCTCTCTTATTTATATAGGAACATCGAAATAACGTTTTTGTTTTATTAAAATCAAGTAAAATTATTAATCCTCTTTGGGAGAGCCGTCTTCTTCACGATTTATATCATTTATATTCGCGAAACTTCTCTTTGAATTTTTACAAAATTTATGATAATATTTTGCCCAAATATTTCATTAAGGTTTCGTATTGCATTACCCTCAAGATCTGCTTTCATTTGTCGAATCTATTGAATATAAACAAAAAATGGAATTTTATTCGTTGAAATATGTAGTTCCACTATAAAAGTAAATACTTATGTATGGGTCTAAATGACTTTTCAAAATAGCATTAAATTCTCTCAGTTTTTCTTCAGAGTCGATAGGGAAAAATTCCATAAGATTTGAAGCAATTTTATTTTGTTTAGCAATCTATTTCAGACGACACAGAACATTCTGGCTCCACAAAATTTTCACAATTCACACTTGGCCTTATAATTGTCTCATTTTCACTACTTTTATTTTTATATAACATTGATTGTTTTTTATTAAACGTTTATAATTTCTTGACAATTTGACGATTGACAATTTTTTTTTCATCAAAATAATAATAAATAATAATTGTCGACGCTTCGATCACAATGTTACCATAAAGTCACCAATATAGTCGACAAAACTGGTGACTTGGAGACACTTGTCGACATGTTTCCTTCAGGGAAATGTTTAAAAAATATGAAATAGAAAGGTGCTGTTACTAAAACATAAACAATTATTTTTATTACTTTATCCAGAGATTTTGAAAACTTAGTTTTATATTTCAAATACAATGTTTAAATTATCAAATGGAGGACTGAACAATAAACAAATAGAAATTTAATTACTTAACTTGGGTAGCATAGTAGTCTACTGGGTAGCGTGCTAGACCACTAGCATGGGCACCATGGGTTTCGCTAATAATTGTGGTGAAATTTGTAATTTCATTCAAATTGATAAATAAATTCGTAATATTTATATGTTTTTAATAATTTGTGTTCATGTTTTCATTAAGTCTTCATTATTGAGGAGCACAGTAGAAAAGTTGCGAAGATATTCTGGAGTAATCCAGATTTGAGAAAGAGAATAGGAATAAATAAAGGCGCCCTTAATACTCTAGTCCTTATATGTACTCTTGAACTTGGTAAGTGCGGTAGATAATAAAGACTGATATAAACTTTTTATAACATTGCCTAACATTCCTGACTTTCGAAATTCCATCATTTTGTGAAAGGTGCTGGCAGAAGCTGACACTAAAATAGAAAGTAAGGTTGATATCTAATAATGGTGAGCGCACCTACTTAATGACTTAGACATGCGGCTTACTGTCATGTGTTCTTAATATTAGTCTTTCTCTCTAAGGAATCATACTTTTTTTAAGAATCTAACGGGCTGGTGTAAAAGTTCTTAATATTTTTGAAGAAAGGAGTCCAAAAATTGTTAAATTTTGTATAATCTATTCTTATTGTTTGTTTAAAAGTGCATTTTTAAGAAAAGAAAATATTAATAAAGTGCACACAGGAGAAAGCTTGTTGCCAGATGTCTAATTTTCTGAAAACGAAAAGTTTCTTTTCGAATACTATTAACACAAACTGTTCGAGGAATTGTGAACTACGAACTGTGCTGGCATTTGCTTGTTTCACCCGAAATTGTTTGTTTTATCAAAATGTGTTTCAGATTGTTGTGGCGTGCTTGGAAGCGATAAGGTGTCTCATTAATTTTAAGATTCTTTTTCATTAACTTTGTTTATTGTTGTTTGCTTTTGGGGTGCGGTACTTAAACATTTTTAGTTGAAACTTACATATGTTTTGAAAATATTGAAACGGACTCACTTACGTAATAATTAAATTTTCTAGGAATGTTTAACTGATAGGATTGATATTATGTACGTCTCCTCCATCAATATCAATCTATCCATTAGGAATGTTAACTTTTTCTCTCAGTTAAAATAACATGCGGTAGGTTTACTTTATGACATATATAGTCCATTATAATGGCGGTTCAATTATAAAGATTTTCATATGCAGTTTCCTTTAAAAGTAAAAGAAACCTTCCATAACAGTCACAAAAAAAATTTGCATTTAAATTCGATCTATAAATTCGACAATTTTCAGCCTTCAGCCTGGATTATAGAGATTGAAGTTCATAAATGACTGAAATCACTACCGCTCGTCAAGCACACCCTGGCCACAACCACCTTCAGCAAACAATATCTGTGCTTGTGAATGAATCGAGGAAACAACAATACAAACAAAGAAATCGGATATGAAAACAAAACATTGAACCATTTCGCAGCCATTATAAATATCACCCCAAATGACTATGAATGTATGGCGTGTTTGAACCTTTGTTATGTACGTTTGAGTGTGTGTTTGCGTGTATGCATAAAGTATATATACAAACACATATACATAAATATGTATTTATGAACGCATTATAGCATTTGAAAGCACTGACTTGGCTCTAATGGCTCTTTAGGAAGGATGGTGGGTCGTTTGGTCGGTTGGATATTGTAAATTGTAATTCAATGCCTAGCAGGCACTTGCTGGGGAGTCATATCGACCCGTGGCTTAATACAAACATTCATTTATTCAATAAATCTTTTTTACTGTATTTCTTTATTTATTTATGTATTTTAGTGTTGTTTTTTTTTCCTTTTCGTAAACAATAAATAACGGGGTGCCAAGAGAGGGATGTTAAAATAAAACTTCCACATCCACATCCATGGTGTGGAGTTTCAAGTAAGTACAAACATACATACATTCATACATAGATGAATAGGAATGGGTTTTAGCAAGTGTTAAATAAATTTACTGTTAAGAAATGATACACTCCCTTGCTCTCTGTTTCTTAGTTATTGTAATGGTTGTTTTTAAACTCGAAGTTTGGAAACTTGAACAAATTTATGTAAAAGTTAAAAATTTAATTAAAATTAAACAAAAAGCAAAACGAAAAAAGAAAAAAAAACCAAACGAACAACGAAAACAACAATGAAAGAACTTCTTGGTATTCAACATAAATATTTATTCGGAGTATTTTATTATTCATTTATGAAGTTTACATGTTTCATGAATTTTTTGTAAATGTTAAGTTTTCTCAAACTGTTTCTTTTGATTTTTTAAAAGAATGAATAAAAGGATGGAAATATACTTTAAAATTGATATTAATTGATTAGGGCGAATTCTATTGTTTTATGCTGAAAACGCTGAACTCATATCGTTGAAATTCATTATAATTTTTTAAAAAAATTTATAAATTTTTTTTTTTTGAAAAATTAAGAGACTTGTTTGGGTGTCCTCGTTATTTAGTTAGCCGCGCGTTAGTCCATTAGGCAAAGGGTCGCGAATTCGATTCTCACCAGGTTTGATACACCGAACATTATTCCTCTGTTACTCTAATCTCAGAACAATTAGAATGTAATAATTAGAATCAGTAAATAAAATGAAAATAAATTTGATGAGAACTTATTGTCTTACATAAAAAATTTTTTAAATAAAAGTAATGTTCACATTTAGAAATTAATCTTAATAAAAAAAAAAACTATGAAACGATAAAGAATGGATTGGCATTCAGATTATTATGAAAATTCGGTTTTAAAACTCTAGTACTTTCTCTGCTACGAGTATTAGATGCACGGGAATATAATAATCGAATTTATTGCCATTATTTTATTTATTTGCATTTAAAAGTTCAAAGTGATTCGAACACAGTTTTCCAGAGGAGAAAAATATTGGCAGAAATCACAAAAGAGTGGTAACTTTACACTCAACTTGAATACTTCATTTTCCATAATTCTTTAGTGCCGAAAAGTGTGACAACTTTGCTGATCAGTTTGATAAAAGAGCAGAGCCGGAAAAATCAGACAATACGATTCAAAAAAATAAAACAAAAACGGAAGCTTAAACTTCTTACGAATCAAAGCTTACAGAATCAAATACGCTAACTTTATTTGCTTGTCTAAGTTATATCATACTATGGACCTGTTGGAGATGTTAACAAAAGATAAAGCGTCTAATTAGAATCAAGGTCTATGGAATAAAAATTTAGTATTCGCAGAATTTTAGAAATATTTAACAAAAACTGCCATAACATAAAAATTTCAAGTATTTGTGTGTGGGATATTTACAAATTCCAGTAGGAAATTACCGGGGATCGCTTACGCACTTCCCAACCGGTATGCGGTCCGTTGATTCGATAGACCACATAGATCATCGGAGTTATACATTCCACACAACCATACAAACTAAAATCGTTGGGGACACATTGTTGAGACCTTAAGTTTCCCAGTGAAATAATAAGAAAAGAAAAAACAGTACTTAGAACAATTTGTGAATTTTAAAATTCTTTTTAATTTCTGTGTTTCTATATTACAGGAATTAAAATCTAAAATATCTATTGACTTCAATTTATCCATTCCTCTATGCAAACAGGGAAACGGAAATATTGTCATATCACACGGGAAAAGGAAAGAGTGTCATAAAAAACAACTGATGTTAACAGGCACAACGAAACTAAAAAACAAAAACATTTATAGTAGTGGGACTTTATCAGTGTATGTATGTCGGATATATGTACATACATATGTATGTATGGACTAGTACATTAAAATAAATAAAAATGCTGAAATAATTTCTCTTCAATCGTTTTTTTTAGTCAATGTGTTGATGTAGATTTTCTTTGTTGTTGCTCCATAACCAATGCTAAAGACTGAATATCGATTGGCTTAGGACTATCAGCTGAAATAACAAACAAACAATAGACAGACAACTGAAAATAAACCATAGAGATTTGGAGTCGATAGATACACAATTGTCGGAAAGGAAAAACAACAATGGCAGCACACAATCAGACAGATTTGACTGCAATGGCAGTGCGAGTGATGAGTGCTTCTGTAAATTGACAATTAATGTCAATACAAATGGCTTTTAGTTTAATTATATTATTTTTTTGTTGGGAATTCTTTTTGAATTGTATTTATGAGATGTAAAGACACTGCATGTTTTTTGTTGCCAACGGAGAGAAGATTGTCATGCTATATTTGTCCCAACGTTGAAAATAAAGAATCTAGACTATGTTTTTGGAAATATTAATTTAAAGATACTATAAAGGCTGCTACCAACTGAAATAAATTTTTTACTCTCTGCATTTTAATAACAATGAAGTCGCCGTAGTCTAGTAGGCTGACCTCGGTTCAAACCCCAGGTCAGACATCAAAAACGAAACACGAAAAAAAATTTTTTCGGCGACTTCCTCTAAGCAGATTTCTGACAAAACCTCTGAGGGTAAATAAAAAATTGCCGTGAAAAGTTTCTCTAAAATCTGTCGTTCGGAGTCGACTTTAAACTGTAGGTCCTACCACTCACGCATAAAATTAACACACACAACATGGGTGGAGTGAGAAGATATACCGTAAACCTGACTGAAGTGTTATAAAGGCCAATTATGTATGTATGTTATGTATGGAATTCAGTTCAAACCAACCTATAACCAACTTTGCAAAAATGTATCACTAACTGAACTTAGCAATTAAATCATAGTTTTTGTATCCAACGCTAACTTGTGAACAACGCTAATAGTTTGAAAGACAATTACTTTGACCAGTCTTGTCATAAGGAAAAAATGTAGGACAATTTATTTGACCAGCTGCGACAATTGGATAATTACTTCGTCCAGGTATTGGCTTGCACTTTAAGTTAAGTTTCATGGTTACAGTGCCAAGAATTCCTATCTATATATTCCTATCTATGTATGTTATTAAGCATTACGGAATAGTTCTCATTTGGCTGACTTCCTCAAATTTAAATATAGTTCATAAATATGTCTGATCTTTGGTTGATTTAGTGAAATTATTTGTTCGTACACATCTGGATGCATTTAGTGTGTTCACGATTTATACTACAAGTATTGAGAATTTAATGGCCTTAAATTTTTAGTTTTTGGTGTAAGATTTTTTAGGCATTTTTATTTATCATGCGAAAAGTTTTAATTTCATATCGAGTCAATACAGTTCTCAATAGTTGAATATAACCAACATTAGCCACAGAAAGTAGCAGTTTTTGTGATAGATTTATATAATCGATAGGTTAGGTTACGTTAATGTGGTATCCTTGATACCAAAAGTTCACTTGAGCACGCATAGCGGCCTGTTGTGCCGCCACAGGTTAACGCAGTCTCTGTGCTCTGTACTGACCAAGTTCATCCAAACCAAGGAAGAGGAAGTTGGGCAGCGCAAGGGCTGCGTATTTAAAGCTCGACTAGCCCACGCTGGAAAATTAACCCGAAAGCATGATAGACGATAGCTCCGTCAAGCTAGCAAATAGCCTATATCTCCACCTCGGAAGAGATGGACATTAATAAAGAAAGTGGATAACACTCTTCTTTTCGTCAGCGGATCTGCACCCACGGCAGAAGTCGTTAAATGAGAGCCGCATTTTTTCCGCGTGTCTACCAATAACTCATTGATCTGTTGGCATGGTCTCTGTGATCGAGATGATGTTTCGACCAAGTCCAAGAAACTGGTTGGTACGCCCTATATCCATTGAGGGCCATGTGTCCCTAGCTTGAAAAAGGCAAGCGGCATTTCTATGCTGATCGAACAGGATTCCGGAAGTAGTACACCATCTCTGGCGAGCTCGTCGGCTCTGCAGTTTGCAGCGCCCAAAAAGAAGGTTGAGATAACGGAGACATTCTCTGAATTATCCGCAATGTTCGACACGGGCGGGCCGGTAGAAGGATTTTACTTCCGCTTGAAACACGCTGCAATAGTCAAGCAGCCGGAGTGGAATGTTCAAGTCCAATCTCCAAGGGTAGACTCCGTTACCCACCCCGCAATCGATAAATATTCCCGTAAAATATCAACCATTTCTTTAATAAAAAATTAAAGAGTAATCAGCTATATAAATAAGCCTGTAACGTCTGCTATAATTTCACTAATATTGTGAAACCAAATACGCATATACTTTGAGAAAACGCCAAACTTAAAATTTTATAAAACATATATTTTATAAAAGACAATTATTACACATAATGCGTGTGTAGTAGAGCTACAAAACCATCGATGGTACTATCGATAGTATTTGAGCGGCAATTTTCAGTATTGTGGCGGCTTCAACGTAAAAAAAATAATTTCGGCGTATAACACGTGACATCGGAAGTTGTATTCATTTTTAAAGTTATTAAGGACTTCAACTATAAGAAAATAATTTAAACTTATATTGTATATAGTTATATACAATCAAAATAGAAAATTTCGTTATGGAAACAGTTGGATATCTATAAATTTTTTTGTGCATTTCTATTATTTTTTCCACTATATATGTATATCCACACATATACATGGTATATACATCTATGTATATATATATACATATATGTACGTACGTCTATATAATTTTTAATTAAAAGTGTGAAATTTAGCACTCTTCAAAAAATTCGATATTATCGATAGTTTTACACCGGACTATCGATAGTTTTGAAGCTCTAGTGTGCAGATTATTGCGATTAATTCTATATTATAAATTTTTAAAGCGCTTCCTATCCTTAAATTTAAATAAAGCAATGCCTGTATGAGCTATTATCGAATTTATTTATTCGTTTTAAAAATGTCGTTATATGTGGAACGAAACATGGTTCAAACGTCCGCCAATGCTTTTCTCAGTGGCAAGTGGAAAACTCAATAGAAATGTTAAAGGGGGTGAAATCGTAAGATCTCGGTGACTAGTTCACATCACCACCATATGAGATGACCATGCTCTCCAATTGTTCGTGCGTACTAAATACTAAAAAGCCAGGAAAATGTCATCAAATAGTTTTACGTCCATGTAATGGATACTTGACATAAGAATGTTCTAAGTACACTCAGGTCTCGTTATATGCGGTAGATGCGTTCCTATAAAATTAATGATTCGTTTCAAAATACTGAAAAACCGCATAAATTCAAAGTTTAATTGAGAAATCAAAGCAAAATCGCATAAAAGAGCCAACAAAAGTATACTTATTTCATTTTCTTAAATAAATACAAAAAATTCTAAAAAAAATAAACAAAAATAAAATATTAATCCGTTATTTACAGCAAAAAAAAAAAAACAAAATGATCCAAAAAGTAATAAATAAATAATAATAATAAATAATTACTTCACTTTTATCATTACATACATATGTACGTATCAGGTAGAGCATACAGACTTATATAGAGGACTACGTCAACGAACTTTTAGGAAGTTTAATTGTTTTTTTTTTTATTTTTTTTATTAAACTTTGTGACTTTGAGTTTAAGTTTTAAGTTGCCTATGCAACTCATGATATCCGGAAAACAGATCAGCGTTGAATCTTCAGTGCTCTTTCGGTGTCTTGGTCAATACTAAGAATAAGATTTTGTAAATCATTAACTTTGTTGAGGATATCAGCAATTTGTTTTGAATTGAATTGGACAACACTTTCTTCGGAATCACTATATTCACTGTCAACGTTTTTCTCATTGTCGGTGACTAAACAAATGATTCGTCAGCTAGCAGTTCATATACATCATTCCTGCTTCAGTGAGTCAAATCTATTTCCTCCAATTTGATGAGCTAAGTCAATTATTCCACTGGTCAGTGTCGACAAAATGAAACACGCCATAATGATTATATCAGTGGTTTAATTTATAAATGATGCTAAAGTTCAAAAAGTATCATAACATTTCAAAATTTATAACAAATCTGCAAAAAAATTTCATTTAAAATCGCATAAATTCAAATTCGCATAAAAAAAATCCGCATAAAACGAGACCCGAGAGTATTTAAGTTTCAAAAATATAAATGCTTGCAACTATAATTTCAAAAAAAATACGCCGTAATAGTTTCAAATGACAAAACAAAAACTCTGAAACGAGTTTTATACGCACTGAATTACCAATTTCGTTCATAAAGCAACACATTTTAGCTTCCCATTCAAACACTTTTGTATTCATTCGCCTTATCGTACGTAAGAGAGTGTTGTTGGCTGCTCGAAAGAATTGGTCGTTAACATTTAATATTTCTCCTCCACCATGTTTAAATTGCTTAGTGCTTCTATTGACCGATAGATGACGCCCAACGTTGATTTGTTTTGTTGCTGTATTAGCGAATGGGTCGGTCAATTTAGTGGAATTAATGGAATTGAAATTCATGGTGCATGAACTGTTGCAACTCATGCTCCTTGCTGTTGCTTCATTTTTGTTCGAATTTCTTTTCATTTTTTTCTTTTGTTCAAATTTATAGTGTCTGTGCGGCATGGGCACCAATTGAGTTTACCGTGCACCATTAAACACATCGACATACAAGTCCAGTTTTTTGTTAAACCTTTTCCAACATAACAGTGAATAGACAAGAGCAAGAATTTAGTTTGTTTGTGTTTTGTTGAAAAGTTTTTATATTGTCCTGTGCTCTTTACTATTTACTTTACTTTTTTAAGTGCTTTATTAAAAGCATTTAATTACTGAAACTGCAAGTAAATTACTTCGATTATTTACAATCTAGCAGAATTTATCGAATACTTTACAAAAATATGTACAAAAGCGGGATGCCTTGGTAGTCTAGTGGGTAATGTGCTGGACTAATTAAAATATAATTAAAATATAATTTATCAATATATTATAATTGATTGTAGTTGAAGTAAATGTATACGTACTTACATATATAGTGTATTTATTATTTTACATTCCTTTGTTTTTTGCAGAATCAAATTCTTTATAAATATCATTATGTTGATAAATAGAGAGTCAATGAGTAATCAGCATAGATGGACACTTTGCAGTACCAGTAAAATTTCAGTAAAAATTGATTTTTACTGATTATTGAACAATATTACAGTATTCAGTAAATTTTTACTGGTAATGAAATTTAGATTGCATTACCAGTAAATTTTTACCGATTACTGAAAAAGATCAGTACCAGTAAATTATGGATTTCCAGTAAATTTTTATTAATTATAAAAAAATTGTCAACATTTCTAATAGATGTTATTAGCGAAGATATAAATATTTGTAAAAAACAAAAATTAAAATAATGTCAAATATGAATTAAAAATAACGTAGCCCGATTTCTCACAACACCAACGAAATATTTATTTAAGCGGAATACTAATTTATTTTTTATTCGCGTGAAAAACAGTTCAAAAAATAAATATATAAATAAATAGGCAAATTGACAAAAACTAATGTTAGTTTTTGTTTGTTTACATGTTTATTTTGATTTGTTTTTTTTTTTTTTTTGTAAACCTATTGAAATTATATTGAGATCGCCGTGGTGTAGTAGGTAGTGTGTTGGCTTATTAGACGAAAGGCCCGGGTTCGAATACCAGGTCAGACATCAAAATGAAAATATTTCTTCGGTGACTTCCCCTCAGCAGATTTCCGGCAAAGACTCCGAGAGTAAAAATTGCCATGAAAAGCTTCTCAAAAATCTGTCGTTCGGAGTCGACATTAAACTGTAGGTCCTGCCACTCATGTATAAAATTAACACAACATAAGTGGTGTGAGAAGCTAGGTCATAATCCTGACTGAAGGGTTGTAATGACCAATTTATATGTATTATGGAAATTATATTGACTTTTAGTTCCAGGCTGTAAGTTGTTATTTGTTAAAACATTGCTTATTATTAAAAACGACACCTCATGTTAAGCCATATTATGTGGCAGTGTTGACAACATTTTCATAGGCAAAGTGCTTGATTTTTTTTTTAAGTGAGTTAACAACTCACATTTTTTAATATTTTTTCGACATAATAAATTAGTATACTTGTTTATCTTTAAAATAAAGAAATAAACTTGCAAATTGGATCAAACCAAACATTAAATTTTTTCAAGTTGCAGCTTCATATTATTATTTTTGCTATAAAAGCAATGTAAATTTCACTACCAGTTAACATTAGAATTATAATGCAGTATGCCAATGTATGGTAATCAGTGACGAAGTTATGATAAATATTTTTGGATGGCAAACTAACCAAATTTTTTTACAATTCTTCTAAAAAACGGACGAGTGTCACCGATAAGTTTGTAAAAGAATTTTCCAAATAACCGTAGTGAAAATTATAACTCTTTGATAACATGAGACAAGAAAAACATAGCTTCTGCGGAAGCACGTCCTTGATAGATTCCGTGCCGATATTACAAAACTCCTCCATATACAATATACTTTGGTGGATATCAGGGGGCACTTCTGCACTTCTTTATTTTTTACACTAATAGTGAGGTCGTAAATGAGACACAAACTCCTTTAAAGCAGTGATCGGCATAAGGAGAACATGCATAAAATCTGACTGCAATTGTGAGAAGAATGTCTATAAACCAGAAAAAAAATTCAAGTGAACTTATTGTTATAGTAGTCGCCGTAGTCTAGCAAGTATTGTGTCGGCATATTAGATGTAAGACATCAAAATGAAATTATGAAAAAAAATGTCTGAGAGTAAATAAAGAGCTTCTCCAAAATCTGTCCTTCGGAGTCGACTTTAAAACCGTAGGTACCGCTCATGTATAAAATTAACGAACACAACATAAATGGTGTGAGAAGCTATTTTGTAATCCTAATTGAAGGATTGTAATGACCAATTATGTATGCATATATGTATGTATGTACTTATTAATATATTTATAATATATGTATATACATAAAAAAACAAATGTACAACGTTAAATCCCTAAAAGCAGCGAATTTAACTCGACAAATATTCTTCCAAAATCTAAAATCATTTCTCATTGATATTACTGAGTCCTACCGTAATATACTTAATTTAAACCTAAAAAAATCGACATGAACCATTTTCAAGAAGTTGACAAGCAACTAAAGACATTTTCACTCTCTCTCCCTACATGTGCAAAAAGCTGAAGATGTTCAGTCTCAAAGGGCTATGAGGGACGACCACCGCTTTAAAGGAACATATTCAGTCAACCTACTACTTAGCCAATGCAATGCTTCTTGTCAAATACCATAAACAGTATTGAGCTTCTTCGTACTAGAAACCAACAACTAATCAATTTTAAGAGGAATGTTTATATGAATAGATCATAATTTATGATAGAACAACGACATTACCAAGTCAACACAGCAATATATTGACTCAAGATTTTAATTTTCTTAGGGTCTGCAAGCATCGAAGTTGAAATAAAAGAATGAAAAAATTAAAAATAACACTTAGATTAATTGGGAAGCTTAAAATATAAATAAATTAAATAATTTCTTCCATTTCTTCCAAGAAAAAAAACGTTCAATTGTATCTATAGATTGTTGTATGAAATATTTCAAAAGTAGATTTCGGTCTGTCTTTTTTTTTGTATAGAATTTAATTTCTTTACGCACTAAATAAATTAAATGAAAAAAAAACACCCAAATTTACTTAGAAATTGTCGTCCTATATCTTCTTTCGATTGATATGATTCTGTATTCTTATTTGTAGCGGTTTAATTAACTAAATCATAATTTTCCTTCTCCTGGTCCTTAATACTAGGCCAATACAAACGTGTTGACCAGGTTGCTCGTTGTTTTAGTTATAAGTATGTATGTGCATATGTATGTGCTGTAAATGTTTAAAGTTTAAAATTAACAATGTTGCACGCCACATTCATAACCTCCTAATGTCAACTTTGGAAATTCTGCCTCACATTTTTTGTAGTTTTCGCAAAATATTTAACAGCATTGTTGTTGTGTTATGTTATTTTATACGTACATATGTATGTACATATGTAACCTAATACTTTAGGCCAGTTGATTAACGTTTGTTGGGCACGTAAACTTTTGTTGTCGAAATAAATATTTTCTGATAAAAGTTTTTGTAAGTAAATTTACAACAAATTTTACAATAACACGTGTGTTTCACGTATGTTTATGCTTTGATTTATGTATGTTTAGCATTTGACACAAACATACAAATGTAGTTGCATTGACACAGAGACACTCGTATGTTTTCACCCACTACAGGTATCCCTCCTACAATACGGTATCACACAACACGATTTCACTCTAACATGATTAAAAAAATTTCCGAAAACCTCTTATAACACGGTACTTCTACAACATTGTCTTTTTTAAAAAGAATTTAAAGCATAAAAAGATTATTACAATTCAAAATCTATTAATGTAAAGGATGCTAGGAAGCAATTTTCAATTAAAGACTGCATCGATATCATATCCTTACCGCTGAAAGAACTGAAAAAGATGTGGCCAACAGTAGCTGAGATAGCAAACGTGCATGAATCAGGAAAAAATAAAATTGGTGGCAAATTAAAACTTGCTAGGTCGATCGGAGGAGAATAGTTTGTGGATATGGTACAAAAAGTTGGAGGAGCAGATTTGGTAGAAGGAAGGATCAGACATAGCCAAAAGATTGGAATTTTTGTTCTTGGACGCAGACCTTTGCTTTGAAAGAAGCCGACATTTCAAATGGGAATTACAAAATTGCCTATCAGTATATCAAGAAATTTACAGCAACCTCGGACGGACAAGGAAACAAAGCAAAATTAGGGATTTTTTAAATATATCAGCAGGTGAACAATGTACAAATGCAAGTCCAGAAAGTGAAGATGATATTATTCAGCCGAAAAAACGTTCCCATTAAATTGAATAGAGCAGCGATGATAAAGAAAATTACTAAACTAAATCCATAATATACATTCATGCATATTTATGTCGATTTTTGTTTGTTTTTTATGTATTTACGTGGATTCATATTTTTTATTTTTAATAGAAATAAAGGTTCTTCTGTGGCATTAAAATATTTTTTTGGGACTCGGCCCCTGTTTTTGCGCGACCTTCTAGTCTCCTATAGCACGGTTTCACCTAACACGTCATATTATAGAAACCTATCGATCGTGTTGTAGGAGGGATACCTGTATTTTAATTTACACACACATTTTTAAACAAAACTTTTTGATTCTGTTTAGGAAGCGGTAGTAAATTTTTTGTGAAAAAGGTAAATTGGTAGATAAATCCTGATATGCGCTCGCCATTGGAAAATATCAAACATGTACAATACATAAGAAATCAATTCTTCCAATTGTCTTTATTGTACTACAGTAGAAGTCCATTATTCTGGCATCCAACAGTCTTTAAATTTCTCTCCGGAAAATTGTAAAAATTTTGGTTTTCTCCAGAAGTGTGTCTTCAACCGTTTGACTGCTACGCGGCGCGAAAGTGCTGCGTTCGTTTGTTACAAAAATCCTATTTGCGCTGCGAATTTCAGTGTGAAAATTATTCAAAAAGCTAAAATAAAATTAGATTATTAAAATTTTGTAGATTTTTTTATTATAATAATTAATTAAAATTTTCAAGCAATTTCCGAACGTTCTCACCAGAATCGCTTAGCAGTCAAATGGTTAAAACAAATAAGAACGCTCGAGAGCTATTTGGAAGTGTTAGGAACAGTTCGGTATCATCCGGAAACGCTCGCTATTGTTCGGAAACAATTACCGGCCAGCTAGTCTTAGTTGTCAAAACAAATTCAGGGGCAGTGCAGCTCCGTTAATGAAGCACGAAGCGTCTTCATAATTTTTTGTGCGTTGTTGTTTTGTGTCCTTTAACTTTTGAAACTGTTTATGAAACTGTTTGTACGTATTTGCATAATGTATTTGAAGCTTAATTATTGTTCTTATAATTACCGCTCGATAGACCGCTTACAAGTAGGGAACTCTTATAACGAAATGCCTCACCTAATAGCATATGCTATATATCATTCAGGATGCTAGAACTTAATTAGTTTTATTGACAGCACTTGCTTCGTATTCGCTAGAATGAGAGCGTTTGATCACTTTCTACAACTCAATATGATGAACAAAATTCTGAGAAGAAATTTCTGAAGCAGATACATCTACAGAAGATTTCAAAAACGTTGTCAAGAACCCGGCTTACCTAGAGAGTCAGGTTATTGACTGCTCCTACAAATCCACCAGAATAGATTATTAGGAAAAGTACTTTATAAATTACAAAAGTCGAATATAGAGGGATTACACGTTTTCTACAAGGAATTAACTATTAATATGGTTACGAAGTCTCTGCCTTTAAGGAGCTATTGAAAACATCTATTCCAGCGTAGATATAAAAATACTATCAGTCCATTTAGAACTAAACATCAAGATTGCATAAGATTCAGGGGCTACTAAGCGGAAAATTCTTATATCCGGGGTTATTTTAGCCGGGTAATACTGTACGCAGAAGTTTGTAAGATTAATAACATCTCCCCAGATTGAACATTTTATAACTTTGTACGATTCCTGTTCATACATTCGTACATAATTGGCCATTACAACCCTTCAGTCAGGATTACGGCCTAGCTTCATACACGACTAATTTTATAAGTGAGTGGCGGGACCTACAGCTTAATAACGTCGACTCCGAACGACAGATTTTTGAAAAACTTTTTCATGGTTTATTTACTCTCAGAGTTTTTGGCAGAAAGCTGCTGTTAGGAAATCGCCGAAGAAACATTTTTTTAATATTTCATTTTGATGGCCGACCTGGGATACGATAATGAGCCAACGCATTTCCTATTAGACTACGGCGGCGATTCCTGTTCACTGTAGAAAAATAAATTAAAAAATAATTTATAGTCTTTATAACGCTTTAGAACACAAAGGATGAGAGGTACTCTTGTAGTAGGCTACCATGAAATTTGTAAAAAAAAACTAAATGGTTATGGACCAAATCGAAGTCTGTAAAGAAGGGCTGATTATAAGAAATTTCTTAAGAATTGTGTTGTTAAGCAACGTGAATGTAATTTTTTTTTTTTGTATTTTGAGAATTTTTTAATTTTTGAAAAGTAATTTTTATTTTTTAACAATTCGTACATACAAATTTTAAAATGGTTATAATTCAAATATTTAAATAATATAGAGACATTATTATATCATTATGACTACGGAAATCTCGGTTTTGAAAATATAAAGTGGAATTGCGAACCTAAGTTCTCTCCTCCGTTATTTGCAACAATTTTAGACAAAATTATCATAATTTTAATTTACGAGTTTTTAATACATTCTCAATTCCAATTCTTTATGTCAGGATTTTCTATATTAGCAAACAAATATGACAGACAACACATAAGCACAATTTCCTTGAACGTAAACTCATGGTCCGTCAAGGTATCTGAAGTTATCAAGCCGATACCGTAAATAATTTCTCAATGAAAAATTTATAAATGAGTATCACTATATCGTTTTTGGGGTTGGATTTCGAAATAAAACTTTTTCTTTTTAATGCTAATTATTACCACACTTTGAGTATAAATTAAAGCGTTGCGCCTTTTGTGCCTTTTTTCAAATTTCAAAATATTTCCTTCAGTGTACACATGGCCAGCAGTACGTCCAGTATTTTGGCCACAGGCAATGTTTACGAGGACGTTGTAGCTCAATTGTTTTAAGTAGACATCTTGTGCATCCGTTCACACGACTTTGCATATACATATGCAGCAAAAATTAATAACTATACGCATGATATAATTTTGTTAATCTCCATTATGAGACTCATTATGCAGATATTTTTTCTTATAATTTTTCTTGTCCTTTTCCACCAACTGGTTTATTTATGAGAATATTTTGGCAGCATTTTACCACTTAAAAAAGTTGTCTATTAGCATTTGTATGAAACAAGTGTCTGGAACGGTTATACAATATTTAAATAGAACTTTAACAGAATTTTTTTTAGAAGAAATTAAATTCTTTCTTTCTTCAGGAATTGCTTTAAGGGCGAAATTTCAAAATGTCTTTCAATAACAATAAATTTCGAAAGCTTAAGTCAATAAAACAAATCACACTGTGACATTCTATCCACCTCCTCATTCGTTTCTCTCTCAACGCCGTTGTATCACCCCTTCTCTTTTACCGGTTACGTAGAATTTATGCAAAATACACCCTTTGGCATATGATTAAACCCTTAAATTTGGCTATACAAACATACTCAGTTTCAATAGACACATATGCAGGATAATAAACGCATACAAAACCAACAAATGCCATTAAAATCCTTTTGAAAACCAGTTGAAAAGTATAAAATCCTTTTTAGCTTTTTTGGTAAGTCGTTAAAATCCACCCAATCCACCTTCCATGCAATCTAAAATATAGTTGTGACAAAATTATACATTCATATGTGTAAGCTATACACATGTATACTGGCTCAAATAAATCTTCGTACACCGAATAGGCGCAGACAGAATTTTGTTTAAAAATCTGCATTTATATAAAAATCACAAAAAAAAATTTCAAATTTAAACTGAAAAAAATGTTCGTACATCTCAGATAGACTCCTTTCAACACAACGATTTTGTGTAATTTGTTTTGGATTAATAATTATGCGATTTGATGGGATATAAAAATTAACATAAAAATGTATTAAAAATTATGAAATCTTTTTATTAAATGCAGAAATCTTAAGCCATATTTTCCACATAAGAAGCCGTTAAAGTGCGTTTAGATTATGCCATAATATACGTTAATAAGTCAGATAACTTCTGTTAAATCGTTGTTATTGACAAGAGACTATTTAACATTCTTGGATCAGATATCAAACGATTTGTGTGACGCAGCGAAAATACTATTTTGCAGTTGAAGAACTTAGTCTCTGTTTAAATGTTCATTGGATTGTATTTTGAGTGTAAAAAAATGTCAACTTCTTAAAAAAAATTATCTAATCATTGTAAGCATAAACTGAACACATTATGAAAATAGTCTCCGCCCACTTGGTGTACGGTTACTTTTTTGAGTCAGTGTAGATATGTACATATATGCATGGATGCGTGTGTTTAATTTAAATTGAAGCTTTAGAAATTGCGCCACCTTTATTGCTGGTTACTATCCAAATGTCGCATCATGCGAATTTTGTCTTTTCTGATAAAGAGAGCAACGAAAAGTATAGAATCCTTCCTTTTCATTTCTCCAGACGTGTGTATTTGTGTGTTTGTTTTTTGTTATTGAACAGGCATGCCAACCCTTTTTAATCCTTTTGGCCATTTTATAATGTGTATATAGCACTTTATTATACCCCAATGTGCAATTACTGTGAGCATCAAACAATTTTATCATTTTTAATCATCAGTACAATAACGGACATACACACACACATACACACAAACTTAACCAGTGGCACAAATAGAAGCACAAGAACATTAGATTTTCAGTAACCGACCGGCAAACAGCCGCCTGTAGATGGACTAACATTTTAATAGATATGTATTAGATTGAGTATGTGTGTGTTTGTGTTTATAAAGGATATTTATGCGATAATATTTTTGAATTAAAAATGATATTAAGTTATTATCGGTAGCTTTGAATGTTACCGTTAATGTTCTAATATTTTACAAACATCAACAAAAATTAAGGGGAGATCATTTTCTGGTTGGCTTTTTTTTCACATTTTCTATTAAATTTCATTCTAAAATACCACACCATCACCAAGTTACAAATAAAATATCGTAAATGCATGTGTGGTGTGAGAGGGATGCATAAAAGTTTATCTTCAAAGTTAAAGTCCTTGTTTAATTTGCAGAATGAAAAGGGCTACAATGAATATTTTCCGTATATGTATATACGAGCATTTAAATGTTAATTTGAATGGAGCACTTGTTTGGGGATTAATATCCGAATGTGGTTGTCTGCACTTTAACTCCTTTTTGACGAGAGTAATTATGTTTTCAGTCTGTGTAGTTTTATACTTTATTAAAACCTACGGTGTTATGTTTTGTATAAATAAATTGTTATCACGAATAAGGATTGATTATCTTAAATTTTTATTGCAAAATTTTGCACATTTAACCGCACATATTCGATATCCATAAGTCATTATAGATCTGATACACGTCCTGTAGACATAGCTGCCAGATTTGATGATTTTTCGGCATTTTGACGATTTTTGTTCCAAAAAAATCATATTGACGACATGCCTTTATTTGGACGATTTTTAGAAATTAAAAATTTACATAATTTCCCATACTTTATATTTAAAGTCTTCTTAAACTTTGTATTTGGTTTGCAGTTGTTACTGTTGGAAATTAATGCTGCTAATAACAAGGAGTAAAGTATTATATTTTTAAGTTATTTTCGAATATCAGTGATGATGTTTCTGTATTTTCTGCCTTTTTAATCCCTTAAAAGCCAAAATATTTCAACTCCTAAATAACATCGTAGTTGAGTAGAAATTATCATATTCTGTTGCAGATAATTTTAAAAATTTTATTATATCCTCTAATATTACCATCGGAAGAATAAAGACAAGTGCTAATATATTTTTTTTTTCATACCATCAACACTCGGGGGATGGCATTGTGTTTGGAACTAGGAAAATATATTAAAGGAAGGAGTAATGAGGGAGCAGTGCTTATTGACACTTGGTTTGAATATTTTCATATCACAAGTAACAGGAAAGATCTCTACAGGAAGGGAGTTCCACATGCAAATAGTCCATCTAACAAACGACCTTTGTCTGTAATGCAGTGTGCGATACACTGGCCAAGAGGCCACTTACGGATGTGCTGGCCGAGAAGGACGAGTGTTACGTAGGCCAACATGATTTTCACAAACAAGTCGCCTTATTTCCCTCCAGTAATATCCGCTGTAGTAGCGATAGAATTGTGAAACACAAGCCACATTGTAACGATGCTCCAATGAATCAATGGAGTTGGGCTCACTATTGTAATTAATGAGCTACTACGGCCTCTCCGGCACTATCTAGAAGCTTCAAAATAGACTTTAAGGACCAACCCATACAAGAGAAGAGTTATATTCATTCGGATTTATAACGTAGTGAACTGGTAATGAAGACCAGCTGAAGTGGAGTAGTATAGTTTTTATGCCACCGTTTTAAGAAACCGAGCATCACACTGAATTTTCATGTCCATAACAGGATCTTCTGAATTCCTCTTTACACCACACATGGATATAGATGCTACAATATTATTGCTGTTATAATCGACTTTATATGTTTTTGTTACACAGTTACAGTCCATACTTCTACAAGTCGTTATGTTTCCACTAAAAATAAATTTTCACTTGTACTCTTGTTAGAATTGTAGAAAAGAAAAAACAAAAAAAAAATCGAGTCGACGCGAAGAATCTCAAAAAATTTTTTGCAAGTTACAGTGTGAATGTAATTGAATTAAATTTGATTTTTTTAACTGTTTTTAATAAAAATTTTAACTTCAACTATAACACAAAATCAAACAATATTTTATTTATTTAGCATTTATTTATTTAATTATGCAAGTCAAAAATATAAAATATTCAATTGTTCACATTTTTTTTGAGTCCATAATGAACCTTTTATGCGATCCAAGTGATAAAAGCGATGATTAAATCGCATTAAAAAGAAGACGAATATTTAGACCACGTCTGGAATTCGAATTCCTGGAATCCACGTTGGAGTACAATGAAGCGGTACAAATTTCTTTTGCTAATAAATTTGTTGTTTTTAATACTAGAGTGAGAGAGAAATAGAAGCCATTCAATGACAAGTTTATCGCAAAACTTACCAAATAGAACGTCTTTGGCAGCTAAAATCTGCCGTACCGCTCTAACTTTATTGCGTTGCTTTGCCATTACAAAATTATAATTTAAAATTTTTTAAACACAAACTATATACCTATGTTTTGATTAATTAGTGGTGCGATAACAATCATAACAAATTATCGATACACATTAGAGTACCCATAATTGCAAAAGCATTTAAAATAATTTTTTTAAATTTTCATATATTTCATTAGTAGTACTCTAATATACATATATTCACACTTATATTTCATTTATTAAAATATCTTTGTAAAAATATTTTATTTTATTGTGATTGTATTTGTAGAAATTGTAATTGTATGAATTGTAGTTTACACGTACAAAAAGCAATACAGGGTGACTAATATGTATTGCAACCACCTTCAGGTTGTTATCATTTGTAAACCGCTCGTCTGACAGCAGACAGATTTATTCCAGTGACAGTTCATTTTATTATTTACAAACTTACAAAAGCATTTTGATGTATTGCAGTCAGAAAAAAGTTATTCGTGATGAAATTCAAGTGTGATTGCTTTATATTTGGCTGGAAAACCACAGGTGGCTATCGTAAGAGCCCTCCAGCATTTAAATATGAATAAATCTTTTCTTTCTCGTACCATTGCTCGTTGCGTCCAAAAACTGGAGGAAAAAAACGGTAACAACACCAGAAAGGATCCGAAAAGTGAAAGCCAGATTTGATCGAAGTCCACGCCGCAGTGGTAGAAAAATTGCTCGTGAGCTGAACATATCGCGAGAACGAATGCAACACATATTGAAAAATGAGCTTGGACTAAAGGCATTGAAGTTCCAAAAAGTGCAATAGCTCACCGATGGGTAAAAAAAAGTTAGACTGGAAAGAGCCAAGGAGTTACTTCGCTTGCACGAAAGTGGCTAGTTACCAAATTTGGTTTTCTCCGAAGAGATGCCATTAAGCAGTTTGTGAACAAACAAAATGATCGGGTTTACTTGCCAAAGAGGTCAGCTGAAAATTTACACCTGCGATTGGCCACCAGAACTCAAGCGCCGCCGAAGGTAACGGTGTGGGCTGCCGTAACGGCCGATGGTCACCTCCCGCTCATATTCATCGACCGTGGGGTCAAAATAAATGCCGAATATTATTGGGAAAATGTCGTAAAGCCCTGGGCAGACAAACATTTTGGCCGCAGACCATGGACATTCTTACAGGACTCAGCACCACTACTCTCAGCACGCGTCAACCAAGAATGGTTTAAAAAGGAGCTTCCTCGCTTCATTTCTACCGCACAATGGCCACCAAAATTTCCGGATCTCAATCCGTTGGACTTTTGCGCCAGGGGCATTTTGAAGAGTCAGGTTCTCACTAAAAAATACCAAAGTGTCGATCATCTCAAGACGGCGCTTCGTCCGGAAGGGGTCAAAATACCACAGAGCCACTTTCGTGCAGTATGTGATGGCTTTGTCGGCCGTTTGAAGACCAAAGGTGGCAAATTCGAACAAATCTAAACAGATTCTAAATTTTATGTTATTTTCAACATTTTTTGCTTTTGAACAATAAAATTAAAAAAAAAATTTTAAAATATAGGGCTTTATTTTGTTGCATTATATATCAGCCACCCTGTAAGTATTGTGAAAATATTGTATATATACATTTGAACAAAGAATATCATCTGACAGAAGAACTCTAATTCATACTCAGTGGTAAAAGCGGCGGCATTATACAAAAACACTAACAAAGAAAAGAAAGAACAAAACTTACAGATTTAAATACCTTATCAGCCATCAAGACAAGACTAAAATTTACAATCCAAATAAAAAAAGAAAAAGAAATATACATAAATATGTATGTAAATAAATAAAACGAATGGTAAACAAGTCAAGTTGTGCCTGGATTTTAATTTAATTAAAACATCTTTCCTCTTCAACCGAATCCCTGTGATGTGTGTACCGAATGATGCGTCAGCTCAAAAACACAAAAACTTAAAGATGGAAAAAAACCACAATATTCCAATGAAAACTATCAGTGGTGAAAATTAAAATAATCTCAGCGTTTGAATTTTTAATAAAGGGTGAGAAATTTGTAAATGAAAACAACGAAAGAATAATTAAACTGAGCAGTCTGTCAATTCTCTTTGAAATATGTAGTTTGTTACCATTGAACCGCTGAGAAAAATATGTAGTGGGATTGTCATTCAAGAATAGATTAATTTTAAAGGCAATCATTTTATTGTTTCATTTCTTATTCGTTCCCTAAATATTTTGCTAAAACAGAGCAGTTTTGAATACTTTTATCTTGAATGATCCTCACAAATGAGAAATTGAAATTTGAAAAAGCCCTCGAATATAAACTAGAATTATTTTATCTTATACAAATGCTTAACATTTTCTATCATTTCTAACATAAGCATTAGATGAAAGATTATTACGTCCATAAACATATATTTTATACACATTCCATAGATCAATTAGTGTAGTAATGGAGTAATCCGATTTGCAGTTGACACTGAACTCATTTTATAAAATTTAATGGCTTCTGCAAAGAATACAAATACAAATCTGTTCAAAATCGAACTCGATTATAACGTAATCAATTAAGAAAGTTATGATCTTATTTGCGTCGTTTTTTAAAAATTGACAAAACCCAGCTTGCATTGTTGCAATTTCAACTTGCGTCTATTAAAATTGAGTCGTTTTGGATCACAATTTGCATTGTTTAAAATTCGATTTGCGATGCTACATACGTTTAATTTTTTTTTCTTGCAGCGTTAACTATTACCATTTTACTATTGTATTGTAGTACAGTGAACTCGCGATAACGATAATTTTTACCAAGGCAGTTCACATTTTCAAGTTTGTTCACGTTATCGAGTACTCAATTTAAAACAAAAAATTACCCTAATTATAAAAAGTTATATTTTAAAAAGTAAAAATGGCAAACACTATTTTAAAATTTTTTTTTACGAAATAGTCAATAATTCAGTAAGCTAAGGCCAAAAATTATAACAAAATTATAATCTCTTTAACAAAATATTGATGAAACCAGTCATAAAAAATGTTACATATCATGCATGCTGATTTTGAATTTGGATTTTTATAATTTCCAAATACCAACCAATTAAGTTTGTGAGCATTTGAAAAGTGCGTGAAAGTAAATCGTTATTTCTTTATATTTGTGCCTGGAACACTTTTCTCCATATGTTTTATCTGGTAACTGCTTCAAATAAAACTCGAGTAGCAGCATTACAAAGCAAAGCTTCACAAAGAGAGAGTTCTTCGATTTCTGCTTTTAATTTTGCCTTCAATGGCTCAATAAGTTGTGGCTACGCAGAATGCTTTTCTCCGGAAATTTTAAAAAGGCGAACACCAAACCTTAGCTTATATTTTTAAAGTTTCGCATGTGAAGAAACCACTTATAAAGACTGAAATTCAAAGTACGTAATGTTTTACGCTTTCCAGCGCCATAAAGTGTATTATTTACACGATTATTAATTTCCCGTTGTTCTCATTTATGAAAGAAACCTTTGCTTTTGCAACGCCATATTTTCTTGCCAAGTCACTTACACTCGCAATAACTCAAGAATATCAACTTTATCTTTTAAAGTTAACACTTTAGGTTTTTTTAATGACATTTTCACTTTCACAAATTAACTTTTTTTTATTCACTTATAACATCTTCATAGCAAGGTCAAAGGGCAACTAACAGGTCAAAGCATACATAAACGAGTAGAATGAAAAAGAAGTTTAAACGTAAGTAAACAATCAAAAATTTTCCAATTTAAAAACGGATTAAAAATATAAAAAAAGTGTTCACATTTTAGAATACTCTGTGGAAAAATAAATTTGTTCACGTTTCTGAGACGTTCACACTTTCTTGTGTTCACGTTTTCGCGAGTTTACTGTACACAATTAGAATTTTTTTTCATTTTAAAATTTTTGCAACACCTGTTTATAATAATTAAAAAAAACATTTGCTGCACTAAATAAAATAATGAAATATGTTTTCATACTTATTTTTATCCGAAATATTAAGTTTTTTGCTTTATTTTGAATTCTTGGAGCCAATAAATTAAATTTCAATGCATTTGTATAGAAAAAGTTAATTCTATTTCCATCGCATTTCTCCGGTCCCCATTAACAACACAAGCCGGGGCTCTAGTGTATTTAATCGACAATAAATTTATAAACTAATTTTCATAGCGCCTTTAATAATACACAGATAGATTTAAAGAAATTGAAATGCTGTAATCCATCCAAATTTATAAAAATATACGCATTTATAGAAATATTTTACTCAAGATAATATGAACTTTTTGCACTACACAGAGAGTAATACTGAATCGTGAACACCTCCAAGTTTCTCAGTTCAAAAAATTTCATCAATTTAAAACTTTTGTTTATTTATCTATAAAATGTTTGACTTTTTCCTCTTTTGTCGTTGCAAAAAAATTTTGCTTGGCCACAATAAATATGGTTTGAAATTTCAATACAGGTAAGAAGAATACTGGGACAAGAATTATGGTTTTCCGTTTTTCATATGCCAACTTCTTAAAATATGTAAATGAAGAAATAAATTTTAATCCTTTTTTTTCCACATATAAAGTCATATATTTTCCCTCAAAAAAGACCAAACAAAGCTTTTTCCCTGTTTCTGTTCCTTAAAGTGCACGGGTAGTCCATTTAAGATGGTTTCAAATTAAAATCTTCCAATAATATTTTTAAATCTCTGTCTCTGTGTGTAAAGAATTTATAGTATTTTTATGAAATTACACGTTGTGCATATACATACTTATGTATGTATGTATGTATGTGTGTGTATGTAAATACTTTGTTATAAAAGTAAACGAAACCACGATGTCTTTCAAAGAGACCAACAAAAGTCATTCAATATTGCAGACATCCAACAATTGAGCTTTAGGATCACGTCTACTATATACAGACAGACAGACAGACCTACATGCCATGTCCAAAGATTAAGACACAAAATTTTTTATTTGCTCAAATGCAAATAACATTAAATTAAATAAGTTTCTCTTATTGTTATTGTTATCGTTGTAGTTGTAGTCGTTTTATTATTTTTTTTCTGTGCGTTCCACAAACAACTTTTTGATGCTCAACTAAAAAGGCCATTCATTTTGCTGTTTGACTAACAATAAGACACAAGAAAATATAGCATGAATGGCGAGTCATATATCGAGGAGATCAGCAACCAACAGATTAAGTTACTTGTGGTTTTAATATTTATTTAATAAATTATTGCTTTTGTTTTATTAATTTATTTATCATAGTTTTTTTTTTGCTATAATTTTCCATTAAGAAAAAAATAAAAAAATATACACACATTTTCATTTGTAAAATAGGAAATAAATCGAACAAAACGGTTTCAGTGAAACTGTGGAGAAATGTCCCATGACAAATACAAAAAGAAGATATTAAATAAAGAAGCGTAATCGGGTATGAAAATCTGAACTTAGTTCTAAAAATTTTATAAATTGGTAATACGCAATATGGAAGTTTTGAAATTATTTTCATAAAGCTATAGTACTGAGACCTTTCGGATCAAAATTTTTAACAATAGTTAATATTATTTGCCATTCAGAAAGGCAATATGAAATAAGTTATAGTTCATAATAATTATTAAGCGAACAGTTACAATTTCTAAACAGTTTTTGATAATTATTTTGTGTGTGTTAGTCGGGAAATCCCGGCATTTTTGGGATTCACAAATCCCGAATGAATTCATGTGTATTTCGACCCTGCCAAAGGTCCCGAAAAAAAAATTCTATATCACTCGACTTCGATAATAGCATCACAGATAAGGAAAACCCTACTTCCAATGCTAAAAAGTTATTTGATGGCATCGAAAAATACAAAAGCCCTGTAAAACGAATTAATAGGGTAACTGATTTTGATACTCAACTGTCCAAAGAAAAAGATTTATTTACATAAGGAGGTGGTAGAGGTGAATATTTATAGATATCTCGACTTTGTTTCTACCAACAAATATTGTTGGCAACAAAATGCATTCAAGCTCATCAGATCACATGTTGGATGCTTTAATCTTTTTTTGAAATCCAAATAATTTCCTAACGCATTTGCATATGTATGAATAATTTTTATTTTTTGTTAATTTACACTTTTTTATTACTTTTTTGTCTATTTTTTTATATTTAATTTTCAATGACATATTCTCATATAATTAGAATATAAATGATTTTGTTAACAAAATATATTTTTTTCATTTTATTATTAAAAGAAAATCACAATTTTTCCCGGGATTTTTCGGGATTTTTGTATCCCGAATTTTCCCGAAATATTCCGGGATTACGAAATTCTGAATCCCGGGATTTTTAAAAATCAAACCCGTTTGACATTCCTAATGCCCCGTTAGTCCAATATGGTAGCCAATCAGAAGATCTGTCTGACGTAAATATAACTCGACTGTTAGACTCTTTAAATAATAACTACGGTAATTTCTGTCCGATTTGATCAAACAAAATGTGAATCTCTTCGCAAGATATTGAACCTTCAGAATTTTACCACTTATTTCATATCTTTTAAGTAAAACTAAAAAAAAATATTAAAAAAATTCGCGATTTCCAAGTTTACCTCATCAATTCTCTCAGCATATTAAGTCAAATAATAGATATATATGTGTACCGTTTTAAAACTCGATCTTTCCAACAAGATATAAATGTAATCCAGAATTTTGTGCATAAAGTCAGAAAAAAGAGTTTTTGTCAAATAAAACAAATTTGAAAGGTTCGAGAAATATAAAAAAGTTATTTTTGAGTTCTACTCAAGTAATTCAACAACGTGGACTATGTAGTTACTCGGGTATATTTTCACTGTCGCACCGTGTAATTAATTAAATCGATTTTTTTTCTTTTATTTTATACAAAACTCTTTCCTATGAGATCGGTTGAAAAATTTTTCAATTTCCTTTCTTTTTCAACAATTTGGAAACCAAATTCGTACTGCGTTTATTTGGATAATAAAACGTCTGCATTTTTTCAGTTTTTTAAATAAATTTAGCTTTCAATAATGTCGCCAAGAACTGACATCCTAATGTGGAAATTTAATTGTTTGCGATTTAACTGTTTGGCTTTTAAGTTAGCAAATGAAAATCATATTCAATGCCATAAAAAGCAGTTCTTTGTTCGCGAAATATTTTTGGAATTTCAAACGAATATACCTCCTCTTTCATCTTTGCAACAATACATCATTGTTGAATGGAAGTAGCTGTCCCCATTAAAACAGTCAGCACGTTAGTGTACAAAGTCGTGCTTAGATTTAATGCACAGGCGCATTGAATACTTTCTGATATTTGTTAAATTTTTTTTTTCGGTCGCTATTAACCAAGATCAAATACGGTTACAGGTTTGAGGCCCTCATCAAAGCGTCTTTGACATTTTGTATACTATTTCGTTCACTTTGTTTTTAAGTGAAGTTGAATTCTTTTCGGGAATGAATTTCTTCTCTTTCTTATTTGCAGAATTTTATTTATAATGGAAGATATGCAGTGAAGGGTTCCTTTGGGTATCATTTTTTTATTCCTTATTTTAGATTGTCATTGTCAACGGCTACATTCTTTCTTTATTTCTTCTTTTTTTTTTTGTTATTTCTTCTCTTTGTAACCATTTATGAAGCAAAAATAAAAAATGCTGAATTTCATGAATTTCTTAAAAGTTCTCAAACAATTGCCAAAAAGGTGTTTTGCTGTTGCTGATACTGTTACTGTTGCCAATGTTAAGTGGCAATATTGCGTTTTGAATTTTAATGGGAGGTTTAAAATTCAAAAGCGAAATGTGCTTTGATGTACAATTGCTTAGATTTAATACTAAATATTAATGCGTATTAATATTTTTTTCAACTGTTTTCCTGTGTATATATTTTTAATCGATAAATTTTTAAAGTTTTATTTGAGTAACTTTAAAGCAAAAGCTTATGGGATTAAATGTACTTCTAAGATGCTTGCTATTATAGGCTTACACAGAAATCGTTTCGATCTTTCTCTTTTTTTTCTTAATTTTTAATTTAACGAGTTGTTAAGCTAATTAGTATGAGTACACATTCTCATAACAACGTTGTTAAGAAACTGATCATATGTACGTATGTATGTATGTATCTAGTATTTGTGCTAAATGAACTGACTTTGAACATTTTAATTGCCATTATGGTAATTGTTTAAATACGTATATAATTTTAATAACCGTTAATTGATGTTTTAAAAATTAACAATGCGATAAAATTGCAGTTCGGTTTCATTTACAAAGTGCACATTTTACACTGATAAACCGGACTGATAAGTTTATCGCTGTAACAGGTACGAATAATACAAATAATTTTTGCGATATTAATCGCAAACAAAACAACTACTAAACAAAAAAACCACTACAATACTTGCAAATACTGTAATAACAAGTGTAAAATAGCCACAATTAAAATTCAAAACAAGTTGAAAACGCTACATGAAGAGTGTTATGGTAAAATTTTAAATTCACTACTCTAGCTATTGAAAATTTCTGTAAAAGACTGGCTGGATTTATAGCAATAATGTACAACACATCACAATGGGAAAAGAATGCCAGTCAAATTTTTGATCTGTGATGAACTCCTGAAAAGACTGTTTCAGATTGAATTATTACGGCTCAAAAAACGATGCTGGTTATCCAAAAGTACAAACACAAATTTAACAAATAATGTCAAATAATCATTGGGAACAATTATTTAATAGGTATAGGTGGCATTATACAGGAATTCTAATACAATACAACGCATGAATTGGAGTTAGCTTGTGAGTGTTCGTCTCAAAGTTTGGTATGAAGGACTGATACAATTTTAATTGAATTTCTTTATTAATATGTTGCCATTTGATGTTATAAATGAAAATAATGATAATGATTTTAGGAAGAAAATTGTAATTTTAATAAGGAACATTAATTAGAGCATATGTGTGCATAGTATGCATGCACGTATGCATAGGGGTCGCCGTGGTCTAGTAAGTAGTGTGTTGGCTTATTAGACGAAAAGCCTGGGTTCGAGTCCCAGGCCAGACATCAAAACAAAATACAAAATGTATTTCCTCGGCGATTTCCTCGCAGCAGATTTCTGGCAAAAACTTTGAGAGTAAATAAAATTGCCATGAAAAGTTTCTCAAAAATCTGTCGTTCGGAGTCGGCTTTAAACTGTAGGTCCCGCCACTTATGTATAAAATTAACACACACAACATAAGTAGTGTGGGAAACTAGGTCAATAATCCTGACTGGAGGGTTGTAATGACCAATTATATATGTATGTATGCATAGTATAGCATTTTAAATGCTACTTAATATCTACAAAAAATAAAATAATTAAGATTATCGATTATAGCCCCTGTTCTGCGTTCGAATAAACAATAGACTATGTTTTGAATAATCGCCAAAATTATCACAAATTACATTGAAATTCTTTGAGGTATATTGGTTAAGTGGTAGAAAGAATTGCCTCATAAATCGAATATAAGATTTTAAAACAAGATTTTACGTTTGATCACAGCAGAACCGTACTTCAACTGAAACTCAGGCGTGCATTACGATGTCGAAGTGCTATCGATTAAAACCAAAAAATTCTTGGAAAAGCTCCTATTCCACTCAAATACTCTGGATAGTAAAATTTTTTACCACGTTCGTCTGAACTAAATGTTTTCTGATGTGGCTAAACACGTTTCCATAAAAAGTCTTTTGGAAAAATCATGAAAATATAAACAACGAGATATCAAGTATAATTGATAACTTATTGAGTTAGTTGAGCAGAAGTCAAAAAAACTTTTTTCTTGAACCCTCTAAACTTGTTTTCTTTGACAAAAACGGTTTTTTAAACTTTATGCACTAATTTATTTATTACACAAACATTTCTGAACCGATGTCAAAAGTTTGAACCTTATTAGGAAGAAGAGGGGTGGACCTTTAAAACGGTGTACGTATAAATATTATTTGACTTAGTATGTTATGTTGTTTGATGAGGTAAACTTGACAAATGCGGATTTTTTTCATATTTTTCCAAGTTTGTCCGTTCAAAGCAGCAGACTTTAATTAAAAAACAATGAGTAAGTGATAATATACTGAAAGTTCATTATTAGATTGCCACTTCATTTGATCAAATCGAACAAAAATTACCGTAGTTATTATTTAAAGAGTCTAACAGACGAGTTATATTTTTCATCCTAATATCCTAATATATATTATAAATCTTTCTGTAAGTCTGTTTTTTTGTTTGTTTGTTTGTTAGCAAAAATTGAAAATTGTTGAAATTTGGGATATAGATCGAGCTTTAGTCGGTGCAGGTTATAGGATATAAATCTTTTAAAAATTTTGACCAAAAGGGAAGGAAAATGGGACAAAGGGAGAAAAAATTGTAATAAGTAATTTTTTACGATTTCGCTTGGTTAAGTTTCCCAAATAGCTATTGGAGTTATTCCGTTTCTAAACTTGAACCAAAAGAGGTTCAAAAAGGGGGAAAGGGGCCGAAAACGGGCAAATTGAGTGCAGGTTATCCTAATCCTAATATATATTATAAATCTTTCTGTTTCCCAAATAACTATTGGAGGTGTTCCGTTTATAAAGTTGGACCAAACGGAAAAGAGGAAAGAGACGAAAAATGGGCAAATTGAATGCATTTATATTTAGGATTTAGAGTATATAAAAAACAGGGTTGTTTGATAAACCGGTTTCCGAATAATTTGAAAAATTGCGTTTTTTAAGTAGCCGTTTTCGGAACCGGATTTGTAGTTATTGTTTTTTTTTTATAATTCCCGCAACGCTGGGTACAATCTGTTAGTATTTTCATATATTTGATGTATGTTGTAATAATCCATTGTATTACGATTCGTACTTTATTACTGAAGGGCAATTAGAATTTACTGTAAATAATTAAATGTGAAAAATAAATGTTAAAATATCAATAATAAAAAAGTTAGGAAAGCTATTACATATTTGATTTACTTCGCTACACTCGAAAATACCTCCACTAATACTGAAGTAGGGTGTATAAGAGATATTTCTGATCATTTTAAAATAAGATTTTTGTTTTTCATGAATAGCTTTTGCACCGGGTCTCTAGTTGATGTTCTCATATGGTTTGTGTGTGTATTAGTAAATGTGTATGGGTAGGTGCTGCCATTTTTAAATGCCATTAACATTTTATAATTAATGCTAAACACGCAATTTACGCTAAATGTTGTACAATAAAGGCAACAACTTCAAATGAAATACGCTTTTTAACGCATTCACGATTAGCAAGTCCCTGGTAACACTCACTCATCATCATTTATATATTCACGTTCATTAGTGTTGAACTCGTGCGATGTGCAAAAGACGTTCAAATCAATTTATGAACAACAACTAAAACTAAAACTAGACATTTAAATACACATACTACGTACGTGTGTATGTATAAAGAAAAAAAATCTTTAACTAAAAATATAAATGAGGCACCATTTGCGATGGGATGGAAAATTCATTCACTTATTATTACTCACCATCAATGCTAGTGACTGCAACATTGTTGTAATTGACGACAGGGTAAGAGTAAAAATTTCCTGCCACGATATGCCTGACATTGGTCTTTTGCAACAGAAGCAAGTTGCAGTGAACGAAACATTTAAAATAAAAATAATTTTTATTTATTTTTTGTAATTATTTAAAATGTATCTGCTGAGGTTATAGAAAAATAAAGTTGTCACACAGCAGTCTGAGTAGAAAATAAAAGTGCAGAACAAAAATGTGGGATGCGGAAATTTTGTTGAATCAAATGAGTTTTGGTAAAATGCACTCATATTTCCTTCTTCATCTACTTTTCATTCCCGTGCTTTGGTGAATTACAATGGAATTATTATTTATAAAATAAATGTTAAAATATTCTACTGAAATCCGAGATAACATTTTTTATAGGTTGGGTAGGGCACACCATTGGCAAATATAAATCATTTTTTTAATTCTTATGAGTCCGAAAAGCATAGTAGCGCAAAACACACTATTGATTAAATTATCCCGAGACTGGACCATTTAAAAGTTCAAATTAAAAAATGTAATAAGACAAAATCGTTTTGAAATTTTCCCAAATTAAATGGAAATGGAATAACCCTTTTAACAGCGAAAAATCGCTGTTTCTTGGAGGCCAATTTAATTTTACCATTTCGGCTAATTAAACGACCATCAAACGTTTGACGCAATAAATCGATTGTGGCATGATATGTGCGGCAAGTTACCCCATCCTTTTGAAACCAAACATTGTTCAGATCAATAACAGAAGACCGGATACAAAAAAATCTGGTATTATGGAACACTATGTGCCTCCATTGCGCCGTTCTCATTTTCAAAGAAAATGAAGGAACCTCGTGTGGGTTTTCTGTGAACCAAATACGGCAATTTCGTTTATTAACGGACCCCCCAATATTTTTTTTTTTTTTGCAAAAATCAATATCTTCGTGCAGTTTCTCGTTGGTCCATGTAGTGAAGAGAAAAAGAAGCGGAATCAATTCACCTTTGTAGGGCGTCATACCGAAACGTATACAGTTGCCTGAAATTTTCAATTCTTGAGAACGATAATGAGTTGATGCTGATGGATTTTCACGCTCACTCTCAGACACAGCTGTGATATTTTCGCTCGTACGCATTGTACGAGCAAGCTCACGTCTTGGCGCATCAACAATGAAGCCAGTTTCATGAACTTTAGCAATAAACTTACGTATACCGGGCACTGTTGACCCTTCTCTGCGACTAAATTTTGAACGACATTTTTGTGCAGTTTCCGACCCTTGAAAATAAATTTCCAATGAATCCAAATTTACTCAATTTTAAGTCGATTCATTACGTTCAGTGGAGATAATATACTGAATTTTGACAGAATAGAATGACATAAGTATTGTCAGATACGAAATAACCGATGGTTGAATTTTAAACCGAGAGATGGTCCACCCGCTAGATAAATTTTAATTTTTTTAATTTAATTTAATTTTAATAATTTTAATTAATTTGGGAAGATTGTAATTAAAGACTGAGGATAGTCTTCTTGCATTGTAAACCGTACAGTAACAGTAGTAACAGTGAAGAGTCTAAATTTGAATTAGAAAAAAAAAGAAAAAATTAATGTTTTATTAACATTTTAAATGAATTCGTATTTTGCTAGACTTTTTACTATTGCATGATATATTTGAATTTAAAGATATGTTCACTTTAATCCCGTCAAGTAAATTACAATATTCATGTGTGTTGTGTACTGTCGTCCTCCTCCACTACAATTCAAAACTGTAGGCTATTTATTGTAAATAAATATTACAAGTTGTAAGAGTATGTTGTAGTTGTGATTATTTCATGCGTCACTTGGACGAGACACTCATATTTTCACATTTTCTCCGCCCACAGTTCCTTCTGGACAATGAAAATTTATTTCACTCAAATCAGAAGATCGTAAATCTTGTCGTTTGACTTGAGGCTTTCTGGTGGTTCTTATCGTTAAGTGCCCATGCGAGTGGCTTGGCAGACTTTGCACGCTAAAACAGCTAACAGAGCCAAGTTTAAGTCACTTAAATACTGGATAGTAATGTGTGTTTATGTATTACGTACGTATGTATGTGTATTGGAATGAATGTGTGAACGTATGTGCACATTTGTATCCAGTATCCAGCAGATTATGTTATTTCTTGAATTTTATGTCGAAAAACATGAAAAAAGGTTTTTTGTGCAATATTTTCAGTCTTTTTTTTTGGCTTTTCACATTTTATGTAACTTTAGGTTTCGTTGTAAGGCATTATTTTTCTCTTTTCTGGCCTTAATTTCGTGCCTTCGTGTTGTTGTTTTAGGTTATGTGGGCATCTTTTCGATTTGACTGTAACATTATTGCTGCCAACTTGCAAAGCTTTAATTTAGCAAATGAAATAGAAATGAAAGTTTTGCTCGTATAAATTCATGTTAAATTCTTCGTCTTGTTTTCGAAAGAATAATGGTCCATGTTTGGTTCAGTTTGATTCGATTCGATTCGATTGTTGTTATTGTTGCTGTTGTGTTTTCGCATAAAGTGTTGCTGTTGATGAGATTTATGTCCCATGAATTATGCCTGATGGCAAAGAGCTAGAATGGGGAGATTTATTGTTGTAAGCATTTTATCACAAGAAAAACTTATGCATACTTAGGCTTTATGGCATATTTTTCCAATAACTTGTAGAACAACATTTTGATAAAATCCCACATGAATCCGGAAGTTTCAAAACCTCTAAGCAATGGATGATTTTGCGAGATGTTCCTTATTTAAACATTCTACAAAAAAAAAAACAAAAAATTAATGAATTTTCTGTTTATTTTAATATGTTTTCAATATTAACTGAACCCTGCATGGTGGGAGATCCAGGCAGTATAATCTGTTTTAATTGGATGCTTAGATTGTGAGTATCTCAGCATATCTAACGAATCTTTCATAGAAAATTGCACGAAGCGGCTTTATAGTTCTAATGAAGAAAAATTGGTTTTTTATAACACGATCGGCTTTCAATCTCACTGGCAATTTCAATGACCCAATGGCCCTCTTTTTCGATGTGATTTTGATCACATTCTTTGGCTGTAAAACATGCATTTTTAATAAAACATTATGCAATTTTTTTTTTTAAACGTTAGAAATCTATCTGAATTCGACAATATGACTGGCATTGAATTCGTCCAATTAAAAAGTTGGCTAGGGATTTTATGTTTTTAACTTAAAAATATGCTGCGTACATGACGTCTTCTACTCCTGATGGAACAAAACCCAAGCGTGCTCAATATATCGATAGGAATACCTTTCAGTCGACTCCTGTCATCATCTGAACAAAGTGCATCATGTATGTTCCATAGTTAAGGACTGCAGACTACCCCTCGATTCGAGAAGAATAGAAGCAATTGAGTTTCGGGCAATTATTATGATTATGATAAAAATAAAAATAATTGATTATCGAATTTCTTAGTTTTATTGATGCTATGAAGGCGTCTGTTATACCTTTAAATGAGATTATTATCATCGAAGCCCTAAACGAAGTAAACAAATTTTACATTTTCGAATTGTTCTGAATTTGATTGAGTTGTTCTGTTGTTAGTTTTTCTTCATAATATTTCTTAAATTCAGATGGCGAGACGATTGTTACGAGACGTTAGTGAACACTTCAAAAAAAATTTGCATGGACCAATACTTCATACTTTTCGAGTTGAAAATACAATGACATAAATATTTATAACCATCTTAGTAATCATTATCGATTAGCTAACAAAATGATTTGTAATTAATACGAGTATATATAATACTCCCCGGATGTAAGCCGTTTCAAAAATGCTAGCAGGACAGTGCTAATAAGCGGGTATTCAAAGAGGTCGAAGAGGTCTTAGAACATGTTCTACAGATCGATGTGATGAAAAAATTGTAATTTACTTTACGAGTCACTTTGGGATTTCTGGGAAGAAGGAGATGAATGCGCAGCAGACTTTGTTGACATAGTCAAGAGTCCTATTGTAGCCATAACTAGGCGGAGAACTAGGTCAGATTATTAGAAGACTTTTACAAATTATGAAAGGCGAACATTGGTGGATTGTATTTTTTTTTTTCTCAACAAATTTAAAATACGAGGTGCAATGTTTCACGTTTATAAGCGGGGAATGCTTAAGCGGGATTCATACCTCGAAATAGTTGAAACTATGTACTGAAGTACATTTTTAAGCAAAAATCAACTTTAAGCAAATCAAATCAAAATGTTTGTAATATCTGGAAATTATAGTGAATAACATTTAGGTTATCTTGTCGATATATAATGACCTACACATTCACTTTTTATTAGTTCTGGAATGGAAAAAAAAACAACAGTAACGCATTTTAAAAGCATATTCGCCTATCGCCATATTGGAAGCTTAAACAGAATTCATTTCTAAAAAATAAAAATAAAATTCTTCATAATTTACATGAACGTATGAAAGAGTTTCATTAATATTTCTTAATTTATTTTTTCAATTGACAGAACAATAACTTTCAATCCTTACAACTTTGTCTGGTAAAAATGAAAATGTTCAATTCAAGCTCACGGCCTCGACAGTTGAAGTTTAGTACACTACCAACTAGGGCTTTGTCCTTTGTCCACTTCTTCTTTAGGTTTAGGTTCTTGAGAACTCTTCTTTCTTATTAAAATTTATAATATTTCTGTCGACACTATTACTCCGCCTTTGGAATTATTGTTATAATCTAATTAATGGTTGACAGTCCTGCAGAAGTTTATAAAGATAAGTGCGCTGAGGTACGTTACAGTGTTTTTAACATCCATTAAGAAGGTTTTCAGTAAATGTGAGCTTTATTTACCACGATTGTTCAAATTAGAACGTGGAGTACACTTCACATTTATCGATAATTATTTTTAAGAGAATTTATTCTTATGTTTTTGTCCACCTACCTATTTAAATTTTTTTTTTACATTCTCTGATCAGCGATTATGTGAGATCTATTTATTAATGACAATTACAAAATGTTATTTTTGTACTTACATTTAGTGGTTTATTATTAAATATTCTATTTGCCGTTATAAAACTTATGCAGCGTAGTCGAAATTTATTGAAGCCCAAAAATGATTTTTATTCACGTGCTAAAAGAGGAACTTTTCAAATCATGTCGTATATTTTGCGATAGAAATTAGAACAATTTCAGTTTTATGCTTAAATGTTCGGGGAGCTGAGTATGAAATATGAATGTAATGGTATACTTAAATAGCCAGAAAGTTTTGCTAATTTGTGTAAGTATGTATACGTGTGTGTCTTGTGACCAACGTAAGCCATTGTTAAGAGAATTAAATTGAATTAAATTTCATTAATTAATCGCCAGATAATGTCAGAGTGTCAGGGAAGCTTACATTCAATTCTTTCACATTTTAATATAATCAAACAAAGTAAACAATTTTTATTTGCTTCACTCCTTTTTAAATAGAAATTATTTAGTACATCTTTAAAGAATATGAAACATTTTGTGTTTTTGTGTTTTGTGTTCCATTAAAGATTCACGAAATTAATTATAATTTGCCTTTAAACAAAACACTACGAACAAAAAAAAAAAACACACACACAGATTATCAAATTAAAAATCATGTCGAAGGGGAGCAAAAACAAAAAAAAAGGAAAAAATGGGAAAGCAAAAAAAAATATGCTCGAATTGTTTGGCATAAATTTATCTGAAGCTTAAAACAACAACAGCTAATGCGCCATTTCAGAAGAATACAGTAGAACTCTATAAAGCTGTTTATAGTTTAGCGCTCCTTATGCGCTCGTAAATTTACGAGGAAACTACTCTGGAGCCATACTGACACAAGCACATGCGATTCGTATCATCATCTTGGAAAAAGCAACAGCACTCACCAACATATGTATACCACATCAGTATTCTATTAACGAGAAACATTGGAGTCAAATGTTAAGACGATCCAGTAGACAAACGAACAAAAAAAAAAAAAGAAAAAAGGGAAAATATAATGACGGTGACGGTGACGAAGATGGAGAGAACTGATTAAAATGCTCATGTGAGTGTAGAGACTATTTTAAACTGCATACATTCGGACACATTTGCTAGTATTGTATACGAAAGCATACAAGAGTTGAATCCAGCGTATATAATTTAGTTATAAAAACAAACTGCAATAGTCAGTTACCTTAACGAACACGAAACGAACAGATTAAATTGTCGAATGGATGGATGAATGGTTGTTTGGCTGCTTGAAGGATGTTAAATAAATATCCATGGCGAGGTACCCCATTGCCGCATAAGAAAATTTATACTAAGACAAATAGAATGTTTAACTTGGACCATCTGATGGTCACCTACATTTATGTTGTAACAAACCATTTTAAGTTGTAAGTAAAGTAGTTATAACGTACACAAAACGAAAACCTTGTTGTTATATTCAATATCGAGTAACTGATGTCGACCTGAATCCCTGAACATAATCCTAAAAACTTGGATTCCAGTTTTGTTTATTTAAATTGCCACCCGTAAATAAAACATTGCGACAACTCTAGATAAGACACTGTATTTTTCATTATTTATAAAGAAACTAACAATGCTCGAAAGCATAGTTACTAGCTTCCTCTTACTTCACACCGAAAACAACGTATTATTTACTTACTTATTTTACATTACTTACTTACTTTACTTACAATACAAGCCTTTAAACAGAATTACAAAATAGTTTCTCACACTAATCATGTTGTGTGTGCTAATTTTTATCAATGAATGGCGAGATCTATTGCTTAAGGTCGACCCCGAACAACAGATTATACAGAGTGGTAATACCAATTTTATTTATGTTACTGTCAGCTGACTGCTGAGACAAAGTAGCCAAAAGAAATATTTTTTCATACTTCGTTTTCTTCGAAAGGTTTGTGCCGGGGTTGAACCCCATTACATATAATGGGCTGCGATAATTAAACAGAAACGGAGAGTGTTTTAATGTTGTGAAAACAATGTCTTTAATGCCCAACGTATATGGCATAATAAAGTTATTTAATCTTTGTCACCAAGCAGAACTAAAACTGATCAGATCGTCATAGAATTGAAAAGAATCAGAATCGATAAATACGACTGTGCGTAGTCATAAATCTACTAAGTAATATATCTCGTATTTAAGCTTAAGTACGATATTAACGTGTGCCGATGAACAGTAGAAGACAATTAACTCTAATAAAGACAATTGAATGTTATATTTTCAGAAAACACTAATTATTAGAGATAGTATTCAGAAAACCAAAGCTGCAATAATAATCACTGAAATACCGATTTATATAGATTTTAGGAAACGCTCTACCTAGCTAAGTAAATAACAAACGCATCTTCTGGGATTTTGTTGTTATTACTATTGCGATGATTGTCTAGCGATGTTGTAATATTCCAAATGGAGTGAATACAAACAGAACAGCTTCAATCTCTCACAGCCTACCATAATATGTCTATGATAGTGACAATGAAGCTGCCAAGAACAAAGATCTTACAGAAATTGAAAGAACCACAATACTTAGAATTTTATCAATAACACGGTGCGACAAAGTCTAGGTTATTCATCAGGTTGAGTAGAACTCATAAATACTTTTTTTATTTTTCTCGAACCTTCCAAATTTGTTTTATTTGACAAAAAAGATTTTTTTGATCTTTTCACACAAAATTGTTGATTACCCAAATATGTGTGTACCTATTTTACAAAACCAAAGTTTTCTAGAAAGGGGAGATATTAGGCTTTAAAACGGTATGCATAAAAGTTTTGTCCAAACTGATATATATATTAGCTTTGGTGGGGTAAACTTGGAAAAATTTTTTTTCTTTTTTTGTTGTTCCAACTTTAGCTATTCTTAATTACAAAATTTAATTAAAAATGTGACATAAATTATGATATTCTGTGAAGAGATTGATCGTTTGTTTGATCAAATCGAACAAAAATACATACATAATTGGTCATTACAACCTTTCAATCAGGATTATTGACCTAGTTTCTCACACTACTTATGTTGTGTGAGTTAATTTTTATGCATAAGTGGCGGGACCTACAATTTAAAGTCGACTCCGAACGACAAATGTTTTGAGAAACTTTTCATTACTACTACTATGAACGGACAAACTTGAAGGAATATAGAAAAAATTCGCGTTTATCTAATTTATCTCATCAAACCCCATAACATATTATGTCAAATAATACTCATATGTATATCGTTTTCAAGGCCTATATCTTGCCTTTATACCTTTTGGACATCGGTTCAGAATTGTTTGTGTAATCAAAAAATTTATGCGTAAAGTCAAAAAAAAAACCGTTTTTGTCAAATAAGACAAATTTGAAGGATTCGAGAAAAATAAAAAAAAATATTTTTGTGTTCTACGCAACTAACTGAACTGCTTAGACAAGGTAGTTACTCAGGTATATTTAATTTTTTGTATTTTGTCGCATAGTGTATTTTTGAAATGATTAATTGATATAAACCTTGAAGTACGCCGGGTGCGTATTTTACCAACGCTTTCATATTCGAAATGGTCGTGTGAATAGTCGACTTGCAAGTATTGCCAGTTAGAAAGTTGTCTAGAGCTATTGCATATATTGAAGGCCTGCAGTAATGCTTATTCTCATCATCAAAAAAGAGTTACTACGCCTAATAACTGTAAGAGATATGCTATGAAAATTGTGAAGAATTTTTAAAATTTTCCTGTTGATGTTATTCAAAGGAAAGAAAGGAAAACACTAGTCGTTGTATGATAATAAGATTGTGCTTCAAATTGATAACATGTAAAGTAACGTGTCAGATATTGTGTTTCATTGAAATTAGTTTTACATCGATCTACAGTTTTCTTTTGGTGTACCAACCGTAGTGTTTATGTGTCAGACGTTATTGTTGCATCTATTCGAAGTCATCAAATAAATGTAGAGCTGGAAGCGAAATACGAAGTATCGCGTGGCTAAATAAATTTACACAACGATGCGAATTATTCAAACGCCCCAGGTAAGACGTTATGGCACGATTACAAGACAATTTTTTGTTTTACAATTAAAATCGCATTTACCCGCCAAGTTTAAAGCAAGAAAGAATAAGAGAGTTAGTTGGTTGGTTGCGTAGCTTGAGTGACCATATAAACAAACGCCTGATGGAAATAATAGTGTGCTGGTGATGGCACATTCGAGATACTAAATGTAGGGGTGTGGTTAGTAACAATGTTTTGGAAAAAAAAAAATTTTTTTTTTGTTTCTTACTTAATAAATATTAAAAGTTAAACACTTTCCCAACCACTCATATCGCCTGATATAAAATTAAATGAAATTGCTTTTCACACAAAGCCCACTGCCTATTGATTCTGAGGTAATACAGACGAATGCATTGCAGTCGAGTTGCATGAAAGTAAAACAATTGCAGCAATGAAAACAGCGAAAATAAAAGTGTTGCAAAATAGCATTTTTTAATTGAATTTTGTTATCTGATACATACGCTAGAGATTTATGGCGAAGATTTATTGGCGGCCAGAGCGACCAGAAAGTCCAAAAACATTTATTTTTATTTTTTATTGTTTTAATTTATATATATATGGATATATGTATGTATATACATACGCAGATACATTTTATTTATAAAGCTATGCTTTATGATGCACTGTACATTTATGAGCGTACTTTTTATTCTTTGTCGAATATTAACTTTTTTTTAAATTAATTCCAGTAGAGAATATTTGGAACTGTTTTGTGCAAATTATTTATATTTTTCAGAATATTTATTTAAAAAAATTCATCAATAAAAAAACATGTTAGATATTGAAAATATTTCCTAGGCGCGCTTTTACATGAGTCAACAAATGTTGAATATTAAATATAAGGGATAATCCACAGAATTCGATTTTCGACCAATATTTCAATAAGAGATCTTTAGATATCATATTGAATACGTTATACTCTTTAATAAATTGTCATTTTTAACACCAGTTTAGTTAATAGTAAGTAAGCAATTTTCATAGTTTGATATCTGTGAGTATTAAGATATATAAAGTTTATTTATTTATTTAATGCAAGTTAATGGACAAATTCCTTACTGACTAATAACAAAAATAGGTACGAGAAAAAATAATTAAATACAATTACAAACAGTTTCTTACAAATACAATTAATTGTTACAATAAAAATATAAAAAGTTATGAATTAAAAAAACCAGTAATTTTCCGTTTTATTATATAAGAATTTATAGAAAAAATAACCTACTTAGGGCTATTATTATTACAACGTGCCATTAACTGAAGGGTGGATTTTAAGGAGCAGATAAATTATTTTTCTTTATTATTGCAGACGAGAGCATTAAGCTGAAGGGACGATCATCCTACCAGTAACTTTTAAAGTTAAGTTTATGTTTGAACTTGTCATATTATATATTATTTTCAATATGGCAACTTTAAATATAAATAAAATGGGCACATACAATAAAAAACTTATCAATATTCTCCGGCAGTGCTATATTTTTTGGAAAAGATAATTTTATTGTAATAACGAAAATACGTTAAAGGTACCTTTACGGCTCCCTCTAGGCTCTAAAGGTACTAAACCCAAATTTAATAGCAAGTTGTAATAATGGCCCTTAATCTTTTAAGCCTTCTTAAATTTTTAATATTAAAATTACTTTTCTAATCGCATTTTCTTTACAATTTTGTCTTATTAGATCAGTTGTTTAATTTACATATTTTCGCAATTTATGTTCGAGTTAAATTGCTTGAATATTCGGAAAAAGCATATTACTGAGAAATTTTAAAAATACATAAATATGAAGTTTTTCACATAGGATACATACATATATTTTGGATACAAATAACGACAAAAGCTGAAAGTATTCCCGACTTTGATCAGGCATAAACAGATTTCCTTTGATTTAAAGTTTGAACACTTATTGTTAATACAACATATTTTTTTAATAAAATAATGTTTACAATATTGAGATTGCAATATTTTCCAGAACTCGGATATTGTTTATAACTCTACAGAAACTCTGACCTTGTATCTTCAGCTCAGAAAATTAACTCATAGTACAAATAATTTGGTTTGAGATTACAGTGGACCTTCGGTTAATGAACTTAATTCGTTCCAGCACCTCGTTCGTTATGTAAAAAGTTCGTTGAGCAACAGGACTATTTCCATATAAATACATACATGTAAAAAAATTAATCCCTTTCAGATCGAAAAATATACACACTAAAAGAAAGATTCAAGAAAATACTTCAAAACTTTTAAAACGGAAAAAAATTAACCAATGCATACATCTTAAAGACAAAGGAAAATAGACAATAAATTTTTTTATAGTGGGAACATGCATACCTAATGCTCTTTTAACAATAAACTGTCTAGTGTCGTTTCTTTCGAACGTTGCTTCAAAATTTGTTGAAAACGAGAGCATTATCTTTAAATAATTCTGTTGCACGTATAGCCACTGTCTGATTGAGGTGATGCTTTTTAATGTATGATGCCACAGACTCCCATGAATTCAGCATTTCTCTGATAGCACTAGACGGTTGCGGTTCTTCCGATATTTCCTCATCCGATAAAATTGACTGCTCAACTTCTTGTTCTAAAGCACATTACAATTTCACAAGGTCTTCAGTGGTCCCATATTCATTGTGCTCTGCCATAAGCTCCGCTATGTCACTGCTATTCAATTCTAACCCAATCTATTCAGCTGTTCTATAAATCGACTCGTTTTAAAAAACAAGAGATTTTTTAAACCGAATAAATTGCTAGTTTGGTGTTTTACAAATCTCTCGTTTTGGTTTAATTCGAAATTAACTACGAATTTTAGTTCAAACTTCAAAATCAGCTGTTGATTGAAAAATAAAAGTATTTTCAATTAAAAAAACTCTAAAACCATTAAAAAGTATTTAATATGCCTGGAATACGCCAATTATACGAACACAATTGATGCAATTATGCACTTGAAACAAAATATGAACACAGACAATACATTAATGTATATTCGGGACTTCCCCCGTTTCTTTGCTATAAACTGTAAGAAATTTTACATGCATACATAAACGAAACTACGAAATTATGCGAAATTTTCGTTATGTATTTTATATTTATGGACGAATGTTATTCTTACAATTTTTGTCTGTTTGAAATCCTTTCACAAAGCACGACTTAAGTTGCGAAATATTGCGAAAAAAAGGAATTAAAGATTTACGTAAAAGGATATAAAATATTTTAAATATTTAAATAATCATACATACATAATTGGTCATTACAACCCTTCAGTCTGGATTATTGACCTAGTTTCTCACACCACTTATGTTGCGTACGTTAATTTTATACATAAGTGGCGGGACCAACAGTTTAAAATCGACTCCGACCGACAGATTTTTTTGAGAGTTTTTGCCAGAAATCTGCTGAAATCTACTAGACTACGGCGAATTCACTTTGTTTATAAAAAATATTCTGTTTCTACATCTTTTAATTAAACTTAATGAAATTACTCTGTCTAGCCTTAAATTCTTCCAACCATGGTCACATATTTCTGCTGTTAATATTTCAATACTTTGGTTTAAAATATTTCGTAAGAGAAAACAATCAGCAAAGCAACATTTTTTATTTGTATATCATAGAGTTTAAATTATAAATCCACTTCAATCGTACAATGCTGTGAATAGAATATTTTTGCGTGAGATTTACACGTCTATGTACATATATTACAAGCACACATACATGTATGTGTGCAATGGTATTGGATGAATCATAACTTCTGCTGTCCTAATTACATACAATCAATTTCTGGTCCTACAATTCGGTAGTTAATAATTTTCTTAATTCGAATTTATCGTTTTATTTTTACTGTCATTGTTCGAAATAAATTTTTTACTTTGGTTTCTCGTGCATATGAATATAGACTGACTCACATAAGCCTCCGTATACCAGCTAGACGGATAAAATTTACAAAATGTTTCAAAAACTACTTGGCAGATTTATTTTTGTTAATAAGTTTAGTAGACCCTTGGCGGCAAAGATTTTTTCATAGAAATGGACAATGTGCCAGATTGCTGCAACAGTGGTACCTTGGGCATTTGTTTGTTAGTTATTGAGAGTTGCAAATTCTTTTTTATTTAAAAATACCCAATTAATCTTTATGGAGTTTGAATTAGTGGCATCGTATAAAAATCAGTCTTCCACAATATTAGTTTAAGTGATTCGGATTATTATTGGGAAAGAATAAAAAATCATAATTTGCAGCGCTCATATTAAAATTTTCTTTAACAACATTTAGATAATGAAATTTTTGCCTCATTCTTTTCCTAAACCGAAGATTTGAGGCACTCACAGTAGCCATTATACTCCGAATCACCATCAATCCACCACCATGTTTGACGGTTGTTTTTAAGTTCAACGCAGCGTTTTCGCTACGTCATAGAAATCAATTGCCTTCTGATCCAAAAAGTTAATATAGGTTACTGTCAGTAAATATAACTATTGACCTCAAGTTATCTGACTTATTAACATAATTTGTGGTTTTATCTAAACATAGTTTAATGGAGAGAAAAGTCTTCTTACGCAGAAAACATGGCTTAAGATTTGTGCATTTAATAAAGAGTTTTCAAATATGAACATTTTTTTTTATGTTACACAGAATTGTTTTTTCTTTAGTTAAGCTATCCGCTCGATTTTTCATTTTAGCTTATCTTTCTCTTGAGAAAATTTAAAGGTGAACGCTTACTTTTGTGTTAAGTTATTGTCACGTATTGAATTAAATGTCTTGGTCTAATATTTTCAGCAATTTCCCGAAAACTTTTACCACTATTAGGCATTTTATAATCAACTCTTTGAAGTCACGTTTACAAATTTTTCTGGTAATATGTGATATTTGTGCTCAGTTTGATGTTAATTTTTATTTACGATCAAACCGAATAACTTTTAAAAATGCAGAATTCTTATATTTTGTTAAAGTAAAAACGTTTGTATCTATTTAAACAGTACGAACAGTTTTTAGGTTAATATTTTTGACCTCTTTTTATAAAAAATAAAACAATTTTAAAGAAAATTTTTCTATCCAATTCATGCATCATGTAGCAAAACAAAAAAAATTAAAAAGAATTAAATAAATTTGTTGAGTAGATCTCAAAAATATTTTTTTTTTATATTTCACGAACCCTCCAAACTTTTTTAATTGACAAAAACTGTGTCTTTAGACTTTGCGTACAAATTTCTGGATTACTCATAGATTTCTGACCAGATTTCTAATATTTCTAAAATTTTAGCCTTGTCGCCGTGGTCTACTAGATAGTGTGTTGTCCAAGGTTCGAGCCCTCAAGCCAAACATCAAAACAAAATACGAAAAGTATCTCTTCGACGATTTCCTCTCAGCAGATTTTTGTCAAAAAGTTTGAGGGTAAAAAAACCTGCCATGAAAAGTTTCTCAAAAAAATGTGTCGTTCGGAGTCGACTTTAAACTGTAGGTCCCGCCGCTTATGTATAAAATTAACACACACAACATAAGTAGTGTGATAAACAAGGTCAATAATCCTGACTGAAGGGGTGTAATGACCAATTATGTATGTATGTATTTTTGAGTTCTACTCAACTAACTGAACAACGTGGACTATGTAGTTACTCGGGTGTATTATGAAATATTGTGAAAATCGCCTGGTTGGTGTATAGAGACTTATTGAGTCAGTGTATATACGACGACAGTAAAAAATATTTAATATTCATATTTTATGCAATAAAAATTTGTCGTCTCATATACGTACGTAACATAGTTTATATATGTAGTATAAATTTCTTTATACATCTGTGGTATGTATGATGTACTATATCAACTGTAGATATCCTTTGATGCATTATGAAATTTGCATAATTATTTACCATCCAATGCATGGTCACTGCTTTAAATGAGTTATTTGAGGCAATTGTAAAGTCAATTTCAATTCGATTTATTAATCAATATATACACACAAACGTTTGTATTTATACACAAACATGACTCAAATAACTATCGCTTTTATACGACGACTATGAATAGCACAGCCAGATTGGCGATTTTTCATTTTCTCGTTGCAGTGGTACTGCGTTTAAAATTATGTTTATCTTGCTTGAATTTGTGCTTGACGAATTTATAGGCAAAAGAGATTTTGATCTCTTTAGGAATAATAAATAATGGAATTATTAAACGGATTCTGAATAAATGTCACTTAGCCGAGGGAATACGAAAAATATTTTACATTTGGTATTGTGATAAATTTTGATGAAATGTGTAAAATGCTTTAGAGGTTCGTATTAAATGCGATGTTTTTATTAAATATAAAATTTATATTTTAATCTTCCTAATCATTATTCTTCAAGTCAGCTAAATATTACGATCACGTTTCAATGTTTACTCGTTCGATATGATTTAAAGAAATAAAATGTAAATTAAAAAAAGTTTTTAATAGCAGGGTGAACTGTTTTCACATTTTATATTAGACATTAGATTATGACAGATAGACGGTAGAAGACGGTTGATCTGAAATATCAATGAATCCTTAAGACTAGGGACAGTATGAAAAATGCTATATTCTTAAATCTGAATTCTTTACTTATGGAATATTCTTGTGCCACCTGTATTTGAACGTTGTCAATAGCACCTACTCTAGAATCTAGATATATCATTTTTCACATAAGCTCGTTATAATTTGCTTGTTCTTATACATATTTAATATTATCATCGTACAAATAATATTTTAACATACATATTGCAAAATTCTCATTCTGTTTTAAAGTACAGTGAACCCTCGGTTAACGAACTTAATTCGTTCCACCACCTCGTTCGTTCGAAAAAACTACACAATAATATGTTTTAATTTGAACTTTAATTTAAAAGAAAGTTAAAAAAATGCTTCAAAACAAAGGAAAATAGAAAATAAATCTTTTTTATAATGGGAACATGCATATCTAATTTTCTTTTAACAATAAACTGTCTAGTGTCGTTTCTTTCTGACGTCGCTTCAAAATTTGTTCAAAATGAGAGCATTATCTTTAAATAACTCTCTTGCATGTATAGCCACTGTCTAATTGGCGTGATGGTTTTTAATGTATGATGCCACAGACTCCCATGAATTCAGCATTTCTCTGATAGCACTAGACGATTGCGGTTCTTCTGTTATTTCCTCGTCCGATAAAATTGACTGCTCAACTTCTTGTTCTAAAGCACATTACAATTTCACAAGGTCTTCGGTAGTCCCATATTCATTGTGCTCTGCCCCAAACTCAGCAAAGTCATTGCTATCCACCTCTAATCCGATCTGTTCAGCTAAAGATATACATGACTGTTCTATAAATCGACTCGTTTTGGAAAACGAGAGATTTTTTAAACCGAAAAAATTGCTATTTGCTGTTCTACAAATAGAGAATGTTCTACAAATAGAGTTTTGTGGGAAATTTTTGTCGAGAATTCCCGGGAGATTTTTTAAGTATTCCCGGAAAATTCGGGAAATATTAAATTAAGGTATTCTTGTACTCTTTTTTGCAATAACTAGCTAGCCCACACTTGGAAAGATTGGTAAACATTCTGAACCCAATAAAAGATGCAGTGGAAGCATTAGGCATACAATACATTAGGCAGTTTATGAACAATTATTATCTGTTGATTCTATACTTTCGGAAAAAAATTGTTCACACAATTAAAACTAAAGTAATGAAAGATATAATGACAAATTGACGCTATTAGCAAATTATCTAAACACTTCACGACACAATAATATTAACCTAATAAAGACAATGTTATAATCCTATGCAGAGCAAATCTACAAACACCTATTCCACGGTACTCAAATAATATTGGGTGAAAGTGTTGAAAATATTTCCGTTGTACAAGTATATCAATGTTTTAAAGAAAAGTTGAAGTGAGCCTAAAGAAAAAACAACAAAACTGAAATTAAAAACAGACAACTTATTTAAAAGAGAGCAAGCAATATTTGAAGCTAATACAAACAGAATCAGAAAATTTAGACATAATTTTCAATGCATTGTTAACGCTAAAGGCCACTTCTGTAGAAAGCGAACGTGTTTTTTCGGTAGCTGGTAAATTTACCAATCGAATTTTTCATGAAAAAGTCCGGGAATTCCCAAACTCTATCTGCAAATCTCTCGTTTTGGTATAATGCGGAAAAATTTAACTACGAAGTATTTAGTCTTAAACTTCAAAATCATGCTGTGATAGAAAATTTAATGTATTTCAATGATAAAACGAAAGTGCTAAAAAACATTAAAAAGTACATTAATGTCTTGAGAAATACGGAACACGTTAAATGAATACCATCAACTGATGCTAATTATGCACTTGAAAAAAAGATGATACTACGGAGACAATAGTATTTTTAAATTGTAATATATGTCGGGACTCCCCTTGTTCGCCTTTCTAAGCCTGAAGAAATTATGACATGCAATTAATTATATTTTCCTCTTTTTTATTTTGATCAACGAATTCTCGTTCGTATATAATGCGAAACTTCATTCGTTAATCGAAACTTTTTTTCATAAAAAGTGTTCATTATACGATATGTTCGTTATGCGGGGCGTTCGTTAACCGAGAGTCCACTGTATTTTTTTGCGATTTATCATCCACAGACCTTCTGATTTATCGGCATTTTCGAAAAAATACGATTCACTTTATACATTTAAATTTGGATCTACAATAGAGCTACAAATATATTTTAAATGAATTAAAATGATCCCAAGACCTAAACTCTTAAATCACACTCTCTATAATACAAATACTCTCTGGAACACAAATTAAAAAAAAAAAATGTTTTAATTAATAATTTCCGTTCGAAATATGATTGTGTGTTCCAATTTCTATGAGAGTGAAATTTATTTGCAAATTACAATAGATGCGTATTTGTTAGTTTCTTTAAATCTATTCTCTATTAGGATCTAGAGAACGTCATTAATTAGACATTTTTGACTTTATGGCGGAGTTGTCATGAGCTAGAATTATCTCTCATTCAATATTTTAAAATGAAATAAAATTGAAATTTAAAGAATGTTAACTTTGTCTAGCAGCAGAATAATATTGAATACTAACATTAATTTTGATCAATACAGAAAGTTTTTTTTGTTTTATATACTCTCTCATACATACGCACATGTTAATCCATTGAACATATGAAGCTGCATGTAGAGAATGCGGTTTTTGTGCAACATTTGTTCAACAACATAAAAATAAAATAAAACATTTTGCTTGTACAACATACCCTTTCTCGACATAATACGATATTAAATTTGGCTTAAAGGTACAAATAATTTACAAACTCTTTATACACCCTAACACACCCGTTACATCTACTTGGTATCCTTGGAAATGGACGTTTTATATAACGCTGTGATTTACATTTAACACGACATAAATTAAATGTTGCAACCACAACAACAGCAGCAGTCATAGCCACATATTCACAGCAATTTTACAACAATTGCTATAACAATGTACCATCGGCTAAAAAGCATTGGATAAAGTCAAACCAACAGCATACACATTTACATATAAATATATGTACATACGTACATGAAAACTCTGGCGTTAGAGTTTCCACTCTATAAAACCGATGCCTTATTAACCGGCTTATAAGTAAAAACACAACAATCAATCACAGGTAATTATTATTCGCGAATATCGCAATGAATCAACCTTTTCCGGGTTTATAGCGGCAAACCAATAAGTGCCGTATTGAAAAATTCAGGATCCAGAGTTTTTATAAATTTTCGTATATTTAATGAAAATCTTTCCTTTTGGTATTTACAATAAGTATTCAAATCCTAACATAGAATAATACAAAAATAAAAGTTGTTATTGCCACTGTCATTTGTTTAAATCATCCTGAGACGGCTGTGACCCTCGAATGCAAGTAAGTCTCTTACAAGACGGTTGGGATGTTCCGTAATCCTAGAGACGTAGTTGACAAGAAATTATTGTGAATTTTGTTTTAAAGAGACTGCATGCAAAGCACGGAAAATTATGCTAAAAGCCCTTAACCGCAAATAAAATTCCGTGGATAATATTCATTTGTGAAAGGAATATAAATAATGTAACGTTAATAATAAAAATTCTAATAAACAATGAAAGAATAGTCATATACTGTAAAGATAATAAACATTTAAGAGCTGAGCCAAATGCCAAAGACTTTTAGCAGAGATAAAAGATATTGAGTTGCATGCTCGAGCATGTAAACTGATTTGAACGATAACAACGATCATCAATACTGGACGAACACATAGCCTTTAGAAGAATTTCATTGAATTACAAATTAAATTGCAAAGGTGTTACGTTTAAGTTTAAGTCTCAAAATTCAGACGTTATCACACTAAACACATCAATAACCGGTTTTATTAAAATTTTTATGTTTTTGTAATACTCCACTCATTGCACGGAAAGACTACACTGCCAGTGTAAAAATGAACTTTCATGTTCATAAAAAAAGTGTGCATCAATATGGTACATAAAATAGTCATTAATTTAAAAACCGCACAAATAAAATCGATTTAATTCTTATATCCATAAGAGAATAAAGACGGAATAAGACTCTAAAATAATTGAATTATAAAAAAAATTAAATCTCTTCACAAAATTGAATATATATTTGACAATATTACAACATGGCTACGTATATTAGTTATACGATATAGGAATATGCAAGAAATACTAATGAAATGCGTACATACTGCCACACTATAACTGAGTTTCTAAGAAATATTGTTATAAAGCTGAGCTGGTTTTATTTCAGACCTCAGAATTAATTTTCTTAAACTATTAAGTTCTTAAGGTAGAAATTTATTTATTTACTAGAGATAATTCGGGATCCAAAAATCCCGAAAAATCACAGGAAAAATCGCGATTTTCTCTTAATAATAAAAATGTTTCGTTAGCAAAATTACATGTATTCCAATTAAAATTAAAATCATTAAAAATAAAATATAAAAACAGCAAGACAAAATGTAACAAAAAAGCGTAAATTAACAAAGATAAGAGCGCCCTGGTAGTCTAGTGGGTAGTGTGCTAGACTATTAGCGTGAGGGTCGTGGGTTCGATTCCCACCAGAGACTCTGGTCTGTGACACTACACTGGGCATATGGTCGAAGTTACTCAGCTCGTATATGACTATAATATAATTTGTAATTGTATTGTAATTCTAAAATAAATAAATAAATAAAAAAAATAAAAATTATTCATACATATGCAATCAACATTTGTTGGTAAAAGAGTTCCAAGATAGCTGTATGCAGCTTGTAAATATTCAATTTCCAGTTGTAAATAAATCTATTTCTTTGGACAGTATCTAAATCAGTTACCCTTTTAATTCGTTTTATAGTCCTTTTGAATTTTTCAATACCATCAAATAATTTTTTAACATTGGAAGAAGGGTTTTTCTCATCTAAGATACTATTATCGAAGTCAAGTGATATAGAATTTTTTTTCAGGACCTTTTGTAGGGTCAAAATGCATATGAATTTCACAATCCCGAAAATCCCGGGATAAGTTTAAAAAAATCTCGGGATTCGGAATTTCCCGATTGGCATCCCTTGTATTTACCATAAATAAACAATATTTTTAACAAAAAATCCTATCATAGTCAAATACGAAACCTTTGAATAAAAGAATGTTGCTTCAGTTAGACATTGTAATAAAATGCGTCCATAAAGCAAAACTTTGCCGCTCTGATAGTCTAGGGGCCGTGTATTATTCGATTCCCGGAAGGGGCTCTGATCTGTTGCAGTACACTGAGTAGATGGCGTAAGGCGCTCCGCTATTTATATATAATTTGTAATTGCATTGCAATTAATAAAATCAATAAAAAAGCAGAACATAAAGTATAAGTATCGAAAAGTAAATCCGTTTGGATTTACATACATACATACATAAATGACCATTACAAACCTTCCGTCAGGATTACTAGCTTCTCAAACCACTCATGTTGTGTGCGTTAATTTTATACATAAGCGACGGGACCTACAGTTGAACGACGACTCCGAACAACAGATTTTTGAGAAACGCTTCATGGCAATTTTTTTATTTACTCTCAGAGTTTTTGCCAGAAATCAGCTGAGAGGTAGTCGCCGAAGAAATATTTTTTTTGATGTCTGACCTGGGATTCGAACTAGGGTCTTTCGTCTAATAAGCCAACACACTACCTACTAAGCAACAGACGTCTGGATTTGGTTTTTTCAAATTCAATAAACGTTGAACACATTGAAATATTCTATTAATTCTATGCTCAAAGCACTTTTTAAATCTATTTAAAAGTAATAGATCTTGATCTATGCAGAGATGTACATCTAGGACTTAAAGCATATATTTTAACTGTACATTGTTAAATACCTTACAAAGCCGGGACGTTAACACATTTTAATATATATATATATATTTTGAAACCTGTATACGAAGCCTGTGAGTAAAAGGTTGAACTATTTAAAATTATACCAATCTAGATAAAGATAAAGATCGCACAAAATCGGAATGTACGGACAAATAAGCTGTTTATCAACAATGTAAAGTGAGGTCATCAATTTAGTATAGGAAATACAGCACTACTTAACAACAGGCTAGTGCAATTAGCAAGAAAATTATTTGAGGGATGTGCCCTCCCCAATTGCAGCTGGTGTACCGCGGATATATATTTTGAAGCTATTCTATATTTAATTTATACATCGAAAAGCTTAATTCATAGACCCTTGCACTTCTTTCCTTGGCATGCTTGAGTACACGAAAGAAGCCGATATGCCCAATAGGCTGACACCTTATATATTTAAAATTCAACTAGGAATACAGTTAAGCCTCTGGAGAACAAAGAAGAATAAACTAGCATGCCTTCACGTGACATTTACTTTAACGTTCCAATAAATAACCACAGAATGGAACCAATCCCTCATATAATATCCTATTGGTTCTCATGCAAATTGTGCTTAAAAAAGTTGTATAAAAAAACTTAAGACATTCAGACAATTTTTGCTTAAAAAATAAAGAATATTTGTTGGATGTTATTTTATCACGATAAAGTTTAAAATAAGTAATATGTTTGAACAACATTACTTAAAAGCCTACATCCTCTACGCATAAGTGGCTATTCATTCCACTCCCTAACAATTATAAAAAGATAAAGATTATTACATCGTGTATTATACTAAAAAATAAAATTTTATATTTTCTGAATGACAGATGCTTAACGAAATTCTATTTAAGTAAGTTATGAGTCAGAGAAAGGATTTGAAATTATCGTTATCAAATTATTGCAACAAATTCCGAAATTAATGTGTAGAATGGAGCTGAAAATAATTTATTAAATATTTTTTCTTCATTGTTGCCATTTAATGAAAATAATTAATAGATATCAGTTGCCTAAGTGTTATATTAGTATGTACTTAGTGTACCAAAATTAAACTTTTAGATTGATTACAAATTGGTAAAATTTTATGTACAAGATAATACAGGACATGAAAAACTAACACCAACAACAAGGATTACTCTTATGCTGAAATATTATTTGAAATTTTCTAAATATACGAAAGGGATCAAAACATCTACTCTTGGCCAAGATGGAAGAACACTTTGAATTTTGAAAACCGGTGACCTAATTAAAACGTGAAATCAATCATCATGAAAGTAAAACATAAATCATAGAAATAAAACTACGCAGCCATTTCATTATTTAGAAAACCATAAAATTCCATCATATAGCCACACACATATGCGAGTGCACTCAGGTATCGTTTTGTGCGATAAATGCGTTCCAAAAAAAAATCGCATAAATTGATAGTTTAGATTCATATAAAAATTAATGATTCGTTCTAAAATTCTGAAAAACTGCATAAATTCAAATTTTAATTGGAAAATCAAAGCAAAATCGCATAAAAAATTCAACAAAAGTATATTTATTTCATTCTCTTTAACAATAAAAAAATACGTCTCAAAAAATAAACAAAAATAAAATATTAAATCATTATTTACAGAAAAACAAAACAAAATGATCCAAAAAATAATAAATAAATAAAAAATTTAAGTTTATAATTATGAATGTACGATCAATCATTCTGCATCGTTTTAGAATTGGTTCGACTTTACTTTTATCATTGCACACCTATTAGTTATCACACTAAACACATCAATATGTATATGACTAGATCAACGAATTTTTAAAAAGTTTAATTGTGTCTTCTGAATAAGAGTATTAAAGTGCCGGTTATGAAAAAGGAGCAAGTCTTTTAAATCATAAGAAAGGATTGACTTTTGAAGGCTTTTATTGGCATAGTTAGAGCAATCTAATGCTAATAAATTGCCTTTCCAATTAGAAACAAACGAACGATTGATTTTGACAAGCTTTTCGGCATAGAGATCCGATAGTATTAGGTGTCAGGCTCAAACTACAGCGAACATTCACAAGAGTTTACCATATAAAAAAACTTTTCTAACCGGCAGGAAAATCACTGCCGCTTTCTGAATCAACTGCTTTGGTCATTACAACTCTTCAGGTAGGATTAACAATAATGATTATATCAGTAATGCAAACATTAATTTAATGAATGCAAAAGTTTAAAAAGTATCAAAACATTTTAAAATCTTGAAAAAATCTAAAAAGATTTTATCATTTAAAATCGCATAAATTCAAATACGCATAAAAAAAATCCGCATAGAACGAGACCCCGAGGGTATACATAATTCACAAGAATATACACAAATATCTCATAAATGATACGATAAAATATAATATATAATAATAAAAAAATTGCCATAAATTTACTAACAAAAAACAAATAAAAATAAAAAATTAAGCACATTCGATTTCAGTCTTTAAGGCCAAGTGATGTAATTACACATAATTTCGTAACAAAGTATCTTCTCCAAGTGCAGAATGTCTTTAATTGACATATTTACGACAGTACTTTGAATCGGTTTTTTATTATACAAAATTTTATACTTTTTAAAGAATGGAATTTATTTCAAGGTTAATACAAATCACCTGTGAAAATAAATTTTAAATTCAAACACTTAGTGCCATAATAATACGAAAAAAGGGAATTTTGATTTGGGAAAAAAGAAACTCATGACCTTGACTTTTTAACCTAAAAAATTTGACAAACATAAAGGACATAAAAATATTAATAATTGCACCACAGATATGAAATACAAAAAATTATTGAAACGAGGTCATCATAATTGTCTACTTTGCACATGAATGCAATGGAATGCAATGGACTAGTTTCAAACGTATAAACACAACAAGTGTGAAACAGTGACCATCTCTCCTCATCGATACAGATGCAATCAAATTAAAAACAAATGTAACTACGTACTCACTTAATGAGGTGTGCAATTGTCCACATGAGCTTAATTTTTTTGGTTTAAAAAAATTGTTTTCACTAAACCTTCAAATAACTTGACCCTGAACATTTTTTGTGCCTGCTATTTGGTCACTGCTTTTTGTTATTATTATTCGTACATATTTTGTAGTCTTTCATATTCGGGTTAGTTCGTTTCATTGTTACCTTTTTCTTGTTATTCACATTCAGTAAACAGCGTCTTCTGATTGTCTTGGAGAATAAACATTTTATGACCGACCGTGAAGTGTCTTTTAAATGCCCAAAAGTTAATTTTGTGTTTGAGGGAATAATGCGGGATATTTTTTTAGTTTTCTTTTCAATTTCTAAGCAATTTTGTAGTTTTTTTCAAACGAAAATTTATGATTTATGATGACCCTTTGAAAATATATATTTTTGCAGTTAAAATCCGTTTCTATTTTTTATTTTTATCTCTTAAGAGGTGTGCAATATCTGAGTCCTTTCGTGAAAAGAGTAATATTTTTGTTGTTTAGCTAAAAAAAAAAATTTGAAAAAATGAACATATTTTGACAGGCTGTTCCAATACTTTCGGAAATTTGCTGCTATTTTGTAAACAAGCTCAGTTTGAAATCTTCCTCACCGTTGTTAAGACATAGTATATAAATGTGCGATTTTTAAGATCCTGTAAAAAATACAAATTCAACGCAAATTCTCAAAGTAAAAAATTTTTCAAAAAAAAAAAATAATTAAGAAACGAATGTTAACAATTCAAACGTTGCTTTAATATGTTAAATAAAGCAAATACTACAAGAAAAAATTTTAAAGTTGTGACACAATATGCATGTATCAGCGACAAACAACATTAAAATGTGCTTCTAATTCCAAGTCAAAGATTTTTAACACGACACTAACTGTGAAAACCTGTCTTAAATTTATCGACGGTCATAGAATTTATGATTTAAATAGCTTTACCGGTTTATCGAATTTTAGGAATAAAGTTAACAAAAAAATTAAAAATTAAACAGAGAAAATAAATCAAGTCCATTCGATTAAAAAAAAAAATATACAAATATATGACAAATAGATTGTCGTAATAAATATTATTTGAATTTATTATTTTGGAAAGAAGACAAGTGATATTTTAAATTTTTTATTTATTTATTTTCTATATAAAATTGCTTTGAAAGTATATTTATAGACTTTTATGAAGCGCAAATTGTTGGAATGAGCTATCAAACAAACATAAAAAACGATAATAAATAATAAACTCCAAAAATAAGTGTTAAAATTATGAAGATCAAAAATCTTTATTATCCATTAAAAATATTTTTTTTATGTAGATAATAAAAAGGTAATTTTATTCAAATTTATATGTTCATGAGTACTGAATTATTGTATATTAAAATCTGTACTCGATGTAAATCATGATTTTAGAAGGATTTGTTTCCATCATATTTTACCATTTATTCGAACGTTACATTATAATTATATTTTGTATAATATATTCTGTACCTCAGTTCACTTTGAAATTTTCTCAGTTTGTTAGTCTTTACAGGATTAGGCCGAATACCACTATTTTACATAAGCAAGGAGGAATTGTGGTTTGTGCTTTATTTCTTTCAATCGAATTTTCACAACATTCATTGTAAAATTTTCATTAAAATATTTTTAATATTATAGATGGTAGTCATCATTTCTTAAATGAGGCTGTCAAGAAATGTCCTAGAATTTTAATCATAAAAACCGTTCCTTAATAGATTTGTTTTTACACTGCGGTTCATCACGATAAAACCAACAACACATTTTAAAGTAAAAAAAAACTGTATAAATTACAAATAAAGATGGAATAAAAAAATTTAGTTGTGCAGAAAAATTGTTGATACTGTAAATGATAATTTAAACACAAAAAATAATATAAGAATGGATCATAATGGTACTTTTTCTTTATCTTTGCAGTTAAGCATATAATTCTTCATTTATTTTTTGGTTCAACAGAATAAAACTCCGTGCATTTTTAATTTAAATCAGTAGACGGTTGTAATAAAGTTTTATAAAAACCAAATAAAATTAAAATTACAGTTTGTGACTGCATTTAGCTAAATGTATTGATATCAAGGATATAGCTTCGTTCATCAAATTTTCTGAGTGGTTTTCCAGTGCGGAGTTGTCGTGCTTTTGTTGTGCAGCCCTTGCGCTGACCAACTTCTTCCTTTTCCCTGATTTGGCTGAACTTGGTTAGTACAGGGACTGCGTTCACTCGTGGCATCACAACGGGCCGCCATCCGTGCTCAAGTGAGCTTTGTAGTATCAGAGCTACCACTACGACCTAAACCTAGCTAAATCAATATGGGAAGAAAAAGTTATTTAAATTCGTCGAAAATAGTAAAAATTGATGTTTACCATTATGAAAATTATTTTTATCGCGAAATTGGTAGAAAATTCGGACAAAATCATAATGTGGTAATGGAGTACATAAAACATCGTGAAAGATACAATAAAAAATTACAAAGGAAGTACTTATACAGCTCTAACACTACAGGTCAAATGAAAAATTCTCCGAATTGCTTCAAATTCAATGCTAAAATTAAGCATTTAGCAGATCAGACATCAAAACGGCAATATGAAAATATTTGTTCGGGGACTTCCTCTCAGAAGATTTCTGGTAAAAACTCTGAGAGTCAATAAAATCGCCATGAAAAGCTTCTCAAAAAATAAACTGTCGTTCGGAATCGACTTTAAACTGTAGGACCCACCACTCATGTACAAAATTAACGCACACTACATATTGGCGCCTCCGTTCTATAACATTCTAAATCCAAAAAGTGTGCTTTGAGTTATGAGCTCTCAAAGTTTTCACGCGATATAGGTCGATATGTGTATTCTAAGTAGATTTTTCCCTATAACCTCGGAACGGATCGGCGCATCTTTCGAATTTTGACAGTATTTAAGTTAGAGATCACAGAATTGAAAAATGCAAGAACATTAAAAACGTTAGAACTTAGAACGTTATAGAATGGAGGCGTCGATATGTGAAGTAAGAAGCTAAGAAGAAAAATTGTAGTGACCAATTATATATGTAACAGTAACAGCAAGCACTGCTTTAAGATTATGGAATGTGTATAGGTATTATCGGGACTGTCGAACAAAGTTGTTGTAAGAGTTGTCAATTTAACTGACTCTATTGCTACACCAAACGACTACTGGATATGTGATGTTGAAAATGTCTGGACTAATAAATTGTCTGCAAGCCCCCAGAAGTTATCGAATTTAACCTCAAACAGAGTTATTGCTTTATATTTAGCTAAAAAATCATCACTATGTCACTTACGTGTAATCAAAATTATTTTGTATTGGACAAATCGTGAGAAACAAAAAAAAAAAATAATTAAATTATGATCATTAACCAGGATGCAGAGGTAATTTAATGAATCAACTACATAAATATTAAAAAAATTCTGCTTTTCACATATCGTTAAGTTTTTTTTTTTACTAAAAAATAAACATTTAGACTTTTCACCAATAACACTATGCGACAAAATAAAAAAATTAAATACACCTGGCTAATAACATTGTGCAGATTGTGAGTTTTGATAAGTAGATCTCAGAAATACCGTTCATAGTAGCTTTACTTATAAAATTTAAAATAAGAAATGTCATTCTAAAAGTCTGTTTTCTTGTGAAGAGATCGAGTCATCATTTGATCAAATCGAACAAAAATTGCCGTAGTTATAATTTAAAGAGTCTAACAGTCGAGTGATATTTTTTATATACGTCATCTCGTCAAATGAACTTTTAGTTCAAACATTTTCAGAATTTTTGATATACCTTGATTATTTATGAGAAAATGTGTCAATTACACGTTTGAGCGACCGCCAGAAGTATAATAATAATATAATATTTGCAAAAAAGAGAAATATTAGTCGACTTCTAGAAGTCTTGCAAACGTGAAATTGATAGTCGCCGTAGTCTCGTAGGTAGTGTGTTGGCTTATTAAACTGATTTCCCGAGTTCAAATTCAAATCAGATATCTAAACGAAAATATGAAAATATTTCTTCGGCCACTTCCTCCCAGCAGATTTCTGGCAAAAACTCTGACAGCAAATAAAATTGCCATGAAAAACTTCACAAATATCTCTCGTTCGAAGTCGACTTTAAACTGTAGGTCTCACCACTTATGTATAAAATTAACGCACACAACATAAGTGGTGTGAGAATGCAATGTTGTAATCCTGACTGAAGGGTTGTAATGACCAATTATGTATGTATTTATGTATGGAATAGGAAAATCAAAATGTGAAATTAAAAATATAAAAATTTTTACTTCACAGAGAATGCAACAAAAAACCATTAAATCTTTACGTTTCCAGGTTGACCCGATAAGTTTATCCGCGTCATAGATGACTATAGTACATTGGAAAAAAGTGTTTGTTTTTAATTTTAAATCCTTTTTTTGGTGTTCTTGTGTTTTTAAACAAACAACAAAAATAAAATTTAATTTAATTAATAAAAAAATTGAAAATTTAATTTTATTTTAAAAAATTTTAAATTACATAACATACGAGTATGTAATTCTTGTATGAATATTTCCGGAACAAGTACTATAATTAATTCATATTTGTGGAAATAAAATATTTAAGAGGTCTCTGATTATTATGCTGACATTCTGAAGAGTGTACTTTGCAAATATAAAAAAAAAAAAATACGTCATACTCAAAATAAAAAGAAGCCTTAGAACTTTATAGGGTTAGAGATGCACAGTGCAGTGACTTCCTAAAAATTTCAAATAATTCGATAAATCATGAAAACAATCGACAATCAGTCAGATGTTAATAAACGAATAAAAAAATTAAATGTTGTTTTAAAACAGCACGCGGTGGGATTGTTGAGAATTCTCGTAAAAATGTCGTAAAAACTAAACGTTTATGAATTGTTGAAGACATTAAATAGACATAAAACTGTTGTTTAGCCCTCAGTATCTAAACATTTAAGATTCTTTATGTTTCGTTTAGTTTTACGACCGTTTAAACACGTTATTTGAACCACTAGAGACGGTGATGACGATAATTGTTGCACTGCATTTTTAAAATTCAATTTCATTACAGGGTGGTGGTGATGGTGTTGATGGTGGTGAGCTAAGAGAGGGATAAACAGACCGACAGATAAATATACTGACTGACTGATTAATTAAAATTATTTTATTTTCGTTCGTTTGTTGTTTTTTTTTTTATTTGAGTTTTCTTTTATGTTTCGTTTTATGTTTATTTAATGGTTGTAATGGTTGTTGTTTTTATTGTTTAAATATTGTGGTTTGTATTTGATTGTTTTTATGTTTGTTTATTTGTAAATGCCGGTAATTTGAGTTCAATAAATTTCAAGTGTGTTTAAAATGTCGTAAAAACTATAAAAACGCTCGTGAAATGAATTCCTTTTTTGGTCTCACAGGGCAACAGACTACAATTACTGATTGATTTCAATTTTGTTTCATTTTCTGGCAAAAGACTTTGAATATTTCATTTAACACTGTTGAGTCTGAAACTAACAATAACAAAAAATGAACGAATACAATTATTGTGGTAGTTTAAGTACATATTAAACAATTTGAAAATAATTTGAAGACAAAATTATATACACGAAATATCTTATTAAAACTTGTTTTTGAAGAAATTTTATAAGAGATAATTTGCGGAAATAGTATAACGCAAAATGGTTTTGCCTAAACGAATATAAAGTAAGAAAAATATGTATGCCAGATATCACAATAGAGGGATTATTAAAAAATCTGCTGTCCGCATAATCAGATTGTACTGTACAGCTATAACGCTCAAATTTGAGTAGCACATAAAGTGTACAGCAACCCTTATAACGCAGGTATCTCAGAACGCGGCTTCCATATAACGCGGGCTGACATGCGACAGCCCTCCTATAACTGGTACTCTACGCGATTGCGTTTCATAAGTTCTTCGCACTGCCTATGATGTGAAGATATGTAAGACGGTTTAATATAAGTTTTTTCGACGCAAAAGCTCAGCCGACATTACAGTACCGTGCAAAACAATAGCAGGTTGGATTTTTTTCAATTTAAAAAACAATGGAATGAAGATGAACCAAGTGCGGATAACCATTAAACAATTACATAATTTTACAAGTATTTCTTACTTTCGTTGGAAACAAGTCTTATAGTTTCGTTTTTATTTCATTTTTATTTTTATCAATTCTTATATGAACTCTTGAATTCAATAAAAATAATTTATAATTTATCTTGCCTTTTGTATTTCTTGTTCTCCATATAACGCAATAAGAATGATGTGATTTGTACTTATTCTGTGTTTCTTATAACATGGATTCATTATATAACGCGCAACGCAGTCAGGTTATTTCTTTTTTGAGTGCTGAGATATAGCCAATATTTTTAAGAGATATACATGCCGTCCATCGTCTAATGGCTTTCCCGATTGCCAAACAAGCTCCTTTTGGTGTTAAAAATTAGTTCCTTTTCATTTTTGTTAGTATATTTTTACGACCTCTAACTTGATGCTTGAGAAAAACAGAATGACGTTTTCGGACTCTGATGACTACTGACTCCAAGCCTTTTAAAAATTTTCCTGGTAGGATAGCCAATTCCAGTTAAAGCTACAATAATATCTTCAGTTGATTTCGAAAGTTTCTTCATTTTTTAATAGAAATTAATTTTTGTTCTATAACTTGCAAAAAATATTCACGAGATTAAGTAATCAATATTTAACTAATATTTGCTGAAAAAATAATGGTAGACTTTGATTTTTCGTTTTGCAAACATATCACAAAAAGCAGACGTGCAAAATTGAGTACAAGCGAGTTGTCTTTGCTTTGTTTATTTTATCCTTAGAGCTCGATGCTTTCTATTTTAAATTTTATTGTATTTTGTTAATTACTAAATGCTAAATGAATTACAAAAAAGAACTTTTGCAGTTTCTTTATGTACTCATCTGTGCTCGCCACTGCATAACCTAACCTTGTTTGAAGCGTAGTATAGTGTGTGTAGCCGTTACATGAGAAAATTATAGAGGGAAACAGAAACAAATCTGATTCTACGTAAAACATTTACTATGTGTGAGGAAGAGTGAAAGCTAAATTTAAGGGCCAAATGTTGTACATTATAAGAAAATCTCAAATAACTTGAATTGTACGCAATTAACAATATTTCGTACATCGTTTTTTAATCGCACTCAACTCCAACAACATCGAACTGGAAATGGAAACAAAGCCCTTTTTTAAGGTCAAAATGTAGAGTATACAAGAGCATAACACAAACGAAATTTTATACATTTTCACAAACACACATACTTAAAAACAAAAATTGATAAAATGAATGATAAAAATTAATTTTCGAAAGATTATTCGTTTGTTTGTTTGTTTATACCATAAAGATGATGCACCGATTTAAGATGAACGTTTTGGGATAGCTTCTCTCGACAGTAAGGAAATTGAATATTTTATTAATTCACAACCACATAACAACTAGAGTTTTGAAACAAACTTGGCATCATCATATTTAACTAAGGAAACTATATACGGATTTTGATGGTAGATAGGGCAAACTTATAACACGTTTAATCGTTAATTTGCATAACTGTTACAGCTAGAGCTTCTGAAATAATAATAATAAAATTTATGAATAATGAAAAATAAAATTTATGAAACATCAAAAAATCAATCATTAAATAATTGCACTTTCTTTATACAAACGTATTAATCTTTGAATTCAATTTTATTGCCATGGGGTGGGGGACAGCGAAGCACATCGGTTAAAAACGAATTGATTATAAAACTAAAACTGAAATTTTTTATTTTGAAGAATAACAACTTTCTACCTACTTAAACTCAAACACATTCACATTCACATGCTTCCATTGAAATGCTTCTAAGGTGCCGGTTCTTTTCCAATATGGCTTACCTGTGTAACGTCTTGCAAGAAGAACAAAAAGTGTTATGCGCATGGGTACAATATGCGTTACCTAAAGATTATTAAGTGTGTTTGGTTTATATGATGATGTGTTATGGTACGTGAGAACTGTTGTTGTAGTTGTTGTTGTCAGTTTGATGTTTGCCATTAGCTCATTGACCGCAGACATTATTCTTTTATATTATCAATGGCATCAGAACTACAAAAAAAAGAAACGATCATGCTTGTCATTCTATTTAAAAATATAAAAAAATTTAAAATATTTGAACAATTTAAATTTTACAATAATATTTATTTTAATGCTTCGATATGAATTCTTAATTCGTACTTAATTTATCATTACAGTTCTTTAGTCAGGATTACAACCTAGTTTCTCACACTACCCATGTTGCGTGTCTTAATTTTATACATCACGAGCGGGGCCTAGAGAATTTCTTTTTTCATTGAGTGTTTTTGCCGGAAGACTACTGAGAAATTGCTGTAAGAAATATTCTTTTCCAGTTTCGTGTTGGTGGAGACTTCTGAGCTCTGTTCGCGATCTCATCGGGTTAGTTAGACTACGACATCTTGGAATATGAATACATTGAATGCATTACATAATTTTGTTTACAAATGTCGCCTTAATAACTTCTCTAGTAAGATAAACATTTTAAACAATACATTATGAATTAAAAAACATTATCATATTTCAAAAAACGACAAATCTGATCCCTATCCTCGTCGTACTGAATATTTAAGTTCATCCCAAATATATATATGCATGCGCTAATGATCAAAGATCGATCCAATGAAATTATTTTTTAATCGTTATAATATTCTGCTCTTCGGATCAAAAATAAATTCATAAAAATAAAAAAAAATTGTCTCCAACGACGATGAAGTCGCCGCATATTAGACGTAAGGCCCAAACCCCAGGTCAGGCATCAAAACGAAAATATGAAAACATATTACTTCGACGGCTTCCTCTCAGCAGATTTTTGACAAAAACTCTAAGAGCAAATAAAATTGCCATGAAGAGTTTCTCAAAAAAATCTGTCGTTCGTAGCCGACTTTAAATTGTTGGTCCCGCCACTCATGTATAAAATTAACGCACACAACATAGTATGTAAGTGGTTTGAGAAACTAGGTGCATAATCCTGACAGAAGGGTTCTAATAATCAATTATTTACGGATATAAAGATCAAAGATAGATTCAATGAAATTATTTTTCAATATTCTGCACTTCGAATCACAAATAAAAAATATTGTCTGCATCGAATCATAACGGTCGTAAATAATAAAATTATTGCAACAGAAAGTAAGTAAATTATTTAATATTTTCTCTTCAGTGTTGCTCTTAAATGATAATAATTCATAGATATCAATTGCCTAAGTGTTATATTAGTATGTACTTAGTGTATTAAATTTAATTTTTTAAGTTCATTACAAACTGGTATAATTTTATGTTTTATTTAAAATAATAAACAATAACGTACAAGATAATACTGAATATGAAAAAAATAAGACCAGCAGGAATTAATCATATGCTGAAATATTACTTACAATTTGCCAAATATACGAAAGGAATAAAATAAGTCTTAATTTATCAGACATCCATTTCATTCATTTCGACAACCAGTGATCATTTCATCATTAAAAAGTGAAATTAATCAGCATGAAAGTGAAACTTAAGTCATAGAAATAAAACTACGCAGCCATTTCATTATTAAAAAACTATAAAATTCCATCATATAGGTACACTCATATACGCATAATCACAGATATACACAAATATCTCTAAATGATACGATTATAATATAATAAAAAAATGCCATAAATTTTGCTAACAAGAAACAACAATACAACAAAAAAATGAAAACACACAATATAGAAATGAACCACTTTGTTAGCAGGCCATTAAACGAAAATATATTGACTGAATAAAGATTCCAGACAAAACGTAATTACTTTAATATTTTCATTTATGTTATTTTGACTGCAAGAAAACTTATCTACGATTGGTGATTTTAATAAATCTTCTTCGCACAAATAATTGATTGTGGGGTATGTTATAGCTATAAGTTCTAGCTAGTCTCCTCACACAACTTAACTTAAACGATGAGTAGAGGAGGTGCTTTTTTTTTCCATATATAATAGATCGTTCGTCTAAATCGTTCGTCTTATAGAAACAGAGGATTCATGTTCACAATTAAGCAAAGTAATAGCGTAAATTTCCGTAGATGTGTATTCAAATGGAAATCAGGGTATGAATAAATGTCTTTGTGACTATCTTTGCGAAATCGATATAAATGCACGCCATTTATTCTTAGTCGCATATCTAAGGCTAATTGGGTGAGATTTAATTTTTTCTGGATACAATTTTTTTACCACGCTTCATTGAGTTAGAAAACCTTTTTAATCGAAATATATATGTATATACAGTAGGACCTTGATTATACGTGATGGTCGGAACCGAAAGCATCCTGGATAATCGATTTTACCGGTTAATTGAGTACCAATTTTGGCTAGTTTTTTAATAGATATTTTTATTATTTAATAACTGAATATCTACATATTTATATAAAAAGTAAATAATTCAAGGATTTTTTATACATACATACACGTTTCAAAAATTTTAAAAATAATTTTGTCAGAAACAGTGGACAGTAATAGAAAAAAGTTTTTGTTTGCAGTCACGGATAATAGAGCTAATTACGGTTCAACAATGCAGAAAAATTCAAGTCCATCCAAAATAAAATTAAGTCGATGTAAAAAAGTTTCTGTTTCCATCTCGGATATTTGATATTTCCGGATAATACGTATATTATATGTATTACAATTAAAGGGCTTAGTAATTAAATTGAAATACCGCTACTATATATATATATATATATATATTAAAAGTATATACCAATAGACATTCCGTCTAAAAAATATGTATACATACATATGTATATACAATCAAAGCAAAAAGTCTGCATACACCGCTGTATATAGACTTTATTCCTGGTGATTTTTATCAAACTGAATAGGTATTATAGCGTTGTGTTAGACACTTAAACACAAAAAATTTGCCGGAAAAAGTTTACATACACCGTTGTACATGCATATATTTATTTATTCTATACACCACACGATATAGTAAGTACGATATATTAAGTCCTTCACATCTCAATGAAGCATAGGACGGCAACAACAGACGTTATCGGAAGAACACGATTATTCTTCGTCTTCTTCATCTCTTTTGATACAACGTTTTTCACTCATGCCCAGAACAAAGATATAAAGTCAGATTTTGTTTGACACACAGATTTGAAAATTTGTTTGACGTAAATATTAAGGCAGTTGAAATGAGTAATAAAATGATAAAGTTTGTAATAACGACCTAGGATACATCGCTATATGGATGGATATAAGGTCGTGACGTTTTAACCACTTATTTACGAAGATATCTTCACTCTCTGGTTACTGTTGGTTAGTTGTTGGGTAATGCTTATCCACAATCAACGAAGAATAAACTTAGTTCAAGTAAGGTTACGTGGTGCACCCCCTCGAATGAAGAGGTCTGAATAAGTTCAGCATTTAGGATCATTTTTATACCACAATTAATACAACCCGGCGGTTAACCTTTCCGTGGAGAAAATCATCCCGAGTAAATAATAAATCTGGCAGATTGAATCAAGTGAAAATTTTTAACATAATTTCTCAAACTCATGGTCTTGTACAAACCCTTTCCTAGAGGTCGCCGTGGTCTAGTAGGTAGTGTGTTGGCTTATTAGACGGAAGACCTGAGTTCGAATCCCAGGTCAGACATCAAAACGAAAATTTGAAGATAATTTTTCGGTGACTTCCTCTCAGCAGATTTCTGGCAAAAACTCTGCTTTTCAAAAAATGTGTTGTTCGGAGTCGACTTCAAACTGTAGATTCCGCCACTCATGTATAAAATTAACGCACACAACATAAGTGGTGTGAGAAGCTAGGACGTAGTACAATGGGTCAATTCGACCACCGAGTACTGTACTTGTCAGAATTGACAAGTACACGTCCTCTAACCTAACCTAACCCTAACCCTTTCATAAGTTTAGTTCAAACTTTATACCCTACGAAGATTAATGTTTAGATGAACTTCTTGCAAAGAGACATCATGCGGTAGTATCACGTCCATAACCAGAAGAAAATTCCGATTCAAATGTCGGCATTTTAATTGTTTTCATAAATATTATTTTACGTGTACATTAAATATTATTTTACTACCCTAATATCCTAATATATATTATAAATCTTTCTGTAAGTCTGTTTGTTGGTTTGTTTGTAAGCCAATCACGCCTGAACGCCTGTACCGATTTTCTTGAAATTTGGGATATAGATCGAGCTTTTGTCGGTGCAGGTTATAGGCTATAAATCTTTTCAAGGTTAGAGGACGTGCACCTGTCGGTCGAGACAAGCACAGCACCCGGAGGTCGAAATAAAATCTTTTCAAAATTTTGACCCAAACGGGAGAAAAAATGTGCCAAAAGGGAGAAAAAATTAATACTTTTATGCATAAATGCTGTATTTTATCTGAAAGATATTTTTTTACGATTTAGCTTGGTGGTGTTTCCCAAATAGCTATTGGAGGTGTTCCGTTTCTAAAATTGAACCAAAAAGGATCCAAAAAGGGGGAAATGTGTAAAAAACGGGCAAATTGAGTGCATTTATATTTAGGACTAGAGTATTCAAAAAACTGGGTTGTTTGTTAAACCGGCTTTCGAATAATTTGAAAAACTGCATTTTTTAAGAAACCGTTTTCGAAACCGATAAACCGATTTTTTTATTTATTGTTGTTTTTATAACCCGTGCAACGCCGGGCACAATTTGCTAGTATTATTTGTATATACACCTTAAAAAATAACTGCTTTCAAGCCTAATAGGCCTTTGATTCCGAAAGTCGCATTATTCCAATAAAAATTTAAAATAAAGTAACATTTGAATGTCTATATCTACCACATAACATTTTTTTAAACAAACCAAGAAACATATTGATAACTTCAAAGTAATCGTCAATATATGCGGCGCTTTTGAAGCCAAGTTTGTATTGACCTTTACAAATATCGCTAGAGAAACAGATTTAATTAATGTATGTCTGACAATTTATTCTAATTTAGTTCTGCCAAAGTTACTGTCCAAGGGCCAAAATTAAAGGCATACAATTATTTTTGTTCAATAAATTTGGAAATGTCAGTGAAACGAAAATGTTATATATGTTTGTGGACAATTTTCAAAGAAATTGCAATAATTTCTCTTTGTGATATCATAATCAAGTGTTATTAATTAGAATATTATAAACACGAATAATATTTAATATTTAAATATATGAATAAATAAATTAACGTAAATATTTATTATAATTCATTGAAGCAACTACTTAAGTAAGAATATTTGAACAAATTCAATTAAACTGTGAATTATACTTTTGAAAATGGGATCTTTTGGAAACGATTTTAAGGATAATTATGGCATGTTAACTAAACGTTTTGAACATTAACGCTTTAGTGAAAAATAAAAATTTTGCTCTGAAATGTGCAATAAAGTGCAACATATAATTTCACTAATGTTTATACATTTTTTTTTTTTGATTTCTGGTTTTCTGATCTTTCATAATCGATTACAATTTCTTGCCCAAAAATAACATGAAGTACACAATACACAATAAAAAATCTTCTTGCCAGTACCTGATCCATAAGCGAAATTAACATCATTCAATAGGAAGAGCAACGATCACCGGTGGCTGCCACATAATTATGACACTCATCATCTGTTCATTATTATGCAGCCTTCAAATTCATTCCTTTTTACCTGTACAGCACAAGTGTTTACTAAAATGTAGGTAATTCCACTTTTATTTATTTTTTTTTTTGTATTATTCAAAACACAGAAAAAAAAAGAAAAGAGAAAAGTAACCCCTATTTAAGTTAAACGTTATTGGCCATTTTAATTTTACATTCGGTCTCCAGTTGATAGTGTCTGGTGTTTAAATATTATGACAGTCCTTCCAATTCAGGTACAACCATCCGTGTTAAGTGACCATTTCGTTTTACTCTGGCGATCTGATGCTTTGCCTTTTACCATTATACTCAGAAATAACACTGGGAGTACTTTACGAGCACAATAATTTATATTCAGAATTAAACAGGTTCGAGATGTATACGCACCTCTGGATATGTAAGTCTGATGATGGGATGATGAATTTACATGTGAATAGTAAAACAACACCGATGGTGCTCATGATAGATTATCGAAAAGCGTATTGGAAATATATTTCATCTTTTATTTCAGCCTTCATCCGCTGAAAATATACAATATATTCTCATTTAAGCATTAATATTACAGACAGACAGACAGACAGATTACAGGTTTGCTTTATGACAGGAAGCATTTATAAGGCTTCTGTTAAATTGCCTACTTAATGGCTATTCATTTGAAGGAGCTAAAAATTTAAACACAAATAATGTATGTATGCGATACCATTTACTAGAGTGTTAATTGAAAATTAGCAACACAAACAATTTAGATAAAATGACATTTAAAATATTAATGTTGTCCATAAGAACATAAAATTTGACAATACTTTGTATAATTCTATTACCGGCATGGAAGTTCTTAACAATTACATTACGTTAGGCGTTCAAGTAAATTTCAATGACGAATCAATCCAATGTCGTTATTCTGATTGGCTGAGGAGTTTGCAAAAATAACATAATACAGGTAGTCCCCGACTTACAACCTCTTGACTTACGACTATTCGCCTTTACGACCATTTTTCTCCAATTCTTTTCATAGAAAATAGTTAAAGGAGACAAATATATAGTATTAGTATAGTATGTAATTTTCTTCTTAAATTTTTTTATATGAAATTCGTATTACGATGACCAGGAACCTATCTCGGTCGTAAATTGGGACGGAATTGGAATGTAATTAAACAATTGGCTGTTATCCGAAAATTCTATGTAGTGTGTAGTCAACAAAAAAGAAACAATATTCTGGTTTATATATTAACTATTAACTAAAATATAGACGGATAAAATATTTGTATGTCGGTCAGGAATTACCAAAAATTACAGTCATAGAAAAATGTTAGTAACACAACCTATTTTCTTTTTCATTTCATCAATATACATAAAGTTATAAATCGTTGATTTAATAATTAGGTAATATTTTTTATATATTTGCTGGGTACTAATAATGGGTACACATTGGTCACTATAACTCTTCTATAACTCTTATGAACTAACTTCTCATACCACTTACATATTTTGTGTGTGTTAATGTTATACATTAGTCGCGGCACTTACAGTTTAAATTCGCTTCCGAACGAGAGATTTTTATAAATCTTTATTTATTTATTTATTTATTCATTTAGGCGTAAATACAGTACAACAAGATATTATCTTATTTAATAGTACTGCTAAGAATATAGGCATAAAATATTACAAAGATAATAACCTTAAAAATAAATTAACATTAACAAAAATTAATAAAAACAAAATTTATAGTAATATTAAAGAAAAAAAAATGTGATTGATTAATTACATTTGTACATTATTGTTCATTTAAAAATTTAATTATTGCAGTCTTGAAATGCTTTGCATTGCTTTGTAATTGTATGTTGTTCGGGAGTTCATTCCAGAGACGAATTGCATTGAATGTAAAAGTGTCTCGCAGATATCCGTTTATGGTATCTAACGCTATTAATTTTCAAGCCTCTATTAGACCTTGAAAAAACTAATCTATTAAACAAATAATGGGGTTTCCTAAGATGAATCTTTATCACGACAATTTTATTTACTCTCAGAGCGTTTGCCAGAACGTCAAAGGTCTGAATACATTTCTGAAGATCTCTCTTTTAAATTATAACGAAAAAATAATTCCGAAGTCCCTCATATAGTATGCAAGATTACGTAATATATAGATTAATAGTAATTTCTTCCAATGTCTTCTGAAGACATGAGGATTAGTGAATGAGCCTGAATTCATTAGTCTTGGTGTAAGATAGCGAAAGCATCTGCTTTTCATCTTTTTGTCACTCGAAGAGTGAAAATTAGTTTCAGGTTGTCGTAATTGGCAACAGGATCTATTTATCGACAGAATAAACTTGAACTTGTTCATAAAATATCTGAAAATTTATCCACATTGCACTATAAAGATTTATATGCAGCTCGTTAACAATTAATTACCTTGTGCAAGTCCAGCGTTTGTCTGAAATTTTAGTTTTCGCATGTGAGCTTAGGTTTACTTTCTAAATATTTTTTCTTCAGCATATTTTGCTGTACAGTACCACGGGAGTGTTAAAGAAGGAAATAATTTTTCGACACATTCCAATCACTTCATTCTACTCCATTCTATTTAACATTCTATTCTTATTTAACAAATATATGCATATTTAACAAATGTGTATAAGTGCATCAGATTTTTACATGAAAATTATCAACAACAAGCACACACTATTGTATAATCGTCCAACAATACACTCAGTACAACGATACAACGGTTTGAGTGAATTGACCAATGTTTTTTAAAGTTGTATTCGTTTCGTGCTATCAAATTATGTGAATGAAAAAAATGTGCATGTGTTTTCATATGTTTTTAAAAGTTGTATTGGTTTCGTGCTATCAAATTGTTTGAATGCCAAAAAATACATTTGGAACACGAAATACACAATACAGAGTAGTATTGGGCGTTCACAAACAACAAAGTGTATTCAATACAAAATATACGATACGAAGTCGTGTGAATTCCCAAACTCTAATGCTAACGAAATTTAGCCCTTAAAACTTACAACCGTTTACTGTTAGGAGTTTTTACTTATCATTTCATTATTTTTATTCATTTATCACACCTCTCTTGCCTTCTTACTCTATTTTACTCTATTATTTTTATTAATCAACTTTTTCCAAGGCGCAAGTTCTAGTTCTAATGCTTTCTATATTGGATATAGTGATCATTATGTCCTATACTTAGACCAGGTACTGGTTGAATGGATTGACAGTATGCTAGACAATATGTACATAAGTTGCGATGCTCACAAGAAACCATGTGGCAAAAGGTGGACGTTAAGGAGGTATACTATACACTGTACACATTCTATAAAAGATTCTGAGGAGTTTAACCAGTCTATTAATAGTAGCATGATTCCGAAGCACGTTCTATACATACCATACTATTTAATAGGCACATTCAAACTGTCTAAATGCGAGCCCAGAAAAGACCGAAAAATGTTTATTTACATTAAAGACGTGATACATAATTATCATTATGCTATCCGGCAAAGAAAATTTCTGGGTTAAATAGAAAATCGAAATGAAGGTCGTGTCTGGAAGAAGATTCTGGTCCACATGTGGGATGGCCAAACATTCTAAATGGCCATGAATAGTACACTGGCTCTACAGAATCGTAATTAGACCTGTTCTTACATTTGCTGCAGTAGTGCGGTGGACATCGATGGATTGGAATTTTAACATTAAAGTAATTCAGAAAATTCAAATATGAATTCGATATGAGGCGGCTCATACGGCGTATAGATAGGCTATAGATAAATGGATCAATCAGGATAACGAATCATAAGACCAAAATATAACTGAGCGAATTCTCGCTAGATACGCAATTGATCGACAGGGTGCTTAACATATTAATTCAACCTCATACTGAATACACTTGATTGGCTTAACCGATTCCCTTCACATATGTCCGGGGGACTTGTAGCTATACGAGTGGCTCTAAACATGGAGATGGGACGGGACTGGGACTTTATATCCAAGAAACTAATATTTGCTTCCGACTACCGGACCATAAAGTATCAGCGATCCAAAAGGATTTAATATATTCACTGATAATGAAAACTAATGCAATGACATCCAGGGATATGGGATCAAAGACCGTCTTGGATTCTAAAATAGCTATTAAAAAATACGCCATTTATAGAATAAATAAAAATAAATTTTGATTTTCACAGCTCTAAAGGGCGACTGGGACGTACTCACGAAATTTAACGCCTTACGTGGAAAACAGCATTAGCCGGTAGCAATGCCTAGCTTTCGTACTTTAGATTATACTATACCAGATATAACTCCCCTCCGTACCAAAGCTAGCAAAGAAGGTTTGCACAAGTTATAAAAACCCTTGATGGTGAGAGCACAACAAGCCCATAAAGATTAAATCTTTGGTTCGTCTCCTCTACTCCAACCTTAATATTTATATGTATGCGTGAAGCAAGAGATTTATTTAAACCTAGATTAATCGCAACTACTTTGATCACTTCGTGGGGGTAACTTTTGGTATTCCTCAAGCTGTTTTCGGTTCGGTCATTATAATTTCTATAAGCAAGTATAAAACAACATAAATACATAATTAAGTAAATTTTAAGTTAACATGTCATAATAGTTATAAACTGCTACAGCATAGCAATCACCTGCTTACCTGGAACAACAGAAAACGTTAAAAAAACAAAAACAATGCTTTGTAAAAGGCATATGCTTGCAAGAGGGTGAATGAAAAAAATTTAAAAAATATTATAAATTATAGCATAAATGTTACCATTTCATTCATTAAATTACTTCGAATATTCGATTAATTCTTACACCCTGAATTTTCTTTATTCAGCAACACTGATTTGTAAATCGCGTGGGCGTTAAATTCGTTTCTTTTTTTTAATTTATATTTCATTCCATATTTGTATGAATTATTTCATATCTATACATGTGTAATACATACTATGTATGTACATAACATACATAATTGTACGTATCTCTGTATGTTTATATGATTTAAAATTATGGTACATTTACATTTGATAAACGGGAAACAACAGTTCGAATACAGTACGGGGTGCAAAGTGTCACACTACAATGCCGAATGAAATAAATTTGAAAATTATTGCGGACGGATAATATTGTAAAATGTGACAAAAATGTCTACGGCATACATACATAATTGGTCGTTATAACCCTTCAGTCAGGACTATTGACCTGGTTTCTCACACTACTTATGTTGTGTGTGTTAATTTTGTACATAAGTGGCGGGACCTACAGTTTAAATTCGAATTCGAACAACAGGTTTTTGAGAAACTTTTCATGGCAATTATATTAACTCTCATAGTTTTTGCCATAAATCTGCTGAGAGGAAATTGCCGAAAAAATGCTTTTTAGATTGTATTTTGATGTCTCGTCTACTAAGCCAACACACTACCTACTAGCCCACGGCGACTTCATGTCTACAGTATATGTTTAGAAACAAAAAACTAATTAATAAACGATTGAAAAAATCAATATATGATCTTAATTCCGAGTATGGACACATTCAAGTATTTGGGAAAAATATTGTGTAGACCCTACAATGTCCTCTACAAACGAGGAAAAGTAACAATGGTAGCAACAGGACGACCGCATTTTGTTTAAAGAAAACCTGTGATTAGAATTAAAGTATTTCTTATGCACGAGACGATGAATATTCATATAGAAACACTAACTCCTACAGATCTAGTATACAAGAAACGTAATTTAGTCGTTCTTGTTGTTAAAACATTTGCTGAATAATTATAGTTTTTAACGAAAATACACTTCTTCGTTTCTCGAGTTTCAAAATTGTTTATCTTTCATAATTTTAGACTTTATACAATACACATCACACCACACATAACATGGCATTGCATCGCATCACAGCTGCCCATAGAGAAAATTATATAAATTGCATTTCAACCGGTCACTAAGGTACATTTATACTCATCTATCAACAGTATAAGTGAATCTGTTGTACGCAAACTTTCTTAAGAATAATAAAAAAGGTTGTCATTAATTTTTCAGAACATAATTGTTGTATTTACTTTACACTGTGTTCTCTTTTTTGGAATTGTCAGCTTTAAAATTAAAATTGTTTGATTTGTCAAAACGTCTAATTATTTCAAGCGACTTTAATCAAGTAAATATGAGTTTGGGATAATAATCGAAAATTTTTTAGTTAATGTTACGTGAAAGTTATTCCAAGTAGCACAAAGAGAATACTTCAAGTACAGGTATTCCCCAACTTACGACCGAGATAGATTCCTGGTTATTGGTCGTATTTCGATTATGTCGTAAGTCGAATTTTATATAAAAAAAATTTTTGATTAAATTTTTGTGATGATTTAAAATTATTCACTTAAACAAATTCCGACTTAGCTAATCTAAACCGAATTTTTTTACTTTGTTTTTTTTTTTTTAATTATTCACATATATTTTAGGCAATTCCCACAACTATATACATTCGTATTTGCTAAGATGCTCTATGTATTTGCTAAGATAAGAATTAGAAAAAAAAAATTGTCGTAAGTGCGAATAGTCGTAATAGAATAACTAGAATGTATTAAGTGTTGTCGATATGATTTCTCTTTTAGGTAATATGAGTCATATTTCAAAGAGATTTGAATAAGTTTAGTGATGTTTAGAATATTATCCTTCTGCATTTCAGTGTTCAATTTATTATTAAGTTGAGCTTTCATATTAATTTTAGTCTTAATAGTAAGACCTTGTGTACAATTCCAAAGAAAAATATTAATGATATTGGATATGATAGGATAATAAATTCATATTCTTTTACAGGTCATTTTATTTAGTATTTATATGCATATGTTATGTATGTATGTATATATGGTATATGTTTATATATATTTAAAGTATGTATGATATTTTTGTTGCAAGTCTCTCACACATGGCAATGAATGTTGAATATTTATCATGGATACGTAGAACTGCATGGCTTTTTGTGAAATAGAATCACGTGTAATAAAATTAATTGCAATCAGGACTTGAAGACTTCTTTAGTATGCAGCATATGAAAATAGTTTTTTGTGTTTTTTTTTTTTTTTTCTTAATACAACTTTAAACAAAACTGAAATTAACGATAATTATGTGTAATAACTTACAGTGATTGCCTTCCACTTTATTCAGTTTTAAGCGCTTTAACATAGTAGCCACTGCGGAGATGTTAAAAACCCATCTATTTGTCTGTCGCCTTTGTTGAAGTTCATTCCTTTAATGGCGACAATAATTAAAATTCAACATACGATTTGATTTATTCCTGCAACGCAACAATAATTTAGAAGCCAAGAGAACAAGAGTTGGAGAAAATATTCAATTTAAAACAGTTTGATTTTTAATAAGAAATAAAGCCGTTCAAGTAATGGCCATCATTTGAGACTTTAAATTAATTTTGAATTGTTTTCTATTGCTATAAACACGCTTTTAGAATTTCAATAAGTTCAGTTGGAAATTTACTTAAATTTTTATAACTTTAAAATTAATTTGTTGTATTCGATAGATACGACATTTTAAAGCCTATAAAATTTTGTATCAAACAAAACAATGATAATAATTTTATTTACGAAATTTATTAAAGCTAAAGAAAAATTGCTAAGCTTATGGAAATTTAATACACAAAAAAAAACAAAAATAACAAATTTATTGTAGAATTTTTTTAGTATTTTACTTTGAATACATTTTCTTTTAATATTCTGCTTAATTGTGATGGTAAAATAAATTCTGTTTTATTAATCGTTAATTTAAAATTTAAAAGGCATTTAATTGTTTTTTCAACAATGTCTTATTTAAAATTCAATAAAAATGTCAACCCTGTAATCTCCAGTAAATGAAAATATACACTCGCAAAAATTAAGCTCAAGCTTCTTTAAAATTTTTAATTTGAATTTTTAAACCTTTCAACGGAAACGAGTGTTCTTACTGAAAAAAACAGCAAAATTTTAAAACTTTTTTCGAACAGTCTTAGAAAAAATATTTATTTAAAGTGTTCTTATCATTATTATTCGTTGTTAACTAGCAACAATTATTTATTACATATATAAACAGGCGAAGAGTTAATTATAATTTATAATTATGAATGTACGATCAATCATTCCGCATCGTTTTGGAATTGGTTCGAAGTCACTTTTATCATTACATACCTATCAGGTAGTGCAAACATATGTTGGGGACTAGAACGATCAATTTCTAAAAAGTTTAATTGTTTCTTCTAAATATGAGTATTAAAGTGCCAGTAGTTAAAAAGTAGCTTGAAGGCTTTTATTAGGCATAATTAGTGCAATCTGATGATAATCAATTTTCTTTTCAATTGAAAACAAACTAGAAATATTTGATTTTCACAAGGCTCAAACTATAGCGTACATTCACAAGAGTTTCCCATATAAAAACTTTTCAATCCGCAAGGAAATCACTGTCGCTTTCTGAGTCTACAGCTTTGGTCATTACAAGCCATTAGGATGCAAACGTAGTTTAATTTAAAAATGATGCAAAAGTTTAAAAAGAATCATAGCGTTTTAAAATTTTGAACAAATTTAAACAAAATTTTTTCAATTAAAATCGCATAAATTCGAATTCGCATAAAAAAATTCAAATAAAACGGGACCCGAGAGTATTTAAAATATTTTTGAATTGATTTATTATACCAACTCTAGGCTAGCTAAACGGGGTGTTATAATCTAATATCAGTAATGTTTATCAGAGATTTTAATAAAATTATATTTAAATTCACAAATAAATTCTCTCGGTGTACAGATAATCATTTATAAAATATTAAAAAAACAAAAAAAAATTATTAAAAATAATAATGTATCGCAGATAACGATTTTACTTTTTAAATTAATCCGAACGTTAATTTATTTATAATTAAAATTTATTTAAAATTTTATATGTTTTTAAAATATTTCAGTAATTTTTATATTAAAAAAGTCAACAAAAAAGAAGGCAAACAAATTCCAAATAAATTATATTGTATACACATGTGAATGCATTCAAACATACATACATACTTACAAACGTTCTTACTTTTTTTTTTTGCATATGACCGTATATACATACATGTATGTATGTGTGTACATATGTATGCATATATGAACTGTGCCATACATTTGGTATGTTCGTATAAATGTTTTAAATAAATAACCAAGCATACGTTTGTGTTCTTATGCCCTACACTAATAAATGAATGAGAATCATTTTTAATATGAGATAACCGGTGTAGCGGTCTTTTTAAAATCTTAACACAATCTAACTTAATAGCCATTTGAGGGCTTTGTGTACACTTTATAATTCGAATTTCGAAAATATTATATTGCTGAAAAGTTTAAAAGTTTACTTCAATATGATCTCTACAATATTTACAACATAAAATCAAAATTTAAGAAAACAAATATTTTAAAGACTGCAACGCAATGCCATTTCCATGGCAAATTGGCAAATTTCTGTATAAACTTCAGTTTTTTTTTGGACATTAGCAGGATTTTGTCTATCCCAGAATATAAAAACATTTTTTTATTTTTCATTAAAGAAATTGATTGTTTTACATTTTAATTGTTTCTCATTTTGTTTTATTTTTAGAAAAAATATTAAAATTGTAAGTGTAGCCTAATTAGTTCTTAACTTTTAGAAAAGTGTTTTCCTGCTTACATTACTTACATTGTCGTGATATGACTCACCCCTCCATTCTAAGTGCGCTTACAGTTAGAACGTTTTTAATGCATTTTTAAATTCTATGTTCCCTAACTGGATGTGCCAATCCGTTCCGAAGTTATAGGGAAAGATCTACTTACATACATAACACGGTGCGACAGTGAAAATACTACCCGAGTAACTACATAGTCCACGTTGTTTAGTTAGTTGACTACAACTCAAAAATACCTTTTTTATTTTTCTCGAACCTTCCAAACTTGTTTTATTTGACAAAAACAAACTTCAGGATTACTCAAATATTTCCGATGAGGTAAACTAGGAAAACGTGAATTTTTTTATATTTTTTCAAGTTTGTTCATTCATAGGAGCAAACTTTATTCAAGAATATGGGATAAGTGATAATATTCCTAATACTTGTTCTCTTGTGAAGAGATTGAGTCATCATTTGATCAAATCGGACAAAAATTGTTATTATTTGAAGAGTCTAACAGTCGAGTTATATTTTGTATGTATGTCATCTCATCAAATGAACTTTTATTTCAATAGTTTTCAGAATTTTTGATGGATCTTGACCGTTTATTGCAAATTGTGTAAATTTTGCATTTGACCGACCACCGGAATTCGGATAATACTTGTGTGTTTTTGCGAATATTATTATTTCTCTTTGTGCAAACAGTGGCCAACTTCTGACGGTCGCTCAAACGTGAAAACGACACATTTTCCGATAAACAATTAAGGTCCATTAAAAATATTGAAAATTTTTTAACTAAATGTTCATTTGAAAAAATATATACTCGTATATGAAAAATATAACTCGACGTTAGGCTCTTTAAATAAAACCTACGGTAATTTGTTCCCGATTTGATCATGATAATAATGCGCTTTCACAATGTCATAACTTATTTCATATTTTTTAATTAAAGTTTGCTATTATGAACGGATAGTGTTAAACTTTTTCCTGCTGGCAAGCCAATGGCTTAGCGGGTTATATTAATTTTCTTGTGTATTGAAGTCGCCGTGGTCTAGTGGGTAGTATGTTGGCTTATTAGACAAAAGGTCCGGGTTCGAATCCCAGGTCAGACATCAAAACGAAAAAAAATTTCTTCGGTGACTTCCTCTCAGCAGATTTCTGGCAAAGACTCTGAGAGTAAAAATTGCCATGAAAAGCTTCTCAAAAATCTGTCGTTCGGAGTCGACTTTAAACTGTAGGTCCCGCCACTCATGCATAAAATTAACGCACACAGCATAAGTGATGTGGAGAAGCTAGGTCGTAATCCTGACTGAAGGCTTGTAATGGCCAATTATATATGTTATGTATGTATGTATTATATTAATGATAAATAAATGAATAAATATATGAAAAAAATTGGGATTTGTCAAGTTTACCTCATCAAACCTCATAGCATATAAGGTCAAATAATACATATTTGTATATCGTTTAAACGGTCCATTTCTCTTCTTTCTAATAAGTTTTGGACATCGGTTTAGAAATGTTTGTGTAATCAATAAATTTATGCGTTCAAAAAATAATTTTTTTTTAATTAAAACAAGTTTGGAGGGTCCAAGGAATATAAAAAAAAATATTTTTGAGTTCTACTCAACAAAACTGACAACTTAGATTAGACTTTTGTCGCGTAGTGTTTACGGATGTAGTGTCTAAACTCAAATAACGTTCTATTAATTCTCTTAAGATTTATTAAGAAAAAAAACTTGAATTTTATATTAGGTAAGAATATTTAGAAGGTTTAAAGCGCAGGTTTATCTTCGACCAAAACGATTTCATTTCACTAAAAAAACAAAATATTTAGGGAATCTAAACGACCGACTTTCATTAAACTTTATGTGCAATATTTTTGCGTTTTCCTTCCTTTTGTTTTTGTGGTAATTTATAAGACTGAAGAACCAACGGCCTACAAAAATTTTGCTCGAAATTGGAAAATCAAATTAATTATTTTATTATTGTTGATTTCTTTGTCTTGTCAAGTTTTTCAAAATGTTTTAAAAATATATTTTGCAATCTTTGTCTTTTAAAATTGAAAGTGTAAATTCATTCGTATGGATGTACGACTAAATTCTTTTGTTTTTCTTTTTAAATAAAGTTAACAATAAATTAGATTGTAGATTGACCCGCGTTTTGAGAAAAGTTTCATTCCAATGAGATGCGTTATTGAAAATAACATTTACAGGCACATCTCACTAGTTTATAACAAAGGCAACAAAATATTTTGTATTTTCTTTTTTTTTAACGGAATATCATTATCAGGTCATTGTATTTTTGTGTTTCTATGTATTTATCTCTGCCTCTTTTTTTCTAGTTTCTGTTATTCTTTCATTAGTTTTCATTCTATTCACTCTTTTGTTTTTGTTTTATAATTTATTTTATTTAATTTTTTTTTTTTGGATCGCTTTTATTATCAAGTCATTTGTTCAATGCCAAGGTCTGTTTGCAAATGACTTCGTCACTGCATGCATTAAACCAACCGTCGGTTTCCATTTTCATATTTTTTTTTTTCATTTTATTCCCGAAAAATATAATTTTTCTTACTTTATAAGCACCTTTACCACGGTTATGTTCTGTTTTAATGTTTTTTTCTATTATGCCGTCAGCTGTAGCATCTATCATTTTATTTGAAATAAATTATAATACGTAAATATCATTTAAAAATTTGAATTTTTTGTTTTTAAATTAATTCATTCATAAGCGACTTAATTTATAAGCCATTTATCTAGAAACTTACTTGACCTTACAAAAAAAAAATTAAAAAATGTTTGAAAGTGTTTTTCTTTCTGCATGAATAATTATTTATTTACGAGAATATTTATTTATGAGAATTAAAAAAAAAAATTAATATGCAAACAATTAGAACTATATTTTTGTATAGGGCCCTTTTGTTAAATATAATTAAGTAATGGTGGAAATGTCGGTAAACTATAAAATATTCAAATATTAATAAAAAGTTCTTTGAAGGTTAGAAATTATTCGAACAAGTTTAGGAAATAAATTATTTAAAAAAAATTGATACATTATCTCATTAAGTAGATAAGAAAACATTTTAATTTGAATGAAATTTTCTTGATTTTTGATGAAATTAGAAAACCTAATTTTGTTTTCAAATATTTATTCTCAGATATTTGTTGATTTGTTGTGCATATATTGACAGATTTTGTTTGCATATTTCGACATCAATGCTGCTAAATATTCAAATGTTGTCGATTTAAATTGAAATATTCAAATTTATATCCAATTTGAACCACTATAAATAACCGGCTAACTGATACAAAAACATTTTCAAATAAATTCACAAAAAACAAAATTATAAATAAGGTCTATTGAAACAAGAAAAAAATCATCATAAAGATCAATTCTTTCCATTATTGATTTGTTCTTTAGATTTAACAAACTTTCATTATGAATTTTCGTTCAAAATAAATACATTCAATGCACAGTACATTTATTCACATGAGGTTGATATTACACTCTCTCAGTATTTATTCGATATTTTATTTTAAAACCGAATTATTTAAAATATTTTTAATTAACAAGAAACTGCAACTGAATTTAAAAATTTCATTGAGAATAAATGAAGTATTTTCCCGAAATTTTATTAAAAAAAATCTTGTCGAATAAATAAATAACGACATGAACCTCTTTAAACCTTTACTGAAGCAGTAAATGATTTCGAATACAAAGTTAAAGACAGTTTCCGCAGCATAAGTTTTAAAAACTGTTGTAAAATATTTTGAATACGGCTGTCAAATATAAAAAAAAAAGAATAACAAGAGGCGCCATCATGCATATATTTTTAGTATTTTTGTGTTGAAAAACTCATATTATCCTTTAATTTTTTGTCTTTAAGTTGAGATCAAGTATTACAAAAATGTGTCAACTTCAAAGTTTAAACAATGCTTTAACTCTTGAAACAAGGATTACATCGTTTGTAGATTTGACTCCTTTTATCAATCTACTAAGAAAGAACAAGTTTTGTATTGTATTGAAATTTATTGACTTATTGCCTGCTTTACATGTTAAAATTCCAGAGAAACTTATTAAGGAAAAGTTAAATTAAATTGTATGTTATCAAATAAGAGAAAAAGTCGATAAAGTTAGAAGAAAACAAATAATAAATAATATTATAGGAATATTCTTAATTTCATCATCATTTTGCCATACTATACTCACTTGTTCAATACAGTTCTGACTAAATCCACTTTTCCTGAACATTGGAACTGGCAAAAATCATTCCCATTCCCAAAACAAACAACGAGTTCAAGCTAATTGCAATGCTTTCTTTTTTGCCCAAGGTAATGGAAAATATAATGGCTAAACAAATCACTGATTATTTGGAGAATCACAATTACTTTACTCTTAGTCAGTCGGGATTTATGAAAGGTAGAAGTTGTACTACTGCCCTTATAAATGTTGTTGAAGATCTTTGGTTGAAACTAGATGTAAATATTGTAGCGTTTTTGGTTCTGCTTGATCACATTAAAGTTTTTGACACAGTCGATCACGAAGTTCTATTGAAAAAGCTCCGGAAACTGTTTTATTTCTCAAATTTTGCCTTTAATCTTATTTATTCTTATTTGCAAAATAGATTTCAGAAAGTTCATCTTAATGGCAATATCTCAGATCCATTTAATATTAGTAGAGGCGTTCCCCAGGGGTCAATACTTGGGCCTCTGTTGTTTTGTATGTATATAAATGATCTACCGGATGTCTTGGTGAACTGTAATGTTCATATGTATGCTGATGATGTGCAGCTTTATACTAGTACTCCTAGGGAGAATATTGATTCTTGTTTGGACTTCATTAACCGTGATTTAGTTAGGATTGACAACTGCGCCTCGGCCAATGGACTTTGCATCAATCCCTCTAAGTCTAAATGTATTATACTTTCGAGGACCGACAGATCATTTGCCAAGCCTGAATTGTGCATCAGGGGTAGTAAAATTGACATTGTCAAATCTGCAAGAAATCTGGGTATTGTTTTTAATGGCAGTTTATCGTGGTCTGACCATATAGGTGTCGTTGTTGGTAGAATTTATAGTATGCTTAGAAACTTGTGGACTGTTATTGATTCGACTCATTTTGTCATTCGTATGCATCTTGCTAGAACGTACTTAATTCCGATACTTTTGTATGGGTGTAAAATCTTCGCGAACTGTGATTGTTTTGGCAACCGTAAACGTAACTTCGCATTTAATAACATAGCTAGATATGTCTTTCATAAAGGGCGTCGTGATCACAATTCTCATTTGGGCTGCCGGATTCTTAATGTAAAATTTGATGATCTCTTGAAAATTAAATTCCTTATTTTACTTCATAAATTAATTTACACTGAACAGCCGGCTGGAATATTTATTTCGTCGGATTAAATTTGCTAGATCCTATCGAGGTAGGAACATTATTCAGCAACGATTCAATACTCTTTTGTCTGAGAGATAATTTTTTATACACACCACTAATCTTTGGAATTCCCTAGCAAATTACATTCAGAATCTAGGCAATGCAAATGCGTTCAAAAAAGAGTTATTTAAATTATTTTCAAAGGTAAAATTTTATATTTTTATTTCTAGTTTTTTAGACTGTTTTTTCTAAATAGTAACATTTTTAATTATTTTTCAACTATATTATTTAAATCTACAGTATTGTTAGTTTTTTTAAATTTTTTTATATTATATTTTTCTTTAATTACTATATTAATTTTGTATTTTTCAGTTAATTTGTTTTGTGTCAATATTAATTTTTTATAACTCAATGATTCCAAACATAGCACTGTCACTTATAAGATTCATATCTTGTTATGCTATATAAAGTATAATAAGCAAAATAAATAATTCTAAGCAAAATTGTTATAAAATCTAAAAATTAATACTTATATTCAGAAGGAACAAATTGATGCATTTGCTTTTGTCAGTTATGCAGACATTTTTAGAGAACCGAGCGAATATTACTACAGGGTCTGTAGTCTTAGTGACTGTTAGAAAGAATATTGAGCAACAAAATACGTTTTCAGAACAAATATTATTTAAGTTCAATATCTATGTGTATACAGTGACTGCCATGAAGTTAGCCCACTTGCTATTGCCTATCTTTAAAAGCAAATACTTTCTGTATTTCTTTATTATTTTCAATATTTCTTTTTTATTCGTGTAACATGTCTTGCTAAGATCATGTCAGAATATATTCATTGTCATTCCTAGCACACTTCTAAAACAGTAAAACACGATGGAGGAAATATGATGGTGTGGGTAGCGTTTTCTGGGCATGCCGTTGGTCCCTATGGTCCAATATGTATACGAGATGCAACAAAACCAACGGGAAGTTCCTTACATGGTTTCAGAAAAAATATGACACTTGTAAGTTATGTTGCAAAGAAAAATAAAGTAGTTTTGTTACTCTCTTCACTACATTACGATTCAAAGATAAATTCTAGCAACAAAAACAAGCCAGATTTTATTATTGATTATCATAAGACAAAAGGCGGTATAGATACGCTGGCACACAGGTTTTCCATCAAACGTAAAACAAATCGTTGGCCACTCCTGCATTTTTACAATCTAATCGATATTTCAGGCATTGCAGCCTTTATTATTTGGACAAATAAATTTCCAAATTGGAACGAAAATTAAAAGCAACTGCGACGAAAGATATTTCTGAAGAATTTAATTCAGGAACTTGTTGTTCCAAATATAACACGCCGTAGTCTTCTAAAATTAAATAAAAATAATTTGTCCAATGTTCGTTCAATACTACAGGAAGATGTATTTATAAACCAGCCAAGGCAGACAAATGTGCGACGTAGATGTGGAATGTGCAGGGACACATTTTGACGGGGTTTGTAAAAATTTTTCCTAACTTGATTAGGGTTATAGGTGGGCAGTAGCCTAGTGCGCTAAGCTCATGGCCGCCACCACTAAACCAAAAATGTCCGTAAATACTCCAAAAAGGGGTGTAGAATTGAAGAAATTTCATTATATATCAGCTAACAAAAATGTTTGTGCATATCTAAAAATATACAAATTTAGTAAATTATTCATATTGAAAAAATTTCTTTCTTCAATTTTACTACAATATATAGCTAATTAGTCATTACAACCCTTCAGTCAGGATTATTGACCTAGTTTCTCACACTACCTATGTTGTGTGTGTTAATTTTATACATAAGTGGCGAGATCTATAGTTAAAAGTCGACTCCGAACGACAGATTTTTGAGAAACTTTTCATGCCAATTTTGTTTACTCTCAGAGTTTTTGCCAGAAATCTGCTGAAATCGCCGAAGAAATACTTTTTGTATTTTATTTTGATGTCTAGCCTGGAACTCGAAACCTGGCTTTACGTCTAATAAGCCAACACACTACCTACTAGACCACGGCGACTTAAATTGACGAAACTTTTTCAATTTTACATTGCTATAGTAAATTTAATTTACAGTAAATTTAATTTATAGTAAATTTATAGTAAATTTAATTAATTATATGACTGAAAAATAACTAAAGTTTTTTGTTATTTTCATTATAGTAGATTCCGTTAATTTTACAAAATTTTAGTTAAATCAACAAAACATTTATTATTTGCAACAAAATTTTTGTTCAAATCAACAGATTCTACTTAAATAAATTTTAAATATAAAAATTATTGCGTTAATTTAAAGAAAAATCTTTTTTTTTAATGAAATGTATGTAGACTTGAGGAAAACTTGTTTAGGGTTCGAAAAAAATCTATAGATTTAAATATATTTTTCGTTGAAGGTTTACTAAATTCTTTAGTTGATAATACCTACGATGTAGACTATGTATTGAGTAAGTTTCGTTCTTCCAATATCCAATTCAAAATGCTTCACACAAAAATTTTTAATGATTTTGTTGTTGTTTATAAAAATAACAAACAGGAAAATCAATACTTTTATAGGATATCGATTGCATTAGCTAGTTAAATGACTACAATAACAACAACAATTATCATAAAACTTATGAAAAAAAAAAACTATTGCAAATCGTTTGACACAAAGAAAACGAAAGAAATATTTTCTTACATAAAATTCGTCTAGTTGTTGCAACAATCCAAAGTAACTAATAATGCTGTAAATAATTATATCTATATACATACGACAATAACAATAACAACAACAATACTAATAATAATAAAACACAAAATAAAATAAACACTTTCATAGTTTAAATACTAGAAAGCAACAGAGTACTAATTCATACATACATATGTACATACATACATATATCTGAAAATATGTACATTCATACATACATACATAAATACATTTGTATATTGTTTATTTATATTTTGAAGAGAAATTTAAAAAACATTTTACCGACGCTAAAATGTACAAAAAATTCTCAACTACAATAACATCAATATTAACAGCGGCACTTGAGTAAACGAGGTAGAGAGACCATTAGAATAATAATAAAATCAACATAAAATCATAATAAGACTGTGCTACTGCATTAAACCACGCCTACTCGGCAAAAAAAAGAGCACAAAAACCTGGCATTTACCACGCATTGCTCTGTGTGTAAAAGAAGAGCACAAAACATTTCAATATGGGAGGCAGGGATAAAATGGAAAGTAAACGACTAAACTACACAGCATCACATATCACATACTTTAGGTGGCAGCAACCATAAAATGAACACACTACATACTGCTACAACAATTTCGCATACGGAAGCCATAACTGTTAACGCAAATTACCAATAACTCACATGATATGAAACTCTGTTCACTCAGCTATCACACACCACTCTCTCTCGCACAACACAGTCTAATATAGACAACAACAGCAACAGCAACAACATCATGAAAGTGAACTCATTATACGACGCATATCCATTTAAGAGAGAGCCTTAATGACATGGCCGTTTTCTGCTGAAAGAGACAGATCTATTATGAGGCCATTCAACTGAGTCAACAAAGTCAAGAGTATTTTTGCTTTTGCTTGCTTTCATCGTTATAAGAGCAGCCATTAAGAAAATAAAACAAAAAAAAAATTATCTGAGTCACTACAATAGTACTTGCCTTTGGCAATTGCAAAGAGAGTGAGAGAGAGAGAGACAGAGAGAACGAGAGTCTTTATAGTGTTAACAAAATCAATGTTATATTTGTCTCTTTTAAACATGTGTGTTGAGACGTAAAAAGAGCGTTCTCGTGCACATGGAATATGGTGTAGACACGCGTCATCCATAAAATTGTGTACTTTAGAGTGTGGAAACTTTAATAAAAATTGAGTCTAATCGATTTTACTGCTGTGATTACGGCCGTGAGAAAATTTTTAATACTCTACACTTGAATGTTGCTACTATTATTGTTTTTGTCGCTATCGTTGTTATTGTTGTTGTTGTTTTTATTACTGTTTTATACGATTTTTATGTTTTGTTTGTATTGTTATTGCAGTTGTTGTTGGTGTTCATCGGATACATACCTACATACATAGATTGCGCAAATGATTTCTTCTTTTTTTCTTTTTGGTGCGTTTGTCCGTTCGTCTGTTCGTTTATTCTTGTTTTTGGCAGTTTCCATTCTAAACAAAATTTTACCACGAATAAAAATGGTAACGGACGATGAGTGGCAAATAAAAAATCTTGTTCTTACGAATTGTTTAATTTAGGGATTGAAAAAATATTAAAAAAAATATATTTTCAATAATTCGGAATGTTTCAAAAAGAGTTTTGAGGGTAATTTTTGAGTTCAAGTCAGATCATCTTTATCTACACTAAAAATGGATTAAAAATGAATTGGACGGGGAAGAAGATTAACCTGTTTTTGTATTATTTGATTATCTTTACCTCAATATTATACAGTGTTGTTTACAACATAATCTAGTAATTTAGTAGGTAGTGTGATGGTTTATTAGACATAAGACCAAGGTTCAAACCACGGATCAGACATCAAACGCGAAAATATGAAAAAATTTTTCTTGGACGACTTTCTCTCAGTAGATTTCTGGCAAAAATTCTGACAGTAAATAAAAATTACCATGAAAAGTTTCTCAAAAATCTATTGATCGAAGTCAACTGTAGGCTTCGACGCTCATGTATAAAATTAACACACACACCATAAGGCCATAATCCTTACTGAAGGGTTATAATGTCCATTTATGTATGTTTTGTATGTTTTTAGTTTGACGTTAACTGTTTATATTCATCTTATCTCTTTCTTATCCAGATTCCTTCACAGAAAAGTATAATTTTTAAAAAAAATGTAATGACGAAGATATTATCTGCTTGATTTTACTTTGTATACGATTTAAAATTAATGTAGCACTTAAGAAATAGCCAGACTTTCAACGTCTATTTTAAAATATCTAACATATCAGAAAAAATATTTTAAGTTGAAGGTAAAGTCTAGGAGAATTTAAAGTCTAAGAGAAATTCCTTATTATAAATAAATTATCGTTCTCGAATGCCTCCTGAACATTTATTAGTAGGCGTTCAGGTACCCTCTGAACCAAAAATATGTATGTAACCAAAGAACTGGTTTTCTACTACAGACGGCAGATTTCAAACACAAATAATAAGCTGAAATAACAAGTGGTTATTATACATAGAAATTGAACATGAACAGGAATATTAAAGTGACAGCCATGCATTTACATCCTCAAAAATCTGTAATAACTTTACTGAATTATGACAAAAACAAATACATACATAATAATAAACAAAATTCTAATTTTATGAAATAGTCGCTTTGTTCCTGTATTAAAAAAATAATTAAGTTCCAAACCAGAGTTTCTGACGAAATTATCGAACCAATAGATCAGTATTCAGTCAGAGTAATATTCTCCCAGACATCAAATGCCTTAACCACCATACACTGTTCATGAAACATATCATTTCAAATATGTAGATCAACACCTTTAGACCATATCCAATGAGGATCTGCCGAAGACAGAAATAGAAGCTTTGACTGTTGGCGCTGCAGCGGCATGTATTGTTGTAACAATGGACGGTTCCAAATCTAGAATCCTAATAGAAGCACTAGTTAGTTTTTGTGTTTGTTATAGTTAAACTTACTTTGTCTGGTTGCATATCGAACAAGATTTATGTATGCATTTTGTTAAAAGAAGTAGAATATACCAAAATTTTGTCTTTTTGTAAAGATGTTGGAAATGTTTGAAAATTTATTTGAATCTATTATGATCCATTCGATTTCTGGTGATTTCAAGTTATTAAAAATTCAACTTTCTTTTGTTCCCCTGATTGTAATCCTGTTTTTACACAGTAGATAAGTTCCAGAAAAAACCATGTAAAAAAGACACAAAGTACATAGAAAAGAATAGGATTGGTTGCCCGTCACAAAATAATTCGTAGAAACAAAACCGATACGAGAATCTTTATAGAAAACTAAATAAAATTTGTATAAGCATTAATGTATGTTTTATTTCATGAAATGAAAAGCAATTCAAATCTAAAAAAAAGTAAAATAAATTTATAATTATTGTAGTTCAGGAAATCAAAAAATAATATAAGTTGTTGGTAAACAAAAGGCACATTCATCAATTCTTAAAGGGAATTTAAACAAACTAGAAATCATCAAAAGTTCATAAATAAAAATAAAAAGCAGTCAATGTGATGATGAAAAAACAAAATTTTATTCGCTATTCAGAATAGCTATCGATTACAAGGATTAGTATTTTCAGTTTTCTGTTATTAGCAGTTGTGATTTAGTTATGGGCAGCTCTTCGTATAAATCATAGCAACGAGCCATACAAGATTTCAGATTATGTTGAAATGTTCATAAACTTTTCTCAATTGTGCTATATTGTGTATCACAGTGTTGTTACAAAACTGTGTTAAAAAGACCGTATAAAAACAAAATTAGATATATTGCGTACCATTAAAAAAATTTAAGTAACTTACGACAATTAACACATAGAATAAAATAGTAGAAAAATTATACGAAAACGTAAAGTTTGTTAATTTTACTGGGAAAATTTTGAAAATTTCAAAAACGAATAGAAATTGGAAAAATATAAATTCATCGATATGTGTATATATTTACATATATCCATATACATATGTAATGTATACATATATAGAAAACATTCATTCATACCAAACTAACCCTGAAGGAAACATGTCGACAAGTGTCTCCAAGTTACCAGTTTTGTCGACTATATTGGTGACTTTATGGTGATGGTGTGATCGAAGCGTCAACAATTATTTAATTTGCCTTTGATGAGAAAAAAAAAAATTCTCAATTGTCAAGAAATTATAAATATTTAATAAAAAAAAAAAAACAATCAATGTTATATAAAAATAAAAGTAGTAAAAATAAATCAATTATAAGCCCAAGTGTGAATTGTGATATGTGAATGTTCTGTGTCGTCTCAAATAGATTTTCCAAAAAATAGTTTGCGCGAGAAGATAAAAATTTGGTATATTGGACACGATTGCTAAACAATCAAATCTTATGGAATTTTTCCCTATCGACTCTGAAGAAAAACAGAGAATTTGACCCATACGTAAGTATTTACTTTTATTGTGGAACTACATACTTCAACGAATAAAATTGCATTTTTTATTTACATTTAACAGATTCGACAAATGAAATCACTCCTTCCGGGTAATGCAGAACGAAACCTTAATGAAATATTTGGGCAAAATATTATCATGAAGTTTTATATTGATGGCAAATACGCGAATACTCAAATGTTTTTAAAGCCGTAATAGGTAATAAATGCTTTTTTGTATTCTCATAAATATTTGTAATATTTTAGCAATTTGTTTCGTTTTTTTAATATCCATATGTAATATCAACTTAGTGCAGCATTTCAGCGTCAAAAGAAAACAAACAAATGGGCCGCAGCAAAACCAAAAATAATGAAAATTGGTATGAAGACGACTCTCCCAAAGGGGATTAATAATTTTACTTAATTTTAATAAAACAAAAACGTTATTTTGATGTGCCTATATAAATAAGAGAGACTGAATTAATAATATATTTTTAGTTGTTATATTTAAATTAAAAAAAGGCTGTAACAATGAAATCGTAATTTTTATTATATTTTTAAAATAAAATATCAAATATTTACAAAAATTTGAATTTTATTGTCGTCTTTTACTACAGGAAAGTACCAAAAGTGTAGAGTAGAAATATTAAACTATACTATTGATTCACTGGTTCCAATGTCTACATGTGGTCCTAAAAGGAGTACCTAGTCAACAGTACTAACGTCAGTAGAAGATTTTCAATCACACGCATATGTTAAATGTCCATAGTAGAGTGCATTGTTTGTCATACAATAAGACAGTAATACTGTCAATAGTAAGTCAGTACAGTGTCACATTGTCACATCCATATACATACATACATATCTATATATATTTATTTATTTATTTTACATTTTTTTTTTGTTCATGTTCATGTTTTTGTTTTTGTTTTGTTATCAATTGTCAATTATTTAAATGACTAATTTAAACCAATAATAATAATAATTTCAATTAAATGGCACTTCGTTTGATATTCTTTTTAATTGCTTTAAAATTTTAATCAGCTTTTTAAGAAAATAAAAACAACAAAATGAGCGGGCATTTAAATAAATAAAAAAAAAAATATATAAAAAACCTTTAACAAAAAATTCTCTTGAAAGACTAAACAAAATTCTCATTTTTTGTAGAAATAAAAAGAAAAAAACCTTAAGACCAGCGTCGATTAATAAAAAGAGCAATACCTAAGAGGGAGAGTGAGTGAGAGCGAAATCATGGGAAAACCATGCGTTGAATTTTATTCCACACCTTTTTTTTCGTTGGCAGAATGCGACATAAAACGTCAAATGCGCCGTAAAACGTAGATTTAAGTGAGTGGAAACGAGTGGAGTCGTTAACTGTGCGCATTAAAATAATAAAAATCATCATTTAATCAGCAGTGATTGAAATAAAAAAGACGCTCAAATTCACAAAAAATTTCGACTTCAATTCACTTTTTCTCTTATTTCGCCCCTTCGTTTGGATATAAAATTGAGTTTTTTCTTTCGACATGCACTAGAATTTAACCAGAATTCACTGACCAGCAAGTTGGGAAGTGTTTTTGAGTCTAAAGTGAGCATGTTTTTCCTTTAGTACGCTTTTGGTGTTACTCTGCCACTACTTTTGTATTTCTTTTCGTCTGACGTTCAACTTTTTCTTTTTTTGTTTCTTCTTCCTTTTTTATTTTGATTAAAAAAAAAAAATAACTTTTGCTCAATTTAGAAGTTTTGTTTGTTTGTTTGTAAGCGTATGTATGTATGTGTTTGTATGTATGTATGTGTCGTTTTTCAATGTTTTCCGCTTGAATACGTTGAATAAATACGTATTTTTTGTTTGTGCTGTTCAGTTCACTCACAGTTATTGGTGTTGTTGTCGTTGTTTTTTTTTATATTTTGTTTCTCAATATCTTTAATATTCTTTTCATTTTCATTTTATAGTTTTTATGCGGGTTTTTATGGTTTTTATGGCTTTTAGTGCGTGCCAAAAACTTTTTTAATTGAATCGTATGTCGGTCTTATTGCTTTCGTTTCATTTGTTTATTTCTCTGGTTGTTGTTGTTGTTGTTATTATTTTCTTTTTTTCTGTATTTTTTTTTTAATATTATTTTTTTAAATTTTCAATATTATTGTTAAAATTGTATTGACTTTAGCTGTTGCTGCAGTTGGTTATTTTTTTTTTTTATTTCATTATTCTCTTCATTTTTATTCTCTCTTCGTACTATTGAAGTTTTTATCGTTTTTAAGCTCCTAAAACTTTATTGACTAAAACTTAACGGCGGTTCACAAATATTGTTTTTAAATTATTTTTAAATTTTTTCAAAAATTTCAAGTCAACTTTTTTAATAACTTTAAAAATCGAATATAATATTTGAAATATATTGATATGTTCTTTTTAACAATTCCAAACCTAATTTTCAGTAAAAGCTATAAAACAAAAAATTAATTCGACCCGATCAACATCTTGAATATATTCCGACATCATATTTATTAGTACTTGCAAGTGTTAAGCGTTATGAGCCCGGTGGAACTTGAGAATATTATCCAAGATTTTTCAATGTCTTTTAATATAACAAGATGCTGTTGTAATAGCCGCTTGCTGGGACCACCGAGTATATATCAGTATATGTATTTCTGTATATTTCTGTAGGTGAACTCTCATAGTTGACGTAAAAACTTTTAAGACCTTATTTTTGTGGGACTTTTATAAAATGGAATCAATTTTAAGCTGTTTGTATTATCATTTTGTGCTTTTATCCTTAAGTATATGTGCTTAAGTACATATAAGATGGTACGTTTTGAACTGATAAACACTAACATTTCTATCAAGAAAATTTTTAACATACCAAACGTTAAAGTAAATATGTACATCAATTTAAATAAATATATACAATGAAATCTCTCCTAGGCGAACACCGACCGTCACAGCAAATTTGACCGTTAACGGGAGGTGTCCGTTCACGGGATAGTTTGCTATAGAAATGTCAGGACTAATGAGTAGAATAATTTCAACACATCTTAAGTATAAGTTTAGTTATTTTTTAATTCATTTTAGTTTAAAGATTCATTTGCACACATTTATATAAATACATAATATAGGACAGATCTCCCGAAATAATTTCTGGAAAACATAATTGCCTCCATCTGTTTGTATTCCTCAAAACGGTTTTCTAAATTGGTAAACGCGCTCTACAAATTCCTCTTTCGAATCACTTGCCCGAAATGAACCCATTCAAAAAATATGAAAAGAAACTACACAACAATCTGCCAATTATACTAAAAAGGGGAATCACACAATGTATGTACATAAATGTGTTGTACATAAATGTATTTTTATCGGTTAACACTTTTGAATTTTATTCGTCTACTGGAGGTATTTTATGGAAAAAAGTGTCCGCGTTCGTCTAGAAGAGAGTAATCTGTTCTAAAATTTCTTGTAAAACAAAGGGACTAGGAAAATTGGGACTAGGGAGGTATCCGTTAGTAGAGCTTTCACTGTGTATAAATATATGGTTCAGGAAGTTAAATATCGAAATGGCTCAACAATGTGGATTAAGTCTCTATAGAGATCTACAATAATATACAAGTCGTGTGACATTTGCATTGGTAAATTATATTTCTTAAGATGTAAATAATAATAATTTCCTCAAGCCAACTGATGAAGAAGACATAATGCAGCTTTGTGGAAACATTTTTGATAAAAGCGGTCTCAATTATTGCATCTCAAGTGGCGTGGTTAATGAGAACTAAAATAATCGAATATCTGACGAACAAGACTATATATGCCCTCGTTAAATGAATTTCTTGTATTTCCGGAATCTCCAAGTGCTTATCTGTGAAGACACGAAGTATTCATTCATTTAAAACTTTGGAATGATAATTAGAACTGATTCCTCAAACAAAACACTACATTTGAGCCTATCCATTGAAATATAAAAACAACAAAAAATGTTTAATAAAACGGAAACTAGTTTTATGTTGAAGGTGACTAGGCCTTCGCTTAGTCTCAATCTAGATAGTTCAGTTATTTGCTTAGTTTCTTATAAATATTATAGTACAAAAATGAAAAATAAATATATTTAAATATTTTCAAAGAGCATTATTTATAATGCAGAAAAATCGAAGTGCTGTTGGAAGTCGTCTGTGAAGACAAAGCATTTAGGTCAAGTTAATTGGTTCTGGTATGGTTTGAATGGGGATGGAACTTTCAGGTTTCATCTCGAATTTTTTACTGAAAGGCAATAAGACTACAGAAAAATTGTTTTTTGCGAATAGCCCGAATAGTAATAAAATGTGATGAAAAAAAAAATTGAAAATGACAGCTCTATAACTAAGTGCATTCAAACTGAATAATAAGATGATAGTCCAGAGATGTTTATTTAATGCTAACTGCACTTTGATTTATTATTCATAGACGACTGAAGAACCAATATTTTGTTTGTTTATTGGTGCCATAAACGTCACAACATTATACCAACTCAGATATAATCCACCATTACACTGAATTGTCGGATAATAGGGAAATACTTCTCTAAGGTTGTCAATAGGATTTGTGACTTCTTCAGAATTCCAAAATTGTTAAATCCTGATCGAGACAATAATTCGTAACCAGCGTAACATCAAAAATCTTACTTGAATTATTTCTCATAAAGTGATTTTATCGTTCGCTCTGAGTTGATGCAATGTCGGTTATATTGCAATTCTTAACATATCGACATCACTTCTAAGGAGCGTTTGCTTGGATTAGAAAATAGCTCAACAGCCCAATTACGATTACTGTCTGATTTCGATAGTTCGCTTATGCTTTAATGTCGATAGAAAAACGTGTAAATTTAAAAAATCTTTAACGTTCGCAACAAAAGTCTTTAAACAAAATCAATAAAAACAAAATATTTTATGTTGTAATAAATAACAGCGGCACCGTTCAGTCTATAAACGTAAAATGGCTAAAAAAAAAACAACCCAAACAAAAACAAAACAATAAAAAAATTAAATTTAGACGATTTGGTCGTTTTTATATATTGAAGATTATCTATCGATTTTTTATGTTTTTGAGGACAATTTGGCAGACTATTTTCCAATAACTTAAATAAACTAAAAATAGACAATTTTATCGAGAAAACAATAATTTTTCTACGACTTGTATCAAACTATGTGACATTATTCAACTTTAGACTTTTTGTAGGAAAGAAAAAGTATAACGAACACATACAAATATTTTACGTCTTCTTCTTACCAGATACATAATTTAAAAATTTTTGAATTCAAATATCCCCACTCACCCATTTCTAGTTGTCGAACCAAAGAAAAAGTTAAACATTGCCTTGAAACAGGGCTTATAAAAACGCATACAATTTCAAGAAAAGAAAAAAGGTTAACAAAAGTTGAAATAAATTTATTACCGCACCTTAAATCATTTTCAAAAAAGAAAAACAAAAAAAAAATAAATAAATAAATATGACAAAAAAAAAATGTCAACGTGTTTGTGTTTTAAATTTAATACTACGCTCTCATTGAATATGACTGAATTCCACTAAAAATAAGCTTGTCTTAGGTCAATAGTGTGGCATATTTCCTTTAAGTGCGAATTTTACCTGGACAAAATAATAGGTGAGTGATTTTTAATTCGAATTTAGAATTCGATTTATTTTAAATAAATTTAAAACAAAGTAAGAAAGTGAGCTAAATAATATTAATTAAAAATAAATTAAACATTATATCTGACATAATTGCATTGCATTAAAGAAGAAAGCCTCCTCGTTCTTAAACTTCGGGAGCAAGGTAAAACCTACTAAATCATTGCAGATGATTTAAATTCGTCTGAGAATTTTATAACCAACGGTTTAAAAAAAAATTAATAAATAACGTTGACACACGAGGTAGACATAGAAAAACTTCATTAACTACAGACAAACGCATAGTTGTACTATCCAAACGGGACCCTTTTAAGTCATCTAAGACGATTGCCAGAGAAATTGAAAAGACAGTGTCATCACGAACTGTGCGAAGACGATTACAGAAGGCAGACCTACAAGCTAGGATAGCTCGCAAAGTCTCTCTGCTTAGAATAAACAATTTAAAGAAGAGGATAAGTTTTGACTTGGTTCACAAAGATTGGTGTGGAGCAGAGGGAGAAAAAAGTGGCGAAATATCCTTTGTAGCGACGAAACCAAAATTATTTCATTTGGAAACGATGTTGAAAGGAAGACCATCATCCAATTCACCGAATAGAGCAAACAATGGACAGATAGTGTACAAAAATTTGTTAGAGAATGTCATGGTATCCTTTACATACATAATTGGTCATTACAACCCTTCAGTCAGGATTACTGACCTAGTTTCTCACATTATTTATATTGTGTGTGTTAATTTTACACATAAGTGGCGGGACCTTCAGCTTAAAGTCGACTTCGAACGACAGATTTTTGCTAAACTTTTCACGGCAAATTTATTTACTCTCACTGTTTTTGTCAGAAATCTGCTGAAAGGAAATCGCCGAAAAAATACTTTTTGTATTTTATTTTGATGTCAGGCCTGGGACTCGAACCCTGGCTTTACGTCTAATAAGCCAACACACGACCTACTAGACCACGGCGACTTCAATGTTCATGGTACCCTTTGCCTAGGTAAATGTGTTTCGTCAAAGGAAGATATACGTTATGGAATGGCCAAGTCAGACCCCCGACTTGAACCCGATTGAAAACCTTTGTGAAAAATTAAAAAGAGGAGTTTCCAAGCTTCCTTGTTGCTGTAAAGATTAATTACGAGGATATGTTCAACATGTTTGGTACAATATTGAGGTAGAGACTAGCCGTAATTTAATTTCGTCTGTCCTTAATGGCAATTATACGGGCTATTAATGATATCATTTAGCTTTTATTTGTGGAAAAGAATTTTATAGTACAAATTTTTCATTAAATTTTAAATTGTTTTGTTTACACCTATTTTGTTGTCTACATTAATATTGTTAGAAAAATGAGATTTCACGTTAGTTTAGTTTATTAGGGTTGTTAGTAGAATATGAAGGCATACATAACACATATTGGCCTTAATCGTCTTTGAGTTTCTTATAATTTATGGACAATACGGCCAATTAAACCAAACACAAATGATAACAATTTCAATTTTTCTATTTTTACCCACTTTTTTTATTTTCTTGATGACAATTTTCATCCATCGAAATGCTTTTCTTTTTTCTTATCAATTAAGTTTTAATAAAAACTTCAAAAATGTTGTCCAATTGACGTTAACGTACGTTTCGTACGTTAGATGCGTACATCAAGCGACAAAAAAATGTTTCCTTATTTATTTATATTCGAGTGTAAAAATGTTGTTTCTTTGTTTATCGATAAAGAAACCATAATGTTTTCGGCCATATACCTGTATTGAAATTCCATTTTTGTTGTGTCGAGTCTTAAATTTCAGATGATTTAAGATATTTTTTATTTTTTACTTAAAGAATACACTGAAAACACAACAACAATAAAACAACAATATTTCAAATAAATTATTTCAAGGCTATAACTCAGCTTTATACAAAAAATAAAGAAAAAAAATCAATAAATAAATATATATATACGCAGGAATGTACATATGTATGTGTGTGTATTTTTGGAATACATCTATCTATACATTAAAAATGAAAACTTTCATTTAAAGGCAACGAATACATTAGACGTTGATATTAAAACAAATTTCAGTGGACCACCAACGGGAAGAAAAATGTAGAATTTTTCATCTTTTTGCTCTTTGAATAATTATGCAATGCAGGGAATTTCTATCAGCAAATATAAATACGGGAAAAAGTCAAATTTATTTTATTTATGCAATAAACTGATAAGTCTTTGAATAGCTTCTGTTCATCTTGATGTCATGTTCCATACCTAAGCCGCAAATTAAACTCCAGAAACACTTAAATTTGATCTACTATAGAAACGACCATGTTTCTTTAACCTTAAAATTCTATCTGTATATGAACACGCACAAATACTCTTTTGAATATTGATTAAATTAAGGAGAATATATTTTTGGCTTAAGAGAATTTCAAAGATACAATTTACTAACGTAGATAATACTAATGTTAATAATACTTTGTATCCCAATTTTTTGATAAGAAATTCGAAGAATTCCGTCACAATATTATCCACACATATCAGACAAATAATTTCAACAATCTCATTAAACAAAATCATGTGTTATGTTAGGTTAATTCGAAGTGGTAGTTCTGATATCAAAAGCTCACTCTAGCACGCATTGCGGCCTGTTGATGCCACAGGTGAACGCAGTCCCTGCAATGACCAAGTTCTACCAACTTAAGCCCCCTATCCACATCAAAACGTGTCGCAATAGTCCGAAGAGTCAAGGGAAAGTTAAGCAGTCTTTCCCCAAAATGGTTCGATTGGTGTTTTTCCTATTGATCGGAAGGATTGTTCTAAGTGGAGACTCCAGCGTGTCAATATTAAAGGTAGTGTATCTATGAACCGAAGAGAAGAATTCCTGAGCTACAAATCAGTCACTAAGATTTTCAAAGAAATTTAAGCTGACTAGTATGATGCCCAACACTTCCCTTCTATTCGAAGTATAGAAGGTTCTTTCATATCTCCGATTAAGTATAAGTAGGCTAAATGTGCGTTGCAAGCAACAAATTTACTCGTACAATATCGTTTGAATGAGAAAAGAATTTTTTAAACGCGTTTATGTTGTATAATTTGATCGAACGTTTTAAAGTAGATTTTAATGTAGTAAAAATAAATAAAATTGTTACGGAATTAATCCATAATTAAGTGACTTGAAGACCTTTGAACGTACACAACGTACATACATACATAATTGGTCAGTCCAACCCTTCAGTCAGGATTATTGCATAAGTTGCGGGACCTACAGTTTAAAGTCGATTGAGACCGACAGATTTTTTTTAGGAACTTATCATGGCAATTTTATTTACTCTCCGAGTTTTTGCCAGAGTTTTTTGTTTTGATGTCTGGCCTTGGGCTCGAACCCTAGGTTTACGTCTAATAAGCCAACACACTACCTACTATACTACGACGACTACTACTACGTACACAAATAGTTTTATAATTGGAAACTAGCAAACATTGTATTCTGCCTTGTTAAAATGTAAAATCTGTATTACGATGGAAGAGATATTTAAGAAATATAGAATGTTAACTGACAATTCATCTACACAATTAGATTACATATACAATGTATGTGTTAATCTACTTGCAATAGGTATGTATGTATGTATATATGTAAATACTTAAATGTATGAATATCTACTCCTAGTCGGTGTAATGGCTGATTCTATAAACATAAGTCTGTAGTTGTTGTAAGTTTATAGTAAATAAATAATGTTTATGACATAAAAATATTGAACAAGAAGAAGAAGCGAAAACTAAAGCAAACCAAATCATACGTAAGTTTTAATTTTTTTTATTTATAAGAAAAATAGGAGAAACTGATTACTGATTCTTAAATACGATTTTCCAATTAGGCGTTAAACTATACACCTAGTCGCATAGATAAAATTAACGCACACAACATGTGTGGTTCGCATAGCTGCCAGATTTGACGATTTATCGTCATTTTGACTATATTGTGCTCCAAAAAGTGTGTATTGACGATTTGACGACTTACGTCCTTATTTTGACGATTTTTAGAAATTTAACATACATACATGCGTCACTTTCTGTATTTTAGTACTTTAAATCTGAATTTGAACACTTAAAATTTTTAAACTTAAAGAAAATTTTTTTATATAAAAATATTTAATTTAAAGAAAAAGTGAGAAATGAAAATGAGAGATGCCATATTTTTAATTTCAACATTCCACATTCTTCAGCTTAGGTAGAGAGAGTATTTAGTCAAATTAAATTACAAAAAAAACATATCTTGAAAATTTCTTTATTATCTTTAGAAGTAATATTTGTACACAAAAGCCCTAACAATATAAATCTCAGCAATGTTAACGGCTTCAATTTTAGGGTTATACATGAATTAATTAAAATGTTTAAATCTAATATACATATATTTGTAAACTATGTAGCTATAGTAAACATGCTAATATATTATATACAAAAGTCGCTGTAGTCTAGTAGGTAGTGTGTTGTCTTATTAGCCGTAAAGCCCGGATTCGTATCGCAGATCAGGCATCAAAACAAAATAATTTCCTCTCAGCAGATTTCTGGCAAAAACCTTGAGAGTAAATAAACCTGGCATGAAAAGTTTCTCAACAAAATATGTCGTTCGGAGTCGAGTTTAAACTGTTAGTCCCGCCACGTATGTATAAAATTAACACACACAACATGTCTGGTGTGAGAAACTAGGTCAATAATCCAGACTTAAGGGTTGCAATAACAAATTATGTATCTGTTCCAAGAGTGCGTCTGCATTTCTGCTCCTGTGCATATGCAAATAGACAACACTTGGCAGGATTTGCGCATTCCCTAATTCTGTGACCCGCTTTGCCACACTTTAAACATAAGGTCGTTCTGTCTGGCCTCATGCAGCCTGCCCTTCTGTGACCTACAGTTAAACATCGGAAGCAACGTTTTTCACTACCCCAGGGGCCGAACATTAGCCTGTATCCAAGCAATTTTTATTTTCCCTATTTTCAGCAAACCGACCGCATTCTCAGCAGCCAAAATTACAAGCGCCGTTACTTGCTCCCTACTGGAGTCGTCATCCTTAAACACACTTCCTCATCAGAGATGTCGATTATTTTCCTTACTGAGTCATCCACTCTCTCTTTTTCCGTAACTGAGTCCAGATCACAAATTTTCAGTGTTTTCATGGGCTTCAGTTCAGTAACCGAAACTGCTTGTTGGACAGTGGTGTTCACTTCCTCCACAAATGTGGCTTGAATTCCTTCTCCTCAGTATAACTTTCTAATTACTTCTCGATATTAAATGTATGTGTCAGTTTTCACTTCCAAATGGACGATTGTGTCTAATGATTTCGATATCGCATGCTTTATTCTAAAATATGGGCTAAATTACATTCGTTGGTCCCTAAAACGAAGATATTCACAACAATTTTGTAAATAAATAGCTTTCTGTATCATCAGAGGCAAATAAATTAAACTTTGATTCGTAGCCCTACAAAACTTTGGCTCACTGCTCTTTTGGCCAATGCAGATACCGTCTAGCAAAGTCAAGCCGTTTTTTTTTTTTTTTTTTTTTTTTTTACTATTTACTACGTTTTTACGTTTTACTATTTTTACTAGTTGATGGTCTTTGCGGGCAGTAGATTTACGAAGTCGACCACTACTCTTTCTTCTCACGTTGTTTGTTTGACGATATCGCGATGAAATCCGAAAAACCGCTGATTTGTTAATATTAAATTGCTGAGCAACTTCATTCACTGATATGCCTTCTTCACAGCCCTTATATTAATGACAAATTTTCTATCTGCCGACAACTCTTTCTATTTTAAAATTCACAATTTAAAAATATTTCCTTAAAAAATTTATTTTAATTATGTACTCTATTTGACCTCCTCTTACCTTTAACAAACTGCGTTGCATTATTTTTCCCGCTAAATTTTTCACTTTTTTTTAAAAATCTAAAAAAATTAAGTAGGAAGAGAAGAACACAACGCTTTATGATGCTTTTTATAAAAATTTAAACATCAACGAATAAGAAAAATAAAAGTGGAGTAGTACTGGATTACGTTATAAGTATCGAGCCTCGATTGAATATCATACTACAAAGCGTTGCATTTTTTTTTCTCGTTACTGTAGATTCTATAAGTGTTTTAGGAGCTCAAAAAATATTGTATCAGTTTTCCATTTTCTCCCAATTTTTTTTATTCTTTATAAGGAATAGCATCAGGAATCAAGGAGTTATAAAAACAATACCATCGGATTGACCAGGCTCCCTTCCCAGAGGTTTAACAAACTTCTTAATATTGTGCGCTAGTGTAGGGTGCGTTTGTGTATGAATGTCTGAGCGAGAGTATCTCCTCGTTTTGTTCTTCTCTGATGTTTCCCGCTGAGATTTACTCCTTTAACAAACCACTGCAGTACAGCATTTTTTAAAAGTCAACACAACGTACTATGTGTGAGACAATGTCGCATTCGCTATTGTATATGGTCAGTACTGTAGTCCATGAAAGGATAAAATTTATGGCATGTCACGTAATTGCTACGCTATGCTGCAGTAACAAACTTAGGAGTACTACAACTAAATACATGCTATGGCTATGCTAACATTAGCAAAGAAAAAATTTATTTTTTTTTTTCATTTGTTTTTCTTTGATTTTCGTATTGTTGTTGTTATTGTACACGGCGAAATAAAATGAAAACATAGAGTGCTCAATGTGTTGTGTGCAATCAAACCAAACTGTATGTTGCCAATGACAAAATTTTTTTTGTAACTCTTGTCCTCTTGTTTCTCTTACACGACGCCCTTAATGTCCAGTTGTGACAAGCTAAGCACTTTCAATTAAATTTTTTCCTTATATTTCCGTGTTTCTTTTTTACTTTTTGTTGTCGCTCTATGCAGACGAATAAAAATTCGCGTTAGGAGTGTTATTTTTAGTTTACGTTGCATGGAATGTGTTCTTTGTTTTGTTCTGTTAACTGGACTGCTGGCGAAATGATCTTTTAATGGACTCTAGTTTTAAGTTGTTAAATGTGCAATACGTTTTGAGTTGTTGCGTTTAGTTTTTAAAAGGATTGACGGCAGTTAATGGTTCATCAGTTGTGTTGTGCCAAATTAAAAAATTTGAAAGGATTTTCATTATTTGCCCTGCTTGAAATGATTAAAGGTGTTAAATAGTGCGATCATTACAAGTTATTGTATTAAACGTTGGAATCATTTTAAACTGACATTCCTGCTGTTTGCCGTATGATTTGAAACATGTTCCAAATGAAACAATAAAAGAACTCATGACAATATGTCACTTCGAATTAAGGAAATTGAAAATGTCTATAGAAAGAGGTTTTCCTTGAGTATAATATACATCGTTTCGTTTGCATTTTTTTTATTCAATTAACACATCGTTAAGGTGTGTTACACTTATTATTGCAAAGATAGAATAAACACTGAATATGTTTAAATTGGAAACATTGAAGAATAAAAATAGGGAATAAATATCAATAAAAAAAAAAGTTGTGAAATTGAAACAAAATAAGTTTAAATTGCAATAAATGAAAAGCTATGTACAGTCAAACCCGGTTATAATGAACTCCGTGGGACCAGAAAAATAGTTCGATATAGGCAAAGTTCGTAATAAACGGGGTAAAGTCATAGAAGGAAATATAAAATACTAAGAACTTTTTTCATTTATTAAAAACAAAAAGTATTTTTTTTTATTAAAAACCAAAGATGCTGAGTTATAATTTAATGCTGCCATATTAAATAAAAGTAAAGACTATTGCCACACTTCAAAGTTATTCCTGAGGGTTCGTTATAAAAAATGTTAAATTTAATCAGTGGGACCATTTAAAGTAGTTTCTTTTAACCGAGTATTCGTTATAAACGAGTTCGTAATAAACGAAGTTTTTTGTATGAAAATTGTTATTAAAACGTTGCAACTTGAAATAAGCAAGAATTCGTTATAACCGAGTTCGTTATAAACGAGTTTGACTGTTTATGAAAAAGCCACGAAAGGGAGAAAAGAATAACAGCAACAATTCAACAGTCGGTTCCAGAAGTTGCCAGAATTTTTAAGATAATCGTCCAATAACATTGATAGCGCAATGTTAGTAATTAGAGAGTATTCTTAACTTAAAACAATATATTATTGCTATTATTTCAGGATTACGGCCTAGCTTCTCACGTCACTCATGTTGTGTGCGTTAATTTTATAAGTGAGTGGCGGCAGATTTCATAGCAGGCTTCTTTAAAATTGCCATGTAGAGCTTCTCAAAAAATCTGTCGTTCTTACACAACATAAGTGATGTGAGAAGCTAGGACGAAATCCTAACGGAAGGGTTGAAATGACCAATTATGTTATGTGTTGTCTTTTAGGGACAAAAGTTTGTTTGTTTGTTAGCCAATCACGCCTAAACACCTGGACCGATTTTCTTGAAATTTGGGACATAGATCAAACTTTTGTCGGTGCAGGTTATAGGCTATTAATTTTTTACCAAAAGGAGTGAAAAAATGGGGCAAAGGGAGAAAAAATGGGCAAATATTAGTACTTTTGTGCATAAATCCGATATTTTATCTGTTTTAAATGTATTTGTTTACGATTTAGTTTGGTTAATTTTCTCAAATAGCTATTAGAGGTGTTCCGTTCATAAAGTTGCATCAGAAGGGATCTAAAAAGGGGGAATAGGCCGAAAAAATAACCTGCGCAACGCCGCAATCTGCTAATAGATTCATTAAAGTACTTGCTATTGATAAAAGCTTTGTGAACAGATTTATGACAAATGCTACATCCGGAATATTTTATTTGAATATCAATAGTACAAGTTTATTGAGATATTTTATCGTAATGTTTGTAAAACTAAAACTCCAATGCAGTCCGTTTACAAAGATTTTATCACATTTATACTACATGTATTAAAACAAATTGGAATGAAGTAGACTGCGAGATATATACGTATATCAATCGGTTTAAAAAGTTTAGGCTTTCGGCGTACGAAAGTTTGACAGAACCACAAAAGACACACTGATGTAACTTTCATACTAAGAAGAACGAACGATACAAATTTCTAGTAGAATGGTCTGATAAAAAAAAATGCTTAAAGTTTAATTTAATTTATGTGTTACAAACAAAGTCGAATATGCAAAATAACTCACCCCATGTAGTAGTTCGGGGTTAGTTAGTAATTGATATCATTAAAAATATTATTGACTGTAATTTTATAATATAAATGCTGCTCCTATTGTTTTCGTTCATACTTTAAAATAATAAAAATAATAATAAAAGCCTGTGTTAAATAAGTTAAAATTTTACCCACTCTTTAGTATTCTTAAAAGAAAATCATTATGAAGCTTAAAAAATAGAGTAAAAAAAAACTTGAAATGAAGGGGTACCCGATACCACCATCTCAACATGTGTGGGTGAATATACCATAAATATGTTGGGAACGCTCTATTATTTATGGGATATCTATGTATGCTTGAGTACATGTAGGCTGATTAAAAGAAAAAACTGGACCAACCACAGTGAATTTATAGAACTTTCCCTTATAGTTACTAGGGGTTTGCAAAATATGCAAATGAGCTTAGAAATGTGTTTTCCTTTTAACCTTCTCTTTTATTCTTTTGTATCTTTTTTGTATTTTTCTTTTACATACGCCCAGTGGTCAGTAACAGTGCTTCATGTCGGTTGTATTTTTTTCAGAATTTCTGTTTGTTTTTAAAATTCTTTTCATATCCTATATCTATCTGTTCCATTTCTGGGGTCAAAATGGTAATGTGACGCCACTTTACCTACATTTTAATACAAATTTGAGAATTCAACCCAAATGTGTTGAAGAAAAACGAAACTTTGAGGACAGTGGAACAATTACACACAGCCATACATCTGTACAATGGTAAATACTGTATGAATGATTATCCTTTACGTTTTCATAGCCGAAGCCATAGTTTGTATATTCACGAATACATACGTACGGACATTGAAAAACACGCACTCGAGAGACCTTAAAGTATGCTACAAAAACCTAAAAAAAGAAGATATTTATCATGTTGTACAACTGGCCTATTTAACTTTAGTATACGAGAACATGTGTATCTGAATAAATTATAAATGGCCATACTATACTTACATACACACATACATACATACATACATACACATGTCCTGTTCATTTAATTTATGCATGTGATTAATATGTATGTATGTGTGGCTGTGCCTTCTGTGTGTATTATTGTTTGTATTCGTATTTAATTGGTTGTTGGATTTGGTCTGCTTTATGTGTTATGAATTTTAATTCTTTCATGCATACATACATTCATCTGGTTTATGGGTAAAATGGGATAAATTGCAGTAATCAAACCACAATAACCTAATTTCTATCTATGCTTTTCGGATATTGAACCTTAAGAAGTTAATTTTTATTTTATGATCTTAAAACAATTATTTAAAACAACTAATTCTGGTACATTATTTCATTAAACAACATTCGTTTCCAAATTACTTTTTGCAGTCCAGGATTAAAAACTATAAGAATCTTTAAAATCTTTATACTTTTTACTTAATTTATTTTAGATTTACCTGCACGACTCTTATGTTGATACAGATTTATATCTTTTTTTTTAATAAAATCATAATTTGTAAAATCCTGCAATTGATTGTTCCACTCATTTGAATTTATTTCAATTTTTGTATCAAGAGCCTCGTGATATTATACGATTAAATTATTGGGATGAAAACGTATCGTTAATAATTTGTTTACCGTTGATAGCTTAATAGCAAATAAGTTGTATTGTTTAGGTCAAATTTATTTTTAAATTGTTTAGGAACGACAGATTTTTGAGAAAATTTTCAAGACAACTTTATTCACTCCCAGGGTGTTGCCCTGAAATATTTTGTGAGCAAGTCGTTTTGTTGGAGATGTCCGACTTAGGGTTTGAATCGTGACTAATAAGTCAACACACTAACTACTAGGCCACGACGACTTTAATTACTTAAATGAGTAATAGAATTTATCGCTACAATTTGTTCTAAGGAATAAGTTGGTATGCGGCATATGATTCCTTGTAAAAAGAAATTTATTACTTAGGGTTTTCTAAGACAAAGTTGTGTTATAAAACGTAATCAAATGTAAGTCAGTTTTGATGCCGTGTTGCTTTTCTGAAATACAGTGAACTCGCGAAAACGTGAACACTCGAAAGTGTAAACGTCTCAGAAACGTGAAAAAATTTATTTTTCTACAGAGTATTCTAGAACGTGAACAAAATCTGAAAACACTAAAACGTAAACACTTTTTTAAAGTCTGTTTTTTTAATTCTGTTTTTAAATTGTGAAGTCTTTTGAAATTCACGATCAAATTAAAGAAAATGATGGTGGATTTAAATAAATGTTTTGTGTTCGCCTTCTCAAAATTTCCGGAAAAAAGCTTTCTGAGCAGCCGTGTTGAAAAGGAAAAGTTAAAAGCAAAAATAGAAGAAATCGCTCTTTGTGAAGATTAACCTTATATTGCTGATGAATCCGGTTTATATTGGAATTGGTATTATTGGTAATTGGTTAATCTGAAAGTCCGCGAAGTTTCAAAAACTTTACTTGTCTTATGACTGGTATCATCAATGTTTTGTTAAAACGGTAGACTTCAACTGACAAATTTAAAACTGAAAACTTTATTATAATTTTTGGCCTAAGGTTACTGAGTTCTTGACTATAAAGGGCTACCGTTAAACGCCCTTCAGCTAATATACAATGTCCCTTCACATCCGGCTGAATCTCAATTGAATTTTGATGGCGGATTCATTTGTGCAATGTGCAATGCCACCCTAGGTCACATCGTTAATTCAGCTCATGGACCAGAATGCTTTTATTTATTTATTTATTAATTTAGGTGTAAATGCAGTACAACAAGATAGTATCTTATTTAATAGTACTGCTAAGGATATAGGCATAAAAATTACAAAGATAATAACCTTAAAAATAAATTAACATAACAAAATTTATAATAATATTAAAAAAAAAATGTGATTGATTAATTACGTTTGTACATTATTGTTCATTTAAAAATTTAATTATTGCAGTCTTGAAATGCTTTGCATTGCTTAGTAATTGTATGTTTTTCGGGAGTTCATTCCAAAGACGAATTGCATTGATGTAAAAGTGTCTCTCAGATATCCGTTTATGGTATCTAACGCTATTAATTTTCAAGCCTCTATTAGACCTTGAAAAAACTAATCTATTCAACAAATAATGGGGTTTCCTAAGATAGATGATTTTATGTAGGTATACCAGAGTACGGCACTTCAACAAATTTTAAAAAAAATGTATTATAAATTTGATATGAGAACTCAGATATCCTACTGTACCTTGTACGACCATAAACATATCTAGCAATACTGTTATAAGTGACCTTTAGCCTGTTCCTACTCATCGAGTCACAACTAGAAAACAGTTCACATCCATACAGTAAAGTGGGGATGAGATACGTTTTCGCTAGCACCATTCGAATATTAAACGGAGTAAAATATTGCGCTAGATAAAGATTTCGCAACATGGCAACCGTTTTACCACAGACAGCATTTATATCGTTGGACCAGTTAAGACTGTTGTCAAAGACAACTCCAAGATTCTTAACACTATGTACAGTCTCAACAGCAGTATTATTAATCGTTAATTGTGTAAGCTGTGCCGTATAGTTTACCTTGCCTATTATCAAAGCCTTAGATTTCCTCGGATTGAGGCAAAGACCATTAATCGACGCCCATTGAAACACATTATGCAAATCACAATTTATCCTTCGTATACAATCTGTAATATCAGACGGCATGCAACTAGTGTACAGCTGGACGTCATCTGCGTACATTTGTACATTGCAAAACTTCAACTCATAAAATAACAAAACTATTAAAGAAACAGTCTCTTGGCATTAGTGGCTGGAAAACAAGTATAATTGCTAAATTATATTAAGATGTTAATTATAACCGATGTCATTAATCTTTTGGACTCAGCATGGAGTTGAATTTCGCAACAAATTTTAAACAATTGCTGGAAAAGTATTTAAAATTTAGGTTCGGACAAAGACGACACCGATGATTTTTTACATATTAATTTATCAATTTTCATATTAAATAGAATAATTTTTTTTTTTTAATTTTGGGTACTCGACGACGTGAACATAGTCGAAAATGTGAACTGCCTTGATAAAAATTAGTACACGTTATCGCGAGTTGACTGTATATGTTATTGCTTCAGGATATATTTTCTTTTTCCCGAACATTATGACTGTACACCGAAGTAGCAACAATAAATGGAATTATTTTAATTCAGTTATCCTGATTATTTTATTTTGAGAGAACCAGTGCAAAATGTTGCAGTAACATATAAAAATTTTTGCAATTTTATGATTTAAAACGAAAAATTATTATTAAAACAAAAAAGTTACTACATTTTATGTTTCATTGTGTATAAAAAAAGAAGTATTGCATTTCATATTTTATAGCTTTAAAGCAACACTGAAGTGTTGTTAAGCAATAAATATCATTTTTGCCATCATATAACCACTTAAACACTTGACACAACCATTATTTATGCAGAGTATTCTATGCATACATCCTCATGTACGTTTAAGTATGTACTACAAATCCCATGGTCCGGCATAAACAAAAACTTTGTTTTACGGAAAACACGAGGAATTTTATGTTTAAATTTTAAATTGAATACGAAAAATATTTAAATAAAAAGAGGAGACCACACGTTATTAAAATTACAAGAAATTTAAAGTGAAACCACTAATCGTTATAAAATATATTTTTTTCTTTGCTTTCAAATGGATGTCCCATATTTTTGTCACTTATCGGTACACAAAAAAATGCGTCCCTGAGGTAAAACTAATTTTATGACTCAATCAGAGATAAAAGAAACCAACAATTTAGTGTGACAAAATGAAAGCCTTTCTGCTTTAGGTTTTCTTTTTGGCGCATCTTCTACGAGTACAAATCTAACCCCTGTCTGTAGATGCGTAATAAAATTAAAATTTTCTTTTTTTTTAATAAAAAATATTTGATCTCATGAATTATATGAAATAAATGTAAATTTTTATAAGAGAGAATGGAAAAAATTATAAAATCATAGAATTTTGCATAAAAATAAAAAACAATTGAAAATGCTTGAATAAGTTGTTAATGAAACCTTTGGTTTTTAGCGATACTTTTTTGGCATTGTGATATCTCTATCCTTACGACACAAAAGATGGAACATAACATACAAACAACGAAATAGTCCTTTGCCATAGAAAACACACAAAATTGATAAAATCCTATTTAGTGCTAAGAAATTGTTGAGATTATTTACGGCATCACTTCATCTTCCATGCTTTCTTTTATATTTTTTGAATTGTGCGTTTGCTGTTCTTCACGTTGCCATTGATATCGTCAGTAAATACTCGCATACATTTTTTTTTTGTTATTTTTCTCTCTTGATAATGTTTATGGGAAGCTGCTTTTGATGTTGTTGTTGTAGTTTATTTTTTTTTTTTTTTTAACAAATTTATATCAGTCAGTGTGGCATATTAATGCAATAATTCATAAGATTTCATTCTGTCAACATAATCATTTCGTATAGAGTGTCTGCATTCACTTATATAACGTTAAAATGGATACATAACGGGTGATTAGTTTAAAATTCATGGATTTATTGATACATTTTCGGTTAGCTCTTGGTTAAAAAGTATTAAAGTTTGATCCAATCAATGTTTGCAATCACAAATTGGTTAAAAAAATAAGGAAAAAGTAATCTAAATAATGATTATTTTTATTAAATGTTGTGGTTATGCATGCATATTAGAAATACATTCAGAATTTAAAATTATTTTTAAAGCTTCCATAAAGCCTTTAAATTGCTCGACTTTTTGAAATATGCATAAAGAAATAATGTATTGTTACTCGATATTTATCGAAAATTTATTCAATCCCCTAGTGTGAAACAATTAATCTTGAAACACATTGAACATGCCTTTAAGAAACAGTTCTGTTTCTATGTTCCTGACTGCAAAATTTGAATTTAAATATTTAGGGTTTTATTTTCTGATATTTTTTTTTTGACTTACTTCCTTAATATTTATACAAAGAAATATCGCAAAGTACCACCGGTAAACAAATGGAATTGATATTTTATTGACATCATGTTATATATTATTAAATATGGCTAAGAAGCTTTGGCTTGTTGTCATAATAAATTCTCTTATTATATAATTTTATCTTTATCTACTCACACACTTTATCTTAATTTATTTATAAATTTCCTTTAAAAGTAATTCTCCAGTTTCAGTACGTTTACAACAAACGTGAACAGTTGTAAAATATTGTAATAAAATTTACAATTTCATTTTCCTCATGCGAAAGACGAACTTAATGTTGTGGTTTTTACCTATTCCTGTAAATTTTATTTAGTTTTTATGTAATTTGGTCGTCATAAAAAATAAACTCACTTCGCAACGACTTTGGAAAAATACTGGATCCTGTATTTGTTACTGATGTTAATCACTGTAGTATCTAACATTCTGAACCTGTAACTATGCCTCAGGATTGATATAATCCGACCTTAAAAACTAATTTTTTCCTTCCTACTAACATCAAAGCCAAGCCTTCTAAAGTTAGTAAAGTCTACTGTTTTAATCAAACCAATTACAGTTTATTAAGCGACATAATGAGGAATACTTGTTGGAATTAAACCTTGTCTATTCCTGTTAACAATGGTTCTGATATTGACTTGATGATTTCTAACTTTTATAAGAAAGTGCATTTAATAATTGAAATTTGTGTTCCCTTAAAACCTTCGTATACTCTGGCTGGTCCACCATGAAATTCTAAACAACTGTCGCGACTGAAAAATGTAAAGAACAATTATTACAAGGAATACCAAAGTTCTGGGTCCATTATAGATTATGGTAGATATTCTATTTGCCAGTCTGAATATATATCTTAGATCTAGATCTTTCTACACGTTTGTAAATTCTAAGAGAAAATTCACTGGTTTCTCATCCTTTATGAAATTTGATGATAAAGAATCCAGTAGTGTTGATGTCATATGTGATATGTTTGCTGACTTCTTCGCCAGTACTTATTCTAACTCTATGTAAAAGATTTTCTCTCTTTTAATAATATAATCGAGCATATGTATCTTGAAAATGATTTCAATAACTCCTTTTTGTGGTGCGAGTACAACATGATAGAGCTGAATATTAAAAAATGCAAATGTATTCGGTTCTCAAGAAAGAATTTTGTTGCGGTTAATTACTTGCTTGGAGGTCATCAATTGGAGAATGTTGACTCTTTTATTGATCTTGATATCCTAAAATTAAACTTTAATGATCATATCACTCATAAAACGTGGGGCAAAAGAATTTTCTGATCCATTCGTTACGAAACAGCTATATGTATCGCTTGTCAGACCAATTTTTGGAGAACGGATCCATTGTATGGAATCCTCAATGAACACATCGAATCTGTGCAGAAACAATTTCTAGTCTTCTGTTTGCCTTGGATGGAATTATTTGGTTATGCCTTCATATACTAGCAGACTGGCATTAATAAAACTGCCTACCCTTAAGAGTCGTCGAATAATGTTCAACATATCCTTTGTGATTAACCTGATCAATGGTAATATTTGCTGTGAATTGTGTTAAGATGTTCAATACTCCTTGTAGTAACTTCCGCTGTTATAATCTTATTCGTATGCAATTCTGCAGAACTAATTATGCTGTTTCTGATCCGTTGACTGAAATTTGCGATCAATTTAATTATTTGTCAGACTTTGTAGATTTTTCTTTAAACTCTTGCGTTATAAAACGAAATATTATTGTTTTTCTCAATTCGTAACTTTTCATATTTTTATTGTAACAAATAATTGTACTTTTGAACAAAGTGCTTGTAATTGTATTTAATTTTTTTCGTAGCTATTTTCGTCATTAATCAGTAAAGAATTTGTCTATTGACTTGAATAAATAAATAAATAAATATGTTCTATGAAGAAAATCTTACCAAAACTTCATAACCACACTAGCAGCTTGTACTCGGCGTTGCACGGGTTATTTTTTCGCCGTTTTCCGCCTTTTTGGACCCATTTTGGTCCAACTTTGGGAAACTTAACCAAGCGAAGTCGTAAAAAATTTCCTGTTACCATTTTTTCTCTCTTTGTACCATCTTTCCTATAACCCGTACCGACAAAAGCTCATTCTATATCCAAAATTTCAAGAAAATCGGTTCAGGCGTGATTAGCTATGCACTCAATTTACCCGTTTTTCGCCCCTTTCCCCCTTTTTGGGCCCCTTTTGGTTCAACTTTAGGAACGGAATACCTCCTATAGCTATTTGGGAAACTTAACCAAGCTAAATCGTAAAAAATTACCTATTACCATTTTTTCCCCATTTGTCCCATTTTTTCTCCCCTTTCGGTCAAAATTTTGAAAAGATTTATAGACTATAACCTGCAAAAAATTGGTCCAGGCATTCAGGCGTGATTGACTAACAAATAAACAAAAAAACAGATTTACAGAAAGATTTATAATATATGTATAGTAGGATTAGGATTGCTTCAGTTAGGTTTTACTTTAAATTATAAAGTTTCCCTTACTGCCCTATGAGGAAACCTGTATATTGAATTCTACACATAAGTGCATGAGATTTTTAGTATTTCTTGCATGAGTTGCAGTCTATGAATTCGAATGGTTTCACATCAGATGCGACACCCGTTATTTAATATTAAGTTATGGTAGCAATATTTCTAAAATACTGCAGATTACAGTGAAATCTAAAATGTAAGAGTTTGTATGTATGTATGTATGTATGTGTGAATATTAAACATTCTAATGAATACAATGGGGTGGAAACGCTTGTTGCCCTGCATTTGATATCATTCTTTAACCTTTTTGTGTCACCACTTCGAGTGAATTTCTATTCCTGTGTGATCCCAAGAAAATTGTGTTTATATGTTCATGTATACGTGTGTGTTTGTTATATGTCGGTTTAATTTAAAAAAATGGTAGATGTCGTAACTCATTTTTATGTACATATTTATCTATTCCCATTTGTCTTGTTCTCTCTCTGTTTTTTTTTTCTTTTTTGCCTTTTTGCCATTCTGTCATCTTTAGTTTTCTTATTTCTCAGATGCTGATCCCCTCCATTTGTTTGTTTGTATAGAAACAACGTCTGTGAACTTGTTCTTTGCCTGAGTTTTAAGGGTTGCTTTTGCTATGATGCTGTATGTGTATGGATGGACCCATTGAGCTCTGTGATAATTTATCATTTGTTCCTTATGAAAGGCCTGCTGCAAAGAATTGTTTCTAGTAATTCTTATTTTTTTTTCTGTTTTTCTTTCTTTCTTTCATCGTAGAACATCATTTCAAATTTTCTTTTGATTCTTATTTTTAATAATAAAGATGATTACATTGGCTGGCCTAATACGCTCCTGGGGTGCTATACTTATTTGTCTTTGTTATTTCTGTAGGAAATAATTTAAAAATAAACGACTTTGGAGGTTGTTTTTTTTTTTTTTTTCTTTTTTATAAAACCACCTCTTTTTCCTCTCCAAGCCAAGACGGCTTGAAATGTATGTATATGTTCTAATATTTCATTTAATTTTTTGCTTTTGTTACAATGGTGGTCTTTCTCACATTGAAAACTAAACTACAATGAGAAATCCAAAGCAATTGTTTTGAAATGTTTTTTTTTTAATAAGAACGGCTCTTTAATCATGAGCAAATGTTGTATTTCACAATGGCGTTAAATTAAATTTGTCCACGGATCATTATTTTATTTTCTAAATAATGACTTAATTTACTTACCTTTTCTTATCTCATTTTATTAGTTCTTATTTGCGTTGCAACATTCAATATTACGTACCTACATACATATTTAAATTAATAGAAGTCTTGTTTTATTTTAGGTTTTAAAAATATTTGAATTAATTTACGCTGCTAGAGAGTTACGGCTACTACAATATGACGATCTGAATTTAACAGATGAAAGATTCTATTCGGTTATATTGGATTATTTAACAAATAGATTAAGACACGTTTTATCGAGTTTTTAATATTTTTATTTTAATGTTGAATATAACAACTAAAGACCATTATTAGAACTTGCCGTTAAACTTGGGTTTTGTTAAAGGTACCTTTAGATAAAGGGAACTGCAAAGTTACGTTTAACCTATTTTAGTTATTACAACTTACAGATAAAATAAACGACAATTCAATTAAATTCAAATACCAACTGATATGTGTTATATGAATACGAATAATCGCTGGATGAATTTGCACAAGAGAATGATCCGTAATAAAATCAAAATAAAGGAAATTCCAAATTAATTGTGTTTCTTATAGTTGAAACGTTTTCCTCGCGTATATTTTCCCATAAATTTAATTAAATTGTTATTTATTTACAATACAATACATGTACAGTAGTTTTCCGATTCAACGAACCTATATGTTGTCAGGCCTGGTCATAAAATCGAAAAGGTCGTTATGTGCAGCGCTAACTTAAATATGAATTTTTGCTATGAGAATATAAGTTAAAAGTACATAAAGGGGGTTGGGATGCATGCATACAAGGTAAAGTTTCTGACTGTGGCCAACATGGCGACCACCAGGACGATCCTTGTCTTGCTGTATTCAAGTTGACACGCAGCCTCCTCGCGGCCCCTCCTGGATGGCATTCTAGCACCCGCTGGATGTTAACTAATGCGTGCAGCGAAGTCCAATCCCCTGGACGTTAAATTTGGGTTGTGCGTAGGGCTTGGAACCCACCACGTAAAAATTTTCCTCCAGTGAAAACCAATATACAGAATTTCAAAAAGATCCCCTTTAAAGTTGACGACCACGGCAAACGTTCAAAGGACAACGATTTAAGAATAGGCACTTGGAACGTCCGCACCCTTCACAGGGTGGGCGCTTCCGCCCAGCTGGCGGATGCCCTCAAGAAATGTAGGACGGACATCACTGCCATACAGGAAATGCTATGGACAGGGCAAGGATGCAAAAGGCTAGCATCTTGCGATGTGTACTACAGCTGCCATGTTGATAAGCACGAATTTGGATGCGGATTTGTGGTTAATAAGAGACTCCGCCACCTTGTCTCTGGGTTCACACCTGTGAACGAAAGAATAGCCACGATCCGCATCAGGGATAAATTCTACAACATCAGCCTGATAAGTGCCCGGCCCATGACGCAAAAATTGTCCTCGGAGATTTTAATGCGAAGGTCGGGCGGGAAGGTATCTTTGGCCCCACTGTCGGACAGTTCAGCCTCCACGCGAACACTACCCCCAATGGTATGATTTCGCCGCGGCGCGTAACATGGTAGTATGTAGCACCAGGTTTCAACATCTCGACATCCAAAAGGCCACTTGGATGTCCCCCGACCGATCAACATCCAACCAGATCGATCATATTGTGATTGACGGAAGGCATGTATCCACTGTACTAGATGTGCGCACATTTAGAGGTCCGAACATTGACTCGGACCACTACCTTGTCGCAGCCAAGTTCCGATTGCGCATTAGCGGAAGCTGGATGTCAGGAAGCTGCGATCACAAGGGACAGTAGAGGCGTTCTCCGCTCAACTCTCGGATAAGCTCCGTCGATCCCCATCTAATCTCAACGACATTGGAGGACTGTGGGCCAACATCTCCCACTCCTTGCGCACTACTGCGGAAACAGTCCTTGGTTTCGAGCGCCCACCACAACGAAACCAATGGTACGATGAGCGAAAAACGCCGCATACAAGAAGACGTTGCAGTCTGCTGCTACGCGAGCCATTGTCGAAAATTACAGAGAGAAGAGAAGGGATGAGAGACGCCTTTTCAGACGCAAGAAAAGGGAGCAGGAAAGGCATGAGCGTGAGGAAGTCGAGATGCATAGATGTAGGAATGACGCTAGAAAATTTTATCGGAAGGTTAAGCGTCTAACCGAGGGTTATAGACCCGGAGCGTCTTCTTGCAAGGACGAGAACGGAAACTTGGTTACAGATCCGCAGGGGGTGCTGAGGTTGTGGAGGAAACACTTCTCTACTCTGCTACAAGGCGATGACGACACCAATACCGCCTCTAGAGATGATGTTCCGAACCCGATCAATGATGACGGCGTGGAGATTCCGCCGCCTAGCTATGAAGAGGTCAAAGTCGCGATTACGCGTCTTAAAAACAATAAAGCGGCAGGTCCTGATGGCCTCCCCGCTGAATTGTTTAGGACCGGATGTAATGAGTTGGTAGGGCGCATGCACCAGCTTATTTACAAAATCTGGCTAGAGGAAAGTATGCCCAACGATTGGAACCTCAGTGTCCTCTGTCCTGTCCTGAAAAAGGGAGACCCCACAATATGCGCCAACTACAGGGGTATAAGCCTTCTCCCTATCGCATATAAGGTCCTTACAGGCGTATTGTGTGAACTACTGAAGCCACTCGTCAAAACACTGATTGGACCTTATCAGTGCGGCTTCAGACCTGGCAAATCCACCATAGACCAGATCTTCACACTGCGCCAAATCCTGGAAAAGGCCCACGAAAAACAAGTCGACACACACCATCTTTTTGTCGACTATAAGGCAGCCTTCGATAGCCCCATAAGGGATCGTGTTTATGCCGCAATGTCTGAGCTCGGTATACCTGCGAAGCTGATAAGGCTATGCAGAATGACGTTGAGCAATTCCTGCAGCTCCGTCAAGGTAGGAATGGACCTCTCCGAACCTTTTGATACCGTGCGAGGTTTCAGACAAGGCGACCCCTTATCATGCGACCTCTTCAACTTCGTCATGGAGAGTGTTCTGCGAAAGGCAGGAGTGCATCGCAATGGCACTATCTTTCAAAAAAGTGTCCAATTGCTTGCGTACGCTGACGACATCGACATCATAGGGCGTACCAAGCGAGATGTTACTGCTGCCTTTAGCGCTATTGAACGGGAGTCTAAGAAGTTGGGTCTGGCAGTAAATGAGGGCAAAACAAAGTATATGTTGTCGACAAGTAGAGACGTGCGGCGTATTGATTCTCAGATTACGGCCGATAACTATACTTTTGATACAGTCAAGGAATTTATTTATCTTGGCTCCGCCGTTACCACCAAAAATGATGTCAGTCTGGAGATTAAACGCAGGATTACTCTTGCCAACAGGTGCTACTATGGTCTCAATAGGCAATTGAGTAGCAGAGACCTCTCTCGTGCGACAAAATTAATACTCTACAAGACGCTCATCTTACCCGTGCTTCTTTATGGCGCAGAGGCATGGACCCTATTAAGAACTGATGCAGCAGCCTTGAGGGTATTCGAGAGGAAAGTCCTACGTAAGATCTTCGGTCCTGTGCGAGTTGGCGATGATTTCCGCATCCGATCTAACAGTGAGCTGTATGAGCTCCTCAACGACATAGACGTTGTACAGCGTATTAATATCCAGCGGCTGCGCTGGCTCGGCCATGTCGTTCGAATGGAGGAGGATGCTCCGGCGAAACGGGTATTTGATGCGGGGATCTGCGGAAGTCGGCGTAGAGGACGACCTTGTATCCGTTGGAAGGACCAAGTCGAGGAAGCCCTGTCATCGATTGGTGTGACCAACTGGCGTAGGCGCGCAAGAAGCAGAGGCGCCTGGAAGGATGTATTGCGGCAGGCCGAAATCCGTTAATCGGGTTGTTAAGGCCAATTAAGTAAGTAAGTAAGTAAGTACATAAAATTTTTTTCTAATGGTGAAGGTATAGCACTGGCCATTTTATAGTCACCAGCAGCAACTCGTTTCCTTACCGTTCGCATCTTCCCTCTCTCCACCTATCCTAAACCTTTATTTGTTCATTAAACTGAGTACAAAAAATAATTTTTGTTCGCTATTTAAGGTACTCAATACGAAAAATTTGCCTGTTCGTTAACTGTGATATTCGTAGAATCGAAAGGTCGTTAAATCGGAAAACTACTGTATATAAGCTATATGTCAACAAAAGAAAAATTTAATATAAATTTTTCAACGATTATTATTTTTTTAATCATTTGTAAGATCTTATATTCATTATTTTCAAAGATCCGAAGTACATAATAAACTTTTTTAATTTCAAAATTACATAAAAAAATGTAAATAAATTATCCGGCATCATTACCAATATACGAGGTTGGTAAAACAAATATTTTTATAATAATTCGTCTTTTTGCCACGTTTCTTGTATTTCGCTTACTACAACTATATACTATATAGTCGGACAATCAATAGTCATCGGTGATCTCATTTCTGTTTTTATTTCTTCTTACTATTATTTATTTGTATTATTTTTATAGATGTTCGAAGTAATACTACAGTAGTACCGGAATGGGCGCAAAGAGTCCAAAAGAGGCGGAGGAGATTTAGTGGCTGAGGGCTTTGGTGCTGGAAAAAATATATATATACAGTGAACTCTCGAAAACGTAAACTAATTTTTACCAAAGCAGTTCACATTTTCGAGTTTGTTCACGTTATCGAGTACCCAAATTTAAAACAAAAAATTACTCTATTTAATACGTATTTTAATAAGTAAATTTTTGTCGGATCTAAATTTAAAATACATTTGCAGCAATTGTTTCAAATTTGTTGCGAAATTCTACTCCGTGCTAAGTCCAAGAGATTAAATGCAATTTTTTAGTTAACATTTTAGAATTCAACAATTCTATTTCTTTTCCAGCCACTAATGCCAAGAGACTACTACGGTTTTGTTATTATAAAATGATGTAACGTAGGGTGGCAAAAATATTGCGCAAATGAATCCGTCATCAGAAATCAATTGGGATTCAGGGGAATTAGAAGGGGCGTTATCAATTATTCGAATGGCGTTTACGAGTACTCCCTTTTTAATCAAGAACTTAGTAATATAAGTCCAAAAATTATAATAAAGTTTTCTATTTTAAAATTATGCGTTGAAGTCATAAAAAATTTTACATTTCATCAATTCACTGGGCAAGTAAAGTTTTTGAAACTTCGTGGATTTTTAGATTTCCCAATTACCAGTAAATTAAGTTATGTTTGAGAATCCCCGATGCATTTGAACAGCCCATGAAAGTTAATTGTGGGTTTTGCATATTTGCGTCTGGAGCCAACTGCTACCAATATAAACTGGATTCGTCAACATTGTAAGGCTGATCTTCATAATCAGAGATTTCTTCCATTTTTGCTTTATCTTTTTTAACTTTAAGTGGGTTAACATGTTGAGGCTGCGCAGAAAGCTTTTCTCCGGAAATTTTAAGAAGGCGAACACCAAACCTTTATTTAAATTTTTAAAGCCATTCGTCACTAGTTTTAAAACCACGATCATTTTCTTTAATTTGATCGTGAACTTCCAAAGATTCCACAAAAACAGATTTAAAAAACAGACTATAAAAAAGTGTTTACGTAAATTTGTTCACGTTTCTGAGACATTTACACTTTCGAGTGATCACGTTTTCAAGACTTCACTGTATGTACATAATTTTATGTATAATTTTAAAGAATAGCTTGAACCGATTCCAAATTATTTAGTTTTGCAGAATAAATAACTTTTAATATTCCAGGAGTCTAATATCAACTACAAGATTAATTGACTAAATATAGTTTTTCTGGCATTATAAAATGATTTTCAAAATTACAAGTTTGAGTTTTAAACAATTGCGTCGAAATAGATTTTTTTTATAAATTTACATACTTTTTTTCCAATAGTACAAAATTATTTTACCGGTGAACATTTAGTTAGCAGAGAGCAAAATTAAATTTAAAATTAAAATATTTGACAAAAAATGAAGCGATCAGTTTTTAAGAGACTGCGACTTTTTCAATTTAAAAACGATAAACATTACTATGCACACAAAATGAAAACAAATTTCATTCGTTGAGAGTAATGTCAACCGGTTAGCCATCATGCTAAGGCCATATGCTTTTATAATTAAACGAAAATTTTTCGTATTTTCATTATAATTTTTAACAGAAAATACATGAGCATGCATATTTAGTTTTTAAAAAGTTTTCCATTCGATTTTAATTTTACAAATTTATTTCTCTCCTTTCCCTACAGCAACAACAACAACAGCACAATAATATCGTATTCATACAGAAAAGAGTAGACGATCCAAAAAATAAAAATGTTGATGATGATGATGATGATCACAGACATTAATTTTAACAAGATGGCTTTTTAATTTTTCAATATGAGTGTTTTACTTCATATTTATTTTTTATTTTCAATTTTCTTATTTGTATTCAATTTTTTTTCTTTCTTTCTTTCTTTTTGAGGAAACCTCTTGACTCTTGCCTGTTTTGTGTGTTTTTTTTAATTCCCTTGTTTCTATGGATTTTCGTTTTCGTTGTGTTTCGAATTTATTTTTTATGACTTGTAAAACGTTCGTAGTTTTTGAATTGAATTGCTTAAAGGTCATTGACACTGGCACTGAATGAACAATATTTTTAAATGTTTGAAATGGAAATGGAAAATTATGGTTGTTGTTATTATGTGGGTTCATCTTTATCTTAATCATACTTTTATTTGTTAATAAATGTGGCAGTACAATTACACCATTCGCCTACTGTCCAAATCTTGTATGTTCTTGTATTATTGCTTTAATTTTTCATTTTTTTTTTTCTTTTTTATAGATTCATTAGCGATTGAACTTTCTAACACTTCGTTTTTAGTTCACATTTTAGATTATGTTATATAGACTATATCGATCAATTGAATTTACACTGGACAAAAACTAAATAAAAACTATAAAGTATGATGGCCTGAAAAACATTCAGTCTTCTGAACAAAATGCAGCTGTACAACTGCTTTTTTAAGAGCATCCGAACGGAAATACGCAGCTATATCGACAAAGGAGACTTTACTGGAGCGTTGGGTATGGTCCACCATAACACTCTTTAGTGAATTAAGGAAATATCTGTCTCTTAGTAGTGCAAATTTATATACGAATAGACAAAAGTTAAAGGAACAAAGGTATGTCACATACATGTAGATACAAAGCCACCTAAATCCTACTGCCTGGTTATAACACCCTAGATCTGACATAGTTTAAAATGATCAAGTAATAGAATTTGTTAAGTCGACAGGAAATCAAGGAATTATGTTGGAATACATAACAACTTCACCATCTCAACTATCTATTGTATATCAGTGAATTTTTTTTGTTTGCTGATAAGTCTGTGGAACAAACATTCATAGTTCGGCCAACGAACTTTAGTACCTTCGTCTTTGGAATTCTTTACCTTTGTGGACAAAACATCTATGTAGTTCCTTGATGGGAACTGGGGATGCGCTATTTTCCGACAATATTCTTAATCCCATGCGTAAGTATGTACAAGAATGATAAACTAAGGATAACGCCTTGCACATGATTTCCCGTTAGATGACGTAGTTGGGCTATTTTAAAGGTTTCCAAGTCTTTTTCCAATGTGAAAATTAAAATTTCTTCTGAAAAGTGTATGCACTACGTGAAAGTAGCCCTGCAATATAACTTACATTATCATTAGCCAATAGGAAAACAATGGAAACAATTTTCGTGACGTCATTGATTCAACATGCGCAGAAAGTTTTGTGTGCGTGATGGCGTAATCATTAGTTTATCATTCTTGAGTATGTATATTAGGAAGCTTATTTTAAACGTATTATTATTTAATTAATTTAATTGTACTTACAATTATTTTCATTATTGTTATCTTATTATTTAATATAATTATTATTTTTATTTTCATATTTTTAATATTATTTTTTTCATAAATTATTAATAAAATACAAAAGCAAAAATTACAATTCATGCCAAATTAAAAAGGGGGCCAAAACACTGAATAAAATTTGAAGGTGTAGTATACGTGAAGACATGAAATCCCCATCCACGTGATATGAACGTAAAGAGTGATGCTATTATTAAGCTGATGTTACAATTGGATGCGATGCCTACTCCTATTATGATATCCGTAAAACCGTAAATTTAACTCAGGTCATCATATCTGTGTTACACCATAATTTCAAACGTTATGGGTGTCCAGGTCTGAATGGTACATAACGGACCTTTTTGGATATCTGAAACAGAAATATTTCTCGTCAAAATTCGTTTGAATCTCTGGTTCTCTGGTGCAGGATAGTCACAACATGCGCGAGACTCATCTATGGCACCTGACAAGAGAAGAATGTATCAGGAATCCTACGATCGAATGTCGAGAATTTCAGCACTACCATTACGGCACCGGATGGTTCCTGGATTATAGGAAGTATCATAAAGGGCCATACTTTCCTTAAAGTGCATATCCTTTTTTATTCACAGCCATCTATATATATTTACTTAACATTACAAATTATTTCAGAAATTTTATACGACTTTTTATTTTTAAGTCCGTAAGCATATACAAAATGATTCGTTCAGTAAATTATTACCGGTTATGTTAATTACACAAACATTTTTACTTATTTAATCAGTTAAAAAATGAGTTTTTAATTGCATTAAAATATATTTCCAAGGAATTTTAATAGTATTTGGAAAAAAATCTATACATGTGTACATACATACATAATTGGCCATTACAACCCTTCAGTCAGGATTACGACCTAGCTTCTCACACAACCTATGTTGTGTGCGTTAATTTTATACATGAGTGGCGGGACCTACAGTTTAAAGTCGACTCCGAACGACAGATTTTTAAGAAGTTTTTCATGGCAATTTTTTACTCTCAGAGTCTTTGCCAGAAATCTGCTGAGAGGAAGTCGCCGAAGAAATATTTTTCGTTTTTTGATGTCTGACCTGGGATTCGAACCCGGGCCTTTCGTCTAATAAGCCAACACACTACCCACTAGACCACGGCGACATGTGTACATACATTATAGAATGAAATGATTTCATTGAAAAAATTAGAATAAAATGCATAAAATCAATCGTATAAACCAGTAGGCGGTTTATAAATATTTCTTGCGATTATTTGTAAGTTTTTAAACGTTAAGTAATATTTACCAAAAATTGACGAAATAAAAATTAATCCAAATTCTGAAAGAGTGGAAAAAACTAAATGAAAATAAAAACATCGGGAAAAATAAAAGTAAAAAATTTAAGTTCTAGTTCATCGAATTATGCTTTCTTAATTTCATCAACTCAGAGAGAGAAAATCACCAACTTAATATCAAATTATAATGATCATAATGACTATAAAAATACAATCCTGTAATGATAACGATAGTAATAATGATTTAATAATTCTTTTTTTTGTTTTTGTATGTATAGATACACTGCTATATAGACTTAATTTTATTCATTGAAAACTACCACCATTGGCATTAGTGCCGACGCTATAGGCACAATTTGTTATGTTCTGCATTGTATTGCTTCGTTTTGCTTTGCTTAGCTATTATATTCGCTCAAATTTAGATTGACTCAATTCAATTCAATGTGAACGTGAATGTGTTGTATGTTCACATTGTTGCTGTTCACAATTTTTAGGTTGTTCTTGTTGTTCAACCAGCCATGCAGCCATCATTACGAGTTGAGCATTAAAACAGCGCAGACGTTAAAATCAAAAAACTGGCCGCCACAAACAGGAACAAAAAGCAAAGAAAAAAAGTCTTTAGTTTTCAATTTAATTGAATTGTTTTTCCTCTAATAACATAGAATATATTGAACAAAATATAAATTTTGAAAATAAAAATTAAAAATTTAGAGAAGAAAGTGTTTTTAATAAAGCCTATCAAAATAAGTAAAAAAATCATGAATTTAATCGAAATGAATACAACAATTCAGTTAATTATTTCCGTGGGTGGAGTATTGATTAGTGTTTCTTGGCAGTATAATTTGATATTACGCAACCACTTTAATTCTGGCCGAATTCATAATACGCACACACAATATAATTAGAAACTTCTTTTTAACACTTTTAGATGGCACTGTATTCATTTCCGTCGGTACTTCGCAATGCTACCAAGTTTATGTACTAATTGGTTTGTGTCTGCACTATATTGCATAACATTGCATAATCGTTAACATTACCAATTATGTTGAACTGTTATTGTCGTTATGTTAGGTTATGTACAGCTGTTTGCACATTCTTATATAATGTTCGTATGCATGCATGTGAATATGAAATGTTGTCTTACAGTGTTCCAATTGCCAATACTTAAATATAAAGAAGTAAAGCCAGTCGCACGAACGATCCATATTTTTAATTTAAATGAATTTTTTTTTATTTCCTTTAGTTAAGCAAGGTATTCATAACGATTCTAATTTTTTCACTTCTTGTTTCTCTGTAAACACTTCTTAATATCCCATAAAGGGCCAACTAAGGATCTGACGAATTTGTCTGTTTATAAGTGGTGTCCACTTCTGAAATAATCTCGAGAACAGTACACTCGGGTCTCGTTTAATGCGGATTTTTTTATGCGAATTCGTATTTATGTGATTTTAAATGAAGAAAATTTTTGTTTTAGAAATTTTATAGATTTTAAAATGTTATGAAACTTATTTAACTCTTCCATCATTTTTTAATTAAACCAAGTTTGCACCACTGATATAATCAGTATTGTTAAGCCTAACTGAATGGTTGTAATGACCTAAGCTGTTGATTCAGAAAGTGGCAATATTTTTCTCTGAGGTTTGAAAAGCTTTTTACATGGGAAACTCTTTTGAATTACACTGTAGTTTGAGCCTGACACCTAATACTATCAGTTCTCTATGCCGAATAGCTTTTGAAAATCAATCGTTCTAGTTTGCTTACAATTGGAAAGCTGATTGATTATCATCAGATTGCTCTAACTATGCCTTCTAAAAGCCTTCAAATGTTAATCCTTACTTATGATTTAAAAATTCTTTTATTCGAAGGAGCTGCTCCTTTTTAGTTACTGGCACTTTAATACTCTTTTTTAGAAGAAATAATTAAACTTTTTAAAAATTCATTGATCTAGTCCCCTACATATGTATGTTTGGACAACCTAGTAGGTGCGCAATGATAAAAGTGACGTCGGATCAATTCCAAAACGATGCAGAATGATTGATCATACATTCATAATTACAGACTTCAGTTTATTATTTATTAATTATTTTTCGGATCATTTTGTTTGTTTTTCTGTTTTTTTTTTGTTCTATATATATATATATATATATATATTTGTTCTATAAATAAAGAATTAATATTATTATGTAAATATATTATATTATTTAATTTTTTTGAAGTTTTTGTTTTTATTGTTAAAGAGAGAATGAAATAAATATACTTTTGATAATTTTTTTATGAATTTGAAAACCATATATTCCAAGATTTTAGAACGAATCATTAATTTTTATATGCGTATTCAATTTTTCCTATTTTTTTTTTTTTTTTTTTTTTTTGAACGCATCTATCTCATAAAACGTGCCCTGAGTGTAATTAATATATTGAACCAATAAACACTTCAATTTCCAAAACAAAATCATACATTTTAAAATAAGTTTAAAACGAAATTTTTCATAAATATTCTCGCGAAACATGGCAAAAAAAAAAGAAAAATACACAGTGACAGCAAAAGTCTTAGTGCTCCATCATATTTCGACCAAAACAGTGTATAAAAAAATTGAGCTTTTTATATTTATTTTATTAATTCATTTCTGTCTTATAATAAAATAAACAATTTTTTAACATTTTTCATAAAACAAGAGAAAAATAAGGAAAATTTACAGATGATTCCTAGGTAAATTTAAAATTTGAAGACCTAATATAAAATTTTATCCCTTGTATTTAGCCAAATGTCCCTTACAGCACTCCATTTAACTCATTTGGAACTGAATGTACAGGTTTTGATTAGAGTTTGCTGGTGGCACCATGAGTTTGAAATTTTTCGCTTGACTTTTGTTTGTGCTTTAGCGATTACGTAACCGTTCTTTCAAATGATCTCGTAAATACTCTCTTAAAGTATTAAGCCTGTGGGGACTTTTTTTATTAAAATATATTGGAGTAGTAAAACTTTTGTTGTCCACTGTATACGAGTACATGTATTCATTTATATTTATTCTTTTCATTTACATATGTTTTTGCGATGAATGTTTATAAGACGACATGCTTATCCAACTGGAGCAGAAATTTTTGCTTGGCAGGTTTTTCTTTTAAATTCAATATCTTGGAGACGTATTTGTCACCATTTAACAGGCCATTTGCAGGCCTCTGTAATATACTGGATTAGATTTTAGTCTTCTAATGACTTTCTTTCATTCTGATAAGAATTTAATTTCAGTTTTTAACTCATCTTTAGACAGAGTCTGTTATCGTTTCGTATGAAGCAATTAAAAAATAAATTTAAAAATAACCCAATTTGTTAAAAAAAACTGGCTACACTGATTAGATTCTTTTAAAAAAAGAACGTGTTCCGACTTTTTAATAAGTTAAACTCCATTCCATATTAAATTAAGGAAAAAGGTGAATAAATTCTAACAATTCCAAATCATAGTAAAATTATATTCTATGAGTTGTTAGCAAAATTTTCGCACTTTTACTTGGAGGGTATAATCCGGTCTAAAGTAAATGAGATAACAGAATCGACAGTGACCAATTTTCGACACAATGACAAACACGAAAACTACCTAATGCGTTCTGCACTATCTAATGCGTTCTGAACCATATCCTCATTTTCCTCATTCAGATTGCTTTTACGCTCTGACATACGTTCAACCCTACAGTGACTAGTAATTAGTAGCCTGCACCACGACAGGTCTGAATGGTTCTCTCAACAGAACAGATCAGAAAATCTAGCACCTTAGTCATATTTAACCAGTTTTGTTAGTGGCATATCCAGATAATGTTGCAGTATAGATTCCTCCTATTTCTAATTCTGCTATCTCATAAAATACCTTCAATATAGGTAATCTAAATACGCCCAATAATGGAGTACTAAAGCCTAATCGGTTATGTTCCAAAGAACACTAAAGTTTCTGTTGTTTGCTTTAACGGTAACGAACGGTAGTCCATCATTTCAAATGCCGGTTCTTCTGTCAAGTTCAACAGACCAACTTCGAAGGGATACATTTTCCCAAGCAGAGCCTCAAGATTTGATCCCTTAGTAATGATGCACTCATACTATCCATAACATAATTGGTTATTACAAACCTGAAGAACTAGGTCAATAATTCAGGCTGAAGTGTTGTAATGACCAATTATGAATTTATTACAACCCTTCGGTCGGGATTACGGCTTTGCTTCTCTACCACTTATGTTATGTTGGCGGGACCTACAGTTTAAAGTCGACTTCCAATGATAGATTTTTGAGAAACTTTTCATGACAATTTTCTTTACTCTCTCGCCGAAGAAATATTTTCATATTTTCATATTAATGTCTGACCTGGAGTTTGAAATCGGGCTTTACGTGTAATAAGCCAACACAATACCTGCTAGACTACGGCGACTCGAATACTATTCACGTCGATATAAACAACAAAAGTATCGAGATCTGTTTCAGGCAAATTGAGAGAAACGAATGATATATTCTACGGTCCAAATATCTCTAGTTTGTATTATAATTACATAGTTCGTATGAAAGTTCAGAGTCGTTCGATCCCAAAATCAATGGTGCAGTGACCTTAATCGAGTGCGTCTTAATCGTCCTTACTGAGTCCTTGAGTCTCATCGTAAAATTCAAAGAATATTAGGATTTGTCTCCAGTTGAAAGAGAAGACCATTTTTGTGTCCACGAGACAAAAGATCCTTGAGATGAATGTTGTTCGGAAAAAGTTTTTAGTCTGTACAATATTTTTTTATATGTAGTTTCTTACAGATAATATATATGTCCGCCCAGTGCGGCAGTTTAGGATACGTAATGTATTAAACGCCAACAAATATTGTTATATATTCTTTTGAATGTGTTCACAAAATAAATATATTTTAAAAAGTTAAGTTTACTGAATAAGATCGTTCCTTTTAAACTTGGAAAAGTCCTCAAGACGCAAATTGTAAAATTCTTGCAAAAGTATCCTACGGATGTTTTCAAAATCCGGCGAATAATTTTCGAACCATGGGACTGTTATGTTATTTTCGTTCAGTAATGATACTCATAATGTATCAGATTAATTTATTTTATCTTCGTAATTATGCCCAATTGTTATGATTTATTTTCAAACAAGACATCGAACTATACTTCAAATACAATAATGAAATTCATGTGTTGAACAGATGAACAGAAGCCTAATTACACTGAATAAGCACAATAAAAAATAAAACTTGAGAAGTTAGTGTTGCCATATTAAGACCACATTAAGAGAACATTTTTTAAACTTTTAAGGTATCTCAGTTAAAAAAACTTCTAAAAAATCCATTAAGATTACGAGAGTGCACTGTTTAACACATTCGCTGCTAAGGACGAGTATACTCGTATTTGACAGGGTATCCCGCACTGCCAAGACGTGTATACTCGCCCTACTTTAAATATATTATAACATGCAGGCTTTTGAAAAATACTACAAATAAAATTTTTTACAAAAATAATACTTATTATGTCTTATAGAGAATTATTTCTCACGTAAAAATCAACTTCATCGTGAATTTATAACAAAATTTTATAGCAACTAAATCACTTATGATACCTTATCTTCATGATAGGATTTATAACAAAGTCCAATACATAATGGAGGTTTGTCAGGATAGCTCGGACAGTAATATCGAGTCTCCCTTCGAATGCTTTTGGGGTTTTCTTTTGTTATGTGGGAGAAATAGCATTAAGATAATGAAGGGAACTTTGTTCTTGGGATATGATTGACGTAAATTGATGAGATTGAACGAATGCAGCTTACCAAGAAATAAAAGGGTTTTGGTAAACTATAACACTCAAAATATAAATGGCAATGGGCATGACTTCATATAATTTAGGCTTGGCAGCGAATGTGTTAAAAAATGATTATTTTTAGGGTCAAAATTAAATTGCTCCTAACACAACGTTAAGAATGTATAACAAATTCAAATGTTACTTAATATCAATCAATATTCTGCTTATTCTATTGGAAATTAGATTCCAAGTTGTTTTACCAAATAAGCGTCAATTCATTAAAACATTAAGAAAATCATTATTCGCTTAACAAGTGGCAATGCATTGTGATCAATCATTTACTATTCGAAACTTGAATTCAATACACTTTCTATAAATAAGTTAGTCAAGGAAAAAACAAATTTGAATAGTTGATATGGAAAACAAGAAAACATTTTGAAAAGCCATGAAATACGCACTCAGTATCGTAAATTTAATGGCAATGATGTAACGAAAACATTTTATTAAAAATCAATATTTTTGATTTAATGATCAAACAAACGCTAAAACTCTGAAACCAGTAATAAGAAATAAAAACAAGTTTCATGAAGAATGCATGTTGCATACTGCAAAAAAATAAAAACAGAAAAAAAAGAAGAAAGCCGGCAAGCAAATATGGATATGCAACAAATATGGATACTCAAGAATTCCATTAAGACAATGCGTGCTACACTTATGTGGATTTATTCCCATAACAAAAAAAAAAACAAAAACAACAAAATACTGGCCAAAATATTGGGTCCATTATTTTGATGGTCAGTATTCGGCCATTTAAAATAATTATTTATAATTTTATAAGCATACGTTAAAAAATGCATTCGTATGGAGAATATGTATTTAAACTTTAAAATTTTCTGATGTACCAGCAATTCTTAACGTAATTCTTTAAAAGCGTGTGAATCATTAAACATAAGAATCGTTTCATTTAATAACACACCATAATAATTTCTCACAATGAACTGAAGAGTCTTCGACTTTAATAAGACTTTACAAAAATATTAGCACACTGAAGTTTTTCTGATTAGTGTTAAGAATTTTTATTCTTTATTCTAACAGAAATAAATTAATGGACGGAAGCACTGTTGTAAAGAGTATTTTTCAGTGACCTGCTATTAACTTTTAAGTTGCCGTAATGTAGTACGTAGCATGTTGGCTTATTAGACGTAAAGCCAGTGTTCAAATCCTAGGTCAGACATCAAAACGAAATACACAAAAGCATTTCCTCAGCGATTTCCTCTCAGCAGATTTCTGGCAAAAACTCCAAGGTTAAATAAAAAATTGCCATGAAAAGTCTCTCAAATCGTTCGACTTTAAACTGCAGGACACGTCACTCTTATACATGAGTTAACACACAACATATATATGTCGTGTGAGAAAGTAAGTCCTAACCCAGACACTTGAGACATTTCTTTTTCGGCAATGTCATCCCAGCAGATTTCTAACAAAAACTCTGAAAGCAAATAAAATCAACATGTCAAATATCTCAAAAATCTGACGTTCGTAATCAATGTTAAACAGTAGGTTCACTAATGGCCAAAATAAATGATGACGAAAGGCTTGTAAGGATCTGCAATAGATAGTTGCATCTTGAAGCAAACTATATTTTATTCTATTCAATATATTTCAGAAACTGTAGCATGTATTACACCAGACAGAGAGAGAGACAGAGAGAGAAATTGTTTTAATAATAACGTATATTTGCCTTTTAATCACATTGTTTTAGGTAAAGTGAAAGATTTGTCGTGGTTTGAATTTAGTGACTGGAAAATAGTCGTAAATGTCACAATTATTTCGATTAAAAGTTTCGATTCAGTTCTGCTTTGAATTTTCCTTCAGTGCATCTGCAGCATTCTATCCTTGTAGCCGAAGTTGTTTTTGGCATGTTCTCAGTATACGAGTATGTAAGTGATAAAATCGTGTCTGAAAAGAGTAAACCTTTCGCTGTATTTGTTAAATTCTGAATGTTTTTGTGTTTGTTTCTCCCAGTCCGGTAGATCGGGTTGATTGGCTGGAAGGCTGGTTGGGACGATGACTGAACGTTTTAGTTGAAATGTTATGCACTTGTTGTTTTTAATAAGATTCTCGTCGCTTCAAATTGTTTTCGCTTTAGTTGATGATTTTGCAAAATGTTGGACATTTTTTTCTTCTCTTTTCGCCCCGCTGCATATTGTTTTTCTTTGGCTTCATTAAATTGAACACGCAAAACATGTTGAACTTTTTGGGTTTCGTTATTACTTTTTCAGAGCTTTTAAATTATTTACCCCCTTTATTTTGGTTTAAAATTTCTTTTATTATTTTCCATTTAAATACGCATGTTGAAATCAAAATCTGTGTACCCTATCAAATACATTCTTTCCTATCTTACGATATCTTAAAATGTGGACTCTCCGATAATAGTGACAATTAAATGCTAGTTTTTCTGTTTTGTACTTATTTAGCGTTTTTATACTGTTTGAGCTGAAATTAACAAAACTTGTATATGTCCTGGGCTACAGTCAGAAAATTTAATGTTAACAATTACATCTCCCTTTAGAAAACCTTTTTACCCACAACGAAAGAGAGTGAAAAATTTTTATCCCCCAAAAAAGTACTAAAATTTTGTATTTTTAATTGTATTATTTTTCCGAAATTCGTTTATTTTAACACAAATTAAATACAAGAATAGAGAGACCAATCTATTACAGATACAATATGCATCTGCAAGTTCATGAGAAGAGGAATAAATTTTTGCTCAACTGACCGTGTTCATAATGGGTGAGGTGAGAAATTTATTGCACTTGTTGATAAGTGATTCAACTTCTACTTCTATCAAAGGTTCTACTCAGTTCTATCATGCTACCAAGACACGGTATTGTCTTTAGAAGAGTCTTTAAAAAGGTGTAACATATGGGCAATTCACACAAGCCGTTGTATCGTTGTATTGTGTATATTGTATGTTTTATGCATGTTGTTGATAATTTTCATGTAAAAATCCGAGACACTACTTATACACATTTTTTTCATATGTTTTTAAAGGTTGTAAAAGTTGTATCGTGCTACCAAATTGTTTGAATGAAAAAAATTTGAGTATATGTTTTCATACTGTTTTTCAAAAGTTATGTTGGTTTCTTGCTATCAAATTGTTAGGTTAGGTTAGAGGACGTGTACTTGTTCAACTGTGACAAGTACAGTACCCGGAGATCAAATTGACCCATTGTACAACGTCTTAGCTTCTCACACCACTCTTGTTGTGTGCATTAATTCTATACATAATTGGCGGGACCTACAGTTTAATGTCGTCTCCGAACGACAGATTTTTTGAGAAGCTTTTCATGGCAATTTTTACTCTCAGAGCTTTTGCCAGAAATCTACTGAGAGAAAGTCGCCGAAAAAGTATTTTCATATTTTCGTTTTTATGTCTGACCTGAGATTCGAACTCGGGCCTTTCGTCTAATAAGCCAACACACCACCTACTAGACCACGGCGACTTAATGTCAAATTGTTTGAATGCCAAAAAATACATTTGGAATATGAAATACAATATACAGCATAGCATTAAGCGTTCACAAACAACCAAGTGTATTCAATACAACATACACGATACAAATTCGTGTGAATTGCCCAAATACCAGAGGCGTGTTTTTTTTTAAAGAATTTTATAATTTTGTACAACATATGTAAATGCGATCGTCCATACATATGTAAATCCTTTTGCCATTACGAAATCGAATATTGTCTTTATAATTGCGAAAAATCACGAAAGATATAACGATGTACATACATACATATGTAAATACAAAATTATTTTGAAAAAGAGTAGTAAGAAATGTATTTGTGGCAAATATCGTAAGTTACGCAGAGTGTTTGTACAGTGTGTGGCACTTACGCTCAGGAGTTTCTCTTCGAGTAAAAGTATTGAGATTTCTATGAGAGTCATTTTTGAGATCATACAACTTTATATACTTACAAACCTTCTGTAGGGGATTTTATGAAAAGGATACGAATTATGGAGACGATTGCAGTACACTGATGTTGATGCTCATGACTCTGATGATTTGCTTAAGCATTTTTATTTCGTTTATAAATTTTTTTTATTTTTTTTTTTTGTATTACAAAACAACCAAAACAAAAACAAAACCAACAATAAACAACAACAAGTCGAAACAAGCTCTGCTTAACCATCAGCAACTCGTTTGAAGAGCTTTTTCTTTTTTGGTAGACAACTTTAAAAGAAAAAAAAATAAAAATTCAGTACAAGTTCTTGTTCTTGATTCTTGTGGAACTTACTTTTTACCGACATTGTTGTTGTCATTGCAGTTACATGCTTCCTCTTGTTTTGATTTTATGCTGCATGTTAGCATATATAGGTAGAGATGTGTTTTACTCGTTTAGTTTTTTTGTTTGTTATTATATTTTTTATTCTTCTTCTTTATTTTGTTTTTCTTTGTTTGCAGTTTCAAATCTGGATACGCTCTTCCATGGCTGCCTGGCAGAATCAATTATTTTATATTGGTTGTACATACGTTCTCCACGATGCAACTGGTTGTTGCAGCAGCTGATATTGTTTGTCAATGCTGCTTGCTGCTGACGGTGGTTGTATTTTCATTGCAATTTTTATAATTTTAAAAAAGTTTAGTTTTATGATGGTTCCAATTGCTTTTAGTATATTCGTACCGTTATGTAGCGACTAAGATTTTTATCCAAATTGCAATGAGGTGAACAATTAATTTTATTGTGTTTTCCTTTTTTTTCTTCCATGACTATTGTTCTGTCTGCAATTGTACGTTTAATTTAGTCCACAGGATGATGCATTCCATATACACGAGATTCCTAAAAATATTATTAAAAATGTTAACACTTTTACGATTTAATATAGACTCATAAAATGTTTTCTTCTGTATTCTTAATTATTTTTCAATAAAACCTGAACAAAGCCTGAATAACAAATTTTTGTGCCTGTAAAAGTAAGAGAATTTTAAATTAAATTTAATAAATTATTGTTATTACACTTATTTTAAATTAAATTAAAATAATATTCTGTATACATTTTATTGAGTGACTTAAATTTTATATCCTGAACAGTATATCAGATGGATTTGATTACGATGTGTAGGTAAGTAGGTAAAGGTTATCCGCTATTCCCTAGTCTCGAAATCATTCGGAGTTCCTGATGAAAGGATTTAAGCTGCCAAAGTCAATCCTTGATAATTCCCCCATATCATCCGTATAGCATGCACCCGATTCCCAAGCAAGTGAGTTACGGTCTTCTCCTCCTCCTCATCTCTGCAGCTTCTGCAAAAATCGTTAGTAAGGTGTCCAAGACCAATGTGCCTCGCATGCGTACCCATAATGCAATGCCTCGTGACGACACCGATAACTACACTGATCGCGCCTCTTTGAATTTTAAGTGGACTCATTGTGCACCCCTCATTCAGCCTTTGCCAGATTTTGCGAGCCCTCCCACTTGTGTCCGAGGCCGCCCACCTGTCGTTATGACCTTGCAAGTCCTCATAAGGATGCCCAGATTCGAGAATTCATCGGAGAGCTCGATGGTCGTTTCCCGCCAGGCAAGTTCATCAGCTCTGCAGTTACCCGGAATGCCACTGTGCCCCGGTACCCATACGATATGGATCTCATGTCATTCCGCTATCTAGTCGGGATACCTGCGACAGTCGTACACTGTCTTGGAGTTCATCACGTTGGAACTTAGAGCCCTGATAGCCGCGTGGCTATCAGAAAGTATGATGACGTTCCGCTTGGAGACCCTTCCGTCCCCCGCAGCCTCTATTGCCACCACCTCCGACTGAAAGACGGAAAACAATTGCGTGAACAAGATTTTTTAAATTTTAAGTCGGCAATAACATAACATTTCGACCGCATGGTTTAAAGTCAATTTGTCAATAGCGTATTTGTTCAATTTATAATACATGATAATAATAGTATAATAATATAATATATTTACTCAAGAAATGTATTTGCTTGTGTTTTTCTTTAAATTCAGATGGGCCAGGCGCTGATTAAATGGATTGTCTACATGCTAAGGAATAGATGGATAAAATACGGATACGTTATCAAGAGCGGAGTAACTTAGAGAAATAAAAATTCACCTCTCTTATACAGCACCGTTATTCACAGTCTCTTGAGAATATTAACCAACGTTAATAATCGTACTCTTAATAGTAGTGAAAGTTAAAAACCTGAAGCATCAAAGCAAAAGAGCGATATTCGCCGTTTCAGTTGATCTATATATGAGTCCGGATGTTATTGCCTAACTCTAGTAAGCCCAGATCCAAATATTTTGTATATGATTCTATACACGCACTACTTGTCTCAGAGATATGGCCCGGAAAAACTTAAGAATTTTATATAGAAAATTCAGATTTAGATGATTGCCGAAAAGACATGAGACCTTTGGCTTCCTCTCCTTTAACCTAACTATTTGCTTAACGATTTATTTTATCAGTAGACTTTCTCTAATGAAGAAAAAATCATGAAGTTTGGTGTTCAATATATTCTTGCGGAGCGGATGTCACTGTTAATGTACAATATTCAGAGTGAAAAAATACTACAAAGTTTTGTATTGATTTAATTGTTTATGATTTTAAGTCTAAAATACATATATATATACAGTGAACTCACGGTTATGTGAACATCCAATATAATGAACTATCCACTAATATGAACACTAAGTTTTTTATATGGGCGCTCTAAATAGTGAACAAAATTTAATGGCTTTAAATACTGAAAAATTTGTCTTTTTTTAATTTTTGCGGATTTCTTAATTTGTAAAGGCATTTATTTTGTACTTATAATCACCAAACTTCATTATAGGAATAGTTTTGTGGCAACAATTGTTACAAAAGAGTGGAATTTGCTTCAATCGATGAAAAAAATCTCACTTAAAAAAGGGGTATCTATTCCAGAGGCATCCGGGAACCGAGTTAGTAAAGAAACTTTAACTAACTGTTGGAAAAATATTTTTAATATGGTAAATGAAATGATTTTTGGAAAGAATAACCTAGTAATGAATAAAAAAATCAAAATCGAAAATTTGAACAAATTCGAAAATATTAACTAGATATTAATTAGTTCACATTATCGAGAGTTCACAGTATGAAAAACATTAATTTCCATTCAAAATGCTTAATTTCAATATCATAAAGAAAAACTAAATATTAAGGAATGTCTTTTAGCCAACTGAAAATAATTCGGGTATGTTTTTTATTCATTATTTATTTATTGACCCTTGAATGTTACGCGGACCCATTTTACTTAACGTGTGGGTCTTAATTTAAACATCGGGAAATTTTCAAAAGTTTGGACACTTTGGCATGTTTATGCAGGGCTGTACTCTGCTTTCGTGTTAATTCTGTCAGGTTAATGTATTATTTTAATAAGCGCAGTTTTCTATTCATCCGACTAATATTCAGGGAAGCTTTGTGAATTCGTATTACCGATTAGAGTGCCATTGTACCATACTGTGGGCATAGTGCAGGATGCTTACACTGTGTCAGTTTAGCATTCATTTCTTGTAATTTCCTTTCAATTTAAGCTTGAAAATCTGTCTAATTTTAATCATTTCTTATAGATACATCTTTCTACGTCTCCCTCTCTCTCTCTCGCTCTCATCAGTTTAAGAATCAACTGATTGAGTGAACAAATTTCCGTGGAATTCAAGTGATAAAAATGAAAAATTACAAATATCTGTCTCCGCTAGAATTAAATCATAAACTATATTCGAATGTTTTACAACAACAATACGTGCCATAAAAGGGAAACCGAAATGAGAATGTTTCAATTGCTGTCAGTTCTTGGTGAACAACTGCTTTAAAACATCATCATTATCTCCACCAAAAACGTTATTGTAATTATTTAAATTTTCCTACAGACTATCTTTAAGAGGTTGGTCCTATCCCGTCCAAATTTAAAATACGAGTATTTATGATGCGTAGGCATTGTCTGACATTACATGTACCATGAAAATGTCTGCATAAGGACACATATTCAATCTCAATGATTTAGTTTTTTCAGAAAAATGAAACACATGAGACTTGAGAATGTATTGATTTCTATGGTAATTGATCACTACGAGATCAAGCAGATTTTCTAAAATGGTCTCCATCTTGTAAATATTGGTTGTATAAATACGGTGGTGCGGTTTCAGTGCAATGTCCCTTTCATGAATGTAAATACATACGGAATTTGTAACATATGCCAAGTATACTCGTACATTCGTAGACGAGGAGGATGGATTGTGCACATACATACTTGAATTTCGAAAGAAGAACCATAATTGAGTACGACTCTCCCAAATGAATTTAAGTAAATACGATGGAACATTTCATGAATTTTGAGTAGAACATGTGGTTGTAGTAAATCACGAATTAGTCTTATTCAACTGAAATTCGATAAATTTTTTCTTGCTAAATTATATGAGTTCCTACATTTTTACATTTTTTTCTTTTAAAATAATAGAAATAAAAGTTAAACAAGCCATAATTTCGTAGTTCACTGCAGGAAAGAGTATTAATATTTAGATCCTTATTTAAATTTGGATACCGATTTAAGCAGTCGAATTAATTTTAATAAAAATAAAATAAATCACCATAATCTAGTAGGTAGTGTATTGACTTATTAGACGTAAGGCCCGACTTCAAACCTCAGGTCAGCCATCAAACCCTAAATTTTAAATAACTTAACTTCGTATCAGATTTATATATAAATTAATTTTGTCTCCTGTATACAGTAGAAGTCCGATAATCCGGCACTTTCGGGACTGGCTCGGTACCGGACTACCGAAAATTCCCGGCTATAGGGCGGTAATAATAATGGCAATTAGATTAATAACACGGTGCGACAGTGAAAATGTATCCGAGTAACTTCCACGTTGTTCAGTTAGTTGATTAGAACTCAAAAATGTCTTTTTTATATTTCTCGAACCCTCCAAACTTGTTTTATTTTTCAAAAACCGTTTTTTTTACTTTACGCACAAATTTCTGGACTATTCTGACCCGATTTCCAAACTTTAAATCTTATTGGATAGAAGAAAGATGGACCTTTAAAATGGTATACACATATCTATTATTCGACTTATATGATATGAGATTTGATAAGGTAAAATTCGAATTTTTTTCATACTTTTTCAAGTTTTTCCATTAATAGTAGCAAACTTTTCTAAAAAAAGTATAAAATAAATGACAACATTCTGAAAGTGTATTATGTTGTGTGGATATTTACACTTCGTTTGATCAAATCGGACAAAAATTACCGACAACAAGATTTAAATTTTGGAAATTTGGGACAGAAATGTTTGAGTAATCCAGAAATTTGTGTGTAAAGTAAAAAAACTGTTTTTGCCAAATAAAAAACATTTGGAGGGTTCGAGAAACACTACACTATGTCATTAGCCGGGTGTATTTAGTTTGTTTTTTATTATTTTCGCGCAGTGTAATTAAACTACAAATACAGTATGCAAATACATACAACAAAATTTATTTATAAAATGTATCTCTAATGATATGGAAATCAATCACTTCTGAATCACTGTATCTAGCACTAGCCTCAGCAAAAGAGATAAACTTATTTAGTGATTCTGCAGCTTCTGTCCAGCTGATTTTTTCCTTTGCTTCAGTGTCGGCATCGGAGTCACCATCTTCAAGATTTTGAGTAGGCTGTGGGTTTACTACAATGTTGATAATAACCTCTTCGGTTAGCTCTTGTTCAACAAGTTTCTCAAGGGATTGTCAGCACTTCTAACGACATTCAAAACTTTAGTCAGAGCGTATTGATGGTTTTCTTCCTCATCAGCCTGTAGAGTTAGGTGAAATTGCACACTTTTGGAGCAAATCAAAATTTTTTCAATTTTCCGATGCCGGACAAATAGAATTCTACTGTATTTAGTTTGTCTGATAAGATGATAGAATATCGCTTGCAATAATTTGGTTCAAAGGACTTGATACAATGTTATTTTCAATATCGTTACAATCTCGTTCACCTTAACAGCAATATATGTACTAGGGATGCCAATCGGGAAATCCCGAATCCCGAAATCTCGGGATTTTCGGGATTCATAAAATCCCGAATCCCGGGATTATTAAAAACTTGTCCCGGAATTTTTCGGGATTTTCGGGATTGTGAATTCATATGTATTTTGACCCTACGAACGGTCCTGAAAAAAAAATTCTATATCACTTGACTTCGATAATAGCAGCTCAGATGAGTAAAACCTTACTTCCAGTGATAAAAAATTATTTCACGGTATCGAAGAATGCAAAAGACCTATAAAACGAATTAAAAGGGTAACTGATATAGATTTATTTAGATCAGGAGGTGATAGAGGTGAATATTTACAAGCTGCATACAGCTATCTTGGAACTATTTTACCAACAAATGTTGGTTACGAGAAGTGTTTTTCAACGGCAACCTATGCTGACAACAAAATTCGTTCAATGCTGTCAGATGACGTGTTGGATGCTTAAATCTTTTTTTGGAATCCAAATAATTTTCTTAAAACTAATGCTTTTGCATATTTTATTTTGTTAATTTACACTTTTTTTATAATTTTGTCTTGCTGTTTTAATATTTTATTTTTAATGATATAGAATTCTGATATATAAAATTGAAATACAAATGTAAACAAAATACTTTTATTATTAAAAGAAAATCGCGATTTTTCTCGGGACTTCGGGACAGGGATTTACAAAATCCCAAATCCCGGAATTTTTAAAAATCCATCCCGTTTGGCATCCCTAATATGTACATATAACTTATATAAGATCATCATCTTTAACTTACTAATGCTTCGTCAATGTACTTATTTTGATAATGTTTTTATTATGCAAATAACTTAACAGTTTTCATAAAACGCGTGGTTTTATTGAACATTTATTACATTGATAGTGAAAAATAGTGTATACCGAAGTATAATTCTATGACATTCGCTTTGTTTATATATTCCACTACGGTGAATAAAAAATCTTTTAATTATTATTGCGATACTTCTTATGCAAAAGAATCAGTTTAGCATGCATTCTCAAATTAAAGTCGATGTAATCAGTTCGTTAAATGCTTACAGGATAGGTGATTATTAAAAATTATAAGAATCTTTTATCCAAAATGCAACACATTTAAAAATGATAATTTTGAAATTAAATGTTGAATGTTAAACCAACTCAATTTTGCACGTTTGAAGAAAATTCAAGAAACTAACCCAATTTCAATATTTTGTCCATAGACCCTTATTATAAATAGCTTGATTTACGCGGTTTGAGATGCTTTCTACCAAATGATTAATAAGAAGTTATTTTTCAACAGGATGGTGATCCGAAGGACACAGCAAAAATCGTAGAGATATGGGGTGGGAAATAAAATTTTCAATTGATGGAATGTCCGACACAAAGTCTTGACCTGAATCCGATTGAAAATTTTTGGTCATTCGTGAAAATCCGGCTCGGACAGTACGAAACAGCCCCAACAAACATGGTCAAACTTTGGGATCGTATAAATCCGAAATGCAATCGAATTCCGAAAGATGTTATTGATCATTTGGTAGAAAGCATCTCAAGAATTTTCATGAAACGTGCAAAATTGAGTTTATGTGGGTTATTTTCGTTTTTTCATTCAAACTCATTGAATTCATTTCATTAATTATTATTTTTTTACTGCTATTTGTTAAGAATAAAATAAAGAATTAAAATTAATTTTTTTTTTTGTATTTGCTTGTATGGTTTTGTTTTTGCGGATGACGAAACTCAGTATTGTGAACATGCACTCACTTCTGCTCGTCACTGTATATTCAAATCTCATTGCATGAATGATTTTACTAAAAGTAAAAGTGAAGGAAATACAGAAAATTTCAAAATTTTTGATTCTTGATTAGAACGTTGGAAAAACTGTTACTGAAGCATTAATATCCTTAAACTATAATAATACATAATACACTCAGGAACGATAGATGCGTTCCAAAAAAAAAAAAAATCTCATAAATTGAATTCGCATAAAACGATACTCTTGCTTCATGTAAAAATTAATGTTTAGAACCGAAATCCTGAAAAACCGTATAAATTGAAATTTTAATTGATAAATCAAAGTAAAATCGCATAAATAAAGGCAACAAAAGTATACTTTTTTCATTTCCCTAAACAATAAAAACAAAAACTTCTAAAAAAGACAAACAAACAAAAATAAAATATTAATTCATTATTTACAGAAAAAACAAAATGATCCAAACAATTATAAATAAATAATAAACTGAAGTTTATAATCATGAATGTATGTACGATCAATCATGCCGCATCGTTTCAGATTTGGTTCGACGTTAATTTTATTATTACATACCAATCAGGTAGTGCATGCTAGACTAGGGGCTAGATCAACGAATTTTTAGAAGGTTAAATTTTTTTTCTTATTGCAGGGTATGTAGTCTGTTAAACTTTGCGACTTTGTGTTTTTATGTTTCCTATGCAACTCAAGATATCCGGAAAACAGATTAGTCAATCAGCGTTGAATCTTCAGTGCTCTTTCGGTGTCTTGGTCAATACTAAGAATAAGATTTTGTAAATCATTAACTTTGTTGAGAATATCAGCAATTTATTTTGAATTGACTTTCTTTGGAATCACTCTCTTCACTATTCACGTTTTTCTCATTGACGGTCACTGGACTAATGACGTCGATAACAGTTAATGGTTCGTCGACTAACAGTTCTTCTACATCATACTGCTTCAGCGAATCAAACCTATCTCCTCTAATTTTATGAGCTAAGTTAATTATATCACTGGAGTGTCGACAAAATGAAACACATCATAATAATTGTATCAGTGCTGCGAACTTTGTTTAATTTATAAATGATGCTAAAATTCAGAAAGTTTCATAACATTTAAAAAAACTATATAAAATCTAAAAAAAAATTTTATTTAAAATCGCTTAAATTCGAATCCAAATTAAAAAAAAATTTGCATAAAATGAGAACTGAAAAATTACCAACACCTATCACTATGGTACAAATTAATTATGCAAAGTACTGAGGAATGTTAATTTTCTAAAAAACTAGGTCATAAACCTTAAAAACGTTTACGAAACATGATTTCACGGTTAGTACTCAAAAACTTAAACTTCAATGAAAATTCAAGGCTAATAGGCCAATCATAAAAAAATATACTGCAGGATCATTGAACAGAATAAATAATAAAAAAAAAAAGATGACAAATCACACAAATAAACATTGTGATTATTTCACTGATGTCTGAATATGCAAAGAACAAAAAATATCGTTAAACTGTATATAACAATGGCTAGCCTACAAATTTCAAATTTCACAAGAGTAACCTTTCGAAATGTTGAAAAAGAAAGAAAGAAAATGAAATAAAAAAATTAATTGTTTTCGCGAAATAAACTCGCACAGCCATATACGGGCAGATCTTTAAAATTGTAACTATACTCGTACGAGTGTTTACAAAACTAATTCAAATTGTAGTCGATGTGTTATTTCCAATAGCAACAATATATTTGAGAATAAATATTTGCTGGACGAATAGATTATATGGAGTAGAGTCCTTAGCAGTATATATATTGCTGCTGTTGTTTCTAACTATTTTCAATCGTTTTTTTATAATTTAGTTTAGAGGTTGGTTTTGTTATGACTTTTTGAGTGTCGAAAATTTTTATGTATGCCTGTAAGAAGGTATAGTTTTTTTTTCCATGGAGCTTGTTATCTGCTTATTATCTTGGGCAAATTGTCTTAAATTTTCACCTCAAGTTAAAAACCGTACAAATAGTTTCTTTTTTTTAAATTTAATTTTATTTTAGGGATTTGTACGTTCACGTTCTTTGTTGTACATTTGTTATGCTTGTTATGCAACTAATACGATACACTTAAAAAAATTAAGCAAACATATATGAAATCATTTCAAATAATACGATTCTAATGGCATTTAAATTAGGAAACGAAAATTAAAGAATTTTAAAAAGTTTAATTTTGCAACATTAACTAAATATTCGTAACATAACACAAATTTTACTCTTTTAAGGCTACTGATTTTTTTCTATGGACTCTATGGAAATTAATAAATTAATTAGGATTTCATTACCATAATCACATCAGTATTCCAAAAATATAGGCAGAACTGGTTTAGAATTGTTATAATAGCTAAAATTTGTATTGGTATGGAAAGATACAAGTTTTTCTTTGTATACATACATACATAATTGGTCATTACAACCCTTCAGTCAGAATAGCGACCTAGTTTCTCGCGCTACTTATATTGTGTGCATTTATTTTAAGCATGAGTGGCAGGACCTACAGTTTAAAGTTGACTCCGAACGACTCATTTTTGAGAAGCTTTTAATGGCAATTTTATTTACTCTCAAAGTTTTCGTCAGAAATCGTTTTTCGGGTTTATGTCTGACCTGGAACTTAAACCCGGACCTTACGTCTAATAAGCCGACGCACTACCCACTAGAATATGTCACCTTCTCTGTATTGCACTTTATTTAGATTCGTAGAGATCGCATTATAGAATACTGGAGCAGAAGGTTTTCTTGATTAACGACGAAATTGTCAGAGCAAGATTTTGACTGATATCGTAAGATGACTGTTAATACATTAGTGAGTCAAACTTGTATTTAAATAATGAGCCGTTGGATGGGGCTTTAGACAAGCTGCACATTAGATAAGTTATTGAAAAATCTTAAGTTATTGCGCATGAATGTGAATTTTACGGAAACTGTGGTTCTATTACAAAATAAAACTGAAAATAATATTTACTTGTATGGTTCAGGAATTCATAAAGATTTATGGTGTTTGACTTATTAATTTTTTAAGTACTCAGATTTTCTAAAAAAATATTTTATTTGAGACTCCACGATATCAAAAACATATTATTCCACAAAGCAATGAAATTAATTTTTAATTAATTTATGTTTCATCAATATTATCCAATGTATGATTAACAAATGTGTAATCCGACGCTAGTAGTTTAAGTAAAACACTGTTCAGGAATTAAATAAGTACTGAAGAATGATTGATAAGTTATTAGAATTGTTTTCAGTGCATCTATGAATTCATGTATTATAATTGTTATGTACTCACACTCTCTTTCTATGTGCCCTTTTAGATTGCTGTTACCTTTTCTACGATTATTACAGCAGTGATGGTAATAAATCATAAAAATATGTTTCCTATTGTTTCTCTTGCACCAAAATAGACAAAAAAAACAGGCAACAGAGACCGAATATAATACAACAACAAGGCCTATAAAAATAATGTAAAAATAAAACATGCACACCTATACTCAAATAAAAAAGATTCAATAATTTGCTGGTCGTACGTTTTTGTTTGGTTATTTCGACCGTGTGCAACGAGAGTAAGGCCAAATATTTTCTTTCTGGTAACGCAACAGAACCTATCGGCCTGTCTCGAGAGGGTTGTTAGTTGTTTATATTGGTTGCTGTGTGAATTTTTGTTTGCTTCTTGAATGATCGCGCCCTCATAGATCTGATAACAAAACCACCAATGAAGTTTAAAACTTTCTCTTTTACATGCTATTGTTGTATTAGACATATATCACAAGAACAACAACAATGTCTACTATCAGTAATAGAATATGATTTATAACCTTAAAATGTTTTATCTGAATAACTGTGTACTTTCGTGTGTGAGTATTTCTTTGGTAAAACAATTCAACAATTCCACAAAGTGAGTAAAGTTAAAAAGTTACACTTAATTTTTGTGTATTTACAAATAAAATGTAATGGAATTAACTAAAAATTGTACAGGCAATGATTCAAATTCTTCTTTGGTTTCAGTAATAATCGCTTCACAATTTCATTCCTTACTTATGTTCAAAAGGCTGCCTTAAAAAAATTAATAAAATATGAAACAACACCAGCATTAAAAACCACAAACTAGAGCATATATTCTCGGGTATACAGTCATTAACACCTGATCTTCTCCCAGCTACCAGCTGATCTTCTGAAACCCAGAAAATTAATTACGGAATTCAATAAACATAATTTTTAAAATTATAACGTACACATAATTATGTTTTTACACGGTAAATACGTTCCAGGGTTCGAGCCCCAGGCCACACATCGAAACAAAATGCAAAAAGTATTTGTTCGGCGAATCCTCTCAGCAAATTTCTGGGTAAAAACTCTGAGAGTAAATAAAATTGCCATCAAGAGTTTCTCAAAAATAGGTCGTTCGGAGTCACCTTTAAACAGTAGGTTCCATCCCCCATGTAAAAAATTAACACACACAACATAAGTGGTGTGAGAGACTAGGTCAATAATCCTGACTGAAGGGTTGCCATGACCAATTATGTTATGTATATGTAGATACGTTCCAGAAAAAACCGTGTAAAAAAAACATGAAGTACATGGACAAGAAGGGGATTGTTTCCATATCCTTCAACATTGTAAAAAAAAAGTGAAAACAAAATAATTCGTAGAAAAAAAAACTGATACGAGAGTCTTTCTAAGAAACTTGATAAATGCATATTTTATTTCATAAAATGAAAAGCAATTCAAATCTTATAAAAAAAAAGTTAAAAAAATTTATTGTAGTTCAGGAAGTCAAAAAAATAATACAAGTTGATAAACAAATATTACATTCACCAATACTTAAAGGTAATATAAACAAACTAAAAATTATCAAAAGTACGTAAATAAAAAATTAAAATCTGTCAATGTGATTATGAAAATAACAGATGTTAGACGTGGGTTCGGAATAGCTATCAACTCCTGGAAGATTATCATTTTCAGTTTAATATTGGACAGCACTGCATTTAAAAATAAAATCTTTTATTAGCCGTCTTGATTTCGTTTTGAACAGCTCTTTGTATAACTCATTCTAATGAGCTATACAAGATTTCAGGTTACGTTGAAATTTTCATAAACTTTTCTCAACCGTGTTATATCAAATATCACCGTGTAAAAACAGAATCCATTTTTTTTTTCTAGACCGAGTAATTACAAAGCCGTTTAAAAAAGACCATGTAAGAACAGAATTGGACGTACTCGTATGTTTGTGCTTAATAAATACCATAGAAAAATATAAAAACAAATACAGTGGAACTTCGACAATCCGGACATATATAGTTTTAGGCATGTCCGGATTACCGAGTTGTCCGGACTATATATAGAAGTGAAAATTATTATAGTAATTTAAGTGAATTAAATACATACATACATATTTATGTATGTACATGCTATGATTTATTAAAAAACGTAGTTATTTTGTGCTGGCTAACTTATTTTATACTTTTGATGATGATCATGGCCAGGCTGTTCTTCAGCGAAATATTGATTTGTTTGTTACTTGGTGCAGGATAAATTTAATGGATCTTAATTTGAAGAAATGTAAATGCATGGTTTTCTCTCGCCTTAGTGTAATTACGTCCACTTATTTGATTAATTCTTGCCCTTTGGAAGCTGTGCCTTCATATCTTGATTTAGGAGTATTATTGGATATTAAATTGTCTTTTATTGATCATATTAGTTTGATGATTGGCAAGGCTCGCGCTGTTCTTGGTTTTGTGAAAAGATGGGCTAGGGAATTCATTGATCCTTATATAACAAAACTACTGTACATTTCACTTGTTAGACCTATTTTGGAGTACGCGTCTGTTATTTGGAATCCATACTATCGTTGTCATAGTGATTCAATCGAGTCTGTGCAGAGACAGTTTTTATTATTCTGTTTACGTGGCTTAGGATGGGATTACACCAATGGGCTTCCGTCGTATGAGGATAGATTAGCTTTGGTAAAACTTCCAACTCTGGAACGTAGAAGGTCTGTTTTAGGTGTTTGTTTTATTTTTAATCTGGTTAAAGGTGATATCGATTCTGAGTTTTTGCTTTCTAACCTGAATTTCAGCATTCCTGCAAGATTTACACGGCACTATCGTCCTCTTTCCTTAGATGTTTATAGATCGAATTATGCATGTCATTTTCCTTTCCGGAGAATATGTAATGATTTTAATTCGCATTATGAGTTTATAGATTTTAATTGTAGTGTTTGTAATGTAAAGCGTAGCTTGTATTCACGCAGTAATTTATAAATTATCGTATAAAAACGTATTTTTGTTCTAGTCTTAGATAGTTCTGTTTTTTTTGCTCAGCTTGTGATTAAGTTCTGTAGCTGTTTTTATGTTCTAGTAGCCATAGCTTCTCCCTTTCCCGCTACAGTCCGGACTGTGGTGTGTACGTGTCCCTACGGAATGGGGACGAGCCCTCCGCGGTCGGGTGAGGGTGAGTTAGTGTGAGGCCGGGGACGTTCAAAAAAAAAAAAAAAAAAAAAAAAAAAAAAAAAAAAAAACTTTATTAAGGTGGTAGATTTTTGCTCTAGCCTCTTCATCAATAGACTATCCTGCATATCTAAATTATTCACCTCAATCCACTGTATACATACAGACATACATCATTGACCATTACAACCCTCAGGTCAGGATTACGGCCTAGATTCTCACACCGCTCATGTTGTTTGCGTTAATTTTATACTTGAGTGTCGGGACCTACAGTTTAAAATCAACTCCGAACGACAGATTTTTGAGAAACTCTTTCATGCCGATTTTATTTACTCACAGAGTTTTTGCCAGAAATCTGCTGAGAGGAAATCGCCGAAAAATAACAAAACATTCGAGTTAAAAACGGGAATTTAAATTTTTTCGTGCATAAAAAATATTTGTCTGGATTGAAGAGGCAAAAATTTTAAATTGTCCGAAATGTACAAGCGTCCGAATTATTGTAGTGTCTGGACTAGCGCATGTCCGGACTGTCGAAGTTGTACTGTATTAAATATTTTTTTTGAAAAGACTCTGTTGGATCAAAAATATGACTTGTTTTTTTATTTAGTTCAACGTAGGGAGAAATACAAATTTTTTCGAATTATTTCTAAATTTGCGTAAAACTTTTACTTTTTATGAAAGGACTAAATAGATATATACAGAGTGCGAGAGAGAGAGAGAGAGAGAGAGAGGGAGGGAGAGAGAGAGAAACGTATATTCCTTTCTTTTTCATTCATTAGTTTCCTTCTTTACGTATTTTTACTGCATTATCTTATGCACCCAACGCCATTTTCAAATTCAAAAGAATTACTAAACTTACCTGTGATGTCTCAAAAATAATAGGAAATAATAAGATGATAAACAGAAAACACCAAAGAAAAAATATCGATTAGAGACAGTGGAGAAACCACTTCTTAGATCTCCCTACTTAGATCTTCGAGCTTAGTTTACAAATTATGACATGAAACCTATCTTTATAGAATTAAAAATTTTTTAATTTATACAAACATGTTAGGCAAAACATAAAAATGTATAAGTACAGTCAACCCTAATATAACGTGGTATATGAATGAATGCGCTTTCAATATAACGCGTGGCAAAAATTTCGACAGACCACGTCAGAACGTGGTAGTCTTACAGCGTGCTTTCCGTTCAACAACATCCGACAAGGTTTTTCCACACAGCATTCAAACTTTAAAAATGTACTACAAATTTTCCAAACCATTTTCGACAGATTAGAGAATAGTGAAAATAAAACACTTACTCAAGTGTGGAAAGAATTTTCTATTTTAGATTGTATTAGAATCGTGTCATCGAATTGCGGGGAAATTAAACCATCAGCGCTTAATGCGTGTTGGAAACCTCGTTCAAGCAATACAAGATGATTCTACAATTTCACTTTCAGTTACAGAAATAGTAAACATTGCTTCTCGTCCAAAACCATCAGGATGTAAGAACACTTGTACTCGGGGTAGAAACCTTAGATGAGGAAGTACTTATGGACTTAATTGATGCACCCAACTTAAATGCATTCGTAAACGAAAATAAGGAAAATAAATGGCTCTCAAATCTTGATTTAGAAGATGTGAAAAAGGAGCTAAATTTGGATTAAGAATTAGAATTTCATTTCATTCAAACTGATAGTTCAACGGAGCTAAGAAATTGCTTAGCTTCCTAACAATGTGTCGATGAACCAAGTGAGGAATACATTTTGCCTATTAAAAGACGACGAGTTAGGCAACTCATATCGGACAGTGTGAATGAATATTGAAAAATTAAATAATTTAACAATTCTATCTTATTTTTGGTCTTTTAGTTTAGTGTTTATTTCATTTTTTAATCAATCCTTATATGAACTCTTGAATTCAATAAAAATAATTTATAATTAATATTTTCTTTTGTATTTCTTGGTCTTCATATAATGCGGTACGTATGTTGTGATTTGTACGGTAGACGGTTTACACAGCGCAATTTCCACATGACGCGGTACGCACTCACCGCGTTATAGGAGGGTTGACCGTATTGCGAACTTCCGCAAATATCTTCAAACAATTATTTTTTAAAATAAAATATTTCCATTTTTTATGTATTCTTTTCCTTAAAGAGATATTAATGTACATAAACAGACATGTTAATATTACTTTATTTATCATTATAGATAACAAAGCAAAATTTAAAGAAATTTATACATTTCATATGTTTTCGTAATCATCCAACTCACCAATTGAAATTGATGCATAAAGATTTCAAAACAAATCGTTAAAAAGACATTAAAAATCAAGTGTTTTTTTGTCTTGTATTCCTCGTCAATCAAAGACTTTGAATAGAATTGAAATATCACTCCTCCCATTAAAAAGACAAACCACATATCGCATAATAACCACGACACCGGATCTGATAGTCAATGTATAACACGCCATGACAGAGACAGACAGGGAAACAGTGGCAGTGGTGTTGGCAGTTGCAGGCAATAATACAAAATAACACCTCATAAAAGTAATAAAATCTAAGAATAATGATGCCAACTCTTCAACAATAACAACAACAACAAACTACCAGTCATTTAACGAACAAACGAACGAACGAACCAACGACAAAAAGGAAAAGAGCATAAGTGGAAGAGAGAAACCATAATTATTGAGAATACATCACACATCACCAGCGTCAGTCAAGAGTAATAAAAATAATAGCAACAACAAACGTATAAAATTAAATAAAATTTTTATACCTTTTTTATAGGATGTCATCATTTCATAGTCACTGCTCAATGAGACTGGCTGATAATCAAAATACAAATGGCAACAACAATAATAACAACACCAACAACAACAACCACAACAATGGATGTTGATCATAAAAACAGTCATTAAATAAAGAGACATCATCATCGTCATCACCATCATCATCCACCACGTTAAAGGTATAGACAAACACTCACACAAATTGAGAAAAACTACTCAACGTTATCGTAACATGGCGAACACACTCATCTACAATGAGATCCTTTAGCATAACAGGAATCACCCCCAAAACACAACATGTTCGAAGTTCGATTCATGCAAAGAGGATTGAAATGATCTCCTTTTCAAACAAACAAACAAACAGCAAACAAACACAAGCAAAATATCTATTCTCTGTGTTTCACAAGAGCACAACGTCTTTGAAGAGAGACGAACAGCATGAGTGTATCAAATAGAAATGGAAGAAATATTTGTATTTTCATTTCAAAAATTACTGGCGCTAAGTCGTAAAAAGGTCGTAAAAGTCTGGGATTAATTGAATACATTTTCGTTATTGTTGGTGTTGATGTTGCTGTTGTTACGGTCGGTAAAGGCCACAAAATATGTTGTTATTGTTGTTGTTGTTTTTTTTATTTGTTTTTATATTTATTATTTATTTACTCGCATAATTTTGATAATTTTGGCAGTTTGTAACACATTCCATTTGACAGTTAATTGTTGTCATCATAGATTTTACGATTTTTTAATAGTCCGCTTAAATTTCAATAAAAATGATATAAAAACTTTACGACTTATTAAGTGGATATACTCGTACATAATACATACATATGTGTATGTGTATGTATATGTGTATTTGTTTTTTTTATTTTATTTCTTTTGATTATTTAAATATATCATCTGAGTAAAATCTGTGTGATCTAAAGATCACGTATTTATTTTAAATCAAATATTTGTATATTGTAGATATTTAAAAATATAAATCAAAATTAAAATTTAAAATGAAATATTATTTAACAATACCTGCAGAGATTAGTTGTTGTTTTCTTTCTTTTTGTTTGTTTTTATTGAAATGGCTTTAATGCTAAGCTTACATACATAGATACAGTGGTGGCCTTATAGTTAGAAACGACTTAGCAACATGAACGTTTGTTAATTTGTTGTCAACACTTTTTTACTCAATTTAAAACCAAGAGTTAGAAAGACAGTACACCATGTTAGCTTAAAGTTTAAAATAAAAAAAAAATTCATAGCATCAATATAATATTAAAAAAAAAATTAACTAAAAACAAAAAATACCAATTTCAGGTTGGTCATATAATTAGAAACCAAAAATATCCTCACAAACAGCTTAAAAATATCTTAATATATTCACATTTAAGGGGCATATTCTTTAATATTTTGTCGTCTAGCCCTTGTTTTGAACTAAATCTGCAAGTTGGCATGTTTTTACTGATATGCCAGCTTTGTTGCACCATCTAAAACAATTCATCGTTATTTCGAGGGTTTTTGTCCTTAAGATCTGTTTTCCAAATTATTTGAAACCCCAGGCATGAAGCTTAGAGCCAGAAAAAGCCGTCCAACAGATGACAGAATTATTTGAAGGGCCAGTAAGAGAAACCCTTTATTGTCTTCTCGTGAAATAAAGGTTGAAATTGGGCGATTTTAACCAGGGACCGAAAATAACTATTATTTTTGAATTTTTGATTAAAAAAAGCAACCGAAAGGAAATGTCGGAGAACAGAACCAAGTATACCATTTTGATTGTCGTGGACCAAATTTTTATAAAATGCGATGATTTTTAAAAACCTGATTTTTATTTTTTAGAAAAAAAATAAGTTATTTTTTGATTTTTATTTTTTCGAGCAGAATATGATGAATTCATATAAAAATTCTTTAAAACAATTAAAGTAAATAATGTTAAAAAATTTTTAGAATTAAGTTTTGCAATAAATGTTAATAAATATTATGAATTCATCATGAAATATAACAAAAATAACTTATATTTCCGCTCGAAAAAATAAAAGTCAAAAATAATTCTTATTTTCTAACATAACAGTTGTGATATAACAGTGTTATAACAGTTACGGTCCCTGATTTTAACGTCAGAAATATCCATTCGGACTTCGAGGACTTCCAAAAAAAAAAAATATATATTAGAAAGCGGTTACAGTTTGGAACGGAAATGCTTAAAAAAGAGTGACGAATCCAAGTTTAATTTGTTCCAATCTGATGGAAAAACTTGTGTAAGACGTGCTCGAAACAAAGCCCTTGGTTCCAAGTACGCAATTTAAAATGAGTTACAAAGTTTTGAAAAAAATTAGCAAACATACATGTTGTTAACTCGTTTCTAATTGTAAGGCCACCACTGTATATACATATATAAAAATTTACATTTAGATTTACTTATAAATATGTATATAAAATTAATTAAAAAACAAAATAATAACGAAACTTAGAAACTAATTGCACTAACTTACGCGGTACGCCATGACATTTTCCATACGACTTGACAGAAAAAATTAAACATGTTTGAATTTACAAAAATAAATATTGATCGAGGTTAAAAAAATTTTGATGACTAAAGATGACAGATTATAGAAATAGATGACAGATAGAGGACATAAATTTTATAAATGATAGCTAGTTAATAGAATAGATGATTGTCCTCTAAAAAGAAGTGTGGTCAGATTACTTAATTGACCATTAACAACCCGATTAAAGAATTTCGGTCTGTCGCAATACATCCTTCCAGGTGCCTCTGATTCTAGCGCACCCACGTCAGTTGGTCACAGCAATCGATGACAGGGTTTCCTCAATTTGGTCCTTCCAACGCATACAAGGTCAGTCCTACTCGCCAACTTCGCAGATCCACCGCTTCAAATATACGCCACGCCGGACCATCCTCCTCCATTCGGACGATACCGTCGAGCCAGCTCACTCGCTGAAAATTGCTGCACAATGTCTATGTCGTTGAGGAGCCAATACAGCTCCAACGATCGGATGCGGACATCATCGCCAATTCGCACTGGCGCGAAGATTCTACGTAGGATTTTTCGGTCGAATACTCTCAAGGCTGCTGCATCAGTTCTTAACAGGGTCCATGCCTCTGCGTTATAAAGAAGCACGGGTAGGATGAACGTCTTGTGGAGTATTAGTGATTATTAGCTTTATGACAAGAAATAAAATCTTTTGGAAAATTCAAATTCAACATTTTTACAGAATTCTCTTGGAGTTTTAGTTCGAATGAACATCATTAATGATATCTCCATACATTTAAATTCATATATTATCGAAATGGCATTTAAAGTGTTTAAAAATGAGAAATAAAATGTACTTTTTGACATTATTATTTAACAAATTGTTAATTGTGAATTTTATTATAATTTTTGCCATAAACTTGACACCATTTTGCTAAACAAACGATAAAAACACAATTCACAATCAGGTTTCTGGTTCAGTATCAATGTTGGTTGGTTTCACTTCTACTATGCCGGTTGAAATTCGATTTGTTTGTCATAAATTCGAAATATTATTGACGATGAGTTGACTTTATAATGTAAGTGGGTAACCCAATCGTCTTAAACTCAACTGAATCAGGTTCTTTTTCTTATATCGGCTGACAGCGTTTAACTTTTTTCATGATTGTTCAATATTTTTTTTTTTTTTTTGTGGTAAAATTGTATCGGCTCGTAATTTCCAACACACCTTGACCACTTCCTCCCTCGCTCTTGAAACAGTTTCATCTGGGTGTATCTGCTGCTGTGTATGCGCCTGTATCTGTGGCTGCTCATTTCAATTTTCGTTTAATGGGTAAATGGATGAATGAATGAACAAACGAACGAATGCAGAAACGTCTATATCGGTGTACATTGGTTTGGCATTCTGGCTTTATGTTTGTGTTTGTGTATGTGTCTGTATTTGTTTTGATGTTGAAATTGTCAATTTGACTTAATAAAAGTCAAATTTAACGATTATTTTACGCGATTATCATTAAAAATCGGTGTAAAACGTTTGCCATTAAAACTATTATTTTTATTGGAATTTTATTCAATCAACTTGTCATTCTTTTTTTTACTCTTTCTATCTCTCTCTCCGTCTCTCTCTATTTAATTCGTTTTTAATTCAATTGATCGTTTTATTTGATTTTTTGTTTTGTTGTTCGATTCCTCTTCTCATTTGGCATTCAATTATTGGAAGAGCTTCCATATTAAGATTGACATTTTAATGATACTTATTGGCGTTATTGCTGCAGTTGTTGTGGTTGTTTTCATTTAATATTTAAAGAATTTATGAGATTGAATGGTTTTTGTAAACGGAAATAATGAAAGTTTTTGTACGACCAGTGAGTAGTATTTTTAACATCTGTAAAATCGATAGTTTTGAATCAGAATTGTTTAAGAATTATTGCTCTGACTTGGTACGGCGTATTTTTGTACATTTACGCTTGTAATTAATTATAAAATTATGTACATATATACATAGTAGAATGGATTTGACATATTTTTAAGAATTAATTAGAGTATAAACTTAATAAAATGGATTTGGTTGCAAGAAAAAATTTATTGTATTCTTAAAATGATGATGGAAGAGATCTATTTAAATTCTGTATTAAATCTACTTACTTCTGTAATAAGAGCTATTGTGTACAGAGACCGAAAAAAACTGTTATTTTTGAATTTTTGATCACAACCAAAAACTGCAAGGAAATGTCGGAGAACAAAGCCAAGTACACCCAACTCTTTTTTACACGGTTTCTTTTTACACGGTTGAAAAAAAAATTTTTTTGTACAAAATTTTTAATCGAATACCCTTTCAAAATCACTATCTTGTAATTATGTTTGTTTTTAAATGAAGATACATAGTAGAACTGGGAAAACCCAAACACCTAAAGTTAAACTTTCTATAAAAGAGTCGACGGCGCAAGACCTTTCGTGAAGTAATCCGACAGTTCAAAACTCTATTACCGGACGAAAGTCACCATCCGATAATTTGATGAATATCTCCTGTGATGATACTGACTTTAGTCCAGTTCGTCCCAAACAATGGCTCTTGTTATTAAGTAGCGACGAATAATTATGTAGCTATGTAAATATTTTTTCTTTATTTCTATTCCAATTTTTCTGTTCTGGATTAACAGATTTCTTTTGTATTTACCTTGCTCTATCAATTTTTCACCTGTATGTATTTTAAGTTTTAATGCCCAATAAAATGCCATATGAACATACAATTTGTATGCATTTCTGAAATTTTATAGTTTTCAACATTTTTTACACGGTTTTTTGAAGAAAATTTAGTTGTTTATTACATCTTACACAGTTTTCAGATGACATGGAACGTATCCCCAATTTTACTGTAGGAAACGCCTGTTTTTTTACACGGTTTTTTTATACGGATTTCTGGGGAACGTATCTACCGTGTAAATAAGAGTTGGGTGTATACCATTTCGTTTGTCTTGATAAAATTTTTATAAAATGCGATGCTCTTTAAAAATCCGATTTTTATTTTTTAGAAAAAAAAAAAATATTTACATTTACATTTATTTATTTTTATTTTTTTTTTTTGAACCCAAATTTGGATTCTAATAATTTTTAACATAAATTACTTTATTGTTTTAAAGAATTTTTTATAAATGTTATGAATTCATCATGAATTAAAACAAAAATAATTTTTATTTCTGCATGAAAAATTAAAAGTCGGACAGTTATTTCTGACTTAATTTAAAAATAAATAAATAAATTAAAAAATCAAAAAATAACTTTTATTTTCTGGCTTCTTTTTGGGCAGGAACGCGTTCCGGAACTAAAGATGATTTCTGATAATGAAAATTGGATGACATTTTGAAAGAAAAAAAAAAAAAAAAAAATTAAAAAGAATTGCTGATTTTAATTTCTAATTTTTGACGAATTTTTATATGTATGTTTATAAACAAGGGTTTGAAACGAACCCGAACCGGAACAAAAACTGGAACGAACCGGCTTGTTTTTTTCGAACCGTGAACCAGAGTCCGGAACGTTTTCTTCTGCTGAACCGGAACTCGATCAGCACTGAAACAAATACGTGAACCCGAACCCAAACAAATTACTAGGAAATCTCCTCCCTCGGCGTTAAATTTGGGAAATGACACCAAAAAAAAAAAAAAACGCCTCCGCCAGGATTATCATGGAAAATCACCCCTTGTCTTTAAATTTGGGAGATAAGACCGCACAGATTGGCCGCCTACCCAGAATCGGCCCTGTCTTTATAATTATTTTAATACACGCGTTGCGGTAAAAAAAAAATTGGCACAACCCCACTGAGCAGTTACTGTCCCTGATCGTGTATCATACAGAAAAGACTGTGTCTTCTGCAATGATAGTTAGTAATTATGATTAGCTTACAAATATTTACACATAAATTTCTAAAAGATTAGTTTTAAACGATTTTGTTGTAAAATCATTAATTGAGCCCAGGTTTAATCACGCTTGAAAAATCCTTTCACAACATTTTCATAAAATTAGGCATACGTTTAATTCCTTAAAATAATTAACAAATGCTATAAGCGAGGATATTTCTAAAATTTTACTTTCATAAATTAATTCACTCTCTTTGCTATTTCGCACTAATGAAGTCATAAACAGTCACGGATATCATACCAATTAAAAATTTAGTTTATACATAAGCTTTTTAAGTTTGATTATATAAACAACAACAATTTTAGAAATCTTATGGTCGGCTGTATCCTCATTAAAGATTTTAATTTAATAATTTACTATAGCACTAGCACTGTAGCACGTTTATTTCTATACCTGAATATGATCAAATGTCATTAACACTTTCACTAAAAGAGTTCTGCTTTAATGAATTTAAATTCTCTTCTGTACTTCTTTCTTGTTGTAGAGTATCCAAATTAATATAGAAAAAGAACAAAATTTAACGTTTATTTAATAAGTCATTACAATTTGCAAATTTATTACTTGCAAAACTATCATTAGGTTTGCCATTCCACATCATCAGTAAATAAAGCAATTACCCGAATGGCTTAATTAAACAAAAATCAATGGGAAAAATGGAAAAGGCATAGAAGCACAATTCGATTGAATGTAGAATGCAAAGTTCAAATTCTAGCATTCGCTGTGGAAAGTTTTATTTGTCTTGTTCTTCAAACTTTTTGTTAAAGAAAATTTATCGACAGTCTATGAAAAACTTTAATCGTACAATTATATTTGTTGCATGCAACTGCACTTGATGAAAAAAAACTTAAAAGCAGACTAAAAAACACTCGAAACAAATAGGCAAACAAACGTCTACTCATTCGTAAAAAAAAGTAAAATAACATGAAAAATCGCCTGGAAAGTTTAAAATTGTGTGCAAAAGTCTCGTTAAAATGAATCAACGAAAAAAAATTTAAGAAAAAATAAAAAAAAAAGAATTGCAAGAAGGAGCAAAGAAACAAACAAAAATACGTGGCACTCGAAGCCGTTCTTGAAAAATAATCTCTAAATTTCGATACGTTTGTTTACACCCACTTTACACATTTCCCCTTCGCGATGGATTCGTTTTGTTGCCGCTTGGCATTCACTTATATTTTTGCCACAATCTGCATAATTCGCAATTTAAAAATAAATTGTAGGTACTGTGGCATTGTGTCTGTTCAAAATAATTTAAATCAAAATAGATTTTAAATAATTTTTTTTTTTTTACTAATAACAGAGTTTCTTATTTGAGTTCTGTTCCACAACTTCTTACAAAATTTGAATACAATATACCTCCAAGCAGTTTTACCTATACATACATATACATAATTGGTCGTTACAAAGCTTCAGTCAGGATTATTGACCTAGTTTCTCACACTACTTGTGTTGTGAGTGTTAATTTTATATATATGTAGCGGGACCTACTGTTTAAAGTCGACTCTGAACGACAAATTTTTTTTTGTTTTGAGAAACTTTTCGAACCCTGGCTTTACGTCTAATAAGCCACCACACTACCTACTAGACCACGGCAACCTAATTTGTTACCAATAGTAGTGGAAAATCCCTATAAATAGGGTTTTTTTTTGTTAAATATGCCAGCGTAGGGAAAAAGGGACAGATTTTGTTTTTTAAATGTAGGTACTTTTTATATGTATATGAGGTTTTAGAAAACTGATAATTTTAATTGACCTCACTTAACTGCAATAAACAGTTCATCTGACTACACATTTTTTAAATTATATTTGGTCTGATATGGTAATTGTGACTTTTTTTTTTTTTTTTTGAATTACTGCGAAAAATTTCATATGAATAAAAACGTTAACAATTTCATTGATTAATTAAACATAATTTCTTTATCTCAAAATGCATACATACTTAAGTTTAGGAGTGTACAACTAATATTAACAGGTTGACGGCCGACTACGAGATAACTCGTAGACTCCGTTCCCTTCTAGAGCGCCAAACTAGGAGTTAACTCGTACTCACTAATATGAAAAACTCAAATTGTCGTTTTTGGCAAGTTTTCTAAAAATTGGCGTGCCAGTCAACGTGTTAAATGTATTTGTAGAAAAATCTCTGAGCTAGTTAGATCTTCTGAGGAAAGTGAGAAATATCGGAAGCTAAAATTCTGTGAAAGCTGGCTTGAGGAAAAGGAGTTTGAAGGTTGGCCGGAAGAAATTAAAGATGACAAATTTAAATGGAAATGTAAAGCCTGTGGAAAAGTTATGAGTTATGCTCTGAAAAAATTACCTAACACCGATGTTGGCCGAGTGACGGACATTAGAATATAATTTCTCAAAGGCCGAAATCAATTCATTCAAGAACGTGGATATTGGTCAATTTAGTATACAATAACTAAAAAAAAACATTAATAATGAATTAATATTGCCAAATTTTGTAAAATTAGTTAATATTTTACTTTCATTGTCTCATGCAAATTAAGATGGTGAAAGAATTTTCTCCATTATCACTTATCTTCGAACCAAAAAGGGAAATAAACTAAGCCATATTAGCTTAAATTCAATTTGCTTAATAAGGTCTTTCATGTAATTCCAAAATATAGACTGCATCGAATACAAACTGAATCCATCACATTTCAAAAAAATGTGTATCTTTACAAGTAATTAATTTAATAAGTTACATTTTAATATGATATTGCTGAATTATGTATTCTCAGTATTTTAGTTTTACTCTACACTAAAAGTAAAAAATATGAAATATAACATTTGTTTAAAACGTGAGAGTAATTGTAGGGGATTTTTTCTCAAATTTAGGGAAAAAATGATTTTTCGGTCCAAGAGTAGGTTTAAATACATTAAAAAAGTTGGCATCATTGCCTCCAAGTGACTTTACTTAACTCATTTTACAATTCCAATTCTCTAAAAATGTATCATTATCAATTTCGGACTTTTCTGGAGCTATAATTTTTAACAGCTAAAAATAATAAAAATATTATCTTCATACGTGTAGTGGTCATACCGCTAAAAAACTTGTAATGTATTGATTGATAACTACTATAATTGACTTACACGTAAGTAATATTGGATAAAATAAAATGTTAAAAAAATGTTTGAATGCCAGGGCTGAGTTTGTTTATTTTTACTTTGAGATTTGAGAGCTTTCGCGGTTTACAGTGTAGAGAACTAGAGTCAATTGCTACAATCATTTGAAGTCAGAAGTTCAAAACTATAGTTGATGGTTTCTCATAACAAAAAATCGGGTTCAAGGAAATTTTTGTAAGAAATGCAAAACGAAATTGACATTTACTACCGTTGTATTGGATTGCAAAGACAAATCAGTAAGTAACCTATTTAAGTACAATAAATCTTTAGCCGGATTAAATTATGTTATGTATGCCGTTTTGGAATCAAAAGTGGTTCCTACCATTCGCAACAGTTCGGCAAGACCTTTTTCAACGTTGAGTTGTTTTCCACTATTTTATAAACTTTTTTGGAACTAATTTTCGCGACCAAAATTAAAACAATGTTGTTAAAATAACCAGCTGTTTTGTTTATTTCCGTATATTGTGTGTTTATTTCCGTATATTGTGTGTCCGTATATTGTGTGTCTGAATACTTAAAATATTGTACTCAAATAAATGAATATTGATTCAATAAAAGTGCCTGTCTGAACAGAGTATTATAACTTTTATTATTATACATGGGTATTTAGCAGTCGTTTGGCACATAAAAGGTAGAATTTTTATTTTGCTTATGCAGTACTGATTCCCATATCGAAGATAATTTACGAAAAGAGAAGGTGTTTTCGACTTAACGTGGACTTAACAAATCTTGATTTAATCGGATTGCTTGGTACAGATAGAAATAAGCCTTCAGTAAATAAGAGAAATTTTCATGTCTACATATTTGGACAGAAGCTCTTTCTTTTCGCAGAGAAGGTTAGAACTTTTGGTCATTCATTAAGATAGTAAGGAATATTGCTAGTTTAATTCGAGATCTTGTAAAGTATAACCGCTCATTTCCTAAACCGCAAGAAACACTAACTTTTTGAGATGACATTTAAATAATTAATTACAGTTTAAAGTCGACACCGAACGAAAGTGTTTTCAGAAACTTTTCAAGGAAAAAATAAATCTGTCGTTCGGTGTCGTCTTTAAACTGTAAGTCCCGCCACTCTTGTATAAAATTAACACACACAAAATAAGTGGTGTGACAAACTAGATCAATAATCCTGACTGAAGTGTTGTAATGACTAATTGTATCTGCATATTTAATAAGAACACATCTAGGATATGCATCGCACTCATTTATGCATATCGCGCAACTAGATGTTTTTTTTTTGAAGACTTTATCGTTTTTAAAATTTTAAAAACCAATTACAAAATATCCGCATTCGGAACACTGTGCAGAGAATTTAACTTGCAATGTTTGGGAAGGCATACACAAAACAAACAAAAGAAAAAAACGTCATTAAATTATAATTCACAATTATATAGAAGCTTGAAGAAGCAAACGAAACCAAATGATCCTCATTGACTTGAAAATGACTGACTGGCAGTCAAAGACCTCCATAGATAGTCAAATAGTTAAGAGTGTCTGTAAATATGTGTGTACATGTAGAGGTAAACAATGAAATAAAAATGAAACTGAAAGAGTTTTAAATCTAATGAAATCAAAAATCGTGCATAGAAATCTGATGGTGCGATTTATAGTGGTGGCGGCAGGTCCTAATTATTTAATCCAAAAATGAATTTAAAATTTACTGCAAATAAATGAGTGAATGATTAAGTTAAACAATTCCCAACCTATGTTTGTTGTATGTAGGTCAGTAAATATGTAACATTTTTCGCTTGTTTTACGACTTATTATCGGCAAGAGTCATAAAGTAAATATTTTGGGTTATCGACAGATTAAATTTAAGTATTTTATGATATAAAACGTAAATAAAAAATAGAAGAAAATCTACGCCATTACATTGAATTCCAGTGAAAACACTTGTATGAGTACGTATGTATGTACTCGTATGTATGTACGTATATAAACATAGTAAAACGTGCACGAAATTAAACGCTGGTAGAGGACATAAACAAACAATAGAAAGAAGGTCTGGTATTTATTCGTGTAGACTGTGTGTGTGTGTGTGAGTGTGTGTGGCAAGTTCACAAGTAGCACCCACAAGCGTCATGCAAATATTGTTGTGTTGCAAGTAACAAAGCACTCCACATACCTAAATGTGTGTTTTTGTTTTTATTTTGCATTTGTGTACGTACGAATATTGTTTGATGAATTGCGGTTGAACGGCTTAAACGTGTTTATGGTCGTTTAAATAATGGGCGTAATTACTTTATTTCGCTTAGTTTCAGATTATATTTTAAAATAGAGATTTTCCAATGGATTGCGGCGAATTAAGGTGGTTTCTTACCTACAGTTACAACTACTTAATAAACTATTATGTTGCCGTTAAGACAAACACTATACGGGCAAGTGCGAAAGAGATAAACATTTTTTAGATACCGTTATTAGACTGCTAATATGGGTTTTTTACAATTTGGTCTATTACTATGACCTCAGGCTAATTGGTGATTAAGCAAAACAAATACAAAATTTTTTAGTTACTTTGTTTACTAAAATAATATGTGGCATATTGCACATAGAAATTCAATTGTTTTTCTTACCTTAAATTTAATAACAAAAAAATATGTTTGCCTCTATTAAAATCAATAAATTGAATTATTGTTATAGTTTATCAATCAAATTTTTCAAAATGTTTTCAAAAACGTTTTTTCCTTTTCTTTTATTTCTTTAGTTATCAATCATAGCTGCTAGTCAACATTATTGTGGGTTGTCTCTCAATTTTACTTAAATCAGTTTCACTTGATATCGTTTGAAGTACATTCGTATGCTTGCATTTTTACAATATTAAGAAACCTTTTTTCTTTTTTGTTCTTTTTTTTTTTGTAAATTTATGGATTTTTCATACTAATGTGGGTGGATTAAATTTGATCTGAGATAGGCTTTCGTTTTTAAACAAAAGTGATAAAAGTTTATCATTCATACTTAATTTAACGCTTCTTTAATTGGGAAAACTTTTAGTTTATTAAATATATGCTGAGATTAGATCTCATTAAAGCGTAAAATTTATACAAAAAGATTTTTTCTTCCTATTCCTTTAACTGAAATTGCTGTCTTCTGCTCATCATACCTAAGTGTTGACAATAAATTTAAGAGTAGCTATAAAAAACGCTTTGATCAATGCGAAGAGAAGATTACTAGACTAGGATGTTGTTCATGCTACTTGGAATACTAATACTAATGCTGAATACTAATACTGTAATATTAATATTTACTCTTTATGATTCTGAATAAACTTATGAGCCGACTACATTAAAATTCTTGCACATTAAATTGGAATGCTTTCCAAAACATTGTATAGCGCTGTCCTATCTCCGCCTTAATAGAAAGCATTCATTTAGATCTCCTTCATCTACCACTCAGAATTATTGACTAGTGCAGAATCTACCGCACCTGCAGCCATTGTTATTTCAATTTATTAAAAGTATCGTAAAATTTTGTTTAATAATATGTCAGCCGTGATCCTTAAAAACATTAAGAATAACTGCATTTTTTTTTTTAGTATTTATTTATTTATTCAGGAGACAATACAGTACATCAAGATATCATCTTACTTAATAGTAGTGCTAAGGCATAACAAAGATTGATTCAACATAACAAATATTATTAAAAATAAAAATTTATAATTCCATTAATATGATTAATTACTTAATGCTTAGCGTTGCTTAGTAACCGTGTATTGTTCGGAAGTTCATTCCAGAGTCGAATTGCATTGGAGTAAAAGTGTTTCTCAGGTATTTGTTTACGCTTTCTAACGCTATTAATTTTCAAGCCCATATTAGATCTTGAGAAAACGAATCTATTGAACAAATAATCGGCAGAGAAAGGCATTTTAAAAACTTTTCAAACGATGTATTTATTATAGATTTTATATGAGAATTCAGATATTCTATTGTACCGTGTACGACAATAAATATTTCTAGGAATATTCTTATAAGTGCCTTTGAATTTGTTCCTACTTACTGAGTCCCGACTAGAAAATAGTTCACATCCATTCAGTAAAGTAGGAATGAGATATGTTTTGCGCGCAGCATACGAATATTAATCGAAGTAAAACGTTGCGTTAGCGAAATGTTACGCAACATGGCAACGGTTTTTCCATAAATAGCATTTACGTGATTGGGTCGGTTAAGGCTATTGTTAAAGATAACAACTAGTTTCATAACATTACTTACTGTCTCAATAGTAGTGTTATTAATTTGCATTGTATTGTATTGTCAAAGCTTTCGATTTCTTCGGATTAAGGAGAAGAACATTAATCGACGCCCATTGAAACACATTATGTAGATCACAATTTCTTTTCTTTATACAATTTGTAATATCATACACAAAATGAATTCTATACCGTAAATACGACGAGATTAGCATAGCAGCTGTATTCGAAAAATGGCACATGTGTTTCAACTTTTGGCAGAGAATAGTCTGATAAACGGTGTCAAAAGCCTTAGAATGTTGGAATAAATTTTACTTTTTAAAACCAAAAATGATGTCATACTTTGATAGAAATCTGATAAATCTTTTTTTCCATTTTAATATGATTTGTCTTAAAACTACTCCCTTTTATAATATTTCACAGATTTTGTTGGTGTAGAAATCTCACTTATATCGAGACTTTTACAAAACTCCCGGAATTGTTATACCATTCTATGAATATTTTGAAAACCTACTTATGCTTGCTCACCCAAATCATCCAATGAATTGAGTTCAGATAACAAACAAAAAATATCGTTTAATGTTTGAATAACTGGATGTAGATTCCGATTGTTGCACTATAACATGTCAATAGAAGAATAACTCTTGTTTTTTTTTTTGCTATTTAATGAATCTTTTTCTAATTATTTGTACTAAAATACCAAATAAATTTATTCTTAATAATTATATTCATCTTCATAATAATATCAGCGTTTTCGCTTCTGTTCCTTATTATCAAAATCTAGACAATCTTACAATCTCTAAATGTGAGGGGGTGAATACTAATCTTCACTTGAGAAACACTCCCTAAATGTTGTTATTTGTTGTTGTTTTTCTTTTTGTGTGAAAACACCACGAATCTCATTTAATGCCTACAAAAGCTTCATTTAATTACCACACCCATTGCTTAATTAGTCACTGTTATTATCTCAAGATTATTATTCCACAAACAAAAAAACAAAAAAAAACAGAAGACACTAGACACAGTAATTACAAGCTTATGAAATTGAATCAACTGAAAATAAACATTCTCATATTCATAAAATAATAGAAAACAATAACAACAACAACATCAAACAAAAAAGAAGCAAAAATAATAAAACTGAACTAAAGTTCCAGAGTCCAAAAAAAATGGTTCACTGTTTATTCAAGGAAGTGTGTAAATTAGACATTAGTGTTCAAAAGTATTTCATTGTAGGATAAGGTTTTCAAGTTCTTTACTTACTTTTTTATTTTAGTTTTCAAAATCCTGGGATTATTGAACGCAAATTTGGTTTTGAGATCAAGTCTTACGGAAATATATAAACTGCTCTAGTACCCCATTTAGTTTAGTTTTTCCAATCATGGGAAAAAAATTCACAAAGCAATTCAGAATATGTCTACATGATGGCTAATAAAACTGTTCTGAAATTTTTATTTTGGAAGAACATACTTTACTTTTCGATTTGATTTATATTTTAAACAAATATCGGTAGGTTTTCTAAATATCTGTGCACAGTGAGCCCGCGATAACATGAACCGATTTTTACCAAGGCTGTTCACATATTCGAGTTTGTTCACGTTATCAAGTACCCAAGTTTAAAACAAAAAATTTCCCTATTTAATATGAAAAATGATATTTTATTAACTAAAAAAATAATTGTAGTCATCTTTGTTCGAAACTAAATTTAAAATATTTTTCCAGCAATTGTTTAAAATTTGTTGCGAAATTCTACTTCATGCTAAGTCCAAAAGATTAATTGCATCTTTTATAGAATTTAGCAATTCTGTTTGTTTTCCAGCCACATTCTATAATACAGTTTTGTGATTTTAAAAACATTTTGGTCCATTTGAAGTAACAATGTGACGTAGGATGGCAAAAGTATTGGATGTGAAGGAGCAAAGCAAAGTCTTCAGTTTTAAATTTGTCAGTTGAAGTATACCTCTTTAACAAAATGAAATGATGAAACCAGTCATAAAAAAATTTTACATGTCATCCATGCTGACTTGGAGAATTTGTAATTCACTAGACAAGTAAAGTTTTTGAATTTTTAGGTTTGTCAGTAAATTAAGTTTGTGAGTTCTCGGTGCATTTGAAAAGCTCATGAAAGTTAATCGTTGTTTCACCATCTTTGCATGTAGAGCACTTTTCTCCAGTGATGACAAATATGTTTTGCATGGCAACTGCTTCCAATATAAATCGAATTCATCAGCCTTATAAGACTGATCTTCACAAAGAGATCTTTCTTCCATTTTTGCTTTTAACGCTTCCTTAAGTGGGTCAACATGTTGCGGCTGCGCAGAAAGCTTATCTCCGGATATTTTAAGAAGGCGAACATCAAACCTTTAAATTTTTGAATGCCATCCTTCACTGGATTATTTTCTTTAATTTGATCGTGAATTTCTAAAGATTTCACAATTTAAAAACAGAATTCAAAAAACAAAACATAAAAAAGTGTTCGCGTATTTGAATACTCTGTAGAAAAATGAATTTGTTCACGTTTCTTAGACATTCACATTTTCGAGTGTTCACGTTTTCGCGAGTTCACTGTATACTAGTTTATCCGTAGATCGAGTTTTCTATCAAATATGATGAAATTTGAAATTTTGAGACTATATAACTGTAATTTAGAAAAAGTTAGATGCCTGACATTTTTTAATTCGTTAGTATTTCTATCGCCATTATTTTAAACCAAATTAAGAAAAAAAATTTTGAACAGGGCTTAAAAAATTCAGAAACATAATTCTGGCTCACCTCAGATCAAACATTTCCAATTTATAACGAAAGTTTGTAATATTTCTGCTGCTCTCTGAGGAAGAAGAAAACAGAATCTCGTCTTATGAACTGACGAAAGTGTTGGCAGCAACAAACATGATAACAAGATGTTTACCGCCAAATATGGACTATTTGGAACAAAGAACCGTAAGCCTTGAATAATTTTGGAAGAGGAAATATTATCAATTTTCACGCAGATTACTAGCAGCTGTTTCCTAAAATATTGTAGAGTCTTTCTTGCTACTCTTCTCATACTATTTTCGTAACAGACAAACATTATAAAAACGTTTGTCCTCACATGTTTTATTTCATAGATATTACAGAAGGATAATATTTTGGTCAACTACACCCGTATGCAGTGGTGTTGTGGTAATTTTTTTTCTTTTGCCGGAACGTGTTCCGAACCCCGGTTCATGGTTTGGAAAAACAAGCCGGTTCGGGTTCGGGTCAAACCCTTGTTTATAAAAATACATATAAAAATTCGTCAAAAATTGGAAAAAAATCAGCAATTTTTTTTAATTTTATTTTTTCAAAACGTCAGTCAAGTCTCGTTATCCGAAATTATTTTTAGTTCCGGAACACGTTCCTGTCCAAAAAGGAAGTACCGGAACGACATTCCGGAGCGTTCCGGATCGACAACACAACTGCACGTAAGAGATAACATAATCATTCTCTTTGATAATGTGCTACTCGGAAATCATGACAAATTTACACCTATTACGTGTTTTTGAAAATGAGCTGAAAGTATTTTACCTGTAAGAATCCCAATAATTTCGACGCTTTAGATTAGTAACTAATTGAATTTTATGGTCGTTGTCAATATTGTGGCCCACCGAAATCGAATTGGCAGTTTTAGGTTCAAGTACATGATACGTGTGTTGCAACTACTTATAGTCATATTTCTGGAACCTGTATCCGGGAAATGAAGTCGCCGTGGTCTAGTAGGTAGTGTGCTGGCTAATTAGACGTAAAGCCAGGATTCGAGTCCCAGGCCAGACACCAAAATAAAATACAAAAAAAGTATTTTTTCGGCGATTTCCTCTCAGCAGATTTCTGGCAAAAACTCTGAGAGTAAATAAAATTGCCATGAAAAGTTTCTCAAAAAATTTGTCGTTCGGAGTCGACTTTAAACTGTAGGTCCCACCACTTATGTACAAAATCAACACATAGAACATAAGTATTGTGGGAAACTAGGTCAATAATCCTGACTGAAGGGTTGTAATGACCAATTATGTATGTATGTATCCGGGAAACCAGAGAGAAATTCGAGAGTGAGCACTGTTATGGATATAACAAACAAATATTTCTAATTGGTTTAGTTTTACTGTGCTACCAGCTACTCTAATTTTTTAAGTAAAGTTAAACTGAGCTGCAATATTATATTATATGTACATTTGTATGTATAATAAAATATAGAGCGGTTGTTTACTATTGTTAATACATTTTGTTTACTAAGATTTATTTTAATTTACAATTTCTCTGTAAAACAATAAACAATATGATCATACTCAAGCCAAGAATACAAACGAATTGTAATGATCTGCTACTGTGCTGTCTAATTGTAAAACTAAAACCCATGGTTTAAAAGTATTTTGTACCGAAAAAATGGGTGCATCTAGATTAAAGGGCAGGTTAGTTCCGACCAAAAGCACACACTGAGTAAATGACGTATACACATGTCTATGTATACATAATAAATTTGAGCAACAATATAATTTAATTTCGTTTTAGGTCCACGTAATTCCATTTCCCACTCTCAACACTTTTTAAAACATTTGTTAGCATTTCATATGTCCCCAACGTAAGTTGAAGCAAATATTTTGAGTATAAATTTATAAGAATTTCTCGTATGCTTATGCGCAAATGTCTAAATACTTGCTGTTGTTCAGAATTTCATTCAGATTTCAAATTTGGATAGATTTGCGCGTATTTATTAAAACAATTCTATTTTTATGATAATGAAACATCAAGTCTAAATAAATTGTTGTTGTTTTATGTCTATTTTTATAAACACATAAAATGAAAATAAAAAAAAAAATAGAAAGACTTTCGTCTTTGAAACATCAAAGGAAAAAAAAATTAAGAAATATTTTTCATTTCAGAAAAACAACAACAACCAAAGGAATAATCAATGAAAGATCAAAAACGAAACGATGAATTTTTCTCATTAGCAAACATGCGTTTGTTGTTATTGTTGTTGTTTTAATATTGTACTTATTGAAATAATTCAATTCTTGTTTTGTTTTTTGTTTTTGTGTTCAAATAATTTTGTTTATTTTTCTTTTTTTTAGAGGAGGGGGTGAGAAGTTTATTTATTATAAAATTTAGTCTTGGTCTGGGCAAACAAACAGTGGCGCTACATTAATGTTAATGATAATTTTGTTTATTTATATTATTGTTATTGGTTTATTGTTATTTTTGTTGTTGTTTTATTATTATTGTTTAATTTTCTTTAAAATTAAATATAAACAACAATCAAAGGAAATAAAACAAAAACAAAAAAAAAACAAAAACGAAAAACAAGAAGCAGTTGGCACCTGTTTGCTTTTAATCTCTCTCAGAAAATCGGAAGCAATTTAAAAGCGATTTCTCTGTTTGTCTGCGATTCTTTTAGGCTCATTTGAATTCATTTAAAAAAATATATTTTGAAGGGCGCTTCACTTAGCACTTATTGAGATTTATTATCGGCTTGGCATGGGCAAGACAGATGTTGAACTTTTAACTCACCGCCATTGGTGTTGAAGTCTTTATGATCGCCCTTTAAACAAATAACAATAAATTTAATGAACTTGGGAAATAACGTCAAATAATCTATTTACGCTTGCTTTCACACTAGATTGATTGGATACTTTTGTTTTGAGTGTGTACTCGTACGCCCACAATAAAATGCAATTTGTTTTTACAATTATATTTTCATTCGGAAACAATACTTTTTAAAGGACAATTTTCGTCAATGTATCTCGGATATGTATAAACTTTTCGCATAAGCACTTGTTACATTTATTGCAATAATAGCCAGCGCATGAATGATTGAATGAATAAATGAAATGAAACAGTTTTCTTTATGTCTACTAATTTAAAGAGTGTAAAAGATTTAGACCAATACAAAATTCCATAATTTAAAAGGGCACTGTTTGTTATTGCTAAGTAGGCATTGCAAATCTGTATGCATTTAGCCTTCAAATTAAATGAGGGTACACAGTAAACGAATAAAATTTGCGAGTATTAATTCTAATAAGGCTTCTGTAAATTCAGTATTAAGAAATGAAGAGATGAAGCATCGACAGTTTTTGTTTATCATCAAATGCGTTTTAGAATGAAAAGTTTTGAAACGTACAAATAGTTTCCAATTTCATTTGCCAAAAAAATTAAAAATTGAAAATAGAGAAACTAAATGAGACAATATAACGCAACAAAAATTAACACAAATTTATTCACCCAATTTTTTATTGTATTTCTAATCAAACCATCTCCATGACACAGTAATATATGGGTAACATTACAGTTAATAATCATTACATTACGTGGTAGTATTGTATTGATCCTTGTTCTAATGTGCGCAAGTGAATCGACCGTGCACCAACCAAAAGCGGTACACTATATAGTGATGGTGTATTTACTTATGTATCTTTTTCAATGCTTTTTTGTTAGTCTGTCCAGAATAAAGATTCCAACTATATTTTATATGTACATGTTAATTTACCTCGTTTAACGCTGTTTTATTTAGCGCTGGAACTTATTAGAATATATCCCCGCGTTATTAACCCATTTGTTCCCACTGTACTCGCTTGAATACACCGAATTTATAGCGCTATATACAGAAAGTTACTTTTTTAAAAAAATTGTTTTTCATAACATTAATAGAGAATGTAAAGAATTAATAAATAGTAAAAGAAAGTCTCTTTTATCTGTAAGAGTTTTCATATTTTGTAATTTTTTGCACTTCTCATCACATGTTGACGTATATCTTTTATATTTTAAACTAAATGCAGTCGAATTTAAGTGAAAAGTTAGGTGAACAGATTAATTAACTATAATTAAATATAAATATTATTTAAACAATTTAGAAAAGTGTAGTTTGCCAAGTATTAATATTGGTGTACTCTACCCCAAAAACGTATTTCCAAAAAAAATTATTTTTTTTTTATTTTATTTTAATAAAACATATTTTAACGCAATAAAGTATTTTTTTTTTTTTTTTGGTTTTAAAGACGGTTGGGATTTAATGGGCTAATATAAAAGTTCTACAAAAGTCAAAGCAAAACATATAATGAAAGACTACAAATGAATATCGAGAATATATGATCATCCAATTCAGGTTAAAACAAATTGATAATATTCTACTTATAGTGCTCGATATTAAAGTGATGTCATGTCTAACACTATCCAAAAGTAATATGGATCGATGGACTAATGGTGACTTTTTCAGGTTCCCTTGTTCGTTCATGTAGCACATTTTGTGATACACAATCCAGATCCATCAAAAATTCTGAAAATTTATGAGCTAAAAGTTCATTTCATAAGATGACATATATAAAAAATATCACTCTAATATTAGACTCTTTTAATAATAACTACAGTAATTTTTGTCCGATTTGATCAAACGAAGTGTGAATCTCTTCACAAGATAATGCGCTACCACTTATTTCATATTTTCTAAGTAAAGCTTACTACCATGAACGGACAAATCTGAAAATATATGAAAAAAATTTGCATTTTCCAAATTTAGCTCATTAAAACTCATAGCATATTAAGTCATATAATAGATATATGTATACCGTTTGAAGGCTCCATCTCTCCCCTTTCCAACAAGATTTAAATTTTGTTCAGAAATTTGTGCGTAAAAAAAAACAGTCTTTGTCAAATAAAAAAAGTTTGGAGGGTTCGAGAAATATAAGAAAAATATTTTTTAAATCTGCTCAACAAAACTCAGAGCCTACACAATGTCATTAGCCGGGTGTATTTAATTTTTTTTTTCTATTTTGTCGCATATTGTTATTTTATAATATTAATATTTAAAGTTGTGTAACAAAAAAGTTCAGAGATGTTTCCATCAAATGGCGAAAACCGAATAAACGGCTCTTACCATTATTAAAATGTACATTTCATTTGAATAGTTTTGTAATGATAATTTTATGCAGCATAAAAATGCTAAGAATTGTTCATAAGAAAACCAATTAAGCGACTATCAACATGGGGACTACTGTAAATGACAAATAAATCGTGAGTTGGTCGTTTGTTAAGAAAAAACCAGCAACAAACACAATAGCACCACACATACGATAAACCAACAACAACAGTCCAATATATAGAAAATAGAAGAGAGAATAACGTTAAAGAAGTCTTAACAAAATTTGTTGTACAACAATATTGGCATAGAATGACACATACAAACGCTTACATATACAAACCTCGAGATTATTTTTGTGTGCCTTTTTTGACGAGTTGATGAATAACTTGACGTGCCACGGATTGTCGATAAACGTGCAATATTTGGGTGTACATTAGTTAACAGACTCACATAAAGACCCACACACTTAAAGTCCGATTCATGATATCGTATAAGCAACGTTTAAGCGAATGGGCGAATGTGTGTGGCAAGAGTTTTGTTGCAAAAAAAAAAAAAAAAAACAAATCCTAGAATAGAATAACTATTAGGTTCTCTTTTTCTGATTTTTTTTTTTTTTTTGTATCTGTTTTAGCTTGGCCGTCTACTAAAAGCTTTGCTAATGTAAGTTTACAGTTTGTGCCACCAACGGCGACACGATTCGTCAACGTATCTAATAAATGGCTTGAATAGCACAAACAATGAAACAACGCCTGCCTTTGTGGGACAAGTGAAGTCAACCAACCAAATAGCTACAAAACAAAAAGTCAACTCGTCAACTAAGTATTGGCTAAGTTGGCATCATTTAAAAGAGTTGATTCATTTATAAAACCACATGAATTAAAAAAAAAAAATATTATCAAAAGAAAATAACTCACAAAACTAACATATAAGGGTCGCCGTGGTCTAGTAGGTAGTGTGCTGGCTTATTAGACGTAAAGTCAGCGTTCGAGTCCCAGGCCAGACATCAAATAAAAAAATACAAAAAATATTTTCTCGGCGATTTCCTCTGAGCAGATTTCTGGCAAAAACTCTGAGAGTAAATAAAATTGCCATGAAAAGTTTCTCAAAAAATCTGTCGTTCGGAGTCGACTTTAGACTGTAGGTCCCGCCATTTATGTATAAAATTAACACAAACAACATAAGTAGTGTGAGAAACAAGGTCAATTATCCTGACTGAAGGGTTGTAATGACCAATTATGTTATGTATGTATCTGTTCTTCTCGCCCGTCAAAACGAATATTCTTTGAATCACTCGCTAGACATAGTTTTTGGAAAAAAAAGCAACTCCCCACATTTTGTTCCATAAATCATTTACAGCTCAAGCACCCGTAGCGTACAAAAATGAGATTAATTTATCCAGTTCTTGTAAAGACATAATCCAGTTTGTATCTCTGAGTTGTCTAAGAGAAGAACAGATAAGTTAGCATTAATTTCGTTTGTTTTGAGTTGTTTTATTGAAAATTACAAATCTTGTTATGATCCAGGACATCGATGTTGTCGAACAACTCTTTCCTACAAAAGATGCAAATTTAGACAATATATGGCTAATAAACCCGACAAATTTAATATAAAATGTTTGCTTTACGTAAATTTAAAATCAATATATCTGCTCAACGGTATCCCCTGCTTGGGAAAAGGCGTCCACATATCATTACGCATGGAGAGGAAATTGTAATGCGTCTAATGGAACGTTTCGTAAAAGACGGGAGAAATGTGACTACTAACAACTTTTTTACCTCAATATGGTCTCCAAACGTACGCCTCTAGTTGGGACAATCAATAAATCAAGACGTGATGTTCCACCATATTTGAAAAAATTTAAATTAAATTTGCTGCCCATGAAGTTCTAAAAATTGTGAAAAAAGTAATAAATGCCTTCTGACAGTTTACCAAGCAAAGAGAGACAAAAATGTTTTATTACTGATTAGTTTGCACGATGTGGTAAAACCAATGCAGTGGCCTTTTATAAAACAATTTAATTTGGTTGACCAAATGACTAGTAAATATAGCACAAAGTCAACCTCAAGAAAATTGAGTTTTTGTTATAAACTGAGAATACAAAATGTACAATTTAATATAATTTTTTTATTTTAAATAAATAAGCAAATCTAAAATTAAATTTTAAAATTTAAATGTAGATTTTTGCTACTAAAACTTATAGGGTATATTCATTTTCCCGTCTTTCTAGTGTTAAATTATCAAATTTGCGTATTTATTATTTCAGTATGATTGTATTTGTTTTATTATTTTTTATTTTTGTTTTACATAAAATGATTCTGATAAAGGAATGAAGAACAAATTTGTGATGAATTAACTCTACGAAATGTCTGCAATGAAAGCAAATCATTTTAAATGCATTTTGTTGTCATATGACGCGAAATCATTTAAAAATAATTGCCAGACCCATGTGGTTTAAGCAAAATAAAACAAGGCACAGCACTTCACTTCACAACGCTATGTCGAAAGCTTAGTTGTGTGTGTGTTTGTCATTATTGTTGTTACTGTAACTATTGTAGCTGATATTCGATGTTTTTTTTTTCTTTCTTTGTGTCACCGGAGAGCTCCGTATTCTCATATTTAGTGACTAACATGGCTTGCAATGGATTCGTATGCAGCAGCCTATACTTTAAATAGGGGAAAATATGAGCATTTTTTACTTCAATTGTTTGTTTGTTTGTCTGTTTTTTGTCTTTTTTTAATAGTTGTTGTGAAGTTTTTTTCTAGGTTTTTGTGCTTGCATATGTTTTCAACCAAAGCGTGCAAGTTTTTTTCTTTTTTTGTATTTCTAAGTTGCACATTCATTTATCTACCTTTGGCCTGTTTCGTTACGTTACTGTTTGCAATAGGTTTGCAATGCTGTTTGTTTGATTTAAAATTCTTTTTCTTTTTACTTGCTTTTGCTGTTTTAGTTGTTTCAAGTCATTTTAAATATTCCTAAAGAGATTTTATTTCAAGATATTTATGCATGAGGTGGCTACCAGTCAACACGGTCGGTCATATCACATCACATTTGAAATGCACAACTACAACAATGGCAATAACTAGTTGGGGTTCGTATCTAAAACAGAAGTTGAGGTGGTTAAGTTTTTGTTTGTTTGCTGTTTATACCAATCAGCCTGGCCCAGTCATCCATCCATCCATCTACTTATGCTTTATCAAAACAATTGTTGGCTTGGCTTATTTAATATTTTCAATTCCATTCCATTTGTAACTTCTGGTTTAAGTTTTTCATGAGATTTTTTTATTTCTGTGTACTGTACTGTATTTTTTTCAATACGAAGGTTACTTTTATGCCATTCCAGTATATATGGGCAATCAAATGTGTGTGTGACTTCATTTGCACACAAAGTAACATTTTAAAGAAACTTTAAAACGGTTTCCTTCTGTTTAAATACTCAATGTATTTGAACTTTTTTCCTTTTTATTTAAGTTTGGGGCGTATTGCATTTAGAAATTGCCTAACCATTGTAGCCACTATCACCACCTGCAGTACTAACTAACTATAACATGGTCTAGCCAAAGATTGTTGTCTAGAAACTTATTCATTAGCTCTGTACTTTGGCTATAAACACTTTACAAACTCTAAACAAACTATATATTATGATCACTAAATTCAAGATGTATCCTAATATACGGAAATTTTTCAATGTCAAATATTGTTGCATCAACGTAAAAACATCTTTTCTCACAATCTGTAACCTTATGTTATTGTACTCTGGTGCAGTATTTAGGCAAACAAAAAAATTTCTTGCAAAATGCATATAACGCCCCCTGTCATTTAGTAACAATGGCTCATCTTGGTGGTCTTATCTTTAAACGATATTTTTTGCAGTCACACCAACAACAACAACTTTGCCTATGCCATTAGGCATATTTACTGTAATTTTTGTTAATGATACAAATCAATCAATTAAACGATTTCATTTTCAATTTTTAGTTCATTTCTGTTCAATATTCTTTCGATTGAAATAAAATTATGAAATTTCATTGTTATGTACAAAAACTAAGATTAAAATCTATAAATTGTAAATGAGAGATGAAATTTTCAATATTATGTGTCTTAATACGATTAAAGTCAGCAGATATCTGGCAAAAAATAAATAAAATAGTCATGAAAATTTTCTCATAAATCTGGCGTTTGGAGTCGACTTTAAACCATAGGTCACGCTACTCATGTATAAAACAAACGGACGCAACATAGTTGGTGTGAGAAGCTAGACCGTAATTCTGATTGAAGGATTGTAATGCCCAATTATGTATGTATGTATGTATGTAATACGATCGTTCTCCCAAAACCTTTTACCTAAATAAGACAAAATTATTCATACATTCTCTTCAGGCTCGCAATCAATAGTGTTTCTTTAGACATAAGTTTCTATTATATACTGTTTAATTGATAACGAATAGTTATTAATAATTTTTGTAAAGTAATTTGATTTAACCTTTCTAATGTGCAATTAATCCTGATGAAATGATTCTAATAATGACACGGTGCGACAGTGAAAATACACCCGAGTAACTATATAGTCCACGTTGTTCAATTAGGTGAGTAGGACTCAAAAATTTTTTCTTTATATTTCTCGAACCCTCCAAACTTATTTTATTTGCAAAAAACTGTTTTCTCTGACTTTACACACACATTTCTGGATTACTCAAACATTTCTGACCCGAAAGGGAAGAGATGGATCTTTAAAATGGTATACCTATGTACTATATCTATTATTCGATTTAATATGCTAAGAGGTTTGATGAGGTAACTTGGAAAATTTGAATATTTTTCCTATTTTTTCAAGTTTGTCTATTGATGTAGTAAACTTTAATAAAAAACTATAAGATAAGTGATAATATTATTAAAGTCTGTTATCTTGTGAAGAGATTGAGTCATTGAGTCATGTTATTTAAATAGTATAACAGTCGTGTTATATTTTTTTATATACGTATTGCATTTCATCAAATGAACTTTTAGTTAAACAATTTTAGAATTTTTGATGGATCTTGATTATTTATCACAAAAGTCGGCTAATGTTTGCGTTTTTTGCAAATATTATAATTTCTCTTCATGCAAACAATGGCCAACTTCTAGTGGTTGCTCAAACTTGGAATTGACATATTTTGTGATACTTAACTAAAAGTTCATTTAATGAGATGACATATATAAAAAATTTACACGACTGTTATACCATTTATATAATAACTACAGTAACGAAGTGTGAATCTCTTCACAAGGTAAAGCGCTTTCAGAATGTTATCATTTATTTTATACGTTTTAAGTAAAGTTTGCTACTATGAACGAACAAACTTGAAAAAAATAGGAAAAAAAAATTAAATTTTCCAAGTTTACCTCAGCAAAAGTCATAGCATATTAAGCCAAATAATAGATAGATGTAAAGCGTTTTAAAGGCCCATCTCTCACCTTTCAAAAAAGATTTAAAATCGATTTGGAAATCGAGTAAGAAATGTTTGAGTAATCCAGAAATTTGTGCGTAAAGTAAAAATCAAAAAACAGTTTTTTGTCAAATAAATAAAGTTTGGAGGGTTCGAGAAATATAAGAAAAATATTTTTGAGATCTACTCAACAAAACTCACAACCTATACTATGTCATTAACCGGGTGTATTTAATTTTCTCTATTTTGTCGCATAGTGTAATTAAATGTTTAAAAACAATGGAAGAAATTAATATTAAAAGAGCAAATATTGGAGTGTGGTGCTGAATATCTGTTTAATAGCAGAAAAGAAAGAAATTATTGTTTCTGTAAAAAAATCTGAATTAGAGTAGAAGTCAATTATAGAAGAAATCGCTCCGGAAAAGTGGACAAATTTTATTTTTCTCCAAAAGTGAGTCTTTAAAGCAAATTAAAACGCTTGAGAGCTATTTGGAAGTTTTAGAAACAGTTCGGGATTATCTGAAAGCGCTAGATATTGTTCGGAAACAAATAGTGGCCGGCTAGTTTCAGCTGTCACAACTAATTCAGATGTAGTGCAGCTCTATTAATCAATCACGAAGCGTCTTCGACTTTTTTTGTGCGTTGTTGTTTTGTGTCCTTTCACACCGCAGTAAACGTAACTTTTGAAACTGTTTATAAAGAAAGTTATTTCCGTTCTAACTGTACAGTGACATGTTTCCAAAATCTAAGCCTTCGGTATTGGTTTTGAATGTCGTTTGAAGTGCTGACAATCCCTAAAAAAACCTGCCTATTGAACAAGAACTAAGCGATGAGCACATTATGAACATTGTAGTAAACTCACAGTCTACTCAAAATCTGGAAAAAAGTGACTTAAATGCCGAAACTGAAGAAAAGGAAATAATCAGCTGGGTAGAAGCTGCAGAATCACTAAATAAGTTTATCTCTTTTACTGGGGCTAGTACTACCTACACGCTTCACATAATTAATGATTCCCATATCATTAGAAATAAATTTTATAGTAAACACAAAAAGTCAAGAAAACAAAAAGATATTCGTGACTTTTTTCAAATCTAAGCGAAATTTTTTTTGAAGTACGTGTACATACATTATATGAAATGTAAAAGAAACGTTGTTGTATGTATTTGCATACTGTATTTGGAATTTGATTATTACCCTAATTGTTCTTATAATTACCGCCCAATAGAGCGGAATTTGCGGTAGTCCGGCGCCGTGCCGATCATGAATAAAATTATTGCAAATGAGGAACTACTGTAATGAGACTAATCATCATATTTGTAATAAAATATGATCCGATTACGTAGAACTCGGTTTAAACGGGTTTCGCATTCGAACTGACAGAACTACTAATTGAGACATTGCCTCCTGTTCGAAAATAGTTTTAAAAATGTTCAATAAATTTAATTTAAAAACTCTTTCACTTTCCCTTCAATTTCAACAAAATAAAGATGATCCTGCACCAAGCGGTATAATTACTGGATGTTAAAGGATTGTACAAACACGTTTACAAATAATAAAACTTAAAGCCAGACGGGCAGATAATGTTTGTTCTATATTTCATAAAAATTGACAAAACTCAGATCGCGTTTTGCATCTATTCGGCCCCGATTTGTGCCGTTTGGATCCCAACTTGCATCGTTTAAATTTCGATTTGCAACGCTACACACGTTTAATATTTTTCTTTCTGCATTAAGTATTACGGTTTTACTATACATATGTATATTAGAGCGACTCAAGTTGTATGGAAGTGGAATTCATGCAAAGTGTACCCCTCTTAAAATGAACATTGGTATTTTTTATGATGACATTTCAAATACTATCACCCATGCCCTTTTTTTAAGGATATTGTGTAAAAAAACGTGGTTTTTGAATTTTTTGTTCGGGGTTGTTTGTAATAATAATGCCAAATTAACATATTTTAATATTTAGTCGATTTCATTAAATACGGGTCTCAGCTTTTTTTGAAATTCGCGCAAGTTCGCGTTTTGAAAAAAATATAATGGGGTGGCACCCCTTCGTTGTAAATAGGGCAATTTTGTATCAAATTTTTTCTTTTGCCAAGTACATCATCTTTGTATGTAAATAATTCAGATTTTAGCTTATTAGATGCAGTTTACACGGTGCTCTGGAATATAAAAAATGCAATTTTGTGGTAACTCTAATTTGATAGTGGATTTAGTTTCTAGATCATATATGAGGGAAAATTGGATTAAAAAAATAAATGATCCACGACTTTTTGGCGGCATATTTGTTTGCCAGATTAAAAAAAATTATAAATTTTTTTTGTTTATATTTACAAAACTACAAACTACAATCACTATAAAACGCGAACTTGTGCGAATTTTAAAAAAGCTGAGACCGCCTTAAAAAACCTTTCTTATGATATACATATTGTATATGTTGGTAAGGAAACAGATTCTCAAATTAACAAAATATTCAAAAGTAGACCCTTTTTCAAAGTGGTCCAGCTCACGGGAGGTCAGAACTGGAGCCGAAATATTTTAAATGTTGTCTTAAAAAGTCCAAGGTTCATTTTGAGGAGGGTATATCGAGCACTTTTTTGATGAGTCACTCTAATGTATATATTGTGGTACATATTAAGAATTTTTTTTTTTCATTTTAAAATTTTTGCAATTTATTGTTTATTATTTTTTTATTTCTTTACAATAATTAAAAAAAAAAACATTTACTGAACTAAATAAAATAATGAAAAATATTTTTATACTTCCTTTTTATCCGAAATATTAAGTTTTTTGCTTTATTTTCAATTCTTGGTCCCAATAAATTAAATTTCAATACATTTGTATAGAAAAAGTTGAATTAAGACGGGGCTGTAGAGTATATTTCCACGTGACAGACCAACATTTAAAATAATTATTTTCTCTTCTGTCTTATTTTAATAAATATGAAGAGAATGGCCATATTTAACGGTACCATTTACTTTGATAATGTGCTAAATGGGAGTGCTGCATTACTTACGCCTAGACAAGACGTAGAAAAACGGGTTGAAATCCTTCAGATTTTAATAATTCCAATAATTTTGTAGTTTGTTGTTGTTTTTATAACAATAGTTGGTACCATCAGATTTCTGTCAGCCCTCAATTGTGAGCGTGGCTGACACGAGTTACTATAAGCTGGCCCATCTAAACTATCTTGATATTAAAATATTACCATTTAGAAAAAAATAAAACCAAGCTGACCTGAACTGTTTGACGGTTTCATAAAAGTGAATAAAATATGATCACTTAAATTACAATGGATATAAATGACAATTGATTAAAATAAATAAAAATAATTTGATTTTTTTACCAAAATCTATCAATAACTGTGAAAATCCTATGTCATACAAGTATGTATCAAAAGTGATACTATTAAGGTTAAATTTATCTTCGACCTTCATATATATATATATATATGTAGATATATATGTGCATACATATATACAGTGCTTGACAAAACAATTGATTATATGTGTTCTAATCGGCCAAAATAGAAAATTGAAACGAAAAGAATTGGAAAAATATTTATGCAGTTCATTAATATGCCTACAAATATAAAGAAGCTATTCATATTATTGATGAGTCTTTACAATTCTTGACTCAAAAATTTTTTTAATAATATTTGAAAGTTCTGATTTGTTAAGTCCATATTGTTTTTCTTTCAGTATTGAAATCGTTTTTTATTAAGAAACAGCACAAATATTTTGTGAATTTTGTAAGAATATTTTTAAGTTTTATTCCAATTTTGAAAAAGTTTCAATTGCTTTGTCAAGCTCTGTGTATATGCATAAAAATAGATATGACAACTTCAGATATAAATAAAATGAATAAAAATAACAAAACGGAGCCACTGCGTTATTAAATTTAATTTAAATTTGGGAAAAGATATAGATATTGCTCCGGTACGTTTTGACATTTTCAAAAAAAGTTAACTTAATTTTACCACTAAGTTGAAATAACGAAATAAAGTTAAACATAACTTTAAAGTTTACTTTAGCTAAAGTCAGTTTTTATTAAACCAAACTTTAACAGCAAATTTATGGTGGTTTGGGACATGTTCTTATTAAATTAAATTGAGAAACAACTCAATATTTATGCAATAATAGAAAATTATTTTTGCTAACGCTTAAATTTTTTAACAATTTACCAGAAATACACAATTTACGTATTCATGGTAAGCGTGTATTGAGTATGCGTTATTATGTGCGCATTAAATTGCACGTTAAATAGTCATATTTGCTGTAGACGAGTGTTTACTATTTAGCAGAAGTAGAAGTAGCAGCAGCGGCAGCTTATTTAATCCACAATATAAATACGATTTTAATACAAAGCCTAAACATAAATAATCAACGGACAGCAAAAGTTATGACTTTTTGGCTTATCACTATCCAGCAAACAAACAAATTGATGAACAGATAGGCAGGGAGGACAGAAAGACAGACGTACTGGCAAATAATAAACTTCATTAAAAAATGAAACTGGCCAGAAAAAATATGAAATAAAATGCAATTTTACGACTATTTTATTATTAAAAAATTGCAAAAATAATAAAAACTGCCAATTCAAAATAAAATAAAAAAAAGAGAAGCTAAATGAAACGACAAAAAAAAACAATGCGAAACAAATATACAGCACAGTGACATATATAGGCATACAGATCAAGCAAATAAATGGATTTGTCGAGAAGTAAATGCAACAGCAATTGAATAGCGAATAGCTGACAGTGAACAATTAATGCGGCCAGAGAGATAAACAGAGTAAGAAGTGAGCCAAAAAGGAATGCAGGCTAATGACCCAAAAGTGATGGCGCCTTCCAAGCAACAACCCTAACGAGCAAGTTGACGTTGAAACGGTCAGAGGAAAGACTGTACACTAAATATTTTAAGTATTTAACAGTGTGTACATTTCGAACATATTCCAAGTCACACATAAATTTCTATATGGCAACAGTAAATGAAACAGTCTGCTATCGGATTCATAACTCACATTCAGAATCAAAATACTTTTTTTTTTGTTGTCGATATTGTTTCTATTATTTTGCTGGACTACAATGCTTGTATTTGTTGTTGTCGAATTGAAACTTTGCTTTAGTAAGGCAATGGTATTGCATAAAATCATTCAGTCCATCCACGGCCAAAGCCAATATGCAGGCAAAGTTTTTGTTAGTTGACTCCGCACTTCCTTAACAAAAATGCTAAAATGGTTGAAAGTTAGCGCCAAACCTATTTGTCATAATGCGATTTAATCGCATATTTTTTATATTTCCTTCTTTACAAATCACAAAAATGACGAAAACGATGACGATGACGTCGGCTGTCAAGCACCCAATTTAGTTCTTCCATTGCAAGTGTTTCTATCCGTTTTATGAAGCACTTAGCGCGAATATCTGTGCATTCGCTTAATACAACATTATCCGTCCGTCTGTCCGTCCGCCCGTTTATCTGTTTGTCCGTCCCTATGCCAATGATGATCAATGTTTTGAATTATTTGATATTTTGGATTTATTGTTTGACACTGTCGTACTCAAGTTGTGTTGGTGCTACATGTGGATGGTTTATGACAACATTTGTGACTAGACTACATAACACAACACAAAGTAAATTCGTATGTGGACAAACAAACAATAATTGTCTAGTATTATTGTGGCTGGTGTAAAATTATTTCAAAGTCTTTGTTCAAACTCCAAAAACTGCAACGACTAACTACAACTCATTGGGATGACCAGTAATTGTAATTTTCTTTTGAAAACTGAAACTATTTTTTCTCCAAACTGATAATATCGATGGCAGGGCAACCATATATGCAATCAACAATTTGCTTCATGTTACTTCTGCTATTGCCACTGCCACTGCCACTGGTGTTCATATTGTTAAGGGACTATTCTATGCGATTTGTTATTCGGAAAATATAATGTTTTCAGAAAAAAAATATCACCAAAGAGTTTTATATTCTTCGTTACTTTGCATGCGTACTTTCATATGTACATACACACATACTCATACACATAGACATACACATACAGATACACGTATTTACAAAAAAATGATTTATTAAGTGTTAATAAAGAACATTTAATCCATTGGTTTGTGTACCCGTATACACAAACATTTCATTTTTAATATCACAGTGAATGTGAGAAACAGTCTTATGGGATTATTAAAAATCCATGATCCAATTGGGTGAAAGCCAAATTTTACAAAATCAAGCTTAAACCAAAACGTCAAAATTGCACCTCTTAACCAGAAGAATTAAAAATAAATACAATACGCGATCGGTTGTGACATACGGATATTGATTAAATTGAGTAATTAAAACTAAAAATGTTAAGGTCCTTTCCGGTCCGACAGAGTCATTCAACACTCCTATTCTATCACACATTTAAGACAGAATTACATATTAAAGTTCCTGAAAATTACGTTAAAATTACAGCTGCAACTTTACTATTACACATGCCTTCAATTACACGATGCGACAGTGAAAATACATTCGAGTAACTTACATAATCCACGTTGTTCAATTAGTTGATTAGGACTCAAAAATGCTTCCTTTATATTTCTGGAACCGTCCAAACTTATTTTATTTGACAAACATTGCTTTCTCTGACTTTACACACAATTTTCTGAACTACTTTAACATTTCTGACCACGAAAGGTCAAGTTTGTCCATTGATAGTAGTAAACTTTAATATAAAAAAAATGTAAAATAAGTGATAATATTATTAAGGTCTGTTCTCTTGTGAAGAGATTGAATCCTCATTTGGTAAAATTGAATAAAAATGATCATAGTTATTATTTAAATAGTATAACAGTCGTGTTATATTTTTTTTAGGCATTTCATCTCAAGAAATGAACTTTTAGTTCGAAAATGCACGTTTGAACGACTTCCTTAAGTCAACTAATATTTGCGTTTTTTTGCAAATATTATTATTTCTCTTTGCGCAAACATTGGCAGGCTTCTGGTGGTCGCTCAAACATGAAATTGACACATTTCGTGATAAAAAATCAAGATCCATCAAAAATGCTTAAAATTTTTAAACTAAAAGTTCATTTGAAAAAATATGTAGAGTCAACCCTCCTATAACGCGGTACTCTCAGAAAGCGATTTCCATATAACGCGGGGCTGAAATTGCGATAGCCCTCCTATAACGCGGTACTCTTATAGCGCAGTTTGCGTTCAACTTCACAGATTGATGCACCCACCTCAAATAAGGAAAATGAATGGGTGCCAAATCTCGATTTACAAGATGTGAAAAAAGGGCTATATTTGGCTAAACAATTGGAACTTCATTTCATTCAAACTGATCATTAAACGATGCGCAGCGCAAAGTTTAAAAAAGTGTTACGAAATTGCTTAGCTCCCTATACAATCGAAAAACAATGAATAAATATGAACCAAATGAGGATAAATATTAAAAAATTACATCATTTTACAAGTCTTTCTTAATTTTGTTGGAAACCCGTCTTTTAGTTTCGTTTTTATTTCATTTTTTTTACCAATCCTTATATGAACTCTTGAATTCAATAATTTATAATTTATTTTGTCTTTTGTATTTCTTAGTCTCCATATAACGCGGTACAAATGATATGATTTGTAGTAATTTTGTGTTTCTTATAGCTCGGTTTCCATGGAACGTGCTACGAATTAGCCTGGTTTGTACCTGAAATCCGAGTTTGTTATAGCACGGTTTGCTTATAACGCGGTACGCACTCACCGCACCTGTACATAAAACCAAAACAAAATACTGCAATACCAAGAAAATTCGATTTTGATTCAAATTGAATTTACATTTGGATGTTTCTGTTGTCCAAGAGTGTAAATTCATTGTAGAGGCAAAGTTGAAAATGTTGCCTAAAATGTAATATTTGTTGTCACAACGGTTCAGTTGCTCTTGTTGCAACTGCAAAAAGTGTTGCCTCAAAAGTTTAATATACTTTTGTATGCATACATATGTATAGTGAGCTTCAAAAGAAATTGTACACCATGAATAAAATTCTAACAAGCCCGAAAAAAATTGGCAATATTTCGAAATTTTTTGTAATTTTTTTTGTTTCAATTTTAAAAACTAGTAATAAAATAATTTTAAATTAAAAATAACGATAATTTATTAATGTATATATTTTTTAATGTACACTTTCCTTTGACGCTCACTGTTTATGAAAAATATAACTCGACCGTTAGATTTTTTAAATATTTACGGTAATTTTGTAATTTTTTAAGTATTAACGGTAATTTTGGTCCGATTTAATCAAACGAAACTTTCAGAATGTCATCACTTATTTCATATTTTTTAATTAAAGTTTGCAAATAAGAACGGACTAACTTGAAAAAATATGAAAATAAAGCGCTTTTATCACATTTACTTTCTTAAAACTCGTAGCATATTGAGTCAAATAATAGATATCAATGTATATCGTTTTAAAGCTCCATCTCTCCCCTTTCCAACAAGTTAGAAATGTTTAAGTAATCCAGAAATTTGTGCGTAAAGTAAAAAAAAACAGTTTTTGTCAAATAAAACAAGTTTGGAGGGTTCGAGATTATTAATAAAATAAAGCATTTTTGGAATCTAATCTACAAAACTTACAACCTGCAATACATATGTCATTAGCCGGGTGTATTGAATTTTTTTTTTATTTTGTCGCATATTGAGGATATTAAGTCTCTTAGCACAAAACCGATTAATCGAATCAATAAAAAGTTATGTTCAATTATCGAAAAGTATTTATTATTCGGTTTTAATGCTAACATCTTAAAATTTAAGCTCTTTAACTGACTGTCACATTTCAAAGTGTCGTAATTCTTGGCTCTTTAAGTCCCGAAAAAAGAATTCTAATAGAAATGATTTTTTTTATATAAAATCTGTCACGTTTTAAATTATCGATGGCTTGTGATTGTTTTATGTTCTTTTCTTCTCTTTTTTTTTCCTCTTTTTTTTTTTGTCTATAAAATTAATAATTCATGTTTATAATTCACCTGTTAAATTTGTGTGACTTTAGCGATTTTTGCTTATCTATGCATTACGCATACGGCAGATACTTATTCATTAATTCATTCCTGCGTATGCGTGTGCCTATATGTGTGTGCGAGTGTGTGTGTGTGTGGGTATGGCTATATAATATTCCATAAAACCAATTTTGTAATAAAATTGCACGAGACTGAAAATTAAAATCGCATTTTAATAAGTTAATCCATGCGTGTTCGTATAACGATCGCAAAAAATTTTATTCAAAACATACATACACACACTCACGTATGGTATGTAGCACATACAAAATCACATATTTATGTTCATATTTGTATGTGGTGGTGTGTAAATATATGTATTTTATACAATTTAATGAAAATATAAGTATGCATACATACATACATCCATACATACATAATAGTCGAAACAAAAAGCAAAAAACAAAAAACAAAAATCATCAACAACAACACACTGGAACTGTGCGAAATTGTTTATTTACTAACAAAAGCAACAAAAAAAACAAACAAAAATTAAATAACACAGTCAAAAAAGGCAAAAGAAGAGTACAAAAAAAAATAAAAAAAAAATCATTTCAATTATTTGAACTTTGCGCTCGTATTATATATTTGTTGTTGTCTGCTAGTAGTTGCATTCTGGCCATAATGACTGGACATTCTGTATCTGTATAGGTGAATAGAAAACATTCCACCTCGGGTTTCACTACCAATTCGGTGTTGGTCACTGTTGTTGGCCTATAGTTTTCAATTAAATTCCAATGGCTTTTACTATATTCACGTTTAAATTTTCGTACCTTTTGTGAGAGTGAATATAACTGTGGGTGAGAGCACTTGTACCTTTTCCACACTCATCCACAAATACAAAGATACTCAATCACTTACTCACACACAGGCAATTTGAGATTTGTGTAAATTTTACACAAATGTTTACATACATACATACATACACGATGCATTCATATGCATGAGTTTAAATGCATGAGTATTAGTGTGTGTGTTGGGAGGAAACCAGTGGTGATGCTCTCCTTTTGATAATGATAATTGTTAATTGTCGAATGAATTGCTCCTCCATGCGATTCTCGGTACGATTTCAGTTCTGGCATATAAATTTGGTAATTGAATTATTAAATACAGTTAAACGATGTGAAATGAAAATAAAAATTAAAAAAAAGAATGAAAAAAATACCAATTCTCGTTTGCGCACCATTAGTGGAAATATTTCTAATGGAAAATTCAAATTGCTCGAATTGTGGTAAAGCGTTAATAGATTATTCATCTCTATTTTAGACAACAAAAAAAACAAAAAAACAAAATTTATTTTTACAATTTACCCTTCATAAATGCTAAGCGAAAATTTTAAATTAAAACGAAACTAAAAAATCAATTTAAAATAATTTTATTATGTTGGCACATACATACATATATACATCGTTGCCAGATTTGACAATTTGTTGTCATTTTGAAGATTTTATGCTCCAAAAATATTATATTGACGACATGACGATTATGTCCTTATTTTGATGATTTTTAGCAATTAAAAATTGACATGATATTCATTACTTTAGTACATTAATTATTTTCGAATACCTGTGATGATTAAAAGCCAATTCGTAGGTGAGCATAAATTATCATTTGCCGTTTCAGAAAATGTAAAAAATTCCAATATAGTTTCTAATATTACCATCGGAAGAACATAGGCAAGTGCCATTAATTTTTTCATACGACCAACAGTCAGAGTATGACATTGTGTTTGGAACTAGAAAAATATATTATAGGACACTGAGTTTACATATTTTTATACCATATGTATCAGGAAAGATCTCTGCAGGAAAAGAGTTCAACATACGAATAGTCCGACTAAAGAACAAATTTTGTTATACAGTGTGCGATGAAAAATGTGTCAGTTCTAGCGATCATCACAGTGAATTTTCTTGCCCATAACGTCAAGATCTTCTGACTGCCTAATATTTACACCACACATGGGTATATATGATGCAATATTATTGCTGCTTAACACTGACTTTATATGTTGTTGTTTTTAAAAGCCTTTCAATTTATTTATTTATGTTTTCTGACGTTTTTTTGATGATTTGACGATGTGACACTTCAGTTAATAGCAAAGGATTTCTTCCCAAATTGCATTTTCTGTAAACTAAATAACTTCTGAAAATAGTGCAGACACTCAAGAGTCCACAAGATTGTGAACTAACAAGCTCGGTAGCGTTTAGAAATATGTTAATGACAGCTATAGGTAACCCTAGTTTTAGTGATCTTATTGATCACAATGTCATTCCATAGCTTTCACTTTTTGGTTTGCGTTAGTTTCCATTGGAACGAAATGAAACTAACGAAACTGTCCTACAGTACCGCGATTTAGTAAACGAGTTTGAAAAAAATCTCCAAAAAATGGGAGTGGAACTAGTGAAGTCTTCGTAGTTTAGTAGTGAGAAACTAGGACCCAAACTATAACCCAGACTGAAGGGTTGTAATGACCGATTATGTATGTATGTAACTAGTAACTGAAAAGCATGCATTAATCCCGTCCTGTAGTCGCCGTAGTCTAGCTTATTATTAGACGTGATATCATGATTCAAACTCCAGATCAGACATTTCCAACAAAATAAAATATGAAAAATATTTTTTCTGCATTTTCGCCTCAGCAGTCAGAAAAGTTTCCCAAATATTTGTCGTTCGCAAATGACTTTCCGATCTCCCGAATAAAAATTTTACCACACAACGTGGGTGACGTGAAAAGCGAAATCGTAATATTGACTAAAGTGTTGTACTGATCAATTAAGTCATTAAGTAGATAAACTGAGTGGCGACAATTAGAAACGATATTGATAAGTATTCGTAGTGAGCCCTTGAATAGTTAAAACTAGTGACCTTAAGAGACTAATACTCTTAGAAATCTTTCTTCTAGTTATATTGAACTCATGCAAAAAAATTTATAATATTTTTTACTATTGCAAATGATCAAAAATTAGACAAAAAATACGCAAATCTTACATTATTATTTCATATTATTATATGATATATTCTTATATATACTTAATCAATGAAACCTGTTTTATTATTATTAGCTTTGTACAGTAGCTCTGACTTCTCTTACTTACGCTCTGTTTTAACATTAAAAGCCACTATAAGCTTTGAATTTACTTTGCGGTTATTACTATTGCAAATGTAAGTGTCTTTTTCATCACTTACAAGCGAAAAAATTTCAGCCTCTGGATGAAGGGTGTTCCACATACGAATAGTCCGACCAAAGAACGAATTTTGTCTGTAATCCACTGGCTAATTGACCACATACGTATGTGTTCGCCGAGAAAGACGAGTGTTACGTAGGAATATATGATTCTCGGGAATAAGTTCCTTATCTCGCTCAAGCAAATTCCGTTATAATAGCGATAGAACAGTGAAACACAAACCACAGTGCAACAATGCTTCAATGAGTCAATAAAGTTCAATACCCTTGCATCATTAACGGGTAATTACGACCTCTTTTAAGGCAACGGCCTATACATGAGAGTTGTATTCCATTCTCTTTCGGATATGCATATGTAAGTGGTGGAAATAGTAAGAAGATCAGATGAAGTATTTCTTTCACTCTCTTAAGAAGCTAAGGCACTGAAAAATGTGTCTGTTCTAGGGAATTTTCATGTCGATTTTATGACGATTGGTTTTACGATTGTCATGAACATCTTTGACGATTTTGAAAATTTTTTTCTAATATTTGACAATTTGATGCTTTATTTATCTTTTAGCTATGATTATCACCTATTTTCTCACACCATTCATGTTGTGTGTGTTAATTTTATCCAAGAGTGGTGTCACATACTACTTAATGGCGACACCGAACAAGAGATTTGAGAAACTTTTCATGTCCATATTATTTTTCACTCAGTATTTTTTTTTTTTATAAATTTTTAGAATTATAATATAATTTATAATTAGTATGTTAAAATATTACATGGCACACTTTAGAATTTAAAAAAACCAAATCAATTCATTGCCAAAATGTGCTTAGTCGCACAAATTTCGCGTTGAAAAAAAAAAAACAAAAGTAACTTAGAAAACTACACCTAATCAATTATACATACATACATAATTCGTCATTACAGATAGGTAATTCACAAGACTTTGTATCGTGTATGTTGTATTAAATACATTTGGTTGTTTGTGAACTCTCAATGCTATGCTGTATTGTGTATTTCGTATTCCAATTTGATAGCGCGAAAACAAAACAACTTTTGAAAATCATATGAAAAAAATGTGTGTAAGTGTATTGCATTTTTACATGAAAGTTATCAACAACACGCGTACACTGTTGTATAATCGTCCAACAATACACTCAATACAACGATACAACGGCTTGTGTGAATTAACCAAGGATTATAGACCTAGTGTATAACACCACTTATGTTGTGTGTGTTAATTTTATACATGAGTGGCGGGCCCTTCACTTTGAAGTTGATTCAGGAATTTTTCATGGCAATTTTTTGTTACTCGGAAATTTTTTGCCAGAAATCTGCTGATGGAAACCGCCGAAGAAATGTTTTTTTTTCATATTTTCGTTTTGATGTCTGACGTCTTACGTGTAATAAGGCAATACACTACCTATTAGACTGCGGCGGCTTTAAATCCTAATCAAACATGCTCCTGAAATTCGTAATACACTCGGGTATAGTTTTATGCGAATTTTTATGCGATTTTTTACAGATTTTAAAATGTTATGATACTTTTTAAACTTTTCCATCATTTGATAATTAAACCAAGTTTGCACCACTGATATAATCATTATTATTAATTCTAACTGAAGGGTTGTAATGACCAAAACTGTTTATCCAGGAAGCGGCATTCCCTGCGGTTTGAAAAGCTTTTTATATGGGAAACTCTTGTGAATGTACGCTGCAGTTTGAGCCTGACACCTAATACTAGGTGCCACCTATCGTCCTAGTTTGTTTCCAATTGGAAGGGCAATTGATAAGCTTAAGATTGCTCTAACTATGCCAATAAAAGCCTTAAAAGTCAATCCTTTCTTATGATTTAAAGAAGCTGCTCCTTTTTAATAATTGATACTTTAATACACTTATTCAGAAGGTTGATCTAGTCCCCTACATATGAATGCATGGACAACCTGATAGGTATGCAATGATAACTGTAACGTGGAACCAATTTCAAAACAATGCATAGTGATTGATCCTACATTCATAACTATAGACATCAGTTTATTATTTATTAATTATTTTCCGGATCATTTTGTTTTTTTCTATAAATAAAGAATTAATATTAGTATGTATATTTTATTATTTAATTTTTTAGAACTTTTTGTTTTTATTGTTAAAGAGAATGAAATAAATATACTTTTGTTGAATTTTTTTATGCAATTTTTCTTTGATTTTTCGATCAAAATTCGAATTTATGCGGTTTTTCAGAATTATGGAACGAACCATTAATTTTTATATGAAGCTAGAGTATCGTTTTATGCGATTTTTTTTTTTTTTTTTTGGAACACATCTATCGCATAAAACGAGACCTGAGCATATTTTTTTTATTTTCAAAAGCAAACATTCCGGAATAAACTAAAACAATCATTCGATTACTTCCTGTCTATCTACGACTACAATCATTTTGTTTAAATTTAAGCAAAGCAACAAGTGTGTCTTTGCAATCAACAGAAATCATTTTGGATAAGATTCCTTAATCTTTATGGACTTGAAACACCAAATCAACTCCAAACGTTTGCCATAATATTTGTTTTTTTTTCCCATATTTTTTTTCTCCTTTTATCTTCTTGTATTTCTTCTTGTTATTTTCTTTTTTTTCTTAAGATTTTATGATGAAATTTACGGCACCACTTAAAATCAGTAAAAATCATGTTCCAAATTACGTTGACTATTTAATAAACACAACAATTTTCATTACGATCTTCTTTTTTTTTTGTGCCACACAAACATGTGCACTCAATTGCTTGCTACTACTTCTCCATTAAATGTTGCAAACAAATGTACAAAGTTGGGGTTCTATAAACTTATTATTGAATCACCAAATAAAACTATAAGAGAGCAGAAAGAAGAAAAAAAAAACGTACAAAAAATCAACCGGCAACATCACCTTCACAGAGCGCACACCCGTACGTGTATTCACATCTAATATTCATACTCCTTATGGTGAAGTACTAACGCACATACATACACATGTAGCCGTAGATATGTATGTATGAGTGTATGTATATTTAGTATTTCCTTAGTACAGATGCAAGCAAGTACAATGGAATCGTGGTTGAAATCAAAAGTTTATTCATTATACTCGGTAGGAACTAGAAATAAGAGAAGGAAAGGACGAAAGTCGAAAAATCTACAAATACAACTACTGGGCTATCAACGGCGACAACAGTAACAACAGCAATAGCAACAGCTACAGCGACAATAACGAACACAACAACAAACGGAATAAAAAGATTGCAAAGTTTATTTAGGTAGCAAAAATTTTTACGAGCTCATTATGGGCCATTTCGGCGATTGTTGTGATCCTTTTATGCGCTTTCGAATGACTTTAAATGATTATGATGCTATTTTGTCTGTCGCCACTGAAACGCCCCAATGCACGTTACTTTCAAAATAATATTTGTATCTACTACTTAACTTATACATACACATACATGTACATTGTATAGTTGAATGTTTGTGTTTGTGTTTATGTTACTGTTGGCTCTTTAGAAATGCGACTGTATAAACGAACGATTGAATGACTGGCTGACTGACTGACTGAACGACTGCAAAACTGAAAAGGATAGATAGTTGTTGTTTTTCGTAAACAATTTTATGTTCTTCTTATAATTTTTAGTTTGGTTTGCTTAGCTCTGCGAACTAACTGACGATGATGAGAAGAGGTGCGAAATTGTCGCTTGGTGATGATGATGATGACGATGACGATGACGACTATGTTACCGGTAGGGGCAACATGTGGTGGTTGGTTGCCGTTGGCAATGAAACTAATGTTGCCAAATCTTTTACTTTGCTTTGCTGTTTCTTTTCTCTCTCTCGTGTCTTTGTTTGTATTTTGGACTTGTATTGTGGGAAATGTCGCCAAGAAGGATACAAGAACCAAAACAATCAAAGATCCAACAAATGAACACACACACACACACACACAATTGAATAGTTTGGAAAACCATATTTCAAGCGTTCAGTTCATTTGTTCACTTGCCACCATCTCCTTCACTCTATCCTATTTTGTATTTGGCTTTGTTGTGTGACAAAAGTTTATGTACTTAAAGGATGTGTGTGTATATGTGTGTGTGTGAAGTATTGAACTCTTTTCATACACTATTGCATTGCTTAAGGATGTGCATTCTTTTTGTTTTCCACTTTCATTTTTTTTTTTTTTTTTTTCAAATTCAACTTCTCATATGTGGTTCCTTGTATTTATTTATTTCAACAACACCAACAACATCAGCAGAGAGAAAAAAAAGGGAAAGAATACACACAAAAAACTATTGAAATAAAAATATTGTTGTACGATGTTTATTTAGCTGGGATACAAAGTGAAATTTCTTAAAAGAAGAGAAACTTTTTTGGGGTGTTTTTGTTGCACATACAAACAAGCACTTGTGGTAAGAAAGTTTTATTTGGCTTGTTTATGAGTTGTTTAACTCGGAAGTGACTTCATTAAAAAAATGGCCCAACTTTGACAAATAGGAACAAATACAGTGTAATATCTTTTATTTGCAAATGCAAACAGATCATTTCACTATATGAACGGACACACATATACTCTGTAATAATGATAAAAAAAATTTACATGCTCAATTTTGCAGGACTCTTTTACCACAAAAAAAGAGCATATGATCCGAGGTAAGTTATTTTGGGTTAGATTAAATTGCCAGTTGGCAGTAAGAGCCTAGCCTAGTGCTAATATAACCTAAACTTGTAGCCTAAGTAAGATTAGATTAAATAGGCCAGTTGCGATCCCAGCTTCTTCTAGAAGGAATGTGATAATATTTCAGTATATCAGTAGGGAATTAAAACATTTTCTAGCAATATATGTATATGTACATCTGTATTTACTTACTCTAGTGAGTTTAACATTCAAAAATTATTTGAAATTTTCCTCCATTACGTTATTAGTTTTTATATCTAAAGACATCAATCGTATGACAATTCAGTCATTTGTACTGCTCACGAAATAGTTGTTAATAGTAATTTAATTTTACAGAAAATAGATTTTTTTTTTTAGAGATTTTTATTAAAATGAAACATGTATGGTTGTTAGACTTATGTAGACTGCGATCTGGTAGGTATACACGATTTAAAAATGTCACATAGTTATTAGTGTGTAAAATTTTGAAATTTGCACAAGAAATTGCCAGAGAGAAATCTAGGTTTTGAAATATTCACCATTCTAGTTTATTTGAATTCAATTATGCAAAAAATTGAGATTTATTCTTATTTCATTTAATTATTAAGGTAATATTTATGTATATATAAACCGCCAAAATTAGTTCAATGACAACCCAATCCTATAACACTTTCTAAAATCCTAAAAATATATCAAAAGATATTAAATTTGTTGAACATTTCATTATGTTTGTAAATCATTTTTTTATTTGCTCATTTTGTGAGATCTTTATTGACTAGTTCAATATTAGAATTCATTTGGCAATTACACCTAGTACCATACCTCTTTACATACATAATTGATCGTTATAAGCCTTTAGTCTGAATTACGACCTAGCTTCTCACACCACTTATGTTGTGTGTGTTGTGTGGCGGGACCTGCAGTGTAAATGACAGTTTTTACAATTTTATTTACTCTCAGATTTTTTGCCAGATATCTGCTGAATGGAAGTCGCTGAAGAAATATTTTCGTTTTGATGTCTGAACTGGGGTTTGAACTGGCCTCCAGTGTAATAAGCCAATACACTACCTACTAGACTACGGCAACTTTTTTCAATACCATTACACAATATTTCGCATTCCCAACTACATTTCGGGTGAGCCTTTGGTTTTATTCAGATTCATTCCACCTTTGCCCACTTCATTGTTTTTAATGGGTGGTTTATGAAAATAATAATTTTTCTTGCTATATCCATCACTCTAACGATAAACGATAGATTCAATAGTAATGCGGTTATTGTCAAAACAAGAATGTGAATTGAAATCGTATCTACCTATTGCAAATTTTTTTATTAACAATTAAAGGCGTATGGCCAATTAATCGTTGGTTATTTATTTTATTTTCTTTTTTTAAGAATATTAATATTTATTTTAAAAGTATCATAATTATCGTAGAATAATAGAATAAAATGCGAATTATTTATTATATTAGTCATTTTCGATTTAAAATGTATAAAATTGAAAAATTAAGAAAAAAAAAATAACAAAGCGAATATCAAAATTTATTGTTTTTCATTTTTGAGACATTGGATTATAATAATGCGTTAATTAAAAGCCTTTGAATAAATATTTAATAATATTTATTTATTTAATAAGAAATAGAATTTACAAATTATATTTGAGTAAATTCCACCATATGGTCGGTGTAAAGCAACAGACTAGAGTCTCTGTGGAGTATCGGACCTACAACATCACGCTAATAAAAAAGGGGATGACCCCTACCCATGCAGTGCATTGAGCAGATTTAGGAAAGGCGGAAAGAGGGTGAAAGGTGGAAGATGAGAACGGAAACGAATTGCTGCTGGTGACTATAAAATGGCCAGTGCTATACCTTCACCATTAAACAGCCTACAGCAATCGTCCCCAAGAAGCCCGCAGTTTCTCACACCACTAATGTTGTGTGTGTTAATTTTATACAGAAGTGGCGGGACCTACAGTTTAAAGTCGACTCCGAACGACAGATTTATTTCAAGAAGAGAAAGAGAGGAAATCGCCGAAAAAAACACTTTTTTTTGTATTTTTATTTTATTTTTGATGTCTGGCCTGGCACTTGAACCCTGGCTTTACGTCTAATAAGTCAGCACACTCCCTACTAGAGATTTAAAATTTGCCTCACTTTAAAGTGAAGTTATGTTTATGTTCCACATATAATATTCGCATAGTCCTACAAAACAACTTAAGTTTAATTAAAATATTTCTGGAGTTATCGTTTCAGAAGTCTCAAAAAACCCAACAGAATTTAAATTTTAATGTTGTTTTCTTTTCTACAAAGAAAATGTCACCCTCTTACAAGGTGCATTAAAAATTTTTGACCAACCCTGTTGTAATGTCATTTTTTGAGAAGAACAAATAACACAAATATTAAAAAGGTTATGCCCTGTGTTTACCAACTTATAAAAAAAATGTTGACTACGTTGAAATAAATTTAGTAATTCTAATAACTGATTTATTTCAATTTTCGCACTCAAAATAGATGCAGCAATATCCATATTTATATTTTGTCAAAAAAAGTTTTAGATCTAAAATTATTTTGAATTTTTTGATTTTTCTCCAAAAAAAAATGTAAATAAAAAAGTGTTAACAGATCGTAAATTTTTCAACTTTATTTTTTGAGAGCTTTTTTGATAACCAAAAAAAAAAAAAAATTATTTTAACAGTGTTCTAACATTGAATGCAATTTTTTATATTACTGACCATGTAGCTTCAATAGTGTAATGTTTACTTAAGGCTACTCAACAAAACAATGCAAAAATTAACGTCAAATTGGATAATAAAACCAGGCGACTTTTTATAAATTTCATCTGGTAGCCCTATAAATACACAAAAGTCATCTGCTTTACAGGGCATTATCAGCACTCTCGATTTATACAGGGCATAAGGAGTTATCAACCAAGAAAACAAGTAGTTTAAGTCAAGGATTTTTAAATTTGCCTAATATTTGATATATTTTAATATCTTATTTCACTTATTTTTAAAACAAATCTGTAAGCTAATTAACCCTTCAGAGATCAAATGGCTACTTTGGCTAAAGTTGTTAAAATTTTTTCCAAAAGTTTGTCTACTGTACTTTTGAAGACTCTAGTTTTTTTGTTTTTGGAGATATTGATTTTTGACCGCTTGTTCATATAAGGGAAACTATTGTGGAACGCCGGCAATAAGAACTTACGTTAAATTAAGTCCAAGTATTTAGAACTCCCGGATTGACGTAAGATCTATACGGACAATAATCTAATGAGTCATAAATCGTTTCGATAATGAAGCAGACACATTTATAAAATTAGATTTTTTTTTAATAATGTTTTAAATCTAAATCCTAATCGGTTTTGGAATACATTGGCAAAAGAAATTATAAATTAAACATAACCTGGACAAATGAATCGACTGTTCTTTGCCAACACGTACAACTAAAAGACGATCGCTTAATCAGCCTGGAATAGAAAATTATAATAATTGCTTCATGTAAAAAATAGAATTATTGATATTTTGTTTTATTACGCTGGTTCAAACGACAAATCAATAAAAAGTAAATAATTTATTAATATTGAACGGACTGTTGAACTACAAATTTTATGTTCAAACAATTTACTTAATTCGTAATTACAAACCTTCAGTCGGGATCATATTTGTTAATATTATCCATGAGTGGCGGGTCTTACACTTTAAAATCGACTCCGAACGACAAATTTTTGAGAAACTTTTCATTGCACCTCCTTTTACCAGAAAACATCTTTTTAGCTTATGTCAACCTTCCGTTGGTAAAGATAATATTCAAGTCGAAGCATTGCATTCAAAATGCGTTCACGGTGCACAATCGTATACTTTTTGCGCAGTCTCGTATTAAAGTCAGTCTCTTGGTATATTACTGTGTTTATTAGGGTATACAGTCATTAACAAACAGTGTATACTTCACCATTAGGGATAACAAATTGAAAAAGCCAAAAAGTTTGAGGACGGCAACTTTGGCAATTTAATAATGAAAATATTTGTTCATTCCGATGGAAGGTTTGGGACCCGAATAAATTAAGAATATAACAAAATTTTGATTAGGACTCTTAATAAAAAGGGCGACTGCTTGTACGTAATCTGCGCGTAGATGGCAGAATAACAACATTCCAATTTCAAACCTCTGTTCGGGGGTTCTTGATATCGTATAATATGTCACCTGTATCTTGTAAACTTTTTGGCTCCCAATGTGTCTCGGATACTAGCATTATATCGCTTTTGCGTTTTAGGTAGAAATAATTCGAAAACATTGTTATGTTAGTGGACGAAGTTTACATTAAAGCAGATTACCAATTGTCGTTTGAAGCAATGCACAAATGTAGGTTTTTTTATTTTTATTTTAAAGGCAATGCATTTTACCATCTTTACTTTGATTTCAGCAAGTTAATATGTCTTTCGAAACAGGTACATAAAAAACTAGCTTCGGGGTCAAATCAGAAGTAAAATTTTTGAAACACTTAATTTTCTTTTGATCCAATTAATTTTCTTCCAATATCACTTTTTTTGTTGTATGCTTTTTCTTCAAATTTGACTATCATATCTTCTCTCCCTCTCGTATATATCGGTAAATCTTTAAACTTTTAAATGGTATAATTTAATTTATTGAGAGAAATTCTACTTACTTGTTTCGAACTCACTTATTCTTGTGAAAGATTCGTTTCGACTCTTTAGGATTTTTTCAAAGTTCCACGTACTGTTTCCTGATTATACATTTTTTTAATCCTTTGGAATAGCTGTATCATCTTCAATATTAAAAAGGTCAATCTATAATCATAGTCACGACAATCTCTACCCGCGAATGTGGTATTGTTTATTCTAACAGCGCGTCTTAATATTAATTTCTTGAAAATCGTGTAACGTTATGCTCGCAATGATGTAACGAACTTAACCGTGGAAGAAAAATTTCACGATAATTTAAACTCATCCTCCAGAATACTAGTAACAATAATGTCCGAATAATTACAGCTCCGACACCTGCATAGAAAACCAGGTACTCTTCCTAAACATTTGAACAAAGTATGATCTGGTAATCCCTATTGGATGGAAAGCGTACCAACCAGTTACTTAGACTTGGTCATGGCATTATCTCAATCACAGTGGCCATGCTTTTAGGTCATTGTGTTATGGGTAAACACGCTGAAAGGACTCGTCTTCCATTTAACGATTTCTGCCGTGGGTTCATATACACTGAGGAAGAGGAGACTGTTATTTGGCTCTCCATTTCTCGTCAGCTAGACGGGAGCTATGTCAAGTATATAGCTTCGTTTATCAAACTTTCTGGCTGGTTTTCCAGTATAAGGTAGTCGTGCTTTTGATGTGCAGACCTTGCGCTGACTAACTTCTTCGTCTTCCCTGATTTTGTTGGATCTTGGTCAGTACAGAGACTGCGTTCACCCGTGGTATCACAGTGGCCCGATATGCGTGCTCAAGTGAGCTTTTTGATATCAGAGCTAATAAGCGATTCATACTTCCTCCCCACAATTTATGCTATCAAATCACTTTGAAATCGCGCGACATTTATATTAACGCCAATGATTAACGTCCGCAAGATGTTAGAGTAAATCAAATCAAATTACTTCTTGTTTATCGGCGAAATGAAGATTAATGAAAACGAAAGCTGTAGCATACCCTAACTCATAACATATGGAATCTGTGCTAAGAATATTTCAAGAATAATTTTACATCACAATTTTTAGATAACAGAATGGGCCAGAAATTTGCAACGCACCAGTTAAGGAAATGATGATTATCTCCGACCCTGTTAGAAAAAGTACTAATGAATCAAGTAAGCGTTAAACAAATCGTTGTTTTTTAACCATTTGGAATAACGACCATAATTAACCTATTAACTGTTATTATTGTAAGCATTTTTGCCATGCCAAATGTCACAAATCATAAAATATTGCCTAATGATGAAAAGAAATTTAATCGTGAAGACATAAGCGAACACGAAATCTTATTTGCCCACACACCCTACCGCCGAACATGAGGGCTAACTGCGAGATATGATTTCGATAACGATTGGATATATAACTACACGATCGAATTTAATTTGTGCCCGGGAAAGGAATGAAAGCATAACAATAAAAACATTGAATGACACCCAAATTATCCACCTCATAGATCAGCAATTAGGAAAGAGAAATCAGAGTTTTGAATTTTTTCATTTAAGCAAGGTTTTCTTAGAAATATACTAGATGGTAAGAACTGAAAAAAAGAGTACATGGATCAAGCGCTAGGGCATAGCCTTTAAATACACTTTCTGTCAATTAAACAAGCTCAACGATAAATTGCTAAAACTAGCACATTACGATGATATCAATTGGCAATTGCAATGCCAAAATCTGACATGGTGAAGTCGCACACCATCCGAGAGAAGACCACAAGGCAATAGGGACGAATAAAAACTGCATGAAGATAGACAACAACGAGAGTATCCGACAAATCTTTCAATTAATTTCAGCTGGCAGCAAATAATAGATACCATTGAGCTTTTGAGCGGGTTGTATTTCAGAATTAATATCCCGACTCAAATGATTTTAAAAATACCAGTATTTTTACGTCCTGCACCATATCTTAAGAAATAAAAGAAAAACAAATTATTTATTTTCTTTTATTTATTTATTTGTTAATTACAATAAAATTACAAATTACAGTGAACTCGCGAAAACGTTAACACTCGAGTGAACACAGAATATTCTAAAACGTGAACAAAACCTGAAAACTCTTCAACGTGAACGTTTTCTTATTTTTTTAATCTGGTTTTAAATTGGGAAATCAAGCTTTGAACGCAGCCGCAACTTCTTGACCTGTTTAAGGAAAAGTTAAAAGATGGAGAAACAATGAAACTAAAAACCAAAAATATAGGAATCCAATTCATCACAGCTTATTTCAACCACTTACTATAAACAAACAATGAAATGATGACCTCCTATTTGCTTAATTACAGCTTTCAGCCTGTATTGCATTGATTCCACTTTCTAGTGGTTTGGCAAATAATTTTTGCCCATTCTTTTTTCAGAGCTGCTATAAGGTCATTTTTGTTCGAAATCTGGTATTGGCGGACGTTATGATCACAGATAGCCAATAAATTTGAGACTAAATAAAACCTTTTTGTTTAATTTTTAAACATATTCCATAAAGTCTTATTAATTTTTTTTTTTAAAGGTGCTGACCGAAATAAGGTGAGAGCAACAGTTGACCATATGTTCGGTGTAGTGTCACAGATCAGAATCTCTTGCGGAAATCGGACCCAAGTCCCTCACGCTTATAGTCTAGTACACTACCCATTAGGTTACCAGGGCACCAAACCAGCTACTTATTGTCTATTATTTTTTCTTTAAAATTTAAGATAATTTTTTAAATTTAAATTTAATCTTTTCCTTAAAAACTGAAATATTAAGCCCTCCATTAATTTTTATAATTCTAATATATTCCTCTAGCAAAACAAATTTGGAAACGGAATTCGTTTCAAGTGTTTAAGTGCTCAAGTGATATCCTGTTTATGACAAAAATTTATCAATTCATGTATTGGACTACGAAAAATATAGTTATTCCCACAATTATTTTATTTTATTTTTTTTTAACTTCAAAAGTAATTATTTTAATGCGTAACACTTTTAAATTTAATTTCACAAAATTCAAAATTTAACGAAAACTTAAACATGAAAATATCCGAATACAGGAATAAAATTTCGCGCAAAAGCTAAATTTAGTGGAAAGAAGACGGAAAGTGATTGACAGAAAATCGTTATTCCGCTATAAAACAAATGAAATTCAGTGCCCGGCAAGTGAAAAATTTCATTCCATCGAAAATAAACAAAAGAACAAAATGCAACCGTTGTACGAAATTAAATAAGAAAAAAAGAAAACTAAAACAAAGAAAATACAATTGAAAAAACTAAAAATAAAGAAGAACCAACAACGTGAATGGAAAGAAATATTTAATTTTGTTAAATTTTCCTTGTCTTTTAGTTGGCTGGTATTGCTGCTGTTGTTCCTATTTTAGTTGTGGCAACTGAATCCAACATGTAGAACATTAAACAGAGAAATAAACCAGAAGAACGGCTACAGCATTACGATGAATGAGTAAAATTATACACTCATCATATGTATACTACCCCATACTAATAAAAAAAAAACAAAAAATAAAAGCAAAAGCAAGAGACAAATGTCGTTTTGTTGTTTTGCGCTCACAGCAACAATAAACGGCAGCAAATCATTTATAGAATTTAGCCTATAAGAAAATTTCGCCCTTCCTTCATGATGAATTTTCCTTTCAAACATGTGTTTGACCGTAAATACAGTACAGCAACAACGACTACATGCAACTTATATGTGGTAGAGAGCATGAAATAAAAATGTACTCAAATGGAAAATATTTCATTCCCAAAGTTAAAATGAATGATTACAAACAAAAGCTATTCGAGTGAGTTTGCTTCAATGCGTGTGTGTGAGTGTGTGTGTGTTGGAGACAAAATGAGTGATCAAACAGGTTCGATGGCAGTAGACTTATTTTTTTTTTTTTATTGTATTTTTTGAAAATGAAATTTCTCTTCTTCATTTGAATTTTTCCGAGTGGTTTTGGCATGCAATTTTGATTGTAATGCACCGTATGAGTAAAGTTACTTTTCACTCATTTGCTATGGTCGTATTTAGGGGCCTTTTGTATGATTTTTATGGCGTTTCGTTTTAGTATTCAACTATAACGTGCCAGTTTTAAATCATTATTTTTATTAGATTGTTTATCCCACTGCAGAAAACACAATAAATCTCCGTCCCGTAATAATGTTTGAAAATTAAAATTAAACATCAAACATACATATTAAAATAATAATACCGTCGCTTAAAATAATTTATTAATTATTTTATTATTTTTATTTTGAATAAAACACATAAGAAAATAAATTTTACGGAATAAATAAATAAACAAACAAACAAAAAAATATTTATGCTGAGTTATTATCTAATGCCAAGTGTATGAATCGACTCCAATTTACGAATGTATGTATGTATGTATGTGTGTGTATTCACAAGTGTACGAGAGAGAGCGAATATTTTTATACTCAATTTACTCTTTACTTCTTCCATCGTATGAGTAAGTGTTCATAAAAGAGTTGTTAAAGTTGGAGGGCCACTGAGGTGGCCGTAGAAATCTGACTCAGTTTGATTTTTATTGGATTTTCAAGCCAGTTTTCATACGAGTACGCTACTCTTTTTTATTTGCGAATACATTTTCTTTTGTGCAAAACTCATTACAAAACATTCTCTTAAATTGATAACTTGTTTTCTTTCCCACTTTGGGGACGTCCACATTTTGGTGTGTATATGTCTATGTGTGAGTGAGAGTGTTTTTTTTTTTTTTTGGACAACAGTTGAACGTTTTAAAAACCTCCTCTCTGTTTTGAACACTCTGTTTGTTGGTACGCATACTAGTAGATCCCCAAAATAATCATTTTAACTACTGCTGCTTCTGGTGGTTCTGCTGCCGCTGCTGCTGGAGATACTTTTTAGCGGACTACTGTTTACTGAGTGCGCTATCACAAGCGTAATCATCATCATCGCCATTGCCATCGACGTCATCATCATTATTATCATAGTCAGCGAAGAGGGCAAACACACCGTCAAACTCTCTAGAAACGCTATTAAAAAAAAAAAAAAGAAACCAAAACACATCAGAACAGCAAACCATACATCCAACATTCTTCAGTCATAACACAACCTACAGCAAAACGGTGGATTATTCGTTCGAAGGCAACGGTTTGGTTAACAGGCGCGCGCTTCTTTTATTACAAAATTTTATCGCCAATTATTATTTTGTTTATAAACAACAACGATAACAATTTATGCAAACCATTTGAAGAAAGCGAAACACAACCTAAACATTTCTAACGGCTGTGTCTGTGTGCGGGTACAGTGAATAAATAGTGTGTGTGCTGCGCGCGTGTGACATTGTGATTGTTAAATAAACTACGAAATAAAATCAACATTTTGAAACATTCAAAATCTCGTAAATGTATTTCACTCGTATTCTAACACCACCCCTTCCCCCATCACAATCTAAAAATAAAAAGTGGCTAGAATTGTCTTGAGTTGACGAAGAAGACAACCAACAACTAGTGGTTCATTCATTCATACATTTTTTTGTTGCTGTTTTTGTTTTTTTTGGAGTCATCAGTCAGTCAGTCAAGCAGGCATTCATTCAGTCCGTCATTCTTGCGATGGTGTTGCTGCGACTGCTGCTACTGCACATCTATAACATTTACGTTCATTTCGATGGTTTAGTCAGTCAGTTTGTCTAAAACGGTCGTTATGAAAATATCGACCAACTAACAACTACCAACAATAACAACAATAAAATACCAATAATAATAAAAATAATAACAGCTACTGGTTTTCTAAAATCAGAATCAAAAGCGTAAAAACCCAAGCATAAAAGAAATTAAATTATGATACGATACGATACAATTAAACAATAAAAATTACAATAATAATAATAAATAATTATAGCAGCAATAAAAACAAATAAATAATAAATTTAATATGATAAAGAAAACTAAAATGAAAACAAATTGATTTCAATCAAATAATTTCATTTCATTATCAAATTCAATTTAAAGGAAATAAAAGTGAATTAATTTAAAAAATAAAATTAAAAAATAAAATAAAATAAAATAAAAATTAAGAAAATATTTTTAATAAAAAAAATAGTTACCGTTTCAAAAAATAAATACAGTTTATTAAACTGCAACAAAGTATACGATTTACAACAAAAAAAAATTAAATTAAATTAAATTATTTATTTATGTCGTACTTAATTTAAGATGTAAAACAATACACGTTAAATTATCTCTTTTAGTGCAATAAATTTTAAGAAAAATCTAAAACTTAGTTTTGACGTCAAAAAATAAAATAAAGTTAAATAAAATGAAATGAAACATGATATGATATGAAAATTATTAAATAAAATCATAAGAAATAATTAATAGTAAAAGAAAAATAATTAACATAAACGGTGTTTTCAGTGTTCAATCAAAAAAAAAACAAAAAAAAAAAGAAAAGAAATTAACAAAGAAAGAAAAACTAAAAAAATTTCCATATTGACGTGTAGTGTTTTACAGAAACCGCCAAAATTCTTACCACAAGCAGTATGAATTCGTATTTTGAACAAGCTTCGGGCTTTTATGGCCATCCGCATCAAGCTACCGGTATGTCTATGGGCTCCAGTGCCCATCACGATCAGTCAGCCACAGCCGCAGCAGCCGCCTATAGAAATTTTCCACTCTCGCTTGGCATGACACCTTACACCAATCATCACTTACAACGTTCAACACAAGATTCACCCTACGATGCTAGCATTACAGCGGCCTGCAATAAAATTTACGGCGATGGAAGCCAGGCATACAAACAGGATTGTCTGAACATTAAAGCCGATTCAGTGAATGGTTATAAAGACATATGGAATACAAGTTCGAATGGTGGAGCGGGCGGAGGCGGAGGTACTGGTGGTGGTGGCGGTGGCGGTGGTTCAGCCGGTTCAGCAAACGCCTCAAATAACACCGCCAACGGAGGGCAAAATACAACCGGTGGTGGTGGCATGCCAGTGAGACCGTCAGCTTGTACTCCTGATTCACGTGTTGGTGGCTACTTGGATACATCGGGCGGCAGTCCGGTTAGCCATCGCGGCGGTAGTGGTAGCGGAGCTGGTTCGGGTGGCGTCGGCGGTGGTGGCGGCGGCGGCGGTAGTGGTCAAAGTGGTAATGTTGGCGGTGTGGGTACGGCTGGCGGTGGTGCTGCTACAGCCTGGAATGCAAATTGTACAATTTCCGGTGCAGCAGCCGCACAAACAGCAAGTAGTTTACACCAGGCCAGCAATCACACATTCTATCCTTGGATGGCTATCGCAGGTAAATAAAATACATTTCTATTCAATATCATCAAAATTCACATATTTTTACCTTAACCACCTATTTCCAAATTAAAAACATCCAATATGTGTGGTCTTTTAAAATCAAAATTAAATATGAAATGAAATTTTAAATTAGTTCTGAAATTTAAAATCAAAAAAAAAATCAAAATCGAGTGATTATGATTCGTGAGGTTATTTAACATATCCTCACCAATTTTTAGATTTTCCCATTTTTATATCAATAATTCAATAATTCAATTTAAAGGCTTCGCCTTTAAAATTAGAAAAATGTTTGTTACGTACTTTTGGATTTTCGACGACGATATATATATTCCGCGAATATATCGTTCAAGACAAATTAAGGCTTTCTCGCGTATTTGACAATTATTGTCACTGACGTATTAAAACTGTTTAATATTTTTACGATGTATTTAACATATTTTATATGCGATCATCACTCGGATGATACTTATGCACTGCATTGCACTGCAATATGGATGTTTATGGATATCGGTATTATATTTTACGGACTGGAAAAATTTTCGCTGTTTTCATCGAACATCATATAGCACATTTTGATGTTGTACTAAAGAATCAGTGAAAATCCTTGCAATCACATCAATTCGGTATGCCGCAATTGAGACTTACCTGTAAGTCAATTAAGCATTCTCGCCTTAATCCCTTGAGGACTTGAGTAATGTAATTGATAATTTTTACTATACAAAAGAGCAGATAGGATTGTTAGAAATGATGAATTAAAAAAATCATGAATATGCCGTACAATGCGATCCCTAATAAAGTTAAAAATAAGTCGGGGAAAAGGAACTATAGTCATCTAGTCCAAAACATATATTCCAGGAGCAAGTGTAGCTAATTCCCTTTACTCGATAGATATGTATGTTTCAAAAAAATTTGTGTAAAAACAGAATTTGGTGAAAATAATATTCTAAAATTCAGTTCAAAGTTCATTTAAGAATATGTTTCATTTGTTTTTGTTGATAAAGTATATTAACACGTTGATTGCAGCACCAATTTTCAGAAAACTTGCAAAAAAAACAACAACATGATTTTTTTACACTGAGTACGCGATAACTCGTAGTTTGGCACCCTAGAAGGGAACGCAATCCACGAGTTATCTCGTAGTTAAGTATGTTATGTTTCAAATATTGTATTAAGATGAAACACATACTGATTGATATTGTAGATTTTATTAAAATTCGTTAATTTCACTAATTTGAAATCATAAAAAAACAATAAAGTCTCGTAAATAGTAAATAAACAATAAAAAACTAATTAAAAAATTATTAAATTTAAAAAGTATTCGTTTTTATACTTGTTAGCGATAGCGAAATAAAAAATTTCGGCTTTTTATAATTGGAATTAAAAAGTTTCAACTCTTCTAGTTTTACTTTATGAAAACGTTCAAAACATAAATAGAAAATTGCAATCATTCCGAAAGAAGTTTGATTGCCTTAATAAATTTTCTTTAATTATCTTAAGTAATTACTTTGACCTTCAAAACAATATTCTTGAGATAAATTAAGGAATTGGTATATACTACCAATAAGACCCCGCTTAACGCTGTTTCAGTATTAGGCGGTAGTATTGGGAGTCCCCTAAATAGCACATTGTATTGATACTTGTTGTATATGTGCACCAACCAAAAGCGGTATAGTGCACCTCAAGCGACGATGTATCATTATTAGTTTGTTTAGAATAAAGATTCCAATGTAGAAGTCGCAGTGTACTTACATATGTACGTGTTAAGTTGCATCGTTTAGCGCTGGAAATTATGGGAACGTATCCCACGCGTTAAGCGTCGGGGTCTTACTGTATTGTTTGTTCTATGGAAAAAAGTATGGTTTTACAAAAAAAAGGCCGTGCAAAAACCGAAATTGTATCTAATCGTATCAGAAACACATTCACTGCTTTACTTATAAATTTATTAAATTTTTTGATGTGATTTCAGAATTAAAATATTCAAAAACCAGACAATTTTTACACCATTTACTACCCTTGTTTTTAATGAAACAGTTTTGGGTCACATCGGTTGGATAACTTCAAAGTATATATACAACACATATATATGCATATGTATTGTATATAAATATTCAAAACGGTTGAGAAGAAAGACGGGTCTGTTCATAAATTCGGAAATTCATAAACTAAACAACCAAGCCGATAGCATTGATACGAAATAATTATAGCATTATAAGAGCATTATAAATCAACATTTGCCATATCTTAGATCATGTGAAAATTCAGTTCAAAAGATCAGTTTGCCACGAAAAGAGCTTTCATATCGCTAATGTTTCCAGAATTTTTCTGAGAAGTAGGAAGATGAGCTTGGAAGGATATAATTTACGAAAAGGAAGTTAGATGCACTCCTCAATCCAGACAGCCAGTTAATACCTATTCTTTTCACAACGATTCTGTGATATTCTTGCTTAATGCTCTTACAAGAAACACCCGTTGGAGTTACAGTCCTCAATAACCCCACTTAGCACCCTATGATTCGTCAAAGCAACAGAATTGTGGATACAGTACAGTGTTTGTACAATATCTATACGATAATAATAAAGCCAAATATTACGGTTCTTGTATTCGCCGTATTCTAGTAGGTAGTGTGTTGGCTTGTTAGGCGCGAAGCCAGGGTTGAAGTCCCCTATCAGACATTAAAAACGAAATAAGATATTAATATTTCTTCGGCGACTTTTTGTCAGCAGATTTTCGGCAATAATTCTCTGAAAGTAAATTAAATTAACATGATAAAGTTTAAATTTAAACTGTAGATCCCGCCACTCATGAGTGGTATTGAGGAGCTAGGCCGTAACCCTTAATGAAGGATTGTAATGGCCAATTCTGTATGTTTGTATGTACTACTGTTATTGTCATATTCACAAGTATTTTCCACAACAAGATCGAGTTTTCAACTTTTTTCATGCATTACACGGACTTACGTCCGTTTGACTTACGACTATCCGCACTTACGATCATTTCTTTACATAGAAAATACTTAAAGAAGACAAAAATGTAGTTGCGGGGAATCGCTAAAATAATAAAAAAATGCGATTTACGTTCATATTTCAGTAAAAATAATACATTACATTAGCTAAGTCGGAAGTTTTTTAAGTGAATAATTTTATTTCACCCTCAAAGTTAGTAGTACAGTTTGTAATTCTCCTCTTAAATTTTCTTTATATGAAATTCTGAACCTATCTTGAACGGAAGTCGGGTAATACCTGTAATTTTTGTAAATTTGAATTGGAAACATCTCACTTTACATATTTTTAATATCAAAAATAGCTAAATCTTTGCTAAGCAATCATCCATAACGAATCAGATATTTCCAAAAATCCGAAATTTTTCATTTTTGTGAAAATACTTTCTGAATTTCCAATAAAGTGAGTTGAAGATTGTAAAGTAAGCACTTTAAGAGTTCGATAAATCGTTTTATTTTCGATGCAAAAATATAAAAAATTGAAGATACATAGTTGGATGGAAAGAGATAAATTTTAATAAAATATGTAATTTAGTATGATGGCATTGCAAATTGTTTGATTGTATTCTTTCAGTTCTCTTATATATTTGTTGTTGTTGTTGACTGTTGCAAATACAATTATTATCGTATTTTTACCCCTTTATTTTGGTTTATTATCTGTTTAAAATATCAGAGACATTGAAATGCAATCATTCATTCAATCAGTCAGTCGGTAAGACACACACAGTCACAGTCATTCATGCCAACAGACCTGAGCAGACCAGACCAGACCGTCCGTCAGTCAGTTCATTGAGTTATTTAAAGCACATAAAGGAACATAAGAAAATGAAGAACATCTCAGACGTATATTTATGAATATCAACACAACATTAAATCAATTATTTTATCTTTTATTGCTTTTTAATGTGGAAATGTTTTCAATTTTCTTACCATTTAAAGTTGACCACTTAGCTTTTAACCATTTCTTTATGGTATGGAACGAATAGAATGCAATTTTTGAAAAGCCGCAGGTAAAATGACCGGCTTTTGTTTGAAACGGTGTAAAAACCATCTAAGAATAGAAATATTTTGTTAAATAATAAATTCAATAAATATTTAATTAATCTGATGATTATTTATTAATTATGAATTTAAACAATGAAATTCAAGCAATGGCTTTTTATTTAGTTTTCCTTTTTTGTTAATGAAAATTTTAAAAACTATAACAAAATATTTATGAGGATAACTATTTAGATTGGATTGAAAACTTTAGTATGTATTAAAACCAATTAATGAAAGGATTGAATTTATTTAAACCATTCTAATTTTATCCTAGCACATAGTCAAACACTTTTAAACAAAAATTATAAAAAACAAAAAATTTTCTTAAATGAAATTAAGAAACGCAACGCAAAAGGTTTTTTTTTTTTTTTGGTTAACAATTTGCCACATAATTTGTCACCCATTAAGTATTTTATTTGCTGTTTTAACTCCGCTAAAAACTGAAATTATGACTGTTAACACTAATATTTAGAACGGCAGGAAGCTTAGGTGACTTGTTTCAACGATTTTTATAACAAGAAGTGAATAAAAAAATCTGTTGTGGTACAAACAGTGTGAATAAAAAAAAAGAAACGAGAAAGAACATCGTGTAACAAACATGGAATCAACAAGCAATTGCAAAAACAATCCCTTTAAATTGAGAACATCAACAAACCGTTTATGAAACATTTCGCATAGTACAGCACAGTACAGGAGCAATCAGAACCAAACACCCAAGGAGCTAAATACCGTATGTGTGGCCCATCTGGCCAAGTTTACTTCCTCTTTTACCTTTTATTAAGGTTTTTTGTTTATTGCACTTCTTCTTTTTTTAACAATTTTTCTACAGATTTGTACGCTCTAAATTGTTGCTGGAAAACAGTGTTTTTCGTTAAATTGCAACAAACTGTGTTAGAGAGACTTGGCTGGATGACTGGATGGCTGGTTACTTTTACGACCAATTTAAGTATGAGTTTAGTAATAATTTAACCCTGTTAAAAGGGGAAAAAAAGGAAACAAACAAAAAAACAGAAAACAAAAGAGTTTCGGTTGGTGTCACTACGTTTAACTTCACCGCATGAATTTTATTACTTCATCTAGTCACTCACTTACCTGCTTACACGTTCATTTATTTACTTGAGTGCGGCAATTCTTCGTGTTTTCTTTTTTACATTCTTTCCTACAATTATGTAATCATCATTATATTTTGAAAAATTTCTACAACAATTCGAACAATTGTCTTTTAGTTGCAACACAGCAAGCGTTTAACAGTCAGTCGACATTATAAGATACGCCAACTGCACAAAGAATGAAAAAAAAAAAAACGAAAAGAACAAAAAGAAAGGATGCATGCAACAAGACTTTTGTTACAGCTTGAACTCTTTCTTTCCATTACTAACCGGCTTCGCCTTTTAAACGTAGAAAATTATGAATTTATGAAATACTTTTTTTTTTCTTAAATCGTATCTGCTCTTTATTAAAAATGAGAATGTCACACATATTACTATGGATTCTTTGGGAATTTTGTTTTTATTTTCCTTTCTTTTTCAAAACGCCATGTTTTTATTTCATTCTCTGACTTTCAAATAGAGATCCCACTTGAATGGTTGTTTTCTAATATTTAACAAAAAAAAAGTAAAACAAAAAAACCAAATTTAAACAGTCGAGCGAAATGAATCGAAATAAATGTGGCATGACCCTTAAAGATCATCCACTATGTTGATAATATTTAGTTTTTTTTTTTTTTATTCTTCGTTTTTAATATTTTCTGAAAATGAAAAAAAAAACCAAAATCTTTCAACATGGTTCTGAATGTGTACATATTTATATAAATTTTTTTTTTGTTAAACATGTCTATTAACTCTATAAATCTTACTGTTAGAATTTATTAATTTAAAAAAAAAATACACACAATTTTTATAATTAACCCATTAAATAAAAAACAATATATATATATATACATATATATAATTCTATATGTATAGAGAGATTTTTAAATAAATCGTTTGTTTGATAAGCAAGTGTATTTAAAACCCGCAAAAAAAAAAAACAAAATCAAATGAAATGAAATGAGAAAAATAAAATATCTCCAATAGGAAATGTGATCATGTTGTACCAAAAGTTTATAGTGACTTTAGGAAGAGCAGCTGATGAATTACGACATACAACATCAAACTAAATAGAATTACATTAAACGAGTCACTATTCCAATAGCAGTTTATTTATTTACATATCGAATTTTTATCACACAATTAAATGAGAAATATACGTATACAGTGGGCCCACGGTTAACGAGCTTAATTCGTTCCGGCACCCCAATCGTTATGCAAAAAGTTCATAAAGCAAAACGACTATTTCCATATAAATACGTGTAAAATAAATTTATCCGTTCCAGATCGAAAAAACTCCACACTAATATGTTTCAATTTGAAGTTTTATTTAAAAGAATGTTAAAAAAAAAAATACTTCAAAACTTTTAAAACGGATAAAATAAACCAATACATATGTCATAAAGATAAAGGAAAATAGAAAATAATTTATTTTTTTTTTTGTAATTGGTACATGTATACCTAATTCTCTTTTAAAAAAAAAAACTGTCTAGTGTCGTTTGTTTCTGGCGTCGCTTCAAAATTTATTGAAAATGAGGCATGGCATTATCGTTAAATAATTCTGTTGCACGTATAGCTGTTATCTCCTCGTCCGATAAAGTTAACTGCTTGTCCTAAAGCACATTGCAATATCACAAGGCCTTCAGTAGTCAGATCTTCATTGCGCTCTGCCACAAGCTTTGCAATGTCATTGCTATCCACTTCAAACTCAATCTGTTTAGCTAAATATATAAATTCATTGGTTATTGAATCAGTGGATACTGCATAGAGCTCTTCAAATGTGCATTCGGCAAAGTGTTCAGACTAAAGTTTGTTCCAGGAAGATTCAAGTGTTCTCTTAGTAAGGCGGGACTTCCTATTTCATTGCTATAAACTGAAAGACATTTTACATGCAATTACGGTTTTCACCTTTTTTTTTTTTGTCGTTATGCGAAACTTCGTTCGTTAAGCGAAACTTTCGTTATGCGTGGCGTTCGTTATCCGAGAGTCCATTGTATATTTGTATATATACTCACAGAGGAATTAGATTTGCTGTCATAAGATCTCACGTCCAAATTAGGGATGCCAAACGGGATTAATTTTTAAAAATCCCGGGATTCGGGATTTTGGAAATTCTGATCACGAAATCCCGGCATATTTCGGGATAATTCGGGATCCAAAAATCACGAAAAATCACGGAAAAGTCGTGATTTTCTCTTAATAATAAAAATATTTCATTAACAAAATCATTTGTATTCCAGTTATGTATGTATATCAGTATTATATATCATTAAAAATAAAATATAAAAACTACAAGACAAAAAGTAACAAAAAAGCGTAAATTAACAAAAATAAAAATTATTAATACATATGCAAATGCGTTAGTTTTAACGAAATTATTTGGATTCCAACAAATAGTGTAAAGCATCTAATATGTGATCTGATAGGCTTGAACGAATTTTGTTGACAACATAACCTGCCGTTAAAAAACACTTCTCGCAATCAACATTTGTTGGTAAAATAATTCCAAGATTGCTGTATGCAGCTTGTAAATATCCACCTCTACCACCTCCTGATGTAAAAAAATCTATTTCTTCGAACAGTTGAGTATCTAAATCAGTTACCTTTTTAATTCGTTTTATAGGGCTTTTGCATTCTTCGATGCCATCAAATAATTTTTTATCACTGAAGTATGGTTTTCCTCATCTGAAATGCTATTATCGAAATCAAGTGAAATAGATTTTTTTTTCTGGACCTTTTGTAGGGTTAAAATACATATGAATTCACAACCCCAAAAAACTCGAAAAATCCCAGACAAGTTTTTAAAAATCCCGGGATTTGGTAAATCCCGGGATTGTGTAAATCCCGAAAATCCCGGAATTTCGGAATTCGGGATTTCCCGATTGGCATCCCTAGTCCATATACATAACCCAAGCTTCCTGTATCGATTTAATTTGCAAGTAAATGTGTTAAAAATATTTGCAATTCTATAGAGTTGTTCATATAAAAGTTATCGAACAATTCCAACAAATTCGCAACTCCGGTTGAAAAATTATATACTTACTTGCGGGAAAGCAATCAAACATAGCTAGAATTCATAAAAATACTAGTAACGATACAGTGAATATTCTTTAGAGCTCGCACAGTTAAAATAATTTTTACAAATCTCTTCATACACAAGTCTTCTGGACTTAATACTACTTCCGCACTGATCTAGCATTAGTACTTTTCGAGATTTTTTGATCACTGAGAAGACTCTTTAATGGCTCATATTGCGCAGATATATTTTCAATCTTCTGGAAGGTTGCCAATATAACGTCAACTTTCAAAAACGTGTGTAGATGTTCCACATACGTTGGTGTTATGGCAATCAACAATTTTTGAAATAGCTAGACTCAAACTGATCAATTTCAGACAATACGGTTTTAGTGAGATCCATTCCTCTAGTGATATGTTAAGAAGACGTAACAAAAACACCTTCATGACTTTTGACCATGTGCGGTGGCATGGTAGACTTTTTTCGAAATTATTGCTTTACCCAGCAGTCCGCAAGTTATTACAATAGAAAAGCATAAAATAAAACTGGTTAAGAGCATACAACTAGCATCCGATTCAGATGAGTCCTATCACTATTACATTGTAAAATTGTAAATTGTAAAATGGAACACATTTTCGAATTAAAGAACAAGACAAAATTGAATAAAATGTTGCCATCGTACTTGCATCTGAATTGGATGGCTAAGTAATGTAGCATCATATTGTTAACATAGTTTTGTTGTTTGTTTTGGTTCAGCCGATGTCCCGTTATTAATTTTTTGATATTTTTTTTTTTGTTTTTTCTATTCTTTCAAAATAAAATTTCATTTGTAAAGTGTCTTTGAATATACAAGAGGTTTAACCGTGATTGTGGTATTAAAAATAAATAATTAATTAAATAAAATAATGGATATTTTCTCTATCTTTCTCACTTTATCTTTCTCTCGCTCTCTCTCTCCCTCTCTCTCTCGCTCTCTCTCCCTCTCTCTCTCGCTCTCTCTCCCTCTCCCTCTCGCTCTCTCTCGTAAGGTTTTAAATCATATCTACTCTTTTACATACATACTATACATACAACATCATATATTTCAAACTGCAAGTCTAGGAGCAAGCAACGTACGTACGTACATTGAACGGTCGGCACAAGTTAATATTAAGATATCGATTCCAAATGTTCACAGATTAATTTCTTTGGCACATATAAGGACCAGCTTAATACGTATGTTTCGTGTGTTAAATCTGTCCATGAGAGACGAAGTCTACAATTCAAAGTTGAGAATTAAAATTTTTAATAAATATTAGCTACTCCTACAGCTTTTGCGAAAGGACAGCTTAAAAGGATCTCAAAAGATGTTTTAAAGATGTTACAGACTTGAAATCTCGGGTAAAGCCTTTTAAATAATTTATAATTATAACTCCTAGTAAGAACTATGTGAACAAATAACTCTCAGAGCAGAAACAATTGGTTTTATTATATCATACTAAAATTTCATTATTGTTCTGGTTAAACCAATGCACCATTGCACCTTTTCCTATTTTAAGGTCTGCATAGCTCAACGTTTTTTAAACGCTGGCAATTTTTATTCTTTTTGAACATTTTTATAGTGACGGTAGGAATATCTAGAAATGTTAGATAGAAAATAGGGTGTACCTTTCTATCACATCCGGAGTTCCAAGCCATTGTAAAAATAACTCATAAAATCAACTAATTTCTGATGCTTAAAAGCTATGATGGAACAAATATTAATTAAAATGTGTTTGATTTATCTCCTTGTAAAAAGTATTACATATTATACCACACTTTTATCATTTTTTAATACACTCAGTCTTTTCTCCGGGAAAATATAAGAGTAAATACTGAATATGAGTATTTAAAAGCCTTAGAACACCTTCAGTTTATAAGCGATAACAATTTCAGGAGGAATAACTCTAATTGTCGCTCATTAAAAACTTTTAGTATTCAGAAAGTTACATTTGCTATGACAACGTACATATATGATTCCTTTTTTGAAATTCTATTTTAGAGGAAAATCCATTCCTATTTTAGGCCTCTCTCTTAAGACTTTTACTGCATTTTATATAAACTTTATACATGGTATACTTCTATACTCTCAGAGTTATTGCCAGAAATCTACTGAGAGGAAATCGCCAAAGAAATATTTCGTTATCATAATTCGTATTCGTCTAATAAGCCGACCTACTAGGCTACGGCAATCTACAAATGCTATATTATTGCTCAATAGTCCTTAGAGAAGGGGAAAGGAATGTAAAAAGTTTTTCTGCATGATCACACGATTTCAAACTGTTAAGAACATTTTTAGAGGCAATAGAACGCTACATGTCTATGCAATTTAAAATGACACAATGTCGCAATAAAAACGTAATTCTCTAAACAAATATTCAATTTAAAAAAATAACAATTAAATTTTAACCAATTTTATAAATTCAACTCTTATGTGAGGACAACTTAAATTTGATTAAATTTATTTTCTGTTAATTTTAAGATGAAAACAAATTTCAGTTCGTTAACTTAACTTCGGTTCGTAACGTTAACTTTCTCGATTTTTGATATTTGAATTTCAGTCATTCAATCTTTAAAAGTTTATTATCTTCATGGATCATGGAAATTTGTTTCTAATTTTATTATTTTATTTTTTTTATTTGTATTACAAACATACGATATTTATTTTAACAAACGCACAACTAATAAAAGAATTTTAATGTCTTGGCAAAATCTCTTTCGAACACGGTTTGTGTCATCTGCATAATACGAACAAGAGAAAACAAAATTTGTTAACTCCAACGGTTACAGCAGTCGGAAATTTATTTCTGGGCTTTACAAATTTCACTTTTAAGCATATTGGCTACACTTGTCTGATTGACCACCCACGCACAAATTTAAAAAAAAGAAAAATTTCTTAAAAATTAAACACTTTCTGCTGTTCACTCTGCACACCAAAAAATACTAAAATTGAAAAGATTGAACTTTCTCGTGTTAAAAATGTTACCCTTTATGATGAACTTACAGTAAGACCCCGCTTAACGCTGCTCCGCTTTACGCTGTTTCAGTATTACGTGGTAGCATTGTGATGATCCTAAATCCCATACTGTTTTAATACATGTTGTAAATGTGTGCAAATGAAACGCCCATGAACCAACCCATATCGGTGCACTATATAGTGACGGTTTATTTTCTAATCTTTTTCAACGCTCTTTTGTTCATCTGTCCTGAATAAAGATTCCAATTGTATTTTCCGAAGCCGGGACGTACTAAGCTGCCTCGTTTAACTCTGTTTCGTTTAGCGCTGGAACTTATTGGAACGTATCCCTAGCGTTAAGAGGGGTTTTACTATACCTACATACAGTATAACGGCTTAACCTAAGCTAAATTGGATAAATGAGTATTACAAAATGCATTCAAATATAGTTTAAGTGTGTGTAACAAACATTTCGTAGTCCATTAGGAACACAAAAGACTTACATACTCGTAGAATCTTCAATTCAGAATTTACAGTCTTTAGTTAAGCTTAATTTTGTTTTAGTTCCGGTTTCAGTCGGGATTACGACCTAGCTTATCACACCGCTTATGCTGTGTACGTTAATTTTATGTTTGAGTGGCGCGAACTACAGTTTAAAGTCGAATTCGAATGACAGATTTATGTGAAGCTTTTCATGGCAATTTTTTTAATCTCAGAGTTTTGGAAGCTGCCGAAAAAATATCTTCTGATTTCATTTTGAAGTCTGATCTGGGGTTTGAAATTGGCCCTTACGTCTATTAAGCCAACATACTACCTCCTAAACTATGGTGACTTCCGGGTACCTAGTTGTTCCCCTAAAATATTGGATTATAGACTTCGGATTTGTAACCGCCGTCTAATATCTGTAGTGACAAACGATGTCTGCGTGCAATACAGTAAGGCAAACAAGTGTTGTATTGGTATGTTTTGATCATTCGACAATGTTTGATCAAATTGTAAATATTATATCGTTTGTGAAAAGAAAATGTTCTGATCTTGATAATACGTATTTCGCTTTGTCAAGTGTTATGAATCCACCCAAATAAAATTTCGTTGTTAGTGCTGTTGATATTGAATAAGGAGTTTAGTTTGTGACGACAACACAAGAGATCTCAGCTTTGCTTATATTTTTTAAGAAATCTAAATCAAATAATCCCATAGTGATGATTATGACTTAAGTCCTCATAGCACGCATATTGTGTTGGTTAATTTTTTTTTTCGAGACGTTCAAGCGGATTGTAAGAGAATCGATTCCATTATAACGACACTATCAGATTAATTCACTACTTACTACCGAGTCGGAGATACTATCGATATACTAAGAAATATTATCGAAATTTCGATTACCAAGTAAATTGGACATACATTCTTCAAAAAAGTATTCATCGTTATGAACAGAAATGTAATCTTGAAGTTTCTAGAAAATAAAAAAGTTGTTAACAAAATCGTCCGTGTAACCAAAAGTTTGATTAACTGCACCAACTGCCGAATTCGACTCGGCAACTACTACTACAAGTCCAGTGAAGAAGGTGCAGTTCCCAATTACCGGCAAGGCTACAACAGCTGAATGTGTCAAATTTAGACTATATCTGTGGCATAGAGCATACAGTTATCTAGAGAATATATGGGAGGCCACATATCTTACAAAAATCGGAAAACTGAGAATATTCAACGTCTGCGGAAAACCTAGCAGGCTATGCGAGATGAAAATTTAAAAACTGAGCTTGAAATAGAATAAAATTAAAAGCATTTTTCTATCCCAGGAATTATGGAAAAGTACAATGATGCGTTTTATTTAAAAACCCGGCAAAAAAGAAAAATGTTTACTGAGTTCTTCGTGAAAGCGATGTCTGATGTCAGTGCTAATGGAAGACCCAAACTAAAAATAATATTTTGGATAATTTAAGTATGTTTGTATATAACATAACATAAAATGTGAATATTTTCTATTTTTATTAATTGTTCGCATTGACTAATAATCTATTTTTACAAATTTCAGTTTAAATGGAATAACAAAATTAAAGGAACTTATTTTCCTCAGACATTGATTGATTTTATGTATGAACATATAGTTAACGACAACCTAATGCAAATTGTTAATAAGTTTTTTCTTTTTTAAATGCCAAATCAAAAGTAAATATTCTACATACTTCTTATTATTGATTTACTTTTTTTTAATATTGCGCTGTAATAATTGTTCTGGTTAGATTTATATATCGAAAATCCAATTAGAGTTCAAATATTTCTTATATAATGTACCAATTCGAATTAGATTCATAATTTCAGCATTTTTTTTTTACCTGTCATAATTATAATCTATAGTTAAATAGTTTACGTCTTTTACTACAGATGGCATCTTAAAGGTGAAAATCTTATACCTGAACAAAATGTAGTATATCGTAATTATTAGATACCAATCTACATACATACACCCTTCCTTTTCTGCAATAGTGTCATCAGTCGGCATATTGTTATCTTTTTCTCTTTCGTTTGCGGCTCACTGACATCTTTTCAGTATAGGGTTGGCTTTTTCGAAACGTTGGACAATTTCCAACCAGCGCACTAAACCCTCCCTGATTCTGAAAATCAATTTATCATGCACCATCTCGCATAAAACCTGTTATTAGTCATAAGAAACCAAATTTGAATATAACAATTTTAGGTTTTACAGATTCGTTTTCATTATCTTTCAAAATATTTTAATAGTTTTTAATTTGTTTTATAGAAAAAAAATGATTCAATAACAACGGAATTTTGTAAGAAAATGTTTTTTTTCTTAATCAATTTTATTTATTATTTTGGCAAAAGATTATTGAGTTATAAGCGACACAAACAAACCATTATGATCAGAAAAACTTTGGAGATATTCTAAAGTTTATATTTTGCAGATTTTTTTTTTTTGCAATTTTTATAAAAATGCTAGGAAATCCATAAAATCTTTGGAAAGTTTTTGATTTTGATTTCGATTTTTTTTTTTTTTTTGTTTGGACAGTATTTCCATTAACCATCTATTTATTCTATGTTGATTAAGATTTTCGTATTCACTGAACTTGAATAAGAAGAACAAAAGACAACAAAAAAGTTTTGAATTTTTGAGTGAATATATTTAAATGGATAGTACCTATTTAAAATAAACTGAAAGCCCACTAAAAAATGTGACAAAAAAAAAAATAGAACATCTGTAGTTAAGCGGAGGGCAAAAAGCTACGGAGGAACAAAAACCCATAAATTCTCATAAATTATTACAGAGAAAAAAAGGTGCGTTCAAGAAACAGTAACAAACAAAAAAAAAAAAAGAAATGAATTAAATTAAATGTAAAAATATAAAATATTTATTATTATGTGCGTACGTATGTACGTATGTTTTTACATACATTTATAAATATTCATATTTATTTTGGTGAATATACTATGTATTTATGAATATTTGTTTTATTAATAAAAAAAAAAAATTAATTTCTATTTTTTAAATGTCAGACGAAATAAAACAAAGAGAAAAATGTTTAAAATGGTTTAAACCAGTCTCTGAAGACGAAAACTAATTCATTAAGACAAAATAAAGTTGTTGTTTTTTCTTTTGTTTTTTATTCTTAAGTTTATAATCAAAAATTTCGTTAGTAGTGCGTCACACTAAACGAAACTCTAGAAAATTTAAACTACCGCCAACGTCACCAACTCCGCCGCTAACAATCCAACCACACAAAATTCAACATCAACATCATCAACAACAACAACAAAAATAATACATATTTTATATAGAAAAAAAAAAAAAAAAAGAAAATGATAATAAATGTTAAAAATCCACACTAAAATGATGAATATGGAGAGGTTTGTCGGTTAGTCGGTTGGTCTAAAAAGCGTATAAAACGAATATTGAAATTGTTACGTTACGTTACGTGGTTACTTTATTGTACTGGCTGGCATACGTTTTGCCTCATCCCGAGAAAAAAAAAATTCATTCAACTGCTACTACTGTTATCTCACCCTCTTTTGCATTTAAAACGTATTACATTCATAACGTTCGACTGTTTATTCCTCATTCTAAATTCGTTAACATGGTATCGAGTGTATTTTGATTTTATACGATATACCACATGTATATACATATGTATGTATGTATGTATGTATGTATGTATGTGATCGTATATATTGAATTTAGTTTATTATATTCGTAATAAAGAAGAAAAAACAGAAAAAACAAAGACGATTCACAGCGTACAAGAGCAACAACGTATTTTGCAGCCACTTTGGTTATGTTATTAATGTGAGAATTTTACAATTTATTAGTTTCACTGATACTTTGATTTTCTGATTCTTATCAACCTTGTGCCTTGTGTGTGATGTGGTCGTCGGTACCTTGTCTTCTTGGTTTCCACTTTATTTCATTTCATTTTATACTTCCACTCTCTATCATATTCTATCTTTTGTTTTAAACTTTTTTTTTTTGGTTTTATTATTTTCTTGCCCTAACAAGTGATTAATAAACATAAAACGAAAATTTCAATTTTATTAAAATATTGTATTGAAAATTTTACGAAAATATAACATATTGTACATACATATGTATGTAAATAATGTGTGATCTTAACTTAAACACCACATTGATCATTGAAATGTTGTCACAAGAAAAATATAAAAAAAAATAAAGAAAAATTATATGATAATAACAATAATGAAAAAAAGGAAGGAAAAACAGAAATTTTTATTCAAATTACAATTTTTAGCAACAGTGGGCCTTTCAAAACTCGTTGTGTACAATAGTTTTGATAGAGACAATAAAAAAAATCATTGTTTTAAACGTATGAGGGTTTGTCCCAGATCCTTTAAGAAAATATGGCAAACTTAAATAAATGATCCGTGTTACGAAGTTTTAAATAATTTGGTTTATATATCCAGATATTTCTGAATATAATGTAACTTTGAGGTAAATGCTCAGAATATAGTTAAATGTGCTGATATTAGCAAAATTCTTCCAACTTTGGTGAAATTATTCATCCCAGAAATTTCGTGTGTTAAAACCAGTAATATTTAGCACCTGGATCTCTAGTTACGTTCTATTTATGTACAGTAGAAATCCATTAGTCCGGCATCCAATAGTGCGGAAAATTGTAAAAGTTTTGGTTTTCTCCAAAAGTGTGTCTTTAAAGCAAATATAAATGCACGAGGGCGGGATCATCCGGAAGTACGCGATATTGTTCCGCCCGGCTAGTCTCAGCTGTCTTAACAAATTCAGGTGTAGTGCAGATTGTCGGACTTCTACGGCATAAAAAAATAAACTAACTTTGAATTTAATCTTGCATACCATACAGAACAGCAAATCCTATGGAAAACATAGCAATATAATGACAGACATACCTGGGATTTAATCAAGGCGACAATTCTACAATTCTCCGACAGCGAATTGCTGGCCGAAGAAATATTTTTTCACATTTTCATTTTGATGTCTGACCTGGGATTTGAACTCGGGCCTTACGTCTTCTAATAAGCCAATACACTACCTACGATGCTACGGCAATTCCTCAACTCAAAGACATTGATTTTCAAAAATGTCTGCATGTAAATTATTTGCATCAATTTATTGTGTTTTCTTTACTCATAAATGACCCTTATGAGTAATTATATAGCGGAAACGGAAATCGGAAGAAAAATCTGTAAAAAGAAATAAAATGATATTGAAAAATAAACTCGAAATTTAACGACATATTACCATCATTTCAATAAGAAGACGGCGCACTATGTAAGAAATTTTTTTATTCAGTCCGTAACTTAAAGAAATTTCTTGAAATTTAGATTCCTTTAGACAAGTAATTGCGAAAAACTTATCTTTAGAGCCAAACAGACAAATTCTGGCTAATTGTAGACTATGTATGTACTTTAAAAAAATCTAATACGTACATCAGCTCCATTTAATAATTTGTATTATGATTACACGGTGCGACTGTGAAAATACACACTAGCAATGACAATCTAAGCCATTCACTAGGTTGAGTAGAACTCAAAAACATTTTTTCAATTTTTCTCGAACACTCCAAACTAGTTATTTGACAAAACGGTTTTTTTTATCTTTTCACACAAAATTATTAATTACCCAAATATATTTGAACCTATTTTGAAAAGGGGTGAAAGGGGAGAGATTTGACTTTAAAACGGTATACATAAACATTTTGTTCAAACTTGATGGGGTAAAATTGGAAAATATTATTTTTTTCTTCTTTTTTCAAGTTTTTCTATTCTTAATTGCAAAATTTAATTAAAAAATAAATGATGATATTCGGTGAAGAGATTGACTCTTTGTTTGATCAAATCAGACAAAAATTATCTTAGTTATAGTTTAAATAGTGTAACAGTCGCGTTATATATTTCACAAAAGTAATCTTATCAAATGCACTTTCAGTTTAAAAATTTTCCAAAGTTTTGAAGGATTTTGACTGTTTATCGCAAAATGTGTGAAATTGACACATTTGCACGACTACCAGATGTCGGTTAATATTTGTGTTTTTTAAAATAAAATTATTTTTCTTTGGGCAAACATTGTGGCTTCAATCGCAAAAATGACGCAGTCAGATTGTATCGCTCGACTGTTAGACTCTTTAAATAATAACTATGGTAATTTTTGTCCGATTTTACAAAATGATTACTCAATCTCTTCTCAAGAGAACGGATTTTAAGAATATTATCACTTGTCCCATATTTTTTTTTATTAAAGTTTGCTACTATAAACGGGCAAACTTGAAAAATATGAAAAAAATTCGAATTTTCCAAGTTTACCTCATCAAATCTCATAGCATATTAAGTCGAATAATATAGTATGTATATCGTTTCAAAGGTTCATCTCTCCCCTTTCCAACAAGAATTCATACTTACATAATTGATCATTACAACCCTTCATTCAAGATTATTAACCTAGTTTTCTGACACCACTTATGTTGTGTGTGTTAATTTTTTTATACATAAGTGGCGGGACCTACATTTTAAAGTCGATTCCAAACGACAGATTTTTGAGAAACTTTTCATGGCAAGTTTATTTACTCTCAGAGTTTTTGCCAGAAATCTGCTAAGAGGAAATCGCCGAAGAAATACTTTTTGTATTTTGTTTTGATGTCTGGCCTGGGACTTGAACCTTAGCTTTACGTCTAATAAGCCAAATTTTGGAAATCTGGTCAGAAATGTTTGAGTATTTCAGAAATTTATGCGTAAAGCCAGAAAAAACAGTTTTTGTCAAATAAAACAAGTTTGGAGAGTTCGAGAAATAGAAAAAAGTTACCGCACCTTGTAATTATATTACTTATGCACACGCCATACATATAGAATAAGGCTTGAGGGATAATTTTTTTTTATAAAAATACTTACAAGCATACATACGTAATATAAAGAAAATAAAAGTCATGAAAATTTTCAATTTAGTGTGTCTAAAATTATTAAAATCGTAAAATTCGACGAATTGTTCTCCTTTTTCACCACTGTGCGTATTCTTAAAAAATTGCAATACGATTTGCAAATACAAGTTTTGTTGTTTTTATTTACTGCCACTCTTCTTATTCCTCTTTCCTCTCGTGATCACAAAAGCAATGTTGTAGGCTGCTGTTGCGGTGCTGTCGTTTTGCCTAAATTTGTTTGAAATTTGTTTTTTAAGGTCTTAAATCATGTCCTGAAGGCTTTTAAGTCATTATCGTTAAATTTCAACATAAATTCTCAAATACAATATTTGTTTACCTGCTGATTAAATTCTCTTTTTTTTCTGGTTTTTTGTTTAGTTTTTGTGCCGTTTTTTTTTTACTTAAAAAGATCTTCTCTCTTTTTACAACAGGAGGCGAAAAAAAGAATCTTATTTTACCAATGGAAAGAACAGAGCAATGTCTAGATATCAATCTATCAAAAAAGTATAGTAAAAAGATGTTTTGTTTTGTTTTATTTTTTTGTTCCATAGTTTGACCTTGAAATTAATATTTTTTCCATAATTTGCACGTACTAAAAATATTCATAATAATTTTTCGTACACACACACACACACATACAATTGTCTACTATTGTTGCCATTTGATTTTACAACTGCTTTAAATGGCCTATTTTGAAAGATATTTTTGACTTTGAAGGTTGAATGAGAGTTATTAGTGACGCAATGCCACACTGTGACTTTGTCGATAAATTTATGGTAAATTTTAGGTAAAATGATGGTTTATGGTTTATTAGTTTGAGAGAGAGAGAGAGAGAGAGAGCGAGAGAGAGAGAGGGAGAGAGATAAAAGATAACTAATGTAGAAAGCAAACGCAGTTTGAAAAGAAGGAACCTGTTGTGAGGTCACCTAATTTCCATAATGAGTGGGTTTTAAGATATTTTCCCATTGCTTTCTTTAATTTTTATAGTGTATCTTAAGCGGAAATTCTCAAAAATATAAATAAATTTCTAAAATTAGATGATGTTTGTGGTTCTAGCACGTATTTAAAATTGTTAAGCATCTGAAGACAACAAAGACAATAGAAATTATGAAAATAAGTCTTACTTCCCGCTTTTTTTTACATTTGGATGAAAGTATTTTAAATTCCCAAATTAACAATAAAGAAGTTTTTAATTTCTAAAATTTTAAATTTCTGTATAAAACCATCAGCTTACCATAACAACGTTTAATATTTTAAGAACTTGGATTCAATTAGTGCTCTTTCTTGATATGAAATAACATTATGCGACAAAATACAATGATTTAAATACACCCGAGTAATTACCTAGTCTAAGTTGTTCAATTAGTTAAGTAGAACTCAATATTAATTTTTTTATTTTTCTCGACTTTACGCACATATTTCTGAACCGATGTCCAATATTTAAACGTTAGTAGAAAGGAGAGAGATGGGTCTTTAAAATGATGAGCATATAAATATTATTTAACTTAATATGCTATGGGGTTTGATGAGATAAACTTGACAAATGTGAATTTATTTTAGGACGAACATATTTGGGCAAAAGATCAAACAGACATTTTTTGTCAACTAAAACAAGTTTGGAGGGTTCGAGAAAAATAAAAAAAAGTATTTTTCAGTTTTACTCAACCTAATGAATAACTTAGACTATATAGTGACTCGGGTGTATTTTCACTATCGCACCGAGTAATTTTTAAACAATTTATGACAGATTTCTTCGCCTCGAAAATGCATAACACGGAAAAGTTCATTTGACCATAAGTGTAGAGGATATGGTGGTAATACTGTCGAAATAAAATATAAAAAGGAACAATTTCCTGTATAAAAGGACTTTTTAATAGGTTTTCTTGAATGCAAATGTGATTCTTGGTGAAATACTAAAATCCGGAGAATAAGAATTTTATTCACTCATTATATTTACCGTAAGAATTCGCAAATTATTGTTAAAAATATATTCAAAATTGCTAAGTAAAGTTTTCAATTGATTTGTCTAAGCATTGCGAAATTTATCAAATTCATTTATTCGAAATGCTCAAATATATAACATGGTAGTGTTTGACGAGCTGCTTTGAATCGAACTTTATTTTTTGAATGGCTGTGATGTGGCCTGCATTTTCTTGTGTTTTATACTAAATTCAGGTCAGCCGATTTATTCGTCAGATGTTGATTTTTTTGGTTTTCCCTCTCAATGGCATTGTTTGTCGCTACTGATATAACACATACATCATATCACTTAGTGTCTAAATAGACAAAATTTTAGTTACTCCATAATGTTACAGTTCACTATTGAAATTTATTTCGATAAACTACGAAACGATTTCGTGGATTTGGTTTAAGAAACCGATGCCTAGATATTTTGTCACGTCAACAGCAGTGTTTATACTAAATTAATAAAAATATTGGAATGATGAAACAATAATTAAAACTTCATATCGCTCCTCTATTGCAACACTGTCATATCTCAAAAAAACTTAAACTTGGCAAAATGCGATTTAAGTTTTCAAGTCATAAGACCTATGATCTAATTGTCGCAAACACTTTTTGCTATAACTTCGGTTCAGCTTGGGATATAAAATCGATTTTTTTATCAACATGTACAGAAGGTCTAAAATAGCAGTTTTGCTTAAGTAACGACAAATTTTTAATTTTTTAAGATATGACTCTGTTGCAATAAAGCAGCGATATGACTAATGGTGAATATAAAGACGTTTTGTATTAAAAGATTTCCCATTCCGCCATTTGAAGCTTTCAATTATGCACAATTTAATCGAAATTATGAAGAGAAGGAAAATAACATTTAAGCTTCAATATCAACACGCAACTACAGCGTTCTCTCTTCGTACCAAACTTAACGAGCTGAAACGTGACGAGTGTGTATTACAACAATTCTCTGAAAAGAATAAATTGCTAATGTTATCACTTGTTTATTGCTCTATTAATGAAAGAGTTTTCTTGTAGTGAGCAAAACGTAAGAAAAGTTAAATGAAAATATTAATTAGGCGTTAACTAAATCTAATTCTAGGCAGTTTCACTGATTTGATTAACAAATTAATGGAGCGTTTCAAAGCTGGTATAAATTAAATAGATGTGAGGAATTTTAACTCATATTTATGCTATGATGAATTATTAATAAGACAGAAATTATTATACAAATCATTAATGACATTCAAATGAATAACTACAGTATAATTTATTTCAGCGTTTCCAATCAATATGAGGTCGTCCTATTTTCAGCTTTCATTTGAATACGATTTTTATATCAGCAAAATAACAACAACAACAATAAAATTAATATAATTTGTTTTTTTGTTTTTGTTTGTTCTAATAATTTAATATCTGCATATTTACCTATTTAAAACGATAACAGGAGGCAACTCTGCTTTTCTGAAATGGTATTTAAAATTTGAATCGCAATACAAATACATACATACATACACTGTATGTAGATATATAATATAAGTTATAACAGAAAATAAATAATAATTTACAGAGAATTTTTTTCGAAAATCTTATAATTGATGAACGTAAATAACAATTAAAATTCGAATAAATTTCTAAATAGGATGACAATAAAAAAGGAAGAAACAATAATTTGCATTCAAGTTTGGGATAACAATTAAGATTTGTATCTTCTGTTTGAAATCTTCTGTAAAAAAGCCGCTAGAATTCCCTCCTCCCCCAAAACAAACAAGAAAGGTAGTTAAAACTAAGAATATTCTTTCTTTCTTTCCTTTTTAAACAAATTGTGTTTGATTAGACCAACGTAATCTCATCGTCAAAATTGTAAAAGTGTGTGCTTCATATTGTGTATGACTGACGTTGAGGTGGTACTTTAATACTTGATGCACGCTTTATAGCATTAATGGCATCATGCCTCATATTTTAATGGGGGTGCGATCTCTCAGTTTTGTAAACAAATGTTTGCACAAAATAAATTTTGTAACCGAATTGAAATTGAGAGAAAAACAAAAAACAAAAACTATAAAGTTAATGGGAACTTTATTCATATTGCTACGGGGCGTTGTATTTAAAAACCTATAAATTTTTACCAGCAGATAATGATAACAGCCACAATGAAACAACACCACTTAGGAAATCTTAAAAATAAAATGCCTCTCATCTTCTTTGCTCTACACAAGGTGTATTATGGCAAATTTGTTAGTTTCTAATCCGGCTAAAGAGTGAGGTGAATGAGAAAAAAGAACATTTGTAGTGTACACACATATATTAAAACTGAAAGTAATGTTAGTTTTTGTTTTTGACTTTAGTTTCCAAATTAATTTTTTCGCATTGGTTTTACGTTTGTTTACTTTCGTTAATGTCAGTATAATATTTTATAAAGCAAAGAACATATTCTACATAAACAATCGCTTTTTAATATTTTCAACAATTTCAAAGCAACTACACTTTACACGTAAACAGAAAATTAAAAGAATGAATTCGGAACATACTTGAATATATTAAATGCTGCTGCACATTAGTGACAGCTCAAGTTCTGCTTTGTTTTAATAACTATTTATTTATTGTAAAAATATTTCAAATAATATTATCAATACAACTTTTGGCTTCCAGTTTTACTTGAATCCGCCATTATTAAAGCAAAGCGTTCTTTTTAAGATTAATGGCTTAAAATTGAATGTAAAGCTTCGATTGATTTGGAATTCAAGCATTGTTTAATTAAAACTATCATGAAAACACCTCCAACTCGTATAGTACATACATACGTAATTGGTCATTATAACCTTTCGGTCAGGGCTACGGCCTAGCTTCTCACACCAATCATATTACGTCAGATAATTTTATGCGTGAGTGGCGGGACCTACAGTTTAACGTCGACTCCTAACGATAGATTTTTAAGAAACTTTTTCTTGGCGGTGTATTTACTTTCATAGTTTTTGCTTAAAGGAAATATTTTCTTTTTTCATATTTCAAACCCGTGCTTTCAGTCTAATAAGCCAATACACAACCTACTAGACTTCGGCGACTTTGTCTAGTATATAATGCAAACTACGAAAATCTGCAAGCATGACTTTTTTTGAACACAAATAGGCCACCAATACTGCGTTTTCATAAATGTCAACATTTATATAAAATTACATCAACTTTAATTCATAGGTACTGAATTACCACACCTAAAAGTTTTTTATGTCATGTCAAACCATTCATTTAACCTAAAATTTTGATAACAAAATACATAATTTGCAAAATGGGGATTGAAATGTGTATACTTTCACGCGCGCTAATGTGAACACCACATTACATGAAGAGCGCGTAATGTGAACATATATTTTGCTTCATTGACTCCTCTAAAAGACAAAAAAAAAGTTAAAACCCTAAAATTTGAACTGAATTTTTTTTTTAATTTGAAACGTTAAAATTTTGTGTTTATTAGTTGCGGGAATCCCCACTTTAGGTGCACATATATATATAGGTGCACATATATATATAAATATATATATATATACATATATATATATAAATATATAAAAATATACATATTTATGTGTTGGTACATCTGCTTGCATATTTATTCGCCATTTGCTATTTAGATGTTGTGAAGAAAGTTTGTAAAGATTAAATTATAAAAAAATTCTTAAATGTTGATTTTTGTTTAAAAGGCGGTATAATTCTGCTTTAAAATTTTCGGTATTCGGATATGTGAACAATTCGCAAAAGTGCACAACGCCAGTTTTAACAATAGCGCGCGTGCACTGTACTCGATTTAATTTATAGAGTGATTGCAAGCTGTCCGAAATGATGGCATATGAATTCGTTCTTTGAAACCACCTGTTAGTAGATAATATTAGAGGTGGTGGTGGAAATTTTCTTTCGGGAGAATGTGTCTGTAAAATTGTGAGAGCAAACACATATGTATGTGTGTGCATGGGTAAAAATTACGTTTATTAAGGCGCCAGACTCAACCAGGCGCGTATATTTAAATACACACGTGGTTTATCGCCAGCATTAAATCATATTTTTATACCTTTTCTTTACTCTACTGTACTATACTCAACTCTACTCTACTCTGTTCAGCTCTACGTCTCTCTACATCGTTCTCTTTACCAATTCATTCTTGTTAATCCTACTGATGATGTTTCTTTTCTGTTTTGTATTTCGTTTCCACAACTTGTTCTATAAACAATTTTTTAACTTTTTTTCTCTCTTTCTTTTTTAATTCTTTGATTTTTTTATGTTTTATGTTTAGTGTTGTCTTTTGTTTTTGTTATTTTTGTTGCTTTAGTTATATATTTTGTTACCAGTGGCGCTTTGATTGTTTACATTTTGCACATTTTTACGTATTTTTTATTGTTTTTTTTTTTATTATTGTTGTAGTTGTTGTTATTTTTCTTAATTTTTTGTTTGTTGTTCACACTCTCTTCTACATAAAGTCAGTGTGAAGTGCGAGTGTTAAAAATTCAAAATAAAAGGATGATTAAGCAAACATTAAATAAAAGAACAGAGAAACGTGTTCACGTTTAATAAATAATAAATGAGGAAACGAACTGCGTTAAAAGTTAAACGTATAGAGACTTACGGTATATGAACATAGGTTGCCTAGAGATACTATTACGGTTATCGTACTGTATGTGTTCATATACGACTAGTCAAAATTTGTCGAAATTTAAATCATAAACGCGGCACTTAGAACGTCAATAAGACTCCTAGTCACTAAGAATAATTAACCTTGCTTTGGATGGACTTGTTTTAACCATCATAAATTCAAAATTGTTTGTTAAACTTATTAAAGACTAATCGAGTTGATTGCAAAGTCTCAGGGTTAATAATTTAATTTAGTCCATTGGTCGTTTAGCAGCAGCCTGCAAAAGTTTCCGGTTCTGGGTAGTGCGTTGAAATTCCACTCTAGTCTATTGTCCAAAGTTATATCTGGACATATGTTGTTATCCGATATTGCTAGTTTTAGTCCATTGATGAAAATTGAGAAATTTTGTAAATTCTTGTCAATCCTGATTACGTTTAAGCTGAATTTTTAGAGCATTAGAAATTTTAGATCGTTCGCCGACGTAACCGGCGTAGGGTTTTGTTTCTTAGCCAACAGATCTCTATCACTTCCAGCGTTGTCAACTAAGTGCTTTTAGCACTGTTTTTAGTGCAATTTAGAACTTTTGACGCGGAAAATTTTCGAGGTAATGCCTAGTGCTTTTTTTAGTGCCTTTCTTTTCATGTCAGTCACACCAAATCAAAAATTTAAAAATAAAAAACTATAGACTAGACCAAATCTTAGTCCATAAACTATTCTAAACGTCTATAGATCAGACTATAGACTAAACTAATTTTTGGTCTAATTTTTAGCCTAGTCTGTAGTTAAATGTATATACTAATTCGATATATTAAGACTGTAGTTTTACATGTAAATGAAAGTTTTCATGTGTGAAAGCTTAGCTCTTCAAACCACTTATTTTGTATGCGTTAATTTTATACATGAATGGCCTACAGTTTAAAGTCTACTTCGAACTTGAGAATCGATTTTGAGAATCTTTTCATGTTTTTGCCCGAAATCTGCTAAAACGAAGTAGCCGAAGAAATATTTCCGTTTTGATTACCTGGGGTTTAAACTCGGGCCTTCCAGTAAAATACAATAAAATCATTCCTCTGGCCGACGGTTACATCTGGGGGCCGTCCGTACGGACCACTTTATCAAAAAGTTATGTTCGTTACAGTTCTGTTGTTACTACTTTTTTTCTTAATTTTATTCGATGCTTAAGATGAATCTGCTACTTTCGACTGATTGATTTGCAGCCAACCATATAAAGTAAAAAATTTCAATTTCTTATTTTTCTTATCTACGCAAATGTATGATATTTTAGCAACTTGTTTAAATTTTTTTTTTCTTTTTTTTATTATAGGTAAGATAAGATCTGATTTAACACAATACGGCGGCATATCACCAGACATGGGTAAGAAATTTTCCACATTTTATTTATCTAAAACACAAAACCTAGTTATTAAAAGACTAATCAATTTTAGTGATAAGAAAAAATAAAAAGCAAAACCGATATAATATTCATCAAAACAAATAAAAACGTTTAAGGAAAACGATATCATTTTGTAATCTTGGAAACAACTGGTAGCAGAAAAACTCAGAAGCCACGCTTCCTAATCGAGTACAATAAACACCTTTCCGTTTAAATTTTCCTTAGTGGCTTTGCTATTTGGCCCCATCACATCATTTTCAAAGTTGAAATTACAACGATAATGATTTTCAAACTGCTAAAGATTTAAAATGTTCAAAACTGATGTTAGCAACTGTGTGGATGTGCATGTCTGTATGTCGATCAGGATGAGAATTTCCTTGTTTAGCTTGGCAGACTTGTTGGCTTTTACAATCGTGAAGAAGATGCAACTTACAGCTGCAACAGTGCTTAAACCTACCAAACACACATACAAAGTGTGGAAATGATTGATCTTTGTTAAACTCTTCTCCCTCTTTTTTAATACTTCTTTAATACCGCTTTTTTAAGTTGAATCTTTTCCTTTTTTAACTTTTTGTTTTTTTTTCTGTTATTATTATTCGCTTTTATTTTTTCCTTTAACAATTTTTATTTTAGTTTTTCTTTTTTTGTTGTTGAGATTTTTCTATAGATTCCAAAGACTGATTAAACTTATTATTTAAAAGTGATTTAAAGTATACGTTTTGTCTGCCATTCCATCCATAACAACCATCTCTCCATATCAGTCCGTCTCTCCATCTGTTTCAACGTTCAGATTTGTTCGCTCCCCTCTTCATCCATTGAATTAAGAAGAATGATTATTAACAAAGTATCAGTTGTTTAAAGGTGACCAGATTTATATAAACATAACAATAATAACAGTAGAGATTTTACAAGTCATTAAAGGTTATCACTCGTTTCGAAATCAATTATATTCACAGTTTAAATGCATTGTGCAAAATCAAATGAATTCACAAAAAAAAATATTTTTTTTTGCAAATTCGTTTGGCAAATTAAAGAGGAAAATTTATGGATTTTTACACACATTGTTGGCAAGAGATTTGAACCGAATAAAATAATGTTATCAACGAATAATAAAATAACAATCAATGATGATAACAAAGCTTTAATAAGTCAAAATGATGTTTACGGATAAACTAAAATAGTTTCAGATTTTTCCGAAAACTAAAGAAAAATTCAAAATTTCATTTCAATTTCAAATTTCAAACAAATGAAAAACAGTCTGAAAACATGATAAAAAGTTCTTTGGCAAATTAAGTTATTTTCTAAATTAAAAAATAATTTATAGAGTTTTAGGACTTTGTAAATCCTGAAGAAAGCATTCATACATACATTGATGTGGAAACCGAAACATTAAAAGTTAGGTTAAAGCTTTATAGTCGTGTTGGTCTAGTAAATAGTTTGTTGGCTTATTAGACGAAAGGCCCGAGTTAGAATCCCAGGTCAAACATCAAAACGAAAATTTGAAAATACTTTTTTGGCGATTTCCTCTCAGCAGATTTCTGGCAGAAACTCTGTGAGTAAAAATTGCCATGAAAAGTTTCTCAAAAAATTTGTCGTTTGGAGTTGACTTTAAACTATGGACACGTCATTCATGTACAAAATTACCACACACAACATAAGTGGTGTGAGAAGCTAGGACGTTGTGCAATGGGTCAATTCAACCTCCGGGTACTGTATTTGTCACAGTTAACAAGTATATGTCCTCTAACCTAACCTTTTCAAAGTACGACCAAATAATTTGCCTAAATAGTGAATTAAAGCTTTTAATTTTTTAGGTTAAGTTTACAGTTGAGATTTTAGAAATTTAATTATAAGTTGTCTCTTTTCGACGCCTCCATTCTATAATGTTCTAAGTGTAGTTAGAGCGCTTTTAACGTTCTTCCATTTTTAAATTCTACGTTCTAACTTAAATACTGTCAAAATTTGGTTAAGATGCACCGATCCGTTCCGAAGATATATGGAAAAATTTACTTAGAATACACATGTAGTCGTATGTCGCGTGAAAACTTTGAAAGCTCATAACTCAAAACACACTTTTTCGACTTATAATGTTATAGTACGGAGGCGTCGTTTTGATTTGTAACGGTTTAAAATCTCTAAGAATCCTTTATTTTTATTCGGTACATTATATGCAATCCACAACCCATTATAAATTTATTTTAAATGATGGCGTCCAATACAAACCTTCCGTTGATGTAATCACCTTCATTTAGAATTGAATTCTATTACAAGTACACATGTATGTACTTCCAAAACACGGTGTGACAGTGAAAATACACCCAAGTAACCTACATAGTCCTACGTTATTCGCTAGGTTGAGTCGAACCCAAAAATACTTTTTTATTATTCTCGGACACTCCAAACTTATTTTATTTGACACGGATTTTTTCCCCCTTTTACAAAAAATTATTGATTAACCAACTATTTGAAAATCCAAAGTATTTTAGAAATGGGAGAGATTAGCCTTTCAAACGGTATACATAAAAGTTTTGTTAACACTTATATGTTATGAGATTTGATGAGGTAAACTTGGAAAATATTATTTTTTTTCTTATTTTATCAGGTTTAGCTATTCTTAATTTCAATATTTAATTAAAAAATACAAAATAAGTGCTGACATTCTAAAAACACATTATCTTGTAAAGAGATTGACACTTCGTTCGATCAAATCGGACAAAAATTACCATAGTCAGTAATAGTATAACAGTCGTGTTGTATTTTTTATATACGTATGTCATCTTATGAAGTGAACTTTCAGATGAAAAATTTTTACAATTTTCTTCATTGTTTACGAGAAAATGAGTCAATTTCATATTTGCACGACTACCAGAAGGCGGCTAATATTTGTGTTGTTTTGCAAATATAATTCCACTTCTGGTGGTTGCTCAAACGCAAATTTGCTACATTTTGCGATAAAAAATCAAGATCAGTCAAAATATTTGAACTAAAAGTTCAAAAGTTGAAGTAAAAGTAAAATGCCTACGGTAATTTGGTCAAACAAAGTCTCATTCTCTTCACTAGATAATGCACTTTCAAAATGTTATCACTTATTTTGTATTTTTTAATTAAAGTTTGCTACTATGAACGGTAAAACTATGAAAAAAATTCGCACTTGTCAAGTTTACCTCATCAAACCCCATAGCATATTAAGCAAATATTTCCATTCTAATAAAGTCTAAATTTTGAACATCTGTTCACAAATGCTTGCGTAATCAATAAATTTTTGGCAAAGTCCAAAATTTTTGCTAAATAAAACAAGTTTGGAGGATTCGTGAAAAATAAAAGAAGTATTTTTTGAGTTCTACTCAACTAACTGAACAACACAGATTAGGTAGTCGAGTGTATTTAATTTTTTTTTATTTTGTTGCATAGTGTAATTGGTCATTACAATCCTTCGGTCAGGATTACAACTCAGTAAGTGCTGTGACTTATGTTGAATGTGTTAATTTTGTGCATAAGTGGCAGGATTCTCAGTTTAAAGTCGACTCTGAATGTCAGAATTTTGAGAAACTTTTTCAGCACAATATTTGTTCTGCCGAGAGAATTGAAAAAAGTTTAGAAAAATTGTGCGATAACAACGAAGTGCTCTGTAATATAAATGTAGTATTTTTACTCAAAGAGGTTGAGCTTGATATATTCTTAAGACATGCGGCCTGAGTATTAAATTATTAGGATCAGAATGATAAGTGATTAAGGAATACTATTTTTTATAACAATGATTTTCTTATTTAATTACAATATAATTGATACAATTTGATATTTAAAGAGTGTAGTAAAATACCCTGTAAAGTAAATACCCTGTAGTCCTAGTAGATCTATTCATTTAAATTTCCAATAGAAACATTTATGATGATGATTTCTATTTTTCTATTTACTATTCACTGCGTTACGATCGTTTAAGCAAAATTAAAATCGAAATGCATTGAAAAAATCTAAAAGATCGATCGACACCTGATCTTTGGCGGCTATATTGCCAGGTGTTGTTGTAATCAAGGGCATATGGCGATATATGTACACACATACGCATATTGTACTTGATTTTGCTACTATACCACGACATAAGAAGAAATTACAAATGCCAACAACTCGATTAAAAAACTAAAGCAATAAACTTGAAATTTAATTGCCAAACAAATCCATGTAACCGAAACGACCACCAACCATCAGAACCGATAGTCTTTTTATTCAGTTTTTTTATTATCTTAGGCTCGTATTAAAACGTTATAATCTCGGAAGCAAATACAAACTCTTTTTTTTTTGTTAAGTGGACTTACAGTAGCTCCGGCAGTTAAACATGCCGGTGACAATTAACATGACACTTTATTTACTTTCTTCGTTTATATTTCATTAAATAATAAGAAAATAAAAAACAATCGATTATAAAGCATTTTTCGATGATATCGCACTTATTTGTCATCTTTTGCTTCCGCTTCATATTCGCTAATTTCGTTAATTCTTCATTATTTAAGAACATCGAATAGGAATTTGAAATGTGAGTAGAATTTAAGACACCCATATTATTACACATGTCATTTATTTTCTCAATTACTACATACCACCGATAAAATGAAATGTAGGGAAAGCTTTTTAGCCGTACTAATACAATTTTAAAGTGCCCTTCTTTTAAAATATTCTGACAAAGCATTGAAATTTAGTAAATTTAGGAAATTTTATATAAAAGTATGCCGTAGTACATTTATTCTTTATTTTCTAGCTATTAATACTAAATTATACCAAACATAATGGATAACACCAAAGTTGACTCTCATCAAGATAATTTATTTTGTAAACACAATATTTATTAATAATATACGACTGTGGACTGAATGTCCGACTTCAAACTCTAGGTCAGACATTAAAACGAAAATTTGAAAATACATCTTCAATGACTTGCTCTCTGAGAGTCAATAAAATCGCCATGAAAAGCTACTCATTGACAGGTGTCCCTCGTATAACGCGGCGGTTACGTTCAAGGAAATTTCCGCGTTATGTAATTCGCGCTATAGAAAACTTTCATATAAATTTGAGGGTTATGTTCCAATATGTTTTTTCCAAAATAAAACAATGATAATTTTTGTGCTTTCACTACTCTTCGAACACCATATTACGTCGAAATAGAAAGCGCTTTGGGCGTATTACTTCATCAGAAAAAATTTCCTCATTTGATAAAAGCATTGAACGTTCTTTCAGATCTAAGACTTTGTTTGCTTTTTTATCTAACTGTTTTTCGATTTCGAATAAGGCGCTGGATTCACATCTATTTGCCTCTTGGGTTTACTTGATCTCTCCATTGACGGATCATTATCTGAAAAAAGAAGTTTCAATCTCTCAGCCAAATTAAAGCCTTCTCGTATGCACTTTGGGATGCAATCAGAATCAATGTCTTCATTTTCATGTGGATTATTTGAAGGAGTTTGAGATGCAGTTATTATTAGAGTCAACTCTTCTTCGTTGAAGAATATTTGCCCAATTAAGCAAGTAATCCAACTGTAATGATATTTTTTAATTCATCATTTATGTTTTGAAAGCAAAAAATTCACAGGAATGCATGACAAACTGTATAAGGCAAAAATAAAAGGCATAATCAGTTTCAATTTCGCGCTATGTAAGTCGTAATTTCGCGTTGTAATGAATTTTTAAATCACGTTATATCGAAAACGACGTGGGTAGTGTGTTGGCTTATTAGATAAAAGGCCCGGGTTCGAATCCCAGGTCAGATATCAAAACGAAAAATATTTCTTCGGCGACTTCCTCTCAGCAGATTTCTGGCAAAGACTCTGAAAGTAAAAATTGCCATGAAAGGCTTCTCAAAAATCTGACGTTCGGAGTCGACTTTAAACTGTAGGTCCCGCTACTCATGTATAAAATTAACGCACACAACATAATTATGTATGTATGTATACCGAAAACGGGTTGTAGAAGTACCGCGTTATACGAGCGAGACCTGTATAACATTAACGCACACAATATAAGTGGTGTGAGAAAATAGGTTGTAATCGTGACTGACTGACGTTGTAATGGCCGATTACGTACGTAAGTACGAGTGTGGGAGATTGAAATTTGTGAAAGTTTTCTAAAACCATCAAACCATAACCAAAAAAAAAATTTGGTATCTTAGTCAAGCAGCGAGCAAGGTGCATAATCTTAATTATTTTAAAGGTGGCATCGCCAAAGTATAAATAAAACAAAAAGTGATCAGTTCATTATTACTTTATTAATTGTGCCGCTAATTTTCTCGTTTTTTTAAACTTTAATTTGGTGCAGCTTATTGTATTGGCAGCATGAATCGCGCGATATAAATAAAAACTAGCTTAAATGCGCAGTAACAGAATCGGCGTTCATTATTTGTATACGCGCATGTATTCTGCTTTTAATAGATTGTGGCACAATATTTGATTACTTTTATGTGTTTATAACACTAGCTTTTATGATATCAGAGGGGTGCATTCATTCTGCTTTGTTTTGGTATTTTACTAATCGAGTAAACGCGAAAAAATCCTTCACAAATTTGTAATATTTTCTTATATGAGATTCATAATTTAAGAAATGAGGCAATTAAGCCACTGTACTTGTTATCGTCATTCATCATTTTAAGTGTGTTGGAAACGAAAGAAAAACTATAAATAAGGTTCAACGGCACTTCCTTACTGGCCTGTTACTAAAGTAACATGCGATCACTAAAGCTAAAGCAACACTGAATTTTAATGTTGTTTGCAACTTTACTGTTGATTGTCGGAGACAGAGGAAAAAAAAAGAAATTTAAAAATACTCGTAATAGTTACTGTTGCTACTGTTTAACTTTTTAACTGTTTAACAACGTGTGTAATAAATTCATATTCAAATTGTTAATTGAATATTATTTTTAACGTTCTCTGTAAAATTAGTCAAACTTAAGCTTTGGCACTATTATAAACCCATATACGAGTACATATGTACGTACATACATACGTATTGAAGAACGCAATGTACGAATATACATACGTATGTAAGTTTATGCGTGTGTTTGGTTATGTAAATTAATTTTTCTTGAGGGGTGTGTCCCATAATGGAAATTTCTGATTATTTTTAAAGTGTAATTATACTGAACACCTTACGTACGGCTAAGAGAATAATGTGTGAAAATGGAAAATAAGCAAAACTAATTAATTAATAAATTAATTGTGTGCTGATTGTTAATGTAAAATGTTTAAATACCAAATAGCCAAATTGATATGTTTTGGTATTTTCATGAAGAAATACATTTTTTGTTTAAGAATTCTGCTAGATTTAATTGAATTGATTGCTTCAATCTTATTTATTGTTAACTGTAGCGCTCAGATTCAATCGATTCACCAGGTTTCATTCTGTTACATCATAAACACAGTAATTCATTTTGTTGAGTTTTTGTCACCGTCATCGGAGAAAAATTTGCTTCATCTATGATCTTGTCCTTACATTATTGGTATATTTGAACCGCAATTCATTTCTAAAATTATTTACTTTAAAAATTACTGCATTTCATTCCATTTTAGTGGCGAATCATAATTTTTCACTTTAAATTCATGTGGCACTCAAATATTGAGATAGCTTGTATGCCAAACATTCCTCAACATTAGTAATACAGGTCTAATTCTGTAGTAACATCCATGATGCTTATGTTTCAGTCTTTTTAATTTGTTAGCGATTGATTAACAATGCGAGATACATTTGAATGATAAAATTATTCAATTGAAACCGAACAAAACATTTTACTTCTTTTTTTTCCAGTTTTCTACAAACTTGAAAAATTTTATAGCATCTTTTGATGCACTCCCCATCTTTCTTTTATTCTCACTTTATATTCTTCCTAGAAGTCGTCGTAACCTAGTAGGTAGTGTATTGGCTTACTAGACGTATGTAAGACCCGAGTTCAAACTCCAGGTCAGAAAATATGAGAATATGAATATGAGAATTTCTTCGGCGACTTCTCTCAGCAGATTTCTGGCAAAAACTCTGAGAGCAAATGAAATTGCCATGAAAAGTTTCTCAAAAATCTGTCGTTCGGAGTCGACTTTAAACTCATGTATAAAACGCCACCCATGTATAAAATTGACGCACACAACATAAGTGGTGTGAGAAACTAGGTCGTAATTCTGATTGAAGGAATGTCATGACGAATTGTGTGTTTTATCTATGTTATATTCTTTCTTATATTCTTCCTTTTCTATTAAAGTAAACCAGCGTGTAACGCCAACGTTCCGAATTTTTTTTCATTCTTGAACGAAGACAACTTTTCATAGAATAGTGTGTCACCCTAAAAAATGTTCCTTAAATGTTACCTTTCACGATACAATTAGAATCGTCATTTAAAATCGAACTAAACGTTTTTATTTTCTGTGATCATAATTTCATAAAACCATTTCATTTTCCCTTCAATAATGTTACCATATTGTTACCTTCATTCCATAACGTTCTAAGTCCACTTCTCTCACTTAAATACTGTCAAAATTTGGTTAAGATGCGCCGATCCGTTCCTAAGCTTGGAATTCACATGTAGTCCCATGTCGCGTGAAAACTTTGAGAGCTCATAACTCAAAACAAACTTTTTCGACTTACAATATTAAAGAACGGAGATTCCGATATGTACCTGTTTGTTTGTTACCACATTTTCAGAACATACATATTTATGTCATGAAAGTTTGCTGTAAATTAAAAATATAAATCAGGTCAGTGTAACACATTATTTTATACAGTCGAACATAGCATGTATTGACTTTAAATATGTATGTTTTATTACCTTTCCATCCTTGTGGGTTTTCAATTGAATCCTCCTCGTTTGTCAGCAATGACTGATACTGCATAAATAACCACCATTAGCTATTTCCTGAAAAGAACCAGTTAAATCAACAAAACCGAATGAAGTACAGACATAAAGGACCCTTTCGAACCCCCTGCAAAAAATTAAGAAAATTCAAAAATGTTTGTGTAAATACCCACTATAAAGTGGTTGACAACGTGTAAGAGAACCCCAAAATGACATTAAGCAAAAACAGTCAAAATTGTTGTTATTAAACATTTTATAAGTGTTGTTTTTGTGTTGTTTTTGTGTTGTATAATTTCCATAATTCATATTCATATAGAATTTTTTTTTGCCATACACTCAGACAGAAACGCAAACACTTGCAAATAAAAAAAGGGATTTTTTTCTGTTTTCAAAAAGGACATGCAGACACACACAGTTTAAAAATAATGAAACAAAAAAATTGAAATAAGGCTGGCCTCAGCGAAAACAACAGAAAAAAGATAGGTGAACTGAACTAACAGACATACAGACAGAGAGACAAGTCAACAGTTGGACACAGATAGATGTGGCCAAAACAAAAGCACCTGCAATACGACAAAAATTTCTATGTTGAAAAAAAAGTGCAATGTGCCCCTGCTATATATACATACGTACACCTATGTACATATGTACTCATGTTAAGTTTGCAACACATGCCTTTGCCTGCCACATACTCATGTGAATGCGACAAAATACTGAAGATTTCATAACAATTTTCGTTTTCGTTTTTGTTATTGTTTGTTATTGTTTTCGTTGTTAAAAAGCAAAAAAAAAAAAAAAGATATTTGTCGTTACACTGTGCAACGTAAAAGAGAACAAAAAAAAATATAATAATTCTGGCATATGTAAACAATTATTGTTAGAGGACAACAAAAGGTGAAGAGAAAAGTTAATTATTTATTAAATACGTATTTAATATGAGGAACAATGAATTTTTAGACTTGACTTGAATCTTGTAAACGAACACATTAACCGGTAAGTAAAAGGGTTTATAGTTGCATAAGATTTCGTAATAAATAATTAAGAATAATCAGTTATTTAAGAAGGGTTATATGAAATCGCTATGAAAGAAAACGAAACCGTAAACTACAAACAACTGAACGTTTTACTGCATGTATGATGTACATACATACACAACTAATCAAAACAGAAAACTACTAAGAACGCTGCCGACAACGTGAACGCCAACGTCAACATCACTACTAGTAGCAGCAATAGCGATATCATAAACATTGCCACCGTTATAGTGATTATCAACGTTCACATCGTCGTCATAATCCACCTCATCTGCAACATCCTCTTTATTTTAGTTGTTGTTGTTCTTGTTGTTGATGCTGTTGTTAGTGGCAGAAAGCAAAAGTATATTCAGTTAACTACATACGATACAATACACCACCATATTGTAAACCGGACACATATTTGATTTTACACACAACACAATGGTTAACTGGGGAGCATTTTGTATTTTAAGTGGTCTTAACAGCTCATAAAATGTTCAGACGACCAAATACACTTTCAAATATACAAACACACACACCCATACATGCCATACTCTAGAACTTGTATGTATGTATGTGAGTATGTTACCAGCATTAAAGTGTTATAGTAAATGAATATGTTCTTTAAAAACTTACAAATATGATTCGGTTTTCTACAATCGTTTTTATTTTGGGATATTTTTTATTCCTTAGGACCCCGTCCATCATACAATAAAGTTTACGATTTTTATTTATTCGAGTCCATTCTCTGAGTACAAACACGTTGTCTCCTTAATCTCGGTTCATGTTGTTCGAAGAGTGAGGGCGATTATGACAAAGCTTTTCTTTACTGTTTCTTTTATTATTAAACATTATGAAAATGCAAAAAGGGTACAAGGGTACAAGAATAATATTGTGGGCAAAATCAATTATTAATTCAATAATATTCGTATGGCCAAACCCGTATTTCTGATGGTCATATGGACATGCTATTATAATATCTTTAATAGTATTTAAATATGTTGTAGAATATTTAAAATATTTAAGAGATCTGGGTTGACAACCAGACGTACATATATTTTGACATTACAGTGGTTACAAAACCTCGAAATAGAATTTTTTTGTTTTTGCCGAACTTTAAAAATAAAATGTAGACAAAATTATATAAAAAACTATGTGTGTACGAATATATAAGAAAGTGCGATATTTCCATTCATAAATAAATAAAAAATATACAATTCCTTAGTCCTTAGAGGGAGATGCCTGCCTTCTAACGAACACGTCCCCAAGTGGCGGATAGGGGCTGAAACTGAGAGCATTTTCGATTCCAACCATAGTTTTAAGAGGTATGAGGCTAATTCTGAAATTCCGATACGTCGGATATCGAAAACAATGTCTTTTGTATTCAAGGAAGTACAGAAGCTCTCAATGGAACTAGAATCTCCAATTACCTCATCCGAAAGAGGAAAGAGAGTACGGTCTCCTGAGGCAAAAACCCCGAAAAAACACCTAAGAAAAGAAAAAGCGACCCATCCCACCGTAAGCAATACAGTCAGAATACTAGCGGGTGAGGTAATGATACTCCCGATTCAGACAAACCGTGCACCCCGGCAAAACTTCGGCAATAAAAAAAGGTAGCAACCAGAGAGCCCACTTCGACGCGGAAAAGGAAGTGAGTGGTGAGTATTAGTAAATTGCCACTATCTTACATCACAATCGTATGAAATTACACTCAAAGGATATATCCTCAATGGAACGCCGCTAAGCTGGAACTAGTGAAGAAAAAAGATATCCCTATGCAAATAAAAATATCAGTGCATGTGATAGGCTAGTAAATTCGTATCGCATACTTAGCGTATTTGGCAACCAGAACTAGTTGATTGTGAACTTGGACCGAAATAAATCTATTTACAAGGGCGACGAAAATTGTTCTTGTACTTGGATGTTAACCCCGATAGAAAACTGAAATGGAGACAGCATCCTTAGCCCCTATGTAGGAGAGCCGTAGGTTCTAAATAAGGCCTCACTTCAAGAATGGCACAATGGCTCTACAAGAGCGTAAGTACACTTATTCTAACTTCTACTTCAGTAGTGTGGTAGACAGCGATTAGAATAATTAAAAGCTTTCAACAAATATGTTGTTTCGATATAAGTGGTGCGTCATCCACAAGAGCATCGGAAACAATACTCTCCATCCTACCAATAGAGACTTGTGTTCGATGACAATTTTCTCGGTTAAACAGACCCATGCCACAGTTACCCGTGGCAACTGGTTGCTACGCGAATGGACCAACTATTAGACCTTAATTTGGTTTTTTAAGCGGGAGTACGTGCGATCAAGTAATTTTTGATCTGAGCTAATAATCATTAACGTATCCGGATTTAACCATCTCTGCGGATAGTCAAATGATTATTAGAGCAATAACATGTAGGAATGCGAGATCAAAGACCTTCCGAGAGTGTAAAATTGCTATTAATAATTGCTTCCAGCATGGAACGTTACAGATCATATGGGTTCCTAGTCATAATGGAGTGATTGGAAATGAGGAATAAAATAATAATAAAGCCAGATTACTTCGTCAGCTATCAGCTAATTTGTATTACTTTTGCTGGTTTGGTTTGATTTTTTCTTTTTTTTCTGGCTTTTATTTTTGTAGAGTATAGGTAAGTTTAAAATACACTAATACCCCGGTTTGCGTCGCTTCGTTCTGCGTCTGCTTCGAAGATGCGTCTTTTTAAAATTTTTGTAATTGCGAAGTTGCGTCGTTAGTGCTTCAATTTGCGTCGTTAATACGAAAATATTTTACACAAAACTAAAACAGAAAAAGAGGATTTCCTGTTTAAATATACTGTAAATTCGAAGCTGTGTCTTTTTGTTATGTTTTTTTGCATTACTCTAATGAAATGTTATATTTTTACAATAATAAAAACTATTTTAAAAAAAAATATTGAAAAATCTGTTTTTTCAGCTAAAATAATGAATTTCGGAACCAATTAAATGAAAATCAATACAAGTGCACGGAAAATTGTGCTTCGTTTTGCGTCGTTTCGATTTGCGTCGCGTTTCTTCAGGCCCTATTAGCGACGCAAACCGAAACGGGGGTATTAGTGTATATCAAATTACTGATACGTTGTTACTTTTCTGTCAGTTGAATATGTCAAAGTGCAACAACGTAATACAGATTTTTTTGGGCTCTGCATTTAATAATTCTGTGATCTAAGCAAGAACAGTGTAAGTCGATTTAGGACATTGCTTTTCTAAAAACACAATGACCGAAGTCGTTCAATTCACATATTTGTTAAATTTGTTATATACTGATATACTGATTCAGCACTCTATAAAATACTCAATAATTGTATCCCTATAATGCTGACAGTTTTCAGAAGCCACTTAACATAATAGGTGGGTGACCATAAGTACCTTAATCTTTAGATCTTAAATGAAAAATTAATATTTTCCTACATTATGTTCTGAAACATTTTATAGAATCAGATGAACTTCTTAGTTTGTAAGCATCAGATAAAAAACCAAAGACAACAATAAAACAAAAATGAATGGAATTTGCGTTTGCAAATTATCGAAGAGTAAGTGAATCTTTGTTTCATCTATCATTTTAGGATTTTTGTTTGTTAAAAGAGTATCTTAAATGTCATATCAAAGTTTTCATTTAAAACCAGTAGCAAAGCGCCGTTTTCATTTGGCATTAATTTAAAGAATCATAATTAACAATTAAGGCCGCTAGACAGTAAGTAAGTTTATGGAAATATAAATTCATAAGTTGAAACATAATGATTTACTAAACACATTTATATGTTGAAAATTATGAATTAAATTTATTAATTTCACGAATTTCATTTCATTGTACAAGAACAAGCACCCGAATATGATAATCCTATGTATGTACAGTGATCGAAATACAAAATAAAACGGGAACAGATTATCATAATTGATTTTAACTTCAAATCAATGATAAATTGAAAATATTTTGAAGACAAAATAACCCACCATTCAACAGTGCTGATGTTTATCTGTAATTTGATTGTCGTCTAACATGAAAGCTCGAACATTTCCATTCTCCATTCATATTCACGTGGGTAAGTGAGTGAGTGAGTACCCTTGCTAGCACTGGAAAGTAAATACAAGTATCTGGACAAATGTGCAGATACACCACATTTACAAACTTTAATTGCATATGCGAATGGACGTTCGGTCTAAACGACTGATTATTGTTTGTTCATGCCACAGAGACACACTGACACTGACTACCGGAGTTATTAAATTTCTATAAATATTTTCATGTTTCTGACTTATTTTTTTTTTTTTTTTTGTTTTTAACCATAATTTTTATTTAATTTACACACTGTTCTGATTTAATTTTTTGTTTCACTGTGTTTTTTCACTTTTTTTCTTTTTTGTTGTTGTTGTTGTTGTTGGCTTTGCTGTAGGTATGCAATTAGTCAATTTATTTGAAAATTTATTAACTGCCAAAAAATATTTTGTTGGCCGACAACAACAGTACGCTGTACACTATACAATATTTGCTGTTGTTGTTGTTGTTGTTTCTTTCCGTTTATGATTTGGTTCTACTCTTTATCATCCGTATTTTAATTCTTGAAAAAAAAAAAGAATTTAAAAAGACCAAAAGTTTTGAATAAACGTGCGAAATAACAAAGAGCATTATTGGAACGCTCACCACAAAATAAAACTTTAAATTTGTTTTAGCGGGGGCTGGGGATGTAGACCTCAATAAGAAGATGAAAATAAAAGTGTAAGAATTTTTAGTGGCTATTGTTGTTGGTGTTAAAAACAAAACGGTCGATCGAACGGTCAAGTTTCCTTATTTTCGTTAGGATTTCATTAAAATGCCGCCGGTAAATTTAATTTTTATAACACAGAAGCGCGTTGCCTGTGCATGTTTTATTTGCCGTATTTTGTTTACCACTGAATAGGAGATGAAAGTACATACTCGTTTCATAGAATAAGAAGATAATGACGTTAATGATAATGATGACGACCGCATTAAAGATGAACAGAGTTTATAAAGTATGATCCGAAAGAAAAGTATTTTATTAAAATGAAAAATAAAAAAATTTCAAATGAGAACACTCTGTTGGCAAACGTACACCATTCAATTCCATCACCATTTAACTATTTTAAACCTTAAAAATGTTAAAATTAATAATTACACCTATCCGTATAACGTATTGTACGTATCCTTTGATTTCTCCTTTGTACTGCTAATAAATTATGAGTTTTCTACATGTTTTTATCTAGATCTGAAGGATTTTTTTCGATATATTTTTCCTGAAAAACAAATGATGAATGACTTTTTTGTACAAGGCACTGGAAAAAAAAATATCAGCTGATTTGTTCATTTCTGAGCACAAAAATTTCGACTGAACTGAACCAACACACAAGTTAAAATTAAAATTTTGTTGTTATGAGGTATAAAATATCATGTTATAAGAGAGAAAAGTATAACGAGAGAGAGAGAGTGAGAGAGAGAGAAAAAAAGAGAGAAAGAGATGTTCCCATTTTGAAATATGTTTCATATCATGAAGAAACGAAATTTATAATGTTTGACAGTCATAAGAAACACCATTAAGATGTACAACAACAACAACAACAATAATAATAAACAATAACATAATAACAGGTATACTTTGAGTAACTGTTATAATCACACGCTGGCACACACACACACATGTGCACTCTTTCAGTCTCTTTATATTATCGTAATTCCACGTTAACGATCATTTAACTCATGAGTTTGGCACGAGTAGGTTAGTTTGGAAATTCACCTCAGTTAGTCAAGTTCACCTTCTGAACAACATTTTTAACTTTTATTTTATTCAACTCAGTTGTTTATCGTCTACGATATATAAAAACATTATAACGTAAATCTAATTGGATGTCATTTAACATTCATAATTTAGATTTTCAGTTCAAAATTACGAAAGTTCATGTAGTAAAATGCCACAATGAAACTGTGTTTTAAATACTTAACAACAGATTTTAACACTTTTACCTAGAAGAATCCTTTCAAGGTGTAATGAGAAATCATCGTTTAGTTAGGAGAAATAAAAATCCAGTTAAATGGCATTTTATTCAGTAGCTAAAGCTAAAAAAAAATATAATTAGTAAGTCTACTTCATACTTTTCACTTTAGTTTGATGACCCCTTATGAAGTCGCCATGGTCTAGTAGGTAGTGTGATGTCTTATTAGACGAAATGCCCGAGTTCGAATCCACCCAGGTCAGACATCAAAACGAAAATATGAAAATACTTTCCTCTTAGCAGATTTCTCAAAAAATTTGTCGTTCGGATATGACTTTAAACTGTAGGTTCCGCCACTCATGTATAAAATTAACGCACAAAACATGAGTGATATGAGAAGCTAGGACGGTATACAAGGGTTTAATACGACCTTCGGGTGGGTACTGTACTTGTTACAGTTGACAAATACGCGTCATCTAACCGAAGAATGATAAACTAAAGATTATGCCATCACGCACACAAAATTAAAACTTTCTGCTCAAGTTGAATCAATGACGTCACGAAAATTGTTTTCCTATTGGCTAATGATAATATACGTTATATTGCAGGGCTTTAAACTACTTTAACGTAGTGCATACACTTTTCAGAAGAAATATTAATTTTCATATATGAAAAAGACTTGGAAACCTTTAAAATAGCCCAACCACATTATCTAACTGGAAATCATGCGCAAGGCGTAATCTTTAGTTTATCATTCCTGATCTAACCTAACCTTTAATCATTTTAATACAATATTTAAAAAAAAAACGCAAAAATTAGAATGTTAGTGATGTGTAAATATAAAATACATTATTCATATCTACACTCATGGACAAAACTCAATATACCTCCAACATTTCATTTAATTCTCGAAAGTTAAGAATTTTTTAAAAAACTGATGCAGGTTTTCTTCGTACAGTGCACTCGCGGTAACGTGAACAATGTTTTTCGTTGCATATGTTTTTAAGCTTATAGGCAACACTAAAATACACTAAATTCGAATTTTAAAATATATGAAATCCCCTTATTGCCAATTATTCAAGAGGGGAGTAGTGGTTTTTTGTATTGACGATACGACTGAAGTTTACGAAATTGGCCAAAACCGAGAAAGTGAAGGCGATGGTTGCAATTTCGCTAACATGAACTCCCTTGGTTTTAATTAGTTCTCGTTACCGCAAGTGCATATTTTTTAAACATATTTTTTAATCAATAAAAAACGAAAAAAAAAATCACGTGACTTTTGAAACTCTAAATATAGTAGAAATGTTGGGAGTACAGTAGAAGTCCATTAGTCCGGTATCCAACAGTCCGTCAGCGCTCCGGAAAATTTTAAAAATTTTGGTTTTCTCCAAAAGTGTGTTTTTAAAATTTAAAACAAATAAAAACGTTCGAAAGCTCTTCGGAAGTTTTTGGGGCAGTTCGGGAACATCCGGAAGAGCTCGGTATTGTTCGGAAACAAACAAAACAAACGAAACAAATTCAAGTGCATTGCGTTTATACTAAACGCCAAAGTCAAGAAAACAAAACATTCGTAATTTTTTTAAATCTAAGTGAAATATGTTTTACAGTACATTATATGAAATGTAAAATAAACTTTGTTGTATGTATTTGCATACTGTATTTGTAGTTTAATTATTAACCCAATTGTTTTGATAATTACCGCTCGATAGACCCGAATTTTCGGTAGTCCGACACCGAGCCTGCCCCGAACGTGCCCGCACAATCGGACTTTTATTGTATTTAGAATTTTGTCCTTTCGACTGTAGCAGAAAAAAAGCATGGCGTGCATATTTGGCATAATTTTCAGAAGAAATTTCATGCAAATGCTTCATTTATTCTTGTTACAATTATCGCATCCAGTTGATAATGTATTAAATTATTGACTACATTAATTAATTTTAATTAATATTTTATTAATTAATTAATTGATGCATTATTACTCATTAGAAGCGATTAAGAAATATTCAATAAAACTGGAAACATTTTAAACGTTTTAAAATACTTAATATCTCCAGACTTTCGTTCATGGATAGTACATACATGCTTACATAATTGGACTTTACAACCCTTCAACCAAACTACTTGGCATCTACAGTTTAACGTCAACTCCGATCGACAGATTTTTGAGAAACTTTTTAATGGCAGGTTTTTCAGAGTTTTTGTCAGATATCTGCTGAGAGAAAATCGCCGAAGAAATATTTTTTTTTTCATATTTTGTTTTTATGTCTGACCTGGGCCAACACACTACCTTCTATATTGCGGCGACTTTCAATGCATAGACACAGAAGTTTTTCGATAGGCTTCCAACCTGCTAGATTTTGATACTGAGTTTTGAGAAAAATTAATTTTAAATAAATTATCAACTGTTCTTAAAATATTTTGATATTTTATATTAAATTTAAAATTTACAAAATTAAGAGAAATAGCACGTATCTGGAGTTATGGAGTTATTATATTACGATAACCAAAAATGTTAATAAGATTTACAGTTTATCTATTATCTAGCCACTCTATTCCATTGTACTTCCATATGGAAATCACTTGTTAACCTATGCCTAATATGTGATTTGTATGCAAAATGACTTTCATAAATTCTATGAATGCACTCACTTCCACTAAAAAATTGCAGTTGTGCAATTAGTGTAGTATTTGACAGAAAATTTAATTAAAATTGAAACATAATATATTTATTTGGTTAAATTAAATTTAAAAAAAGAGTTCTGTTCATAAACATCTCATTAACCTATAACTGAACTCTATGCGTTTACAAAAATTATATTAAAAAAACACACACGATTTCAAAATTTAAATCTGTTTTGTGTTGCGGGTAAATTCCACGACTGCTCAAAAAGGATTTTTTTTTTTAATTTTCTGATATTTTCTCGTTAACTCCGCCATTCAAAATATCATTTGTTTGGCCTGGTCTTGATCGTATTACAGCGGAAAGAAAAAAAAATTATTAAAAAGCAGGGATATGCTTTTGACAAGTAAACCACAAGAACACTTGGCTCTATAACAACAACAATAACAACAACAATTTCAACTACAACAAATTGAAATAAAACATAAAAATTATAATGATAAAGCCGGGAGTCCATGTGGTCACATTTCAAAACCCATTTCAAGTGACTTCTCTCTTACTTAGATGATGAGCACGACACATTTGCTTTGGAATCTACAGTATAACAAGAAGAAGAAGAAAAAAATTGTGTTTTTTTTTGTATCAAAGAATATTGTAGAAGAAGAAAAAAAATCCTCCACAAAACACCAGCTAAACAAAAACTGACAGCAACAAAATTGAGTTAGTTAACAGTTTTATATGCTGTGTTTATGCAGATTTTTAACAGAGATTTAACCACGCATAAGAATTCCTTAACAAAATATTCTTTTTTTCGTTTTCATTTATTTTTAACGCTCCCTTTTCTTAAGCTGTTGTCTGAGGAGTCGCATTGATACGGACGGGTAAACGGAGGCCAAGGGGAAACGCACAAAAATTGAACAAAACAAAGAAACGAAAGAAAAAAAGCAACAAAATTTAACTCAAATAACTGAAATGGGTGTCATTTCTGTTAAACATAAAGAAAGAAACTGAAAAATATGTAATTATTGGTAAAATAGACTAAGTCCAACAAAACAAAAAAATCTATTTTGGTTATATTTTCGAAAGTTTTTAGCTTTCATATCCCAAAACTTATTTCATTCCCCCATATCCATTGCTAACGTTCTACAAACTAAATGTCAATCTAATCTCTTTTATATGTTATACGTAATCTGGAGCATTTCATATTTTCAGAATAATTTAAATTCAATTCATTGTAAAACAAAGAAGCAAAACCATTAGAACACCGATTATTAGTTCAAGATTTTTGTGCTTTTTGAGTTATTAATTCACAATTTATTTTTCACATATTATTAATAGGTTTTAAACAATAAAATATTGACCTGTTTTATCAGGCATGACAACGAGATTTTTCTTAAATTTACAATAGAATTTTTTGAAGTTCACACTTCTGTATGCATCTACATTCTTCAAAATTGTACAATAGATTAATCAATTTTACGATCTTTTGAATTCGGTTACCTCCACTTACATCGTCGTAACAAATATTTTCAACAATTTCAATACATACTGCCTTCCTTCAAGTGATGCATAACTCCAGCACTATCCACATCAATAACATGTTTGGGCGCAAAGAAATTAAAACCTACATACATACATAATTGGTTATTACAACTCTTTCATCTGGATTATTGACCTAGTTTCTCACGCCACTTATATTGTGTATATTAATTTTGTTTTTTTTTTAGAAACTTTTCATTGCAAGTTTTTTTTACTCACAAAGTTTTTGTCAGAAATCTGCTGAGAGGAAATCGCCAAAGAAATTATTTTTGTATTTTGTTTTGATTCCCGGCCTGGGGCTCCAACCCTAAAAAGACAACACACTACCTACTAGACTACTGCGACTTCAACAAAAGCAAGAAATTAAAACGGATTACACAGCTATGCAAAGGTTTTGCAAATAAGATGGCTCCAGGTGTTTTCGAAGTCGTTTTGCGCGCTGATCACGAATCTTTCCATCACGTCAAGTTTTCGAGAAAAAGGGGCCGAAACCCCTGAAAACAGCGTTTTTGACCATTTTTGACGAATTCTAGAGCTAAAACTGAAATGCTAGAACCATCGCTATTATCAGAATTGACAATTAATCTTTGCTCTTTAAAGTGAGCCCAGAGCCAAATTGTTTGCATGCACGCTTAAAGTAGGGGGTTGGGTTATGTCCAAGGGGTGCAAGATAAAAACAAACACATTACGGAGGTCCTTAAAATTAATCAGATTTACTTGAAAATTGTTACTCAGGCGTTTTTAGGGTCGCTGAATACAGATCTTCATTCAGATTTAAAAGAATTCAAAATGGCGAATCCAATATGGCGGTCGAAGTTTATAAAAATTAATCAGATTTACTTGAAAATTTTTACCGCCATATTGTATCCGCAATTTTAAATTCTTTTAAATCTGAATGAAGGTCTATATTCAGCGACCCTAAAAACGCCTGAGTAACAATTTACAAGAAAATCTGATTAATTTTTAAAGACCTCCGTAATGTATTTCTTTTTCTCTTGCACCCCTTGACATAACCCTATATTTTATTTCATAAATATTACAGAAAGATAATGTGCTACTCGAAAATCATGATAAATTTACACCTATAACACTTTTTCGAAAATCGAACTGTAAGTCTTTTAGATTTTAATAATCCCAATAATTTTGGCGCTTTAGATTAAGAACTAATAAAATTTTATAATCGTTATATATTTCGTGGTCCATCGAAGTCAAATTGGCAGTTTTAGATTCAAGTACATGGTACGTGCGTAACAACTACTTACAGTCGTATTTGTGGAAATCTGTAACCGAGAAACCAGAGAGAAATCAAAGAGTAAGCATTGCTATTGACATAATCGATGTTCTATTGCAGCGATAAACTTTTTTACTTCAACAAGTATTTCTAACGGAATATAAACAATTGGAAACTTATAAATCGCCACAAATTAAATTGTGTGAAATTATTACCATTTAGAAAAAAAATAAAATAAAACCAAGGTGACGTGAAGTGTTTGATTTTTACATAAAAATCCTTATGCTGCAAAGTACATCATAAAAGTGGTAATAAAATATAATAATATAAAATTTTTTTATTAAAATGAATTAAAATAAATCAAAACATTTAAATTTTTTGACAAAATCTATCAATAAAATTGCGAAAATTCCATGGAGTATGTAACAAAAGTGATACACAAACTAGAATTATGAAGTTTTGTTAAGGCCCGATCTGCGGCTAATGTCTTATGCATTTCAGTTTTGAATGTCGAATCAAATTTAAAAAACACAAAAAGTGGAGGATAATACGTTTTGTCTGCTCAACGGGATTATTTTTTTTTTCAAGCATTGCCTTTGCTTTTGGCCAGTGCTTAAGTTTTTCTTTTTGGTTTAATATTGTTGCCTTACAGCACGCATGTCACTTAAGATAATTTCCTTGATGTAGTTGCTGTTTTTGTTGTTGTTATTGGAGCTTAGCTGTTGCCTGGTCATGACTAAAGCAAGTAGCTTCATTTTTATGTTATTATTGCTATTGTTATTGTTGTTTTTGTTGTTGTTGTTTTAATATAGCCTAAAAGCATACCAAAAGGGGCTCATGTAAAACTTATAAGAAATGACACATTTTTGACATCCATGTGACTTTAAAGTTGAAAATTGTTAATTTTCATTTAATAAGTCCTGTATGAGGTGTCTGTCTCATACTTCTTTTTGAAAGAGTGTCCAAAAGAGATGGGGAGAGTAGAAGGGAGAGAGAGAGAGAGAGAGAGAGAGAGAATCATACTGAAATTATTTAATTTTGATATTTTTCGTTTCATTTCTTATTCATTTTTCTCTTTTTTTTTCATTATTATTATTATCATCGTTGTAGTGGTTTATTATTGTTTGGTTTTTCGGTTTTATTTTTGTGCGACATATTCAAGAGTCTTGACCATAATTTTAATTTCATTGCCAAAAGTGTCATGTTACGAAGATTTATATTCAACTGTCTTGTTGAGCTGTCTCTAAAAGAAAGGAAAAAACCAAGCCAAACAAACAAACAAAAAAAAAATCAACATTCTACTCCATGTTCTTCTACCTCATCACCACCAACATCGTGTTGTCTTCTTTAATGAAACACGCCCAAAATAAATATTTAAAAAATAACATTTTTCTCAAAATGATAAAACAAATTTTTATTGTTATTTCAAACAAAAATTTTTCAACCACAATGAAACAGGTTTCTCTTTAACGTTTGACGTTTCACGTTTTGCCTTTTTGATACTTTCATTCGTTTAACTAAACATTTTTTAAACATTAGATTCAAACGAAAAATTATAAAAAAATACAACAACAACAATAATAAAATTTATAAAATTAAAATGATTTACTTTGTTATCGCTTTTACTTAAGAGAACATATAAAGGATGTTCTTTCTGGTCCCCAGTACATATTCGACCTTTTTTAACACCTTATTATTCTTGTTGTTATCGTTATCGTTGTTGTTGTTGTTGTTGTTGTAAAGTCAATTTTTTAGATTTATTATATCTTTGATTTCTACGGAATTTTTTCAATTTCATTTACTCATTCATATCGGAATTTAAAGGTCTTGGTGCCTGACTTTGAATTTGAATTGACACTCCAGGTATTTTGAGAATTTCACACTTTCTTCAGACAATTCCTTTGTATGAGCAATCAACAGAGTTGGATGAGTTTTTGATTCGTTTTTTTTTTTGTTTTCATTGAACTTGTTTTGGATTTTAAAATACACGCACTTGCTTTGCTCACAATGTTTTCATACAAGTGTATGTACATATGTACACATGTATGTGTGTGTTGATCCACCATTACCACACACACACTATTTCTATGCTCAATGCTCAACTATTATAATGCCAACATACATACATACATACATATGGACATATGTGTTGCCTTTTTGCTGGGATGGCTGGCTAGATGACTGTGTATGGTTTGGATGACTAGCTGGATGACAGTCTTTAGTATTTTATGAGCATAGTGGCATGTTAAAATAAGATTTATTACCATCATATATACTATAGTACTCACTATACATCTGTATGATCATAAAGGCATTTACTTATACTTCTCATACACGTAAACTATGTACATGTGTTTTAGTGCATGTAAATAGAGAATTCTCAAAGAGTATTGGACAACAACGACGACAAAGTGTCAATATGAAATGAAAGTAGTCACGTTGCCAAGCCAAACGCCACGGGTTAAGCGGACTCCATTTTTTATATTCCTCGGACAGTCATTTCAAATACAATACAACTTTCCCTTCCTTCTTTTTAAAGTAAGGATAAAAAGAAATTCAGCCTTGAATGTAAAATTAAGTGTAAAGTTGTAACTTTGAAATATTTTCCTTCTATTTCCGTGAAATTGGAAAAACTACTTCAAATATGTTACGTACATACATACGTTCTCAATCATAAAGAAATATGGCCGTTGCACAAAGGAAAGGAAAAGGAAAGTAAAAGGATTATTATATGTTTCGCTTTATTTCGTTTAGTGTCGTCGCATATAATGTATTAATTTAACAAAACATGAGGATAAATATTAAAAAAAAGAAAAAAAAAAATTGTATTTGAATAAAAACTATGTTAAAAACGCATTATTTACGTATTTGATTATTTGTCTACTTAAAGTTTAGAAGCTTTCAGAAGAAGGCAATAATAATATTTGATTGTAAATAAGTTGAAGTTGAAGTCGCCGTAGTTTAGTAGAAAATGTGTTGGCTTATTAGACGTAAGGTTCAAGTTCAAATCCCAGGTCAGGCATCTCTCAGAAGATTTCTTCTGTCAAGAACTCTGAGAGTAAATAAAATTGCCATGAAAAGACGAGAGTTCGGTTCCGCCACTCATGTACAAAATTAACGCACACAACGTAAGTGGTGTGAGAAGGTAGATTGTAATCCTGACTAACGGGTTGTAATGATCAATTATGTATGTAAGTTGAAATTAAAAGCAAGTATGTGGTTTTTGGTACTAAAATAGTAGATAAAAGATTTTTACAGCGGCTAGATATTATGATTGTATGTACAACATTTTTTGTAAAAAGTAAAAATTCAACATTTTTGAGTTGACTCACTTCAAACGAAACAGTGCCAAGGTAAATGACTTCACTACAACAGCACATATTCAGTGCAGCAGTACAATATATTTTACATCTTACATCTTAATCATATTCGACCTACTGTTATGCGAAACGGAAGGCTCTGATCCACGCTGATACCTCTCTCAGGCAATGTACATCTTTTAACTATCTTAGGGCCATTATTACAACTTGCCATTAAAGTTGAGTTTAGTTAAAGGTAACTTTAACTAAAATGAACTTTAAAATCACTTTTAATTACTTTTCGTTATTACAACTTACAGGCAAAGCAAGAATGATAAACTAGAGATTAAGCCTTGCGCATGATTTCCCGTTAGATGACGTAGTTCGACTATTTGAAAGGTTTCTAAGTCTTTTTCATATGTGAAAATTAACATTTCTTCTGAAAATGTGTGCACTACATGAAAGTAGTTGGCAGCCCTGCAATAAAACTTACATTATCATTAGCCAATAGGAACACAATTTGGGTGACGTCATTGATTCAATATGCGCAGAAATTTTTAATTCTGTGTGCGTGATGGCGTAATCTTTAGTTTATCATTCTTGCAGACAAAGTATACTTAACTTTATCAAAAACATGGTAGTGCCAATACCACTGCTCATTGAAAAAAGTGCTTTAAAAACGTAGTGACAACGACGTGTCATCTTATTTGTTATGTTTATTCATTTTATTTGTTAAACTTTTGTGTGTTGAGATTATAGCTTTTTTATTATTGTGTTTCTTGTTTTAAAATATATAATGAATACGCCAATATCCGTTTTGATTTGAAAACCTATTATTCTTCTTCTTTATTTTTCATGTTTATATTAGAAGCTATTTTATATTATAATGTATGTAACATCGCAATTTCAAATAAAAAGTGGACTTTAAAAGTTAAAGGTATGAGGAATATTCCTTTCAGCTTAACGCTCCCTTTTATCCTATTGTGTACTCATAATAATGAAAATCAAGTTATCTGCCAGATAAAATTCTGACTTTAGTTAACGGCAAGTTGTAATAACGGGCCTTAATCCCATATAAACTGAACGATTTATTAGGTAAGTCCCACAAATACTTTTCATTTCTCTCAGCTAAAGTAAATAAGCAAGTCGCTTTCTGTCAACCCGATACTATGTTTTAAAGGAAGACACGACGTTTTGTAGCTGACTAATCAAATTTATAGAAAGAAGTGATATGATATGATTCTTAAGTAGTAAGCACTTTAATGGATGCAGATAACACTCACTTCAAAATGAAGTTTAGGCGTTATTGCAACGATGTCCTCTTTCGACTGTAAAAACTAAAAATTTTACTAAAACTAAAGTTTATAAACAAACACGTTCAGAAAACTAAATTATGCTGAAGTCTTTATCATAAGTACTACACATATCGCTCCTTTATTGCAATATAGTCATATCTCAAAAAATTAAAAATTTGTAGTTACTTAAGTAAAACTGCTCTTTCAGACCTTCTGTACATGTTGAAAAAAGAAATCAGTTTTATATCATAAGCTGAACCGAAGTTAGAGCAAAAAATGTTTGCGGCAAATTGATCATTGGACTTATGTCTTGAAAACTTAAATCGCATTTTGCCAAGTTCAAGTTTTTTTGAGATATGACTATGTTGCAGTAAAGGAGCGATATGTACAGTTTAGCATTAATATTTTCAAAAATATGTTTGTATTTTGGTATGTTACATCATATTGCATGAATTCTTTTTTCCTTTCATAATCGATTAATTTCTTTCTTTCATTTAATGAATTAAATTCATTTTACTTTCGATTAAATGTGATGAAATGAGAGCCAGAAAATTTTAAAAACTAGAAGACAACCTTCAAATTGTTACGCAAATGACAGCTGTCATTATGTTTATTGGGTTTCTAGTTTTCTTAACTTGCAATTGTTCAAACATTCTAGAAATGACATTATTTTTATATAAAAGCTGTTTGCTGGCTTGTAAGATTTGTTCCTTTTTGTTTTTTTTGTTTTTTTTTTTTTTTTTTTTGTTTTGTTCAAATGCAGTTGTCACTTTATAAACCAAAATTTACAATGTTGACATAAACTGTCACTTATTTCAGAGCCAGCGACTACGCAACGTAAAGTTACGACACAAAGTGTATTGGCTTTTATATCATATTCATGATTTTTTATTTATTAAATTTTTATTTTATTTTCAAAATACATAATAATACAGAAACATTTCTCGAAAACTGATTCACTTTCAGGTAAAAAAAAAAATACAAAGTTACCACTGAATATAGCCGAGCACCTCAATATTCGAAGACATTTGCCACCAATAACAGACACATTCGCATATAACCACACAATAAATGTAATTTTGCACTCTTTTTTTCTTTTTCGTATTCTTTTCTTTTATTTCTTTTCGTTTTCTTCTTTTGTTTTTGCCTTTTTTATTATTATTTTTATCATGCAACGCACGTCAAAATGTTAAACGCCTCTATTCGTTAAAGATAACTTCATAATGTATCATGTTAAGTAGGCGCTACGTTAGTCCAAATTGTTTAGTTTCTTTACTATTTCATTGCGAAATGGCTTTATGGATAATATTGCCAACGAACTGAACTGAATTGAATTGAATTGAATGGCGACAATAAGTAGTAACGAAATAATCTTAAATGGTTGTTATGCATTCTCTTAACAAAATGCATACATACATACATACATACTGTATTAGCCGATATCTTTTATTTGTTAAAGAAAATAAAAAGGTTTACATAGTGATATCAGAGTGCTGTAATTTAGTTAAGTAAGTAAGTACATACGTAAAGCATCTGGAAAATATGTACTTTGTACAAGCAAGAAACCTGAACATAAACGTACCGACAGTGACAATATCAATAAAAACTATGACCAATTATTTAAAATGGGGTAGCAAATATTTTTGAACATATCTCTGTAGGTTCAATATTTCACAAGTTCCCATAAACCAGGAGCATATTTAATAAATTAGTTCAACAACGCAATATTGATGAATTTGAATTAAATTATTTTGTATATCCTTAGTCTTTCTCTAGCAAATAATTTGTAAAGAAATCAATCATAACATACAGTAGAAGTCCGATAATCGATCACGTTCTGAACCGGCTCGGTACCGGACTACCGAAAATTCCGATCTATCGGGCGGTAATTATAAGAACAATTAGAGCAATAATTAAACTACAAATTTATTTCTAATGATATGGAAATCAATAATTTCTGAAGCACTGTAGCTAGCCTCACCAAATGAGATAAACTTATTTGGTTATTCTGCAGCTTCTGCCCTCCTGATTTTTTCCTTTTCTCCCGTTTCGGCATCTGAGTCACTTCCTTCAAGATTTTAAGTAGGCTGAGTGTTTACTACCCTGTTGAGAACGTCCTCATCGATTAGTTCTTGTTCAACAGATTCATTCTCGTCAATTAGAAGCCACTCCGCTATGTCATCTTCAGACAGGTTTTTCAAACGATTGTCCGTAGTTCTAATGACATCCAAAACTTTGGTCAGAGCGTCAGAGCTTGATGGCTTCTTCCTCATAAGTCTGTAGAGTTAGGTCAGATGCAGGTTTCGAAAACATGGTCACTGTACAGTTAGAACGCAAATCAGTTTTTTTATTTGGAATTGCACTGCACCAGAATGTGTTGTGACAGCTGAGATTAGCCGATCGATACCCGGATAATTTCGAACTATCCCGAAAATTTCCAAATAGCTCTCGAGCATTTTTATTTTGGAGAAAACCAAAATTTTTACAATTTTCCGGAGCGATGACTGACTATCGGGCATTCCGGACTGTTGGATGCCGGACTAATCGACTACTGTACATATGTACATAAAAGATTCATTGATTTCTGTAATTTCAAACATTCTAAACAATGTTGTTGTTGTTTAATTGATACTTTCTTACAACATGCATTCATTGCCAATTTAGACTGTTGGGTCGTGTGCTAGTCTGTCTGTGTGAGGTTACTAATTCTATTCCTGCCATAGAGTATTCTTTAGTATACTATATCGGACTAAAGGCTGTAGTCAATCCTTATGTAATGCTATAAACACTAGCAACGCAACTTAAGGTAGACTACATATAAGCGTATTAATTATAATAAAGACAGCGGCAGCAAAGCATTTTTTCGCACTATATTTCATACGTTCCGTTTTTAAAGTCTCTATTTCATGCATGTAGTTGTATTGATAGTATTAATCCTCGCATTTCCAGCACAAATACTCACACTGTGAGTACTAAATTTCTCTTTGCTGCGGACAAAAATAGATATTAGCCAAATACTAGCAAAGAGCAGAGTGATTGCTGCGTTGCGCTTATTGTGTTTATAGCGTAATACTCAGAAGTTATCAAAATACAATAATTTCTTTATATTCACACGAAGGAAAATGAGATTGTGTATTCATTTAGTATTTGTTCCCAATCTGGAAAATGATGTGAAACGTAATATACGAGAGCGAAAATTAAATTACCAAAAAGCGAAACTTACGAATTTAAAATGAGATTGTATAGCTCATTTTAGCGTTTGTGGTTTTCATTGTGTATTTGAGTGAAGCATAAAAATTTTAATGTAAATCTGAATCAGTCTTTTAGTGTGCAATTGGCATTTATTAAATTTTTGCCAAAAATTTAATTGAAATGCTTTTAAAACAGAAAAAAAACAGTAAATGTAGCAACACCAAATTGATTAATGATGGTGAACTGATGTGGTTTGTTGCAGTGGCAACATGTCATTCAAATGGCTTTTTTACACACATAATTTTGGCCAACTACTGTTTGTACAGATTATGCAAGAAGGAATGCTTAAATGTGTCAGTTGACCCGTGAACGTGCACCGCCTACTAGTTGTTGAATTAAGTGAAAAACTGTTGCAACTGTGTACCACACAGAACACACAGAATGATCATTTTCATCATTTTCATACTCTAAAAGAAGAGGAGTAGATGTGAACAACAGTAAAAACCCTTTGCATGTGATTTTTATTTTAAGCTTTTACAAACTGCTGCTTCTGCTACTGCTGTTGTACCATCAGTGGCTGATGGAGTCTTAAAATAGCTACTGCCGCTGTCTGCTACTGTTGTCGGTCGTTAAAATCGTATCGTATCGTGTGTATACAAAATTGTCATTATACGGCCACTGATGGAATTTAATGCTGATGATGATAGTGATGTTGTTGCAACATGCTCTGATGAGTATATGAAAATTGTAAAAAAAAATTGTATGAAACGCCAGTGTTTGTAGATCTGTAATGAATTGTTATTTTATATTTAACCGTTAATGAGGTGTTTAATGTTTATATAAGTGATTTCAATTTAATTTAAAAAAACAAACAAAAAACGTCATTTTTATAATGAAAAAAATAAAAAAATTCACTGCCTGAATGATGGAATCATTTAATAAAACTTACCCTATCGGTGTCATATACAACCATACGTACGTATAAAAAGACACGAGTTACCATGGGTTTTTCTTTTTTTGTACTAACCCTTAAAAAGTATGCTAGTTTAAGCTGTTGTTTTTGCTCTGGTGCGTAAAGTGTATTTGTTCTTGTTGCTACTGCTTCACGTCCCATACACAATGGCCTGTTAATGCAATATGGCTGCACCTGTCGGCCATAATTGTACGAAATCATGGTTGAACTTTTTTTTTTACTGGAAACATTTACGACAAACAAGTGCCAATAGAAGTCGTGTAAAAGTTTACCCATATTTACAATGCGAGCGAAATTGTTTGGGTTTTTAACACCACCAACCTCCTTATCCGTTTAAACTTCCTTTTTACTTCCTTCCTTCCTTCCATTTATTATTATTTTTTTATATTCATTTTTAAGAATTGACAAATGAATATATTGTTTGTTAATTGATCGAAGTACTGGTTGTATGTGGGAGACTAAATACGTACATATATCCCTGATAAGTCTACTCACATTACTCACCTCTTCAGTAAAGTAGCCCCATTCTAGAGTACGTACATAATACACACAGTACAGGCAAGGCAAAAATTATATGGTGCATGAGTTTTTTCTAAAAATATCTTCGGTTTTAAAGCTGATTTATAAGTTTAAAAATATTTTTATATTTAGTAAAGAGAACCAAAAAATTAAAGCAAACTAATTTTCAGAGTTTGTTTATTTATATTTAATATTTTTTGTAGTCAATTCAAATTCTTAAAGGAAATATTTATATTTATATTGTTTAATTACTTCATTTAACCGAATTGGCATAGAATTTGTTAATTTTTGTAACTTATTTTGGGAATTTCGCCCCATTTTTTTATTAAAGTTTCTTTCAGCTGTTTTAAGGAGATATAAGTCATTCCACTTTTGTATATTCGTTTTTCGACAGGATTTAGATCGGATCTAAGTGCTAGCCATTCCAAAACTGCCAAATCTGTTTTTTTAAAAAATGCTTTGGTCCTTTTGACTACATGTATTGGGGCGTTGTCTTTCAGAAAAGTAAAATTATTTCAATAATTTTCTTCACCAAATTCGGCGGAAACATTGTCCAGTAATTCCACATAGTTCTTCCCATTCATTTTATGAGAAACAAAACAGATTGCAGAACGTGCTTTATATCCAAAAGCAACCCATGTCATTAAAGATCCTCCCTGTTAATTACGTGCTATTCTGGTCCACATATCACCTTCTTGTTCTTTCCAATAATATTTGTATCCATCTAGTATATTAATGTTGAATTTTTTTTCATCACGTACACTCCTCTCTCCTAAAAGTTGTACTTTTCAGCGAAAGCCAATCTGGCTGCCTTGTTTCTAGGGGTCAATCGTGGTTTGGGTATCATTTTTTGTTTTTTCACATCTAGATCTTTATTTAAAATTTCGATTAGTCCGTCTCAACTTAAATTATTTGTGATAGCTAAGCAGTTTATTGATCGTTTGTCGCGGTCTGTCAGTATCGGCTTTCGCCCAGATCGTTTTTTAATGCCGTTTGATTTTGGATCAACCAAATAATTTTGTACAGTCGTCTTAGATCTCTCAAATTTGCCCATTTTCCCTCAACAATTCAATCTGGGTACGTTCTACTAACGAAAGTTGGGTTCAACGGGGCATTTCTACCTAAAATTCAATAATTTTCGTCCAAAGAAAAATTATATAACTGTTTATAGTAATATTCCTTTATACATACGCAAAATAATATATTTTGCACTTAAAATTTTGTTTCAGTTGTAATTTATTAGATAAATCTGTTAAAAATTTAACTTGTTGTAGATACCACATAATTATTTCATATAAAAACAACGTTATTAGAACAGAATATAAAAAATAACGATAAGTTCATGATGTCGATATCAGAGAAGTTATTATTTTTGTGGAAGAGAACACATGCAGCGTTGTAATAAGTAACATTTAAAATTAAAGTTCTTGCTATTACTTAATCAAAGCATGTAAAATAAATTTGTACCACATATTTTCTTCCTTGACTGTATGTGGGAAAATCACGAAGAAAATACGGAGAAAATGTTTTGTAAGGAATACAATAATCAATTTCTTAAGCTGAAAATTTGCTAAAAATGTTAAAAATTGTTTCTTTGACTACGTTTAAAGTAATAGAATAACTTCCTTTTTTTATGAATGTGTAGAGTTTTTTGGTATGATTTAATATCAAATCAAATTTAAATTTTCGTTAATTTTATTATTAAAGTTGCAGAATAGTGCTGATTTTGTTCGGTTGAGAAACTATAGATGAGATGTGTAACAAATGTTGGGTTATTACAGCAATAAATAAACATTTCACATACACTTATCCATGTTTTACCATATTCACGCTTTTGCTGGAGTATCACTATAGATAAATGCATACTTTTGAACCGAGTATTAGAAATTTAATTATATTTTACTAAACATTCATTCGTATGCTAAATATTGCAAATACACTCGTACTTGCATTTACAACATTTGCAATGTTTATAAACACATTGGCACGCACTTAAAGTTACATCCATACATACATACACACATACATACGTATGTACACAACCCAATAGTCAAAAATAGTCATGTACATGTATAAGCTGTTGTGTGTGTATAGTAAAACTCATGGATGCCTATACATGTGTATGTTTGAAACGGAAAGAGAGAGAGAGAGTGAGAAAGAGAGAATGATATTGTATGTATATATGTATGGTGTATGGTAACTTAAAATGTTTATTTAATATTTATATTTACGTACTTAAACTTGGGTTTAGGTATTCGATTGCACTTTGCCTTCTGCAGGACACAGACACCCCTAATTACATATTTACAAACTTAAATACTATAGCCCGTATATATGTATGTATGTATGTATGTATGTGTATTGATAAAAACACATGGATATTGAAGTTTATTTGAAACCATTCTTAACATCATTACTCTTCTTTTGCTTAACATAGCCGGTATTTTGTTTACATTGCATAAGATATTGTACATGAAGTAAAATTTAAACAAATTAACACACACACACACACTCATACACGTTTACACTGAAGACTTGATTAACAACCGTAATAACCGTAAAAGTAATTTACAAGTTTTTAGTTTGATGGTTTGACGATTTTTTAAATCGATTAAATTTAACACTCATTTTAAGGCCGTTAATATAGTCATTAGTGTTTTCAATATTTGTAAACTGTTGGAAACGACTGTACGTATTGGTAAATGTCTACAATTTATTTATACTCTTTTTTTTTTTTTTTGTATAGTTGTTGTATTGGTCGGTATCCCTCCGTTCAGACGTTTGCGTTGCTTTTTCTCCCTTTCACTTTCCCTCTCTCACTCTCTCTCTGTCTCTATCTCGTTCTTTTACAGAGTGTATCTACTTTTGTCTATAGTTAATGTGAATCTACAACCAAGCAAACCTTTTAATCCGACACGAATAGTATACATTCACACACAAGTATTCGACTACTGCATTGAATTTTACTCACTGAATAGTCGTATTTTATGTCGAATGTTTTAAATTTATTGTTATTGAAATACAATTGCAAAATTAACTGTCAATGTGTAGAGTTTCTATGTATTTATGTACATTTGAGTTGGGCTTTAATAATGGTTGAAATAATAACAACAAAAATAACATACATATACGATACATGTGCTTATGTGTGTGTGTTTGTGTTTGTGTGTATCTGTATTAGTTTGATTCCAGAATAAGAGGGTTTTTGAAATCTATGCATGTGTGTATGAATGCCAGTGCAAGCCATGCTGAACATCTCGATATTACCGTTAAGGTCAAACGTAAACAAAACAATGGAAAAAGAAAATTTTTGTTAAAAATAAAAACAACAAACAATAACAACAATAATGAAAATGAGCAAATAAAACAAAAAAATATAAAATGAAACAAAAAAATATCAGAACGAAATGATAATTTAAACGAAAAAAAAAGTTCAAATGTGAACTCAACAGTTTATAGCCACACATTTGAAAAGTACGTTTAAAATGAGAGCAAATTTCTTAAAAAATATCATAAAATATTGATTCACGTTCAATTTCTTTACTATCGTCACTAAAAAGTCTAGTCAATTATAAACAAATTGTGTGAATTAGGTAAAATCATTGAACACCTTTAAAAGAATTTTGAAATTATTCGGAACTAGGGCACATAAGTCATTAAATCAGCATTATTGGGTAAATTGATGGTTTTGCATCTAATTTAGCGAATAAGTAATGTTCGTTACAGCTGTAGGGTCTGCCAAAAGGGAACTGTGACAGTTGTACATACTTGTAGAAACTACTTCCGCCAAATTAGTTGTCGTTTATTCACTTTGTTATGCCAAATTACAAGGTCACTTAAAGAGAACGATCGTGCGTTCGCTGAATGGGTTCTAAAGCAGCTGACAACTGACCTAATTTTCATAAAGCATATGCAAAGAGATAGAATTTTCGAATTTGGTACTATACCAACCCACATCAGAAATAAGATCGTTCAATTCATCTCGCATGGAGGGAATAACAACTGGCCAGCGAGTGCATGCGGTTTGACCGTGTTAGACTTTTTATTGGTGTTTGGGGTGTTTGAGACGCTTTCATCATTAGCTCCTTATTTCATTTATATTCAAAAATATTAAACGGGATTAGAAAACATGCACAAGAGCGTTAATGAGTAATTAAGAAATGAAATGTCGATTTGAAATTAATGAACAAAATTTTAAAGGTTTTTCCGAAATATTAGCAAAAATTTAAATTAATATTTGAATTTATTATGCTATCATTACATGTAACACATGTTGTATTTAAGTTTTTTAGCTATATTCATCATAAATAATATTCCCATACCTAAACAAGTCTAAAAAATGATGCAAATGTTATACTCCTCTCCACGCATTGCTAAAAAGAACTACTGAAGAACAGCAGTCGTTGGTTTTCATACAATTTACACTTAAAGAAATTTGTGAACACAATGAAAGAATAAATAATGTTATACTAAGAGACACTAATGTAAATATATTCTATAAAATACAGTTAGAATTCTATTTTATCAAATAGAATTTCGCCTAGTGAAAAAAGACTCAACACTTAAATTAAAAATTCAGTCCTTAAGTTTTAACCAATTCTACATACATACATAATCGGCCATTACAACTCTTCAGTCAGGATTACAGCCTAGCTTCTCACATCACTCATGTTGTGTGTGTTAATTTTACACGCGAGATGTTGGACCTAAAGTTTAACGTCGACACCAATTGACAGATTTGTGAGAAACTTTTTCATGGCTGATTTATTTACTCTCAGACTTTTTGCCAGATATCTGCTGAGAGGAAGTCGCCGAAGAAATATTTTTTCATATTTTCGTTTTTGGTGCCTGATCTAGGATACGAACCTGGGCTTTACGTCTAATAAGCAAACACACTACCTACTTGACTACGGCGATTACTTTTAACTCTCTTATAACTTATCTTTCAATGCTTTTCTTTTATTTGAAGCAAAGGCTGTGAAGCAAGACTAGTCAGCATAGTCTAATATCCAAGGTTCAAAGCCCAGAGCATCTCCAATCAAAACAAAAATATATACCTTAGTCGGCTGCCCCTCTGCAATTTTGTAGCATAAACTCTGAGAGTCAATAAAATTGTCATGACCAGGTTTCTCAATAATCTGTCGTTCGCAAACGACTTTAAACGGGACCTACCACTCAGTAAAAAATTAACACACATGACATAAGTGGTGTGAGAAGCAAGGTTGTAATCTTGACTGAAGGCTTGTAATGATCAATTGTGTGAACCGATGCCTGGAACAAACTTACGTAATAGTTGTGTAAGTAGGGATGCAAACGATAGATCGATGATGTGATTTCTACACATAAATTTCTATATTTAACATCGATGTTTTTATGGACGATACATCGGTGTTTAATAACGATACATCGGCTTGGGCTGATGTGCTTTAAGGGTTGTGTTTAAACTCGTTGTTATTGATGGCGTTAAAATCAAAGAGCATTGACATCGTTTAAGCGAACGATCTTTTGTATACATAATTGAAAAACACAATAATTTTTGTCAAAAAACTGAATTTTTATTTTAAATAAAAATTTTTTTTAGTTTTTATTTATATGAAAATAAAACTTCAAAAACATCGAAATAAACATTGAAAAACACGTACCGATGTATCGATGTTTTATCAACGATGTTTTTTTTTTTTTGCAAACATTGATGATTTTCTTAACGATGTAGGATCCCTATGTGTAAGCTTTAATTTTTTCGAGTGTATTTGAAGATTGCCAAAGATTCGCTGAAAACACAAGCCATAACACACCAAATAAATATGTATATAAAACAACAACAACAACATCGTCATACTAATCTAATAACTTTTTAAAATGTCAGAGAATTTCGTTATTTAAAAAACAACAAGCAAAAGCAAAACCAACAACTTTGAGACATAAATGAAATATAAAAGATACCAAACAACACATAAATGTGGTTATAAAGAAACAAACTCACGGAAGAAACAAATACCAAAAACAACAATACAAAAAAACAACAAAAATAAAAAACATCATGATAAAGTACTATCGAGGCATCTTTAGATATATTTTATGCAACCAAAACACACAGACACACACACATACACGTATATGTACGTACACTCGTCTAAAGAGCCAAAAGAATAGAACGAAAAGAAAAAAAAATTACAAAAAATTTCATGCGTCAGGTGTGCACATTTTATAAAGTTTTAAATAATTGCAAACCTTACCTTCCGTCTTTTCGTTTTTTTTTTTTTCGTACGTTAAGGAAAGTTCAAGACATTTCCCTCTCTTTGTTTAGTCTCCACTTACATAGAGATTTTTAACGAAATTTTAAGTGAAACATGTAAAATTTACATAAATTTCAAGTAAAAACAAAATGTTGTCCTAACCAACCCCCCACCCCCTCCCATTACTTCTACGTCTTTTCAGTTGCACGATGAAAATGATGAATGTTGCAAGAAATTATTCTTCGACTATTTTTCTTCTTTTTTTCTCTTCGTTATGTTTTTTTCTTTCTGGCGTTAATATTAAATTTGTTTCACTGGGAGCAAATAAAGATTTATCTCGCGTGTGATTGGGTTTACTTGGCGAAATTTATTTTTGGATTTCGAATGTTTATGAGCATTTTTTTGCAAAGATTTTTTTTTACTTTCTTGCAATGGCACCATTTATATGCAAATAAATCACCAAATGTTCATCCGTAAGTTGCACGATTTAAATTTTACAAATCCATATAACATATACACACATACACACGCATTCACACAAATACACTCATACGTACACGTCGCATTCAAACAGGACGATTGGTATTGTTGTGAGTGAACGATAAAGAGAGGAGGAGATAGTCGATTGTTTTTATAGAAAATGCCAACTTTTATGGTATCTAATAAACTGATGCACACACACACAATGCAAACAGACCCTTAAAAGAAGAAATTCATTTCCTATCAGCCATATCACAGAACACAATTCCAATCGAAAGTGATTTCTATACCGAAATTCGAATCTTTAGAAAACGAAAAACGAAAAATTTCTTCGGAACGAATCCCATTTTAAATCTTCAAAGTCGTTTTGATATTTTTGATGATTTTTTAAAGAAAAAAATTAATAAAACGTAGTGAAACTAAAAGACAAAATGGTATGTTTTATTATTATAAAGGTTTTATCAGGATTTAGTAACATTTCTGCTTAAGAAATTCATGTTTTGTAAACTTGCTGAGAAAAACATAACAATGAGATGTATTTTTTCATCGCAGTATTGCATCCCGCAATGCATTTTGGCGTACTTTATCAACAATAGCAAAAGTTGAAGTACCCGGCATTTTTCATATAAAATTTTTTCTATTTTTTATTCACTAATTATGTTTTTTTTCCCTTGTTATCCACTAAACTGCCATACTTTATTTGAAAAGCAAAAATTTTATAATTTTTGGGAATGAACAAAATCGTTCGGAATCTGATGAACCTAAAACAAAATCGTTCCAAATTGCATATTTGGAATCAAAACTATTCCCATCGGAATTTGTTACATGCCATGTTCTTACGGAAATCAGTATAATCGCATGTGCTTATTAACAGATTTAATTTATTTGTACTATGAAATAAAATAGCGTTGGTAGATATTTAAAAAAAACTTTTCCTATATTTTTTGCTGCAAAAGTGCCAATATTTTCAAACAACCAATAAAAATTAGGAAATAATGTTTCTCGTTTAATTTGTAATAGACCACATACTTTATTTGCAGCAATAACAGAATATGAAGATAAATTTGCAAATAATATTTGTTAATAAAGAAAATCTGACAAGTGGATGGCATATTATTTTAAATTCATTATTGTTTGATAATTTCAATAAATTTTAACAACTATGTACGGTGAAATCTCTACTAACGGACACCTCATTTAAATGGACAATTTTCTTAGTCCCTTTGTTTTACAAGAATTTTTAGAACAGATTACTCTCTTCTAGACGGGCACTCCACTGGCCGGACGCGGACCCTTTATTCCATAAAAAAAAATTCAAAAATGTTAACCAATAAAAAATTATACATCAACCCATTTATTTACATACATATTTAAAATTGCGTGATTCCCCTTTATAGTATCATTGGCAGACTGTTGTGTAGTTTTTTTATATTTTCTGAATGTGTTCATTTGGGGCAAGTGATTCAGAAGAGGAATTTGTAGAGCAAAAAAATCGATCAAATTAAATAATTCGATGAAGCACTAACACATATTGCGCGTTTGAACGCTTTTGCTTTAAATGGTTTTGTGGCAAATGAAAACTTTGCCTATTTGGAAAATCCAAAAAATTATTTTGGGAAATCTGTCTTATATATAAATGTGGGCAAATGAATCTTTAAACTAAAATGAATTAAAAAATAATTATCCATTAGTTATAATAGCATATTTAATAGCGAACTATCCGGTGAACGGACACCTCCCGTTAACGGTCAAATATGTTGTGATGGTCGGTGTTCGGCTACGGAAGATTTCACTGTACTCGGAATTTTCTCCCTTTCACTTTAAACATTGTTACGAAAATGGAAATGATGTTCTTAAAATGATAAACAAAAGCTCCAAAAACAAAACAATGGACTTGTTTAAATGATCAACGAATAAACAAAAATATAGCAACAACATCAGCATAAAAAAATACGGGGGTAAAGAATTAAACAAGCAACAACAAAGTGCAGTATAAAAACCAGTAAACAGAAAACAACAACAGTGCAAGCAATTTGTTTCATTTATAGAGATTTCGCGAAGGCAAGACCGAGTAGCAACGGCGTTTCAGTAAGAATTCAGTCAGTCTTGGGTGATGACACGTAAACTGTGAAGAGAATAATTATGGTTTGACAATCTCTTTTATAAAGATTTATTTAACAATTGTTATTGATTACGCAGAAGAAGCGTAAAGAGTAATAACAATTAAAGCAACTTGTTATTGTTTAAGTCAATTGTTTAAGAGGCGGCACACGGAATTGTGCGAACAATAAAGAATTGATTTGAAACTAAACACAAATTTATTTTTATTATATTTGTAATCTACGAACTCTTATTTTAAATGTTTTTAAAAGGGGTAAAAACGTAACAATATTTGTTGTAGCTCACTAACTTGAGATTATGACAGCTTCAACGTTTCAGTGATAAGCACTTTAGTGTAAAGGACGGATGCAAATAATTTCTAAAGATTTCATACCTTTCAGGTTCTTAACGAGATGTCGTAGTATGTGTGTGCGAATCGAAAATTAAAAAAAATACTCGCATATATTTATATATAAAATAATCTGCTGCATGCAGTCTCATATATTACGGCCCAGACTATTTGTCATGTGTTTTTCAAGCATCTTTCCCCTGTTTTTTTTCAACATTTTTAATAATGCAGTATGAGGAGAATATTTTTTATATTTTTGAAGTTTATTTTAATGCTCTTTTTATTATTTTATTTCTGCATTTTTTGGGGTAAATATTTTGCATATGTATGTATGTATTCCCATCTATATTATACGTACACATATGTAATATGTGTGTGAAACTACGCGCATGTTTATGTGTGTGTGATTATCTGTGTCATTTCGTACTTTGTATGGTTGCAATGTCATACATTATTGCTGCCGTGTGATATTTTATAATGAAAATCCCTACTTTTTTTTGCTACTGATGCTGTCGTTGTATTATTATGTATTCAGTTTTATGCTTAAAAATTTATCAACAGAAAACGGCGAGTTGTGCTGTATGAAAATGCACAATTTTCACATTTTAACTGAAATTTATAACCGTTGGCTACGAAACGAATGCATAAATTCGCCAATGAAACGCCAATAAATAAATTAAAATAATACCCTGTCTACAATATTTAAATACATACAAACATACATACATTCACGCGCATTCAGACATACTTACTTGCACATACAACACACATACAAACATACAGATATGCGTAAAGATGGGGTGGCATTTGAGGATGTTGTAAAACGTTCAAGGGATGAGCGAACGAATTCGAATTCGACATTTGTTGCCCATTACTGGCCGAACTCTTCTACACAAGTGTCAAAAGGGGTTTTTTGAAGCAAGTGTTTTACAGCGTGTTATTCCCAATAACACGCTTCAACCCAAAATGAAATAGAGGAAGACAAATCCAAAAGAAACAATTTTTCTGTGATTAAGTGTTTCTCCTTTTTTTTCTTATATTTCACACCAAAGAATATTTATGCCACTGTGATAAGAGTAGAGAAAATAAATAAAAAGAAAAGAAAGAAATAAAATTAAATGAAATAAAATTAAATAAATTTAATAGATTTAATTTATTACAAAAACTATCTACACTTAACATATGCACGCACACTACTTCACACACATTTACTTTGTAAGAGCATAACTACGTATGCATGTAGTAACAGCGTTCATTGATATAAAATATTCTTGTAATGTTTACTCATGAAAAAGTTGGAACAAAAGAAGAGGAAAAGACAAAACAAAACAAAAAAAAATAAAACTTAACACTTACATTTGAACAATTGCAATCAAAGTAAAACACAACAAAAAACAAAAAATAAACTTACACACTAAACACACACACACACAAAAGCTGATATTTGATTTTATATGTACTGCAAAGAAAAAAGAAAACCCTTTCCCATTCCCATTATCTGTTTTGGTGTTGATATTAAAGCTTTTTGTTTGTATTGTAAATAACCAAGTGTGCCTATGTATGTGTACGTTTATTTGAAAAGATAAATGTTTGCTTATGTTGTTATTGTTTTTGTTTTATGTTGTTTATATGCTTAACCATGTTGCAAATTTTATTGCTCTCACACAGTAAATGTTATTATTGCTACTCTACTCGTTTAAGTGTTTCAACTAAAAACAGAGACTGGGTAAGGATATGCTTACTTGCTTTCTCGTTGTATATGTCCATATGTACGTAAGTATGTATGAGTGAGCAGGAAGAGTAAATGTTTACATTTTACCAGCCACAGAATCACTTGAGTGTGTAATTGTTTATTTATTTGCTTTCATTTGACAAAATATCAACAATAGCCATCATTTTAAATGTCACGTATTTTATGCAACTGTTCAAATTTTGCCTCCTTTCCAAATCTATCAATTTATTTAACTCCGTTACAATTAGTAAGACTACCTACTAATATTAGACACATCACCATAACATAGGATTGTATGTCATTCCTGTAAATACATACATATATACGTAGTATATTGTAATTTTCCATATACTCTCGCTTTTTAAATGCATTTCGCATTCGTAATTATTTTAATTTTTACATTCAATAAAAAGGTTTTCTAAAAATATAAAATTTTCTTTTGAACCACATGCACATATTGTGCATTGGAAATGTTTTGGAAACGAATAAAAATAAATTAACAAGACAATTCATTTCAAAATCAAAGTGGATATGTAATTACGTTAAAGCAAATATGTTTTTGATAATTTTCTAGTTTTTTTTTTTTTGCATTTTATGCCAAAAATTATTTTGTGTTTTTTTTTCTTCTTTTGTTTTTGAATATTTTATAAAATTATGTTATAAATTTTTGCCCATAAAAGCTTTTGTAGCACGCGTTAAATATTGTTTAAACGTTTTTATTTTTAATAAATGTTTTTATTTGTTACAAGTTTTTGCTTTTTCATTTAAACTAACATTAATAAGATTAAATTTATTTATTTATATTTATATTTACTTATTTTATTTTGTTTTACATGTGTACATAATATATAAATATTAGTTAATTTTCATGTTTCTTGACTTTAAACAATTTCCCTTGAAATATTACGAAAGTTTTTCAACAATTTATTAGAAAATGTTCCCAAAACTACAAATTTCAAATTCTTTTCTTTTGATAATCTAGTTCATGAATGACATAAAAATTTAAAATTTTGATATATTTTGAATATATCGTATGGATTGCTGTTTAATAGGATAATGTTTTGTAATTATTTTAAAACATTAAAAAAAAACAGAATTTCTCATGAGAATATAATATTTTTAAAATGCATAACAACATCGAAATGATTCTTAAATAAGAGAATTTTTAAATTCTTTATACTTGTAAAACTAACGACTCTCTTGACTCGAATAAAATTCTTTTGATATTCTATTTGAAAGGCTATTTTGAAGTTCGATAACGTTTCTAATTTTTATTAATTTAAATTTTATTTTTTTTGGAAGGAGTCCAAAGTAATGCGTTAGTTACATGCTTCAGATTAACACAGACTTATTCGAAATATTAAAAATTATATTTATACAAACTGCATGCAATATACAAAATTAATTTTGAAATAATGTGAATAATTTTTGATTTTACTTCAATAAATACGCATTTTTAGTATGTATATGAATTCAAAGTAAATGAGACTTTCCAAAGTGAAATTCATATCCGTTAGAACTTGATTAGTCTTACTAATTATATTAATTAGTATTAATAGACGATTGGTGGAATGAAATGTATTTATTAGCTGCTGCAATTGGTCGAAAAATTGTTAAGCCTCACTTCAAAATTAATCGAAATATCAAAATTTTCTAAGTACAGTAAGACCCCGCTTAACGCGGGGGTAGTTTTCAATAAGTTCCAACGCTAAACGAAGCAGCGTTAAAGGAGTCAACTTAATACGTACATATGTGCACACCTAGTCACCTTTTGACGCAGAAAAAATGGGTTCGTACTGTGATTGCGACTTCGTAAAATACATTTGGAATCTTTATTCTGGACAGACTAACAAAATAGCGGTGAAAAAGATATATCCGCAGTATATATACCGCTTTTTGTTAATGCATGACCATTTCATTTGCAACCGCCTAATACTGAAACAGTATTAAGCGGCGTCTTACTGTATACGCGTATTTCCAACGTATACATTATATATGGTCGGTAAAATAAGCAGAACATTAAGATGCATTCCACACTGTGATTATTAAATTTTAAAAAGAAAAATTCTTAATTTAATTTTAAAAGGGAAATTGTTTATTTTTTGTTTATTTAATAAGTTATTAATTATATAACTATGCAGATTACGAATTTCATTTTCGTTCTATTTCTTATATTTCGTTTTAGGTAAGAGATATTCAGAATCTCTTGCGGGCTCACTTCTACCAGATTGGTTAGGTAAGTACAGTTATTATTATTAAATTTTAATTTGTTTAACAAAGATTTTGTTTTTATAATTTTGTTTATTACATTTTTTTTTTTTTTTTGTTGTTTTCTTAAATAAAAGAGAATCATTTTTGTTAATATTTCCTTTTTTTTTTTTAATAAGTTGCAAATCATACATAGTTTTACAAACTATATTGAAATTGGTTTTAATTTTACTTTTTTTTTTTTGCAAAAATCATATGAAAATAAAAAAAAGAAACATTCGATTATATTTTGATTTTTGTTTAAATTAATAAATTGGATATGGAGAAATTTAAAAAATTTTTGTTTTTTGTACATGAAAAATTGGAAAACAAATTGGCTTCTTATGGTTAGAATTTGAAATTGACGAAAAGCTTTTTAAAAATATTTTTGGTTTTTTTTCACATAAAACTCTCTTCTTATTAGGGTGGTTTTGTCATTTTCATTTAATTTTTCTTTTTTTTGGTTCGATTTTTGTTTTTGTGTTTGTTATTCGTTTTTTTTTTTTTTTTCTTTAAATTTTTGATTTTAAAAGTAAATCACAAGTCTCATACGTAAGATGTTATAAGAAAAATGAGGGATATTAAGAGCCCAGGATACGAAAATAATGATGAAAAATGAGGTAAAAAAGCAACTGTGTAAATGTGTTTGTTGTAGATGTTTTATTATCAAAAAAAAAAAAAAAAAAACAAAAAAAATAATAAAAACTTCAGGATAACATATTTAATAATAATATTTAATCATATACATACGTACATATCTACTACATGCTTTATATACGGACAAAAGTTTATGTAAATAAATATAAATACTCATTAAAAATAATTGCAATGCATGTGCATGAACTGATTTCTATTTAAAAATTAAGAAACAAATCCAATAAACATACAAATAAAACACCAACAACATGATTGCATTTTTTCAAAAAATAAAAAAAAATTCGGTTACACTACCAAACAACAACACTTAATCTTCGAGTTTTTTTTTTCATATTGTATGTTATATAGACACGCAATTGTAATTAAATAAAAATATATCAACTCTGTCGTAGTTTTTTATTTTATTAAATTATTTATTTGCTAAAACAAAATACTGGAATTCAAACAAAACACTACAAAATTATTAAGTGTTTTAATTGTTGTTGTTGCTGTTATATTTAAAAATTTGTTTTTCACTCAGTGTTGCCAATTTTTTATGCTCAAAACACACACTACTCCTTCTACTCAAATGGCGTTAAAAAGCGCTAAGTAAGAATTTTAGTAGCTAACTATAATCAAAACGTGCAGCAAAAAACCGTTAAATATTAAAAAAAAAAAAATAGAAAAAAGTAATATCAAATTGATTTTTTTCCATGCTGTAGTAGTTTGCTAAGAGATTTTCAAGCCGAAATACCGATTCCTAAATAAGTATATTTTAAAAGATTTTAAACCCACGATTTTATTACCCACGTTTGAAAGCACACATTCCTTCGTCTAGAATTAGGCAATAGCAAGACTACATACATATATAATTTTTTTATTTTTTTTTTTTTTGGTCATTAGAACCTATCAGTCAGGATTATTGACCTAGTTTCTCACACCACTTATGTTGTGTGTGTTAATTTTATACATAAGTGGCGGGACCTACAGTTTAAAGTTGACTCCGAACGACAGATTTTATGAGAAACTTTTCATGGCAATTTTATTTACTCTTAGAGTTTTTGTCAGAAATCTGCTGAGAGGAAATCGCCGAGAAAATACTTTTTGTATTTTGCTTTGATGTCTGGCCTGGGACTCGAACCCTGGCTTTTACGTCTAATAAGCCAACACACTGCCTACTATCAATTAATCAATTATCAATAAAATGAGGTGCTAAAACATTAGGGATTATTTTTGTGCACTTAGTACAGGTGTAAATTAAAATTTGCTGTCTTGCTGACTTTAAAAACTGTATTGGATATATTATCCAAGTGGTCGACTGACTAAATAGAGCTGTGAACAGTTACATAAAGTACTAAGGATGCTTGGCTTTTTCGCTTCTCGTTTAAATTTGTGGTAAATGGATGTGTCTCTTGTATGGATGTGAGATTTAGCAGGAATAAACTTAACGCAACATATAACAACGTAGCAAGATATATTTTTGGACGCAGTAGATATAGTAGTATCTCGCATTTTTCCTACAGAATCTATATTATGACTCTGGAAAGCCTTTTAAAATATCGAATGCTAATTTTCTTACACAAGATTATTTATTTAAAGGAACCAGATTATCTATTTTCCAGACTACAATTCTCTAGAGCTAATAGAGGCTATAGGATAAATGCCGTAAGGTACAGAAAACAGGTGTATGAAAAACACTTTTATATAAATGCTACTCGTTCCTCCAGAAATTCAATTAAAAAGCAATGTAATGTAATTTAAAAAATCAATTTCAACACACTTTTCTTTTCTTTAGAATTCAACATTTGATTTAATGAAATTTAAGGCTAACTTAAACTTAAATTTAACTCGAATCAAATTGATGTAATCTTTGCCTTCTGATGAGGCTTACATATATTAACTTAATCATAACATTGCATAAACAGTACTATTAAATAAGATTAAATGCTTGTTGTACTGGAGTTAATAACTATATAAATAAAAATAAATTTCATATGAGGTTGTCCCAATTCCTAAGCATTGGAAGGTTTTAGAGCCTTCTGGTGTTTTACTGTTTTTGTGTGTCGAATAAGATCCGCTCGTTTTGCACAAATTTAACATTTACAATAAATGCATAAGGCTTTGGTTACCTTTTTTTTATAATGGCCCAATCAATTTCTTGAATAAAGCACACTCAGCTTTGAAAAGAAAACTAAGTTAAATAAGGCTAATAAAGAAAGTTTAAATTTTACCATTATTGTTATCAATTTTTTAAATAAATTTTTTTAAAAAGAATTTTTTTTTTCGTATTTTTAGTAAAATTAGCGTAACCGAATTAAGAAAATCTCCTTAAAAACAAAAAAAAAATACACAACTTTGTCCAGGGTCGTAAAAAAATGTGAAGAATGTTATCAATGTAGAACTAAAAAATTCAAATAGAAAAGCGCCAACTTAGCGCGTTTTCTTAAAAAGTGTTAAAGAGAAAAAATGCGACTTTTTGGTGGTTGAAAGGCGCTAAATTGGCAACACTCTTTTCACTCTTTCTGTCTCTCTCTCTAAATTGAACAACTCGCATGCATTGTGTGCAGAAAAAAATTCAATTATTTCAATTCAATTTTGTTTTTCTTATTGTATTTGTTTTTTTGTTTGTTTTTTTTTACAAAACTTATTAACACATTGTAAATCATAATGTTATGATTTGTTCAAATTAAACACCAAAGCACATACAAATTTATTGAAATTGTGTGTGAGTGTGTGCGTATTTTTTTTTTATTATTTTGTATAGTTTATCATACAGTTTTTACAGTTAGAGACAGTTTTAAAAAATAATTTATGATTTTAATTTATTTAAAAGCATTCCTTAAGACTATTTACAACACAATCTTGTGTAAATTCGGAAAATCGGTTTTCGTGTTGTAAATAACAGTTTTGTATATGAAGTTTAAACAGGAAACTGAAATGAAAATCCAACTGTCTATAACAAAATATTGCCATTTATTTTTACAAATTTCTTCTTTTTTTGTTTTTTGTCATTTGATGTCTTATAGTAAATATATGTTGATTTTATTCTACATAAATATGTACATTTGTACACATTATACTACATACATACGTACATCCCAGCTAGCATTTGGAAGGTTGTTTTAGAGTACTTTTGGTGATCAAAAACTAGTCAGTTACACGATTAAAAAAGGACACAAAATTGAGTTCGATTTAAAATGCAATAAAATATTGTACAGCAACTGGAAATTAATCATCCAGACTTTTAAAATGTGGCTATTATTTCTGTTATTTATTATTATATTCTACTTATAGGTACTGAAGATTGAAAAACGCTTAATCAATAAAAGATTATGCAGGAGTTTGAAAAGTGATTGTAATTACGCATTTATTGATTATATTTTGCGCAGATAAATGATTAAACACATGGTTTTTTTAAATATCCTCTCTGTATAAATTTTCATTTGTGTAAAAGATGGCTATGTTGTAAAGTAAAATTTTGTTTTAATAAACAATTTTTCTTTGTTTTTTTTTAACGAAAAAAAATTTTTTTTAAATAAACTTTGATGTCTGATGTACATACAGTGTATACCAAGGATAAGATTCTAAAAATCACCAAACTCAACTTTTACCACTTAAGGAGAGTGACCATATAAATTTGACAATATTTCGAATTTTTTTCTTTTGTTTTTTTGTTTGATTTTTAAATTAAAATTTATAATTTTTAAAATTTAATTACCGCAGTTTATTAATGTACATATATTTTTAATGTATACCTTCTTTTGACACTCACTGTACATCACGAAAAAAAACATGTACAGAGGTATTCATAAGTCTTTACACAAAAGAGTATTTTTATGTTTTTTTTTTTTTTTTAAGGTCTCAGTACTTTTTACTGGAAGTAAATTTTGGAAATACAGAAGAAAATAAAATATTGAAAGTTGGAAAATTTAACGATTCTTAGTACTTGTTACACATAGTTTATTAATAAACTTAACTAGTACTTTGTAATACCGCCTTTAGAATCAATGACCGCCTGCAATCTTTCTGTAATTGAGTTAATTAAATTTTGGGCAAATTCGGGAGTCAATTTAGACCAAAATTTCACTAATTTCTTGAATGGTCTTTTCGCGTTATCAACGTTTATTGATAGTTCTGTGGTATTTTATGAAAGCCCAAACATTTTTAATAACATTTACGTCAGGACTCTGAGGAGGCCATCCTTTGTGGCAAGGGACATTGTCGTACTGTAAAATCCATTCACTGTTTGGAAAAATGTTGTTTGGGGACTCAAGAGCATGGTTATTCATAATTTCGAAATAACCGAACTGATTTAAAGTCCCGTCTATCGTCTAATGAAAATGACTCAGAAATGACTTTTTAAGAAGAGTCGCTCGCTCGTAGTCACTTTTTTCTCTTGACAAAAAAGTCTGTTATGATAAGAAAATTAGCACATATTCGAGTTTTTTAATCGATTTGATTAAAAATTGTCAAAAATGCTGGCTGGGACATTTAATGAATTTATTTATGAAAACACACACATATGAGAGTACACTGAAATAAAGTAAACAATACACACATCAGTTTATTATTGAGAATTGAAATTGCTTACCAATCGTTTATTTTGCAGATTGGTATTGACATTTCAAAAAAATAAAAGGAAATAAATGAATGCCTCCTTAAAAATATCTTCTTCCCTTATCTCCTGTATGTACTCAGAGATGTTGACATGCCAGCCACATTTTTTTAGTAGCAACCATTATTCAATTTCATTTCATCCATTAGAAAATTAATAATATTTTCTTTGCAAGAAAAAAAGAAAAAGAAAATATAAAAAAGAACGCAACATCATCATTATTATTATCTACTTCATCGCAATTAGCATAATAAATTGTTTTTTTTTTTATTGTTGGTTCTCCAATTGCCATTATTTACAAGTTGAACAGCAAAAACGTTGCAAAAATTTTTTGTGAACTGCGATGAATCAATTGGGTTTTCATTTTAAGGGTTTCATTGATATTTACTTCGTACTTTAATAGTTTGCGGTTTGTGCCTAAATTGATTGGTTTTCGAATCTTCAGCCCCAGGCGATTTTGGTTTATTAAAAAGGTCTAGGCTATTAGCAAATTAAATTTACAAAAAAAAAAAAAAACAAGAAGAAGAATTACTCTAAGCTTGTTTTTCGACTATTCAATTCAAGATCGCAAGTAAACTAAGTGAATGTGAAATTTTTGAATAATTGCTATCGAATTGAATAGATTAAAATACTTCTTTTACATCAATTTACTAGAATGGAATTAAAAATAAAGTCGTCGTAGTATGGGTTCAAGATATCACAACGAAAATATGAAAAAAAATATTTTTTCAGGAACTTCCTCTCAGCAGATTTCTGGCAAGGACTCTAAGAGTAAATAAAACCTGCCATGGAAAGTTTCTGAAAAATCTGTTGTTCGGAGTCAACTTTAAACTGTAGGTCCCGCCACTCATGTATTAAGTTAACGCACACAACATAAGTGATGTGAGAAGCTAGGTCGTAATCCTGACTGAAGGGTTTTAATGACCAATTATGTATGTCCGAGGTGTGATCAAAAAATAACCGTTATTTTCAAATATCAAGAGTTATGTACATTCGATTCTCACATTTTTTTTTTCTGTTATGTTGGTAGACATGTCTGTTATTTATGATAAAAAGGTTAGTCGTGGTGTGCTTTTCGATTTTTTTACTTTCTTCTGTCCTGGCTCTTTGTTTTAATGTCATCGGCATACACCCATACTTCGTCATCAGTTATGACCTTTTGAGCAAATCTGGATTGTCCTGAGCAATGTCAATGCGAAGTTGTTTTTGCTCAAAATTTTGTAATTTTGGAACAATTTTTTCACAAAAATTGTTTAGCATCCTGGAATATGCATTTCATCATCTCACTTCATCAACTCGATTTGTTTAAGATTTTTGATACATGAATAGGGTCGATCTTACGTAGAGAGTTTAATGCAATACCTTTTCCGTCATGTCTCTTTTTATAAAAAATAAATTTGAGGGATTTAAGGAATGATTTTGAATAGGATTGATGCATTAGATACCAGCGATAACTTTTCACACATTTCAAACATCGTACCAAATAACTGTCGAATATTACTGTCGAATACATTGAATTTCTTCATCTTTTTAGCATAAGAAAAATATTTATTTCTCAAAGCACAAAGTACTCTTTTTAAGGATTAACAAAAATGCTTATTTTGCACCATATTATCGATGGATTATGAATAGCAAATGGAATTCGTTATAAACTCATGATGTATTTCAATAAATGAAACAAAAGAAAATAAATTGTTAAAATTTAATTGCACTAAAAACATTTCAATTTTACAATTTCATGTAAAATTAGGCAGCCAACCATTTAATGGAAAATCTTTTCCTAAATTGTATATCCTTAACGTTGTTAACAATTAACGCATTAGAAGAATTAAATTAAAGTGTGTTAATCGAGCACTGCACTACTAATTACAACAAAAAACCACGAAACTTTGTCTGAAGGTATTTCAGTTCATGAAAACTTTTCAATGACTGGAAACACTTTAAAATAATTTCCAAAATATCTGCAACAACGACAACAACAAAATGGATTTGAATTAAAAGAGTAGTCGTGTTGGAAAATTGTGCATAAGAAAGACCGTAAATCTTAAGTCTCTGTGATATTTTTATTTTAAAAATTTAAAAATGGTTAAGGAGAATGAGAAAATTTGACCCACAATTCATTCATTTTCACAATTTCTCTTAGCAGGTCCTTTTATTGATTTTCTACTTCCTTTACATGATTATATCGTATGTACAACAATAGCAACAACATTAACACACATACATATGTATGTATGTATGTACATATATATAGTATAACAATAAGAATCCATAACACATTTACCCAGTTTCGAAATCAGCTGGCTGTGGCTTTTATTGTAATTCAAACATCAAAATAGGTTTGTTCCAGAGCCAGTGCAGTAAAGGGAAAGTGAACTGAAGTGGAATACATAGAGTGGAGTGGAACTCTGCCTGTCGATCCAGTCAAAGGGAGGCTGGATTTAGTGTTCATCTGTAGAAGATTTACATAAAAAACAGTAACCGTTATATTTTTGTTAGTGTTCTTGTCCTTGTTGTTGTTGTTGTTGTTGGGTTTTTGTGCAAAATCAGCAGATGAAAGCGTATAAATTTGATTTGATTTATGGATTTTCTCTGGGTTTTTAAAGCTCAAAGCCAAAGACAGCAGCAGCTAACGGTATAATAATAACAATACCAAACAAACAAACACCAACAAATAAATACATTTATAATATTGTGTTAGTATGTGTGCATAGAATGCGTGAAAAGCAGAACAACTTACGGGAGGCATAACCAGTTACAATGTGTGTATTTATGTATGTACTCGTATATTAAGAAATTTTTAAGCTTTTTATTCCATTGTATTAGTGAGTGAAAATTTATATTGTGTGTGTGTGTGTGTGTGTGTAAGTGTAAAAAGAAAAATACCCTGAATTCAAACAAAAGCATTGTTGGCTGAAATACAAAATAAAAAACAATAAACACAGGATAAACATACATACGCCACAAAAACATATAAACGCCAGGGAACTTTTGCTGGATTTTTCTTTTTTCACAAATAAAACAAGCAAATAACGCTATTGCTCACTGGCCCAAATATATAAAAACGGCAACCCAAATAGAAAAAAATCAATTTGCCTACAAAAAAAAAAAAAAAAAGAACAATCCCAACAAACATTTGCAAGCAACATTTGCAAACGAACGTTAGTTTGAATAGAGGGTCATATTCCTCTCGTTATCTCTCTTTCTAGAGAAAAGGTAAATCATAATTCAGAATTTCTTTCTGTGCTTTCGTTTATCTTTCATTTATTATTATTTTTTTTTGTTGGCAGGAAAGAGTAGCGATAGGCTTTTATAACATTTATCACAGGGACTTTAATTTTTATTTGAAATGCGTGTGTTTTTTTCCTTTAAAAACCGCCATTAAAGCGTTTAATAACACACTAATGTTGGTGTTTATGAGCCATCCTCACTTCACTACATTCACACTTAAACAAAGAGAACATGATAAAAATGTGAATGTATTTGTGAGAGGCATATGTTACACCGGACGAAATTTGTTAGTAATATCTTTAAGTGCAACCAAATAATAGGCACTTAACAAATTAACTTAACAAATATTCTTCGAAAAATTAAGATAATTTCTCATTGTTATTAGTGAATTTCATTGAATATTAGTGAATCCTACTGTAATATTTTTTTGAGTGTACCATTGAAACCTAAAAAAAGCTACATGAACCTTCGTCATTAGAAGCTGACGAGAAGGTGAATACAATTTTACGCTGTTTTTAACAAATGTTAAATGAAACGATGTTCGGCTCCTATGTGTGTAAAAGGCAGAAGATGTTCCTCTCCTGAGGGATATTGTATTGTTTATAGTACTTTAAAAGCTGATATGAATACACTGAGAAACCTGAGAAATACATAGAGGGAAAAACAACATAATTCTCAAAAAATTAAAAAAATTGTTAGTGACAGCAAATTAATTAATTTAATTTGTTCTCAATAATAATCTATTGATATATATAGTTATAATATTTTAATGTGATCCAGTTTTGATAAGAAATTCTGCTTTCACCAATATCCAAAATCTTTTAGGCAATCCTCAGCCAGTTTCTAAATTGGCTTTTTTTCAAAATGGCTTAAGCAATTATGTATCAAATCTTTTGTATTGTTGATAAAAGATATGATAAAAAGACCAAAGACATAGTCTTTTAAAAGTTTCCTTACATTCCTACACATAAAAAATTTAGTTTGTTAAACTCGTGTTGATTTATTTTACTGTATAAATCAAGCGATGAAATAAGCCAAAGATTTGCAATTTAGATAGTGAATGTCCCTATTGAGCCACTATTACAACTTGCCTTTAAGTAAAGGGGAAGATTTTAACGAGCAGATAAATTGTTTTCCATTATTATAATTAGATAATATGGTAGAAGTGTGCGTTAAGTTAAAGGGAAGATCATCCTACCCGTAACTTTCAGAGTATTAAAGTATTATATCGACTACTCCATTCTATAACGTTCTAAATTCACTTCTTGCATTTCAAATTCTACGTTCTCTAACTTAAATACTGTCAAAATTTGGTTAAGATGCACCGATCTGTATCGAAGTTATATGGAAAAATCTACTTAGAATACACATGTAACTTATAACTCAAAACACACTTTTTCAACTTAGAATGTTATAGAACGGATCGATATATTTTTTTCAATATGACAACATCAAAAATAAACAAAATGAGCAAATACAACATAAAAAAAACACCGTCATTGCCCCTGCGTTTAAAAAAAGCTTGGTTAATTTGAGCAATGTTATCGACATTGTTCCGGCTTCAACATATTTTTGAAAAAGGTAACTTTATTTTATCAGTAAAGGTGGCTGTAAAGTTCACTTTAGTTAAAGTTACCTTTAACTAAAACCAACTTTAACGGTAAGTTGTAATAATGGTCCGTGGAGTGATAAGTTTTCAATTTGTCGTGTTTAATATTTATAATAACACTTCCAATCTGTGTTTGCACCAGCATACTTAGAATAATTGCATCGCATATTTAAGGGAAATTAAAACTCAATGAACACAAAATTAAGTGTTTCTTCGGCGATTTCCTCTCAGCAGTTTTCTGTCAAAAATTCTGAGAGGAAATAAAATTGCCATGAAAAGTTTCTCAAAAATATGTCGTTCGGAGTCGACTTTAAACTGTAGGTCCCGCCATTTATGTATGAAATTAATACACACAACATAAGTGGTGTAAGAAACTAGGTAAATAATCCTGACTGTAATGACCAATTATGCATGTATGTATAAGCACTTCTTCGAAGACATAAGTCCCGCGTTCAAAGCCCAGGTCAGACATCAAAACGAAAATATGAAAATTATTCCTTCGGAGACTTCCTCTCAGCGGATTTCTGAAACAAACTCTGGGAGAAAATAAAAAATTGTTATGTAGAGCTTCATAAAAATCTATCAGTCAGAGGCGACTTTAAACTTTAAGTGGTGGGAGAAGCTAGGTCGTAATCCTGACTGAAGTGTTGTAATGACCAATTATGTATGTACGTAGAAGCACTTCTTTAATGGTTCACAATTGTTGTTGTCGATCAACGCAAATTGTCGTTGAATAAAAATATAAAATATCAATTACAATTGCGAGTGTGTAAACTTTAAATATTTTCACTTCTTTTCAAATAATTTCTTTTAGTGCATTAAGCTTAGCTTTTGAGAAATGCTTCTCTTTGAACATTTGTGTTTTTATTTTTTTGGAAACGTTCGTTAATGGCATTTTTATAATATCTTTTATGAGGTACAAAAAAACTACACATTAGATAAAGCTTTTGAGTTAAAGACTCTAACGCCATCTTTTAAGAATTTATCAAACCATAGGATATAAAATTAATCTCGAAATAGAGCTTAAAAACCAATGGAAAGTGAATTTTAGAATAAGCGTCACAAGAAGTGTAAACTCTTTCGATTTAAATTTACCAACATCCATCTACTGAGTGTACTTTTTTTAACAGTGTGACTGGCAAATTCAAATGTAAAGAAAATCTTGCGGAATATATGTACGCATTTTTGTAAAGAATCGAAAATTAATAAATTCATCTCACACATTTTAAATAAAAACAATGTCTTCATTATTATTTACCAACAATTTAAAGAAGATACAAAAGAAGTCAGGAAAAAATAAAAATCAAAATCAAAAAAAGTACCAAAGCAAACTATAAAAACTTTGAACACAACTATTGACATTGAATTTTTATGAGACGTTTTTCTTTGCTTTTTCTTTTTGATTTGGATTTAAGGATTTAAAATTTAAAATAACAAAAAGCTACAAACAAACGAAATGTATTTATGCGAGGAGAATATTTAATATGCGAAGCAGGTACAAATATAAAAATATTTGAATTTGATTTTATGTGACGGTGATTTGTAAACGTGCTCTTTAAGGGCGAGTGGACAGGCAGGCGGACTGAAATGTCTTCAAAGACATGCACTTATGAGGTGTTTTATTAAACAACAATAACAATGGCAATAACAATAACAATAATAAAAATAATAATTGTGGTAACAATATAAAATCACATTTAATTGCACTTAATTTCATGCTTTATTACACTTTCTTTCATTTTTAAGAAAAAACAAAAAAAAAGACAAAGAAAATCAATAGTAAACTGTTTAAATGTATTCCCTGATAAGTAGAGCAATATAAGAGAGATATAATGAAAGGGAGAGGTGGGTGAGGCGAGGCAAACGTAAAGAGACGGACATACATAAATTGTTTGAGTTTTATTGTTACTTTTTCGTTGCTTTCCCAAAAAGTTTTTCTGGTTCAGAAGGGGGTATGAAGTGTTCAATTCCACATATTTTTTCTCTTTTTCTTTTTTTTTCTGAAGACAACCTTGTCTTTACAATTCCCAATGGAATGACCCACATTTTGATTTAAGGGGGTATGTAGAGAAGAGAGAGAGAGAGAAAAAAAATGATTGGAGAAGTACTATAAACGCGAGAAGTGAAACAAATCTGGCTTTAATAAAAAGTTCATAACAGTCGTATGTATTTATAAAGAATTTGATTATATTGTCATATAAACGATCTGAAAAGTTAAAATCTTAAGAAATATTATGTTTTATTAGTGAAATATTTTTATTTCATCAAATTGCTTTCATTTTCTCTTCGTATTTGGAAATTATTTTTCGGTATTTCATTTAATTTTCTCTCTTCTTCTTCTTCTTCTTGTTTTGGAATTTATGGCCGGGTATGTATGAAAACCGTTCACAGTGTTATAAATTGAAAATAACAACCCCGAAAGACCATAAAGCATTTAAGAAAAAAAATCTACGCGCAAGTTGAGCAACATTTTTATGCCGCACTTCCAATGCTATTGTTGTTGTACAGACCATAAAACGTTGAGGTTTTTCTTTATGTGCAATAGCAATAGCAAAAGCAAAAGTAAATGCGAATGTGAATGCCAAAACAAAAATATACAATAAAAGAACATGCGCAAGTATAACCGTAAAAAAAAGACAGAAAAAATTTATTAAAAATTTCTTTTAAAATAAAAACTTAAAAAATTGTCATCAAATTATCTGCGATGTAATTAAATTTAGAACATTTTCTTGTAATCAAAATAAAACAAAAATAAAACAAAAACCATAGAGGACGTGACACTAAACAAACAAGTGAATTAAAAAACCGGCGGCTTAGGCTGGCAATATTGCAGACACCGTATCTGTACATCAATAAATCATTAAACAATCATTCCGACTCGATTCTCTTCTTTTAGTTTAATTTCTCAATAGAACTTTTAATTATCACGTTTATAGCATTTGCCTTTTACTATTTAAATAATTTATTTCTTTTTAAATTTTTTAATCAATTTTTTTTTTTAATATTTTATTTTTAAACTTTTAACTTTTACAACAGTTTTCTTTAATTTCTTTCACCGCTTTTATTGTGACTAATGAATTATGTGCTCACAATTCAGCATTGAGTCGCACTACAATGGGGCGAACGAAATATTAAATTTGTTTGTATTGTTGTTTCTCTTTTTGGGCTGCTAACAAACATGGCTGTCGTAAATTCAATTCGCCGCGAAAACAAGCAATTCATCTTTATTGAATATTTCCACAAAAAAGTACAAACGTGTAAATGGGCGTATGTGTGTGTTTTTGTTATGTTGCATAAAATAGAATACAAAATGTTGCCGTAATAAATCATGGTTCCCAATGGCTACAAAAGGCCTAAGAGGGAAAGAGATAGATCGAACGAGTGAGTTTACGTTATAGGACGGGACAGAAAGAGAAAAATGTTATCAAACACAAACATTGGGTTTGAGTGTGTTGCCAAGACCGCAGAAATGTTTAGAAACATGTTGCTTTGTAAAATATTCTGTAGTATGTATATAAACATATTTAAGAGAGAATTGAAGACAGTGGGTTCAGAGATATTCTCGTAACCATAATTTGGTAATGAAAGTGAATTAAAACACAGGTATACACGAAATGCTGATTGTATTAAATTGTATCCATTAGGACTATTATAACGGCAGTACATATAAAATACATCAAATAACGTAGATATAATGTAGAAACTCTTATAATGTTTTCGATCATCTGATTTCAGATATCGATCTATAAATCCACTAATTTAATAATCCAACGTTTTTATTTCTGATTATGTTTCTAAGACAAGATTCAGGATTATTAGTATTATCGGTATGCATTAATAATTTTCGAATTTAAAAAATAATTTATGAATAAAAATGACATTCCTTTTGTGTGTCAGAAGGAACCTTAGTGTTGTTTGATATAACGTGTCTAAACTTTACTTATTGTATTCTTTTAGGTCGATAAGCAATCATACATTTTAATGTCGTTATCAGCAAATGTGTAAATTTAAATGTTACGACTGGCTTTAAAAGGATCCTCAATGAAATCAGTGTATTTGATAAAAGATTATTTTTCTTTACGCCGAGGAGGTAAATATACCTAACCGCACCATAGAGCAATTCGTCCGAATTGTGTATCGAAAGTTGAGGAAACAGTGTCCACTATTCTTTTAGTCGCTGTTTGGAATTTCGTTTGACACGTGTGCCAGTGACATCTATGCCGACGTGCCTACATGTTCTGCATCCTCAAGATTTCTCGTCTTCAAATGCGTTTCACGTAATTCTCCACTAAGGCCTAATTCTCTCTACTCGCAATCATAACATCCACAATGTTAGTGGCCGTGATCGTTTCAATCATCGACGTCAGCACAGAGCGATAACTCTGCCAGCGTGCACATTCGTAAACAGTGTGTTCTAAATTATCAATTATTCCCCTTCCTCGTAAAGGCGGTAAGGGGAGGCGGTCTTGCCAATTCTGCGCAGATATTTCCTAATATATTCGTAACCCGATAGCATCTGGGTAGCATAGAAATTTACCTCTCCAAATTCCCGACCAATGTTATTATATATTCTTTGAAGATTTTCATATGGAATATGGGATACATATGGAAATCAAGGCAATAAATGACATCATATACGATTTGTTTTCAATTTTGGCTTTTTAAGCATTTGGATGTTCAAAAACTTGAAACAAAAACTTGCGCTTAGGGAGAAATTATGAATTTGTCTTTCAATTGCATCAAATTATCTGGTCTGAAAAGTGTTAATTATTCATGAATATAATATTACAACATAAATAGAGCAATCGTTTGACTTTAGCATAACACGTTATGTTAAATATAAAAAAAAACTTATAAAAATTAGATAATATTACAGATAGATGACATACAAAATTAAATTGATTCACTTTGAATGCCTACCTATCCAAGAGTATGACGATCTGAAAGGATTGCTGGATCGATATTTTTATTAAAGTCATGTTAAATTGTATATTCAGGATAGTTACCCATAGCATACAGCATCGGACAAAAGTGAAACTTAAATTTATTGCAAATAAACCTTTCCACATTAGCATTAGCAAATTACAATAAATTCGTTTAAAAATTACGTTTTTTAAGAACTTTAATCGTAATAATACAACAATTGATGGATGTCTTCAGTTAAAACGAACAAATAATCTGATATTCATGTACCCGACAAAACTATTCAAGTAATGAAATAATAATTTAAAATGAATTCTAAGCTTCTGCGCGATTAATCCCTACCGGTTCAATGGCGACATATAGGCAACATGGCGTATTTATTTACTGGGTCCAATGGCGAATATATTGCGCCAAAAGCCAATCTTTTAATTTGTTTGTTTTACTAATACATGCATAATTGGTCATTACAACCCTTCAGTCAGGATTATGAGCTAGCTCCTCTCACCACTTATGTTGTTTTCGTTAATTTTATACGCGTTAATTTTATACGCGTGGCGGGACCTACAGATTAACGTCGACTCTGAATGATTGATTTTTTAAAAAATTGTTCATGGCAGTTTTATTAACTCTCATAGTTTTTGCCAAAAATCTGCTGAGAGGAAATCGCTGAAGAAATATTTTTTTTTTTTCATATTTTTGCGTTTTGTTGTCTGACCTGGGATTTGAATTCGGGCCTCTCGTTTATTAAGCCAACACACCACTAGACTACGGTGACTTCAAATTCTGTTCCTATACTTAAAAGTGAAGCGTTAAGTTTTGCGCCATCTCCTTGCTATGATTTTTTTGTTTCTGCTTGTTATCTATGTTCCCTTGACTTTTACCGATTTCTTTCTAGTACATCCACTTTTGTGTTACTTGAATACAAATTCAGTCTTGTTGTGATTGGATATAATTGGTTTTTTTTGCTCTACACCTGATTTAAAAATGTTTTACAGCTTCTATTCGTTTGAAAAGCAGCTAAATTTGGTGGAAAGTAAACTTTAATTACTTTCGAACGATTAAAAAATATAACACAGGATCATAGATTCTCAGGATTACAAAAGGGAAATTAAATTAAACACACATAAAGTTATGATTACAATTAAACTTTTGTGTTTGAAGCAATAGATTTTTTCGAATTAGTTTTCGAGTAATTTTTTGCATTTTACATTTCAGGAGGTAATGCATCGATAACTTAAAGAATGATGACTTTCAAATGCTCTAATGTTGGGGATTATCAGCGCAGATACGGTTTTAGGTTCTAGTCGTGTCAAATTGGATGATATGGGTGGTCAATTGAAAATATGAAATTAGTATTTATGATGCGCGGCTCGTGGCACAGTCTCGTTCTTCAGAATCTACGTCCACAAATTGATGGTAAATATTCTTCCACGGAATACCTATTTTAAAAGAATATGGCATAATGACATAACACCCACTTTTGCTGGATGTATTGGCATTCCACAATCACTTCTAGTCATATTCATTTGTGGTAGTGGTAGTGGTAGTGTGGCAGTCTTCGGCTATTAAATGAACCATATTCGTAAATGGCAAATTAGTCTCTTAACAAATGATACTTAAGATGAAAACTATTTGATAGCTGACAGTTGGTCTTAAACATGCTAAACTCAACCTCTCATGTGTTATGAAATCTATTCTATGCGTAATACAGTTCAATTTTTAATTTTGCATGTCTATGGAACTGGGGACATTATTATTATCCTGTTGATATTGCTACTTACCGCGTAAGCATAAAGTCTTGCAAAATTTCTCTGTCCTCTGTGTCCTATGCATTTGCGCAACCTTTGCTCATCTTGGGTTATATTGTCGTCTTTTTTATATTCGTAATAACTTTATTTCATCCATTTAAGATCATTAGTGTGGCAGTCTAGTTTAATGTAACCTTTTGCGAAATCAAATCGGAATTTTTTTTATAAAATATAAAGTTTCTACAGAACTTCGTTGAGTGGTTTTGGTTATATTATTTAAAGACTGTCAGAGTTTCTCCAGAATGGAAAGTGCTTACATTTTTTACTTCATTTTTTCATTTATACTTACACATATAAATAAACCAAAAAAAAAGAACATTTGAAATCCAACAAAATATTTTTGTTAAATTTGTTTTACACAAAAATATAAACAATATTTATGATATGAGCAATCACTATCATTCACTACATAGTTTAAATTGTCCAAAAATTGCCTTCAACTCATTTATTTCGACTTTGCATATTTATTTGAGATCGACGGCTAAAATCAAATAGAAAACGATGTCAAGTAATTTAGTATTCGATTGTCTTACCGTTTCTTTGTTCTATAAACAGTTTTGAAGCTGAATCTCTGTCCTTCAATCTTTTAATAAATAATAAAGATTTTTGAAAAACATAAATGCTAATTTGTTGTCGAAAAAAAAAAAAAAATAAATACATTCATTAATAAAATGTTGAATTTTTATACTTTTTGTATCGCTAGATAATCATATTAGTGTACGAATGGAAAATTTTAAAACAGGTACAATTGCCCCACGTTACATGGAATGGAAAAAATTTGTTTACCTCCATTGTAGGTAAGTTAAATCTTAAATGATTTTTTGACTTTTTTTTAAACAACAGACGAATTCTGGTATAAACTGCCAACGCATTTTTTTCATTTTTTAATTCAATTAATTCAAAATTGTAATTAAACCCTTTTTCATCCTAAGCAAAAAAAAAGAAGAGAAATGTATCCTATCCTCTGGACTGTTACCCATTTTTTGGCAGTTTATATACCAAAAATATAAGAATTTCTCTTAAAATTCCAATCAAATTCTTTCACATGAACTTTTCGTCAAAATTTTTTTTTCAATTTAAATAGTTTAACTGATTTAAGCACACTTTTTTTATTTTGTGATCTATACAACTCGATTTTGTAGCAACAGAAACCACTGTAGGTATCTACTCTTCGTATATGTGCTGGAATTTTTTCACATTTTGTTTTTGCTGTGGTCAATAGAAAAATAAAGGGAAAAAAAACAACAACAAAAAATTATTGGCACACATTTGAAATGAATAACTCAAGTCCTTTTTATTATTCTTCCTTACTTTTTATTCACTTGTTTAAAGATGCGACAATAAGAGCAATCGTTGTCGTTGTTATTGTTATATGCTACCAAAAAAATATTAATAATATGGCACATGGCTGAGTATAGTTACTCATTTTTATAAAGGGACTCGAAAACAAACCCATAAACCAACGAACAACCATAGAAACGTATAGGTAAGAAAAGGACGGAAATACAAACTACTCAAAATTTATAATAAAAAAAAAAACAAAAAACAAAAACAAAAAACAAAAACCAACAACCTCTTAAAGCAATAGCTCAAATGGAATCAAGAATAAAAGCGAATATAAAAACTTACGTACACTAGCAGAAAAAGAGTAATAAATGGTAGAGAACAATGAAAAAAGAGGAGGTGGGATTATTTGTCTTCCAGCCACCGCCATTATTCATGCCATGAAAAATATGTACAATTTTTATAAGCCGGTTAAAATTTATTTCCTCTCTCTTACTCACCAGCTCTCTTCACACTCATTACTGTTCTCTGGCTCTCACTTTTGCTCAAACACAAAAAACAACACAACATAACGTTAACCAAAGCCACACACACAACACAATCTCTTTCTCTCTCTCAGATGAGTATTTATTGATAGTGTCGTTTTATTTCTCTTGCATTGATAGTGTGTTTTCGGAGTATGTTACACTGTTGTTGTTGTTGGTTTTCATTATGGTTATTTATGCTCTCTTATTTTTGCCACCATAACGTTATATTTGACTTTTCTTTGATTTTAATGGCCGCTCTGAAGTGTTTATCGTTGGCACACAATATTTGCGCACAAGTGGGTATTTTTACTTCACCAACAACAAAAACAAAAAAAAAAAAAAACATTTTTGAGAATGTTTTTGTTTTTATTTTTATTTCGGGTCGTTTCTCTGTTTTTATTACACGAATTTCTATTAGAACTCAAGTTGTTCTCTTATCGGCAGCAATTCCTTCAAACGCTTTTTTATATTTGGCGGCGGAAGATGCAGACTTTCGTTTATCATTTATTAATCACAATTGTTTCTTTTTTTATTTTTTTTTATTTTTATTATCGTTCAATATTTATTTACGGGATATTTATCTCTTAATGTTTATTTTTGTGTTGTTTGTGTGCGTTTCGTTTCGTGTACGAGAACTCCAGTACAATCAAAAATAAGAAAATAGCGACCGACGGTTTTTCTTATATGAAAAATGTTTTCTTTTTAGGATATTTTTCTTATTTTCTTTTTTTATTTTATTGTATTTTTGAAAGGGAGATAAAAATATAAAAATTGGTTTGACAAAAAAAAAATATATTTTTTTTTAATATTCTTTGATTACTTTAGGACGAATTGATTTTGTGATTTTTCATTTCATATCACTTAATCTTGATTTATTAGTTTATTTCGATAATTTTTGTTTTTTATTTTTGAAGTCTACTAATTTATGTATACCCTAGACCATTTCTAACGGCACAAAAAGTCGTACTTTAACCATGGCCACTACGAAGTTCAGTATTTCAAAATTCAAAACTTAAATTAATTTTTCAGTTTTTAGTTATAAGAATAAATCTTACGTTTTTTATAAGACAAATGATTTCAGATTCATTCTAGACCTATGTATGTGCTTAAAATAGGTCCGTAACTCTTAGCCTTACGATTTAATTCTAAAGGCACATGTTTATGAAGACTGTTTAATTTTAATGCAATTCTGTGCGGGTGTTTTCGGAAGCTGCCAAACTGAGTGCATCGTTTTAGAGCATGCATCAATTGAATATAGACCGATAATCCGGCTAGGTGCCGGACTACTGAAAGCTCTGGTCTATCGCGCAGTAATTATAAGAACAATTAGGTTAATAATTAAACTACAAATACAGTATGCAAACACGTACTATAAAACATATTTAAAAGTAACGAATCTCTTTTTTTGTTTACTTGACTATTGACATTTAGTATAAAGGCACTGCACCTGAATTTGTTGGGACAGCTGAGACTAGTCGGCTGCTAATTGTTTCTGAAAGATACCGAGCGCTTTCGGATGATCTCGAACTACCCCGCAAAACTTCTGAAGAGCTTTCGAGCGTTTTCATTTGCTTTAAAAGCACACTTTTGGAGAAAACTAAAATTTTTATAATTTTCCGGTGCATTGCCGGACTATCTGACATTCCGGACTGTTGGATGGCGAACTAATGGACTTCTACTGTAAAATTATGCAGAAGAAAAATGTGAATTTCCACAGATTTTTTTTAAATTTTATTTTTGATGGTGATCTTAATTGAGTTGCATTTATTCCATTTGGTTAATGATTTGCGATTGTGTATTTTTATGTTATTCTCCTATTGATTTGTATTTCTTAATCGAAGAAAAGAAGTTATAAGGTAAGATGTATCAATAAAAATTTAATAATTTCCTTTTCTAAAATGATTCATATTATAAACCCGTCCCTCTTTTTTTCTCTCACACGCCGTATTCTCTTTCATTTTCTCTTGTTAACATTGTTCCAATCGATAGCCTTATTTATTAACTAATAAAAATTTAAATAATATTTAATAATTTAAAAATAATACGTATTCATTCAATATTGGAAAGTCGTTTATCATTGAAAGTTGCGTGTGGTGTTGGTCGGTCGATATGGCCAATGTTATTCTAGATCCATACACAGCCATATATAACTTAGAAGAGAAAGACACAATAATTTATTAATTGGCCAGCGAAATCGCCTGACCTCAATCAAATTGAGAAATTGTGGAGTGAAGTTTAAAAGAGTGTGGAAGGAAAAATTCCAAAATGGTGATGAACGTTTCTATGTGTTGGATGGCTATTCCTTTATCTTTCTGCCGCCGCTTAATGCAGAGTTCATTATACTATTGTGAAATTTTTACTACAATAAATAGTATCACACCATACATTGCTGGTTAGAAGAAAAATCAAAAAATATTACAAAACAAATAAACCAATAAAGATTTTAATGATATGTCCAATCCAATAAACAAATTTTTTTAAAGTATTTTTACTTTACACAATTAGAAATTGTCTGTTTATCTACAGTATTGGAAACTGTTTAAGGTTTGTATTTAAAAATTTAATTTACAATCATTACAAATGTTATAATTACATGGCCACCAGTGTATATTGTAATGGCCAATTATGCATGTATGCATGTAATTAAAACGAAAACAATATTTTTATTCCAGTTCATCATTTGTTCTAATTCGTAATTAAAATACCATTACACAAAGCACACTTTTAATACAACCCTCCGTTATTAAGAGTCAAAGAGTCATCATTGACTGACAGCATCGATCGTAACTCTATTTATGTACTCCTTTATTTTATGTCAGGTAACTTTGGAATTTTTAAAATTGGTGTGGGATTTATAATTATTTTTTTGTTTGTTTTTGGTTTTAATTTCCTATGTAATGCAATTCTGTATACCGTACGATATGTATTGCTTCCTCTTGAACGTTCCTTTACCACTTATGAGCACAGTGATCTCACCATCTGATTACCTAGTTAGCGATGTATTAAATTCCTTTTCCTTTTTGGGTACGAAATACCCATACCTCAATTAGGTGGACCATTAATATTCAATTTTGTAAGGATTCAGAATATTTTCAGCAATCTTCAGAAACATATGTGAATGAAAGCTCGCACATCGTACATATGGGCATACGAAGAGTTCTAATTTTTACAGCATTAATTAAGACTTGCATTTTTTTTTTAACAATTTTGAATGCCCAACCGGGTGCTCCTTTATGTACTTTGGAATGTCATTAATAAATATGAGAATATCATTTATTGTGGTAATTCGTTATGCTTTCGTTTTGGGAGGTGATGTTACCTTCGAACTTATATTGTTTATTTGCCATATTCTCTTTGGTGTTAGAGTGCATATATCAAGTATGATATTAGAAAGGGCGATCACCTCTGAATATTGTCATTTACTGTGAAAAATTATCGATAGGCAATCGCCTACTTTATTAAAGTTAAAATCGGGTCCTCAAGTCAACAGATGGTACGATTATTATCCTCAACCAGTTAATATGGCCAATGCTGGCCTCTCCAGGCAAAAAAAAAAAGAAGCTTTACTCTTTCAAGTATGAAATAGTTTACATAGCTTGTCGCCTTAGTAAAATGTGCAATTTTCTTGCTTTAACAGCAATAGTAGACCAAAATGTTTGCCGAATAATATCGTCACAAATACAAAAACACTGCAAAAAACATTTCGTATCGCCTATTGTGTTATCTTTGAATTGCAATATAATTACGGGCTTGAAATTTAAAATCGTATACTCTTTGGACTGTAACTGATAACAATCTCTGGAGAGAGTCTAGTCCCCAACCACCACAGAGACAGAATTGTACACCAACCATTAGACTTCTCGATCAACCTTGAATTGTGGTTCTTCGAATTTTGTTGTGAAGAGTTAGTGTCCGTTTCGAAAATTAAGTTGCACTCCATAATACTTAATTACTTTACTTACTTAATTCGCCTTTAACAACACGTTTAACTGATTTCGGTATGCCGTAACACATCCTTCCCGACGCCTCTGCTTCTTGCGCGCCTACGCCAGTTGGTCACACCAATCGATTTGGTTCTTACAACGCATACAGTGGCGTCCTCTTCGCAGACTTCCGCTGATCCCCTCATCAAATACCCGTGTCGCCAGAGCATCCTCCTCCATTCGAACGATTCGTTGAATATTAATACGCAGCACAACGATATAGACGTTAAAGACGTTGAGGAGCTCATACAGCTTACTATTGGAACGAATGCGAAAATCATTACCAACACGCACTGGACCGAAGGTCTTACGTAGGACTTTTCTCTCGAATGTTTTCAAGGCTGTTGCATCAGTGCTTAATAGGATTCATGCTTCTGCCCCATAAAGAAGCGCTGGTAGGTTGAGCGTCATGTAGAGTATTAGTTTTGTCGTACGAGATAGGTAAATTGCCTACTGAGTTATATAGAACATATTAATACCTGTTGGCAAGATTGAACCTGCGCTTGATCTTCAGGCTGATATCATTTTTGGTGGTAACGGCGAGATAAATAAATTCGTTGACTATATCAAAAGTATAGTTCTCGGCCGCTATCTGAGAACCAATACGCCACACGTCTCTACACGTCTCGATAACATTTTAGTAGACGCCCGTTCAGTAATATTTCGCTTGGTACGCTCTATGCAAACAACTGGACGCTTTTTTGAAAAATAGTGACATTGCGATGCACTCCCGGACGAAGTTGATGAGGTTGTATGATAAGGGATCGCTTTGTCTAAAACCTTGACGGAACTGCAGGAATTGTTCTACGTCATTCTGCATAGCCTTATCAGTTTCACAGGTATACCGAGCTCAGACATTTTGGCAAAAACACGATCCCTTGTGTGGCTATCCAAGGCTGGTTTATAGTCTACAATAAAATAGTGTGTGTCGACTTATTTTTCGTGGGTCTTTTCCAGGATTTGGCATACGCATACGCCTGTAAGAATCTTATATGCTATAGAGAGGCTTATACCCATGTAGTTGTCGCATATCATAGGGATATTTTTAGGTATTATCCCTCCCTAGTACACTCATTAAAACTATTTGTTCCATTAAGGTTTGGGTTCTCAACGACTTACTTATGTCTCTTTCACATTAAAAAATTTATCATCCAAATCATAATTTTGAGTAATAAAAGAAATGAAGTCGCTGTAGTCTAGGTAATGTTTTGGGCTATTAGACGAGAGGCCACGGTTCAAACACTTTGTCAGACATCTCGAACAAAACGAAATATGCAAAAAAAAAAAAAATATTTCTTCCTTTTAGCATATTTCTGGCATAAGTAAATATAATTGCCATGAAAAGTTTCTCAAATAAACTGTCGTGCAATGCCTAATTAAGTACGTAAGTAATAATAAAATAAATTTCATTAGTTCCCTGTGAATTGAATTTTAATAAATTAATATTCTTTCAAATATATTATTGCTGTTGTTTACTTAGAGCCAGAATTTTAAAAATGCCTTCTAAAGACTTAATTTTCTACACGAAAATGTTTTCTAGGTGAAGCTCTTCAGATCGTTTCAATAAAGTTATCTTCGATCGTATTCAATTCAAACAGTGAGAACTTTATTTTCATTTTAAATGCGGGTTGCTTTATTATTTCTGTTTTTTTATCTTTATTTTTGTACCAGAGAGGAACACAGGCCATAAATCTTCCCAAATAAAGATTAAAATATTAAAAGTTTAACAATTTTTTGCTTTTCTTTTTCTTCCTTTGTTATGAATCGTTTCTAAATGCGGGTGTCTAAAATAAAATACAACGAATATTAACGAAAAGCTGAAATAAAAAATGATTTAAACAGATAAATTGAAATTTCAAAGTTAATATTTCTATTAAGACAATAAAAGCAAAGAGAACATCAGAAATTTGAAAAACAGTTTTGTCACGAAATACGAGCATTGGTACAGTATTTTATGTGAAACACTTTCAAAACTAGTTTGATTCAATTTTCAAACGAACGTTTGTTTTGTTAAACCTCTTTGTATTGAAAATTAGAAAAAAAAGAGCATGAAACACGATAGAAATATTAGGAAACTGCGGCTCACATATGCAATTTAGATGAGGCCAGTTTATAACCCTCGTAGTAGACAGGGAACATCTAAGCATAGCTTATGAGCATTTTCTTGCGAGAGATTACTAAGAAAAAATATTATCTTGGTAACATTTTTGATTTCCATTTATTTGGTGGGCTTGGTTGACAACTGCCCGGTTGTAATTTTTTTTTTTGTTTGTTTTTTGGGAGCTTAAGAATTAAGTTTTCCCATTTACCTACAGTTGTTAAGAATCATTTTTTTTTTTTTTTTTGTTAAATCACGAAATTCTTTACAAACAATACTTGTAAGCAGCAAAAAACAACAAAACCATGAACACAATTTTGGATCGTATCAACAAACTGTTGTATCGTTTAAAAAGTGTCTTTAGAAGTTGCAGTTGTTGTCATCAGCCAAAACAGCTACAACTGAAACAACGAAAATCATGAATACAAAGGCCATGTACTTGTACCAAATAGAAGTATTAGAAGACAGACGTTTGCACGGACAGACAGACCAATATTTAAGCATATTTGAATTTCATAGGAAAATAATCACACATACTCAGTTAGTCATACGCTCGACTAATACTTATTCATGCTAAAAAAAAAACACAAAAATAAGAGAAAAAAATTAAGGAAATCGTTGCATTTAAAATGCAAACAGTATGAAAATGGCACCATGAGGTTTCGTAACAAACAATTCCTTTTTTTTACCTTTTAAAAACAAAACCGTAAAGCGCTGGTAGAGGAACTACAAAGTAAAAAAGAAAAAAAAAGAAAAGAAAAGAGAAATCCTCTGTCTTATACAAACTAAAACTAATACTTGTTATGGAATAATTTTTTTTGAGAGGGAAAAACTTTAGCTTAAAAAGAAAAACCAATGAAATACTCATACAAAATAGAAAAAAAAAAGAAAAAACAAAGACAGAAAAACCTATGAAATAACAAAACAAAAAACTGAAATAGAAACAAAAACCAAAAAATCTTTTTACGAATACAAATGTTGGCATTGCATAACAAATGTTTTGCTAAATGAGGCAAACGAAGCACATTTCGCATACGAGTAGCGTTTGCATAAAAAAAAAAAACAGAAGGAACATCATCATGCAGCAAAAAATTAAAGGAAAATTTTACTCCGAAACGTTTAAATAAAGCAAAGCCATGATATAGAATGGCTGGCTCTTCCATTCTATTGTTTCGCTCAACAAGCCAATCAAAAAAGCCCGAAACAAATGTAATATTTAGCGGATTTCAAATTCTTCAAAATAATTAAAAATCAAGCAAATCTTTTCAGATGATACATTTAACAATCTACATACATACATATGTTAATACATGTTTCTGAAAAAATTCGATTTCAATTTTTTTTAAATTGTAACATAAACTTATAAAAGCCTTCAACCTTTGTTGGTTAACTATACTACTTTCTGATTTTATGGAACGAACGACAATGCATAGACATTTTAATTTTGTTTTTACACTGTAGATACGTTCCAGAAAAAACCGTGTAAAAAAGACATAAACTACATAGAAGAGAAGCATTAATGCATATTTTATTTATTAAAATGAAAAGCAATTCAAATCTAAAAAAAAAAAAAAATAAATTTAAAATTATTGTAGTTCAGGAACTCAGAAAAATAATAAATAAGTTGATAAACAAAGTTGACTAAAAATTATTAAAAGTTAATAAATAAAATAAAAAATTAAAATAACCAAATTCTACCATTGTCGTTAGTCATAAGTGATCGCTTATGTAAGGCTGGTTCAGAATAGCTATCAACTCCAATAGGATTAGCGTTATCAGTTTCCGATTGAACAGCACTGCTAAGCACAGTTCTTTGTACAACTCGTAATAACGAACCATACAAGTTTTCAGATCATCCTGTAAAAACATAATCAAATTTTTTTTCTAGACCGTCTTATTACAAAACCATGTAAAAAAAGACCGTGTAAAAACAGAATTGGGTGTACATATTTCACTTGCTTTACAGCATATAATAGTTGTTACGAACGATTGGATTGTTTACATTGCAGAAATAGTTTTTGTGAAATTTTAGAATTTTTTCTAATCTAATTCTTCTACTTGGCTTGTAATACCACTAAAGTCGTCGTAGTGTAGTTGGTAGTCAAAAATCAGGCGTTCGGAATCGGACATAGTGGTGTGAGAAGCTAGGATTTAATATTGACTGAAGGTTTGTAATGATTAATTACACAGTGCGACATGCTACATAGTCCATGTTGTTCAGTTAGTTTAGTAGAACTCAAAAATACTTTTTTTACATTTCTCGAACCTTCGAAACTTATTTTATTTGACAAAAACTGTTTTTTTGTTTTTAACTTTACACACAAATTTCTGGATTACTCAAACATTTCTCATCCTATTTTCAAAATTTTAACCTTGTTGGAAAGGGGAAAAACGGTATACATATATCTATTATTTGACTTAATATGCTATGAGATTTAATGAGGTAAACTTGGAAAATTCGATTTGTTTTTCATATTTTTTCAAGTTTGTTCATTCATAGTAGCAAACTTTAATAAAAGCATATGGGATAAGTGATAATATTTTTAAAGTCTGTTCTCTTGTGAACAAATTGAGTCATCATTTGATCAAATCGGCCAAAAATTAACGTAGTTATTATTTAAAGAATCTGTCAGTCGAGTGATATTTTTTATAATTGTCATCTCATCAAATGAACTTTTAGTTCAAAAACTTTTAGAATTTTTTTGATAGATCTTGATTGTTTATCGCAAAATGTGTCAATTTCAAATTTTATTTTGTCGCTTAGTGATACAAGTCATGTAATGTAATGTCCACTACTGTTTTATTCATAATAATTCACAAAAATATTAATTGTGCCCGAAAATATATTGAAATCGTAAATGTTTCCACAAGAAATGCAAACTGAGACTCAGTTTCCCTATTACAATTGCCCAGAGTATGTGTTATAAAACGAAATTGTTTAGGCGATTGCACAACAATGACAGCAAAAACTGTATCTACTCGTTTAGTATGTGAAATTAAGGTAAATTTTAATATTAATACAGGCAAAAAAGAAACAATAACGTTAACAATAACAAACCGGAGAGAAAAACCTACAAGCTTGGTAGCAGAATACAAAACCTGTATGGTCTCATTGGTGAGTTTGAGACCGCTTTCTGAAACCCTTTTCGTATTTTAGAGCCGTTCAGCCACTATTTTCTTGAACACAACGAAAAACTCTGTATAAAATATGCCTCAACCATATATTTCATTTAAAAAATTGTTTGCATAATAAGTTTGGTTTTTACGGTTCAGTCCAGTTATTTCTTTGCTTTGCCTTGCTTTGCCTTTTTTAATATTTACTTTTCTTTTTCCATTTCTTTCTGTTGACTTTAAGTTTTACTCATGCTAAAACAATAAAATACAAAAAAAAAAAAAAATAAGGAAAAAGTTGGGTAAACGAAACGTTTAAATTTCTAAATGTTCCTTCCTAGTCGAGTGTCACATTTGATGGTCGTTTTATAGTTTGTGGTTGGGCCTTTCTCGTCTCGTATGGCAGCCATAAGGAAAAGCAAACACATTTTAGTGGAAAATTGCTTTATACGAGATTCTTATGTGTTTTTTTTTTTTGTTTTTTTTGCAACTTTAGTATGTGGCGTTCGTATTTTGTAGTTTGGCCTGAACTGTCTATATGACTGATTTAATCTTTGATGACTGTAAAACAAACACAGCGACAGAGTGAAAACAAAAAGTTTAAATGACAAACGAAATCAGATATGATTTGCAAAACGGTTTTTGTGTTTTCAGTTTTGTGTCGTTTTTTGCATTTCAGAAATATTGCATGTCAGCTATTCTGGTGAAAGCCATTAATTAAATTTTATTATTTAAATGAACAATCTTAAATTAATAGATATGCATTGACGAAGGAGCCAATGACAAACACATGTCACACAGTATGAGAAACGGTATGAGAAGCGGTATCCTTGAAAATAATGCCAACATTTTAAATCTTTCATTTCCAAAAAGAGAGTAAAAAATGCATTAAAAATCCTTGAATTATTTATGAATTATTAAAAATTATTAATAATCGCTATTACTTTTTGTCTTCGAATGAAGAAATAACCTTGACTCTTTTTTTTTTAGAGTCCTTTTATAATTATGGAAAGAATATTGAACATGTGTTTCATATTAGTGTATGAATACTTTTTTACACACATGTGTGTGGAGTTTATTCCTTCTTTTATTTTTTTGTTCTTTTGGGTAAAAGAGTATTTTCCTCTAGTTTTAAAAAATGTATTTTATTTCATAGACATTTTTTTTCAATCATTTTAAGCGTGTTTCGCTTTCTTTCCTGAATTTATTTTTATTCCTTTGTAAGACTTTTGTTTTTTTTGAATTTCTTGACTTCGTGCTTTGTAGTGAATTTACAATATTTTCCTGTTGAAATATACAGAATTATCGTGTGTTTTTTTTTGTTTTTTTTTAATGCAAAAAACTGCAACAACAACAACGATAAATTTAACAGCAAACACAGTATCTCATTTGGGAGTGCACGAAAACCTTGTCATGATTCGATCTTTTATTTATTCTCTTCGTTGCAACAGCATTAGTAACTGCAAACAAGCGTACAAACAAACCAAAAAAAAAAAAAGCCAACGACTACGACAACAGTAAAACGGGTAAGAACAACAACAACAGCAACAATAGCAACTACAATAACAAGTCAAATAGAAATAAGAACTAAACAATAGTAAAAATAGTATTCAAACATTAACTAAAAGATATCAGCAACAACAACAACAAAAACAACAAAGTATGTTGCAAAAGAACTTCAGTTCAACCAGAGGTTTCCTTTAAACGTTTTCGAGTGGGTTTCTAATGCTTTCCCGTTTGCATCTAATGAAGCACATGTTGCTTAACTAAACGTGGCCAAAAAACAAAAAACAGAAATAAAACAAAAACAAAATCTAAAGATGCCCATTATTTGATACATCCTTTCCGCCATGTTTTTCTTTACTTCATTGTTAGTTCTTTTCTTTTTTCTTTTTTTTTTCTATTCCATTTCTTCCTGCATTCACTACTGTTGTTATTTTTGTTTATTGCATTACGATGATAAAGTTGAGGTTTCCATTATTTCGTTTTGTTAGTTTAACCGTTTTTTAATTAATTAAAATGAAACTTAACGGTAAAATTAGATTCCAAAAAAAAAAAAAAACGAAAACCTAATAAACGAAATGAATTAACGAAGTAGGATCAGGAAGTAGTTGCTACAAAGACAAATTCCTCTACAAATCAAAATTTAATTTTCTTGCGTTTGAAGCTGAGATAGTTCTACCATAACATGTTGATTTTGAAAGGTTAATTATAGAGTGACAGTTGATAGTTCCATCTAAGATAGGAGAATGTTGAATTTATAGGTACAAGTCAAGCGTCTGTACTCGGTTACGTATTTGAACTAGTCAGCAAGTATCCCTCAGTAATGTAATGGTTATGGGAGTTCACATGTAAAGATAAAAATGTGAATCTGAGTTACTTGTTGGTACTTATACTCATTGGTATAAATTTAATGAGTTTTCACTTAATTTTTACTTAATACAAGTCAAGCCGATTAAAAGGCATGAGAAACTTTCATAATATGTGAGGAATAGTGTTTATTTTTCCTTGAATTCTTTGTTACTTAACTTTAGCTTGTCCAATAGCTCTGTTCTTCTTTTCGGAGGCAGTTCATGATCCGAAAAACCTATTATTGCATTTAAAATTAACATTAGTTTGTTGCTCATAAAAATATAGATTTATGTATGAGAATTATCGTACTTGGTTTAGTAATAAGTTTATTTACACGTTGCGGCAGTCAAAATACATACATACATACATAATTGGTCATAACAACCCTTCAGTCAGGATTACGACCTAGATTCTCACACTTCTTATATTGTGTTCGTTAATTTTATACCGAGTGGCAGGACCTACAGTTTAAAGTCGACTCCGAACGACAGATTTTTTGAGAAGCTTTTCGGCTGAGAGGAAGTCGTCGAAAAAATAACTTTATATTTCCATTTCGTTTTCTGACCTGGAGTTTGAACTCGGGCCTTCAGTCAGCCAACACACTACCTACTAGACTACGACGACTTCAAAATACACCCAAGTAATGACATACTTCAGGTTGTGATTTTTGTTTTATTTGACAAAAACTCTGTTTTTGATCTTTTTACACAAAATTATTGATTACCCAAATATTTGTTAACTTATTTTCAAAATCCATAGTTTTTTTTTTGTTAAGGGGACAGATGGTATACCCAAACATATGGTTCAGGCTTATATGTTATGAGTTTTGATCGGGTAAACTTGAAGAAAATAATTTACTTCTCACTTTTTTAAGTTTAGCTATTCTTAATTGGATAATTTAATTAAAAAATATAAAAAGCGATGATATTGTAAAAGTGCTTTATGCTGTGGAGAGTTTGATCAAATTGTACAAAAATTACCGTATTTATTATTTAATTAGTATAACAGTCGTGTTTTATATTTTATATATGTCATCTTATCAAATGCACTTTTAGTTTGGAAATTTAGATGGATTTTGATTGTTTATCGCAAAATGTGTCGGCTAATATTTGTGTTTTTTGCACAAACATTGTCCAACTTCTGGTTGTCGCTCAAATAGAAAATACACGCATTTTTCAATAAACAATCAAGATCTATCAAAAATCCTGAAAAGTAATTTTGGTTCAATTTGATCAAACGAAGAGCCAATCTATTTATAAGATAATGCACTTTTACAAAGTCAGCACTTATATCATATTTTTCGATCAAAGTATGCTAGTATACTACGAACAGGACAAACTTGAAAAAATATACAAAAAAAAAATTGCATTTGTCAAGTTTACCTTATCAAATATTAAGTCAAATACTATATATATATATATATATAGATGGGTGACAAAACAACGAAAACTTTCTCAAAAATTTATTTGTGCGTTCTAATGAGACAAAATTGGAAATTGAAAAGAAAAAAATTGGAAATTGCAGTTCATTAGTATGCATAAAAATATAAAAAATATAAAAAAGCTATTGAAGCCTTCTCCAAAATGATGAGTGTTTACAGTTTTTTTTAGCATTTTTGAAAGTTTTGATTTGTTAAGTCCATATTTATCACATATTGATTCTTTTTTGCTGAAATTTAGTATTGAAATCGTTTTTTGCATTAATAAAGATCACAAATGTTTTGCGAATTTCTTAAATTTTAAAGCAAGTTTGAAAAAGTTTCCATTGTTTTGTCACCCACTGTATTTGAAACACTTTTGTTCAATGTGGAATTTATTGGTACAAGTCAAGCATCCGTATTCGAACTAGCCAGCAATGTTTGTTTAATCCATTTATCGATAAGCATGTATTGTTGCTTATTAGTGTAAATAAATTTATTATTGCAACTAGTAACTCTATTTGTCACCGTACAACATGGATATATTTTAACGTTCTTAAAAATATTGTTTCTTTATTTTCATTCCGTTAATTTGAATTTGTACTTAATGACACGAGTTTAATATTAAATTTTGTATATCATCGATAAACAATATAAATAATACACCCACAATGTCTTCAGTTCCAATGTTTTCAATCGTATTTAAACATTTGAAAGCAACACCAACAAGAATACTATAGGAAGGGCAGGCAACGCCACCCAAAGCAAATATCCGGTACGGCTATCTGAACGAAGCCCATCCGAATTGTCTAATTGTGTGGCATATGTTACCTTTGAAGAATCCTGTGGGGTGTGACTTATGCGCATACAACTGCGAGCAACGACAACCCCATCTCTCGTGCGGGATATCCAATGTCGCATGGGCTGGGTGACACCTATAGACGTCCTGTTGAAACCACACTTCGTTGGTGTCCAGATCATGTAATTCAGACTAAAAACAGTTGATTGAAATGGTCATGCTAGTGTGGTCCAGAAAGAAATATGATCCTATGAAGTCGCCCATTTAAATGCTATTGGATCTCATAAGGATTGGTATTGCCCCACATTCACCAATTTTGTTTGCTCTCGTACCCATTTATCTAGAAATAGGCGTTATCGTTGAAGATTTTACGACGTAAACTAGGTTCAGTTCTCAATAACTCCAAAGCCCACTTAACGAAGAAACGAAAATACGTCGTTGATTTTCAATTTTTGTGATCCACGTACTTATGCCGACATAAGTTTGTTTAAGACATTGCGAGTATTTGTCTCGGTAGGACGATTATGGCGATTGTAAAATTACCCATTTTGATAAAACAATCTTAGTATTCGCAGATGTTGTTATATAAATACATGCGCGTAAGGCATTCATTTATATTTGCAATGTTTCCACTCTATAATTATTTATTAGGTATCCGTATGTAGGTAAATACGAAGTCAGAGAAATTATATGAGAAGTAAGTATAGGGCGTAGTCTGTCATTTAGAAATAGATTACATTTTGATCTCATCGTCATTGACAATTGTAATTGTTGTTTTGGCTCGGATCTACATATACTCTCACTAATTGAATTGTCTAAATGCACATACCACCCACAAGACTCCAGCTTAGTACAATCGGAGAGAAATTTTGTGTCTCCAGGGCAGTATTTGATATTTGATGATCAAGACAAATAATTTTGTTTGTAATAAAACCCTTGGCACAATGTATCTGGCAAATGAATGGCGACATGCATTTATTTGAAAGAACACAAATTCAGTTAAAACTACAATTTAATTTTCGATTTGCAATAACTGTTCAAAAAAAAAAAAAATTTAAATAATAAATCCGCTACGCTATTTAAGTAGAGGTTTTTGTGGTTCTTTAATTATCGATCTTACATGACAGTACAACCACTCGATTGTATGTTTTTGTTTTATTTTTGTTGTCGTTGTTGTTGTTGTTGTTTTTATTTTATTATTATTTTTATTATTATTATATATTATTTTCTGTTAAATAGTTTTTATCTTTTTGTTTTTATTTCCATTAAAACTGAACTGCAAATGTGCAATTAAAGAAACAGGTTACATGATCGTAAATCTCAGTTTTTTTTCTTAGGTTTCTTATACTTTCAACAAAAATTATACAGACATACATACTTACATATATGTATGTAAGTATGTATATAAACATTAAACACAGTCCGTTGGGACTGAGAAATGTACACATATTACACCGGTAACAACTAATACGGTGAAAACACGATTGTATAGAACAATATTACGATGACCGTAATATCAATCTAAATTTTATTTAAAACTACTCGTATGTACGATTAATTTGAACGATTATGAGAAAGGATTGCTAAAAGTCTACTTTCGCAACAATATTTATTACTTACATAATTACACAATTGAGATATAAAATCGTTATCTCACTCAAATCCGATTAAAAAATCCCTATTAAATCGCAAGAACAGTGGTGATTATTTCGATATTGATTGCATCAGTGTTTCAGCGGTCCGGATTTGTTTGGCCTTTTTTCAAATGAGAACTTTGCTTGAGTGGAGCAAATCTCCAATAGTTTAAAATTTTCCAGACTCTGCAGGCGGAAAAATATAATCTTTTTGTAAAAAACACACTTCTTTACTGCACGTTTCCTACTTTGCTACACTCAATTCGAATATTAGACAGTCGCCTTAGTCTAGGGAATATGTTAGCTTGTTAGACAAGACCTCCTGGTTCAACCACCGGCTCAGACATCCCGAACAAAACGAAATTAAAAAAAAAAATATTTCTTTCTGTGGCTTCTTCCTCTCTCGCATCAGTCTTCTGGCAAAAACTCTGGTATAACAATTGAATATTGAAAAGGCTTTAAAATCTGTTGTTCGGAGTCAACGTTAAACAGTAGGTCCCTTTAATCATAAGTAAAATTAACACACAACATGACTGGTTTGAGAAGTTAGATTGTAAAACAGATTACCAATTAAGTACGAATGTAAACCATAATTCAATTAAGGGGCATTTAGAGTGTTGGAAAATATTTTTTGAGGCTTCATAACCTTTTTACTGTAACTACCGACAATTTATTTAAATAGATATGTATCAGTGATCAGCAATGAATTGTTCTTACGCTACTCATAAGTACTCATGTAATTTTCAGTATGAGCGACTCAACTATATTGAAATTCAACTACTCTGATTCATTCGTACTCTCTACAACATTGATTTATAAGTACAGGTTGAAATGCGTATGAGTACAACGTAGACATCAAAGTTATACCATTCGAGATATGTTTGATTCATACGCCTACACATTCAGATTCATAAATTTAGAAAAATACATATAATACTTATAAGTGATTCGAGTGATTCGAATCATTCATCAAAATTTACAGTCTTAGTTGTTGTTGCATTTACAAAAACATTAGGAAAGAAAAGACAAAGTCGGCAAGCAAAGCAAACATACAACCTCCTAGTGAGAATTGTGTTGTTCGGAGGCGAATCATACTTATGTGGTACTTCGTGTATATGTTGACTCATGGAGAGTCGAAATCTACAACTTCAAAATAAGTATGAATGCGTATAAGTATCCGAAAATAGAAGTATGATTCGAATCTATTCATCGTTTTAAATACTTATTGCTGATCGTCTACATCGGTAAGCACACTAATATCGGCCGTTGATTTAAACACAGGTGTATAATATAATTTAGCACGTGCATGTATGTGTATTTGAGTTGAGTATTAAGTGTGGAAAATATTCGTACATATGTACATACATACAAATATGTTTAGTATTTGAGAAGACTGCTTTAAAACTTTTATTTTAAGTAGTTGCTGTGGTTGTTCTTGTTTCTCTTACATTGTTGTTGGTTTTTGTTTTTATAAATGAAAAAAAAAAATTTAAAAAAAAAAACGAAAACATATTCACATGTCAGCATTTTTGTGATTGCTTGATTTATTGTCAACAAATCGTTGACAAATAAATTACATTTTTTTTCTTTTTTTTTCATTTTTTTTGATTTTTATTCAACATTTATTTATTGTTGTAGTTGTTGTTTTGTTGTCTCATTTAACTCATTTATTATACGGCTATTTCTGCTGTTATTGCTTGTTGCTGCTGCTGCTGTTTGTGTTTGTGTTTTACTGTGCCGGCTTTAGTAGCATTTTTAAATGGCATTATTCGTTGCAATTTTAAGGTGATTTGATGTAAAACATTAAAAAAAAAAACAAAAACGAATAAAATTGCAAAAAAAATAACAAAACATTTATGGTTGATTCATTATAAATGGACGATAATTTAATTTAACGAGTATGTTGTCGTTTTTATTAAGACCGAAATAAATTTATCATTAAACATTTGTTTATAACAACAAGCAGTGCGAATATTTGTGGTTTGCTGGGAAAAAATCCCATTAATTAAAGAATTTAAACAAAAATTCATTTCTATCTTTAAAATAAAATTTTATTCGTTTTTGTATCTTTCTTAAATTTTCTTTTTGTTTTGTTTTGTTATTTGTTGTTGTTGTTTCCTTTTATTGCATTATGTCTGGCTTGTCTAACCATAGTCATTCGGAAACAAAATAATAAAGGATGCTCCTTACCATTGGATATTTTTGCAATAGTTTCGTTATGGAAAGGAGGGATTTTCATTCATTTCGACTGAGACAAACTAATTAAAATTCAAAATCCATAAACAGATTTTACCAATAAAACTTTTCGCGCGCACACAACATTTGCAATAACAACAACACTAATACCAACAAACAATACAACTAATTTAACAAAATTTTGCCGTCAGGACAAAAGAAATATTTCCATTTTTTTTTTTTGTAGAGTGAAAAAGATGTTACACCAACCACCCATCAGACTTATACGAGAAATAGATGGAGGAATTGATTTAAGTTACTTGTTTAGCAAATTTAAGAAATGAATATTGAAGCGAATAATTTGTTTTGTATGTTATTCATTTCATTGATGATTCCACTAATAATAAAGGGGAACAAAATTATCCTTTTTAAGTCGCTGCAACACTTATCAAATATTCTCTTTCGTAAATGCTTTAAAAATTTTTACAATAGAGCAGCCTTTTTGGGCAATTAAATCAAATTTCCATATAAAAAAACTCAGTTATCCCGTAAACACCTCCAATGAGCGCGATTTGAGGATAAATTTGTCATGTAGTCGCTTAACTGACTGACTGACTGTACATTTCTTTCGTTGCACTATGTTTTATGATATGGAAAAAATTATCGTAACTTTAAAATTGTATTTAAAAAATTAAATTAAGTTGTATAAGCCTTTATAAGTTTTTCTCCTTCAAATTTATCGGTGTTTCTGCATTTCAGCAATATTTTATATTTTTTGGGAGTGAAAGTGTTCACTTTAAATGAAAAGTTTTAAATAGTTTTCCAGTGTTTTTATTTAATTTTTATTTGTTTTTTCTTTTTCTTTTTTTTTTTTTTTTTGTTATACATAACAACTGCTGTACCTGAAACTATAAAAAGCTTAGGAACAGAAACGTGCCTCTGAGCAAAAATAAACAAAAACAAAAACAAAAAAAAAAAACTAAAAATAATAAAATAGAACTTCAGTCAAAGTATTTCCTTAATAACATATATGCATACGGAGTTAGTTATTTAACACACAGTCAAGTATTTTAGGGCAGCATTCATATTTGCCAGTTATAGACCTCTACCCTCAACAAAACTTAAGAGTTGCCTATCGTTTTGAATTTGCCTGCTGCTTACGGTTTCTCTCAGTGTTACTTTAGATCTGTGCTGTTATTGCGATAAAACGAAAATTACATATGAACCATAAATAAGGATCTCTCTCAAGGATAATTTATAAAAAAGTTTTTCTTCCCTCCATGCAACTTTCATAGTTTTTCCTTTTTCTTTTCTTTTCCTTTCCTTTTTGAATTTATATTTTTGCACATTAAATGGATTTTGCAAGTAAGAATATTTGAGCTGTATTAGAAGAGGAAAGTTGGTATAAATTAATCTTTCTTTCTTTCTTTCTTTTCTTCTCCACATTTATTCTTCTTTCTGAAAGAGGCTTAAGCAGCACATCATCTTAAGCGGAATAAAAACATTTAAATTTTCATTTCATATAAACATACAAATTATTTTTAAATATTTTATTTTTTCAAAATCATATGAAAGCAAAATTCAAAATTTATATGTATTTTTAGTGTACATATTTTACTTTGCATCAACATTAATAAAATAAGAGCAAATGATTTATTTTTATTGGAAAACGTTTGGAATGACAGGCAAAGATTATGACCAGTGCATAGCCAGTGCACTGACATTTCACATCAAGAGTCAAATACAATAGCTGCAAGAACGACAGCAGCAACAATGAGAACAATAAGTCAGATATTATAGAGTCCCAAAGGTCCACTTCAATTAAAAAGCATTTTTACAGTTTATGAGTATTAAAACCATAAACCATATTTCTGCATAACACGGCATTGTTGTCACCATATCACTGCACCATACGGCCATACGAGCAAGGGCGAGAGAGTGCACTTATTGCATATTGCAGTTGCAATCAGGGTCGTTTTCACCGACTGCAACATTGACGTCGTGTAAACAATGCAAGCAATCCATATTAACAATATGGGAGTTGAATGTAAAGAATTTTTTTTCGATCTCTGTAACATTTTTCATTACTGTTCAAAAAAAAAAAAAAAAAAAACAACGAGAGATTAAAAAGAAAGTTTTTTATTTTTGTTTTTCTTTTTTTTTTTTCTTTTTGCAATACATTTTTGTTATCATTGTGTTATTTTTTCATATCGTTCTTTTGAGTTCTTTTTGGACTTTTTTCAGTTTTCATTTTTTTGTTTTTTGCTATACGACCCTTTGTAAATGCGAAAAAAATTTGTATAATAATGGAGCCATAAAATTGCAACGCATTTTCACTTATGTAAACGCCCAATTTTTTATTGAATATTCCCCTGGTGTTATAGTTGACGTTATAGTCGAACTGATGTTGATGCTGGTGATGATGATGATGACGACGATGATTCCACGTTAAGGCTGTTATAATGGCGTTGCTGATGATGTTGTAACAATAATAGCAAGTGTATGATGCTGTTTTTTTTTATTTTTATTTTTGACTGAATTTTAACCCGTCTGTTGAATGTGTAATTTCTCTGAAACCATCTTTTGTTTACGAGTTTTATCGAAATTTCCAATCTATTGCTAAACCATAATTTTTGCAAAAATTGCCAGCAACAGTAACAGCAACAGCAACAAAAGTACACTAACAGCAAGTCGCGTGATTATTTTTTTTACGTATTTTTTGTGTTTTTGTTTTTAATAAAACATTCATATTTAACGCCTTTTTGGTAGGCTACAATTTCATGTGTACAATACAGCCTTAACATATGCTCCATGTCACATACTCTTTTGTTGGCTAGTATTTTATACACACTTATGCTGGTGGTGTAACCCCTTAAAAATAAGACAAAAAGTCGTAAAAAGACTATAGCGATTGGCAACATTTTTATTGCTTTTTGACTGTCAAAAATTCCGTACAATTGAGGCACGAACAAAACATGACAAACAAACACAAACCATAAATGATCATGTTTATAAAGAAAATGAAAATGAAATGGAAAAAAAAGAAACTTTTTAAGAAAGAACAAAAAAAAGAAATCACATCGAAAACTGAATTAAACTCAAACAAAAACAAAATATCCAAGCCAACAAAGGGTATGATGGTCGAGTACATATTTGTCGTTAACTTCCTTCCTTAGTTTTCGAAAACTTTTCAAGTGTATTCGAGAATATGTTCGCCTGTCTGCATACAACTGTATGAGTATTATCTTTCTCGGAACAAATGCTGTTGGCGGCGTCAAATGCTAGCTGTGCGGCTGTGAGTATCTGGTATTTGGGGATGGATGAAAACTATAGATGTCCGTTTGTTCGGTTTGGTTTATCTTACTCAACAAGCCATAGATCTTTGGCCTTTAAACAAATATCCTCCGCATCCTTTTGCCCCCTATACCAACAAATATCATACATGGTCTCACATAAGCCTCCATATGGAAAAATGTGTATGTATGTACGTTGTATGGCAGAAATAAAACTGAAATTTACATACCCAGTGCGAGATATGAAATGAATGGGCTATTGGTCATTTGGCCTTTTTGACTATACAACAAGTACAACTATAACTACAGCAGCAACAACATGCACAAAAAAATATTGTATTGGGTCAGCATATCATATGAATATTTTTAACAATACAGATGAAGAAGAGAAGAGAATGGGGGAGACGAAGCAATACCCATTTACTACAATAAAATCCATATAGACATAAATATTTTGGCCAAGCATTCGTTGCGGGTTATCCCAGCAACACAAACTGTAGCAGCAAAAAAGAAAACAACAGAAACAACAACAGCGATTGCTTGTTGTCGATTGTTATTTGTAGCAGCAAAATCAACAAAAACAACAGAACCTACCAACCCTCCCTTCACAAAACAAAACAGAAAAAAAACCGTTTATAAAGCCAATAGAAAATGCAAAAAAAAAAAATTCGAAACGAAAATATTCTGAAGCATAGATTTAGGCGCGAAAGCAATTTATAGGGGTTATAAAATAACAATAAAACAATTGTAAATACAACAACAGCACGAGCTAGGCCAGTTATCCAATACAATATACATACATACATACGTAGCTGTTATTGGTGTGCATATAAATCTTTAAAGTGATAACTCGATAATTATAGCCCTACATACTATGGATATTTCTATTTCGTTCATTGTGTTTGTTTTCATAAATTAAAAATTAAATTAAAAATGTATGCATGCTTTTTAATAGCATTAAGTCTTATTTTTCATAATTTAAATTCTAAACTTAGACTATATTTTAATTTAGAATTAAATCATTGCTTTTGTTGGTAGTTTTTTATTATTTTATTTTAAGCATGTTTTTCCTCTCCAACGTCTCCGACTGCCATTCGCGGGGAAGTTTGTGCTCTGTTTTGTGCACATTGCACAAGTAAAAGTTCATAAAGTTTTGCATATTTTCTGGGGCCAAAAATAATAAACCCCTTAAATATTTGGCATATTTGCATAGAGCACCATATAAATCTATTGACCTTTAGTGAACTTTTATGCATATGTCTGGCTTAACACTTGGTAATTTACAAGCCAAAAATTTGCTCAAGACTCATATACATACCTACATACGTTATATGCATAGAATAAAAACTAGGAATACTTACAAACATATAAATTCTAAATACGAACACAAAATTACGCATATATTCACATATGGGGGTACATACATACATACTCAAGGCATAGATAATATTAGGAAATGCTTGTTTAGATAGATGATATTTGAAACAAATGCAAGAATTCAGATATAAAATATGTTTCCATTAAAATATTTATTGTGCAGTATAAGCTAAGGGCTTGTAAATCTTTTTAAAAATACAGCATATTTTTAGGGGTATTTATTATTATTTTTTAATTTTGTAATTAAAACAAAACATAACTTAATTTTAAAATAATCTCTAATTTAAAAGAATTCTCAAATGTTACAAGGTTCTTAGATAGATTTGAAGAAAGTTTTTTAAAAACAATTATTTAATTAGAATATACTTATGTATGTACGTGAGGCATCTATTGAAGTACAGTAGTACTGTCGTCTATGGAATTACTTTCGTTATAATACTTATTAATGTTCAATAATATTTTGCCTCGAAGGACTAAAGTTCATTCTAAAGTTTCACGTTAATATTTCATGTTTCATACATCAATGATGCTTGAATGGATCTAAAATAACCAAAAAACCTAAGATGAAGTATCCTATTTCCAAATTGTATTTCAAATTAAATTTCTAAAATATTATCACCAAATTTCCTTAACGTTTTTAAATAATGACGTCAAATTAAACTTATTACACTTGGTGTTCATTAAATCAGCGATTTTCTATTCAAAATACATTCGTAAATATTCATAGAATTTTTCTCTTTGTTTTTTTCTTTGTTATCTTTATAGAAACGGAGACGAAAATATTCCAAGAGAAAAAAACCACCACGGCTGATGGGTGAAAAGACCCAGACATTTTCTATACATATTTTATAAAAATTTTCTTGTTATACTTTATGATTGTTGTTCTTGTTGCTATTATATATTTTTATTATAACGGTTGTTTGCTGTCACTTGTATGGAGAGAAAAAAAAAAATAGGGAGATGACGTTCATGACATGACAGTTGTATAAAAGTGTTGACAGTTTTTGCTCAAATTAATGTGGTTGCAAAGGAACTGTATAAAATTCACAATTCATTTTTTACAATTCCATTTATTTATTTTTTTTTTCTTACAACAACATATGCCAAAAGGAAAGAAAATAGAAATAAAAGATACTGACTGCCACAATTTCAGAAATGGCACAATAAGGGAAGGAAGGAAATATATTCGTTCATGCATAGATGGCTTATGAAAAATGTTGAAGAAAGCTGTAAAGGAAATTTTTACAAATAAAATTTTAAATAAAAATTATATAAAATGTCTGAAAGTAAACTTTTTTAAATTTTCTATGAAAACTCTCAAGCATAAGTTTAAGGGCAACTGGGCTAGGTAAATTATATTACAAGAGCTAAGATCTAATATCCATCCTTATTTATATAAAGAATAGAAACAAAATATAATGCTTTACAAATAAATGTACACGCTTGCATAAATATATACACGATATGGTACTAAATTAATAGCAATTGTTTAATACAAAAATTGTTTAATAAGAATTACAATTACAATTGGAAAATGACCAAAGAAATCATGACTTCAATCAGTATTGTTCCTTTTTTTTTTTTTGTTAAAAATTATGTATACATTGCACTCGCGATAATATGTACAAAGCCTGTTCATATTTTCGAAATTGTGCATATTTACAAATGGTTAAAATTGATGAAAAATGTTGTTTACTTGTAAGATAAACACTTTTCCTACTTAAATAGAAGTTATTTTTTATCATTAAATAGTTTTATGTTTTGTTTTATTTAAGAAGTTCCTTCACTAAATTTGTAAATGTTTTTAGAAACTTATACAACACAAAACTTGAATACAAAGTGGGTTATCTTTTTAGCTGTTTTTTGAACGAGAATTTTTAAAACAGCCTTCTCCCTCTCGTAACTGTCTCAACCATTTCACTTTCTGTCCTCTCCAATGCATTATTAAAAAATTTCCCTGTCTTTCATCGTTCGCTTTGGCTTCTCCACACAATAATCTTCGTCCGATATTTCGTCTATTTGATTATCGTCCCATACAATAGCATCTTCATTCCATTCTTTAACATTCAATGCTGTAAATTCAATTTATAGAAAAATGTAGATTAACATACCATTTCAAGTCTTTTACAGTACATTAGCAAAATTGCAGAGAACACAAATCTCGGGCCTCAGGGTATATAAAATATTGGCCACACTTTCTTCTAAATCACTTAAATTAGTTCATCATCACCTAAGATTACTTAAAGGGATTTCATCTTCAGAAATATTATTCCAGCATTTCGATTTGGTATTGAAATAAACATAAATAACTCGGGATTTCCCCTATTTCTAATGCTTTGTAACTGAAAAAAACTGTTCATATTTTAAAGCCTTTGTACAAAGTTCATATATTGGAGTAGTCAATGGTTAAGAAAAGGTTTTCATATTTTCGGGTATTCAAATTTTACGATGTTTATATTATCGCGAGTGCACTGTATTTTTCCATTCAGACTTTGTTATAAATAACAATAAATGAAACGTTTTAATTATACTTCTTTCATGTTTTGTTTTAATTTTTATTCAAAAATCCGCTCTCAACATAGTACGTATTTAAGTTGTGAAGAGAAATCTGCCAAAAACCTCAAAATGGCATTAAATAAAGCTTATCTTGTTTCAAAGATAATTTAAAAAAAAATTTTTTTAAGCCAATTTTCTTTCTTTATTTTTATTTCTAATTCGATTTTCAACAGAAAATAGAAATAAAAAATATGTACATGCTAAACATGTATGCATTTCTTGGTTTTAATGAATAAAACCATGTTAAGAAAACCGCAAAATAAATTTTCCTTAAATAAAAACACAAAAATAAACATATTAGACAGACGACAGACAGACGGACAGACCTACAAGTACCAAAAAACCAAACAAATAAAGATCTTTCTCTCACAAAGAGTAAAATAGTCATAAAAAAAAACTCAACATCAATAAAACAAATACCAACAAAAAACAAAAAAAAAGAAAACTTAAAAATAGAAAAACAAAAGAAAAGAAAAGCCATGTCTTTCAAAAAATAACATTTATTATCCTTAAGCCTTTTAATACTCATATACATACATACATACTCATTCTATAACACACACTTAAAAAAGATTCTCATTTACACTCACACAACCACCTACATTTATGTGCATACGTATGCATACATGTATATCAGTGAGCGTCAAAAAGGCATTGAGAGGTGGAGAGAGAGGGAGTTGAAAACCACTGTTTATAATAAAGATTTTTCTTCGGTGTTGTTTTGAAAATTTCCAAATAGAAAATAAAAAGTAAAAGCAAAAGTAAAAGAAGAAGAAGAATATTTCCTTTTGTTTAAGATTTTCCCGTATTGAAAGACAAAATAAAAGCGAATAGTTGTAGCCATTGTTTTGCTTTCTTTAAAATATTTGATTTTCCTTTGCTTATCCTTTGCTTTCTTTTAAACGAACTTAATTTGAATTTTCATTAACAAGCTGGAAACAACAAATATTCGTATAATCAACTGTTTTTCTTCCTTCCTTAACCTACAATTTCAATGTGAGGACAAGTATTTGCTGCTGTTGTTCTTATTGGTTAAGCAACAAGACGTTTCCAAATCACAAAAAAATATTTAACCCTTCAACGGGTAAAAGTATGCATTAATGGAACTGGAAATGATATAAAAATATTTATTTTTTAGTAAAGCTTCAACTAAGCACATTTAAGGTTTAAAACTCTAAATATGTATGCATTATAGCATCAGGAACATAACGAAACAATAACAACATCAACAAATGACAGCCTTAGAAGAGCATTGTAAAGTTTATACGTTTCGTTTCGTTGTGTTTTTGAAAAATTGCACATTCTTTTAGACAATGTCGAGAAAATTTATTTTCCTTAACTTGCAATGTTCAAACCAACATATATACACACACAGACACACACACAAATAATCCTTGTAAATAATATACTACTACTTCTTCAGGATCAACCCTCGGAATGAATGTATGGTTGTATGCGTGTGCGTCAAAGTAAAAGGGTTTTTGTATAAAAAACAAAAAATGTCTTTAGTCTTCTCATTTAAATGAAACAAATTTTAGACATTTTCTTCTCGAGGGTCGATATAAGTTATCACGTGGAAAACTTTGTACTAGTGTACTCTTTTCTGTTGATCTTGATTTTACGAGTGCACTGAAATGTGTATTTCTCATTTATTCAATGTATACAATAGCACTCGTTTGCCTGTGAAGTAACGGAACTATGCTTTGTGTTGTAAGAGCATATTTTACTACTGAAGCTACATTTTCGGTATTGCCATACGAATATCAGTAGTGTAAAAAAGTAGTAGTTTAAAAAAAGGTTTTTCGCCAGAAATAGAAAGTTTAAAAAAGTTTCTGGCAATGCTGGCATTGACAAAGATGTTCGGTTGTCGAGAGCAAAAAAAAAGAAATGCATGTTGTGACTCTATAAGGAGTACAACTCTCTTGTACTCAATCTTTGCTTCACACTTATTTATATTTGCAGCTACAATCAATATTCGGTCTTGAGAAAAAATGCAATAGTGTGCAATTTTATATGTCTTGTGCACACCTCAAGTAAATAGCGAACGCTTAGTAAATATATAAAACTTCAGTTGGAAATTATTTAATAATAGAAGTCTTGCCAGTACAACTAAATTTAGTTGCAAATCATTCCCGGTTTTTGAATTCTTTTGAATTGTACATACAATTCTATTTTTACACGTCTGATACGGAATTATCAAAATTTATGCCAATATATATGATATGATGCCATACAATAGAATAGGGAATACGTTTTCCGTTTATAATGTAAATGATGCAGGAATAAAATATTGTTTGCGCAGCTTTTATTTTTCATAGTTTTATTAAGAAACAATAAATAAAGGCATCCAATTACTAATAAGTTCTTCATAGAAGCTTAAAAGCTTTGTACATCAACATTTTTGGCTTATTTTATGTGTTACTGCCTCTTCATTTACGCTCACATAAATCATTCAAAATTATAAATTTGTTGATGACAGTGAAAATTTTTTTGCACATCGTGTACAATATGATTAAATTTTAAATTTTATTTCTTATAATATTCACTCAAATAATTTGTAATTAACAAAAACAAATTAAATTAATGCATATATGTACATACAATTAATGCAACAATGTTTTGAAATGTGTTTTACAAACCATTCTAGGGAAATAATTTAATTTTGTTTGACTAAAAATGTGTTTAACAAAAGCGTTGCCAAGTTATTTGAAAATATTTTTCGTTAATTTTTTATTGCCACCACAATTTAATACTGTATCAGGAATGACTAGGTTAATTCTTGTAAATATATTATTTGCTTAAATAACATTATGAGACAAAATAAAAATAATTAAATACACCCGGCTAATGACATAGTGTAGGTTGTGAGTTTTATTGAGTAGATCTCAAAAATATTTTTTTTATATTTCTCGAACACTCCAAACTGTTTTAATTTGACAAAAACTGTTTTGTTTTTACCTTACGAACAAATTTCTGGATTAATCGGAGAGTTCTGACCCGATATCCAAAATATAAATCCTGTTGGAAAGGGGAGAGATGGACCTTTAAAATGGTATACTTATATCTATTATTCGACGTAATATTCTATAAGATTTCATCAGGTAAACTGGGAATATTCGATTTTTTTCATATTCTTTCAAGTTTGTCCATTCAAAACGCGGAATATATCATTTTAATAGAATGTTTGAGTTTTGTTCTCTCTAAACCTTATAACAATGGAGACAATTCTCGCTTATTTTATTAAATTCCGAATCTGTAAATAAACTTCAAATAGCGTATGCATTTTGGTTACTGGTCTCAATTTCATGAGTTTGTTTGAACTAGAGGTGTGCACAAGATATATAAAATTGTACAGTATAGCATTTTTCTCAAGATCGAATATTGATTGTAGCTGCAAATATAAATAAGTGTGAAGCAAAGATAGTGTACAAAAAAACAACTGCACTCGTAATGTACAACAGTATAAAAGAGAGTTGTGTGAAGAGTGCAACAAAAATGTTGTACTCCTTATAGAGTCACAACATGCATTTCTTTTTTTGCTCTCGACAACCGAACATCTTCGTCGACGCCAGCATTGCCAGAAACTTTTTTAAACTTTCTATTTCTGGGGAGAAACCTTTTTTAATCCACCACTTTTTTTACACTACGGATATTCATATGGCAATACTGAAAATGGAGCCTCAGTAGTAAAATATGCTCTTACAACACAAAGCATAGTTCCGTTACTTCACAGGCAAACAAATGCTCATTTCAGTGCACTCGTAAAATCAAGAGCAACAGATAAGCGTACACTACAGTATTGCATTCGGTAAAGGGTAAGCTAGCAGAATGTCTTGTGTACACCTCTACTATTTACGAATATAGATTGTTTAATAACAGAGAAAGGAATAAAAATAATTGAAATTTTCATACAAAAATTATGAGCAATAGATCGACAAGCAAAACCACAAGTGATTGTGATAAAGCCTTGCATTCAGAAAAATGAAAGAAGAACTGGGAAATTTGTCCATTCAGGCATAGCTGCCAGATAAAGCATAAAGTCGTCAAATATTAAAAAAAAATCGTCAAAGACGTTCATGGAAATAGTAAAAATAATCGTCACAAAATCGGCATGAAAGTCAGTGTGATGTTCGCTAGAACCGGGACATTTTTCAGTGCCTTAGCTTCTTAAGATAGTGCAAGAAATACTTTACGTCATCTGATTTTCTTACTATTTACACCACTTATGTATATCCGAAAGAGAATGGAATACAACTCTCATGTATAGGCCGGTACCTCAACGTCTGTTACCCGTTAATGACGCAACGGTATTGAACTCCATTGGTTCATTGGAGAATCGTTGCAGCTTGATTTGTATTTTACTGTACTATCGATATTTTAACGGATTTTGCTCTAGCGAAAATAGAGAAATAATCACTTAAATTTGCAATAGTAATAACGGCCAAAGCAAATCTTAAAGTGGCTTTTAGAATACTAAAGTAAAGAATATGATGGAAATTTTTAATTTATAAAAATCGTCAAAATAAGGACATAAATCTCCACATCCTCAATACGATATTATTGGGGCACAAAATTCTCAAAATGACGATAAATCGTTAAATCTGGCAGATATGCATTCACCTAAAAGATTTTTTGGCTTGATGTTGAAGCCTATGAATTGGGCGGTATGAACTTTCAACGAAACGATGCTATGAGCCACACAACCCAACCGGTTTTTGTTTTATTGTCTGAGAAATTTTCGGCAATAATAATTTCACAGTTAGGTGTTCTTTAAGTAAAAAAAAAAATCCACAAATATTTTGTCTATTCTGTAAATAGTATTGTTAATAATGATTATAATTTGAATTGTATTTGTCCACGAGTTGATTTCTCGAGAAATGTTTCAATGTTTCTTTCTTTTAGTTTTGTCAGCATTATTAAAATTGTTTTCACTTCAAAGACAATTTGGTTTGTTTGTTATGGCCAGTTTAATCTTGAATTTATTTCACATTACATTTTTGTTTTATTAGCCACCAAATATATTGAACTGAACCTGTTTGTGCTTAACGTTTTATTCCTGAATTGATGAATATCTTGAACTGAAACTGAAAGACGACAAAGATGAGCTCAAAGGAGAACAGGTTTCTCAACCATACCATAAATTTAGCACATATTCTCTTAAATACTGAGTTTTTTATCGAAGCAATTTCCTTAACAATACATAAAAATATTCAACACAATCTTTGGTTTTCGTTGAGTTTATGTTTTTCTTTCTTTGGGTTTTCATTCAAGCTATATGAGCGGACTAAAGCCAATGAATAACTGAAGAAGATGAAAGAAAACAAAAAAATAATAAAAGTGAAGAAGGAAACAATTGCTTAAGCAGATCCTTTTTTCAAGATATAGACACACAATGAAATAATGTTCAATAACTGCTGTGTGTGGATACTATAAAGTGGCATTAAGGCTGGCTCTACAGCCATATTCGTGGATATTTTATTTGATTGTTTCGATATTTTATAGAGTGTTTAAAGAAACATTGAAATCAAATTTATTTACTTAAAAAATTAACGACGAAAGACCTGAAAAATTACTTTAACAGTAACGCAGAAATATAAGACAAACTTACTGCCTTCATATGAATACACAGAAATTTGACTTTGAAGGCTGTTAACAGTGAGAAGTTTAAATCATTTTTTTTTTCTTCATCCTTAAGCCGCTTAGGGTGGAGTTTCGGTACCCCATAACGAACACCAAAAATAATTTTAACTGGCTAGAAACAACTTGCCAGTCTCTATAACTGTCTGCAAAAAAAATGTTTTTTTTTCCTATGTACACATGCAACTGTGTTGTCCTCTGCAACCTGAAGAGTTGCTTAAAAACAATTGTTGCTTTTTGCAATGTTTTTCTTCTATTCTTTTTTTCCCCCCTTTTGACTATTCTTTTTTTATTTTGTGTTTGTTTGTTTGTTTGTTAGTTTGAACTGACTTCATGTTTTATGGCATTGCATGCTGTCGTTTGAAAAATACAAAAATAATAAGAAAAATCGAGAGAACAATTTTGTATTTTTATTTTGAGTGGAGTTAACTAAACCTTAAGGCCACAGAAATGATAAAAAAGAAATTAAATTAAAGCATATAGAAAATCAATAGATTCAATACATGACGTTAGGTTAACAGTAAGAAATAATTAACATTGGAACAGCCGCGACATGGAACTTTTCCAAGGAGGTGGATACAATACGAATACAAAGATATGGAATTTTATTTCAGTCGTTTGATGTGATGTGAAATTGCCGTAGCGTATTAGACGTGAGGCCATGGTTCAAACCCCAGGTTAGACATCTACTACAAAACGAAATATGAAAAAATATTTCTTCACCAGATTTCTGGCAAAATCTCTAAGCCCTTATAAAAATTGTCATGAACATCAACAGGAAGTGTTCGGTTACTTATAATATGCTCACTAAACCGACTTATGACAGTGCTGTATTTAAAGTTTTTCTGAATATTATAACAATTAGCATTTAATTGAGCAATAATTAATTAAGTATTTATATGAAATATTGAGATCAATATTGGCGTTAATTGCAATTTACGCAATAAAGCTCAGTATAGTATTACTCACTATATGCAATAAATACAATACAGATTTATATTAATTCAACAAGAAGAATATTAATAATTCAAATATAGAGTTAGAGTTTTCTTTAAAACTACTTTACACTCCCAAAAATCCACTACTTGGTAGCATTCATTAAAGGCTTTACAGGCTCGTCTAAAGGAATCCTTATTTTCATAGTCAGATCTGTAGTAATTCAGTGATAGCAGTTCAAAATTGCGAGTAGGTTGCAGAGGAGCATTGAATTTCAATTGACGGAGCAGGAACTCTGAACCAACATTACTTTGTATTAATTCCAGAACAAAAGGAGCATTCATCATGGAACGACGACTTTTAAGGGCTGACAGCTTAATCAAGGCTAGTCTACTCCGATATCCAACCAAGACCTCGTAAACAGAAAACTAAAAACTGTTTTTGCACAGACTCAATGCTATTTATATGAATTACATTACAAGGGTCCCATATGAGGAACCATACTCTAGGATAGGCCGGACAAGAGATATAAATAACATTTTTTTAACCTAGTATGCCATAAGCTTTATTCACGGTCATGGATATGTTATCCCGAAAGTTTAGTTTGTAATCCAATAGAATATGAATAAAAGTAACACACAAAACATGAGTGATGAGAGAAGCTAGGTCGTAATCGTGACCCAAGGGTTGTAATGGCCAATTATGTTATATTATATTTGATATGTTTTATTCTAAAGTTTATATATCATATTGTATATCACTATATCCATATAATTTTTGTATGTTTTATATACTCGTATTTAAGTATGTATTCTCCCCTCTCACTTCGTTACTAAAATACTACAAGTTGCATTAGTTAGTTTTGTATTAAAATTGTTAATCTCTATAATGTTGTTCTTATTTTAGTGGTGATGACCAAAATCACAATCACTACTTATGTTTACCATATCTAGGAAATTGTATTTTATTTCGCCAAAATCTTTACTTCTTAAAAGTGGCATTTACTGAATGTGTTTTATTTCGCATGATTACTAAAAAAAATTTCTTATCTATAAACGCCATTAGGTGCGGCTGCTGTAGAAGCAAAAATTGTAAAGAAGCATCACAATAAAGGAAAAGAGAAATACACAATGAAATATATCAATTTACAGTGACTAACAAAGTTATGCGAACGAAATGTTTTTGTCATTAATCTCATTTTTTTAATAATTCAGAACAAAACTAAATGAAAACGTTAAATTTTAAATAAAAACGGTTACTTGCATACAAACTGAAATGTTCAGACTTTTAAAGTAATCATAACGAATATCCAGGACCACTCGATAACCGGTCGCTTACTTTTATTTCTAAATTTTTTTTTATTTTCTTTTACATAAATTCGCAAAAAACCGAACAAAAAACTTTAAAGAAATATAAAGAAAGCAAAAAAACTATAAACGAATGAAAGGAAGAAAATAAGAAAGAAATATTCACACAAAAATGTATAACGAGCTCCACAAAGTACTTGCAAAAGATATAAGACATTAAAAATAACAACAACAACAACAAAAATATCTTCTTCTTCGATATAAAATGTCTGTTGCAAATGCAACCAAAATGAAAAAAAAAACAAAAACAACAACAACACAAAAAGGAAAACACCAAAAAAAAAAAAAAACGTAACATGCATTTCGTGCAGCGCACAACATGCTGCATAAGAAGTGTACAACTTGCAAAAAAAAAAGCAAAGAAACAGAAAAAGAGTACCCGTTGTATGTTTGTGGTACGTAGTACACATGAATGTTTACGTACTGAATGACGATACCGCCGCCGTTTGTTGCTAATGTCCTATTGTAGCAGCAGTATTGCGATCGAGTTAAAATTTCATTTCTGTTCTTATGCGTTTTTTCCATTTTTGCTAAATTTTTGCTTTTTCCTTTTTAGTTTTCGTTTTTTGCGTAAACATTTGTGCATTTGTAGTGCTACCTCCACAAAAGGCAGCCAAAATATGAGAAAAGGAAGCAACAGTAACCCGAAATGGGCATCGCAACATAATAAAAATGAAGCACATCTTTTACTTTGCGCATTATGCGGCACAGTGTAATATAACGTTAATCTTTACGGCACAAAATTGAAGGTATAACCATAACTGCAAGATAAATAATGCATAGAATCGTCAAATATTAACAAAAAAAAAATCGTCAAAATCATCAAAATCGTCAAAGGTGTTCATGGAAATCGTAAAAATAATCGTCACCAAATCGGCATTAAAATTCAGTGTGATGCTCGAAATACTTCACTTCATCTGATCTTCTTACTATTTTCACCGCTTATATCTAAAAGAGAATGGAATACAACTCTCATGTATAGGCCGGTGCCTCAACGTCTATTTTGAAACTTCACGACCGCCTGCAAAACAGGACGAAGTTGCCCGTTAACGATACTTGGCTATTGAACTCCATTGATTTATTGGAGCACTGTTCCAATGTGGTTTGTGTTTCACAGTTCAATCGCTATTACAAAGGATTTTACTCGACCGAAATAAGGGACTTGTTCCCGAGAATCATGTATTCCTACATAACAGTCGCGGCTAGTCCATCGCACACTGTATTACAGACAAAATTCGTTCTTTAGTCGAACTGTTCGTATGTAGAACACCTTTCGTGCAGAGGTTATAATTTTTTGGCTTTTAAGGGCTGAAAAAGATTGAAAAATCATCACTTAAATTTGGAATAGTAATAACTGCCAAAGCAAATGCAAAGCTTAAAGTGGCTTTCAATGTACTAAAGTAAAGGATATGATGAACATTTTTAATTTATAAAAATCATCAAATCGGCAATACGATAGTTTCAGAGCTTAAAATCGTCAAATATGCCAGCTATGGGAGTAACGTGAAAGTCCACGAAACGAAAATTAACCTGTTTTGCTGCAAAATAGGAGCGAATAATAAAATTTTTATTGTGAAGTTTCACATTTTTGACTGAACTAACATGTAGTTTTCTGATCATTGTTAGGGCCATTATTACAACTTGCCGTTAGCTAAAGCGGGGATTTTAACGGGCAGGTAAATTGTTTTCCATTATTATGAGTACCCAATAAGATAGAAGTGAGCGTTAATCTAAAGGGGGTATCATCCTACTGAACTGTTTGAACTTGCTACATTATATATATTTATTTATTTATTAATTGGTGTAGTGTCATAGACCAGAGTCTCTGGTGGAAAACGGACCCATGACCCTCACGCTAATGTTTAGCACACTAGACTACCAGGGCTCGAATTATATGTGACATGAATATGACAATTTCAAATGATCACATACAAAAAAAAAAAACGAAGCCCCTCGAAGTTTTAAAAAAACTTGTTTAATTGAACAGTTTTATCGAGATTGCTCCGGCACAACCATATTTTTAATAAAAGTTAACTTTATTTTATCTGTAAGTTGCAATAACGAAAATAAGTGAAAGGTAACTTTTCCGGTCCCTTTTACTAAAGCTACCTTTAACCAAACCCAATTTTAGAGCCGTGTTATAATAATGTCCATTAATGTTGAATACAATTTTGTTGTCACTGACTATTTCAGTGAATAGAATAACTTGTTAAAGCAAAAAAATTTAATTCCAAACCGATTGAAATCTTAAAGACTCCATCAAATTTGTTTGACAAACTTTTTAAATTTGTAACTTTTTTAAAACTCTTGAACTAGTGTCACCAATAAGATTAAATTGTGCGAGTATTATGAAAATACTAGCTGACCCGGACAAACTTTGTGGCGCCCAAAACAGTTCACATTATATATTTATTGTAATACGCTGCATAAAGCGCTAATGAAGTTGTAGTTGTTGTACTCGCTCCAAAACATAAACTAACAGACTATACTCTTTGAGAGTTTGTCGATTCACAAAACATAAACATAACAGACCATACCTAAAATGTATAACGTTATAAAATACCCACCATTTTTATTTGCTACGATCAATATGTACCTAAATATTCAATTTTAACGATTTGCCACATCCTCTTAACATTTACATACATAATTGGCCATTACAACCCTTCAGTCAGGATTACGACCTAGCTTCTCACACCACTTATGTTGTGTGCGTTAATTTTATACATGAGTGGCGGGACCTACAGTTTAAAGTCGACTCCGAACGACAGATTTTTGAGAAGCTTTTCATGGCAATTTTTACTCTCAGAGTCGTTGCCAGAAATCTGCTGAGAGGAAGTCGCCGAAGAAATATTTTTTCGTTTTGATGTCTGACCTGGGATTCGAACCCGGGCCTTTTGTCTAATAAGCCAACACACTACCCACTAGACCACGGCGACTTCTCTTAACATTTAGGGATATGAAAAATAGATGTTGTCCGAAAGCTCAGACAAAATTTCATGAAAATCGGTCGATCCATTTCGGAGGAGTTTAACCACTAACACCGTAACACGAGAATTTTATATATTAGATACGCTCATGTTTAAATATTTAAAGTTTTGAAAACTTAACCTGCTCTAGTAGCTATTAATTTGTATGCAACGCACTTTTGTTTGATGTATCATAATATGAACAAATGATGTATCAGAAATACGTAACTCTTAAGGCACACTCATTATTATTTTCTAACGTATGCAGCTTTAAATGTTGATAAATTAAAAAAGAAGTACGTGATCAAGGATGAGAGAGTCAGTCAGAAAATCTGAAATATTTTTTGTGTTTTTAGCATATTTTGAAAGTTTTCGTTACACTGTGTAAATTTTAAGTTTTTTTTGTTTTCGTTTTTCTGTCTTCAGTGTGCATGTTGTATAGATTCGTTAAGTTAACTTGCAACAGTTTTTCTCGAACATCGTTGTTGCATCTTTTATTTAAAATATTTTTCTTAAATTTGCTTCGTTTTTTTATGTTTATTTTTTTTGTATTTACAGTGTGTTTGTTGTCCTTATTGTTGTTATTGTTGTTGTTGTTTGTGATTGTTACATACCAAATAAAGCAAAAGTATTGGAAATTCTTCTTCTTTTATGGCATATCGTTATTTTAAAATAAAAAAAAAAAACAAAATAAAATAAGAATAAAAATAAAAATTCTAAAACAGATTGTTGTTATATTGTGGCAAGTTCTATAAGCGATGGTGTATGTACATATGGATGTGCGTGTGTATACATACACACATACATACATATGTATGTATGTATGTATTTGTAAAAGAGTATGTTTTTCGTATAAAGCTTTTTAATGATTTAAAATTCCATTTTAAGAATTTTTATACTTAATGATGTGTTTTGTGCCACAAAATATATTCAATGTTTGTGTACTATGGACAAGTAAGAAAGAGTGAGGGAGAGAAAGAAGATTGAGAAGTAAAGATGACTTTGTTCCACCGTTTCGTTTCTTTGAGTATAAAGTTGTTTTTTTCCGGCAATTTATAAGAATGGTTGAAATCCATATAAAGGAGCTTTACCTTTCCTTTGCCTCCACTGGACATGATATGTGTGTGAGTTTTTTCTTTTTTTTTTTTAATGTGTATCTGGTTTTCGTATGCCTTTACGTCAAGACCAATTTAAACCAATTGACAGCCGCCAAATAAAATGTTTTAATGGTTTGCCGTCAGTTTCGAGAATGGCGGCTTTTTATCGTACACACACGAAAGGAAAGTACACATAAATAAATTGTCCACATTGTTTGCTGAATGAAATTTGTCTGTAGCCGATGCTTTTTTTTATTTAAGAACTAAATTTTATCATCTTTTTGCCTTTCTAATGACAAAAGTGTTCTTAAATTCCTTTGGGAATTTGTTCATGGAAGGCATTGTTTAAAAACTATTCGAAATGTTTTCAAAGTCCAGAGAGAGAGAGAGAGAGCTAAAAATTAAATTAATGTTAAGAACAAGCAAACTAAATACAGTGAACTCGCGATAACGTGAACTAATATTTACAAAGGTAGGTGCACATTTTCGAGTACCCAAATTTAAATCGAAAAATGACCCTATTTAATATGAAGAATGATATTTTAATAACTAAAAAAATTATCGTAGTCATCTTTGTCCGAAACTAAATTTAAAATACTTTTCCAGCAATTATTTATAATTTGTTGCGAAATTCTACTCCATGTTGAGTACAAAAGATTAATTGCATCTTTTTTAGTGAACATCTTAATAGGATTTAAAAATTCTGTTTGTTTTCCAGCCACTAATCCCAAGAGACTGTTGCTATAATACAGTTTTGTTATTTTAAAAACATTGTGGTCCATGGGCTGAATGAACGATGTGAAGTAGGGTGGCAAAAACACTGCACAAATGAATCCATGATCAGAAATCAATTGAGAATCAGCCGGATGCGAGGGCTCATTATTTTTTCAAGAACTCAGTAATTTAAAGCCAAAAATTATAACGTCGTTTTCAGTTTTAAATTTGTCAGTTGAAATCGACCTCTTTAACAAATCATTGATGATATCAGTCATAAAAAATTTTTCATGCCATCCATACTGACTTGGAGAATTTGTAATTCACTGAACAAGTAAAGTTTTGTGGATTTTTAGATTTTCCAAATACTTGTAAATGAAGTTTGTGAGACCTCGAATGATTTGAACTGCCCATGAAAGTTAATCGTTGTTTCTCCATCATAGTGCCTGGAGCACTTATCTCCAGTGATGACAAATATGTTTTATATGGCAACTGCTTCAAATATACACCAGATTTATTACCATTATAAAGTTCTTTGATTTTTGCTTTTAACTTTTCCTTAAATGGGTCAACAAATTGCGACTCTGCAGAAAACTTTTCTCCGGAAATTTTAAGAAGGCGAATACCAAACCTTTATTTAAATTTTTTAAACCATCAGTCACTATTGTTAAAACCACAATCATTTTCTTTAATTTGACCGTGAATTCCTAAAGCTTTGACTTTTAACATCAGCATACAAAAACAAATAAAATGTAGTTCGGGAATTTCCCAATTTAAAAACAGATAAAAATCAAAAATTAAAAATAAAGTGTTCACCTTTTAGCGCTTTCAGATTTTGTTCTCTGTAGAAAAATAAATTTGTTGACGTTCACACTTTCGAGTGTTCATGTTTCCGCGAGTTCACTTTACAGTGTTTGAAACTTACCAAAGTACAGCGCATATTATTTAAAAAGAAAACAGAAAATAATTCACCAAATCAATTGACCTATCACACACACTGTTTCTAATTTGTTCAGCGTAAAATTTTAAAAACCAAAATATTTTTACATTGAATCCAAAACAAAGGAAAACCTGACATCCATACCAATTTGCAAAAAAAAAAAAAAAAAATGAAAAATGAAAAGAAATTTTATAATTTATGACGTTAGATCTTTTTTAGAGAATAGGAGAGAGAATAAATCTTAATTGTAAACAGTAAGCAGTAAGGAGCACTTGTGCGTATGTAATAGACTCCCTACGTGGTATGCAAATGCCTGTGCAAATAACTGCAATTGTATTATTTTGCCAACTTTCTCTTCGTATTCCATTGTTACGCAATCAGATGCAATTCGTTAAGCTAAACTACTGTGCTGCGCTGGAAAAAATTTTCTAAACTGAAAAATACCTGTTCTTTGAATTTTCAAACAATAAAATATGAAATTTCATATGCATTTATGGTAAAGGCATATACTTTTTTCATTTTTTTTATAAAAACAGAGAAATTTTTTTTTTTAGATAAAAAAATAGCAGCTGTTAGGAAATGTACCGAGCCTACAGCAAGTATAGTTTTCGGTTTTAACCTACTGGAATGACTGTGAAAAAAATTGTCTTTTATGAATTGCAATATATGATTTATGGATGGCATTTTAAAAACGTTTCGCAGAAAAATAAAATCAACAAAAATTTCCTTTTTTGATTGTCATCTTTCTTCAGTTGGTTTTATAACTTCCTTAGCAAAACACAAATCTTATTAACGATATTTTGCTATTAACGATATTTGCTTTAAAGTCAGAAGTTATTGAGTGGGGCAATAAAATATTAAAAAAATATTTAATAAAATTTATAGAAAAAAATCTACAATAAATAGTTACCAAATGTATTAATACATACATACATACATACATATAAATATATGCATAGTATTTCTGTCTTTCATACAATTTGTTTATAACGTTTTAAACGGCAAAGTAAAATTCAATTATCACTCCATTAAAGGCCATAAAACATTTCATGCCACCTACCAAAACGGCTTTAATGTTCTTTTAGTCATTGTGAGTAATACGACGATGTTTTTTTTTATTTTTGTTATTGTTGCTGTTGATGTCGTTGCCTTTGTTGTAATAAAAAGGCTTAATACTGTGAAAATTGCTACAGTTTTATAGAATCTCTGATTGCAAGTGCGCCGACTGTTTATTTTACCTGTATTTGGGTGTATATAATATATGCATATACATATAGATATAGATATATATATATGTGTGTATATATATGTGTGTGTGTATCTGTGTTGTAATAAAAGTTCCAACCAAACGTGTGCCATGACCATAAATTTATTTCAATTGTAGTAGTTGTTGTTCTTGTTATTGCTGCCATGGAGTGTAAAATTTCATTCTTTTCTGGTTATCGTATCGTACTTGTAGGTTTTTATTAGTGCTGCTGGTATATACATACATACATACGTACATATAATCTGCAAGATATAATGGCATTAATTAGCTTAAATATTTTAGTAAAAATAAGAGAAAACCCTAATAACAAATTTTGAACGATTATCTACTGAAAAACATCATACAAAACGTTACGAACTTTGTTATTAAATGAAATATTTTAATCAATTATTCTTCGGTAATCAAATTTTGTTTTTAAATAAAATATTTTCATTTTTATTTTAATTAATAACACTATGCGATAAAATAGAAAAAATTAAATACACCCGGCTAATGACATAGTGTAGGTTGTGAGTTTTTTGAGTAGATCTCAAATATATTTTTTTTTTATATTTCCCGAACTCTCCAAACTTTTTTATTTGATAAAAACAGATTTTTTTTTTTTGACTTTACGCACAAATTTCTGGATTACTTATGGTGTTTCCTTTTCTACCAAAAAATGTGCATTTTATTAAGGCAAAATGCAATTTTGCGTCTGTTTCTTAAAATTGTTTCGCCCTCTAAAAGGGTGGTATGTTTTATTCTAAATAATTTGCACTTGCCAATGATGGAGGGCATTGCATTTTATGCCTTGTATAAATAGAGAGTGCTGATAATGCCCTGTAAAGCAGATGACTTTTGTTTATTTATATTGTTATCCAATTTGAAGTTAATTTTTTCATTGTTTTGTTGAGTAACTTTAAGGAAATGTTACATTATTAAAGCCACGTGGCCAGTAATATAAAAAATTGCATTCAATGCTAGAACAGCGTTAAAATATTTTTTTTTGTTATAAAGAAAACTCTCAAAAACTAAAGTTGAAAAATTAGCGATCTGGCAACAACTTTTTCATATTTACATTATTTATTGAAAACAAATAAAGAAATATAACATATTTTTAGATTTAAAACCTTTTTTTTTTTGAAAAAAATATAAATATGGATTTTATTTGTGAAAGTTGAAATAAATCTGTTATTAGATTCATTTTCGTCATCTGATGAAGAAGAATTACTGAATTTATTTCAACGTAGTCAACATATTCGTTATAAGTGGCAAACCCTTTTTTAATATTTGTGTTATATTCTCCTCAAATAAAAAATGACATTACAACAGAGTTGGTCAAAAATTTTTTTAATGCACCTTATAAGAGGGTGTCATTTTCTTTGTAGAAAAGGAAACACCATTAAATATTTCTGACCAAATTTCTAAAATTTAAACCTTGTTGGAAAGGGGAGAGATAGTTCATTATAACGGTATATTATATTTATTATTTGACTTAATATGCTAAAATGTGTATTTTCACAGTCGCACCGTGTTATCTACTGAAAAAAACTTCATACGAAAGTAACGAACATTGAAATAAATGAAATATTTTAATCAATTACTCTTCTAAACCAATTTTTTGTTCTTTTTGTAAGTAAAATAAAGTCGTGACACAACAATTCTTGCAGGAAATTTTCATTTTTATTTTAATTAATAATTATTTAATTTTTTTAACACCGAAACAGTATTTCTTTAAACAGTACCCATTACCCTAAAACGTTTTTAAATAAATATGCAAACGTAATCGATGATAAATTAAGTAATTAACACGACAGTAACTGTAAAGTATATAAATATGTACGCATTAATTCCCTAAATTCAATTTGTATATAAATAAGTATGTATTCTAAATAGATAATATGGCTGTTTATTTCTAAGCTTTTTTCGTTTCTTTTTTAATTCAATTTTATTATCTCTTAAAATGTAATGTTTAAATATTTTTATCAATTCCTTATATTTGTATTGATTTTTATTTATTTTTTAATAATCAAACAAATTTCTCTTTCTTTCAGGTAAGTAAGAAATTTATCAATTTAATCCGATCGCGCCCCAAAATATTTGTAAGAGAGGCAATTTATGAAAAGATTATAGGAACGAAACAAAATTTTTTGAAATAAATCAATATCAAGTAGTAAGTACTTTAAAATTACACATAATGAAGAAAATAAAATATGTATCATAAAATATTCATTCCCCTTTTGTTAATGAAAGAACAACTAAAAGCCACTACCACTACCGCCACAACCCCAACCACAACCTTAACCAAAATGCTATAAAAAATGGCAAATGATTATAAAATTGCATTCCAATGCGATATACTGATTAGAATAAATTAATGTTAATCAACGCCTTTATTTAAATTTATTTTTTCCAATGAAATTTTCTACGCTGGTTGGTTGAAATAATAATAAAAAAAAGAAAAAGAAAATGAAAATTGAAACTGACATAGGAATGGTATGAAATCAATAAATATACGGCTTTAAATGAATTCATGAAGTACACACATTATGTAGAATGAAAGAAATAAATGAAGAAAAACTCTCACCACATATGAATCACTTGATTTGAAGAAACATCATTCCTTTTATCACTGCCGATCAAGTTCAATCAATGTATGTAAATGGGTAATTTATTTGCTAATGTATTGAAGGAAAACCCTCTCAAACTAACACAAAAAGAAAAAATTGTTGGGGATTCTTTATTTTCTTTATTTTTTTCAACAATGACTGCATATCATTGAGATAAACAACAGTTTGCCTTAAAGGGAAATCCATTTCAGTTTTAAACAATTTTTACAAAAAAAAAAGGGGATGCGACAGCACTCCAATGCTTTTTTGCATGTAAAATTATTCAATACCGTGTTCTCTCACAACATGACTATGACGGTTGAAGATTTTTCTCAAATATTTTTTTTTTATTTTCTTTTAAAAAAATCAATACTTTTACATTAACAATTCAAATTTACCAGCCGTCTAATCAATTATCTGCCATCGTATATAAAAGAAAAGCAGAAAAAAATGATAAAGTTACAGAATACAATTTGTAAGGGATATTTTTAGAACTTTACATATATACATACATATGGATGTATCTATGTATATTGAATTATATTAAAGGACAGTATAGTTGTAGACTTACGGTTGTCATGGAATAATAACAGCCTTGATAAACTCGTAAAGGATATATAAAATTTAAAATATGGTAGGCAATTTGCAAAGCAATAAAATCATTCAACCAATTCATACTTATTCAGATGTATTCTTCTCAAAAAGTTTGCTATAAAGTTTATAGCGAAATTAAATGCGAAAATTTTATTGCTTTCGAAAATCAAAATATTTATCTTTTTTTTTTTATTTATTTTAATGTCAATAGATACAATATATCCTTACTGACTATATGCGATAAATACAATACAGATTTATATTAATTCAACAAGAAGAATATTAACAATTCAAATACAGTGTTAGAGTTTTCTTTAAAACTTCTTTACACTCCGAAAAATCGTACTACTTGGTAGCATTCATTAAAAGTTTTACAGGTTCGTCTAAAGGACTCATTATTTTCATAATCAGATCTGTAGTAATTCAGTGATATCAGTTTAAAAGTGCATTTTTTCAATCGACTGAGCAGGAACTCAAAATCAACATCCAGAATAAAAAGAGTACTCATCATGGAACGACGACTTTTAAGGGTTGGCAGCTTAATCAAGGCTAGTCTACTCCGATATGGCTCTAATTCATAGGAGTTCCAACCAAGACCTCGTAAACAGAAAACTAAAAACTGTTTTTGCACAGACTCAATGCTATTTATATGAACTGCATAACAAGGGTTCGATATGATAGAGAGGCCGGACAAGAGTTATAAATAACATTTTTGTTAAAAATAAGGATCAACAAATTCCTTAGGCCAGCGTTTCATATAACCAAGTATGATATAAGCTTTATTCAGGATCATGGATATGTAGTCCTGAAAGTTTAGTCTGTGGTGAAATAGAATGCCAAGAACCAAAATAGTTACAACTTTATCCAACACAGCATTATCATGTGCTTACACTTTTTAATGTATAATTCCAATAAATTAAATTCGCACCACTTATAAAAACTGCAAAAGTCAGTACTAAGTAGATCAAATCCACAAACATTGTTAAAAATGTTAAATATTTTAACGTTGTCAGCATACACCAGTACCTTGGAATGCAAAGCAACTGAGGGAAGATCATTAATAAACAAAGCGAATAACATTGGGCCCAAATGACTGCCTTAAGGTACACCAGATTGAACTCTAATAATTTTAGATGAGTTCTTTGTGACAGATGCGAAGTTAACCATTTTACAGCAGAATCACTAAAGTCCATAAGGGATAATTTGAGCAATAAAAGCTTATTTATCAAATGCTTTACTGAAGTTAGTGTATGTCACATCAGTCTGCATTTTATTTGAAAGTCCTTCATTGACAATTGTAGTGAGTTTCAAGATATCAGTTGTTGATGATCGAGATTTACGAAAGCCGTGCTGACATGGCATAGGAGATCATTATCATTTTATCAAGAAGATAATTTTAATTTGCAATACCTCTGTAGTTTGATATATCCGATCTCATGGCACTTTTAAATAAAGGAATGATATATGATTTCTTCCAAATTAATGGCAAAATGGTATAAAAAACCACTTCAGGAAAATGAAAAACATACAAATGATACTTGATTTATCAGTTTAAAAATTTACAAAAAATTATTTAATTTTAATGAATTAAAATTGCAATTTAATTCCTTTAAAGCAAAAACGAATTTTCTACGAAAATTGTCTTAAACTGTCTCTTTTCAGTTTTTGGTCAAAAAACAAAAAAAAAAAAAAATCTCATAAATTTACTAAATCTCGTACGTATTTATAAAGTTTTCCTTTAGGCAATATTACTGGTGATTTCACACAAAATCAAAATGAAGCACAAGTAAAGGCGTTTTAAAACAACATACTTTATGTGACAAAAAATCAAATGGATATACATACATACATACATCTAAATGTACATACATACAATGAGCGCCAAAAGTAAGTAAACACCACTGCGATAATTCATTTTCTTAGGAAAGCGAGCAAAGTAAATGAGAAACAAAATGTGGGTGTTGACTCACTTATGACGCGCAGTGAACATAAACAGTTGCATGTATATACATATGTACGTATGCATGGATGTAGAACAGGACCCAGACTCTACTTTAGCCCGTATATAATTTTCTTGTATACACACATATAAATAAATGAAAGCCTTTAAGCAAAAAAAAATTTTTTTTCTTTTGAGATACGGCAGTGATAACAACACATCGTCTTAAAATCTCCTGCATGAAGAAACTCATTTTTTGATAAGAACAACGTCAACAACACTGGCAAAACCAGTGCCATAAAAGCAAATTTTATGCTTTAAGGCTATGCTTATACAGCATAATATGTATTTAATATTTATTTATGTATATCAGTGTGTATATTTATACATTTCTACATACATACATATGTACGTATGTATTTATTAGTTGTAATATATAAAACATATTTAAATATTTATACGGACTTATACTTTCGTCTCCTCGACATACATACGTGCATACATATGTATATACATACAAGGTACAGATACATATGTATGTATGTAAGTATGTACACGCATTATGCATTAATAACTCTTGTTACTTGAAATATAGACTCGCATACAGCGGCGGCTGTGCTAATTGCTTTTACGGCAATTATAAATTTTATACCGAAAAACGAATTAAAAAAAAGTCTGAAAATAATACACCACCATTATAATTAAAAATATGTAAAGTAATGTTTTAGCAGAGACCTGGTTATGTTTTCTGTTATAATTTTAAAATTCGAGAAGACCAGAATTAAGGCGTCAACGCAAGAAATACCAAATGGTGCTGCCAATAAGAGTTCATACAATATTGAAGGAAACATCCATAGCAGGCTTATCATTATTATCCAATTTAAACTTATGGAATTAATTGACCAAAATATTAAGGGATAAACAGTGAAACTGTATTGGATGGGCACTAACGTATTAATTACGTTTTATTCGTAGCATTCACTCTTAGAAAATTTAATTTTTACATTTAAAAGGTATTTATGCCTACATATTATTTTATAGATTAATTGCTTAATTAAGTAGTTACACTATAGAAGACGTTGTAGTCCAGAAGCCAGTGTATTGGTTTGCTAGAAGAGCGCTCGATAGTTCAAAACCCAGTTTTGATATTTCGCACAAAACAAAATATAAAAAAAAATATTTATTTCGACGACTCCCTCTCGACAGTGTTCTGATGCCAACTCTGAGAGTAAATAACATTGACTTGAAAGTCCTGCCACTCACGCCTTAAAAATTAATTCACACAATACGAGTAGAGTACTCCAGACTAAAGGACTGAAATGGTCAATTAAGCAAGTAAATAAAGATGCAGACAATGAATTCTTCCTAGCTAATAAGTTTTAAAGTATAATAAAAAGTAAGATTGAAATAATGAAAAATATTAACACTTTATGAAAGTGAAAAATTGAATTTGAATTTGATTAACTTTATAATTTAATTTGAAAGTTACCATATATTTATCTATATAAAAAATGTAAAATCTATTTATTAAGAAAGGAATCGTTATTTCTGATTTTCATTAGGCCAAACATTAAGCCCGGAAATTAATATTTATATAATAAAAAATAGTCTACGTAGTCTAGTAGATAGTGTGTCAGCTTATTAGATGTAAAACCCGGGTTCAAACCTCAGGTCAGGCATCGTATTGAAATTATGAAAAAACATCTCTTCGGCGACTGCCTCTCAGCAGATTTCTAGTAAAAACTCTGAGAGTAAATAAGATTGCCATAAGGAGTTAGTCAAAAATCTGTCGTTCGGAGTCGACTTCAAACTGTAGGTCCCGCCACTCATGTATAAAACTAACGCACACAACATAAGTGGTGTGAGAAGCTAGGTCGTAATCCTGACTGGAGGTTTGTAATAACCAATTATGTATGTACATACATAAGTATTTATAATAAAAACCAACTATTTACACTGAGATCAATAATGGATAGTTTTTTCGTGTGTCTGGTGTTTTCTAAATGTTTAATTTAAAAAATTTTAAACTCAACATTTAATATTAAATTAAAAAAAGAAAAACTAATTATTTTTTTTTAAATAATTAAAGTCTAGATAATGCATTAACCCAACTTATAGAAATTTTTAAATTTTTCGTCATTAATTCGGGAAATGTACATTCATTTACACATCCTTTGACTTTATTTTTTATTTAAAATGTTTAATGGCCTTTATTATCATTTATGTATGATACTTATGTATCATTTGATTTCATCCAACACGTTCTCTAAATTCTTCTTGTAACCTAGAAGTATGAGAACAAAAAGATACTTTGATAAATTACTAGAGGCGAAAAGTTTTATGGACTTTTAACTTCGTTTCAATTCGTCTAAAGAAATAGTTTCGACCACACCATCCGATGAAAACAACAATTGAGAGGTTAAAATTATTTTCCAAGCACCAGACTGCCAAACTAATAAAAGGGAGAGAGAGTGAGAGAGAGGGAATAGGGGGTAATACGAAAAAGTTTTTGCACTAATTAAGGTTCAAATATTTTCTGGCAAAGTTGAACTAAACATTTTAAAATATTTGACTTTCATTTCATCACTTTCGTTTGTTTTATTGTTTTTAGAAAGCCTAGTAAGGCATTAAGGATATTTGAAATGTTCGTTTTGAAACATTTTTTTATATTTTTATTTTTTTTTTTTTGAAAATCGTTTTTAAAGTTTTATTGGAAATAATTTTCCTTTGTGGCACATTTGGAGTTACTGGGAAATTAATATTCTTGATTCATTTAATTTGGAAACATCAATTCAAAGTAGAGAAAATTTAATTAAGTTTTCGTCAGTCATAAATTTAATGGGTTTTTATTATTAGTAAGTATTATCGCAGATCACACAAGCAATATATTCACGTGCCTGCGATAGATCCAGCTTTGGTGTGTGTTCTTCCTTGGGAAGTAAAATTAGTGATGGTAGGACAAGTGAATCACTTGTCAGTATTCCAACACATTTATTACATTATACGCCCCACTGATTGTCAGCTTGTTTTGCAATTAATATTGTGGCGTTGGTGGAAAATCATAGTGATGTCAGTTTTCACAATTTATATCATAAAATTTGCTTTGCGTATGTGCGTATGTACGTATGTGCCTTACAAATGAATATGTTCCTTTTCCAAATCTATTGTAAATAGTTGTCTATGTATGTAGACATTGAGGTCCCTGAAATGGTTGATGTACCAAAAACTAAATTTGTTCATTTGTACTATACATACATACATATGCATGTATTTATATGTACATATATTTGTTTGTACATATATGTATGTGTACGTATCTGATGCTAAAGTTTTGCAATTAGTTTTTCTCTTTCATACCCAAACTTCAATTGGTATTCATCTCCCTTGCACTGGATAATTGTATAATAGGACAAAAGTTAATTTATTTAGTGTCAGTTGACAGTTCAGTTATTTGTTGTTGCAATTGTTTAATTGTTTTATTGTTGTTATTCCTTTTGTTGCTGTTTGTTTGTCAGTTTATTCATTGGAGTTTCAGAGGAATTTCAATTTGACTAAAATATACACATACGTACATACTTATGTATGTACATATAAATTCCAAACAGTTTATTTAATACACAATTGTAAATTAATAAACCTTATTATTATTGTGATTATTATTTGCCTGAATTAATCCTTTAAGCAACGCTCACATCATGTCTCTTGAAAAGACTCTTAAACGAATGAACGAAATTACTTGATTTCTACTGAATTAATTTAATTAATTAATTAATTTAATTAATCAATTAATTGAATTAATAAAAATAACAAAGTATACTGCAAACATTAGTTTTAAAATTTAAAACAAGATTGGCTATTCAAAATTCCATGAAATATTAAAATGTTCCCGTTGGAATTCAAAATCTAATTCTTATTAAAATTGTTAAATTTCATATGTATTATGATTAGAAATATCCTGACCATTTATGCAAAGAAGACACTATAAACTAAAAGATATATTGCATACGTTTGGCTTGTAGTTCGTTGATTTGATTAGCAGATTATCATTTTGTTTTTTTTTATATCTATCGCTTTCGTAGTGTAACTGCCAAAGATCAAACGTTAATATTGAAAATGTTCTCCATCAAAAGGTTTCACTGGTACAGGCTGTAGACATATACATTTCCAATTAACCATCTCTGCAAATTCGCACACAATTCACAATGATAAAAGCAAGCTCTACGCAAAGCGACCCCTGCCTGAATTGCTAATATTTCAAGCTTTTCTGAATTTTCCAACTGTATATGAAATTCCAAATTACTAAAATATGTTGTCATTATTATTATTGTTTAGTCGATGGAATACGTATTCCGTATGCGGGCTTCTTGGGGACTGTCTAATGGTGAAGGTATAGCACTGACCATTTTATAGTCACCAGCAGCAACTAGTTTCCTTACCGTTCGCATCGTCCCTCTTTCCCTCTTTCCACATTTCCTAAACCTGCACAATGCACTGCATGAGTAGAGGTCATAAATTTAAGGAGACAGAAACTCTTAACGTTCTGAGCATGAAAATTCAAAGTGATGTGCGCTTGAACCGACACATTTTTCAGTGCCTTAGCTTCTTAAGACGGTGCAAGAAAAACTTCACTTCATCTGATCTTCTTACTATTTACACCACCTCTATCCGAGAGAGAATAGAATACAACTCTCATGTATATTTGAGATTTCTCGATCGCGTACAGGATGGGGACAAAATTGTTAGTTAATGATTGTAGGGTATCGAACTCTATTCTTTATTCAATTACAAGGGACTTGTTTCCGAGTATCATAGATTTCTTTCTCAACGAGCACATCCGTTGGTGATCACTCACTGCATTACAGACAAAATTCGTTGTTGGTAGAACTATTCGTATGTGGAACTCAATTCATGCAGAGGCTGTATTTTTTTGGCTTTTAAGGAATTCAAAAGGCATAAAAAATATAAAAATCATCACAAGTGTTTGCAAATAACTTAAAAATATAATACTTTACTCCTTGTTATTACTTATAGTTGCTATTAATGTACTAATTTTTTTACATTTTTAATTCTTAAAAATCGTCAAAGTTTTGTGAAAATTTTCATGGCAGTTTTATTTACTGTCAGAAATTATGTTAGATCTCTGCTAACAGGAAGTCGCCTAAGAAATATTTTTTTTTTAATATTTCATTCTGATGTCTGACCTGGGGTTTGAACAGTGGACTTACGATGTAATAAGCCAACACACTATTTACTAGACTACGGTGACTTAAACAAATTTTATAAAATTTATATTTCGTTTACGGCAGATATTTTAGAATCTCATAATGGTTTAATTTAATTAACGCCACTTGATTAAGCAGAAATATCAACAAAAATGTTTAATTATTCTTTGATTTTGTCTTTTTTGCTGTCGTTGTTATTAAATATTCTAATGGCTTTTTAAATATTCGTACAATTAAAATGCATAATTAACCCGTACAACAACGGTAATATATATATAAAAATGAATTTGTGTTTATTTGTTTGTGGGTTTGTATGTTTTTTAACCGTACCTTCCTGTGTATCTGAAAGGATTTGATTTTATTTATTTGGTGCCTCACCCACATACCCACTAAATATTTAATGTCGCATATCTCATAAACTGCAGCGGCTAAAGTCCTCAAATTTTGTATGGACGAGTTTGACGTGTATATGAAGGAACAAAATGGGCGGATTGGCTATAGTGGGCGTGTCACCTCCCATATAAGAAACATTAAATTAGTATATCTAATAATATATAACAGTTAGACTCCTAAAATTTTGTCGAAGACACTTTAGTATCAATATGAACATAAATATGACAAAAAAAATGGACTGATTAGGAAAAGGAGGCGTGGTACTTCTCATATGAATTAAATTTAAAACTTCTTATATTTGGGAAATCATTATAAATATGTATGATACAAAAGTTCATGTTCATGGAAAACTATTAAAGCTAGAATCTAGCATAAACAACTTTGACAGACGTATGATCATTTCGGGTTAGAGAAATAAATGGACTCTATTTTTATATGAATTCTTAGACAGAAAGTAAATACTAAACATCGTATATCTGATAAACTATTGCAGGTATTGCATTCTAATACCTATTTTATTATATGTTTGTAAAAATACGCATAGAGGGACGTGTGTATCTTAAGTACCATTAACAGTAGTCACAGACCATTGATGACACTATACTGCCTTAATTTGTTAACTAAACACAGCATACATAACTTGGTACAGAATCAATTGTTATCTCTGGTTATATAATGCAGATCAAACCTTTATCGTAATAAAAAATATTAAATATTTTCTATTGCCCAAAATTTTTTATCTTGAAAATAAAAAAATTTGACCTGTTACTGATTGAAAGGAAGTATTTAAATAGTACTTACAATCTTTTTCATAAATCATTTGAATCCCAGATTCTAAACGAGTTAAACATTTATTTTAGAAGTGATCATGTTGTGATAAATTAAAAACAAAAAATGCGACCTAAAAAATAATTTAATTTACAATCTTAAAGGGCAGACGAAACTCCCGAAGAACGTGATGTTTGTCTGAGTGTTGAAAGGTCTAGGCTCTAGAGTCTCCACATCTAGAGCAGTTCAACGTGATAAATGTTTAGGAAGGAAAATAAAACGATTGCAAAGATCAGTAGCTGTAGAAACACCAGATCAACGAGAACTACTCGTGGACTACGAGCATTAACATCTAGAGCTGCTGAGACACCTGATCAACGTGATGCATGTCGTAAACGAAAACGATCCCAATGATCAAGGTCATAAATTTATGAGACGCCGGATCAACTCGATGTACGTCTAGAAGGATAAAGACTACGAGCATCAACATCTAGAGCTGCGGAGACACCAAATCAACGTGATGCACGTGTAGAAGGAGAGAGGATACAAGCAATAACTTCTAGAGCTGTTGAGACACCTGATTAACGTGATGCACGTGTCTGAATAAAACGATCCAAATCATCAAGATCAAGAACTGAAGAGACGCCGGATCAACGCGATGTACATCTAGAGCTACGGAAGGTACTGTTAAAATTTCAAGAAAATCAGTCCAGCCGTTTAGTCGTCTATAGACTTCTAACAAAAACCCACAAACAAACACATAAACAAATGAACACATATAAATATCGATAGGAGTAGCGAAGCACACCGGGGTTTAGCTAGTAATTTATAAATACGAATATAACAAAAAAAAAAATGAGAAATATTTCCTTCTGCTGTTGCCTCTAAATGTTACCAAAACAGAAAAAGAAAAAAAAAACAAAATATTGAAAATAAAAATAAAATAAAAAAAGTGAACACATTCATTTCGGTTTCGCTGCTGCTGATGTTGTATTGTATACTGAAATTAAAAAATAAAAAAATTGGACTGAAATTGTCGTTATCTCTTTTGCCACAGGCAGCTGCAAATGCCACGCAAATTAAACATCCTTCTGCCTTTTTTTTTGTTTTGTCTTCTTACTCTTTCTCCTTCGTTCACATCTTTTGCCTTTCCACGTACGTATATCGTATCTGTATGTATGTAAGTATGTATGTATGGATGTATGTGTAATGGGCTTAACAAAAAAAGTTATTATTGGTTGTATTTTTTGGCTTTAAAGTTTATGTTTTGCCTCCTTTTCGGTTGCTGTTTCGTATGAGATGCTACCCGCTATTACTGTAGCAGTGACAGTTTATTTATACGGTGTTTTGAGCCTTATGGCTAGCAGCCAGTCAGCCAAACCAAAAGCAAACCACTCACTGCCAGTGTTTAGTTATTAAACACCCACTTATTACCTTTTTATTTGCATATGACCACTTAATAATTTTTAACATTCTCTCTGCTTACTGTTTATCCTTTTTTTTGATTTTTTTTTTGTTTTTTTTTGTTGTTTTTCTGTTGGGTTTGGGGAAATGTGAAGGTAGAAATAAAAGGAAAAACGTGGAAAACAAAGTCATGTCTCAACAACAAACGCTATTACATATAATTTAAATGAGACAACAACCTCAGGTTATTGGGTTCAAAATTTACGGCTTCTAAGGCATAAAACAGTAGAATTGGTGCCAAGATTAACATTTTCTAACATTTTTCGTTGTTGTAATTTGTGCACATTTAATGCAATTTAAAAATGATTTAAGCCTTAATATCCTTAACAAACAAGTAAATATTTCCGCCATAGTAATTTTCCACCTCGTAAATCAATGTTGATGCAACAAAAATCACATAAAAATTATGATGCACAACAACGATCCTATAACTACTCCCCCATCAGGAAATCGAGTAAAGTTAAAACCAATACGAGCGTATAAATACAACACCACATCAACATCAACAGCAACTGAAACTGAAACAGGAGCCAGAGCGGGAGTAGAAAACGCAATAAAATCCTACAGACAAACGAAATTACGTGACCAATGTGTTTTATTACAATTTTATTGCTAAAGAAGTCACTCTTGTTTTTGTTTTTGTTTTTTTTTTTTACTGTATATGGGAGAAAGGATGTCTGTTCACATGTATACTCTACGAGATCTACGAATCTTTTATGCTAGCTTATGGGGGAGAAATATATGGTTTCGTATGGAAAAATGCAACAAAGAAAAACGAAATGTGAAATAATTTATGTGGCTTAACTTTAAGATGAACGAGTACAGGAATAATAACAAAAAAAAAAAAAAATGAACGGATGAGTTCCCAAAAGGAATACACACAAGAGGACCATGAAAATAATAATAATTTTCATGAAAAATGTCATGTAGAAATGCATTAAGAAGAAAAACTGAAATGAGACAAAAAAATAATAATAATGAAAAAAATAAAAATATTATACATACATATACAATATAATATTTCTTATTTTCCATACATACATACATACATGCATACGTTTGTACATCCATACATATGCAATATATTCGTTTGAATGTACATATATACAGTATTCCCTCGATGTACGTTGTTTCGATTAACGTCGTCAAAAATTTTGTTACCTTCAACTTCGACTTGCGTCGTCATTCGATTTACGTCGCCTCTGTTGTTTATAAACAAAATCAGAGGAATTCCTTCTTTAAAAAAATTCAATACATAGAGTAAAAATTTAATTATTTTAGACTTTTTTTTTGTAAAATGTATATAAACAAACTTACATCGTTTCGATTTTCTTCGCCTTTTTCCGGAACATTCTACGACGTAAATCGAGGGAATACTGTATGCCTGTACATATCTGTATATACCATATGCATGAATGCATGTCTGTATGTTGACACATGTGGTTCATTGTCAACGTAAATAATTTAATTTGTTTTTTTTTTTTTTGTTTCTTTATTTATTTATTCTTTTAATTTTATTTTATTTCTTATTTATTTTGTGGGAATCTGAATAGATTTATAAGACATTAAAGTCGGGTGGTGAGTGGTTAAACGCATTGATTAAACATGTTGGCGGTTGAAAACCACAAAGAAATTGAAAACAAGAAGAAGAATGCAATTAAAGTTCGTTGAACACGTCACGATAAAAATAATTCTTATGGCTTATGGCTATAGGATAGGACAAAAAGAATCTCATCATTATATATACATATGTATGTACATTACATATAAGCATATTGTACATACCTGAGAAATATTGTTATTCAATTACTTTCTTATGAGGTGACTTAAAATATGCACATGAAAAGTGAGGAAACAAATTTTGTTAATATTTTCAATTGATTTTGATTTTGAAAGCTGAGCATGAGGTCAATCGAAAATAGTTTTTAATTGCAAAAGATGAATGAATTATTTCACAGAAATTCTTTTTTAAAATATTATAATTAAATGCTGTAATGAAAATAAATAAATAAGATCAAGTACTGTGTGTTGATTACAATTTGATTTTGATTTTATTCTATTTTGTTATTTTTTTTATAAACACACACACACACATACACATCAAACATATTTTTACAGAGAACCTTATGAGTGGGGAGAAGCATTTTCGATAAAAATAATCCATCCATCGTTTATAATGCTTTTTTTTCTCTGTTGTTCGTTCGTAGCCATGAACATCAAAAATAATCCGTACAAAAATTGTAATTTTCTTTATAGATTCTGAACGAAATTATAGCAATTTATTATATTATTACAATAGCCATAATAACAACAATGTTAAACGTTTGATTATAATAGTGGAGCTTAAACCTAAAGGGGCACAAACAATTACTTGCATTATTTGTTGCTAAAGCCAATCGATTTAAACGTTAAGGATGGACATACAAGTACAACATGAGATTTCGCTTTAATAAAATTACTTTTATCCTTTCTTTTATACGTCGGGCATGTAAAATATTTTAAACTTTTAAAAGGTCACTTCTTTCTTGAGCAAATTTTCATTTTGATTAATGGTTTCATCCAACAATTCTGAATTTTTTTCTCAACTTAAATAATGAAAAACAGACTGAGTGAGAGGAGAAATCTTTTTCCTTTCCATTTTTAATATTATTTTGTGCTAAATTATATGTTATATTAAAATTGATACATACAACCAACAAAAAAAAAAAAGAAAAAAAAGCCCATTTCCTAACGCTTTTATGTAACAAAGTGTAATATGTGTAGGTAGGTGCGCAAATAATGTGGTCATCAGACTCTTAAGGAAAATTAATACAAAAAAACAATCGCAAATACGAATTTTTTGTATGGAAATAATAAAACATTCCCAAACCAGGCTTAAAAACTTATGCTTCCATTTTATCAGATTTTATTTCATAACTAAAAATGTCATTTATTGAGAATGTTGCAATTCGGATAACACAAAGTCATCATTTAACGCAATAAATATGTATGTAATCTGTAAGGAATCTAATAGTGATCAAGAAACCGCCTCTACTTTTGTAAACAAAAAGTCTGGTCACGTTATTTCAATATCGAAATGGATTTATTGATTTTTGTTTATTGCTTAGCCTGTTTTTTTTTTGGAAAATAACTCTAAGATGGTGTGTGTGTAAAAGACCCATTAAAAAATTGTTTAACTATGATTTTTATTTCGGAAGCCATTAAAATAACCACACTAACACCACCAACACCACCACCACCACCATTCTACTGATTTAACTGCACAAACCACCATTAACAGCTCTCGATGCCTCTACATCATCTCTTACTCTCTCGTCTATACACAGCGACCCTATTTCATTCGCTGCAGTAGGTTTGGTTTCCATTAAGATAAGAAGACATTATGGCAGCCACTGCTTAATATATTCATTGTTGTTGTTGTTGTTGGTGTCGTATTTAGAATACTGAGTATTTTGCTAAAGAGGTAAAAAAAAATCTAGAACCGGTTATTTGCGTTTCAGAAACGCATGTGTACCAAGATCTTAAACCATATGGTTTGTGTTTGTGTTTGTTTTTATTTTTATTTTCTCTTCATTTTAAAGTCGAGTAACTAAGGCGAATAAACGTTGAACGAAACGAAAATAAACAAATTAATAATAAATACGAAGAACATTTAATTGTTTACATGGATTGTAAGGCTTAGTTTATGTGATGCTAATTTGCCGTTACTAACTGAAAAAAAACGCTAAAATGAACAAAAGTTGTTCCTTATAAGTGCTGAACACAATGGATGAGAATATTTCTGTTTAATGTGTATGTTTGCTTTAATATGAATTTTGTATGAAATAAGAGGAAATATTATTGACGCAAATTGAAACCACCAACCAATTCACAATACTATTTAAAAAAATCAAAAAGAGAAAACTTCAAAGAGAAGGTAAACGTCTATGAAATAATTTCGAAACAGATATTCTAGCATATGTAGATGGTAGAGACAGTGTTGCCAATTTTTTATGGTCAAAACACGCAGTGCTCCTTCGATAATGGCGTTGAAAAGTGCTAAGGAATAAATTTAGTAGCTAACTATAATCGAAACGCGTTGCAAAAAAGCGTCAGATAATAAAAAAAAAAAATTGAAAAAACAATATTTTGAAAACAATACTTTATTAGCCACGTTTAAAAGCATACATACCATCATCTAGAATTAGGCAAAAGCAAGAATCATCAAGATCCTTTAACTAATTGTCAATAGAATAATTTGCTAAGACATTAGTAATTATTCTTGTGCATTATACGTTGCAAATTATAATTTGCTGCCTTGCTTTTTAAAAACTGTATTGCATAAATTACCAAAGTGGTAAGTGGACACTATTGCATTTTTCTCAAGACCGAATATTGATTGTAGCTGTAAATATAAATAAGTGTGAAGCAAAGATAGAGTAAAAAAAACAACTGCACTCGTAAACCATTGTACAACACTATAAAAGAGAGTTATGTGAAGAGTGAAACAAAAATATTGTACTCTTCATAGAGTCACAACATGCATTTCTCTTTTTGCTCTCGGCAACCGTACATCTTCGTCGACGCCAGCATTGCCAGTAACTTTTTTATTTCTGGGATAAATGCTTTTTTTACCCTACTGATATGGCAATACTGAAAATGTAGCTTCAGTAGTAAAATATGCTCTTACAACACAAAGCATTGTTCCGTTACTTAACAAGCAAACGAGTGCTCTTGTTTACATTGAATAAATGAGAAATACACATTTCATTGTACTCGTAAAATCAAGAGCAACAGAAAAGAGTACATTACAGTATTACATTCGGTGAAGGGTAAGCTAGCAGAATATCTTGTGCACACCTCTAGTGGACACAAATTTGTCCAGGGTCGTAAAAAAAGTGTGAAGAATGTTATCAATGTTGAACTAAAAAAATTCAATAAGAAAAGCGCTAAAGGCAAAAAAAAAATTCGACTTTTTGGAATTAACGAAGATAATGTAATTATCGGGACAATTCTGTTTATGAATGGTTTTGTAATAACACGGTCTAGAAAGAAAACAATTAATTCTGTTTTTACTCGATGATATTTGAACGGTTGAGAAAAGTTTATGACAATTTCAACGTGATCTGAAATTTTGTACGGCTCATTACTATAAGAGCTGTGAAAAACTAAATCCCAAAGGCTAATAACCGATTTTGTTATTAAACGCAGTGCTATCCAATCTCGTAGAATATACATATGTATGTGAAACTGAAAGTGCTAATATTGTTCGAGCTGATAGCTATTCTGAACTAGCCATACGTAAGCGATCACGTATAACATTCGATGATATAGCAAATAGAATTCTGTTATTTTCATCACCCTATTTTCTTCTAATTTTTTAACGATTTTTAGTTTGTTTAAATTATATTTAATAATTGGTGAATGAACCATTTGTTTAACAACTTGTATTATATTTTTGACTTTATTTTCCTTTTTCTTTATTTGATTTGATTTGAATTGCTTTCCATTCTATGAAATAAAATATGCATTAATGCTTATAAAAATTTTATTTAGTTTTTTATATAGACTATCGTATCAGATTTTTTCTACGAATTATCTTCTTTCAATTTTTTTTTTTACAAAGTTGAAGGATATGCTACCAATCCCCTTCTTTTCTATGTACTTCATGCCTTCTTTTTTTCTACCGCGTAAAAATAGAATTAAGTGTACTTTCTTCTATTTTAATGATAGATTTGTTCTACGATGACTTCAATAGTTTAACTTAGTTGTATTTGAAGAAAATGATAATCTGAATAGGTATTCCAATATGCATTTAAAATATTTAAAATTCTACATTATAAAAAAAGTTTTTAGTCTTAAAAATGGAAACGGTTTAAAGTACGATGCTGTTTTAGAAGCTAAAACAATTTGTTTTTGTATCAATTTGTTTTGTATCACCCCCCTAGGGGGAGTTAGACAATCCAGATATTTCAATTTCAATTCTAAGAAAATTAAAGAAAAAATTAATTTTTTAATGAAATAAAATCTTTCATGTTATTAAGAGGCTGCAAAATTTTAAATTAAATTTATATTGAATTTGTTGTTAATTTTTCATTAATGTTTCATGTCTCTCAATAAATTTGGTTTTCGGTTTATTTTTTTTTTTTCCAAATAATAGCAGTTGCTGTTAATCTTGTTAGAGTGTGTTGTTCAAACATTTAAAGAGTATGTAAACTACATACTCCAGACTAAAATCGACATTAACAACCATAATTACACTGTCATCCAGCAAAAAAAAAACAAAAAAAAAGCACGAGCACTAGTAACAGACAAAATCAGAACTAGAAAGTGAAAAAATGTCCAAAACGTACTTAAGCCATAAGCGTTGATGGTACTTCTACAACAACAACGACAATAACAGAAAAAACAAAACGACAACTACAACAAATGTATGCATGTATGAGTATGTATGTATGTGTTGTTTTGTTAGTATTTGTTTGTTGTTGGTACTGAAATTATTCGCATGTTGCATGCAATTTAACATATGCTTCAAAAAATTCACGTGTTTTGTTACTCTCGCTGCTATTGCTGTTGCTGTTGTTGATTGTTTTTATTTTTGTTGATGCAGCAATTGTGTTACTGCTGCTTAAAGTTCTTCTAGAGAGTTTTTTTGTTTGTTGTTTTCTGTTTTGTAAAGCCCGTTTAATAAAAAAAAAATTATTTTTGATTCGTCAGTTTGTCGGTGCCATTAAGGGAGCCCTTCCGCTCTTTTAGCACTCGCTGGTTATAATGAGGCTTTTATGTGTTAAAGATTTTCTTGTTGCTTTATATTCTTTCGTTTTATTATTTTTAATATACAAAAATTTACATTTTCTATACATACGTACATGCACACATACATGCAATCAGAGGTAGACAATTTGGTTTGCCCACATAAAATTAATAATGCAGAGACTTAAAAGGATGACTTCATTCACTATCGAATAGTTTTAAAAATGTTCTAACGAACATTGCAAATACTGAAGCATCATAATACATTACTAGGGAAAAGTTAAACATTACATGTATGTATGCATTGTTATAAATGATTGATAAATGATTTTCACAATTTTACTTGATTCCACTGCTTAGTTAGATATGTAATTCGTTTTTCTTTTTTTTGAGAAGCTTTCTATGGCATATTTTGGGAAGATTACTGAGAGGAAAACTGCCGATATTTCCGTAGATATTTAAATCATTTTCACTTTAATCGTTTACATTGCCTTATCAAATTTTTGGTTCGTCTAGAACGAACACCTTTAATAATTTAGGGCCAATATCAAAAAGAATAGAATTAGATCCTTATATTGTAAATCGAAATAAATAATGCAGAATTCAGTGGTTGTTATGTGGTTGTTTTACCGAGACAAAAGATAACTAAAGAAACTAAGATGTTGTGTAATCGGAAGCTTCATCGAACCTCACTAAAACTAATTCTAGTTTCAAGTAAACTCTCTCATTCACATTTCAATACAATTCACTTTTAGATATTTTGCAATTGTTATTCTCATTCTTTATCTGTCTAGGGGAAAGAACAAATCATGCAAAATTAAAGTCTCCACCATTTTCTCTTTCGGGACTTTCGGGAGCTTAGGGATGTTATTAAATATCTTTGTTGTTTTCTTCGCTTTCAGAATTTTTAATGTTATAATTATAATTTCTTTTAGTTGGTTCGTTGCCTAGTTGCAGTTTCATTCATCCAGTTTTTCCAACTAAGCGGTTTTTTTTTGCATTTGTCTGATTAGACAGTAAGCAACAGATCGATAAGAAATGTAACTGTACGTATGTATATATATTGAGCTTTTAAAGCACATTTGGCACAAGCTGATCTTGGATAACGTCGGTATTGAGGGTCAGCGTTTAAGAAAAATATCTATTTTCGAAAATAAATGCTATTTTATACCGCATTTATTCATTTTTATCAGACATGTCACAAATTCCGTTCGGAATGGTTTTGATTCCTAGTATGCAATTCCGATCCATTTAGTTTGAAGTACCTCGAATCCGGAACGATTTTGTGTATTCCCAAACATTATAAAATTGCTGCTTTTCAAATAAATTATGGCACTGTAGTGCATGACTGAAAAAAAAGAAACATAATAAGTGAATAAAAAATAGAATAGAATAGAAAAATAGAAAAATTGTAATTCCCAGGCCAGACATCAAAAATAAAAAAAAAAAAATACAAAAAGTATTTTTTCTCTTCTTGTTTCTCAAAAATCTGTCGTTCGGAGTCGACTTTAAACTGTAGGTCCCGCCACTTCTGTATAAAATTAACACACACAACATAAGTGGTTGTGAGAAACTGCGGGCTTCTTTGGGACGTTTGCTGTAGACTGTCTAATGGTGAAGGTATAGCACTGACCATTTTACAGTCACCAGCAGCAACTCGTTTCCTTACCGTTCGCATCTTCCCTCTTTCTACCTTTCCTAAACCTGCACAATGCACTGCATGAGTAGGGGTCATCCCCTGAGTGCTGGTTTAAACAAAAAAAAAAAAAAAATTCAAATCAAAATAAAAATAAAAAATTTTATGTAAAAAATGGAAAAGTATGTTTTTCTCAGCGAGTTTACAAAATTAAATTTCTTAGCAGAAGTATTAACTAAATAATTATAAAACCTATGCAGTCGTAAAATATATCATTTTCTCTTTCAGTATTTAACTAAGTTTTATTAATAAATTTCTTTAATAAATCATTAAAAATATCAAAGATTTTGAAGATTTGATGTGGTTTCATTCCGAAGAAATTTTTCGTTTTTCGCTTTCTAAAGACTTGACTTTCGGAACTGAACCACTTTTGACCGGAATTGCATTCTGTGACATGTATTATAAACATGAATGTATACTCGTATGTTAAAAACAAAATGCTTTCTAACCTTTATTGAACAGAAGATAACAAAAAACATTATGCTCGTATATGGTATTATTATTAAATATTATTAGAGGAACGAATATATCACAGTCTGCCTGTGTACAGATTAACTAAACTGAATGTCATTTTTAAAGTAATACTTTGTTCATCTTTGTCTAAAAATTTTTTGTTGTGGTAGTTTACATTACTTTAAACTTCTTTCTATTTGTATGAACTGTACTATGTGGTTTGATAATGTAAGAGTGTAATGCGAATGCGCGCACACTTAAATTGTGGGTTATTAAGTAAATTGATTTTAAGTACGTTTTAAACTTATTTGCCTCAGTTGCCTTCATTGCTATAATTGCAAATGAAAAAGAGCACAACACAGCCGCAGCAACAGCTACAGCAACAGCAACAGCAAACAACAAAATAACTAACTTAACACGAAAGGTAAACATTTACAATAATGGCATAAAGCCACATCCATCCATCCATCCATTCATTCATTCGTTCGTTCAGTCATTCACAATCAACCATCCACTTATCTTAACTCACCTTACAACACGTTGCACATCTGAAGGGTATAGTTGAGTTACGGCTCTGGTCTCACAGAGAGTAATTGTTGACTAAAGAATGAATATCAAGGAATGGCTTGATTGTGAGTATAAGTATGAGTACGTATGTATGTATGCATGTATGTACGATAATAATTCGTTACAGGTTAAATGTTATTTCCAATTTTCATGTTTTTATTATTACAATTATTTGTTTTAAGCGAAACGTAAACGAAAATGAAAACAAAAACGAACACGAAAAAGACAATGGTAAAGAGAAAGAGGTTGTAAGTTAATTGCCACATACGATTATACCAGTAGTAAATAAAATGCATTCAAGTTTTATGCAGCTTTTAAAAAAATCTCTATGTTTGTATGTATGAACGACGAATACATTAAAAGTGTCTGCGAGTTTTCAATCAAATTTAATTTAAGAGAATTGATTAAATTAAGGAAATGCCCATAAATATTTTTAATTTTACTTAACTTTTGTTGTAGTTAAGAATTGTAGAAAGAGAATTGCGTGATAGAATATCCTCTTAAGAATTGAAAAGTTGAAAATTTTTGGGTAAATAAATTTCATTATTTTCCTTTAAAATCACTATAATCCTCTAATAGGCAAAAAAATAATGTTTGTTTTATAGGCATTTATCATGTTATTATTACATACATAAAGAATTATCTAAAGATTTCAAAAGAAGTTCGGCCATTGCTCAAAGCGGTTTTTAAAAATCCAAGACAATCTTGGCTGGGCCACCCAAGTTGCGGTAGCAAAAGTGTTTTTTTAAAGTAGCCAAGATAATTATCGAGACATTTAGCGTTTCCATCATCAGCATTATAATGATGGGACAACAAAAATAGCATTTAATTATACGTTTTATTTATTCTGTCTACATTTTCTTTTAAAACATTTACACAAATATACACACCACTAATACAGCGTAGAATTTTTTTGTATTAATTTAAGTAAATCTACATAAAAAATCACTTCCATTTAAAACTAGGCTTCGTGTTTTCTTGTCTGAGATATTCAAACAAATCGAACAGGTATTTTAAATAATTTACACACAATTTAACGCATATTTAATTTACGATATTAATAATTAAGTTTATTTGCTGGTAGCTAATCCGTTTATAAAAACAGAAATTAAATATCACGTTCAAAGTTCTCGTTGTGCAATATTTAGTTTAGAATTTATTTTATGAACAGTTTTACTCACTTTCTATAAGAATCTTTTGTTTGCGTAATAAAAATAATTTAATTTTCTGTTAAACTATCTAAAGAATCGGTAATTATATCTTATATACTATATACCCATAAATAGTTGCATAATTTAGGATGTATGCACGTATGCAATTAAATTATAATAAAAACCACAACAGTATAGTTGGATATGAAATTTATTCGAATATTCACGGACATAAAATTATTTCTGTTCTTTTCATTTAACCGTAGCTACTATATTTATTTACTATATTTGTTATATTTTTTTATTCTTATGAACATAACTAGTGAAACAAATTTATTGACCGATGGTGTGCATTAACACCTTAACACTTATTAAGAAATAAATCAACGATTTGCGGTAATAACTGCAGAGTAGGCTACATACTACATACTAGATATTCAATTATATGAAAAATATAAGATCATACGAAAGGATGAACAGAATAAGAAAATAAAGTTTTATGAAATGAAAATGGGGGATCTGTACCGCATAAATCGGTAAAGAATAAAAGAAACACTGAAATCTACCACATAGAATTGGTTCAGTCCAAGTTAAATGAGTTTTTTTCTAAAGCCCCTGGCGAATTTACAATCTAAAATAGACTTGTTGTATATGACGTTTATTTTACATGGAAGGTTTTTGTTACATTAAATTTAAATGAAATATTTGCAATGACGCTTAAAGTCCGTACAATTAATTGGTTTTCGCAAACATAAATAAGATGTGCTTCAAAATGATAAGGCCACCTCAATACTTGCTCAATTCATCCAAACTATAGAATATTATGTAAACTAAACCTTATTCAAAATAATTCTACGTACGTTCAAATAAGTGAATAAGAAAGCGATTTTCCCCTTAGAACTGCTGTTTACTTAATTTTAGTAAATTTGGGAAAAATGCATTGCGTCAGAATGATAAGGTCAGTAATTCATGTATCCAAAAACTATTTTATTTAAACTAAAAAATTATCAATTAATTTTAACAATTATTTATAATTTATGCAGTTCCCATTCCCTTCTATTGTGTTAAAAAAACGAAATAACATCGATCTTATTAAACTTTTCAGAACCTTTGAACTAATGTCGCGCCAACTGATGCAGTTTGGCATTTTAAGTTCATCTTTTGTTCGATACTATTTGTTGTCTACATAAACCCTATGCACAAGGCAATTCCCACAAATTTTCGATGAGGTTCATATAGGGGAAATGTACTGAACAGTCAAGTACTTTGATATAGTGCTCCTCAAACCAATTTCCTGACATGAATTGTTGCGTTATCTTGCTGAAAGTTAAAAGATTTGTCAGCATTTTGAGCTAAATACGGCATCAAACGTTCAGAAAGAAAACCCTGGTACTCTAAACTATTCATTCGAGTGGAAGGAATGAAGAGTTCTAGGGTGCCATGTGAAACCATCCAACTGACCTCGCCGAAATTCCATTCTTTCCTTAAATCTCGCAAATAGCAATTAAGCCCATCTGGTCTTACCTACAAATCCAAAATGTTTGGAATATCTCATAACCTTTTTGAAAATAATGTTAACCTGATGCCAATAAGTTGTCATATTGTTTTTCGCAAACGCCTTACGCTTAATCTTATGTTCAGACAGTGAATTTTTGTAATTTTGATATAACAAGATGTGGTTGGGCATTGATAGCTTCTTGAATAATGCTTTTTGCGGCCTGTAAGTTCAGTTCCCCTTTTATTGTTGCCGTACTTTTAATGGAATTCGAGGCCTTTAGTGTGATTACCCGAGTTGCACGGCAGTCAGGACCTTTGGACGGCCCATACTTCTTAATTTTCAGTAATTTTCTTTGTTTTTCACAAAATTTTGCACAACACACAAAGATCGTCCCAGTTTCTTGCCATTTCATAAATGCTCCATTTCATTTCATAAAAATTGTGATACTTTCTGCTTAAATTAATTGCTTATGAATCACTAACTTTATCATTGACGCATTGCTTTTTGCACTTAAGTAAAAATAATAGGAAACAATATAGCTCTAAGGGTAAAATCGCCTACTTCTCCACTAATTTGAACGTATAATTATTTTGAATAAGGTTTAGGTTACATAATATTCTATAGCCTAGATGAATTGGGAAAATATTGAGCTGTTCTTATCATTTTGAAGATCAAAATTTGTAGAATCAAAAATAAATGAAAAGTAGGTTTTAATAAAAAATTTTAGTTATTTAGTTATTCATTCAGGTAATAATTTTAAATTAAGTTATCAGTGACAAGTTACCGGAAGTAGTTTCAATTGCTATTTAATCTTTTTAAATGTTTAAAATTACTTTTAATTATTTTACTTTCAGTAAATTACTTTTAATTGAATACAATGTTTTAATTATTTTTATAAATATTTTCCATTTGCATATTGTATTGTTAAATACTTTTTAATGGTTGAATACAATAAAAATCATAACAATATGGAATACAGGGATAAGCTGTCTATTATACAATATGGACTTTAGTTTTCCACAGTGAAGTTTCCTTAAGAAGATAAATTTTACAAGGAACATATCGCCAATATATTGATAATCAAATTTCATAAATGTTTTTCCTTTTGAGTATTAATTAATTCCTTGTACTTATGGGGTTTTATTTTAAATAATTTTCAAAACGTTTTATTTGCACCACTGAAGTGACTAAGATTATAAAAAATTATAAGTCGTTATAGCTGAATTCTATTGTATGTAAAATAAATATATAAAAATCACTCTATTGTTTAGTCGTTTATTTAGTGTTAGAACTACTATTTCATAAGAGTATAAAGCCAAATAATATATGGGCAGTTATGAATAATATTTTTTATACGTAAAACTTATAAATATTGTACACAAACAAAGCTTTTTATATTTACGTTTACATTTACATATACATATGTATGTATATAACTATGTATGTATGTATGTTTGTATATACAAAAAGGCCATCAGTAAATTTGGCCCATAAAATGGCATGTATTGTTTATACAACAATACAAAGTAAAACAAAAACATAAATTTACAGGACACCACACAGTGTAACGCTTCTATTTCTATGCAAACCCAGTAATACAATATATTCTTCCTTTTTTTTGTTTTTTAATATGATTTTGCAATACTGTGTACCGATGGTAAATACATATCCGTAATAATAAAGAATATCATCAATAGGAGAAGGACATTATACGTTATGAGTTTTTTATTTGACTTTTTTGAGTTTTTAATTCCACTGGAGAAAGAAGAGAAAATTTGTGTTCATAGAGATAAAAGTGCCAGAGTAACTTGTCATAATAAATTTCCAACTACGATGGTCAGCATTTATAAGTTTTTTTTTTCTTGTTTGTTATTGCTATTGTTAATGTTTTTGCTATTTTTTTTTTCTACGTTTTTATATCGTTTTATAAATAAAATGTCCATTCACTCTGTAGCATGTGCATACGTACGTAGGTATGTACAATGTGTATGCAAAGGCAACAAAAAACAATGAAATTATTTTTTTTTATTTTTTAATTCAGTTTATAATATTTTGTTTTTAACATATACTCGTAGAATAATAAATAAAAGCAGAAAAAATTAATAGTGAAATTTATTGATAATCCAGCAACAACTACTACATATAGTTTATGAAAAATGAGACAAGCATTTTTGTTCTTATTGTTGTTGTTATTATTATTATAAATGACACTTTAAAATAAAACCACCGCAACAACAATAAAAAAACGTTTTATAAGATTAAAATCGAAAATGAATTATTATTACGTGTGATATTTATTATAAATAAATAAATAAACAAAATATTGTGGTATGCCTCAACAAAATTTCATTTGAAACGATGTTTGTTTTTCAAAAATTTTCACTTGAAAAATTCCTATAAATTGATCCTAAACATACAATACGTCTGTGAAAATTAATAAAAAAAAAAAAAATAATTTCTAAGCTTTGAAAAATCTTGTTCTCGCATTTCTTGCAAAAAAAGAAAAAAAATTAAATAAAATAATAAAAACAATACAAATGAAGAATAGTTTTTGAAATGAATTTTCAAAAGTCAATATCAGCATGATACCCATGCAAGTCTAAAAGAAAAACAGCAGCAGAATAAATCGAAACAATACAATATGAATAGTAGAAGTCTCTAATACCAAAAAAAAGAGAAATAAAAACCAAATACATTGAGGGTATTAAACATTAAATCATAACGTGGCTACAAGTATAGACAAAATGGCATAAAAGAATTAACTCAGCATTTTAGGCCATTTTTTGGTACAGAATCACTCAAAAGTTTTGCCAAAAGTTTCATTTCGCTATAAACCTTTGAAAGTAAGCCCATTGTGCAATACAAAAATTCTTTAATATGAAGAATCTAAAAACATGTATGCATTCTGTAATACTTTCCAACCGAATTTATGGACCATTAAGGAAAATTAAAAATTAAACCATTGTGCAAACACTGGATTAGAAGTAGTAAAGCAGAGTTCGATTAAAACGAAAATAGTTTATCCTTCTTAGGTGAATGATACTCTTGACGACATGATGATAGAGAGCAATTCTTTTACCGCTTTTAATGGGTTACTTGCGGAAAATACTCGTTGCTTTTATGTTAAACATTTTTTAAATGAATCACTTTTTACTTCATTACAACACACTTCCATGCAAATACACAAAATATTTGCCTGAAAGGCTAAACAAAATTGCAACAGCAACAGGAACAGCATCAACTAACACTATCGTTGTGTTGCGTTGTGTTGTGTTATTAGAGAAGAAGGAGGTTAACAAAACACTCTAACGAGCCGAACAAAACCAAACGTCCTACAAAATAATATAAAGCAAATACTACACTACTCAACAATTTTATATGAGTAAAAGAAAAACAACAACAACAACAACAACGAAACTAGCAATAATGTAGTCAACAATAGCAACAAATACAAAATATGCCTTCATGTACATTCAATGGTTGGACTCACTCATACTCTAAGACGACTTACACATAAACCAACAACAACAACCACAACAATAACAATAACAAAAGCTAAAATTGTAGTCGGCAAACTCGAATGAATAAATGTTGCTGTACGAGTATGTTATTGCCAATGCTGCTGATACTGTTGATACTGATAGTGATGCTGCTGTAGCAGCACACATTGTTAATCTTTGTAAAATCCAAGTGCTGCATGCGGTATTATGCGAAAATTTATCTGATTTAACACCTAATATACAATAACTTAATATGCAATATTTTCATTCCTACTCCACGTCCTCGTCCTCGTCGCCGTCCTCCTTCTCAGTCTCGTTATTCGTCTTCCCTTACACTACAACGATAACTACTGCTACAACAGCTAGAGCTAGTACGTGTAGTACTGCCACTCGACTACTACAAAGCCATGAATAGAAAATTTACATTTTTAGCAGAGTGTTTAACCCTCTTTTTGCCCGATAAACATTACGTCCTCGTTTGTGTAAAGAATGGAGTCGAATTTGTGCAGGGAAAAGGAAGGCAAAGTAAAACAGAGTCCGTTCAAATAGCAAGTGTGCAGTGATAAATGCGTTTTTAAGCAAAATATGCAACTCGAAATGTTTGTATGGAGTATAAATTATAAAGAGTTTCAGACAATGAAACAGATAGAGAGAGAGAGAAACAAAAAACTAATACTGCCAAAATATTATATCCCGACTTTTCTGTACTTCCGAAATACCTCCTCACATCATGTATGCACTACTTCTACTCAAACACGCACATTTTAAACGGTCATCATGCATTGATGCAGTCTAAAAACACATACATTCATACATATGTACATATGCACGCCTTATGTATGTGTGTTTGTGTAAGAGACTTTTCATGTTTTTTCAGAATATTTTTGTATTCATACGTTTTGCATAACGTTTAAACCAATGAGAGAAGTTTTTTCTCATTCGTGAAAGGGGGTTGCTCTTCTCTTAATATTGCACAGTGGATGCGAACCAATTTATTGTAGTCGATGAATATTTTAAATTTGCTTTTATTAAATACACACATACATACATACATCTCGTTTTATGCGAATTTTTTATGCGAATTCGAATGTTTGCGATTTTTTTTTATAGATTTTTAAATGTTGTAATACTTTTTAAAGTTTTGCAAAATTTTTTAAATTAATGTCAAGTCGAACCTGCATTGCAAAATCAGAAAAACAAAAAACTAACGGTCTTACTATGCAGTAATGCGCCAAGTGATAAAATCTTAAATCCGCTAATGGTAAATCGGTTTTTAAAGCCACTGTTTCTTAAAGGCAATGATTTGACTGCTTTTCCAGTTCTAAAACATGGGTGACAGCTTCTGTGTTTACTGAGTGGTTTGAAAACCAGAAACCGAATCTTATTTGAATAAAAAAGGACTTGACTTCAAAGTTTTGCTTGTTGTGGACAATGATCCCGGACAACATTATTTAGAGCATCCAAATATAAGAGTCGAACTTTTTCCACCCAATAATTAGAAATAATTTACAATTTTGGATTGTATTATTCTGGCATCATCCGCAAACATTAAATGTATGCTCGAAATCTATACGGCCAGATTGCGCTGCTAGAAGTACTGGCGATGAAATGTCGACACTGACCTGTGATATAATTTATTTAATTCATCAAACTGGAGGAGATAGGTTTGACTCATTGAAGCAGCATGATGTAGATGAACTGTTACATAGCTGACGAACCAATAACGACGTCATTAGTTTAGTCATCGTCAATGAGAAAAACGTATTATATAGTGTTTCCGAAGAAAGTGTTGTACAATTTAAATCAACAAAGTTAATGATTTACAAAATCTTATTTTTAGTATGGACCCAGACTTCGAAAGAATATAATATCATGAGTTGTACAGGCAACTTGAAAACTCAAAGTCACAAAGATTAATAACTGTCTATATATCCTGCAATTAAATCGTACATTCAGAATTATAAACTTCAGTTTATTATTTATTTATTTTTTTTTTAATCATTTTGTTTTTTCTTTAAATAATAATATTTTATCTTTCTTTAATTTATTTTTCTTTATTTTTTAGAAGTTTTTATTTTTATTGTTTAAGAAAATAAAATAAATACACTTTGTCGATTTCTTTATGCGATCTTGCTTTGATTTTTCAATTAAAATTTGAATTAATGCGATTTTTAAGGGCTTTGGAACGAATCAGTAAATTTTATATGAAGCTAGAGTATCGTTTTATGCGAATTCAAATTATATGATTTTTTTTTTTGAAACGCATCTATCGCATATAACGAGACTTCAGTATAATTGGCCATTGCAACCCTTCAGTTAGGATTACGGCCTAGCTTCTCACACCACTCATGTTGTGTGCGTTAATTTTGTGAGTGGCGGGACCTACAGTTTTTACGTCTACTCCGAACGACAGATTTTAGAGAAGCTTTTTATGACAGGTTTATTTACCCTCAGAGTTTTTGCCAGAAATCTGCTGAGAGGAAATCGCCGAAGAAATATTTTTTTTTCAAATTTGTTTTGACGTCAGACCTGCGAAACGAACCCTGATTTTCCGCCTAATAAGCCGACTCACCACCTACTAGACTATGGCGACTTCAACCCACTGAATATAAAATATCTTTGCTTTTGCATCCATTTCTACAAAAACGTCTTCAGAGTCTGTGAGCAGCACTGGCGATTCTTTTCGTTTAGTGAGTTGTATTATCATTGATATCTTCATCAGTTATGTCATTACCGGGTTCATTATAGGTATTTGAAATAAATTGTTTTGTCTTGTCCTAATTTTTTTTTTTTTAATGTTGCAAATCCTGATCACGGATACGAACCCGGTCTTTACGTCTAATAAGCCAACACACTATACGGCGACTTTATTAAATAATTTTATTTAAGTATTTGTGAAAGAGCGAGTAGATGAAAGCACTGGATCGTGAAGTACACAATAATGAGAAAACAACAACAAATTATAGTTACTATCACCATAGGCCGCTTTGAATTCGTTAGTGAACTTTGAACTAATAAAGCAGTCATTCTTTCCTAACCAATAATATTTCGAATTCTCAAAGTAGGTCTCCCATTAAATGATGTCCTATGTAATAGGAATTATATTTTTTTAAAACAACAAGTGTTATGTCGAGGTAAAATGTTTCTAAATTAGACATCGGATATAAATCTGATGTGACAATACTTCTCCGTTCTTCTATTCTCAACTTTGCACAATGGAAAGCTTGTGTTTAAAAAAAGAAGTCAAACGACAAAAAAAAAATACGAAATAAACCATTGAACAACGATAAAGAAGAATGAGTTTATTTTGACGCTGTTTTTATTGACACTCGAAACACTGTGCATTCGTTTAGATACTCTTGCAGGAATGCATGCATGTGTGTGTGTTAGAGTCAAGTGAAGTATGTGTGAAGTAGAAAGGAATGTTTGTGTATGAGTAGTTGTGTTTATTCTTATTGTTTTTGTTGTAATATGAATTTTCGGTAAAAACAACAAAAAAGGCAAAAAAAAGTAAAAAAATAAAAAAAAATAGAATGTTTGAATGCGGCGTTTTGTAAAATGTGAATATGAACTGCATAAATCTTTCTAAAGGCGGCTGCATCTATAGACAATATTTTTTGGTTTTTAACCATTTTAACCCAAAAACTCTTTACGGCCTTACTTTAAAGCTTAACAGAAGAGTACGTTACACTTACACGTTTTCAAAAAAAAAAAAAAAAAAAACAAAATAATTTATGAATATGGGTAGAAATTACATTGAGTTTGAGCAGAGAATGAAATAAATGAACTTGAGATTTTCTAATAATATTATGAATATTTAAAATATGTGCCATTTAATAGCATTAATTCATGGTAACCATGTTGTGAATCATGGCTGACATAAATTTCATTTCTCAACATTTTATGTTTTGCTTTGTTTCTTTCAAAAAGAGACCAATTTCTGTGTTGTTCTTTGAAACAAATTTTATGCTAAATATTGCGTATAAAATGTAAAATTATTTACGATAATAAATTTGTCAACACTTGGAATTTAAATTTTATAATTTAGCATCTCATCTAATAGCAGTGCTATTTGGATAAAATAAACTTTTTCATCACCATATGGTGCTAACGTACAGACAAAAAATTAAGCCGGCGAAAGATAAATTCTTTCAATAACGAAAGAAACAACAAACGCCACAAAAAAAGACAATACAAAAATAATAATACTACGAATCATTTAAAATTTGGGATGACATTATTTCTCCTCGGCTTTAAATTGCCTTTTTATTTGATTTAAACGTTCATTTTTTGCAAATACTGCTACACTAACTTAACTTATGGTACTGTTTTGCTTCGTTTTTTATGTTAAAAATTTATTGAATTTAATTCCGTTACAATTTAATAGCTAAACAACCACAGTTGTTGCGACTGTCGCAATCGTATTGCCACGGCTTGTTGCCGTCTTATTGCTATCAAAATACATAATTTAACCAAAAACAAAATGAAACACAAAAATTTTACAAAATTTGTTTTGTTTTGTTCTGTTTTTTTTGACAACAGCTGTTGCTATTTCTAACTGTCTAACGGGTTAATAGCAAAAAAAAAAAAAAGAAAAAAAAAATCAATAAAACAATTGGTGAAGGAAACTGGAAGTTATGGCCAAACAAAATTGTTTATTTTTTTCTATCATCATGTCCCTTCGAGAAAAGAGAAAAAAAAAATGAAAATAATTTAATTGATTTTATGAGTAATCTAATTGCAAATTATACAATTTTTTGAAAACATTGTAAATTTTCCATCGCTTTGGAGCGTCCATCTTACTTATCAGGCAACGGAAGATGTTTTAAAATTATTTTAACTGATATTTGCAGAAATAATAGTTAATTACAGTTTCTTTTTTTATTTTTTGTCGAGTTTAAGTTTCTTTAAATATCTTGCAGTCGATAAAGAATTTATAAAATCGTCCTTAATCCTTAAATTTATGGTGTTACGCATTCATTATCTTACTTTTTTTTTGGGGGACAAAATACATCTTTTTCTTTTGTTTCGAAAAATCCACAAAGAAAAATCTTTATTTTTCAATTGGCAATTAACGCTTTCTTTTTTAAATGTAGTGCCAGTAAAAAAAAAAAAATAATTTTCTTTCCTTAGTACTCGCTCGTCTGCGGTACAGGAATACATACTAACAAAACAAAACTTGTTAAGCTGGATTTTTGCACTTTTTTCCCCTATAAAATTCGAAAAATAAAAAATATAAGGAATTCTTTTTATTGGTTTTGCTGTTGTTATTGGACAGCCAATTAAATGAACCTTATAAATTTTGTTGTATTTTGTATTGGGTGTTTTCGCCTTAAAGTCCCCGTATTCTTGTTACAATGCGAATAGCAACAACTATAAGAAATAATAGAGGTTTAAGACAAAAATCTATTTTTCGGTACTGACAGACAGAAAAAGAAAAACCAAAACAGACTTTAAAAGACTGCAAAAATATGTATTTAGTAGACAATGAAAAATAGTCAAAATAGAGAAGTTAAATTGAAATAATTTAAGAATTTACAATATGAAATTTACAATATGGTCTAGTAGGTAGTGTGTTGGCTTATTAGACGAAAGGCCCGAGTTCGAATCCCAGGTCAGTCATCAAAACCAAAATATTTCTTGGGCGACTTCCTCTCAGCAGATTTCTGGCAAAAACTCTGAGAGTAAAAATTGCCTTGAAAAGCTTCTCAAAAAATCGGTCGTTCGGAGTCGACTTTAAAGTATAGGTCCCGCCACTTATGCATAAAATTTACGGACACAACACGAGTGGAGTGGGAAGCTAGGACGTTGTACAATGGATCAATTTGATCTCCGAGTACTGTACTTGTCACAGTTGAGAGGCACACGTTCTGTAACCTAACCTAACCTAGAGAACAAATAAAGCGCTCTGACTTGATAGTACGTGCAAGCGTAAATATTTACTATATAGGGACTACAGATCAGCAATGAATCGTTTTTTCGCTACTGATAAGCACTCATTTAAACAATATTTAAATTTAACTACTGTGACCCATTCGTACTCACTACAACGTTGATCTATAAGTACAGCCTGCAATGAGTATGAGTACAATATTGACATCAAACTCATACCATTTGAAATGTGTTTCATTCATACGCCTATTCATTGAGATTCATAACTTTCGACAAATACTTGTAACACTTATAAATGATTCGATGGTTCGAAGAAGGAAGCCTTCTGGCATTAGTTGATACAATTCCGACTTGCATAAGTTAATTTAAATTTCACAATTTCTAGATTTTAAGAAAATGTGAAAACTTTATTAAAAAAAAAATTACTTGTAAGTAGAAACAATTGCGGCAAAGAAATTAAGAAAAGTTTTTCCTTGTCAAGGTCATTAAATTAGATTTGTTTGCAAGCGATAGATAGTCAATCAAAATCAAATCCGCTGGACAGAGCTGAATTTTTTCTATTAATTTGCAAACTTTTATTTTTTTTTTTTTTTGCATGAAATTCACTTTCCCCTCTCATTTTACATAGTAGGTGTTGAACATAAATTAAAATTAGCGGCTTGTTTGAGAGGACTTAACTGACACTTGACTGTGGAAAGGAACATTATCGGGTTTATGGTCATGGGGCAGGAAATTCAAAAAGTATCTTCGTCACAAAATTTTTAAAATATTCTTTTCATTCCTTCAAGGTTCTATTTTATAATTTCTACTTTTTTTTGCTTATTTTATTTTTTTCGTTTTAAGTTTTCATTAATCTTTTTCTCTTCGTTTTTTTTTCTTTTGCTGTTGTTGTTGTAAAACTGTGAAAAAAGCAATTAAAAACGCATTGCAAAGTAAGATCTTATACTTGCGATAATAACAACAGAGGCTTGTCTGAATATAATGAAATCAAAAGCAAATGAACAAAAAAACAAAAAAGACAAGAACAAATAAATCCACGTACACTCGTATTCCAACTCTATAAAATAATTGTGAGTACGCGTTTGTAGGCAAAAGCAGTGGCAGGAATTAAACATCATAAAAATAAAAAAATTACAGTCAACAGACGACCGACCGCCTAAGCAAATGACTGACTGAATGAATGAATGACTGGAAAAAAAAGCACAATTTTTTGCTTTTTTTTGCCTTTTTAAAGAGTAAAAAATATTATAGCAGCAGCAATGGCGTTAAATGAGTAGGCGTGACGAATCCGTGCTTAAATAATTTATGACAACATGAAACCAGTTTATAAGACTTCTACAACACGTAATATTACAGCAATGGCAACAGCAATAGCAATAGCAACAATATCATCATCCGAATGAGAACTGTAATGCAATAAAACATGTACTTGTCTTACGTTTAATTAAAAGCAATTAATTGGCTGAAGGGTACGCTTTAGTAACAAAAAAAAGAAAAAAAAAAGTTAAAGAAATCTACGAGATTTTTTCAAAATGCCAAATACAAAAAAAAAAAAAATAATAATAAAAATAATTAATTAAATGGAAACACTTTTAAATTAAATCTTATTAAGAAATCGGTTTGCAAGTTCAGGACAGCTAATGAAAGTAAAATCAAGAGCAGGTATATTCCTCCTTTTTTTGTTCCTACTAACAATTATTTAAGTTCGCATAAATTAATTACAAAGAATAGCATTCAGAGTGAAAGGTGGAACTATTTTAATTACGCAGTATACTTTATACTTGATAAGTAGATATTGAATACGACGTTCGGAAAATTTATTCCATAAAGTCCTATCAATAATATTAACGAATGCTCGCTTCACATAGCATAGCCATTGAAACTGTAACAGCCTCCAGCTTTCTTGTAAACAAAATTATCAGACTGTGGAATTCGGAGCCTATAAAAAGTATCACAGTAATAATGAACGGCATACTCTAAAATTGTAAATGTTTTGTACATTTTAGAGATGAAAAAATCGATACTGCAATAGTGAAAATACACCCGAGTAACTACATAGTTCACGTTGTTGAGTTAGTTGAGTAGAAGTCAAAAATATTTTTTTTTTTATATTTCTCGAACGCTCCGTATTTGTTTTATTTGACAAAAAGTGTTTTTTTTTTACTTTACGCAGAAATTTCTGGATTACTCAAAGATTTCTGACCCGATTTCCAAATTTTAAATCTTGTTGGAAAGGGGAGAGATGAAAATTTGAAACGGTATACATATATCTATTATTCGACTTAATATGCTATGGGATTTGATGAGATAAACTTGGAAAATTCAAAAATTTTTCATATTTTTCAAATTTGGCCATTCATAGCAGCAAACTTTAATAAAAAAAAAAAATCATATAGGATAAGAAATATTTGAGTAATGCAGAAAGTTGTGCGTAAAGTCAAAAAAAAAAAACAATTTTTGCCAAATAAAAAAGTTTAGAGGGTCGAGAAATATAAAAAAAATATTTTCGAGATCTACTCAACAAAACTCACCATCTACACTATGTAATTACTTTGCTGTATTTAATTTTTTTATTTTGTCGCATAGTGTAATTAAATGAAATTTGGGATTTAGATTTGGACGAGCCCTTGGGACGAATTCGATTTACGAGAATTTTAAAGTCTAATTACCCCAACTAAGCAAAGAGCAGTCTTTACATGAAAAAGAGAACTGGGCTTAAAATTTTATATATTTTAATGACGTTTTATTATGCTAAGGATAATTTAACATAATAAAATAAATGAAATAAATAAATGAATTATGATATTCTATAGCAAAGGTCGAAAATGGGTCCCAGGATTACGAATATACTACTTAAACAAAAAATTGAACAAATTAAACATTTAACAAACAGAAATAATATAAAATTTTATTACATATAAACAGCAAAAAAAAACAAATTCAATTAAAATAAAATAAATAATTTAATTGATTTGTAATACACTAATTGAAACTGAACTTTAAAATTAGAAAAACATGGTGTGTGCTGGCCGTAGTCTAGTAGGTAGTGTGTTGGCTTATTAGACGTAAAGCCAGAGTGAGAGCCCCAGGCCAAATATCAGAATATTTCTTCGTCGACTTGCTCTCAATAGATATGTGGCGAAAACTCTGAAAGTAGATAAAATTGCCATGAAAAGTTTTTCATTCAGGTCCCGCCATTTATGTATAAAATTAACACAAACAGCATAAGTGATGTGAGAAACTAGGTCAATAATTCTGATTGAAGAGCTGTAATGACCAATTATGTATATATGTAGGTGAAAATAAAACTGTATTAGAAATGGAATCGCCAAGTTTTGATAACATGACACAATTATAAACAAAAGTTGTGTCATCTTTTAGAAAAAAAGGTAATTTCAAAAAAAAAAAACAACAAAAATAAAAATTCATCCCATAGCAATGCAATTTTGAAAATCTATCGACGCACAGTGAAAATTAGAACGAATTCAATAGCGTCGTAACTTCGAAAAAACTCAAAATGAAACAATTCAAAGCGAGGTGTGGGTGTATAAAATCTTTGCCGTTGCATGTCGCTTTTACACTTTAGATCCCCAACTCATGGACAAAATTTACACACTGCACGGATGGTGTGAAAAACTAGGTTATAATGCTGACTAAAGTTTTGTAATGACCAATTTAGTAGTAGAGGAAATAGTAGTAGAGGAAAAAAATGATATATGATATGAACCTAATTGATTTTGTTTAATTCAAATTCAAAAATTAATTTTAATTCAAAAAGAAATGTTAAAAAATCCACAATAAATCACAAAGTTCTAATATAGTATAGATATTAATTTAGTATTACTAAGCTGTAAACACTCATTTACAATCACGAAAGGGATGCATTTGAATTTTGAAAATCATTTTTTACACACATATATATATATATATACACACATTCATATATATGTGTATGTACGTCTGTGTCCTTTATAAAGTAATCATGCACTAAAGCGTGTATTTTTTTTTTTTCTGTTTTTGTAATTTAGAACGTTTCTCCTCGTACTATTTCGCGCTAACATTATGTACTCAATCTAAAGTCTAAAAGGAAGGTAAAGCCTTATTCTATTCCTTATAACATGTGAGTGTTCATGTTTCTTATGAATAAAATGTGTAATAATTGGTGTTGTTACGCTGAATCCTTTAATTTTTCATGTACACACATACATACTTGTATTGTATGTTTCATTTTATTAATGTACGGCTGAGTGTAGCGAGATTTGTATGATTGTATTTGTGTATTGCATGAAAGGATTCTTTTTTCTTATCCCTTCGCTTCTCGTAGTTATTATTATTTACCTTTTTTTTCTTTGTACATTTTTGGTAACAAATGGCAACATGTTTCTCTTTTTAGTTGAGATACTTTTTCTTCTTCATCGTATCCTTGCCTTACTATTTCTTTTTCATTTTTTTCTTTTTGTTCACTTTTCTGTCTATAGACTGGGTTGTATTTCTTAACTGTCTTTCGTAGTGAGTTACAAACTTTGAACACAAAAGATTGTAATTACACGCTTCATTGTGAGATGCTCTTCAGCAACGAAAGTGTAAGGGAACTGTTAGAATCGTTCAACACCCGCTACCTTCACTTTGCTGTTCTGTACATTATTCACATTCTTTTTGACTTTTTTGTTCTTCTCTTTCTCAATTTCATTTTTTAATAATAGACAACCTCGTTGTAGTCGTAGTTCAAGTATAAAATGGTAGTTTAAGTTTCCTATTAAAACTCATCCATATTAAGTTTCATAACTACCCTACCTACCTTAACTACGCCTTCTGCCTAAGTAAAGTTAATATATTGTTAATGGCAAATAGTATGAAATTTTTCCAATTTCATACCCGCATCCTCCTTCCAACAGCTTGATATTGAATGTATAATAAAGTGTCTGTTCTGTTTATGTTCGTAAAATAATGTGAATATCATGTATCTTGTATGGTATATTTAATTTTTTTTTTTTAAATAGTAATTTCTAGTAGGATATTTCGCCGGTAACAAAATATTGCAGCAGTTAATTAAGATATTATTTACTGAGCGTACGCTTGCAAATTGTCACAATTAATAAAATTTAATTTTGTTTCTAACATGTCAGGTACAGAAATACTACGTATGGAGGGCTATTTCACAAACTATTTAAATTTACGTTGTACAAGTTCACTTTTCATGTTTATTTAAAACATAAAGATGGAAATCAAATCTATAAAGAAACACAAAACGATTTGATGTATAAGATTTCTCTCTGATGATGGAATTTAATAAAGAATTTTATAGAGCTCCGATTTGCGTCGTTTCGATTCGCGTTGTTACGGTTGTTGCAATTACAACTTGCATCGATTAAATTTGTATCGTTTCGACCTTGATTTACGTTGTTTGAATCCCAACTTGTGGCGTTTAAATTCCGATTTGCGAAGCTACATACGTTTAATTTTTTTCTTATAGCATTGCGAATTACCATTTTGATATGTGCGTCTGTTGACCAAGGAAATATATCAGCAAAAGAATCTCTAAAAATTTAACAAACCTTAGACAGTTTTGTTAATGAAACTGTAACATCTCCTAATAACACGGCTACAATGTTGTTGATTTGGATTTATTATCAGAAAATACGTACCACATAAACTAAAGAAACTATTTTGCTTTATACGTATAAATGCATTTTATTAATTTTTGTTAAGTTCTTTTTTGTTAATTTATTGTTTTGTTATTTGTTTATAATAATTAAAAAAAAAAACATTTACTGAGCTCAAAAAAATAATGAAAAATGTTTTCCTTTTTATTCGAAATAATAAGTTTTTTTGTATCATTTTGAAGTTGCCTTAGTTTAGTAGGTAGTAGAGATCCAAATGGGATTAATTTATAAAAATCCTGGGATTCGGGAATTTGTAATCCCGATCCCGGAACCCCGGGATATGTTGGGATAAGTCTGTATCCAAAAATCCGGAAAAATCACGGGAAATATCGCAATTTTCCCTTAATAATAAAAATGAAAAAATATATTTTGTTAACAATTTCGTTTATATTCGAATTAAATCAGAATTATATGTCATTAAAAATAAAATATAAAAAAGACAAGAAAGTAATAAAAAAGCGTAAATTAACAAAAATTTTAATTATTCATTCATTTGCAATGGCCTTAGTTTTAACAAAATTATTTGGATTCCAAAAAAAGATGAAAGAATCTAAGTCGCTGTGCTCTAGTAGGTAGTACGCTGCTTTATTCAACGTTAAAGCCAGGATTCGAGTCCCAGGCCTGGCATAAAAAAAATACCAAAAAACAAGTATTTTTTCTTCGATTTCCTCTAAGCAGATTTCTGGCAAAACTCTGAGAGTAAATAAAATTGCCATGAAAATGTTTCTCAAAAATCTATCGTTCGGAGTTGACTTTAAACTGTAGGTCCCAGCACTCATGTATAAAATTAACATACACAACATAAGTGATGTGAGAAACTAGGTCAATAATTCTGATTGAAGGGTTGTAATGACCAATTATGTATATATGTAGGTGAAAATAAAACTGTATTAGATAGGGAATCGCCAAGTTTTGATAACATGACACAATTATAAACAAAAGTTGTGCCATCTTTTAGAAAAAAAAAAGGTAATTAAAAAAAAAATTAAAAACTTATCCTTATGCAAATTTGAAAATCTTTCGACGCACAGTGAAAATTAGAACGAATTCAATAGCGACGTAACTTCGAAAAAACTCAAACTGAAACGATGCAAAGTGAGGTGTGGGTGTACAAAATATTTGCCGTTGTATGTCGCTTTTACACTTTAAATCCCCCACTCATGGACAAAATTTACACACACTGCACGGATGATGTGAAAAACTAGGATTTAATGCTGACTAAAGTTTAGTAATTACTAATTTAGTAGTAGAGGAAATAGTAGTAGTGGAAAAAAATGATATTTCGTTAGATTCTATTACATTGATTTAATTAAATTTCTGAGAGTAGATAAGATTGCCATAAAGATCTACTCAAAAATCTGTCGTTCGGAGTCGACTTCAAACTGTAGGTCCCGCCACTCATGTATAAAACTAACGCACACAACATAAGTGGTGTGAGAAGCTAGACCGTAGTTATGACTGAAGGTTTGTAATGGTTATGTATGTATGTATGTATGTATGTATGCATCATTTTGAATATTTGGTCCTAATAAATTAAATTTCAGTGATTCGATTTGCGTCTCCGGGGCCTTTGTTTATAAAAATGTTTAAGTGAGATTAAATAAATCGAATACATACAATTCGTTCAACTGTAAATAGTAGAGGTGTGCACAAGATATTCTGCTAGCTTACCCTTCACCGAATGCAATACTGCAGTGTACTCTTTTCTGTTGCTATTGATTTTACGAGTGCACTGGAATGAGCAATCGTTTCCCTGTGAAGTAACAGAACTATGCTTTGTATTGTAAGAGCATATTTTCCTACTGAAGCTACATTTTCAGTATTGCCATATGAATATTAGTAGTGTAAAAAAAGTAGTAGTTTAACAAAATGTTTTTCCCAAGAAATAATAAGTTTAAAAAAGTTTCTGGCAATGCTAGAGTCGACGAAGATGTTCGTTCGCCGAGAGCAAAAAAAGAAATGCATGTTGTGTCTCTATGAAGAGTACAATATTTTTGTTGCACCCTTTACACAACTTTCTTTTATACTGTTGTACAATGGTTTACGAGTGCAGTTGTTTTTTGTACTCTATCATTGCTTCAAACTTATTTATATTCGCAGCTACAATCAATATTCGGTCTTGAGAAAAATTCAATTGTGTGCAATTTTAAATGTCTTATGAACACCTCTAGTAAATAGTAAGTAAGTAGTAACAAAATGGTGATGTTATTCAGCGTAGTTTATAAAACAACAAAAATAATAATTTATTTACAACTTAAACATATTTTGTAATGATTATGGTAAATCTCCCATACTGGAAAACATTTACAAAAATAATCTCTTTTTCCAATTTATCCTGAAATTTTCTAGAAGGGTAAGTACTGAAGGTAGAAATTTATAACCTACATATCTTTTTTATGTTATTCTTTGTAGATAAATGGAAATGAAATTAAAAACAAATATTATATAAAATTGTTAAAAGTTCGTCAAACTTGTGTTCAAAATTAAATCTTTACACTTCTGATACTAATACGATAAATATATTTGTAAGGTGAGCGCCCTGGTAGTCTAATGGGTAGTGTGCTAGACTTTTAGCGTGAGGGTCGTGGGTTCGATTCCCACCAGAGGCTCTGGTCTGTGACACTACACCGGGCATATGGTCGAAGTTACTCAGCTCGTATATGATTATAATATAATTTGTAATTGTATTGTAATTAATAATAAATAAAATAAATAAAATAAATAATATTTGTCGACCATAGCTGCCAGATCTGACGATTTATCGCCATTTTGACGATTTTGTGCTCTAAAAATATCATATTGACGACAAGACAAATTATGCCCTTATTTTGACGATTTCTGACAATTAAAAATTTACATCATTTTCTTTACTTTAGTACGTTAAAGGCGTCCTTAAGCTTTGTATAACAAGGTGTAAAGAATTATATTTTTAAATTACTTTCGAATATCTGTGACGATTTTTCTGTAATATCCAAAGAAATACAGACCCTAAATGACATCGTATTTGAGCATAAATTATCATGTGCCGTTGCAGACAATTTGAAAAATTCGATTATAGCTTGAAATATTAACGTCGGAAAAACCATTTTTTTCTTTTTTCATACAACCAATACTCAGGGGATGGATGGCATTGTGTTTGGAACTAGAAAAGTATATTATGGGAAGGGGGAAAGAGGGAAAGAGGGAGCAATGTTTATGGGCACTGTGTTTAAATATTTTTATACCATAAGTAAGAGAAAGATCTCTGCAGGAAGGCAGTTCCCACTGTTGCCAATTTGAGGTTTTTCCCGTCAAATCTGACGTTTTTGCAATGCCAATTACGGGAAAAAATGCTTTTTAGCGGTTAGCGGGAAATCTGGAGGTTTTTAGGGCGCTTTAGCGATTTTTAGCGGTTTTTTTTTCAAGGTTGAATTATATGATACAAGTAAGAAAAAATGCAATTCGAGAAAGAGAATAACGGTTAGTAGAAAAAGTACAAAGCAGAAATCGAAAGTTGAGTTAAGTTGAAATCTATTTCAAATGAAGGTAAAGCTTAAAGTGTTGTGTTTAAAATATGAAGGCAGAAAAAATATCAAAAAAGTAAGTGCACCTAATTTTGTAATAGCACAGTCTAGAAAACAAAATTAATTCTGTTTTTACACGGTGATATTTGGTATAGCACGGTTGAGGAAAGTTTATGAAAATCTCAACGTAATCTAAGATCTTGAATGGCTCATTACTATATCTTATACAAAGACATACATATTTGGTCATTACAACCCTTTAATCAGGATTACGACCTAGCTTCTCATAGCACTTATGTTGTGTTCGTTAATTTTATACATGAGTGGCCGGACCTTCAGTTTAAAGTCGACTCCGATCGACAGTTTTTCATGCAATTTTATTTACTTTCTGAGTTTTTGCCAAAAATCTACTGAGAGAAAGTCGCCGAAAAAATATTTTCGTTTTGCTATCTGACCGGGAGTTTGAACTCGGGCCTTCAGTCTAATAAGGCAACATTCTACCTACTATACTACGGCGACTTCAAATTGAATCGCAACGGCCGATTTTGTTATTAAACGCAGTGCTGTCCAATCGGAAACTGAAAATGATAATCTTGTTTGAGTTGATAGCTATTCTGAACCAACCTTACGTAAGCGATTATGAATGAAATCCAATAATGATAGCAAATAGAATTCTGTTATTTTCATCATCACATTGACTGCTATTAATTTTTTTTATTTATGAACTTTTGATGATTTTTAGTTTGTTTAAATTACCTTTAAGGAATGGTGAATGTATCATTTGTTACTCAACTTATATTATTTTTTTGACTTACTTTCGAACTACAATAATTTTAAATTTATGTTACTTTTTTATAAGATTTGAATCGCTTTTAATTTTATGAAATAAAATATGTATTAATGCTTATAAAAATTTTATTTAGTTTTTTATAAATAATTGTAAAATGTACATTTAAATTGAATTTTCTTTTTAAAAAATTATGACACGTCAGTATCCACAAAAGTTTCGAAACGAAAACCCAGAAGACTGGCACTATAGTTTTGAAAATAACTAATTTTGTTTGTAAATCATTAAACATAATTGAAAAAACAATTCAATAAAAAATATGTGTAATTACTTACATTTTATTTCATTTAACGTTAATTTAATATTTTCAAACTATTTATTTGACGGGCTTCTGATGGTTTAAAAATTGAATTTAGCGATTTCTGGCGATTTTTAAAGCCCAATTTTGCGGGAAATTTTGAAAAAAAAATTGGCAACACTGGCAGTTCCACATACGAATAGTCCATCTAACAAACGAACTTTGTCTGTAAAGCAGTGTGTGATACACTGGCCAATCGACCACATACGGATGTGCTCGCTGAGAAACACGAGTGTTATGTACATGATTCTCGGGAATCTCGGGATACTCTTATTTCGCTCGAGCAATATCCGTTGTAGTAGCGGTAGAACAGTGAAACACATGCCACATTACAACGATACTTCAATAAATCAACTAGCTACTACGGCCTCTCCTATAAACGTTTTGATGCTTTATTTATTTGGCAGCTACATTGTCGACTATTATTATGATAATCATTGATAAACTGAAACTTTCTATTCATAAAAATGGCTAAAGCTCCTCTTTCATAGTCTAAATCAATTCTTATTTGAATTGTTTACTTAAATTTCTCATTTATTTTTGGAAAAAAAAGAAAAACTAGCAAAACAAAAACAAAGAAAATTGTTTTCGTCTTTTTTAACGACGAGCCTAAATAAATAAGAATGAAAGCAGTTGATAAATAAAATAAAACATTAAAGAAACGTAATGAAATTTATAAATTTATGACTTTACACCTGTAATTATATTTTTATGTGGAATGTTTGTTTTCATTTGGTTCCAGCAAACACCCCAAACCAGCAGAAGAAGCGTGTGTTAGTTATGTGGCCTTTTGTTACAACCAAATAAAGTATGACAAAGTAAAGGAATTATTTGTAAACCTTTTGGCTTTTGGGCCCATGATTTATTAGCTTAAATTATTCCTGTTGTTCATGTTGTTGTTGCTGTTGTTCGAAATGGTATTTATTTGCTATTTTTCTTGGTGTGTATGCGTGTTCATGTGTAACTGTGTGTGGGTGCTGTGCAAGTGTACATTTGCTGTGCTGTGCTGTACTGTGCTGTATGTATTATTGTTGTTAAAATGTACGGCCATGTTTTTCTTAATTTAACATTCGACATTTTCCGTTACGAACATCCTAAACAAGGCATCCATCTATCTGGAAAAAAGAACATAAATACCAACACACACATATAGATACAATTACTTACGCATACAACGAAACAAGTAGAAATGCTAAGGTTCTTGTGTATTTGTGTGTGGTTAAATATGAGCTTCCATTGCAAAGACGATCGTCCCCTATAATAATGTTGCCTGAACTTGATACAAAACCTATGAAGAAGCAGCAGAAGCAGCAACACCAACAGTCACAGTAGCACAGTAGCACCCGTACGTTCGCCGTATAAAATTTGTATAGGAAAGTACTTGGCATGTTGTAATTCAACGAAATAAAATAAAACACGCACCAAAGCACATTCATCCCTCGAGATATATTGCTTATTTGGCTTGTAATAATTCTTACGTTCTGTTTAATATTTTTTGTTTTGTTTTGTTTCGTTTCGTTTCGTTTTTTTTTTTTGATTTTTTTTTTGTTTTGTTTCGTGTAATAGTAGCACAAGCAGCACTTTAGCAAGAACACCCCCCGTTTTGTTTTATTATGGCATGAGGGTGGGTGGTGGTAGTTAATACTGCCATACTGGTATTCCAAGTTTTATTTACTATTTTTTGTTTGAGGAACGAATTTTTCAAACTTCTTGGAGGATTTTCTACATTTATTTATTTCTTCTTTTTATACGATTTTAAGATATTTCAAAAATTTTATTCGAAAAGAGAAAGTTTTTCCTTTTTTTTCCCGTTCGCCAGAAGGTATGAATAAACAACATCAAAATGAAAACGAAAAAGAACAAGAACAAGAAGAAGAAGAAATGAAAAGAAAAGATGTTGCACGCACAAATTCTTTTTGGTAGACACTTTTTAAGAAATATTTCATCGTAATGTATCCCTTGTGTAACATTTAATATCTTTGCAGCATTCTTCTTCTTCTTCGTTTGGGTGGTATGTATATATTCATATCTATGGCACATACACACATACATACATATGTATATACACAATACATATAATGTTATTGAATAAAAGAAGGTATGTGTTATTAGTAGGTGTATAAAGCCCAAGGAGCACTCTAGTGGTAACAGTTGTATTATGCACGGCCAGAAACTGATAAATTACACTTTTTTGAAAAGTCATTGTTTTCCATGATGCCGGGTGTTTATTAAGGCCAGTTAAGGAAATGTAAAAAACAAATTAAAGCACGCGCCTTTTAGTCAAAGGCAGCCAGTCAGCCAGCCCGCCAGGCTGGTGTACTTTGGCCAACTGCAAAAAATAAAAAAAAAATTAAAAATGTTTCCTAATAAATCTTAAGTTAATTATAAGAGGGTATTAACTCATGCGCGCAACATAATTGTTGTTCTTATTCTTCACTCCTACAGCAGCTCCTTTCCACTTAAACCTAAAACCAGCAAATCTTTTATGAGCCACATTTTTATCCAAAATTCTAAAGGAAATGCAAAAGCATACAAAAGAAAAACAAAATAAAAAAAAATAGAAGAACTGTTTGTCTAAGTAATTATATTTTATGGGGTTTATTTGTCATTTTCCATGAATGTTTTTCAAGAGATAAAAGGCATTATTTTGTTGTATAATTTTTTTTTTTTTATTATATTTATTTACAACACAGTACATTATGATTATTACGACTATCATTATTGTTCATTCATTTTATGATGGCCAACAAAACACAAACTCCGTTTGAAAACCAGATAGATTGTATTATTAAATTGAAATAGCAAAATAAAGAAGGGGGGAAAAATTAATTCAACTTTTTCTCCACTAGTGCATAAGTAAGGATACTGTTGGCTATATGCATATACTTACATACATATAGACATAGACTAGGCTATTATCTTATAAATTTTAAACATAATAAATAATCTTAATTGCATTTAGAAGAAAAAAGTTCAAAGATTGAAAATAATTATTGAATTTATGGAATGCTATTTGGCAACAGACAAATGGAAATATGTAATGTAAGGGATTGCAAAAAAACCAAACATTGTTAAAAAAACTTAAATACTTAAAAAAAGAGAAAATAAAATTAAAAATTCTTTGTCGTTTTCAATCTAACGATTCGGCAAGTAAAGTATAAAGTTACACAGATTTGACTAGATTGTTGAAAAGTAATTGAAACCACTAATAAATGTGATCTAAATATGATCATATAAGCCTTAGTTAACAAAATTTGAAAACAGCTTTCACACTAATTATGTTCAGTCGTTTAAGAATCTTCCAAATGATATTTTCTTGTAATGTTAGAAGGAGTTAAAAAATAAAAAAAAAAAGAAATAAAATATGCCCTCATAAAATACAAGATTTTAAAAATAATAATTAGGCTTACATTTCAGCAATTAAAACTACTTGAATTTAATAAATCTTAATACATCTACAGACGTCTACAACAGCTGTACAATAACTAAAAGATCTAATCCGTAATCTAATCGAAACTATTGATTGATTGATTAATTTAATTAGAAGATACGAATATTTTCATCGGTAAGAAATTGAAGACGGCTCTATGGATTAAAGGAATAACTTATTATCTGTATAAAGAAACGAAATTTAAAAAATAAAAAAGGAAATTATTTTAAAATAAAGGAATTTTATGAGACATCTCCCAAAAAAATTTAAACAAATAATGTTACCACAACTATTTTAAATAATAAAGGACATTCTAAAATTTCTGGGTTAATAGTAAAAAAAAACTATGGGGTAGAGAATTAACACTGAGTGAATCAAATATTGTTTACCAAAATTAGTTCAAACATATAAGGGCACTAATTTATTTAACTTTAAGATTTCTCTTAGTACCTCAAGTATTATTATTATATTCTACGTACTATTCTCATCTAATCAAATTTATGTATGTCAATCAAGTCGTATTATTAGAATAATAAAAGGAACACTTCATATAATACTAACACTGTATGAACAGAAAATCCTCTATAATGCGGTAACCTCAGATGGCGGATTCCATACAACGCGGTTTCCACATAAAGCGGAGCTAAAGTAGCGACAGCCCTCCTATAACGTGGTATTCTTACAGCGCGGTATTTCAACAACATTCCATAAGTTCCTTCCGCACATCATATGAATGACTCTAGTAACTAGATATTGTAAGAGGGTTTAATATTAGTTACATTTTATTTTTTATTTTTTTTTTTTACTCAGGGGATGACCCCCTACTCATGCAGTGCATTGTTCAAGTTTTAGGAAAGGTGGAAAGAGGGAAGATGCGAACCGTAAGGAAACGAGTTGCTGCTGGTGACTATAAAATGGCCATTAGACAGTCTACAGCAATCGTCACTAAGAAGCCCGCAGTTTCTCACACCATTTATGTGTTAATTGTGTGTGTTAATTTTATACAGAAGTGGCAGGACCTACAATTACTAACTATATTTAATTCTATACAACCTGAGTAACTTCGATTATATACTCGGTGTAGTTTCACAGACCAGAGCCTCTGGTGGGAATCGAACCCACGACCCTCACGCTAATAGTCTAGCACACTACCCACTACACTACCAGGGCGCTCAGGTTTATATAAAAATGCCAGCTTATCTCATAGCTATCAACTATATCGTTTTCAGTCATCTCATAGCGTGTTTTTATCAATCCTTATATGAACTATTTAATTCAATAAAAATAATTTATAATCAATCTTGCTTGGTCTCCATACAAACTGGTAGGGATGATGCGATTTGTACTAACTCCGAGTTACTTATAGCGCGGTTCCTATACCACGCGGTAGTCGATTTCCATAGAACGTTCTATGAATTTGCCTGCTTTGTGCGCTTAAATCCAAGTTTCTTAAAGGAGGGTTGACTGTATATCGAAAATCTTAAGACTGATCGAAACGAAATTTGTATGGATCTTCATTGAGCAATATCGCTATTAAATGCGGATTGAATGTGAATTTGTAGTTTATATTTACAAAAAGCGATATTTACGAAGCGATAAAAATGTGTAAAAATATGTCAACAAATCTATTTTTCCGTATATGGAATTCTATAAATTGATTATATCAGAATTTGTCTTCGTATATATGTCTAGTAGAGCCGCCGTATAAACGTTCCCTTTGATTTGGCTATACGCGTAAAAATAAGCTCGTTGACACCCATGTGAAGCATATCGCTCCTTTATTGCAACGTAGTCATATCTCAAAAAAACTTGAACTTGGCAAAATGTGATTTAAGTTTTCAAGACATAAGTCCCAGGATCTAATTGCCGCAAACAGTTTTTGCTATAATTTCGGTTCAGCTTGGCATATAAAATTGATTTTTTTTTCAACACGTACAGAAGGAGCAATTTTGCTTAAGTAACAACAAATTTTTAATTTTTTTAGATATGACTATCTTTTTCGTTGTCTGCGAATCGTGAATATAATCGCGGACAATCAAAAAATTGATAAAACTAAAACATCATTAAAGGACGTTTCGAAATGTAGGATGAAAAACATATGACTTCACAAGGTTGCGCTTTTAATTCACCTTTTTATTAGTATTTCTTTAAATTTCGTTTTAGAAAACGTCCATGAAAGTTTCTGATGTTCTGAACTTTAATTGGCATGCCTTTTTAAAATCTCCTTTTGACGGACCTAATTTAATTAGAAACTTAAGGCCAAAGTAGCACGTTTCTAGTCTTTATTCCTTTTTCAGGTAACAGGTTTTAATCCAATAATTGCACACATTTTAAAAAGAAATTAAACTCAAAGTAATGTAATCTCCCGAAGATTGATTGTCGAAAATAAACTGATTTTATGTGCGACGACTTTGAAGGGATCGAATGAAACAAAAATAAAAACTGAAAATGTCCGCAGAGATCAGTGAACTCAATGAAAAGGTAAACAAGATTCACTAAATAATTACAATAGGGGAGCTCACTGCATAAACTAAAAACATGTTAAAAAATTCTTCTTATATTCTTCGTTATTACTGCAAATGTTTGAAATGTAAAACGTATTTGTGTCAAAACTGAATGCCCCTATTGTTCAGATATGAATTAAGTCCCTTAAGCATAAAATTGTTGAGTGTTTATGCTGCTAGCATAATCACAATTTCCTTTTGATATTTCATTATATGCAGCCCTTTAAAACAAGTATCGTAATGCTTTTCGTTTTGTTTTTTATTTTTTGCTTTCTGTTTTGCCTTTATTTAGGGAGGAGAGGTCCTATATTTAAGCGGTATATTGTTTATATTCTTAAGCGAAAAAATTGCGATCGTGTACATTATCATAAGACGATGATCATAAATTCTTCAACAGGTTTGTCTGTAAGAGTTCTGTAAGGCAACGACTTTGCCAGATCTGTTTTCTGTTTTGGTCTGGTCCGACAAAAGTCCAGAGCCATGTCTGCCAATATGAAAAAAGAGCCCAGAAAAAAGTCATCAGAATAATTCATTATGGGATGATAAAGGTAAAAAGAGTAATGGTATAAAGTTGTATTGATGATGAGTACAGGAATATTGGGAAACACATCAGGTAACAGGTAGATTATTGCTGTTGTTGTTGTTGTTGTTTAATGTCTTTGCTGCAACGCCATTGTTGGTCTCACAATCTCTTTTTTTTTTTTGTGCATCATTTATTGTATTTTTTTTTTCTTGCTTTTTTTGTATTTATTTTGAAAGGAGTCTAAAAGGCACGATAGTACTTTTCATATAAACTGACTTATGGTCAACAGTTTAAGGATGCTGAGACTAAAGTAAAGGCTTGAAAGTAGGCAGATAAACTGGTTAAAGTTGCTACAATATGGCTGCTTGCTGTATGTCTGGTACGAAAAGAAAAACAGCAAGGAAAACGAGCCACAGTCACATGATAAGTTTCGCAATTTAAAAAAGAACGAATAGTAGAAACAACAATATCACTCAAGGAAAAATTAAATGTTTTGAATTTAGGTTTCTTCTTTCCTTTGGCTTTTGGACGCATTTTTTACTGCCTGTAAATAACACGCGTCTGGTTTAAAATTCTCATACATAAAATATCTTGAATATAAGGGAAAAGGTTCGACGACAAGCCGGTTACAGTAGCGTAATGACTCTACACAATGATCCATAAGTTAAAAATAATGATTTTTTTTGTTTATTAAGCGTTGACTTAAAAAAAAGGCATTCAAAATGAGAAAAGTAAATAAAACAAATGAAATAAATGACCACACCATCACACAATATCCAAAGTAATAGTTTCAGATACATATTAAATGACATCATTTTTAACTACATAAGTATGTATTCCATAATCTATAATTAGTTGATAAAAATATAAATCTTTGACCTTATGGGTAAGTCAACATAAAATGTCTTAATTTCTAAGCAAATTTAGAGGAGTTCTATACAACATCATTATCAGTAGTCTTCGCTGAGCATAGTTAACATTTAAAATGTTACCATTTATTTCAAATTTTTTCTTCATCACCATAATAAATTTATTTTCTTTTCTTTCTGTTAATTTCAACACAGCACGCGATCTTCTTTTGGTGAAGATGTATGAATAAAAATGATAGAGTAAAAGTAAATGAATTGAGTGTCTGGTGTTTCATAGAAGGAAAAGAAACAAAAAAAGAAAAAAAACGCCTCTGCACCGTCATCATTATAATTATCGTCATCAACACAACATCATAATCGTATTCATTGTTAACTTTATTATAATCAATGTCTCTATTTTTATTTATGGCCTATTTCTGGGGGTTTCTTTAGCCATTTTATTTTTTTTGAATTTCAAATAAGTATTTATTTTTATCATATTCTAAATGTTCATCGTTTTCTATTTTTCCTGTACCCAAAGTAATGGCGTCTCAACTTGTTTTTTGTTTTCTCTCTTTAAAAACGAACTTTAATAGTCAAAAAGCTATGCTTATTGTTTCATGGACCACTTTTTTAAAAAGATATTTCTATCGATGCCATAGTAACAGTGTTCATATGTTTAGATTTCCTTTTTTTTCTTACGTATATTTAAATAATAATTTTACGATTTTAGACATCATTTAACCGAATACATATGTATGTGCTCGTATACAACAGGAAATAAAATGGAAAACAATTGCATACATTTGTATTAGAATATACTGGTCATTTGGCGTCGATATACATATGTACATACATATGTAGTTACAGTGGTAGATCCCATAAAAAAAATTTAATAATAAAATAAAATAATAATAGATACAACCCTTCAGTCAGGATTTCGAACTAGCTTCTCACACCACCACTTATGTTGTGTCCGTTAATTTTTTACAAGAGTGACGGGACCTACAGTTTAAAGTCGACTCCGAAAGACAGGTTTTTTGAGAAGCTCTTCATGACAATTTTATTTACTCTCAGAGTTTTTGGCAGAAATCTGCTGAGAGGCAGTCGCCGAAGAAATATATTTTTTATTATATATTGTTTTGATGTTTGACCTTGGAGACGAACCCGGGCTTTTCGTCTAATAAGCCAACACACTACCTACTAGACTACGGCGACTGCATAAAATTATCTAGAAATTGAAACGGAAAATAGAATATGTACGTACATAGTTTTATTTAAGCGACCACTGTGCATTCAGATGTTAGTATTTTTTGTTTTTTTTTTTTTTTTGGCGGTATTATAGCTTTATAGTGCCGTTTGTATTAACAAAAACGATTTGTAAGGAAACCATTTAAGGAATCTTGATAAAGTTTTAAGAACATTTTAAGTACATATTTATTTATACGAGAAATTCATTTTCTGCTTGACGGCATCATTTGAATCATTGTATTCCTCTGCGCTTATAGCTTGTCATTCACATTGTTTACATTGAGAATTTTTGTATTTTTTATTCATTGATTTGTAATCATTTATTTAAAGCCAAATGAAAAGAAATTATTTATTTATTAATTTATACAAATTAGAATACATACATAATTATTGGTCATTATTACCCTTCAGTCAGGATTACGGCCTAGCTTCTCACACTACTTTTGTGGTGTGAGTTAATTTTATACATTAGTGGTGGAACCAATAGTTTTAAGTCGACTCCGAAGGACAGATTTTTGTGAAACTTTTTCATGGCAGTTTTGTTTAGTCTCAGAGTTTATGCCAGAAATCTGCTGAGAAGAAGTCGCCGAAGAAATATTTTCATATTTGTGTTTTGATGTCTGACCTGGGATTTGCACTCCATGCTAGACTACGACGACTTGACTATGATTATTAAAAGCTGAGTAACGCTCGGTGTAGTGTTACATACCAGGCACACAGGGCCACTAGATTACCATAGCACCCCAAAAGAAATTAAATAAAAGAATTTGTCAAAAGAGTAAAATTATAGACCATTATCGAACGAATAAAAACAGAACATCTGTCAAATATGATTAAATAAATCCAATCAGATTAGAAAGTAAGGAATTAGCAAAGTAATATTTGGCATAGTGAATTTCAAATTAAAATCAAGAACAAAGCAAATCCAGTCGAAGGCAAAGGGATTAGAGACGGTAAACAGGTATTAGAAAATTTGGTATACATCAGATTCTTTTTATGTTCATAATATAGTTTATACTTCCGTAGCAACAAATTCATATTTGCAAAACGTATAAAATAAGGAGATTTTAATTCATCCTCACCAATGCAACAGTTTTTAAAAGGCATTTCCTATTTAATAATCTACTGAATATCTTCTTTATTATTAACCTTTCATAAGTCCTTTATATGGTCAAAATATTAAATGTGGTTAGTTTCTCTTCCAGTTTACGATCTGTAATTACATGACTATAAGACGTTTTCAATCAATCACTAATTGTCTTTGGGATTTGCTTTTGATCTTGCTTGACCTTTTTGGTTGTAGCAACTAGGTGGGAATATATTTTTATTGGCATAAGAAAACATTTTATTTTCCAGCACAATTTTTTTCAGAAATCCCTCTATATTTTCTAACTTATTTGCCAATAGGCATGAAATCATAGTAGCAAATGTCACTCCATAGCAAGACTATGCCTTCTTTAAGTTCAACAGACTTAAATATTCGTCTTCCAAAAGTAAATTTAGACACATACCAGTAGAGAATATTTTGCCAAAGTGTTGCTTTTCAACAGACATTAGTTTTTTCAAGATGAATGGTTTCAAATTAAAATTTTTGTGCTTTCCATACAAACAGGTGAACATGAGAAACCATTCGTCTTACAGAAACATGCATTAAATGCCTAATATAATGGATTTCTTAAGTGCTACTTAACTTTTACAACTGAATTATGTACCATTCTGTGGTTTAATTCCAATAAAAACTTGCTTACCAATTCTTCTTTTATATCTCTACTATATTTTTTGCCAGTTAGTTAGAAATTTAATTAGTTTGAGATATCGAATATTTTTCAGAAACTCATTTAAAAACGTTAAAAATTTGAGTTCGTATTTGCAAATAAAATAAATTTGGGTTTAGTTCTAAATCAATTCTTTATTTTTCGCATAATTCCGTTTGCCGCCTTTAAGAACAACAATTTGCTTTAATTGTTCAATAGATCTTTATAACAGAGATCTTCAAACCACAATTTTTCTCTTTACACGCAACGTGTCTTCACACAAGACTGACTGAATTCTTTATGAACTGTCGTAGCCTTGAATTGAAGGAGAATTGCCTTCGTGAAATATCTATAAATGTAAACAAGTTACATCCAGTGTTTTTGTTGCCTGCTTACTTGTTTATCCGCTTTTTTTATACTGTCATTTTTAGTTTCTTCGTTAATCATGTAAACAAGTCCACTATTTTTGTTTTCGGAGCTTTTGTTTATCATTTTAAGAACACTATTTTCGTAACAGTATTTATAATCTTATTTTATTTTGACATGATGTTATAATTATTTCGCAACACCATAATTATAGATTAGATTTAACACTTCGAACACTTCTAACCAATGTTTTATAAATATATTGCTGTTAAATTTCTAATTGTACATTTTTTTTATAATCAGCGTTAAAGAGACGCACTACTTTTGTTAATTAAAGTTGGTTAGTTGCATGAATTTTTCAAATTTTTATGTAAAATTTTAATGCAAATAATAATGTTTTCAAAATTTTTAATTTTATTGGCTAAACATGGAATTAGGTAAACATTTTGAGAAAAATCATTCCATATAAGGAATATTAAGCATTTCAAACTTTACACAGGATTAAAAGCAACATACATACATAATTGGTCATTAAAACCCATCAGTCAGGACTATTGACCTAGTTGTTCACACCACTTATGTTGTGCGTGTTAATATTATACATGAGTAGCGGGATCTACAGTTTTAAGTCGACTCCGGACGACATATTTTATGAGAAACTTTTCATGGCAATTTTGTTTACTCTCAGAGTTTTTGCCAGAAATCTGCTGAGAGGAAATCGCCGAAAAAATACTTTTTGTATTTTGTTTTGATGTCTAGCCTGGGACTCGAACCAACACACTACCTACTAGACTACGGCGACTTAAAAACAAATTTCATTTAAATTGTTGTTTTAGTTTTGACCTACCAGTTTATACGTACATACATGTGGTCAGAAACATAGGTACGACTCAAATTTTTTTTTGAATTTATATTTTTAAATCTTTTCTACCTTCACGTTTAACTGTTTCTTTTTTTGTGTAACGTGGGTCAAATTCTTTTCCCTTAGTCTCTGACATTACGCCCTGCATTATATACAAATAAAAGTATCTTGGTTTCAATGCTCCAGAAAATATTGTGCCATTTTTTGATCCCTTCAGCTCAACACCAAATCTTGTGATTTTGTGCAAACTGTGTCCTCTTCTCCAAATTTTTTTTGTAAGCAATGGAACTTGCGAGCTATTCGTCCTGCAAGTTTAATGTCACATAGGCGACGCCGCACAGTTCTTGTCGATATTTGATTATCTATTTCAGCGGCGATCGCTTTCGTAAACTTAAAAGGATCTTGCTTAGCTAGCATCGCGCCGCAACCGACTGTAATAGTGCAGGTTTTTTTTTTTTTTTGCACAACATTTTTCTACGACTTTTTGAGACTTGAGAGCTTTAAAAACGAAATTTTTAGATCGCCCAAGTGCATCAGCTTCAAATTTATAAGATTTTTTCTGTTCTCGAATGAGCCTTCTCTCCTCCAGTGTACAATGCTGCGCTTAACGCATGTATTGATAATATTAGTATAAAACGGAAGTTTTTTTACCCCAATAATAAATTTATTTTTGATAACAAACCTTAAAATGTTAATTTTATGACAAAATTTACAAAAAACTGAACCCGTTCCTATTTCAATGGCCAGAAATATTTCTTAGTATTTTAAAAAACCTTTCATAAAAAGTAGCAAACACCATGAAAGTTAATAAAATTTGTTATGTCAAAAGAAAATAGTATTGAGAATTAAGAAAACATAACTTTATTATAAAATTTTGCAATTGGCAAAAAAAAATAAAGGTCGTTCCTATGTTAATGGCCAGATGTGTACATATTTAATAATCAAAAAAATTCCAATTGAATTCTCAGAATAATTTGGGTTGCAATTATAACTATGACATCGTACTTCAATAGCGGCTACCAACTGAGATTCATTTAAAATCATTTTCAATACTCATTTTAAAAATATATTTATGTATGCATGTGTGTACGGAATTTCATTGGGTAATGAAATGCTTCGAATCGTAAATATAATAATTAACTTTCGAAAATCCTTTTTAACAATTTATTTTCATTTAAATTATAAGAAGCCCTGTGCTTGCACTATGGGCCGGTGTAACATTAAACGTGTAGCAGCCTTATTGTAATTGTTTTCCTTCTTTGATATTTATTTTCAAAGAGATATAAAATCAAATTAAATTACAATTGTATCACATTGTTTATGGGGTGGATAAAAAGGCGTTACATTAAATTTTTTTTTGTTTTTTCGTTTGTTGTTCTTTTAAAGCAATCAATGGCAGGCAGGCAGGCAGGCAATTCTAGGTGTTTTTGCTACAATTGGAGTTTATACAATACATACTTACTTACATACATATACATATATTTTGAACTAACAACAAAAACAACAGAAACAAAATAAAAGAACACTTGAAACGCGCTTCTTAGTTTTTTTTTTTTTTTGATACTCCTCTTCTTGTTGCAATTATTCTAAAACGTCTAATCAAATGAAAAACTGATGCCTTACATAGCAACATACATACATACATACATAGTGTATACAGAACACAATTCACAATTGTTGCTATAATAGTAGTTGCCAATAAAATGATGCTACGTAATGCTGTTAAGCAGAATAGAGTGGAAGTGGCTTAAGATTTCAGTTGGTTGCCTGATTACTATGAACGCTTTAGGGGTAAGATGAAATGTAATTTTATTTGAATTTTTTTTTTTTTTTTGTTACCAACAACAACTTGAACACTGACAATCGAAAACCACTAAATCTGTCAATTAAATTGCCGACAGGGTGTGCGTTCATTCGTTCGTTCAAGTACTTCATTCCACTTTAACCACGCAATTCACCGATTCGTAGGTAATAAACTCGTGCTAAAATGAACGTACACACACACACACACACACAATGTATATGTATGGACGTGTACGTGTATGTGTGCGTCAGTTCAATAACATAGCTGAGAGGTAAAACAATTTCAAACAAGTACTTTATAATTATTATTAAGCCCCCAGATGAATTCAAACAAATGTTATGAATTAAAAGAAAAAGAAGAAAACGAAACAAGTAATTAAATTGAGCTATTTCCACATACTTTGGACTATCAATGGAAGGGTATTCCTCACAGAATTTCAATGCGACTCAAATCGTAAATCAATTTCATCCCAAAACAATCTCAAAAAAAAAATTCAAATTTTTCAATTACAATCACTTTGAATTTAAAGAGCTCTTGTGAATGCTAAAATTAATTTTATGAAATCCTGCCATTTCAAGGGACAGCCATGCAATTCGTGTATGTTTGGTGTATACTCGTACATATGTACATAGCGATATATTTCTTACGACTTTGGTATTAGTATTGATGATACCTCCTCTTCTTAGTTAATCTATGATTGGTTTGCAGTTGCAGAAATGCCTTTTTCCTATGCAGTCAAAGGTAAGAAGCAACTGTTTAATGTTGTTGAATGTATGTGTACGCCTTAGATCCGGTACAAAATATAATTTCTAGTTAGACCTATCAATGTTGCAAGAACCTTTGCTATATTTACTCCTCATTCTTTGTTTGTTCTTACTTCCTTTTTTTTTTGAGAGGAATTGTTTGCCAAAAGCAATCACATTTTAATTACTTTTATGTGGTTGTAACTTGGTTTATGTGTGTGTCTCTTGGTTTCGTTGTAATTTTTTTCTTCCTTCGGAATGCAGTGGAGTGCAGTGTTGAACTTTTGAATGGCAATCAAATACATGAACTGAGAACAACAGAACTGCATTAAAACTGAGAAATGAAAAAAAAAAAAACTACAGAGTACAGAACAGTAGCTGCATCGGCAAAATTTCGTACAACCAAATGAAAATTAAAAACGGAGAACGAATATTTCTTTAACCAAGACAATGAGTCGTAGTTACTCATTTATTCATTATTGAGTAGAAGACACAATTTCAAGCCGCCATACATACTATATTGGTGTTGGCTTTGCCATTATAATGGCAGTTTGTGTAGCCATACCAAGCATTCGTGCTACTGAATTTGGTTTTTAATCATATTGCAACAATCGAAAGAGTGTGGAGTAGAGTGATGTCCTCAAATAATATTTTAAAACAAATCAAAATGTTTCCTTATAAAAGCGCTTTCCTTTTAAAAAGCGTAAAATTTAATTTGGTTATCCAGTAAAGTTTATAATTTTATGACTACATATGTACGTATTAGGATAGAGTTTGTTGTTCAACTAATAATTTCAACATACAGTGGCTAGTAAAAGTGTATGTATTTTAGTCGTAAAACCAAATGGAAATATTTTTAAAGTTTTATTACCTTTTAAATAAACTTTAATCCAAAATAAAAAAAATAATAGTACTGCCCAATGCTTACGGGCAACAATGCACGACATATTGAAAGACTGATGAGAAATAGAGAAACAAAAACACCAAAATTAGCAGCTAGTTCAATACATAAAAATGTGAGTGAATGGACTGTTAGAAGAGCAATGCGAAGAATTGAACTAGTTCCAGCATTCAAGCAGAAAAAGCCAGTTTTGTCAAACAAGAAATGCAATTTACAATTTTGTAAAAGTTACTGCAGTTGGAATGTGGAAGGCTGTAAATGTGTTATTTGGTCCGACGGAACGAAAATTAATTGCTTGCGGTCAGATGGGAAATTATATTTTTGGCATTGTCCGTATGAAAATCTTCAACGTCATTACGTTAAACAAACCGTGAAGCATGGTGGTGGTGGATTAATGGTGTGGGACTACTTCACATGGTGGAATGTTGGTCCTTTGGTGAAAGTAGAAGGAGTAATGAGATTACCTGAATTTTCTTCAGGCGAATTTGCCAACTTATATGGAGAAAAGGCCAACTGATAAACTGACCTCCACAAAACCCAAATCTAAATCCAATTTAAATTTGTGAGCACTTTTGAAGAGAAGATTTGTCAGTATACGAAAGATCTCCAAAACAAGAAGAATGGAAGAATTTCCCGGACAAAACTATTCAAAATCTTGTAGAAAGTATGCCAAAACGTATCCAAAGTTTTAAAAAGAATGAAGTATTGTGGACAAAATATTAGAAATAAAATAATATTTATGTTTTCAGTTACGTGCAAAACAGTTCGAATGGAGTTATTTTATGTTTGAGTTAAATAAATGAAAAAAATTTAACAAAAACAAAATTATTTTGTTTGCTTTTATGTATTATAATAAAATTATTGAGCAATAATTAGATAAGCAAATAACATTCATACACTTTTGTTCGCCACTGTATATAGGCACTTACTTAATTAAACGTAATTCGTTGATTAACAAACTAAAACAAAAACATTAACTTTAAATATTCTGAAGTGTTTGGTAAATTATCAATCTGACTGTTGTCGTGTCTAGCGCTCTAAATAGATTTAAGAAGACAAACACCTTTAACATGCATTTATTTTTCTATAAAATGCCATAATTAGTTAATAAAATTCAATGAGGTAATTTACGTTAATAAGAATCATTGAATCAACTGCGTCAGCTGCATTATGTGAATTCAAAATTCTTTAATATTTCAACATCCCGAAATTGTATTGTAATGTTATTTATTTTTACAAGTCCTAATAGTTAATGTTTAAATTGTTAGGAAAAAATAGAAATCTATCTTTAGACGTACACACAAATAAAATGAAATCGTAATTTGTAATAAAATGAAAAGGTCATATTTTGTTAAGCTTCGTTAAAACAATATGGGCTTATGGCCATGACAATTTTTTATATAGAATCCAATAAATTACTCAAACGATATAGAACTAAACAGACACACGTACATACATACGCAGTGGCTGACTGACAGATGAATGAATCTACAGCTAAATATAGTAAAACGTTTAGGCACACATATTATTTAAAAATTAAATAAAAATAAAATAAAACTTTTCATAATAAATACTTTGTATGTATGCATGAATATACAAATATTGTATGTAAAGCAGTATGATGAAAATATATGAACATACCGTAGAATCAGAATATGAATGCAAATACAGTGTACTCGCGATAATATGAACACTTTAAAATTTGAACACTATTTCTTAACCATTGATTACTCCAAAATATGAACTTTGTACAAATCATGTAAATTATGAAAACAGTTTTTATATTTTTAAAGATTACAAATTTCAGTTACAAAGTATTAGAAATTGGGGAAGTAAATCCCCAAAATCTTTGTATCGGTGGTTTTTGGGTATGAGGGATAAAAAGATTCCGAAAAAGCCTAAAGAAAAAAAACAACAAAAATGATAACCGACTTTTTTAAAGATTAGTGCTGGCAAAAATAAATGTAAATCGGGAAAGATTAGAAACAATAAAGAAAATAAACTGAAATAGAATAAAATCAAAATATAGAAAGTGTTTATGATAAAAAGTGACCGAATTGTAGTGTATTAAACAAATTGTAGTAGAATGAGTGATAGGATTAAAAAGAAAAAAGCAAGACTTACCTTCACGCTTCAAAAGTCTTTTAAATGCAAGGTCTTTAGGATGCAACATTAACAATTGTTAATTATTTAATAAAAATAAATTGTGGCTAAGTGAACAGTTTTCTTGCAGTCACAAAATTTGATTTCAAAACAGCATTGGCTTACTGCTTATTCCTGTGTTTGACTTCGATTAATCCTAGCTGTTCACTTTGAAGCTCTGTGACATTCATGTTTAGTATGGCAGCAGCACGTAACTCTAGGACACAGATATAAACAGATACGTCACGGGGCTTTTGACGTTTAACTCTTCACTTAGAAAGAGACACCAAATATTACCAAAAAATATTTTTGTCCCTCTCTGACTGCCTGTCTGTTTTGTTTACGTTTTATTTTTAGATTTCGGATTTATTATATTTTTATAGAATATTAGAATAATTTTGGAAGGAGATGAACCGTTTATTAGGAAAACGTAATTCGGAATTAATGTATTTTTTATGACACCTTTCACTCGTCGTCACTAACTTAGTCGTCACTAACTTAGTATTTAACCAATTTAGAGGTATATTCACAAATTCCTGAAATTGTGCACACGGAACTTTTCTCAATGTGGAGGGAAATTGCTAGGAGTTCGATTAATAATAAAAAATTACGGAATTTTAACTTTTTCATTCCAGAAATTAATAAAAACTGGTAATACACATAAAGTTCTACAAGAAAAACAATATGTCTTATTTGATCTTGATATATTTAGCTCCTTACTTTCCTTTTGCACAAGCAACTATATTCACTGCGACCAAGAACAACATACAAATCGATTAATAATTAATTATTTACACATTTTTAACATTTTCATTCAAAATAAATGTTTGTTTCCATTTAATTTTTCCATTTTATCTGCCAAAACTTTTAACATCTTTTTTCTAAAAGAAAAACTGCTGATTTTAGCGTTTTTCAAACGTCATAATTGTCGCCACTGGTTACACTGTGCTCTAGGATGAATGTTGAGGACATAAAAGTTCTAATCTGCGATAAAATCCGACAAAAGCAAAAGTATTCCCTTTGCTTTTCTTTAAGGATAGGCAAAGAAAGTGTTTAAATTCTATTTCGTCAATCTCCTGCAACTGTCGTTATTAAAACATACCATGTTTTCAGACAGATGTTGCCGTAGCCTAGTAGGTCATGTTTTGGCTTATTAGACGTAAGGCCACAGTTCAAATCTTACGCCAAACATTTAAACCAAAAAATATTTCTTCGGTGATTTCCGCTCTGCAGATTTCGGCAAAAAATCTTTTTTTTCAACAACTTAAGCTATTTGTAAATACGTATGAACAATTTTGAAAATATGAACAGGCTTTGTTTTAATTAGTTCATATTATCGCGAGTGTACTGTAGTAGCGAATAGATAAAAATATATAAAATATCTATAAAATCTTTTTTTTTTTTATTTTTATATGCATTCGTATCTATACGAATCATCATGTACATACATATGTAAATATATACATAAATACATACATACATACATGATGTGTAATATATTTATTTATATAGATGGAGTATGTAAGTGTGAGTACAATCCATGCATACACATTTATCAGCAATGCGACATAAGCAACAGCAATAGCAACAAAAACAATAATAACAACAAGGACTATACACAATATATAGTGTAAACCTTGTGATTTATTAGCCATGTCGCATACGGCACCAGTAGCAGTACATTTATACTTACTACACAAAAAGCAACAACGACAACTATAAAGAGAGAGAGAGAGAGTGAGTGAGTGAGTGAGAGTGCGAGAGAGAGAGGTAGAAAAAATATAACAAAACAAATGTTACAATGAAAATACATACAATCGAGTACAATTGTATCAATTCATATGAAACAGCAGCAGTGAAAATAGCAAAAACGAAACACTCACTCCTGGTTATAGTTTTTATTTTTATTTTATTTTATTTTTATTTCTATTTCAATTTATTTTTTTTTATTATTTTATTTTTCTTTCTTCGATAATAAAGTAGGGTGTGTTATTTGTTGTGTGTAATCGGTGGTAGAGTGTACGTGAATATTGATAGTGGTGATATGTATGTGTGTATACTTACAGCATAAACAATCAATGATAGACTGTTGGTTTCTTCATACACATTTTCTATCATCGGAAGTAAAACACCGATGAATAGAAACAAAAACAAAACAAAAAAAAAGAAGAAGAAAATGAAGTACTTTTTTCCGAAAACTGTCAGAGTTTAGAAAATAAAAAAATCTGTAAAAAGAAAAAAACAACACAAAAACAAAGGCAAAGACAAAGACAAAGGCAAAGAAATGAAATGAAAATAAAAAACGATTTGACGCTTTAAAAACTTTTGAAATCCCTTAAGTATCAAAAAAGTCACAGCTGTGTTAATAAACTACTTCACTACGACTACCATTTCTTTTTCGTATTTCTACTAACACCACGACTAACTTAAACAAACACAAAGACAGCAGCAACAAAAATTCAAAAAAATTAAAAAAATAAAAAAAAATAGTTGGAAAAAATTCAAAATAAAATAAAAAGTGTAGCACACAATTTACATCAACTTTATAGAAAGATTCTTTTTTATTTATTTTTTTTGTAAGTAGAATATAAAAAAAAAACAAAAAAAGAGTATTCTAAACTTTTATTCAAAACGTGCTAAATGTAAATTTCTTTTGCTTGTTTTCTCTACCAGCTTTTGTTATATTACTCGACTATATTTTAAACTTTGTTAACAGAGAAAAAACATTAACAAACGTTGTACATAGGAATTGGGAGGGAGGAAAAAGCCCAAGAAGAGCAAACAACGCTGCTCCTATTTTAATGTTGTCTTCCCCATTATTGCCTTAAATTATCAGAAAAGAAAAAAAAAGAATTGAAAAATAGAAGCAGCAGCCAGAAAATGTTTGTAAAGATTTTAAGGTTTATGGCCTGTTCCAGCAATTTAAATTATATACTCTTTCTTCGGCAGCTACAGCAACAAGAAACAGAAGTAAAAAAAAAAAAGTGTGGAAAAAATTGCAAAGAAAGCCGTATCATTTTTAGCTTAAAGACACGCAGCAGCCGCCGTTTTTGGTAACACGACATGTTCAAAAAAAAAAAAAAGTAAAAAAGGAAAAAAAATGTAGATAATAAAGAAAAGAAGCAGGCTTATGCGCCAAAATGAATTTCGCACTTTTTCGCATAATAAATTTCAAGTTTTGCCACGTAAAAAAAAGAAAAATTGAAGAAAAATCTCTTAACTTTGGTTTATTTTTTTTTTTTTAATTTCTTTTCAACTTAAATCCAACTGAAAATTCTGAAATTATATTTGTGTTCCAAAAAGAATAACAATGCCAGAAGACACTGAAGAAAAAAATGTTTTCATACTGCTCGCCAAATGTCAAATACCATTTGAATAATTTACTTGTCTTTTTTAGTTATTTTTAATTTTCATTTTTAATTTATTTAATAATTACACAGTGCGACAGTTAACTACATAGTCCACATTGTTCAACTAACTCTCCCCAACGAGATTTAAAATTGGGAAATCGGGTCAGTAAAGTTTGGGTAATTCAGAAATTTGTGCGTAAAGTCTAAAAAAAACAGTTTTTGTCATATAAAAAAAATTTGGGGAGTTTTGAGATCTACGCAACATAACTCTGAACCTACAGTATGTTATTAGCCGGGTATATTTAATTTTTTCTTTATTCTGTTACATAGTGTTATAGAAAAATAGATAAACAGTGATTAGTTAAATATTGTATACAATGTTTATTTTCTTTTTTCCTGCTTGTAATAAAAAAATTTTTCCAAAATAACTACAAAAATAAATGTTCGTTATTAAGTTTAGATCTGTCTGCCCATCGCATATCAATTATAAGAGTAGTTTTATTAATATTTGAAAATATTTTAAAACATTTTTTAAGGAAAGATCTGGAAACATTCCTCTTCTCACTGACAAAAGAATTTTTTTCATATTAAATTACATCACAGTTTCCATAACTTTTAACGATCACATAAATAAATTAAAGTCTGCTTTTCGACAAAAACAAAACAAAACAAAACCATACCAAAACAAAACTTTTTCGTTATTTTATATTTGATGTTAAAATAATTGAATATTGTACAAATATATGCACATATTTATTCATAATTAAAATAAAAATTCAACATATTCCCCTTTAAAAAGGAAATATAAAAAAAATCCTTTTCTTTCTTTTTTTTTGTTTAACATTTTTCCTTGTCTTTTTTTTTTCTTGTTTTTTTGTTTTTTCTTCTTGACTGTATAAATAATAAGACCAAATGTTTTAACGTATTTTTGTTTGTTGGTTTTGAAGAAACTTGCAAAGTTTTAGTTCAACAGCAACAAAAACAAAAAAAAAAAAAATATAGGAATTGTTTGCATTAATTTACATTTTTTACATTTCAATTCGCATAAAATTTTCCAAGACAGAGCCAAGGCAAGTGAATGAAGGAAAGAAAACAAAAATAAAAAACATAACTTTACTTGACTGAACTCGACTCATTTTATTTCAACACGATGAACAGCAACAGATCAGCGGGCAAATGAACGAAACTTGAGAGAAAAACTAAAGTTGAAAATGATGTATTTAAGAAAGGAATCAGAAAACAACAAAAAAACAAAAAAAAAAAAACACTAAAGATTGTTAACATTTTGTTGCCGTTGTTGTTGGTGTTTGTTGGTAGTTTTCTTTTTATTGCGTAAATATTTAAACGTTTTTACAGCTGCATTCGTAACTTGTCGCTTTCAAAATGAAAAATGACAAAAAAAAAAAAAAAATAAGAAATAAAAGAAAACAAATGTTGTTTCTTTACTTACCTCCAAGATGGGGTTATTTTTTAGTATGTACTTGTCACAGACCATTTCAAATTCAACATTCAACATTCAGCCATCAGCCAGCCACATTAGCAATACAAGGATATGGTCCGAAGAAGGGAAAATTAAAATGAAAATCAACAACAAAAACAGAAACAGAAAAAAAGATATTTTACAGGCCATAACTAAAATGTTTAATAATGTATTTAGACAGACTGTTTGCGTTTTACTTATTTGGTTTTGTTTCCCCCAGTTTTGTCTTATTTTGATGCCGTATACCATATTGGAGTCATTTATTTTAGTTGAAAAAAAAAAAAACTAAAAAAATAAAATAAAATGAATAAAAAACGAACGAACGAACGAACGAACAAACGATAAACAAAAATGGCGTTTTTTGCCAATTAACTTGAAGAATGTCTTGTTGCATAAATTTAGCTTAATTGGGTGCCACTTGTTTCGCAAACATATACAATAACAATAACAACAACAACAAAATGTTTACTGGATACCAAAAAATTTATTATTTAATGCATTCGAATACAACACAAGCTTTTATTTTTTAATTTTTTTTTTTTTGTATTCTTGATTTTTTTTTATCCTAAAATTGTTTTTTCATTAAACAGAAGAAACACTAACAACTTCGTCGATATTGTCTACAAAATAAAATTATTTTTCTCTTATTGAACTTGTTGTTGTTGTTGTTGTTGCTGTTATTTTCAAAGTGTTTCACACTTTATGTCGTTAATGGAAGAAAGTTAAATGCGACAGTAAAGCATCCAGCCAGTCATCATTATCTTTGAAATCTAATTTTTGAAATAAAAGTCACGTTCTACTCCTTTGCCATAAATGGTTAAAAAAAAAAATAAAATAAGGAACAACAACAACAACAACATACATATGACTTTGATATAAAATTCTATACCATAAACATACATACATACATACAAGCAATACAAGCTGATAGTATTCGACGGCAAAGCTGCCGTCTGGGGCTCAATTCGAGGCTGCAGTTTAAAATTGTAATGGCGGCGTCAATCGTCGCCTCTCTTCAGGACAGTTCAGTTCCAGTACCAGTTGATTTTTGATTAAAAATTTCGGGTTATTTTTCTTCTCTATTTTGCTGATGATTTGATGATTTCATTTATTGGAATTTTTTGTTTTTTTGTTTTTGTTTTTTTCTTAAATCCAATAAATAATGAAAATTGTTTTGAAGACATTTTGTTGATTTTTCATTATGTGGAATGAGAAAACATGAACGCATTTATCACAGAATTTAATTGAAAATAATGGTTTTAAGGAAAGCAAAAGAAAAGAAGAAGAGAATCGTATTTGATCTCCTTTCTTTAGAACTGAAAGCCTACACTCTTGTACAATATTTTTTGCGTTGTTGTTGTTGTTGTTGTTAGTTTTGAATTGTTGATTCTTCAAACCGCCATATAAAAATAAAAATCATAATGAGATCTTATTTTTTGTTATTGTAGTTATTGTTGTTGTAGTTGGTGTTGTTGTTATAGATGTTGTGGTAAATTTAAGCAATGCCATAAATAAGCATTTTTCTTGAAATGATCATCAGTATATTTGTTGTTCTTGTTGTTGTTTTTTGTATGTGTTTTCTTTTTTTTTTTTTGTTGTTTTTGTTGTTGGTTTAAAACAGTGTAACATGAACCAGCACATCAATAGCAACAACATCTAAAAGGAAAACAATTTGAGAATGGTTTTCTCATTGTATGAATGTAGGTTGTTGGCTTGGCTTGTTGTTGATCTTAACCCATTAAAAAGGAGACATAGCCTTAAAAAAATTTAATTTCCAGCATTATAAAAAGATTTTTTAAATTTATTGCGAATTTTAAATCTCATTCTCAGTTTCAGGCACACACATTTTTTGGATGAATATTAAAAAAAAAAAAAACATTCAAACTAGATTTTTTTCTATCTCTTAATAAGTCATAAAATATTTTATTCGATATACAATCATATCTGCAAGATTTGACAATTTATCGCCATTTTGACGATTTTATGATACAAAAATATCATATTGACGATATGACGATTTATGCCCTTATTTTGACTATTTTTAGAAATTAAAAATTTACATCATATTCTTTGCTTTTGTACAATAAATCCTCTTTAAGCTTTGCATTTGCTTTTGCAAATTTCTGTTAGTAATAACAAGAAGTGATGACATAACTCAAATAAAAGCGCCGATTAATAAAAGGAATCAGCCAATACATGATAGTTGTATTCCATTGTCGGCCAGATATAAGTGGTGTATGTATAAATAGTGTAAAGAGAAAGAAGATCAGGTGAAGTGAAATATTTCTTATACCGTTTTTTTTTTAAATTTTTTTTTAATTTATTTACTTCTTTAACGCTTTCAAGAAATGTCTTTGACGATTTTGGCGATTTTTTTCTAATATATGATGCTTTATCTATTGAATATTACACAATAAGAGTAAAAAATTCTTAACACTTTATTGAATAGCAAATAGAAAATATTTGTTCTTTAGAAATGTGAAATTTGGAGTTTGTTCGCATATGTTAATTAGTTGGTTTGTGAGTGTTATAATTGTAAATTATGTTAAAATTATTATGAACTGAAAAGGAGCATTGTTTCTAGTAGTGATGAACCATAAACTCTGACACTAATGGTCTAAGTCCATTTTCCACTAGACTGTGCTATCGGATCAAAAACTTTAATGTTAATTTACGAATATTAAAATATTTAAATCGCTTTTGTATTTGTGTTCTTTAATTCAATTTGAAAAGTTTGCCACGCCTACTTTTTGCTATATTGAAAATTTTTTTAAACCAAATAAACCTGATAAGCTTTCGAACAAATGGTTAAAATCGATTCGGTTGTCGATATCGACTCTACGAACTTAACGCCTGAATTTCATTCGTCTACGGCTACTATGTCCCTAAATATTCAATTTTAAAAGTTTGCCACGCCCTCTTAACATTTAGGGTTATGAAAAGCAGATGTTGTCCGATTAAACTCCAGGAGGAGTTTAACCGCTAACACCGTGATACGAGAATTTTATATATTAGATTTGAAATGTACCTTCTATGAGTGAAGGTTGTTTTGTTTTTAAGAGCAAATTTCATGATTTGTGGTGGCTAATGGTTTAAAGATTTTAACGTTGTGTTCATGTTGAAGATCGAAGTGCTGTTGATATTTTTCAATAAAACCCATAGACAACGGACAACTGGCAAACGGAGAGACGACACGACTATGGCTTTTGCTAATACGAGTATGTGTTGATACTGGTATGGCAGTTGATGCCGATATTCTTGTTGCAGTTTTTTTTTTTTTTGGTTTGTATTTTTCGGTTTCGGTTCCTGTAACTTTTACAATTGAGCATGGTTACAGGTAAATAAAAAAAATAAAAAAATAAAAAATCACTACAACGAAGCAAAAACATTTCATTTTTATGGTCTTTCAGTTAATGTTTCTGATGCAACTAAAACTCTACATGGTTGGGGAACTTTTTAGAGAAATAGACCATTATTTTAAATTGATCATAGAAAATAAAATCGCAAAATGTTTGTTTTTAACACTAACTAAAATTAATGGTCATAGCAATAGAAATAAAAAAATAAAAAAGAAAAAACCAGAAACGATTAAATATGTTTGGAGATAAATGTCTTTAAAAAGTTTACGTACATTTTTCATTTCGTTTCATTTAATAGAAATTGTCTTAAGGACATTTATGGTCATTATTTAACATTTATTTTCATTATTTTATAATTTATGTGGCATCTCACACTTTAATGGCTCATAAAATCTTTTGTGAATACTTTGGCAGTTAATCTCTGATTTAACATATTTATGAAGTTTAATTTGCCTCAAGAGCAATAACTCAATTTTATAATGTAGACAGTAAAATTCATACAAACCAATAAACATTCGCATCACAAACACACAAAGCACGTATCATATTAATATAGTACAAGTGCACATGAAAAACGTATGTTTTATGCATCGTAATATTGCACAATATATGCATATACATACATATGCATGTACATGTGTAGGTATGTATATACATATACAAACATTTCTATATACAAACGTACGTACATATGTATGAGTTTTACATACACAATTTTCCCAAAAACTCACCTTTGTCATTCGTCTGCAAATATTGCATCAGCCATGGCACATCCCTGTAAATATACCAGGATATTTTACTTTAATTTCATGCCTGTTTGTATGTGACATTAAAGCAAACCGAACGGTTTCTGCATTTTGGCTACTACAGTATCCTGCAGGCTGTGGTCATTTATCGTTTTCAACCATACAAATCCCCATTCATACATCAATACTTTCGAAATTATGCACATTTATACTATATAGTCTGCACGCTTATATTTCAATTTTTCATCCTTAAAAGGAAAATAAAATAAAAAAAAAATAAAGCAATCACAGCCCTTTAAGAACAGACATGTTACACAACAAACTCATTTTGGTAAATTTCTTGTGGGATGATAGTTTCACAAATGAATCAATACTTTTAGAAACTGTCTTGCATGATTGCATACACAATACATTTGATTATTTTTGTTACGGCCCATTATTACAATTTTTGTTTTGCAATTTTGTTGTTATTGTTGTTGTTTAAATGCCAAAAACTTTAAAATATTTGAGGAAATATATTTGCTTAAAAAAAAAAACCGAAAACAAAAATAATTCGGCCTAAAGGTATTTAGGCACATAATTTATGTTGACATGCCTAAAGTTGAAAATGCATTTATTTACAAGCTAATGTTTGTATTTATGATCAATTTTATTAATTTATATTTATTCTACATAATTTATCGTTTGTATTCTATGCGTATGTTTTTGTGTGTATAGAGTATGTAACGCATGTATAAATTGAGATAAATGTAATTAACGTTACTAAATAATGTACTTTTGACCCTTTCGTGCAACCTATTAAACTCCATTTAACAATAAAAAGCATTACGACAGAAACCAATTTACTCAATGATGATTTTTAAATCGATTATAAAAATCAAAAATAATTTTAAAAACATATTTCGGACAAGGAAAAATAAAAACTTTTCATAAATTGCCTTTTTTAGAAATAAGACGAAAACTTTTGTATGCAACGTTATTAACGAACATTAATTTTCTTATGTTTACAGGTACAAATGGTCTACGAAGACGTGGTCGTCAAACATATACCCGCTATCAAACACTTGAGCTAGAGAAAGAATTTCACACCAACCACTACTTAACCCGCCGACGAAGAATCGAAATGGCCCACGCATTATGTCTGACAGAGCGGCAAATAAAAATCTGGTTCCAAAATCGTCGAATGAAATTGAAAAAAGAAATACAAGCCATCAAAGAATTAAACGAACAGGAGAAACAAGCGCAAGCACAAAAAGCGGCAGCTGCAGCGGCGGCAGTCCAACATTTAGGAGAATAAAATTAGGAAAAATTTATTAATTATTATTATAATAACTATAGTAATAATAGAGAGGATAATAATGTAATTACTACAACAGCAACAAAAGCAACAACAGCAACAACAACAAAGAACACTTTTAAACTTTTAACAAAGCCGACAACTCTATTACATGAAGAAGCTACAACTGCATTAGACGGATCAGTAGAGGCCATAACAACTACAACAAATCATAACGATCCTATGATAAAGAATGCCTGTGTAAATTATAATCCATTTCCTGCTAATTATCCCATCCAACAGGATTATAATCATCATTATGATTGGCGTAATTGCTGTACACCGCAGATTTCAATGGACAAAATCTATTTCCATGAACGTCATTATGATTATCGAACTTCGACTACAATTAAAATTGAAAACAGTCCCAGCGAAAACGATGGTGGTGGTGGTAGTGTTGTCACAGAAAAATATTCATTTTAAAATTGAGACCGTTGATCTGACATGAACCGAGCCGATATTAAAATTATGAAATCTTCCTATATTCGAAATAAATATCCGACTACATATTTATACGTACATACATAAATACCACTTGTTAACATCATCAGTCTATTGCAAAAATTAACTTTTCACTTTTAGTTGCGAATTAAGTACATATACATACTAGAATAAAGAAAGAAGTTTATTATTAAATAATAAAAAAAAAACATCAAGAGAAACTAAGAAAAAAAAGAAAGAAACAAACAAACAAACTACATTTATAAATAAATAATCGACAACCAACCCATCTTCATTGCAATTTTTGTTTGCTTTAATTTAAAATTATTTTTATTTAAATACAGTTATCCCTCCGACAACACGGTCGATAGGTTCCTATAATATGACTTGTTGTGTGAAACCGTGGTATAGGAGACTAGAAGCTGATACAAAAACAGGGGTTCAGTTCCAAAATAATATTTTAATCCCACAGAAGAAACTTTATTTCTATTAAAAATAACAAAATAAATAAAAATCCAATTAAATATAACAACAAAAAAATTAAAATAAATCTACGTACATACATAAAAAACAAAATTCGGAATAAATATTGTACATGAATGTATATCATGAATTTAGTTTAGTAATTTCCTTCATTATCGCAGCTCAATTCTATTAAATTGGAACGTTATTTCGGTTGAATTATATCATCTTTACTTTCTGAACTTGCATCATATTTTGTCCACCTGCTGATATCTTTAAAAAATCCGTAATCATGCTTTGTTTCCTTGTCAGTCCAAGGTTGTTGTAAATTTCTTGATATGGTGATAGGCAATTTTGTAATTCCCTTTTAAATTTTCAGCTTCTTCCAGCATAAGTGTCTACATCCAAGAACAATAATTCAAATTTTTTTTGTCAAGTTCCAATCCTTTTTAGTGTCAAATTATTAACTACATTATCTTCATTAGAGCTAGACTCGATTTTATTCACTTGGGGTTCGGGTGCGATTTCTACCAAATCTACTTCCCCAACTTCTTGTTCCACTAATAAGTTTTGCACATATCTACCAATTCCATTTTCTCCTGATTCATGCACGTTTTCTATCTCAACTGCTGCTGGCCATATCTTTTTCCAACATCGATTTAATGTTGTTATTTTCAGTTCTTTTAGCGATGCAGTCTTTAATTGAAAATTGCCTCTAAGTTTACTTTGCATCAATAGATTTTGAGTCTAAAATCCATTGTAATGATCTTCTTATGTAACAACTCTTAAAAAAAATTGTGTTGTACGAGGAATACCTGTAATTAAATAAAAAATATTATAAAAAATTATTATAAATTAATTCAAAAATATAATTGAATGTAATTTTTAAGTAATAAATAAAAACCCTGTGCAAATTACTATTAAATATTATTTTTTTTTAATTTTTTAACATAATTTTATTTAAAAAAAAAGGAAAAGAATAAAAAACAAATTGTAATATTATAAATAGTTTTCATTGATTCTTCCTGCAAGAAATGTTAACTTAAGAGAAATGATACTTTTCGTATACTGTTGATATTTAATTATTATTATTATTATTATAATTGTATGGTATAAAGAATTTAATTTAATTTAATTAATTGAGAATTTTGCGCCTTTTAGTTTATCCTTAAGTTGTACATTATTTTTCTTCTATCCTGTCGTCTAATAAATAATTTTTTCTTTCCTAATTTTATACATGTATTGTATTTATTTTGTAATTGTTTAATAATTAAAAAAAAAAATAATAATAATAAAAAATAAAAAATATCCCATAATTTGTCTTTAAGCAATTAAAAACTTTTTTTTTAGTTTCTTTTGTTATTATAGGTAATTTTTGTTTTAATATTTTCACGATTAGCTTTTAAGCTTAAGCTTAATTCAATGAAAAAAAAAAAAAAATGAGAAAAAAACAAAAGAGAACAAAATGCTAATAATTAATTAATTATAGTTTTAAGTAAATTAAAACACAAAGAAAAGTATATTGAGATTGACGAAGCATTGTTTAAATAAATTAAACATTTTTTTTGTAAAAAAAAATTATGTTCAATTTTCAAAAATTGTTTGAGTTTTTATTTTTGTTGACTATCATCCACGTTATTGTTTTTACATAATTTTAGAAATTTTATATTACCGCCTTTCCATTGTCATGCAAAACAAAGTTCCACAACAACAAGTTTAATTGGAGAACCTTAAATGATTTTACAAGAGAGTCTAAACGAAAGATATGTATATATAGTAACATATACAGTGAAATCTCCAATAAGCGGATACTTCCTGGTAATGACCGAATCTCCTGACCCCATACTTTTGATGGGAATTTTGGTACAAAATATGGACACTCTCTTGGAAGGACGCGGGCAATAGTTGTTTGTGATATATATTTTATAACTTTTTCTTAAATACTTCTCGTAGCCGGACAAACATTAAAAAAAAGTATTAAAATATGAACCAAATATGAACTAGGTAATACTCAGATTTTGTTTTTAATTTTCATTGGGAATGCTTGTTTTTTTTTTTTTTAATAACTCCCGTACCAAGTGTATTCAATACAACATACACGATAAGCACGTACGTATGGATGTGTGTATTTGCAAATTGAAATCATCAATATTAGCTTACATATCTACATATTACAACGCTTCAGTCAGGATTACGACCTAGCTCCTCACACCACTTATGCTGTGTGTGTTAATTTTATAAAAGCCGGCTCCGAACGACAATTTTTTTTTTTTGAGAAACTTTTAATGGCAATTTTATTTACTCTCAGAGTTTTTGCCGGAAGGCTGCTGAGAGTAAAGATTTTCATATTTTCGTTTTGATGTTTGACCTGGGATTTGAACTCAGGCCTTACGTCTAATAAGCCAACACACTGCCTACTAGACTACGGCGGCTTTAGCTTACATAAGATGTTCTAGGTCTTCCATATTTTCTTAACTTTTTGGACCACAAAAATGTCAGTGTAATATTTAGGGGTGTAGCCATATTTTTTAAAGTTCTTGGCCAATTTAGGTTTTAAAAAAATACAGAGTTGAACTTAATTTTATTATTTATGCTCATACATAATCAAATTGCATATATGTAATACAAATAAATTTAAAAACCTTAAAAGTCCATTAGTGGTTGTTATCTCAAATATGAAAAGATTTAATAGCAGATGCTGACCTAATTACAAGGAAAATCCCCTCATTGGAGATTTCACTGTATTTTCTTTATTTTAATGTGAAAATTAAAATTTTGAGTTAAATCACTTTTAAACTAAATGTGCGGCGATATATTGGTAGTTTTGGTCTTCCTGTATTTGAATATAATATTTTAAACTGTAGCATACATTTAGGCTGTTATGAGAACTATTTTCATAGTTTTATTTTTGAAGAATTCTGTATATTGAGCCAGAATTGTGAGAAATATTGACATGAAATTCAAAATTAATTTTTAACAGAGTTTTGAAATGTTAATCGTGTTGTCTTTGTACCTACCATACTCATTTTTATTGAATACGCTAAGAGTCTATGGTAGAAAGAACAGAATTGTTGAAACTTTGACTTGAGACTTTAAAACTAAAGCCGTTCAATAAAAATCCTCAAAACATTGAATATCTGAATTTATTTAATGTGTTAACAAACTACAAGAACTTATGCTTCTAAAAATCAATTTAACAGCATAAAATAGTTTTAAAATTTATATATTTTATATACAGTGTCATTAAATAAGAGTTTAAAAGGTCAGAATACAAAACATTATTTGGCTTAGATGGGTCTGCAAGCAATATTGACGATTACAGGCAGAAATTTATTTCTTTATAGGCACTGTTAACAACATACATACATACATAATCTATGATTTTGGGAATTACATCATTTAGAATTTTTTAAAATTGTATCTACAAGGCTCGTTGGAGCCTTTAAAGGTTACAAAATATTGAAATGAGTTCATTTCATTTATATATATTAAAGTATAGAAATAACAAAAATACTACAACATAATGTATACGTAATAGGGCTTAAGACAATTAAATACAATAAAATACAAATTTTATTAAATTCTAAGATTAAAAAAGAAGTAAATAAAAAAAATTAATAATTAAACTTAAAACCATAAAAATTAACTTTAAAAGTAAAATGAATAAAACCAAACAAAAAGGAAATGTAATTTAATATAAAATAAAATGTTTTAATTTTAATTATATATACATATATATATAATTATATATATATACATTCATGAATACGTAAAGAGTATTTACAAACTTTATAAGTTTAAGTATGAGAAAAGAAGTAAAAAATTAAAAAAAATTTCAACAAAATAGTATGTAATGAAACAAATATACGTAAAAACAAAACAATTTAAAAAAAATAGAAACTTTAACATTTTTATTAGTTATATACATGCATACAATATATATATATACACATAAAAAAATAAAACAAAAATTAAAAAAAAAATGAATGCTATTTTTAGTGTAATTTATTGCAGATTTATCCTTAAAATCCTCTATAAAACAACTGTAAATTATGGCTTTTTAAAACTAAAAAATATATAAATATATTTAAATAATAATAATAATAATAATAATAATAATGTAATAAAAACAAAAATAAAATAAAATAAAATTATAATAATAATTCGAAATATCAATTGTCTCTCTTTAACATTATTACTTCAACTCATACTCTCTATTGATACAGACAGAATTATTCAAACTAAACAAAAAGAATGCCCAACACTATTGCTGTAAATGTTTTCAATCTGAAATTTATTCTTCTTAAATTTATTTACAGTCATCATCCTTTAGCCCTCCCTCCATTCAATTTATTTTTAATTTGAACTAACTTTCGCTAACAAAAAACAAAAAAAGAAATACGATGATAAAAAGGCAAAGAAGAAAAGAAAAATTAATAAATTAAATACGAAAAAAATAATAAAAATATAAAAACGAGTAAATAAATTAAATTATGGTATACAAATGAAACTACTCCTAACAATAAATAGTTTAATTTTTTATTAGTTCATAAGTTGTAAATTATACATATTAATTTAAACAAAAAGAGAAAAACAAAACAAAAATTAAACTATTAAATATAAATAAAAGGATAACCAACCAACCAACCTATATTGAACTCAATAATTGCGTGCATAGAGACGTAACCTCCAATAAAATCGGAACAAAAATTACCACAAAAAAGCGAATACTGAATTGAATGAATGAATAAATGGTAAATAAAAAAAATAAATGAATAAATAAAAACCAAATATTTTTATTCGAGTTTTAAAATTAATTGGAACAAGTAAGTACAATACGTAATAAGGGACTAAAGTCATTCTATTGTTAATACTTTTAGTTCTAAAAACCTTTATCCGCGAAACCATTAGTCCACTTATTAAATTTAGCACAGTCACAAACCCCAAATAGTAGCATTACCATCTGTTTACGATTATGTCTGTTGCACTTATGTTCCACAAACAGAACAACGTTGCCATAATGTTGATAAATATTTTCGGTATTAAACATACATATTACATATGTGTGTATGAACCACAATGAATTGGAGAAATTATTGAAAAAAATTTACTATTAAACGCACTTCAAACCATACGAATCTTCTAAACACTGCTAAAAATTCTCCTTTAAATTGTAAATTCTGAAGGATAGCAACATATTTAAACAGTTTAAATATAATTTTGTTTACCCACTCATACTGTCATCTGATTCAAAAAAAACTTGTCATATGATAGAAGAGTTTACTTCCCATACCAAATGACAATTTGAATTTGCTGTGGATTGGGATTGTTTACGTACGTACTTAGTAAACAGAATCGTGTTGTTTTGTAAACAAAAGTTATTCCCATTTGGATTGAAATTTATACGCTAAAGTTTATTTCTTGTGCCATCTGTTGTTATATAGTTGAATTACCGTTAATGTCCACAAATTGTACTAAATATTATCCATTCCATAAGTGATTTCTAGTACAAAACAAAATGGTATCTTTTATTCCTTTCTCAATAAAAAGTATTGTTGCAAAATTAAAATTTTGAAATAGTACTGCAAAGAGTAGCCTTTTTGCGTTCAAATGATACTTTTTTTAAAAAATATATTTAATACTGTACGGAATGCAATAGAAAACTAACTTAACTTTTTCAATCAGTTAGCATTCGTAATCTGATGAAATGGCTAATCGGTGCTAAATACCTTTATTCTTACTAACTCCATTTATAGTTGAAAAGCGCAAACCATAAAATCTGTAATAACAAAAAAGTACTGAAATGTTTTGATATTGTAATGTTGCCGGGAAACTAAAAATCTGATACTGAACTTCTGAAAAAAAAGGGGAAAATGAATGAATTCTTTAATAATTTCGCCAATTTCGAAAATGCACAAAAAATTATGAATATAAATAAAAAAAGAAATTATTAAAAAATTCATTTACAAAATAATTTCAATTTAATTATTATTTTTATTTTTTCAAACAGAAAATTACGCAATTAACAGAAAATTACGCAATGGCAACATTGTACAGATCCGGTTAGCTTTTACAGTTCGATTTTTCTTTCTTATCTAGAGTAAGGAAAGGCGTTTAAAATTTTGAATTAAATTTCATCATTTATTAACGATTTTATATAACTTGTTTTTTATTTTTAGGGCATACTTTTAGGCAGGTTTTAAATTATATAGTACGGACACACACTCTCATCTTGAATCATATTTAGCATGAATAATAGCCATTAAGTTTAATGCATACAATTGAGGTTATGAGAAATTAATAATGATTATACGCCAGAGTAGGTGACTTGTTCATCCTATATCAAGGGCTAACAAATTTTTTTTGTTGAGTTTAGTAAATAAGAGAGAGAAAATAAGTTGAGAGTTACAGTCATAGAAAAGTGTTTTCATTTTCATATCATCACATACAGACATAATTGATCATTACAACCCATCAGTCGGGATTACGGCCTAGCTTATCACATCACTCATGTTGTATGTGTTAATTTTATACATGGACCTACGACAGATTTTTTAGATTTTACTTTAAGAGTTTTCGACAGAAATCAGCTGAAAGGAAGTCACCAAAGAAATATTTTGTTAAACATATTTCGTTTTGATATCCGACCTGGGGTTCGAACGGAGGTTTTACCTCTAATAAGGCAACCTACTACATTTCGGCGATTTCATTTTATCAACATACATAAAATCATACATCTTTGACTTAATAATTAGGGAATGTTTTTAGATATTTATTTTATGGGATCAAATTTCGGTTCACAAATTTCCTCACCTACTATTACTTTTTGTCCATAAAAAAGTTATTCCCTTTCCTTATTATTTAAACTATTTACTTGAGTATTAAACCAAATCAAAATGTCTTTTAAGAACATGTAAGAAAGACATTTTTTAACATAAAATATTTTTTGAGTGTAATCTAAAACAAAAAAGATATCATAGCATGTGCTTGTCGCAGTCTGATCGACAACTAAATAAAAGAACGTAAGCATTATGTGTGAATTCTCTCTGCACAATTGTGCTATGAAATGGTAATCACTGCCCTAGATCGAAACGTAAATTAATTGGAAATAAATTAATTATCACCTGATGAACTTTCATTGCTTTAGATGGACGTTTTTAATTTAATCACCTAATAATTGGGAAGACTTTTCTGATTGAAAGAATTTTAATACATGAAATGTTATACATTTTTTCCGAAAACTTTCTTGAATTTTATTTTAGAAATTAATTTCTTCATAAAATAACGACAAAATTGTATGAATCAGCTTCCATACCCAATATCACAACTTTCGATGAATGTACCTTCCAACAAGATGGAGCTCCAGCTCATACAGCAAAAACAACAAAGAAATGGCTCTCTGATAACAATATTAATGTCCTAGTGGCCATCATCTAGCCAAGACCTAAATCCGATTTAAGGTTTATGATTTATAATTAAAAAAATTGTTAGGAAATGATCCCAAACAACTGTTGGCGGATTGAAAGAAAAAATTAGTGAAATAAGGAATTCTATCACACCAAATGAATGTAAAGCATTAATAAATTTAATGAAAAAAAAAAGAATAAAGGCAATTATTAAAGCAAAAGATGAAGTCGCCCAGTACTAAATTATGCTATTAATGCCGTACGAAACAATTATGGTCAATATTTAAAATATTTACCTTTTTTTAAACACGAATGAATTTGAAAATAAACTTTTTATTTAATTTTGAAACATAATAAAATTATCTTTAAAATAAATGTTGTTTGATCCAATTCGGACATTTTTTGTGGGAGTTGGAACGATTTAAAACTCAAATTTTTATATTTCAATAACTGGTACGAACCTTTAATGGTTAAGGTAATACAACCCAATCTGAAAGGTCTTTTAATGCCTCTGAATAATAAATTCAAATGGATTTCAAAGTATTAACAAACAAACCTCGAACAAGTTATAACAATTTTCGATTATTTCGAATAGTTTTTATAAAAGGTGTGTCACCTAGACTTTAGCCTTACTTCACTCATTTATTCAATATATGTTCTCCTTCGTGATTAATGGAAAGAGTCAAAAATCATTCCCAAATCGAAATCCATTTTATTCCTGTCTAATGTAATGGAAAACCCCACAGCTGGGCAAATGAATGATTATTTCGTAGCTAATAATGTCTTATCTGATAATCGCGATTGATGAACGGTAGGAGCTGCACTACTGCCTTACTCTAAGTAGTTGATGACCATAGGTTGAAACTGGATGAGAAAACATCTTAAATTCCTCAGAGATCAATATTAGAAAATCTTTTATTTTGTGTATACATTAACCTACCTGATGTTTTGGTAAATTGTAACGTTCACATGTACAATGATGACGTTCAACTTCATAGGAGTACTCGTATTGAGAACATTAATCTTTGTATAGACTTGACTAACAATGATTTACGAGAAATTGACAACTGGGCCAAGGCTAATGGACTTTGTTTAAATCCCTCCAAATCGAAATTTTTATTACTTTCTAGAGCAAAGAGATCATTTGTTATGCTGGACATAATTATCAGGGAGAATAAAATTGATTTTGTTGAAACAGCTTTCAATATGGGTCTTATCTTCAATGGTCATTTAACGTAGACTAACCATATTAATGTCAACGTTGAGTTATAGATTCAGTTGACGACCAGCAATATTTAGGATTGAACCGTTATCCTTTTGAACTGCATCTGGATGCCTTATGGCAACTGAATCCTTTAAATTAAACTTAGATTCGTCAGAAAACAGCACATTCATCCATTTTTGGACACTCCAATTGAGATGGGCCTTGGCGAACTCAAGTTTGGCTTTTTGATTTTTTGACAATATGAAGGCTTTTTTGCTGGTCGCCGATAAATAATTCGGCCTCTGCTGCTCTTCTGCGAATCGTTCTTTCGCTAATTTTTAAATCTAAGCGATTTTGTATGTGACAAGAAAATGTTGTAGGATCATTTTGGATTGTCCTTTTAATTAATTATGTCTCGAACCTTCCTCCAGAATGAGTAGGGGATGTGCGACCAGTCAGTAAAAACTTTAAAATTAAACTGGAAATAATTTATCTGTTGATCGAATATTTTGCACTCAATGGATGCCTTGATAAGCCAGCTCTCCAATCCAATCATTAACTTAAACATCAACCCACAAAATTGCAAAACCATAGAAGACTTATGAAGTCGCAAAAATAGCCTGGAAAGCAATATCTCCTGAAATAATTAATAATTTAATATCATCCATGCCTAAGAGATGTGCGAGTGTCATTCAGGTTAAAGGATTCCCAACGAAATATTGATTTCACGTTAATTTATGGGTGCTTTAGGTTTGTCCGCTTATATTTATGACTTAAAATGATTTTTTAAATTTTAAACTTTTTTTTTATTAAATTCTGAATTCCTTAAGTTTACGTCTAATAGCCACAACTTACTAGATTACGGCGGACATAATTTATAATTTTTAATGATTTCAATTTTTTCTAGAACCCATAGCGCTTCATTTATAAATTAATATTGTGGTCATGATCATTTAAATAAAATAAAATAAATTTAAATACCTATCACCAATGGACTATTAATATGATTTCATATATCCTTCATTGTCTAATCAGAACTTTGACTCATTGCTGTCTAGAAACAAATGCATGAAAATAACATAGCCATTCTCATCAACATAATTATGGTGTCATCGTGTACATAATGGATGGAGGGATATTAAGACGAACGTCATGAGTGAATTGAAAATGATTTGGCAAACTAAAAACCGAAACTATATTGTGGTCCCGTGTTTATTTTCCTTCATTTTAGAGGTTTTTATTGTTTTTTGTAGTGTCATTAATGCTGCTGCTGCTGTTGTTGTCAATATTCCATATTCCATTAGTTTACAGCTGCATTTTAGGGTTCCCTAACAAATGGAACCCTTACAATTTTTGTTTGTTAGCGCTTTCTAACTTAGATATATACATACTGTTACACACTCACACACACGCACACATTTTTATATCTCTATTGTTTTTTCAGGTTTTGTTGTATTTCGATGGTAATGCACGAACTGTTTTATTTGTAGTTGAGCCATGAACACGAACATGTACCAGAATGTTCGAGATGTTTGAAGAATGTGTTCGTGTGGGTGCATTAATTGTGAAGTCTTTGTACATGACGATAGTTGTATCCCCCTTGGAGAACAAACTGCATGGAAAACATTAGAATTGTTTTAACGATTGTTCGCTTAAAGTGTAGGTAAATTTTAATCCAACCACTTCAAGTAGTAAAGAGTTTTTAATTGATTTTGTGTAATTTAATTTAAAAATTGAAAAATTTGCCACTTGATTTATAGAACTTATTTGTGTCATACTATAAAATTTAAATTTAATTTTATTTAATTTGTCACTTACACAAACGGAGACATAGAATAGAGTTAAGCCTTTAAAAGTTTCAATAAAAACCTCACATTTCTTCACTCATAAGTTCAAAAATGAATGATAAATTTTGCTTTTAAGCAAGTGTTACAAAAAACAAGAAAGAAAACAGGTAAAGAAATTAAACAATTATTTTTAACAATTCTTACGCCAGGAAACTAAAATTAATTTTAAGGGGTCTTTTATTAACTTTTTTTTGAAATAAATTATATGAACGGATAAATCTTTTTATTTGTTTATGTTGCTTATAAATATTTTTTTCAATTATAATGATCCAATTCAGGCTGGGGTTCATACCACAATCTTTCGACCATGATTTGAGGAATTGGAGTACATGAAAACAAATAATGGAATGGATTCTTCTGTCTGCACTACGATATTTTGAAACAGATTTGATTTTTTCGTGTTTTCGTCTATTTTTTCTACTTTAAATATTTAATAAAATTATTAATTACACTATGCGAGAAAATAAAAAAATTAAATACACCCGGCTAATGACATAACGTAGGTTGTGAGTTTTGTTGAGTAGATCTTAAAATTATTTTTTTATATTTCTCGAACCCTCCAAACTTTTTTTATTTGGCAAAAACTGTTTTTTTTTACCCACAAATATCTGGATTCCTCAATATTTCTGACCCAATTTCCAAAATTTACATCTTGTTGAAAATGGGAGAGATGGACCTTTAAAACGGTATACATATATCTATTATTCGAATTAATATGCTATGAGATTTGATGAGGTAACCTTGGAAAAATAGAATGTTTTTCATATTTTGTCCATTCATTGTAGCAAACTTTAATAAAATGATATGGGATAAGTGATAATATTTTTAAAGTCTATTCTCTTGTGAAGAGATTGAGTCATCATTTCATCAAATCGGACAAATATTACCGTAGTTATTATTTAAAGGGTCTAACAGTTAAGTGTTATTTATTACATACGTCATCTCATCAAATGAACCTTTAGTTCCAAAATTTTCAGAATTTTTGATGGATCTTGATTGTGTATCACAAAATGTGTCAATTTCACGTTTGAGCGACCACCAGAGGTCGCCTAATGTTTATGTTTTTTGCAAATATTATTATTTCACTTTACGCAAATATTGACCAACTTCTGGATATTGAAACATTTTGTGATAAATAGTATTGTGCTATTTTGAAGGAAAAGAAGATTTACATCTTAATTCTAAGATTTTTTTTCTTGAAATTAAGAAGTTTACTCACTCCTAAACCTGATGTCGTAGTGCGACCAGCCTAGTACATACTATAATATATATAGTAGCTATAATTTATAATTATAATAATTTATACAAGTTCTGAAAACTTCTGAACATGTAAATTGTAGCTTAAAGGTGCTAACAATTGAATCACAAATAGGGCGACTATAAAGCAAAAAACTTTTTTTTTTTAAGATTTTCCTTAGAGAAATGCTATCTATCTATTTGTCTTAAATTCCTTAGACTAGTAGATGGAAAGGGGAATGAGTTTCTCTGAATATCTAACTATTTCTACTTTTGCCAATTGTAGATTGAAGTTCACAGTTCTGAGTTTTCTTTTTATTGGAAATTGATGCTGTATCCCTTATTTGGATATCATATCACTTATCATGGTATTACACTATAGGTTCAGGGTTGCGCTTAAGGAAGGCCGACAACAACCGATGAAAACTTTGAGGCAGTGAAGAAAATGATTTTGGATAATCATATGATGTTGGCATAACGTTCGGCTCATGCCAAGCAATTCTTACGCATATTTTAGGCATGAAACGTGCGGCAGCAAATATTGTTCCAAAATTGCTAAATTTTGAAGCAAAAACAACGCCGCATGCACATCCCTCAGGAAATGTTGACGACGTTCGATGACGATTCAGATTTATTCAAAAAGGTCATAACTTGTGACGAATCATGGGTGTATGGCAGTGGCATTTAAATCAAAGCCCGAACTTCGCAATGGAAGCGTCCAAAAGACCCAAGACCGAAAAAATACGTCAAGTTCGTGAAATGTGAAGGTTTTGCTCACTGTTTTTTTTCGAGTGTAATGTCTTGGTGCATCATAAGTTCTTTCCACAAGGTCGTACGCTCGATAAGGAATACAACCTTGAAGTTTTGTACCGATTGAGCGAAGCAATTCGTCAGCAACGCACCAGATCACATTTCGAGTTTTTGGCCAAAACCAAAACCGTAATCATGCCTTAACCACCGTATTCGCCCGATGATTATTTCCTCTTCCCAAAACTGAAGACACCGAGGAAAGAAAAGTGTTTTGCTACGATTGAGGAGATAAAAGAAAAATCGAAACAGGAGCTGTTGGTGATACGAAAAAGGGCGTTTCAGAAGTGTTCCGAGAATTGGAAAAAAACTCTGGCATAAGTGTATTATATTTTTGAAGGGGACAAGGGAATATGTACATTATTTACGATTAAAACCCTTATTTTGTTATCTTCCTATAAAACCATCATTCTGGAGGAGACCAAGCCTTGATTCCGTAAGCAACATTCATATAATATCATTGAACAATCAATATGATAAAATTGTTTACTTGTCATTTGATACTAATTGATATATAAATATGTAATACGTGCTATTTCAATGACTATGTATATTAATTTGTGTCAATTGTTTAGTCTCTAAGCAGAATAACGAAACATTGTATCGTGATTGCAGATACTTGCGTTGATTTTAATGTTAGAATTTATTATCTCAGTATTTTAAGTTTTAAATTCGAAATGTCGTAGAAGTTGAAAATTGCATCACATCGATAATTTTCATATTTTAAATTTTATTAAAAATTTCATTCCGGTGTTGTATTGTTTAAAAATGAAGATTGTGCAGCAATATGTCAAATATACAAAATAACTGTAAACGTATGTATGTATGTAAACGAATGTATGTAAGCAGTTGAAGTATGTATAGCAAGTTTATTATTGCGCGGTTTCCTTTTGTTGCTCTGTATTAGAGAACTGCAACCGGTGATTGCGAAACAATCATGATTTAATCAGTACTCGAAAAACATGATACTTTCACTCAACGAACAAACATGCATTTATACACGTTGTGATCGTTCATTTTCATATCAATCGAAACAATGATCGTTTGAAAACTTTGTTGATCATACAATCATACATCGCATTCAAACCGATCATTTCAAGTGTTTTGCAAATATTCGATTGACATTCGTTCGACACTTCTTTCCTTTAAATATATCCCACTCGTTGTTTTTTTGCCTTTTTGCAAAATAGCACTATGATTTTTCAGATCATTGCATTTTGGTTTCGATCAATGCAGACACCGCAAAAATAATGTCTGTTTCAAACGAGTGTTGAGAGAGTATCAATCCATCATGATATCTTGCATTAATGCATTTTGGTTTTTGTTTTCGATCAATGCAGAGACGGCAAAAAATAATGTCTGTTTCAAACGAGTGTCAATCGAATATTTGCATAACATTCGAAATGATTGGTTTGAATGCGGTATGTGCGATCATTAGCAGTAGTGTTCTAATTGATCGTGCATAAAAACAACAAAAATGTGATTTTTGTAGTTCTCTGCTCTGTATGTAAAAGATTTTTCTTTCTCTATTATTTCTTTCGAAAATTAAAAACATGTATGGGAACATTTTAAATTTTATTCCAAGAGATTGGGAAAATAATTTATACAGTTTTTGTAATGCATCTACATAACGCTTTACATTTCTAGATAGAGATCCCTAAATGTTTTACCCATTTTTGATAACATGAATGTGAGACCTGTGTAAGGCCATATGCAGTAGAGTTCAACTGAATTTTTTTTTCCTATTTTGTTTTTTTTATTCAACACACTGATGTTGTTGTTGTTGTAGGATGATGTAATGACTCTAGTATCATTGTTACTTGAAACAACAACAACTACAACAACAGCAACCTATACCATTATTACAGAAATATACTTACATATCGAGTATATGTAAATACATATGCAAATACCACAATATTTTCAAACGAGGGTTATTTATTAAGTTAAAACGCTGAGTTAAAGCAAAAATCAATCTCTTCAAACAATAAGAAACGTATGCATGCCATTAATAAATTTCAAAAATTTTTTCAAATTAATAACACGAATTTATTGTCCATTTAGTGTTAATTACAATTTTTGTGTTAGTTGCCGTCGAAGAAGAATATTTTTTAAAAAATTCTGTAAGGCTTTTTACAACTCATACATACATAGTTGCACATTCGTGACTACGTTATAAATTGTAGCCGTACATTTTGAAACTCTTTTCTTTTTAGAAAATTATCATTTTTTTTAATGTTCAGGTTTCTCTTAAAGTTCGGAGTGTTATATTAATTTTCTACTAAATCACTCATGAAAATAAATGTAATAAGAGAATAAAAGGAGTATAGGTATTATGCTGTATTATATCATAAAGTAAAAGTATTCATTTCAATGGACCGACACATACCGCCGTGGGAGCGGGGTCTTTAATTTAAGGACCCGTCATTCGTTTAATATATTCACATAAATTTTTCCTAATACACGAATACCCTAATCTAATACACTAATATCCTAATCGCTAATAGGGCCTGAAGAAACGCGACGCTAACCGGGGTATTAGTGTATTAGGAAAAATTTATGTGAATATATTATATTTTTACAATAATAAAAACTATTAAAAATTAAATATTTTTGATTACAAAATCTATTTTTTCAGCTAAAATCTCAGAACCAATTAAACGAAAATCTATACAAATTTATGGAAAATCGTGTTTCGTTTTGGTTCTGAGATTTTAATTTTAGCTGAAAAACTAGATTTTTCAATAAAAAATATTTAATTTTTTAATAGTTTTTATTATTGTAAAAACAACAAAGAAATTTTGAAAAGACAGAACTTCGAATTTGCACTAGATTTAAACAGGAAATCCCCTTTTTCTGTTTTATCTTTCTACAAAAACTTTCGTATTAACGACGTAAATCGAAGCACTAACGACGCAACTTCGAAACATGCGACTCAAACTGAAACAAAAACGATGCAAATTCGAAATTTTAAAACAATGCAATTTCGAAGAAGAAGCAGAACAAGGCAACGCAAACCGGGGTATTACAAAACAAAATATGAAAAAATATTTGTTTGGCGGCCTTCTCTCAGCTGATTCTGCCAGAACCTCTGAGAGTTTATAAAATTGCAATGAAGTTTTTTTTTTATAACAGTCGACTTTGAGCTGTAGGTGCCAGCGATTACGTATGGATAAAATAGACACATACAACATGAATGGCGTGAAAATCTAGGTCGTAATTCTGACTTAATTATTTATGTGAATACAGTAATCACTCGATTTACGTCGCAGTTGTTTTCAAAAAAAGCGTAGTAAATCAAATGACGACGCAAATTGAAGTTAGAGAAACAAAAAATTTGACGACGTTAATTGAGGCGCCGTAAATCGAAGGATTATCCTTTTGAAGCAACCTTTTAATGTTTTTCTTCTTATTATTACTATCACCTAATTCAACTTCAAACAGAAGGTTGGGCATATATTCAACTGCTATTATTTTGAGTTTTACATGAAACTTATGTTTTTTATTGTTTTAATTTTTGTAAGAGTGCAACATTATTGCATTAATTACTTTAAGATATTTACATTGACAGCCAGGATGACAAAATATTAGGATAAGTACAAGTAATTGTACAATATAATCGGACGATAAAGTTTCGAATGCAATGATGTGAATCGGAATTAAATTTTATTCACGGTGGCCACCCTTTAAGTTTTAAGTACAGATAAAACTTTCGTTTAAGTGTAATATGAATTCATTGTGAATTGTTAAGATAATAAATGAAAAGAGATCACTATTCGATTAACCCCCCAAACCGAAAGGTACGTTTGTGTACATAAATAAATAATATTTGATTATTTCATATTAATTAACTTTGTTTTTATTTACCCAACTACTCGTGAAATATTTTATTTTATTCTTTCTCCGCTTACCCCTACAAATTTGATTGATGAATTTTTAGTTTACAATACATTTTAAAAATCTAATATGAACTATTTGAACATTTATTAGCAAATGTGTACATTCAGAAAATCCTGATTTCAAATGGCCACACACTTAATGAACAATCTCCGCTGTTTGTGACAGGCAACCAAACAGCAGTGGCAGTAGGTTGCAAAAATGCGTTTATGGTTTGATGATTTACAATCGAAACAATAAATATTCACACGGCCAGTGCACACATTATTTGCGATTTATGCTGTGCGAGCAATATTTCATGAAGCCACACATGTAAATTTATGCAATTATTAATTTAACGCGTTCCCGCCTGCCAGTTCAATAGATCCATTTTTTTTTTATTTTCTGTTCCTCCATCCTTTTACAATCTTTTACATAAAAATTCATTTGACAAAAGTTATCAATGGTACACGTTAATTCGGACACTTAAGCGTAAACTGTAAATTATAATCGAATTATATTCTGTTCACAAAAATGGATAATTTTTTAGCTGATCACAATACTGTATTAAAAGTGTGGATGGTCTTTTCTTTTTGGAATATAATAAATTTATGAGATTTATTAAAGTCGATTTTCTTAGCCATTTTAAAGATTTTATTTTATTTACGTTGAAATGTAACACAAGTTGTAAGTGTTTCATTTGCAAAGTAACCTTAAAATGTTTAATCAAAAATTAAACTATTAACAAATTATTATTTACAGATATTGACATATATTTCTTCTGTTACACGTTTGTTTGTTAAGAAGTCGAATTCACTTTAGTGCATTTATTAAAAGTCAACAGGCAGTAGTCAATTGTTATTGAAAATAATTATTCATTCTACTCCAATTACTCATTCCTAAAGACATTGAAGCTATACTACGATCTCGGCCCGGGTTGATCAACTATTCAAATTTAATTATAATTATTATAATCACAATCGTTATTGCAATAACCACAATGAAACATGCACAATTCACAAAAATCTTATGAAAAAAACCTTACCGATATGTTATAACTCTTTGTGAAGTGTACAAACTAGAGATGAGCGATCCAGTGATTTTTGAAGAACGTTGTAGTCAGTGAAAGTGATTTTTTTAATCACTGTTCTTTAAAACAGTGACTGTGATCAGTGTATTCTCAATAATGACAATAACGTATTTTATTAAGTTGTAAGAAAGAGACAACTAGATAGATACTACGAAGAGACAACTAAACAAAATCAAAGTGGTGTCACCAATGTTATTATTTTTAATATAATTTTTTTTTATCTGAAGTTTAACAATTAAGTTTCACAGAAAGTTCATGCATAAAAGACAAAGGTATGTAATTAGCATCATCCAATAGTAATTCTGCCTCGCTCAAAATAAAATGAAATAAATTTGAGTATGTAACAATTATGAAAGAACGACATTATTAGTAACTGTTATTTGGCAATTTCAATCACTGTAGTTACCAGTGAATTATCAATCACCGTGATTAAATCACAGTTTCTAGTTTTCTCTAGAACAAAATCATCAATTCATAATAAATTTCTACTGGGATTACAGTAAAGTCAATTTTGACGAAACAATTATTATTAAATTGATTTTAGACATCGTCGATTTCATTAAATTCAATGTGCTATTTTTTTTTTTTACAAAATCGCCCAGTATCATTTTTTTTATATGTAAATTCCATTCTTTGAATTAATGGTTTGGGACAGGTCGAATATTTCGCAATTTTTGGAACATGAAGTGATAGTCTATCATGGATTTATCTAGAAAATGTAATCGTGTGGCATATAAAATGAACCGTCTTGATGTTGGAATTCCTTATCCTTAGGAAAAGAATTTATACTTTTCACCAGATAACGAAAAATATCTCTATTTAATATACCAGGCTATTTTTTTTTTTCATTTTTCCTATTTAAATCAGGAGTCTAGTTGAAATTTTTTGGTAAATACTGGTAATATATTTATTAATATTTATTAAGAGTTCCCACAATATCTATATTATCTGTTAATTACAAAGTTAGTATTATCATCGTTGTTAAGAAAAACGTACGTCGATTTGGTTGGATTAACGCAAATTTCATTACCGGAAAGATTACTTCTAATATGATTTGCACAGATATTGTATATCATTTATTATGAAACTTTTCCAAAGCAGTACATAATCAGCATACAACTCACAGTGCTCTGTCATGTCAGGTAAATTATTGATCTACAAAAAGAATAACAGCGGCACGAGAATCAATTGGAACTATCCAATAATTGCCATTCAAGACAGCAGTTCAATATACCCCAATAGATAGTTATGTGAAAGTCTATAGGTCACTGGCGAAAAGCAAAATGTATCCTAAGATTCTCAAACAAAATTGTATTGGCAACTGTGTTTAACCCTTAAACTCGTTTCATGATCGGATCAATAATATCTGGAAGAGCTTTACAGCTTACAGCTTTCTATCACAAAACCTGTTTGCCTATCAGTTCGAAAATTTAATTGTTTGAGATAATCATTAATGCTGCAGCGTCTAGTGAACAATTGAGTGAAAAATGGTAGTTATCTCGGCGACGTAGATAGTTGCCGAACTCGAATTTTGTGTTGAGGAATACTAATATTTAAAAATTTATACTTCAAGTTATCAACATTAACATCTGTCTTGCAAGAAGAGCTGTATTTCTGTATTTTTCCAATCTTCTACTATAAATATTCGTGATTATTTTTTTCCTAATAGACTGAAGATTTTCCTGAACGTCAGAAATTCTAAATCTCTTCCATCAAACATAAATCATGTTGCGTTCCCTAAGAAGGTTGGGTTTACTCTCAGTCCACAATCGTTGCATCATTCCGATAGTAAACGCGCTTCTCCGCAAGATATTGTTTCACATAAAAATAATAAACAAAAGCTACACTAACACATACATACATCGAACTTATTATAAGTAAACCAGCTACAACAAGTATGAGAGAAAAAGGGATAGACAAGTAAGAAAACGCAACAACAAACAATGTAGTCGCAAAAGAATTCTCGATAAGGCGAATTCCCGAATGTTCCACTTCGAGAACCAATCATCAGACTGACGGCGTTCACATATAAAAAGGCAAGACAAAGCAGGCAACGAGTCAGTAGTAATTCAGTCAATCTTGTGTGAAGTTGCGTGTGATGAAAACGATTGTTAGTGTTTCCGTGAGCAGAAGTGTTGTGCTTATAAAAAGGCTGCAAGCAGAGAAGAATATCGAACAAGCACATAATGTTGTAGTTATTGTAGTATAAGTGGTATAATCTGGAAACAGTGGTACATAAAATATTGCGGATAATAAAGAGTTTAATTGAAACTAAGCACATACTCGTATTTGTTTTTACATTGTTTGCAATCAGCAAACTCATATTTTCAAAAGTTTTTAAAAATTTAAAAACGTAACAATATTTATTTAATGTGCTAATTGCTAATTGGCAAGCAAATGAGAAGGTATATTTCCAGATAAAAGATTGGCAGGTTACTGGAGCGTTTTGTTCCGGGAAAGATATCACTGTTGCCGTTAGAGAGACCAATTTAGCCTAATATTGCTTTGGTGCTTCACTTAGCAGATACAAATGGGATACTATCAAGACCTTAGAAACCTTTTTTTTTCGGTCACATAGCGGTATGATCGTTGTGAGATTGGGCGCGGTTAATGGGGCTCGTTTCGACCACTTCACTGATATTCATGGAAACGGTTCTTAGCAACCTTACACTTAAAATCTCGCTTCACGGTAAGATAAACCACTCGTGGAATGGTTTACATTGCTGATGGTGAAATATATCTTCCAAGTGCTTTACAATTCATGTTGTTACTGTTTCCCCAACACTATTCGTCGATCGTTCATGTGAAGTCCCGTTTTCAAGCTTCTTAACAGAGTACAGAAGAGGGAATATAAAACTCTACCTACAACACTGAAAACAAACGTAGTTGTGTTTCGCTGTTTTTCTATACTTTTTCTTTTCAACAAAATTAGGGATTTGTTCCTTATAATTCCTCATATTTTCTTCTCGTGAAGTACACCTGAGCGTTACAGATTGTATAGGTTATGATGTTATAGTCGTACTATTTACGTTCTGTTAATCTAAACTATTAGCGTGAGGGTCGTTGATTCGATTTTCAATAGAGACTCTTAAACCTACTCAAATATGAATATGATTACGTATTGATTACATTTTAAATCTTAGTACTATTAAATATATTCAATTTTATTGGAAAGCAATCTATACTTCTTTACATACACAAGATACACTTCCATCTCCCTTTCGCAAATTGGTTTTGCTCAAGCATTGGAAGTATGTTCATGGCTGCTGTATTACTTGAGGACTTTGTAATCAGCAAAATCTCTTTATAAGGGAAAATTTTGTTTCTCACATTATAATGATTTAAAACGGTTAACTCCTTTCATGAGATTTGAACTTCTACAATTTGTTCGGATGCAACTCATGTCACTTAAAATCCCATTTTAAAGCGACAAGTGTCAATTCCTTCTAAATTGTTGTTTTAAACTATTTTACAAATAGTTTGGTACCAGCAGTTTCTGGTAAGAACTTCGACGAAAATCGATTCATAAATACTTATTAAGACTTTGACAAAGTTGACTAAACTAAAGAGGAAACTTCTTCGACTAGCTGTCTAAAACTATGTTCACGTATAGAATTTAATTGAGTCAATATTCGGTTAATTGAGAACAAAATTTTAACCGTTCAGGTATAATAAATATACGCAATATTCAGCTTACTCAATATTCAATTGACAGCTGGTAAACAAACCAGCTGGTTGTTTCAACAACATTGTCTTTTTTGTCGTCAAATATCAACAGGATGTGTTCGGTAACTTAGAAAGGGTCCGCCAAATAACTTTTAATTTTTAAGCACATTATCGATTGTATGTAGCTGTATTTCACCAATGGCTTCACGAATATTGTCCTTTAAAGCGTCAATTGTCTCTGACGACACCCCACAAATAATAGTCCAACGGTGTTAAATCGCAGTTCCGTGGTGGCCAAACGACATCAGCTCTGCGGGTGACAATGCGATCTTCAAAAACAGAGCGCAAAACATCGAGTGTGGCATATAGCGCCATACTGTTGAAACCAAGTGCTGCCAATATCCTTCTCTTCAATTTATGTGAACAAAAATTTGTTCATCTTGGCCCGCTGTAACAATCGATAAAGAGCTTAAAATGTAGGCTACTGCATGACCAGCCGAGGCAGCCATTTGAATGAATTTTCCATTATTAACCGGAAGGATTGTAATTTCAAATAAAAAAAGAAATTTGAGAAAATATTCAGTAGTTTTTTTCAAAGCATTTTCAAAAAAAAAAAGTTATTTGGCGGGTGCTCACTAGCGGTGTGCACAAGACATTCGGCTAGGTTAACCTTCACCGAATGCAATACTGAAGTGTACTCTTTTCTGTTGATTTTGATTTTACGAGTGCACTGAAATGTGTATTTCTCATTTATTCAATGTATACAACAGTACTCGTTTTCTGTGAAGTAACGGAACTATGCTTTGTGTTGTAAGAGCATATTTTATTACTGAAGCTACATTTTCAGTATTGCCATACAAATATCAGTAGTGTAAAAAAAAGTAGTAGTTTAAACAAGTTTTGCCCAAGAAATAAAAAGTTTGGCAATGCTGGCGAGCAAACAAAGAGCAAAATATTCGGACCTTTCTTATTCATTGTTGTGAGTAGGTTACGAGTTTACGTGCACGAGTGATTTGAATGTAGTAATTTAAAAACAATTTTGCAGTTGCAAAACAAAAAATAAAAAAAAAATTATTATGGAAAATTAAAATAAAATTGCGTTAAAAACAAAAGCATCCTATGCTTTCGCCATAAACTCAAAAAAATTTTCCTCAGAAATAATAAGTTTAAAAAAGTTACTTGCAATTCTGGCGTCGACGAAGATATTCGGTTGCCGATAGTACAAAAGAAATGCATGTTGTGACTCTATGAAGAGTGCAATATTTTTGTTGCACTCTTCACACAATGGTTTACGAGCGCAGTTGTTTTTTTCTACACTATCTTTGCTTCACACTTATTTATATTTGCAGCTACAGTCAATATTCGGTCTTGAGAAACATGCTATACTGTGCAATTTTATATGTCTTGCGCACACCTCTAGTGCTCACTAAACGGACTTATGACAGTGCTGTATTTAAAGCTTCACTGAATATTATAACAATTAGCATTTAATTGAGCAATAACTAATTGACATTTTATATGAAATATTGAGATCAATACGCAATAAAGGTGCATACGTGAACGTAGTATAAATATTTTGAGTTTATTTTTTTAAATTTCGAACCCATGTATAAAATTGTTGCCTGTAAACCCTATAGGAGCCTATCAACTTCCAATATGAGAGTGCTATAGTGAAAAATAAAAAGAAAATCTGTTCCGATTACTTCAGTTTATTTATTTTATTTTATTTTTTTTTTCTTGCCTCTCAAACTCTTAAGAAATCCTATTTCTACTTCCATATAGAGACGAGTATGTTTACTTACTTCTTTCCGTTCAATAACAATAATATTTCGCAAAAAAAAAAAAAAATGAAAATGTTTTTAAAAAATTTTAGAGGGAAGTACCGTTCGCCAGCATACACAGATACAATTTGTTGGCGTCATGATGGTGTCGGCATGACAACATTCATCTTCCTTTGCCGGATGTGCTAAGTCAGTTTGAAACACAACTTGATGAAAAATGTTGCAGTTTTTTCTGTCTTGTTCCTTCTGTCATTGAAACGAATCTGCTGATGTTGTCAGAGCTTTCTTAACTACAAAGGCAAATGTAAAGAAGAATACGGATGAAGATACCGACACACTTACAGTTTCTTTTTGTATGTTTAGGGAAAAAGGATGTTTACAGAAATATATTTTATAGGGCACACATCCAACCATAAGATAGGTGACTGTGTGTTAGTGCAGAAGACTATGTATCTTCGGTATATTGTATAATGTTTGCTGAAGAAAACTACCTACAATTTCTAAAATTGTTTTTTTTTTCATTTTATTTTTTTAAGCTTTTGTTCAAAGCAAAATTTAAATAAAAATAATATTTGTCATCTTTTTTCTTATTATTGTTAAGGAAATAACTTTTCAGCACTTTATATTAGCAAAGAATGTTTGTTTTGCATTTCATTCTATTTCAAATTGAATGGCGGAATACATCCGGTATCCGATTCAAATCTCATACATACACACTTTAAAATTGAAATTGAACACTGAAGAAATTCAAATTAAGAACAGATTGTAAACTTTTGTACAGGATGACTAAACAATAAAGGTGCTGAAGAGTAATGTTGCCAAAATTGTTCATTTGAACGAAATACAAATTGAAAGGAACTAGGCTAGAATATTATTTCTCATGCAGACTTTTTCTGTTACAATTTGCTGGAAGCGTGAACTTAGTTGATATAAAAAAAGTTGATAAACCTTAGTCAATAAATCGGACTGTACTGATAGATGAAGTGTTTATATGGTTTTAGGAATGTATGGTATCCAGAATGTATGGTAAATTTTGAAGTGCTTAGAAGGCCATATAATGTGGAACAAGAAGTACTATGTCCTACCAATCAAGAGACCCGATATTAGACAAACAAAGATAGAAGTAAACAGTGAAATTAAGTACCGCAAATTAATCTTTGATACGTGTGAAGTGGAATAAATTTTTGCACTTCTAATTGAAAACTATATTAATCCATTGCAAGACAAGTTAATTGAGAGAGATTTCAAGGTTAGTATCCGCAATTGTTAGCGTATCCCTCAATCATTGTAAGAGGAGTTTGAACCGACTTTAGTTGGAAAACAAATTAACTTTGCAATAACCTAACAGCCAGATCGCAAAAGGTTTTATTATAATAAAAATGCAACAATTGTAGATGATATTACAGTGTAAAGAACATAAGATTACCTTTTTTCACTTTTAATAATAGGCGGCTTTTGCAGAAAACGGCTCTTACTAACAGCAAACCATAAATTCAGACTGTATTCAATTATTCCGATTGATTACAAATGTTCTACTTCATAGCACAATTTATATTTGCCCAATTTCATTTTTATGTTTATTAGAACAAATGACTTTTAATTTTGCAAATTGGAGTCCACAATTGTATGATTAGATCAAAAACATCAAATTCAAGTAACAATATTCGATAATTAGACTATTGTATGTAGGCGAAAAAATTTTGTCTGTAGTCATATGTGAAAAGGTGGATTTACGAGACAGGCGATGAGCAGCTGAAGAAGGTAACCATTTCTGCAATACATATAATCAAAACCTGCAAAAATTTCATACATTTTGAGTGTTTCGTTATTCTGCCACCCGGTATGCATGGAATATATGTATGTATGTACAGCCGTTAACAGACAAAACCAGAGGATGGTATGATGGAACGTACACAGGAAGGGCTCAGCTATTTCTTTCTCTTCTGCATCTCCACGAATGGCAGGTATGGGTATCTATCGATCAGAGTCCAGTCAAAACAGTCACGAAGAGAGATCCTACTCAATCTAATTTAAGCACAGCCTCGAATAACCGATCGCTTATTACCTTAGAATGCCAAAGTATATGTATTGGTGATTGTCATTCTGTGGTCAAATCACTCTTGTACTCTACAACTTGTCGAAAGGAATTCTTGTATGATCCAAGGGTAAACAGGACCGCTTAGTTGCCAACAAAACGTAATGAGCAGACAATACAGTTCTCTTGTGAGTGAAGTTGCGAAACCGTGTACATGAACACTCACTTCTACTCCGACATAGAAGGGAATTTTATTTCGAACTGATTATCAAACTCAAGTCGGGAGTCGATATTGACAATATCGATGTACCAAAAAACAAAAAAAAAAAAAACATCGATGTTAAAAAACATTGGTGATAAAAGTAGTAACAACAATTGGGAGATATTGAAGTGCAATTCCGGAAAGTTTTGGAAACAAAACTTCCTCCTAAAGAACGATTTTATTGATGTTATGGTGATTTTTGTTTCATATTTTTATGGGTTAACAGTTTGTGGTATTTCCAAATAAATATCAGATTGTAAATCATTTCCGCGTCATCATCAGATGTGTCTTTATTGGGGGTTGTAGAAGAGTGTGGACCATTATATTCTCGAACGCATTTATTAAGGTAACCAAATAATTTTTCTTTGGTCATCAGGATAAGCCGATGTATCGTTATTAAACATTGAAATTATTTATGTGTTTTCGAAATATCGATGTATCGTTTGCTTCTCTATTCGGAAGTGCTGTAGCTGTAGATTGCAGATCTGTAATTCTGGGTAGATGGAGCACAGTTATAAGAATTTGTGACGGACAGATGCGTCGATCTATGAATTCACGCCAGTAGTTATGGTATAGATGTCGTTGTCAGTATGTACTAGAGGTGTACACAAGACATTCTTTTCTGTTGCTCTTGAGTTTACGAGTGCACTGAAACGTGTATTTCTCATTTATTCAATGTATACAACAGCATTTCATGCATTTGCCTGTGAAGTAACGGAACTATGCTTTGTGTTGTAAGAGCATATTTTACTACTGAAGCTACATTTTTAGTACTGCCATATCAGTAGTGTAAAAAAGAGTAGTAATGTAAAAAAAGGTTTTTCCTTAAAAAAAGTTTAAAAAGTTAATGGCAGTGCTGGCGTGGCCGAAGATGTTTGGCTCCCGAGAGCAAAAAACGAAATGCATGTTGTGACTCTATGAAGAGTACAATATTTTTGTTGCACTCTTCACACAATGGTTTACGAGTGCAGTTGTTTTTTTTACTCTATCTTTGCTTCACACTTATTTATATTTGCAGCTACAATCAATATTCGGTCTTGAGAAAAATGCAATAAAGTGCAATTGTATATGTCTTGTGCACACCTCTAGTATGTATATATGCTGTTCAAGTACGAGTATCAGTGTATTGAACAGGAACTAGGAAAGCATATGGACGATAATCTTAAAACATTCATTTCAACCCTTAAAGTAACATAAATCTCTTCCCTCATTACCGTCTCAATGGTTTTCTTCAGAACAAGACTTTAACAGAAGACTACAGGACGTAGTTCTGTAACATTCGTAGAAGGTTCTGCTTTATTTTTTACGATGACTCAGAGTTTTTGCCAGAAATCTGCTGAGAGGAAATCGTCGAAGAAATATTTTCGTTTTTATATTTCGTTTTGATGCCTATACTACCTACTAGACTACGGTTTCGAAGGCTTTTGTAAACCTAATTCAATCTGCCCATATATGATTACGAGAGCATTGTATATGTGACTGCACTACGTCGGCAAAAAGCAATGAAGACAAAGAAATGTAGGAAACAAAGAAATATTTTTCAATATTTTTGGTCTTGATCTTGGGTTACCGTCGTCTTTTACATAGACTGAATGAAAGTGTCTTGGATGGTTGATATGTCCAGATTTTCTTTTGTTCCTAGATTGTAAGTAATTTCACGACTTCAGAGAGGTCCTCCTAGTGATATTTCATGTGGAAGCACATTGGCATTGTTGGTAATGATTGCATACACAACGTTACTGTGTTGTTCGACCTTAACAATTTTAACTTTATCCTCACTTATCAATAGTATGGTAAGTAAAGTTAATCAATGATTAGAACTAACATGCTTAATTAAAGTTTTTTTCTTTACAAACTTTGGTAATCTTTAGAAAATGTGAATTCCAAGGCGTGAAGCAACGAAAAGTCGTAATCAATCTTAGGAGATATTGCGGATAACTTGTAATGCAGATGAACACGATCAATAACAATCAAAATAGAATACGGGAATAGTCGCATCAAAACAAATCCTCTCAACATAAAACAAAGTTTAAAAAAGAGAGGATGACAAGAACTATTGGCCGTTTACAGATTCCACCTCTGACTTCTAAATTCTGTTTGATTGTCAGAATTATTAGAAATTTAATTGAGAAAAAAGAAATAAAAATAAAAAAGTCGTTCTCTATATCAATATTTTTATTCACTGTAAAAATAAGGCCGAATGAAAAAATAAATTAAGTAAATATGTAAAGGTGAGTTAGCCATTGTCGGGATGTGAGGTAAACTTTATTGAAAGTTCATGCAATAACGTGATGGAAAGTTGATTTTATTTGCAAACAAAGAAGCATTCTGAACAAAAGTTAAATTAAGGAAGTTGGAGTGATGGTGATGGTTCTAAATGCAAACAACTTTTTCTTCGTGGTTGTGATGTTGTCGACTTAAAAGTTAATTTTTATTTATGAATGCAAATTTTTCTTGGTTATCCTTTGTTTACATTTTCTACACTTTTTAAGAAATTCCTAAACTTGTGGTTTTTTTTAGAATTTTTTTTTTCTTCATTAAACTTTTGCTGTTGTTGCTTGTAAATGTGGTGGCTGCTGTGGCTGCTACTCAGTATGGCTACTGGGGTTCTCACTGGCACATACTCAGCTCATCTGCACCGCACAGACATTTTGTCTGGACTTTGGCCATAAATCTATTACCGTGTGCATTGCAGCCAGGATACCAACTGTTATTTTAATTCAACTCTTGATTCAGTAACCTCGCTAAATTTTCTTCTAGGCAGGAGTTGTTTGAATTTGTTTCGAAGCACTAAAGTATTTGCACAGTGAAGGATGGAACTTTTCTTTACACATTTACTCGTTGCACAAGTTCCCTGAATGACCGTGCTACAATCGTAGACACTGTGCAACATTCCGGTGCATCATGCAACATGTGAGATTAATGTTTTTAGTTTACACTTTATATGTAAATTTTAAATGCATTTGACGAGAGCGTGTGTCTGTCGGTACAGCAGCAGCATAATAAGTTGGCAATTTATTACAATTAAACCAAATGAAGTTTATTCCATATAACCAAACAGCATAAATCCTTCCTATTCTATGCCGTGCAATCCTCCTTTTTTTCTTCCTTTTTTTTGTTTTAGTTTCGATTCTATATTGTAAAACATACTCTTACCACTTTTGTGCTGCTGCTACTGCTGTGTCTATGTGTGTGTACGGTTCTAACACCGGAAAATAAATAGGAAATATATTAAAAACACCAAAAAGGAAATGTAAGAATTAACATATCGGCTGACTTCCTATCCAATATTGTACATATTTTCACAATACAACTGTGTATCTATATGTTTTCAAAAGAGAAACTTTTTATCACAACTCTACCATAATATTTTGTGTTTAACTTTGTTTAGTCGTTTTATTTTTTTTCTCTGCATTTATTCTATCAATTCTTGTCCCTCTCAACCCCATCCTTTTGTGTTATCCTCTTTAACTTGGAATTTAATTTACGACATTGAACTTTTATTGGGGAAATTCCTGTTCATTTTCATGCGTATATTAAGAATTATGGACCATATTGCAGAGCACAGAAGCTTGCGTCCTCGTACATACATTGGATGTTTATTAATGTGTTGTACTCATTCTTAAATATTTTATTGGATGATTTGTGAGATTTAGTGATCCTGTTTTCAATTGATTGTAAGTAACGTTTTGTTGAAATTACAGTGGAAGAAATTTACATGAAATCACTAGACTTAAACAAATAACGTTTATATACATACATACATACATATATTTAAGTGTATATATTTCAATATTTTATATAAACTTGTTAATTTCGTTATGAGAGCCCTGATAATCTAAGTTCTTTTTAAAAGTTTAAAAATATTTGAAATAATTTTACCTTAAAATCATAACTTTAAAATATGGGATCATTGAGAAATTCTTGAAGATTATTTTCACGCATTAGTTTGATTTGTTTAACCCATTTGCATCCCTTGGATATGTGCCCTTCCTATAATCCTTTGGCTCAATATGACCCAACATTAAAATGTAAACAAAATTTCATATTTAATATAAGAAACCCATTTGTTTTGTTGTTTTTTATTTAGTATAATAAAAAATAATGATAACTAAAATACATAAGCCCTTCCTGAGCAATTCATACATATAAAAATTGGTCTTTACAACCCTTCAGTCAGGACTACGACCTAGCTTCTCACAACACTTATGTTGTGTGCGTTAATTTTACACATGAGGAGTGAGACCTACAGTTTTAAAGTCGGTTCCGAACGACAGATTTTAGAGAAGCTCGTTATTGCAATTTTATTTGCTCTCAAAGTTTTTGACAGAAATCTGCTGAAAGGAAGTCGCCTAAGAAATATTTTTATATTTTCGTTTTGATGTCTGACCTGGGATTTGAAATCGGCCCTTACGTCTAATAAACTAACACACTATCTACCAGACTACTGCGACTCCTGAGCAATAATTAATAATAATTATATTTTTAATACTAACGTATACCAAATTTGGGAATTTGTGTGACAATTTATACACAACGTGACTATGCGCTCCTTGCAAATAAATTTTCGACAAGAATCGTATTTAGTAGAATCCTTAATTGAATTCCTTCCAAGTTGACAAAAGAAACACGTTATTTGGTAAATTTCTAGACTATTTGTATTATTTTGCTTAGAATATAGCATTGCGGCGTACTTGTGATGATCATTTTGTTCTTGAATATTTTTGACAAGATTACTTACTGATGGTCCATGTGCAAAACTTTTCTTCGCTTTTCCATCGCTTAGGCTTTTTTCATGTCCAAAATTTTTGATGACAAAAAGTTTTATGTTTACGGACAGCTCCAACTAATGTAATATTATAAATTATAAATACGGAAATATAACAAATATAATATGATGTATAAAAGTCTCACTTTGATTTTTTTCTGGCTGTGTATTTCTTGCTCTGCCTATGTACTCTTCCATATTCCAGATGTATTTAGTTGTGGAATCGCAAAGTGTCCAAATTTTTATGTCATATCTGGTGAGCTTTGATGGAATATATTGCCTAAAACTGTACCGACCTCGAAGGGAAAGCAATTGTTCATTTTCATGAGGATTGCAAAAAAAGTTTGAGCTGTTTACTCCACTTATCCCACAGATTTTTTTCGGTGTTAGTTCGTCACCAAGTCTTCTACCTTCTCTATCTTCAAAGCCGTCAAACCGTAAACACTCTGATATTTGTCTGACAAAATTATTGATCGATGATTCTGAATGGTTAACTTGTAATAGCACATGTTGGGTCATATTGACCCAAAGGATATAAAATGTGTGTAAATCGTATTCTGAAATGTAGAGGGGGTAGGAAAAATTTAAATTTTATTATTTTTATTTAAAGGCATAGTTTTGTGCCTTTGATTGATAAATTAAATTATCACGATCATATGTCATAATTGAAGGCAAAAGTTTTGCGTTTCAAAATCAAAATTTGGTTTAAATTGACCCAAGAAGTGCAAAAGGGTTAAAGCAGTGAAGGGCAAACACTTACTATTATAGTTTTGGTTGTGTTCGTAAATCATTGGAGAACCAAATTCAACGCATGATTTGAGAATCGCACACTGGGAAAATAAATAGAAAAAATAAAAAAATTGATTTATTGTTAAGTGCGGTTTTAAATATTTTTTGTTTTTTTAATTAAAGCATATGTTCATTGTTTTCAAAAGTTTTTAAATTATAGTTTAATTTTTAATTCGGTTAATATTTTATCTAATAGAGACCTTAACATTGAATTCTTTCTTTACATGTTCTATTTATAATTGGAACTATATGGCACATAAGGAATTTCTAGTGACAAAATAAATTAACACTTCACTAAAAAATATAAATAATTAAATCAATAAATTAATAATTAAAAAATCCGTGGCTAGCCTCTTAATGTCTCTTTATAAAAAAATTAATTACGACATACAGTGCGATAACACACAATACATTGTCCGTTACCATCCATATTCTCTATACAAAAAAAATCGTATTCACAATTTTCATCAAACATTTTGCTGCGTGTATTTGCAAAAAATAAAAAATCATTCAAAAAAGTTACGTAGCGAGATCGTACTTCATCAACTGCTAAACGTCAACAGAATTGATTTTGTTCTCTGACATCAACACAAAACAACAAACACACGATCATTATAAGAAACCTCACTAGTAAGCTTAAAGTGTAGGAGTATCAACGCAACATCAGCAGAAATTTCTTTGCCCATCACATGTGATAAGAAATTTTGAATGCCCTTCACTGCTTTAATATTATGTACAGATATATATGTTATGTTTGCAGGTTAGGTTAGGTCAGGCCGAAGTAGTAGTTCTTATATGAAAATGTTCACTTGTGCACGCATAGCGGCCCGTTGTGATGCCACTGGTGAACAGAGTCTCTGTAATGACCAAAGGCTGCACTAAATTTTACAATTAAGAATAGCTAAATTGAAAAAAAATTAAAAAAAAAATCATATTTTCCAAGTTTACCAGATCAAAACTCATAATATGTAAGCTTGAACCATATGCTTATGTATACCATTTTAGAGGATTTTGAAAAGGATTTTAAGAAGTTTGGAGGGTTCGAAGAATATAAAAAAATATTTTTGTGTCCTACTCAATAAAAGTTACAACCTTCAGTATGTTATTAGCTGGATGTATTTTGACTGTCGCACCGTGTTATTAGCCATAATTGCCGACTTTTACAGGCAGAATAATTCTTCTCCGTTTATGTCGCGTATACTCGTCTATGCTGCAAAAGTTTAACAGGTAGTTTTTTGACAGAAAATTGAAGAGTTAAAAAGTTAAGAAGACAGTAAGTCGCCTAAGCAAACTATAGCTCAGATGGGAGTACATCTTTGCTTTGTTCCGTAACTGTTTTTTATACATGTGTGTACATATTTTCTTAAATTTTCTTTCCTGAGATTTAACTTCGTGAAATAATCTTTTATTTTCAAATTACATAACAAATAACAAAAGATTTCAAACCAAACTTAATTAAAACAATGTTGATCATTTTATTAAAGTATCAAAAAAGGTTTTTTTTTTTTTTTAATTTTTAAATGCAAGTACTTTAGTGCCATGAAGGCTTTAATACATTTATTTATTTATATACATCTGAGCTTATATTTAAAATTATAAGATAATATAAAGCTAGAGCTTTAGCAACATAGGTCTTTAGCTTAACTACTTAGGATTAAATTAATACTAATTAGATAAATATACAGTCAAACCCGGTTATAACGAACTCCGTGGGACCAGAGAAAATAGTTTGTTATAGGCAAAGTTCGTAATAAACGGGGTGAAGTCATAGAAGAAAATATCAAATACAAAGAAATTTTTTTCATTTATTAAAACCACAAAGTATTTTTTTTTTATTAAAAACCAAAAATATTTGTTAATTCCTTTTATCTATCAACTGATTAAAGATGTTGAGTTATAATTTAATGTTATTATATTAAATAAAAGTATAAACTATTGCCACACTTCAAAGTTATTTCTGAGGGTTCGTTATAAAATAGGTAAAATGTATGAAATTTAATTACTGGGACCATATAAAGTAGATCCTCTTAACCGAGAATTCGTTATAAACGAGTTCGTTCTAAACGAAGTTTTTTGTATGAAAATTGTTATTAAAATGTAGGGACTTGAAAATATGTACGTAATAACCAATAATTCATTATAACCGAGTTCGTTATAAAGGAGTTTGACTGTATAAAGATAATGACTAAAATATAAGAGGTAAACTTTAAATTAAAACTCTGAGAAGTAAATTAAAAATATTCTTAAAAATACTATTTATTCATTTGCACATTGTCCAATCAGTTAAATTAAATTATAAATGAGCTTTAATATAATTTTGAAGATTTACTTTTAATTTGAATACCAATTAAAAGTTTTTTTAAAACACAAACGTATTCTTATTAATTGAATCTTTCAATCTGTGGTTACTTGCAGCAAATATTTATTTGAGAAATTTTAATTTCGAAATCACAAGAATAAATCGAGATTTAATGGATTTTTTTTCACAAAACGGAGATCCCTGTCTACCAGAGACAGACAGCAAGTGGTCTTTAATTTTAAAAAAGTAAAAATTTGCACAACATCCAAATGTGGCATCCAAAATTCCCGCTTTCTTTAAACACATACATACCTTCATACGACTATAAGTAATGCGACATAAACAATTTTTAAGGGATATTCTTAAGTTAAAAAGTAATAAAAAAATGTGTCAGTGATAAGAGATGTATTGCTCTCAAAATTTTCTTTCAAAATATATTTTTCTTTTTGTTGTTGTTCTATTTTTTTATTTTTTTTTTTTTTTTTTTTGTTTTTTTCTGAGTTAAAAGTCCTTTTTGCCTAAAGGACTTTTCCTTTTTAACAATAACAACAACATTGATAATGGCAACGTTAGCAGTAGCAACAAAATGATAAGTGACACCATGTGGCAGTGAAAGTGTTTTTGTTCCTAATTTGGCCCAAATGTGAAAGATGGCCATTTATTATAACGAAAAACAGGGAAACAGGGAAAGACATTAAGGTGACTTTACGCGTGGCTGCTGAAGCACAACCAAGGGTAGAACTTATACCAATACACTTACACTAACACCTACACATACTTTCCTGTATTCTATACACGTTAAAAAGATGAAAAAGATGAATGTTTACCGTATCCTTAGGATTGTAATATTTATCAGTGTAAGTGTTTGTATATTCGTATAAGTACATATACATTCGAGTATGTATATACACATTATACAATACATACAGACTCGTCTAAGATTACGGCCGAAACCGTAGAATAACTGGAATAAAAGTGTAAAAAATAGGAAATTATCCAGAACTCGTTTCGTATTAACAAAGCATCAAGTATTATAATACAATACGTGTGTATGCGCAGTGTAAATGGATATGTGAAAAGTACTTCGATGTTGATGAGGCAGCATGTGAATATTTCCGTTTGGAGTACATCTATAAGTGTCATGTTGTTCTTTTCTTGTCTTGTCTTGCCTTTTCTTTTATTCTATTCTTTTCTATTTTATTTTGCTTAATTCCATTCTATTAAATTAAATTCATTCATTCTTCAAATATACGCACGTTTATTATTACAGACATTTTGGATATGCACCAAACCAGACCAACTTAACCCAACCACCACCCATTCCTACTGGCACTTCTACATATTGTTCGCATAGTCGGTCCAATCATCCGACCATCTCCTCATTCATCCATCTATCCAACCATCCCATCTGCCCTTCCGTCTGAGAGTATCTGCCATGTGTGGGTGTTAAATATTTACATACGATTGATGCGGGTGCGCGGGCAGGAGAGGGTGAGAACTATAATAAAAACGTATAAATACAATACAACAACAAAAATCAACAGAAAATACAAAAATAAATACAATAAAGAAAAATACAACAACAACTAAAACATAAAGGCACTACTTGAAAGCGAATGGATGAATGGATGAGCATGAGTACGTGTGTGTGTGTGTGTGTATGTGTGTGTGTATGTGTTTGTGTGTAAGAGAATCAAATAAATTCTATAGCGCTAGAAGGAAAGATTTATTATCAAATTAAATTTCTGACAGAATTTATTGCTTTATCTCTCGCCGAACATAGTTTTTCACTTCTTTTTTATTTTATAAATTTTATTTTCTGTTTTTAGACTCTATAAATGAGTGAATGAGAGTATGTGTGAGTGTTACACATACACATACATATGAACATACATACATTGTGTTGTGTATTTTGTAGTTTTTGTTTTTTGTTTTTGTATATTTTTTAAAGACTTTCTAGCTGCACAGTGTTTAAAATTTTCAATAATAACAAAAACAGTATAACTCTTAGCCATTTTATTTGGCTCGAAAAAGAAACATTCAGAGTCTTAGAATCATATTCTTCAAAATTATGTAAAAAAAAAAATTGCAAAAAATAACGAAAAGTTTGAAAAATATTTATCGAAGACAGCGGAATATTATACACACATACACACATAATTGGGCATTACAATGCTTCAGTCAGGATTACGGCCTAGCTTCTCACACCATTCATGTTGTGTGCCAGTGTTGCTAAATTGAAATTTTGAAATGGTACTGCACAGCGATAACTGAAAAAGTACTTCTTCGCATCAAATGGTACTTTTGTAAAACAAAAAAAAAAATAATACTTACATACATTACAATCCTTCAATCAGGATTATGACCTATCTTCTCATACCACTTATGTTGTGTGCGTTAATTTTTATACATGATTGGCGGGACCGACATGTTTGATTTTTGAGAAACTTTTTCATGCCCATTTTATTTACTCTCGGAATTTTTGACAGAATGAGGTCACCGAAGGAATATATTTTCATTTTTTGTTATGTTGGAGATGTCTGATATGGGATATGAAACGCGGGCTCACATCTAGGAAGCCAACACACTACGTGTTAGACAATTTATTTATATTTAATAGACGTACGGTACGGAACAGAAAACTAACGACTTATACGTGTTGCTCACAGAAAAGTTGTGTGTAATCAAACGTTGACTGAACGTTATAGAATATACATTCGTTTGTCGCATATGATGATGCTCACCGAAATTACATTACGGTTGGGACATCGTTCTCATTGCTTATTGTATTCTAAAAACAAACGTATATTCCGTGGACGTTTGGTTAACCATGCATTAGTAGTTGAAAAAAGCGCAAGACGTAAAATATGTAATAATAAAAATGTACTGAAAGCGACGCAGGGGTACTGCGGTATATTATAAGTGCAAAAGTACTCAAAAAAGTACTAAAGTACTGAATTTTTCAACACTGTTGTGTGCGTTGTAACTTCAGTTTAACGTCGACTCCGAACAACAGATTTTCGAGAAACTTTTTCATGGCAGGTTTATTTACTCTCAGAGTTTTTGTCAGAAATCTGCTGAGAGAAAATCGCCGAAGAAATATTGTTTTTCATATTACGTTTTAATGCTTGATCTGGGTGACGAGAACCCGGACTTTACGTCTAATAAGCCAACAGAGTACCTACTAGACTACAGCGACTTCAAAATTATTATACGGAATATTATGTACTGATATATTTTTGTGTATGCAGGTTTTTCTTCTCTGTCATAAGTGTCTGCCTTCTCTGCCAGACGTGTTTTATTTCTTTGGCATATTTCAGATAAAGGATTTAGAAATGAATCCTTAAATGAATTCAATTAATTTTGAATACCGAATAAATACAATTCAAATACATTACCAAAAAATTCCAAAAACAACATTGCAAAAAGTTTGATTATGTCTGGCCGTTTTGCTTCAGTAACTGATGAAAGAAAACGGTGGCCTATAGAACAGATTTTTTCGATTTTCTCATTAATCAATATTCACTAAAAACACTTTAGAAATATCCTGTAATAAGTCATACTATCACGAGAAAATATGTTAATTTATTCGGTTGACGAATGAACAACAACCGGATGGTCACATTAATTTCCTGTTATTGTTTAGTGTTTATCAATTGATTGTTGATAATTTTTTTGCCCAATTGTCAATCGTAATTGATATGTCGCATAAAATACTGAATTTATTTCTAATACAATATAAATGCCAACGCCATGTCATATGATATTCAAACGAGTCTCGAAACATATTTATTACGTTACCTAATTCCACTCCACAACGAAGTTGGTCATCAATTCATTTACAACAACAACGGTTTGTCGGATTTCATCGCGATATCGCCAAACAAATATCGTAGAAAGAAAGCCAGGAAGTGATTGAACTAGTGAATCTACTACCCGCCAAAACCGTCAAATTTTAAAAATAGGAAAAGTTGACCCTCGAAAAATGGCAGTAGATGTTACTAATTATGCAAACGACCAATTAAGAGCTTCTATTGACAACTCCAATGCCAGAAACCGATTAAGAGAAGCAAACTTATTAGCTAGAAGATCAGCCAAGAAGCCACTTACATATAAATAAAGTTAATAAGGAAAAACGGCTTGACTTTGCTACACGGTATCTGCATTGGCCAAAAGAAAAAGTTTCGTAGAGCGACGAATCAAAGATTAACTTATTTGGTTCTAATGAGTTAAATTACATTCATAGGCCCCCAAAACAAAGATACTGTAAATATACAACATACCGTAAACAAGACAAGACACGGTGTTGTACAAAATATGGCATCGAGTTGCATCTCTTTTCTCGCTACTGTATGTACAGTGGTTCCCAGCTTATTTCAACCAGCACCTTTAAAAAAATTAAGCTCGTCTAATTACGAATTGAAATAAACTGAATAAATTTTCTTATTAATTTTTTTTTTTTAGGTTGCTGGCTGATATAAGTTGGGAGCCACTGTACGTCTGCTGCAGTAGTATTACTTCATATACATATTTATACACGGTAATTGTAAATTAAACTAATTTTCAGATAATCGAACCAGTGTTCTTTGTTTTGCATTGTATTTTTAAAGAAGTGTTTTAGTTTTGCTCAACACCGGTTCGAAAATCCAATTGAAAATTAAGCTGAGCTGTTTTTTGTGTACATATCTACACTTCAGAGGCCATGGTTGCATGTGATTCGCAACATTTTCCTTTTAATTTTTCCCTGGCCATTGTTTGTTGTTTCGCTGTTATATTTTCTTTCTTTATTAAATTTATAGAGAACAAATTCGAACAATATGTATGTGCTTTACGAAACCCAAATGAAAAATGTAAAGAGTTTGGGACGAACATCTATTTTGCCTCCCTCAATTCATAACGTTAATATGGTTATAAGGATTGCAGTTTTAGTTCAACAAATATTCAAATTTCTTTTTTTCTTCATAAGAGTTGTATTCTCCTATACGGTTTGTATTTTGTGTGTATGTTTATCATCTCATAAAAAAATATACAATATGGTTTGTGATAAAATGTTTTATTCGACTTATCAAACATATTTTCAAACACCAACTAAGGCTTTGTGTAAAATCAAAATAATAATACGTTCGGCATAATTTTCTATTAGCGCCAGCTTCTTTGTAGAGAATATAATAAAAATGATGCAGTCAGTCAGTCCAGTCTTCTGTTTTTTGTATCAATACTTGATTTTATCCGAAAATACATTTGCAACCTGTTGCATTCGATATTGACTGAAACAACAACAAAAAATAAAAATGTACTGCGTAATAAAACGTTTAACGTTTTGTACATTTACTGTAAATAAGTCTCGGCAAATAGTTTCAGTATAATATTGTGTTAGATTTTTGAAAAATTTTATTTTTTATTCCTGTCAAACGAATCAATCAAGTATATACTTTTTAGAGCCAACTTGCCCTTAACTAAAGGGATGATTTTAACTGAGAGATAAATTGTTTATCATTATTATATGTAGACAATATGGTAGAAGTGAGCGTTAAGCTTAAGGGAGGATCATCCCACCGGTAACTTTTAAAGTTAAGTTTATGTTTGAACTTGCCATATTATATATAATTTTTAATATGGCAACTTCAAATATAAACAAAAAAACATATACTTACAACAAAAAAACGAAGCCCGTCGTTGCCACTGTGTTTAAAGAAAACTTGTTTAATTCAGCAGTGTTATCGACATTGCTCCAGCACAGCCCTATTTTTGAAAAAGATAAATTTATTTTATCTGTAGGTTGTAGTAACGAAAATAAGTTAAAGTTAACCTTACAGTTTCCTTTAGGTAAAAGTGCCTTTAACTAATCCCAAGTTTAACGGCAAGTTGTAGTAACGGCCTTTAAACTGGAAATAATTCTATCAATTCCACTTACAAGTAGAAACGTTTTATCACTGAGAAAGTAATTGGCGTTGCAGTAGTAATTATGTGTGTTACATTTTTGTGCTAAGTTTTTTATTTCGGATTAGATGTGACTTTCTTAAGAAATCTGGTACGTATTAATTACGTACAAAAATCCACAAATTGCGGATTCTCATTAAATTGAGCATAAATAAATTTAAAAACGATTAATTTAATAATTTTATTAAAAATTTTCATGAAATTTGAATATACGAGGTGTGATCAAAAAATAACCTTTATCAAAGAAACTGTTTCATTGGGATTAGATGATTAGGCTTTGGTTTCAATGCCAGAGCCATACACCCATGATTCGCTACCAGTTATAATCTTTTTGAGCAAATCTGAATCGTTGTTGAACGATGTCTCCTGAGTAATATGCCTGCGAATTTGTTTTTACTCAGAATTTAGCTTTGCTGCCGCACGTTTCATCCCTAAAACATATGTAGAAATTGCTTGGCATGAGTCCGATGATATGGCAACATCATCAGCAACATCTCTAATAGTGATTCGATGATTACCCAAAATCATTTTCTTCACTGCTTCAATTTTTTCATCGTCTTTGTCGCCCGAGCACGTCAACGGGTTATGCAACAATTCAGCTTGTGTTCTGCTCATAGTAAACTCTCCAAACGTCAGTCAACATTTCAAATGTCCGCTCACATTTATTTCCATTTTTTACACAAAACTTAATACAGTTTCTTTGATCCATTTTGATGACAAAAATCCTTTGTTTTTTTTGATTTGTTACTCAAACATTTCTGACCCAATTGCCAAAACTTAAATCTTGTTGGAAAGGGGAGAGATGAAGCTTTAGTATGCTTAGTATATTTATTATTTGACTTAGGGCCATTATTACAACTTGCCGTTAACTTAAGGGAAGATTTTAACGGAGAGATAAATTGTTTTTCATTATTACGAGTACACAATAAGATAAAAGTGAAAGCTAAAACATTTAAAGGTCACTTTATTTTTCAAATTTAAACAAAATGAGCATGTACAACAAAAAAACGAAGTCCGTTGTTGCCACTGCGTTACGAAACCTGTTTAATTGAGCAGTTCTATCGACTTTGCTCCGGCATTTTCATATTTTTGAAAAAGTTAATTATTTTTTATCTGTAAGTTGTAAAACCGAAAATAAGTCAAAGGTAACTTTGGCCTTCATATTAGCTAAAGGTACCTTTAACTAACGCCAACTTTAACAGGAAGTTGTAATAATGGCCCTTAATATGCTATGAGATTTGATGAGGTAAAATTGGAAAATGAAATTTTTATTGAAATTTTTTTCAAGTTTGACCGTTCATAGTCGCAAACTTTACTTAAAAAATATGAAATAAGTGATGACATTCTGAAAATGTATTATCTTTTGAAGTGATTGGCACTTTATTTGATCAAATCGGGCAAAAATTACCGTTAGTTATTATTTAAAGGGTCTAACTGTCGAGATATATTTTTGAATTGAAAAAAATTGAAAAAAATTCAAGTTTTCCAAGTTTATGTATGACTTATGTATGCCGTTTCTAAGACTCATTCCTCCCTCGGGTCAGAAATATTTGAGTAATCCAGAAATTTGTGCGTAAATTAAAACAAAAAACAGTTTTTATCAAATAAAATAAGTTTGGACGATTCGAGCAATATAAAGAAAATGATCATCTGTTCAAGTGTTGAGACATGCTTTCAGTGATGACAGAAGAAGGAAATCATAACTTAGTTATATAACAAATGTACAATCATACATACATAATTGGCCATTACAACACTTCAGTCAGGATTAATTTTAATTTTATACATGAGTGACGGGACCTGCAGTTTAAAGTAGACTCCGAACGACAGATTTTTGAGAAACTTTTCATGGCAATTTTTACTCTCAGAATCTTTGCCAGAAATCTGCTGAGAGGAAGTCGCCGAAGAAATATTTTTCGTTTTGATGTCTGACCTGGGATACGAACCCGGGCCTTTCGTCTAACACACTACCCACTACAATTTTGTTTGTGTTTTCCAAACAAAAAAAAAAAACAAAAATATTCGTCTTACAGAAACAGGCCCCAAGCTTGTACGTGAATGTATTTTCCATCACGATTCTTCCTATGTCTGCTCTATGACCTTATAGATCCTTAATACAACAACACTATGGAATCATACAGTAAATTCACCAACGAAGCATGCCGCCTCTGCGATTAAATATTCGTTTCGATACGACTGAGAATATTCCATAGAATATTCGATATGCAGCAGGAATTTGCTTTAGGTTGTGATAAAGGATTTTACCTTTTGTTGAAGGAAGGTAAGAAGAAAAAAACTAAAAAAAAAAGAAATACTAGACACACGCACGTAAACTGTAATAAGAACAACAATAGAAGGCACATACAAAAATGAAAACAACAAATTAGAGGATTCAAAGTAATTTATGGCCAAAAAATTTTGACTTATGTTACAATAGATGGATGTATTTTTTCTTTTACCTTAGAACTTAAACGTCCATAAACACATGCACAGGCATACACACAAAACCTTATATAGACTGAGAAAAAAGGACACCCGAACAGATAAATGGCAGCAAAGTGTGAGAGAACGGATTTAAGGGTAGTTTTGGTTTTACGAAATGGTAATCGTCACAAATGGTAGAATAAATGAATGGATTGGGTCTTAAAGGAATAATTATGGATGATAGACAGGAATTAAGGAGCTGATAAACGGATTGCACGTTCAACTAGGATTTTTTAAAATACATCTACAGATGCCACTAAAATGGCATTTGTCCATTGGATCACATTGCATGGGTGGATTTTCTTCTATTCTTTTCTTTTATTAACCGATCAATATAAGAAATGGTACCCTTAAATATTCAAATTTATTTAATTAATTTATTCAATTAACATTCTCAAAGTTGCGTATGCACGATTCTCGTCATTATTTATGTGGTGAGTGATGCGAGTAGCTGGTATGGGAATTCTTTATCGTCTAGAATGTGTTGCATTTTGAAAGCTAAAATTTGTTCGTATGTGTGAGTGCATTATTTTTAAAATGAAAATCGGAATCGGGTGAGCAGCCAATAGTCGCCATTTGTCTTTTTTCTTGAACATTTTTTTTTTTTTGCTTTTATTGTGATTTTGGCTGTCTAGTTATACTGCATCAAAAAAAAAAAAAAGCTAAAAATCTGCTGCAAACTGTGAAAATAAATCAGTTGAGTTTTGTTTGAGCAACGACTTGCGGATAGTGAAACGTTGATTGTTGTATTTGGGTTAGTTTTAGGTTGCTTCTCAACTTTTAGAAGCACACACATCATCTAGAGAGTCCGTTGTCGTCATCAGCGGCGTGGTATTGTTAATATTGTTGTATTCATTGTTGCTGTTGTAACACACACACACATCATTTCGAATTACATTGCGGAACGAAATCTCATTGCAAATATACATGATTTTTCTTGCATGTATTTTATTGTTGTTGTTGTTGTTGTTGCTGTCTTTTTTATTATTTTTTTTTCTTTTTTGGCATCCTTAGCGAAAGATTTATGACATTCGTTTTGGCAACATATTTAAGTTTATCTTATCGTTTGAAAATTTGGCGTCATTTTTTCTTCTTTATTTTTAAGTTTTTTTTTTTTTTAAGAATCCTCACACTGTACGATTGTACGATATTTGCCATTTTCATCTACAAAAATGTACAAACATTTCATCTTACAAGTTCATATCACCAGCAATCAAAGATTTGTATGAATTTTTTTCTTTTTGCTATTCTGTAAGATATTGAAGCAGTTTGTTCTATCTATAAGTAATGGATCAAAAAATATATAGTTTATAATTGCATTTTATGAAATGTAATAACATAATCCAACATGATTTTTAACTCGGAAACCGGTCATTAATCCTATAAAGGTTACAGACACAGCTGCCAGATAAATGAAACATCAAATCGTCAAATATTTGAGAAAAATATCGTCAAAGACGTTCATTGCTGTTAAGCAGTAATAATATTGCATCATCTATACCCATATGTGGTGTAAATATTATGAAATCTGAAGATCTTGACGTCATGAGCATGTAATTTCAGTGCTCAGATACTCTTTAGAACTGACAAATTTTTCAGTGCCTTATGGTGTTTCCTTTTCTGCCAAAAAATATGCATTTTATTAACGCAAAATGCAATTTTGCGTTTGTTTCTTAAAAATGTTTCGCCCTCTAAAAGGGTGGTATGTTTTATTGTAAATAATTCGCACTTGCCAATGGTGGAGGGCATGGCATTTTGTGCCCTGAATAAATCAAGAGTGCAGATAATACCCTGTAAAGCAGATGACTTTTGTTTATTTATAGGTCTGCCAGATGAAATTTAAAAGAAGTCGGCTGGTATTGTTATCCAATTGACGTTAATTTTTTCATTGTTTTGTTGAGTAACCTTAAGGAAACATTACATTATTAAAGCTACATGGTAAGTAATATAAAAAATTGCATTCAATGTTAGAACAGTGTTAAAATATTTTTTTTTTTATTATAAAAAAGCTCGATTTTTAAAAACTCCGGGAAAAACGAAAAATCACGGGAAAAATTACGATTTTCTCCTAATAATAAAAATATTTCGTTAACAAAATCATTCGTATTCCAATTATGTAAGTATGTATATCAGAATTATATAAAAACAGCAAGACGAAATGTAACAAAAAAGCGTAAATTAACAAAAATAAAAATTATTCATACATATTGAAATGCATTAGCTTTAAGAAAGTTATTTGGATTCCAACAAAAAGATTAAAGCATCTTACATGTGGTCTGATAGGCTTGAACGAATTTTGTTGTTAAAATATGCTGCCGTTGAAAAACACATCTCGCAATAAACATTTATTGGTAAAATAGTTCCCAGATAGCTATATGCAGCTTGTAAATATTGACCTGTATCAATGTTAAGTGATATAGAATTTTTTTCAGGACCTTTTTTAGGGTCAAAATACATATGAATTCACAATCCCGAAAATCAAGTTTTTAAAAATCCCGGGATTTCTCGATTGACATCCCTAATTTGTCTTTCTCGGCCAGTACATCCGTATGTGGTCGATTGGCCAGTGTATCGCACACTGCATTACAGACAAAGTTCGTTTGTTTGGCGGACTATTCCCTTCCTGCAGAGATTTTTCCTGTTGCTTATGGTATAAAAATATTCAAATCTTGTGTTCATAAACAGTGCTCTATCTTTCCTTCTTCCAATAATATATTTTTCTAGTTCCAAACACAATGACATCCCCTGAGTGTTGCTCGTATGAAAAAGAATAAATAATGGCGCTCGTCTTTGTTCTTCCGATGGTAAAATTGGAAGCTGTAATCGAGTTTTTAAAATTCCCTAAATCTATGATCTTATTTGGGAGTTGTAATTTTTTAGCTTTTAAGGGATTAAATTTAGACATAAAATATAGAAAAATCATCACAGGTATTCGAAAAAACCTTAAAATTATAATAATTAACTCCTTGTTATTACTTGCATAAATTTTCAATAGTTATGACTGTAAATCAAATACAAAATTTGAGAAGGCATTTAATGTACTAAAGTAAAGAAAATGATGTAAATTTTTAATTGCTAGAAATCGGTAAAATTGGGGCAAAAATCGTCATGTCGTCAATATGATATTTTTGGATCACAAAATCGTCAAGTCTGGCAGCTGTGGTCACAGACTTTATCTATCAGTCTAGTCTATGCATTAATAACGACTTCGGCTATATTAGACTACATGTTACGTCACGAATATTTTGTATGTTCTCGAAAATGTCAAGGCATGTTTTATAAAATCCATCAAGTAGTTTTTTTTTTGTAAATTTCTGGATAAGGTTTTCGTTCAAAGCTTCCAATAACAGTGAAAACGCTCCATTAATAATAATACACCCAACATTTTTTTTACACAGTAGATACGCTCCTTAGAAATCCGTGTAAAAAAACCGTGCTAAAAAGAGGCGTTTCCTATAGTCGGTATCATCACTGGAGATATCCATCAAATTATCCAATGGTGACTTTCGTTCGGTAATAGAGTTTTAAACTGTCGGACTACTTTCCGAAAGGTATTGTTCCGTCGACTTTTTTTATTAAAAAATCTTTTATAAAATGTTGAACTTTTGGATTTTCAAGGTTTTTATACAACTCTTTATACCCAGCAAAGCAATTAATAATATCTCTTTATAATTTAACCCTGGACGGTTGCTCTTCATCGAATCGACGAAGCTCATTTACACTTTATTATATATAATTCTTTTATGTTTGACCAAATTTCGCTCTTGTTTTCAACAACGTTATTTGATAATAAAAGTTTGCAGTCACTATACGAAAAAATAAATTCGTCTATTCGACAACGAGTAATCTTACTCTACAAAAATGACCATCCAGGATTAAAAAAATGGGTGCCTCGGATACGTTTAGTCACTACTTTCGTAATCCATCAATATTGTTTATAAAAAGAGTGAAATTTGGCCATACATAAAAGAATTATATGATAAAGTGTAAATTATCTTCGTCGATTCGACGAACAGTAACCAATTATTGTAAAAGTGTTCGCCGATTCAACGAAGAGTAGCCTTATTGTACAAAGTAAAAGAGTAACCGTCTAGGGTTAAGGGCACGTTCTATATTAGGATAATTTTTTAAGAAATGATTCACCATTCTTTTACCAAATGTTAGACCGGCATCAATTAAACTGGCAGTTAGTTGACATATTTCGGTCTCCTCGTCGTTATCGGGAATTTTGAAACCGTACTAAATTAAAAATTTTTTACAAAAAAATTTTTTTCAACCGTGTAACTTCAAATCCGTGAAAAAATAAACCGTGTAAAAGAGAGTTTGATAAATCTATTGGTGACATGACCTACCACTGCACTCTTTAGACCCGCCTTTATACCTGTAATATAGAAGCTTGAGAAATATTTTGAGAATATGGAATTGTTCCAACTACAATTGTTCCTTCGATTTATGTCGCCTCGATTAACATTGTTTCTATTTACGTCGTCAAATGTTTTGTTCTCTATAACTTCAATTTACGTTTTCATTCGATTTACGTCGCCTTTTTTGGAGCCAACTGCGACGTAAATCAAGGGATTACTGTAAATTTATATAACTCTTTTATGTTCCTTGTTAAAAACATACTACTTTGTAGTACGAGCATTGTAAAATTCGATTAACGTCGCCTTTTTTTGCAAACAACTCCGACTGTATCATATAAACGTAACATTAAATCTGAAATATGTCGTTTAAAACTAATTGTGCTGGTTCACACCAAGAGGATATCTTATGAAAAGATAAGTCTTGGAGCACAGAAGGCGTTGAGCGACGATCCAGACCGATACCGAGAGCAATGGACATTATCTGTACCTGATGGAATACTACATTGTGTGCGACTCTCTTTAAAATTTATTCTTGCATAGGCCGATTCACAGCAAAGTTTTCTTAACTGATTTGTTTTATTCGCTAATTCCCAAAATTTTGACACTTGGTTTGTTTTCGTCTCATCCTAAAGTTTTTTTTTTGTTATGTGGAGGAGGCAAAGTATAACGTATGACGGATATAGTCGTTATTACCATAGAATCACAAAGGAAGATATTGAAAAAATTTAAAGTAAAAATAAATATGTTTCTGCAAAAATATTTTAAAACTTTAACCTGCAGCTATATTTTATTTGTATATTTAAGTAGAAAAATTTAAACAAAATTTATGTTATATCTGGTTGTTTTCTATCTTGTTAAATAATGTAGATGTAGTACTCTATAAAGCCAATAATGCAACATTAACCGGGCGTATCTATTAAGCATTGTCCTCTCAGCAACAAAATTTCAACATTTTAGGAATTTTAACGGTTAATCAGGCATATTTATACTTGCACATCGTTTAAACGTACATCATAATCGATTGTAATTGCTTAGTTTAAAGCGTATTAAAAAGCGTATTTTTATTATAGAAAGGCAAGTTTTTGCATACCGCAAGGGATACATTCCAATAAGTTCCAGGGCTAAACAAAACAGCGATAAAAGAGTCAAATTAACACGAACATATAAAATACAGTTGGAATCTATATTCTGGACAAACTAAAAAAAAAACATCGAAAAAGATACATAGTACACACCGTCCCTACATAGTGCACCGCTTTTGGTTGGGCATGGCTGTTCAATTTGTACACTTATTCGAGAAGTCTCAGTGTACGATTTAGGGGAATCCCAATACTACCGCGTAATACTGAAACAACGTTAAGTGGAGCAGTGTTAAGCGGGGTCTTACTGTATTTTAATGTCTTCTACAAAATATTTTATTACAGATTTCTGAACCCCTGCATTTAAATAAATATTTATTCAGTTATGAGACGAAACTTATTCTGCAGGTTTTAAGATTATTTTTTTGTATAAAAAAAGCTGTTCCAGAATGCATATTTTCTATACACATATATACATAATTGGTCATTAAAGCCCTTCTCTCACCACCATGTTGTGTAATTATATACGCAAAAGGCGGGACTTCCAGTTTAAAATTGACTCCCAGTGACAGATTTCTGAGCAACTTTTTCATGGCCATTTTATTTTCTTTCAGCATTTTTGTCAGGCTAGTAAGTCGCCGTAATCTTTTCACATTTCGTTTGGTTGGAGATGTCTGAGCTAAGTTTTGAACCGTGGCTTCACGTCTAATAAGCCAACATCATACTTACTAGCTTACGGCGACTGCAGAAAATAATCCTTCTACAAAAAAAATAAAGAATTTGAATAGTGGTAAAATTTAAATATAGTATATAGCTTTGTCGTCGTAGTCTAGTAGGTATTATGTTAGCTTATTAGACTGAAGACTCGAGTTCATATCCCAGGTCAGGCATCAAAACGAAATATGAAAAAAAATATTTCTTCAGCAATATTTAGGATTCAACAGTTGTTCGGTTGGCCTACGTCTGGATGCCTTATGCCATCTGAATCCTTTAAATTAAACTTAGATTCGTCTGAAAACAGCACATTCATCTATTTTTGGGCCCTCCTTGGCGAATTCAGGTTTGGCTTTTCTATTTTTTTTGCTGGCCGTCGACTGAATAATCCGACCTCTACCGCCCTTCTGCAAATTCGTTCTTTCTCTAAGTTTTAAATCTAAGCGATTTCGTATGTGACTAGAAGATGCTGTAGGATTATTTTGGATTGTCCTTTTAATTAATTATGTTTCGAAGTTTCACGTGACCTTCCTCCAGAATTAGTAGCAGATGTGCGACCAGTCTTTAAAAACCTTAAAATTAAACTTGAAATAATTTATCTGCTGATCGAATATTTTGCATTCATTTTCAATTTTGAATTTTAATTTTTTTATTAAATTTTAAATTCTTTAAGTTTGTATTTTTCAATAATAAGGATTATAAGGATTATAAAATAAATAAAAAAAAAAAATAAAAAAAGAAGTTTTAATAACTTTGTTTTCTTAAGAAATTATCATTTAAAAAAAATGTACTGAGGCAGTGCTTTAGTTTTGGCCAATACTGTATAGCTTTGTAAATTATAGACGTCAAGGACCAAACAAGAATCTAATTTAGAATAGAATTCTTGTAAAAATTTCGACGTATTTAACAGTTTTAGTCCTATAACCAAAATTCCATGAATACTCTAATAGTTGTTGTAAAGTGAGCTGAAGTTCTCATCTAGTAATCCAAAGACAATTGTTGAAGTCCAAAAAATAAAAATTTAATTCATTTGAAAACGTACATCGGTAAATTGTAAATGAATAAATCAAATTGATACTATACTGTACTGTACTATATTGAATTGTATTGTTTCTCTTTTTGATTCCATTGATTGTGTTTTCTAAAATGCGTTTTTACTTTGGAAAATGTAAAGCAATGCTTTTAATTTTACTCTTGATTTTGTTCTTTGGCCAATAAATCATTTAAATTGTTTAAAGGAATGGGAATGGAAACGGGAATGGGAATGCTGTTATGGTGTGATTTTTATATTAACTTGTTCTGAAAACAAAAGTCAAACTGAGTTTTGTGCTACAAACACTTTCCCTTTTTGTTGGTCTTTTTGAATTGTGTTACTTTGAGACGATTTATGGCATTTTGATTTTCTGACCAATATCAGGTGGCATGATTTTTGAAGGTCAACCAAATTGTTTGTCGTTGTGAAAATTTCCACAATTTATGACACTCATTATTATGATTTGACATTGTTGTTAGCAGTCATTAACTTTAAATTTGAAAGTGAAGATCAACAGGTACGTGTTCAAACTAAATACATATCGTGTAAATAATGATTTTAACTGAAAGTAAAATGAGAAATTTAACTCAAGGTCAACAGATTTGTGGCCATTCCTTGCAGTTGGAGCAGATTGTATAAGAATTGTTAAGAAAATACAGAAATTTCATGGCAAAACAGAAATGAAAATCTAAGTGATTTAAGCAGATAAAAATATCGAAGTCATATGAAGTACATAGTAATAGCAGGTTAATTGCGTCTCTATTGTTGAGTTTTGCAATTCAAGGTCACCATAAGATTAAAAGTACAAAATGTGTGTTTTTGTTCTTCTGACTATGCACCTGCAATAGGATCAATCGCAATATTGCATAATTTGGGAAATAGTTTTTGTTTAAACAAATCTTACTCAATAAATTATAATTTAATGGATTTTAAATGTTCAAATCAAACAAATGTTCACATATGTATTAAGTAGTCTTTTATATACCTATTTGTTCGACGACCAGCAATCAGATGTTCCAAATGTCCTTGTTCTAAATATAAGTACAACCTGTTATAAACAATCAACATGGAACAATATTTGTCTCTTCAGTCCTCTTGAAAGTGGAGTGTAAGACTAGGACTGTCGTCTAGGAAATACGGTGGACAGAGTGCAAAAGCCAAGTATCACATAAAGGGTCTTCCATTGAGGTTTTTTATTCCTTTGGAAAACCAATTCATGTATTACATGACTTATTGAGCTGAAGCGCATCCTAAATGTGCAATTTTTCATTACTGTGGCTCATAAATCAGGCAGAACTTGATAGGTGGCATGGGTAACGTAAATTTGTACACTACTAATTGGGCACTAATATTTTTAACAAACCACATATACATAAGCCGGCGGTGAGAGAAGGTGTCAGTAATTCGCATCCTATCCTTTGCAGCGTGTGACATTCTATAGTTACAAGGAATTCTTGTTTTCATCATCCGGGAAAACACTGTGTTACAGATTCTCAGGGCGTGCCGAGGTTGTGGAGGAAATACTTCTTTACACTGCTACGAGACGATGTTCAGTACCGCCTTTAGAGATGATGTACCGAACGTCTTAAAAACGATAAAGTTGTAAGTTCTGATGGCCTCCCCGTAGAATTGTTTAACGAAGAAAGTAAATAGTTGGTACGGCGCAGAAATCAGCTTATTTACAAAATATGGCTAGATGAAAGTATGCCTTTAGGAACCTCAGTGTTCTCTGTCCTGTCCTAAAAAAGGGAGAACCTACGATATGCGCCAACAACAGGAGTGTAAGTCTTCTCCCTTTCCCTATATAAGGTTCATACAGGCGTATTGTGAAGCCACTCCTCAAAATGCTAGACCTGTACATGTTCACCATCGATCAGATCGTCACACTACCTAAAAATCCTGGAAAAAACCAACGAGAAACATGTCAACAACATCATCTTTTTGACGACTATAAGGCAGCCATAAGGGATCGTGTTTTTGCCGCCAGGTCCCAGCTCGGTGTACCTGTGAAGTTGATAAGGCTATTTATATATTTATCTTGGCTTCGCTATTTCCACAAAAAACGATGTTAGTCTCGAGATGAAGCGCATCTCATCTCGATCATTCTTGCCAACATGTGCTATTATGGTCTCTATAGACACTTGAAATTAGTATCAGAGACTACTCTTCTAATATAACTAATACTCCAGAAGACGCTAATCATACCCGGGATTTTTTTATGGTGCAGAGGCATGCACACTATTAAGAACTGATGCAGTAGCCTTAAGAGTATGCGAAAGAAAAGTCCTACGTAAGAAATTTCTGTAAGTTTTTGTTTTTTATAACTTAGAACAACGTTCAATAAAATAAAAAATGCATCTATTTGATAATGCAACTATAATTGTATTACTTTCATTACCTTACTTTCTTAATGCAAAACATCTGGACAGTTTTGCTTCTCACTGTACGTAAAAATAAGTATTCAACATTCTCGAAGCCAGTTCATTTTTAACCAATAGTAATCGGTTATAGGATAATGATGTTGATATACACATACATATACAATATACCTAAGTATGTAGTTACTTAATGTAAATTATACAATGTACCTCCTACCTGTATTTTTATACATTCTCAGTTTTGTATTCTGCAATATTTCTATGTATTTCTCGTTTTTAATAAACTCTTATTAAAAATATTAAATTCGTTAAAGCTCGGATTATCATCCATCTTATCATCTTTCCTGTTGAAAGAGGAGGAGTGATATTTCTATTGCATTTTAAAGACAATCCAAATTTCATCAAACAAACATTTTTATTAGAACATCAAACTAATAAATCTGTCAAGATTATGCAAAATTTATTTGATATTTGCTTTTATAACAATTAGTTTAAATAAAATGTCAGAAAATGCATTTTTTTATTTTATTTTTACAAATGATTTCTGCTGCTCACTAATTATATACATACCTACATAATTAGTCACTCAGGACTAGGACCTAATTTTTCACACCACTTATGTTGTATGTGTGTTAATTTTATATACATATTTGACTGGCGCGACCTACAGTTTAAACTCGACTCCGAACGATAGATTTTTGAAAAACTTTTCATGGCAATTTTATTTCCTCTCAGAGTTTTGCCAGAGATCTGCTGAGAGGAAATCGCCGAAGAAATGTTTTCATATTTCGATTCGATTGAACAACTTTTTGGCTTTAGGTAGAACACAATTAATTTACAAGAACTATGCACCGTAACCTAACAGTTTAATGGTGTTTTCGATTCTACAAAGAAAATATCACCCTCTTACAAGGTGCATTAAAACATTTTTGAACAATCCTGTTGTAACGTAATTTTTTATTTGAGAAGAACATAACACAAATATGTAAAAAAGGGTATGCCCTGTGTTTACCACGGCGGCTGTTGACTATGTATGTTGAAATAAATTCAGTAATTCTTCTTCATCACATGACGAAGATGAATCTAATAACAGATTTATTTAAAATATCACAAATAAAATAGATGCAGCAATATCCATATTTATATTTTTTTCCAAAAAATTTTGATTTGTTTTCATTAAAAAATGTAAATATGAAAAAGGTGTTGCCAGATCGCTAATTTTTCAACTTTATTTTTTGAGAGCTTTTTTTATAACAAAAAATAAATATTTTAAAACTGTTCTAACATTGAATGCAATTTTTTATATTACTGAACTTGTTGCTTTAATAATGTAATTCAAATTGGATAGCAATACCAGGCAACTTTTTTAAATTTCATCTGGTAGCCCTATAAATAAACAAAAGTCATCTGCTTTACAGGGCATTGTCAGCACTCTCAATTTATACAGGGCTTAAAATGCAATACCCTCCAAAATCGGCAAGTGCGAATTATTTAGAAGAAAACATACCGCCATTTCAGAGGGCGAAACATTTTTAAGAAACGAATGCAAAATTGCATTTTGCGTTAATAAAATGCACATTTTTTGGTAGTAAAGAAAGCACCATAAGATTGTCCATTCAGTACATTAGCTAGAGAAATCAAATTTATTGAAATACAATGTGCCGCTAATATCTAAGATACTTATATCTGGTAAGGATCAAACCGAGGTGGAGCCAAAAGTTTACTATCCACTTCTGTTTTCTAAACTCATGCCAATATTAAATACAGTCAAATGTTATTCAGAAAGAAACACTGCACCATTGAACAAATCCAAAGTTGTGTGTTAGTCATTAGTAGAGCAAAAGTACTATGCTTCTCTTTTTACAAAAATTTTGCAAGCATTTCATGCGGTAAGGCATGAAGTTCGATAGTTGAAAATAATTTCCACATCAATATAGCCATTCTCTTGGGAAACAATATTAACAGCTGGAAGATTGTCGTTTTCGAAAGTTCTCTTCATTGAACATACTAACTGATTTCTTTTGAACGCATGATAACTCCACGTAAATATCTTGGCATTCACATTCAAAGACGCCTGATTTAGAAATTTCATAAAGAAGCAAAATTATCTCAAACCAAGTTGAAACATTTTGTAATTTATTGCCTAATTGTTACAAATTAAAAACTGAAATTAGACTACAAACTTCTACTTTACAATTGATCTCTACATCTCATATCGAAAGTGAAAGATAACACAACACAACGATCAATATCTCTCCTGTAATGCGGCAGCATGTACGTTAATAACTCGTACGTACATAAGCATCTCAAAGTGCCAGATGTTAAAACGGAACAACGGATGTTAATATGGAACAAATTATTTGAAAAAGCTCCTATTGCATTCGAACGCCATCTTAGTTACCGTGAGTTGCACAGTTTACTTGAATCCTACAAGAACGCGTTACAACACCGATATTTTCTACATCGTCAGCTCCTGATTGATATCTTTTATCAATTACGACAGTCTTATGATGATGTGAATCTCAAATCACCTCTGGTTGGACATGTTTTTGTTACTAAATTCTGGGTAGCTAAGGTTTGTTCATCTCAGGTTTCCAAGCCCCGGACAGTGACAGGGAAGGTGTTTTGCGGAAGTCGCTATGAGATATTAACAGTCTCCTGGCGAAAACAACCAAAGGCAAATGTCTCGTTATAAGGTTCCACAGATGGAATATTGAAAGGATCAATGCAGTTTCAGTTAGCGCGCCGATTTCTGTACTACATTCGATATCCTAGCGTACAGAAACTCAAATGAGGTTAATGTCTCGCTATCTCTTATAGATCTTCTTACATATTCTCTAAGGATCTAATGGCTGTTTTACTGTTGGTAAATACGCGTATATCACAATACGCTACTCCAATACCTTATTCGCACTGTTGCACTTTGAATAGCTCCAGTTGCCTAAAAATTACTACAATAATCTGTTAGTGCAAAAGGCGATGTCCAGCTGAATAGCTCACATCATACTTTGCGACGTGCTCTGTATACAACAGTTGAATGACGCCTTCTGAGGGGTGGATGCCATTATCATAAAAGATGCAAAATGGTATCGAAAGCAGGTTCAGGCATAGGTATATTCAGACCAATTAAAACCAAGATTTTGATGTGACATGCTCTTGTGGCGCTCAGTCTCAATATTGCATTGTGCGCAGTTACTTGTTGCACCAACATGTCTGCTAGTAGTCAGCTGAGTAAGATAAACAAGGGAATCTGTGACTGATGTAACTAACATTTGGAAATAACAGACTAGCTGAATTTTATTACTGTAATTGTGGAGTTAATTTAAGAAGTAAGAGTTTAATTGTGGATCTATAAGAAAGATCAGCATTTAGCAATTATTAAAACCAAGTACTAAAAGGTACAAGTATGTGATAAGAATATCATCATAATTAAAATCGTTTAAATTTGCTTTAACACGAATGGCAGGTAGACTTACTATAGTTAGGATGGCTGCTTAGTTTCTAAGGCCACCCATGTAACGCTTGTTGATTTTATCCATGAGTTTAACATCGGCTCTGAACAACAGATTTGAAAACGGTTTCATGGCAATTTTATTTCTGCTTGACCATTTGCCAGAAGGCAGTTGGAGGGAAGTCGATGAAACAAAAACTTTTTCGAATTTCTTTTTTTTGTGGTTTAAGAACTGTACTTTGAACTCACGAGTTCTTCTCTAGTGAGTTAACACTCTCTAAGCACTACACACCACTGCTTTTTTCAATTGTATACGCATTTCATAATTTTCCAACATACATATCTTTAAATTCTTCTACTATTCTGACAATAAAATATGATCATGTAACTGTCGTACAGATGTTTTAAGGAGACTTGTACTTCTCATGCGATTTAGTCTTCATTTATTTGGGTGTAATTTAACATCAAACATTAGTAGCAATATAAACAAATTAGTGTAATAAATTAAACAAGTCGCTGAAATTAATATGCCAGGCGAAAAGACGACACCCACTAAATTAAAAGTGAAATAATGAAACCATTATGTGCAGAGTGAGCTTTTAGTTTCATACTGCCAGTTTTATTGTCATTGTTGGAAGGACAAACGGACGGACGACATCCAAGAGCTTGCGGATGTTTAAAGAAGATGCTTTCAATTAATTCCCTTTATAACGTGCTATGAGTTGTAATTTCGTGAATATAACAACGGATAACATTAAAAAAAACAATAAACTGTCGTCACCATCATCCAACAAAAGTTCTCGAGTCAGTTTGAGTCATTAATTTGACATACATTAAACGTACAATATTTTTGGAGCGAAATGAAAATTATTATCAGTTTGCTATTGCCGCTGCTTATTTACCCCATATGGAGTTTGGCGATGATAGCGTCACCATTCACAAACATATTTAAAAACCCATAAAAAAAATTCCCCAAAATACACATTCAAACACATTCAGTAGTTTGTGCAGCAATACAACATGATTAACAACAATAGCAACAGATTTACGAATATTGCACTTGTAATCAGAGAGAGAAAAAAAAATCCGACAACTAAATCATTTTGACGCCATTTATACACAACAGCGCCACCACCAACAGCAACTAAAAAAAAGGAACGACAATGAATGTCTATCATGGACTTTATTTAAGAAACCAACGCAAGTCAAGAAGTTGAAATTATTTAAGGCGAAGGTTCTCATTTCTCTTCTCTTGGGTAGCGTCTTCTTTAGTTCTCCATGAAGAAACGAAAGCTAAAATATTATTTTAAATCCAAACGGATGTTCGATTATTCATTAGCAACTCGAGCAATTTATCAAATTGTCAATTGCTGGGAAAGCTAGTTGCAGCCACCCTTCAATAACATACAAACAGGCATATGTTAAGGAGGAATGACTTTTTACTACTTCATTGTTGACCATTTAGAATCGAATGGTGTCGCTACTTGGGGCCACATAAAATTCACAAAAAAATAACAAAAAAACGAAGAAATAAACACTGAAATAATAAATATATTCGTTTGATATTCTCGCCATCATTGAAATTGGCTCATTTGCATTTAAAATTTAAATTAATGGCAAGAAACCACTCAAGAATGTTGGAACATTTTCCAAGGTTTTCATCTTGTTGAATTTTATTATATTTTTTTCGTATTTACTTGGGTTTTTGCGCTTTTCTTTTTCCATTTTTCTTTTTGTGTGTGTTCGTTTTTAAAATCTTATCATAAATATTCCCAGCATCACATCATGGCTAATAGGGGAGTCAGAGCATTAGTAAAACAACAATACGAAGATTGGCAACAGCAAAAGAAATTCCCTTAACGAACAATCTTAAGATCTTTGTAAACTTCATGCGGTAATAGCCGACTAAAGAACACATTACAATTATGCTATGTGTACGACAAGTTCGCATATTTTTCTTTAAGATTTCCTAGACGAACATCCTTTGGACCAAATTCCGTATTCCTTGTCGTTTATTGCAGCTTAGAATGGATTGGTCATTTGTGGTCATCAAGGTTGAATTTGTTTCCATCCCTGAATATAATGCCACTATGCCACTCCTTCCCAAAATTTCTATTTTTCAACGAAAGCCAATCTAGCTGCCTTGTGTCATTCATTTTTTGTTGTTTCACATCTAGATCTTCATTTAAAATTTGATTAATTCGTCTCTTGGTTAAGTTTAGTCCCAGATCCGACTTTATTTGGGTACAACTTAAATTATTTGTGATAGATAAGCGCTTTATTGATTTTGGATCAACCAAATAATTTTGTACGGTCGTCTTAGATCTCTCAATTGTGTTTGCTGTAGATCTTATTGAATGCTCATTTTGCATCAACAATTCAATCTGGGTACGTTCTACTAACGAAAGTTGGGTTCCACGGGGCATGTCTACCTAAAATTCAAAATTTCTCAGCCAAAGAAAAATTATTTAACTATTTATATTCGGCCTTATTATGAGTGTCGTTTTTTTATTACGAGAGTTGTCGTAGTCGTTGTCGTTTTTAATTTTGTTTGGTATCACGTAAAATTTACGACAACGAAATTTTTGTAAAAGATCGAAAATAACAGATTGTTTCATAATTCTCACGATTTTAAATATTTATGAACTACCTGTTTACGAAAACTGTCAAAAACTGCTGTTTGGCGGTATAAAATTTTATTTAAATACGTATAAACTAAATTTATGGTTTGTGGATATTAAAGCAAAATAAATTTATTAAATTAAAATGTTAAGTGTTGCTGCATTTTCATCTTCTGAAGATGAAGAATATACCACAGCCGAAATGGATGGTATTCGGAGACAATTACGGGAACAGTCCAACGTATTTGCCATGCCAGATTCCAAGTAAGTATAGACATGACTAAATGTAATAGAAATTTATACGATTTTTTCTTAAGGTTTGTAAGGTACTTTAGAATAAATAAGGAGGGGTTTAAATATGTTTTAGACAAAATTGGTTCTAAATTAAAAGAACCGACAAGGTCTACATGTGTGCCAAATATGTTGAAGCTTGCAGCAACAATGCGGATACTCGCTGAGGGTAGTTACCAAAAAGGTGCTGGTAATGAGTACAATATTAGTATGAGCCAGCCTTCAGTTAGCAATGCATTCCAAGAGTGCATAGATGCTATGTACAACGTACTTTGCCCAGAATGGATTTCGTTTCCAACGGAGGAAAATGAAAAGTACGAGATAAAAAAATTTTTTTACAATAAAACTGGGTTTCCAGGTGTAATAGGATGCATAGATGGAACCCATATAAATATAATCTCACCAGAAAAGGATGCACAATTTAAATACAGAAATAGAAAAGGTTTCTACAGTCTTAATGCAACAGTGGTAAAATTTTTAGTTTAAAACTGAAAAATTTAATACTAATTTTTTTTACTATGCATAGGTGTGTGATCATAAGCTCCGAATAAGATATATATCATCGCATCATCAGGGATCTGTTCACGACTCCTTAGTGTGGAACACCAGCGACTTAAAACAATTTTTAAGAGATCAATATGATAATGGCGAAAGAAATACTTGGTTATTAGGTAAGTTAAGATTATGTATCATATTTTACTTAAAAAATTTAAAATGTGCTTCAGCAAACTATTAGAACTTAAAACCATTCTATGTCATTTGTAGGAGACGCCGGGTACCCTTTAGAACAGTTTCTGATAACGCCATTTAGATCTGCTGTAGAAGGTTCTTCAGAAAGTCGTTTTAATTATATACATGCACGAACTAGAAACATTGTTGAACGAACTGTTGGTGTTCTAAAACATAGATTCCGGTGCATACTAGGTGCAAGACAGTTGCATTACACACCAGATACGGCTGCTAGAATTACATCTGTTTGTGCAGCTTTACACAACATATGCATTCAGTACAAAACTGAAATTCCTCAAATTGATGTAATGGATGAATTACCATCAACCAATTCTGCAATCTTTAAATATTTAATTCAGTTTTATTGTTAAATATGTTAATTAAAAAAAAAAAAAAATAATAGAATAACAAAAATTAAAAAAGCAAAACAAATTCAAATAAAATAACAAAAATTAAAAAAGCAAAACAAATTCAAATAAAATTTACATTTTTTTTAACTTATAAAAAAAAAACAATAAAAATATAATTATACAACACATGTATTAAATATGAAATTCATAAATTGAAATTATTCATAAACTTTCATCTATTTCAAAATTCTGTATACCATTTCTAATTTCATCTATTGCAATACGTCTTTTTTCAATTTCTATTTCCTCTTTTCTAAGTTTTAAAAGTTCTCTTCTAAATTCTTCTTTAGATTTCAACTCATTCTTGTAAAGTGCTAGCTTTTCTTCTTTTATTTGGAAGTTTTTGCGTTGATACCTTTCAATTTCAGCTAAAGAATGCCTCACTTCTGTGTACAATGCGGTTTGGACTTCCAATTGCTCCTCAAGAAGATCATCTTTTGTTTTTTTCTTAGTTGGGGTCTTCTTTGTTGATGGTGTTAAACTTGGTTCTCCAAGAATCTCATTTTGTGTTAATTTTTTGGTGGGAGTTTTTTTTGTTGATTGTAATGAACGTACTTCTTCAACAACATCATAGTTTTGTATGGATGTCTTTGTAGGAGTTTTTTGTGTTAAATGTAAGGCGCTAACGATTTTAGGACCAGTATTGTGTTGTTTTGGTTTTGTGGAGTGATTTGAGCAGACTGGTTCGTTGTTTTCTAAATTATCAATCTCTGGTATATCCTCCTCGTTTTCGTAATTTTCATTTTGGCTACTACGTTTGATACCAAATGCACCGTCACCTGCATTTACAATTGAATTAATTTGTAATAAATTGGAGGCAGCTTCTTCTGTTGGGGATAACACATATGTTTAAAAGAACCACCCCCGGTAGCACGACATTCGGCTTTATTGTAAGTTAATTTTTTTTTTATTTTAAATTTATAATCTGCCCAAACCTTCATCCATCCTTCCCCATTACGCGATGGTGGTCCTAAAATGTTTAGTTCTTCAGCAATTTTGTTCCACTCCCCCTTAACGTTTATTTTCTTTATGCCACTACTAAATCCTTTGGCCAAGAATGGATTTTGCTCCAACAGTGTTGTATTTTTGTCGTTTTTCGACATTAATAATACCTATTTAAAAATACGCCTTGTTTACGACACGACAACGACAACCATAATAAGGCTGATTAATATTATTTTACTCTTACGCCAAATAATATATTTTGCACTTAAGATTTTGTTTCAGTTGTAATTTATTAAATAAATCTGTTAAAAATTTGACTTATAATTATTTCATATGAAAACAACGTTATCAAAAGAGAATGTAAAAAATAACGATAATTTCATGATGTCGATATCAGAGAAGTTATTAGTATTTTTTGTGGAGAATTCATGCAGCGTTGTAATAAGTAACATTAAGAATTAAAGTTCTGGCTATTAATCAAAACATGTAAAATAAATTTGTACCACATATTTTCTTCCTTGGCTGTATTATTTTCACATAAGAATCAGAATTTTCATCAAATAAAATTCTCTAATTTTCTGGCTGACACTAGTTGCAATTTGAATCACAATCCGTAATATTTTTATTTCTCTGTCTATTAAGTTTTTTCGATTCAATTCTGTCTCTCTTGGTCTATGACTGTTGGGTTAATCGTTTTCGCTAACAACTAAGTATTCATTCAATCTCAATGGCTCCTTTTCCTCTTCACTATCAACATCAGTGTCATAATTATTATCGAGTGGAATTGACCCTAAAATCGTAAATATTTTGTCTGATGAACGAGAAGTTTTGAATGAATTTTACCCATATCCTAGCCTTGACGGTTTGTGTATTTTACAGTACTTTTGGCATATTTTTCCTTTCCGCTTTGCAGGCAGTTATTGGTCGTATTGTCGGTCGACAAAGCTTTAAACAATTGTGACTATGGAGTAAAAAGATGCTTGTGATGCAGTGTTGCCAATTTAGCCATTTCATTTCTAAATTTAGCACATTTCAATCATGTTTACCCATTAAAAAATAAATTTGGCCATTAGCCATTTTTATTTTCTTTTAGCCATCTTTAGCCATATTCATATTTTTACAGCAATTTTACAAAAATGATACATACAAATTATCTCAAGAAATTGTTAAAATAGCCTATTAAACGAACTATTATTGCATATAAATATTTTGAAACGAAAAGTAGTTGGACGTCTTATATTCAGATTTCGACGAATTTATTTTATACACATGCAGCCTAGGTCATAAGTTTGAAACTTATCTTAAGGAAATTAAAAAAGGAAAATATGAAACTTGAAAAAGAAGACAGAACGTCAAATAAGGCGAAATTGTGTTAAATTTCATAAATCAATTGAAACAGAGGTTTGTAAACATATTTAAATTAATATTTTCACTACATACATTACTTCTCAGGTTGCCAGATAATATTGTTACGTTTTTACCTTTTTAAAAACGTTAAAAAGATGAGTTCGTAGATTGTAAATAAAGTAAAAATAAATATGTGTTTGATTTTAATAAATTCTTTATTATCTGCACAATTTTTGTGCCACTGTTCGAACTTGTTTCACGTATACAATGATACTTCACAATATGTGTTTGTTCTTTATACTACTCTGCTTACAACCCTTTTGTAAGCAACAACACTTGTTAGTTATTCTTCTTTCTCACAACCTTTTTGTAAGTACAACACTAACAACTGTTTTCTCAAACGCAACTTATCTGCACACAAGTCTGACCGAATTAAAGCTCGATAGATTTTAATTCTCAACCAACGTGACGTCGTCTTACACGATCAAATTCAAACTCAGCCCTGCTCGCTTTAACCTGCCTTTTATACTACTGGATCATCAGTGTGATGAATGCCCTTGAAGGACGATTACGTCCTTCGGGAATATTCTAAAAATGTAAACAACCTATTCTTATTTTTTTGTTGTTTCTTGTTTACATTCGAGCAGGTAGATTAGTTGTTGTTGGTTTATTTGTCTATCTTATTTTATACTGCACATTGTTGTTTCTTGTTTACTTCTTGGTTCCTTTTATTTTGTTGTTGGTTATTTACGTCTTTTTATTCTTTATTCCTGTTGGTATATTTTTTCTACTCATTCATTGATCACGTGAACAGTGCGCTGTTTTGTTTTTGGGGGCTTTTGTTTATCATTTTATGCATGATCATTGTGTTGTTTTTGGAGCTTTTGTTTATTATTTTAACAACACCATTTCCACTTTCGTAACAATATTAAAATATTTCAAAATATTGAATATTTCTCTGTAGATAACGCCTTAAAATCTCCCAAAGGTAATATTTAAGCAGTCTTAAAGTTATTTGATGTTGATGACAGAATTTCATTCAAAATTCCGAAGCAATATTCAAATATCCATTATATAAAGTGGAAAAACACTATTTTATTTTGGGCAGACGTATTTAAATATAGAGATGCTGGAGGAAATAAAAACTTTCACAAAATTCGGAATTTGTGCTCAAACTACTTTCTTTACTCTGGTGAACACTAATTTAAGAAATAAAGTGCATCCATCGACCGTCACATCGATTTCACCGTATATCAGGTAAGACTCCTAAAACTAATCAATCTCCAATTAATTTTAATTTGTTTTTGCAGATCTGGACTTAAGAATCGATAAATGCTGTTTTGAATACGACGTACCGATTAATTGTTTAAAACTAATTGGTACTAATGGGTCTTATAATAAAATCCATAAATGACCCAGATTTTATAGATGATTTATTTCTTTAAACACTCAATTTTTTTTTACAAATATTTTATTGTAATAAAAATGGTTTCATTATTTAAACAAAATTGTAAAAAATAAAAAAACTAATAGTTGGTGTTGTTTTTTAATTAAATGTAAATGTTTTATTAACTAAAATTGTTTAGCCATTTTTTACATGATCTTAGCCATTTTTAATCACCACGAGTTGGCAACACTGTTGTGATGGATGCCACCTGCTCTGAGAAAAGCATTGTCACCAGCAAACTAGACAGCACGAATTTGATAACTTATATCCGAAAAAGACGATGCCAAAATCTAGTAAGTAATGTGTTGGCTTATTTGCACTGAGATCACAGTTCAAACCCCAGGTCAGACATCTCAAACAAAACGAAATATAAAAAAATATTTCTTTGGTGACTTCCTCTCAGCAGAGTTTTGCAAAAACTCTCTGAGTAAATAAAATTGCCATGAAAATTTCCATGTCTATCATTCGGAGTCGACTTTAAACTGTAGGTCTCGCCACCTAAGTATGTATGAATGTATATATCCGATGTAGAAATTTGATCTACTAAAAACTAAAACTTAAGAAACGGAGATAAATATGAAACAATTTTTAGGTTTATTTCACAGGGTTATGATTCCTCCTAAAATCAGGTTAATGATCCAGGATACATATGCTCATGCTTTGAACAAGTATAAATTTAGTTCACTTCCAGTTTTTCTTCCTGATTATAGCCGACTGTATCTATATGACTCATTTTTCGTTGTATGGTTTTGTAATCATTTCTTCTTCAGGGTGGTAAGGAGGTAATCTTCTGAAGCATCTGCAATACCTATGTCTGTCTTTAGAAATCCAAATATTAACGACAGTTAAGGTACAGTACAAAAGGGTAGCAAATCAACCATAGTATTGTGCAAATTAAATATACAAGCGATTCTTCCCAAAAATAATGCCTCAAATACAGCAAGTCTTTTCAGATCAAGTTCAAGATCTTTCAAATATTGTTTAATATTGGTATCCTAAGTCTGATTTTATTCGGAGGGAATCTGTCTATTGAATTGTGTCTGCACATTGCAATAATTACATGCTGGATATCTTCACTAAATTTAAATAGAGAAACATTTGATTTCATCCAATGAGCGCAGATGTACTTTTTAGATTTAAGCCAATTACTGTATTATCTCATCCTCATACCTGAATAGCAGCTACGTAGCGTAAAGAGAATCCAGAGAAACCTCCACTAAACGACGTCAAAATAAATTATAGGTATTATATTGAACAACATACGATCTCGAGTACGATGAATCGGAATGAAAAGAAGGTGTCTTGTTATCGCTGGACTCCACTACAATTATTTAATGATGTAAACTTTAATTACAATAAGTTAATAAAAACTGATCCTGACAATAAAAAGATAAAATTACTTAGAACCGAAAAAGACCAAGAGAAAATTCAGTAGTCTCCAAGTTAATTTTACTTGGAAGCACCTGCCAACCTTGTATGAGAAGTGCAGCGGAACAATTTTTAAATGAATGAACCCATGATAGTTCAAGATATTTGCGAACCAGAGTATAAGGATGGTTTAGAAGCTTTATAAAATAGTGCGATCAGTATCTTTTTCCAAATTTTGGTTTGTTTTGGCACCTTAGAATATTTTCTATGCGAGAGAAGTGGTAGTTCCCCATAATTGCCTTACAACAAAAATTAGCTTTAGGAATGTATTGCACTGTAGAAGTATGCAATCAAATTCAATCTAGCAAATTTCACTACATAACTAAAATTGTATAACAAATTAGTTTATTATGATTAGGGATGCAAACGGTGCATAGACGTTATCGAAACATCGATGTTTACCATCGATGTTTTTATGAACGATACATCGGCTTATGCTGATGTGCTTTAAGGGTTGTGTTTATTTGAGTTCTTTATATTAAACTCGTTGTTATTGACGATTTTAGCCTATGAGGCTGTTTTGTTTTGCTTTTTATGATAAATAAAATGAATTATTAAATAATTTTTGTCAAAAAACTGAGTTTTTTTTTAAATAATATTTTTTTTAGTATGTATTTATTTATATGAAAATAAAACATCGAAAATCATCATGCGATAATGATGAGTGTGCCAACAATGATGATGATATACTCAACGATGTTGCATCCCTAATTATGATGCGCGAAATTCAAAAAGTTGATGCCTCTTAAGGTGAATGCTACGAGATATTAAATTAGTGTGCTCTGAGATATGTATTATTTTTTTGTAACGTGATTCTTACGTGAAAACACATTGGGTTCGTCAATCTTTTTGTGATACAACCATATAACCACTTTTCTAACTGAAAAATCACATCTCCAAACGAAAAGTTCGTTCCAGTAGATTCCGTAAAAACAAAAACGTCTTCAGGACCCACAAATTTTCAGCCGATAATACAATAAAGTTTTCCAATATTAATCGGAAAATTTAGTTTTAACCCATTACGGCATTCATGTCAAACTCTTTAGAAATGTCGATGAGAAGATATGAACGGATTCTTTGTTTCATATACACTTTCTATAACTTCGGCCGATCTACAGGTTGACGAATACTGTTGTGTTTTTTCTAACTTCATAGTGGATATTAGTAGATTCTCAAAGAGCGAACCCATTGGTACCACTTTGACAAATGCAATATTCTTCTCTTGACTATAATTTCCTCATGGCTTTAAGCGCAGTTTTATAAATGGTTATCCTGTTAGTGGTGTTATCAATTCCGTGAGTTTTTTCTGATTGACGCAAAAAATAGTATTCTTGGCCTCTTCCTATTCAAACATGTAGTAGGATAAGTAGAGCGAAATCATATATCAGTCGTGTCATTGTGCATATCACGCAACTATCGATAAAGTTTTTTTTTAAAATTGGTTTAAATATAAGTCTCTTAGTAGCGCAATACAATAAATAATTTGTCTCTAGTGTAATATAAAAACCTTTCAATCATTTTATGAGAAATGGCATTTTGTGGTCAACTGCCAATGACCCTCGTTCTGTGTAACAAAACTGTTTCATATCGTAGGCAATTAAACTAATGAATTAAGAAGATTTTGGTGAAAGTAATTAATGCTGATGTTTGTTGTTTATGTCTTGAATTTATTAGATCGCCTGAATATTCGCGTATTATACCTTAACAACCTCTGCAATTCTGTAATGTGTTGCCGGATATTTTTTTACGTCAAGTAAGTGATTATGTGAATATCTATTTTTTAAATGAACTATTTTAATTCATTTTTATGTTGGTGATCGGTCCTTAGCATACATAATTGATCATTACGACCCTTCAGTCTGGATTATTGACCTAGTTTCTCACACCACTTATGTTGTGTGTGAATTTTATACATAAGTGGTGGGACCTACAGTTTAAAGGCGACTCCGAATGACAGATTTTTTTTAGAAACTTTTCATAGCACGTTTTTTTTAACTCTCAGAGTTTTTGCCAGAAATCTGCTAAGAGTAAATCGAAATACTTTTTGGATTTTGTTTTGATGTCCGGCCTGGGGCTCGAACACTGGCTTTACGTCTAATAAGCCAGTACTACCTACTAGACTACGGCGACTAAACTAGACTATCGGTCCTCAGCATGTAATGTAAAATAAACTGTAGTCTCAGCATACCACCCCTGCAAAAATCTGATAATATTTCCCACAAAGCATTGTCTGAACCAACTTATTGATTCCAGCATCAAGACCACTGAAATTGAATCAGGGGCATGTCTTTCTGATATACTCGTCCTTATTATAACTGACTAATGATTGACAGGCATATTTGATGATTATTTGCAGAATACAAATATGAACAGGTGCATTTAAAGGCCAATTATTATGTTAGAATTTCATATTTTATATATTAGATTATTTTTTTAGTTAGAATTTGCAACTTTTTGTAGGGTACCAGAAATTTTTCAAACCATCATGTTCATGTTCTTTTCGTTTCTATTCCAACAACAACGACAAGAACAACCCCCCATCACTCAAGTTTTGTTCGTTTAACCACCACTCACTCCAATACTATTTTAATATGATTTTAAAACTTGCAAGTTGGTATTCTTTTCATTTTCGTTCACATTTACGTTAACTGTGGCTGTCTCTATCAGTATCTGGTTGATTGTGCCAGAGGGGACAAGGGGGCAAAGCAAGAACAAATGCGAATAAAACATCTTACTTGCTTTTTAAAATGTCCAATAAAAATTGCCGACACATTCTGGCCATATTTCTTCGGAATCCCATATAAATCACTGACTATAATCCCTCATGCTATCATCGTTGCCGACGGTCTTATGCGTCTTTCTTTTCTTTTATTCGTACTTCTTTGGATGTTGTTTTTGTTTCTCTCTTCTTTTTTCTTTTTGGGTTTTTCTTTACTTCAGTTCAGCTTGGCATCTTTTTCGTTATACGAAAGAAAAATTTACGTGCGGGCATTGGTATTGCTGGTGTTGCTCTCATTTCCGTTCATTTTCAAGTACTTCTTTTGAGACCAAAACGTGCGTAGTTAAAAAAAAAAAAATTCAAAAATATACATACAAACAAACAAACATACATACTTGTCGTATATATCTATGTACATATACACAGAATTAAACATTTTTGATTTAAAATTGTACAATATTTATTTAAATATAAAAAAAATCGAACATATTATTACAACATAAAGTTAAATATAAGCACACATTAAACCATTTAACGTAACACGATCACTGAAATGGTGTCAAAAACAAAAAGAAAAATTAAAACAAAAACTCACGAACATCGACTTTTAAAAGATTATAAATTCGAATCTATTTTCCCAAATCTTCAGATATTTAACCCTAAATCAAGTCTTAAAAAAACTTCATAATTCCAGCTTATGTATCACTTTTGATTCATATATACGTGTATTTCATAGAATTTTTGCAATTATTGTTAGGTTTTGTTAAAAAATTTAAGTATTTTCATTTATTTTAATTCATTTTAATAGAACCATTTTATATTATTACTAGCTAATACCCGGTGTGCTTCGCTACCCCCATCGAAATTAAATACATAATAATAAAAAAATCTTTATTTATTTAGTAATTAAATTATGCAATTTTTCTTAAAGGTTTATTCTAACTTAATTTTATGACAATATATTTCATTTAAAATCTAAAATAATACATTAATGAACTGTTTAAATCTTACTTAGTAAAATTTTAAATATATTTTTTTTTTCTTAAATAAATAAGTCTTATTCTAATGCATTGGGAAACACAATATTTTTTGTTTTATCCCTCTGGTGCGTATACATATATATCTGGGGGTTTTCCTACTTGCGAACATGCGACGTAAAGCTGTCCATGTGTGAGACACGGATTTTCTAAATTAAGTCCACAAACTTGCAAGGACTGACCTTGAGCTCTATTAATCGTCATTGCAAATGCTAGGCGAATTGGAAATTGCAGACGATTGAAATCGAATGGCATCTCAGATGTGATCATAGGAATACGTGGCAGCAGTGCATCAGCTCATCAGCAGTGCATTGTTCAGCATTTGTTTTACTGTTAGTCGAGTGCCATTACAAAGACGTGGAGGATCAATATTTCTAAGCAAAATTATGGGAACACCGTTTTTTTTTACTGCAAGTCATGTAGTGGAAAGCGTGGTAAATCTAACGAATTTAAAAATTCGATTGGATAATTGACGATACCCTCAATATTTGAAATAGTGTCGATCGACTTATAACTTTTTAGATTTCCATCGATCTTGTTGAGAATATTGCTGTTGATGGAATTAACGTCAATATTTTTGGATGTCAGTAACGCACGTTCACATAGCCATTGCATATTTTTAAAATTTTGCACGATATTGGGAAATACACAATTTATTAATTCTTCTTTGGATTGCGTCATTCAGCAAAAGTCTAATGGAAATTTTATATACTTTGTTATAGGATCCATTCGAATTCTTCCATTCCTAATTCAAGCAATTGTTGAAGTTGAAATGAAAGTTGAAGATGGCTTTGATCCCAAAAAATGAGATTCTGGCTGTTACAGTTTTTCAGATATACAGATTTACTTATACTATTACAGATATACGTATTTACTTTATATGGAAGGTGCCATACCCACAATTGCTAATGGGCGACATTTTGGTTCCAAATATTTATATTGAAACTGTAGTTATTTGTACAAAATTTGAGGTATCTTGCTGTTATAATTTTTCCAATATACCCATCTTGTTATTAGCTTACAATAGTAGGCAATGTAGTATAAGTGGGCGTGCCACCTCGCCTACTTGAAATTTTAAAATAAAAAGTAGCCGATAACTCCTTCCAGATATACAGGGAGATACTGTGAAAATTTCATGAAAATCGGTTCAGCCGTCTTGTCGTCTATAACGTTCAAACATATAAACAAACAAACGTTCAAACAAACACACATACATTTTTATATATATTTAGATATTTTATTATCGTTTTTATGAAATTTACGTCAAAATTTTTGACATGATGTACATTGTAGTATGGTTTATTACGTAAAAATTCCACTTCATGCCAGCTAGTCTTTTTTTATAAATGTCAATAATTTTATATCTAGCACCCTTGTTTTGCGGCGACCTATAAATTTCCAATTGTTTAGATGCGGTAGCTTATTGTCACTCACATCAGTAACACTCTCAATTGAGGGCTGGCTGAGCCTGATGGTACATTGTTATATTTCGTTAGAAAAATTTGTTGTCAACGTCATGTGAAGTAAAAAAGTTTCCTGTATCAATAGAACATCGATTATGTCAATAATCCCTGCTCTCCCTTTGAGTCCTTTCTGATTGCCCGAATGCAGGTTTCTCAAGTAAAGATGTAAGTACTTGCTACATGTGTAGCATGTACTTGATTCTAAAACTGGCAATTCGATTTCGGTGGACCAAGAAATTTATAACGACCAAAAAATTCAATTTGTTACTAATCTAGAACAACCAAATTATTGGGATTATTAAAAACCGTAATATTTTCATCTCATATTTCGTAAAATTTGATAATTTCCGAGCAACATATTATCAAAGCAAATTATTCTGGTATCTTATACTTACGAAGTTGACCATAATATTATGATTTGTAATATCTATGAAATAAAACATAGGACGAAACACTTTTCTAATGTTTGTCTGTCACATGAGGTTAATATGAGAAGAGCAGTAAGGAAGACTCTACAATATTTCAGGAACAGCTGCTAGCAATCTGCGTGAAAATTGGTAATATTTTCTCTTCCCTAACTGCAAAAGGAATGCCTGTTTATCCTCCAATTAGTACCATCTTTGGCGATAAACATTCTATTGTTGTATTTGCTATTGTCAATACTTCCGTCAGTTCAAAACATGAGCTTCTGTTTTCTTCTTCTTTAGAGTCTTCAGCAGCAGGAATATTACATACATACATATATAAACGGTTATTACAACCTTTCGTTATAAATTGGAAATAACTGATCTGGAGTATGGACCTTGATGTGACACCAAATAGGCTAACACGCTACATACTAGACTACGACTACTACAGCCAATATATCATGAACAGAAAATTCAATCTTTTCACTTCCATCAAACACTTAACTTTCAATTCCTTCTCAAATACCATAAATAAAGTAAATAATACGATAAAATTTCTCAAAATCTTTGAAAAACAAAAAAAGTTTTTTTCGAGTTTTTTCACCCCTGTTTTAAATTTTACTTCTTCATTTGGTTTAAAATTATGACGATAACAACACTAACGAATCCAAAAGATATCAGGCATCTAAATTTCTCTGAATTAAAGTTATATAGTCTCAAAAAATGAAATGTATCAGTCTGTTTGTCCAGTTTGTACACATGATGATGACCATTCTGCATTGTTTTATGTTTTATCGTACTGATCAAAATTATAAGAATATTTCGTATTCGGTGGTATTGTATAGAATTGTTTCCACATCACATTTTCAATAAGACTACTGTGACAGAAAAAGTAGCATGAACTGCTAAAAACTGTATTTTACCCACAATAAATAAAAATTGTCACTCTGATGATATCAGACAAAATCCTTTGTTCACATTAAATGATAAGATAAGTTCGATCAAATTATTATTTTAGGGAATATGTCTCGTCATATTGAAGACACTTAAAGTATATGACCAATAAGTAAACTGTATCAACGTTATATACTGGAATTCTAAAGCCAATGCTCTTTACATAATTTTACAGTTGTTACAGTTCTTATAAATGAACAAGAATTCCAAATTGGAAAAAGCTGCATGGAATTCCACAAACGGTGGGTGGTCCAACATACATGGTTCAAAACCGCAAGGGGAGAAACTACTTGAGTTTTCCAAGAGGACGATTCACATTCTAACTTAGCACGCTGCTGATGGCAGTTTCAATGACTTTGTCTGTCCCACCAGGATTACTGTAAAAGCTACCATTGTGTGGAAGAAACGGAATCGGTAACCCAATTTTTCCCTACCAATATTCTTTCCAAAACCTTCCAAAATTATTCCAATCCTACCAAAATTTGAATTAAAAATAATTATAGATTATTAAGTATGAAATTAACTTTTTATTACTAAAATTAAATTAAGAAAAGAATTTCATATATGTATATACAGTAGCGAGCACAAAAAATGCAACACTGTGCCATATGATCTTTAATAAGATCTGTTTCAAAATAACGGTAACTATTTTCTTTTGCTGTTAATACTTTCAATTATAAGTTTTCAAAGTAACCACAGTTTATTCCAAATTCTACTTTAAAAAGTTAACTATTTTTGAATTAGTGAAAAAAGTGCAAATTTTTAGCGAGCAAAAAAATGCAACATAATAAAAAAATAGTTAAAGTAAGTTATTTATTTAATTATAATTGAAAATTTCTTAAATAAGTTATACAACATGTGTTTTGTAATAGAAGCAGCTCTCAGCTGACAGCAAAAGCCTTAGAAGAAGGAAAATCCATGCGTGAAGTTGGACACCTCTTTGGTGTAAATCAATCAACCGTATGTCGGATTAAATCTCGATTTTCCTTGAGAAATAGTGTGGAAAGGAAACCAGGTAGTGGTAATCCTCGAAAAACTACCTCTCGCCAAGACCGCCAGATGATTGCACTGGTTAAAAAAGATCCACGAAAGACCGCAGTGGACGTTGCTAACTTCGCAAATGAGCAAATGGGAGTCTCTATAGGCGTTCACACTGTTCGCCGTAGGTTGAAAGAGGCTAATTTGCATGCGAGACGACCCGCAAAGAAACCTCTCATCAGTGCCTGGAATTTGCAAAACGTTACAAGGATTGGTCAAATGAACAATGGGCTAAAGTCTTGTGGAGCGATGAAAGCAAATTTAATTTGTTTGGCTCCGATATGTATAAATTTTGTTCGAAGACCGCCTGGACAGAGATATTCTCCAAGATATCAACTTCCAACCGTAAAACATGGCGGTGGATCAATAATGGTGTGGGGTAAGGAACGATATGTTTAAAAAAAATTATTGATTTTACGTCACGTATTTACAGGTGCGTTTTCCCGTGATGGGGTAGGTCCCTTAACTCAAATCGAAGGAAAAATGGACGCCAAGAAGTACTGTGAAATCCTTGGAGAATACATGCTTCCTCATCTGCGGGAAAAAATGCCTCCTGGTAGCATATTCCAACAGGATAACGATCCAAAGCACTCAAGTCGCTTAGCTCGAAACTTTTTAAGCGACAATGATGTCAATGTTTTGGATTGGCCATCACAGTCTCCCGATCTAAACCCCATAGAAAATCTATGGGAGCTATTAGATCGGGAAGTTAAGAGGAAACATCCGTCAAATAAAAGGCAATTAGAAGAAATTTTGCAAAGTGAATGCGAGAAAATATCCATTAACACATTAATAGCTTTAGTCGACTCTATGCCTTCTAGGTTGCAAGAAGTCATAAAATATAAGGGCTACGCCACTAAATATTAATTTTAAGATTTTTTTTTTGTAAGAATTACTATTTAATTTAAAAAAACACATTAAAATTTATGCTGTTGCATTTTTATTGCTCCCATGAAATTCGCACTCTTTTTAATAAATGACAAAATAATATATCATTAATTAAAAATATTTACATAATGTTATTGATAATAGGTATCTATAACTGTAAGGATTAATAACCCAAAGAAATATTTTGAACTGGTCACCATTTTTTTAAAATTATCGCACTTAAAGATCATTTTACCCAACGTTGTATTTTTTGTGCTCGCTACTGTATATAAAAAAAAGAAAAAACAAAACAATTCATTTAAAAAATATAAAAATAAAGGAACGTTAACATAGTGTATAAATTCTTTTTTCTTATAATTTTTATTTTTGCAATCTATTTACAAGTAAATATTAAGCAAAACTTATAGCTACTATAACAATTTCACAGAGCGTTAGATTCCCACAAACCTAACTATTTATATTTGTTTAAAATACATTAATTTATTTATACATACAGAAAGTTATATTCAAAATGGGAGATCTAGTATGTGTAATCTTTTCAAGCATCTAACTTCAAAAGTATCATCCAACGGTGAAATCGCAATTAAAATTTGGTGGCTAAAAACATGACAAATTCATCTTTAACATAAAATTGACATAAAAAATTTCTTTAAAAATGTTTAATATACCTAATACATGTATTATATATATTATATAACAAAAATTATATTTATAATATTCAGGTTTAATTGAGTTCTTTTTTTTTTTTGCCGACCAAACATAATGCGATTCAGACTTGCATTTAACTTCTTTACGTTTCATTGTATTGTTTATTGTGCTTTTATCTAACTTATTTCTTAGTTTTGTTTTTATTAAACTTAATTGTGAAAACTATATGTATGAACTATGTGGAAGAGAAAGCAAATTAAAAATAAAATTACATAAATCATCATAATTAAATTCATTTTAACCCAACATATATCAGAATATAGGACTATACCTAAGAATATAAAATTTAGTCGAAGTAAGTTCCATTGCATTACGATTTAATCTGGATCACAATCGACTAAATTCTTAAATTTCAGTATCAAGGGCAATATTTTATTTTTTCTTTGGAAAGAACATTTCTGGGATTTATTATTTGTAGTAATTTTACATCTTCTCTTCCAAAGTCAAATCTTATTTTAATTTGGTTTAAATACTCTATGTAAAATTGTACATATACTACACACGTAATGGTATATGGATAACTGATGCGTTTCACTCACAGGTGTTGGTTTTATAGAATGTATCATGGAGGATTTAATCGAACGTCCCCGGCCTCACACTAACCCACCCTCACCCGACCGTGGAGGGCTCGTCCCCATTACGTAGGGACACGTACACACTACAGTCCGGACTGCAGCGGCTAAGGGAAAAGTTATGGCAACGAGAAACATAAAACAGCTACAGAACTTAATCACAAGCTGAGTAAGGTAACAATTAAAAGGAACAATTAGAGACAAGAAGGAAAATAGATTTTTATATAATAATTTATAAGCTAACGCCAGTATACAAGCTACGCTTTACATTACAAACACTACAATTAAAATCTATAAACTCATAATGCATGTTAAAATCATTACATAATCTACGAAAAGGAAAATTACATGCATAATTCGTTCTATAGAAATTTAAAGAAAGAGGACGATAGTGCCGTGAAAATCTTACAGGAATGCTAAAATTCAGATTAGAAAGCAAAAACTCAGAATCGATATCACCTTTAACTAGATTGAAAACAAAACAAACCCCTAAAACAGACCTTCTACGTTCCAAAGTTGGAAGTTTTACCAAAGCTAATCTATCCTCATACGACGGAAACCCATTGGCATAATCCCATCCTAAGCCACGTAAACAGAATAATAAAAACTGCCTCTTCACAGACTCGATTGAATCACTATGACAACGATAGTATGGATTCCAAATGACAGACGCATACTCCAAAATAGGCCTAACAAGTGAAGTATACAGTAGTCTTGTTATATAAGGATCAATGAATTCCCTAGCCTATCTTTTCACAAAACCAAGAACAGCTCGCGCCTTGCCAATCATCAAACTAATATGATCAATAAAAGACAATTTAATATCCAATAATACTCCCAAATGAAATGAAATGAAGGCACAATTTCCAAAGGGCAAGAATTAATCAAATAAGTGGACGAGATTACACTAAGGCGAGAGAAAACCATGCATTTACATTTCTTCAAATTAAGATCCATTAAATTTATCCTGCACCAAGTAATAAACAAATCAATATTTCGCTGAAGAACAGCCTGGCCATGACCATCATCAAAAGTATAAAATAATTTAACATTGTCAGCATACATCAGAATATTACAATCAGAAAGAGCAGAAGGAAGATCATTCAGAAACAATAAAAACAGTAAAGGACCCAAATGGCTACCCTGCGGAACACCAGAAGTAACATATACAGTCTTAGACAATAAATTCCTAAACAATACCCTCTGAGTCCTAAGGGAGAGGTAAGAGTCTAGCCAACGAAGAATAATATCAGGAATACCGATTAGTGAAAGTTTAAGAAGCAAAATACTATGATCAACCCTATCAAAAGCTTTACTGAAATCAGTATAAATTACATCAGTCCGAGCACCGACAAGAAAGCCCTTGAAAACATGTGTAGTAAATTCAAGAAGATTTGTGACAGTCGACCTGCCTTTCAAAAAACCATGCTGGAAAGGAGATATTAAAGATCTTGTATTAAAAAAGAGATAATCCGTCACTAGTTTCTCCATCAACTTGGGAATAGCACTGAGCTTGGCAATACCCCTGTAATTGGAAATATTAGATCTATTACCCGACTTGTGCAAAGGAATTATAAACGAACTCTTCCAAATAGATGGAAAATGACCAACTTTCAGAAGCTCATTGAATATAAAGGTCAAAGGACCACTCAAGACAACGGCACACTTTTTTAAAATACAGGCCGGAACCCCGTCAGGGCCCGGCAAGTATGTAAGTTTCAGTCCAGACAAAGACTCAAGAACAGACTCCTCATCAAATGAATATATGTTAGAAATAGAGACACTTCCCACTGAATAAGGATACCCGCTACTCAGATCGGGGCCCGAATCCAACTGCCTATAAGTAGACTGAAAGAAGTCAGCAAACATATTCGAAATATCAAGGTGACTAGCGGATGATACGCCCCCGTAAAACATCTCAGAGGGAAACAAAGATGATTTACGTTTAGTTCGAACGAAGTCATAAAACGATTTAGGATCACTAGCAAATTTCGACCTGACTCTAATCATATATTCCTCATAGCAGTAATGATTCATTCTACGATAATCCGCGCGCGCCCTAGAGTAAAGAACATAATCAATATCAGAACCTGATCTAACAAACTTTTTAAATAACTTTGATTTCCTATTCCTCAACCTTGACAGTCTAGCCGAATTCCATGGAGGACCAGAACGCTCCAAACGACTTTTCACCAATGGAACACACTCCCTAAAACATTTAAATAATACATCATAAAAGCCACCCAAGATCGTGTCAAGTGAAAGAGAGTCATACGGTGGCGAAATAAGTACAGACGACCAATCAACAGAAGATAATAGTATATTCAAACGATCAAAGTCCGTACGGTGGAAATTAAAATGCTTCTCATTACCAAATGAGCGATCGGTTACTGGCGGTAAACAAAGATCAACTTCAATAGAAAGTAACAACGTAGGATGATAACTATCCTCGGGAATAGATATAGGATCAATGCGAAATAAAGAAGAAATACTTGGATCCCCCAAAAACACAAGATCCAAAATTCTCCCCATTGAATTAAATACACCATTAACCTGGAAAAGACCTAGATCACACATAGCGGAAAGAATTTCATCATAGAATGGAACTGAAGAACATGGCACCAATGACCCAGACTCAGGTGAAAAATTCCAAGATATATGAGGAAGATTAAAATCACCAAGAACTACAATAATCCCCTCATGCCCCATTGAATCCATTACTTTAGAAATCAAATCGAAGTGAGCCCTATAGATATGAATGTCAGAACAAGGAGGAACATATGAACATGTAATGTAAATAGACTTTCCACGATTATAGACCCTGACGCAAATAAACTCAGTATCCTCCGAACAACACAAGTCAATCAATTCGGATGAGTATTTAGAACAAATGGAAATAAGAACACCACCACCATTCTTTAACTTTCTATCCCGTCTATAGATATTAAAATTACTAGACATAATCTCAGAAACAAAAATATCACAATTCAGCCAAGTCTCAGTAAAAGCAATTACATCAAATTCAAAATCAAAACTACTATTATAAAGCGAAGAAAGTTTAGACCTGAATCCACGAACATTTTGATAAGCAATTCCGAAATTAAAAAACGATTTCGAAGTTAGTTTTTTTGAGAAATAGAACCAGGCAAATTAACACCATTCCTACGATGACCCAGCCTGAATACGAATTCACGTACCAATACACCCTGTGGCCAAAATGCAGGATCAACAATTTCACTAAACTTTTCATCAGCAACATATAATTTAAACGAAGAAATACTACTATCCAAAGATTTCCTCATCTTATAGCAACCAAACTCAAAAGGTTCCCTAATCTTCGATTTAACAAAACATTTTATATCATCGACTGAAGTATCGCATGAAAGACGAGACACAAAGATAGTCCGCTTAGGTTTAACTACAACCAGTTCCCTAGGAGCAGAAATATCTAAACTAGCGGACACTACAGACGAATATGAAGCAGAAGACGGTTTAGAAGATGCCTGAGAAGTGACATCATGACAGAGGTAAAGGTGAAGGTAAAGGAGACTGAGTAGACTTCGAACTCAGTTCAACTAAATTTGCAGACTTCTGTATAGAACTGCTAGCTGGGTTATCAGCAGTAGATGGACAGGAGTCCGAAATCTAGCAGAAAGAGATGCAAATTCAGAGTGCATCTCAGTAAACTCACGACGAGTCCCCATAAAAAATTTATAAAATTGAATATCTACCACCTTGCATTTATCACAACACCAGCGAAGACCCAGGGAACTATCCACTAATTGGTCCGTGGTGCGAGGAAGCAAGCCAACGCACTTGATGTGAAACAAATTATCACATAACCAGCAAGAAATCTAGCGTTCACCCTCTTTCTTCACAAGGAATTTGACGCCTTACACGTATTCATTTTAATTAAATAAAAATAAAAAATAATAAATTAATAAGAAACAGTATCAATTATAAATAAATTAAATAATATATATAAAAGAAAAAAGTTCAAAATGTTTCTAAATGCAAAAACAAAATACAGACAAGCAAAAATAATAAACTAAATAAAAAGCAAAAACAACAAACAAAAAAGAAATAAAGAAATACAGATAAAAAGAGATTATAAAAAAAACCGTAACAAGATTACAAAACAAAAATTAATAACACAAGAAACAATTTTTGTTTTTGTTTTGACCAAAATGAAACAAATATTAGTATTTAACCAAATAAAACTTACAATTTGAAATAAAATTTTAATTAAATATAAAACAAAATATAAAAACAACTAAAAAAACACAAAGTTAAAAATTTAAAACTGATAAAACAATATAAAAAATCAAAATAATAAAATCTAACAAGAGCACTTCTAAAAAAGCAAACACTTTCAAACACGAGTTGCCAGTTTAGTTTAGTTAAATGACACCAAAAAGATAAAACTGTAACAAAGTGCTGGAAAATCAAATTTTCCCATATAGTTTGATCGTTTCGTTTCTGTTAAATATATTACAAATGGAATAAAAATATATAAAATTTTGATTATTTTATATATTGAATAATTTAACTGCAAAAACGTGGTACTTCTACAACGCGTTAGCGATATAACACAATTAAAAAAAAAACAGTTTCATTACACCGCGAAATATCGACTTGTATAACGCGCCTTATTACAAAATATTTTTCTACTTTGTAGACAAAAAAAAGCTAACAAAGGCTAATAACTTATTTCAAAATGAGGAAAACATTTCTGATGAAATTTTTTCTGATGAATTTATACGCTCACTATTTCGACGTAATAAGATGTTCGAAGTAAGTGACACAGACTAGTGAATATTAGGGATGCCAATCAGGAAATTCCGAAACTCGAAATACCGGGCTTTTTAAAAACTTGTCCCGGTATTTTTCGGAATTTACGGGATTCATATGTATTTTTACTCTATAAAAGGTTTTGAAAAAAAATTCTATATCACTTGACTTCGATAATAGATTCTCAGATGAGGAAAACCCCACTTCCATTGATAAAAAGTTATTTGGTGACATCGAAGAATGCAAAAGCTTTATAAAACAAATTAATAGGGTAACTGATTTAGAAATTGATTTATTTACTACTATTTACTATCAAATATTTACTACTATTTTACCAACAAATGTTGATTGCGAGGAATGTTTTTCGACGGCAGCGTATGTTGACAAAAAATACGTTCAAGCCTATCAGATCACAGTTTAGATGCCTTAATATTTTTGTTGGAGTCCAAATAATATTCTTAAAACTAATGCATTTGCATATAAATTAATAATTTTTATTTTTATTAATTTAAGCTTTTTTGTTACTTTTTGTCTTGTATATAATTCTGATATACATACATAATTGGAATACAAATAATTTTGTTAACGAAATATTCTTATTATTAAGAGAAAATCGCGATTTTTCCGTGATTTTTCGGTATTTTTGGAATCCCGAATCCCAGGATTTTTAAAAATCAATCTCTTTTGGCATCCCTAGTGAATATATATTTATGTTTTCGAATTGTTTTTTTTTTTCATTACGTTTTTTAATTTTTTTTTTAATAAAGTATGAATATTGATTTTGAGTTGTAAACGTAACATCTTTAATTTAGTACGTATTATATTTTGGAAGAAGTTTATTGGAACATAACCCCTAAATTTTTACGAAAGCTAAGTCTTCTATAACCCGAATTACATAACCCGGAATTTTCTTGGAACGTAACCACCACGTTATACGAGGGACACCTGTACCTATTTCCGATTACCAAGAAGGCGCAATAACTAGTATGTTTGATTTTTAAATATTATTTTCCTCAACAGTTACGTGACATATGTATAGTTGTAGTTGAAGAGCATACTCAAAATTTAATGCCAAATACGTAAGAAACTGTTGAAAATGTTAATATAGGACCAAAAAAGTATAAAATTTCATTAAATCAGAATGACGAAAACTGCTTGCAGTATACATAATGTATCTAAGAAAAGTATCTGTGGTGAACACTAAGTTGAACTTTGTGTCTCATGCTTAAAATAAGACTAATAATCAAATAATATTTTCTTTAGTAGTACTTGACTGAATATTTTTTAATACATACTGTGTACAAAATACGTCATTTTTGTTTTAATGTTTTCAGTTTTTGTTGTCTAGAAAATATAATTAATTTTAAAAACAAAAAAAAAAAAAAGAGTTCAAATTCGCATCAAATTTTGAAAAAGAAATTTTTTATGTTACATTCTATAAAATTGTTCGTCGATTCAACCAAGAGTAACTATACAGGGTTAATAAATCCTTTATTTCGCCATCATTTTATCGCTAAAACCAAATTCAGCGAGTATGATGCAACGACGTTTGTACGTCTTTTTTTATTTTTCTCTATTTTTGTTGTCTGCATCCGGCAGTAACTGACATTCTTTTTATCCTTCGTGGCCTATCTAAGGAGTTTTATGAATTTTATTCTCTTAACTTCTTAATTGTTTTGTTATGTAATTTGTTACTATCGTAACTTTGTTGTAGTCTTCATTTTCTTACAATTTTTGAAAAGACTTTAGTTTTTCAGAAGAAAAAATTTTAAAATTTGATTGTTAAGGTAACACTTTCATCTGACTAGCTAGGTCATCAAAAGTTTTGATGTCGTAGCTAATAGAGCTATTTATTCTGAAATAAATACTCAGAGTAAAAGAAGGAGTATGGCCTATCTTATCACACCACAGGTTAAAATCGATTCCGAACGACAGATTTTTGACAAACTTTTCATGTGAATTTTATTACTCTTAGATTTTTTCCATAAATTTTCTGAGAGGTTAGAGGACGTGTACTTGTCGAATTGACCCATTGTACAACGTCCTAGCTTCTAACCCGTGTTGTGTGCGTTAATTTTATACATGAGTGGCGGGACCTACAGTTTAAAGTCGATTCCGAACGACAGATTTTTGAGAAGCTTTTTCATGGCAATTTTTAAATCTCAGAATTTTTGCCAGAAATCTGACTGAGGGGAAGTCGCCGAAGAAATATTTTCATATTTTCGTTTTGATTCGAAATCGGGCCTTTCGTCTATTAAGCCAACACACTACATACCATATCAGACCACGGCGACTTTAAACATCACTTAATTAGTGAAATTCCTCAATTTTAATATACACTGACTGATTTTCACATCCGTATATTTTCCCAAATGCAATGCACAGAGCACGTCATACTAGCTGAAACTGTCATGACAGCAAAAGATCATACTACATACAATCTGACTATTGAATATACTTCCCACGCAACTTCACACGAATAGAACCAGGAATCATAAACCTTTCAGCGTGTCTAAAACTTAAGGGAGGAAACTAAATTTGTAAATTTGTCCAATAAATCATTCGCCTTTCTGTGAGGAAGTCGCCGAAGAAATATTTCGTTTTGTTGGAGATGTCTGGTCTAGGATTTCAACTGTGGTTTCTCGCCTAAAAAGCCGACACCCTACGTACTAGACTACAGCGACTTCATGACTTTAATAAATATAAATGTTAACCGATTTAATCGTCCAATTCAAATCCACTGTAAGGATGATCAGCTGTTTTTGCTTTATAAAGTGAAAATAACTTCAGTTTATAACACACAAACATTGAATTGAGATAAAATAATTCAATACAATATTTTTATACAAAAGTTTTACAACTCCGTTAGATTACAGACTATTTTATTTTTAATAGGATTTCAGTTTCAATTAATTAAACTTTCGAGAAAACAAAAATTCCCTTTAAATCCTAGTAAGTCGTTACTGGTCAAGTCTTAATATTTCATCGTTTTATTGTCTTGATTCTCATACATTTGCATAGCCATAAGGGCATGTACGAGTACATACAATACATATGTACGTACGTATTGTGCTTTAAAATTGTCATAAATAAAATTTGTTATTGTATAAATTTTCTGAAATTTATCTTTCATTTCAAGTCTGGTATTGACTCACGACTATTTCTTTGCCAGTCTACGATGTTGACCGCCGATACAGCACTTTGTGACTAATTGTCATGGGTGAAAATTCTCTATAAATAATTACGTATCTAATCATAATTTTCGCATAAACATTTTTCTATAAATCTGATAAAGAGATTGCCTGATTGCCTTTTTACAAAGGCATTCATTCATTCATTCATATTCACGCCACGTTCACTAAACGAATTAAAAAGCAATAACATCAATTATGCTGTTGAAATGTCCAAAACAATTGCATTTCAACAGAGACATTCATCCACTCATTCATTCATACGTCCCAACATTTGTATCCATCTATGTATGTATGAACATATCTGTGTTGCTGTTATAAAATTATTTTAAAAATAAATACTGAAAAATACTGCCCACCACTTTAGGCATCAAAATACGTACATACCTGGCCACAGCAACTGAATTAAATTGTTGAGCTTTATGGTATTGTGTGGACTCGTGAAAGTTGGTCAGAATGGTGAGGAGAGAAAAGAAGTTAAGACTGCAACCGGTCTTCAGTATGCAAAAATCGCATACCTGCTGGCATTTGTAGACACAGACAGACATACAGCTGGTTGGATAGAGGGAAAAATGAAAATGTTGGCAATAATTGTTTTATTGTCATGGACAATGTAACGTAAAAGGTGCACAACTTGCGATATTTTCGTTATTTGCATCGTTTAATGTGGCGGCATTAGACCAGTGATTTAACGTATTCGTAATTCGTGTTGGGCATGCGCAAAATTGTCATCGTAATACTCAACATTGTCGTCATAGTCATCGTCATCGTCAACGTCATGGGCAATCGTAAGTTGTGAACTCATGTTAATTTCTTATATTTTAGTAGAGAGTCGTGTCTCAGCTATTGCACCAATACGACCTGACCATTATACCACATACATATGTACATACACACATACATACATATGTACGTTCATATGTACGAATGTTTTCAAAGACACTGGGACAGACAAGTACATGCGAGTACATAAATAAATGCTACAGCCAGACATATCAGTATAGCAGGACTTTAGTTTATAATTCATTTGACAATGCAACACAATAAGGCACAATCATTCACTCACTCACTCATCCATCCATCCATCCATCCATCGAAGTGTTCGCTCACGATTCAAGTAAATAAAGCAAGAGAAACAAATCAAAAACAAAAAGTGTAAAGTGAACGAACGAATAAACAAAACGAATTTTTCGCACATTCGAACGTTTGTCTTTAAGTTAAAAGTTGTTTTTTTTTTGGTGTTTCTTTCGTTTTTTCCGTTTTTCTTTTTGCGTTGATGATGGTATAAGTAAAATAGTTAAAAGAGTCATCATGAAGAGAGTCATCATAATTTATAAAATGTCACTTGTCTGTCGACGAACTGTCAAATCGAAAGTGGATTGAACATGATGATCCAGAGTTACTGTTGAATGCTGATAAGAATTTCAATTAATGTCTTAATATTCAAAATGCCCATCGATCAGAGAGATATTGATTGCTTCAGTAAAGTAGTTACAATTGCAGATATTTTGCGAAAAACTTTTCATTGTCCAAAAATTTTTGAATTCAATAATTAGTCTTTTGGTGAAGCACTACACTTCCTTTAAGCCCAAGTCCGTCAACATATTTCAATGGGAATATACATGCAGATTTCAAGTGTGAACTTTCACAAAATTTAATTTCCAACGTTTAATAGTATACAGCGGGTGGTATGACATGGTATGGTAGACTTCATTGACCATAAACCCGAAAAATTACGGTCCAAATCACGGGAGATAGCAAATGAATTATCATAATCGTTTTCGTATTTTTAATATTAGATTTCTTCGATCCTTGGCTCTTCAGAGAGGATAAGATCAATAACAAACATAATAAGACGGCCAGCGACACCTTGAGAAAAGCAGAACTAATAGTTAAGTGATTAGCATTGCAATCAACGCAAATCAACCCGCACCTCGATTTATGCGGTAGATACGTTCCTGACCAATTCGCGTAAATCGAAATTTACTTTTTATATAGAAAAACGGCGTAAAACGAATACAATTGTAAAAAAGCTTCTTCATTGAAAAAAAAAAATATAGTTTTATACTGTTAATAATTTTTTAAAGTATGATTTAAGTAAAAAAAAAAACATAAGCATCTATTCCATTAAAATTTTTGTATCTCATTACACAAAACATAAAGTTTTTAAGCTAACTTAATCGTTATCATTTTCAACAACAAGTCCGTTTTTAAGGATTTTCATGATTTCCGACTCAGCACTGGATAAAGTCATCTCGTTGAATTAGTTTCAGTTTGAATAGTTTCGTTTTAGGAAAGTATTCAAAGGTACCATATTTCTATTAGTCATGTCTTTGTAGACTTCTTCATATTATTTTAATAGCTCATTATATATTCCGTTGAAATGTAAGACCACGATCTAAAATGACATCTCGTCCTTGAAAATGATTTCCTAGTTTTCTTCCTAGTACTAGTCCCTCGTGAACAAATTTAGCTTTGAATACATTGGGTTCATTGCTTTCGATGTCAGACTTAACGTCAATGTTAACACTATTTTCCTCATAAAATATTTTTTCTTCATTTTAAAACCGCGTAAATTCGAAACAACGTTCTCCGAGTTCCGCGTAAACCGAGATACAAGTGTACTAATGAATTACCGAATGTAGATGAGGTGATACAAAAACAGTTTGAAAAATGAAAAAGTTCACTAATTGTTATTAAGAAGCTGCCCATTTCATTCTTCCTATTTATATCAAAAATTTTCAATTGGTGTTTAAGTTCCAAAACACTTTAAAAAGGCGTTGGTGATACCCATTTGAAAATAAAGAAAGTTTAATAATTCTCTTTCTATCTATAAACCCATTAGAATGCTTAATGTGTTAGATAAAAAATTTTAAAAAATAATTCTTCAAAGGCTAAAAGTGTTCACTGAAACAAACAACGTTATAAATAAAGAACAATTTGGTTTCATGAAAGACCGTTCAACAGTTCTACAACTAAAGAGGTTTGTAACGATTTTAAATCAACCAAAAATATAGAAGTGGATTTTTATGCAGACGAATCTGCACTTATTACTTGCAGTAAAGTCTCTAACGCCATAAAAAAGAATGTTGGAAGGATTATTGATTTCCCAAATATTTTTTGTTAAATGGAAAATTAAAATCAACCACTGAGGCTATAATATCGTCTTATAACGAAAAGAATATATACGCCTCATCTAGCAATAAACGGAGCAGTTATTTCAATACAGAATACGATAAAGTATCTAGACGTTATTTTGGATAAAAAACGAAATTTTCGCCAAAATATTTTATTTACACGTGAAAAAGCATTAAAGTATGGAAGAGCACTTTTCCTTCTAAACGGAAAGTCGAAATTGAATTTTGAAAGTAATAATAATAATTGTGATAACAATATTGTTACGGATCTCAGGTTGGGTTGAAAAAATGTGCAAACGCAAACCTAAAGAGAGCTTCAAGTGAAAACTGTTTTTAATTTGTCTCGATGATTTTTTTCTTTTACCTAAATTGTTAAATTAAAAGTTACTATTGTGATAAATTCAATTATAAGGGCAATTATTACAATTTGTCGTTAACTAAAGGGAGGATTTTAACGGGCAGATGAATTGAGTACCCAATAAGATAGTTATCGTTAAGCTAAAGGGAAGATCAACCTACCAGTGACATTTAAAGGTCACTTTATGTTTGAACTTGCCATATCATATACTATTTTCGATATGGCAACTTCAAATTCACTGTTGCCACTACTTTAAAAATACTTGTTTAATTGAGGTGTGTTATCGACATATCTGCTGCACTGCCATATTTAAAAAACAAAATAACTTTATTTTATCCGTAAGATGTAATAACGAAAATCAGTTAATGGTAACTTTAAGTTATTAACAGTAATTTTAAAACTAACTTTACCTTTAGCTAAAGGCACCTTTAACTAAACTGAAGTTTAACCGCAAGTTGTAATAATGCCCCTAAGTGTTATAATACTACAAATAAATGATTGATGAAGGTTAATGAAAAAATGAAAATAAACAAATTATATTTCACAAGAATAAGAGAATAACTATAAGACTTAAACTTGTTCCAATGGAGAATGAAGAGTATTTCGGATTGTTTTCAGTCATCACACAATGAGAACATGAAGGCTAAGAAATGTAAAAGAAATAAGGTCTAGATTTAAAACTTTTAAAAGCATAAAATCTAAATCACCTGTTAACCGATGAGAAACATTCCCGAAGATCGAACTAATTAACGCAAAGAAAACTAAAGAGATATTCCAGAGGAACAAAACAAAACTCCTCATATATCTGAGGATTACTACTAGTAGTAATACTTCTAGTAGGGTTTGGAAAATTATTCTGTGGGTGTTTATCGAATCACCGTTTTGGTTTATTCTACACTCCACTTATATTATTGCGATCTTTATGCGTTTAATAACATCGCTACATGAGGATCGTCAGTTCCGAACCAATTTTATAGCTATTGGCATTGTCTCCCTTTCAATTACTTTCATTGGCACACTAATAAACCACGGTTGCTGTTTGGCTTTAACAAGTTCAGTTCTCACGAAATCATACTGCTGAATAATGTCAATAGATACAATATATCTTTACTGACTGTATACATAATTGGTCATTACAACCGTTCAGTCAGGATTATAGACCTAGTTTCTCACACTACTTATGTTGTGTGTGTTATTTTTTATTTATAAGTGGCGGGAGCTACAGTTTAAAGTCGACTCCGAACGACAGATTTTTGATAAACTTTTCATGGCAATTTTATTTGCTCTCAGAGTTTTCGCCAGAAATCTGCTGAGAGGAAATCGCCGAAAAAATACTTTTTATATTTTATTTTGATCTCTGGCCTGGAACTCGAACCCTGGCTGTACGTCTAATAAGCCAGCACACACCTACTAGACCACGGCGACTTCTACTACTGACTATATGTAACGAATAAAATACAGATTTACATTAATTGAGCAAGAACTTTATATTAACAATTTAAAAATATAGTTTGGGTTTTCTTTAAAACATCTTTACCCTCCGAGAAATCAAGTATTTGGTAGCATTCATTAAAAGTTTTACAGGCTCGTCTAAAGGAATCATTATTTTCATAGTCTGATTTGAAGTAATTCAGTGATAGCAGTTCAAAATTGCGTGTAGGTCGCACAGGAACATTAAATTTCAATCGATTGAGCAGGAACTCTCATCATGGAATAGATGACAGTTTAATCAAAACTAGTCTACTCTGATATGGCTGTAATTCATAGGAGTTTCAACCAAGAGGTCCATGTTATAGAACCGGACAAGAGATATAAATAACATTTTGGTTAAATAAGGATCAACAGATTCCTTAGACCAGAAATTTCGTACAATCAAGTACGTCATAAGCATTATTCACGATCATGGATATGTTATCCCGAAAGCTGAGTCTGTGATCCAATAGAATGCCAAGGTCCAAAATAATTGCATTCTCAATGCAATAGAAGATATCAATCTTTGAGCGTCTAATGATCTATTTACACTTTTTTAAAATTTAATTCCAACAAATTCAATTTGCACCAAACTGCAAAGGTCAACACGAAGTAGATCGAATCCATAAACATTGTTAAAAATGTTAAATATTTTAACGTTCTCAGCATATATCCGTACCTTGGAATACAAAACAATTGAATAAAGTGAATAAGATTGGGGTACACCAGATTGCACTTTAATAATTTTAGATGTGACATTTCTAAATTTGAATTGTTGAGTTCTTTGTGACTGATACGAAGTTAACCATTTTACAGTAGATTCATTAATGTCCATAAGTGATAATTTGTGCAATAAAAGCTTTTGATTCACTTTATCAGGTGCTTTGCTGAAATCAGTGTATATCACATCATTTCATTTGAAAATCCCTCATTTACAATTGTAGTAAGTTCTAAGATAGTAGTTATTGATGATCGAGATTTACGAAAGCCGTGTTGAAAAGGCGAAATTTTCCTGAATGCGATTCAAATATTATCCAGTGTGTGTGGATTCTGGTCCTGACAAATCTTTAAATTTTATTATCATATTTAGAGTATTTAACGTAATTATGAAAGACAAGACAAGTTCATTGCACGCCGATCAGAGTCTTCGTTGATCAGATAATTACTAATAATTGGTTTTAATATTTCGCTTATTTGTAATACACTAATCGATGTCTTCTAAGCATACGGTTTTGAAGAAATTTATGAATTTTTCGACTACAAATTCTTCTTTCACAAAGATAAACTCATCGTCATACAAAAAATTTTACTTTAATATGTTTATATCGACAATAAATCTTCCAAGAGGGAAACAAAAGAAATGTGTATCTCCAATGAAAAAAAAAAATTATGACCGTCACACATTTGAATTAAAGTGATACCTTTCTGAGCGTTGTTTTGATAAGAATGAAAAATGTGCAAAAAGGTCGTTCGCAGCAGAGTAGAAACTTATGAAGTGTTTAAGAAAAAGAGAAAAGCCCCACAGGAATTAACCAACCATCGATCATTGTTCATGTGCCTTTTTACGCAAATAAAAAAGAGAATGACCAAGAAAATAAAGATCACGAGCCAAACGTGGTCCTACCATACTTAAACCGGGCTTAACTTAATGTGCAAGTGTATCGTCAACTTTAGTTTTGGTACAAGTATCGTGTCATTTTTCAAAACTGTGCTCGTTTATCAGTGCAACGATGTGACGCAAACGCACTAAAGCACCATCAAACTGAACTTAAACGACACCTTTCCAATGAATTACGACTTGAAGTCATTATCCAATCCCAAACCAGCCATCCTGTTTGCAGCCACTGAAACCACTTTTTTTCTCTCTTATGACGTTGTATTTCAGTTGTTCTTGTTCTTATTCTTGTTTTTATCTTTAAAGTCGGGGTGTGTCGTACAATTCTTGTTTTTTTTTTTATTTTTTTGTTACTCTTCTGTTTCTAATTTGTCAGAAATTAATCATGTTCTTGTTTTTAAGTTGTGTAAAAATTTGATAAATTAACCTGTATTTTAGGATGACAGCACTATCAGAACCAGATTGTGAATTAGCTTATGCAAGGAATGGAGCAGAAATAAAATTTTTCACTTCTTATGCAAAAGATTTACGCTTCATATGTATATAGACCTGAAGAATATACAGAAAGAATTTGTATTTTTTCTGAAAAAAAAAACTTCAAACCGTTTTGATATGAACCTTAGTGATGGAACCCTAACGAATTCTATGAATTTTTGAAATTGTGTCTTTTGACACTTTTAGAATTTTTTATACACGGTTTACTGTTGTAATTTTCACTTCTTCATATTACGAATCGACCTGGCTGAGGCCTTATACAGTCGTACGAAAGAATAATTTACTGATCAATATGTACCTCAGAATTATATGCAGGATATTCTGAAAATTTTAAACATATTTAAGGATTGCGCCAAAACAATAATTGCAAGAGTTACAGAGTCGATCCATTTGAAGACGATCCTTCAAATTTCCTGGCTCTCTGCACTTTAAACTTCATGCTTCTTTATCCATTTGAAGATGAGGGAAACGTATGTTCATAGCTATACGATGTATAAACATTTTGTAATTATACGTTCCAGCGGCATTTGCTTCGATTGCCGGATTTCTCTAAAAAAAAAAGCAAAAAGTCGGAAAGACGAAGTGACATATTTGCTGAAGGAAGAAGAAGTCGTAAATTTTTTCAGGAATTTTCTTCTCTTCAAAATCTCCTTTTTTTGTTAACTAAATTTCTGCTCATCAAATGCAAAAAATTGGGTCATATTATTGAATGAGTTTAGTTTGGAGGCCCTCCGTGGTGGAAGAAGTCGTTGTACGTTATTTCAGGAATTTAGTTGGTCATTTTGTATATTCCTTATCCATGATTGTATGTTGAGAGATCTGTTGTATTGTTACTGTCTTCGAAGTCTTGTTTTTTTCTGAATTCTTCTTCCCCACGTCAACTCCAGAAAACTCTACAAACCAAAGCACTATTTGATGTTTTTCTTAAAGTTAGAGATAAAATTTTTAAACTTCTGAATAGTTTGTGGCATCAAAAATCCCCTTTAATTATAAAAATATTTCTTTTTCATTTTTACATGTTTTTAAGTTCGATATCTTCACTATTCAAGCTTAACAATGATTGCAAATATCCTTTTTAGGGGAACATCCATGACAGATAGCTTTATCTGCATATGGTATAGAGAATACTGTTCAATAAAACTTTAATTTTATTAATGCTCGGGATTTTGGATTTAGGTATTTCATTTGTCGCATCACAGGCAAACCTTGACAAATCTTTCCAATTCGAAACGATTCTGTAAATGAAAACCGATATTCTCTGGTTATCATACGATGTTATCTTCCCGAAATACATATCTGCTTCGATATTGTAATATAATAGCCATATATAGTGAATAGAAATTGATTATTTTTGTATAAAATTGACGAATTTATATTGCTAATCCCTTACTACGCTATAACAGAAACCTCATGCCTGTTGGAAAAAATTATTTGGAATATACATACATAAAGGAGCAGATAGTGCCAGGTTTTGAGTTGGTGGTAGGCTAACCTTTGAAACACCATATTTATTTGTCATCATCCGTCGATTTTATTTTGATTAATAGTGGTACGGAAAAGGAAATTTAATCCTCCAAATTTGTTTGAATTATTCAGACGATTTCAATCTTGTGTACAGTTATTTACTTTCTTTTTAATGTCATCTAACGCACATATGGTTAGCAGAACCGAAATTAGTTAAACCATCTATTACAAGAAATAAAAGATTTATTTTTATCACTCCGCATACATAAGTATACTACGTAATCAGTATTTGCATTCACTAAAATTTCCTACATGTATATACACAATTGAACATTACAAACCTTCAGTCAGGATTACGGCCTAGCTCCTAAAACTTTTTCATGACAAATTATTTATTAATCTAAGATCCCCAAACACATATTTCTCTTCATATTCCGATTTAATCAAGTCTGACCTGGCTATAATCTTTTTAATAAATCAAGTTGTTTTGAAAACTATAAGTATTGGCTTATAGAGCACTGTAGGTTCAAAGTACAATAGTTCAGAATGTGGATCATCTCGCACCTAATATGGAATGCATATCGGGTGCTGGGCACATGTAACACTTTCTGCGACATTAACAGTTCGAAGATATGTAAATAACTGTGTTTAACAGTCGTGCTTATATTACAACTACTCACTGTCTACCCGACAGCAATTGGCTTGCTACTCATTTGAGGTCTGGGAAGTTTGAGATCCTTCAATATTGTGTTGTTCTTTAATTTTGATATTTCTTTTGTTCCTTGTTTTAGCACTTTCCAATGTATTTGATATAGTATAATCCTTGATACTCTACGGTTTCCGTGCTTTGTTTTTGGTTGGTTGTCTAGTTGATTTTTGTAGATCAACTATTCAATAAATTTTGACGGTTTTAAAGATAAATGCTTTCTGAGTCCCTTAGTGAAATCCCAAACACTGAAACAATAGCGATTGTATTACATCGAACTACTGTCACCACTAATATCTCGATTCGTAGTTCGTTACAATCCTTTTATTGTAATCATTACACTGTGAGACAGTCAAAATACTCCCAGCTAATGACAGAGTGTAGGTTGTAAGTTTTGTAGAAAAACCGATATTTTTGATTTTTTTACATGAAATTATTGATTACCCAAATATTATTAAACTATTTTCAAAATTCAAACTTTTTTGAGCCTTTAATATGGTATACATAAATACATGGTTCAAACATAAATGGTATGAGTTTTAAGTGGGTAAAATAAAAAATCATATTTTCAAGTTAAGCTACTCTTAATAGAAAAATTAAATTAAAAAATATAAAATAACTGATACATACATACATACATAATTGGCCATTACAACCCTTCAGTCAGGATTACGACCTAGCTTCTCACACCACTTATGTTGTGTGCGTTAATTTTATACGTGAGTGGCGGGACCTACAGTTTAAAGTCGACTCCGAACGACAGATTTTTGAGAAGCTTTTTCATGGCAATTTTTACTCTCAGAGTCTTTGCTAGAAATCTGCTGAGAGGAAGTCGCCGAAGAAATATTTTTTTCGTTTTGATGTCTGACCTGGGATAAAAAACTGATAATAAAATAAATGATAATATTGTGAAAGTGCATATTCTTGTAAAGAGATTGACACTTCGTTTGATTAAATCGGACAAAACTTATTGTTGTTATTATTAAAATAATACAACAATCGGGTTATATTTTTTATATTTGTCATCTTATCAAATGAACTTTCAGTTCAAAAATTTACAAAAGTTTTGATGGATCTTGATTGTTTATATTATTAATTCTCTTTGCGCAAACATTGGCCAACTTCTGGTCGCTCAGACGTGAAATTGACACATTACCCAATAAACAATCAAGATCTATTAAAAATTCTGAAAATTTTTGAACTAAAAGTATGAAAAATATATCTCGACTGTTAAACTCTTTAAATAATAACTATAGTAATTTTTGTCCGATTTGATCAAAAGAAGTGTCAATCTTTTCACAAGATGATGAACTTCCAGAATGTCATCACTTATTTAGCATTTTTTAATAAAAATGTACCTCTATGAGCTGACAAACTTGAAAAAAATTGCAATTGTCAAGTTTACCACAACAAAGATCATAGCATAAGTCAAATTGTATGTATATCGTTTTGAATGCCCATCTCACTCCTTTCTAATAAGGTTTAAATTAAATAAAAAAACAGTTTTTGTCAAATAAAACAGGTTTGGACGGTTTAAGAAATACAAAAAAAATTATTTTTAAGTTCTACCCAACAAAACCCACAAACTAAACTATGTTATTAGCTGAGTGTATTTCATTCTTTTTTTATTTTGTCGCATAGTGTTATTAATGATACCATTTTGTAGGAAATTTCAAATAAAAGAAATACTTTCTTGGAAACAGTAGGTTAAACAACGAACAAAAATATTAGTACTTATGTGAGCAAATCTAAATCAAAAATCGTTTCAAATTGAATTCTCTATTTTGGAGTAATTTCCAATTATTTTTTTAGTTGTTTTTCCTCTAATAAAATTTTAAAACTGAAGCATTAAACGCAGTTCTAACATTTTTTGTCATAATACATGTGGTATTTAATAATAAATTGTATTATAAAGGCACGACTACATCACGTTGGATGAAGTAATTGGCGTATAAACACATCCATATTCTGCGTATCTGCATGAAAGTACCAGAGTTTGAATCCTTAATCTTAAAGACGCCACTTATCCACGGCTTCTAAAACAGAGAGCTAATATTTTGGTAAAGTATTGCTACGTTTTTACCATTTTAAAAGTGTTTAAAATATAAGTTCGTTGATTGCAAACAAAATAAAAATAAATTTGTGTTCAGTTTTATATCAATTCTTTATTGTTCGCCCTATTTTATGTGCCACTGTTCACAACTTAACAACTGTTCACAACAACAATTTGTTTAGTTTTCTGTTATTCTTTACACTTCTGCTCGCATAAGCAATAACAACTGTTAGGTATATTTTTACAAAGGCTATCATCAAACCATGCCTGTTTCCTTATACGTAAATCGTCTTCACACAAGACTGATTGAATTCTTACTTACTGCTTTGTCATGAAGGGAGAATTCTACCCCGACTTCATTGTTGTTTATTTATTTGGTCACATTGCTTGTTGTTGCGTGCACTGATATTGTTGGTTTACATGTAACAAGTTCGTTCTACTTGCTTGTGTAGTTTTTGTTTATCGTTTTAATGTATAACAATAATACACCGTCTTCATTTTCCTAGGAACTGCAGAGCCAAGGCCATAAACTTTTGTATGACTTTGATATTTATAATCACTGACGTTTAATAAGGAAAGTGCGACCATTACATCTTGCGTTTCGTATTTGACTTAGGTTTTATATTTTTGCTTTAAAAAATATCATTTCATTCGACAGATTTCTTAAAATATCGGTTTTCGCCGAATCATTTAAGAACGATCTGAAAGGTGTCGTCGCCATTGCTTTTTTTAATTTAAAATTCTCAAACTTACGCAATAATTATCGTATTATTTCAATCTGATATAAGTACTTTGATTTGGATAGTAATAAAACAATTTAGCAATTTGTATACCATAACAAACAATTTTAGATGTACTGGATAGTGAGTGTAGTTGCCGTAGTCTAGTAAGTAGTGTGTTGGCATATTAGACGTAAGGCCCCGGTTCGTATTTCAGGTCAGGCATCAAAACGAAAATATGAAAAAAATCATTTCTTCGGCGACTGTCCCTCAGTAGATTTCTGTGTGTCGTTCGGAATCGACTTTAAACTGTAGGTACCGCCACTCATGTATAAAAATTAACGCACACAACATAAGTGATGTGAGAAGCTAGGTCAAAATCTTGAGTGAAGGGCTGTAATGGCCAATTATGTTATGGATAGTCGAGTGCAAAATTAGACCACCAGACACATGTAATCTTTAGAAAGTTGTACTTAAAAAAGAAGAAAAGTTTGGAAAAATAATCGAATTAAGATGCTGTAGGTTAATATCTTTATCCATATGAATAAGGTTTGGACTGAAAATAGATGTTTAAAGTCTCTCTATCCCTCACCAGAAACAGAATTGTTATGCCTAAGTATATTGATGATTTTTATTCTCGGTAAAGTTTATGTATTTACATGTATACGTACAGATGTATACAAAAATTTTTGTTTATTTGCGAAAATAATAATTACGTACATATTTGAGTTATTTTCTTAAAATTTCTTTTCCTTTAATAACTTGTTCTCGTGCATTCTATGCATGCAAACCCTGCCGTTTTCCTTTAGTTTTTGTGTATGTGAAAACGAAAGAATTAATATTTGTTTAACAGTGAAAATTGTGCAATAATTCTTTCGAACTCACTAAACGCGACCATAAAGATAAAACGAATGTGGACCATATTTACCGCTACTTAAATTGCTTTATACAAAAACAAAAAATAAAAAAGATTGTTTCTATGGACACAAGGAATAGTGTACTGGTTGGTCTTTTCCACAAATAAATACAATTGCAAAAGCAAAACAAAAAAAAGAGAAAATTTTTGTAAAATAAAGTTGTGGGGGAGTTTGATGAAGGTTCCTTCACGTTCAACAAACAACCGAACGAGCAACCATATGGCTGAACCTATAGAATAGTTAAGGGTCAGTCAGTACAATAGTAACGTATCAACGGTATAAAAACAGAGGTACGTACGTATATACATATTAAAAGAATACACAACAATGTATCGCGTATGAATAATGCATGGATGGGAAACTTAATTTTGTTTTTTTTTAATTTTTGATTAAGTAGTGGAAAAATTAAAGAAAGAAAAGAAAAATGACAAACATTTAAGCCGATTTTGGATAATGGATATGGCCACACTTTAGTCTTTAACCCATTAAGGCCATGATATCACAAAATTCCATATGGGTGAGTGGTGTGTTGCGAAAAGCCATGGACCATATGAATTCGAATAATTTTTTTTTTTGTTTTAATTTCCGGCAACTATAATGATTTAATAACAATTCTCATACTTTATGTCCATCACAAACAAGACATAATCTCCGAACTTGTGCAAATTTCAAAAAAAAAAACTGAGACCCGTATTTATTAAATCGACTAAAGATTACAATACGTTAATTTGTCATTTTTATTACAAACACACCGGAACAAAAAAATCAAAAACCGTAATTTTTTGCAGAATATCCTTAAAAAAACCTTTCTTATGATATATATATTGTATATGTTGGTAAGGAAACAGATGCTCAAATTAACAAAACATTAAAGAATAAACCCTTTTTCAAAATGGTCCAGCTCACGAGAGGTCAAAGCTGGAGCCGAAATATTTTAAATGTTATCTTAAAAAATCCAAGGTTAATTTTTAGGAGGGTACATCGAGAACTTTTTTTGGTGTGTCTCTCTAATGTACATATGTATATCAGGTGCTCACGTTCAGAAAATTAAATTTTAAATATTATTAATTTAAATTTACGATTTTAAAAGTACAATCTTTTGATCAAGATACATTTTTCCGATGGAAGTATACATAGTTTGTCATACCACTTATGCTGTGTGTATTAATTTTATACATGAGTGAAGGGACCTACACTTTAAAGCCGGCTCCGAATGATAGATTTTTGATAAACTTATCATGGCCCGAGTTTTTGCATCAAATCTGCTGAGAGGATATCGGCGAAGAAATATTTTTCATATTTTGTTTAGCTGGAACTTTGAACCGTAACCTTATGTCTAATAATCCAATACACTTGCCGTTAAACTTGGGTTTAGTTAAAGGTACCTTTAGCTAAAGGGAGTTGTAAAGTTACCTTTCACTTATTTTCGTTATTACAACTTATAGATAAAATAAATTTAACTTTTTCAAAAATATGACAGTTCCGGAGCAATGTCGATAACAATACTCAATTAAACGAGTTTTTTTAAACGCATTGGCAACGACCGGCTTTGTTTTTGATGTTGTATATGCTCATTTTTTTCATTTTTTAAGGTGCCACATTGTTGCCAAAGTTCAAACATAAACTTAACTTTAAAAGATAACGGTAGGTTGATCCTCCCTTTAGCTTAACGCTTACTTTAACCATATTGTCCACTTGTAATAATGAAAAACAATTTATCTGCCCGTTAAAATCCTCCCTTTAGTTAACGGCAACTTGTAATAATGGCAATAAGACGACTTCTATAAAATTTTTCAGTACTCTCAGTGACAGAAGTAAATAAAATTCCATTTCATTTTAAAGGAAAGAATACCTTTGGATTACATTCAATGTTCAAAAACATTTGTTCAATCTTTCAATTATTAATTTAAGAGTTAGTCGGAAAGTAAAAATTAAAATAATCATTAAATTATTAAATAACTAAATTAGTGATTAATAAGTTTCATAGAAATTCGGAAAAATTGGAGTAATTAAATCAATCAGTATGTAATAGATTAAGTATTAATCGAGGTAAAATTTTTCGCATTTTTCGCACTGTGGTTCTTTGGTAGAGAACTTGTAAAGTGATAAGGTTTAATATGAAGGCCACTTCGATCACAGTTTTAAAAAGCGGGTCAAATAAATATTAGCCTTAGAAAGCTACTCAGCATACAATAACTAAGACTTTTGTTGTAAATATGACTACAATATTTTCATACGTATTGTATATTTACGTTACGTTTTTACCTGTTTTTACCCGTTTACAAATATGAGTTCGTAGATTGTAAGTTAAATAAATATCAATTTGTGATCAGTTTCAAATCAATTCTTTACTATTCACGATTAGACTTAAACAACAACAATTTGCTTTTATTTATATTTTTGTTATTATGCTTTACACATTTCCACACTTTATAACAGAGATCTTCCACACACAATTATTATCTTCACACGCAACGTGTCTTCACACAAGACTGACTGAACTCTTTCTGAATGTAAACAAGTTGTTTACGTTATTATTGTTTGTGTATTGTGTGTACATATGTCCTTGGAGAGTTGTTGTTGCTTGTTTACTTGCTTATCCCCTGTTTTCTTTTTTACTGATGTTGTTGCTATATTTTTGATTATTCATCGATCACGTAAGCAAGTGTATTGTTTTGTTTTTGGAGCTTTTGTTTATCATTTTTATAACACCATTTCCAATTTTCTTAACAACACTATATGCATGTATGTACATTCATAACTGGTATGTTTTCTATTTCATTGCATCATACTTAAAAAGAATGCCAAAGTAACAAGTCTTAAATAGCGAAACCATTATTCATGAGACCATCTACCCTTCTTTATTTTTGGTTTAATTTGTAAGATGCATTCCTCCTCACTGACATCCTTGTGGTATAAAGGAAGAGAACATAAAATTTATTTTAATTATAAATAAAATTACAAAAGACTCACACACACTTAACAAACGAAGTAACCAGAAGATGAATAAAAATGTACAAAAAAAGAAAAGCAATGAATGAAATAAAACAGAAAGACCAACATCAAGACACTAAAAACAAAACCAACAATAAAACAAAAGGGGAAAAATTTGCTACGCAAACTAATTAAATGAATTTATATGAAATGAACTCCCCAAAGGAAGAGCAACAACAATAACTAATATAGTCTGCCTGCAACTGCCACAAGATGAACAACAGAGTGCCAACAATGCACACAAAATTCTAAGGACATATTCTTACTTTATGTTGAAGATGTTGAAGATACTTTTAGAGTAAAACAGGACCGAATGAATAACAAGGATTTAAAGTTGCAACTATACACGCATATTTATATTGTATGAGAGGTTAGTTTAGGTATTTTCAAAGGCAATGAAACCTACTCCTCAAGCAATAGATTCTTTAAATTACTGGAGAGTTGCATGATTATGTTTCTCAAAAATCTGTTGCTTGGAGTTGACGTTAAACCGTAGATCCTGCCATTCAGGTATAAAATTAACGCACACAATATGAGTGGTGTGAGGTAGTCCGTAATTTTGTTTTTCATAAAAATTATGATCAAGTGTGGATTTTATTTTGATAAGTGAATGGAACACAACTAAAAAAATATTCAAATTTGTTATAAACATACTATATATGCAGTTATTGTTTAATATTATTTTGGTAGTGCACGTTCGCTTAAAAATGGGTAAAAGATAATGTTTCATTAATAATGAAGTCGCTTACGCAAAGTAGATAGAGGTAAGACTACGGTTCGAACCGTGTGTTAGACATCAAAATGAAAATATTAAAAAAATATTTCTTCAACGATTTCCTCTCAGCATATTTCTGGCAAAATCTCTAAGAGTAAATAAATTTGCCATGAAAAGTTTCTCCGAAATCTGTCGTTCGGAGTCGACTTTAAACTGTAGGTCCCGCCACGTCTGCACAAAATTAACACACACAACATAAGTAGTGTGAGAAACTGCGGGCTTCTTGGGGACGATTGCTGTAGATTGTTTAATGGTGAATGTATAGCACTGGCCATTTTATAATTACCAGCAGCAACTCGTTTCCTTACCGTTCGCATCTTTCCTCTCTCTTTCCACCTTTCTTAAAAACCTGCACAATGCACTGCATGAGTAGGGGTCATCAGAGACCTGCGCCGATCGGCTGACAGCCGGCTAAGCCGAGCCGCCGACAAAATTTAAAAGCCGCCGCCGCCGAAAATTTATTCGGCTTGATTCGGCTTAAATTCAGCCGCAGTTTTATGTATGTAAGAAAATTCAAATATATGAAAATATGTTTTTAAAATTGTATACAGTAAACTTTAATTATATATAAAATATGATATTTATATTTTTGTTTTACTAGACTTAAATACATTATTGATGTTTTTTTGTTCATTTTGTGATAATAGAAAATTGTGATTAATAGAAAAATTTTTAATTTTTTGATATGGAAATTTTGATCACCCTTTCTTGTCTTTGGTGAATGTGGTAACACTTTTAACTTTACGTTAAATTTGTTAAAAGACAAAAATTGAAATGGAGAACCAATGAACTACAAATTTCAATAGTTCATAAATAAATTCATCTGATTCCGATGACGACCTTGCAATTTTTAATGGTATTGATTTCCCAAAACAATAATTGAAACTCTAATTTTGAATATTTATTTCTGATAATTGTTTTGTAAGTGTTATAAAATGCGAAATAATTTCAGGTTTGGAGTTTCTGCGTCGACATCAAACCTCTGTAACTATTTACGTGCTCATGGTATTGACGAAAAATCGAAAAAATTTTAAAATTCGAATGCCAAAATAAAATCCTTATTTTCAGGAAGTTCTAAAAATGCAGATTCCGAAAAATTTGCTAACGCACGTCTGCTTGTGCAAATGTGCTGCAGAAATCTAAGGCCCTTTAACATAGTGGAGCAACCAGGGCCATTTTATTTATATCATTTCGGATCACAACAGACCAGTGTTGCCACCTTGTGTGTAATTACACATATTGTGTGTAATTTTTGATTCTGCGTGTAGCATTTGTAATTAGCTCCATGTGTAATTTGTGTGTAATTTTACTTTTTGTTCTAACTTTTTCTTTGGTCGTTAATTTTTAATAACCGATTTGCAAACAATGATTATTTAGTAAATTTACTGCAATTTTTGGCAAAACCTCTGAGAGTAAATAAAATTGCCATGAAAAGATTCTCAAAAATCTATCATTTGGAGTCAATTTTAAAACTGTAGGCCGCAACACTCATATACAATAAATGGACACACATAAGTGGTGTGAGAAACTAGGTCGTAATCCTGACTGAAAAGTTGTACTGACCAATTATGTGAGTCTAATGTTTTATACATGGATTTACATGTCTTTTTTGTTCTTTAAATAAATGTTGGAAATGTTGTATGCATATTATTTAAATAAATAAAAGAGCCGCCGAAACTTTACAATATTTCGGCTGACAGCCGACTTAAAGCCGCCGCCGAACCTTTTCAACTTTAGCCGCCGCCGCCGACAAATTTGCTCGGCGCAGGTCTCTGGGGGTCATCCCCTGAGTGCTGGTTTCATAAAAAAAGAAAAAAAATTAACGCACACAACATATGTGGTGGGAGATCTAGATCTAAAGGGTTACAATTACCAATTATGTATGTCATGTATGTATGTCGGTAATATTAATTAATCACGGTTGCACATTTCATTTTATCATAAAGTATAGTACGCCTATGCATAATTTGACATAAATTAGATTCTCTTTTATATATTTTTTTATATTCATACATACATTTTCTTTGATTTTATAAGCAAAAAAGTAACATTCGCGTTTTTTTTTTGTTCAAAAAGGAGAAAAATTGTTTCTTAAGATTTACGGTAAGACTTTTAGATTTTCACTTATTATTGGGATTCACAAAAACTATAACCGTTTGTGCAATTATGATTTGGACCTCACAATACAAACAAATTAAACTTAGAAGTAATACCATGTTTATGAAGAAACACAAAAGAAATCTTCTTGAAATTACAATTCGAATAAACACAATTGAGTCATTTAACAATTCAAAATGATACAAAAGCAATTGGTAATTGCAACATCTTTACATGAAAAGCGACAATATTTATGAAACTTTTAGTTCAATTTACATTTTTAAATAAAAGACATAAAATTTCAAATGATGATGTATTTTCGTATCAACAATTGTGTCTTTTAAAGTCTTTAACCCTTAGTGCCCAAATTTTATTTTTGGGTTTGATTTATCTTAAAAAAAATAAAAAAAATTTTTTTGGTTAAATCGAATTTCATGGCGCCAAAATCTTAGACCATCACTTGGCGACTTTAGGAAAAAAATCCAAAAACATTTTATAACAATTTTTTTTCTTCATATAGGTAATATAGACTATGAAAGAGATTTACAAAAAATAAAGATAAATTTCAGATTAAATTTCTTTAAAAGTTGAAACAAAAAAAATTTAAAAAATAAAATCAATATTTATGGGAAAAAAAAACAGTTTGTTCAAGATATTTATGGTGAAAATCGTAGAACTGGTCTTTGTAAGAACAGTCGATTTGTATATTTGTTGCTCTTCATTGGAATTTTATATCGACCAATAAAACCATCCATGAGATCGACTATCAATATGGCTATTTTATTCAATAATTATTATATTGGGGCAACCGACGTCACCAAATTTTTTTTTTTCAAACCTAACAAAACGTGAACTGATAACCGAACTAGTTGTAAAGAAGGAACTTCTTAGATCTTTTTGAGTGGCATATAAATTCGATGGTTCAACGATGTGCTCAAAAATAGTGTCGCCCAGAAAGTACACGAAGCATTTGAAAGGCGTATCAATCTGTGTGAGATTTTTTTCTAGTTCGGGCTCAAAAATGCAATCGCAGAGTAATCTAATACTAAGTTGGGATTTGAAACATCCGAAATAGGTGCAATACACTCCATTGTTTTACATTTAATAGTATAGTCTGTGCTGCAGATACATTCCGTTTGCATTTTTGTGGGCGAGGAGGAATTGAATCAATTAAATTAAAAAGGGATAATAGTTTTGCCAATAACGAAGGACGTCCATTTGGAGTTGGCAAATCTCTAACACCAGCATTGATTTTGACAAATTCACCGCTCTATTTGCCGCCTCGTCGAATTCAACGTTGGTATGGCCAAGATTCAGTATCCAAGTCGTCTTCCACATCTACTTCAGGGAAGTTCATCAAATCCAGAATTTGTTTTGTCCGATGATTTGTCGGCATTCCATGTCTATTAACTACAATTTTTTATCTTCATAAATGTTCCACCTCCAAATTCGCCTAATACATGTATTTTTGTTGTTTTTGTTGAATTGTCCTAAAACCACCTCCCAACGGTCTACCTTTCAAGATCAATAAAAAGTTTCCGAAAGGTTTTTCTTTCTTTTTTTCTTTGTGATTTCTTAACACTATCAGCATCATACTAGTAATTTTTCTATTTAACTTTAACCACTTATAATATTTTATTTGATTTTTTGAAATTCACATATTTTGGAAAATAATTATTTTGTCCGCATTTCACAATTCTTCAACTTTAAATTACTACGATCGCTGCTCAAGGGATCAGCATATGTTGCATAGATAATAAAAATAATCAAAATACAAAAAGAAAGTAAAACAGAATTTAGAAAACGAATAAAGGAGAATTGAGTATAACCCGTCTACAGGCTGTCATGGTTACTAGAGGGTTAATGGAATGGAATTTGCAAATTGGAAAAGCTTTGCATATGCTATACTTTTTACTCTTTCCTATACCCTGGCCCATCAGATGTGTTAGACAACAAATAAAAGAATACTTCTTTTGTTATATTTTTTTTTTTTTTGTTTTAATTCTAGTTTTAATATTTGCTGAAATGACATTCAACTCCCTTGAAAATTGTTTTTGTTTGAAGGCAAAAAATTGTTATCGAATTTGTTGGTGTTGTGTAGAGGGAACTTTGTGTAGTTCATTAATCACTCCGGTATACAGAGGCTCAATTTACCACCTCCATTTTTACAATTAATCAAAATTGTCTCGGTGTGAAGTCAAGTAAATAAAACTGCTGCCCCATTCAAGTCGATTTCTAGCGAATTGCACGCTGCAAGAACCACACCGAATGAAACAAAAAACTACTCAGAGTAGAAATGTCGTTAACTTAAGTGTCCAATTAATTAATATCACATTTAACAGCCGCCAAGCTGAGAAAACCCATTAAGTTAGTTTGTCACACAATTGAACCAGTACCACCACCACCACCATCACCAGCACTACCATTTGGAAATCCATACGACTCGCTCACACGTATAAATCTACCGACACAGCTCTGTACGGATGTATAAACTTGCAACTGATACTGTTGCTATTCTGCAAGTGTTGTTATTGGTGTAAAAGTATTTTCTGAAGCTCATAAAGGAAAAGTTAAACTCTGTTGTTGGTTGGTTGGTTGGTTGGCTAGCTGGCTGGTCACATACTTGCTCATTCTGCTCAACAAAAAATAATAAATAACAGAAACTGGTTGCTCTTTTATAGCAGGATATACTACGACTATGTATGGACGAGTATGTATGGAAATGCCATGCCAACATGTGTGGCTTGTAAACTTTGCTCCTTAAATGGTTTTTTCTTTGGTCTTATTCTCTTCTTATTAAACGTAAACGTACATTCTTAAATATTGGTTATGCTTGGCCAAAAGCAAAAAAAAAAAAAAAAATTGTAAAGAAAAGAAAATACCTCATCTTAAGCCATTACAGTGCAGAAAATACATACGCACATGACAACAAAAGTCTAAAAAGATCTCTTACGTTTGTTGGTCGCCATTCTGCTTGGATACTGTTAGTTTTATGGCCAACTTGCAACTTGATGCTTGTGGTACATACTGTAAAAAACAGGCACAGTTAAATTACAAGAAATAGCATTAAAATGTTAATAAACAAGCTTAATCTTAACGATATCTACTACTACGTACTAGATTCCAATCAAAATCAATATCCAATCAAAGCAAAATCTACTACGTATAAATACTCAAGATTTTAAGAATGATTTTAAATCTTATTAACGAGATTTTGTTTAAACGTACACGGGCCTTTAGTTAGCGTGTATGGAAATTAAAAATATTTTCTGAGAAATCAATTGACCGTAGAATAGCAATCTTAAAAGGAAAGTTATTAAAACTTTTGTTCCTCCTGTCATAATTATTGGCATTGCAATAATACTTGTATTCAAGAATAAATACATAAACATCATCGTTAAGTGGCCGCCAAACTCTATGAAAATATTGTAAAGCAAGACAAAGCAGGCAACGAGTAGTAAGAATTCAGTCAGTCTTGTGCGAAGTAACGTTGTGTGTGAAGAGACCAACCGAGGTTTGAAGATCTTCGTTGTCGACAAAATAGCGAATATTTGTGTGAGAAGAATAACGAACAAGCAAATTATTGTTGTATATGACAAGTTATAAGCAGTGCGAACAATAAAGAGAAACTGAACACACATTTATTTTTATTTTGCTTGCAATCAACGAACTTATATTTTAAAAGTTTTGAAAAAAGGTAAAAACGTAACAATATTATCATGGTTTAAAAAGTTTAAACTTTATATAAATTGTTCGAAATTCTCTACAAACAGCTATTGCAACATGTTCGGTTTCCTTTCCCCAGTACATATGTATTGCAATTAAACTATTTTTACGTGTTTTGTGCGCATTTGATCACTATTTGATGTTGAATCTGAGATTCCTTTGTAATAGATATTCCGAATTTGGTTGAAAAAACAACAACAACAACAAACAGAAAAATTTTAATTCACTGAAGATGACGTTATCAGCACTTTAGCGGATACATTCGCTATTTGTGGTTTGAAAAGCGGTAACGACTAATTCAAATGTTAGTGACTATCGTTATAAGCGCTTCTGTAGTTTAAATGTTTGTTTATGTGTACTTTGTGTGTTTGTCGAAGAAATTATCACACCCTTTTTTAAAATTTTTTGGTTGTTTTTAATTCGGCTGTTCCGTATAAAACTCGTGCTCCAATGCTCGCTCAGAAGATTGATATGATTTTGAACACTGTTGGAGTTGGTTTTATTACTTGTCTCATGTTGTTATTGCTTTTATTGTTGTTGTTCATTCTTGTTCAGCTTTTACCTCATGAGTTGGAATCATTTTTCATGATCGAGTTTCACTATAAAAAATAAAAAAAAAACAAAAATTGTCGTATACCATGTGTTTGTAACCATAAGCATGAAAGTGTTGGTATGTATGGCCGACATTTATTGTATGAATGCAAATGACTGTTTATATACCCTATAATAATACATTCTGTTTTATTGTTGGCTTTAAAGAATATTCCTAAATGCAATACAAACTTTCACACAGTGAAACATTGTGGTGGGATAACATAATTCGGTAAGGAGGTAAGTGAAAATTTAAACCCGATAACGTATACGTAATACAATATCACTTCATGATGTCATACATTATCACATCATTGCGCAAAACCCCAATTGGTCTAAAATGTTTACTGTATTATAGGATATCGTAAAGTCGACTTTATCTGGTTGTAAAATGCCTTCTTGAAAAGTCTTGTATATTTTTAGCTTACAGTTTAGGTAGATGAATTCTTGTATGTACCCACAGGTAAGTAATTAATTTTGTTGACTTTTGTGTCATTGTTTTCTGTTTCTGGGTCTTTTAATTTTTTTTTTTTTTGTTCGACTTGGGTGTGCTAAAGTCATTTAACATGTTGCAAATAAAAAAAAAAAACAATGGAGCCCACTTGAATTTAAGAAATTCAATGATAAAATTAACAAATTCAAATGGAATTAAATATTCAATCTACAGAAACAATTAATATCTTTGGAATATTCTTCTTTTCTAAATTTTTTTATTGTATTTTCAATTTCATGTCGAACAAACACTAGTGATCATATGGTAGAGTCTTAAAACCTGTTGTAATTTAAATTGTATTTGAAATTGTAATATAAATACATTAAAAAAAATTGGGAGTCCAAAGAGTTCAAAAGGTTATATTCAAAGAAAAAACCGTGTAATTCTCTAAATAAATTTCAGTCTTAATTTTGACTACTGACACGTAGAGAGCCTTATGTATTTTAATTTTTCGGATGTACAAAAGTGCTGCTGTAAAGATACGAAAGATTTTGTTTGACGTCCTTGGATTCTATATGTTACGGTCATCAGGTCTATGACGCCGTATGGCACGCTGCACTTCTATTGAACGTTGTAGTTTTTAGTGTTGGTAGCTTCTAATTCTATTTACTCTTTGCAAAGTGCAGCAATATTTGCCATTAGTATTCTTTTAATCATAGACCGAGCCCTTTGAAGATTAACGCGAAATGGCTTAACGTGGACTACACTCTCACGTCTAATCTGCATTCAGTCTGCAAATGAGATCGTATTATCGTATTTTGATAGACGAAAAACGGAATGTTGCTTATAACATGCATGCTCAGCAATAATATCAAAAGTGGTGTAAATATTGCTCAGACGCCCTTGATGTTCTGCACATGAAAATTAAGTGCGATGTACGCTGAAGAAGCATTGAAGTTACTCGTATTAAGGCATGCTCCAATTCTTCTGATCTGTTTACTATTTACATCACTTATATCGAGCAAAGTATAAAATAGAACTCTCATGTATGGGTCGGTGCTTCAAAGTCTATTTTCGATCGCGTACATTAATGACGGTTGGCCATCAAACTCTACTGATTCATTGCAGTGTCACTTATTATATGACGAGATTCAAATCTAATTTCCACAAACACCTCTCTCTTTATTCGCTTTCCCATAACATATTGCATTACTCTCAATCCTGTATATTATATTGCCTTGAAAACTTTCCAAAAAATCTGTCGTTCGGAGTCGACTTTAAACTGTAAGTCCCGCCACTTATAAATGAAATTAACGCATACGACATAAGTAGTGTGAGAAGCTAGGTCGTAATCCTGACTGAAGTGTGCTAATGACCAATTAGGTTATATACATATGTATGTAAACTGTGCTGTAGAGTTTTCCTTGTCTATTGTCAAAGCATTCGATTTCCTCGAATAGAGGCAAAGACCATGTACAAATGCACATCATCTGCATACTTTTGTACTTTGGAGAGAACTTCAACTTAGATGGCAAATCTTTGGAATAAATTGAATATAAAAGTGGACCAAGTTTCGAGTTTTGTGGTACACCTCTAGGTATTAAATTTTTTTCGATTTACTCCATCATGATGCACAAATTGACTTCTATCCCGTAGATACGACAATATTAGCATGACACCAGTATTCGAAAAATGGCACATGAGTTTAACTTTTGGCACAGAATAGTATGATTAACGGTGTCAAATGCCTAAGAATGTTCTAATAAAACCAAAAATAATCTCATATTGTTATCCGCCTTAATCACAACTCTTCTAAAACATCAATGAGCGCAGAAATGCAGCTGTGACTAAGTCTGAAAGCAGACTGCCTCTCAGAAAGCACGCTATTGCCATACAAGTATTGGGTAATCTGCTTATAAATTAATTACTCGAAAATTTTCGATAAGTATGACAATATTGCTCAGCACATTTCCATATTACAGAAAAAGTATATTAATGGATTACGTACTGTAGAACAGTCGAAGTCCCCGTAGTCTAATAGGTAGTGTATTGGCTAATTAGACGTAAGTCCCGGGTCATTACACAGTAAGCAATGTCATGTCTTTCCAACTAATTCTAACACATAGAAAAGTCGATGTAGTCTAGGCTTCGTATCCCAGGTCAAGTATCAAAACGAAACATGGAAAAAATATTTCTTTGGCGATTTCCTCTAAGCATATTTCTGGCAAAACCTACCATGAAAAAGTTTCTGAAAAATCTATCGCTAGGAGTCGACGTTAAACTGTAGGTCCCGCCACTCATACATAAAACTAACGGACGCAACATGACTGGTTTGAGAAACTAGGTCATATGACAAAATTAATTTTATAAATTTGGGATTAACTTCACTACTTCCGATGGAGTTAGACTTAACGCCTAGCATGCTCTGGACACCGTCATCTTGTGTAACGTTACTAAATTTAAAATTCGGTTGAATCAAGTATAGATTAGTAGTAGAAAAGGCATCAGATATGCTGTAAAACTGGAAGTCGGTACGAATTCCCGGTGTATTTGAAAATTCTAAGCTGAGTTGATTTACATCAATCTTTTCGTTAGATATGATACGTCATTTAAATTTTGCGTAATTGTGGTTTAATTGAATGAAATTAATTAATTTTTAGATACATACTTTTAACCGAAAACAAGTAGAAGGATTGCTACCACAATTATTCTCCTTTAATTATTGATTACGTTGAACTCTTAAATTTAAGTTTCGACATGTTTTTCACCAAGTTCGCTTACTTTTGAATTCCCCCTACTTAGTGCATTTACAATATTTGATTTCGTTTTTTCGTCGAAATGCATGTCAAAGAAAATGTTATATTTCAAGTCCATTTCAATAATTTTTGTAATTAACCAAAAATTTAATTACGGTGGACTCGCGATAATGTGAACTAATTTTAACAAGGCAGTTCATATTTTCGAGTTTGTTCACCAAATTTGTGAAGGGGACTTGGCTATTAACAGAAGGTAACGTTTACCTGTAGCCCCTTCTTAGTCAAGAACTAAGGCCAAAAATTATAACAAAGTTTTCAGTTTTAAATTTGTCAGTTGAAATGTACCTCTTTAACAAAACATTGATGAAACCAGTCATAAAAAATTTTACATGTCATCCATGCTGACTTGGAGAATTTGTGATTCACTGGACAAGTAAAGTTTTTGAAACTTCGTAGATTTTTATATTTTCCAATTGCCAGTAAATTAAGTTAAATTTGTGAGCTCACGACGCATTTGAACAGCCCATGAAAGTTAATCGTTGTTTCTCCGTCTTTGCGCCTGGAGTACTTTTTTCCAGTGATGACAAATATGTTTTATATGACAACTGCTTCCAATATAAACCGGATTCAACAGCATTATAAGGCTGATCTTCACTTTTTCTTAAGTGGGTCAACATGCTGCGGCTGCGCAACAGAAAGATTTTCTCCCGAAATTTTAAGAAGGCGAGAACCATGTATTTATTTAAATTTTTGAAGCAAATCCTCAAACAGTGCAAAAGTGTCCAAATAGTGAAATTTTTGTTCTTTTTCTTATTATTATGTTTTTTTTTTAAGAAATTTATATAAGTTTTTGTTATTTATAATTTAGAATAATATTCAATAAAATTAAAAAAAAATGTATTACTTTCATTACCTTACTTTCTTAATGCAAAACATCTGGACAGTTTTGCTTCACCAAGGATGTATTATAGATTTTATATGAGAATTCAGATATTCTATCGTATCGTGTACGACAATAAACAATTTTGAGTTTGGTACTACTTACTGAGTTACAACCAGAAATAAGTTCACATCCGTTTAGTAAAGTGGGGATGAGAAATATTTTTGCAAACAAATATTAAGCGGAATAAAATATTGTGTTAGCCAAAGATTACGCAAATAGCATTTACAAGTTTGGACTAGTTAAGGCTATTGCTAATGATAACTCCTAGATCATTAACATTATTTACTGTCTCAATTGTAGTATTATTAATCTGTGTTGGTGTACGCTGTACTGTGAAGTCAAAGTAGTCTTGTAAATATTGTGTTGGCTTATTAGGCGTAAGGTCCGAGTGCAAGTCCCCGGTCTGACATCAAAAACGAAATATGAAAATATATTTCTTCGGCCACTTCCTCCCAGAAGATTTCTAGCAAAAACTTAGAGAGTAAATAAAATTGCCTTGAAAACTTTCCATAAAATCTGTCGTTCGGAGTCGACTTTAAACTGTAAGTCCCGCCACTTATAAATGAAATTAACGCATACGACTGAAGTGTGCTAATGACCAATTAGGTTATATACATATGTATGTAAACTGTGCTGTAGAGTTTTCCTTGTCTATTGTCAAAGCATTCGATTTCCTCGAATAGAGGCAAAGACCATGTACAAATGCACATCATCTGCATACTTTTGTACTTTGGAGAGAACTTCAACTTAGATGGCAAATCTTTGGAATAAATTGAATATAAAAGTGGACCAAGTTTCGAGTTTTGTGGTACACCTCTAGGTATTAAAATTTTTATCGATTTACTACCATCATGATGCACAAATTGACCAGTATTCGAAAAATGGACCATGAGTTTAACTTTTGGCACAAAATAGTATGATTAACAGTGTCAAATGCCTAAGAATATTCTAATAAAACCAAAAATAATCTCATATTGTTATCCGCCTTAATCACAACTCTTCTAAAACATCAATGAGCGCAGAAATGCAGCTGTGACTAGGTCTGAAAGCAGACTGCTTCTCAGAAAGCACGTCATTGCCATACAAGCATTGGGTCATCTGCTTATAAATTAATTACTCGAGAATTTTCGATAAGTATGACAATATTGCTCGGCACAATTCCATATTACAGGAAAAGTATATGCATAAATGGATTACGTACTGTAGAACAGTCGAAGTCCCCGTAGCCTAGTAGGTAGTGTATTGGCTAATTAGACGTAAATCCCGGGTCATTACACAGTAAGGAATGTCATGTCTTTCCAACTAATTCTAACACATAGAAAAGTCGATGTAGTCTAGGTAGTGTGTTTCCTTATTAAACTTAAAACCTGGCTTCGTATCCGAGGTTAAGTATCAAAACGAAATATGGAAAAAATATTTCTTTGGCGATTTCCTCTACGCATATTTCTGGCAAAACCTACCATGAAAAAGTTTCTGAAAAATCTATCGCTAGGAGTCGACGTTAAACTGTAGGTCCCGCCACTCATACATAAAACTAACGGACGCAACATGACTGGTTTGTGAAGCTAGTATGTAGAGTATATCATAAAATTAATTTTATAAATTTGGGATTAACTTCACTACTTCCGATGGAGTTAGACTTAACGCCTAGCATGCTCTGGACACCGTCATCTTGTGTAACGTTACTAAATTTAAAATTCGGTTGAATCAAGTATAGATTAGTAGTAGAAAAGGCATCAGATATGCTGTAAAACTGGAAGTCGGTACGAATTCCCGGTGTATTTGAAAATTCTAAGCTGAGTTGATTTACATCAATCTTTTCGTTAGATATGATACGTCATTTAAATTTTGCGTAATTGTGGTTTAATTGAATGAAATTAATTAATTTTTAGATAGGTGCATACTTTTAACCGAAGATTGCTACCACAATTATTCTCCTTTAATTATTGATTACGTTGAACTCTTAAATTTAAGTTTCGACATGTTTTTCACCAAGTTCGCTTACTTTTGAATTCCTCCAACTTAGTGTATTTACAATATATTTGATTTCGTTTTTTCGTCGAAATGCATGTCAAAGAAAATGTTGTATTTCAAGTCCATTTTAATCATTTTTGTAATTAACTAAAAATTGAATTACAGTGAACTCTCGATAACGTGAACTAATTTTTACCAAGGCAGTTCACATTTTCGACTTTGTTCACCAAATTTGTGAAGGGGACTTGGCTATTAACAGAAGGTAACGTTTACCTGTAGCCCCTTCTTAGTCAAGAACTAAGGCCAAAAATTATAAGAAAGTTTTCAGTTTTAAATTTGTAAGTTGAAATGTACCTCTTTAATAAAACATTGATGAAACCAGTCATAAAAAATTTTACATGCCATCCATGCTGACTTGGAGAATTTGTGATTCACTGGACAAATAAAGTTTTTGAAGCTTTGTGGATTTTTAGATTTTCCAATTACCAGTAAATTAAGTTTGCGAGTCCTCGAAGCATTTGAACAGCCCATGAAAGTTAATCGTTGTTTCTCCACCTTTGCGTCTGGAGCACTTTTCTCCAGTGATGAAAAATATGTTTTATATGGCAACTGCTTCCAATATAAACCGGATTCATCAGCATTATAAGGCTGGTCTTCACTTTTTCTTAAGTGGGTCAACATGTTGCGGCTGCGTCGCAGAGAGATTTTCTCCCGAAATTTTAAGAAGGCGAGAACCAAGTATTTATTTAAATTTTTGAAGCAATCCGTCACTGGTGTTCATTTTCTTTAATTTGATCGAGAATTTCTAAAGATTTTGGAATTTATAACAATTTAAGTTTTAGAACTTTCAGATTTTGTTCACGTTTTAGAATACTCTGTGGAAAAATAAATTTATTCACTTTTCTGGGACGTTCACACTTTCGAGTGTTCAGGGTTTAGCGAGTTCACTGTATTGTAATGTTGAATTAAATGTGAATTGAGAAAATTAATGGAAAATAGAGGCATCTACATCATCTTCATTTTATTTTATTTTATTTTTTAATTTTCAATAACATTATGTTTATGCATGTATGTATACCTAAGTATATAGTATAGTGGCTAGCTTCCATGTTGTGTGGGTTTATGATAGTCCTCGACAGATTTTAAAGAAATTTTTTGTCCAAATATCCTTTTTGTTGAGATATGTATCAGAAGTGAGGTTTGAACTCATGGAGCTCTCTTCTAGTCAGCGATCACACTACCTGCTGTACTGCGATGACATAACATCACATGAAAAAAAAAAACGTGAGTAAAGAAAACAAGCTGAAATTGTTGTTTCAATATAAATATGGCAGAATTTATTTCAAGTCAATTAATTTTGAAAAAATTTTCAATTGTTTGATTTAATAATTGGATAATAAGTTCTAATTGTTTTCAATTTGAATCAAAATTTTTAAGTTAAATAAAATTTAATTTGTTTGACTTTGTTTCGACCGCAATATATTTTTTTTTTTTTGTTCTTTTTGTTTGTTGGGATGCTTCAACGTAAACTCGTAAACTATTCCACACGTGCTACTATTGGGTAGCATCACGCAGTTCTGACATACTATTTATGTGGTGTAGTGCTGTAAAGCGCAAATGATTTACTTACACAAATCTATCAATCAATTTATAAATAAGATTGTGAATTTAAATATTTTTTTTTTCTTTTTCAATCTGATTGCAAATTTTATAAAATTCGAAAAACTTGAATTTCCAATTCATATTCAAATCTAAAAATATCGTTTACCAACACTGAAAGGGCGGAGTCGAACAAGTCCATAAATTTATGCCTCTTAATGTTCTTTGTGTCGTTTTACTTTTCAGAAAATCTGCTTCATCAACGCATTTTTGTCTTCTATTTTCTTTTTTCTCTTTTTTTTTGTTTTTGTTTTTTTTTTTACAGCAACAACCCAGCATATGGTTTATCTCAAAAACAGCTGGTCAAGTTCTATAGACAAATACAAAATTATAATTTTGCTCACTACTAAGAGAATACGTTATGGTACGTTTCTCTTAATAGAGAGAACGCGCATCTATACCAACAACAATGTAAAACAACCCAAGGAAAAACACACTCCGAGAAACTAAAAAAAGAGCACAACGAACAGCTATGCACGCACATGGGCAATAAAGCATTCCCGGCAGCCATAAAACATTGTGTGACCGAAATAGAGACTACCGTTGTGACTTGAGTGCGACAGAGATAAAGCGAACCCATAAACAACAGCCAAGGATATTAAATGAGATTTATTTGTTGAGTGAACTTGAGCTGCTCTGTTCTCAGTTCACACCACGCTTGGCAGCAAAACATTCAGCCATTTAGTATATTCACAAGCAGAGCTGTGGCGAAATGGTTTCGTGCTGCATGCTCTGCAGCAGAGGTCGTAATTTTTCTCCTTAATTGTTTGTTTACATCATAAATAAACATGGCTGAACGAAAATTGCTCTCGCTCAGTGCTGGTGAATGTTGCCTACTTTTGTTTCGAAGAGTCTGCGTATATTGAAATGGAAAATTTTTGGCGCGTTTTAGACTTTTGACTTGATTTATTTGCTCAAATGCGCCCAGCACAAGTGTATCAAGGAATAGCAGTTTATCAGCAAAAAAACTACAAAAAAAAAAATTGAATTGTTGCCAGAAAAAAGTGATTGTGTGTGCGTTTATTAAAATTTTTCTTATTGAGAGCAAAAATATAGAGTGTACAAATGCAGATGGATAAACTGGTTTTTTTTCTTTTATTTTTTGGTCTTCGTATTCTTGGTAGTGCAAAAAGAATTCCAAGACTATGTCTCAGGCGTTTGCGTTTTTTCCAACATTATTTGGTGTCTCTCCAATACGTGTAGTTTTTTTTTATTATTGTGTAGCCGAGTTCTAGATGCCGTAGAACAGGGTTCGGAAGCAACTTTGGTGGCAGCTCATAATTTGCAAGTGCCTATGTGCATAAGCGTATGTCAAGCAGGCGAGAAATGTATCGTAAATGTTCAACTTTACCGATAACAATCTTTAACCAGGGAAAGAACAAAAAAGAAAAATAAAAAAGGAAACAAATGTTTCGATACCGTCGGCAAAAATTAATTTTTTGTTAAAAAATAAAGAACTTTTTTCCATTTACTTACTAAATTGATGAATCACTCTAGAGTAGTTTGAGTAGCAGTTTGCCTTTCTAATGGCAATGCAACACGTTCCGTGCTGAAACTAATTCCGTTTTGGACAGAATGCTCATCATTTCTTTCAGGGGTATTTTCCTGAAACGAGCAAAGTATCGATTTTATTGCCTTCAGAAGTAAAAAAAATGTGTATTTATCACGGGAATAGTACTTTTTTACTTTGTACAATGTTTACATATGAACCTGTAGATGTAATTAAATTGTCGGTTGAAATTAAAATAAACATTTGAACTTGTAGACATCGAATTCAGTTATCGAATAATGTCATTCAAGTATCCTTATGACGAACTCAACTTATTACACCTTGACGGTGTGTGATATTTATTGCAATACCTAGAATGAGCAGACGGGTGCTTCCAGAACTGAATAGGAATTGATAAAAGTGTCCTCAGAGATAGAATTTGGGTGGGTATGCTATCAGACTACATCAGTTCTCACTGCACGGAAAATTTATAGTCGAGGACAACGATTGATGTAAAGGTAATCTTGATTTACAATAACACTCAATATTTTAGTTCTCGGAGATAATTAGATCCATTATCATCTTCCTGAAGAGAAAGGAGAACACGTTTAGAAAAAGGAAATGGAAGTGAGAGGAGAAAAAGAAACAAATCTCAAGAGAATAAAGGTCAGTAGCGTGAAGAACATCTCCACTTCAGGATATGAAGAATCCTTTAACGAGTGTTTTCAACCTTAACCTAACAAATGTTGGACAGTTACAGACGAGTTATTCTAGTTTCGAACTCCACTGATTTCTAAATCACAGTCTTGTCAGCGATCTTATATCGCAATGCACCTAAAGAAACTTCTTTTAAAGTCAGATTAGGACAGAATATGATCTGATTTATTGGGAGCGTCACAAACAATTCCTGGGTATATCACCATGCATCGGACACCTGCGATCAGCCACCAGGACTACTGACTAAGTTCCTGATAGTATTTTCGTACGTTTATGTCCATTTTCTTGAAATTGTGGCTTTTAATGGAGACTAGTTTTCATATCAACGCTTTATGCAGTCTGGATAAAACTCCTTATAAATTTTCCTCTAGATTAATATCTGTAGAATATGGTGATCAATCCATAATTTCAATATTTTTCAATTTCATCAATCAATTTCTTGTTTAACATGTTGACTGCCATGGTATTTTTCAGAAAACTAGCCAAAAATCGACAATATTCTTTTTTTACATTAGTGAGTACGAGATAACTCGTAGTTTGGCACCCTGGAAAGGATCGCAATCTACGAGTTGTCTCGTTTTTGGTAGTCAATGAGTTTAAAACTGCTATTGAGGCTTTGTTTTGTTAAAATGTAATTTTTAGTAAAGTTTTTATTAAAAATAAACTCATTCGACATGAAGATCTTTAATTTTAATCATAAGACGGTTTCCCTGTAGGAAATTCTGATGGTGTCCTTCAAGTGGTACGGGGAACCGTACCACTTACTATAAAAATTAAAAACATCATCATCAGGTTGAATTGAGCAGAGTTTACTGTGCGGTGGTGCAGGACAGAACCGACCAAACAGAAAATTATTCAGAAATAATGTTCCAAATAACTGTTGGACTGTTTGGAACGCCTTAATATGGCACCAATATTTGATTATGTATTTTGATGTTCTGCTAGGAATCTTAATTAATATGTCACAATCAACCCAACTTTGCCACCAATTTCAACATTAAGTCTGACAAAAGCTCTTGATGTAGATAAAATCCCACCACAAAAATCATGCCACTTTCGTTTTTAATGCTATTTGGAGATTTAAATCACAATAGTAGTTTAAGATAATATTTACTAAAACTGCCAAAGATCGATCGAAATCATGTTCACTCATAGATTTGTGCAAACAATAAGTAAAGCTCACGAGAGAAAAAATATGGATTTTTACTAGTTATCGACGTCTCTTAACACAACATAGCATATCTCAAAAACACTTGAACTTGGCAAAATGCGATTTAAGTTTTCAAGACATAAGTCCTATGATCTAATTGCCGCAAACACTTTTTGGTATAACTTTGGTCCAGTTTGGGATATAAATCTAATTTTTTTTTTCAACATGTGCAGAAGGTCTAAAAGAACAGTTTTGCTTAAGTAACTAAAAAATTTTTAAGTTTTTAAGATATGACTACGTTGCAATAAAGGAGCGATATGTATGTATTAAGAATTTGTTAATAAAGATCGTAATTTAAACGTATAGTATTTGAATACCCTTTTCTTGTTATCGCATTCATTTTTGAGGTGTGAAAAAATAATTTTTTCAATTGATATCTAAACGTTTGAGTGTCAGATATTTATGTTATGCTTTGGTATTATGGTTTAAGTACATATAAAAGAAGAATAGAAAATAAAAATGTCCGTCCTATTTTGCCATCAATGTTAAGAGCTGTAAAGAATATAAAAACATACGTACGTACATACTAACAATGCACACAATATAATCATACTCCCAACGTAGTTGTTAAAACACACACAAAAACAAATGCAAAAAAAAAAATGTTTCTACTCGACTTTAATTTCACCTCAATTATCAAACAAGTTTGGCTGGCATATGCCGACGGTTGTTGGTTTAAGAGACAAAGTTTCACCGACATGATCTTTTCTTCTTTCCTATTGTCTTAAACAATACTTTTATTTTGATTTTATTTTATTTTATTGCTGTTTATGTAGTTGTTGTTGTTGTTGTTGCTTCGTTAGCTACTGTCATTGTCGTTTTAGCAACATTGGGGAACAGAAACCACTTGTGGCGCTTTTAACTAATTTGACTACACGACGAAAAACTGCACGCTTCTCTGGTCACACAATTACGGATGTAATAAAATAATTTTCCGTAATTGTAATTGAACAACTAAAAGTTATTGTGAAGGAACATATACTCACACTTACACTAGCATTAACACACATACACATACACTTCTTTATAATTCGTTGTCCTTTCTAATAAACGAGAAACAAACCAACAAACAAACAAACGAAAAGAGAGAGAAAAATAGAAAGAATAAAACGGTATGAATTAATTTAACTACATACTTAACAATAGTAATAATAACAACAACAATAAGCAGAAAAATGTATACATACATACATAACAATTGTGTATGTACACTCTTACATGCGAATAATTGAGGCAAGTGGCAGGACCAATGCAATCAGATTTATTTGTTGTTGTTGCCGTTGTTGTTGAGGTAGAAGCAAGTCCAGAATGTTTAAATAGAAGTTGAAGAGGATTAAGTACAATAAACATGAAAAAATATGCCAGAATAAAACAAAATTATTAAATACAACGGAAAGCGGAACTACAACTAATGGTGACAAACAGCAACAAGAACAGCTTCAATAGCAATTCAGTCTACTTCAAATACTTCTTCAAGAAACAATCCCAAAAAAGTTTCAAAAGTTTTAAAAATTTTAAAGTTTATCTACCTCCAACATGACTTTTGAAAAATCCAACACTGATTACACGGTGCGACAGTGAAAATACACCCGAGTGACTACATACTCCATATTGTTGTCAGTTTTGTTGAGTAGAACTCAAAAATATTTTTTATTTTTCTCCAACCCTCCAAATTTGTTTTATTTGACAATAGCTGTTTTTTCTGACTTTACGCACAAATTTCTGAATTACTCAAACATTTCTGACCCCGATTTTCAAAATTCAAAATCCTGTTGAAAAGGGGAGGAGTGGACCTTTAAAACGGTGTACATCTATCTATTATTTAACTTAATAAGTTATGAATTTTTAATAAAAAAATATAAAATATGTGATGACACTCTGAAAGTCTGTTCTCTTGTGAAGTGATTGAGTCATCATTTGATCAAATCGGACAAAAATTGTTATTATTTAAAGAGCCTAACAGTCGAGTGTTATTTTTTATATATTTCATCTCATCAAATGAACTTTTAGTTCAAATATTTTTAGAATTTTTGATGAATCTTGATTGTTTATCACAAAATGTGGTCAATGTTTGCGCAAAGGGAAATAATATTTGCAAAAAACAAAAACATTAGCCGACTTCTGGTGATCGGTCAAACATGCTTTTACGTCTTCCAGGCCAGTGCTCTAAGACGAGAGTAACTTTGAAATTTTTTTTTACTATATTTTATTGCTCTACAATAGTCGATATGACCTTTCCGCCCACTTTCTCAGCTTTATCTTCAATGCAATAAAAGTCATTGGGATACTCAAATTTATGATATGCAGCCCTTCTTCATTTGTAATGTATCTACGAAAACTAAGTACCCGTTTAGTACTGTTCCAAATTTATATTCAAGACAGTCTTTGATCCTGCCTGGATGTTGTTTCTATAATTGTCATTTGACTATCAGTCAAGTTTCCTATATGTCAACTTTACTAAATTATCCCCAGCTTAGAGGACACATTCCCCTGATCGCTCGTACTTCCGCTTGAGATCTTTAGGCATCTGTGCTATGCATCCATTTGAGAAACAAAGTCGATCTGGTATTATAGTGAAGCAATTGGTTACTATTGATGCACTAGGCATTCAGTCGAATAACTGAACATCAATCACGAATGCATCCAGTATCCCAATTATAATCTGGAGTAGTGATGGATGATATTCATTGATGTGTCAGAAACAATCGAAGTAACTTATTGATACATCGAAACAATTCAATGTTTTTTATTGTTCAGTATCCGCAAAACTTCCTAATCGACTTCTAATTGTTGGAAATGGCAATGGGAACGTATTCTATAAAAGCGTTGCAGTAAGGATAAGAGGTTTATCAGGGTAATTGTATGTCCGCTAGACGATAACAGTAAACTCTTTGATTTTGAATTATTTAGTTGCAGTAAATTCTGTTATGGCCACTTCTGTTGAGTCAAAGATATATAGTGGGGGAGGATCGGGTACCCAAGTTAAAGTTCAGGATCCTTGGGGAAATGCGCAAACTAAAGATCATGCCATCAAGATGTGCTCAATACATCTTGGACAGGAGGTATAGAGAACGGGGCATGACATGAATATAGGGTTTAACGTGAGTATCACCGCGATGGCTTACCTCACGGTGCTCTAAGCACGGGTGGATACAATGCGTCTACCAGCTCCCCCACGCACAATGATGAAAGCGTATGACATGCAAGAGCATATCATTGATCACATCACCATACGTGAGTACCAATTCGAAGTCTTGCATTTGGACAAAGCTTCCCTCTTGGTTAAGGGTGGGAGACTATCTAAACTCCGCTTTTCACAATGGTTAATAGTGCAACGCTACACCGAGCTTAAGCTCTCTCCGCGATTTAGGTTTATACCACAGCCACCACGTTGCTCCCACAAGGGGGGCCTCACCATTGGCGGGCAGAGACGAATCTCTGGGGGTCTCGACACCCGGGGTACCAGACAGTCAGACCGCCATACCATCACTCTAATATGAGGTTGACGCAAGATGAAGCTTGTTAGAATGGAAATCTGAAATAGCTATACTAAGCTGAATACTACATTATATTGGAATTATCAGTAATAAGACAGTAGATCAGCTTGAATGGAGGGTAGTTTCTATGGCAACGATGTGGGAATTTGTCGATGGCGGGACCTCTGAAAGAGCAAAAGGAAACATGTCTAAAGTAGGAGACTCAAGTCAAACGTTCTTAAGGTTGGTCGCCGTGGTCTAGTGGGTAGTGTGTTGGCTTATTAGACAAAAGGCCCGGGTTCGTATCCCAGGCCAGACATCAAAAATAAAAAAATACAAAAAGTATTTTTTCGGCGATTTCTTCTCTTTCTCTTCTTGTTTCTCAAAAATCTGTCGTTCGGAGTCGACTTTAAACTGTAGATCCCGCCACTTCTGTATAAAATTAACACACACAACATAAGTGTTTGTGAGAAACTACGGGCTTCTTTGGGACGTTTGCTGTAGACTGTCTAATGGTGAAGGTATAGCACTGACCATTTTACAGTCACCAGCAGCAACTCGTTTCCTTACCGTTCGCATCTTCCCTCTTTCTACCTTTCCTAAAACCTGCACAATGCACTGCATGAGTAGGGGTCATCCCCTGAGTGCTGGTTAAAACAAAAAAAAAAAAAAAAAAAAAAGAAAACTTAACTTCTGGTTAGTAAATAAAATGTGAATTGATTTGATTTATGCATCACACTATCAAAAAGCCTGAATATAGTAACTGATAATGCAGGCGCTATTGAAAAAGAACACTTAATTCGAATAACGATCGTTTCAAGGCTAATATGTTAACTCCGTCATGAGGAGAACGATTAATCCGTACAGTGTTAATGCGCTTTATAAGAAAACACCACAAAGGATTTATCCTTACTAACGCCGAATAGCATTCTGAAGTGTAGCTGGGCGACAGACCTGGAGGAGACATGACGGGGTATCCTATATATCCGCTACCTCTACGCAACAATAAGTTTAATCCATTTTTACTTCTATTTTGCAATCAATGCATAGAAAACTTTGTTTGATTTGTTGATAAAAACATTTCTGTTGCTTAATCACAACTCTGGTGATACGATTTCGCCTTTGTTTGATCGTCGCATTAAAGCCTGAAGATGAAACTCTGTCTCTATAGGTTGGATAAAGAGTATTGTTTCAAACGCATTTGTAAGTAATGTTCGCATTGCGCATCACTTCTCTGTAAACAAAACGTCCTTTACATTTCCTGAATTATTCTAATGTGGCACTTTTTTCCATCAATGACTACCATACTCTCGAACCATAAGTTTGAATGCATTTAATTACACTTCTTTACAGCCGGAGTGTCATTCTTACAGTGAGATGCCATTTGAAACCAAAGGTTGTTCTTCATTTTAAAGTGCAATTTTCATCTAGCTTGTAAATAAAATATGTAATGTACTTCGGACTTATTCTAGTACTAGTTGAGAAATCTTGGACGTACCCAATTGTATGAAATTTTCAGAATATGGTCTGTTCTACTGTATTCTTATTATTACGAACACATCGTCCGCATAGCAAACTGGTTAAAGTCCTTTGTCATCATTAAGAGACTCTGTATAGTTGTGATTTACTGTATAGCAACGACACTCGGTTCCATGGTTAGGTTAGGCTAATTGGTCGAAAAGCTTTTGGGATCGCAAAGTTGTAAACGCTACGTTTTTACCAAGTTTTCTACCAATTTTTAAGTGTGTAGATGAGTTGATATGATATCCACCGACTTCATTTCAGAAAGCTTTTAATCGCATCATTAACCATGTTTACGGTGAATACTAGAGCATCACTTCTCCTGCTGCTACCCGTTTATCCTACCGACGATGGTTCCACTGACGTTATTAACTTACTCTAGATGAGAGTATTAGGAATTTTATAATTTTAAATACAAACCACCTCTAAGCCTTATTGTATTTTTTACGTTTTCAGAGAGAAACAAATCTTTTTTTGAAGATATTCGGATTTTTACCAAACTGGACTTAGGATCATTATTACAACTTGCCATTAACTGAAGGGATGATTTTAACAGGCAGATTAATTGTTTTTCATTATTACAACAAAAAACGAAGCCCGTGGTTGAAACTATGTTAAAAATAATTTTGTTTAATTGAGCAGTGTTAACTTTATTTTATCTGTAAGTTGTTATAACGGAAATAATTTAAAGATAAGTTTACAGTTCCCTTTAGCTAAAGGTACCTTTAATTAAACCTAAGTTTAACGGCAAGTGCCTTTAAACTAATAAAATTCAAAATAGAGCGAAATGCCTCTGATGGTTAGTCTGAAGATTATGATCTAATCTAAGGGACCTCCAGTAGTCGGCAAATGTATTTACAAATACAGGTATCCCTCCTACAACACGATCGATAGGTTCCTATAATGTGACGTGTTGTGTGAGACTAGAAGCTGGTACAAAAATCGGGGCTAAGTTCCCGAAAAATATTTTAATGCCACAGAAGAAACTTCATTTCTATTAAAAATAACAAAATAAATAAAAATACATTTAAATATATACACAAATAAATATAAATCCACGTAAATACACAAAAAAACGAACAAAAATCGGCATAAATATTGTATATGAATGTATATCAAGAATTTAGTTTAATAATTTTCTTCATTATAGCTGCTCAATTCAATTAAATGGAAAATGGAAAAATGATATTATTATCCTATTTTGTTCACCAGCTAATATCTTTAAAACATCCGTAATCTTGCTTTGTTTCCTTGCCGGTCCAAGATTGTTGTAAATTTCTTAATATGGTGATAGACAATTTTGTAATTCCCTTTTGAATTTTCGGCTTCTTGCAGCGCAAGAACAATAATTCCAAGGCTAATCCTTCCTGTAATTTTTTTTAGTGTCAAATTATTAAATTCATTATCTTCATCAGAGCTAGAATCGATTTCATTCACTTGGGGTTCGGATATGATTTCTACCAAATCTGCTTCCCCAACTTCTTGTTCCACTAATAAGTCTTGTCCACAAACCCTTCTCCTCCAATTTAATTTTCTCCTGATTCATGCACGTTTTCCATCTCAACTACTGCTGGCCATATCTTTTTCCAACATCGATTTAATGTTGTCATTTTTAGTTCTTTTAGCGATAAGGATATGATATCGATGCTACCTTTAATTGAAAATTACTTCCAAGCTTTCTCTACATCAAGAGATTTTGTAATGATCTTATGTAATAAGAAGTAGAAGTTCCGTGTTATAAGAGGTTTTCGGACATTTATTTTTAAGTTAGAGTGAAATCTAGTGCATCTAGTGTGCAATATCGTGTTGCAGGAGGGATACCTGTATTATAAATTTATTACTTAATTAGAACTTTACGTTTATGTTTATTAAAGCAATTGAAAACGGGTCATTTTACAAAATAACAGTCATGATTTTAAAACTTTTCGAGAGTTTAAATTGGGCCACTATTAACTGAATTTTAATGATCTTTAAATTTAAAAGCTAAACTAAATAAAGCGAAAGCGATGAATGATTCTACGGCTATTATAATTAAACGGTCCTTGATTATACCGTATATTGTCAGCAGAGTCAAAAGGTTTGAGTTACTTCAATTGCGTGTTGTATCTATGCACGCATCCGGACGTAGTAATTAGATGACAAAGGATAATAATTGATGCCCGAGTATGGACTAGGACTGTGTCTGTATGTAATTTTTTTTGCTAAAAAAACTTCTTGAAATAAATTTAGAATTGATTTTATTTAAGCTTTGAAACTTGAATGGATTACAGGAATCCGAGAGTTTATATGACTTGAAGATTTTGTAGTGAACAATAAAAACGATATACTTCTCTTGAAGGAAAAGATTTTCATTTCACTTGTTTAGCCAACTACCCAACAATCTTACACACAAAATACTCTTGATTATTAAATATTCAGAGTTATTTGATGGGAAACGAACAAAAGAACTGAAATGAAATGGATTTAATTTGGGCTTTTTTCTTGTTTTTTTTGGTTAGTCTTCAGTTCTCTGTGCTGGGAAATGTATCCTTTTGTTAAGTGTATGTGTTAAGGTGTACGTGTGTGTATTAGATGTAGAATTTCTGTTTCATAGGTAATAATAATGGGTTTCTACCAAACAGACAATAATTTTGCTTCTTTTGTTTTCTGAAAGTGGTTTCACTGAAATTGGTGTAAGAAATAGTCGTAGCCTGTAGCCTGAATTTTGTGGGTGCTTTGCATATAAAAGTAGTTAATTATAGTCAACACAAACGTCCACACAGGACAGACACGCAGTCGTTTTATTGTTTGGTTTATTATGTGCTGGGCTACGTTTCTTTTCCTTAACAGGCTTTAGTATCTCCTAGTTAACACATCTTTTTGTATTCATTTAGTCATACTTTTATCCTTTTATTGTTGTACAGTTGCCCTCCTTTTTTTTTGTTTTTGTTTAGAAACCAAAGTGCTAAATTATGATGACTTTATGACACTCTGACACTTTAAATCCTTTTGTTGAAATTTCTATTCTTGCATTACTTTTTGGTTTTTTTTGTTCATTTTTGAGTCATCATCATCATCATCTTCATCATGATTGTCACCATAATCATCAGTCCAAGACAATTGTGTGCTTACTGGCAAGCAATAATAATTATTATCCTCTTTGGGGTTTGAAAAAAAAGGATATTTTGATATTTGCATTGTATTTGCATTTTATTGGAGCAGTAAATGAATGAATTTTTATGATTAAGAAAGAAGGAAGTGTGTATCTGTGTGTTCGTGTCAAATGTTTAATTATTATTTATTGTCCACATGCTAAACAGAAGAGAAAGATTTACTTTTACAATAAGGCAGTCGAGTACCAACAAATAGTCGTTAAGATTAAAATAAAACAAAATCTGAGTTTTCGGAAAAAAACGTGAGGAATATTGCAAATAGTTGGTACAATTTTTTTTTTAATTGTGTGCCTTTTTTACACTGTAATACAGTGAAGGAATAAGTTGTAGGAAATATAAATTGTAGTATGAACTATGAAGTTATACTCGATTTTTTTACGGAGTATATTCTAGTATTTTGAGTCTAAGACATAAGGGCTTAATTAATTCCATTTATTGTCTGATATGTATGTAAATAGAAAGGCGATTAGATAGTCTAGTTCTAATATCATTAAAAATATGCGTGAAATGAATGTTTCTATTTTCAGCAGTTTTGGAAAATAATGCAGAAATCCAAAAGCTTCAGACTTCCCAAAATGCGTATCTTTCGGTGACTCATTGTGCAATTTATTTTTGTAGAACTTCAATGGAATATGTATTTCACTTTGTTTTTGCGATCAGGAAGAACTAGGGATGCCAAACGGAATCGATTTTTAAAAATCCCGTGATTCGGGATTTTGTAAATCCCGGTCCCGAAAAATTGCGATTTTCTCTTAATAATAAAAATATTTCGTTAACAAAATCATTTGTATTCCAATTATGTATGTATATCAGAATTATATGTCATTAAAAATAAAATATAACAACAACAATGCAAAAAGTAACAAAAAATCGTAAATTAACAAAAATAAAAATTATTCATACATATGCAAATACATTAGTTTAAAGAAAATTATTTGGATTCTAACAAAAAGATTAAAGCACTAACATGTGATCTGATAGGCTTGAACGAATTTTGTTGTCAACATACGCTGCCGTTGAAAAACAATTCTCGCAATCAACATTTGTTGGTAAAATAGTTCCAAGATAGCTGTATGCAGCTTGTAAATATTCACCTCTACTACCTCCTGATGTAAATAAATCTATTTCTTTGGACAATAAGCATCTAAATCAGTTACCCTATTTTATAGAGCTATTGCATTCTTCTATGGCATCAAATAACTTTTTATCAATGGAAGTGGGGTTTAGCTCATCTGAGAAGCTATTATCGAAGTCAAGTGATATAGAGTTTTATTTTCAGCATCTTTTGTGGGGTCAAAATACATGCGAATTCACAATCTCGAAAATCCCGAAAGATCCCGGGACAAGTTTTTAAAATTTCGCGAGTCAGGATTTCCCGATTGGCATCCCTAGTAAGAACGTTATGAATTTCGTGGATTCGAAAGAATTTAAAATTATTTATTTTCATAAATATCACCATTCCGAGCACGGTTAATGCAAGTCTATTCTTTACTTAGATATTCTTTATTAATGTAAATCGACTTTGTTCAATTCTATTTTAATTAAAAAAAAAATGTTTCTCCTGGAATTTGCCTGCATTTCACGACGTCTATGTTTAGTGTAATATTTCTTATTTGAAATTGAATTATTTTACGTGAGAAATAAAATTTATAATAGCCAGAAAAAAAAGACGTTCAGAAATTTCACTTTTTACATTTAAAAAAACGAAGTGAAACATACATCTACAGAACGAAATGAGTCTTAAATTTTATATGATATGTACACATCCATATCTATTGAATTGGTCATTACATCCGTTCAGTCAGGATTACGGCCTAGGTTCTCAAAACGCTTATGTGGCGAGACCTTCAGTTTAACGTCGGCTCCGAACGACAGATTTTTGAGAAACTTTTCATGGCAGGTTTATTTACTCTCAGACTTTTTGCCAGAAATCTGCTGAGAAGCAGTCGTCGAAGAAATATTTTTCTCTTTCATATTTCGTTTTGATGCATGACCTGGGATGCGCCAACACCCTAACTACTAGACTACGGAGTTGATAGTGAATTGATTCTGAATTTTCTTTGATTGATACTGGAATACCACATTACATTAAAATTCATTATGAAAAGTAAGGACGTCTTCTGTCTCCCTACAAAATAAAATAATAAAAAATTAAGATAATATACATTTAGCGTATACTTCTTCTTACTTCTTCTTTTAATCAGATTACCTTGATTTTCTTAATGGTTAATACGTTCTCAAAGTCATATAAATGGCCTATATCACTTAAAGGACTACTTCACTGTTACGCACAATACTTGAGATGGTTCACGCAGAATGGATGAACTCTAAAACCAGCCTGTTTGTTGCTTTGCCTAACTGACACATAGTTTGACAATCATTTGATAATAATGTGCGCGGCTATTTAATTCACTAAGCTTAGTAATGTGCTTATAAGCTTGGTATACAGTCTATTTTCAACTGCTCTGGAGTATGTTATGAGGACCATGTATGAAACTGCATATCGTAGTCTTCAAGGCAGGTGGAATTGCTATCCGTTAACAGAAGTTTCATCATTTTTGCGTCATGTTAAGCTATTTGTGTTATATTTATTAATAATATCCATAATTTGCATTTTATTTTACAACATTCTTATAAAATAATAAATATTCAGTGATAATATGGTCACAATAATATTTTAATCGACTGTTAGTGGCCATTTTAAAAATTTGCTTTCAGTAACATACGCTGTAAATGGAACACAAAACACATGCTTTAAGGAAATCGATTTGCTAAGATGAAATCTAATTTATTTTTCCGGGAAATGGAGTTCAACAAAGCCTGCCTGAAAAATATGAAATTTATTCCAAATGATTATGACACAATTTCCCTGTACAGTACACAATATTTCGTTCATCAGCAAATAAATCGGATTCAGGCACGTTTATTCTATTTAAAAAACTTGTTTGTACGAAAAATGTCCAAAATATTCTAGAAATTGAAGAAAGACGATATTGAAACGTTGATATTACAACAGCAAAATCAATTTAATCTTTTGTGTGAAGGATATGCGTAATGACAATTAAGCAATTAAAACTGTAACTGCATGTGAGTCAATAGGAACATAAAATGTGTATCTGGGGGAATGAAGATGTGTGCGCACTAGTTTCAGTTTTGAAAAATTCTTTCAATAAAACATCTTAAAACACTATCAACAACAACAGCAATCGAATGTTTTTTAATCGTTTCGATTTTATTGTCTTTTTCTATTGCCGTAATTGCTTTCAAAGGACAATATTTTGGTTATTCAGACATGTGTAGACGATTTGTTTATGCCAAGTATTTCAATTTCAATTTCTGTTCCATTTTCGTTTTCGATTTTGGGGTTTCACTCATTCAAATATCTTTTCTAACTAAAATTAGTCAGTGTGTCTGTCATTCATGCATTTAACAAAATGTCTGCTGACAATAATGTGGTGAATGCAACATAAGCTTGAAGAAGAAGGGATGGCTTGATGCATCAAAGAAGGGCGGATCTATGCTAAATTTATAGCAACTGAAAATAGATTTTGTATCTGTTATTTGGAGGGTTAGACAACATGCTTGTCATCAATCCACAATCACCGACATACACATTCACATTCACAGATGCATATCTTATTTCTGTTACAGATCCAGATGCAATTGTTAATTTTTATCGAAATTTCTTATTCTTTTTGGGAGGGATGTGCATGCCTGTTGAGAGTGTGTCACAATCTAATCTATTTTGAATTGATATTTAAAAACAAATGTTTGATACATTTTTTTTGTTTTTTTTTTTTGGGAAATCAATTTCCTACGACATAAACCGATTTACACGTGACTTTCAATTCAGTTTTAAACTAAAAATTCCATTCAAATTATGCATGAATTTGTGATTTATTGCCATATCTTCTTGCTTGTTTTAGAAAATAGCATCTTTGAAATGATTTTAACATTTTCGATGGCCCAATTATCAAAAATATTCTATTCTGCTATTATAGCTACGTATCATTTCGATTTACGTCGTAGAATGTTCTGGAAAAAGGCGACGTAAATCGAATTATAAAGAACTCATACTATCAGATGCACTTTCCATGGTATTTTATTTACTCTCAGAGATTTTGTCAGAAATCTGCTGAGAAGAAATCGTCGAAGAAATACTCTTTTGTTTTGATGTCTGGCCTGGTACTCCTGGTTTTATGTCTAATAAGCCAGCACATTACCTACTCTTTTGTTTATAAACAACAGAGGCGGCGTAAATCGAATGACGACGCAAGTTGAAGTTGAAGGGAACAAAATTTTTGACGACGTTAATCGAAGCAACGTAAATAAAGGGAATACTGTATTATTCTAAAACTTTTAAAGCTAAAAGCCATTACACTTTACATAGACTTTTTATCTCTAGGGAAATGATATGTTGCTTCAATTTTTTGTTGGTGTTTTATAAAACTATTTATTTATTTATTATTGGATTTATTGCCACTTAATACTTTAATAATTAACCTCAGAAAAAATTTCTGCAAAATGAAAACAACATTTTTAAAAATGTGAATTTAAGCTGCTGACAATCTTTTTTAATTTTATTTTTTTTTTTTTTTAAATGTCTGTTAGAGAATTTGTCTTAAATTTAATTTTATATAGTTTGTAGGATTCAATAGAAATATAACTTCTAAACGGAAGTTTTCATATTGTGGTGTAGAGGTGTCTGGGTACTACGACCTTACAATATATTAAACTCCCTTCACACTTAAAAGGATATCCTTATCATGTTCTCCGAACTTATTGCCTAGAGAAATCCCAAGATGCTGCTCGATATCAACCGTAACAATTTCTTGCCCAGAACCAGGTGTTCACTCAAGTATTTTACTCTGAGATGCCTTAATGCCTTACAGCTTCCATGAATGCGAACCGATGTTTCATTCTCAGCGTCACAGAAAATACTTGTTGTCTCAAGAAGACCCCAATCCTAAATAAGTGTGTTCTCAATCTATAGTCCTCTGTCAAAGGAAGGTTGATAGACTGCTGTAAAAGTCAGATCTTCTCTTGTTGTAATTTTCTAACAAAACTTTTTAATTGATTCAAACTCACTTGAGTTGGGAAGAGCTTTTACCTTTTTAATCTTTGCCTTCGTTGAGTGTGCCTTTCCAAACATCCTCCAACCCACAGACGTGCTCTGGCACAACCAAAATTTTTTTAAAAGTTTTTGTATGGTTTATTTGTTGTTTTCTCCAAAAATCTTTTCGGTTTTAAAGTTAATTTATAAATGTATATAGATCTTTTTATAGATATTTAGTAAAGCGGAACAAAAAATGAAAGTAAAATTTTCAGAGTTTGTTTATTTTTATTTAATATTTTTTATTCTTAAAGGAAATTTTTATGTGGTCTAAAATAAGAAAAAATTCAAAATTTAAAGCTAATTAAATATATGTATTCAAATAAGACATACATTTTAATAATGCGTGTGTCCTCCTCGATTTTGAATTACTTCAATTTAACCGAAGTGGCATACAGTTTATTATTTTTTGTACCTTATTTTGCCCCATTTTTTCATTAAAGTTTCTTTCAGCTGGTTTAAGGAGTTATAAGTCATTTCACTTTTGTTTATTTCGGCACTTAAAATTCCCCAGAGGTTTTCGACAGGATCTTGATCGGGTCTAAGTGATGGCTAGTCCAAAATTGCTAAATCTTTTTCTTTAAAAAATGCTTTGGTGCTTTGGCTACATGTTCAGGGGCGTTGTCCTGCTAAAAAGTATAATTATTTCCATAGAGAACGTGCTTTTTATCCAAAAGCAACCCATGACATTAAGGATGAAAATTACAAAAGAATAAAAGATGAAAATTACGTGATATTCTGGTTCACGTATCACCTCCTTTTTCTCTCCAATAATATTTGTATCCATCTGGTTAATCAAGGTTGAATTTTTTTCATAACTGAATATAATACTATGCCACTCCTTTTCCAAAATTTGTATTTTTCAGTGAAAGCTAATCTTTCTGCCTCTTGTCTAGGGGTCAATAGTGGTTTGGATATTATTTTTTGTTGTTTCACATCTAGATCTTCGTTTAAAATTTGATTAATCCGTTCTTGGTTACGTTTAGTCCCAGCTCCGCCTTTATTTGGGTACTACTTAAATTATTGGTGATAGATAAGCGCTTTATTGATAGTTTATCGTAGTCAGCCAGTATTGGTTTTCCACCAACATCGTTTTTAGTATGATTTTTAATCTGTTAAAAATGAAACTTGTATGAAAACATATGAAAACAATATTATCAAAAGGGAATATAAAAACGATAAGTTCACGATGTCGATATCAGAGAAGTTATTATTATTTAGGAAGAGAATTCATGCTGCGTTGTAATAAGTAACATTAAAAATTAAAGTTCTGACTATTACTTAATCAAAACATGTAAAATAAATTTGTACAATATATTTTCTTCCTTGGCTGTATTTTTATTTTTTTTTTTCAAAAAACTATAATAAAGAGAACTGAAAACTCTTGTTGTCGTGAGCGGTTATTTTCAATTTTTTCAAACCCATCATATATAATAATTTAATAAAATAAAATGGAGCAGCATTCATTCAAAGATTGAATATAAATTTCATCATCTCTGATTAAATCACTATAAAATACTTAACGTTGAGAGTTATTCGAATAATTGTTAATTTAGCATTTTGTGTGTGTTTTGTGTCGACACAAGTAGCTACCAGCAGCCAGTGTGACGACCCCCTTTGGATAAACAAACGCCACTTTACACCTTTCGGAATGAACAAAATTTCGCACCTCATTTGAACAGAATACCGTGGGTAGTCGTCAGCATCAATATCATCACGAGCGCCAAACAATCAGTTCCTCATGCAGTAAAAATTAAATAAAAATAAAATAACAGTGGGAATCGCCAAGTGTTGCAATTGCTCGATATTAGAGAACAATGCTGTAGTGCATCATACACCCATCTGCCAATGATCTCCAGAAATTTGGTATTTTTTTAAAGTGCGTGGACAAGCAGTACGACTATTTGTTTATTTCCAATTTGTACTTTTGTACTAATGTTAGTATTTCTCATACAATTATTAGATTATATTCCAGCTGTGATAATTAAAATTTTCCAAAGTATGCAAAACTAATTAAATTCCAAGAACATCTACACACTTACACAAAATATATTATAACACCTCCGCTCACCTCACCTCATCCATCAATTTATTTATTTTGTGCATTTTTTATTTATTTTTTTTATTCAATGCGAAGAAAATAATTGATTTCATAATATGGCTACTGATTTTTTAAACAAAACGAAAGAAAATAAAATTTGTAAAAATAAATAAAAAAAAATTTCTAAAACAACGATTTCGGACGAAATAGGAAAAACAACTATTTAAATAAACAAATAAAACAATTTTAGTTTTTTTATTAAACGATGCGTGAATATGTTGGGAACAGACGCATAAAGAGCAGAAAACTGATTGGTGGGTTGCTTCTTTTCTGGCTGGTGGGTTAGTGCGAACTGGGAAATCGCTAAATAATTCAATCTGAATTAGAATATACTTATTGATTCTTAAGATGGCAATAAAATATATAGAAGCCATATTCATGACGAAATAGAGACAACAATATACAGGGAACTCGCGTAAACGTCTCAGAAACGTGAATAAATTTATTTTTCCGCAGAATATTCTAAAACGTGAATCCTTTTTATATTCTTCCTTTCCTTAATTTGTTTTTAAATTCGAAAATCCCCGAACTACAGTTTATTTATGTTTCAACTTCTTCTTCATTGTACTCGTTTATGTACGCGTTGACCTGTTCACGTATGCACCTTTATTGCGTAAATTGCAATTAACGCCCATATTGATCTCAATATTTCATATAAAATCTCAATTAATTATTGCTCAGTTAAATGAGCAGTTAGCATTTAATAATATTTTGTAAAACTTTAAATACAGCACTGTCATAAATCTGTTGAGTGAGCATATTATTAGTAACCAGACACTTCCTGTCGATATTTGCAAACTCAAAAAAAAAAAAAAACAATGTTGTAAAAACAACCATCTGGTTTGTTTACCAGTTGTGAAATGAATATTGACTAAGCTGAATATTGCGTATATTTATAATACCTGAATGGTTAAAATTATGTTCTCAATTAACCGAATATTGACCCAATTAAATTGCATACGTGAACTGCTTAGTTACTAAGTAAGTGGCGTGAGAAGCTATGCCGTGATCCTGACTGAGAGTTGTAATGGCCGATTGTGTATGTGCGTATTATGTCTGAACACTTAAAATATTATACTCAATTAACCGAATCTTGACCCAATAAAAGCGAATATCTGAACATAGTATCAAATTCAATTATCTACTTGTTGTTTTTAATGAGATATTGGTCGTTACGTAAACTGATAAATATAAAATAACTACTTCCGAGGACACTTGATTCTTTAGTGATTTCATTCATGGTTTTCTGAATTATTATCTTTTACAAATGATTAAATACCCCAATGATCTGTATAGAAGTTAGAGAACGTCTTGTTGTTTTTTCAATTTTTTAAAAGTTAGGTGCGCTTATAAATAACCGGAAGTCCGGTTACTTTGAATGATTTGGTCGCGTTTCATTAATTTTAAATATTTGTTTACTTTTTACAACACAATTTAAATTTCCATTTAATGATTTACGAGTTGAGTAACTTCGACCTTAGAACAGACTAAAGAGTCTCTAGTGGGAACCGAACCCATAACCCTCAAACTAATAGTCTAGCACACTATTTACGAATAAAAATCCTTCTTAATTTACTATTCAATGAGTTTAGGACATTATTAAACGTAAATATATGTTTGTTGCCTTTTTTCATAGAAATTAAAGAAATATGTTGATTCCTAAAGATGCTTGATGTTAAAGTGAGTTCCTTTGTTTATAGACCCGAAAAGTCATAAATCATGAAAATATTAATCGTCAGACCGACGTCAAAACGTAACACATTTTTGTCCACCAGCTCAAGGAAAAATAATAATAACGTCTTGGAATGACAACAGCTCAAATCGACAATGAGCTACAATTGTTTATAAGAATTTGTAAGCGATTTCAGTCATATGCAAAATATTTTGTTTATATTCGCGACATACATACAAACACCACCAATGTTGTTGTACTTGGCATTCGTCGCTTAAGAAGTCTTGAATGAGAGTAACAACAAGAAATCTAAAGGTATAGGACGGGTGTGTATGTTATTCCTGCACCACAGTCCACACCAACTAGAAAAAAAAGAAAAAATAAAGTAACAGAGAGACGAGAGAAATACTTACATACATCCGTCCATAGATACATATTTTTATACTATTTTACTTGAAAAGTTTGAATCGCATTTTATTTCATTCAGTTTTTTTTCTACATCTGCATGCAGCGTATAATTTATGATTTTGCACAAACGAAATGCTGCAGTAAACCATTGAACAAAAAACAAAAAAAAAATTATGGAATTGTAGCTAAAAAGAGCAACAATAACAACAACAACAACAATAATTGCGCCAACAACTTGAAATGTATCAAACAAACACCAGACCCACTTCATGGACTTGCATACATACGGTTAAAGGAAGATCGCAACAGGACAATTGCGTGATACATCCGTATGTTCCACGACCACACAGAGCGACAATTCACAGTATCCTGTAAAGCTCTAATATTTATGGATTCATTTGTTTTTTTGTTGCTGTAGCTCGTCTTGTTAATAATATTCGTTGAATTCATGATGGCACAGTTTGAGAGTAACACAAGAAGTTAATCCGTGAACCAATAAAAAACTTCCAACAGTCATAATTAGAACACATTTCTTTATTTCTTTCTAAGGCTTGAGTATATACATATGACTTGTGTGTACGTATGTATATAATTATAAGATATAGAGTAAATAAATTTATTATATCCTTTGTATAGTTTTTCTCTGAATAGCAAAATTGGAAAATTAAATTCAATGGAATTTAGCAGCAATTTAATTTTTTTATTTATTAAAATACTCTCTGCGACCAAATAATAAAAATTAAATACACCCGGCTAATGACATAGTATAGGTTGTGAGTTTTGTTGAGTGTATCTCAAAAATATTTTTTTTATATTCCTCGAATCCCCCAAACTTACTTTACGTAAAAATTTCTGTTTAAAACGGTATACATATATCTATTATTCGACTTAATATGCTATGAGATTTGATGAGGTAAACTTGGAAAATGCGATTTTTTTCATATTTTTTTCAAATTTGCCCATTTATAGTATGAGTGATAATATTATTAAAGTCTGTTGTGAAGGGATTGAGTCAACATTTTTCAAATCTGACAAAAAATTACTGTAGTTATTATTTAAAGAGTCTAACAGTCGAGTGATATATTTTATATGTGCCATATGTCAACACATGAACGTTTAGTTCAAAAATTTTCAGAATTCTTGATAGATACTAGGGATGCCAGAAGGGATGGATTTTTAAAAATCTCGGGATTCGGTATTTTGTAAATCCCGATCCCGGGATAATTCGGGATCCAAAAATTCTGAAAAATCACGGGAAAAATCGCGATTTTCTTTTAATAATAAAAACATTTCATTAACAAAATCATTTGTATTCCAATTATGTATATCAGAATTAAATGTCATTAAAAATAAAATATAAAAACAGCAAGACAAAATATAACAAAAAAGTGTAAATTAACAAAAATAAAAATTATTCATACATATGCAAATGTATTAGTTTTAAGAAAATTATTTGGATTTAAACAAAAAGATTAAAGCATCTAACATGTGATCTGATAGGATTGAACGAATTTTGTTGTCAACATACGCTGCAGTTGAAAAACTCTTCTCGCAATCAACATTTGTTGGTAAAATAATTCCAAGATAGCTGTATGTAGCTTGTAAATAAATATTCACCTCTACCACCTCCTAATGTAAATAAATCTATTTCCTTGGACAGTTCTATCTAAATCAGTTACCCTTTTAATTCGTTTTATAAGGGTTTTACATTCTTCGATGCCATCAAATAATTTTTTATCACTGGAAGATGCTAATATCGAAGTCAAGTGATATAGAATTTTTTTCAGGACCTTTTGCAAAATACATATTCCAGATTTTGTGAATCCCGAAAATCCCAGTATTCGGGATTTTCCGATTGGCATTGGATACTGATTGTTTATGGCAAAATGTGTCAATTTCACGTTTAAGTGACCACCATTTAGCTAGGTACTCTGTTCAAAATTTCGTGCGAAATGCTTTCAAACTACATATAAAATATTGGCGAAATAATTTCACAAAAACAGTACTCTGTTCATATTGTGAAAAACGATGTGAAATTTATCTGGCAACTTTGTTTCCAACTTACGAAATAAAATAAGCTGCACTTCTTTCCCACAAAATTAATGCAAACAGCTGATCACATTCTATTTGTTTTTCTTAAATTCATAAATTATTATTTGTTGATCCGGAAAAATGGAAAAAAATTTCACAATTAAAAAAAAAATTAAAAATTTAACGCCACAGATAAGCGGTTACTTATAGTAGCTGTAAAAAAACAAAAACTTATTTGGAATAAGTGCCATAGAAGTTTATATTATTAAAATTTGTTATAGAATTTTAATTTTATTTTCAGCTTTCATACATACTTACATACTTTCAAGCAATAAAACCGACAAATTTAAAAAACAGCGAGATAGACTACACTTGTTGCTCATCAAAATTTTCACACAAATACCATCATTTTTCACAAATATGATGATAAACATTCAAGATCCATCAAAAATTTTGAAAATTTTTGAACTAAAAGTTCATTTGATGATGCGACATATGTATATAAAAAATATAATACGATTATTATACTATTTGTATAATAACTACGGTAATTTTTGTATTATTATATTATCACTTATCTTATATTTTTTTTTATTAAAGTTTGATACTATTAATGGAAACATTTGAAAAAATATGAAAAAAAAATCGAAGTTCCCAAGTTTAGCTTATCAAATAAGAGAATAATAGATATGTATATGTATACCGTTTTAAAGGTCCACTCCTCCCTTTTTCAACACGATTTTGAATTTTGAAAATCGGGGTCAGAAATGTTTGAATAATTAAGAAATTTGTGTGTGAAGTCAGAAAAAACAGTTTCTGTCAAATAAAACAAGTTTGGCGGGTTCGAGAAATAAATAAAAAAAAACTTTCTTGTTGTCTACTCAACTAACTGAACAACGGGGACAATGTAGTTACTCGGGTGTATTATCACTGTCGCACCTTGTAATATCTGAAAACAAAAAAAAAAAAAAAAATTAAAAATTAAAAATTTGTATGAGAAAATAAGTTTTATACGATAAATAAAGAGTTGAGTTCTGAGGGCAATAATCGTCTAAAGAGAAATCATAAAAGAATTAAGATATTTTCGAGCCTTTTTGTAAACACCCTCATCAATTGAAACCGATGTTTTGCTTTTAGAAAGTCCTTCCCTTTCAAAAATTGCCAATTTTTGTGTTCGACATCAACAAGGATAATACAACAACAACAATATTAGAAATTACTTAACCACACTTTAATTGCGCAAATCAGTGTTTTTGGGTGTGTGTAAGTGTGCGTGTGTATATTTGAGTGCGTATGATTTAGAACGTGTATCCCGCTATGTTATGTGAATTTTTATGTTCTATTTATGTAGTGTAAACGATGCCATAATCGTAAAAATATCAAAACAAATCGTTAAAATTCGATCAGCTTTTGATGTCTCATGTTCAGGGTGTACGAGTACTTTTCTCCGTTTTTGTTTAGGAGCATTGAGCACAAGTACCGTACACCAAATGCTTAAATGGTTGTTTCCTCTGGCACTTCAGACACGAACTCACTCAATTCACCAAAATTGTGCGGTGGAAGAGAATATGTTCGATTTTATTTTATTGGCTGTTCGTAGCCACCATCTATCTTTAAATACAATAAAATTTTATAAAAATATTGCATTTTCTTTGGAGAACTTTTTTATGTATTTAAAGTGTTCTGTTTATATTTGTAAGGACATGGTGTCTGTTGGAATTTGTGTGTTGTCTGTCTGTATTTCATACCCTCAAAAATTATGTAAAAAAAATGTTTTGTGGAAGTGTCGATGGATGCATGATTGTATGTTCATGTCTTCTGACTACTTATCGTAACACATCGCACATGTTCTTGTTCTCTGCTGATGTGTATGTATGAATGAATGAAGAGTTTTTCTGTGGAGAGACAAAGAACACGCTGTTGATAAAAATTTAAACATAAATTAAATGTCTTAATTATGTTAGGCATGTAATCGAAAGTACATTTTTAAGTTCATGCAGACAATACTCATTTCACATAAGTACATACTTATGTGGAAATGTATTACCTAAATCATATATGGTATGTGCATAGATTAGATATATCCTAAGGTACACTTATATGTACATGCGTCCGTATCCGTGAATGCACTTTAGTTATCTGCTTTAATTAGAATGTTTTTAAGTTTTCCTTCATTACAGATGCTTTTTTGTTTTTTTTTTTTTTGAATGCTTACTTTTGCTTTTAACATACATTACATAATTGGCCATTTCAACCCTTCAGTCAGTATTACGACCTAGCTTCATACACCACTTATGTTGTGGGCGTTAATTTTATACATGAGTGGCGGGACCTACAGTTTAAAGTCGACTCCGAACGACAGATTTTTGAGAAGCTTTTCATGGCAATTTTTTACTCTCAGAGTCTTTGCCAGAAATCTGCTGGGAGGAAGTCGCCGAAGAAATATTTTTCGTTTTGATGTCTGACCTGGGATTTTTGCTTTTGCTTTAAACATTTACTTATATTGCTTAAAATATTACGACATTCTATTCTATTCTAGAATATTTTTTTAAGGGACTAACACTCGTGGCATGTCTCTTATACTTGCTACGAATTAAGCCCTGCTTTATTTGATGACAAGGGTTATGCTCTCACCATAATGTTTTTTAATAATCCAAAATTGAATTTTTTTTGTTGTAACTGACCAGAGATTTCCCATAACCCCTACATTATGCTTGCAAATTCGTATGCTGCTCCCTAGTCTATGGTTTTACTTTAGCTTATTGTCACATCAAACTGATAGAAAATATTTTAATTACTGCTTCCGATTATTTAGGAATAGACATATTATACATATTATAAACAAACCTTAATTTATATAACCATATTATATTTTAGTATTAGATGGTCCCCGTGTACGAAATTTATTTTATTTTTTGTTACAAGCAATTGACATTATTCCTACAACAATCAATGTGGTTTTTAAATGGTATTCAAAATTATTGAACATATTTTAATTAATAGTTTTTCTTTTAAAGTGTAAACAGCGTGTGTTTCGCACATTGTGTAATACTTATTAAATAATAACAAAATATAATTAATGTAGAGTAAATAATAAAAAGTGTGATTTGTAATATTTATTAACACTTTTTAGTTTACAACCAGAAATCAATTTAATTTACGTGAAAAAGAATCTTAATTCGTTTTAAATTTACCTGCTTACATTTGTTTATGTTTAAAAATTGATAAGAATTTTACGATTTGTCTTATTAAATGTAATTAAAAGTGTTTGTTTTCTTATTTGTGTAAAAAAATAATTTAATTTACATTTTACTTCAAATTTCCATAAATTGCTTAAAAAAGTCATATTGATGAAAAAAACGCCGAATTTCAAACACGTATTGTTTACTGCCCCCAAGTATTTTCGATGTAAACGTTCTCATAATCGTAAAAAAATAATGATTAGATGAATAAAATTATAGTTGAACATGACACATTCTTTCTCTAAAATGCTATCGAGCATCATTTCATAATAAGTACTAAAACCATAAAGACGTGTAATAAATAAATTAATAATGAATGGAGTTAAAATTATTAAAACTGTGTTTGAAAACATAAATAAAATTATTATTTTAAATTTTAACGAAGAGATTAGAGAATGCAAATTTAAGACCAAACCAAAATTTAACTGATCTTCCTTCTACTTAAGTAAGTAAAACAAAAAAATAATGAAAACTCACTTTTCTTGGAAATTCGACAACTAAATAAAATTAAGGAGGCACTATATAATAATAATCTAGAAAATAAACATCGAACAAATATCGCAAAGGCATTTTTATTTTAAATCGAGATCCCGACAGAAAGGGCATATTTTAATTGACATTTAATTAAATATAGGATAATAAGAGAAGAATTTCTGCAATTAGCACAATCTAGAATTGGAAGAATCCGGAAGTGAAGAAAACGAACTTCGTACTGTTTACTTTTGGCCATTTGGCCGAAGGAGAATTGTATGATACATACAATAACAAACGGTCCAAACGGTGTTATACGTCGACGTACTAAATCAAAACCAGATGAAACAACAAGTAAATAGAATTGTTTTTTATTTAGTTTCCTTTAATTTTTCAGACTTGTTTATTTTATTACAGAAGCAAAACGACGTCAAACCTTGAATGTTGATTGCGTTAACATAGATGAATCTGGTTTGGACATATTAAAATTAGAAAACTATTCTGATTGCAATTTGGTACTAATGTAGTGGAAAAAAGTCATCTATATAGTCATTTGTAGTTACAAACAAATGACTTTACAACAGCAACGAATTTCTTAAAATACAAAATACTTTCAAATACTAAAAGTTTCCAGCTTGTAAGTAATAATTGTATTATTAATTTTATTAATTCTATTTAATTAATATAAGACGAAATCCCAGAATTTGGACTAATTGATCACATATGTTTTATTGATAATACATATACATATCTTGTGCACGCAAAGAATAATAAATCATGGATTTGATTCGCAATACTTTGCATTTCGTATTGAATAAGAAGGCATTTTCTATCCATAAACATGAAATCATTAACATTGGATTTTATAGCATATATTTGCGCATCAAAAGATTGTACAATGTTCTTAAATTGAATCAAATTATTATATTAATAATTATAAAAATTAACAAATTTTTTATATATATGTATATTGAATTTCTTTATATTTAAAGTTTTTTTTTATGAAAGTTTTAATATTTTAAATAATTTTAAATTAAAATAAAATGTCTCATTGAAGTATTGCGTCTTATTATTAGGGGTACTATTTGAAGTCGCTGTAGTGTAGTAGGTAGAGTGTTGGCTAATCAGGGTTCGACACTAACACATAACACTCACAACATAAGCGTCAATAATCCTGACTGAAGGGTTGTAATGACCAATTACATATTTGAATAGAAAATATTATATTCATTCGAAGTATCATATTGTGGTAAAATTAGAACAATATTGTTACCTTTTTTACCTTTTAAAAACGTTAAAAATATGAGTTCGTAGATTATCAATAAAAATAAATAGGAGTTTAATTTTAAGTCAATTCTTTATTATCTGCACTACTTTTTTGCCACTGTTCGAACTTATTCCACGTATACAATGATAACTTTCACAATATGTGCTTGTTCGTTATATTTCTCTGTTTACAACCTATTTGTAAGCAACAACACTTGTTAGTTATTATTCTTTGCTCACAACCTTTTTGTAAGCACAACACTAACAACTGTTTCCTTCAGACGAAACTTGTCTGCACACAAGTCTGACTGAATTATAACTCGATCTCGTGCCTTCACACACAACTGATTGATATCACTGCAACCAACGTGACGTCGTCAAACACGACTATCTTAATTCGAACTCCGTTCTTGCTCGCTTTGTCTTGCCTTTTATATCGCTGGATCATTAGAGTTATGAATGCTCTCAAAGGATGATGACGGCCTTCAGGAACAATATAAAAATGTAAACAACTTTTTCCACTTTTGTTGTTTGTGTGTCTTCTATGCATTTTCATTCAGGTAGAGTTGTTGTTGCTTGTGTATTTGTTTTACACTGCACTTTGTTGTTGGTTAATTACCTCTTTTATCGCTTATATTTTTTTTATACTGAAGTTGTTGTTCTATTTTTTTTGTTTATTCTTTAATCACGTGATCAAGTTCTTGTGTTCTTTTTGGAGCTTTTGTTATTATTTTAACAACACCATTTCCACTTTCGTAAACAAATCACAATTCGCTTTTTTTTTGTGATTCCTCTGTTTATAACCTTTGCAGAAACAATAGCAATTACTAGACAATCTTCTGTTTCGAGTCAGTGTTAGTCATTGAGAGCCTTTAATTACATTTTAATTAATAATTATAAATTGAAAGTTTACGTCAACAAAAAAAAAAGCGGCACAAACGCAAAAGAGATAAATTTATGAAATCCATTAAAATATTTTGCCTTCATTCTTTTCAATTTTATTTCTAAATTTCAGTTGTCTGTTGTTCCTATGGCGGGAATTTCTGTTTCAACGATCATAAATTATGACTTTTTTTCAAGATGTATATTGTATCTGTGGTGATGGTTGAAAATATTGTTGAAGATCGCAAAGAATTTCAGTTTAATTTTGATGACATTGTTTGAGGACATTCAGATTAGAGTTTAAAAAAAATTCTTTTCTTAAATCGTTAAAGCCAATAATATGTACTTTGAAAGTGCATACTGTAAACGCATAAGAAAAATAAGAAAAACAAAAAAAAAAACAAAATTTTAAAAAAAGGAAATTTTAAATAAAACTTCAATAAGTATTCTTCGTATTATAAATTAGCAGGAAGTTCATAATGAGTCGCTGTATTCCCAATACTTCATTGATATTTTTTTGTTTTACTTCTCTTTCATATGGCTCTGCATGGGAAGTGAAGGAAAGTAAAGTTGTACAATTAAGAATTTTTTCTCTTTTCGATTTCTTGTTTTTGTTACTATTTTTGTTCAGTATAATTCAGTTTATATACATAAAATACGAGAAGCACTTCCTTAAAACAACATACTTAAAAGGCAATATTCATAAACTAACTTTCATACACTTGCCATTCGTTCATGGTAATTGTAGAGTTTTTTCTTTTCCCCCCCAACCCTCTTTCCATTTTTTCTCTTTCTTTGTATCTATTAGTTTTGGTATAAAACAGTAGCTGTAGCCAAAGAAATGAGGGGGGAAAACGATGAAAGAATACAACCCAAAAACTGTTAGAATCGAAATAATAAATAGCTTTTAGTTGTCGTTGTGATGTTACCCTCATTTCATGACGCTGTGATAGTCGAAAAAATTAAAAACGAATCTAAATACACTCTGAAAAAGTATAATCGAAATCAGTTTTATTCATTCGATTTAAAGACGAAGGATATCTATATAAGATTCGTTCGTCATCCGCGTTCGATTATTGTCTTCTAATATAAAGTAAGTAAGTAAACATAAGCTCTTGACTGTACTCCAAGGTTAGGTCTTTCTAAAAAATTAAAAAAAAAAATTAAAATTAATGCTAATGTATTAAACCGGAGGTAGTACGGAACTGTCTACAGAGAACTAGAAGAAATCCTGGGCAATAAGCAGATACTTCCACGCCGCTAAACATTACTGTGAAGTGAAATAAATTTAGAGAAGTATTTTCCAAAAGCGATTAGAGGCTATCAAAATCTTTGTGGAAAAAACAGAATAGACGAGGAACTGTGACTTTCAACATATAATCTAATGTTAGTCTAATAACAATTGCTTAGAATGCCTATTGTCACGAAATAGACATGATTCCGTGACGATGAAACTGGCCCATTAGAATACTCTCTTGGAGGCTTTATGCATTACTTTCGCTATAATAATGTGACCACCATGAGGCAATTAATTCATTAATAAAATACATACTTGTATACACCAATATAGTAACTCTAAATAAAGTTGTATGAAATGTACGGATGTAGGAATGACGTTCGAAAAATTTATCAAAAGTTTAAGCGTCTAACCGAGGGTTATAAGCGTGGAGCGTCTTCCTGTAAGGATGAGAATGGAAACCTGATTACAGATCCCCAAAGGGTGCTGAGGTTGTGGAGGAAATACGTCTCTAGTCTGCTGCAAGGCGGTGACATCACCAATACCGCCTCTAGAGATGATGCTCCGAAGCCGATCGATGATGAAGGTGTGGAGATTCCGCCGTCTAGCCATGAAGAGATTATGTTAAGGCCAGCTTATATACAAAATATGGCTAGAGGAAAGTATGTCCAACGAATGGAACCCCAGTGTCCTCTGTATAATCCTTCTCCCTATCGCATATCAGTGCGGCTTCAGACCTGCAAGTCCATCATCGACCAGATCTTCACATTACGCCAAATCATGGAAAAGACACACGAAAAACAAGTCGACACACACCATCTTTTTATAGACGATAAGCTGCATTCGATAATCCCATAACGGATCATGTATTTGCCGCAATGTTTGAGCTCGGTATACCTGCAATGCTGATAAGGCTATGCAGAATGACGTTGAGCAATTCCTGCAGCTTCGTCAAGGTAGGAATGGACCTCTCTAACCTTTTGATACCGTGCGAGGTTTCAGACAAGACGACTCCTTATCATGCGGCCTCTTCAACTTCGTCATGAAGAGTGTTCTGCGAGAGGCGGGAGTGCATCACAATGTCTAGTTGCTTACCTACGCTGATAACATCGACATCATAGGGAGTACCAAGCGATATATTACAGCTGCCTTTAGTGGTATTGAACGGGAGTCTAAGAAGAGCGGTCTGGCGGTAAATGAGGGTAAAACAAGGTATATGTTATGGACAAGTAGAGACGTGCGCCGTATTGATTCCCAGGTTGTGATTAAGTTCTGTAGCTGTTTTATGTTCTAGGTGCCATAGCTTTTCCCTTTCCCGCTACAGTCCGGACTGTGGTGTGTACGTGTCCCTGCGTAATGGGGACGAGCCCTCCATGGTCGGGTGAGGGTGGGTTAGTGTGTGGCCGGGGACGTTCGAAAAAAAAAAAAAAAAAAAAAACTGTTACTACTATGGTTTCAATAGACAATTGAGTAGCAGAGACCTGTCTCGTAAGACAAAACTAATACTCTACAAGACGCTCATCCTACCCGTGCTTCTTTATGGCGCAGAAGCATGGACCCTATTAAGAACTGATGCTGCAGCCTTGAGAGTATTCGAGAGAAAAGTCCTACGTAAGATCTTCGGTCCAGTGCGAGTTGACGATGATTTCCGCATTCGATCCAACAGTGAGCTGAATGACATAGACTTTGTACAGCGTATAAATTTCCAGCGGCTGCGCTGGTTCGGCCATGTCGTTCGAATGGAGGAGGATGCTCTGGCGAGAACGTTATTTGATGCAGAGATCTGCGGAAGTCGGAGAAAACGACAACCTTGTATCCGTTGGAAGGACCAAATCGAGGAAGCTCTGTCGAGGCGACTGGAAGGATGTGTTGCGGCAGGCCGAAATCCGTTAATCGGGTTGTTAATGGCTCATTAAGTAAGTAAGTAAGTAAATAAAATTGTGAGAAGCTATGTCGTAATCCTGGCCAAATACACAGTGCGACAGTCAAAATAGACCCGAGTAACTACATACATAATTGGAGAGATTCTTTCACATCCATGTATATTTCGATATAAATGAAGTAATGGGATCCATGTTTTATATTTCATAATCTATTCGATTGAAATGCATTCATATTTTCAGTGTATTTGTCTATATATGGCATATAAAACTGTAAGTATATACGTACATATGTATGTATGTATGTATATACCCATAAGTATATATCTACATATAAATTGTGTGGTCTATAGACTTTTATATTGGTTCCATTAAACTTTTTCCCTCTTTTCATTACATTTTTGTTTTTTGTTTGTTTTTTAAACTTTTTTTTTTTTTATTCTTTTCAAAACTCTTCCAATATCTAGAGAAAAATTAAAATTCCACAAACAAACACGCAAAAGACAAAATCTAAAAATGTTTTCCAAATGTACGAATGTATACAGAAAGAGAATTCAAATAGAAAATCTGTCGCATCATGTAAAAAAGGAAATTTCGAAACGCGACAAATGAGCGCCTTATTTTAGTTGTTCATACTCGTATTAAAATGAAATGTTGGGGTAAAAACTTACAATTTGGATGCGTTCCAATTGATTATTCGAGGCATAAAAAAACAGTGCCGTTTGAGACAAAAACTTTTTAAACTTTATCATAGACAAACGAACAAAAACAGACTGATGGGCAAACAGACGGACAGACTGACAGACGAGTATACACATACATATGTACATACATATGAATAAACAACTGATCTAAACAATACCATCATACAGAAAGAAGAAGAAAGAAAATTATTTAATAAATGTGAATTTTTATTTTACCAAACATGTAGTAAATTTCGACTTTCGAACATAATGAATTCAAAATGAAATTCATTTCGAAGTTTATAATGATAGCGATAATGACAATGATGACGATATGGCGGTATGGGTCAACACATGACTATGATGGGCGTCATATTTTTAAATACCACAATGTAGTGCAATAACATCTAACCGAGACTATTTTCGTTTACTCTCCGGTAATACTTGTCAATATTAAGAATATCTGCAATTAATTACATCGTGTAGATAAAAACGTTAACCTGGTGATAAAATTAAGAACTCATTTATAAATATGAAGAATAAATAATTAAACACCTCAAATTCAGAAGATGAGAATCCCGTACTTAAAAATTAATTTAATATTCTCATGCTGTTAGGTCTTCTTAGCATCCTTTTACGCCAACATCTTTTGTGGGGTATGAATAGAAAGAAAATCCTATTCGCATGTCTGTGCACCATGAACATAACAATGGCCAACAACAACAAATAATTCTATAACAGAATTAAAATGAATTTCTTTCAAACATGACTAAATATTAAATATGAGTACAGAAAATAAACAAAAAATAAATAAATAACGAAATAAAAAAGCAAAAAAGAATTAAGATTATAACAATAATAATAAAGAACATACAAGAAAGGCATCATCATAATGCACGTAAAAGGATACGATACAATACGTAGGCATCAGATATTTAAATTAAACCATTCTATAATATTACTATGCGATAAAATACCAAAATATTACGTACATCCAACTGACTACCTAGTCTAAGTTGATCAGTTAGTTGAGTAGAATTCAAAAATACTTTTTTTTATTTTCACGAACCCTCCAAATATGGTTTATTTGACAAAAACTGTTTTTTTTTAACTTTAGACACAAACATTTCTGAACCGATGTCGAAAATTTAAGCCTTATTAGAAAGGAGAGGGATGGGTGATTTGATGACGTATTCTTGACAAATGCGAATTTTTTTTTTATAAATTTTCATGTTTGGCCGTTCATAGCAGCAAACTTTAATTAAAAAATGTGAAATAAGTGATGGCATTCTGAAATTACAATATCTTGTGAAGAGATTGACATTTCGTTTGATCAAATCTAACAGTCGAGCTACATTGTTCACATACAGTGGACTGGTGAAAACATGAACATCCGAAATTGTGCACGTCTCAAAAATGTGAACAAATTTATTTTTCTACAGAGAATTCTAAAACGTGAACAAAATCTGAAAGCTCTTAAACGTGAACACTTTTTTTTATTTATAATCTGTTTTTAAATTGGGAAATCCCCGAACTTCAGTTTATTTGTTTGTTTATTTATGTTATCCATTGTACTCCTTTAAGTATGCTGATGTTAATAGCGAAGGGTTAAGAAATTCACGATCAAATTAAAGAAAATGATAGTGGATTTAACACCAGTGACTTTAATGGGCTGTTCAAATGCGCCGGGAACGCACAAACTCAATTTACTAGTAATTAGAAAATATAAAAATCCACGGAGTTTCAGAAACAAAAACCAGTGAATTTCAAATTCTCCAAGTCAGCATGGACTACATGTAAAATTTTTTATGTCCGGTTTCATCAGTATTTTGTTAAAGAGGTAGATTTCAAAAGACAAATTTAAAACTTCGTAATAATTTTTTAGTTTTAGCTTACAGAGTACAGTACATTACATCGTTAATTCAGTCTAAAGACCAGAACGTTTTTAAAATAACAAAACTGTATTACAAAAGCAGTCTCTTGGCATTGGTGGCTAAAAAAGGAACAGAATTGGACCGCTCGACTCAGCGTGGAGTAGAACTTCGCAACAAATTTTAAAACATTGTTGGAAAATTATTTTAAATTTAGTTTCGGACAAAGATGACACCGTTGATTTTTTACTTATTATAATATGTATCATTATTCACATTAAATAAAGTAAGTTTTTGTTTTAAATTCGGGCACTCAATAACGAGAACAATCTCGAAAATGTGAACTGCCTTGGAAAATATTAGTTCACGTTATCGCGATTTCACTGCATATATATTTTTTTTCAAATGAATTTTTAGTTCAAAATTTTTACAAATTTTTGATGGATCTTGATGGTTTATCGGAAAATATGACAATTTCTGCTTTGAGCGACATGATAAACCGTGATAAAACCGACAACTAACCTTAAGCTGGCCTTAACCAAGCCCAGCAGCCAATCTGTTCTCTTACTGTCCACAGCAGGCCATAGACGTCTTGAAACAGAACAACCGGATCAACAGAACTGATATGTCATTTGATAATATGACATATATTTAAGATATAACACGACTGTTATACTATTTAAATTTTAATTTTTATCCGATTTGATCAAACGTAGTATTAATTTCTTCACAAGATATTACACTTTCACAAAGTCATCACTTATCACAATCGTATGTGAAAAGGTCAAACAAACAGTTTTTGTCAAATAAAATATGTTTGGAGGGTTCGAGAAAAATAAAAATTAATAATTTTGGAGTTCTACTCAACCTAGTGAATAACTTGGACTATGTAGTTACTAGGGTGTATTTTTACTGATGCACCGTGTAATGAGAATTTTATCAATTATAAGTATATTCATGTAGAATTAATAACAGAAGCTACGACGATGTCAACATACTAAGCATATTTATTAATTTAAAGTCAATAGATGGAATATCTCCTTACTAACTATATGCAACAAATTCAATACCGATTTACATTAATTCAACAAGAAGAATATTAACAATTCAAACTTCTTTACACTCCGAAAAATTCACCACTTGGTAGCATTCATTTAGGTTGTACAGGCTCGTCTAAAGGAATCACTATTTTCATAGCCGGGTCTGAAGTAATTCAGTTATAGCTGTTCAAAATTGCAAATAGATCGCACAGGAAGATTGGATTTCAATCTACTGAGCAGGAACAGAAAATTAAAAACTCTTTTTGCACTGACTCAATGCTATTTATATGAACGACATAACAAGCGTTCCATATCCATACTCCAAGATAGGCCGGACAAGAGATATAAATAACATATTAGTTAAATAAGGATCAACAAATTCCTTAGACCAGCATTTTATATAACCAAGTATGCCATAAGTTTTATTCACGATCATGGATCATATTATCCCGAAAGTTGTGGTCCAATAGAATACCAAGGTCCAAAATAGTTTTAATTTTATTAAACACAGTATTATCAATGCAACAGAAAGCATCAATCTTTGAGTGTCTAAAAATTGTCATCTGCTTATACATTTTTAAAATTTAATTCCAACAAAAATCCAAATTTTAATCCCTAAACATTGTTAAAATTGTTAAATTTTTTATCGTCATTAGCTTACATCAGAACCTTAAAATGCAAAACAACTGAAGGAAATTCAGTAATAAGCAAAGTAAATAAGATTGGACCCAAATGGCTGCCCTCAGGTACACCAGATTGCACTTTAATAATTTTAGATGTAACATTTCTAAATTTGACTTGTTGAGTTCTTCGTGACAGATACGAAGTTAACCATTTTACAGCAGGATCACTAATGTCCATAAGTGATAATTTATGCACTAAAAGCTTATGATTCACTTTATCAAACCCTTTGCTAAATTATCAGTGTATATCACATCAGTCGGCATTTTATTTGAAACTCGTTCCAAGATATTAGTTCTACATGATCGAGATTTACGTAAATCCAGTTCACATACCGCGTAAAACAAATTAAAACAAATACTAAATACAAAATACAAAAAAAAAAAGAATATCACCTGTTAATTAAACTGAGTGGTTGTTATGTGTATTTAATAATCACAGGAATATTGATATTGGGATCCACACAGATAGACTAAGAGCTTTGAAGGTCTTTTATAATTGGTCCCCTTAGCCAAACAATGTCAATAAATATTAATGACCTTGAGGGAGTCTTTTGTTTCGAATGCTAATCATATGAGTTGGTTAAAGAATATTTTGAATACAAACACGCCTGAATGATAAAACAGTCTAAATAGTCTACATAATTCCCCTTGCTATGAATTAATAGATTTGGCATCACTGTAATCTTAAGAAATGACTTGTAAAGTTCAAGACTACAAAAGTTGGTGTAAGTGCTTCTCATTAATGGATTTTGTTGAAGTTATCATTGTAACTGAACAGTACTCATCTACATGGACTTAACGATCTATTTTTTATCTAATGGGCTTCTTAGAACTTTTAATTTGTTAGGTCGAATTAGTATTATTAACTTCGCTCAAGCAATATAGGATTTTTGAGAAGAGAAATCGGGTAAATCTTTCAAATGAAAGAGATTTTATCATTTGTAGCAACCAAAAAAAAGAAAAATTTTAACAGTTTATATATACCGCTGGATGCACCGGTGATCCAATGGGTAGTGTGTATTAGCGTGAGGGTCGTGTATTGGATTCTCACGAGAGTACCAGAGGCTCTATTCTGTGTATAGTTATTTTTGATTAAAAATACTTGATTTAATTCCTTTAGAGTTGTGAAAAATGAAAAAGATTCGAATAATGTGAACTTCAACAAAGTTATAGTGAAAGGAAGGGAGCAATACAATAATATTTCAGAAATATACGATATTCTGTCTCTTGCGATTTGATGTGCTACCTACTGGCAACGACTACAGCCCAGCCAACATTGAGTGTAATTATGTTGAGAAAATCGGATCCTTGCAGGATTAATTAGTGCGCATTATGAGACGCACTGAAAACATGCGAATTCTAAAGAAAGCACATCATTCATAAGTAAAAGCACTTTGTGCGCTCTCATCTATTGTTTGCGATTTCCGAAAGGAGGGTAAAAGCTCATTATTTCTCTAGTGGTTAAGATGTGTACGAACAAATATTGCTGTCTTGTTGCTGAGTTTCTATACGCATACCCGCATATTTCACTTCTTGTGGTTAATGGAGGTTTTTGTTATTCTGCTTCAGGTTTGGTTAATGAAACGTACAGACTTGTTTAAGGATACTAAACTGTAAAGAGGAACACTGAAGCTAATTAAGAATCCATGTTTAAACAATGGTTCTTGTTTTCTGTTTTTGCTGTTTTTTTGCTTTTTTTTTGATTTTATCCTTTTTTAGGTTTCCTAAAGAATGGGTTGATGTTCAATTGTGGTACACAAAACAATGTACATGAAACAGGATAATTAAATGTTCTCTTGTACAACAACAACATACAAATATTCATGCTTGCATAGCATACCATATTTCTGGTGCTTGATATTTCTTGAATTTTTTAAATACCAATACAAAGAAAATATTTAATATAAATACCCAAAATGCTAAAAATCTATTCAATCGAAAAATTTCTCATCTTAATACTTAAGATGGGATTTATAAAATTCTAGCCATCGACATGGCAATTGACCATAACCACCGAATCCAATATTTTCCGAATGATTCAGATATTGTACAGACTTAAAAACGATTGAAGTTTTAGTCTTAAAGATAAAGGAAATAAATTTAGATTAGATTTAGATTCAAAATTGGACTTCAGAAAGATTAGCTCTGTCGTCTGCTATGTGCTGTAGGTTATTATCAAATTATCAACAGTTTTGTTAGATTTGTTGTTCGATTTGGTGAGATGGTTGTTGCTATCAAATTAATCTCAACCAATCAAATTGTCCAGTCACCTGTTCGGCATTACAGAATTCAGAAATAATTAGAACGAAAGTATTTGATTGTTTAACATTAATGCCAGGCCTTCAAAACAGAATAATAATATACAGTGGAGGCCTTATAATTAGAAACGACTTACCAACATGTATGTTTGTTGATTTATTTCTCAACATTGTTACTCATTTTAAAAAAACTAGTAGTTAAAAAGACAATACAACATGTTAGCTTTAATTTGAAAATAAAAAACATTCAATATAACTTTTAAAAAAAATTAGCTAAAAACGAGAAATACTCTGCCATTGAAAAACACGTCTCGCAATCAACATTTGTTGGTAAAATAGTTCCAAGATAGCTGTATGCAGCTTAAAAATATTCATCTCTACCACCTCCTGATGTAAATAAATCAATTTCTTTGGACAGTTGAGTATCTAAATCAATTACCCTATTTTATAGAGCTATTGCATTCTTCGATGGCATCAAATAACTTTTTATCTATGGAAGCGGGGTTTTCCTCATCTGAGAAGCTATTATCAAAGTTAAGTGATATAGATTTTTTTCCAGGACCTTTTGTAGGGTCAACATACGTATGAATTCACAATCCCGAAAATCCCGAAAAATCCCGGGACAAGATTTTAAAAATCCCGGGATTCGGGATTTTGTAAAGCTCGAAAATTTCGGGATTCGGGATCTCCCGAGTGGCATCCCTAGTATATTCTCTAACATTTTGCCGGATAGCTCTTGTTTTGGACAACCTCTGCAAGTCTTTTCGTCAAACTTTGTATCGAACGTTGGCATATTGTACGGATATGTTTTACCAGCTTTGTTGCACCAGCTGAAACAATTCATCGTTAATTCGAATGTTTTTGTCCTTAAGATCTGATTTAAGATCTTTAGTCAGAAAAACCACTCCAATAGAAGACAGAATTATTTGTAGGGCCAGTAAGAGAAACTCTTTCCTGTCTTTTCGTGGAATAAAGACTGAAATTGGACAAAATATGACGTCAGAAATATCCACACGGACAATAAGAAGGCGCTTACAGGCGTCGGTACTTTGTGGGTGCATTGCACAGAAAAAACCGCAAGTCTCAGAAAAAATATTAAAACACGGTTACAGTTTGTAACGGAAAAGCTTAGAAAAAACCTATGTCTCTGGAACAAAGTTGTCTGGAGTGACGAATCCAAGTTTAATTTGTTCCAATCTGATGGCACAGAGTGAAAACTGAAAAACACGGGTGTGGCTCTATAATGGTCTACGGTGATTTTCCTTGGCGTGGTGTTTGTCCAATGATAAGAATTGAAGAAATAATGGACCAATGGAATCGTATTCCTTTGAGAGTATGCCGTCAATTACATTTTTTTAGCATGACAATGACCCAAGGGACACTTCAAGTTTAGTAAAGTTTTGGGTTTCGGGTCAAAATATCGATGTTCTGGACAGGCCACTCCTAAGTCCTGATCTCAACCCAATTGAAAATTTATGAGCAATTGTTAAATGAGATCAAATTAAAACTAAAATGTTGTTTTGTCTTTTTTAACTATTACTTTTAAAATTTGTAAGAAAGTTTTGAAAATAAATCAACAAACATAAGTCGTTTCTAATTTTAAGGCCAGCACTGTACTTAAAACACATGATTAAAATGCTAAAGAATGTGAAATCCACCCAAAGGAACTGAGACTTATGAGAAGAACATCAGTGCATTTTATACTTCAAGTTTTTGGAAATAGTAAATTAATAAAGTAACTTGAAGTAAAACGTTGTAGATCACTAAAGAAATACTATTAATTTTTAAAAGAATATGCCTTTGTTAGCTTAACGGAGCTATCATCTATTGATATCAAGGATATAACTTCGTTCATCAAATTTTCTGGCTGGTTTTCCAGTACGGGGTAGTCGTGCTTTTATTGTGCAGCCCCTGCGCTGATCAGATTCTTCCTTTCCCTGATTTTGCGGAACAGGGACTGCGTTTCACCCGTGGCATCACAACGGGCCGCCATGCGTGCTCAAGTGAGCTTTGTGATATCAGACACAAACCTAAAAGAATATGCTATGACCACACCACTCAAGTTCCAAATAAAAATACGCTTTTTTAAATTACACGGTGCGACATTCAAAATACACCCGGCTAATGACATAGTGTAGGTTGTGATATTTGTTCAGTAAAACTCAAAAATATTTTTTTATATTTTTCGAACCCTCCATGACTTTTTTATTTGATAAAAACGGTATTTTTGATCTTGTTACATAAAATTATTGATTACCCAAATATTTTTAATGCATTGGGTTTTCAAAATGATATACACAAACGTATGATTCAAACTTACAAGTGATGAGTTTTGATCGGGTAAACTTGGAAAAAAGGTTTTATTTTCTCATTTTTGTGATGATATTTCAAAAGTGCATTATCTTGTGAAGAGATTGACACTTTGTTTGATCAAATCGGACAAAAATTACTGTTGTTATTATTTAAGTAGTACAACAGTCGTGTCATATTTTTTATACACGTCATACGTCAAATACACTTTTAATTCAAAAACACTCAAAAGTATTAATGGATCTTAATTGTTTATAGCAAAATCAAACGTTGACCAATTTCTGGTGGTCGCTTACACTTGAAATTGACGTATTTTCCGATAAACAATCAACATCCATCAAAAACTCCGATAATTTTTGTACGATTTGATCAAACTATGTATCAGTCTCTTCACAAGATAATGACACTTTCAGAATGTCTTCCCTTTTTTATATTTTTTACTTACAGTTTGCTAATATGATCAACTTTATCTCATCAAACCTCACAGCATGTCAAGTGAAATAATATGCATATGTAAAGGCCTATTCATCCCTTTCTAATATGTAAATATTGGACATGGGTTCAGAAATGTTTGTATAATCAATGAATTTGTGCATAAAGTCCAAAACAACAGTTTTTGTCAAATAAAAATATTTGGCGGGTACACGAAATATAAAAAGAATATTTTTGAGTGTTACTTAACAAAACTGGGTGGGCGCATAGTGTAATACAAAAATTTCATATACATTGTCAATAAGATAGCATTTAAATTTTATGGAAATTCAGTATAGAAGTTTCGAGTTATCGATTACAATAACTTAATCTTCACATTTGTTTTTTTTTTATATATAAATTACACTTAAATACAATTGCATACAAGAAAACATTTAATATTTATTAAAAAAAACTTAAAATTAAAAACTGTACAACAATGAAAATTAAATAAATCTCTCAATATTATTCACCATCAAATACAATCAGAATTCCAACCACAGTCTATTGTGATCTTTAGCTAAGTCAAACAAAGAAAAAAAAAAGCAAAAAATAAATAAATAAAAGGAAACAGTGTAAATGATCTAGATTTTAAGCATGTTTTTAGAGAATAAATGTTGTTTAGTTAGGCAATTGTGGACGTACTTATAAGAGCTACGGTAAATCTCTGGTCTTTGATGGCTGTCGATGATGGCACGTTTTCGCACGCTTAAAAGTATTAATAAAAGTCATTAAATACGGATTTGGAGCAAAATTCTTTAAACATAAAAAGTGGAAAAAAATGGTTAACAATAACACGAATTCTAGAAAAGAACGGAATGGAACGGTTAAACAAAATTTAAATTTCTTGATGTTTTTGTCATCCCAGCAACAACGTTGTAATAAAAATATTAAAATGGAAATAAAAATACTTGTGAATACAGCGTATACGGTAAAATACTTGAGTTTATTGCTTGAATTTCAATCTTATTTCCTTCTCTATTACAAACAATGTTTTCATTTCCGTAAGTTTTTGTTTGACAGAAAATAAACCAACCGACCAACCGACGGTCACAATAACAAATGAGCTTGCGAATGAACCAACTGTTGAGCAGATTTTACGAGACAACTAATGGTGACAATAAAATTAACAGTATTTTCAAGTGGCATTTAAATGACAAGAAAAACAAACAGACAAACAGACAACCAGACAAATTGTAATACAATTTTATAACCATTAAAACTGGTAGGAATGTAAAAAAGTGTTGACTTTTTTCTGTTTTTTGGTTTTTTTTGAATTTGTATGTTTGTTCTTGAATTTGTATGTTAATAAGCCATGTTTTGTGACACATTTACTTACATACATACCGTCATATATTTTTTATTTAATTTCAGGCTGAACTTCTAATCCAAATATACATTTCAAATGAACATTTCGACAACAATAATTAAGCATTGGAGTACAACCAACACGTGTTCTTGCAAAGAAATTCTTGATGAATTTTCTGTATTGCAATCGATAACATCGATAGGAGGAACTATATTCTAATCTTCATTATATACTTACTAATTCTCCAATACGAACACTGATAATCAGATAACATTACATAATTCATATTTTATGTTAACAATACTTTAGGCACGACAGCAAGATTATTACACGATATTATACCCCTTTCCGCCCCTTTCCGACCCAAAGCCAAAATAAGTGATCGATTTATCTAAATTTTTGGATACTGTGTACATAGATTATTTTAAGATATTAAGTTTTGTTAGTAAGACCCTTTATCCTTATGTTTTACAAACACTTACAATTGTAGCACTTCAAACAATTTTAACATAAAAATATCAAAAATCACAAATTAATCATAAAATTACACTTTACATGTAATATTTAATATTTTGAAGTCGCCGTGGTCTAGTAGGTTGTGTGTTGGCTTCAGCGTTGTCAACTATTAATTTTCAAAAAGCACCAAACTCGCCCAAAAAACGCGTAATTTGAACAAAAAAGCACTAAAACATTATAATATTTTTTTATTTTTTTATCACCATTTTATATAACCAGAAAAAAAATTTACACACCAAAATTAATATTATTTATTAAGGTTAGGTTAGATTAGAGGACGTGTACTTGTCAACTGTGACAAGTACAGTACCCGAAGGTCGAATTGACCCATTGTACAACGTCCTAGCTCTCATACCGCTCGTGTTGTGTGCGTTAATTCCTATACATGAGTGGCGGGACCAACAGTTTAAAGTCAACTCCGAACGACAGATTTTTTGAGAAGCTTTTCATGCCAATTTTTACTCTCAGAGTTTTTACCATTTTGATGTCTGACCTGGGATTCGAACTCGGGCCTTTCGTCTAATAAGCCAACACACTTCCTACTAAACCACAGCGACTTCATTATTTATTTAACTCCAGCAATAATAAGGAAACGAGTTGATACATTTTCGAAGGTAACATCATTTACATTTTATACGTCTAAAAAAAATTAACGTACATTAAGTTAACTTTCACACAAGAAAACTTTCATTAACATGTAAAATTACAGTCATAAAATATCGAATTAATTTATACATTTAACTATAGACTAGACTAAAAATTAGACCAAAAATTAGTCTAGTCTATAGTCTAATCTATATACTTTTAGAATAGTTTATAGACTAATTTTTAGTCTAGTCTATAGTTTTTTTTTTTAATATTTGAGTTGGTGTCACTGACATGAAAAGAAAAGCACTAAAAAAAGCACTAGGCACTAACTCGAAAATTTTCCGCGTCGAAAGTTTTAAAAAGCACTAAAAACAGTGCTAAAAGCACTGAGTTGACAACGCTGGTTGGCTTTTTAGACGTAAAAGCCAGGGTTCGAGGCCCAGGCCAGACATAAAAAAAAAAAAAAACTACAAAAAGTATTTTTTCAACGATTTCCTTACAGCAGATTTCTGGCAAAGACTCTGAGAGTAAATAAAATTGCCATGAAAAGTTTCTCATAAAATCTGTCGTTCGAAGTCGACTTTAAACTGTAGATGCCGCTACTCATGTTTAAAAGTAACACACACAACATAAGTGGTGTGAGAAACTAGGTCAATAATCCTGACTGATGGGTTCTAATGACCAATTATGTATGTATTTAATATTTTTCTATTTGAAAACACTTGTTTGATATTTTACATTTTATAGAATTTTAATTTAAATGCAAACTTACCCTTTCGCCTAATTTTCAAAACTAAGGACACAACTAAAATTACCAAAAGGGAAGGAAAATGCAAAAACTGATAAATGTCCTTCACAATGATCAACAAAGACAGAGCGTACACAATTGTTTTTTGCCGGTCATGTCGTATATTAAAGAAATTATGGAGACTTAAACGCACCCGCACAATTGTGCTTATACGATTGGAAAGGGTTGCACCAAATGAAGAATATCACGTTTTATAAGCTTAGATAAATATACGATTTTATATGCAATGCCAATTATTACTTTTAGTTAGTACTTGATGTAACTGCTAAAATGTCCTAAAAACGATGTTTTTTCTGTGCTTTGTGGAAGACATTCACAATTTTGTTTTCGGAACATGATCCAAGAACACTTTAAAACTCTACATTTTAAAACAAACGTACCTTCATTATTGGGCCTTACATAAAGTCAGAATTCTCCACTTGTTTGTCCTTCAGTTTAAAATATTATTCTAGCATTTTCACACCATATGATCAATACATTGCCATTAATTTCGCAAGATTTTGATGCGAATTGTATTTAGCGATTTTTCGTTGTCCCTATTAGGGCCGTTATTACAACTTGCTGTTAACTAAAGGCAGAATTTTTACAGTTTACCGATACTTTTAAAGTTAAGGTTATGTTTGAACTTGTCATATTATTTTCAATATAGCAACTTCAAATACAAAAACAAAGTGGGCATGTACAACCAAAAAAAAAAAAAAAAAACAAAAAAACGGAGCCCTAGTTTAAAGGTAACTTTGCAGTTCCTTTTAGCTAACTAAAACCAAGTTTAACGGCAAGCTGTAAAAGTGGCCCAAAGTCTAATAATGTCACAAAAAATTATTTTACTTTGTTTTTACAGGAAAAGAAAAAACAAAAACAAATTTAGTCTTTTATTTGGTACATTATTATTGATTATTTGATACAAATAAAGCAAAGCTCTAGAATGTAAGGCGTGAAAAGAAATCACTCTCTTACATGTGGATCATTACATTTGACTTACCAAGGTGTTGTCGGTTATTTTCTATCTTCACTTATTCGCAGTATTCGGACTACAATTTAAAACAAACAAAAAAAAAACATTAAACCACTTCAAATGCGCCCTTTCATATGCATACATATGCACACTGTACACAGATAGAATCGATGAGCGCCAGTCAGTATCTGTGTATGTTTATAGATATTGTATGGCAACAGAAGTGCAGATACATTTGTATCTGTATAGTGTATAGTGTTTTAGTATGTGTACACGTATGAGTTGGTATAAAATAATATGATGGCCGTTGTTTTACTGGCCTTCTCTTGGCCTGACTGTGCACGGCTTGTGAATTTATATAATTTATTCGATCTTAGATAATATGGGCCTGCTGTCCGAAATGTCTCATAAAAATTGCACTTTAATTACTCCATCGACAGTATCAATTTGCTGAGATCTTTTATTAGAGATGAATTGCAAAATAAATTTATGAAATCATGTTTGCTGGTCACATTTTTTTTTTGCATACAATATGAAATTATTGGCAATCATTGGTGTACAATATTTTTTTATTGCTGTTATATTGTATTGTTTTTTGTGCTTCTTTTGGTTTATTTTTTCTTTTTGTTTTTAATTCTAACAAATTCTGATTTCGAAAATATATTTGTTTTTAAATGAATCGTAAATAATTTACATTTTTATGAACTTTTAAATTGTACATACTTACATACTACATACACACATATGTATGTATATTAATGTATTATTGAAAATAGCTGTTTGACAATTAAAATTTTTTAATGTAATTCATAAATGAATGGTAAGTTATTAAGAGCATTTTATTAATTATATTCTGTTCATTAATATTGTCTTCATATAAAAATATATAAAAAAATACGAAAATAAAATTTTAAATTTTTTAATTTTAAATGCCAAATCTTTAAAGAAGCGAAGACACACAATACGGAGACCTCAAAATTTCGGATGTTACTCGTAAAATATACGCCTTTCCTTCATCAGATGGAAGTCACATCATCCAATATTAATTCAGTCTGTTGAGGCCGTCCTTAGCTGGAGTCGCTTTACTGCGATCATTTTCCTAAGTTTTTAATTAATTCAGAATTATTTTTTTATTTTTTTTTATTTTTATTTACCTATGGAAATATTCCTTGCAGGCAGTTAAGTACTATTACAATATATCAATTCTAAAAAACTATGAATTTAATAACATCATTTGATAAAGAAAAATCAAAATAAAAGATAGATAGATAAAAATAAAATAAAGAAATCGATTTATTAAATTCGTTAAACATTCTCCTTATTGGATGAGCACCAGCGTAGTTGGATCTAAAAAATTTTATAATAGGGAAAAATGACATTAAACGTGATATTATGGATTAAAAAACTGGAGACAATATCCCCAGAAATTACATTAAACATGAATGAGATATTTAACATAGTCCTACGGCCTTTAAGTGTCGGAAGTTTGATTAATGCTAGTCTGGCAGAATAAGAAGCTTAACTTGTAAGACTAAAATTCATTCCTCGGAGATAAAACAACAGAAATTGTTTTTGCTTCGTATTATACTCGAGTATAGGCCTTACAAGAGATGTGTAGAGCGATTTAGTAACATATGGATCGTTAAATGCTTTTGCCCACCGTTTCATAAAACCAAGTACGCTTCTGGCTTTATTTACTGTCATAGCTATGTGTGGAATAAAATTTTGTTTGGGATTAAGTAGAACTTCTAGATCCAGGAAGCTGCAAGCTCAAGCTCGTGTCCATCAAAAGCATAGTTTGGAGGAATCGAATTCTTTCTTACATATCTCATATTTTTACATTTTTTAAGATTAAACTGCATTAAATTTCTATTACACCTTAAATGAAACGAATTTAAGTCAGTTTGAAGAAGTTTCTGATCGAAAATTTGGCGCTAACATAGGAATATTTTTACGTCGTCAGCGTACATCAGGATATTGGAATAGTGAATCGTTAATAAATAATGAAAACAGAAGGGGTCCAAGATAGCTACCCTAAAGTAAACCAGAAAGGACATCAATACTTTTGGAGCAGCACTTTTTAAAAAGTACGATTTGCTTTCTGTTAGTTAAATATGAGTAAATCCATTTTAAACTAAGATCTGTAAATCCCATTAAATAAAGTTTCCTCTTCAAAAGTACATGACATTATCAAAAGCTTTGCTGAAGATAACGTCTGCTTGTTGCTGATCAAAAAATCCTCGATACACAACTGTTGAAAGATGTAGCAGGTTTGTTGTTGTAGAACACTTCTTTCTGAAACCGTGCTGATATGGAGATATAAGGTGATATCAAGCAAAACTTGATAACATAAGTCATCAGTAATCATTTTTTCAAATAGTTTTGAAATTATGCTCAATTTTCAAATACCACATACTTTGTAACATCGGATTTAGTCGCTGTAGTCTAGTAGGTAGTGTGTTGGCTTATTATTCGAAAGGCCGGAGTTCAAATCCCAGGTGAGATATCAAAATGAAAATATTTCTTCGGCGACTCCCTCTCAGCAGATTTCTGGCAAAAACTGTGCGAGAAAATAAAATTGCCATGAAAAGCATCTTAAAAAGTTTGTCGTTCGGAGTCGACTTTAAACTGTAGGTCCCGCCACTCATGTATAAAATTAACACACACAAAATAAGTGGTGTGAGAAGCTAGGTCGTAATCCGGACTGCAGGGTTGTAATGATCCAGTATGTTAACGGTCGGGGAAACGGGGTAAATTACCCCGTATGGGGTAAAAATTAAACTATTTAAACGTTTAGAGTATGAGTTCGTTGATTGCAAACAAAGTGAAAACAAATTTTATTTTCAATTAAATTCTTAATTTTTCCACTACTTTTGTGTACCACCGTTACAACTCGATCTTATTCGCTATTCTTCTCTGCTCACACTTAACGGATACAACAATTGCTAGTTGTCATAGTCATTATCCTCTCACACCCTTTGCGTAAGGAATAATACTTGTACAGCAGAGATCTTCAAACTACTACTTCGCACGTTTTTTTGCTATTCGCCATGGGCTAATATCAACTTACACCAAAATATTTTGGGGTAATGATTAAAAAAGTTCCCCGACCGCTGCACTATGTATGTGTGTATATAATAATGAATAAATCCTTCCAAACGTTAGTAAAATAACTACATTTAATCGATTTATTAAATGAGTATGATAGCGGAACAGCTATGGCATCAGCGCTATTAACTAAAATGCTACTAGGAATGTTATTAGTTCCAAAGTTAGTTAATTCTATAGAAATAGCAGGAACGTTGATTAAAGATATTGACATTGATATTTATCCCTCTTTATTTTTTGTTCCTATTGAAGCCATTCGAAAATAGTATTAAAGTTTATGCACTGACTTATCGAAGTCAAGGATTAATAATATTAATTCAATAATTGTTTTTTTCTACTATTTTCTTAATAAAATGTGTTGTACTACATGGTATGTCAACAATTCACACTTTATTTAATGCTCTTTTATAACATTTAATATCAAAAACTATTTGATTTAATAGACATGCTAGATTAACACTGAATAAAAACCAAATCATATAAAAAGATTCTCCATTCTTTTCATTTCTGCTCTTTTTTTAGTATCACATGAATATTTAAACAGCAATAAATGAAACAAGGAATGAAAAAAATCCGATCTTTTTTTTTTTATTCGAGTACTAAAAACGTATACAATACAATCTCACATGGCATTGTATTTATGTACATACACATATGCATGTGTAGAGGGTAGAGGATTATAATTTGCGCCTACTGGCATATGACACCAACCCTACTTCATTTAAACACCCACAAATGAAAAAATAAAAATAATACAAAACGGAAATGAAATAAATCGAGAGCGAAATGAATGTACTCGCAATGGCGTATAAAATGAATGGACTACACACACGCTCTGTACTGCATTTGATTGGATTGGATCGGATCGGACTGAACTGAACTGGACTGGACTGAACCAAAAGGACAAAACTGCCAAAGTACAAAACAAAATAAATATTTTTTTTTGTTACTTTCCTTCTGTTTGTCTATGTAGACAAATACACGCATATGCAATTGCAACCAGAAAAAAGTTTTGTTTTTCGGTAACAACACAAAAGTTTTAAAAAAGAAAAATGAGTTAAAAAAAAAATATTGTATAGTGTAGAGCTATGGAGAGATGTACTCACACTGAAAGTTTAATTTTACAAGCATAACATCATTTTTATGCAACAATTTGAAATCATTTACATATTTTAAGTGATTTAATCATTGAGAAAGAATTTTATTTCGTTTTAAAAATTCGATTAAAACCAACAAGAAAAGAAGGAAGTACAACAGCTTTGTGCTGTTGTGCAGCCCTTGCGCTGACCAACTTCTTCCTTTCCCTGATTTGGCGGAACTTGGTTAGTACAGGGACTGCGTTTCACCCGTGGCATCACAACGGGCCGCCATGCGTGCTCAAGTGAGCTTTGTGATATCAGAGCTACCACTACGACCTAAGACCTAAGATATTAAGAACATTGCTAAATACCAAAAAACATTCGCATGCATGAATCTATAATACCTCCCCGTGTAGTGAAGTGTTCGTTAACACCAACACACCAAACAGTTGAAACAAATATTCGAAAGCGAAACAAGAGCAAAAAGTGTTTCGGTATGAAATTATTGTCTGCTCATAGTTTTTGTACTCGAACATACATTTAACTGACAAAAATTTTTATTCCTCTTATTTGCAAAAGAGGAGCACTCCATAAATTTTCGTACGCTCAATATTGTTTCAGATCATAAATCATGGCTACATTTGCGTATGGACACACACATTTTTATTCACACAAACACTTACCCACACATACACATACATACGTACATAGATGCATATTGAAGTCGAAAAAAAAAATTCCAAAAAAAGCGAACCATTCTGCCAAAACACATACAAATAGACATTAAAGTGCATCTCATTCAAATCTACAGTTGAACCCAAGAAGATCGAATAAAACATTTTTTTAATTTCACCATATCTTGAACCTAAAGTCTTCCTTGTATATTTTATGTTAGCCTATGAAATGTATTTATTGAATCTTCAATTATTAAATTGAATTAACAACAATTAGAATTAAAATCGTAAAATCCTAATCAATACCAGGTTTCGAACAGGATACTGTTTGTAGGCGAAGGTATTTCAACAAAGAGATTAAAGCTGCAGAATATTTCTTATTTAATTGGATTCGCCCACGGAAGTTAAAAGATGGTATTATTTTTATCTATTGGCTCGACGAGATCTTTATGTTTATTAGCGCTTCCAATGTGCTGCTGTTATTATCCGTAAGATCATAAAATTGACGTCACTGATAGTTTTTGTGCATTTAGATAAGGCGGTTCTGCTTAAAGCCATAACCAAGAATGATAAAGTAAAGATTACGCCATCACGCACACAAAATTAAAACTTTCTGCGCATGTTCAATCAATGACGTCACGAAGATTGTCTTCCTATTGACTAATGATAATGTAAGTTATATTGCAGTTCTGCCAACTACTTTCAGGTAGAGGTCACTCTTTTCAGAAGAAATGTTAATTTTCACATATGAAAAAGACCTGGAAACCTTTAAAATAGTCCAACTACGTCATCTAACGGGAAATCATGCGCAAGACGTAATCTTTAGTTTATCATTTATGGTCATAACCATGTTTAGCAATCGTGCACAGTTCAATCTAAATCATGTGTTTCAATAAGCCAATATATTTAAAAAAGTTTCAGCTTAATTTACACTAAATTTCCTTCTATGTGAAATTTCCAAGTGGTTGTTGATTCGTACTGGAGGACTTTTTCCATGTGTAATGTGTTACGTGAACACAGTTTTGTTCTTTAACCTTTATTCTCCCTGGGATTAAGCTCCGGTTAGAAAATACTACCCTAAGAAACACCGGCTGCAATAGGCTGCTGTCGACTCCCACAGTCTACTTTCTTAATAACAAACCTTCAGTTAATTATGGAACTTTCCAATGACTCCTCTAAGTTATTGGGTAAATTTAGCCTCTACTAAAGTCTTTGACCCTCGTGCCAAAACTTATTTAAAGCTTTAGAAATATCGATAAATATGAAGAACTGTATTTCTTTTCTTGAAAAGCTTATCCAGTGGTGCTATGTTGCCACTGAAACTAAATTGATGATCCAGTACACACTTCTTCTCATTTATAATCGACATTATTTTTTGTAATAGTCGCCGTAGTGTAGAAGGTAGTGTTATTGGCTTATTAGAAGTAGGGTTCGAGTTCAAATCCCAAGTCAGACATCAAAACGAAAATATGAAAACACCTATTTCTTTGGCGCAGTAGATTTCTGCCAAAAACTTTGAGAGTAAATAAAATTGCCATGAAAAGCTTCTCAAAAATCTGTCGTTCGGAGTCGACTTTAAACTGTAGGTGGCGTCACACATAAGTGGTGTGAGAAGCTAGTTCGTAATTCTGACTGAAAGGTTTTAATGGCCAATTGTGTCTGTATGTATTATTTTTTAAATGTTAGCAGTTTTTGAAAGAGCTTTGACATTATTGTCAGTAAGCTAATAAGTCTGTATAACTCCGCTTTCATGAGATCCTTACCTGGTTTCTGCATTACTTTACTTAGCACTACCGTCCACTGATGAGTAAAAATTCGAAAAGAATAATCCACTTTGATAAGCATCTTGTTACTGATTAAGTCCATACTAAGAGATTTCTTCGTAATGAGTTCAGCAATAATTTTCTGTATCCCTCGAAACACAAAATTTATAAATAGTGGAAGTGTAGCAGCAAAAAGGTGTCATATCGGTCCCGTCGTTGCACAAGTTCTGAATGAAGACGATTTTCAGGTGATCGACAAATAAATTACCTTTCTCAGCATAATTTCTTGCTCAGTTATCAGAGAGAGAGTTTGAAGTGATCTTTGCTTTGCCATTCTCTTCGAGCTTTACTTTTTTCAGATATTAATCTTCCCCGTCTTCTAATTAGATTTTCCTAACCCCGGTCTGCGAACGAATTAAGATTATATGCTAAGTGAAATGCTTTATATCTACACTGTAATGTTGGAAAAATTATTAGCAATTATTAGCAATTATAATTGAAATGAACAGTGGGTTTGCTTGTATGAATATGTAAAAAATTCATTTAAAAGTTAACTCCAAAGTTTAGGAATGTGCGCATGTAAATGATGGATGCTTCATTTAAAGTAGTTGCAAATCGAGCATCCGCAACAGCTGATGCTGCAGCAATATTTAACACAATTTCACTAGGAAATCAGAAAACAAAAATTCAGATTGGCAGGGGCAGGAAAGTAAAGGGTAAGAGAGGGATTCCAAGGCAATTTACGTAAGAGAGAACAATTATAACAAATTAATCATGAAAATAATTTCACCAATTAAATAAATTTCTTTAATTATATCCAATTAACGTATTGCAGAAGAGGTGCTGCAATATCTTTCATTAGTTACCACAAGTATGCTGTGAATGTGGAGATCTCCTCGGTACGATTTAATGCAACAACTTAAAAAATGAAATAGGTGTTATAAAATGTAGAAATTGCGATAGAAATCACATTGATATCTAAAGGTATTTTCTCGTATACAAGCAACTCTCTTATAACGCGGTATTCTCAGAACGCTGTCTCCATATAACGCGGAGAAGAAATTGGGCGGTACTCTTACAGCTCGGAACGATACGTGGCTGTGGCAGAATCACCATTTTTGTAGTAGGTTTTGATAATTTTTATGCGTTGTGTAATAGTGAAGCGATCCATTTTCATCAATGTCAGACTTTCAACTGAAAAGAAAAAATTATTTTCACAGATGTCGAATTCCAGCCACATACTTTTGAAACCACGAAATGGATATTTTAAGAGACATAATCACACTGCTAATCGACATAATCGAATAGCAGCTCATCTTATGATGTGAGTCAGTCTATCAGTAATGTCAAAATAGCTGCTTTACAATATACTGTTACGTTTTAAGCTTTTTAAAAACGTTTAAAATATGAGTTCACACTATTTATGTGTGCCACTGTTTCCAACTTGATGTGTGTAACAATAACTACAACAATAATTGCTTGTTCGTTATCCTTCTCTGCTCACAACCTTTGCGTAAGCAACAACTTTTGTTCGTTAGATCTGTACAGTGGAGATCTTCAAACCTGTTCTCTTTACACACAACGCTTCACACACAAGGCTGACTGAATTCTTACCACTCGTCGTCTGCTTTGTCTTGCCTTTTTATAGGCCTACATAAGCAGTCTGACGAAAATTCTTGAAGTAGAATGTTCGTCTTTTCGCTTTTTCAAGAACTCTATCCCGACGTCATTGCTGTTTGTATATTTTAGGCGCATAACTTGTTTTAGCGTTCGCTTAGTTGGCTTACTTGTTTACTTACTTTTGTTTATCGTTTTAATTTTCGTAACAATACTATAGAATACCAACATCCCAGATATAATTTAATCTCTTCTTGGAACGTAATAAGACTTAGATCGGTTCAACTCAAGAACATAGACTTCTTAAGGAATTGTTACAGGCCCAAAGTCTTGAACAATATTTGGATAAGTTCCCTACAATCTGCTTATTATTATTTTAGGGCGGTTAGAAATCTTAAAAGGCCTACAGACAAGTTAAAGCAAAACATTTTTGAATTGTTAAAAAATGAAAGTGAGTTAATTTATCTCGACTAAGACCAGAAACAAATCAAGTGTCTCACGCATTATTGCATTCGTAAATGTACGCATATTTTTTTTTTTTTTGTTTTTTATACAGTGATGAGATTTACAATACCGTGTTTTTCAGAGAGAACAAGATAGAGGGTATCCAAAATATTAGGAGCTAGGTGATTTGAATACACTATAGCTTCCTCCTGTATTTTCCGAAACAGTCTTGGGAGATGTCGATGAATAAAATTCTTTTGTCGTTGTTTGCACAAATTTATGCATTTAATCAAAAGTGATATAGTTTCTCTAGAAAGTTTTAAATTCGTAATCCCCAGTACACCTCATTGCATTTATGCCATTCAAAAATTTTTCAAGAAGTTTAGACGATATTGGCAATATACTATTGGTTCTTTATAATTCTAGTTTCGAATGACCCTTGCTAGTCTTTCACTTTTCAACGAAAAAACATGCGAATCTGTGGATTTTATTGATTTTTTTTTATTGTATTCTACACACAAGTTCTCTTTAAATCTACATAAATTTTATTAAAAGCCACGATTTTACTTAAAATTAACGAAATAAGTTTTGTAATAAATTTTATTTAAGTCGATTTAAACAAAATTTAATTATAAGTAATAAAAATCTTTGTTAATACAACTAAAATTTTGTAAAATGATGTAAAATTTATATAAAATTAAATAAACCTAGTGTTTATGCTGGTCATTTAATGTGTAAATACGACAAATTTTTTTTACTATAAATTTTATGTCAATTTAGGTAATAAAAAAGAAAGTTTTTTTTTTGATTCCTCATTCAACTCCCAAAGCAGCAGGTACGTTGGATTTGTGCAACATTAAATTTTGCTATTTACTAACACTGTTAGTGTTTTCTTTTCTACAAAGGAAATGTCACCCTCTTACAAGGTGCAATAAAAAAATGTTTGACCAACCCTGTCGTAATGTCATTTTTTATTTGCGAAGAACATAACACAAATATTTAAAAAATGTTTGCCACGGCGGCTGTTGATTATGTACGTAAGAAATTCAGTAATTCCCTTCATCAGATGACGGAGATGAATCTAATAACTGATTTATTTCAATTTTCGCAAATAAAATGATGCAGCAATATCCATATTTATATTTTTTAATAAAAAAGGTTTCAGATCTAAAAATATGTCGTATTTTTTGATTTGTTTTCAATAATAAATGTATTTATGAAAAAAGTGTTGCCATATCACTAATTTTTCAACTTCATTTTTTAACAGCTTTTTTTATAACAAAAAAAAAACATTTTAACACTGTTTTAACATAGAATGCGATTTTTTATGTTACGGGCCATGCAGCTTTAATAATGTAAAGTTTTCTTAAGGTTACTTAACAAAACAATGAAAAAATTAACTTCAAATTGGATAACAATACCAGGCGACTTTTTTTAAATATCATCTGGTAGCCCTATAAATAAACAAAAGTCTTCTGATTTACAGGGCATTATCAGCACTCTCGATTTATTAAGGGCATAAAATGCAATGTCCAGTGTTGCCAATTTTTTTTCAAAATTTCCCGTCAAATTGGGCTTTAAAAATCGCCAGAAATCGCTAAATTCAATGTTTAAACCGTCAGAAACCCGTCAAATAAATAGTTTGAAAATATTAAATTAACGTTAAATGAAATAAAATGTATTTTTTTTTATTGAATTGTTTTTTTAATTATGTTTAATGATTTATAAACAAAATTAGGTATTTTCAAAAAGATAGTGCCAGTCTTCTGGACTTTCGTTTCGAAACTTTTGTGGATACTGAAGTGCCATAACTTTTTAAAAAGAAAATTCAATTTAAATGTATATTTTAAAATTATTTTCATATAATTCATATTGTAACAATTTCATCGTGTCTTGTTATGTACGCTTAATTCTGTTCTTATACGGTAGATACGTTCCAGAAAAACCCGTGTAAAAAATGACATGAAGTACATAGAAAAGAAGGGCATTTGTTCCATATCCTTCAAAAAAAGTAAAAACATATAATCCGTAGGAAAAAATTAATACGAGAGTCTTTATAAAAAACTAAATAAAATTTTTATAAGCATTAATACATATTTTATTTCATAAAATTAAAAGCGATTCAATGTGATGATGAAAATAACAGAATTCTATTTGCTATCATTATTGGATTTCATACGTAATCGCTTACGTAAGGTTGGTTCAGAATAGGTGTCAACTCAAACAAGGTTATCATTTTCAGTTTCCGATTGTACAGCACTGCGTTTAATAACAAAATCAGCCGTTGCGATTCAATTTGAAGTCGCCATAGTATAGTAGATAGATTGTTGCCTTATTAGACTGAAGGCCCGAGTTCAAACTCCAGGTCAGATAGCAAAACGAAAAAATTTTTTCGGCGACTTCCTCTCAGCAGATTTCTGGCAAAAACTCAGAAATTAATAAAATTGCCATGAAAAGCTTTTTGAAAACTGTCGATCGGAATCGACTTTAAACTGAAGGTCCGGCCACTCATGTATAAAATTAATGCACACAACATAAGTGGTATGAAAAGCTAGGTCGTAATCCTGATTAAAGGGTTGTAATGACCAAATATGTATGTCTTTGTAAATGTCAGAGCCATTCAAGATCTTAGATTACGTTGAGATTTTCATAAACTTTTCTCAACCGTGCTATACCAAATATCACCGTGTAAAAACAGAATTAATTTTATTCTAGACTGTTCTATTACCGAATTAGGTGTACTTTCTTTTTTGATATTTTTTCTTTTTTCTGCCTTCTTATTTTAAACACAACACCTTAAGCATTACCTTCATTTGAAACAGATTTCAACTTTAGGTTTTCGATTTTTGCTTTGTACTTTTTCTACTAACCGTTATTCTCTCTCGAATTGCATATTTTCTTACTTTTGTCATATAATTCCAACCTTGAAAAAAAACGCTAAAAACGCTAAAGCGCCTTAAAAACTTTCCAGATTTCCGCGCTAACCGCTAATAGCATTTTTTCTCGTAATTGGCATTGCAAAAACGTCAGATTTGACGGAAAACGTCAAATTGGCAGAAACAAATCAAGTGTCTCACGCATTATTGCATTCGTAAATGTACGCATATTTTTTTTTTTTTTGTTTTTTATACAGTGATGAGATTTACAATACCGTGTTTTTCAGAGAGAACAAGATAGAGGGTATCCAAAATATTAGGAGCTAGGTGATTTGAATACACTATAGCTTCCTCCTGTATTTTCCGAAACACGATTTAACTCCATTCCAGCACGTGTGTTGCAGTTTCGATGTACTTGGGTGTCGTAGTACGTGTGATGCTGAGACAGTATTCAATATTCGTATAGTGGATTTAGAATGACATTATACAGTAAGAGATTATGATATAGTCTAAGGCGAGTCTTTCAACTCGTAAGCGAATGTTCTTTTGTGTCAACTTTGCTACAAAGTGGAATTTCCAAGTAAGATGTTTACCTGAGTGTATGCCGAGATATTTTATGCAAGACTGTTGTGTCAGTGTATGACTTTTTATTCGAAGTGAGGAGTAATTTTCCTTTCTCTTCAGGTCATCATCAAGGGTAGAAACGCATTCACTATTATTAATGGGCATGTTTAAATTTAAAATCAACTGCAATCTGCTTGGGACTATGATAAAGATGCTTTAATTAATAACTAATTATCGGCTTGTTATGTAATTCTCCAACAACTCCACAATATTTACATACAAATTTATTTTCAGTTTCCTGCCAAACCTTATCGAAGTCTTGGGAGATGTCGATGAATAAAATTCTTTTGTCGTTGTTTGCACAAATTTATGCATTTAATCAAAAGTGATATAGTTTCTCTAGAAAATTTTAAATTCGTAATCCCCAGTACACCTCATTGCATTTATGCCATTCAAAAATTTTTCAAGAAGTTTAGACGATATTGGCAATATACTATTGGTTCTTTATAATTATAGTTTCGAATGACCCTTGCTAGTCTTTCACTTTTCAACGAAAAAACATGCCAATCTGTGGATTTTATTGATTTTTTTTATTGTAGTCTACACACAAGTTCTCTTTAAATATACATAAATTTTATTAAAAGCCACGATTTTACTGAAAATTAACGAAATAAGTTTTGTAATAAATTTTATTTAAGTCGATTTAAACAAAATTTAATTAAAAGTAATAAAAATCTTTGTTAATATAACTAAAATTTTGTAAAATGATGTAAAATTTATATAAAATTAAATAAACCTAGTGTTTATGCTGGTCATTTAATGTGTAAATACGACAAATTTTTTTTACTATAAATTTTATGTCAATTTAGGTAATAAAAAAGAAAGTTTTTTTTTTGATTCCTCATTCAACTCCCAAAGCAGCGGGTACGTTGGATTTGTGCAACATTAAATTTTGCTATTTACTAACACTGCTGGTGTTTTCTTTTCTACAAAGGAAATGTCACCCTCTTACAAGGTGCAATAAAAAATGTTTGACCAACCCTGTCGTAATGTCATTTTTTATTTGCGAAGAACATAACACAAATATTTAAAAAATGTTTGCCACGGCGGCTGTTAATAAGTTACCAAATATATTTTGATTCGTCGCTCATTATAAAAAGCCAGCAGAGAGAACTTTAGCTATTTAACCTTTTATAGAATTAAATTCACTTTATATTGTAATCTAATTGATCCTCCGAGCAAATTGTGGGCGTCATAATTACTATACAATAGACATATGGCGACAATATAGTGCCGAAAAAAAATACAACTGGATGTATTTATGTCTGTCTTATTTACAGAGTTGTTGCGAAAATTGTTTTTTTATCATTATTTAACCCATCAGAGCCAAATAAGTTAAACTTTGATTCGTCGCTCCACAAAACTTTAGCCCACTGCTCTATTGACTAATGCAAATATCGCGTAGCAATGTCAAGCCGTTTTTTCTTATTAACCTTACTTATAATTGGCTTGTTGGCTTGTCTTATAGCTAACAATTTTGCCCCTCTTAATCGGTTTCTGGCTGTTTGGACGCTAACAGAAATCCCTAATTGATCAATATTGAAATTGGGTTAGTTTCTTGAATTTTCTTGAAACGTACAAAATTGAGTAAATGTCTGTTATTTTCGATTTTTCATTCAAACTAATTAAATTCAATTCACTAATTATTGTTTTTTTTACTGCTAATTGGTCAAAATAAAATAAAAAACTAAAATTAATTTTTTTTTTCGTATTTGCTTGTATGGTTTGGTTTTTGTGGATGACGAAACTCAGTATCGTGAAAATGTATTCACTTCTGCTCGCCACTGTAATTGTTAAAAACACGAAAATTAATTTTTGTGGCACCATTGACAATAAAGTAAACAACTTTTCACTTTTAATTATTTTATCTCTAATCATTAATAATAAACTGTTTGGAGAACAAAAAATATTGTTCACACATATGATTTTTTTTTTTTTTTTTGATGTACGCTCATGTCGGGTGTGCTAATTTAATACATGAGTGGGGGGATCTACAGTTTAAAACCGAAAGATTTTTAAGAAAGTGTTCATAGTAATTCTATTAACCCTCAGAACTTTTGCCAGAAATCTGCTGGGGCTATGTCGCCGGAGAAATATTATTTCATATTTCGTTTTGTTAAAGATGTCTGACCTGGGTTTTGAACTGTGCCATCATGTTTAATAAGCTAACATACTACCTACCAGACTACGGCAACACTTCACTCTTATATCTTATTTTGAATTTGTATGTAAGTAGCAGATACATAACGTAATTGGTTATTGCATCTCGACGTAGCTTCTCACAGCACTTACGTTTTGTACGTTAATCTTATACATGTGTGGCGGAACATACAGTTTAAAGTCGACTCCGAACGACAAATTTCAGAGAAGCTTTTCATAGCAATTTTGTTTACTCTCAGAGTTTCGCAAGAAATCACCGAAGAACAAATCGGATTATGGATTACATAACTTTGTAAGTTTGCTTTTAATTCAAATATTATCATATTTTTGTAAATTAAGCCTTTCTTATTGTTTGTACTAATCTGCTGGTTTGTTCAACAGTGCTATGATTCCTACTGAACTCTAGTTGACAATCTGCCACGCATAAATGCATACATAATTGGCCATTACAACCCTTCAGTCAGAATTACGACCTAGCTTCTCACACCACTTATGTTGTGTGCGTTAATTTTAATACATGAGTGGCGGGACCTACAGTTTTAAAGTCGATTCCGAACGACAGATTTTTGAGAAGCTTTTCATGGCAATTTTTACTCTCAGAGTCTTTGCCAGAAATCTGCTGAGAGGAAGAAGCCGAAGAAATATTTTTCGTTTTGATGTTTGACCTGAGATTCGAACCCGGGCCTTTTGTCTAATAAGCCAACACACTACCCACTAGACCACGGCGACTTCCAATCTGTCACGCACTTGCTTCTTAATTTTAATATTTGTGATAGATATTATAAGAATTTCAAACATTAACAATACAATACCTTTGGTCACACTTTTTGTCCATCTGTACCACCAATAAGGTGGTTCTTCATCCTAAACAAAAATCTGTTTTGCAAGATTCCAAGTAGCTGCTGTTAAACACTATAAATATTAAAGAAAAAATGTAAATTATCGAAGGAGAGATATCTGAAGTGGTCTAGCCAGTTAACTTTGCATTAATGGAAAAACTACAAGAGCAGTACTAACAACAGTTTTCAATTAACATTTGCAAGACGTAAAGAAATTTTCACAAAAAAAAAGAAAGGAAAGAATACACAGAGTTTGATTATATAGTCCACAATTTATATTTGCAATTATACTAAATGTATAAAGTTATTGAGGTAATCTTCTCCTAGATTAATATTTACTTGAATTTTATGAAAAAAAAAGAAACGTCAAAAAGTAAAAATTTAGGGTGGCATTGAAGCAGCACTTAAGCTGGCATATAAATGGATTTTGATTCATTTCATTACATACTGTTGTAGCGATAATTAAATATTGTTACGAAAATGGAAACAGTGTTAGTAAAATGATAAACAAAAGCTCCAAAATTAAAACAATGGGCTTGTTTACATGATCAACGAATAAACAAAAATATAGCAACAAAATAAGTGTAAAAAAGGAATAAACAAGTAAGCAAACAGGTAACAACAACATCAGTATAAAGAAGGGGGGAAACAAGTAAACAGGCAACAACAACACTGCAAGGACAACGTAAACAAATATACAAAAAAACAATAAACAACCTGTTTACATTTATAGAGATTTTGCGAAGGCGGACATTCTCCTCCAAGTGCATTATTCAGACTGCTTATTTAGCGATAAAAGACAAGATAGAGCAGGCAACGGCGATTCAGTAAGAATTCAGTCAGTCTTGTGTAAAGACACGTTACGTGTGAAGAAACTAATTGTGGTTTGAAGATTTCTGTTATAAAGATCTATTGAACAATTGTTACTGTGTACGCGAAAGAGTGTAAAGAATAACAACAATGAAAACAAATTGTTGTTGTGTAAGTCAAATCGTTAAAGGTGAAACACGAAATTGTGCGAACAATAAAGAATTGATTTAATTAAAACTAAACACAAATTTATTTTTATTTTTGACGTTTTTAAAAGGGCAATATTGTCATATAAATACACGAGTAAAAGCTGTTCCTTATTTACTTTTATTGTGGGATTCAGAGAAAAGTCATCATTGTATTGGCTTATTAGACGTAGGGCTACTGTTCAAAATTCAGATCAGACAACAAAACAAAATATGAAAAATATTTTTAATTGCCATTAAAGGATTCTCATATTTTTTGTCATTCGGAGTTGATTTTAAATTGTAAGTATTGAGCCTCTTATAAAGAAAATTATTGCCGACAACATAAGCGTGAGAAGCTAGGTCGTAATACAGACTGATTCAGACTGGGATTAAAAGAGATTTTAAATTATTGTGTAGATATTTATAGGGGCAAACATAATCTGACGTTTTTGTAGATCAAATTCCTGAAATGTTTTAAAAAACATTGAAGGCTTTCTCTTTCTATAATTACCGTAAAAATTCGGAGTGTAATTTGGCAAAAACTCTAAGGGTAAATAAAATTGCCGTGAAGAGCTTCTCACAAAATCTGTCATTCGGAGTCAATTTTAAACTGTAGGTCCCGCCACTCTTGTATAAAATTAACGCTCACACCGTAAGTGGTGTGAGAAGCTAGGTCGAAATTCTGACTGAAGGGTTGTAATGACCAATTATGTATGTAAGATGGATGGGTTTAAGGAAAAATATAAGTTTTAAAAAGCAAATTCATTTTAGCTTTTGTTAGCCATATTAAATCGTACAACGTAACAAAAGGAAAACAAAATTTAATATTTTCGTTTAAGTGCATGGAGTGCATCATGGAGCGATGATAATGATAATCATATGATTATTGCAGAAGTTCCACTAAAAAGAATGATGTTTTAATGCAAATATGCATTAATATACGAAAAATGAATGAAAATTTTATCAGATGGTACGTAAAGATACCGTTTATACATAATACAGCTCCATGTGCTTAATAGTATTGCCATAATCATCAGAACTCCTCTCCTCACATTTAGAAGGCAATCAATGCAATCTCAAGTATTAAGAAGAAGAAATCGGAATAAAAAAACTCTTTGAAAAGATGAAACTTTACCACGGATTCATATGCAGTCAACATCAAATAACTATTGGCTTCAAGTGGAATATCTGAATACATAAATCAAACATTTATGAGGCTCTCTCTATTTTTCTATCCGTTCCATTCCGCTCTGCTCCGTTCCCGTCTTTCTGTCGGCTGTTTGTTTGCCTTTGGATTACTTGTTGTATGTACGAGTATGTGTACGATTATATAGCATTTCGTATATTTTATTTAAAATCTACCAGAAGTTCAAGTAAAACCATTTCTCAATTTTTTGACTTTTTGCTTCGTTTTTTCTTCGTTTTGCTTCGTACCCTGCGAAAAATGCTTTTCGCCTTTATAGCACCGCTTTAATCATACGGATTTATAAAACAAAAGAATCTTTTTCTGGGTTTTATTTTTTGTTTTTTTCGTTTTTCTTCATTTTCAATGTAAAATATTGTATGCAGAGGCCAGAAACAACTGGAATGGATGCTGGGTTGCATTACAGTTCTATAATGATGCAAGCAATTGTTTAATGTTCAACTGTCGAAGTAAAAATCATTGCACAGCGGTGTACTACTTAAATGATAAACATGATTGATGAATTCATTTGATGATGATTATTGGGAAAAGTGCTTAACCGCTTTTCAGACTTTAGAATGTTTCTATTTAAGGAAATATTTCCTTAAATACTCAAATTCACATTCGTATTACAAACGTATAAAGTTTTACTAAAAAGCTTTCAATAATGACTGCGAACATATTTGTTCGTCATTTAAACATTTTCTTTCTAAATTTTCTATTTAAATATGTTTATGCATTTATATATTGTACATAGGCACATATATAAAAACGTTTACATGTGGACGGAACATAACGTTGTGGTGGAACATAAGACATTAATTTTGACAAGAAGTCATCCGAAACTCCACCAGCTTAATTGGGGATATGTGGTGCAAAATAAAGCTATGACACCAAAAAAAATTATTTTGCGATTTGTCTCTCTTTCACTCAAATATAAAAAATAAACATTATTCAGGAGTGGTAAATCAAAATTCAATCAATTTTACTTTACTTTACAATGTGAGGTGTCCACCGAAACAAAATTTGGATCCATGCTATACTCTGAAGCCAATTAAGCAACTAGTGTAAAACAACAAATAATACAGTTTTTAGATACGCGAAAGTTTAATATTGTATACACATACATAGTGTTACGTTTTTACTTTTTTATATCGTTTGAAATATGAGCTCGTAGATTGCAATAAAAATAAAAATGAATCTGTGTTCAGTTTTAACTAATTTCTTTATTGTTCGTACAATTATGTGTGCCACTGTAAACGACAACAATTGCTTAGTTTCCTATACTGCTTTACACGCGTTTGTGTAAACAATAAAAATTGTTTGAGCGATTTTAATAGCGACTATCTTCAAACCACAATTATTATCTTAACACGAAACGCGTCTTCACATACCACAGACTGAATTTTTACTGATTTCGTTACCTAGTTTGTTTTGCCATTTATATAGCAGGGTAAACAGTCTGATGAATTCACTTGAAGGAGAATGACTTCGCCTTCGCGAAATCTCTATAAATGTAAACATGATGTTTATGTTATTGCTGATTGTGAATTTTGTTTACGTTTGTCCTTGTAGTGTTGTTTTGTCTGTTTGTTTACTTGTTTATCCCTTTTTATGTCGATGTTGTTGCTATACTTGTTTTTGTAGATTATTGTAGCAGTATTGCTTATGTCCGGTTATGTCTTTAAACAACTTGTTTCCATTTTTGTTGTTTGTATGTCTTATACGCATTTTGTTGTTGCTTGTTTACTTTTTCATTCGCCGCACTTTGTTGTTGGTTGTTTACTTCTATGATCGCTGTGCTTTGTTGTTGGCTATTTCCATCTTTTATCTTTTAAATTATTTTATGCTGATGTTGTTGCTATATTTTTGTTTATTCTTTAATCTCGTGATCATGTCTATTGTTTTGATTTTGGAGTTTTTGTTTACGTTTGTTTTATGCATGATCCATTGTGTTGTTTTTCGAGCTTTTGTTTATTATTTTAATTACACCATTTCCATTTTCGTAACAATATATTTCCTTCCTTGCCTGTTCAGCGGAAAATATGCTTATTTCTATCCAGGGACAACATGTTAACAACTTTTCTTTTCAATTGCTGATGATGGGCGTTGACAAAATACTACAAAACAAATAAAACGGTATAATGATGTAAAACAAAATAATTTTTATATCAATTTCTTTATTTGGATTTTTTTAAAGGCATATACATATACAGTAAGCGTCAAAAGTGAGTGTACATAAAAGAACTATACATTATTAAATTATTGTTATTTGTATTTTAAAATTTTTACATTGCCAGTTTTTAAAATTGAAACATATAAAAAAATTACAAATTCGAAATATTGTCAAATTTTTTCGGTCACTCTCCTTACAAGTGGTAGAAGTTGAGTTTGTTGATTGTGAGAATTTTATCCGTATTGTAGAGTTTCTTTTGCCGCTCACTCTAGTTAAAAAAAATATAAATCCATCAAATTTTAATATTACGTTTGGTGTTTTTTTTGTTTTTTTCCAATGTCCCCGGCCACACACTAACCCACCCTCACCCGACCGCGGAGGGCTCGTCCCCATTACGCAGGGACACGTACACACCACAGTCCGGACTGTAGCGGGAAAGGGAAAAGCTATGGCAACTAGAACATAAAACAGCTACAGAACTTAATCACAAGCTGAACAAGGTAACAAAAAAAAAAAAAACAGAACTATCTAAAACAAGAACAAAAATACGTTTTTATACGATAATTTGTAAATTACTGCCAGAATACAAGCTACGTTTTATATTACAAACACTACAATTAAAATCTATAAAGTCATAATGCGAATTAAAATCATTACATAATCTCCGAAAAGGAAAATTACATGCATAATTCGATCTATAGAAATCTAAGGAAAGAGGACGATAGTGCCGTGTAAATCTTGCAGGAATGCTGAAATTCAGGTTAGAAAGCAAAAACTCAGAGTCGATATCACCTTTAACCAGATTAAAAATAAAACAAACACCTAAAACAGACCTTCTACGTTCCAAAGTTGGTGTTATTAATAAGTTGCCTACAATATCTACATAATCTAATAGATAAACACGCATATTAACAATCATTATGAGTTTCCATTCATTAAGTAATTTTTATTGATAAAGTAATAAAAATTTTAAAAAATATTTGTTTACTTGAAAAAAAGTTGGAAATAAAAATTAAAATATTAGAATTATCAGACGATGTAAACGAATATTTCAGTTCTTCTTTCTGTATTATGCAATATAAATAAATACAATTTGAATTTTGATATTAAATATTGTAGTTTCTACATTTATGTTGCATGCAACCATTTAACAGAAGCACAACCAACAGCAAATATGACAACATGAACAATTACAATAGCAGCAGCAATAGTAATAAAATCGTTTATTTCATGTGGCTTTTCTATTACATTTTTCATATTATATGCATACATACATACATACATCCATTCATAGATTTATCCTTGCTGTTGCTTACCATACATACATATATACATACATTGTACATACACAACATACCCATTACATACGATATAAAACCATCAAAATCTCATAAGCAATGTGCAAACATACTGTGGCTAAATGGTTCAATGGCACAATGGTTGGTTGGTTGGTTGGTTGGCTGCCTTGTTGTCATACAAACCAATACTAGTCGAAAAGTAATGATTCCAGTGGAGGAGTTTCCCACCATCCCAACTTTAAGTGATTGTAAGTATGTTTTTAGCAAATCTTTTAACTGCCATTGACAATAAAAAATAAAAGAAGATAAAACCAAAAAGAATTTATTGAAATAATCATTGCTCAAGAAAAAAAGAAAAAATTGGAACCTTTATTATGGAAAAGAGAGAACTTTTAAAAATTTATAAAAAAAAACGTTTAAACTTCCTATTAAGTTCCAAACATTTTAATTTTATATTCTTAATGAAATATTAAAAGTTTCTAATTTGAAAAGTCACGTTAATAAATAAATGTTTACATCGACATTAGAATAAATTTCCACCTGAAGCAAATACAATTGCTGTAGTCAATTTTCAACTGGGGTTCTTTTCTTTAAAGTTTATATTGATTTATTTACAAATATTACATGCGTAAATATATTTTCAAAAATCAATTTCATTCAAACCATAAAACAATTCAAATTATGACTTTCCAATTGTCACAATATTGTTTGGATGACAAGATTTGCGTAAGCTTAAGTTAATTTTCTTTTTTAAATAAATTTCATGCAATAATTTTGATTAAACCACTGACAGAGAAAGAGATTTTGTAAAAATAAAATTTAGTCCTGAGTGAGGTGATTGTTTCCAAAATATTTAATTACAATACGATAGCTGTTGTTTTTCATAAGATAATATAAGAGGTGAATTCTTAAAAGTTTAAATAAAGCAAGAAAAGTTTGAAAACTGAATTATTAACACTATGAGAGATGGAGCTTTAAAACGGTACTCATATATCTGTTATTTGACCTAATACGTTATGACTTTTGGTGTGGTAAACTTGGAAAATGCGTTTTTTTTCATATTTCTTCAATTTTATCCAATCATAGTCTGAAAATACATTATCTTGTGAGGAGATTGGCACTTAGTTTGGTCAAACCAGTCAAAAACTACTGTAGTTATTATATAAATAGTATAACAGTCGTGTTATATTTTTTTATTTATGTCATCTCATCAAATGAACCTTTAGTTCAAAAATGTTCATAATTTTTAATGGATCTTGATTGTTTATCAAAAAATGTGTCAATTTCATTTGAGCGACCACCAGAAGTTGGCCAATGTTCGCGCAAAGAGAAATAAAAATATTTGCAAAAAACACAAACATTAGCCGCCTTCTACACATTTTCCCATAAATAATCAAGATCCATCAAAAATTCTGAAAATTTTTGAATTAGAATTTCAATTGATGAGATTACATACATATATACATAATTGGTCATTAGAACCCATCAGTCAGGATTATTGACCTAGTTTCTTACACCACTTATGTTGTGTGTGTTAATTTTATACAATAGTAGCGGGACCTATAGTTTAAAGTCGACTCCGAATGACAGATTTTATGAGAAACTTTTCATGGCTATTTGATTTACTGTCAGAGTTTTTGCCAGAAATCAGTGGTCGCCGAGGTCTTGTGGGTAGTGTGTTGGCTTATTAGACGAAAGGCCCGGGTTCGAATCCCAGGTCAGACATCAAAACGAAAAATATTTCTTCGGCGACTTCCTATCAGCAGATTTCTGGCAAAGACTATGAGGGTAATAATTGCCATGAAAAGCTTCTCAAAAATCTGTCGTTGGGAGTCGACTTTAAACTGTAGGTCCCGCCACTCATGTATAAAATTAACGCACACAACATAAGTGGTGTGAGAAGCTAGGTCGTAATCCTGACTGAAGGGTTGTAATGGCCAATTATGTAAGTATGTATGTTTTTGCCAGAAATCTGCTGAGAGGAAATCGCCGCAAATATACTTTTTGAATTTTGTTTTGATGCCTGGCCTGGGTCTCGAACCCTGGCTTTTACGTCTAATAAGCCAACACACTACCTACTAGACCACGGCGACCTCAAAAATTATTTGGCGTTAAAAAACGATCTAGTAGAAAGCCAATACTGTGACAAAAAATTCAAATTTTCCAGGTTTTCCTCATCAAATCTCATTGCTTATTACGTCGAATAATGGATATATACCGTTTTAAAGGTCTATCACTCCCCTTTCCAACAAGGTTTGAATTTTAGAAATAGGGTGAGAAATGTTTGAGCAATTTAGAAATTTGTGCGTTAAGTAAAAAAAAACAGATTTCATGAAATAAAAAAGTTTGGAGGGTTCAAGAAATATAAAAAATATATTTTTGAGATCCACTCAATAGCCGGGTGTATTTAATTTTTTTTATTTTGTCGCATAGTGTCATTTTTTTGAGGTTGGAGCTGAATGGGAGCTAACGTTTACCTTTTAAAGATTATGACACGTAAATGTGGTTGGTCTTTTTGTGTGATACAATTTAGGCATAGCTTTCCAAATAATTCAACGGGTTACTTAGCTAAATCTCTTAGGGCCGAAATTGAAACTTCATGATTTCTTTTATCATGTCATCATTTACTAAATCTAATGGTATAATAGTAGTAGCCGTAATCTAGTAGGTAGTGTGTTAGTTTTAATAAACTAACTGACGTATAGCACGTAGTCGTATCCTAGATCGGGCATCAAAATCAAAAAAATATTAAAAAAAAAGTTTCTTCGCCGATTTCCTCTCAGCAGATTTCTGGCAAAAACTCTTTAGAGTAAATAAATGTGCCAAATTTCTCAAAAATCTGTCGTTCGGAGTCGAAGTTAAACTGTAGGTCCAGCAGCTCACGTATAAAATTAAGAATGTAGGCCGTAATCCTGGCTGAAGGGTTGTAATGGCCAATTATATATGTATTTACTAAATCTATATTGTCTAAAGGTTGTAATTGTATATTTTTTGAACAATAAACGCTAAGGCATTTTATAAATCGTAGGACCTTAACACCTCTAAACATTCCTGTATTATGGTTGATTCGAAAACAGATCCAGCGCTGAATCAACTTGGAACCGTTGTGTGGACATATAGCGGGTGATTTTTTACCTATTATCTTTTTGACAACACTAATTTAAACAGCTCACACACGTTTCGTGCTTTATTTAACTGCCAAACAACTTCAGTTTGGTCTATAATTTAACCATAAATCGTCTTACAAACGAAGAACGCTTGCAAATCATTGAATTTTATTATAAAAATGAGTGCTCTGTTAAGAAAGATCATCGCGCGCTTCTTCCATTTTAATCGTTCAGCGGTGAAGCTCATTTTTGGCTCAACGGATACATAAATAAGCAGAATTGCAAACGCTTCCAATGCATCCACAAAAAGTAACAGTTTGGTGCGATTTATGGGCAGGTGCTATCATTGGACCGCACTTCTTCAAGGTAACTGTGAATGCTGAGCGCTACCGTGTGATGATATCCAACTTTTTTTTGCCCAAAATACAAGAGCTTGACTTGCATGACATGTGGTTTCAACAAGGTGGTGCTACATGCCACACAGTACGCGTAACAATGGACTTATTGAGAGACGAGTTCGGTGGACATTTTATTTCACGTTGGGGACCGGTCAATTGGCCGCCTAAATCGTGCCTTTATACTGTTTTTTTTTTCGAACGTCCCGGTCTCACGCTAACTCACCCTCACCCGATCGTGGAAGGCTCGTCCTCATTACGTAGGGACACGTACACACTGCAGTCCGGACTGTAGCGGGTAAGGGAAAAGTTATGGCTACGAGAACATAAAACAGCTACAGAACTTAATCACAAGCTGGATAAAGTAACAATAAACTGGAACTACCTGAGACAAGAACGAGAATACATTTTTATATAATAATTTACAAATTAATGCCAGCACATAAGCTACGTTTTATATTACAAACACTACAATTGAAATGAATAAAATCATAAGTTAAAATCATTACATAATCTACGAAAAGCAAAATTACATCCATAGTTCGTTCTATAAAAATCTAAAGAAAGAGGACGATGATGCCGTGAAAATCTTGCTGGAATACTGAAATTCAGGTTACAAAGCAAAAACTCAGAATCGATATCACCTTTAGCCAGATTAAAAACAAAAAAAACTCCTAAAACAGCCGTTCTACGTTCCAAAGTTGGAAGTTTTATTAAACCTAATCTAGCCTCATATGACGGATGCTCATTGGCACAATACCATCCTAAGCCACGTTAACAGAACAAAAAAAATTGCTTCAGACTCTATTGACAACGATAGTATGGATTCCAAATAATGGCCCCATACAAGAAGTGAAATGTATAGCATTCTTGTTATATGAGGATCAATGAATTCCATAGCCCATCTTTTCACAAAACCAAGAACAGCCCGAGCCTTGCCAATCATCAAACTAATATGATCGATAAAAGACAGTTTCATATCCAATAATACTCCCAAATCAAGAAATGTAGTCACAGTTTCCAAAGGGCAAGAATTAATCACATAAGTGGATGAAATTACGCCTCCACGAGAGAAAACCATGCAATTAAATTAATCCTGCGCCAAGTTACAAACAAATCAATATTTCGCTGAAGAACAGCCTGACCAAGATCATCATCAAAAGTATAAAATAATTTAACGTCATCAGCATACATCAGAATATTACAATCAGAAGTAGCATACGGAAGGTATTTAAGAAACAATAAAAACAGTAAAGGACCCAAATGACTACCCTGCGGGATACCAGAAGTAACATATACAGTCTTAGACAATACATTCCTATACTATACGCTCTGAGTTTTAGGGGATAGGTAGGAGTACAGCCAGCAATGAATAATATTAGGAAAACCGATTAATGCAAGTTTAAGAAGCAAAATTCTATGATCAACCCTATCAAAAGCTTTACTGAAATCAGTACAAATTACATCAGTTCGAGCCCTGGCAAGAAAACCCCTGAAAACATGTGTAGTAAATTCAAGAAGATTAGTGACAGTCGATCTACTTTTCAACCATGCTGGAAAGGGGATATTAAAGATCTCGTATTAAAAAAGAGATACTCCGTGACCAGTTTCTCCGTCAACTTGGGAAAAGCACTGAGTTTGGTAATAACCCTGTAGTCGGAAATATTGTACCTATTACGCGACTTATGCAAAGGAATTATAAACGAACTCATCCAAATAGATGGAAAATCACCAGCCCTCAGAAGCCCAATGAATATAAAGATCAAAGGACCACACAGCAGCGCACTGTCTTAAAACACAAGCCGGTACCCCGTAAGGGCCTGGCAAGTATGTAAGTTTCAGTCCAGACAAAGGCTCCAGAACAGACTCTAAATGAATACAGGGTGGTTGATATGAATTGCAACCAACTTCAGGTTGTTATCATTTGTAAACCTCTCGTCTGACAGCTGATCTATTGTATACAGAAAAAAAGTTATTCGTGATGGAATTCGAGCGTGATAGTGTGATTGCTTTATATTTCGCTGGAAAACCACAGGAAAATAAAACGATAGCCAGAGCCCTCCAGCATTTAAATGTGAAAAAACCTTTTGTTTCTCGTACCATTGTTCGTTACCGTGATACTGGCAGTGTTGCATCACGTCCAAAAAGTAAACGAAAAAAAACGGTAATAACACCAGAAATGAACCGAAAAATGTAGGCCAGAATTGATCGAAATCCAAATTGCTCATGAGGTGAACATACCGCGAGAACGGATGCAACACATATTGAAAAATGAGCTCGGACTAAGGCCATTGAAGTTCTAAAAAGTGCAAGAGTTTACCGATGGGCAAAAAAAGTTAGACTGGAAAGAGCCAGGGTGTTACTTTGCTTGCACGAAAGTGCCCAATTACTGAATTTGGTTTTCTCCGATGAGAAGCCATTCCAAATTGTGCAGTTTGTGAACAAACTAAATGATCGGGTTTACTTGCCAAAGAGGTCAGCTGAAAATTTACACATGGGATTGGCCACCAGAACTCAAGCGCCGGCGATGGTAATAGTGTGGGCCGCCGTAACGGCCGATGGTCTCTCAACGCTCTTGTTCATCGGCCTTGGGGTCGAAATAAATGCCGAATATTATCGGGAAAATATCTTACAGACAGTATTAAAGCCCTGGGCAAACAAACATTTCGGCCGCAGACGATGGACATTCCAACAGGACTCAGCACTACCGCACTCAGCACGCGTCAACCAAGAACGAATTATTGAGTATCTAATAATAGTAATAAAAAACAATTTATCTACCCCTTTAGTTAACGGCAAGTTGTAATAATGGCCCTAAATGTAAAAAAATCACCCGTTTTTCTTTATAAATGAGACAAGCACTACTGGCTGCAGCATTTCTAAGTTTAAGTTGTCATATAAAGTTTGTTTTTTTTTTTGGATTCGATGCTTTCCGCATACAAAAGCATTCCAATAATGGTAGAATTCATTCATTGTACATAAAGGGTCATATGTATTGATGTGAATTCGCTTGAATGCAGTCATATTTGCGTCTACTAGTACATGTGTTCTTTCATAAACTGAAGATGTTACTCGAACAGTGCTCTTCTGGAACACAAGTTTCAATGTTTAAATGTAATGAAAAGTTATTTTTTATTTATTCAATATTTGATTCTCTTATTTCTTGGCTTTTTATGTCCCTTTTTATGTATTTGATTTTGTTTTATTTTGTCAATTGAATTCCAATTCATTTTTCATTCACAGTTCACTGGTCACCTTTGTTTGTTGTTGAAAATTTACAATATTTTCCAATAAAACGAATTATTTATTTGCAATACATATACGTATGTATGTATGTATGTATGTACATTATTTCTTTCGTAAAAATGAATTCATACAAGAATATTGTATGTATGTATGTACGTACATAATACATGCATTGATACATACAGATGTATGTATGTATGTATGTTGTACATACATATGTCTTTAAATTTATATTTGTATGAATTTACTCGTACATATGTATGTAAAGAATATTTGTTTGAATGCTGGAGTTTTATTTTATTTTTTTTTTTTGTTTTGTTTTGTTTATTTATTTGTTGTATTTCACTTGTATCTGACATAATGGCAATATTCATTCAATAAACTACAATACATTATAATTCAAATTCAAATTCATTTCTTTTATTTATTTGCTTAGTCTTATGGATTTCTTTTTTATTTTCCCATTACATACTTAGTTGTTGCTGTTGTACTATATTTATTACACAGTTGAATGAATTTCTTTCTGCCGGCTGGCATAGGGAAAAAATCGAATATTTGATTACATTTTTATTTATTATCGAATTTTACATCCATAATTATGAAATAGATTCTCAATTTTTGACACTACATTTCAATTACCGCTCCTTACAATCGAATATGTTTCACAGAATGCCGAAAAAATTTATAAATTTTAAGCGTTTCTAAGAAAAATTAGCATTTTTTAATGCTCGTATCAAATTTACAATATTTTGTCTTACAGTAAAGAATTTCATGAAAATTATAAATAATAAAATAAATATTACTACATATGTACATAGTAACAATAACTCTAATAATTGTTTTGAGTCAAGAATTAATTAATTAATCAATTAATATTAAGATAATATTGTCAATACAATAGGAATCGACTTTGAGTTTTTTAGTTTCAACGCAACATGGCATAGGGTGAAAATAATGGGAGTCTTTATAAACAAAATCACGTATTATGGATAGGGACGCAACATCGTTAAGAAAATCATCATATTGTTAACATCGATGTTAAAAAAACTTCGATGATAAAACATCGATGTTTTTCGGTGTTTTAATTTCATATAAATAAAGGGTGATTTTTTAATAACTAAAGGAAAATTTTTAAAACAAAAAAAAAACTACACATAAAATTGAGAAAAATCCATGAAATCTTTATTTGAATCGATAGTACGGTCCATATAATTTAATGTTTGAAGATTATTTAATGGAAATGCTGACAGCGATTGCACCTCAAATGGTCCATCCTCAAAGTCCAATTTTGGCATACTCTTTCCACGGTGCGGCAGTGAAAATACATCCGAGTAACTACATAGTCCAATTTGTTTAGTTAGTTGAGTAGAACTCAAAAATACATTTTTTATATATATTTCTCGAATACACCAAACTTTTTTTTTTTACAAAAACGCACAAATTCTTGGATTACTTCAAACATTTTCAAATTTTAAAGTTTGTTAGAAAGGGTAGAGATGAACCCTTTAAACGGTATACATACATCTGTTATTTGACTTAATATGCTATGAGTTTTGATGAGGGAAACTTAGAAAATGCGAATTTTTTCTCATATTTTTTCAGATTTGTCAGTTCATAGTAGCAAACTTTACTTAAAAGGTGTGAAATAAGTGATGACATTCTGAAAATGCATTGTCTTGTGAAGAGATTTAAATTTGATCAAATCCGACAAAAATTACTGAAGTTATTATATAATTAGTCATCTCAACTATGATATATATAAAAAGTATAACACGACTGTTATACTATTTATTTTTATACGATTTGATCAAATGATGACTCATTCTATTCATAAGAGATTCTAGGAATATTATGACTTATCCTATATTTTCTATTAAAGTTTGCTAATATGAATGGACAAACTTGAGAAAATATGAAAAAAATTCGAATATTCCAAATTTACCTGATCAAATCTCATAGAATGTTAAGCCGAATAATAGACATATATATAGTGTTTCAAAGTTCCATCTCTCCCCCTTCCAACAATATTTAAATTATAAAAATCTGGTCAAAAATGTTTGAGTGATTTAGAAATTTGTGCGTAAAGTCAGAAAAAACAATTGTTGTCAAATAAAACAAGTTTGAAGTCTTCGAGAAATATAAAAAAAAATTTTTACTCAACTAACTGAACAACATGGACTAGATAGTTACTCTGGTGTATTTTCAATGTCGCAATGTGTTATTTGAAAATTTTTATAAAATATGAAATAATTTTGGCTTTAATTTAGATTGAGTAATTTTAAGATAGAGTTAAGAGAAATTAGCTTTGAAAGCCTAGATGCCAAAAGTCTATTTCTTTCTTGTGCTATTGTTGCGCCAGCTTCTTAAAACTAGCGATCGCTTGCCTTTAGAAAAGTGAGAACCACTATATTCTCAAACATATCTATTAAGGTAACTAACTACTTTTTCCTTGGCCATCAGTATCAGCCAATGGATCGTTCATAAAACTATCGAAATTTATGTGTAAAACATCGATGTTTCGATAACATCGACATATCGCTTACATCCCTAATTATGGACGACATTCAGTGACATGAATCAAATCAGCTCTTACTTACAATGAATTATATTTCTCGCAAAAAATCAAGATTTTATTGGACACTTATGTGTGTTTTCTTTTTTGTTTCGCTTCTACCAAAGGTCCTCTCGCTATTAGGCGGGTGGAAAATGCTGCATTATTTGTTCTTACGTACTGACCGCATTTGGAGTCGATTGTTACACTATTGAGATATTCGTGACAACAGTGGAATGGGATGAACGATAAAGTTCCGTTTCCTAACATAACAAATGTATGGACGGCGTTGACTTCTGTGATCAATTGCTATTAAAATATTGCACAACTATTCGTACAAAGTGGTCACTTTTTCGAACCTGACTACACTGTTCTTAGCACATTAAAATGCAATGAGTTAGGTTCCTATATGTCATTCAGAACACTAGCAGGTAAAACAGGACCGACGTCTTTTAGTCAAAGGTATGTAAGAAACAGCATCCGCTTAGATCGGGATCACATAATTATGAAAGGAGATCCATACACTGCAAAAGGCGCAAAAAATGCAACGTTTACCTTCACCCAAATAAGTACATACATATCTAATTGGCCATTAAACCCTTTGGTCAGGATTACGACCTAATTTCGCACATCACTTATATTGTGTGCGTTAACTTTATACATGAGTGGCGGGACCTACAGTTTAAAGTTGACTCCGAACTACAGATTTTTGAAAAAACTTTTCATGGCAATTTTATTTGCTCTCAGAGTTTTTGCGAGAAATCTGCTGAGAGGAAGTCGCCTAAGATATTTATTTTTTTTCATAATTTCGTTTTGTTGTCTAACCTGGAATATGAACCTCGGCCTTAAGTCTAAGTCTACGTCTAGACTACGGCGACTTCTGTATTTAGCAATAAATATCACTATGCTACAAAATAAAAAATGACACACATAGCTAATGACAAAGTGTAAGTTGTGAGTTTTGTTGAGTAGACCTCAAAAATATTTTTTTTTCATATTTCTTGAACCCTCCGAACTTGTTTTATTTGACAAAAACTGTTATTTTGGACTTTACACACAAATTTATCGATTACACAAACATTTCTGTCAAAAATTTAAATTTTCTTAGAATGGGAAGGGTTGGGCCTTTCAAACGATGTGCATACAAATTATTCGACTTAATATTCTGTTAGGTTTGATAAAGTAAACTTGACAAATGCGAATTTTCTTCATAATTTTTCACGTTTGTTTAATAAAATCGAACCAAAAATTACCGTAGTTATTATTTAAATAAGAGTCGTGTTATATTTTTCAAATATTTTTTTGTCAAAAAAACTTTTCAGCATTCTTGATAGATGTTGATTGTTTATCGGAAAATATGTCAATTTCACGATTGAGCGACCACCAGAAGTTGGACAATGTTTGTGCAAAGTGAAATAAAAATATTTGCGAAAAACATGTATTTTACTTGACTTCTGGTAGTCTCCAAAAGATGAAAATTGCACACTTTGAGGTAAAAAATCAAGATCCGTCAAAGATGATAAAAATTTTTAAACTAAAAGTTAATTTAATATGACGACTTGTATAAAATATGTAACACGACTGTTATACTATTTAAATAATTAATATTTTGTCAATTTTTATCCAATTTGATCAAAGTAAGTGCAAAAATCTCAGAATGTCATCACTTATTTCATATTATTGAAGCTTATAAAATGTAAGTTGGAACTATATTTTTATGTCTACTGTTTTAAAGGCCATCTCTCCCCTTTTCAAAAAAAAAAGCTTTTACATACTTTGAATAAATATTTCTTGATTTTTACTGTAAGTTTAGTTTATAGTTTTAAAATATCTAAATTAAGTCTTATTTTACTATTGAAACAAGAATTGATGTCAACCGTGAAATGGCATGTTCAGTTATCGGGTCAAAATACACCTTTATCCCAATTTCTCAGCAAAGTCGGTGAACAAAATATGCGTACATGCCTAGTAAGATTATTAGGCGGACAACATAATGAATTCCGGTCTAACTCAAAATATGATCAAAGTTTAAACTCGGTCTCGATCGATCGGTGACCAAATTAAGTAAAGAACATCCTGCAAATATAAACCTGTTATAGATAACTGACACTCACTTAGATCGGATTTAATACTTATTGTTCATACAAACAAACACAGATTAATTGTTGAATGCTGTCTTCACTCATATTTTACAAATCGTTTTTTCTATGACGCTGAAATTAATTTCTACCCATTATTTTACACTTCATATGTGCATAGATAATTGGTCAATACAAACCTTCAGTCAGGATTACGGCCTTGATTCTTACACCACTTATATTTTGCGTGTTAATTTTATACATAAGTGGCGGGACCTACAGTTTATAGTCGACTCCAAACGACAGATTTTTGAAAAAACTTTTCATTGCAATTTTATTTGTTTTCATAATTTTTGTCAGAAATCTAGTCGCCGAAGAAGTATTTTCATGTTTTCGTTTTGATGTCTGTCCTGGGATTTGAACTCGGGCCTTACGTCTAATAAGCCAACACACTACCTACTAGATTACGGCGACTTCCATTACAAATATATTCAAATGTTAATCAAAATTTTACGGGTACCGTCAAAAATCAAAGTAGTTCTTATTTTCTTCTGCTTGCAGTATTTTAAAAGTTTAATAGATTGAATTCCATAGGTTGGTTGGTTTTAGAAAAATAAGGCGTACAAAAGCAAATAATATTTAAATAGTTTTAAAAGTTAAATCAGAAATAAAAGTTCAAATCAGCAAATCATAAGACAAAATTAGAAATATTGATTGCAAGTAATTTATATTCTAGAATCATTAAGATATCTGAACACTAACAAGCGTTAACAAATTGTGCCTTCACAATAAGGGTTTAAAATACATTTTTTTTTGTATCATAAATATTGCCATTTACAATGCTGTAGAAAATTCATTGATAAAACAATCCATCCTTTTGTAATTGTATCCAGAACTGCAATTCAAATCGAGAAAAAAGGAAGACTCATAAGGAAGGCACTGCCAACTCAACCTTCTCAACATCATTGCCTTTGCCATCAGTAACAGATCCATTCGGGCGAGGGTTGTAATAAAAATCATTAAAATCATGCTAAAAATGCTTTTTCCCCCAAAAATGAAATAAATTCATATCGTTTTTCTCTATTTCATTCAGCTTTTGGCATGGCTGACAAAATCATATTCGAAAGAAAAACTCTCAAGCTTCTGAAGAGGTAGAAAAAAACATGAAAGAAAAATAACAAACAATTTAAAAAGAAAAACAACTTAGAAATGAAAAAGACGGAAAAAAAAATATTTCTAAGGAAGAAAAAGTTTGTTTTTCTTTGTGTTTATGTTGTCAGCAGTGAAAGTCCTTGGCCAATGACATAAGGCTGAGGCAGGAAAATATTTCTTAATCTTCCTTTTCCATACTTTTTTTTCGATAAAAATGATGAATGACATCATAAATTATGGTGAAGTGTACTAAACAGAGGGTTTGGTGGTTGTTTATTCCGATATAAACGATTTCTATGTTTTTGTTTTCTCTCTACCACAGCTATTTCTCCTTCCCTTAATACAAATAATTTCGTGAATTTTTTTTTCTTCTTCTTATATTTTAAACACATCTTTTCTTTCTTTAGTTGCGGTTTTCCACTTCTTTGTTGGGGTTGCTCACATACGGACCATATGTATGTATGTAAATATATTTGCAAGAAAATATAAATTTTAGTCTTTTAAAATTAAAATAAAATAAATACTAGAACTGAATTAAACAAAGAGTTTTAGTTTTAATGTAATGTAAAGTGATTTAAAAAATTTATAATTTTTCCAAATACTAAATTAGAGCCTATACCGGGCCTAAAAGTTTCCCGTTGAAGGTAGAATTCCAAAGACGCATAGTTCAATGATCCGGTCGATCTGTAAACCGCAGCAAACAATGACTGATTTTGAATTTAAATGATGTTTTCGAAATATTAAAAAGGGAACTAAAATAAGAAAATTTTATTTTTGAAACAAGAAAAAGCGAATGATTTTTATTTTTATTTTGATGTTCGTGAAGAAAACGCATTTTCTTAAGCTTCATGAATATGAGTTTGAGCTAAGCAATCGGTTTACCTGACATTCCTATGATGTCCGTTGTAGATAATATTCTCTCTAGGGAATCGAAAGTCTGCTGAATACGTACGTGGATATGAACTGATGAGCCTGAACTTTACAATTTGAAAATCATAAGGAAAATATATTCACTTTACCCTACATTTCAAGTCGAATTGTAAGTGTATTTAACCACACCAAAATAAATGTAATTATAAAATAAAATGAAATAATTGTTCAAAACCAAAGTCTTGAAATTCTAACTGAAATGATAGAAAAGCTTTGAATTTACGTGCAGCAACATTCATTCAACCAAAAAGGGGAAATATATAGAATATCCTTAAAAAAAAGAATATGGATAATCCTCCTTGGACAAATTGTATACACGGTTGGACGCGCCTTAAAAATACCTCTCTAATGATATACATATTGTATGTGTTGGTAAGGAAATAGATTCTCAAATTAACAAAATATTCAAAAATAGACCCTTTTCAAAATGGTCCAGCTCACGAGAGGTCAAAGCTGGAGCCGAAATATTTTAACTGTTTCTTAAAAAAGTGCAAGGTTCATTTTTAGGAGGGTACATCGAGCACATTTTTTGGTGAGTCGTTCTAATGTATATATAAATATTATTGAATACGTTTAAATGCCAGGAAGGGAAATGTAGTGTACTTATCTAATATAGGTATTTCCTTGTAAATGGGTCAGTTGGGTATCAAATATTTTCTTTTACCAGATGCATCATCTTTATATGTAAATAATTTAGATTTTTGCAAATTAGATGCATTTTACAGGGCGCTCTAGAATGTATAAAAATGAAATTTTGTGGTAACTCTAATTTGATAGCGAAATTAGTTTCTAGATCATGTATGGATTTAGACAGGACTAAATAAAGAAAATAAGAAATGATCCATGACTTTTTGGCGGCATATTTGCTTCCCAATTTAAAAAATGTTATAATATTTTATTGTTTTTACTTATAAAACTACAAACTACAACTACTACAAAACGCGAACTACCTCGAATTTTAAAAAATGGTACAGCTCACGAGAGGTCGAATCTGGAGCCGAAATATTTGAAATGTTGTCTTAAAAAAGTCCTAGGTTCATTTTTAGAGGGGTACATCGAGCACGAATTTCGCTTCCATACAACTTGAGTCGCTCTAATATACATACATATATATTTTATAATAATTTTAATCGTAACTTATTTACTTCTGATCGCTCTCCATATTTTGTTTAAATGAATCCTTGTTTATTTAACCAATCCTGATTTTTTTTTTTAATTATAGATCAAACTTTCATTATACAGTCAAACTCGTTTATAACGAACTCGGTTATAACGAATTCTTGGATATTACGTACATATTTTCAAGTGCCAAAGCTTTAATAACAGTTTTTCATACAAAAACTATCGTTTAGGATCTACTTTAAATGGTCCCAGTAATTAAATTTCATACATTTTACCTTTTTTTATAACGAACTCTCAGAAATAACTTTGAAATATGGCAATAGTCTTTATTTTATTTAATATGGCAGCATTAAATTATAACTCAGCATCTTTAATCAGCTGCTAGATAAAAAGAATTAACACATATTTTTGGTTTTTAATAAAAAAAAATACTTTTTGTTTTTAATAAATGGAAAAAAATTCTTTGTATTTTATATTTTCTTGTATGACTTCACCCTGTTTATTACGAACTTTGCCTATAACGAACTATTTTTTCTGGTCCCACGGAGTTCGTAATAACCGGGTTTGACTGTAATAGTTAATATCCACTTTTTAATACAACTTTTGATTATGGACTCAAATATCAACACTGATTCACTAATTGTGACTGCCCCCTTTTTTATTTGCATGCCTGGTAACTTTGCGATCTTTCTTTATAAATTGTTTCATAAGTATGTACTTGTGTAATTCTGTTTGCAATTGTTTACACTTTTGTTGCTGTCTGTCAACATATTGTAACGTTTGCTAGTGTATTGTATGTCTAATGTGAGATATGGTGGATACAGGGCAAACAATTAAAACTATCTGTAGAGCACAAAGATAAAATGTGTCGGTGTGACTAGTTTTATTAAATATCATAACCAGAGATACATAATGGAAATGAAAAATTTATTATAAATTCCTAATACTGTAGGTATTACTGGTCTTTTTTGGTGGGTAAACATAATGTTCAGAAACACTAATGTAAGAAAATCAATACAAAAGTGAATTTGAACTAAACTCAAACGATGTGGAGAGGCCATATTAACTATAGGAAAACTGCTCTGCCAGGGTTGAGGGTATTAATCAAAATTTTTGTTCGTAGTTATTGTTGTATACGTAACACATAAATAGCGCATACAATAAAGAGTTTAATTGAAACTAAGCACATATTTGTTTTTACTTTCTTTGCAATCAACGAACTCATACTTTTCACCTTTTTAAAAAGGAATATACTGTTAATGAGATGAAATCGTGGGAATCTTTCTGCTGATTCAATGTTATTTTTTTAATCATATTTTCTTAAAATATTTGTTAACGAATCTATTAAATAAAAAAAACAGTTTTTGCAAGAAATCTGCTGAGAAGCTGTCGCTGAGTAAATATTTTTCATTTTCCTTTTGTTGTTTCATTTTTCATGTTGTTGGAAATGGTGTTATTAAAATGATAAACAAAAGCTCTAAAAACAAAACAATAGACTTGTTTACATGATCAATGAATAAACAAAAATATAGCAACAACATCAGTATAAAAAAGGGATAAAGAAGTAAATAGGTAACAACAACACTGCAAGTACGTTGTCCAAAAAAATACACAAATAACAATAAACAACTTGTTTGCTTTTATAGAAATTTCGCGACGGCAAACACATTCTCTTGCAAATGCATTAATCAGACTGCTTACCCTGCTATTTAAAAGGCAAGATAGAGTAGGCAACGGCATTGGGAAAGAATTCAGTCAGTCTTGTGTGAAGACACGTTACATATGAAGAAAATAATTATGGTTTGAAGATCTTTGTTATAAAGATCTATTGAACAATTGTTATTGTGTACGCGGAAGTGTGTAAAGAGTAATAACAATTAAACCAAATTGTTTTTGTGTGAGTCAAGTCGTGAAAGGTGGCACACAGAATCGTGCGAACAATAAAAAGTTGATTTAAAACTAAACATAAATTTATTTTTATTTTATTTGCAATCTTCCAACTCATATTTTTACCGATTTTAAAAGAGTAAAAACGTACCAGTATATTATGGAGTATTCAAAATATTCACGAGACGAATTTTTCCTGTCTCTACCACTTTTTCAATTGTTTCTTTCTAATTTTCTGCAAACTGCCTTGTTTCTAATGATATATTCACAATTACGAGTAAAGCTCATTACATTAATTCAAAGAAACTGAGATCGATTTCAAATTTATTGACATCATTTTTCTTCATTATCTCTTCAACTCAAAGAAAATTTGCACATTCATGTTGTACTTGATAGTTGCAACAAATGCACGAAATGTACTGAAGACAATTTCAATTTTTTAGAATAAAAAGGAATTAAAATTCACATAGAAAATTCACTCTTCCTTCCAGTCAAGGTACAATTAGTGCCTAAAAGTGAATATTTTTAAATGAGATTTGTTTATTCACTTTTCTGTAGCTTTTTATTCACCATTATTCTTTAAATTTGTCAAAATGTCTTCAATAGAATCCGTCTGATTTAAAATTATTTTAAAATATGCCTCGAACTCCAAGTGGACTTCCGAAAATGTCTTTATGCCACATGGAAAATATTATTTACCAAGTACTTCTGGTGCTTTTAACGTTTTCTGAACCAGTAGTTCCGTTAAGCTTCCTTTGACGTTATTGTTGCTGTTGCTGTTGTTGTCGTTGTCGTTAATGTCAGAAAATATTAAAGTTTTCTTTGGTTACTTATGAATGCGGCAAAGCTCAAAAGATTATCGCAAACAAACAAACAAATACGACGCTGTTGTGACTATGTCCGTGAACATATGTGTATGAGAATGTGTACGAATGGGCCAGTTGCACTATTCACACTTGCCGACAGCCATTATGTAAATTTTAAAAGGCAATGCTTTGCAATCGTTTTCACAACTCCAATGTAATTCAAAGTGTTCATTCGTTTGTTTTGAACGGGAAATTTTGTCGGTAAATTTTGTTTCTAGATTTTTAGGTGCTTTAGGTGAAGAATGTTTTTTGTTTCTTTTATTTCTTCCTTCATTTATGGTCATGTGAAAACGAAAAAAATAAAAATCACCTAAAATTTGTTGGAACAGTCAACACTTTGAAATTTGGATTTTTAGGAAATCAATGATCAATTATTGAAAATAAAAATAATTTTATTTTTCCAATACCATCTGTGTCTTATAATTATTCATCGCTTGTTTGTTTTTTGATTTGTCAGTTACCAGAGCATACTATTTATTAGGGATTACGCTATAATTGTCCCTAAGTCCCTAAATGTAATCGCTTTTATTTTAATTTTCAAAATTACTAGATTATTATTTTAGAACGTATTTAAAAACTGTAGTTTAAACTGTAGTCCCATTACTAACCCTCAATAATAATCTACAACTTTCTTTCTTAGCAGTCTGCTGTTTCAAATTAATTGAACAGAGAAATAAATCTAAAATAATTCTACTACCGTTACCACGAACAACTGTCTGATGCAGATTTTAGTTGTACGAAGAGATTGAGCTTTATTTTTTGAAGATGATATTGAAAATAGAATGACATACATACATGCACTGCATACATAATTGATCATTACAACCGTTCAGTCAGGATTACGGCCTAGGTTCTCGCGCCACTTACAGTATTGGCCAAAACTAAAGCACCCCCTCATTATATTTTTTTTAAATGATATTTTTTTTAAGAAAACAAAGCTATTAAAATTTTTTTATGTTTATTTTTTATTTATTTATATCCTTATTATTGAAAACACAAACTAAAGAAATTTAGAATGTAATAAAAAAAAGGTTAAAATTATAAAAACATTTTAAGTCGCAAATATAAGCGGACAAAACTAAGCACCCACAAATTAAGGTGTACAAAAACGATTGAAATTAATATTTCGTTTCGAATCCTTTATTCTGGATGACATACGCACATCTTTTAGGTATAGGATATATTAAATTATTAATTATTTTAGGAGATACTGTTTCCCAGGCTATTTTTGCGTCTTCAAATAAGTCTTCTTTGGTTTTGAAATTTTGTGGGTTGATTTTTAAGTTAATGATTGGATTGGAGAGCTGGCTTATCAAGACATCAATTGAGTGCAAAATATTCAATCAACAGATCAATTATTTCTAGGTTAATTTAGAAGTTTTTACGGACTGGTCGCACATCTCCTACTCATTTTGGAGGATGGTAACGCGAAACTTCGCGATATGAAGACTCCTTAATTAAAAGCACAATCCAAAATTATCCCACAGTATCTTCTAGTCACATACGAAACCGCTTAGATTTAAAAATTAGCGAAAGAACGATTCTCAGAAGGGCGGTAGAGGCCGAGTTATTCAGTCGGTATAATATCCCCTATGCCTAAAAGATGTGAGTGTATCATTCAGAATAAAGGATTCGAAACGAAATATTGATTTGAATAGTTTTTTGTGCACCTTAATTTGTGAGTGCTTTAGTTTTCTCCGCTTATATTTGCGACTTAAAATGTTTTTTTTGAATTTTAACTTTTTTTTATTAAATTCTGAATTCTTTAAGTTTGTGTTTTTCAATAATAAGAATATAAATAGATAAAAATTTTAATAGCTTTGTTTTCTTAAAAAAAAAATTACATTTAAAAAAATGTACTGAAGAGGTGCTTTAGTTTGGCCAATACTGTATGTTGTGTGTGTTAATTTTATACATGAGTGATGGGTCCTACAGTTTAAAATCGACTCCGAACGAAAGATTTTTAAGAAACTCGGTGTTTTAGCCAGAAATCTGCTGAGATGTATTCGCCAAAGAAATATTTTCATTATTTCGTTTTGATGTCTGATCTGGTGTTTCAACAGTTGACTTACGTCTAGTAAGCCGACACACTACTTTCTAGACTACGGCGACGCAATAAAATGACTATGAACGATATTTGTGATAGAAACATGATAAAAGAGTATTTGTGGACAGCAAAACATTACCAGAACAATTACAGAACAACAAATACAATACAGATTTACATTTTTCAACAAGAAGAAGAAAATATTAACAATTCAAAAATATAGTTTGGGGTTCCTTTAAAACTCTTTACACTCCGAGAAATCAACTACTTAGCATTCGTTAAAGGTTTTACAGGCTCGTCTAAAGGAATCATAATTTTCATAGTCAAATCTGTAGTAATTCAGTGATAGCAGTTCAAAATTGCATGTAGATTGCACAGGAACATCGAACTTCAATCGACTCAACAGGAACTCTGAAGCAAAATCATCTCGTATTAATCCCAGAATAAAAATAGTCCTCATAACGAAGAACGAAGACTTTTAAGAGTTGGTAGTTTAATCAAATCTAGTCTGATCTGATATGGTGGTAATTCATAGGAATTCCAACCAAGACCTCGTAAACAGAAAACTGAAAACTGTTTTTGCACTGACTTAATGCTACTTATATCAACTGCATAACAAGGTCCCATATGATAAAACCATACTCCAGGATAGACCGGACAAGAGATATAAATAACATTTTAGTTAAATATGGATCAACAAATTCCTTAGACCAGCGTTTCATGTAACCAAGTATGCCATAAACTTTATTAACAATCATGGATCTTGTTATTCCGAAAGTTGAGTCTGTGATCCAATAGAATACCAAGGTCCTAAATAGTTTTAAGTTTATTAAACACAGTATTAACAATGTAATAGAAGGCATCAATCTTTGAGTGTCTAAAAAATGCCATCTGCTTACACTTTTTTAAAATTTAATTCCAACAATTTCAATTTGGATTCAAATTTAAATGCCTAAACATTGTTAAAAGTGTTAAAAATTTTTTAACATCGTCAGCCTACATCAAACCTAAGAATGCAAAATAACTGAGGGAAGGTCGTTAACAAGCAAAGTGAATAAGATTGCACCCAAATGATTGCCCGGTGGTACACCAGATTGCACAATTTTAGATGTGACATTTCTAAATTTGACTTGTTAAGTTCTTTGTGACTGATACAAAGTTAACCATTTTTTAGCAGGATCACTAAAGCCCATAGCTGATAATTTGTGCAATAAAAGCTTATGATTCACTTTATCAAATGCTTTACTAAATTTTCTGTGTATATCACATCACTCTGCATTTTATTTGAAAATCATTCATTGACAATTGTAGTGAGATCCAAGATATCAGATGATCGAAATTTATGAAAGCCGTGTTGACATGGCGGTAGAGGAGGCGAAATTTGATGATAAAGGTGATCAGTTATCATTTAGTAATAGCATTAATTTTGGCAATACCTCTGCCACTTTTAAATAAAGAAATGATATATGATTTCTACCAAATTAATGGCAAATAACACGATTTAAGAAACGTGTTGAAATAGTTCATTAGCTAGGCAACTTTATTATCCATTAATTTAATTATTAAATTTTTTTATTTTGTCGAATATTTCACCTTCTATAAGAAACAAATTTTGCATGATGTGGGAATACTGTATTGGATTTGAATAGTGTGAACTATTCTTATTTAACTTTGTGTTCCATATTTGGTTTTGGAGGATATTGCATGCTACCACTTTTTAGAGAGTTTTATGAGTGTTTGGCTTTATTTGTTGCAAAGAACGAATTTCATATGAATTCATAATGTACTCGCAATATGGCATAGAGTCAAGTTGCTAAAGGATTCATACCAACAGGCAGACAAACATACAAACACAATAAATACAACATATTAAAGACTTGTGGCAGTAGAACAAGTATTAGCATTAGAAATCTAAACTGCATTTGGCTGTGTGTGCGACTCTGTTAAAAATGTTCATGTAAATTCTTAGACTAGTATTTAGCATTATTATTTATTATTTTAACACTTCTCAACACCTCTCAACAAGTTCAGTTAGTTATTGTTGCCACTTGAACAACTGCTACTTGTAAGCTGCATTATCATTCATAACATTATTATTAAGTCGCAGTCACAAAATCCATTCCTTCTCAAACAATTTCAAATAAATGAAGTGCAGTCTTAATAGTGTGGCTTAAATGGTATACACATACAATATATTGGTAAAATAAACTAAAAAAAAATTCTTAAATATATAACAGACGTTACTGAAATGATCAGCCAATACGATAACTTACATCTCTTAGGGTTATTATTACGGGCAAATAAATTGTTTTATCATCATTATTGTAAGTGTGCAATAGAAGTCAGCGTTAAACTAAAGCGGGAGGATCATCCTTTCGGGAAGTTTTAAAGTTAAGTTTATATTTGAACTTGTCATATTATTTATTATTTTCAATATGGCAACTTCAATTAATTAACAAAATGAGCATATACAACAAAAACAAAAAAAAAACGAAGCCCATCGTTTGTTACTGCGGTACCTTTAACTAAAGCCAAGTTTAACGGTAAGTTATGGTAATGGCCCCTAGACATACATAATTTTATAGAAATAGAAATCTTTTTGCAATTAAAAACTAAGAAATAAAATTAAATCAAGCTGTTATTATTCATTAAATATTTAATTTGCTTTGAAGCTTTATAAAGAGAAAATTTTATTTACAAAAATATATCAATTGGATGATGAATAGAAATGAAAACAAATTAAATAAATTTAATTTAAATTTCCTTCTTTGAATTTCGTTTGTGTTTTTCTTTTCTATTTTTCCCTCACGCAAGCTGTTGCAAAATAATATGGCAACAAAAACCTAAACGATGAGCAGTGTTTCAGGGTCGTGGGTAATAAATCACGTTCGGAACACCACTGGCAGTAGTAGCTGTTGCTACTGCATAACAACCAAAAAACAATTGCAGAATAATTCTTTTCGTTCATAACTACACAAAGAAAAAGACAGAATGTTGAACGCGTAAAAGTGGTACCCAAATACCATTCCGCCACCACCATAAACACCGACAACCCAACCTATCACCTCCCTTCATATGCAACAAACACTACTACACTCTGAAATAAACAGAAAAATAGGAGGAAAAACCCTCACTGGAAAGTTAGGAAAAAGAAAAATTTGAGAGAAATGAAAAAGCCACAAACATCCACAGCTCCGAAAGATGAAAAAGATATATGAAGTTGAATGGAGTTGCACGGTTTATTTAGTTTTCATTTCTGCAAGGTTGAAGCTTTTTAAATCGATAGTGACATGTAATGGTTGAATGAAACAATCGAATAAACGACTATAAACTATTGTCTGATTATGTCTGTACATTTGCCGTAACCATTATCCACATATCACAATTAAGTAGTTATTTGGACTACTAAGTGGGGATGCTAAATAAAACGACCAGAATTATCCGATCGGGATATTATGAAACAGGACTTCTAACATTTGCAAATTCAAAAATTCAAATTCGATTACTCTCTAAAATCGTTCAAAATGAGCATTCCGTGATATCAAAATGCTTCCCTACCTCTTTATGCACTAATCCTATTTACTGGTGACAAATCAGTTCGTCGAGAGTTATAGATGTAAGATATTAAATCAGTATCAAAAAGGGATAAACAAGCAACAACAACTCTGAAAGGACAAATGTAAACAAAATACACAAATAACCATAAACAACTTGTTTACATTTATAGAAATTTCGCGAAGGCAAAGACATTCTCCTTCAAGTGCATTCTTCAGACTGCTTACCCTGCGACATAAAAGGCAAGACAGGGCAAGCAACGGGAATTCAGTCAGTCTTGTGTGAAGACACGTTGCGTTCGAAGAGAACAATTGTGGTTTGAAGATCTCTGTTATTGTGCACGAGGAAGTATGTAAAGAATAATAACAATTAAAGCAAATTGTTGCTGTCTAAGTCAAATCGTGAACGGTGGCGCACAGAATTGTGCGAAGAATAATGAATTGATTTGAAGCTAAACACAAATTTATTTTTGTTTTATTTGCAATCTTCGAACTAATATTTTTAACGTTTTAAAAGGGTAAAAACGTAACAATATTGAGTTTTCCTATACGAGTATCGCAATAAATGAAAAGTTCTTTTTTACAGAAATCCAATTACACGATTATTGTATGTCTTATAAAAATAAGAAAAAAGCTATGAAAATCTGTATGTACAAATCAATATACGATTAATCGGTAATAAATAAACGAATCGTAAATAATATTTGGAGGTATGAACCCTTTTCAAAGGATCCTACAATAACGTTTAGCACAATCAACCCCAATAGAACAGAAACAAAATTGCAAAACAATAAAAATACAAAAAAAAAAGGAGTAGTTGAAGCACCACCACATTAACCAACACTATTAACGATGTCACCAACACAGCTTCATGCAATGTTGGCTCGAGTCTGTACGTTAAAACAGTGTAGAGCGTGACATAAAGATGGATGGAAATTCAGTCGCAATGCTGGCTGAATGGTATTTATGCGCTCTCGTTACATACAATATAACCAACAGTAGGAGCAGTAACTAAAAGGACGAAAAAATATCTCAGCAACAGTGTAACAACACAACTACATACACGAGTAAATAAACGGAATGAGTACACCAAAATACAAAAACAAAATTGTATATTTCTGGACGAATAGTTTAAGAGAAAGTCTACCGAAAAGAGAAATATTAGCGTTGTACTACCAAGTGCTACACCAATAACTCACGTGTAGAACTGATCCTATATAATAGTATGTAAAGGTGGAACAGTCGACTACTACTGTACACGTTCAGTGATTCGCATATGCTGCTTTTTATTTGAATATACTCTCCCAACTGTTAAATAATTTGAATCTTGGTGTAGTTCTGTAAAAAATGATACGGTATTCTACCAACACTGTGATAATTAAAATTAAAAGCAGACTCTAGGAGTAATGCTACATGCCGCCTTTTCACTTGTGTATATGATTGTCCCATAAAACTAATGGTGGCATCACTGTACTTATGTATGTTGTAAAAGGTACAATTTTTTTATACCGTTAGGAATTGTTTGGCACAGATGTGACTATTTGGAAATCTTCCATCTCATTTTGTTTCAATGCATTTTTAGAAATTCCAATTTTTTTTTATTCTCTCCTACTATTGTGCGAAATGCTCCACTAGGACAAGGACTTCTATGAATTGTAGTGAGACTATCAACGTACCACGAGTTTTGCAAACCCATATTTTACTACGTAAATACCCAGATGAATGTTTCTTGCACTTTACCCAGTAAACAATAACTAAAGAAATTAAACGGTCTACAGTAATGAAAATTTCACCCAAATTAAATTATCTATGAACTGTACATTCAATTATTCTTACAAGTCAAACTGCTAAATTTGCAAATTGTTATCATTAAAGCAGAAACTGAGAAATACAATTTTTTATTCTTAATTTTTGTATGCTGAAATCATGGTTATGCCAATATCCGATTTTATAGCCATCCGTGAATATCGATGGAGTTATTCTTGATGACAGAGATAGCAAACGATGATATATTACATTTTCTACTCATAGCCCCTTTTACACCAGACGTTCCAATGTAATGTATTCAAGGAAAGCTAAGAGAAACACCATTTCCAAATTAGACTGTAATATCCATAAACTGAAAAGTGAATATGAAATGATTGCATGACGAAAAAAAATGGAGATAGAAATGATTCCAAAAAATAAGTTTTGTTTTTGCGTTGCTTATATTATTTATTGAATATTAAATTAAGTATGTATGTATTGAACTAACAACTACAATAAAAATAACCTATATCTAAAATTAAAAATGTTATTTATGCCTGATAGGCATCGGAAAATTTAGCTCTTGTACAATTTTTTATATTTGCATAGAGTGTCCCTCTTTAACATGCCTACGCCGCACATGGTCTGTCCACGGAATACATGATTTGGCGTCATTAAATTCAAATTTTGAAATGTTAAAATCGATAATTGTTTTGCACTTTATCGATAACTGATACCATATTGATCGTTTTGACTATTATTTTGTTATTTTGCTTTAATATTCGCATAGCTGTGAGCTGTCAAACATATTATTTGTTGTAGCTTTTGTATTTTAAAATTTTCCGCCAAATTAATCAGTGTGCGATTTTTGTTGATATTGCCACAAGTGATTAATTTTTTGGAAACTATATTTATTATTTTTTTTTAAGTAAAAGGTATTTTCATTTATGTACTGTGTTCCTCTAGTCTTTTAGAAATGGGTTGTGGTATATTAGAAGTGATCTACATTGTAGTTTCATGGAGTAAAACTTCCGGGATTCAATGGGCTTAAGTCCAATTTCTATTTTATTTGTTGTTATTGTAAAATGTCAAAAATGTTCTGCCCGTTCCTGCTCGTTCACCTGTTATTGCATTTTTTAGGCGCAATGAATGTTTCAAAACGCACAATTTTCAAATTTGATAGAAACAAATTTTCTGTTGTAGAGGCCCGCGTATTTGATAATATCATTCCCAAAACTAATTTTAGCGAGAATCAGTGTCGAGAAATAAAAAAAAAAAACTGAAAAGCTTTATAAGGAGGCTGTTAGGAAAGTGGAAGAACTCCAACAGGATTTTATAGAATTTTGAAGAACTCAATAAAGATTAGTTGGACAGTGAAATTTTATTGTTTGAGCAACCAACAGCAAGTCATAATGGTGGACGATCGACAAAAGAGTTCGCAGAATTTTCCCATAAAACCCAAATAATCAATGTGTTACAACTTTTGAATGAAATCCATTGTGAGGAGTGTGGATAAGATGCTTTGAATGCATTCTACACATTGATTACCGAATGCCTACGAAAAAGATAACAAATACGTAATTTTGATAAAGACATAGTTCAACAAACTAAACTAGACTTACAAGAAAAATTCCAAGGAGATTTTTTCAAGAGCCAAATTTAGCTGCCAATTTGTCTGGAGTCAATGTAGAATTAATAAGCAGATTTAGTATAATTTTACGAACTATACCGTGTGGGTATAAAGTTAATATACATGCATGTCAAATGTATTGTATGCAAACAGCAGAAATATATGTTGCGCTATATCCATGGTTTTATAAGCCGTCTTTCATGTGCATAATTTTAATTCATTGGTACCGATATTATAAACCACGTATCCTTTCCAATAGGGGTAATGTCTGAAGAATCTAAGGAATCGAGAAATAAGAATCTAAGGAATTTTAGAAAAAAAATTCAAGAAAAAACACAGTGGAAGATTTGATGCGGTCATTACTCTTCTGATCCTCTTATTTCCTCGATCTCTAAACGTCCTTCTTTTAATTCCCGAATGACGTCCAAAACTTACATTTAGTACAAAATATACAAGAAGACGCTGTTTATTCTTATAATTCTGATTCTGAATAGAAACATGCATTTTTCCCTTAAAACTATGTATAAATTGTGTAAATTTTTTTATGTCTAAATTATTAAAATTATTAAATTATATTTCAAAGCTATTTTAAATTAAATAACGCCAGATTGCGTATTTCGACCACTGTGCGCTGGTCCAACAAGTTACTTTTTCCAAAAAAAATTTTTTTTTTAATTGTCCAATTCATATTAAACTGACAAACTATTTTCAAATTCTTGCGCTAATTTGGACATCACTAGGAATAAATTCAGTTTTCGTACAAATTTACGTACAGTGGACAGCAAAAGTTTTAGTACTCCAATATACACAACAACGACCAAATAAAATAGTCGAATTTTAATTCACCTATGATCAAAGAGCGTTCAATAAATATCTAAAATCTCACTGCTTAGTTGGGAAACATATACATATACACTGTACAGCGCCGTTTTATTTTTTATTTTAAAAATTATTTCATTTGTCTATGTTTCTTAAGTCTTTGCTTTTTTTAACCACTTGTCCAACTTGCATTCCCATTTAAGATTCATGAAACTAGCTCTTCATGAGTCAAAGAAAACCAGAAAGCAAATATTTCTCTGAATTTCACTTCTTTTCCATATTTTCCATATATTACTCACCAAAAAGTTCAAAAGTCAAATTTAAGCAACTACGATTGCTTTACTAAAAGTAAAAACTTAATTTTGTTAGCATAATTTGGGCCAAAATCGTATATAAGCATACTTTGTTGAGTTCCTATTGCTTTAATCGAAGTACACATCATCTGTATAATGAAAATGCAATAGAATTGTGTACAAGGAATTTCCACTCTAGTCGAATAGTTCCCTTTTTATGGAATGCAATATGATTGTTAACTGGGACACAAATTCATAAGCGTACGTGTACTGGAGCATTGTTATGCCACTGTTGTATAAATTCATGATGTTCCACTGCTACAACATATTGCATGTAGAAACGCAAAAATACAACCAGAACGCAGATACCCAAACACCAAACATTTTCTGTTCATCATTCTTCGTTATGGAAAATCTCTTCCCTTATCACTGTTTTATAAAATTGGCGAATATTGAATGAACTTCTTCTTTATCGTGCCTCAAACACATATACACAGGAACCAGAAGACTATAACAACAACAAATGTAAAAACAGGACAACAATAAAACACAAACATCTCATACATATTCAGAACTTCATTTACAATTTCAAAGCATAAAATGTTCGAGGATTTTTTCATAGAAACAATGAGGCTTCATCTCATTTTCTACCAACAATCAATTCGATGGTTTAAGTATTTAATAAAGAACTCAAATAGTCTTATTAAATTATAAAAATTAAGAACAGAAAAAATTTTAGTACATAAATTTCAATTTGATCAAAATGAACCGAAAAAGTTTTTGCAAAAAAAAAAACATAAACAATTGAAAACGCTGTAATACATTCTATGTTCAGATATATACTTTACTTGAGTCAATATTCGGTTAATTGTATACAATATTTTAAGTAATCAGACTCAATATTCATTTGACAGCTGGTAAACAGTAACATTGTTTTTAGTTTGGTGGCGAAAATTAGTGTCGCGTTTGGTTGCCTTTGTTAGCGTTTGTTTGTCTTTGTTGACAGTTGAATTGTCAAATATCAACAAAAACTGTTCGTTTAATTGCAATGTGCTGAATAAACGCTCCTACTCAATATTATAAAATTTTTTTATTTATTGCGTAATTATTAATTGAAATATTATATTATGAAATATGGAGCACAATAGCGGCGTTTATTTCGCTTTTCGCAATACAGGTCCATATCTGAGCACCGTATTAGTGAGTGTAGTTAAAAATTTTGTTTTTTTATACTCTATGAATAGACTGTTTTGTTGTTACGGTTCGATGTTCTTTGACGACTACTTTAATTGCTGTTATTTCCAATTGAATTGTACTGACGTAATATAAGGAACCATTAAGGATTTAACACTTCCCAGAAGATAACACAACGGATTTTGACATATTTTGTAAGGTGGCAATTAACGTAATAGAATATTGCCGACATTTCTCTGAGAACGACATTTTTCAGTCCACCTTTGTCAAGGGTATAGGTGATAACGAACTTCTTTCGACAGCATTGGTTGGTATGGACAGAGCAATTAATCTTACGTGCGATTTGACCTGGTTATCCTTTTTCAGTAGGAGTTGTACGCGGCCAAGCCATAAACCACAGCGGTTAACAAGGGAATCATGCTATCAGTCAAATTGAGCATGATTTAGCATGTCCGCCGGAATAAAAGAAAATTGGATATCTTAAATGGGTTCCAGCTGGTGTACTAAAGGCGGTGATGATATATTCCTCCCCTAATGTCAGCAAAACGGGTAATATCTCACACAGGCCTTGTTTTATTTACATTTATTCAGTCCTAAATTTAAGACCCTTTACAACCATTAAGTCAATTATTTTATAGCAAAAATATATTTGAGCTGAGTCTTGCAATAACAAATGTCATTTACTATAATAGAACAGATAATAACGTAAATTAAAATTCAAGATGATCAAAATGATGTCACTTTTCCCTTTGAAGAAGGTAAATATTTAATAAGAGCAGGAAGTAATGTCGAACACTACAAAACATTCTTACAGGAGTGAAACTGTCGTTGGTAAATAATTGATTGTATTCAATTTGTTAGTGTAAATAGGAAACGTGGCAGTTTTAGGGAATACTGACTCAAAACTCCAAAGTAATTTAATTCTTCTCAACTTTTTATTTTGAAACTTAATCCACCAACAGTTAAGGAACGCAGACACATCCTTTCCACCATTTGGTATTAAAATCGCCATGTCGAATCCGACCTAATAACATGCAGGTACCTACAATGAACAGAACGAGTCCCGCCTATTTTTTGACCCCAACGCACATCAATTCTTTTAGCACCACCCTAGCTGAGCAACACTATCAAAGTGTCTTATATTATTCTTTCGAAATCATAAACTATTATGGAACTAGCAGATTGTACCCGGCTTTGCGCGGGTTATAAAAATAACAATAAATAAAAATCCGGTTTCGAAACTGGCTAAGAATAAATTTTCAAATTATTCGGAAACCGGTTTATCAAACAACTCAGTTTTTTGAATACTCTAAATCCTAAATATAAATACATTTCCCCGTTTTACGCCCCTTTCCTCTTTTTGGACCCCTTTTGGTCTAACTTTTTAAACAGAACACCTCCAATAGCTATTTGATCAACTTAACCAAGCTAAATCGAAAAAAATACATTTAAAACCCATAAAATACAGCATTTATGCAGAAAGTACTAATTTCTCTGTCCCATTTTTTTCCCTTTGGTTCAAAATTTTTAAAAAATTTATAGCCTATAACCTGCACCGACAAAAGCTTGATCAATATCCCAAATTTCAAGAAAATCGGTCTAGATTGGCGTGATTGGCTAACAAACAAACAAAAAAACAGACTTACAGAACGAATATATTATATATTAGGACTAGGATAACCTGAATTCAATTTTTCCGTTATCAACCCCTTTCCCCTTTTTGGATCCCTTTTGGTTCTACTTTAGAAACGGAATGCCTCCTAATGCTATTTGAGAAATTTAACCAAGTTAAATCGTAAAAAAGTACCTATTACCATTTTTCCCCATTTGTCCCATTTTTTCTCCCCTTTTGGACAAAGTTTTGAAAAAGAGCCTATAACCTGCACCGAAAAAAGCCTCGATCTATATACCAAATTTCAAGAAAATCGGTCCACGCCTTCATTCGTGATTGGCTAAGAAACAAACAAACAAAAAAAACAGACTTACAGAAAGATTTATAATATATATTAGGATTAGGATTATTCCTTCCACTACTTACTACTCATCAATGCTTCCCTTTGAAGCCGCCGTAGCCTAGTTGGTAGTGTGTTGGCTTATTGGACGTAAAGGTCGAGTTAAAATCCCAGGACATACATCAAAACGAAAATATAACAAAAATATTTCTTAGACGACTTCCTCTAATCAGATATGTAGCAAGAACTCTGAGAGTAAATAAAATTGCCATGAAAAGCTTCTCAAAACTCTGGCATTCGGAATCGACTTTAAACTGTAGGTCCCGCAACTTATGTATAAAATTAATGCGTACAACATATATGGTGTGAGAAGCTAGGTCGTTATTCTGACTGAAGTGTTGTCTTGACCAATTCTGTATGTAAAGTTTCCCTTTTTTATTCACCAATGTGTAAATTTAAATTTTTATTATGTCTAACGAAATAGAAATCTGTTTTGTCGAAATCTTTATCCCTCAAAAGGTACCGAGAAAACTTTCGGAGATTCGCTCTCATTCCTGGTTTACTATTTCACCATGGTTCATGCATTTCTGTACAGTGCACGTTTCATTATTTATTTCCAATTCCTAATTTGATTGTTATTGTAACTTCAGTCCTTATTTCTAAGTGCACATATTCTCTTAATTAAATAATGGAAGCTTTTTTTAAACAAAAACATTTATTTTTTCATAAATGCCTGATGGGATAATCTATATTTTGACGTCACAAAAACAAAAAATAGAAAAGTAATTAAAATACAATACAAAAAAAGTAATAATTAAATAAAGAGGGAATTTAGAATGTGACACCTTTTATACGAATCGATTTTAAAAATAACACGGTACGACAGTGAACAGACTTTATGAATATTATCACTCATCCAATATTTTTTATTAAAGTTTGATACTGCGAACTTGAAAAATATGAAAAAAAATCGCAATTTCCAAGTTTACCTGATCAAATCTCATAGAACGTTAGTTAAAGGTAGCTTTAGTTAAAGTGAACGTTAAAGTTACCTTTAACTTATTTTGGTTATTACAACTTACCGATAAAACAAAATTAACTTTTTCAAAAATATGGCAATGCCGGAGCAAAGTCGATAAACTGCTCAATTAAACAAGTTTTTTTTAAGGCAGTGGCAACAGTGGACTTCGTTTTTCTTGTTGTAGAATCTACAATGTATAAAATTTGAAATAGCCATATCGAAAATAGTATATGATATGGCAAGTTCAAACATAAAGTGATCTTTAAATGTTAAAGATATGATGATCTTCCCTTTAGCTTAACGATAATTTCTGTATTATTGGGTACTCGTAATATTGAAAAACCATTTATCTATCAGTTAAAATTCTCCCTTTAGTTAACGGCAAGTTGTAATAATGGCTCTAAGCCGAATAATAGATATACATTAGAGCGACTCACCAAAAAAAGTGTTCGATGTACCCTCCTAAAAATGAACCTTGAACATTTTAAGACAACATATAAAATATTTCGGCTCCAGCTTTGACCTCTCGTGAGCTGGACCATTTTGAAAAAGGGTCTATTTTTCAATATTTTGTTAGTTGGAGGATCTGTTTCCTTACCAACATATATAATATGTATATCATAAGAAGGCGTTTTTAAGGCGCTTCTAACAGTATATACAATTTGTCCAAGGACGATAATCTATGTCCCTTTTTTAGGATATTCTGTAAAAAAAATGGTTTTTGAATTTTTTGTTCGGGTTTGTTTGTTAGACGATTTAATTAAATACGGGTCTCAGCTTTTTTTGAAATTCGCACAAGTTCGCGTTTTGAAAAAAATGCAATGGAGTGGCAGCCCTTCGTTGTAAATAGGGCAATTGAGTATCAAATTTTTTCTTTTGCCAGGTACATCGTCTTTATATGTGAATAATACCGATTTTTGGAAAATAAGATGCATTTTACACGGTGCTTTGTAATATAAAAAAATGCAATTTTGTGGTAACTCTAATTTGATAGCGGATTTAGTTTCTAGATCATGAATGGATTTAAATAGAACTAAATAAAAAAAAAGAAATGATCCACGACTTTTTCGCAGCAAATTTGTTTACCAAATTAAAGAAAAATTATAAAATTTTTTTGTTTATGATTACAAAACTACAAACTATAACTACTACAACATGCGAACTAGCACGAATTTCAAAAAAAGCTGAGACCCGTATTTAATTAAATCGACTAAAGATTAAAATATGTTAAAAAAAATATTTTTGGGATCTACTCAAAAAACTCACAACCTACACTATGTCATTAGCCGGGTTTATTAATTTTGTTTTTATTTTGTCGCATAGTGTAATTAATTTCATTTAATTTAATCGATATTCAGCAGTTACTTAATTAAGCATTTGCACTTCATAATTTTTCAGTGATGACGATGAGTTAATTTACATTTGAATAGAATATCATGAATAAATGAGCAAATGAGAATGAATAGCTGAATGAACGAATTTAATGAATGAATAAACGAATGAGCATCGTTAACTGATTATTTTTATTATCGCGGTTGTTGCGGTTCAACACTTTTTGTCATACGCTTTTTTCCCTTCAACGTACTACGTATTGTTGCACCCCCTTGCCCAACCGCAAACAAACAATTTTATTCCGAATATTATTTTTTGTCATTTTTATTTTTGTTAATTTATTCAAATTTCATAACGACAAAACCAAAAATATTATGGAAAGAAGCACAAACAAAAAATTACAAAAGGATGAAACAAGAGAGTGCACAGAAAAAAATAAAAATACAACAGCAGTGCCGAGGAGAAACGGCAAATGTCATTGGGAAGTGAGCGTTTATGAACATAAAGAATTGATGACAATTTAAATTTTCTGAATAATAAAATTCAATGAATGAATTAATTGAATTTATAATAAATGCTTGAAATATGCAACGGACAATAATTTTACAAAAATGAAAAAACGAAAAAACAAACAAAAAAAAATTAACAACAAACCACAAATTTTTGTTTTTTCAACGCAGGATAAAAATACAGAAAATGAAATTATGATAAGGAAAATAATGCTCGTATTTTATGAAATAATATTTAACAATGCAACGTTGGAAAAGCTGGTTGGAAAAATTGTGAAAATTTCAACTGGAAAATAAAAACGAAGAATTGTTTGAAATTGTTTGTTTCAATTAATTACATGTGTGACCATAGATCGCGGTTGGGTCGTCGCTCAGTCAAAGGGTCAAATGGTGATGGCTTATGTTTAAATTGTGGAAATTGCATTCCCTACACTCGTAATGCACTCCCATCTACATGTTCATACATGTTTTTCCATTTGTATTCACATTGTAAATTCTATTTGGTTTTTCTCTCAGTTAGAGTTCAAAATCAGTTTCAGTTTTCAATGTAATTCGTACTTTTTGTGGCAGCATTTTACACATTCTGCAGTAGTTTCTATACGCCGATATGACTGTGAGTGTTCATTATTGTGGCCATTGGTGAGCTGCACAAATGTAAGGAAAACAATGAAAGTCCGTAAATAGAAAATTCGCATCTGATTTTTTTTTGTCAGGCATAAAAATTTTTCAATTTAGAACTCTATTACGAAGACAATTTGAAAATTGTAAGGCTTTGCTGCTATTAATTATTTAGTGCAAGTTGAAGGCAAAATCCAAATGGAAACTCTGTTGTCGAAATATTCGACATGAAATTAAACAAACGTTTAATTTGTTTTTTCTTTTTTTTATCTCAATAGCTGATTGATTAAAGGAGAACTTTAATCCTAAACAAAACGCTCAACCGCTCTAAACAAACTGCCTCAAACGAGTTCTAGGCACGTCTATTACAAATTTATAATCAAATCTTCTCCGAGGACAGAATTGACGAGTCGTTTAGTAAAGCCAATATTTTCCCGATATATAAGAAGCGAGATCAAGGACATCCAGGAAATTATAAAGGAATTTCTTTTATGAATTGCTCTGCTTATGAACGCTTATTCAATTGGGTAGAACTCAGCCATATAATGCTGGAGTACCAATCGGGTTACAGAAGAAACTATTCAACGGTATACAATATATATAATCCTTCAGCAATAATCAGTCATAAGAAGCTATCGGAGAAAAGGAAAGTGTATGCAAAAGTTAAAATCGCTTCTGAGTTTAATTATCCAGTAGTAGTGTTTACACCAAAACTGAAGTTATGCAATCATTTGGAAAAAAGAAACGCACAAACAAAAAATGCATTAAATTCTACGTGGCAAACTTTAATGAATAAACCAGAAGTAAATTTGGCAATGAAGTGGGAGGTTTAGCTAGCAGCATGTAGGGCAATTCAGTCATACGCAGCCCAGGTATGGGGATTCAGCCTCTTTGAAGAAGTAAATAAACTTCACCTCTATTTTGTCAAGAAAATTTTGAAATTACTGTTTTACGCCAAACTACGTATTAATGTTAGAAACTGCATCGGATGAAACGTCATTTAATCTCGATTACATCAAAAGAACAATTTTTACTTACCCAGAGAATAGACTACCACACCAACTCTCATCAATTTTTTAGCATCGAAATCTATTCTGCACATATACATACATAATTGGTCATTACACCCTTCAGTCAGGATTTCGACCTAGCTTCTCACACCACTTGTGTTGTGTGCGTTAATTTTATACGTGAGTGGCGGGACTTAAAGTTTAAAGTCGACTCCGGACGACAGATTTCTTGAGAAGCTCTTCATGGCAATTTTATTTACTCTCAGAGTTTTTGCCAGAAATCTGCTGAGAGGCAGTCGCCGAAGAAATGTTTTTTTTTTCATATATTTATTTTGACACCTGACCTGGGATACGAACCCGGGCTTTTCATCTAATAAGCCAACACACTACCTACTAGACTACGGCGACTACTCTGCATAAAATAATTAAAACATGCAGCCACAGCACTTCATATATTCTGGCCAGAAGTAAACAGTGGACAAATTTCAGCACAGATCTGTTAAGAAAGCTAAAATCAAATGGTCTAGATGAAAGACTTAGAAAAAAAATGAAAGCAGGAAGCGAAGATAAATACTAAATACACATTATGTAATATGAACGAATGCGAAACTTTAAATCATTTCATCGGTATATGTCCAGCACTAAAGAAGTTTAGAATGGCGTATTTCGCAAAAGTTAAGGTTCAGGGATTGTGAAATTATTGACATTCTGAATGGGAGAGGAAATGAAGACTGGTCAAAATTTGCTAATTATATTAAAAATGTTTTTTAAACTTAAAATTCTATAAGAAAAATCAAAAAAAAAGAACGTTACATTTCCAAACGAGAAGAAGCCAAAAAAGAAAGCAGTAGCGAAATCAGCAGCTGAACCTAGTAACTCGAAGTAAGGATTGGCAAAAAAAAAAAAGAAAATGAATAAATATGAATTACGAAAGGTTGGCAATTTCAAAATTTATATATTAATTTTATTAAATTTTTTATTATTTATTGATATTTCGTATTATAAATAAAAAATAATTTTTTTGATAGATATCACACTCGCATCCCATTAAGTGACTATAAAGGGCTTAAAGGAAATTATATAAGCTTTCTATTGAGCAAAAAAGGGCCCATTTCGAAAAAAATTGAAAAAAAAATTTGTAAAAAATTAAACAAATTATTTTGCCAGGACCAATAGGTGAAAAGTTACACGCATTTAAAAAAAAAAACCCTGTATGACCAAAATATCCAACTTATACCCCCTCTAACTCCGGCAGTTCTTGACTGATAGAGCTGAAAATTTGTGTCTGGCCTGCTATCTAATAGTACTAACCTTAGTGAATCCAAATCGGAAGACAACGATTTAAAATTTTAGGTCACTTGACATAAAATTGCCCATATACATATATTTATACTCGACAGACTTTTAATTATAAACATGTCGATAGTTTTATTTTTGAATTCCTTTTTCTTTATTTAAACCTATAAAATTGAATTCTAAAAACATGTATACAAATGACTTATAATATGTATAATGTTGCAACTGCTTAAAATTTATTAGATTTTTATCATGATTGTAATTAAAACATTTCAGCCAATATTTGCTCGGTTAAGTTAACTTAATGCAAGTTTGAACGATAATCATGATCAATTTAAATCCAAAGTAAATAAGATTACTTCTTTTCTTGTTTTCAAAATGTTACATAAGATGAAAATATTAGCTTAAATAGCTTTTATGCTGTACTGTATGAGACAAGTTCATTCTGTTTCTATATCATTTTTAAAGTATTCTATCCATCCGCATAGTGTTTTAAAAATTTTTTAAAATTTTTTTAACTTCCAATAAAGTACGAGAATGCTGGTCACAAATTCATCACTTGCACAATATGCAAGTGAGTGAGTGTAAGTATGTGAGTATTGGAAATAACAAAATTTCGTAATATTCTCATTTCAATTCAACGTTTGTTATCACACATCTGGGAATAGCAATTCTTCTTCCATTTTGTTGCGATGCGTTTATCAGCGTTTTTTTTTTTTTTTTTTGTTTTTTGCTACGGTTTGTTTGTAAAACGAAAACGAAAACTTTTATTTTTCACTTTGAAAGAAAACAATCAAGCAAACGCTTGTAAAATGTATCAGAAAAAGCGCAAACAAGAGACGCAGTAGTATGAGTTTCAGCTCAGTTTCAGTAAGAACAACAACCAATTATTTTTCGATTAGTTTCGCTATCATTCCTGCCAGAGCTACTAGTTTGGCAACAATAACAACCATTCCATCCATATTTGGCACATCCTTATGGTAGTGAATGTATTTCAAATGAAACTCATCCATCTTAACAATTTACACACAGAAACTGACAAACATACACACACACACACACAGCCACAGAGCCACACCGCCAAATGCCACCACCACCACTACCATCACCACACATCACATCAGCATCAGCAGTTGTGGCAGCAAAAAACTACCACCGTCACCATTACTGCCATTACCACCCAGTATAAACGGCAACAGCAGAAAAAGGAAAGTTTAAAGGAAATATGTTACGGACTTTAGACTCCTACAATAACAACAAGGACAACAACAACAACAACGGTACAAATCACTCACACAAACACATTCTCCCCAAAAGAGAAAAGAAAAACTCATAAATATGTATCAGGCAGCATCTGAAAAAAAAAAAAATAAATAAAAATAAACAAATAAAACATTCAGAAAAATACAAAAAATACAAAAAATAAAATAAAAACTGAAAAAAGAATAACAACAATAACAAGAAGAATAAGCAGAAGAAGAAGAAGAAGAAAAAAAGATATAAATCTTACTAAAAAGCCATAAAGCATTTTCACCATACACAATCTAATACACGTGTGTGTTTGTGTGAGGCTGTATTTACGTATGTGTATGTATTATAGATGTACAGTGGAAGACATAAAAGCTTAATTATTTGGTTGAACTTTAAAACTTTCTTTCAATGATTTAAGGATTTTGAAAATTTTTTCAAATTTTGAACTGTTCAAAAATTGCTTTTAATTATTTGCCAAATTCTTCGACAATAATTTTGACAAAAAATCTTATGCATTTTATTGAAAATTATTTCTGGGTTGCTTTATTTTTTGTTTCTTATAAGAGTTCATTTCATTATCAAACTAATAAGCAAAAATTCATTAAAATTTATTTAATTTTGCTTTAAATATGTATCGATTAAACATATTCTAATCAGAGTCGTTGTTTGATTTCAAGGCATTTTACTAAAATTACTTCGGTTTGCAAGCTTTTGGTATTCAGCATTCACCTTAAGATTTCGCTTTAAGCTCTAGTCAAATAGATTGTCCATTGCCTTTACAGAATTTAACGTGAGATAAATATCTATAGCTAGTCTAAGGAGGACTTACTGCACAAATCAATGTATATAACGTTGTTTCACGCAATTGAAAGGAGAGTTGAGCCGCGGTAATTGAGGCCAATTACAAGATAGGTCTGAGAAAATGAGATAGGATTTAGGTAAATATTGATAAAATACATAAATAATTGGACAGATTTTTGAGAAACTTTTCTTAGCGATTGCATTTACTATTAGAATTTATGCCATGCCAGAAATCTGCTGTGAGGAAGTTACCGGAGAAATATGTTCTCATATTTCGTTTTGCCCAACACACTATATACTAGACTGCTTTTCCTGAAGTCTAATAAAAACTTTGCAATTTACTGGAGTGTATTCTCAGCAAAAGTGCCGGAATAAGAATCGAAAAATGCGCATTCCTCATACACTAGATTAATATAAAGTTTATTTAGTCTTTACGATATTAGTTGGAATGTGTCAAGATGAATCGAAGTATTCTTTCGTAGAACCAGAAGTTTAGGATGATTTTTCCACTTGTGGGACCAAAGACTAATAAAATATTCAAAAACAATTTTGGTGCCATGCCATGATTACACTAAAATGATAAAATGATTATGATTTATTTACTACACAAAATTTTATTCATAACACTCTTGAAGTAGTTAATTAACTCAATAATAAGTTTGCACCCCCATTCTTAATAGAAACAAAACATCACATGTGCCTTTCCTTAAACCGTGATCCTTTAATAGTTTACGGAGATTAGCAAATTTGTAAATATTTTTAAATTTTATTTTTTTTAGGTCGTAGCTGCCAACGCTTCAGAGACACATGAAGCCACAGGCAAACATCGATTACACAGCCCTGCAAATTTGGTCTTTTTTGTGTTTCCGAAGGCATTTTGCCCGCTGAACACGAATCTGAGGTCGCTTATTACTTTAACTACCATATTGAATCTGCCATTTTGAATTCTTAAAATCTGAATCAATTGACATAAACCCACCCCCTACTTTAAGGGTGCATGCAAACAATTTGGCTTTGGGCTCATTTTATTATTGGGCTTAGATTATATCATAGCCGGAGGTAATCAAAGTTAAACTTATCTTAACAGAGATAATTTCCTTCACTCATGTGAATCCCATTCCATTGCAATGAAAACAAATTTTTCTTATCGATTTTTACTCGTAGCTTCTACAACAATAAAATGAGGAAAGCGGAAAGGCTTAAATGAGCATATTAAAAGGCATATTCTGAACAAATCAGCAGTCGATTTATATGCTCTAAGGACCAATGTTGTTTACTTACTCATACCCGTTAGTGTGTCATCTGTGTGAGGGGTAAATATGTGTTAGAGAGCTGCTACTTCTTGATATACAAGATTCAATGCGAACTTTACTGAAACCAGCTTAAATTTAAAATGCCGTAAAATGCCGTTGCCCATTCATAACGCTACAACAAATCCTTAACTTCCCCTTGCCAATTTCAAATTTTTTATTCAATAAATGAAAACTCTTATTTTTGTAAAAGTATGTAGATATGTAAAGGGTCCACCAATTAACTTTTTTTTTTTGAGAATGCTTTAAACAAAACTTCTGAATATTTTTTCAAATTCTCTTTTTATTTGAAAGTACAATCCGTCCGGTTAACAATGGAAAAAAATTTCATCCAAATGGCAGCATATTATCGATTGTATGCAGCTGTATTTCACCAATGGCTTCACGAATATTGTCCTTTAAAGCGTCAATTGTCTCTGGCTTGTCGGCGTAGCAGTTATTTTTGACGGCACCACACAATTTATAGTCCAACGGTGTTAAATCGCAGCTCCGAGGAGGCCTACCTACATTAGCTCTGCGGCTGATAATGCGATCTTCAAAAACACACCGAGTGTAGCTTCAGCTGTATGGTACGTAACGCTGTCCTGTTGCAACTAAATGTTGCCAATACCCTCCTCTTCAATTTTTGTGAATAGAAATTCGTTCGTGGGCCGCTGCACTCAGTCGATAATGTGTAGGCTACCGCATGGCCAGCCGAGGCAGTCATTTGAATGAATTTTTTTCCATTATTAACCGGAAGGATTGTACTTTCAAATAACAAAAGAAATTGGAGAAAATATTCAGTAGTTTTTTTTTAAGCATTTTCAAAAAAAAAAAAAAGTTATTTGGCGGACCCTTAGAAGTACTGTAGATTGTACAGAAAAGATATTGATTTTCATTTACGACAATTTTGCATATATAATTTCATCTTTCCTAAAGTCGTCACAAAGAGTAAACCTTTATTTTAAATAAAATTAAAAGATATAGCCAACAAAAATGATATTGTGATTGGGGCAGATACTTATTAAACATTAAATTAAACCAAATGTCACAGAAGTTCTTTTCTATCAATTTTATTCTGTAATTGATGTTGGGCGTGCAATACACGTACACTTCTATTTGAATCAACTTTTGTTCAAAAAAGATTAATTAATACAAACCTAAGATAAATTAATACTAATAGTTAAGATTAACCCGAAGCAAAACGCTCGGGAGGTACATGGAACATATTATTACGTTTTTACCCTTTTAAAAACGTTAAAAATTTGAGTTCGTAGAGTGCAAATAAAATACAAAAGAATGTGTGATTAGCTTTAATTAAATCACTTCTTTACTGTTCGGACAATTCCATGTGCCACCTTTAACGCTTTGACTTACACAACAATAATCTTCAAACCACAATTATTCTCTTCACACGCAACGAGTCTTCCCACAAGACTGACTGAATTCTTTCTGAAAAGCCGTTGCCTGCTCTGTTTTACCTTTTATCTTTTATACCGAATGATAAGCAGTTTGATGAATGCACTTGAAGGAGAATGTGTTTGCCTTCGCGAAACCTCTATAAATGTAAACAATTTGTCGTTATTTGTGTATTTTGTTTACATTTGTCCTTACAGAGTTGTTGTTGCTTGTTTATCCCTTTTTTTATACTGATGCCGTTGCTATATTTTCGTTTAATATTTAATATCTTACATCTATAACTCTCGACGAACTGATTTGTTACCAGTAAGTAGGATTAGTGCATAAAGAGGTAGAGAAGCATTTTGATATAACGAAATGCTCATTTTGAACGATTTTAGAGAGTAATCGAATATTTTTCGAATGCAAATGTTAGAAGTCCTGTTTCATAATATCCCGATCGGATAATTCAGGTCGTTTTATTCAGCATCACCCCGTTGTTGTTGCCTGTTTACTTGTTTGTTTCTTTTTTATACTGCACTGTTGTTGTAGCTTGTTTACTTCTTTATCCTCTTTTTTTATACTGATGTTGTTGCTATATTTTTCTTTTTTCGTTGATCAAGTAAACAAGTCCATTATTTTTGTTTTTGAAGCTTTTGTTTACCATCTTAAGAATACCATTTGCATTTTCATAACAATCCTAATTATATATTAGAAATGTTTCTGTAAGTCTCTTTTTTTTTTTTTTGTTGGTTTGTTTGTCAGCCAATGATGCTTGAACGCCTGGACCGATTTTCTTGAAACTTGGGATGTAGATCGAGCTGAAAATCTTTTCAAAAATTTTACCAAAAGGGGGAAAAAAATGGGACAAATTGAGAAAAAATGATAATAGGTATTAAGTTAAGTTTCTCAAATATATAGAGGGGAAAGGGGCGAAAAACTAATCCGCGCAACGCCAGGTACAATCTGCTAGTATGTTATATATTTGATGAGTGCTTTTTATAACTTCCCATTAATAAGATCTTAAAATACTGTCGACAAAGTTTACTTTACGAATTTTTCACCAATGAACGATTCTAATAAAGTCTAATAAAATTGAAAACGTTCTACTTTTGTATACTTGAAGGTAACAACGTACTATATGCCATTCAAACAAAAATTCATCTGTTTAAACAGTTACACTCTGCACTGTAGATCTTTTCGTTCTTTTCTACTTGAGAGTTTTTTTTTGTGTGTATGTGTACCTCAGACGCACTCGTATTCACTTTCCGTTTCTACATCAGGACACATTAGAATTTCAGAAGAAATTAAAGTTGCTGTTGCTGTTGTTCTTGGTATTGGTGTTGGTGTTGCGGTACTTGTAACCATCTTTATAACGTACAATACGTCTAGAAGACGTACATATGTATGTATGGAGGAGCAGGGTAGAATATGGATGTGGAGGAAAAATAAAAAGAGAACAAAAAAAAAAATAAAATATTTTATAGAGAAGGCTCTGTAATTTCTTCGACTTACGAAAGAGATACTGGTGATATACCAAGGCACGCATATACACAATCGCTCTTATTCAAACTCAACAACAACTAAAATAATAATAATAATGGGGAAGAAAAATAAACCTATGCACGCACTAAGTGTGATATATTTTCCAGGATTATTTACAACAAACACAACAACAAAGAGGAGAAGAAAACAAAAAAAACACAAAGAAAAGAAAAATAATGTTTTATTATCGCATATTCTTTCAATGGCATTTTGTTGTTGTTGCTGATGTTGTTGTGTTGGGTGAAACTTTCTTTGGAAAGTATTAGAAGAAGAATCGAAAAAGAAACTCATTTAAAAGTGCGAAAAAGAAAAAAGGATATTAAAGGTACAGCAAATAAAACGAAATAAAAAAAATGGTATACACAAGGATATTAAATAAATAGCGACAAGAACAACATTAACAATATACAATACCAAATGCCTACTACGGCTACTGCTACATACTACCACCGCCATTACACCCACTTATCAGGCCCTCTAAGATTTGTTAGATTCCTTTGCTTGTTTTTCATTCTCATTCTCGTGCAGTGCAGCATCTGTCTTAAGGATTCCTTTATTATATTTTTATTTTCTTTCTTATTCTTTTTCGTTTTCTTCGCAAACAAAAAAACAAAAAAGAAAAAGGGAAACAACTGAATGAATTATTTGTTTCGTATTTCACATTTACTGCCTCATCTTGACTTATTACAACGTCTAAATGATAAATTTATGAAGGAGTTCGAGCACTTTCCACTGACGATACATACAACAAACATACATATGTATATGTACACACAAGTATGTGTGTTTTATTTAAAATGAGAGAAAAGAAACGAAAAGGAATGTAATAAAACTTTAATTTTCTTTTATTATAATTACACAATCTTTTTTCTTCCTTTACATTTTGGTAAATTATTGCTTTGAAGTAAAGGATTTTTCATCGTTTTTGCTCAGTTACTGATTACATCCTAAATGCAATACGGTACTCAATATCATTTTATGAAATCCAGAAGAGAACAAACTTATTGAATTCATATTTGTTGAGATTATTCGTTCATATTTGTATGCACTTGTGGAAACACAATTAAGTCATTTATGCAACATTTTTCATTTTTGTAAAAATTAAAAAGATTTAAGAAAAATGTAAACAAAAACAACTAATATTTATTAATTTCATATGCTTACTAATTAATTAACAACAAAAACTTAAATAGTTAGTACGGAATTGGTATCAGACTTAAAATTTATGTGGGCACATAATTCATATCTGAAAAAAAAATTGAAAATTTAATTTCTTTTGTTTTTTTTTTTTTATATAAAACCAGCACTCAGGGGATGACCCCTACTCATGCAGTGCATTGTACAGGTTTTTTAGGAAAGGTGTAAAGAGAGAGAGAAGATGCGAACGGTAAGGAAACGAGTTGCTGCTGGTGACTATAAAATGCCCAGTGCTATGCCTTCACCATTAGACAGTCTACAGCAATCGTCCCCAAGAAGTACTCAGTTTCTCACACCGCTTATGTTGTGTGTGTTAATTTTATACAGAAGTGGCAGGACTTACAGTTTTAAGTCGACTCAGAACGACAAATTTTTGAGAAACTTTTCAAGAAGAGAAAGAGAAGAAATATCCGAAAAAATACTTTTTGTATTTTTTATATTTTTGATGTCTGGCCTGGCTTTACGTCTAATAAGTCAGCACACTACCTACTAGACCACGGCTATATATTTTTGCTTTATTTTTCACCTAAACTATTTTGAACCTTTAATATTTTGTTGGGTACCCTTTTTGGCGTTTTATTTCAGTACACCTTTGTGGCACTGAGTTGATTAAATTGCGACTGTGCTCAGGGCTAACGTTATTCCATTATGCCTAGATAAGGTGCCATACTGCCTTTTTGCTGGTAAGTTTTTTGCTGCAACTGCTCGTTTCACAAACAATTTCGAACTTTTAATAATTTGCCAAGAAAAAATCAACGCAAAACAACGTTGGGCAAATAGAATCATAGACAGGATGAGCAAAGCTAAGCCATTCCTTACATCTACTCAGATAAGATCGTGCATTGAGTTGGAACACGCTGTTAAACTATTGGGAGCAGGAAAGGCGTGAGCGTGAGAAAGTCGAGATGCATATGCGTAGGAATGACGCTAGAAAATTTTATAAGAAGGTTAAACGTCTAACCGAGGGTTATAGACCCGGAGCGTCTTCCTGTAAGGACGAGAACGGAAACCTGGTTACAGATCCGCAGGGGGAGCTGAGGTTGTGGAAGAAACACTTCTCTACTCTGCTACAAGGCGATGACGACACCAATACCGCCTCTAGAGATGATGATGGCGTGGAGATTCCGTCGCCTAGCCATGAAGTGGTCAAAGTCCCGATTATGCGTCTTAAAAACAATAAAAATCAAGTCCTAATGGCCTAACCGCTAAATTGTTTAGGACCGGATGTAATGAGTTGGTAAAGCGCATGCACCAGCCATAAAGCCAACGATTGGAACCTTAGTGTCCTCTGTCCTGTCCTATCGCATATAAGGTTCTTACAGGCGTATTGTGTGAACGACTGAAGCCAGTGGTCAAAACACTGACTGGCCCTTTTCAGGCGGCTTTAGACCTGGCAAATCCACCATAGACCAGATCTTCACACTACGCCAAATCCCACGAAAAACACGTCGACACACACAATCTTTTTGTCGACTATAAGGAAGCCTTCGATAGCCCCATAAGGGATCGTGTTTATGCCGCAATGTCTGAGCTCGGTATACCTGCAAAGCTCATAAGGCTATGCAGAATGACGTTGAGCAATTCCTGCAGCGACGTCAAGGTAGGAATGGACCTCTCCGAACCTTTTGATACCGTGCGAGGTTTCAGACAAGGCGATCCCTTATCATGCGACTTGTTCAACTTCGTCATGGAGAGTGTTCTGCGAAAGGCAGGAGAGTATCGCAATGACACTATCTTTCAAAGAAGATGCGTAGCGTAGTTGAACGGGTCTGGCAGTAAATGAGGGCAAAACAAAGTATATGTTATTGACAAGTAGAGACATACGGCGTATTGATTCTCAGATTACGGCCGATAACTATACTTTTGATACAGTCAATGAATTTATTTAACTTGACTCTGCCATTACCACTAAAAATGATGTCAGTCTGAAGATCAAACGCAGGATTACTCTTGCCAACAGGTGCTACTATGGTCTCAATAGGTAATTGAGTAGCAGAGACCTCTCTTGTGCGACAAAATTAATACTCTACAAGACGCTCATCTTACCCGTGCTTCTTTATGGCGCAGAGGCATGGACCCTATTAAGAACTGATGCAGCAGTCTTGAGGGTATTTGAGAGGAAACTTCTACGTAAGATCTTCGGTCCTGTACGAGGTGGCGATGATTTCTGCATCCGATCTAACAGTGAGCTGTATGAGTTCCTCAACGAGCAACTGGCGTAGGCGCGCAAAAAGCAGAGGCGCCTGGAAGGATGTTTTGCGGCAGGCCGAAATCCTTTAATCGGGTTGTTATGGCCAATTAAGTAAGTAAGTAAGTCGTATGGAGTGATGAGTCTAAGTTTAATAACATAAGAAAAGATGGCAGACCTTATGTAAGTCGTCCTTTCAATGTACAATTAGACCCAAAGTACACCAAAAAACGTTAAAGCATTGAGGTTCGCCAGTAAGGCTTCTTGTTGATTTGCTGGGCAAAAAACAAGGGTTCTTGATTGGCCAGCTCAAGGTCCGGATCTGTACCTTACTTTGGGGGAGCGTAAAATGAGCCCCAAACCTAGAAGCAAAAAAACACTTTGGCTGCTTATCCTGGCAAAATGGAAGAATATTAATCCTGCGCAATTTAGTCACCTCTGTGCCACAAAAATGTACTGAAATAATACGCTAAAAAGGGAGCCCCACAATATGCTAAAGATTCAAAATAATGCAATTAAATAAAATTTTCAGTATCTTTTTTCAGATAATTTAATTATGTGTCCACGTAAATTTTAAGTTTGATATCAAAACCAAAACTTTTCATAATAATGAAACTTTTTCATAATGAATAACTATTTACGTTTTTATTGTTAATTAATAATTAAGCATATGAAATTAATAAATATTAGTTGTTTTTGTTTAAATTTTTCTTAAATCTTTTTAATTTTTACAAAAATGAAAAATTTTGCATAAATGACCTAATTGTGTGTCCACAACTGTATGTTTTTTCTATTACTTCGGGTCATGTTTTGTCTCACTATATTGACTATTATCTTTTTGGCAACACTGGTTTAAACAACTCACGCATGTTTCGTGTTTTGTTTCACTGTCAAACATCTTCAGTTTGGTCTATAATTTAACCATGAATCGTCTTACAAACGAACAACGCTTGCAAATCATTGAATTTTATTATCAAAATGTGGGCTCTGTTAAAAAAGTTCATCGCGCGCTTCTTCCATTTTATGATCAGTTTAATCGACCCACTGAAGCGGCTATTCGGGCTATTGTGACTAAATTTCGTACCAAATTTACATTGTTGGTCATTAAACCACCAACACGCTTATGAAGAAAATATCTCAGCCATATCGGCCATTGTTAATGATGACCATCAATTGTCGATTCGATATGAATCGTAACGTAACTGTGAAAGGTGAGCGCTACCGTGAGATGATATTCAACTTTTTTTTGCCCAAAATGCAAGAGCTTAACTTGCATGACATGTGGTTTCAACAAGGCGGTGCAACACGCCATATAGTACGCGTAACAATGGACGAGTTCGGTGAACCATTTATTTCACGTTCGGGACTGTTCAATTGGCCGCCTAGATCATTCGATTTAACGCCTTTAGACTATTTTTTGTGAGGCTATGTTAAGCTCATGTCTATACAGACAAGCCCTATTTAATTGACCCATTGGAAGACAAAATTGAGCATTTATTTTTAAGATATCGGCCGAAATATGGGAAAGAGATTGCCAAAATTGGACTAAGCTAATGGACCATTTGAGACGCAGTCACGGTCAACATTTGCATGATATAATCTTCAAACACTAAATTATATGGACCGTACTATCGATTCAAATAAAGATTACATGCATTTTTCTGAATTTTATGTGTTTTTTTGAAAAATTTTCCTATAGCTCTTATAAAATCACCCATTCGAGTTTTTTCCATGTTTTGTCTTCAACTCAAAAAAAAGAGAGATACACTCGGGTCTCGGTTTATGCGTATTGTTTTATTCGATTTTAAATGAAATTTTTTTTAGATTTTCTGTTAAAAAAATAAAATAAATAATAAATGTTATGGTACTTTTTAACCTTTTGCATCTTTTTTAAATTAAACCAAATTTGCACCACTGATATAATTATTATGGTGTGTTACATTTTGTGGTCTCTTTTGGAAAAAAATGCCAAGTCGAACTTACATTGCAAACAGAAAAACTAGCCATTGAATTTAAAGCTTGTATGGAAAGACTAACGTTTTTACTGTGTAGTAATGCGTCAGGTGATGGAAATGTTAATGCCGCTAATAGTACGTAAATCGTTTTTTAAAGCTACGCGCTTAAATGCAAGAATTTGACTCGTTTGCCAGTTTATTAGATGGCAAATTCTAAAGCATGGGCCACAACTTCTGTGTTTACTTAGTGGTTTCAAAATTCCTTGATACCAAAAGTTGAGTGTTATTTGAATAAAAGTTGAATTCAAACTTTTACTTGTTGTGTGGCAATGCTCATACAAACGTAAGAGTCGAATTTTTTCCACCCAACACAATTAGCATTCTTCAGTCATTAGATCAACGCAAAATTTCGACTTCTAAAAAATATTACATTAAAAGAACCGATCAAATCATTTCAAAGAAACTGGAAATTGTCTTGCTTACATTGCCTGAAGGTTTGAAAAAATTTATAATTTTGGATTGTATTATTCTTGCAGCATCAAATATCTCTAAACTGCGACCTCAATCTGTATGGCCAGATTGTGTTTTGCCAGAAATATTGGCGTTGAAATGTTGGCACCGACCAGTGAAATAATTGATTTGGCTCATTAAATTGGAGGAGTTGGATTTGGCACGCTGAAGCAGGATAATGAAGAAGAATTGTTAGCTGACGAACCATTAACCGATAGCGGCCTCTTTAGGATAGTTACCGACAATGATAAAAACATGGAATGAAGAATGTGATTCCGAAGAAAATGTTCAAAATAAATTGGTTATATCCTTATCAAAGTTAATGATTTACAAAAACTTATGCTTAGTATGGACCCAGATACCGAAAAAGAACTGAAAATTCAACGCGGATTGACTGATCTGTTTTCCGGATGTCATGACTTCCATAGGCAACTAAAAACTCAAAGTTACAAAGCATAATAACTGTCTACATATCCTGCAATAAAAAAACCATTAAACTTTCTAAAAATTCGTTGATCTAGTCCCCTTCATATGTATGCACTACCTGATAGGTATGTAATAATAAAAATGACGTCGAACAAATTCAAAAACGATGCAGAATGATATGATTGATCGTGCATTAATAATTATCGCCTTCAGTTTATTATTTTTTGGATCATTTTGTTTTTTTCTGTAAATAATGAATTAATATTTTATTTATGTTTATTCTTTTAGAAGTTTTTGGTTTTGCAAGATTTTAGAATGAATCATTAAGTTTTATATGAAGCTAGAGTATCGCATACATACATTTCCAAAAAAAGAGAGATATTGTACAAGAGTTTTTCGCTCTAAAATTAAAAAAAGAAAATAAAAATTCTAAAACGAACTGATTGCGATTGCATAGAAATTTGTTACAAAGAGTTGTCGTTGCTTTTTGGATCAAATTAGACATTGGCAATATATTATTTGAGTATATTATACTTGAGTATAGAGTTTGTCAATTTATCTAACGTTATTCTTGTTTGTAAGTCTGGTAGTAGGTTGTAGAGATGCCAATCGGGAAATCCCGAATCCCGGGATTTTTAAACGCTTGTCCCGGGATTTATAGTGATTTTCGGGATTGTGAATTCATATGTAATTTGACCCTGCAAAAGGTCCCGAAAGAAAATTCTGTATCAATTGACTTCGATAATAGCATCTCAGATGAGGAAAACTGTACTTTCAGTGATAAAAAGTTATTTGATGCCCCTATAAAAGGGTAACTGCTTCAGATACTCAACTGTCCAAAGAAATTTATTTACATCAGGAGGTGGTAGGGATGAATATTTACAAGCTGCATACAGTTATCTTGGAACTATTTTACCAAAAAATGTTGATTGCGAGAAGTGTTTTTCAACGGCAGGGTATGTTGATAACAAAATTCGTTCAAGCCTATCAGATCACATGTTAGATGCTTAAATCTTTTTGTTGGAATCCAAATAATTTTCTTAAAACTAATGCATTCGCATATGTATTAAAAATTTTTATTTTTGTTAATTTACGCTTCTTTGTTACATTTTGTCTTGCTGTTTTAATATTTTATTTTTAATGATGTATAATTCTGACCTACATAATTGGAATACAAATGATTTTGTTAACAAAATATTTTTATTACTAAGAGAAAATCGAGATTTTTCTATAGGTCCCCCTCCCAGTGTACTTTTGTGCTTTTTTCAGTACTTTTGCATTTCAAAAACACTGCAGCTTTGCTTTTAGTAATTTTTTTATTATTTTATGTCTTCCGCTATTCAACTACACCCAACCCTTTTTTACACGGTTTCTTTTTACACGGATTTTAAGTTACACGGTTGAAAAAAAATTTTTTTGGGAAAAATTTTTATCTAGTACAGTTTCAAAATCACTCTCTTGTAATTATGTTTGTTTTTACCACACTTTTCACAAAACACACATTTCTTAAAAAATGATCATAATATGGAACGTGCCCTGGAATTCGAACGAGATATTAATAATTATATTGCTGGGTATAAAGAGTTGTATAAAAAACTTAAAAAACCAAAAGTTCAACTTTCTATTAAAGTTTTTTTAATAAAAAAGTCAACGGCGCAAGATCTTTCGGAAAGTAGTCCGACAGTTCAAAACTCTATTACCTGACGAAAGTCACCATTGGATAATTTAATGGATATCTCAAGTGATGATACCGCCTTTAGTCCAGTTCGTCGTAAACAATTGTGCTTGTTATCAAGTAACGACGAATAATTATGTAGCTATGTAAATATTTTTTCTTTATTTCTATTCTAACTTTTCTGTTCTTAATTCTAGATTAACAGATTTCTTTTGTTTTTTGCTTACTCTACCAATTTTTCACCTGTATGAATTATGTATTTTGAATTTTAATGCTCAATAAAATGCCATATGAACATAAAATTTGTATGCATTTTTGAAATTTTATAGTTTTCAACATTTTTTACACGGTTTTTTGGAATAGACATAGTCCTTTATTACATCTTACACGGTTTTCCCGATGACATGGAACGTATCCCCCATTTTTCTATAGGAAACGCCTCTTTTTTTATACGGTTTTTTTTACACGGATTTCTGAGGAACGTAACTACGAGTTGCGTGTTTAATGCATTAGCAAGACGTTCAACGCAATACTACAGTAGAGTTAGGCTTTTGCCCCAGTTAGCCAAACGTCCCCGGAATGTACGTTCGTTTTTAGAATACGAAAAGCAATGAAAATGCTTGCCGAACCGTCGTAATGTAATTTTGATAAGCATTTTCATTGTTCTTTAAATAAACGCATGTTAACTATATCGACGGGATTATGTATGTATGTTTGCATATTTGGCGAAAGTACTGTTTGATGCAAAAAATACACTTTCAGTTACAATTCAGTACCATTTCAAAATTTCAGCTTTGCAACAGTCTGCACATGTACGCAACATAAATGGCGTGAGAAGCTAGGTCGTAATCCTGGTTGAAGTGTTGTATAGATCAATTATGGACATATGTATGTCTGTATGTTGCCAAAGAAACTAATAAGGCCGGTATACAAGATAAAGAACACAACAACAGTTTTTATTTCATACACAAATTCATTAAAGAATTTTACTAATTAATGTAGAAAGTTATGTAATAAATTGAAAATCAAGATGCTGTCATCCACATTAAAGTACTTAAAAATTGTATTAGTTCAGGCTAAATGTATTTGAAATATTCCATTTCGCAATTATTTCGTCTTTTTCGCAAATTATAGATAATAATGTTAAATTCATAAACATTATTACAATTAGAATTTCAGTTGGAATTGCATTTAAATATCGTAACGTTTTAAATGTGCCGATAGAATACGATATAATAATTGTGATTTTTGCTTTGCGAATACGCAAGTATTTAATTGTTACGCTGATGATAAATTTGCCGATTTTTGTTTTATTTTGTCTGGTTTCAAATCATTTTTATTACTTAAGCAAATTTGCAAACACAAAAAAAGAAAAAAGGAAAAAAAAAGAATTTGCTAAAAATAAATATTCCACATGGTCAGATATGCGGTAGGTTTATGCTAAAGTGGTCATCGTTATTGTTACTGCTATTATTTCTATTGTGAGCAAACAAAATAAATAAATTTTTAACCAAACAAATAAAGTCATAAAAATTCCAACACATTCCGGCAATTTGGCTCATCAAAATGGCAAACAAACGAACAAAACATTGCAAACTGCTGCTGACTCGATCCGTTAAACTAAACCAAAACTAATACAACAACAACAACGACATCAACAATAACAAAAACATTTAATTTGCAAAACGTATTTTGAAAATCATAGGATCGCAGAAAAAAAATTTTTTATTTTAACAAATAAAAAATCTTAATTCGAGTACGTGTCTAAAACAGAAACGTAAAAATCGACAGACATCGAGGCACAAAGTGTCGTTTAATTAAAACAAAAGAAACAACAACGTAATTTAAATTCATATCCATGTAATGTCAGTAAGTCCGTCTGAGCTCTGAACGCACTCGCCTAAGTTCCCATATACGAGTACAATATTATTGTACTTACCATACCACATGACAAGCTCTACAACGAAATACTACTCGTAGAGTAAAATTCAAATAGAAAATCAAAATCGCTACAACCAAATGCAACAACAAAAAGTCATAATTTTTTAACACGTTGCACTCGGACTGCAAATCACTCTCATTTTGGATTGACAGGCGGACAACGTGCGATTTTAGGTAGTGGCGTTACATGGAGTCGGCCAAAATGCAATATTTTGTCATTATGACGACGAGGTTTTCCATGTAAATCGAAAATCAACAAATTCGCCAGCCTTCTTATAGTATCGCTGGGTACGAAATTGCAATTGCATGTGATATGAGTGTAAAGTGTGTTCGTGCGTTTTTTATTCGTTCATATTCGTCATATTTGTTCATATATCTATTGTTGTTGTTTTTCTGTGTTTTTGCTTTGGACAAGGGTATAAAATATATTTGGAAGTACTTGTCATCGTGACACAATTCATATGCGTAAGTCTGTTTATTAGCAGATCTGTCAAAGAATTCAATGTGAAATCAAAAACCTTCGTGATAAACTTAACTGGTAATACAAGTGCTGTATATACACCCCTCACGTTCAACCGAATGAAGTCAAAATCAGCCACCTAAGGTATTTCAAAACATACATGAGCCAAGTGAGAAGATATTAGACCCTACAGTTATACTTGCTTACATTACTTTGTAATCAGTTATTATGCCTTAACACATCCTTCCAGGCGCATCTGCTTCTTGCACACCTTCGCTAGTAGGTCACACTAACCGATAGATCGACTTCTGCCAACTCTCGCATCTAACACCCGTCTCACCGCAACATTATCTTCTATTCGCACGACGAAGCTCAGTCAGCGCTGCTGTTGAATGTTAATGCACCACACAAGGTCTATGTCGTTGAGAAGCTCATTATTAGACTGGATGTGGAAATGATCGCCAAGTAGAACTGGATCGAACATCTTGCCTAATACTTTTTCCTCAAATACTCTCAAGGCTACTGCCCTGGTGCTTAAAACATCTACGCTTCTGTGATGTAAAAAAGTACAGGGAGGATGAACAATTAGCTTTTAGAGCATTACATATGCCGTACAAGAGATGTCTCGGCTAGTGAATTGCCTAATATAATACTTGTTGGCAAGAGTGATCCCATGGTTGATCTTCAAACTTACATCGTTTCTGCTGGTAACGGCCAAGCAAGACAACCAAATTCACTGACAACATTGAAAGTTAACGGACGTAAATTGAAATTAAATATTCATGTTCCTACTTATATACTTCGGTTTACCCTCATTTAGTGCCAGACATATTTTGATTGATTCCTGTTTAATAGCGTTGAAGATAGCAGTGACATCTCGCTTAGTACGCCCTAAGATGTCAATATCGTCGACTTACGGAAGCAACTGGAAGAACTAAAACATTTTAAATGACAAAGTTGTAGAGGTCGAATGATAAGGGATTTGTCTTTGTCAGCTTCGCAGGAATATCGTGGTCAATGCATTGTCTCCAAAACGCAATTCTACGTTCTTGTCGGCAAAAAGATGACGAGTGGGTCCACTCCAGGGTTTCACTTAATGTAAAACTCTGGTCGATGATGGACTTGCTACCGCACTGATAAGTTAGAATCAATGTTTTGATGAGTGACTTTAGTCGTTCGCACAATACGCTCATCAGAACTTTGTATCCGTTAGGGAAAAGGTATATACACCTACAGTTGGGCATATATCGTTGGGTCCGTCCTACGTCTAAACAATTATGACTCCTAAATATTAGAGACAATATGCAGCAATCTCATCTAAATAAGTATAAATCTTATCATAAGCAAATCTAATTCTGCTGATATGTTTATGGTGTATTTGCGTGTGCATGTAATAACAACAAAAGTTAAAGTATATACTTCAGGTACGGCAGTTTCAACAAACTCAAATCAATAGTACTGCGAGTAAATGTAAGTGTTTTTGTTTTTAATTGGTCATTTCAACCCTTCAGTCAGGTTTACGACCTAGCTTCTTATACCACTTATATTGTGCGCGTTAATTTTATACATTAGTGCCAGGACCTACAGTTTAAAGTCAACTCCGAATGACAATTTTATTTACTCTCAGAGTTTTTGGCAGAAATTTGCTAAGAGGAAGTCGCCGATGCAAGTGTTTTATTAGGAAAAATCCGTGAAGTATGTCGTATTCAGAATTTATATTTTTTAAAAAAAAAATTTCATAAAATAAGAAAACTTTATGTGCAACTTCTATTTAATGATCAGAAACCTATGTTGAATGGCTCTAAATAGTCTAGTTAAATAACAATAATTTTTGAGAACCATTGTCTTTGACTGCATAGATGGACTATCGAATTTGAACAGCAGATCCATATGTTGAGCTTACAAAACAAACTTAAATTCACGGCGATTATGATGAGTTAATGCAAAAGAAGTAAAAAATTATATGAATAAGCCATCACAACGTCTAAAGTATTAGCGTTCTCTGATTAGCTTTTATGTTTTGCCGCTTATTTCCGATAGTTTTGGTAGTCCTCAAACGAGTTTCTTTCCCCTGCCGAATGTCCCTTCATCCTCAAGCCTCATCTTTAGAATAAACTCCAGTTTCAAAAGCTTTGTATGGCTAATTTTTTCAAACGATAAATTCGTATCGAAATTGAATTTAATAAAAAAATTTCAAAATAAAATTGATAATTTAATATGTCTGCAATGAATTTAGTTTTTGTAATAAATAGCCCGAATATCGTGGAGTTGCATTGTTGTCCCTAAAAGTTTGAGCATCAAGATATGTATGTTGATATTCATTTATTGATTGATAATTTCATTGTTCATACATACACAATTGGTCATTACAACCCTTACGACGTAGCTTCCCACAGCACTTTATTGTGTGCGTTAATTTTATACGTGAATGGCGGGTCCTACAGTTTTAAGACAGATTTTTGAGAAGCTTTTCATGGCAATTTTATTTTTGCTCTCAGATTTCTGGCAAAAACAAGAATTCTACTGAGAAGAAGTCTTCGAAAAAATATTTTCATATTTTCGTTTTGTTGTCTAATCTGGAGTTTGAGCCGTGGCAATGCGTCTAATAAGACAACACACTACCTACTAGACTAAGGCGACTTCATTGTATAAATCCAACTATCAAGCAGACTTTTTATTGAATTGATTCTTTGTCATTCTGCAAATTGAGTTTGTGCATGGTTGAATTTTCTTGATAAAGGGGTGACACAACTTAATATCTGCGCTCGCTTAAATATTCCATATGCTAATATCATAGTCACATTTGTTCTTGAATCTCAAAATATTGAAAATTATTATTTACTATCGAATTAAAAATAAATTATTTGAACTGGTAACGCTGTTCACAGCCTATTCTAAACGAACTGTTGCAATTATGTTTGTGGCTTTGTTATCGCTATTGTTAGTCCTTTTGTAGAATTGAAGCATTTACCATACTTCAATGATATGGTAAACACTTATTAGTGTTGTATTAGCAGTTTGTCACAATATTGTCATAAGCCATTATAATTTTTCATTTAATGTGATGAGCAGATTTATATGCAACGTATGAACTTCCAAACAACTGTAGTTTTGTAGAAAATTCTTTACCATTGGCCTACAGTAATTATATTTTTTTTTTTTTACAGAAATCCATAGATATCTGACTATACTTATGTTTAATATCGATTTCTGAATGCAAACAGAAGAGATTACAGCAGATTTTAAAACCCATCAAGCTTAGGTTGTTCTGCAAGAAATTCAAGCCTGCAATACAAAATTGGGAAAATTTTTCAAAATTAAAGAAAGCATTGTTTAAATCGAATGAATTTTTTTTTAAACCATTAGTTAACAAATGCGTATAAAAAATTTAACCATTGCCTAGTTGCAGTTTAAATTCATGGATTAGGGGTGAAGTTTGTGTATTTGAAAGACTTTCTAAAGCTTAGAATAATTTTAGGAAGTCTTTTTTCAAATGGGTTCAGCTTTAGAGAACATGGTTAAAAAAAGGTTGCACATCTTACGTAATACCACATCGAGTGCCTTGCCCATATTTATGCGTGCCTAACACAGTTTTATTTTAAACATTAAGTGCGACTTTCCAGGACGACAAACATTTTTTTTTTTTTGTTAACTGAGTGTATTATTGATTAAAATAGATTTTTGAGACATCCCTAGTCCATTCCGCCTCTTGCTTTTATTTTGTATAGATTTTTTTTTTGTCGTACATTTCTGTACGACGTGGCACTGCACGGCGGGTGTGCATTTATAAAAGTCGCTGTCGTTTATTTATTATTTTGTTTTTATTTTTGTTTAGTTTCTTTCAATCATTTCTCATTTGTTGAACTTGTAAATATGTACCTAAAATGTCGAAACAAAAATTAAGCGAAAAGGAAATATTGGAAGCCTTGACGGAGAGTGGTAAAGATTTTTAAATGATTATGATTTTGATTGGAGTTTGACAAAGTTCCAGTGGAAATCGATGAGATGTTTTTTGAAGATGATATCAATACGGAAGACGAAGCTGAAGAAGATAGTTCAACAGCAGATCCGAAAATGTTGAATACCAAAGCCAATTGAAATGAATTTCATCACGTCAAAAGAAATTTACATTTATGGGAAAATGTGGTATCCAGAAAAATTTTTCATCAGACATTTTATGTTTGGATTCATATTTGCTATTTGTAGACAATGATATTATTTGTTTAATTGTCAAAGGAATCAAGCAATACGCATAACAGATTTTAGACAAAACCACCGTCTCGAAGAAAAAACGATGCGTACCGACAACAAACCTTGAAATTAAAAAGTTTCTGGAATTTATTTTTTGGATGGGTTTGGTGAGAATTCGATCTAAAGAGATAACCGAATACTTTTCAGTGGCTACTCAAAAAATCATTCTATACCTAAGAATGCTTTTGTTTCCGTAAAGGATTCTTTATTTAAAAATCTCTTCAAATTTCACTCTGTATCGCATATAAATGAATTGCAGGCTCTATGTAAAAAACAATCACTGTCGTACATATGCGTACGACATGGCACCCCACGACGGGAAACGTATGACGTGGCACTCAATGTTGTTGGTGATCCATATTTTAATTAAAGATTCGATTTTAAATAATTAAAAAAACTGATCAGGGGTTTGTTTGTAGTCAGGACGATTTTACGTCATTTTAACGATTTTTATTGTCAATTTAATAATAAGACGATTGACGTTTTTTCTATGCATTTTGTATAAAAAATATATACAATTATATTAGCAATATTCCAAAACGTAATAACCGATTTTTTGAAATACAATCGTTATAGGAAATTAAACAAACAAAAAAAAAATGCTACATCCAGCTCATACTACATAGATTGCTTTCGTTCGAAGCCGTAGTTGTTAGAATTTTACAATTAAATGAAGCACTTAAAATACATTTTGCTTTTGATATTGATACTGCTAAGGATATATGTATTAATAAATTTAAATGACAAACAAATGAATTATATTTTTGTTTTTTAAAATATATCCTTAATTATATAAATAATTTTAACAAAATATTTCAATGTGAAGACTTTATAAAAAATACCCCATTAAATGAAATCATTTTCGAGAATCCAAACAATTTTTTAAAGAAGGAAGATACAGTGACGAGCAGAAGTGAGTGCATGTTCACAATACTGAGTTTCGTCATCCACAAAAACAAAACCATACAAGCAAATACAAAAAAAAAAATTAATTTTAATTCTTTATTTTATTATTAACTAATAGCAGTAAAAAAACAATAATTAATGAAATGAATTCAATGAGTTTGAATGAAAAAACGAAACCACCCACATAAACTCAATTTTGCACGTTTCAAGAAAACTCAAGAAACTAACCCAATTTCAATATTTTGTCCATAGACCCTTATTAGAAATAGCTTGATTTACGCGGTTTGAGATGCTTTCTATCAAATGACCAACAACATCTTTCGAAATTCGATTCCATTTCGCATTTATACGATCACAAAGTTCGACCATGTTTGTTGGGGCTGTTTCGTACTGTCCGAGCCGGATTTTCACGAATGGCCAAAGATTTTCAATCGGATTGAGGTCGGAACTTTGTGTCGGCCATTTCATCAAATGAAAATTATGTTTCCCACTCCATATCTTTAGAATTTTTGCTGTGTTCTTCGGATCACCATCCTGTTGGAAAATAATTTCTTTTTCGGGATAAGCACATTTGTCCATAAAATTCGGAAGATGGGTTTGCAGAATCTGTAAATAGTCTTTTTCGCATGCTACCACCTACTAAATACGGAGGGCCAACATGCCACCATGTTAAGGATCCGCAACCAATTATATTTTCGCTGCCATGTTTAATAGTTTACTTCACATAGAATCCTTGAACACGTTCCCCGGGTCTTCGATAATAGTACTGATTGGAACGTGTTATCCATCTGATTGGAAACATGTTATCTAGTCTGATGAGTCCAAATGTAACCACTTTCAGTAAGATGGAAAGCAGTACTTCTAGCGCAGATCCAGGGAACGTGTTCAAAGAAACCATGTGAAGCAAACTATTAAACATGGCAGCGAAAATATAATTGGTTGCGGATCCTTACTCAGTATTGTGAACATGCACTCACTTCTGCTCGTCACTGTACATATTTATCTTGGCGATTATATGAAAGAAAATGTTTATTAGCTGTTTATTAACTTACTTCGAAATTTATAACGAATTTATTGATAATTGTGTAGAACACATTATGTAGAATTATGTTATCAAATTAAGAAAAGGTTTGAATTTCCTACAACACGGTCTATAGGTTCCTATAATATGAAGAGTTCTGTAAAATCGTTAAACTAGAAGCTGGTACAAAAACAAGGGTTACATTCCAAAAAGAGTGTTTTAATGCCACAGAAGAAAATTTATTTCCTCTAAAAAAAACAAAATAAATAAAAATCTAATTAAATATATAAAAAAAGGTAAATATAATCCTCGTAAACACATAAAAAACTAACAAAAATCGTCATAAATGTATATAAATGTATATTATGAATTTAGTTTAGTAATTTTCTTCATCATTGCTCCTCAATTTGATTAAATGGAAACGTTTTTTCGGCTGAATTATATGTTTAAAAAATCTGCAATCTTGCTTTGTTTCCTTGTCTTTTCGTCTTTTCTCAGCACAAGGGTCTGCTTCCAAGAACAATAATTCAATTTTTTTTGGTTAAGTCTAATCCTTCCTGTAATATTTGTCAAATTTTTAACTTCATTATCTTAGGTTAGGTTAGGTCGTAGTGGTAGCTCTGATATCACAAAGCTCACTTGAGCACGCATGGCGGCCCGTTGTGATGCCACGGGTGAAACGCTGTCCCTGTACTAACCAAGTTCCGCCAAATCAGGGAAAGGAAGAAGTTGATCAGCGCAAGGGTTGCACATTATCTTCATCAGAGCTGGAATCTATTTCCTTCACTTGGGGTTCAGATGTGATTTCTAGCAAATCTGCTTTCCTAACTTCTTGTTCCCTTAGTAAGTTTAGCACTTCTTCAATAGCCATAACCACAAACCCTTCTCCTCTGATCGACCTAGCAAGTTCTAATATGACACCAATTTCATTTTCTCCTGATTCGTGCACATTTACTATCTCAACTGCTGCTGGCTATATCTTTTTCCTACATCGATTTAATGATGTAATTTTAAGTTCTTTCACCGTTGCTGTCTTTAATTGAAAATTGCTTCCAAGCTTCCTTTACATCAATAGATTTCGAATCAGTTATGCCTAAAATCAATTGTAATGATCTTCTTATGTAATAAGTCTTAAAAAAACTTTTAAATCGGAAACGTTTTTAATCGTGTTAGAGTGAAATCGTGTTGTGGGATACCGTATTGTAGTAGGGATACCTGTACTATAATAAATAACTTTAGTTGCACTTAATGAAATTTTAAATAAAAAAAATTTCTTTATTGCCTTTGTTGAAAAGTATTCTATATTTTTTTTACTGACTGTTTTGTTTTTTTTTCACTTTATTGTTTTATTAAGGACTGCTGAATTAATTGCTCCTTTATGTTAAATATTGTGTTTTTATAAATTAAAAATAGGACTATACTTATGACGATTTTTTTTGATGATTTTCTTAATTTTTGTGAAGAATTTGACGATTTTTTCTCTTAACAGCCCTGCACGTGGCACTCAATGTGTTAAAGTTGGTGGTGATCTATAATTTAATCAAAGATTAGATTTTAAATAATTAAAAAAAAAACTTGAACAGGGATTGACGTGTTTTGGTAGTAGTTCGAAAATTCTCTTATACAATACAGCCAATATCCTATTCAGCAAGCCGCTTTAAATTTCTATTTTTATTTACAAAAAAAAAAAAAAAAAACAAAAACTGAATAATTTAATTCAAGCCAGTCTTTTAAACTCTTTATTTTGTTCATGGAAAATATAATTTAATTAAAATTATTCAATTTTAGAAATGAAAGTCTCTCAACGACTGAACGACCAAAGAAATGAAATCAGTTTTGGTTTTTATAAATCCCTCGGGATCATTTACAATTTTTAGATTTGATTTGGAAGTTGTCGTAACATGTGATACAAGAAATGTTTTATCGCTGCTCAAATTTCAAACCACAACCAAAAAATAACCAAAAAATATTATTTGTTGTTGTAGTTGTTGTTGTCTTATGTTGAAAAATTGTTTTGAATCAATTTCCCCAATGAGTTGGTTGCCACAAAAAAAGCGAAAACATGACAGAAGAAAGAACAATTTCAAGTTTAAGATGATTTCGTTTTATCCCACATTTTTGATTGAGTTGTTGTGATGAAGTGTGTTCCACGAATGGATGCCAATGGAGTCAGTATGGTTGAAAATGATGTTTTTCGTGTTCGGTTTTTTTTTTTCTTTTCTTTCTTGTTTTAATTCAATTGCGGTTGAAAATGGGAACATTTTCAGTTTTCCTCTGTCTTGTCTTGTGTTTTCCTTTTTCACTTGAAATTAGCAAAGATTGATACAGAATTCTGTTAAAATTGAAATTGAAATAAAGAAATTGTGCGGTTTTGTGTTACGGTATTTTCTTGTTCTTATTTCAAACTGTTGTTTTAGGCCAAAAAGTTTACAGTTTAAAATTGTTTTCTTTTTTGAAAAAAGGGAAGAACGCAATAAAAGAATTTTTTGTTTTGTAGGCTTTTCTTTTTTCTTTAACAAGAAATGGAAAAATTTTGTATCAGTATCAGTAGCATTTGATTGCTTTATTTTCGAAATTCAAAAAAAAAAAAAAAACTTGTTTATTATTGTGGTTGTGATTGCCAAGCACTGAAAGAAATTTGCTAAATAAAAACGGGGATTTTAATCCGATGGCATGAAAAATAGAAAAATGTGATATACTAAGTCGATTTTGAACTTAATACGGAGGTTGCAACGACCTGCTTATATGATTATTAGTGGTGCCCCGCACACTACTCCTACGCTCGCACTGGCGGTCATCTTATACCTTCTACCGCTTGATCTCTACTGAAGGGCGAGACGGCTAAGGTTAGTAGGCGTCCCTGGACGCTGGTCAATGGCATGAATCGGGCATTTGCCATACGAGGATACTTCTAGAAATTGATATTGTCGGAAGTAGTGACTACATAATACAGCGATATAACCTCTCAATGGACATACATTCCGGAAAGGGAAGACTGAAGGAATTGTCTCAGATATACCAATTCTTTTAAAGTGGTACTTTCAACTGGTGCCTGGATTTCCACGTAAATTGCACCTTTAATAAACTTATTCTGTTGACGCTTGGTGGCACAATTATACGAGTAATCAGCAAATTCACTCTTCCTCTAGTCTCTTCCTCTTTCAAGGCCTGTTGTAAGTCCACAGAATAGTTTAGAGACAAGTATGGCCAGATTTGACTTCTTCACTTCACACAATCTTAGCTTTATGCCAATGATAAAGTTCGATAACGTGCCAAATATCATTTTGGAGGTGATAGGGATTATTAAAAAGAAGGTTTACGTATACACTTAAACATATTAATTCGTACGTATAATTTTCAATAGAACTTCGGCTTAATTTTGTCCTTCAAAGCTCCCTTTAATATCGAATATTTTTTGTCTTCTATTTAAAAAGTTCAATTGATTTAGAATTGAATGAAATATCTCAAGGAATATCTGATACTTTTTTATTACAAATCCCTAAAGCCTCTTCCCTCTGATTAAACAAATTGTCTTGAAACACTAAAAGTTTAAAAGAATATACAGTAGTTACACAACCACGTTCAGGTTTAGATTGCCGTCAAGCAGGGTTATGTGTAATGACTGATGAGATTGTAAGGCAATCAATCATTACAAGCTTCCACAATGTACCCAAGTGTCCAATTCTAGTAACACCTCGATAGCTTATTAGACCAACATTGAACGCAAGTGACATATTATGGTCTATGATGACAATTTTGTATAAATCTAAACTAGCGATCGCTATTTAACTGAATAGCATTAATATTGAATTAAAAAAAATTTTGAAAATTTCAGAGTATGTTAAATCCAAACACATTTAGAAACGAGTAATATATCGGCTCAAAGAGCGATCTAGGAAAAGAATGGTATTTAATTGTGATTATCATATGCTATATGATAGGAATATAAACATTTGTATATACTTCAAAGATATCTGAATTATTTCACTCTATCATGAATTACTTACTTTCTTAATTGGCCATTAACAACCCGATTGACGGTCTGCCGCAATACATCCTTCCAGGCTCCTCTGTTTCTTGCGCGCCTACGTTTCTCACACCAATCGATGTCAGAGCTTCCTCGATTTGGTGCTTCCAATGGATACAAGGTCGTTCTTTTCGCCGATTTCCGCAGATCCCCGTCTCGCTGGAGCATCCTCCTCCATACGAAAGATATGATCGAGCCAGCGCAGTCGCTAGATATTATTAATACGTCTATGTCGTTGAGGACCTAAACTGTTGGATCGGATGCGTGAATCATCGCCATCTCCCACTGTACCGAAAATCTTACGTAGAATCTTACGTAGGACTTCTGTCCCATAAGGAAGCACGGGTAGGATGAGCGTCTTGAGAAGTATTAGTTTTGTCTTACGAGAGAGGTCTCTGCTACTCAATTGCCTATTGAGACCAAAGTAGGACGGAGCGAAGATAAATGAGTTCCTTGACGGTATCAAAAGTATAGTTATCGGCCGTAATATGAGAATCAAAACGCCGTACGTCTCTACTTGTCGATAACATATACTTTGTTTTGCCCTCATTTACTGTCAGACCCATCTTCTTCGACCCCCGTTCTAAGTATTTTTTGAAAAATAGTGGCTTTGCGTTGCACTCCCGCTTTTCGCCGAACACTCTCCATGACGAAGTTGAAGGGGTCGCCTTGTCTAAAGCCTCGCACGATATCACAATGTTCGGAGAGATCCATTCCTACCTTGACGGAGCTGCTGGAATTGCTCAACGTCATCATGCATAGCCATATCAGCTTCTCAGGTATACCGAAACTTGTCTTGGTTTTTACAGGATAAAATTTTTATGTGGTGGATTCCATGCCCTACGCACAACCTAAATTTTACGTCCAGGGGATCGCACTTCGCTGCACGCATTCATTAACATCTAACGTGTGCTAAAATGTCATCTAGGAGGGGCCGCGAGGAGGCTGAGTGTCAAGTTGAATGCAGCAAGACAAGGATTGTCCTGGTGTTTGCCAAGTTGCCCACGATCAGAAAACTTTACCTTATTTGCATGGGTTCCATCCCTCCTATCAACACGATAGTTTAAATTTATTGAAATTTATTTATTTTTTAAAAAAACACATTCGGAATCAATTCTATCAGTGTTTCGAAAAATTTCTTTAATCAAATTATTGCTTGATTGCGTTTTTCGGTGTTTTTCTATCATCATTAACTGTCATTGAGAAGAAAAAAAAACCTCAACCATGATTTCAAATTTTTACTTTCGTTCAAGTGGTGCCAATCTGATGTTGCTTCGAAGGGACCAACCAAAGAAAATTCCGTTCCGTACGAAATATAATATATTCGTATTTATTGTAATTTTATTCAATTGACAAATCGGAAATGTTAGTGAAAGAATAAGAAAAAAAAATGATAGAAAATAAATAAATTTATTATGGTATGAACTTAAAGTGGGTGGTAATTTTGGGGGTAATTTTATATGATTCGATTCTGCAATTTGAAGAAGGAAAATAGGAAAAAAAAACCTCAATGAATAAACGAAATGAAAAGACAAGAACAACAACTACCATCATAAATTATGGGAGAATCTATAAATTTACTTTAATTACTTGTTATTGTGAAAACTTAAACCGAAACGAACAACATTTTCCGAAGGAAACTTTTGTACACAGAATTACTCCCTTTTTTCTCTTCTTTTTTTCATTTTTTCTTTTCATTGTACATCTTTCAAGAACTCGAAACTTTTTGAATTTTCAACTTTTATAATATCGTATAAATTATTTGGGGTCCTAAAAATACGAAACTGAAAACAAATGTTATTTATGGCTGTCAATAAAAATGAAAATAAAAATATAAATTGTGGAATACTTATCATTAGCACAAGTGACAGCAAGTGAGTGCGGGTGTTTAAAAATTAAACACAAAAAACGAACAAAATCGTTTAATATTTCACTTTACCTGTCTTGAATTGTGTATGCAAGACACAGTTGCAATCTTAATATGGCTATTTAACAAACTCATTGACCTCATTGATATTCAAAGTTAATCACATTGCATCAAAATAGCACAATGTGAGGATAAATAGCACAGTCGTGTATTGTTATAGTTCATAATATTTAATTGCTTTTGTCAGACAATTGCACTTTCTCCTCAAAGGCAAAGGAAAAACAAACAAAAACTGTAAAAAGTAAAAGTGTAACAGGAAACGAAAACAATTAACCTTGATCCTGAAACTGAAAAGCCTTTGTAGACGGCATCAATACAGCAAATAATTATTGCGGTGGCCTTGCACAAATTATTCAAGCCACAATATTTCACCTTTATTACCTCATTTGTTGTGGATCATAAAATATTAAACAATCTTCTATACACACTTGCTTACGCTTATACTTCTCCATACACTTTCACAAATAACACTTGCCTTTGTAAAATACCTATAGATTTTTAAAAATCTTCAGCACTAAGAAGCCAGCCTAACAAGTTAAAAGTTACGTCAAACCATTATTGGAAATTTCTGTGTCGCATGGCTGTGCGATAGTTTAAGGAGGCACATTAAAAACTATAAATTATTTGGAAACAAAAGATGCACTCGTATTGTCGCCCAAGTGAACTAATGTTTGACCTTGAAGTGACACTTGTAGTTTTGAAATGAATTTAACGAAATTTCTAATTATTATTTCATTTCTAATTATTATCCAAAACATGTTGCTGCTTATAAACTAATTGTAATTGAATTGAACTCGCCGTAGTCTAGTAGGTAGTGTGTTGGCTTATTAGATTTAAAACCAAGGTTCGAGCCCCAGGCCAGACATCAAAACAATGTACAAAAAATATTTCCTCAGCGACTTCCTCTCTGCAGATTTCTGGCAAAAACTCTGAGAGCAAATTAAACCTGCAATGAAAAACTTTCTCAAAAATCTGTCGTTCGGAATCGACTTTAAACTATAGGTCTCGCCACTTATGTATAAAATTAACACACGCAACATAAGTGGTGTGAGAAACTAGGTCAATAATCCTAACTGAAAGGTTATAATGACCAATTATATACGTATGTATGTGTGTATGTAATTGATTTCGGAATGCCTGTATATGAAAATTTTAAAACAATTTTCTTCTAATCAACTATTTAGAAGACTAAGGCATGAATAGTATAAAAATTACTCTTTCAATGAAATGTTCACATATGTACAGTGGTGGCCTTATAATTAAAAACGACTTAGCAACATGTATGTTTGTTAATTTCTTTTCAAAACTTTTTTACTTATTTTAAAACCAAGAGTTAAATAAGACAGTATAACATGTTAGCTTCTTCATAAAATTAACACACACAACATGAGTGGTGTCAGAAACTGCGGGCTTCTTGGGGACGAGTGCTGTAGACTGTCTAATGGTGAAAGTATAGCACTGGCCATTTTATAGTCACCAGCAGCAACTCGTTTCGTTGCCGTTCGCATCTTTCCTCTCTCTTTCCACCTTTCCTAAAAACCTGCACAATGCACGGCATGAGTAGGGGTCATCCCCTGAGTGCTGGTTTTATAAAAAAAAAAAATTTACAGCTTCAACACCATTTTTAAAAAAATTAGCGAAAAACGAAAAAAACCAATCTCAGTTTAGTCATATAATTAGAAACAATAAATATTCTTACAAACAACTTAAAAATATATTAATAAGTTCACATTTAATGGGCATATTCTTCAATATTTTGTCAGATAGCTCTTGTTTTGAACAACCTCTGCAAGTCCTTTCGATAAGCTTTGTATCAAACGTTTGCATGTTTGTACTGATATGTCGTGCCAGCTTTGTTGCACCAGCTGAAACAATTCATCTTTATTTCGAGGTTTATGACCATAAAATCTCTTTTGACAATTATTTGAATCCCTAGGCAGGAAGCCTAGAGCCAGAAAAACCACTCCTACAGAAAAGAAAATTACTTGAAGGACCAGGAAGAGAAACCCTTTCTTGTCTTCCAGTAGAATAAAGGCTGAAATTAGACAATGTTAACGTCAGAAACATCCACATGGACAATAAGAAGGCGTTTAAAGGAGTCGGGACTTTAAGTGTAGATTGCGCAGAAAAAATTGCATGTCTCAAAAAAAAAAAAAAAATATTAAAAATCGGTTACACTTTGGAACTGAAATGTTTAAAATAGTTCAGCGTGTCTGGAACAGAGTTCTTTGGAGTGACGAATCCAAGTTTAATTGTTCCAATCTGATGGAAAAACTTGGGTAAGACATCATCTAAACAAAGATTCCAGATACATAGGTACACAATTTAAAATAAGTTACAAAGTTTAGAAAATAAATTAGCAAACATATATATTTATAAGTCGTTTCTAATTATAAGACCACCACTGTATATGACAGCACCTTCTTTTCAATTCTTTAATTACAGTTAATGACAGATGATAGACCACTCATTCAATAATTCAAAAGATGAAAAAAGATCGCGAGATACTTACATACATATATGGGCCAAAGTACAAGAGTAAAAGTCCATTAGGCCGGCATCCAACAGTCCGAAATGTCTGATAGTCCGGCATCGCTCCCGATAATTGCAAAAATTTTGGTTTTCTCCTAAAGTGTGTCTTTAAAGCAAATAATACCCGCTAGAGAGCTATTCGGAAGTTTTTGGGACAGTTCGGAAACAATTATCGACCGGCTAGTCTCAGCTGCCACAACAAATTCAGGTGCAATGCAGCTCCGTTAATTAATCACGAAGCGCCTTCGCCATTTTTTGTGCGTTTTAACTACATATTGTATATATAGATAAATTATTAACCTAATTGTTCATATAATTACCGGAATTTACGGTAGTCCGGCGCCGAGCCGGTTCCTATTTAGAAAAGAACAATTTTTAAATTATAATCATAGCAGGCAATCACGCACATAAATTTAACAATTTTTTTTTTATTTTTTTACATAATTTAACAATTAATAAAAAACACTTTGGCATAGAACATGGCATCAAATTCTAGCGACTAAAATAACAAGAGTTGAGAAGAAGTGAAGGCGTTAGCTCAAAAAGGAGCATTGAAAAACATTTCAGAAAGCAAAATTGGTGAATTATTAGGTCTAATACGTCGCAGATGAAATAAAATAAAAAATTAAATATCGGATATTTTGTTAATAGTTAAATTATATTAAGAAACAAATAAAATTGTTAAAGGAGTTGCTTTAGTTTCAATCACCTAAATTTTAGACATTTTAATTATTATTTTATTTTCTTTTCTATTTTCAGAAGATCGTTTGATCTTAACTTTTGTACCAATTTCACCTTGTAAGGTGACAATTTTAGTTGAACAATTTGGGGATATTTATTCGTTTAAAGAAAACCAAAATAAAATTTTATCAAAGCCCGTTAATTTAGTTGAAGTTTGTATCGCATTAAATTAATTTTGTACAAATATTCTGGATCGTTCAATAAAATTAATAACCACACAATTCATACTCATACTCATACTCATCAAGTATGTAAGTAAACAATTTATATAAAATTTTATGTAAATATTTTCTAAGGAATGAAAATTGAAAATATGTACCAAGAAAATGAAAAGTTTGTTTTATTATTATTATTATTCTTATTATTTATTTTTTTTTTTTTCTTTTGAACAAGTGAATCCATAGAAAAGAAATGATAAATTACAAAAATTATCGTTATTATTTAAACATTTTCTTTAATATTATCAATTATCGCTTGTTGGCACTCATGTTTTCAATGTGTTTCGACTGAGGAAACACGCATGCAACAATAAGGACAATGATTACAACACAAAAAAAAAATAGCATTTTGAAGATAATATTTATGTGCCACATTGTTGATATTCTCATCTTACAAAGATGTTAAAACTACAGTTGAAAAAAAAAGTAGACTCTCTATCTGCCTCAGATAGCAAAAAGACCAACGCCACAAGTTTTTGTTTTCGCTTTCGTTTTTTTTTTTTTATTATTTATTATACAAAAAAAAACATAAAAACAAAAAAAGAGAAAAACAGTAACAAATACATAAATTGTCAAAGAAATCCACCGTCGTCGTGTTGTTAAATTTTAGCAATAAGTGGACTAAGTATTCGGATGTATATTTTGTTGTATGATTGGCTCATTCCTATGGTTTAATTCACAACCTACATACTTATTTTGGACTAACAAAATAACAAAAACAAAAAATATGAACTAAAATTCAAAAAGATTTGAATGAAAAGGCCAAAATTTAATATACGGCATTCCTTTTCTTCTTCTTTTTGTTGTTCATTTTTTTTTTTTTAATTTTTCGTTTTGCTAAATATGAAAAGTCAAAAATTTATAAGTTCTATGCCGTCCACCTAAATGCTGAAAGCAGCATCTTTATCGTTTACAGTACGTTGTTTATGCCCTACAAAACTACAAACGGTTTAATTAATTCAATTGCCAGGATTGTCATGCTTTCTAATAAAAATAATTCAGAAGACTGTAGTGCGGTTTAGTGCCAAACGGATTGTGAAAATCAGAGTAACACATCTTCACCAAGGCTGTTAGTTTTTTTTTTTTTCTAAACCGTCAAAATTAAGAGAAAAAATCGTTAAATTCTTCACAAAAATTGATAAAAATCGTCATAATTTCCAACGTAAATAATATATTTTTCAATAAGTATAGTTCCATTTTTAATTTATAAAAACAATATTTAATATAAAAGAGCAATTAATTCAGCAGTCTTTAATAACACAATAAAGTAAAGTCAATAAAAAAAAATATAAAATATTTTTAAATTAGAAAAACTTTTCAACAAAGGCAAAATTGTTTCTATTTTAAACTTCATTAGGTGCAACTAAACTTAAGTATTTTGAAAATCCAACTTTTCTACACAAAATGATACACAATTATCAATAAATTGCTTATAAATTTCTAAGTCAGATGCACACTGAGAAACCTTTTCTTTTGTATAAACACCAAGATTACTATGTATCTTCCTTCTTTAAAAAATTGTTGGGATTCGCGAAAATAATTTCATTTAATGGGGTATTTCTTATAAATATAATCGTCTTTTAAAAAATTTGTTGAAATCCTAATATATATTATAAATCTTTCTGTAAGTCTGTATTTTTGTTTGCTTGTTTGTTACCCAATCACGCCTAAATGCCTGGCCCGATTATCTTGAAATTTCGGATATCGAGCATTTGTCGGTGCAGGTTATAGGCAATAATTTATTACCAAAAGGGGTGAAAAAATGGGACAAAGGGAGAAAAAATGATAATAGGTAATTATTTACGATTTAGTTTGGTTAAGTTTCCTAAATAGCTATTGGAGGTGTTCCGTTTATAAAGTTGGGCCAAAAAGTGTCCAAAAAGGGGGAAAGAGACGAAAAACGGGCAAATTGAATACATTTATATTTAGGACTTAGTGTATTCAAAAAACTGGGTTGTTTGATAAGCCGGTTTCGGAATAATTTGAAAAATTTTATTTTTTAAGAAGCCGGTGTCGAAACCGGGCTTTTTTATTGTTATTTTAATAACCCGCGCAACGCTGGGTATAATCTGCTAGTAGTTTTTTAAAGTCTTGTAAAGTCATTGTACATATTGTTAATTTGAACGTCTTCACTTTGAAATATTTTGTTAAAATTATTTTCTAGTTTCTAACAAAAGCCATCTAATATGAGCTGGATGTAGCATTTTCTTAAAGTTTGTTTAGTCGGTTATTACGCTTTGGTCCATTGCTAATATAATTGTACATATTTTTTTTAAAAAATGTAAGTGATGCCAAAAATCGTCAAAATGTTAAAAATTGTATAGAAAAAAACGGCAATCGTCATATTATTAAATTGACAATAAAAATCGTCAAGATGACGTAAAATCGTGAAATATAACACCCCTGGTCCTCACAGAGAACCTTTGGGTAGGTAGAAAAAGTGACTAGGAGGGCAATAAACGAAAAATTCAGAAAGCGAAATTGATAAATTAATAGTTCCAATGCCTTCCAGATGCGTTACTATTTTTTAGCCGTAATGGTTGCACCGTTTTCATGTTTAAAGAAATATGGGCCAATGATGTTTCCGCTCCACAATCCGCACAAACAGTCACTTGTAATGTGTGCATTGGGTTCTGTAAATCCACGTTTCAGTTTTCTGAACCCAAAATACGACAATTTTGTTTATTAAAGTACCAACATGAAAATAAGTTTCATCCGAAAAATTGTTTTTTATTCTTGGTAAAATCGACATAATCGTACAGTTTCTCGTTGGCTCATCTAGCGAAACGAAAACTAAGTGCCAATCGGTTAATTGCGTTCAGTGGAGGCAATATACAGAATTTCGTCACGGAATAGAATGATTACCAGATTGGAAATAAAAGAAGCTTCAAATTTAAGCCGATAGATGATTCACCCGATAAATGTTTCATATCGCACACCCAGTACAAAAGTGACTCAACTCGAATTTTTTAATTTTTAGAAATCGAACAATTTTTGACTTAATTAAAAATAGTTCAAAATTTGAACAACAATAGAATACACTGATATTCTTTTTATAAATAAGTGTATTCTACATAGTTTAGTACTGGGATAACAAAATGAAATTTATTCTTTGGATCGAAAAGAATGTTGAAAGTACGTATTGTTACGTTTTTACCTTTTTAAAAACGTTTAAAAGATGAGTTCGTAGATTGCAAATAAAATAAAAATAAATTCGTGTTTAGTATCAATTAAATTCTTTATTGTCCGAACAATTTTGTGTGCCACTATTTACAACTTGATTTATCCAACAATAATTAAAACAATAATTTCTAGTTTGTTATTCTTCTCTGTTTACACCTTTTGCGTAAGCAACAACGCTTGTTCGTTAGGTCTGTACAAGTTACGACCGTTCTCTTCACACGTAACGCGACTTCACACAAGGCTGACTAAATTCTTACTACTCGTTGCCTGCTTTGTCTTGCCTTTTTTCATCCACACGTATTGAGTGGAATGTTCGGGATTTCGCAACTCGGGAATTCTATCACCACGTCGTTGTTCAAACATGTTATTGTTGGTTTAATTGGAACCAGTTCCAAGTATTTGTTAGTGTAGCTTTTGTATATCGTTTTAATGTTAAACAATATTACACTGTTTCCATTTTAGTAACAATATGCTACTTGAGCATAATTCTGTTCCAAAGAGTGTTTACACGATTGTCACGCGACTACAATCTATGGATGGCCAAATCTATGTTTTATCGATACCTATACCAGCAGTTACTCAGCGAAATTTACGGCTACAGATTTGTTCTGATTATTATTGTTATTATTTAATTATATACGTACATACATATTAGGGATGCCAATCGGAAAATCTCGAATACCGAAATCCCGGGATTTTTAAAAACTTACCCCGGGATTTTTCGGGATTTTCGGGGTTGTGAAGTCATATGTATTTTGACCCTACAAAAGTACCTTCCATTGATAAAAAATTATTTGATGGCATCGAAGAATGCAAAAGCCCTATAAAACGAATTAACAGGGTAACTGATTTAGATACTCAACTGTCCAAAGAAATAGATTTATTTACATCAGGAGGTGGTAGAGGTGAACATTTACAAGCTGCATACAGCTATCTTGGAACTATTTTACCAACAAATGTTGATTGCGAGAAGTGTTTTTCAACGGCAAGGTATGTTGATAACAAAATTCGTTCAAGCCTCTCAGATCACATGTTAGATGCTTTAATCTTTTTGTTGGAATCCAAATAATTTTCTTTAAACTAATACATTTGCATATCTATGAATAATTTTTATTTTTGTTAATTTACGCTTCTTTGTTACATTTTGTCTTGCTATTTTCATATTTAATTTTTAATGATATATAATTCTGATATACATACATATTTGGAATACAAATGATTTTGTTAACAAAATATTTTTGTTACTAAGAAAAATCGCGATTTTTCCCGTGATTTTCCGGGATTTTTGGATCCCGAATTATCCCGGAATTCGGGATTTTGTAAAAAAATCGATCCCGTTTGGCATCCCTAATACATATGTACATATTATTTTGTATACAACTTTATCCGAATGCAAAATACAGTACATTTCAGTCGTTGTTACCAATCGAGTGCCATAAGTACGTGATATCTTTTTATATTTTTTGTTTTTTTTTTTCAATATTTTCGTTGTAGTCCCTGTAACTGGCCGAGCAATAAATCTTTCTATATTGGACTTTTAGACGATATCAATGAAATTGTATCTCTTTATCCGCATTATAATAATAAATGTACGTATAAAAAGTAACTACAAACAAACAAAAAAAAATACAAAAAATCTCACACACACTATGTATCTCCATTTGTATATTTACGCATACGACTACGACTAAGACGGCATTGATGGTGATGACGATGACGATATGATGATGATGATTCGGATGACGATGATGATGATGATGACGGTGAGTACATCTGGAGTTTTTAGGCAAAGAAGATGAATATGGTTATGAAAAAAAAGCTTGTCGCTCAGCACAGTATTTTTCATTTTTTGTTTCCTCTACCATCATAACCAAAAAATGCCGCTTTGATATTTGTATGCTGTTTTGTGTAGATACAATATTCATAAGTGTACACTGTACAACATACATACGTACGTACATAATTTTTATACGGTGGGTATACTTCTACGTCTTGGATTTGTTTTGTTGTTGTTTTCATTTTTTTCATTTTCTCTTTTATGATTTTTATGTGGTGTTTAAGTCGCGATAACTCATGATTTTTATTGCTCTTGCTGTCCAATATTACCACTCAAATTCAGATCGAAAGGTACAATCATAACGACGAAGATGAGTGAATGTGTAAGAGTGTCATTTGTACACATCTGCGGATATTATTTCTACAAATATATTCTATAAAATATTAGTTTTTCTTACCCATTTATTGTAAGGATTGATTAAAATCCATTGAATCAGCTTTAATATTTGTCATCATCAAAATTTTTTTACTTTTTATTTTAATATAATAAAATAAGTAATAATAATAAAATATTAATCAATTCTAGAACTCAACACGAATCAATCGTTTACTTCGAATTTTGTTTTAACAATTCAAAAATAATTATCCTGGCTTTCAATGACCAATTTGAGATCTATGATTGACACCAATTCAACTATGTGACAAACGTCCAGTCAATATGTATGTACAGTAGAACCTTGATTATCCGTGATTCTATTTCTATTATTTTGGACAAACAAGCGAAAAAAGGGAATTCCCTTACATAATTATCTACTATTCACTGGTACTCAATTAACCGGGAAAATCGATTATACAGAATGCTTCCGCTCCCGACAATCGCAGAAAATCGGGGTCCCACTGTATGTTTGAAGACTAATTTAACTGTCCCAAGAATGGTCAAATCATTATGGACGACCATAGACAGCAACGAATGTCAAATAATCAAATAATCATCCATAAGTAATCTTACAACCATGAGGTTCATATTTGGATGGGCGGCTGTGTAACTAAACAAAATTGTCGAATTTAAAATTTTGCATCCAATCCAAATTATATCCGAAAATATCACGGCAATCACTGCAGGTCGATGAGTACAAAACTGCTTTTGCACTGTAGCGGATGATCTGAACACCAGAGACTCTGGTCTATGACACTACACTGAGCACATGGTCTAAGTTACTCAGCTCGTATATAATTAGAATACAATTTGTAATTGTATTTTAATTAATAAATAAATGATCCTGACTGAAGGGTTGTAATGGCCAATTATGTATGTATGATGTATGAATGTATGTAATTTCCTATCTTATTTAAGAATTGTCAGGCTATTTGCAGAGTTCGTTATCGTTGCTTACCATGTTTGGTGATAATAATTTCTAAGCTGCTAATAATTTCATAATCGGTATCGGTCATTTTTATATTCATTTAGAATAAATCTCGTAAAATATGATATTCAAAATTTACCTAATAGCATCATTATTTTAAAAAACCATATGCGGTATTGAACATCGATAGATTCCCGACGATGTAGATCGTCGTAGTCTAGTAGGTACTGTGTCGGGTTATTAGACGAAAGGCCATGGTTCAAACCCCAGGTCAGACATCAAAACCGAGTTCTGGACATAATTTTTGATTATTTTTTCCAAAACAAATACGAATTTTCTCTGTGAATCGGAACAATGAATAGATAAGCAATGAAAAGTTTTGAATATTTTTTAATGCGACAACGAAACAGAAAACCATTAGTTTCGAATAAAAATATATGAATTGCGTATTAAAGAAATGCGAAAAATTAAAAAAGACATGATAAAATGCTGCAATTTCTATTTTTTCCAAACAAATGTTGTAAAAATTATATTAAATATCCTGAAGAATTTGTGAGTAAGGGAGAACGTATCTATATGAAGTGGGTGTTTATGTTCAAAACATTACTTTTAGCTTCCTTTTACCACCCCCCAACAATCCTTGTCCTCATCCAGCCCTTCATTCTCACAAATGAACCGTTATTCTTATTGAAAAAGCAACACGAGACAATATCAAGGCATCGGCACTGCTGTGGCAGCCAATACACAACCGAAGATGATGACACCCAAAATCACAAATCATACTGATAAGAGCACACAAAGGAATTTATTTCTATTTTGGCAATTTAATTTTTTTTTTTTTTGTTCTTATTTTGGGGAATTTTTATCTTATTTTTCTGATATTTGGTTCCTTTTTTTTTATTTTTTTTTTTTTTGCCATCTTGTTTTACTTTGGTTGGTAGGCTGTCAATGCGTTTTTCGTTTGCTTTCCGCCCTAAACAACGATCTGATGGTGTTTCGATTTTCTTGTATAAAGTTTCGTACATGCAAAATGTTCCTTCGAACAGCACCCATCTGTCTTGTATTGAAATTTAAAGGAGATCCTTATATCTACGTAACCTTTCACATACACACTTACCACGGATGTTATGAGTGGAAACACGCACCGGAAGCCAATATGTGCCATGTATCGTTGTACGTATGTACGTATGGAAATTGTGATTGTTGTTACTGTTGCTGTAGTTATAGTTACTTAAGTTGAGATTGTGTGCGTGCATGCTACGGGTTTACATCGTTTGCACACAAAAGGACATAATCGCACACTCTTCCACATTTATTTCGTATTATTTGTAGGACGAAGCTCTGTTCTCGAAAACGTGTTACCACATCATTTATTAAAGCATTCGTTTTCGTTCATTCATTTCTCCACTAATTTCTTTTTTACTCTTTCATTTATTTATCCTTTCTTTTGATTTTTATTTTATTTTTGTTTGTTTTGTTTTCCTTTTTCAAATAATAACAACAAATACAAATACTTGTACTTCTATTGCCACTATATTACGAAACATGAACATCGTTTTGGGGGCAGTATGCGTGCAACCATTAAAGGCGTTAACCAACCATCTTTTCTTCTTCCAGTTTTCCTATCATATTTTTACAACGCACGCATTTTTCTATTAATTTTCTAATATTTCTTTTCAATAATGAACGCCCATTGACCAGATTTCTTCTTGTATCTTTCCTTAACTGAAACCATGTGTATTTAAATTTTTTTTTGGCTTTCCATTCAGTTTAATGAAACTAAGAAAGTAAAAGAAGAGAATGTGATATAAAATATAAATTCCCGGTTATAATTTTTACTTTTCCTAGAGTACAACCATAGGTCTATCTCCAGTTTAGTTCTTTAGTTTTCTCCGTACATGAGAGTATGATATAGAAACTCAAAATCCTTTAATTTTATTGAATTAGGTAAGATGATGAGGTTCACATCTTCACTTCTTCACATATCCATAATCCACAATAGGAGTGTTAGTCTAGGTTAAATAGGTTCAAAATTGTACAATAAATTCAGTATACATAGGTGCAGAGAGATGAAGATTTTGTTTTTCATCCAATTATCCTTAAAAAAACACATATAGATGCAACAGAGAGTGATACGCACAGTGATCATTACAACCCTTCAGCCAGAACTACGACCTACTCTTACACTACGAAGTCGCCGCAGCCTAGTAGGTAGTGTGTTGGCTTGTTAGACGAATGGCCCGAGTTGAAATCCTAGATCAGAAATCAAAACGAAAATATGAAAAAAAATATTTCTTCGGCGACTTCCTCTCAGCAGATTTCAAGAAAAAACTCTGAGAGTAAATGAAACTGCCTTGAAAAATTTTTCTAAAAAAACATCTGTCGTTTGGAGTCGGCTTTAAACTGTAGGTCCCGCTACTCATGTATAAAATTAACGCACACAACACGCGTGGTGTGAGAAACTAGGACGTTGTACAGTGGGTCAATTCGACCTCAGGGTTCTGTACTTGGTTGACAAGTACACATCCTCTAACCTAACCTAATCTTACACCACATATGTAATGTGTGTTAATTTTATACATGTGTGGTGGGAGTTACTGTGGAATCCGAGCAACAGATTTTTGAAAAACTTTACCAGGAAGTCGCCGTAGTCTAGTAGCTATTTTGTAAGCTTATTGGACGTGAGAACACAGTTTGAATCTCCCGTCAGACATCAAACCGAAATATAAAAAAATATTTTTCGGCGACTTCCACTCAGCAGATTTCTGGAAAAGACTCTGAGAGTAAATGAAACTGACTTGAAAAATTTCTCAGAACTTTGTCGTTTGGTGTTAGCTTTAAACTGTAGGTCCTGCCACTCTTATATAAAATAAACACACATTACATAAGTGGTGTGAGAAGCTAGGTCGTAATCCTGTATGAAGTGTTGTAATAACAAATTAAGTATGGTTTATATGACTTTGTGAGGGAAATACAGGGAAATACCGTGGGCCTGATTTTATTTTTTATTCATCATATGCTGCGGACAAGTCATTAAGTATTCATACTCCATCTTATATCTGGCTTTTCTTAGCACTCATGAAAAATTTACAAAAGCTTATTTTCCAGTAAGAGAAGTTGTTAAGCCTTAAGGGGAACAAGTAAGTTAACAAAAATTTGTTCATATGACATTCAGATTACGAACAGTTGAAGAACCAGGGAACTAATTGAATTCGACAAGGGAGCGGTTGCCATTCTAACAGCAATTCTAATGAGACAGTGCGTTGACCATCACAATGTGGATTACTGCAAAAGCTGACATGACGTGGCGGAAATGGATTCGGCACAAAATCTTTTGTGCGAGTGTCCAGCGCTCTTGGCCAGACGGCAGGAATAATAATGATCAATGACAGAGTGGATCGTGTCACCACAAGTAATAGAGATATGTATCTACTTGAATTAATTTAAAGTTCGCATCTGAAAACATGAAAAGGAAAACAAAATTTCTTTTTGATTTTTGAATTGTTGCCCGAAAGTTTTAATCAACAAAATATTATTCAGTGTTGCCCCGTATTTTATTGCAAATTTCATCGCTTTTACACTGAAAAAATATTGTAAGTAATACCTTCAACGAAAAAAATATTCAAATCTATTGGTATCTATTTGGTATTATGGCCTTCATACGGCCGACAAAGCCATCACAGGTTGCACGAAAGTGGCTCTGCGGTATTTTGGCCCATTCCCGGCGAAGCGTCGTCTTAAGATGATCGACACTTTGGTATTTTTTAATGAGAACCTTACTCTCCAAAATGCCCCAGGCGCAAAAGTCCAACGGATTGAGATCCGGAGATTGTGGCCATTGTCCGGAAGAGAGGAACCTCCTTTTTAAGCCATTTTTGATTGACGAGTGCTGAGTGCGGTGATGTTGAGTACTGTTGGAATGTCCATGGCCTGCGACCGAAATGTTTGTCTGCCCAGGGCTTCAATACTGTCTTTATGACATTTTCCCGATAATATTCGGCATTTATTTTGACCCCACGGTCGGCGGCCCACACTATTAACATCGCCGGCGCTTCAGTTCTGGTGGCCAATCGCAGGTGTTTTCAGCTGACCTCTTTGTAAACCCGATCATTTTGTTTGTTCACAAACTGTTCAATTTAGAATGACTTCTCATCGGAGAAACCCAAATTCTGTGGCGTAGATTTTGATCAAATCAGGCCTTTACTTTCCGGATCATTTCTGGTGTTGTTACCGTTTTTTTTCGTCCACTTTTTGGACGCGATGCAACACTGCCAGTGTCATGGTAACAAGCAATGGTACGAGAGGAGGGCTCGAACGATAGCCACATGTGGTTTTCCAGCCAAATATAAAGCAATCACACTATCACGCTTGAATTCCATCACGAATAACTTTTTTTCTGAATGCAATAGATAAAAAGTTTGTAAATAATAAAATGAACATGTCATTAAAATAAATCTGTCAGCTGTCAGACGAGCGGTTTACAAATGATAACAATCTGAAGTTGGTTGCAATACATATTAGCCACCCTGTATCTATTATTCGACTTAAAATGCTATGAGATTTGATTTCATATTTTTTCAAGTTTGTCCATTCATTTAATAAAAAAAAAATGAGGATAAATGATAATATTCTTAAAGTCTGTTGTCTTGTGAAGAGATTGAGTCAACATTTGATCAAATCGGACAAAATTACCGTAGTTATTGTTTAAAAAGTGTAACAGTCGAGTGATACATACATACATACATAATACTTCAGTCAGGATTATTGACCTAGTTTCTCACACCACTTATGTTGTGTGTGTTAATTTTATACATAAGTGGCGGGACCTCCAGTTTAAAGTCGACTCCGAACGACAGATTTTTGAGAAACTTTTTCATGGCAATTTTATTTTGCCAGAAATCTGCTGAGAGGAAATCGCTGTATTGTATTTTATTTTGATGTCTGGCCTGGGACTCGAACTCTGACTTTACGTCTAATAAGCCAGCACACTGCCTACTAGACTACGGCGACTTCTAAAAAAGGAACTTCCTTCATTAAATTTGTAGATGTGTTTAAATACTTATACAACCCAAACCTTAAACTAATCTTTAAAAAAGTCGGTCATATTTTTTTGCTACTTTTAGAACGAGGACTTTTAAAACAGCCTTCACTGCAATGCATTATTAAAAATTTCACCAGCTTCCCTGCCTTTCATCGTTCGCTTTGGCTTCTCCACACAATAATTCCGATATTTCTTCTATTTCATTGCCGTCACATTTAATAGCATGTAAATTCAATCTATCTAATCTAGAAAAATGTAGAATAACATACAACTTCAAGGCGGGTCTCAGGGCACATAAAATATTGGCCGGACGTTCATCTAAATCAATTAAATTCATTTGCAAATTTTGTCTAAGACTGCTTTTCATTTTAAAGTTATTTATACTTTTGCCTATAACTCACAATATATTAAGATAAACGAACAAAATTCTTCAATTTGAATAAAAATTTACTAAAAATAATTAAATATTCTATCTATTTTCTTTATTTCATTTAACTAAATTTCATCACGTTTACATCCCGCAAAATAACAAAGACATCTACATCATAATGAAGAAATTTCCCTACTACTAATCACTTGATTCAACCGAATTTTGAATTTAGTAACATTACATAGGATGACGTTGTTGAGAGCATTCTAGCTGTTAGGTCTAACTCCATCGGAAGTAAATAAATTGATCTTCTACCGTACATACCCCTTTTACTGAATACAATAATTACCTCATCTACTTTCCTGCAATGTGGAAATGTGCCAAGATAATACCTGTGCCTAAACAGGATAAAACTTACCGCCCAATAGCAATATCGAAAATATTCGAAAAATTAATTTATAAGCAAATTACCCAATACTTGTATGGCAATGGCGTGCTTTCTGAGAGGCAGCACATTGGTTTCAGACCTAATCACAGATGCACATCTGCACTCATTGATGTTACGGAAGAGTTGCGATTAAGTGCGGATGACAGTATGACTTCATTTTAGCTTTAACTCGATCATTCTAAAGCATTTGACTCGGAAGACTGTACATAGTGTTAAGAATCTAGGAGATACCTTTAACAATAGCCTTAACTGGTCCATCCATATAAATGTCATCTACAGTAAAACGGTTGTCATGTTGCGAAGTCTCTGGTTAGCGTAATATTTTACTCCGTTTAATATTCGTATGCTGCGCGCGAAAACATATCTCATCTCCACCTTATTGTACGGAAGTGAACTGTTTTCCAGTTGTGGCTCAGTAAGTAGGAACAGGCTCAAGGTCACTTATAACAGTATTGCTCGATATGTTTATGGTCGTACAAGGTACAGTATCTTTTGAGAATTTGTTGAAATGCCGTACTCTAGGATACCTACATAAAATTATCTATATTAGGAAACCCTATTATTTGTTTAATAGATTAGTTTTATCAAGATCTAATAGAGGCTTGAAAATTAATAGCGTTAGATAGCATAAACGGATATCTGGGAGACACATTTACACTAAAGCAATTCGACTTTAGAATGAACTCCCTCCCGAACAACGTACAATTACTAAGCAATGCTAATTTTAAGACTGCAATTATTATTTTTGTTTTTATTAATATTTGTTATGTCTAGTAGTCTATCAGTCTTAAAGCCAGAGTTCGAGTCCCAGGCCAGACATCAAAACAAAATACAAAAAGTATTCCTTGGGCGATTTCCTCTCAGCAGATTTCTGGCAAAAACTCAGAGTAAAAAAACCTGCCATGAAAAGTTTCTTAAAAAAATCTGTCGTTCGAAGTCGACTTTAAAATGTAGATCCCGCCACTTACGCATAAAATTAACGCACACAACATAAGTGGTTTGAGAAACTAGGTCAACAATCCAGACTGAAGGGTTGTAATGACCAATTATGTATGTATGTATGTTAATTTATTTTTATGGTTATTATTTTGTAATTTCTTATATTTTGTTATGCCGATATCCTTAGCAGTGCTATTAAATAGGATAATAGGGTAAATGTACCTAATGTCGACATGTACCAGTAGTCGGCAGTTTTTGTAAAAAAAATGCAAATAAATAAGAAAAGCAACCTTTATTTACTAAAGTTAAAACTGATTTTGGTAGAAAAAATAGTTTTGTTCTCTTTTGAAATGAGTAAATTTGAGCGGGATGAATACTTTTGTCAATATTTGTCCTCATGCAGTGATGGTTTTTCAAAAAGTGGAGTAGTGCCGGTTTTTTAACAAAATTTTTAGTTTAGGTGTCTCCTTAAACAAGCAAGTATTTATATTAAATTAAGTGTTTTCAAAAAAAGTAAATGTTTTTAATGAAAGAAAATAGATCAAATATTAAATTAAGAGTGAAAAATTATGGAAATTAAAATTTTTTTATAATATATATTGCTACCGGCATTAGGAACAAAAAATTATATGATTTGCAATTGTCGGCAGGGAGGTGCCGACTACTGGAAATTGCGTAAAAACTTGATTTACCCAATACTCGGCATAGTTTATAATGAATACACTGAGAGCTGCCGAAAATCTAAAGTTGGTATTCTTGCATTTATATAACAAGAAGTACTATAACAGGACAAAAATTCGTGGTTCAGAAGGCATAATAGGCTGTTCTTTGAATCTCAGGCAATATAAATTCATTAATATGTCGACCTACGGGAAAATGCACATACACTAATACTCCCAAGAATCCCTAAAATGTGCTTTAATAGAAGTAAGAAATGGCACATCTACAATATTGGGTGCAAGCAAAAAATATGGAGTCCAGCGTTCCACCATACAGGACAGAATCCATCCTTCGGTTGATGCCAGACAAATGGGTCCACAAGCAGTCTTGACTGAATCAGAAGAGGAATGTCTTGAGAAATGGTGCAAAGACCTAGTAAATTGTGGATTAAAAGCTGAAGACTTGATAACTGCAGTTCGAGCGATAATAGTAGATGATCAAAGACCCATACTGTTTCCGCTTCCTAACAGAGCAAAACGCTTTTGACATTCTGAATGATCCATCGCGAATATTTAATGGAGATGAACCCAGCTTTAGTTTATGCACAAAACCGGAAAAGTTCTGGACCCAAAAGGATATAGAAACGTTTACAGTATCCAAATGGGAATTGAAAAGAAAATAATAAAAGTGCTCCTTGTTTTTTTAACAAATGGTTAGATAGTAGCCCCAATGGTTGTCTTTCCATATGTGCGACCGCCTAAAGATGTAGTAAATAGTTTGCCAGAAGAAAAGAAGTTTTAGTGCTATTTTGTTAATAATATCGATAGCTATGACGAATTCTGCTGCCTTGATTTCTGTATTAATTTCGTGTGCAATACCAAGCATAGCTCCAAAACTTATTTTCTTTAACAAAAATGTTAATGCGGACAATAGGATAATTTTTTGCCTGGAAAAATCGATGATTTGAACAAAATATTTCAATTACTTATAATTTGCTATTTTAATGTTCAAAGTTGCTAAATGGATCTAAAACTAAACTTATCACAGAATTGTAATAACTAAACATCATCTCAACACTACTTTCCAACTTTTAATCAGAGCAATTTGACAAAGAGAAAAAAATAAAACTGCCGACTACTGGTACATTTACCCTATCTTGTTGTAATGTATTTACGGCTGAATGAATAAATAAATTTATTCCTAAATAATAAAAAAATAGACGTAAATATAAATTAACATTTTTGTTAGCTGATATATAACGAAATTTCTTCAATTCTTCATCCATTTTTACAGTATTTACGAAATTTTTTGGTTTAGTGTATATTCTCCAAGTTCAAAAATAAAAGTGCGTACCTACTTGAGACACAATTTACAAATCTATTGCCAACAATTCTAATTTGAAATCAATTTATGTGCTCGTAATTCTAACATTATTTGCCACAATATCTGTGCGTAGGAAATAAATCAAGGAAAATAAAAATCACGTTAGTGTTGACTGACAAGAAGTCATAACATTTACGTACAACAAAGACCGATATGTTGGTGACTGACATCAACTACAAATTAATGAATATTTTCAATTTTCAATTTCAATACTGTATTGACTTCATCGGAACAATGAACTGAAATAAAATAGGCAAGAGAATGAATTCTGCAAATCCTAAGCAGTAACGATAGTAATTGCTCAGCCTCAGATCTGAGAACTTTGTATTAAACAGCGTCTACAAATGAAATTTATGTGTGAATACTTTAAACAAAAAAAAACACAACAAAATAACAACAAGAACAACAACAAAGTCATAGTAAAATAAAAACAACATGGCTCACTCACACGAGGCACACCATAAAGCAAAATTATAACGTAATTCGTCACACTTAACGCATCCACATGCATACGCACTCTTTCTAACCTATATTTACAGCCAATACGATCATCTCTCTCTCTTGTGCAAAGCCATACATCTTTATGGGTTGCTCTTGCAGCTCTCCACATTACCAATTCTCGCACACTCTTGCTTATGCTCTTTAAAGAAAATATACTCAAATACAGGGCCTTTATTAAAACTTCGCCGGCGATTGTTTTGTATTGTGTGTAGTTAATATCGCAGCTCTTGCTGCCGGTTTCGCTGTAGCAGCTCAGTTACTGTTGTCACCACACACACCATAAAAATGTAATGAAAATGCTTTATGAGCTCGACTCCTCCCCATTTGTGGCCCGTTTTATTACCAATTGGAAACGGGTATGGCTGATTATGACTGTTGTTTTGACTGTTCGACAGTCGTATTATGCACGTGGTTTGCAACAAGAGTACAAATGCAAAGAGAGAGACCAAGACCAAGAGTGATATTTTCATGAGAGCGTGAGAGAAATCACACTCAATGGATGCCGTCGATGCAAGTGGTTGTTCTGCGTGTGCTTTAATGATTGCTTATGTGTTTCTAGCAGAGTCGGCAGCCATAATTGCTTAACAAGTAATAAATCATGCACGAATTAAGAGAAAAAAAGATGCCCCGATCAATTAAATGCACACTTAAGCAAAAACGTAATAAATTTATAAAATATAAAACAGAAGAAGAAGAAATAATTAAACAACGTCTCTTTTTTGTTAGCAGAATGCGAACGAACGCTGGCTGCATGTTGAACATTTGATATCCAATGGATGACTGTTTTAATTCCAATGTCAACACAGAAGTTTTAAATGCCTTAAGGAGTCGTAAAATAAAGTACACAAGCAACGAAGTGAAAAAGCTCAAAGGAGTCTTGTTGTTACTGTTGTTGTAAACATTCTTCCTTTTACTCTTGCTTTCAATACAACTCAACTAAGATGAAAATTTCAAGAGAATCAAAAGAGATGCAAAAGTACTAAGTAGACGTCTTTCTCTAAATCAAAAGAATGGTACTCCAGATTAAAACAAACTAGATATTTGAAATTGTTTTTTTTTTTTTTTTAATATTCGTACATACCGGGAACATCTTAATGAATGCGATCTAAAATACAATTTTAAAAAGATAATTTTCCAACTATCTTTACCAATCCTTTGTGATTTAAAATCCTAAATTTACTTCTATCTTCCGCACAGTACAATTCGTCAAAATAGTCCTTTATTTGCGTACACATGAGGCGATATTCGCATCTCTATTCCTGAAAATACTCGGCACATTATTGATTCTTTTTAAACAAAAAAAATTTTTTTGTGCTTTTTTGTAATACTCAATTGTGTCGCATGGTTTACGAGCTCTTTTCAATATTTTAGTGTTTGTCAATTGATGCAGAGTTACCAGGAGTCAATGATTTCTAATCATACAATGTGTAATTTTACTTGCCCTTTGAACGTATCGAGGGCTTTTTACAAAAAAAAGAAAAAAGATGGGACCACGAGATTGAACTCATTTCCAACCATGCGGTTGTTTTCCAATTAAATTGATCAGCTGTTGTCGTTACCGATCTTCGTTTAACCATCGTTTTTGTAGCGTAAAATCATGCTTAAAGAAAAGTGTTAGTTGAAGATACATATCGCTCCTTTATTGCAACATAGTCATATCTCAAACAAATTTGAACTTGGCAAAATGAGATTTAAGTTTTTAAGACATAAGTTGTATGATCTAATTGCCTCAAACACTTTTTGCTATAACTACGGTTCAGCTTGGGATATAAAACTGATTTTTTTTTTCAACATGTACAGAAGGTCTAAAAGTAACTACAAATTTTTAATTTTTTGAGATATGACTATGTTGCAATAAAGGAGCAATGCTTGCTAACGCCGGTAAACTAGCCTTCCATCTCTTCTTCACCTCATTTCTTTATTCTGATATTTCTATAATCCCTCCAAATAAAACTATGTACCTATATGAGCAAAAATACAGTGCAACTTTGACAATCAGAACACATAGTTTTAGGCACTTTCGGATTATCGAGTTGTCCGGACTACAGCAGTAAAAATTATTAAAGTAATCTGAGTGAATTAAATAAATACATACGTGTGTATGTATATATTATGATTTAGTAAAAAACGAAGTTATTTTGTACAGACTAACTTTGTTAAGGTGACTGATCTGTGCTTTTTGCTGTAACCTCTTCAACAACAGAATATTTTGGATGTCTATGTTATTCTCCTCAGCCCACTGAATACACACTTACATAAATAATTGGCCATTACAACCCTTAGGTCAGGATTACGGCCTAGCTTCTCACAGCACTCAAGTTGTATGCGTTAATTTTGTACGGGAGTGGCGGGACCTACAATTTAACGTCGACTCCGAACGGCAGATTTTTGAGAAACTTTTTCATACAATTTGTATTTACTGTCAGATTTTTTGCAAGAAATCTGCAGAGAGGAAATCGCCGAAGAAATATTTGCATATTTTCGTTTTGATGTCTGATCTGGGATACGAACCCGAGCTTTACGTCTAATAAGCCAACACACTACCTACTAGACTACGGCGTCATCAGCCCACTGAATACAAACTGAAAATGATTTCTTTGTTTTTGCATCCATTTCTAGAAAGTCGTCTTCAGAGCCAGTAAGCGGCGCTGTCCATTCTTTTCGTTTATCGTGTTGTATTATTTCTTCATCGGAAAAATCTAATACCATTATAGGTATTCAAAATAAATTGTTTTATCTTCTCTCTATTTTTTTAATGCCGCAAATTGTTGATTTAGGATCATGGAATTTTCCGGCAATCTGCTAATACTTTTTCCTTCATTAAGACTTTACAAAATATTAAACTTTTCCTTTAAAGTTATTGTTTTATGTTTGCGTTTATTATTTAAAGACATGAATGACACTTGGTATGTAGTTAGACAACTAGAATTTACACTTTTTTTCTTGCATAAAAAAAATTTGTCCGGATTGTAGAGGTAAAAAATTTCATGTTGTCCGAAATGTAGAAGTTTCCGAATTATTGGAGTGTTCGGACTGGCGTATGTCCGGGATGTGGAAGTTATATTGTAGTAGTAGATGGTAGTTTGCTTAAACTCCTTAAGCTTGATTGTTCTTTGTACACCAAATTCATTACTCAGAAAGTTTTATGAATGGAGTCTACAATTCTCTTTTAAAGGCATGTGTTTCCATAGTTGGCTTTGACGCTTCAGTTAAAGAGTCGAAAAAAACTAATGGAAAATGAAGAAGAAGTGTGTTTCTCAAATACAATACAGCTTTGGAATCGGTATATTCCCATCAAAGCACCTTAAAAGCTTTCTGGACGTAATGTTGATGTTGGAAGTCGCCTTATTAGACTTAAGGCCCGAGTTGAAATCTCAGGTCAGGCAACAAAACGAAAATATGAAAATATTTCTTCGGCGATTCCGTCTCTGCAGATTTCTGGCAAAAACTTTGAGAGTAAATAAAAATTGCCATGAAAAAGTTTTTCAAAAATCTGTCGTTCGGAGTCGACTTTAAACTGTAGGTAAACAACGTAAGTGGTGTGAGAAGATAGGTCTTAATCCTGATTGAAGGGTTGTAATGGCCAATTATGAATGTAATGTTGATAAGCATTTGTTTTTCGAAAGTTTATTTTATATTGCGAATATGCTCTGAGAGTCGTTCCATAGTTGATGTTTTTATACACTTTCGTGCGATGTGGCAAAATAAATCGAACTTTGTTTATCGTTAAGCACAAATGGGAAACTAGAGGATTCTTGTTGTCCAAATTATTTCAAAACTCCTTTTGTAAATCGAATATTAACCCGGAGTCTGTAACTCCTTTCCTCAGTACATACTCAATCAATCAGGGAAAGAACAAAATATTGTTGACCTTGGCAACCCTTTTCCATGGAATATAATTTTTCAATTATTTCGTCGTCTAAATTACATTCCAAAACTTATTGAAATTAAAAAATTCAAAAATAAAAACTTTTTAGATTTGTTTTCGAGTACAAAGGATTCGAACACAAACTGAGCGAAAGTAAAGTAAAATGACGATACGAATACCAAAAAATGTATGCTTACATACACAGATGCATACCAATAGCACAACAGTACACAAATACAAAAATTCTCACATAAATTGTACATCCTCAAAACCCCAACTAAAAGGCAATAAACAAACAAACAAAAACAAAAAAAAAAAAAAATAACAACAACAATTCATACACATGCCCATATACGAGTCTCTCCGGCTCTCACTTAAAGAAATCACAATAATTCACTCACTCGTTTTTCACAAGCAAGCAACACAGGGAGCGAATAAACAACAAACACACCGAAAACACATAAACACTCTCTTTTCATATGTTATTTAACTCAAGTTTTATACTGGAAAATAAAAAAAACGGTCAAAGCAAAAAACAAAATAAAAATACAAATGAAAACAAAAACAAAATAAAGAAGAGTGTAAAAGAAAAAACAAAAACACAAAAAATTCACACAATAAATTTGCAAAACAGACCCAGGAATACTTTATTGCTTCGGCGCTACGCGTGGTCACTCAAATTCTGAACATCAACAATATTTACGAGACGTAACGCAACGTTGACGTTAACGTTGTCCTCGACAAAGCCAACGTCAACAGAGACGCTGATTACAAACATAAATAACAAAAATGAGAAAAGTGAGAGCAACTTGGCACAGTGGGTTTTTCTCCAACGATGAATGGTAATGGTAGCGTTGGCTCGATGGGTATTTCTTTATCTCTGCTGTTAATAGAGGTTGGTGTGTGTTTGTTGTTGTTTATACTATACTATTCATATGTATTTTAGTAGAGAGTATCTTATAAGATTATTTATATACTCTGCTCTGTTTTATAGCAAACAGAACAGTCTACTGCTCTGTTTTTTTCTGTAGACGTTGGCTTCTACAATAGCAGCCAGAAGAGCAAGAATGAATGGCAATTGTATTCGGTTTTTCAAATCATATGTGTGTTATTTATATCAGAGTTTTGTGAATTTCTTGTTTATATCGTGAATTTCTTCTACTCTATATATTATACGATTTTTGTTATTGTGTTTCCCCTTTTCAATTGTAGCGTTTCTTTTTCATACGGAATTTGGTCGTTTTTTTTTTTTTTTTGTTTGTTTGAATTTTTCAACAAAAGAGCTGTTGTTGTTCGACTCTTTTAGCTGATTTAGCTATAAACTAAGGCTATACAGCTGACTGGCTGGCTGGCTGACTGGCTGGCTAAATGGTTGCTTATTTCTTTCAGCTTTTTTCAGTACGTTTGATTCTGCCACCGCTGGCGTTTACGTTATACAACAGCAATATACACAGAGACGACGGTACCGTTTACTCGCTTTCGTACATTTTTCCGTCTTATTGCCGTATATATTTTCATTTGAATGTCGTATTAAGGAATACCACTACTTTTACTACCACCACCACTACTACGCGACGCGCGGCTCTATAATTTTTGCTCGGATTTTTCACATGTATATGCTTCAAATTGTATACTTTATGGGTTTAGTTTGATAGAAGTCGTAAAGAAATCAACATCATCAAAAACAATAATAATAATAACAATTACAATAACTGTAGTAATAAACACACAATAAAAATAAAAACAAAATCTAAGAAGAGTATCAATCATTACAACTTCTAGAATACCATAAATACCAACCATACTTCCATACTACACCAGAGAGTCAATGGATGGATAGTTAGTTAATGATAATAAATCTCTGTGTTTAACGAACATTTTTTCTTTATAAAAGACTTGCAAAAAAAAGAAATACATTTTTGGAAAGAAAGAGTCATGTCCTACAGCTTAACTACACTAGTTTCTTTCTAATTGCACTTGATTTTATTATCGAAAACTTTAACTTATTGTTCTATCACAACTACATTCTCTATTTACTATTGTAGTTTGCCTGTATGAATGAATAGGATTATATATGTATATACGTGTGCATGTATGCTACTGTCTTTTTTTTCTATTCTATGTTTTGAATCAAAATTAAATGAGTTCCTAGTGCACCAGTGTAAACGTTGAGTAATTCATTATTTTTTTTAGCATTCTAATGCCAGCCAAAACAATTTATGACAATAGAAATTGTCGAAATAGAACAGCAGCAGCAGCAAGCAGCAGCTAGAAAATTAAACATTTGAATGTACTATACATGCTATATAGTAGACGGACGAACAGACAGTAGTGGTGGCTGACTGGCTGGTTGGCTGGCTGGCTGCTGGGATTTTGGGAAAACAGAAACAACAAGCAAAGACAGTGAACAGCAACAAACAAGACGGCTGCAGCCATACATAAACTCGTCACAATCAACATCATCATCGCAGGCAGCAGCATCATCGTAAATAATCAACCAAACAATCATAAAAATAATAAAAATAATCATAATAATAATAATAATAATCGTAAAAGCTGAAATTTATTCGTACACTTAGACTCACATCAAATGTAGAAACGGCAGCAGTAAACTAAAGTAAAATCCCTCCAAACAAAAACAAAAAAAAAATATTAAAAAAAAAGAAAATAAAACCAGAAGAATAAACAAACTTACAAACAATAGGCAAACAAAGTCGAAATTGTACAATATATGGAGGAGTGATAAAACGTTATAAACGACGTGTAAACAAAAAATAAAAAAAAAATTAAAATAAAATAAAAATAAATAAAAATAATGGCCGGTTAATAAATGGTAATAAAATAAATTAATGACGTAGTAAATTATAAATAAAAATCAAAAAAATCCAACTAAATATGTAATAAGAAACCAATGAAAATAGTGTAAAAATAAAGAATATAACAACAACAAATAGTGCAATATTTAACACAATTAAAATTTAAAGAAAATAGAATAAAGGAAAAGATATGCAAAATTGTGCCAATAATACTTTTCACTGATTTTCTTCTTACACTATATCTTATATTCATCATTAATGCCAAAATTGTAACTTAAAATTTAAAAGTAACAACACAACACATGCCCGCGTTTACTTTCGTCTTAATTTAAATTAATTTTATAAAAAGAAAAAAAATAAAATAAAATAAAAATAAATAAAAATAATGGCCGGTTAATAAATGGTAATAAAATAAATTAATGACGTAGTAAATTATAAATAAAAATCAAAAAAATCCAACTAAATATGTAATAAGAAACCAATGAAAATAGTGTAAAAATAAAGAATATAACAACAACAAATAGTGCAATATTTAACACAATTAAAATTTAAATTAAACAAAAGAAAATAGAATAAAGGAAAAGATATGCAAAATTGTGCCAATAATACTTTTCACTGATTTTCTTCTTACACTATATCTTATATTCATCATTAATGCCAAAATTGTAACTTAAAATTTAAAAGTAACAACACAACACATGCCCGCGTTTACTTTCGTCTTAATTTAAATTAATTTTATAAAAAAAAAAAAATAAAATAAATAAAAATAATCATAAAACAAATAAAATTAAACGTATACATAAATATAAATATATACATACATATATATTTATAAAAGCATTAAAATAAATACAAAATTAAACAAAAAATAAAAATGGTGTTAATCTTCTCTAGTCTCAAATATTAGCAATTTAAATTTAAATACAAAAATATAAGAAAATAAATTATAAAATAAACAAAAAATAAAAAAAAAAATAAATTCATATTAAAACATAAATCAAAATGGCTTCATTATATAAAGAAACAAAAAATTCCAAAAAAAATTAAACAACATAAAAAAATTTCCATCACTAATGCCCACTGTATTTCAGAGAGTGTCCAATGTTTCAAAGGAAAAAGTAAAAGAAAATTTCTAAAACAAGGAATAAAGTGCATGCGATAAGAGCATAACTTTTTGCAATAACAACAACAACAAAACGTGCAGTATAGAGAAAACAATAGAAGCAAAAAAGTAAAACCAAAAAAAAGAAAATAAAAAATATTACAGTGTGTGAAAACAACTCTCATACAAGAATCTCTTCTTTACACCCAACAAGGATTAAACGTGAGTATTTTTAAGAGAGTTTTATTTTTACTATTCGATTAGGAGTAAACATAAATAACGATGTACATACGCACATAATAATTGTATGATATCCGATCTATTCGTCACAATTTAGAAAGATCTGCAAAAAACTCAGTCACAAAAGTATACATACGGTCAGACATTTTTTAACCAATCCATTTTCGTTAAAAATCTTTATAATTACCTGATAACTTTTCTCAATTTCAAAAATTTGTTAATCGTATGTATACTTTTGTGGGCCTTTCTATACAGTTCCATTTACACACATAATTGGTCATTACATCCCTTTGATTAGGATTACGGCCTAACTTCTCACACGACTGATAATGTGTGCGTGTTAATTTTGTACATGAGTGCCGGGATCTGCAGTTTAAAGTTGACTCCGAATGACAAATTTTAGAGAAACTTTTCATGGCAATTTTATTTATTTTTTTATTTTATTTTTATTTTTGGTGATTGAAATCTGCTCTCTCGTCTTATAAGCCAATACACTACCTACTAGATCACGCCGACTTCATTAATTATATTGTACATAAATCGGAAATAAAAATACAGTTTCACTTCCGTTTCAGAAGATTCAAATGAACGGGTATATGCTTCGTCAGCATCAGTACTCAATATTTTACTATGTCTGAACATGACTAGCAATTTTAAGATAGAACCTTAATAGAGTACGCTTGTATTAAAACACTGAAGAAACTTTGCAGTTGAATATTCGCATTTTCCTTCAATGTGAGCGAAAACTTGCTAAAATCTTTGATCTTTCAATTGTAATTGACGTTGAATAATCCAACTAAGAGAAGGATTAGATATTTTCACAAAAAAAATTCATTTAATCTTTAGCAATTAATGGTTAATGTCCTTGTAGTTGTGATGCATAAGACGTACATATATAGCGTGATTCTCATAGTCACGAACTTTCAAGACTTCTCCTTAGAAGTCGAGAGGACTAAATTCTAATACGATGTTCCAAAAGATTGGGGGGAAAGTAACCCTGTTGCTTAAATCGTCTTCAAGAATGTAAATAATAATGTATAATGATATTTTCCACAATCAGTAATTTTAGCATTTAAGCCTTTGCATTTTGTATGGAAGACAACATTGCATTGCGATGTAACTTGTCCATTGGTTTCAACAAGGAAATCAGTGGATATTAATAACTATTTGTGAAGGCTGTTGCATTTGTGAACCATTGGATCGTTTTATTAGATCATTCTTACGATTGTTCCCCACGGTATTTTTCGGTTTATGTGTTACAATTTCTTCCGTTCATGATATAGGCTATAATCTTATGAAGATTGGTAGCAATGTTATAAACTTCTAATTCATACGGTTCAACACTACAGATCATCTTTTTATGTTCAACTACAAAACATTTCCTAGTATTGTATCTTTAAAAATCCTAAAACCTTAAAAAGGAGAGATTATTTGTGGACAACAAGTAACATAACAATCCAATTATTTATTTATTTATAATACAATTACGAAGTATAAACATTCACTGCCAAACTGAGTAAATTGGACTTTATGCTCTGTGTAGTGTAACAGACCGGAGTCTCTGATGCGAATCATAGCCTCATGCTGTTACCACACTACCCACTAGACCACCAAAAGCATCCAATAATTTAAAAATGTCTAACGTTTCTATTTTTCATTTAAAATGAGGCAACAGGTTCGGTAAATTCCGCTACCTGTAAGCCCGAGCAATTCAAGTTGAAACACCTTAGAAGGCGATGAATATTTATAGTTTTCAGATTGTAAAAGTGACAAAACTATTAATTTATAAAAATATCACTGCTGCAGCGGATTATATAAGGAATATGAGGGAAGATGTTTAGTAACAAGCTTAAAGGAACGATAAAGTCACGCTTTGTTTATTAAAATCTTCAAGCCTTCCATATATTCTGTCGATTAAGTAAGTAAGTAATTAGTAAGTGTTGAGATTAGGAATATGAAACCTCCGAAATTTGTAAAGTTCATTGGATTATGGAACAATTGTTCTTTTACTGCGCTACTATTGTGTATTATGTACTGATAATGTTATGAAGTTTAAAAATTTTATTCTTTGCGAGGAGCAAAGGTGGATCGAAAATGTGTTAGCGATTTTTTAATTAACTCTCAGAACAAACTGCTTAAAAGGAAAATAGCCACCACAATGATCTTGACAAATCGCTATAAAAAGCAACCATTTTTCACCAATAAAGTATAATTCAGATGACTTTTATAAAGTTGTTAAATAACGTCCGTGATTTGGTGATTTGGATAAAACTCATATCTTTATAAAATTGACTGGATGTCTGAAAAATGTTAGCCAGAAATTTTAGAAATATTTTACAATACACTCACTGATCTCTGATCACAATGGGATCTCTGATAAGATCTTAGTACGTTAATCTAGGCATAATTAATTCTTTAATCAACCTTGACCTAATCCAGAATTGTCATCGCCTACATAGACATTAATTGTTTTTTAAATTGCCTGGATTTTAATTCCGATTTTATCGTAGAAAAGCTGTAAAATAGTATCTTATTGAATAATACTGATCTCCGTAATAACGTATCTCTTCAACATTTTTAAATTACTAACACATACCATATTCTTTATGTGATATTATAGTAGTGGATGCAGGAAACATCTGTTGTAAAATATAAAGTTAACTACAATTCCCAGATTCATATTCATGATGACAACTTTACATTTTCTTGTTTTTTTTTTCATTATATTTTATTACCATATGTGTTGTGCTTTCAAATTCTTGTTCATGTTCATTAAAAAATTATTCATCACTGATCAACATCTGAAATAAATTCAGATATCGCATCAATCAATGTTGGTTCTAGTCACTTGCATGTATTTCTATGAATATTTTAGGAACTCCATCTTGACAGATGACATGAATATTGAATGGTTAATGGTACCACGTGCTGCTGTAAATCAAATCAATCATTTCAATCCTAGTCTAAGAATTTAACTCTAATTATTTCCAAATAATTTTATAATAACTTTAGAAATAATTCTTCAATCTGTTTAGCATTGACCCTTCTTTTAAGAGAGCTGTTGTTCTAAAATTGAAATTTGTTTTTTTGCGGTTTTAATTTTCGTTAAATTTTGTGATTTGATTTTACAATTCTTTCTGGGAAAATACAAATTTTACAACCGATCTTCAAACTAAACTGATTATTTTTAAAATATTTTCATATTTGCTATTTTGTTTAGTACAAAACTGAAAGTTTTAAAAATCGTGTTAAATTTATTTAACATTAAAATCTGGTTTCTTATAGAAGCTTTTAAAGAAGACATACAACGATAACCTATTTAATGAAAACTACTCAAACTTTGGTGCCATCAACGCGGATACTTCACAAGACAGTGTTTTGGGACCAATACTGTATACCATTTTTACAGCTGATATGCCAACAATTGAAAATATCACCATTGCAATCTACGCAGACATATGAATCTGCAGTCATAGCTTCTTGGGTGTTGCAAAATCAATTAAATATTATTCAAGATGGGCTTCAAAAAAGGAAAAATGATTGCGCGCTAGAATATCAAATGGCACGATTATTCAAAGCAACAATACTTAAAATACTTAGGCCTCAATCTAGATCGAAGACTTAACTGGAAACATAAAATTAAAAAGGATCCTGAACAATTTAAAATATTGGGCCTAAACTCCAGCTTAAGCTTAGAAAACAAGATTCTGCTACATAAAGTATTACTTAGTATAAACTTGTGTGGACTAATAGTATTCAATTCTGGGGCACTGCAAGTTATTGCAATTTGGAGCTATTATAGAGATATCAGTCTAAAACCCTCAGACTACTATCAAATGCGCCATGGTTTATCACCAATAAGAATATACCCAGAGATCTGTGAATTCTAGCGGACAAAGATAAGATTCCTAACTTTAGTGAAAGGTACCTGAATAGACTAAGTAATCTTCCAAATGTGTTAGTAATAAATCTGTTTGATAATAATGAAATCAAAAGACGTAACCCTTCAGGTCTACCCCCCAGGAAATAGAAAATTTATGTAATTTCAAGATTATTTGATTTTATGTAGGGAGACCCCACTTAATGCGGGGTATACGTTCTAATAAGTTCCAGCGGTAAAAGAAAAAGCGCTAAACGAGGCAACTGAACACATACATATGTATGTAAATATATTACGACTTCGGAAAATACAGTCAGCATACAAAATGGCTACATAGTGCACCGATTTTGGCTGGGGCTTGGCCGTTTCATTTGCACATATATGTATAGAACAAGTATGAATATAGTTCGCGATTTAGAGGAATCCCAATGCTACCGCGTAATACTGAAACAGCGTTAAGCGGGATCTTACTGTACATATCATTTATAAAAGTAAAATCTTTTTTTGTATTTACTCTTTTCTTTTGAGTTTAATAGGAACTCAATATATGTAAATAAGTTATACTAGTACAATATGTATTATATTTAAAACTTATGAAATTTTCTCATTATTTTAAATTAGTAAAATAGATTGCAAAAGAAAAAAAAAATAAAAATAAAAACGAACATTTCATGTCTTTTACAAGCATGAAATAAGAAAAGTGAAAATTTTGATTAATAAAAGGATTAATGGATAGCTTCCAATTACGTTTGTTCGATCTTCCCATATACAAGATACATAATTACGAATTATTTTAAATTTTAATAAAATTATAAAATGAATACCCGCAATTCTGTTTTTACACGGTTTTGTAATAACACGGTCTAGAAAATAAAGAAAATTTACACGGTGATATTTGATATAACACGGTTGAGAAAAGTTTATGAAAATTTCAAATTTGTATGGCTTGTTACTATGGGTTATGTAAAGAGCTGTCCAAAACTAAATCACAACGGCTAATAACCGATTTTGTTATTAAGTACAGCACTGTCCAATCGGAAACTGAAAATACTAATATTTTAGGGGTTGATAGCTACTATGCACCAGCCTTACGTAAGCGATCACGTATGACATTCGATGATTATAACGCATAGAATTCTCTTATTTTCATCACTCTATTGACTGGTCTCAATTTTTAATGATTTTTAGGGCCATTATTACAACTTCCCGTTAAAGTTGACGTTAGTTAAAGGTAGCTTCAGCTAAAGTGAACGGCAAAGTTACCTTTAACTTATTTTCGTTATTACAACTTACAGATAAAACAAAATTAACTTTTTCAAACAAGTTTTTTTTAGCGCAGTGGCAACAGCGGACTTCGTTTTTTTTGTTGTATTTGCTCATTTTGTTTAAATTTGAAATTGAAACATATAGTCACCTTTAACTGTTAAAGGCAAGATGATCTTTCCTTTAGCTTAACGTTCACTTTTATATTATTGGGCAAGAATGATAAACTAAAGAATACGCCATCACGCACACAAAATTAAAACTTTCTTCGCATGTTGAATCAATGACATCAAGAAAATTGTTTTCATTGTTTTCCTTTGGCTAATGATAATGTAAGTTATATTGCAGGGCTGCCAACTACTTTCACGTAGTGCATACACTTTTCAGAAGAAATGTTAATTTTCATATATGAAAAAGACTTGGAAACCTTTAAAATAGTCCAACAGCGTCATCTAACGGGAAATCATGCGCAAGGCGTAATCTTTAGTTTATCATTCTTAATATTTTTGGGTACTCGTAATAATGAAAAACAATTTATCTCTCCGTTAAAATCCTCCCTTTAGTTAACGTCAAGTTGTAATAATGGCCCTTAGATTTTTTAAATTACGATTAAGAATTGGTGAAAGTACCATTTGTTTATCAACTTATATTATGTTTTTGACTTCCTGAACTACATTAATTTTGAATTGCTTTTCATTTTATGAACCAAAATATGCAGTAATGCTTACATAAATTTTATTTAGCGTTTTATAAAGACTCTTGTATCAGTTTTTTCTCCGAATTATTTTGTTTTTACTTTTTGTTTTACAAAGTTGAAGGATATGGAACCAATAGCTTCTTTTCTATGTGCTTTTTTACATGGTTTTTTCTGGATCCTATTTACCGTGTAAAAACAGAATTAAGTGTAATTTCTTCATTTAACACGTTTTAATTTTCATAATTAAAACTTAAATTATGTATTCAACTACACACTATTTGATGTCCAACACTTACTTTGGGGAACAAATCTTTTAAATCGAGTATTTCACATTCAGTAAAACATCCATATTATATACAACACATGTATAGTTTTAATCCAAAGTCAACTTAAAGTCGAAATTTGATAAATTCATTCTATTTTACTTATATTCCCTTCTAAGGAATGCATTCAAACTAAATAACAATTGAGATGCTACGCTACGAGTCTTTATAAGCATGTATTTGTTTACGTATGAGTTACGTATTTGTGTGTGTGTGTAATATAATTTGAGTGTGTGAGTGCTCACTTTAAACATAGAAAATTTAAGAATAGAAGTAATGGCAGCTTTGAACTTGGTACTTGGCTTTTGAATTATGATTATATACAATTGAAAAGCAAGCATACATACACACTTATATAAACATGCAACACAAAATATGTATGTATGTATACATATATAGTATATGTAAGAACATAAAATAATATTTATGTTTGTTTTGCATACATATACACATGTATGTACGTATGTATGTTAACATTTAGCATAGTTTTACTTCCGCTTTATGTCATTTATTATATACACCAACACTGAATAACAGAGAACAAACGGCCCCCCAATCCTGTATTTTGTAAATTTCATTTGCTGCGCATGTGAGTCAAGTCAACTCAAGTCAATGATGCATTTCATAAATACCCTTCTGCATAGTCAGTCGAACATAACTATGTATGTGTGCATAAGGATATTTACATTCTTAAAAAACAACAGGATCTGTCTATGCTTATGCCACACACAAATACATTTAAAATCCAGATGAAGACTTTAACCAAAATATCGATTCATTGTATTTGAAAATAATTTAAAAATTACACAATTTTGCCAAACGTTATTAAAATTTATTTTTTCATTTTATTTAACAATGTTGTGAGAAAATTAATCTGCAGTCCTTCCTATATTCCGGTCGTCAAATCAAATGGTTTTTTAATAGTAGACCCCAATTTTAGGTTTCTGTATCATCATCTTCTATCGCTTTCATATTGTTGGCCAATTATTGTTGAACATTGTTGTCGTTATTGCATGTGTTGCAACATCATATTAGTTAGTGAATGTAATTATTATTGTTTTAAATTATTAAATCTGTCCATTTCGAACAAGAATATATATGTATAGGTAGTATGTGTGTGTGTGCGTGTGTGTGTGCATTATTGATTTATTCCAATTGATAGAATTTTTACTTCATAATATTGTTGCCTGGTTATTTGAAAGTCGAGTATATAAATTTTAATTTTTGTTATTATTATGATTGTTATTGTTATTGTAGATGGAGATATTATTGTTGTTATTATTGTTAAGTGAACTAAATGTGTTGGTGTTGTTGCCAATGGAAAATTTATGAACTTCAGATAAGTTCATTCATTTTTACTCAAACTCACTCGTTCATTCATTTATTTATTCATTCAATTACTTATTAATTCAGACCATATACATACATACATACATATACACATACTTATGTATATTGAATACAAGCTTATTTTTTTTTTTTGCATCAGAAGAATTTATGAAGAGTTTATAGTAATTTTGTGTTTGTATGCAAAAATGAATACATTTTTATTAAAAATTATTATTTAATATTGTATCCGAGAAAGATTTTTTTAATTAAATTACCAAAATTAAAATACAAAACACCCAAAATACAAAATTCGATTACCAGTTAACAGGCCTTAAACTGCAAAATATAAAACGGAGATCAAAACATTGATCAATATTTGCATAGAATTGTTTGTAAAACGATTATCATTTCGCCGTATTTTTCTTATCAACTTTAGAAAAAATTATTGCCATTAAAGATCCACTGATCGATATTTGTCAGATCAACGAGTGTTCAAATAATGCGAGTATTTTTTGCTGAATATTTTAAAAGTTATGAAATGATGTTTCGCTTGATTTATTAGATACTACATTTCTTTTTGACAAATTGGACATGAACAATAGTATTAAAATTATGTTTTCATTTTGTTAAGGCAGTTTTTTTCAATTTGTGAATGACAACCTAATATTATTGACACTTAATAGTTTGTGTAACCATTAATGAATTTTATTTCTTTAAGGGCTATTATTAAAACTTGTCGTTAACAGAAGGTAGGATTTTAACGGGTAGATGAATTCTTTTTCATTATTATGAGTGAGTGTTAAGCTAAAGGTAACTGCCGGAAACTTTTAAAGTTAAGTTTATGTTTGAAATATATTATATAATATATATTAAATATATTATTTTCAATATACCAACTTCAAATTTAAACAAAGTGGACATATACAACAAAAAAACGCAGGCCATTGTTGCCACTGCGTTTTAAAAAAAATAAACTTGTTTAATTGAGCAGTGTTATCGACATTGCTCCGACACTGCCCTATTTTTGGAAAAAATTAACTTTATTTTTATATATTAAGTTGTAATAACGAAAATAAGTCAATGGTAACTTTACAATTCCCTTTTGCTAACGGTACCTTTAACTATATACAATTTTAAGGGCAAGTTGTAATAATGGCCCTAAAAGATATTGTTTTTATAATCACAAATGCCAATTCTGAAGTCAATAAAAATATCTTTTAAAATGATAAAAATAGTTTAAAGCTAATCAAATATGTTTTTTGTAATACCGAATATTCACACAGTCTTCAAATGCAATTGTTTGATTGAAATTTTCCCACGACTTTTAGATTGTTTAAATATTATTATATTAACGACACCTTGTTTGTAAAATATTGGACTAGTTGACCAAAGTTTTACTTAAAACTCGGCCAAAATCTATAAATTCGCACATTGTACCATTTCAGTAAAAAGTAAATTTTTGTGTAATTTCGAAAATTGTCCATGGATGACATAAGAAATTTTACATACAATTTATTACCAATCAATTGGTCAAGGATATGAAATTTCATGCTAAAACTCGTTACTATCTTTCTAATTGCCATCATCTTTAGAAGAAATGTTGTTATTTTACGCTTTAAGTTGAAAACATATTTCCACATTTTTATAAATCTTAAAAGATCATCTCTATTTCTTTCAATTTTTTTTTTTTTCTTAATATCAAACTTTCAATGTAGGCGTGAATAATAAATTAAATAAAATAAAATAAAACATAAACAAAACAGAATTTGAATATTTGACATTGTATTTATAATTAATGATTATGAGAAGATTTTTGATTCCTAGATATAGATATATACCATATACATATGTACATAGGTATGTATACTTGAATATCGAGCATTATTTATGAAATCGAAGAATGTAAAAATCAAACTGGTTTACAAAAGATATTGAGTTCTAATAATAAAACCATGTTGCGCTTTTACTGTATTACTGTATGGCAAAATCTGTATGCAGAATTAATTAAAAAAACATTTTTTTTATTTTATTCTCTAAATTTGCAAAATGATAAATGATGACAGAAAGAAGAAATATTTTTAATTAATCACTAGACAATACTTAAATAGAAAATTTAAATTTAAATGAAAGAAAAAAAAAGGAAAAACTGATATTAAAAAAAGAACGTTGTTCTTAAGAGGAAGCACAATGTGTTAGATTTGCAAAAAAAAAAACGCATTAATTAAAATGACAATCGGGTTGAAATGATATTTATATTTAAAAAGGAAAGAATAAATTTAAACAAATAAAATGAAAATGAAATGAAAAAACCGTTCAAAAAAGTATCTCTAAAAATACGTTCACTATAATTTAGAACTCTAAATATAGAAAATCTTTTTATGAAATTCTTATTTTAAATGTTGCAGTCAACCTTTCGAACACCAAACAATATTCATTTCGTCTACCCAACCTAAGCGAATAATTCAAACAGACTGCTACATAGCACGCCACTTTAATTAGTTCGCAGCCAGCCTGGTGCAGATTCCTTCACTATAAAACAAGATTGAAGGAAATCACAAACCATTCTTACATAATTGGACATTACAACCCTACAGTCAGGATTTCGACCTGGCTTCTGACACCACTTATAGCGTTAATTTATACGTGAATAGCGAGATCTATAGTTTAAAATCGACTCCGAATACAGATGTGTGAGAAAATCTTCATAATTTCGTTTTTATGTCTGAGCTGGGGTTTGAACCGGGGCTTTACGTCCAATAAGCTGACACACTACCTACTAGACTACGAATAAATCACAAAACACCTACAAGAATTCCTGGATGAAACGGGTCATTTGCAAAATACTTACAAAGTCTTTACAATATTTATATATCAGAGACAACTTGTTTATTATGGCCCACGGCTATTAATTTTAGCAGTTTTGTTATATTTAAGCAATCTTCACTGATGGTTGGATGAGAAATAATGGTAAGCTCCTGTGGACTTTTTTCAACCCTCATATATGCAGTGCCTCGATAGATTTCCCACTAGCATCAAATTTTGAGCTTCAGAAGATCCTGGACTAAACACGAAAAAAGCTTTTGATATGGACATAATCGGTAACAAAAAACCTTATAGGACTACACCGAATAATAATTGTTTTAAAACTCGAATATAGTCTTCTTATATTGAAAAGGTCTCATGAAACCGGAGTTCACAGACGAATAAGTTTATTACCGACAATATCTAAGCTACTGTCTGAACTGATACCAGTTCTAAATGCGAACAAGTGTATCTTGCTTTATCAATTTGCAACTACAGTGGACAGCAAAAGTCTTAGTACTCCAATATATTTTGACAATTTCATGAATATTAACCAACAGTTTGTATAAAAAATTAAGATTTTTATTTTTATTTTATTAATTTATTTTTGTTTTATTGTAAAACAAAGAATTTTTTAATGTTTTTCATAAAACAAGAAAAAAATAAGGAAAGATTTCAAGGAGAACCCTAAGTAAATTCAAAATTCAAAGGCCTAATATAAGAAAATGTTATTCCTTGCATTTAGTACAATATTCCCTAAGGTCAAGCACACCATTTAAACCATTTGGAATGTTTAGTGTTTGTTTAGTGTTTTCGGTTGACTTTTGTTTGAGGTTTAGCGATTACGAAACCGTCCTTTCAAATGATCCCCAAAATACTCTCTTGAAGTCATATCGGTACTTTGTATATTATGTATTAAGCCTGTGGAGACTTTTTTTCAAAATATTTTGGGGTACAAAGACTTTTGGTGACTTTCGAATGAAATCATTCGAGCATTTTCGACTTTTTTAAATTTTTCTGCAAGTTTTGAATAATACTTACATAAATTGAAGCTAAACTTACTTAGTAATATAGGGAAGTTATTGGGCAAGAAAAGTTATGGTGGAAATGAGAAGTTAGCTCAAAGCTTTTTTTGATTTTTTCTCTAGTCTGAAACTAAACAGATATTATTAAAATGTTGCAGTCAGATTAGAGCGATCATTTTACGGAATACCCAGCAACAGTTTTGGACTTTATAAATTGCTTAAATAAATACTGCTTAGGGCAAAGCGTTTCCAAATAAATTATAAATTTACAATTGCAAGTGGAAATTTGATTGCTAATCATGTTCTCTTTCACGACTCAGGACTTCTTGGTTTTTAATAAATTTACCCAAAAAAAAAAAAATGTCGTTTTTTTTCTTTTGGTAAAAGTGAATTTAATTTATTATTAATAAAATTAAAATTAAAATATAAATTTCTATAACACCAGCCGTAGTTTAACCAACAGAAAATGAAAATTATTGATTTATTTTTGTAGAACACCAGGCAACAATTCTACAATTCTGAACAGTTTGCAACTCATTTTAACCTCGTTTTTTATTTTCCGTGCTCAACCCCAGAAGCAACAACAACAATTCAAATGTTTTGTTATTGTTTGGTAAAGTTTGCTGTTCCTTTACTTACCTCCCTTCTGTCCGTTTTACCCAACTGACGAAAAAAAAAAATTATCGGCTGCCTTTGTTTTTGTTTCAAAAAAAATTTTTGGCGCAACATTGTAGCACTGCCTTAAAAGCTAGACGAGACTGTAGAGTTGAGTAGAAAAGAAAACCAGCAAGAAGAACATCGGCCAGAAGCTGTCAACAAAGCTGCCAGACAAAACTGAAAAATGTTGCAGTTTTTGTTGTGTGCAATAACATTTTTCAACTTGGAAAAATAACGGGTGAATAAAAACGTAACGTAATGTCAGGAAAATAGGGGAAAGGGAAACTTCTTCTTCTTCTTCTTGGTTGCCAGCACTCATTGCACTTCAAAATGCACATTTGCAAGTTTTACTTCCATTCTGCTTCTTTTGGGAGTTTTCTTTTTGCCTTTTTTTTTTTTTTTTTGGGAAATGTTCCTTCATCCTGTGTGATTTTGATGTATGACTGTGTGCGGTATGGAATAAAATTCCAAAAGGATTAAAAGACTCTCTGGCACACATACATACATATGCACACAGATGCACGCACACATAAACAATACTGCCAGTAATACCAAGTCACCATGTTGAGCAGTGTTAGAGACTTTGCTGGACTACAAACACAAGTAAACATTAAACGTAGTTGTTGTTGTTATTGAAATTTTTTTTGCTGCTATTGTAGCAGAGTAGTCAACTACTTTTACCACTCGTTCTTTATCGAAAATAGTCAGTTGCTCTCCATATACTATACATGCATTCATTTTTTGTTTTTGTTTTTTTATTCTGTGGCACCAAAAACTATTTCAGGAGTTTTACGAATTTTTCTGTGGGCAAAAACTTCTAAAGTTGGGTGGTAGATTTTTTCTTGTGAATATTATTGGTGTTGTTGTTGTAGTTGCTTTTTTAAGCTATACAAAAAATTGGTGCTCGAATGACTGGCTCGATAGTATGAAAGTTTGTAGTGCAATTTTTTCTGTTTTTCTGTTTTTTTTTTGGTTGCTTGATTTTGGTTTTGCTTGCAACAACTTTTTTCCTGCATTCGATTCTGTGCCTTTCGAGAATTCATTTCGTACGATTTTTTCCATTTTATTCTGTTTAATACGGAACAAAAATATGTTGAATGTGTGTTGGTTCTGCTGCAGCCCAGCAGGGGGCGCTTACAGTGACATTGCACAAGAGAGGGTGACAATGATTTATTGCAAAGAGATACACGACAAACATACGTATGTATGTACATATACGAGTATGTATTGTATATTTACAATACATAGTACCTATATAAACACTTACACAATCATATGCATACATACATTCGTATATTTTACGTATTGAAACTCTTGTACACACACACACACAATCCAAACCATTCTTTAAGTAGTAGACTTTACAGAGTCGAATGAAAACATTGTTTTTATTGTAAATACTAGTACTCATACAAAATATAGAGAAATGCACTGAAATTTGAAAAAGAACGTAAAAAAAAAATTCACTCACTCTTGCTTTTCAAAATGAATAATTCCTTCTTCTGCACACAAAGTTTCTATCAAATTGACCAACAAAATAAAGGCAAAATCTTTAGAATTCAGAGAAAAATAAGAAAAACATCAAGTGAACATTCACTTGAATTTGTAATAATTTCGTTGGGATTTCTCTTACATTCTCTTCTTGGTACTTTGAGAAAGTTTTACTGTTTTTTGGTTTTTTTGTGTTCACTTTTTTTTTTTGCAAAAATATCTGAAAGGCTTTGAGTAATTTATGGGCACATTTCTTTTCTAATTTTCCAATAGTTTGTATAATTTGGTTCAAGAGAAGCACCAAAGCTGTGAAATGCTGCGCAGAGAAATGTAGACGTAGACGTAAAGTTTCGATGACTTTTGTATTAAATTGCGATTTGGCTGTGAGATAAAATTGAAATTTAATTTACTACAAAATCCAACTGTAAATCTATTAATAAAACAAAATTTTATTATTCTTAATGAAATACGGAGTGATTAATGTTTTATATTGCAAGTTTAAATGTTAAAGCACTGGTAGGGTATTCGTGAAAATTGTTTTATCGCAAAAGATGCCTTAAGCATTAATGTTAAGACAAAATTCCATCCAAACAAATTATTTGTTTTTGGTTTTGAATCATCAGATAAGAACAAGTCAAAATCATCTGCTGTACCTAAAACTTATCTAATAGAATTGACAAGGTACGAGTAGTATTTTACCATGTCTCACTCTCACTTTACTAAAAAGCTTTCAATTTTAGAGACTTTTTTTTGAAGCGGTTCAAAAATTGATTCACTTTTCATCGGACTTGTGGTATGGGCTAGATAGGTAAGCACTGCCGTGAGTATTTTAGTTAGAGCAAATAATACTGATAATTTTATACTCATTTTATTCTTCAATATCTAAAATGATGTTTAAAATCTTTATAGGACTCTTTTGGAATAGATATATAATATAATGCCAGTTATCCTTGTACTTATGTAAGTTGAGCTAGTTAGATGGAAACTCTTCTTTCTCTTAAATAAGATTTGTATTCCTAACATTGTCCCGATTGTTAACTCTCTAGCTCATCTTAGAAATCCTTTTTGCCACGTCTGCTAGAATGAGTGGACGATATTGATACATAGAAACATATTTTTTCCATGTTTTTTTTATTGATTAACATCGATAAAACATCGGTGCTTTTTATTCGATGCATCAAAGATAAAATTAATAGCAATGCTCATATAAATACATGACTTTCACTATCGATCCATAAGTGCACTACAGAAACCGGTTTGCAATAGTAAAACCGAGGTAATGAGCGATGATGACTGTGATAATGGAAGGGAAGTCTAAGGCAGTTCGCAGTGCTACGGTCAGAAAGTGTCTGTGAAGGAAGAGAAGAGACTCATAAAACACTTGCTTTAGAAAGTTTACATAAGAGAAGAACGAATTGGCAGAATACATAGTTGAGTATTTATTAAATAATAGACATTCGAACAAAGCAACATTTTATTATAAAAACTAAATAAAAATAGAAAACATCGATGTATTTTGTAATAAATCGATATAACATCGATGCTTTTTCGCAACGCATTACATTGAAAATAATATTGATTTTTTAATCACTACCTACTAGTTTATGCAATATGAAGCTATTAAAATTGCAAATAGAATTATCCATACTATGTGAAGTTGTCTGCGGTATATCAGCTATTTAAAAATCTGATATAAATTATCGTGTTTAAGCGTATATCAACTGTGGAGACTGTTACAATATTACATACAAGGGTCTCAAATATTAACAACAGGGTAGTCTTCTGATGACAAATCCATTTGAATTTCAACTTCAATATATTTTTGATCATTCAAAAGTCTAAAAGATCTAGAATTGTTAATCGGAAAGCATATTCCTAAAGATTTATCGACTTCTATATTAATTCTTTATATGCGAAAATTTAGGAGACCAGTAAACCTGAATAAATGAAAAAAATTTGAGAGATTTTAATAATTAAATCTGTCATTGAGAGTTCTAAAAAATATATAAACTAAGCATCGGTAAGTTGAAGTCATCGTAGTCTAGTAGGTAGTGTGTTGGCCAAGGTTCAAACCACAAGTCAGACATTAAAACGATATATGAAAAATATTCCTGCGACGTTTTCCTCTCAGCAGATTTCTGGTAAAAACTCTGAGAGTAAAAATAAAATTGCCTTGAGAGACAATCATTCAGAGTCGACTTTAAACTGTAGGTCCCGCCACTCATGTATAAAATTAGCACACACAACATGAGTGGTGTGAGAAGCTCGGTCAATAATCGAAACTGTAGGGTTGTAATGGCCAATTATGTTTGTATCAAATAGTTCAAATATGTCTTGGAGATCTTGAGATAATTGATAAGAATTTATATGGCAGACGCTGAATATTAAATCCACGCGCTTATTATGTTCATGGATTCTATAGCTTCGAGGCGACCATATGTCAGATCATTGGAAAAAAATTTTCTGAACTAATTATCAGTCTCGATCAGACCCTATCACAGTTATGTTTTACGAAGTAATTTACGAATGAATACTCTGGACAACCCTTAGACTACTACCTACTATAACCAGACATACAGCGAGGAGCATACTTTACGACTTTGAGACACCTTTTTGACAGTATAGACATTCAACGGGCTCTAATTGTATTATATTAAGAATGTGTTCTAATTTTTTTTAACAATTAAAACCAAATTTTTACTCCCAACAAGTGTTATAAATACATAAAAAGACTTACCTTTATGTTGAGAGTAGTGCTATAAACAGTTTACCATTGATTCTGTTAAAACCTTTGAATGTTTAAGTTCTTAACAGTTTTCTGAATCTATTCTTTATCAAACTTATGAGGTAAATATGTTCCCCGAGCAATATGTTGACACGTAACTGCTTCCAAACTATGTTTTGAGTGAAAACACTTTGTTACATGGTTAACAAATAGGTTTATTCGGATTTCATTTTGAATCCAATTTCTGTTGGATGAAACCTTTATGATTTAAGACTATTCAGTTCAATTTTTAAGGTTCCAACACTTCCTTGTAGAATTCCGCTTTGTCCTCTTCAGATGCGAAGATGTAATTCTCTTCGAAATCTTGTCGTGAGACAGGAAGATCAGAATTTAATTTATTGAGATCTTCTAATTCATTAAATCAATATTACCGCGGTAGTCGAAACTGTGGATTTGCAACTAAGTGAATTTGTGTGCGGTACGAGTTTTGATTATATATAATTCTTTTATAGCGAAAGTATTGTAATTAGAACACCCGTATATACGATTTCAAGATTTACCGGGATCCGGGATTTTTAAACATCGATCCCGTTTGGCATCCCTAGTCGTGTTCCTTCATAACGACCTTCCGTGTTTTTGATGACATTATGAAAAAATTCTTCTTCGCGTGAGGGATTATTAGACGATCCGTGGTACTAGTAGTGTTTATCGGAGATTTTTTTCCAATGATCGCATTAGTTTTACGACACTTATGATACGATCGTATTATTGGACGATTTTTAAATGCCTGTCGCCAGCACTTACAACTTAATTTTTCTGCATTTAGCATTACAAATATTTTTTCTTTTTTCTAAGAAATAACGTAAATCTAATATGGAACCATGGAATCTGGTTTAATTTTTTACATCTCACTGGGAAAATTATAATTAAATACATGATGCGCTGATGACAAGAAGCGATTTTCTTTTTTTTTGAATTTTTCAAAAAAGATGATAATTTTGAAAATTGTTGCTAACTGAACAATTTATTTGCTAGGTTTTATTAATTAGAGTCTGTAAATTAGTTTGAATAGCATGTGGCCAACAAAAAAATTCAACACAAACTAATTTCTAAATGTCTGTGCTAATTTTAAGACTACCATTACATATAAATTCTTTTGACGGCCAATGTCTAATTTGGCGATTCTTTGATGCTTAACAGAGAAATTATCTCTCTAAGATAAATTTCTGCCCCAACTACCGGCGGTGCTTAAATACAAAAGTGCCTTAACTGCATCTATTTGTAATCCAACATTATTTATCGGACTTTGGTGTTGTAGCAAATATTTTGTAAAAGGATTTAGGGGATTTTAAAGTTGTGTTGTCCATTCTTATATATTATATATATTTATATACAAATACATACATCTCTCTTTATACGTATATATGTGAATACTTGATCTCATTCGAGGGTACATTTTCAGCTTAGAATTGATTTAAAATTCTAGTTTTTACCTGTTCTTGACAATAGCCATGAAGTTATTTTTTAAACCTAAAACACTGAAACACTAAAAGTATTTCAGGAAAAATAACCTTGTCTGCACAGTTGATAGACTCAGAAAAAAAAACGACTACAATAATGTAAAGAAAATCTTAAAAAAATCGAGTATTTTTATACACCTGCCCTCTGAGGACGAGAATTAATTTTAAACCATGGGTTCCTTAATGTAAAACAATAAACACTTGCCGGTTATATTGTTTAAGGAAATTATGCAATAATTTTGTATGGTAATAAAAATTAATATGCGTCCTTCGCTTAAAACGCAATTATCTTGGTAACTCATCACAAAATTACCTTGTAATCGGTTTGACTTTTTAACTTAAAAATTAAACACCTTCACTAACTGAACTAAACGACGAACTATAAACGATGACAGGGTGCCAGTAAAAGGGATTTCGTGCATTATCCTTGTGGGACAAACGGATTTATGGCAACAGTGTTGAATTGTCATTTTTACACGTAATTTTCGAAACTAATTCTGTGACTGACCTGAAACAGGTACAAAATTATTAGAATTTCTCTTCAATAATTATACTGTACTCCTCATTGTATTGCAAAATTATGATTTATGGCAGCTAACAAAAGATTTTTCCTTAAGGTTCCTGCTTTACACTGACAGCACGCACGGCTTTAAAAGACTGTGACATAGACAACACAAAGTGCTACAGTTTGTTTGTTTTTAAGGAAGAATTTTCTGATGCATAAATAATTTTTATTTTTTTAAATTTTTCGGCGGTTTTTTTTTATTCCTTTAAGTATTGCAAAAAAGAAAAAGAAATGTCATCCTAATAAATCTTTTAATCATAATAATTTGTTTCAATGTTAATACGTTCAAAATATTTGAAGACTCAATAAATAACGCAACAACATGTTCTGTGTGCTGTTAATGTCATACAATGAAATGCTTCATATATCATCATGTTCCTCAACAAAAAGAACTCAACAAATCCTATCCAAACAAATGCATCGTACATACTCACCTTTTTAGCAAAATAATTTCAACTCAAATACTGGCGAAATAAAAAATAAAATAAAAAAAAATAACAAATTCGAATAAACGACAACTTTAGTTACTCCTTTTCGGATAAAAAACGCATTCAGTCATTGGCAAGCATTGCGGAGTCAGTCGAAGAAAAAACAACACCAAAAACTATTAAAAGGCAAGGTGTTGTCGTCGTATGTTGTACGTTGTTGTACGTAGATTTTAATATTGTACACCGGCATTTACGCGATTGCACTGCGAATTTTATGTTCAGAGAGAATCTTAAAGGTTATACACGAAATAGAAAAAAGATTTTTACAGAGTTTGTAATAAAAATTCTGATTTCATAGCTACGCTGGAATAAAATAAGAATGCCCTATATCTGATTTCATGTATGTCTACCATCATATTGGATGTCATAGTGAGACTGAGACTGAGAAGAACAGCTTCAGAATTTATGTGATGCAGGCTGACAGTTGTCGATTTTCTAGCATAAGATCTGCTCATCAAGGCTGATTGTTCGATTGGAGTTAAATATCAAGGAAACTAAGATTATAAGAATAAACGAAGTTAGTAGGGAGAAATATCTCGACAGTTCGACGTGAAGTACTCTCAGTTGCGCGAAAGGGAGTAGATTCATGCAAAATCTATATCCACTCATGCAGTAAGTATTCCAGAGTCATATGCATTATGTCCTGAGGCAATCATTATATTGAGTGTATTGTTGGATGAATATACAACAGAGTATACCTGTTGTTGATAATTTCCATGCAGAGATCCGATACACTTTTACACTTTTTATCATATGTTTTTAATACACTAGTACGCCGTGGACTAGTAGGTAGTGTGCTGGCTTATTAGACGTAAAGCCAGGGTTCGAGTCCCAGGAAATCAGACCAGACATCAAAAATACAAAAAGTATTTTTTCAGCGATTTCTTCTCTTTCTCTTCTTGAAAAGTTTCTCAAATAAATCTGTAGTTCGGAGTCGACTTTAAACTGTAGGTCCTCCTTCTTCTGTATAAAATTAACACACACAACATTAGTGGTGTGAGAAACGGCGGGCTTCTTATAGTCACCAACAGCAAATCGTTTCCGTTCGCATCTTCCCTCTTTCAACCTTTCCTAAACCTGCACAATGCACTGCATGGGTAGGGGCCATCCCCTGAGTGCAAGTTTAAACAACAAAAAAATACACTAATACGTCGGTTTGCGTCGTCTTGTTCTGCGTCTGCTTCGAAGTTGCGTCTTTTTAAAATTTCTGTGATTTCAAAGTTACGTCGTTTTTGTTTCAGTTTGCGTCGAATGTTTTGAAGTTGCGTCGTTAGAGCTTCGATTTGCGTCGTTAATACGAAAATAGAAAAAGGCAATTTCCCGTTTAAGTCTAATGTAAATACATAGATACATATGTATTTATATTGTCTGACGTTTGCAAGTAGTAGGTTGTTAGTAAATTAAATATTTTTTTATTGAAAAATACATTTTTTCATCTAAAATTATGAATCTCGGAACCAATTAAATGAAAATCAATACAAATGTATGGAAAATCGTAAATGCCAAAAAAAAAAAACATTACGAATTTAGTTTAGTAATTTTCTTGATCATTGCTGCTCAATTCAATTAAATGGGAACGTTTTTTCTGCTGAATACTATTTTTAAAAAATCCGTAATCTTGCTTTGTTTCCTTGTCCGTCCAACCTTGTTGTAAATTTCTTGATATGGTGATTAAGTTTTATAATTCCCTTTTGAATTTTCGACTTCTTTCAGCGCAAGGGTCTGCAACCAAGAACAATAATTTAAATGTTTTGGCCAAGTCTAATCCTTTCTGTAATTTTTTTAGTGTCAAATTATTAACTTCATTGCCTTCATCAGAGATAGAATCGATTTCATTCATTTGGGGTTCGGATGCGATTTCCAACAAATCTGCTTCCCCAACTTTTTGTTCCACTAATAAGTCTTCCACATCTTCAATAGCCATATCCACAAACCCTTCTCTCGATCTACATAGCAAGTTCTAATATGGCACCAATTTCATTTTCTCCTGATTCGTGCACATTTACTATCTCAACTACTGCTGGCCATATCCTTTTCCAACATCGATTTAATGTTGCAATTTTCAGTTCTTTCAGCGATGCAGTCTTCAATAAGAAAATTGTTTCCAAGCTTCCTTTATATCAATAGATTTTGAATCAGTTACGTCTAAAATCCATTTGAATGATTTTCTTATGTAATAAGTGTTAAAAAAAATAGTGTTGAAGAACTACCGTGTTATAAGAGCTTTTTGGAAAATTTTTTTATTCGTGTTAGAGTAAAATCATGTTGTGGTATACCGTATTGTAGAAGGGATACCTGTACACAATATAGCATAGCATTGAGCATTCACAAACTACAAAGTGTATTCAATACAACATACACACTGCAAAGTCGTGTGAATTGGCCAACTATATTTGGCGTAACACTGATCTCTGGATCAATATTTTAATATTCTTAAATATTTTGATACATACATAGATATGTAGTATGAAGTATGAAAACAAATTTGCCCACAAACTTGAACATATTCAAGGCAAAATCAAAATATGATTGGAATTTTATTATGTTTTGTAAAATAGACCACAGACATCAAAAACAGCTATAATACACAAAATTAATTAAAAATTTCGTAAAATTTTTGTTCGAAAGAGTAATGATTGCATTGTAGCATTTTGTTGTAGGTATTACATATCGTTAGAATACATATTAACAATTCACCTACAATACCGTAAAGTTCGTTTCAGGCTGCATTTTCAAAGCCACATAAATAAAGAAACTCCATTATAACCACGAATGAAAGGAAAGATCTATTTTTATTTAGCTATTTAAATAAGAATAATATTTTACAAGAAAATATAGTTTATCGGCCAAAACATGAGGTTGTTTTCAGATAAGTTAATGTCGCCTCAGTCGCCAGTTCTTATTTTCATTTGATTTCGAATATCGTACTAAACGTTTTAGTTCTAAGTTCCAATTCCGTACGCCATATTCACCAAGTGGTGATTGCAAAATGTGGAATGTGCGAAATTAAGAAGAAAAAAAATTGTTGACAATTATAGTTCGAAATAACGGATCACCACTTTGACTCTCAAACATTATTTCGAATTCTTTAAAGATATGTTTTCTATTGAATTAGTTGCAGTTAAAAATTGATTCGAATTTTTTATTTTGCGTGTTGTAACATTTCTTTCGGACGCATACTTTTTCAATAAACATCGCTGATATTAATGACGAAGTTTTCGGCTCAAAGAAGAAAAAAATTCTGGAATATGTTTGTAAGAAAGGAACAAGTATCGCTATAATGTTTTTCCTCAGTCTTTTTTTTTCATTTACTTTTTCTTTTTTTTTTTTTTGTTTATAAAATACAAAACAAATTAATCCCGAAATCAACTTAAAGACAAGAAAATCTTGGTTAAAAAAAAAACATTTCATTGCTTGTATAAAATTTTTTCAAGCATTCTACGAAAGCAGACTCAGAAAGTGCGTTGGTGAAACCCTGTCTCTAGACGTACAGCCCATAAAGCAAGACACATTCGCTTCTATAAAACTTTATATATGAAGATGATTAAGAAGATGATGTGTTGTGCTCAAGCAACAGTAATAACAACAAGAACAACTTTGAAAGCGAAAGATGATGAAGTTGTTAAAATATTTTTTATTTTTTTTCTTTTTTTCTTTTATTTTTCTTCAACATTCGTAAGTAAACCTTTCTGTAACTTATACCCCAGAATCATTCGTAATAAAGTTGTTATTTTTGTTTAGTTTTTATTTGAGACCTGGTTGATAGTGATGCTGAGTGTGAGTGCCAATGCCAGTAAGAGTGGTGTGGCAGGGCGAGAGTTGCATGCTTTACCAATAAACAATAAAAAATATTTTATCATCTGCATGTTATTGGTAAGATGATGAGGACGATGATGATGCTGGCAATGATTCTAAAATGTCGAATTGGTTGTCTTCTCTCTGGTTAAACAACATCTTTAGCATTTGTACTTTTGTTTCTTATTTTATTTTATTTTTTTTTTTAGATTTTCTTGTTTTAAGGCGTATTCTCTGTGTTTGTATTTGGTCGATAACTGTCTTGCCCGATGGTTGGCCGGTTCCAATAATACCTCATCCCATCTGCATATTTGTATGAAAATAGCTCATTTAATTTTGCTGTCACCTGATTTATCACCTTTCTTGTAAATTTGTTATTCATTAATCTTTTAATTTTATTGATTTTTGCGTTTGCATTTCTTAAACAAACGTTTTTTTTGGTTTTGTTTTTATTTTTAATTTTGATTTTTTTTTTCTCTTATTTTAATTTAAAAGGTGTCAATGGAAACAACTAAACATTAAACTGAAATGTTTGCGAATCCAGTTTCATTTTATAATGAAAAAAGAAATAAAAAAAAAAAATAAATGCCTTCCATATTATTCATTATTAAATTGGGTATAGAATTTTAAATCATAGGATGAAACTTAATTTATGGAACAAATTTTTTACACACGTTCACTGGAATGTTGTTTCTGAGATCACCGTGTTTCTATGGCGTGAGCATAGCTGCCAGATAAATGAAGCATTAAATCGTCAAATATTTGAGAAAAAATCGTCAAAATCGTCAAAAACGTTCATTGAAATCGTAAACAAATCGTCAGAAAAAATAAATAAATAAATTGAAAGGTTTTAAAGACAGAAACTTATAAAGTAAATGTTAAGCAGCAATAATATTGCATCATATGTACCCAATGTGTGGAGTAAATATTAGGGAATCAGAATATCTTGACTTTATGGGCATGAAAATTCAGTGTGATGATCGCTATAATTAACACATTTTTCAGTGCCTTGATTTCTTAAGATGGTGTAAGAAAGCTTCACTTCATCTAATCTATTTACCATTTACACTATTTATAACCGACCGAGAATGGAATACAACTCTCATGTATGGGGCTTAACGCCTACTTTGGAGCTTCTCGACCGTTTACAGAAGAAGCCGTAGTACCTCGTCAATCACGACAGTGTGTCCAACTCAATTGATTCATTGGAGCATCGTTGCAATGTGGCTTATGTATCACTGTTCTATCGCTACTACAACGGATATTGCTCGAGCAAAATAACAGGACTTGTTTATGAAAATCATGTATTTCTGCGTATTTCTGGGCAGCAAATCCGTATGTGGTCGATTGGCCACTGTATCGCACACTGCATTACACACAAAGTTCGTTTGTTAGACGGACTATTCGTAGGTGGAACTCCCTTCCTGCAGAGATCTTTGCTGTTACTTATGGTATAAAAACATGCAAACATAGTGTCTCTAAACACTGCTCCTGCTACCTAAAATATATTTTCCTAATTCCAAACACAATGCCATCCCCTAAGCGTTGGTCGTATGGAAAAAAATAATGGCACTTGCCTTTGGTAATATTAGAAGCTATAATCGAATTTTTAAAATTGTCTGCAACGGCATATGATAGTTTATGCTCAACTACAGTGTTATTTGGGAAATTGTTTGTCTTTTAAGGGATTAAAAAGGCATAAAATACAAAAAATCATCACAGAAATTTGAAAATAACTTAAAAATATAATACTTTACCCCTTGTTATTACTAACATAAATTTCCAATAGTAATAATTGCAAAGCAAATACAAAGTTTAAGAAGGCTTTTTTTTTGCTAAAAATCGTCAAAATAAGACCATAAATCGTCATGTCGTCAATATGACGATAAATCGTCAAATCTTGCAGCTATGGTTGTGAGTATTATTTTCGGTACATGACAATAAGTTGAATGAAATGCTTATTTTGAAATGAGTCCATTCATTTCAAATCATCAACTATTCCAAAATGTGTTCACAAATTCTGATTACGTTTGGAAATATAAAAGAGTTCAAATGCCTTTGAATATAGTTAATTTTGTATAATTTTTATCGCTTAACAATCGAAATAATTACACTTGGGTCTCGTTTTATGGGGATTTTTTTATGCGAATTCAAATTTATGCGATTTTAAATGAAATTTTTTTCATATTTTTTTTTAAAGATTTTAAAATGTAACGAGACTTTTTAAACTTTTGATCATTTTAAAATTAATGCCAAGTCGAACCTGCATTGCAAAATCAGAAAAACGAGCCAGTGGATTTAAAGCTTGTAAGGAAAGACTAACGGTTTTACTGTGCAGTAATGCGTCAGGTGATAAAATGTTAAAGTCACTAGTAGTAAATGGGTTTTTAAAGCCACGGGCTCTTAAGGCAATGATTTGATTCGTTTGCCAGTTTATTAGATGGCAAATTCTAAAACATGGATGACAACTTCTGTGTTTACTGACTGGTTTCAAAAATGCTTTGTACTAGAAGTTGAATCTTATTTGAATAAAAGAGGACTTAATTTCAAGTTTTTCTTGTTGTGGACACTGCTAGCGGACAACCTCATTTAGGATCATCCAAACATAAGAGTCGAACAATTATCATTCTTCAGTCATTAGATCAAAGTATAATTTCCACTTTTAAAAAATATTACATAAAAAGCACCGATCAATTCATTTTAAACAAAGTGGAAATTAAATCGCCTCCATTACATGAAGTTTAGAAATAATTGGATTGGATTATTCCGGCAGCATCCGCAAACATTAAATGCATTCTGGAAATTTATACGGCCAGATTGTGCTGCTAGAAGTACTGGCGATGAAATATCGACGCTGACCAGTGAAATAAACGATTTAGCTCATCAAACTGGAGGAGATGGATTTGACTCACTGATTGATATCGGCGTCATTAGTTTAGTCACCGAGAATGAGAAAAACTTGGATAGTGAAGATAGTGCTTTCGAAGAAAGTGTATACAATTCAATTCAAAACAAATTGCTGATATCCTCACTAAAGTTAATGGTTTACTAAGTTTTATTCTTAGTATGGACCCAGATAACGAAAGAACTCTGAAAATTCAACGCGGATTGACTGATCTGTTTTCCGGGTATCATGAGTTGTATAGGCAAATTAAAAACTCAAAGTCACAAAGATTAATAAATGACTATATATCTTAAAATAAAATCGGACTTCAGTTTATTATTTCTTTATTATTTTTTAATCATTTTGTTTTTTTTTTCTGTAAATAATGAATTAATATTTTATTTTTGTTTATTTTTTTTAGAAGTTTTTGTTTTTTTTTTTTATTTAAGAAAATGAAAAAGTATACTTTTGTTGATTTTTTATGCGATTTTCCTTTGATTCTTCAATTAAAATTTGAATTTAAACGAATCATTAACTTGTATCTGAAGCTAGAGTATCGTTTCATGCAAATTCAATTTATAAGATTTTTTTTGGAAACGCATTTATCGCATAAAACGAGACCTTAGTGTACACTAAATAATCTATCAAAGTCTCTTCTGACAATGCTTTCATTTGAATCAATAAATTCTAATAGAGTTGTAACGAAAATTAATTTTTTCTGAAATGAAATTCGATTTCAATTGATTTTTTTTTTTTTTCAAATTGTTACTTCATAAATAATCTGTCTAAATCGTTAATTAACCTTCAAACTGTTTCAATTTATTTGATTATTATTTCCAACGCAGAAATCATTTTTAATGAAGAAAATCGTAAAAGAATTTGAAAGCAAGCATACGAAGAAGAAGAATTCTTCTCAATTCCCTTGTTTTCACTCAATATTATTTCACTATTAAAATTGTTAAAGACCATATTGAGGGCAATTTGTTACGCCGATTAACTTAAACGTTTCATTATATGCAGGATTATGTTTTTTATGGTCTTAACTCCACTTTAAAAACCCAAAACCGAAGGCAACAGAAACGCACGCACAAGAAATAAGAAAAAGTGGAAACATCCTCCATAAAATGAATCAAATGACTTGGGATTTTTCGGCATTTTTCTTGCATTGCCCGTTAGAGGGATGAATGCTTTAGCCATACAGCCAGTGGTGGTTTTTAAAGCTTAAATCCATTGCCAAATATTGTTTGAAATTAAACGAATGAAAAATGGAAAAAAGAAAAAAAAGATTTTTTTGACAATATGCTGCTAAACATTTTAAGCTCTTTTAAATTATGACCCCAGAAAACCTCAGAAGAATTTCTGTTTTTGTGGTATTTTTAAATAAATATTATAAATTTGTTTCTAAAAGCATAAGCAAAAGGCAAATGGATATCGAATATATAAAAAGGAATGAATTAAAAAAAGGGGTATGCGGCATAGAGTTAGCAAAAGCAGGAGTGGTGTTGCAAGTATTTAGTTAAATGCTTAAAAATGGTGACTACTACTACTGCTACAGAAATAAAAATGAACGAAACCTATGAATATTTCTGAAACTATTCGATTTGAAATCATTCTAATGATGCGCGATAATGGGTTGCCCCAGCATAATTTGCCTAACGTTGTTTAAGCACCATATCGCCCTTTTATAACCATTGAGAAGCGGCATGCGAGTCGTTACTGCTTTACGTTGAGTATAAAGATTAATTTTGTCAAAAAAAAAAAAAAAAATTGGAAAGAACAGAACTACAAGCGTTGCGATAAAAAAAAAGAAAGAAAAAGGGGAAACGAAATAAGTCAAAATGATTAATGTGTTTAAATTTTTCTTTTCTTTTCTTCATCTTCATTTCTCTTATTTCTGTTTTCTTTCAGTCTTATTTTGAATACAACTACAATAAAAAAACCGAATTAAGTACGAAATGAAAAGATACACAATTAAATACAAAAAAAGAATAAAATCGTGTAGAAAAATAAAATTTCATTTCTTTTGCATATAAAACCTTAAATTTCACTCAAAAGCCGTTTCTTAAAATATACACAAAATATTCACAATGAAAAATTCTCAAAAGCAGCAGTGTAAAACAACTTTATGTTTTAATGGAAAAGACGTGTCTCTACACTTGTGACATTGCTATGACAGATTATCTTTATAATTTCATAAGTATTTGACGAAGCCGAAGAAAAATGTACTCACCTAAAACACCGGTGATTCCTATTCCACTTCGATTTATTTTTAAGTTTTTGAATAAATTCACCTTCACAGGAACAATTGTCATATTTGTACTTTTAAGAATATTATAGATTACATTCCGTTGAAGTACTGAATCCTAATTTACTTTTTTATCCTTTTTTGAATATAATGACGATTTACTGGTTGTCTTTTATTTATTAAAATTATTTTTTGATCGTTTTTCTTTTTAATTTAAAAATTTAAAATTTTTTTTAACGCATCATTTTTTGTTTATTTTGGTGGTTCATTGTGTTGTTACAAACATGGATTGTACATGGCATGTGTTGCCATGTTTTTTTATTTTTGTTTTTGCTTTAATTCATCACTCGGTACTCTCCCCCAGTATGATATTTGTTCTACGATTGAAAATCATCCAAAAACAGACACATACACTCACGCATACGAAAGAGAAAAAAAAATTAAAGAGACACAAATGGCATGCATCCCTGAAATCAGACGCAAATAAACGCACTCTTTTACACACACATACTGCAGTCCATGTATGAACATCTCCTTTAAATATGGCTGCTTAGACTAATGGTTGTTATTTTTTGTCACGGTGTGTGTGTTTGTGTGTGCATGTACTTATATCGTGTTGAGGATATTTTTCTTGCCTGCCTGCTTGTCTGACTGTTTGTTTAATATTCATAGACATGGCGTTTGTCATTAGAATTGTAGTTTTTTTTTTTTGTTGTTTTTAATTTTTTGGTTCAAATCATACAGTAATTGATTAAATAGGTAGTAAAATGAAACATTTTAAATTCAATTTTCATTTCTTTTTTTGGTTTTGTTTTTGTTTTTGTTGTGTTTTTTTTTTTTTGAAATTTAAAACAAGACTCTTTAAATATCCGTATAAATTAGAAAATAAAATCGGAAAAAACCCCCTTAGCAGCGTTTAGAGCATAGTGATGCTCATCATTCTTCATCATTTTCTCTGTTTTAAACAGCTTCAGAGTCAATGCAGCTGAATCAGCAAAATCCAATGTTTCTAGAGAATAGGTAAAGTAAAGACACCTTGCCTCGGTTGAGAGAGGAGCAGTTATACATACATACTTACGTATGTATGGACGGACGATGTAACAGACAAAATAGATTACATTGGTGCCAAGATTTATGGCTGTGATCAAGTATTTCCCGTTTTTATTTCGTTTTTTTCCTTTTTTTTTTGTGTGTACAGAGAAGACTCATGTTGTATAAGATTTCCTTTTTATTTTATTTTATTTTTTCTCTTAGTTTGGGTTGTTGTAATTGTATGTGCTGCTCCTCTAAAGATTATTTTGTTGTTTTAGTCGCTGTGTATGCATGTATTTTGTTTGTATAAAATGCATTTTCTTCTATAGGTTCACCTTATTTTTTATTTATTTTTTATAAAAAAATTTTTTTTATGTTCTAAAATGTTGTAAGTGAGAAAAAGAATAATGTCTTATGGCTGCATCCATGATATGTCGAAGCCGTAAATATTCTTCTGCACTACTTTGTACGACTTTAACATTTTGATGGATTTCAAGATGCCAAAATAGCAACATTAATAACTATTGCATACTCGAACATTTATGTACGTTATGTACGCAATTTGAAAAAGTTTTTTTTTCCGAAATGAAAACTGAAATGTTTTTTGTATTTTGATTTTTAATTAGAAAGAATGAAGTGTTGTAAACAAAAATAGAAATCAAACTTGACAAAAGTCTTTTAAATATAATGAGATTCTAATTACGGATACTTTTCTAAAATATTTTTACAGCATTTAAACATAATTGCAATAGGTCTGGAGCCTACATTTTACGAAAGAAATTTAAAAAAATTTTTTTATTGAATCTCCAATGAGGATTGATATCGTTAATATAAATATAACTAAGTGGTCTAGTCAATGCTTAACAAAAATGTTAATTAAAAATTAAGTTTCTCTGGTTCCGCCAAAATGCTACGAATGCGTCTAGTCTCTCAATCGAGAGTGGCTTAGTCTCGATATGTATGTTACCACAAGATTTTTAATTCATATTTTAAGCCGTAGATGTTGCAATGTATGAATTAAGATAATATTTATGGATATGGTGGCAAATATATTCATTAATTTTGGAAATTCTGGAAGTCATTACTACTGCTGTTGTAAGCTAAGAAAATTTAAAATGATTTTAAAATTACTTGTGGGCAATATTACTCAATAGTGGTGCACATTCGTCCAATTGAATAAAATCGACTTTCAATGTTATTTCATAGAAAAGATAATCTATACATATATCAATATATATTTATGCAAAAGTATATCGATATTAACAACACTGTGCGACAGTGAAAATACACCCGGCAAAAGGAATCAAATCAATTAAAGTTTTTTTTTGGACTTTACGCACAAATTTCTGGATTACTCAAACATTTCCGACCCGATATCATTGCCACTGTGTTAAAAAAATAGTTTAATTGACTTGTTTTAGCGGCATTGCTACGGTACTACCATATTTTTGAAAAAATGAACTTTATTTTGTCAGTATGTTGTAATAACAAAAATAAGTTAATGGTAACTTTTCAGTTCCCTTTAGCTAAAGGTACCTTTAAACCGATTTTTGGTGTAAGAATTATTGGCAATTGCTACATTGTTTTCCTGAATTATAATTTTTTTGAGATTTACAATAAAAGTGGCACTATCCAGATTCCAGAGTTGACAATTGATTCATTTGCCATTATAGAAACTAAATTGAAAGCGATCTCTGCACACAAAGTTTTCTCTTTCACTATTAAGAAGTTATACATTCGCGTCTTCATTCCAGAGGTAAAATCACAATTTCTAGAAGAGAAATTTAAAATTTATTTTTTAATAACCTCAGATATTTAAAACCAAAATTTCTTTTAGGGAAATCAAAAATATCATGCGCAGATATCGAAAATTCGTTTTGGAGAAAGTCCTTCTTAGGAAATGGTTAGGATTTTATCGAAATGAGTAGTTAGAAATCCGGTCTAATATTTACACTTTGTCTATGTCTGAACTTTAAAAATTTGTTATCTTATAAATATTTTATTAGAACATATTATATCTAATATATAAAATTCTTGTGCCACGGTGTTAGTGGCTAAACTCCTCCGAAATGGATGGACCGATTTTAATGAAATTTTGTGTGCATATCGTGTAGGTCTGAGAATCAGACAACATCTATTTTTCATATTCCTAAATGTTAAGAGGTCGTGGCAAATCATTAAAATTGAATATTTAAAGTCATAGTGATCGTAGACGAACAAAATTTGGTGGGTAAGTTCGAAAAGTCGTTATCGACAATCCGACCAAAAGTGGGCCTGACAATCCGTTCAAGTGATACCTATTACTCTGAAACTACTGAACCGATTTTAACCATTCCCTTTTTGTTCGTAAGGTTATCAGGTATAAAGTAGGCGTGGCAAAGCTTTAAAATTTAATATTTAGGGACATAGTGATCATAGACGAATGCAATTTGGTGGGTAAGTTCTTAGAGTCTATATCGACAAACTCACCAAAAATAGGTGTGGCGAGGAAATACCCATAAGTCGGCTAATTCTGTGATGTATAACTACATATGTATGTACATATATAACACGTATGTCTGTTAGTTTTAGTTCTGGAGCGATTACAATAACTATAACTTCATCAGTGCATTATGCAGCGTATTACATCAAGTATATAATGTGACCTGTTTTGGGCAATGAAAATAATCAATTTTGGGCGGAACGAAGTTCGTCGGGTTAGCTAGTAAATTATAAATTTTAATACCCTCTAATTTCCCAAATAATTATACCAATAATATATTATTCTATCCTATGTGATGATCACCTATGTGATTTTCAAAGGCGGAAATAGCAGCCATAATTACCAGTTTGTCACTTCAATTCAGAAAAACAAAACCAGATATAGAGATAAGATTAAAAACCAACAGTGATTGAAGGAGTGAATATAATTGATTGAACAAGGTGGAGTGGACAGGCCAAGTGTATGTTCTAAAAACCAAATATCGTTTAAAGATTTAAATTAAGAATAAGAAAATATGCTCACGAAATATGAACCCAACATTCATAATTTAAAAACTCTTTAAATGCAACTGTTTGTAGTTAGTGACAGTCGTACTATCCGTGTCGAATATATGTTAAAAGTGTATTTGCCATTAAATTCAAATATTTGTTTGCAATTTTACTTAGAAATTAATAGAAAAAATAGAATAAAACATAAATGATTAATTTTAATTATCAATATTCGATGGAAGTCTAGTTTGAAAATTTTGAATTTGAAGTACCACACAATAGATAAGCAAAAGAATATCACAGAACCTTAAACGTTTCTTTTTTTTTATTCAAAGAATTTATCAGAATTCAAAATGCTTAAAAAAAAAATAAAATTATTCCAACCCAAATAAAAAAAAAATAAAGGATTCGTAAGGGTAGCACAACTGCTGTTGTTTGTGATAAAATACTAAAAGAAGGAATGAATAAATAAAAGAACATTTTTTATATGTATGTATGTACTGTATATACAATATGAAATTGTTCACTTTGTATAAAACAGAATATACTGCAGTGAAGCAGTTAAAAGATACAACAATAGGATATTGCAACCATATTGAAAAATTATTAGAAGGCAACAGTAACAGATGAGAGTATTTCCTGCTGTTGTCTAGCAAAAAAACATGCATACATAGGTAGAGAGAAAACAACGAAAGGTGTTTTTGTGAAAAAAAATCGTAAACTCTTGGAACATTATTTAATTCATATTCTAATCGTGGTCTCAAGTAATTTTTTTGACGAGAACTAAGAGAAATCAAATAAAATAATTTAAAATTTCAAATCTGCTATCGATGCATGAAGTACAATTTGTATGTACATTTGCTCAATTCAGTGTTTTTGATCATAATTGTGAGGACGTCAAGGGAAATATTGAATCTACTCTATTGTATACTATAAATGCGTTAGTTCTTTCCTTTTTAGCTATTACTTGAATCTTCAGGAAATTGAGTTCAAAATAAGTATTGAGATCTTAAATCCAAAGAAGTCTATTTATGTTTTATCAATACCAGGAACAAATTCAACATTGAGCAATAATTGATTTTTTCAAAATATTTTCATATCTTATGTGTAGATAAGATCTTCTCTGTTTTAGACAAAAATATCCACAGTAGTCCCATATATTACAAGCTAGCGGGTTCAAATAGAATAAATGCTATTTATGGTCCACCCTTAATATTTATTTAACAACCCCAATAACCGCTAGTCGCATTGAAATTGTCATACATGTTCGTATTTTTGATTAACACTACGGTGCTGCCGTGTTCACTTTTAATATCACATAGAAAACTTTTTTAACATTTTCTATATGACAAGTGGGGAGACATAATTGAATAACATAAAAGCATATCGTTTTATCGGCTTTAGGAAGGAATATGGCATAATTTTCCAGAGTTAATTAATTATTGGAGGACTTTTAAGAAATCTTTCTTTTTATAGCAATTTTTGAGTATAACCAATAACAATATTGTATCCCGCAAAACATGTGCCTTGCCTGTAAATAGAATTGTCTTTGCCTTTTATGATTGTCTAAATTTAGTCCACTAGCTTCATTGTGAGGTACAAAATATTGGCCTCATGTATCTTGCAATATTACGAATCAAAGCAAATGCTTGGCTGTATTTAGTTGGAACATCGCCAACAGTGCATTCAAACGTCTCCAAATTTTCTGTCAAAGTGCAAGATGTAGGACTGTTTCAAATGGTTATTATTTATGTTATCTCCTGCACTTTCACTATTAAATTTCTTAACTTTTCTAACATAATAAGGTACGTGTAGATTATATTAAAAAGAAGGAACAAAATTTTAAATAAATTTTAATGAAAAAAATTTAATTTTCTACAAAAAAAATTTCGAAAAATTTTTAGGCCACCCCCGGCTGTACGATTTTTAATCCCGAATCTAAATTGAAGCACCAATCGTGTTAGAAAAATATGTAAGTTCAGCTACAAATATGTACAGTAACGTATAATTTAAAGCCTCCCAAAGCAATTCGTTAAGAATATTATTCCTTGCCCTCATTCATGCGTGGTATAAAGTCTCGGTAACATAATTTAGTGAAGATAATTTTGAAATTGCCGTAGTCTAATAGATAGTGTGTTGGCTTATTAGACTTGAAACCACGGTTCAAACCTCAGGCCCGATATCGAAATGAAAATATGAAAATATTTCTTCAGCGACTCCTCTAAGCAGATATCTGGCAAAAATCTGAGGGTAAATAAATTCTCAAAAATATGTTATTCGGAGTCGACTTTAACCTGTAGATCCCAACGCTCATGTATAAAATTAACACACAACATAAGTAGTGTGAGAAACTAGGTTATAATCCAGATTGAAGGGTTGTAATCACCAAAATATGTTGAAGAATTGAGTGAAGTACATACTTTGAAAATCTCTCGGGTTCTAATGTGTTAACCACTGTAGCGCTTGTGTTAAAAATTAATTAAATTTCATTCAAATATCAAGGCTAAAGAAATTTGAAGAGAATTTCAGCTTTCGTAATGGAAACGGAGACTATGTATAGGATTGTTGAAGTTAATATTGACTCTAAGATGCTTTTCCGTTTCATATACAATATTTCTAATTCACTGTATCTTCTTTTGTAGATACGACAACTAGAAACCAATAAATCAAAATCATTTTCGAATGTTTTCACAAACATCACAATAGTACAACAACAGACTAAATAGTGAAAAAATCTCTCAAGTAACAACAATATCGAACACATGAAATTTTTTCCAACTGTTGTTTCCAGTTTCTCATGATTTATTTACAAAAAGAAGTCAATAATTCATAAAAGATGACAATAAATCTTAAAAATCTTCAAAAATAGAAGATGAAACCAAACGAAGAAATTAAGAAAGAAAGAAAGAAAAAAAAGATAAACTTTAAAAGTGATATTTTTAAGAAGCGTCATCTAAAATACAGCACAACACAGCACCGCACAGTGGGCGGTAAAATATTTAAATTTCTATTATTGTTAAATATTTTTTTTTTGTTTTTGCAATAGTTATCCTATTTTATCCAACCAACATGTGCGGGCGTATGATGTAAATATTGCATAATATTTGCATACGAGGGTGGCATAATTATTTTTCAACAGCAGGTCACAAAAGAACAGGAGACTGTATTTTGATGGATGAATTGCCGTTTATTTATGCTCAAGTCATAAAACCATAAAAACTTTGAAATTTTTAACGGTGGCCCGCTATGAAAAGAATATGAAAATATGAGCGAATGAAAAAAAAATGTGAGATTTTTGTTTTAACAACTTAAAACAATGACTTTCTTAGTTATTGTTGTTGTTGTGTACATATTAGAAATGCTCTAATTTATGTCTGCTTTGCATATGAATGTACACAGTTAAGGTAGTTTTTTTTTTTGTTTTTTCTTTAATTTCAAAATGTTTTATTTTAAGGGAAATTTGAAAAAAAAATATGACAATTTGTCAATTTTTTTCACCGTTTTTTCTCTTTTTCTTTTTTTTTTTGGTTTTTGTTTTAAGAATAGTGAAGTGTAGCAGAAATTGTCATACCAACGGTGGTGTTCTTGCCAACAACAAAAGTAATGAGCTGTTGGTCTTATACGAGTACATTTGGTTTTTGGTTTTTGCTTTTTCATTCTTGGTGTGTGTTCAGGAAGTCCAAAAGGTTAATGTTTTATTTTGTTTAGTTGGAACATGTTGGCAAAACATGCAATAAAACATTTTCAAAATAATCTTCTGAAGAAAAAAAAGAAACTTTTAATACAAACTACACCGTCAAAATAACAAGAAAATGTCGCAAAAACTAAGTAAAACGAAAAAAAGAAATTTTTTTTTTTTTGTTTTTTCGGTTACAACTAAAGTCACACATGTCAAAGTTGGCACAAAATGACACAATAAAAGACACGTTCTTGTTTATTTTTTCATTTCATTTCATTTTAGTTCATTTTATTTTATTCTTATATAGAAAACTAACAAATTTAATTTAATTTTTTGTTGTTTTTTTTCCAAACGAAAAAAAAACTACTAAATTCTTGGAAGTCTCTTTATATAAACGAGTATTGCAAATGTTCTCAAGAAATACAAACATTCCGGCAAATATTAAACAAATATAAAACTGACTTTTATAAAATTAAGGTCTCGCTCGCAATTTCTTAACGGTTCTAACGGATACATACATAAGTACATATTTTAATATGTAGTTCTCTTTATTTTATGATTTGTTTATTCGTTACCCTATAGGAAATCAAACCAATTTTAAAGTAACTTCAAACTGGTATTTTCATAAGCACATCTAGTGGATTAAGTGACTTTTTTCCTTGTGGCCGACTCATTATTTTAACATAGACATGTCATAGGCGGTAGTCAAATGGTCATCTCTGCATTACTTTTAAGTTAACTACAAATTACTTATTTTTCAAGCAATTTGTAGTTAAATATAATATAGTTAATTTAAATAACGATTTATACTAAATTATTTAAAAACCACTTTTTTTAAATTCAACAGTTTTATTTATATTCTATTATTAATATATTTATATTAGGAATAATTGTTATAATACAAAAAAAAATTTTATTAAATTAAAAATAAAATTCATGTACATTTCGCGACTGAAAACAAAATTTGTAATAAAAAGAAGTAAAAATATAAATATAAGTATACATTCGAAAGTTTGTACTGAAAGAAAATTTTGCATAAAATTATTAAGTTTTTTTTCCAACACAACCTTATGAATAACAGCTAAGGCGTTGCGTACTTCTTTATCTGGGTCATCCCAGGGAGGCCGAATCGCATCCATCAATGCAACAAAAAAATTTGAAAATGATAAAAATAGAGAAGAATAAAAATAAATTTGCTGATTTTCATCGATTATGATATCATTGAGCGATTTCAGCTCCTCGGTGTTTATTGGAAAAACAGTCTTAATTGTCCCATGGTTTTTTCTTCTGTTGAACAAGGTTCTGGGTTACTACTTTTTGGGAAGACAATGTTGCGATTATAGTCTCATTTTGAGTTTGAATTATCTCTTTGAGTTCCTTAATTGCGCCTTGAAATATAAATGTTTATTAGAAAATCGTGATATTTTGGTAGGCAAAATATATTTTCATCTTACTTGTTATTTCTGATAATTTCGCAATCATTTCAGAAAATTTGGCATCAAATTGCTTCAAAACTTTATATGAATATTGTCATCATTTTTAAGGCATATTTTTAAGCTTGTATATAATTGCTAGTACAAGTATACGTTTTTCCCCTTTTTTGATTAAAATTACCGTATTTCTGTGATTGACATTTGTTTTACTGACATGCTTCCTTTGTTTCATTATTTTTTTTTTACATTTTCTTATTTTGGTTTCTTTCATTCATGTTTGGTTGATATCTGCATGAGGTTTAAACCAATTTGTAGTCATTGTCAAAATAGTTAATTTATAATTTGCGTTTTTATCAATCGACTATTTTATTTATTACAGGGTAATAAAACGAAAATACATACACAAATGAAAATTCATATGTATGTACATACATTGTATGTATGAATGTGAAGTCGTAAAAGTTCATTATGGTTTTATTAAGAATAAAATACAAAATTATTGTTAGATATCCGAATGATTAAATTTTGGCTAATTTATTTAGTCCACAATACTTTCTTAAGTCCATATCTTTAAGACACTCTTAACCTCCGTTTTTTCTTCAGTCGGGATATTTTTATTAAAGCAGTTTCAATTTTTGTTTCAGTTACCCTGCTGGACTTTTTAAATGTAAATTTAACAAAATGGTTGTCACAATATCTCAAGTTGAAATCATCCTATTAAAGTAACAACAAAAATTCTGATCAAAAAACATTTCGTCCATAGAAACAATCAGTTTATCTCCTTTAAATTTCATGCAAATAGATTTCACACCGCGTATTTCAAATTTTTATTCAATGGACTGACCAGCTCATATAATTTTTTTCTATCAATGTTAAATCACACAAATTGCGTATGGCATGTCTAGATCTGTTATTTAAATATGAAAACATAATAGTCGTATTTCATATTTCGCGTAAAAATGTTTAATGAATTAGGCAGTCTTTATCGCTTTCACTTGGTAAATCAGGAACAAACTCTTCCCAACAATAAATGGTAACTGAAAGTTAAAACTGCTAAGAAACAAAACACTAAAAAATAAAATACGATCTATTATCACATATTTAAGTGGAAATGACATTTAACTCAGTATGTACATAAATATTACAAACATGCAACATTGTGGCCACAACAGACTTACGTCTGGATGGTACGTTATATTTAAAAAGACTGACACTGTGAATTTAAGCGCATTCACAGTACAAGAATGGCTATTGACTTATAATATATCATATCATGTTTGAATGTTCCGGACAGTGTTTTATTTCTCAAATTCTGCCTGTAATCTTATTTATTCTTATTTGCTAAATAAATTTCAAGAAGTTCATCTTAATGGTAATATCTCAGATCCACTTAATATTAACAGAGGTGTTCCCCAGGGCTCAATACTGGGGCCTCTGTTGTTTTGTATGTATATAAATGATCTAGCGGATGTCTTGGTTCACTGCAATGTTCACATGTATGCTGATGATGTACAGCTTTATACTAGTACTCCTAGGGAGAATATTGATTCTTCTTTGGATTTCATTCATTGACAACTGGACCTCGGCCAATGGTCTTTGCATCAATCCCTCCAAGTCTAAATGTATTATACTTTCGAGGACCGACAGATCATTTGTCATGCCTGAATTGTGCACCAGGAGTAGTAAAATTGACTTTGTCAAATCTGCAAGAAATCTGGGTATTGTCCTTAATGGCAGTTTATCGTAGTCTGACCATATAGGTGTCGTTGTTGGTAGTATTTATAGTATGCTTAGGAACTTGTGGACTGTTATTGATTCGACTCTTTTTGTCATTTATATGCAACTTGCTAGAACGTACTTAATTCTAGGTGTGGGTGTGAAATCTTCGCAAACTGTGATTATAGTGACAACCATAGACTTAACTTGGCATTTAATAACATAGCTAAATATGTCTTTCATAAAGGTTGTCGTCGTGATCACATTTCTCTTTTGACTTGCCGGATTCTTAACGTAAAATTAGATAATCTCTTGAAAATTAAATGCCTTATTCTACTTCATAAAATAATTTACAAGGAACGGTCGGAATATTTATTTTATCGAATTAAATTTGCTAGATCCTACCGGAACATAATTCAGCAACGATTCAAGATTCTTTTGTCTCAGATACAATTTTTTATACACAACACCAGTCTTTGGAATTCCCTACCAAATTACTTCCAGAATCTAGGCAATGCAAATGCCTAGGCAAAAGGAGTTATTTAAATTATTTTCATAAGTTAAATTTTTTACGATTTGTGATTTCTTTTATATGTTTATATCGGTTATATTTTTATTCCTAATTTTTTAGATTGATTTTTCTAAATAGTAACATTTTTTATTATTTTTCAACTCTCTTCGTGGATTTTCCTTAGAAGTATACTGTAGGATTAAATTTCTTTATATTTTAATTTTCTTTTTAATTATATTAATTTTGTATTTTTTTATGTAATTTATTTTGTTTCAATATTAATTTTTTATAACTTAATGATTCCAAACATAGCACTGTCACTTAGAAGATTCATATCTTGAATTGTATTGTATAAAATAAAAGTTTTCTAACTATTAGAATAAAGTTTTGTACGTTCTTTCAATCCTTATAAGCATATGTAGTATAAAACCTGCTATTTACTATGATGATAATAACTTAGCTCTTAATATGCTGTCTATAGGCTCAATCATTAAGATGATCGTTAGTGTTGAGGCCTATTGCACGCACTTTATCCATAGTCCGACAGTTTTGTAATATTTTTAATAAATTTATTTTAATAAACCAGCCAGAGGTTATTGCATGACACGCACTGCTTAGACGCAGTATAAAATGTCATGTCCAAACCTTTAATAAAAGAAAAGTAGAAGAGAAAAGAAAATATAAATTAAACCAGACAATATACGGACACAATGACTTTCAAACGCCCTAAAGAAAAAAACTTTGGCTATATAAATAAATACATAAAATACACTAATACCCCGGTTTGCGTCGCTAACAGGGCCTGAAAAAAACGCGATGCAAACTGTAACGACGCAAAACGAAGGACGATTTTGTATACATTTGTATGGATTTTCATTTAATTGGTTCCGAGATTCATAATTTTAGCTGAAAAAATAGAATTTTCAATAAAAAAAATTAAATTTCTAACGACCTTTAACTTGCAAACATTAGACAACATAAATACAAATGTATTTACATTCGACTTAAACCCGAAATTCCCTTTTTCTGTTTTAGTTTTATACAAACATTTTCATATTAACGACGCAAAATGAAACAAAAACGACGCAACTTCGAAATCACAGAAATTTTAAAAAGACGCAACTTCGAAGCAGACGCAGAACGAGGCAACGCAAACCGGGGTATAAGTGTATATGTATGAAACATTAAACTAATAAATAGAATAAAAAAATCAAACATTGACGTTAATAATGTTTTAAAATTATTTAATAATATTTATTTATTTAAATTTATATTTTATAAGGCTTATAAAAACCCACTGAAGCCGTGGAATATGCACCCTGTTGTAGTGTCAAAGGAAAATGTCGTAGAAAAAAAAAGTTATTATTATTTAAGTGTAGATAACGTGCAAATTTGCTTTTATGTTTACTTTGTTCAACATAACGTTAAATGTTAGTGCATGTTGCATGAACACACGTTAACATCAGCACTAACTACAGCGGCATTCTAATCAAAGTATGTGGCGGCCTATAACGGGGCCCAATTGAATTGGTTTGAGCGTCTTCAATATTGATTTGCCTGAATAGAGATATGATTAATAATAACATATAGATGATCAAAAAAAAAGAACCATTCTATAATGATTATTACGATTTTAACCACAGTAAAAATAATTAAAGATGATAATAATTCTGTAGTCTGTAACTTCTATAAGAATATCCATATAAAATAATTATAGAAATATAATACAAATGTGCTTGAAATAAATAAAAATTTTTTTCACAATTAATTCAGAACTATTTTAATGAATGCAAACAAAAGATTATGTAACCTATTTGTGGTAAATAATGTTATTTTAAATAATTAAAAATAAAAAATTTCATAAGAAATTTGTATTTGTATTATTTTTTTTATTTACTTATAAAAAAATATTTTTTTGATTCAAATAGTAAGACAGGTTGGAAATTAAAAGAATTTTTTAAATTATTTTTAATTATTACATTCAATAGGTAAATTAATTTGTATCTTTTAATTCGTATTAAAATATAGATTTTGTAAAAAAATGATTATAACCTCATAATAATTTATTGTATTTTACGGCACAGTTTTGTTGATTTATTGAAATTATTATATGACAACGACATGACCTTCAACAAATATTAAAAATTAGTAAGACCCAATGTTTAAATGACAATAGATGTTAATTAGACTTCCATACATAATGGAATAAAATCTACTTCGCCACAGATTTTAAAGAAATTTTGTGGTAAAAAACAGCGATTTTCAAACCACACAAAAAAATGTTAACCAGTCGTAAGACAATGTGTGATATTCTCACAGATGTATATACAACTAAACTAAATAGTGTTGGATATCAACGTTAATTCATAAATTATGTTTTTGCATTTATTTATAGCCTTACATTTTGATAGGAAAGTCAAATCTTGCTCAAATATTTAATTGATAACAAGATTTCGAATATGATCTAATAGATTTTGGAAAACTGTAGGAACACTACAAATTTCAAAAATAAAAATTCTTTTCGAGTTTTTATTCGCACGTTGCTTGTGTTCTGTCTTCTTAATTTTTATAGTACCTTTAAATAATGTTGTGTACCACTGTGAGTCTGTTCCACGCTGTCTAAACTTTATTGAAGAATATAACACCACACGTCACAGGTTTCAATAAATAACAGTTTTGTCAGTCCCATTGTACGGACTTAATTCAGTTTCTCATTTAATCCTAAATTCCTAATTATATATTAGAAATGTTTCTGTAAGTCTTTTTTTTTTTGTTTGTTAGCCAATCACGCCTGAACGTCTGGACCGATTTTCTTGAAATTTGGGATTTAGTTCGAGCTTATAGGCTATAAATCTTTTCAAAATTTTTACTAAAAGAGGTGAAAAAATGGGACAACGGGAAATAAAATAGTAATAGGTAATTTTTTACGGTTAAGTTTCCCAAATAGCTATTAGAGGTGTTTCGTTTCTAAAGTTGAAACAAAAAGAGGTCCAAAAAGGGGAAATTTGGGATATTGATCGACCTTTTATCGGTGCAGGTTATCTTTTCAAAAATATGATCCAAAGGGAAAAAATGGGACAAATTGAGAAAAAAGGGCAAAAATTAGTACTTTATGCATAAATGATGAAAACAGATAAAATATGTTTAAAAGGAATTTTTTACGATTTAGCTTGGTTAAGTTTCCCAAATAGCTATTGGAGGGGTTCTGTTTATAAAGTTAGAGCAAAAGGGATATAAAAAGGAGGAAAGGGGCGAAAAACGGGCAAATTGAATGCATTTATATTTAGCATTAAGACTACTTAAAAAACTGGGTTATTTGTTAAACCGGTCAACAACAAATAACCACTGTTTTTTTTTAATTTAAAAACATTTTTCATTTTTTAAACTAATCTAAACTACATAACCCGCACAATGCCGGGTACAATCTGCTAGTTTGATAATAATTTTCTATCGAATCTAATTCTATTCAAATCTGTAACATTTGTTTATCTTTCAATTTCTTTCGAATTTGTTCATGCCAAATCCAAGCTTATACCATATAGGTACGTATGTATATAACTATGTAAATAATGTTCAATAATAATATTCAATTACTGATGAAATGTAATAAAATGTCTTTTAAGTTTTAATGTGTAAAATTGTTCTAAACATACCGTACTCCTAAAGACGTTGCATATATTGCTTGAAATATTTTGGCCCGTCAACGTTTGGCCCTTTAACTTTGCTACCTCTTGACGTTTTTTCAAATGTTGCCAACTGAGTGAGTTCCACATGCAGTAGTAGCAACAGTAGTAGTGTTACAAGCAGACAGACAGGTGTTTTGAACTTCACAAATTTTTTTTCATGTACCTGTGATTTTTCTCTTTTATTTTTTATTTTCTTTTTTAAACTGATGAAAAATAGGAGAAAAAAAAAAAGAATGCAAAAAAAAAACAAGCGAAAAAGAAAAACCAAAAGAAAATTGTGTATGCATCCGCCATAAACGTTTAATCAACGATTTTAAATGCATTTCACGTCGTATGTTTATGGTACGCAAATTGCTGGGTCAGAGCTGAGTCATACAATAAAAATGTTGTGTCGACTTGATTTCAGACTTGACAAATTCTATTGTCACTTCTAGCTCTTGCATTCGATATGATTTGCATAAAGCCTTACTTTTGTATCTCCTACGCATTTTGCTTTAAAAGTCTGCGATTTTAGATTAAACTGTTGAAAGATTTACACAAAAAAAAATATATGAAAAGAAATAAGTTTTATGACGTACACTTGGCATTACGAATTAGACATTTTTGATGGCAGACAAGAGATTATGATTTGTTTTTTAGGAAAACAAATTTCATATTGAATTAAACAAAATCGTGTGAAGATAAGAAAATAACAAAACCGTTTTGATTTCCATTTCAGGCGCTCTTAAATATCTTCCAATTCGGAAGAAGTAAACTATTGGCATTGTGGTGAGTAGATCAATTATGTGGTGTTTCAAACTTTTATTTTTTTTATTTTATTTTTTCAATTCTTCTGAGAACATTTTTGTGATTAAAAGATGCGCTCACGGATCGCTTAGCTCATTTCGGTAGATTTTTAACATTGAAGTAAGAAAATTTTTGAAAAATAACTGAATGCATTGCAATTTCTCAGACTTTCCAAAATCTCAATTTATAGACTTTTTTGCTCCTAACCGTACATCGAGCCTTAAAAAACTTTATAATTCTAGCCTTCATACAAATGTACTTGTAGGAAATAACATTGCCACAATTATTGATGGACTTTGTAAAAAATTTAAATATTTATTTATTGATTAACTACAATACAATTACAAATTATATTCTAATTATCATAACTTTTATGAAATATAGGCCAAAATGAATCACATGACGTATGTACATTCCAGTCTGATTTTTGTCAGATTTCTGTCACTTTATGTCAGTTTTGATTTATTTTTTTGTAAATGGTAACATTTTGTTATCAAGCACCCTTGCTTTGTGGCGATTTATAAGTTTCCAATTGATTAGATAGGGCAGCTTATTGTCACTCGCATCAGTAACATTGTCAATCGAGTAATAGCTGAAGCCTGTTTGTACAAACCATTGTTATATTTCGTTAGAAAAATTTATTGTTATATGTCGAATGATATAAAAAGGTTTCCCGCTGCTATTGAACATCGATTATGTCAATAATAGTGCTCTCTCTTTGATTCCTCTTTGGTTTACCAGATACGGGTTTTCCCAAATACGGGGAAAAATAGCATTGTCTTGAATCTAAAACTGCCAATTTGATTTCGATAGACCACGAAATTTATAACGACCATAAAATTCAATTGGTCACTAATTTATTCTGCAACGTCAAAATTTTTGGGAATTTCAAAAATTTTAGCTCATTTTTATCATCATCATTTACGAGTAACACGCTATCAAAGCGAATGATTCTATTATCTCATACGTACGTAGTCTAAAGAAATATTATCCTTCTGTAATATTTATGAAATAAAACCTAGTATGAAACATTTTCTTATAATGATTGCCACGTGAGATAATTATGAGAAGAACAGTAAGAAAGACTGCACAACACTTCAAGAAACTGCTGCTAGCAATCTGCGTGAAAATTGGTAATATTTTCTCTTGAACAGCTTGTTACTGTCAATACTTTCATCAGATCTGTTTTCTTCACATACAAAATCGATGTTTGCAACCTTTGTTGTAAATTGGAAATGTCTCACTTGAGGTTTGAACCTTGGTCTGACGTCTAATAACCTAACGCGCTTCATACTAGACTACAACTACTTCAATCATTCTCAAGAATATATTCAGAACAGAAAATTCAACCTTTTCACTTTCATCCAACACTTAACTATCAATTCCTTCTCTAATACCATAAATAATGTATTCTTTACGATAAAACATCACAAAATCTTTCAAAACTTAGAAAAAAATTTCTTATACAATACCAAAGAAGAATATGCCAGAATTATGAAGTTTTTGAATTTTTTAAGTCCTGCTTTACTAAAGTTATACATACAGAATGTCACAAAAATTGAATTTTAGAATTTTTGATACAAATCTCGATCTATGGTTAAAGCGCAAAACAGTTGTTATATTCATTGAAGTTTAAAGGAAAATTTAATTAATTTTTTTAAAGAAAATCAATGTTTATGATATTAAAACTTTTAATATTAGGCATACCACTCTACTCCATTCAAAATTCCGAAATAAAGGAAACGGCTGGAGAACAACACACATGTGTTTATTGTTTCCTATTTTTTTTTTTCGTCATGATTTGAGAAAAGCTTAAGGAAGTTAAAGACTATGGAATGGATCTGATGAATATAAAAAGTCTGAACAACCCTAAACGATGAGGCTATAAAGCATTACACTAGGCATGCAACATATGTGTGTACGCGTAGCATTTGTAAGAAAGATAGAAAAAAAAACAAAACAAAAGGAAAAACAGAATAGAGTACTGGTGCCTTAAGCCCTGAAACTTTAGTGAGAAACTCTGAAAGCGTACGATACATGTGGCAACAAAACAGCTCAAAAATAAAAAGCATTCCTAGTTTTATCGTTATCAAAAGCAACGGCAGACAATTTTAATTTTTTTTTTTCATTACACGTTGCCACACCACATTGAAAAAATTTTTTGAGTTTTTTATTCTTTTTTTTTTGTTTTTTAAATAATGCAAACAAAAACAACAACACAAAGGGAAGTTTAGTTCAGTTCGGTTTAGTTTAGTTGTGTATAAAAGCATTTAGGCCTAGACCTAAAATTACATTCAAACTGTGAGTCATTTACGCAGTTGTTACTGAAATCTATCGCATATCAAATATGTTGTAAGAACTTTAAGAAGGGTATCCTTAAAACATTTGCTTTCGCTTTGGCTCCTTTTGCCACATTCATTTAAGACCCAAATTCATTCATGTGTTACACACCACGCCAGATAAGAGTGAATCTTGATAACCAATAACAGCAACGGCAACAAAAAAAAAACAGAAAAATAAAAAAAAAATAACAAATTTAGTTCATCATCATCATCATCGTCAGGAACGGAGGAACATAAGGCTTGGAATAGGGGAAGTAAAATGCTTTAAAGAGGGAAATTTTATTGTTGGTTGTAGGTTGTATGTACTGTTGTTACAGTAAATTAAAATTAAAGAAAAACTATAGAAAAAAATATTGAAACTGAACTGAACTGAAGTGAGTTGAAATTAAGGAGTCAACACAAACGCAAACCCAAACACACAAGTTCATAAATTTTGAAAACAATTTGAAGTACGAATAAACTTTCAAACTTTTCCTTAGTCTTTCATTTATTTACGTATCCATGTCCACTACGTTTAGTGACTATCTTCCGAAATTTTATTCAATTTAAATGCAAACATTTATCCGAATAAAAGAAATAATAAATAAATTGAAAATAAAAAAGCAGAATAAAAAAATAATTCTTTTGTTGTAAACTTTAATTTGAAAGTGAAGATATTCGGTTTTTTGTGTTCTCTTTTTATATTTAATTTACCCTTAACTGTAAAATTAAGGTCACTGGGTGTGACAATTTCCTTTTTGAACTTCGTTCGTTTCTTTGTATTAGTATTTTAAATTCCTGCCATTGCACAATGGCACTGTTCATAACAAAATGTTAAAAATTCAATTCCGCTTTCATTAAATCTTAAAGTAATGCTAAGAGTATTGTGTATAGAGTTATGAGTCTTGAGTTATGCTTGAGTAATTCATTATTAAATTGCATTATCTTTTATTTTAGTAACTATTAGAATGTGAGTTTATAATTAAGACTATGGACCAAAATTTGTTTGCAGCATAATTGTAAACAAATTTGTTAGTAAACGTTTGTGTTTGCCTTCTCGAATTATCTCGTACTCATTCGAAGATATTTTTTCTTCTAAAAAAACAACTTTTTTACTTTTTCAAGATGGAAATAGAGTTTTTAGTATTATAATATGAAAAAATCATATTGTTCATATTTTCTGAAAATTGCCGCGGTAGTCAACGTGTTAATTCGTCATAAAATATTTGGTTACAATATCTATGCAACAATCTTGAATAACATCCTCCTGCAAATAAGCATCTCTATGATTAAATCTTGTTTGTGAGCAAAAATCATTGACAATACTAGAATGTTTTATTATAATATTTGCAATTGTCTTTAAAGTTATTGTCTTTTAAGATAAGATAAGAACTCCTAGGACCTGTTTACGCATTTTTCCAATATTTTTCTCGATAAATCAAAAACAAATTTCACTCGCCCCATCCAAAGACAGTACAGTAACGCTAAGTAAAAATCTAACATAAATGAGCGTGACTCCTGTTTACAGATGTTAACTTATAACAATTAATCATTAGAAGTACAGTGAACTCTCTCTCTCCTACGGGACTTTTTTCAGTACCAAAAAAATTTGTAAGGGATTTTTAAAATATTTTTCTCTTTAGTGGGCAATCCCAGAATGGTTTATTTTATACTAGAGGTGACCGAATATTGATTGTAGCTGCAAATATAAATAAGTGTGAAGCAAAGATAGAGTACAAAAAAACAACTGTACTCGTAAACCATTGTACAACAGTATTAAAGAGAGTGCAACAAAAATATTGTACTCTTCATAGAGTCACAACATACATTACGTTTTTTGTGCTCTCGGCAACCGAACATCTTCGTCGACGCTAGCATTGTCAGTAACTTTTTTAAACTTTTTATTTCTGGTGGAAAACCCGTTTTTTTTACACTATTGATATTCATATGGTAATACTGAAAATGTAGCTTCAGTAGTAAAATATGCTCTTACAACACAAAGCATAGTTCCGTAACTTCACATTCAAACGAGTGCTGTTGTGTACATTGAATAAATGTGAAATACACATTTCAGTGCACTCGTAAAATCAAGAGCAACAGAAAAGAGTACACTACAGTATTGCATTCGGTGAAGGGTAAGCTAGCAGAATGCCTTGTGCACACCTCTATTTTATACACAAAGCGTGGGAGCAGGTGAGTGCAGAGGCAGTGAAAAATTGCTTCAGAAGAGTTGGCTTCAAATAAAAATACTGCAAAATATGAACTTGCATTACCAGAGCTTCGTCAGTTCTCCGATATCATTAAATGAGTTCAGAGCCAGATTCAAGTTAACATTGAAGATTATTTCGATTTAGATGATGTTGTTATTGATGATGTTATTAATGATGAAGATATGGAAAGCATTAGTACTGAAATGTTAATAACTGCCAAGGAAACGCTGGCAATCTCATCTGAAGATGAGCTGGAAATTGAAATTGAACACAAGTTCACTTCTTATAAGGAGGCTTATTTAGCCATACGAAAACTATACATTTGAAAGCGATTTTAAAATGCTGACTGATCTGCAAATGCAACTCCAAGATATCAAAATTAAAGGTAAAACTCGCCAAGCTAAAATTTCGGAAAATTTTAAATCCAGTTCAATACATCTTTTAAAATTTTTTCTCTTCTTTTCACAAAAGTATAAATAAAATTTGTGTTTATTTTCAGTTTATCATGTCTTATGTATTTACAGTTTATTGGTTGCTCTTTTTAATTTTCTCTCATAAACGGAAAAAATTTTCAGTCCCATAGGTGTCCGTTGTATATACAAATTAAATTTGGACGTATGTTGGCTTTAAGATCTATTAACATTTTGCAACTTGTATGTGTTAATTAGATGATACTTTTTATTTCCAACTACAGCGAAGGCAGCATTGCCTTTTAAATACATTTTAGTCAATATTAAATTCCAAAAGCGTTGATGATTTTGGTAATTTAGATGTGAAGTAGATGTGAAGACCGTAAATGCGACTTTGTCTATGTAATCTTTATGCTTATTGTCTTCCAAATGTCTTTAAAACGTGCTTGCTATTAGATGAATGTCCTTTAGCATATTTAATTGATGAGATAGGATTCTGTCATAACCAGTTCCAATTACTTACATACATAATTGATCTTTACAACCATTCAGTCAGGATTATTGATCTAGTTTCTCACACTACTTATGTTGTGTATGTTAATTTTATACATAAGTGGCGAGACCAACAGTTTAAAGTCGACTCCGAACGATAGATTTTTGAGAACCTCTTCATGACAATTTTATTTACTCTCTACTGAGAAGAAATCGCTGAAGAAATACTTTTTGTATTTTATTTTGATGGCTGGGCTGGGACTCGAATCCTGGCTTTACGTCTAAGAATCCAGAACACTACCTACTAGACCACGGCGACCACAGCCAATTACTTGTAATCTTTAAATATGCGTGAACATTATTTTGATTAATTTTTAACTTTAATATGCCGATTAAAATATTTGGAGCAGACTTAATTCCCACTTATAATTTCTGATACTTATACGCATTCATACTTATTATATCATACTCATACTCAAAGTTGGAACTATTCGTTGTATTCATGCTTAACAATACGCATGATGTTATTGACCTCGACTCGTCTCTACGCGACATTTACACGAACGACAAAATAAGCATGATTCGCGTACAAACACTTCTGCACTCACAAGAATATTGTGCGTATGCTTTGCATGTTGTCTTCGTCTTTCCTTTCTTCTTTATTTGTGTATGCAACAACAACAAAGGCTGTAAATTTAGAGGAATGATTCAAGTCACTCGAATGACTTATAAGTATTATAAGAATTTTTCTAAATTAATGAATCAGAATGAGTAGGCGTATGAATCAAACATATTTCGAATGTAGTGAGTTTGTTGTCAACGTTGTACTCATACTCATTGCTACATACTCACTGTTGTAGCGAATACGAATGAATCAGAGTAGTTGAATTTTAATTCTGTTGATTCACTCATACTCAAAATTGCATGAGTGCTTATGAGTAGCAGAAAAACGATTCATTGCCGATCTCTGGTGGGTAGTGTGCTAGGCTATTAGCGTGATGGTCGTAGGTTCGATTCCCACCAGAGGCTCTGGTCTGTGACACTACACCGAGTACATAATTTGAATATAATTTGTAATTGTATTGTAATTAATAAATGAATAAAATATTTGGAATTAATGATATCAAATTGACCACATATTAGTTAATTTCGAAAAGAGTTTTAAATTTTCTTAATCCTTTGTTTTTAGCATTTTTTAGACAATTGGGTCCACTGTTCGGTGTCTGTTGTTTTGGCTCTAAAAAAAAGAGTTTCTTTCTCACCATTGTGCTCTATTTTGTGCTCTTTCTAACAGGATAAACAAACGTTTTATTTTCACTTGGACAAAAATACCCTATTCTTCGTTGTAAATAAAACAAAATAAATAAATGCAGAGACGAAAACAAAAACTTCAGAATTAAATCATTTCTGTTTCATTCCTTACATGACCATGTACCTCACTCACTCACATGTTTGTTTGTGTGTTTTTGTTTAAAGGACTTCAGTTCATGTAAGTGTATGTGTGAGTGTATTATTTTGTTTAATTTTCGGTTTCTATTTGTTTTTGAAAGTAACAACACAAACAACAGAAAATATTAAACAAACGCAACCATCCATCCAATATACCTTCCATATACAGTTTTTGTATTTTACTGGCATTCGTTATGTTTTTTTTTTCATTTCATTTTTGCTACCGCCTGCTGTTTTGGCCGTTTCGTTTTAATTTTTTTTCTTTTTTTCTCATTTTTATTTTTTGTATTTGTACATATTTTTGTTTTTTATTTATTTTTTCTTATTTTTTTATATTTGTTCGTATTACCACGCCATTTATCATATTTTCAGTATATAAAAACATCGGCTTTTATTTAACATTTTTTAACATTTTATATAAAAAATATAATTGTACCTATACAGGGTCACTAGAAGGATAGTATAAAGAATTTATAAAATTTTATATTTTAAATTAAAAGTTCTTTTAAAGTATTTTTGGACATTTTTTATTTGAAATATTCTACAGCCAAGGAAGAGAATAATGTTTACAAATTTATTTTACATGTTTTGATTAAATAATAGCAAGAATATTAATTTTTAATGCTAATTATTACAACGCTGCATAAATTCTCTTACCAAAAATAATAACTTCTCTGATAAGGACATCATGAACTTTCCGTTTTTTTATATTCTGTTTCGATATCGTTGTTTTCGTATGAAATAATTTAATTATATGGGACAACAAGTTAAATTTTTAACAGATTTATCTAATAAATTACAACTGCAATTTCAAAAACTTCAAGTACAAAATATATTATTTGGCATAAGTATAAAGGAATGTTACTAATAAACAGTTGAATAATTTTTCTTTGTGTGAAAATGATTGAATTTTAGGTAGAAATGCTCCGTGAAACTCAACTATCGTTAGTAGAACGTACCCAGATTGAATTGTTGAGGAAAAATGGGCATTCAATAAAGTCTATTGTAAACAGAATCGGGAGGTCTAAGACGACCGTAGAAAATTATTTGGGGCATTCAAAATCATACGGCACTAAAAAGTCAAAACTGCCAAAACTGACTGACCGCGATAAACGATCAATAAAACGCTTATAATTTAGTTGTACCCAAATAAAGTCGAAGCTGGGACTAAACGTAATCAAATTTTAAATGAAGATCTAGATGTAAAAAAACAAAAAATTGACACAAGGCAGCCAGATTGGCTTTCGCTGAAAAATACAAATTTCGGGAAGAGGAGTGGCATAGTATTCAGTGATGAAAAAAATTCAACATTGATGGACTAGATGGATACAAATATTATTGGTATCACTAGAATAGTACGTAATTTTCAGGGAAAAACTTTAATGACAGTGGGTTGCTTTTCTCCAATCTGTTTTATTTCTCATAAAATGAATAAGGAGAACTATGTGGAATTACTAGACAATGTTTTCGTTGAGTTTGCTGTAGAAAATTACGGAAATAATTTTACTTTTCAGCATGACAACGCCCCTATACATGTAGCCAAAAGGGCCAAAGCATTTTTTAAAGAAAAAGATTTTGCAATTTTGGACTGGTCAGTACTTAGTCGCGATCTAAATTCTGTCGAAAACCTTTGGGGAATTTTAAGTGCCGAAATATACAAAAGTGGAATGACTTATTACTCCTTAAAAGAGCTGAAAGAAGCTTTAATAAAAAAAATTGGCCAAAATTCCCCAAGATAAGTTACAAAAATGAATAAACTTTATGCCATTTCAGTTAAATGAAGTAATTAAAAATCGAGGAGGACAAACGCATTATTAAAATGTATGTCTTATTTGAATACACATATTTAATTATATATAAATATATAAACTTATAAATTAGCTTTAAAACTGAAGAGATTTTTAGAAAAAACCCATGTACCACATAATTTTTTCCTTGCCTGTACATTCATTCACACCCTGTGTTTATACACCCACAAAAATTTATATAGTAACAGTGTAGCTGGAAAGTGTTCGTTTTAGAAACGTATGAAGCCAATTTGAGAAATTTTAATCAAAATATATGTATTTCCTACTTCCCTTCCTTCTCTCTGTATTTCTCTGTATTCTAGCGTAGATGTTTGGAAAATGCGTGTTGTTTTAACATTTGATAACGTTCTGTACAAAATAGAACAAAAAAAAAAAAACCAAAAACAAAGAAAAGAAAAACAAAAAAACTGTCGTGTTTATAACTTGTTTTAGAAATTCGTGGCGCTAATTTAAAAGGGTGGAGTTGTTACGTTTTCAAACCTACTTTCTGTAGAAGGTGTAAGAGTCATTGGGAATGAAGGAATGTGCGTTTGACATTTTACTTCATTTCGAATACAATTTTTTTTTTTCGGTGGTTTTATTTGCGCAACATGAAAATGTTCATACTAAATAACTACCGCCCTTGACGTGATTTATTAATAATTAAGTGTGACATGAAGCGAAAATTTTATATTTTTTTTCCTTCTTACCTCGTCACTACTTGTAGAAGCATGAACTTTTTCTTTTCATTCAGCTTTTATAACTAAAAAAGAATATAATTTTACAGTCTTGCTTTATTTCTTAATTAAATTTTTGTATAAAATTTTCACATGATTTTAATTTATAATCGCAATTAAATTTACGCTTCAAAAGGAAAACTTGTTTTCTCTTTTGTACTGGTCACTTACGTACATACAACTCTTCTGATTGTTACAAGTATTAAGTGGAACGGAAAAATTCAGAGTTTTTCTGAATGCCACCAACTAAATACTCTTGATTTAAAGTAAACGCCTTCATTGAGTATCGAAATGACATGTAAACGTATTTACTTTTTATTGCTTTAAATAAAATGGAATGCAAATCAAATCACGCCGACAAATTTGGCTTTTATTCGCTCTCTTTTTAATTTCAAATAAAATAAAATAAAAAAAAATCATCGCCGTATGCAAATAAGTCGTTATGAAAATTATACATGATAACAGCAATTTGTTTCGATCATGAACAAACGATATACGTACGTACATACGTATGTCTTAACCAAGGAACTCAAATCGTTTTCGATTTTGTTTTTCCTTAAACTGTCTGCTTGAAAAACCAAATCAATCATGCAAATTGCCAAAGAACAATTTAAACCATTGCAAAATGTCTTCTGCCATAACGAACTCCATAAACTAAATGCGAATATTTCGAAAATTTATTTCAAATTTCCAGGGAGAATTCATAACTTCCAATACCTATGTACGTACATATGTATATGCATACATTTGTATACATACATATGATGTATGTATGTAGATGGAACGTACGCGAATACACAAATGAATGAAATACTTACGATATCGCTGTTCAACTTTGGATAAAGACCAACTCTCACCCCTTTGTAATGAATTCAAAACGTATTCTTATTCAAAACAGAGGTTTAAAGTAACACGTTAAACATTCGCTTTTTCTCTCGAAGCACATGGTTTGCACCGAAAGGAATTCAAATTGATTTTTAATAACAACTTAGAAATCTAAATAAATTCCGTTTTATGTTTGCTCAGAACCTGTACTCGTACATATGGTATGTATTTAATAAAATTGTATCCTTATTTTTGAAGCAATTCACAGTGTATAAATTAGGAATATGACCCTTCATCAATGAAATCCGATATAGGTAGCCCTCAAATGATGATCGGGTTACGATCTTTTTATACAAATGAATACATAGTGAAATTAAGATACTAAAAAAGAGAAAAAAACAGATATTGTGCCTTTAATTTTTCTAAACAGTTAGAATTAATTTTTAATATAGAAAAAATTTTCAACCCATGGAGCAGACCAATAGTTTAAAGAATTATTTCAATGCAACAAATCGAAATACATCATTAAAAAGAAATTACCGTATATTGGATGTTATTTTAACAGTTAAGCTAATACATGTTAACAAAGGATATGGATTTAGGTATGGAATTAGACAATTACAATATCAGAGATAGCCATTCATTGCTCAGTAAAAAATTGAAAGGAGTAGGAAAAGTTATTTCAACCAATTATTTACAGAAATTGTTTTTTCCTGTTATCGTTTCTTTGGTTATGTGCGCAGATTCCATAGTTATCTGCGATTGATAACCCTGCACTCGCCGAATAAAAAGTATTATTTGAAACCTAACCGAACAAAATCTTAAATGTTTGCTCAGGATTAATACATGGAAAAATATTATTTTAATTCTATTATATTCCTACTATGTATTATAATTGGGCTTCCAGCCTGGCTGGATTATCCAGCTTTTTTGATGCTTGTCCAGTTTCAAGCTAAAATTTCGTTTGCCCAACTAAATAGAAGTTTTTTAGTACACTGCAATAACCTGGGCAATAATTTTCGTGTTATCTTTGTCAAATTGATTGTACATTTGTTATACAACTAAATTATGATTTCCCTCTTCTATCATCACTAACAACCTGTCTCAACACTTGAACAGCTGATGTATTAAATATTATTGCGAGTGATGGTCAATTTCTTTACGTACAGCTTTTATTCTTTTGTACATGAAAATAATGAAAATAATTTCTAGAAAATCTTGCAATAGATATCGATGAAAAAGCTAGTCCTTTATCTGATAGATGGAAAGAGTTTGCAAAATATGGTAATTGGATGTTGATAACAATGGATATTTTAATTAAAATTATTTACTCACAATTAATGTTTTCTTAGTATTTTTATGCCCAGCTTTTTAAAACCCAATGTCAATCTTTTTGCGAATCGGAATCTGACAACCTAATTATAATACAGCACAACTCTATTAGTCTTGCATCCAATAGTCCGGAATGCCCGATAGCCCGCCATCGCTCTGGAAAATTGTAAAAATTTTAATTTTCTACAAAAGTGTGTCTTTAAAGCAAATAAAAACGCTCGAGAGTTATACGGAAGTTTTCGGGGTAGTTGGTCAGTCATCCGGAAGCGCTCGGTAGTGTTCGCAAGCAATTAGCGGCCGTCTAATCTCAGCTGTCACAACAAATACAGGCGTAGTGCAGCTCCGATCAATCACGATGCGTCTTCGTCCATTTTTTGTGTGTTGTTGTTTTGTGTTCTTTCATATCGCAGTAAACTATTTAAACTATTTATAAAAAATGTGATTTTCGTTCTAACTCTACAATGACCATATTTTCAAAAGAACTAACCGATGAGGACATTATTAACATTGTATTAAACCTTCAGCCTACTCAAAGTCTTGAAGAAAGTGACTCAGATGCCGAAACGGAGGAACAGGAGACATTCAGCCGGGCAGAAACTGCAGAATCACTAAATAAGTTTACCTCTTCGCTGAGGTTAGTAATAGCTACAGTGCTTCAGAAGTTATTGATTTTCATATCATTAGAAATAAACGCCAAAAGTCAAAACCAAAAGGCATTCGTGACTTTTTTAAATCTAAGTGAAATATGTTTTATAGTACGTGTACGTTTTTGTAGTTTAATTATTAACCTAATTCTTCTGATAGACCGGAATTTTCGGTAGTCCGACGCCGAGACGGTCACGAACGTGCCGGATTATCATACTTCTACTGTAACAACAAAATGTTAACTTCATTTATAACTTCATTTGAAAAAATAAATAACAAAACTAAAATTAATCTCTTACGTAACCTTTCAAAACGTTCCTCTCACAACAACTTTCTGTACAACGTTGAATGTTTTAGATTTTGTACAACCTTAGTATATTGATACTGATATTAGAATTGATTCCTACTTTACTTTTAGATAAATCAAGTGCTCATATGTCATGTTAAAAAAGATCTGTTCCGACACTTCGCTTTAACATTGCTCGGATGGTGGCAAGTCTGGAATTTGTGCTTACCTATGGCTAACGGATGAATTAAATTTCCTAACTATAAATCATTGGTAATCTGGAAGTGTGAACATTCCATATGCTTAGAATCATAGATAAAAAGAATTGTCCTGATACGCCTTTGAAGTTCCAAAAAGTCCTTAAAGTTAAAATATGCATACGTTTAAATAATATGTGTAGCTTTCTTTTCTATTCTTTCTTTGGATAAGAAAGATTTTTTTCTTTGTCTTTCTTTTTTTAAGGAATTAAATATTTTTAATTAAACGAAATAATTTTCTCTCTGTTCGTGATAAGGTTATACGAATTCTGACAACTTTATTGTGCCGTTTAAGAATATTCGAAACTATTGATCTATTAATTTTCATATTTTATGCTACTAAAGTTTAGACTTAATGCGCTACTTGAAAGGAACTCTACCAAACCAATACTAAATAAAATCTCACCCTTCAGAACTGACGAAAATATTAGAACTTTTGTTAAAACGAATGGGACTTAATTAGACGTTTCAAAATATTTATATTTTGCAAAAACAAAAACAATAAGGAATAAAATATGTAGTAAACTCTTTTAGATTGCAAAAAAAGTTGTAGTAAACAAACTAAATTTATTACTTTTCAATTTTAACAATTTCAGACTGTTTCTAAGCAATGTTGACCAATTCAGTATGGAAGATATGTTTCCGGATTAATAAAAAAATCTCTCCTTCCCTATTAGAGCCATTATTACAACTTGTCGTGAATGAAGGGTTTTGCTAAAGTTAACTTTAAAGTCAGATTTAACATATTTTCGTTATTACAACCTAATGATAAAATAAAGTTAAATCTTTCAACAATATGACAGTGCTGGAGAAATACCGATAACTTTTAACATGTTCCACTGTCACGGTGGCCCACACTAGACTATCTTATCTGACGCCATGTTCCACGGGTGATACGCATTTGATTATGCTATTAGACGATATGTAATACCAAATATTTAGATATTCAACACATCGACTGTTAAAAATATATATCTGATTCACGTTCTCTTAAAAGCATTTTTTTTTAATAACAATTATAATTAATAACGTCTTATAAATATAACAGCCGGCAGTAGGCGACAGCCATGAAATAAAGCACCGTCGAGAAAGTGTTATTTTATTAAACGCAGTGGCAACGACGATCTTCTATTTTTGTTTGTGTTTGAAGTTGCCATATTGAAAATAATATATAAAGCATGGCAAGTTCAAACATAAACTTAACTTTAAAAGTTACCCATAGGATGATCCTTACTTTAGCTTAATGCTCACTTTTACTTTAACGTCCAATTATAATAATGAAAAGCAATTTATATGCCTATTAAAAGCCTCTCGTTGGATAACGGCAAGTTATAATAAAGGCCCATAGTAAGTTTAAGTTTTGTATATTTTTTTTCATTATTAGCTTAATGAAATGACTATTTTAAAGCTCTATCATTGCAAAAATGGTTTTTGTGTTCGAGAGTGTGAATTTATGTGGGAAATACTGTTTGTTCTTGTTTAGTTATAAGCATTTGCAGTGAAATGATTTAGATTCGTATGTAAATTTTCAACAGTGAATGACATGTGGTGTTGCCGTTACATTTTTTCTCACTACTGGCGACGACGCCATTGTTGTTATTGTTTTAATTATTTTTACTGTTGGTATCGATGCCACTTTGCACCACTCTTTCGAAAAGAGTTTGCAAGGTATGTACATACATGCATGCCTTCTATGGGTGAATGATATGGAAGTGATTTGTTTTCTAGTTTTATTCTGTATATGGCCTCATTTCAATAATAAATTAAAAGTTAAAAGTGTACACGCACCTCAATATAAAGGATCTTAAATTGAAAATGGAAATAATTTTATATTTTATTAAATCAAAAACAAAAAAATAAAACAAAATTTCAAACATAATTGAATAAAAAATATTCAAAATTTGCAATAATTGAAATTTTCATTTAATGAAACCATAATATTTGACATGTCATTAAAATTATTAAATTTGTTGAGAAAATTTCTCCATCATTGTCTTTAAAACTTAAGTCCATACGTGAATAATGAACGGACTATCACCATATCATGTGTGTGTGTATTATTAAATGTACCGAGGAGATGGGTGCTTATTGCAAATAATTGTATTGGAGTTGTGTTAACAATGTTATAAAAAATGTTAATGTTTCACTGATTTTTGCAATTTTTACAAGCAATAAACACTCAATTAACAATTTAAAAATTAATTTTTCATAAATTTTCGCAATAATGCATTATAATGAATAAAATATGCATAAAAAAACAACGAAATAAAAACGGAAAAGAACGATAAAATTTATCTGCACAGGCAACTTGATAATTACAAATGGATAAAGTTCAGAACAACAACAACAAAGAAACCAAAAATAATAAATAAAATATTAAAATAAAAAAAAAGCAAACAGAAGAACTCAATTCATTAAACTGAGTCCTGAACCTGTGCATTCATTTATTCGTCTGTTTATTTATTCATTTACTGAAAGAGATTTCACAAAAGATTTCAACTCTTTCGTCCAGTAACAGCAATTCATTTCATTTTATTTATTTCCATCATATGGAGCTGAAATTATAATTTTATGCTGACCCTCGCCTGCCAAATTGCCAGGTTCAGAAGAGTATTTCCACAATTCGCACGTGTTTGTTCGAATGTTGGCTTTTTTGCGCATGAATACGTTTTTAATTTTTATAAAGTGAAACGACGATGCAGACGAAAGGAAGCAAATGTGTGGCAAGGACTTTATTGTATTTTATTTTATTCATTTTTTTAATGTAATTTTTTTTTTTAAAAGATTTACCTGAACATAATGAATTTCACGGGATTTTAACCTGTAAATATGATTTAATTTATGTTGTAAAAACGAATGCTTTATATTCGAAAGGATTTGTCTGCATTCATAACAACGTATGAATCGTTTACAGTGGGCATCCGTAAACGAAACGCTCTTGATAATTTATAGTGGTATTCAATTAAATTGAGCCATCTTTTGGTTTGCAAATAAGCCGGATTCCAACGTATTTAGGAAATCTATTGAAAAACAGTTAAAAATTTATGTTTATGGATTAAATTTGCTTATAAGTACCTTCTAGTGATGGATTTAATAAAAACTTTCCCTTTTCTACTTCCTCTCATTTTCCCTTTCCTCTCTATTACCCTTCCCTTTTATAGACGTCTTACAATAGATCAATTCGACCTCCGGATATTGTACTTGTCTCAATCCTAACCAAAATTTATAAAAACTTTCAGGCTCAATGCCAAGTAACGTCAGCTGTTCTCAAAAATATTTGTTTTTATACAAAATTTATAGGTAAATACCAAAAAAAAAAAAAAGAAGAAGGTTTAGGGCTATTATTATAACTTTCCGTTAAACTTGGGTTTAGTTAAAGGTACCTTTAGCTAAAGAGAACTATAAAGTTGCCATTAACTGTCTTTCGTTATTACAACTTACAGATAAAATAAAATTAAAATATGGTAGTGCCTGAGCAATGTCGATAAAACTGCTCAATTAAACAAGTTTTTTTTAACGCAGTGGCAACAGAGTATGTCGTTTTTTGTTTTTTTTTTTTTTGTTGTATATGCTCACTTTGTTTAAATTTGAAGTTGCCATATTGATAATAATATATTATATGACAAGTTCCACAGAAACTTAACTTTGAAAGTTACTGGTATGATGATGTACCCTTTAGCTTAATGATTGGATACTCATAATAATAAAAAACTATTTACTGTCCGTTAAAATCCTCCCATTAGTTAACGGCAAATTGTAATAATGGCACTTAGGGGATATAATTTAATAAAAAAATAATTCTAATAGTTTCTTAGAAGTAGGATTTATGAGACCGAACTTTATTGAATACCCCAATAAATTTTAAACTTGTATTCTACTCGCACTTTCTCCACTTAATAATATTAGCAAATGGAATTTCTGTGCTGAATAAATTTAATAATTTTTAACAGAGATGGGGTTGCATTTCGGTTTGTGGAAAAGGAGTGGAAGCAGATCATAATGATGAGTTGTCTCACACTATAGTTTGAAAGTGTAATAAGACCAATAAATAAACCGAAATTAGAGTGGTCTTGGCAGTCTAGTGGATATTGACTAGGCTGTTAGCGTGGGTCGTTAGTTCAATTCCCATTAGAAGCTCTGGTCTGTGACACTACACCGAGCAAATGGTCGAAGTACTCAGCTCGTAGATACATAATTAGAATATAATTTGTAATTGTATTGTAATTAATAAACAAATAAATAATAAACCGAAATAAAAATAATCTTCACTTTATAGCACAAAAAAAATGACAAAATTATATTAAAAATTATTCTATTTTATACATTATCATATAATAATTCAGCATGAAAGAAACAAAAACAACTTAGGGAGAAATAAATACGTTCGTAACCTAGGAAAAATATCGAATGCAGTCGAAGCGCATAATACCAAAATTACCAAACGGATAATATTTCGATTCGAATCGAGACCACAATTGAATTGGCATCTGCCATCAATTATCGAATGATTATCCACGGGCGTAAATTTCTTTAATAAAAATATTAATTTTCATTTATTTTGTTTTTATGAGAAAATAGTAAATTTTATAAAATCTTTGATAATTATTTGCACGACATGGTTAATTTCGCTATCGCAGTTAAAATCAGTAAAAATTACCAACAAAAAATAAAAATTTAAAAAATTTTTTTTTCATTCACAAAACTTATTATTTCTAGTCTGTCCGTCCATACGATAATGCTCCACTATATATCTGGTCTGTCCGTGTGGTGTTCATTAATTCATTTAAACATTTTAACAAATGCTGTTGTTGTTGTTGTTGTTGCAGTTCACACATTTTACATTAAAATTGTGTTTTTCTTTTGGTTCTTATTTATTTTCAATTTTTGCATTCTTTTTTTCGAGTTTTTCTCTTCGCATAAAATTTATGCACTTGCATTTAAAGCTTATGAACAGAAAAACAAACAAAAAAAAAACGAAAATAAAATTCGACATTAATTTACAAATGAATTCAAATATACATTCCCCACACACACACACATACACACTCGCACAAGCATTCGAAATTATTTACATACGCTGGTAGATAAATTTTTGCATATTGTTAATGTATTTGTAAATAGCTTTACACACACACGACACACACACACGAACTAGATTACAAGGGTGTGTAATGTTGGACTATCGTACACTAGAACTGTTTTATGTATCAACAGTGCCACATAAAGTAGCAGCAACAGCAACAGCAACGCATGATAAATGCAAAAACAAAAAAAAAACGAAAAAAAATCAGGCAACAGCAACAAAAACTGCAACAAAACAGCCATAATTTTCCAATTAAGCGAAAATGAGCGATTTATTTGCCATAAAATCAGTGAAAATCGTCGATAAAAATCTCTTCATATTCATGCAGCACCAGCGCAGGCTATGCTGCAACTGCCGTTGTTGTGATACATTTCGTTGTTGTTGTTGTTGTTTACTTTTGCAGCAGTGTTTATAGACAATTTGTTGCTGTTACTGGTGGCACATTGCACTTGGGTCGTCATTGTTGTACGGTGGCCATAAACAATTTACAGAAACTCTGGTTTTTTTTTTTCTTTGGAGGCGCATGCGTGTAGTATCACAACAAATTTTTGCCGCCTAAAAGTTGTAGGTGTTTTTGCAAGTGTAAAGAGGATAATTTTTCGCTTTATTTCCAGAAGGCAATTGTGCCAGAGAGTTGTTGTTCGTCGGTCTGCTTAAACCTCAAACCTTAAAGCCATTAAGTTTGTTTAGGTGTGATGGTGTCAATGCAGAAAGAATATTTTTTTTTGTTTTTGTTTATTGTTTTATTTTTGTTTTTGTTTCAGTTGTAAAAAATTGCATTAATTAAACACAGTCTCAAGTATTTCTGTCTTCCGTTCAATTAATAGAGATTACAGTAGACTAATTGGTCTGAAATGCAATAACAAACAAATTTCAAAATAAATTCTATGCATGTCGTCGCATTTTCTTTCTTTTTTCAAAATAATGTTTACGCATAAATTTTATTCCTAATTGAGACAATTTTTTGGACTTAATTCCGTATGTATTGGAAACGTTAATACAAATAACGCTGTAATTTTCAAAAGCATTAAAAAAGCCACAAACAGAGTCATTTTAAGAATTTAGGAAATAAATGTTTCGATTTTGAAATACTTTTACTGCTTAATATATTCCTGTTTGGGTTGTATAATAAAGTAACATTTTTAAAACTCATTGCGTAAATCGCAATAAATGCCATTATTGAACTCAATATTCCATATAAAGTTTCAATTAATTATTGCGCAATAAATACACTAATTGTCATAAGTGTGTTTAAACTAACACTTTTTGTTGTAATTTGACAACTCAAATGTTAACAACGACAAACAAATATAAATAAACTAACAAACGTCACTAATTTTAGCGACATATAAAAATAATGTTTTCGTTTACCAACTGTTGAGTAAATATTGAATAAGTTGAATTGCATATATTATAATGTCTGAACACTTAAAATATTGCACTCAATAGACCAAACATTGACTAAATAAAAGTGCATATTTGAACAAAGCATAAGCCGCTAGTCGATATATCAATTGAGTATAAACACTCTAAATTTTTTTAGAATAAAGGGAAAAATAACCATGATTAAAAAATATGTTTTAGTAAAGTAAACCGCATAGATTATCTCGTGCATAATCAGAATTTAAAAATCTTTTTAAAAAAGGAATCTCTTTTATCTCGGATGCCATGTCGGAATAGAATGCAGGTACTACCGAGCTTCAGAATAGAAAACTGAAAACACTTGACAAGCGCGGTGATGTAAATATTGTACGGCATACATTTATTATTATCCGTTATTCCATAGCTCAAATCCTGCATATTGCAATCGTTCACCATACCAAAGTGTTCTCACTTCATGATTTTGTCTTTACATTCTCTAACGTAAATGTAATTCGAAATAGTGTTTTAGAGAATTCGTGCAGTGGGAATAAGATGCTCATATTGTTCAGTAAAGGTGGGTGATATTTATCAAAGATGGCTTCCGTCTAGGACACTCGATTTTACACCCAACGCTGATTAATGTGCGCTAGATACTTAAGTGAGCTAGAAAGATAGTGTTATGGAAATGAAAATATTGTAGTAATTACACATTCAACGAACTTGTTATAAGTAAACCATTATCAACATCAATATGAGAAAAGGAGATAGACAAAAAATCAAACGCAACAACAAGCAATGTGTCGTGATAAAGTTCTTGAGAAGGCGAGAACATGAACCTTCTACTTCAAGAATGTTCGTTTGACAGTTTGCGTTGGACTATAAAAACAGACGACAGTCAGTAGTAATTCAGTCAGTCTTGTGTGAAGTTGCGTGCGAAGTAAACAGTCGCACGCTATATCCGCTATTCAGATCCAACGAACAAGTGTTGTGGCTTACAAAAAGGTTGCGCGCAGAGAAATATAACGAACAAGTAGTTGTCGTTGTATAAGTTGGAAACAGTGGCATATAAGACAGAGTGGACAGTAAAGAGTTTAATTGAAACTAAACACATATTTGTTTTTACTTTGTTTGCAATCAGAGAACGCATATTTAAACGTTTGTAAAAACTTTTACGTTTCTTCAATAGACTGTATTCATATTCATTTAAAAGAAACAAATTGTGAATTCAATGCCGATTAAATATAAGGGGGTAGTACGTAATTAATTACTTTTACAATTTTTATTTCATAATTTAAATTTTCAACCAAATAATTTATATAAATAAATTCTCAGCTAACAATCGTAATAAATGTGTCTGTTTTTGGTTAATTTAAATACAAAATAATATAAATAATAATTACAATGGATTCTTTTAAGCAGTGTATGAATACAAACAAAATATGCACGTATGGTATATTGAAATTAGTTTTATTAATTCAATTTCTAAACAAATTTTCCAAAAGCCGAAAATGTCGTTTGTTTCATATTTTTAAAATCGTCCCAACTAGCATTTGGAAGATTGTTTTTATAAAAATCACCTTGCTAAGTCTTTTTAGCGTACTTTTGGTGATCAAAATCTTATAAGTCAACTACACGATTAAAAAAGGACACAAAAATTATTTTCGTCAATGAGCAAAATGAGTTCTATTTAAAATACAATAAAAAAATTGTATAGCAATCGGAAACTAATCATCCAGACGTTTAAAATATGACTAGTATTTCTATTATTATTTATTATATTCCTTATACTGAAAATTGAAAAACGCTTAATCAAAATCTGAATCTTTTGAAAACCTATATTTATAAAAAATCTCTGTGAAACTTATGTAAAAATCTATGAGAATTTTTTTTTTGAATAAAATAAATTTCTTAAATAAATTTGATGTCGACTACTAAATCACGCTCACATTTTGAAATCATAAATGACCTAAAACGAGTCGAGAAATTAAATAAATATAAATACGCAAAATCACAATTTTAATCATAAAGACTAAAACGAGTCCATAAACGAAGGATCTAACGACAAAACAGGACTCCTAAACATAATGATAAATCACTCATAAAAGATTCGTATGCGATAAAACGATGACTGAAAGACGACTCAAAAAGGAATCATAAACGAAGGTAAATAAGACTATTAAATAAACAGAAAGTAATTTGAAAGTGATTATAAAACTACTAGAAAAATGGCTCATAAATGACTTTCTAAGAATAGTCGCGGGTAGTCACTTTTTTCTCCCGACAAAAGAGTCTTTTATGATTAGAAAAGCGCATATTCTAGTTTTTTAATCACACAGAAGAATCAAAAAAGACTCGAATTTGATTAAACACTTCCAAAAATGCTGGCTGGGGTAATGCATAACTATAAAGTTTATATACGTATGTATACGTACACATTCCTTTATAAATTTTATTTGAACATTTTTCCTCTAATTGGGCATTCTACTGGGAATGTTTAAATATTAAACTTTTTTTTTTATAAATATTTTTTATTTTTGTACTTAACTATACACTCGAATTGTAGAAATTATATGAAGACCCCTTTCAAACGTTCAACGAGAGAACAAAACAGCGAGCAGAGCTGAGTTCTTTTCTTATAATTTTAATTAAGATATTTATGGACCAATAATATAACACTAAAGTCCCACTGTTCTTTAATTATTTAAGTGTAAAAATTGCAAATTTTCAGCGAAGAGCGATTTTTTGTAATTTTTAAAATACTTTCATTTGAACGAAGTCTGGTTTAAATTTAATTTTAAAAACAACTTGCAAACAACGAAATATTTAATATTCAAATAAAACAATTCCCAGAGGAGGGAAAATGAAAATAGAACACACACACGTACCCGGACCCAGAGTATTTATTCGTAGACTCAAACAGAAATAAAATAATTTGCGTTTATAATATCGTATCATCGTATCAGTTGCATAAATAATCAAAAGAATAAAATAAAATTGTGTGGTTGCATACAAGAGATGTGCATTTGTTATGAAAAGTAGTCTGCTAAGGCAGCATGATGAACTGACTGCTACCACCACCACCGCGCCAGGCCAGTTTTAAATTCTGTTCATGTGATATTTTCAGGCATTTAATTTGCTTAAATTAAATGAAGGCGAACGCAAGAAAAAATTTTTCTGAATTTTAAATGATTCTAAAGAACTTTGGCAATAATTAAATTAAAGATTTAAGGAGGAAGAAGAATATTTTGTAACCAGACAAACAAATTTCTTTTCATTTTCGAAATCATTTATTAAAGCTGGTTAAAAATCGATTTTTCGTTTTCATTCGTTCTCCTTTATTCAAATCGGGTTTATTCTGCTCTGTTTATTGCATGAAAATAACAGCTACACAGCACAAATTCAATAAAAAAAAAATGCTTCATTTTCTGTTGTTGTTTGTGTTGTTGTTGGTGTTCTTGTTTTTATGATATTTTTCTACATGATTTATGGATGTTCCAAAAATCTACATTGCCATGTTGTTGTATTTATTTTGTTTTTTTTTCAGAGAGTTGTTGTCGTTATTTCAGTTGCTTTACACACACACAACCATAATAATTTTGCCACCACCATTATGAGCATTAGGCCATCACATGTATGCCATGCAAACTAAGCATCTATTCATACGGAGTACTACTATTGTCTCCACCATCAACATCACTATCACCACCACCACCACAACCACTACCACAACCACTGCTATCTGCCTAAGGCCACCATTTTCTTTTCTTTAAAAATTTTCAGTATTTGATTTTGAACATTTCGTTTTGGTTGTTCCTTTTTTCCTTTCACGTTCTCTTTTCGAAATATCAAATTTCATTATCAAGTTCTTAATTAATTTCCTTGGAAAAATTTAAAGCCTTACAAATTGCTGGGATTAGGCAAACCTTCGCTGTAATAATACGTAAGCACCCTTGGCGAAACGTAATGCTCACACCTCATTCTATCATTCTATTTTGTGAAAATGAGAAACAAGAAATGCACCACCCTTGTTTAATTTTTGATATTTGTTGCGGTTCTGAATATCGTAAACACACCTTATTAGGTCCGGAAGACCACTGCTTTGGTAGCAGTAGCAGTAGCAGTAGAAAGAAGAGACGTTGAATGATAATAAATGAGTTGAATTTACCACAACCCATGAACGTATGCAGGACACAATATGCGAGTTCATTCATTAGGCAGACTGACCACGCGTACTCGTTTAGCCTTTCCATTTATACAAATTTTTCATGAAATTATAGGCTGTCAGTATTCCGTACTCTGCACAATGGGTGCATTACAACGAAATATTACTGAATTACTGTAACTAATTGAACGACAATAAATATTTTATAAATCAATCTTTACATGTGATATTAAGAAATCATTCGGTTTGAGGTTTGCAAGCAAACAAAATTCATACGTATTGTTTTTGTTTGATTTGGTGTTGATCTACTTCAGGATTCCTTAAATTATTTTTAAGATTGTAATCCATATTAAAATGAACATTTTATAGGATAAATCGTACCCAAGTGCCATAGGGACTAAACTCAAAAAAATCAATTTTAGGACTTATGTGCTTAAACAATTCACAAAACAGTTTATTTTACGGTGGCACTTTCTATTAAACTTTTATTAATCATCAGGTGGACTTTTTGTGTTGACCGGAGTTGTAATCAATTTCTTAGATTGCCTTGCTATGATTCATAAGAAGCATTATTCATAAGACACATTATCCATATTCAAACAGTCTTCATATTAAAAAAATCTTTTTTTACATTTTAAGTTTTCCTTTTAGTCTCCAATTTTTCTTTGGTTTTTAATTCTTTATAATCAATCTAAATTTTTACATGCATTTCACCGTAAAAGACAGAAGTCCAAATTTTATCGTGTGCACTCCTTACACGGTGCGACAGTGAAAATACACTCGAGTAACCACATAGCCCACGCTGTTTGGTCAAAAATACCCTTTTTTATAGTTCTCGAATCTTCCAAACTTTGTTATTTAACAACTGGGCCACGGGCAATTGACATTGCATCAATACCTTCAAGTCTAAAAGTATTATACTTTCGAGGACCGACAGATCATTTGTCATGCCTGAATTATGTATCAGGGGTAGTAAAATTGACTTTGTCAATTCTGCAAAAAATCTGGGTATTGTCTTTAATGGAAGTTTATCGCGATCTAACCATATAGGTGTATGCTTAAAAACTTGTGGACTGTTATTGATTCGACTCCTTTTGTCATTCGTATGCAACTTGCTAGAACGTACTTAATTCCGGTACTTTTGTATGGGTGTGAAATCTTCGCAAACTGTGATTGTGATTACAAACGTAGACTTAACTTGGCATTTAATACATACATAGCTAGATATGTCTTTCATAAAGGGCGTCGTGATTACATTTCTCATTTGGCTTGCCGGATTCTTAATGTAAAGTTTGATAATATCTAGAAAAAGTTCATAAGATAATTTACACGGAACGGCCGGAATATTTATTTTGTCGAATTAAATTTCCTAGATCCTACCGGGGTTGGAATATTATTCAGCAACGATTCAAGACTCTTTTGTCTCAGACACTATTTTTTATACACACCACTAGTCTTTGGACTTCCCTATCAAATTATATCCAGAATCTAGGCAATGCAAATGCGCTCAAAAATGAGTATTTAAATTATTTTCATAAATAAACTTTTTTACAATTTATGATTTGTTTTATATGTTTATACCGGATATATTTTTATTCCTAGTTTTTTTAGACCGATTTTTCTAAATAGTAACAATTGTTTAATTATTTTTCAGCTTTCTTATTTACTTCTACAGTAATGTTATTTTTTTATATTATATTTTTTCTTTATATTTTAATTTTCTTTTTAATTATATTAATTTTGTATTTTTTATTTAATTTATTTTGTTCCAACATTAATTTTTTATAACTTAATGATTCTAAATATAGCACTGTCACTTATAAGATTCATATCTTGTTGTGCTATGTAAATTATAATAAATAAATAAAAAAACTGTTTTTTTTTACTTTACCCACAAATTTCTGGATTACACAAACATTTCTGACCCGATTTCCAAAATTTATATTCTGTTGAAAAGGAAAGAGATATAGCTTTGAAACGGTATATTTGTATTCGTTATTATTACATTAATAAGCTATGAGTTTTGACACGGTAAACTTGGAAATTGGAATTTTGTTTCATATTTTTCAAGTTTGTCAGTTCATAGTTGCGAACTGTACTTAAAAAATAAGACGTGCCCTTTATAGAAAAACAAATATTTCTGAATTTAAAGAAATGTCGATTTGAGCAATTTTTTTAATTGCGATGAGAAAATGTTATTCCGTTCAGTTTTTTACATAGAATTCAATGTAGCATTACAAATATGCCTACTGTTTGCGAAAATCAATGTAATGATATGTATCAGAGATCAGCAGCAAGTATTCAAAACGATGAGTAGGTTCGAGTCATACTTATAATTTTAGATACTTATAAGCATTCATACCTATTTTGATATCATACTCATACTACTCATATTCAAAGTTGGAAGTACTCGTCGTATTCATACTTAACATAACGCATAATGTTATTGACTTCAACTCGTCTCTACTTAACATTTACACGAAGCACAAAATATGTATGAATCGCGTACGAACACTACTGTACTCATAAGAATATTGTGTGTACGCTTTACTTGTTGCCTTTATCTTTCCTTTCTTCTTTGTTTGTGTATGCAACAACAACCATGATTCGAGCCACTCGAATTACTTATAAATATTATAAGTAATTTTCTAAATTTATGAATCAGAATGAGTAGGCATAACGTAATTCAAACATATTTCGAATATTGTGAGTTTGGTGTCAACGTTGTACTCATATTCATTGTAGCCTCCAGTTAGAAATCAATGTTGTAGCGAGTACGAATGAATTCGAGTAGTTGAAATTCAGTTCAGTTGATTCATTCATACACAAAATTGCATGAGTGCTCATGAGTAGCGGAAAAACGATTCATTGCTGATCTGTAATATGTATAATATGTACAATATATACAGGCTTACGTATTATGTTGGTACGTCTGTATTCTAGTGCACTTGTAACGTTGCGTTTTTCATATGCAATGTTTAAGGTAACGTATGTAATATTAAACTCACCTTAATGTTAGCTAAATATTCCCCCAAATTTTAAAACAGCCCTCTATCCGTATAATTACATGGAAATTTACAGATAAAGGCAGAGCAACTTACGTAAAAATTAAAAAAAAGAAATTCTTTCAGAACCTTTAATGCAATCTCTGTCGCACAAGGAAATAATACGACAGAGTTTTTCTTTATTTCTTGAATTGTTGGTTTTTCATTTTTTAAGCTTTTAAATGAACTGGCGCCCAGTGTCCAAAATATAGCTTCAGGCCAGATTTACAAACACCAGTATTGCAGTTGTTATTATTTTAATATTCACTGTTAAACCATGACCGATACTGAATTCCATTCTCATTTAAATTGTGTTGTTTTTTATTATTTTTTTCTTTCTTTCCATTATTTTACTCACTTTGAGGTACGACACAATTTTATTCTCTGAATAAAATTTGTGCTTATATGAGAGTGTATGTATGTATATTTATTTTTATGTGTATGTATGTATGTATGTAAGTGATTTGGATTTCATTCTCTAGCCATTTGATGCCATGTGTTATACTTTCCCAATGAACAACATACAATTTCACTGTGTGTATAAATGTGATATGTGCTTGGATGTGTCTGCACGTGCGCTTGTATGTGTGTTTGTGTGACTATGATTAATTACTTTTGCATAAATTTACATAAAAAATTTTGTACAAGATTTTGTGCCAACGTAAAGTGTAATTCATACACAGGAATATCAAAACAACGTCCTGTTGTCTACATTCGAACACACACATACTATACCAATTATATTTCGCTTTCTTTCTCTCTCTCTCTCTCTCTCTCTCTGTCTGTCTCTTTGTTTCTTTCTTGCTTACTTTTATTGTATCGCTATACTAACAAATTTGTTTTTGTTCTTCCTGTGATTGTATAATAATCGTCATCATCATCGTCGTCGTCGTTTATCGTTATCATCGTCATCATCATTATTATTACGAATTTGCAATCGGTATACGTACATATAGTACGTAAACGATGAAGATGAAGGCGAATGGGGTGAAAACTGTAATTACGTTTGTGCACAGAAACTCATTCATTCTCATACTTTTTTTTTAACTGTGAGGTAAGTACGTACACTCTCTTCAATACATGCTTAAATGACTAATTTTTCTTGTTTTCTTTTTTGCTTTGATTTAATTTCATTTGTAATATGGTTTTTTATTTTTTATGAATTTTTTTGTTTTTTTAATTTTAACTATGGCTACGTTGACATTACATTAAAAAATACTTTTTGTCTCTCTCACCCTTTCTCTATGCGCGACGTTTGTTAGTAGCTTAATGCACGGAAACACAATTTATGCCGTGTTCACAAATTTGACAAATTTTTATGAGAGCGCGAACAGCGGCACACAACCTGACATTTGTTTTGTAGAAAATGTGAAAATAAATTTCATTTACATTTTCAATTACATGAATTTTTCATTTGGGGGGGTCTACAGTTTCCGTTATAAAGGCAGTATTTGCTGCACACGAAAATGGATTAAAATGGTGTAAAACGGAGATAGAAGAGATTAATTGCGATTCCATTCATTTGCTATACATACAGACATATGTACACAGAGTTTGTAAACTTTTTGCAGTATTTTGTCGTTATGCTCTTGCAAAGAAAAAGTAAAAATCGAAATCAGATAATCAAACCTTTTTTTTAGATTTCATAAAGGCTTTTTCTGTATGTACCTATGTATGTATGTACTATATGGAACAATAAATTGAGCTTGAAATGTCATAATTTGCAACAATTTCCTTTTATTTTAAAAATATTTTCATTTTGTAAACTTTAAATCATTAAATAAGTTCCCTTTAGCCGGAAACTTAGACTTCAAAATGGTTGAATTTTGCATGACCTTGGCATCCAAAACTCACCAGCACGAATATACAGAATTTGCTTGCACAGCGGTGGTTAAAATGTGAGGTACATTATAATACTTTTGAATCATTTAATCAACAATTTATGTTGGATTAAAGAGAAAAAACTTTCTTTTTAAATAATTAATCAATTATTAATTAATCTTTTTCAAAGTAATTTACTTAAAGTCAATTTGTAAATTTTTGACATTCTTGCACGAACGTGTTTTTAAGGCTTTTCTGAATTTTTCAATTTAAAATCATTTTTTTAATTTAAACATCTTACCTTAAAATAAAATAATTTGTAATTCAGAATGCAAATTCAATTACACCATTCGCTTCTAAACAACTTAATGTTGGCAATCACGTCTATACCATTAAGCGAGATCTTTATTAAACCTTTTGGATAGCAAAGATTTTTAAGCCGAATTCAAATGTTAAAGTGTTGTTTAATCGATTGAAATACATTTCTAAAGTTTACATGAGAATCACACACTTTATTACGACGAATTACGATGATTTTAATATGAATTAAATCACAGGCGAATGGAATATATTTATTAACAATTTCGTAAATTTCTTAAACATCTATTTCTTAGACGGATTGTAAATTGTATAATGGATTGATTAATGTACTCCCTTAGGACAGCGGTAGCACTGCGGTAGTCCACTTTACAGTTTGCATATCCTGATCTTGGCTATATTGATTAAATTAAAAACTTATCTCAACAGAAGCTTTTAAACTTTTTGCTTTTATTTGTCCAAAGTAATACAGCTTACGATAGTTGCTATGAGAGAAAGAGGTGTTCGTTCTTCTAATAAATTGTTTAAGAAATTATCGACAAACAGCATATGTATTCGAATAGTTAACGCATTCAGTCTTAATCTCATTTAGAGATCAGCAATGAATCGTTTTTTCACTACTCATAAGTACTCATTTAAAGAAAATCGCATAAAACGATACTCTACTCTAAAAATTAATGATTGGTTCCAAAACCCTGAAAAACCGCATAAATTCAAATTTTAATTAAAAATTCGAAGCAAAATCGCATAAAAAATAAACAAAAATAAAATATGAATTCATTGTTTAATGCAAAAAACAAAATGATCCAAAAAATAATAAATAAATAATAAACTGATTCATTCTGCATCGTTTTAGAATTTGTTCGACATCACTATATTACCTATTAGGTTGTCCATACATACATATGTAGGGGACTAGATCAACGAAGTTTTAGAAAGCTTATTTGTTACTTCTGAATAAGAGTATTAAAGCGCTAGTTATTAAAAAGGAGCAGTTTCTTTAAATGAAATATTCTTTAAATCATCGGTGATTGACTTTTGAAGGACTTTTATCGGCATAGTTAGAGCAATCTGATGCTAGTCAATTTCCTTTCCAATTGGAAACAAACTAGAACGATTGATTTTCACAAACCATTCGGCATAGAGATTTGATAGTATTAAGTTTCAGGTTGAAACTACAACGTACATTCGCATATAAAAAGCTTTCAAACTTAGGTTATTACAACTCTTCTGGTAGGATTAACAATAATGATTATATTAGCGGAGCAAATGATTTAAAATCGCATAAATTCCAATTCGCATAAAAAAAACCCTCATAAAATGAGAACCGAGTGTACTCCGATTAGTTCGTCCTCGCTACAACATTGATTTATAACTGGAGGTTGCATTGAGTATGAGGACAAGGTTGACATCAAACTCATAACATTCGAAATATGTTTGACTAATTCAGATTCATAATTTTAGAAAAATATTTATAATAGTCATAAATGATCCGAGTGATTCGAGTCATTCATCAAAATTTGCAGTCTTAGTTGTTGTTGCTTTTACAAAAGAAGAACAAGAAAAGGCAAAGACAGCAAGCAAGCAAACACATAACCTTCTTGAGAGTATTGTTGTGTTCGTACTCAAATCACACTTATTTTGTGCTTCGTGTATATGTTGAGTCATGAGGAATCGAAATCAACAACATAGTGCGTATTGTTAAGTATGAGTACGGTGAGTACTTCAAACTTTGAATATCACTAGTATGAGTATGATATTAAAGTAAGTATCAGAAGTTATGAGTATGACTCGAATCTACCTCTTACGCTTGTATTAAAAAAAAAATTGTTTCAAAACTAAAATGAAATACAAATTTCAAATCACTGATGTGCCTATTGCGTGTTTCTTTACTGTATGACCAAAACATAATTTAAATACTTAATGTTTATACACGGAACCAAGGGCGTACACACAATTATTTACCCTTTGCTTATCTGTATACACACACATGCACATTTGCAATGAGGGTGTCCTTATGTGTGTGTAAAATGTTATTAAACTCTATTCTATCAAATACAGGCATTATTGTGACAACACTAGAATCATACGAGCTGTACTTCGTCTCTACTCACTGTTAAAATTCTGTAAATGTAGTTAAGGAAGGCCGTTGAAAAAAGGCTTACAGACCCAAAGACAATGTTGAGATTGTAAACGAAACTCAATCAAATAGAAATATGTGTGTATGTGTGTTTGTAGTAGTTATTGCAGATGGGTTTATTAGAGACTTCAATGAGTTAATTGTAAGCGAGTGCCTGAAAGAAAGAGTTCGGTGTCATGGGGGAAAACACTGGTAAGTCTGTATGAATGTAAATATGTTTGTGTGTAAATTGCTAATTTACTAGACAGCCGTACGCCTTTAAACCTCAGAGCTCATTTATTATAAAATACAACCAACGAATGGATATTTTTTGTTTTTCAACTGTGCCCTTGTTGCTGCTGTTTCAGCCGAAACTACATTATGTTCTGTCACAAAATACCGGCTGTGTATGTTTCTCTCTCTCTCTCTCTTTCTCTTCCTTTTACTTTTAAAATATTAGACAATATTATTTATCGTATATATATATATATATATATATATATATATATGTATGGGTGTGTGTGAGTATGTGTAGATTTGTATTTTAAACTAATTTTATCAGAGAGAAAAAGTATGTTAAACACCAACATACCTATTTTATGTATGTATTTAAGTATGCACAAGTGAACACATACAAAATAGCATAGTATACTTTTAGGTGTTTTAAAATATTTTTTTGTATATGTGTTTGCATGGTTTTAAAATCCTGTACGTATACATGTACGTGCAAAAGGGTTAAAACTTGTGTTTTCATCAGAAATGTTTAAAGAAAACGAACATTTTTTTGTTGTTAATTTCCCCGGTTTTTCTGGGGTGTTATATGAGTTTTTAATTACAAAATTAGTTCTTCCGTATTTAACCACCTTTAATTTTCAACAGCCACGCCATTGATGTTGCTTTTGTTGTTAATTTATTTTGTTGAATTTTATAACATATTTAAAGGCATTCGTAAACGAAATTTTTTGGGACATACTTTGAGGGCGAGGCACATACAATTGAAATTTATTATTTTACGAAGATGTGCGAATATATGCACCAAGTCAATACCATTAATTTATTTATTATTTTAAATTTAAATTAAATTCTAAATTAATATTTAATTATCGTTCTGCTTACATAACAAAGAACTTTGCAAACGTACGAAAGGTTGTACTTTAAAACATTTTAAATTCACTTACCTTCCATTTTCTTTAACATGGATCTCTAGGCGCCGTAATTTAAAATGCATACAATGTTGCTGGAAATTTTCATTGTATCTTTTTAACTAAATTTAGCAAATTATTACACCTTTTTTTTGTTTATTGCGCCTTGCACCCGGTATTCCAAGAACTTACCAAAGCATACATACATACATATTTATAAACGCATCAAAATCGCCTTCTTTTTTAATTTAAAGCTTTAAATTGTTACATGCATTGCGCCATTGCATAAATTATGGTGAGGTCTTCGAAAAAATAAGCGAACGCATAACAATTTAGGAAAAAAAAATTTTAAAATACGGAAAAATTTAATTAACACGGCATCTAAAGAGGAAGAAGAAAGGAAAACACGTCTTGTGTGTTAGAAAGCCGCCTTGAAATCACACTCACTCATTGCACTTGTGAACGAACCAACATGAGGCAGATATGTATACAATGTAGAAACAAAAAACAAAATCAGTTAAAATGCGTCTCATTATTATTGTGCGTGCCATGTTTAGTACGCTGTTGTTGCTTACACTTAAAACATGTGTAATCTTGAGGCACGTCTACATAACAAAACTTTTAAAACCGAGGGGAAAATAGTTTTTTTTTAATTATTTAATTATTCGTACTTACTTTTTAAATACGAAATATTTTTTGAACTCTAGTAATACAAAAAGAGAATACTTTTAAGTATTATAATTGAAACGTAGACAAATTCGAAATTCTTATGCTTTTTAACAATGCATACCTACAAACATATTTAAATATTCATTGCTTGTAGAAACATTTTTCCAAACTTTTTTTTTGTACACAAAAATAGCATCTGAAACGAGAAAAATACCATCTAGATACATATGTATGTACATATATGTATGTATGTAATTACATACATTGAAATAGAAATGGCAGTAAAATGATATACAAACTTATCTATAAATTCAAAACTCCTTGACACACACATACACACACTTACACTGAAAGCATAAAAGAATGTAATATTTTTGTTGCCATACAAGTGGCTCGTTTATTAGACTTTATTGTTGTTGCAAATAAAATTTATAAATGGCATGTAAAATGAATCTAACGGCTGCTGTTATTGACGTTGCACCGTGAAGCTTATGACTGAAAAAATAAATGAAAATAAATACAAAAAAAAATATGGAAGTATGTCCTCCACTCTGGCGTCTGAAGATAGCACACAAAGTGATACTCAATTTAATTTAAGTGCACGTCATAGTCTTGAGTTCAGTTTGACGCAATGCCTAGGACGTAAACGGTATTGAAGACCATTAAGTTTTTAGTTTTAATTCTCAATTGATCTAAATACATACATTTTCTATATCTTCAAGAAATTAATAGAATCTAGAGTTGCTAGCACCCAAGTTAGCACAAACATGTCGTATCAAACGTTTTGGTCGAACTACAATAAAAGTCGACAAAAAGCTTGAAATTTTTTTATTAAACTATGCAGAAAATAATCATTTAGGGCTGGCGTAGAATCCAAGTCGGTTTTGCCTTTTGTCGTTCTTGGAAATCAATATTGGATTCATTTGGTGTCGCAAAATCAAGTCGGTTTTGTTATTTTCGAATTGGAATAAAACCGATGTTCGAAACTACAATTTTTATTAAATTTTGTTAACAAAATATAAAGTATTTTTATTAAAAATTGATGTTTTTTTAATTAAACTAATAAAAAAAATAATCTTTTTAAATAAATAAATAAAAAATGAGTACTGCAGTTATCGCAAAGATCATTTGGAATTGACTATAACATACCCAGTGATATGCTATAGTAAGCACAGTTTCTACAAATTTAGACGATGTACTCAAAGTTATGGAACGGTTCATATGCCGTCGATGGGTGGAACTAGAAATGAACTTCAACGATAAGGAAAGATCAAGGGTTTATTTCTGTAATAAATTTAGAATCCCTTCAATCAGTAGAACGGACATCAAAATTATTAGTTGATTGTGGGTATGGCATTGAGGCCTTTTTGTTAACGCCATCAGAGATCCAAGCCACAACTCGAAGGAATATAAATTCAATGTGGCGCATGCATCGGCACGTAATATTGCGGAAAGTGTTGAAAAGTCGATTCAGTTTCTTAAGACCATCCGGAAAAGGCAAGAATTATAAATTCCTGCTGCGCTCTGCACAACATTTACAGGAGCTATAATGTGCAAACCAGTGTGGACGAGCTGACTTTGTCATTACCGAATAGCGAAGACAATTTTATTTTGTCATCAATCAGAGACGAAATAGCCAACACCTTATAAAAAATTTGTAAAAGAAAAGTTATTTATAAAGTAAAATTAAAATTGTTTCAATTTCATATAGAAAAAAATTTTAGAAAAAAAAAGAAAAACAAAAGAACGCAAATAAAAACCGAAAGCTGCTAGCTAGCAACTAAAAAATCGTATGACACCAAATCCAATCCAATAGTTTTCAAATCCAATTTCTACATTATTGGATTCTGTGATATCCCTGATTTATTCCAAATTAATGGATAGAGACGGACTCGTACATAATTTTCAACCACTTTTATCTCTACTCGAGTATATCTTCAAAACCACTGTAAGTTTATATAAATTATGTACAGTAGAATTCCGTTAGTCCGGCATCCAACAGTTCGGAATGCCCGATGGTTCGGCATTGCTCCGGAAAATTTTAATTTTCTCCAAAAGTGTGTTTTTAAGGCAAAGGTAGTTCGGGAGCATCTGGTAGTGTTCGGAAACAATTAGCGGCCGGCTAGTCTCATCTGTTACAACAAATTCAGATGCAATGCAACTCCGTTAATCATTCAAGAAGCGTGTTCGTTATTTTTTGTGTTTTTCCTTATCGCAGTAAACATAACTTTTGAAATTGTTTATAAAAAAAATGTGATTTTCATTTTAACTGTACAATTAAAACATTATCAACATTGTAGTAAACCCTCAGCCTACTCAAAGTCTTGAAGAAAGTGACTTAGATGCCGAAACGACAGAAAAGGAAAAAATCAGATGGGCAGAAGCTGCAGGATTACTAAATAAGTTTATCTCTTTTGCTGAGGATAGTACTAGACAGTGCTACAGTGCTTCAGAAATTATTGATTTCCATATCATTAGAAATAAATTTTACACTAAACGCCAAAATACAAGAAAACAAAAAGACATTCCTGACTTTTTTAAATCTAAGTGAAATATGTTTTACAGTACGTGTTCATACATTGTATGAAATTTAAAATAAACTTTGTTGTATGTATTAGCATTCTGTATTTTTAGTTTAATTATTAAACTAATTGTTCTTATAATTACCGCCCGATAGACCGGAATTTTCGGCATCGAGAAGGTCTCAAACATGCCGGTTTATCGGACTTCTACTGTATCAGCAAAAAAGAAAATGAGCATGTAATAACATAGTAGCAGATTTTTTTTATTGAATCAATATAAAAATAAGGATGGCATATGAAATGATTTAAACTGAAGGAAACATTCTCGGACGTCGAAGTACTTATACTTAAAATTTGTATTATGGCGCTGATTTCTACAAAAGTATTGCTTCTGTTTAGATGCTGTCCCTATATGCTTATTATGAGTATGACAATTTCTCCTGTATTTATGCCCACTGTTCGTGTGGTCGTTACCAATGGTCGTAAAGTTTATTTAGAAAACCCTGCTCTTTTAGATTTAATATACTCATACACTGTAACACTAATAACATCAGCCATATGACTTTCCATATTTCTTTTTATACTCACTCTTCTGTTTAACAAACAACATAAATTTCACATTAAATAGTGAGAGTACAGTAAACAATTACAATAAAGGATTACTCTTCCTAACAACGAAACCCTTCTACAGACAGAGCTTAGACCGTAAGCCAGTGTGTATGTGCGTTAGAGTAACAGTTGTTGTAATGCTCAAAACACTCTCAGATGTAATGTAATAAATGGAATGTAAAGGAAAAAAATTTCTACACACACACACACACACAGAGGCACGAGCATAAATATTTATACTCGGTTCATACAGTTACTCACGTTCACAATTAAAAGACAGAATATTTAAAACAGAATTTAAATTGAAGTTAGATGAACTTGTTTTACATTGAAAAGCAGTCAATTAAATGAATGCTTTCTATTCAAGGCTGCACAAAATAAAAAAATAAACAAACAATTAAACAAAACAAATTGAAATGTTGTAAGTCTTTCAGTGGAATGAACATCTCTACACACATACATACTATTTGTATCTTGTAAATAAATACAAGAATTTTTTTAAAATTCTATGCATTTTTCTATTCATAATTTATTATTTGAAAAATTCAATGGCGACATTCATCATTTTCCATAACAGAACAACAAGGTTTTTTTTATTTAATTTGCCACAATAATTAAATGAAAGTAAAACAAGATAGAAATTATTTAATAAAATTTAAATATTTTAGCCTTTTTACTTTATGGATGGATGCATGGATATTATTTTCTTTTCTAAATTAAAATAAAATAAATTGAGTGTGAGATACCATTGACATTATTTAATAGTTTGAAGTAACTATTGATGCTATTATATGTGGAATGCAACATTGTTTAAATACCTATCACTACTTTTTGGGGTGGAGTGCATCCAAAATGTCCAACTTTCCATGATTCCGACGCATATATCAGTTTGCATTTGATGGATGACATGGATTATATTGGGTTTGGGAACCGTTGTGGTTTGTGATATAAACTCCAGCGACGTAAAAAACCTCTATAAAGTTAGATCCCTGTGGTTTTGGGGATCTTACGAGCACCATACGGTCACCAGTTCACATCACTTCCACGTGCGATGATTATGTCCTCAAACCGCTAGCGCAGTGACACGAAGCCTCGTACTGTTGTAACCCATGTCGTTGGTATCCAATTAAAAAATTACTGATAGACGTTGCCAGTTTTCAAAAAAATTCAACACAGAGACGTTTTCGGGTTGCACTACATGCTCTTGCATCTGATGTGGATTAGTTTCGTCCAAAAATGGGCCTTTTCGCTGAAGATGGTTTTCGATGAACAAATAACAACTAATTTGACAAATAAAGCTTCAACAAGATTGGCCATTATCAATTGCTAAATTTCGGAATTTCCTTTCGGAACAAATCATATATTGTCTTAGAAACTGTCTCAGTTTTATTAACCAATTCAACAAAAGCCAATAAGAATTGCAACTTAATTCTCTTTGTAAAGAATCTTCTTGTAAAACAATTGCTTTAGTCGATTTAATCGATAAATCACTCTCTTAAAATTCTTCTTTTAGGGCTTTAGGTTGGCCATGGCGCTGCATGATACTGATGCTGTTGTTGAAACCAATGTGTCATTTGAAATCCGCTTTTCTGTTTCCTTTTTTATGAACTCTAGTACATACACATTCATCTAAGTATGTATGCATTCATTGTTTATTTTCACGTTTAATTCATTTATTTGTTTATTATTTTCTTATTTGTATACAAAATTTTAAATGTTTTATTTTGAAAGAGTGTGTATGGAAACGAGTAAAATGAAAATGGTGTAAATGCTCGTACTTATTTACATTTTACAACTGCGACGACAGCATTTTCTTGAATTGAAACTAAAACTTCTCTAAAATAATTTCAAAATAAATAAACATTGAACATAAAGAACATGAAGAACATGCAACCTGCTTGTAATTTTGTTTTTTTCCAAAGGAAACTGTGAACAACTGTGTCGTAAAGTAGAGCAGTGACACAACAAAAATTTTCTAAAATTTTGATAAAAATGTTTGAATAGTAGCGTGAATTGAATTGTATGCAAAATAAAACTCCAATACTTGTGAAAATCTTAAAAGATTTGTTCTTCTTTTACTGATAATGCCTGTAATAGAGAATGTTCAAAACCTTGTGCTATTCTATTGATCACATCTGTAGCATTCAAATGCATGTGTTTAACATAATTTATGTTTTATTTAAAGGCTTGTTTTTTATTCAATATCAATTATTTACACTTACAACACAGTATATTCTCACCTCAAATAAGGAAATAAGAATTTCTGCGCCACAAAAAAGAACAAATTTTTTAATTTAAAAGCCTAATTCAGGAGATATTCTTCAAATGGCTAATTCTTTATAATTCTTATTATTTTTTAATATTTATATACGTAACTTTATATATACTTACAAGCAGTAACATAACTTGCCTCCAGTTATCGTAGTATTTTTGTCGCTTTCTTGTGTATTTTCAATACACTCGGGCCTCGTTTTATCCGAATTCCAATTTATGCGATTTTAAATGAAAAAATTTTTTTTATTTTTTATAGATTTTAAAATGTAATGAAATTTTCTGAACTTTAGCATCATTTTTAAATTAAGCCAAGTTTCAATCGCTGATATAGTCATTATGATGGGTTTCATTTTGTCGACACTCCAGTGAAATCATTGACTTGGCTCATCAAATTGGAGGAGATAGGTTTGACTTGCTTAAGCAGCATAATGTAGAAGAACTGACGAACCATTAACCATTATCGATGTCATTAGTTCAATGACCGACAATGCGAAAAACGTGAATAGTAAGAGAGTGATTCCGAAGAAAGTGTTGTACAATTCAATTTAAAACAATTTGGTGATATCATCAACAAAGTTAATGATTTACAAAATCTTATTCTTAGTATGAACCAAGACACCGAAAGTGCATTGAAGATTTATCGCGGACTGATTGATATGTTTTCCGGATATCATGAGTTGCATATGAAACTTAAATCTAAAAGTTACAAAGTTTAGTAACAGACTACATATCCTGCAATAAAAGAAACAATTAAACCTTCTAAAAATTCGTTGATCTAGTCCCTTCATGCTTATTTATGCACTATCTGATAGGTATGGAATAATAAAAGTGACGTCGAACCAAATCCAAAACGATAGAGAATAATTTTTCGTATATATAAATTATAAACTTCAGTTTATTATTTATTAATTATTTTTTGAATCATTTTGGTTTTCCTGTAAATAATGAATTAAAAAATTATTTTTTTTTACAACTTTTTGTTTTTATTGTTTAAAAAAATGAAAAAGTATACTTTTGTTGACGTTTTTATGCGATTTTGCTTTAATTTTTCAATTTAAATTTATGCGGTTTTTCAGGATCTTGGAACGAATTATTAACTTGTATATGAAGCTAGAGTGTTGTTTTAAGCGAATTCAATTTATGCTATTTTTTTTTTTTTTGGAACGCATCTATCGCACAAAGCGAAACCTGTGTGTATTGTATCCCGAGTTAAATATTTCCTGACCTGCAAGAATCGCGCCAAGTGAGTATAGAGCTGTGTTACAAAACTGAAATTTTGAAATGGTACTGAATTTTAACTGAAAAAGTCAGTTTTTGAATCAAGTTGAACTTTTGTAAAAGTAATTGGTCATTACAACCAATCAGTCAGGATTGTTAACCTAGTTTTTCACACCACTTATGTTGTGTGTGTTAATTTTATACATAAGTGGTGGGACCAACAGTTTAATGTCGACTCCGTACGACATGTTTTTGCGCAACTTTTCATGCCATTTTTATATACCCCAGAGTTTTGCCACAAATCTGCTGAGAGGAAGTCACCGAAGAAATACTTTTCTAGTTTGACCTGGGGTATGAGCCCAGGCTTTACGTCTAATAAGCCAATACACTTATTTTGTGTGTGCTAATTTTACACATGAGTGACTAGACCTACTGTTAAAAGTCGACTCCGAACAACAGATTTTTCATAAACTTATCACGGCAATTTAATTTCCTCTCAGAGTTTTTACCAGAAGGATGTCGCCGGAGAAATATTTGTTCATATTTTCTTTTGATGGAGATAGATGGATGCCATTGGGTTTCAATCGTGGGCTCTAGTAAGCCAAGCACATAGCTATTGACGTATTTCATTATATTTAATACAGGACAGGAAGACATAAGCAGCTGATTTGACACGCAACACAACGTAAAAACCCCGTTTAGTCTAGTCAAAGAGCAATGAAAATGCTTACCGACATTACATTACGTTTCGAAGTTTTAAGTGCATTTAATGTTTTAAAAACAAACGTAAAATGGCTAACCGGGGCATGAACTTGAACATGAAAAATTACTGAAAGCGTAGCGGAAATACTGGGGTATTATTGAAAGGAAAAAGTGCTGAAAAAAGTACAAAAGTGCAGAATTTTTCAACAGCGGCACAGAGTATTGAAACATAATTTTTAGAGTGACGAAATAATAATTCAGGTGGGGAGTCATCAAAGTTATTAATTTTTACTTTTACTTCTTCTTCTTGCTTACTGTTTCAAAATATGGTAGTGAGCTGTCTCTTAACACGTTCACACCGGCGCTTTAACTCATGCTTGCCGCCTACTACTACTTCTATCTATCGGGCGGCAGCTATTTTGCAAGAATAAAACGGTTTTGGGTTTTTTTTTCGTAAATTCGTCTGATCCTGATTAAATCTTTTGAATTTTTACAGTGAAAATAAAACAGTTTAACTTTAAATTTTAGTTATGTTTATAGTTCTGAAGTATTATGTTATTAAAAATAAATGCTTTTAAGAGAGCGTGACTATCTGGTATTTTTTCAGCAGTCGAACTGTTAAAGATCTAAATATTTGGTATTACGTATCGTCTAATAACATATTCAATTGCAGTCTAGTGCGGGCCACCGGTGGTACACGCCGCCCGATGAGGCAGGCGGGACACCGGTAGTACGCGCCGCTTTATAAGACAGTCTAGTGCAGGTCACCGGTTGTATGCGCCAATATCGGGATATTCCATCCATTTTCACGTTTATTGGTCAATAAACATTCCATTTTAGTGTCACATGGGTTGATCAATGAAATGGCATTTATTTGTTAGATCGTCTATGATTTGTTTTCAGTTCACAGATACTGTTGACGCCGGCTGCTGCCCCTCGTCGTGTCTTCGGCCTGGTGAAAAACGAAGTCGCCGTGGTCTAGTAAGTAGTGTATTGACTTATTAGACGTGAGGCCTCGGTTTAAGGCCCAGGTCAGGCCTATCCAACTAAACGAAATCCGACAAAATATTTCTTTGGCGACTTCCTCGGAGCAGATTTCTGGAAAAAACTCTGAGAGTAAATAAAATTGTTTATGAAAAGTTTCTTCAACATCATTGGTTCGGAGTCGAATTTAAATTGTAGGTCTCGACACTCGTGGATAAAATTAACACACACAAGCAAAAATGGAGTAAGAACCTTGGTCGTAATCCTGACTAAAGGGTTGTAACGACCGATTATGTATGTGTGAAAACCTAGTTCTTTCAACCTGGGTCCACATATTGCACGCGATAAGACCTCTATTTTATGAATGCGACGATAATGAAATTTGTTAATAAAATAAAGAACTTTATAGTCATTGGACACTATTTCATATACCACAAATTGAAGTTGAATGAATACAACATGAATTCTGTAGATAATTAAGTTTAAATCTTGTTGAGAATAATTGAAACATCAATTCACATTTCGGCATGATTTTGCAATGTTTTATCTGACTAGAGTATGTAAAATGCTCATCTGAATATTTACTGACTGGCATAAATATTCAGTAGGCTATATAGCAGTTAACAAAAATTATCAAGTTAAAGTTCGTAAATCACAAGAACCAGTAATAACTACCACAAAGCGAAGAACAGAAAAGAAACTGGAACAAAAGAAAAAAATGTCTCAACAAACAATAAAAATGCCGCCTTCACTAATCAATGCCGTGATATTTTTTCATTTTATTTTCCTTGTCGTTTGATGTCATGTGAGCGCATAAAGTGATTTTTATCACAGCGTTACGATCTTTTTTGCTTGACTTTTATTCTCTACGTCTACGCTTCATTCCTGATTTCATTCACTACTCAAGCCATGTAATCTCTGTTCCAATATTAATTTACTGACTAAATGACACAGTGACGGAGAACTATGTATTTTGAGATGTTTTCGTTTAGATTTGCAAACTACACAAGAACGTCCAACAACAACAACAACAATACTAATAAAAATACCAAAAAATAAAAACAATAAAAAAAAGCTTTAATAAATGATAAAATCATACTGTTTATCATTGTCGTTGTTGTTGTTGTTGTTGTTGTTTCGGTATCTTGTCATTCATAACATGTGCGAGTACTAGAAAAAATTGAAGTGTCCATTTGGAAGTTTTTTTTTTTTGTTTTTAATTTTTGTTTTGTATAATGCCGGCATTTTGATGTTGTTATTGTGTTCTTTTTTTTATATTCTATTTGTATTGTTTAATCTGTGATAACAGTAAAATTCACGGAGTAGATGAAAGTATGAGAAGTCAATATAGTGCTTAATATGTTGCAAAATTTGTACGACATATGAGAATAGGACGAATAGGAAAAAACATCATCCATGATTTAATTTGAAACTATTTAAATATTAAGTAATGACTCCGTATTCCTATCTCAGAACTGGATTGTCTAATTTAATTTAAATTAAACTCCTCAATCCTATATTAAATATATTAATTGAGAACAAAATTGTAACCGTTCATATATAATAAATAGCAATATTCAGCTTACGCAATATTTATTTGACAGCTGGTAAGCAAAACCATCATTTTTGTTTGTCGTTGTTGTCAAATATCAACAGGAATGGTTCGGTTACTTATAATATGCTCAATAAACAGACTACTGACAGTGCTGCATTTGAAGTTTTACTGAATATTATAACAATTTGCATTTAATTGAGTAATAATTAATTGAGATATTATATTGAGATCGATATTGGCGTTAATTGCGATTTACGCAATAAAAGTGCATACGTGAACGTAATATAAGTGTTATAAGTATTTTTCTAAATTTATGAATCTGAATGAATAAGCGTATGAATCAAACATATTTCGAATGTTGTGAATTTTATGTAAATCTTGTTCACATACTCATTGCAAACTGCAATGTTGCAGCTAGTACGAATAATTCATACTATGTAATTGAATTTCAATACTGTTGACTCACTCATACTATAAATTTCAAATTACATAATTGACGATAGCTTTATTCATAATTTAATTTTTTACTTGCAAACACTTTGAATTACTATAAGTGTAACTATATTTTTCTATCGACTAAATACACGATTGTAATAAACTTAGTTATCGTTATTGTATATTGTTCTTCGTTTATCTTTTTAGAAGAATATCATTCCGATGGTTCACAACATTTACGCCCTTGCTAATAGTTTAAGAGGAAAACAAGCTTTTTCAAATATGCTTTGATCGACGGCACATCATGTTCACCTGCATATTGGTAATTTTAAATTTGTGCCACGTGAAATGCATATACAGTCTCCGTAGTTGAAAAATACCACATGATGTTGGGTTCAGAAGGGATTTACAGAGTAAAAGCTCACATCCAGTCTCTGGGAGGGAGTAGTATCAATTAGCTAACAAATATATTTCAAAACGTTTTAATTTAACTTCGATTCATTTTGATTCAATGCAAAATTATCATGTAAAGCGTATATTATATTATATATTATATAAAAAATTAATCTCAATATTGTACACTGTGGTATACTGGGAACATTCAAAAAGCCATCTTTTGGACTGCAAGCTATTGGCTGTACAATACCGTCCCAACAAGAAAACTAATATTTTAGGCCTTCGTGTCAATCTCTTGAGAAAAATCAATAAAAAAAAAGAATAGCTTTCTAACCTTATAACTTGCTCGAATCCGTTGGTAAAATTAACGCAGTCGTGTTTTTTGTGAAGCCAATGATTTGCAATTTATATATTCGCGTTTAGTACCGGTGACAATATAGATTTCATGGCCATTTAAATAATATTTTTCCTCTAACCTTCCTCTTCTAAATAATATTTCCATGGTTGGTAATAGACAAATGGGTCGGTAGGATCCCCTTGCTTGGATTCTTTCCAGCCTTATGTGTCATTTAAACTTAAAAACATCAAGTCGTAAAATACCATTGAAAATGGACAAAACATAATTTTTCAAATCTCGCAATGACTTTTAGATGCTGAAAAAGTTTTACAAATGAGTTTTAAAATTCTTAATTAAACGTCGTAATCAATATTTTTTGAGAAGTCGCCGTGGTCTAGTGGGTAGTGTGTTGGCTTATTAGACGAAAGGCCCGGGTTCGTATCCCAGGTCAGACATCAAAACGAAAAATATTTCTTCGGCCACTTCCTCTCAGCAGATTTCTGGCAAAGACTCTGAGAGTAAAATAAAAATTGCCATGAAAAGCTTCTCAAAAATCTGTCGTTCGGAGTTGACTTTAAACTGTAGGTCCCGCCACTCATGTGTGAAAACATAAGTGGTGTGAGAAGCTAGGTCGTAATCCTGACTGAAGGGTTGTAATGGCCAATTATGTATGTAATCAATATTTTGACTACACCTCAAGATCTTTTTAATATTCTGTAAAAGTGGTTGTATTTGAGATTACCAGAAATGTTTTTTTTTTGCATTTTCAAACTTGATTTTCTGTTGTAGGGATTTGTACCGTTGCCATCATCTACCGACTTTTCTTTTTCACGACCTCCTTTTTAAGGTTTATTTAAATTGTAGTCCATAATGGGTACAACTTTATTCAATACTTGAAATTATTGATAAATTAGATTCGAAACTGCTATCTAGAACACATTCCAAATCAAGTGAAATCAAAATCTATAAACCATATAATGTTAATTTGGCTCCCCTAATACTATGTTCAGACAGGCGCTTTTATTGAGTCAATAATTGTTTTTTTCTATACAATATTTTATGTGTTCAGACACATAATATACCCAATTTTTTTTTGACAGCTGGTAAACAAAGCGGCTGATTGTTTCAAGAACATTGTTTTTATTTTGGTTGCGAAAATTAGTTCAAAAAATGTTTGTGAAAAAATAGAAAAGAACTCAATGTTGGAAAAGGTCGTACTAGTGTGCAACAGGAACGCTAAATAGTTGCGGTTAGTAGGAGCAACTTTTGATTTCAAAGTGGTTTCTCTCAGAAGAATGAGTAAGAAAACTTTGGTAATTCTGAAAAGTTTGCAGAAAAGAAAGTCCGCCCCTTTTTTGTTTTATTTGTTTGTCGTTGTTGACATTTGAGTTGTCAAATATCAATTGAAAGTGTTTGGAAAATTGTATTACGCTCACTGAACGTACTTATGAAAGTGCTGTATTTAGAATTTTTCTCAATTTTATAACAATTTGCGTATTTATTGAGCAATAGTTAATTGAAATTTTATATGAAATATTGATCGCAATAATGGCGCTTATTACGATTTGCGAAATAAAAGTATCTGTCTGAACGTAGTATAACTTGTCTATACAAACATAAATTAACAAAAATTTAATTTGAACTTGCAAATACCATCAGGATTGAAAGAAACTAAAATAATTTTTCTTTTTAATTTAATTGTAAACCGGCATATTTTGAATCACATATTCTTATTTGTATTCATTCCTAACATAATATTTATTGCTTAGTTCCAAAGATCTGCTAAAATCATAAACGCAAGGATAATTTAATGAAACATGGTTAGACGCACGGGCGTTTGAAATCAGCCTATTATTTGTATGCTCTCCAAACAGGAAGCATTTATATGCGTGTCATTTCAATAAATATTCAATACTAGAGGAAAAAAGACGTTCTAAGTAAGGAGTGCGCACGAAAAAAACTGGACTTACACTTTTCGTTATAGAAATAAAACTAAGTGGCGGATTTTGTCCGTTTTATATTTCAGTTAAAGTAAATAATATTTGAATTCTTTTGTGTATAAAATTTTTTTCTTACCAAGATCTCAGAGCATTCAACTTTTTGGCCCACTTTTCTTCCAGACATGGTAGGGTGTTGTAGAAAAATACGTATTATTTTACTTGGTTTGTTTTGGTCGGCAAATCCTTTTCTCTTCCACTTCCATGCTTTCTCTCAATACTCAAAGACTCCTTATATTGTTTTAATCTTATCTTAGAAACAGTTTTTTGGTTAACACCTCCGACCCTAGCAATCGTTTTTTGTAAGAGACGCGGTTTTTCATTGAAAATTTCAATTATTTTTTTACGACATTCTTGTCGGGCGCTCATTTTCAAAAAACTATTTTTGCTATTGCAATGACATTTATCACGTGAATTTTGAAACAGATGACTAACAAAAACAATGTAACGGAATTCATTGTTTTCAATTATGATAAAAGTTATAAGCTTAAAAGTAGACCCATCTTTTTTTTGTGCGCAGTCCTTACATAGATCACCGTATGTATGTTTTCATAAATCTTGTCTTGGTAAATGGAAGATATATGAAGTAGTTTCCCATTTTTAAACTTCTCTTTGGAAAAATTTGTCTTGCGATTTAGCGTGTAGTAAAGTTGCCTTTAATACAGCCGAATATAAAATTAATTTTCATACATATTTAAGTTGAATATGCTTAGCTCAATTCGCTGTAATACAAAAGAATGATCTTCACATGTAGTTTAGGCATCCGATGGTTTTTTTTACACAATTTGAACTTTGACATTTGATAACGGCCATCATGTTGAAGCTACATCTGTAAAACTATATGTCATTAGCTCAGTAATGCATACCTTCGCTGAATGAGCTCTAATGTAATTGGAAACGGACCTTTGTCTTAATTGAAAAATCATCTTTTGCAATGGACAAATACCTGAACAAACAAAATATACAAATTCGGGAGGTTAACAACCAATACATCGCTTCATGTTATAATGGATATACTACACTATCAGTTTAAGGGCAGGATCGTTTTACTTGGAGATGATGTGAACTGTCTACCATCGTAAAGCGATTTCATTTCATTAGACTTTTTCTTGATGTCTTTTCTAATGTCTTTTTTTTTAACTAGTGCTTACATATTTCATGAATGGTAACACTTACCACATGTCTGATTTGACAGATAATTAGTTTTATCCTTCCGCTGAACAAATATGGTTGTGCATACGCATTTTCGCTGCGCTAAGTGGGCCTGCGATCAACTTACAGAAGATTCCGATTTTGGCAAAAAAAAAAAATGAACCTCATTTTGATCTTTTTCTTTGAAAATGAGTATGATGAACGGCCATGATGAACGAATTATTGTTCACAAAACTTGAAGAGGAAGATATTGGCAACATTTGGTTTCAACAAAAGCTGCAAAATGATACCGTTGAACTATTATTTCTGGAGTGCCATCAAAGATAAGTGTTACGCCGATAAGCCAGAGACAATTGACATTTTAAAGGACAATATTCGTGAAGCCATTGGTGAAATACAGCTGCACACAACCGATAATCTGCTTCAAAATTGGACCGACTGAGTAGGCTACTGCTTGGCCAGCCGAGGCAGCCATTTGAATGAAATTATTTTCCATTATTAACCGAAAGGATTGTGCTTTCAAGTGGAAAAAGAAATTTGAGAAAATATTTAGTAATTTTTTTTTTAAGTAATCTCAAAAAAAAAAGTTATTTGGCTGACCCTTTATATACTAATATATGTATTTACAAACCTCTGTGCTTCTCAAAGGCATCATATGCGCTCTACTATGAGAAGTTGTAGATAACATTTGAACGATATTAGATTCTACATATAACCACATCAATAGGTATTGTTTAATTCATAATTTGATTTAAGGAAGCGCTTGGAAGAAGATCCCAAATATGTAGCAGATACCGTAAAAACTTTATTTATCTTATATTTTACAATTTTTGGAAACAATTCTCGTACTCGTAAAAGAATAGTTTATATGGCTAATAAAAGTCTTACAACCGTAAGACAAGGTAAAGGCATAAATTCCACAATTTCCGATTTCCAAAATTTTGCTGGAAAAAGGAGAGATGGGCCTTTAAAATTGTATACTTATATATATTATACGACCTAATATGCTATAAGATTTGATGAGGTAAACTTGGAAAATTCGAATTATTTTCATATAATTCAAGTTTATGTAAGTGGTAATATTCTTGGTTCTCTTGTGAAGAAATTGAGTCATCATTTGATAAAATCGGATAAAAATTATCTCTCTCCTTTTCAAAAGGATTTGAATGTTGATAATCGGGTCAGAAATGTATGAGTAATCCAGAAATTTGTGAGTAAAATGAAAAGAAAAACAGTTTTAGTCAAATAAAAAAAAGTTTGGACGGTTCGAGCAATATAAAAATTTTTTTTTTTTTGAGATCTACTCAACCAACTAACCAACGTGGACTATATAGTTATTCGGATTTTTTTTGTGCTGTCGCCCAGTGTTATGCGTCATCTACAAGTTGATCTTTTACTATTTTTGTTGGACTTAACGAGAAAATGCTTTATGTTGAATATGTATTGATATTTTTATTCTTTTTTTTCACATAAATTTTTCCAATTCAGTTTTAATTTGTCACACTGAAAGAATATTATTTCATTCTTTAAAAGTTCCAAAAGCACAACAGAAGAAGGCGGTAAAAGAACAAACATTTCAAAATAAAACACTAAAATGACGTGACCTTTTATCATGAGGAACAACCAAAAAGTTATCTTCTGTTCCATAAAGTAAAACTCCAAAAGCCATCTTAGAAGCAATATAAACAGATTTCAACCTACTTTCGGTTTCACTCACTAAAGCTACTTTAAAAAATTGCAACAACAATTTAGACAAGAATACGTTAAAGTTTCTTTTTTTAAGTTCTCGTTGTGTTTAGTAAATGATTTGTTTCTTTTTCTTTTTTTTTTTTAATTAAAATTTCCAGTCACACAAATTTTCTCCGAAATACAAAACAATTCGACAAAACACGTCAAACAAATAAAAAAAAAACGCTAAACTGGACTGGAGGTTTTTTTCTACTTCTTTGTCCGTATGTCTGTCATTAAGTTTGTCTATAGATTTCATTGTGCACAATTTTTATTTTATTTTATAAATTTATTTACTCATAATGTTATAAAATATGCAAAATTCTTTTCACATACAACACTTTGTATATAATAAAGGCATTAACAAAAAAAAAAGAAAAAAATCAAAATCCAAAAAAAAAAACGTTAAAAATTATATGCTGTGAACAAATCACACAGAAATTTACCGAAATTTAAACAGTTTTTCGAGGGTAATTCATCAAAATGCAAATTTGTTTATTCAAACCCAACTTAACTGTGTACTAATGCTACCGCTGCTAAATATTTTATATGCTGGTATAAGTACAGCACAAGACACCCTACCCATTTACGACTTCTTTTTATAGAAAAATTTGGATCTGTTAAGAGACGAGGCAAGGGATATTTATAAAAAGAACGCTTTTATGGCCAACAAGGTTAAATAAATCATTGATTTGCAAGTATAAGTTGGCAAATCTATCGTTTATCCCAATCGCTTTTAAGTGAAAATTTTGTTGAGTTTCCAATTCATTTAAGTATATTGTTACGTTACATAATCTTTAAATTTTTCGAATCTGGCGATGATCCAAAATTTTAATATCAAATCATTATCACACCACTTTGTATGTGTCATTGTCTTATTACACAGTGCGGCTTAGTAGATGCAAGGCCCCGTTTTAAACCCCAGGTCAGACATACATACATAATTGGTTATTACAACCCTTCTGTCAGGATTATTGACCTAGTTCCTCACACCACTTATGTCGTGTTTGTTAATTCTATACATAAGTCCTAGGACCTACAGTTTAAAGTCGACTTCGAACGACAGATTTTTAGAAGCTTTTCATGTGCAACTTTATTTACTCTCAGACTTTTTGCCAAAAATTAATGTTTTAATATTTTCGTTTTGATGTCTTATGTGGGATTTGAAGTCGGACCTAACGTCTAAACTATGGCGACTAGCCCTAGTAACCACATAATCTAAGTTATTAACTAGGCTGAGTAGAAATTAAAACATCTTTTTTTATTTTTCTCGAATCCTCCAAACATTGTTTTATTTTTTGATATTTTCACACATAATTATTGATTACTCAAATATATTTAAATCTATTTTAAACGTTAAAATTTTTTTACAAAGGGGAGAGGTTAGCCTTTCAAACGGTATACATCACCATTTTGTTCAAACTTATATATTATGAGTTTTGATGATTCTTTCAAGTTTGGCCACTTGCAAAATGTAATTAAAAAATACATAATGATTGAGATGTTCTGAAAGTGGATTATTTTACCGTAGATATTTAAATAATAGTATAATAGATATGTTATATCCTTTATATCTGTCATCTTATCAAATGAACTTTCACTTAAAAAATATTCAACATTTTTGATGGATCTTGATTGTTTACCCGTTTGAACGACTACCAAAAATCGTCTTCTATTTTCATTTTCACAAATATTACTACAGTGAACTCGAGAAAACGTGAACACTCGAAAGTGTGAACGTCTCAAAAACGTGAACAAATTTATTTTTCCGCAGAGTGTTCTCAAACCTGAACAACATCTTAAAGCTCTAAAACGTGAACACTTTTTATATTTTGTTTTTTAATCTGTTTTTAAATTGTGAAATCTTTCGAAATTCACAATCAAAAGAAAATGATCGTGGTTTTAACACCAGTGACGAGTGGCTTTAAAAATGTAAATAAAAGTTTGGTGTTCGCTTTCTTAAAATTTCCAGAGATAAGCAGCCGCAACATGGGAACCCACTTAAGGAACAGAAGAAAGCGAAAATGGAAGAAATCTCTCTTTGTGAAGATCAACCTTATAATGCCGATGAATCCCGTGTATGTTGGAAGCAGTTGCCTTATAAAACATATTTGTTATCAATGGAGAAAAGTGCTCCATGAGTAAAGATGGAGAAACAACGATTAACTGTCATGGGCTGTATCGGGGACTTACCAACTTCACTTAATTTATTGGTACTTGGGAAATCTAAAAATCTACGAAGTTTCAAAATCTCTGCTTATTAAGTGAATTACAAATTCTTCAAGTCAGCTGGATGACATGTAAAATTTTTTATGACTAGTTTCATCAATGTTTTGTTAAAAAGGTAGACTTCTACTGAGAAATTTCAAACTGAAAACTTTGTTATAATTTTTGGCCTTAGGTTACTGAGTCCTTGACAAAAAAGGAGCTACCTTCTGTTAATTGATTTCTGATGACGAATTCATTAAAATAGCAAAACAGTAATATAAAAACATTTATTTGACATAAATAGCTGGAAAACAAACAGAATTGTTAAATTCTATTAAAATATTAACTATAAAAGATGCAATTAAGCTTTTGGACTCAGCAGAGAGTAGAATTTCGCAACATATTTTAAATAATTGCTGGAAAATCATTTTAAATTTAGTTTCGGACATAGATGGCACCGATGATTTTTTATTTATTAAAACTATGAATCATTTTTCATACTAAATAGGGTAATTTTTTGTTTTAAATTTGGGTACTGGATAACGAAAATGTGAACAAGCTTGGTCAAAATTAGTTCACGTTATCGCGAGTTCACTGTATTTCGCTTTGCGCAAACATAAGCCAACTTCTAGTTGTTGGTTGTGTAAACAGATCACAAAAACCGTTGTTGTCAAATAATACAAGTTTAGAGGAGTTTTGAGTTTTACTCAGCTTAGTGATGTACTTAGATTATGTAGTTACTCGGAGGTATTGAATTTTCTATATTTTGTCGCATAGTGTTATCTAAGTGACCATTGCATATATTTATTCTAAAATAGGGTATTATAGCCATTCTCCTATACATACATAGAGTTTTTTTGTTTTTCTCTTTTTTTAAGAATTTATTTTTTTATTTTTATTTTTTTCTTTCAATTCAACTACAAATATTCGGTCGTATATTACTTCGTTTGTACAAATTGTGTTAAATATTGTAGGTTTTTGTATGGATGTATGTCTGCATGTACATTAAAGAAAAAAATGTTTAATTCAAAATATGCTTGTAGTATACTATGTATGTATGTATGTATGCATGAGTATTTGTTTAGTATTTATGAGTTATCATAGATCATGCTACCACCACTGTCGCTACCATAACGATTCATGTAATTTTTTTATTTGATTTTTTTTTTTCTCTTAATTTATATTTTGTAGATGTTGTTATATTTAACGTGTCGGCAAAGTCGTTAAATTAAAAGGAAATTACTTTAAATAATAATACAAAAAAAAGAAAGAAATAAAAAAATACAACAACAGAAATAATGTATGTTGCATTTAAAAATTGTTTTTTTTTTTTGGTTTTTGTATATTTTTAGTATAATTTTGTTATTCGTAAATTGTTATCACATTTTGAGTGAATATGTTAACAAAATTAAATGTTTTTAAAGTTTTAAATAAAAACTAAACAAAATAAATTTCAAAAAATGTTTGTGTGGTCTCAAAATTTCTTAAGACACTTAAAACAGCATTACTCACTTACTACTACAGACATGTTAAATACAGCATACATATGCATGCATAAGATATTAACATTTTGATGTTATGTTATCATGTCCTTGCCATTCCCATTCTCATTGCCATTGTCAGTTTCTTTATTGTCACGTCTAACATTGCAATGTTATCTAAAGTCTGTAGACAAAACAGTTCATGTTAATAACACATACAGACACATGTTGCATGTTACATGTGTTTCAGTCTCATCCATGCGCTGTTTGCATGTTAATCCTTAAAGCTTTCTATGGTTTTGAACCGGACTAACTATCTTACAATACTTTCAAACGAATAACTTTTTAAATATTTACTTTAAGAATGTATGATGTTCAGCCAAAGGACTTTGTTTTTAAATAAGATATGTTCGAGAAATCGACATTTAAATTTTATCACAACAATTATTAATTTTAATCGCTCCTAAGCAAATAATAACAGCAAATCAATGAATATAATTTTTCTACATAGAGTTCTACATAGTCTTCTAATATTTTCTAATTAAAGGCAGTAGAAAAGAAAATAAATTTTTGATTGTAATTGACAATTACGAACCGTTGATGAACATCTCACACCGTAAATAAATATTAAATATTCGATATGCATATACACATAATATACTCCTGCCCTTATTCGTGGTGTCACAACGGGACGCTAAGAGCACTCAAGTGTACTTTTGTAATCAAAGCTACCACCTTGAACTAACCTAACCTATTATATCTCATATATTACAATTGAAGTCGCCGTAGTCTAGTAGGTAGTGTGTTGGCTTATTAGACGTAAGGTCCGAGTTCAAATCACAGGTCAAATATCAAAAGTAAAATATGAAAAAATTTCTTCAGCAACGCCTCTCAGCAGATATCTGACAATAACTCTAATAGTAAATAAAAATGCCATGAAAAGCTTCTCAAAAATCTGTCGTTCGGAGTCGACTTACGTATAAAATTAACGCCCACAATATAAGTGGTGTGAAAAGCTAGATCGTAATCCTGACTGAAGGGTTGTAATGATCAATTATGTTATGTATGTATTACAATTGTATTTATGACCTTAATTATGTTGTCTTCTCCTTAGCAAAAAAAAGGCTGTTTTGTACATCCAATTCACCGTGCAAATACGAAATTGGAAAGTTCACATAGTCTAGTTCGATTTAATTTCGTGTAGCATATTGAACCATTTATACTGGCGGTGCCTTGAATTTAGAGTTTTTTGCTTTTCTGGCATGCCTAAAGTTTAAAGTTAATCATTCTACAAATTAATCGCATTCAAAACTTTAATCTATTTGCCTTTTGTTCTTAATATAGCCGGTGTCATTCTCCAACAAAAAAAAAGCTTTCATAACTTTTTAATGAATTGTAGTGCCATGTAACTTTTTCAAACATTTTTAAATGTTAGAAAAGCTTTTTCATGAAAGTTACTTCTTTGTCAAGCGGCTGAAAAAGCTGTAGTTTGGATAAATGTACTTTAATTTCATTCATTACTTCTTTTCTTTGAACCTTTGCAACAGCTTTAAATTCTTGAATAATATTCAAAGCTTTAAATACCACACCTTAGAGCTTTTAAAATTAGTTTGTAGGTAGCAAAATCAAATATTTTTGAATTTTTAACTTTTAATATAATTTGAATTCAAAGTTTGTTTCTTATAGAATATTTATTATTGTGGACTAAGTTGGCAAATGGTAGAAAAGCTTTAAATCAGATTCGTGTCTTGGATATATGAATGGAATTCTACTATAAGGGATGTTATTACAACTTGCCCTTAACTAAAGGCAGAATTTTAATGGACAGATAAATTTTTTTTCATTATTACAAGTGGACAGTAAGGTAGAAGTGAGTGTTAAGCTAAAGGGAGGATTATCTTGCCGGTAACTTTTAAAGTTAAGTTTATGTTTGAACTTGCCATATTATTTATTATTTTCAATATGGCAACTACAAATTTAAACAAAATAAGCATATACAACAAAAAAAAATGATTTTGGTCGTTGCCACTGCGTTTAAAAAAAAACTTGTTTAATTGAGCAGTTTTATCGACATTGCCCTGGCACTGCGATATTTTCGAATAAGTTAACTAATTTATCTGTAAGTTGTAATATCGAAAAAAAATAGAAGGTAACTTTGCAATTCTCTTTTGCTAACGGTTCCTTTAACTAAACCCAAATTTAACGGCAAATTATAATAATGGCCCTAACTTTAATTTATTTTTGTGTTAAACAAGATAAAAATATCCTTGAGGAGAGGAAATGGCCATGATAATCAATATAATACAATCTCATTTAAACATACATTATGTGCTCAATTTAAACGTACGAGTAATTGCGTTTAATGTCTCCTATCAGTTGATTTTATGTTTGAAATTTATTCAGTTTGTCACAAATGCTTACCAGGATGATGAATTATAAACTTTAGTTTTATGAAGATTAGAAAAAAATTAATATAATATTTATGAAAAAGTCTTTCTCCGTTTCTAAAATTCAATTCAATTGTACCATTTGCTCTTACCATTTATTTGACACTTTCCCAGCTTTTAATGTCAAGACAAATCAAAAATGATGCTGCAAAAAAAAGAAACGAAAAAAAAACCTAAAGAAACCACGAATGATGCTCTGCAATAAAAAGATATGCAACCAAGAACCATATAAGAAATCTATGGAATAGTCCAAAAGAGTTGCAACCAATTTAATAATACCCTAAAAGCACCAACACAACAGCAGTCACAGTCTACCAAATGTTGTACAATAACGATTGGATGACAGAATCCCAAAATAAGAAAATTGCCCAGGATGTCATTTTGTTGTTCCTAGTGATGCTGAAAAGTCTAAAGAAGCAAGCAAGAGCACCTACAAAATACTCGTATACACAAAAAAAAACCAAATATCTCAAGTCTAAAGTGTTAAAACAAAAGGCAGGCGAATGAACGAAACAGACACATTTCGATTTCATTCATTTGCGCCTTTGTCGCGCCAAATACAAGTAAGTACGTATGCCTTCAGTACAAAACAAAAAAAAAATTATAAGAAAAAAGGGTTTCCGAACTTTTGAAAATCTTGAATAAGTGTGCAGATATTGTGCGGTAATAAAATACATTAAATCGTTTCAAAGCTTTGTTGCGGCTTCAAGTAATCCATTATTGAGACGATTTCCGGTAATAAAAAAATTAATATTTTTTATTTGTTTTTAGTTTTGCTTTTTTTGTGAAATTAAACTATTTTTATTTTATTTTATTTGTTTAAAACAATACAACAAGATTAAATCTTATATTATACTATGTTCAGACATGCGCTTTTATTAAATTAATATTCGGATTATTGAGAACAATATTTTTAGCGTTCAGACATATAATCTACGAAAATTTATTTGACAGCTGGTAAACAAAACAGCTGATTGCTTCAACAACATTGCTTTTAATTTAATTTCGAAATTTAGTGCAAAAAATGTTTTTTAGAAAAAATGGAAAATAATTTAACATTGGAAAAGGTATTGCTAATGATTAACCGAAACGCAGAGCTATTGTGGTTAATACGGACTACTTGTGACTCCAAAGTGGCTTTCCTCAGAAGGATGAGAAAGAAAAATTTGATAATATTAGCTAGCATGCAGAAAAAGCCTTTTGCTTTTGGCACTGTCGTTGTTTATATTTGAGTTGTCAAATATCAATAGAAAGTGTTCGGAAAAATGTAATATGCTTACTGAACGTACTTATGACAGTGTTATATTTGAAGTTTTAATCAATATTATAACAATTTATGAATTTATTGACCAATAATTAATTGAAATTTTATATGAAATATTGAGATCAATAATGCTGTTTATTGCGATTTACCCAATATAAGTGCATGTCTGAACACAGTATTACAGTATTGCTTAGCAAATGCTACAAACATTTATTGAGAACCATTTATTTTAACTAAATTAACAAAATTTAACATACAAAATCAATTTAAAAAAAGAACAGAAACTTAAAATTAAAAAAAAAGGAAAATTTAAGTAAAGAATAGGAAAGAGAAACATTATTATCACAAAAGTATTAAATGAAGAATATCACAAGTAAAGTGCTTGAAAATGGCAGGTTTGAAATGCTTTGCATTGCTGATCATTTGTATTTGAGGGGGAAGCTGGTTCCAGAGACGAATGGAGTAAATAAAAAAATGTTGAGAGATGGCATTGTTATATTTCATATTTCTGTTCCCTATATTCGATCTAGAATATATTAATCTCTCATACAAATAAGGTGGCTGTCGTTTACATAGAGTCCGGCAATTCAATAAATTGTCAAATGTAACATTATAAATTATTCGGGCGAAATGCGTTTTGCTCCTATTTCTCCTGATGCCCAAAATGTATCGTGCTATAGCGTTGTAGGTTACGTTAAGTCTACGTCTACTAAATGCATCACAGCTAGCAAACGGCTCACATCCGTACATAAGAGTCGGTAGTAAATATGTCTTCGCTAATAGCATTCGAATATTAGTTGCTGTAAAATACTGTGACATCCAGAGAATTCGCAAAAGTTTTACCACAGTTCAATTTCACATGATCCGACAAATTTAGTTCTCTAGTTTAGAGTTACGCCAAGACTTTTAGCCGTTTTAACAAATCCTGTATTCGATCCGTTAATTTGAATTGGCGGTAGATTCGAGATAAAATTTTCAGGTACTCCAACCAGTAACGCTATTGATTTGTTGGGATTTATACTTAGACCATTTGAAGATGCTCATAAATAAATCTGATTTAAATCTTGATTTATCAAATGGATGCAGTTGGTAGCATCACAAGCACTCCATCAGCATATATGTGCATTTGGCAATCTTTGACCTGCAACGGTAGGTCATTAGCATAAATCGAGTACAACAATGGGCCAAGTACAGAGTCCTGCGGCACACATCTTGGCATTGAACAGCTCCTGGATATAACTGAGTTATGGCTAACGCTTTTACATGTAATTCCTCCGTTTCCCATTCTCCCTCCCCTTCCCTACATTCCTATAGCTTCCATTTCCTTCCTCCCCTAAGGACAACGTACAATGGGTCAATTTCGACCTCAGGGTACTGTGCTTGTCTTGACCGACAGGTGCACGTCCTCTAACCTAACCTAAACTATGGCTAACGCTTTGACTTCTGTCATCTAGATAGGAGGAGATCAGTTTTAAAGTGCTCGTATATATCAGTTTAAATTTCAAGATAGAATGATGGACAGTGTCAAATATCTTTGAATGATCCAGTAGTACAAGATATGACATAGTATGGCGATTATCAATCTGGCACCTAATTTCCTCGATTACATCAACCAACGCACGAAGGCAGCTGTGTTGTGGTCGAAATCCGGACAATATCGAGTTAGTATACAGGTAACTACTAAATAAACTAATTTCTCAAAGACCTTCGATAAATAAGGCAATATAGCAACAGGCCGAAAACTTTTATCTTGTTTCTAAATTGGAACGATCTTAGCATGTTTCCATACAGAAGGGTACATAGAGGGTATGGTGACAATTGTATTGAGAAAATGTGTGAAATAAATAAGTATATATGGGAGCGTTAGTCTAATAAATTTTGGATGCATACCATCATAGCCAATAGCATTAGATTTAATGTCAATAAATTATCTCAGTACTTCTTCCTGCCTAAAATGCATGAAATTGAATTCATCAGTTTGTCGTTGATTTAGTCCAATGCTATGATAAAAAGTCTTAAAGTCTCTGAATTTAAACGTTTGAGTTCCTCGGGATTTCTATAATCAGTGGATAAAATTTTGTGTAATTTTCTTCAATGGAATCCGCTTTCAATAGGCGTTAACCTTTGATTGATTTTCGGTTTTCGGTTTTCGATAGAGAGTAGTGTGCTTTACACTTTCTTGCAGCCAAACAATCTAAAATTTGTTGTTTTTATTAATAATTTTCGTTCACATTTATGGTGGTGTGAAGCGATGTTTTGTAAATCTCCCTCGTTAAACAGATTACGACAGAGTGTGGAGTAGTTGAGTATTTTTTGTTTTTTGTTTTCTTATTCTGCTGTTTATCGTTTTTTTTTTTCTTTTTGTTTTTTAGTTTTTTTCGAAAATCAAAACAGTTGGTAGTCGAATTGATTCAAAGTTAATTCGTTTGTTTAAGCTTTTAACAATTTAACCGAGCTTTTTTGTTGTTGTCGCGCTGTTGTTGGTATGGTATGGTATATTGACTTTTGGTCTATAAAGGATGCCGTCCTTTTCACATGGTTGTTGCTTTTGCTTGTTGTTGGTTTTGTTGTTTTATTTTATTGTTTGGTTCGTTTCGTTTCGTTTTGATTCTATTTTAGAGTGACACATGTATGCACTCCGTTCGACACCGTGTACACTCGTTTTCACAGCAAAGAGTGTTAATTGTGTCGGTGTTTATTATTATTATTCTTTCGTTTTCTTCTGTTTTGTTTTTATTGTACAATTGCAAGAATATGAGAACGAAAATAATATGAAAACCAATTGACACTACAAAGACATTTTCTGAGACAAAGTTTGTTGCTGCTGCTACTATTGCATCAACAATTGCAGTATCCGCGTTAAGTTTTTTAATAATACAAGATTAGGAGGCAAAATATTATGTGGGCAATATTTGAAAAATTTTAATTGTTGCCTACAATAATAGTAAAAGAAAAATAAAATCAAATAAATTTTAAACTGCTTTCTTTCATAAAAATTACGCCAGCATTTCTATCTTATTTAATTTCACCGACAACAGCTAAAAATGAAATTGGAAAATATTGAAAGAGATACTAGACCAACTGATTGTATATCAAAACACTTTGAATTTTGACCCATCAACTAACAAAATAATATACACACATGGACAAATAAATAAATACACTAATAAAGGTTCTGTTAAACAATTCATTACAAAATATTTATTGAAGATAAATTAAAGAATAACCATAATTTTTTTTTCTTATATTATTTGTATCAAAAATACGATATATGTATAGTAAATTAAATCATAAATAAAGTTAAGTCTTCTTAAAAATTATTTTATCACTGATTAAATAAGTGGACAAAAAAATAAATACATCCACCTAAGGTACCAGAAAAGCAAAATTAATTCAATTTTTTTTTAATTTTTTGTTACTTATAACTGTAGTTCGCTAGTATCCTGTGTATCCACCATTATTTTGAATAACTTTGTCTATCCTTTTTGGCATACTGGCGATCAATTTACGAGAGGTCTCCACCGATATTTCGTACCACGTTTTCTGATCCTTATTTTGAAAATTTTCTTTTCCTATTCTTCGCTTTAACTCTCCCCAAAGGTTTTTGATCGGGTTGAGGTCAGGTGATTGACTCGGCCAATCCATTACGACAACACCATTATCCCTGAACCACTCCTGACACAACTTTGAGGTGTGTTTCGGATCGTTATCCTGCTGAAATACCCACCGGAGAGGCATATTTTCGCTTGCATAGGGCAACATAATATTTTCTAGGATATCCCTGTACTGAAACCGTGTCATAGTATCGGAAATTCGGTGTATAGGACCAACACCGTTCCAGAAAAACAACCCCAAACCACTATGTTACCCCCGCCGTGTTTAACTGTCTTTTTCGTAAAACGCACATGGAATTCTTTGCCTTTAGGGCGTCTTACGTTCCTAGCAGAGTCATTGCCGAACAAATTAATTTTAGTTTCGTCGGTTCATAAGATGTTGCGCCGCTTTTTTTCACCTTCTGGCCCGGACCAATTTGAATGAGTTCTGGCGAAAGTTCGTCGTGCCTTTAAATTTTTCTGTCTGAGCAAAGGAATTTTTCTGGCTATTCTACCTGGTAAATTGGCACCATATAGTCTTCTACGTACCGTTCGGGATGAAACTTCGTTACCAATCTCAGCAGAAATGGCTCTGGAAGAAATGAAGGGGTCTTTTTTTGCCATAGTAATAATTCGATTATCCGTTGTTTGTGATGTTTTCTTTGGTCTTCCACGGTGTTCAACTGAAGTTTGTTCCTTGAGGGCATTTTGAACAAAATACAAGGAACGACTCAAGGTTTCAGCAATAAAACGAAGATTTTTTCCCTTATTTCTCAGCGTCAACGCTATTCTCCTCTCCTCGGCGGTACAATGCTTGCCGCGACCCATCTACTAAATATTTTTCTTTTTAGTTTACAATAACTAAATGAGAATTCCAAAAAAATCACAAACCTTTAAAAAAAACCTATTAAAAACTTTAAAATTCAAATATCAATAACATGTATTTATTTTTTTGTCCATACAACGAAAGCTCCCTGCGAACAAAAAACGCAAAAATTTGAAAATGGATGATCTTTCTGCTTCGTTTTTTACCAATAAATAGTATTGCCATATCGAACAATTTAAATAACACAGAATTGCCATTTAAATTTAGAGCCATATGAAAATTTTATAATCGAAAATGTATTGAAAAGAAGTGTATTTATTTTTTTGTCCATGTGTGTACATATATACGTAATTGATCATTACAACCCTTCAGTCAGGATTATTGGCCTAGTTTCTTATGTTGTGTGTGTCAATTTTATATTATAAGTGGAGGGAACTATAGTTTAAAGTCGACGCCGAATAGATTTTTGAGGAACTTTTCATGACAATTTTATTTACTCTCATAGTTTTTACCAGAAATCGCCGAAGAAATACTTTTTGTATTTTGTCTGCCATGGGGCTCGAACCGTTTATTTAAGTCTAATAAGCCAACGCACTACCTACTAGATAACGGCGCCTTCATCAAAATTAGATACAAACATATTGGGTTGTTCGGAAAGTAATTTCATTTTTCCCCCAAAAGAGGATTTAAATGTATTTTTTTTTTGCACCCAACTTCACACTTAAGCTATGCTTTGATAGCTCATATAGTAAGGTTTGTGTGTGAAAAATTCCAATAAATTCTTCGCAAGTTTTTGGTTGGTGCCCTTAATATGTAGCACTATAAGCAGCAGTTTAGACATATCTTTCTGTTTTACTACAGAAAAGTTAAAAATGCTGTTCAAGACAGAAAGAAAATGACCGATGTGTATGGAGAAGGTGTGTTGACAGTACGCCAGTGTCACAACTGGGTCGCCTAATTTCGACCCGTCAATTTTAATGTCTGAAATGCACCATGTTCGGGAAGGCTGGTTGAAGCTGATAAAGACCAATAGCAACACCTGAGATGGGATTGATTGGATAGAAATCTGTCTTTCATTTTCACAAAAAAAAACAAACGAAATTACTTTCCGAACAGCCCAACACTATGACTTGTCTTGGTCCTGGTGTAAATCGGGTCCAAATTACTTATTTTTAGTTTTGAGAATTAAAGAGTCAGTAAATATTATTATGAAAATAAAACTTTTAAATACGCGTCTGACATGTTCAATTGGATTTAAGTTCCAGAGGACAATTCATATATGTACAGTGAAATCTTCCATGACTGGACAATGTCCGTCTTGTTTTGTCCGTTATAGGGAGGTGTCCGCTTAAGATCGTATTAATTTTATTTAGTTCAGCATTTGCTATTGAACAATTCAATATTTGAGATAACAACTGCTAATGGACTTTTAATGTTTTCTGAAATTCATTTTCATTATATACATTTTTATTATGTACGTTAATAATAAAAGTATTATGAACTTAGAACATTCTTCACAGTTATATGCGCCCAAGGTTATAAATAAGTTTGCATACTCCGTTTAACATCTATGTTGTCAATGATAGAAGGAAAAAATGGGAATCCCTTAACTACGCTGTGTATGCTAATATTGATGATTTTTATTTTGCAAGCGAACACGTACATACGTACTTACATACGGTAAAAAAACATGCCTAGAATGCCGTAATGAAAGGGAGACGGCGGAGCATATTTTCTTTAATTGCCCGCGATATTCTGTTCAACGAAATTGCCTGGAGAGAACAATTGGATTCCAGGTAACGCCCGAGAATATAGTTAACCTGATGTTAATCGCATGTGACAATTGGAACGCAGTATGTGTTTTCGCACAGAATGTATTGACGCGGCAAAGATTGGCTGAGAGAGCAAGGTCAGTGGAATTTGAAGGCAGCATTAGCTGAATCTGAATTTTAAAGCTGGATAAATATTTCGAAATAGTTTCAGTACATTTTCAAACAAAAATCAAGATTGTTTAAGTTTCAGTGCTTTATATCCGCAGTGCTTATATCCAGCGGATACTGTGCACACATACTTCCATAGGGATTCCAAGTCAACTAAAATGAACCTGAAATATGATTCAAATTTTCACATTTAGGGCCATTATTACAACTTGCCGTTAACTAAGGGGAAGATTTTAATGGGTAGATAAATTGTTTTTCATTATTATGAGTACCCAATATGGTAGTAGTGAGGATCATCCTACCTTTAACATTTAAAGCTACGTTTATGTTTGAACTTGCCATATTATTTATTATTTTCAATATGAAACTTCAAATTTAAACAAAATCAGCATACATAACAAAAAATAAAATAAAATAAAATCGAAGACCATGGTTGCCACTGCATTTAGAAAAATCTTATTAAATTGAGTGTTACAGTTCCCTTCAGTTAAAGATACCTTTAACTAAATCCAAGTTTAAAAGCAAGTTGTATTAATGGTCCTTAGTACATACATACGTATGAGATGGCTTAGTTTTAAATTTTAAGTAGAAAGAAAGATAAATTTTGATTATATTCTACGTAATTCATACAATGTTTACAATTTAATGTCAAAGTAACCTAAGTATAGATGACTATGTTTTGACTAAATAAAATGTACAATGTTAATTAAATCTGATCGCTTTCGTATTAATCTTATCAAAACTGCATATCGCTATGAAACCGAGTTTTAATTGTGGTCAAACAAAGTTTTCCATTGTATTTCGCATTCCTTATAAGTTTTAGCGGGTCAAACGAAATTAATATGCAACACTTACAGTGGGTAATTAAAATTAAATTTGTTTCGTTTTTATTGCCTTAAAAATGTTTTCGTTTTTTCTTATTTTTTTTTTTTTTTTTTTTGTTTTATTTGCAAAACCCCCTTACAATTGACATATGCTCGACGAAAACTTTGTGTGAGGAGTGTTAGAAGCATGTTCGGTTTTTTTAATAGCTACTGTAAAAGCTTATCAGTTGAATAGATTTTTTGTTTAATTGCAAATTACTTTATTTGTAAGCAATTTTGTTTTGCTGTTGCTATTACTACTGTCCCAACTGTATGTGACTGATTGCAATCATCGTATAAATTTTCATTGATCATTACGACCGCCCGATTGATCGTTTGTTAAATTAGAAAAAAAACAAAAAATAAGCAATTGAATGAATTAAACGAATGCAATTAATCAATTTTCGACATGTGCATACGAAATGAAAAATAATTTCAATAAAATGATAAAAAAAAACACAACAAAACGTTGTTGTTCATTTTATTACCCACACTTTTGTAGTGGCTTCTTGAATTGTTTTGCAGCCTTTTAGATTTGCAACAGCAACAGCAACAGTAATTCCAATTAATTGTTTCCATTTATTAATCGTCGTTATACGTTTATGGTTTTGGCTTAACTATACCGTTCGAAAGCAGAATCGTGCTTATCTTTAGTGTGCAGTGTAAATCGGTTAATCCAACCATTAAGAGAGGGGGGACCAAGTTATTTTTATAGTCCTACACTCCATTAATTGATACAACAATTGTTTTTTATATTTTTATTTTTTGTTTTTTGGTTTTGGCGCTTACATTACTGTTTGTGCTTTAAATATTTAATTTAAAACAAAAAAAAAAAACAAATATTTTTAAAATTTTAAAAAAGAAATTAAATTGCAATACATACATACAGACACACATACATGCATTTAAAGAAAACAGTGGGTGGTCCCATTTATATTGCATAAATATTTACTAGAATATTTATATGATAATTAGTTTGAATACATTTTTATATTTATGACTTTGAAATGATTGATTGAATTGTAATAGATTTTATATATGGAGTGTAAAGAATAGAAATCTTTTTAAAGCTAAATTTTTATAAAGACATACACAAATTTACCGAAGACAAATATTTGTTTGGCATTTTGAAATACATAAATAATGCAAAATGATCACTGTGAAATATGTTATTATTAATGGTTTTTGTTTAAAATTACATACATACATACATACATACATACATAATTGGCCATTACAACCCTTCAGTCAGGATTACGGGCCTAGCTTCTCACAACACTCTTGTTGTGTGAATAAATTTTATACGTGAGTGGCGGTGGGACCTACAGTTTAAAGTCGACTCCGAACAACAGATATTTGAGAAGCTTTTCATTGCAATTTTTTATTTACTATCAGAGTTTTTACCAGAAATCTGCTGAGTTTTGATGTTTGACCTAGGACGCACTACCTACTAGACTACGGCGACTTCTTCTTTTGTTTAAAATTATCTCGGCCAAATTAAATAGTTGCATCCATAACGTGTCAGTCAATAAAATATAAAATTGGTCAATAGATAACAGAAAGGTGTCACACAACCATAGCTGCAAGATTTGACGATTTACCGTCATTTTGACGATTTTGAGCACCAAAAATGTCATTTTGACGACATGACGATTTAGGAACTTATTTTAATGACTTATAGCAATTAAAAATTAAAGGCTTCCTTAAGGTTTGTATTTGCTTTGCAATTGTTACTGTTGTAAATTTATGCTAGTAATAATCAGGTGTAAAGTATTATACTTTAAAGTTTTTTTCGAATACCTATGCTGATTTTTCTTTATTTTATGTCGTTTTAATCGCTTAAAAGCTAAAAAATTTCAACACGTAAATAACATCGTAGTTGTTCACGCCGGCCACCCTACTTTATGTTTAAATAAAGTTTAGTTCAAGTGTACAAATATGAATTATTGTGAATTATAAAGGTAGAAAGAAAAGAGACGAAATAAAGAAAGAATTGATCATCCCCCAACCCGAAGGTACGTCCATTTAATTAATTATTTAATTAATTATTAAATATTTTATTAATATTTTGTGTTATCTACCCCAATTCCGCCCGAAACAGTAGTTGATAAAATAAATTATCATTAGCCGTTGCAGACAATTTTAAAAATTCGATTATAGTTTCCAATACTACCATTGGAAGAACAAAGGCAAATGCCATATTTTTTTTTTTTTTGTAGGCATTGTTTTTGGAACTAGGAAAATATATTATAGGAATGAGAAAATAGGGAGCAGTGTTTATAGACACTAAGTTTGAATATTTTTATACTATAAGTAACAGGAAAGATCTCTGTAGCTAGGGAGTTCCGCATACGAATAGTCTGCCTAACAAACGAACTTCGTCTGTAGTGCAGTGTGCGATACACTGGCCAATTGATTACGTAGGAATACATGACTTTCATAAGCAAGTCCCCTTATTTCGGTTAAGCAATATTCATTGCAGCAGCGATAGAACAGTGACCCAAGCCACATTACAACGATGCTCTAATGAATCAATGGAGTTGGAACACTATCGTGATTAACGACCTGCTGCGACTTCTACTGTACACGATCGAAAAGCCTCAACATAGACTTTAAGGGCTTACTCATACATGAGAATTTTATAACATTTTTGGTCGGTTATAAATGGTAACTAGATCAGATGAAGTAAAGTATTCATTGCAACGCCTTAAGAAACCAAGGCACTGAAAAATGTGTCAGTTCTAACGAGCACCGCATTGAATTTGCATGCCCATAAAGTTAAGACCTTTTGACTCCTTTATACTAACACCACACATGTGTGTAGATGATGCAATATTATTGCTGCTAATTAACATTGACTTTATATGTTTTTGTTTTTAAAACCTTTAAATTTATTTATTTATTTGTTCTGACGATTATTAAACGATTTCAGTGGACGTATTGGACGATTTTGACGATTTTTTTTTCAAATATTTGGCGATTTGATGCTTCATTTATCTGGCAGCTATGCACACAAAGGAAACTCTTGAAAATTCTACTTTTTTTTTCCTTATAAAGTTATAAAATTGCAATTCAATGTACAATTGGCAATTGTACAATGAAAAATAAGACAATTTAAAAATGTAAAAAATGTGCATTTCAAAATTTATGATATATAAAATCACCATTAAGAGATTGAATTTAGATAATAGATCATATAAAACGTGTAATTTACCTTGCCAACTGCACTTGTAATTAAGATATTCCTTGGAAAGAAAAAATAAATTCGTGTGTTTCTTATCAGAACGATTAGAAAACAAAAATCGAAAGAAACGTTACGAAACATGCACGTCTTTCTTTTTAGGATACGCAACAATTTAATATTATTAGCTTTGGCTAGACAACAACAGATGGCGCAATTGTGATAAATTTCACTCATGAATATGCGCGGTTATTAACGCAAATACTCGCACAACAAAATTCTCACATACAAATTTTTATATGAAGAACCAAAATGGTTGGTGTCATGAATACAAAAAACAAAAAATTTATAAATACATACACACATCCATGTATTGTATACATTGTATGTATGCATGCATGTGTTTATATGGATATTTCTATGAAAACAAAAGTAAAATTCTATTTTTATTTATTATGGACTCTTTCCCATTTTTTCTTTTCAGTTCTCAAACACACACTTTGGATAAATTTTTTGGGATTAACTGTTTACATTGTGGATATCCGCGTGTAATATCTTCGATTTATCTTTGTGAAAAGGTAATTTTCGTTTCAAAATTTACACAATTTATGTATGTAAACAAATAAATTGTAATCAATTGTAATTTTATTATTGTACTATGATTACTAATTTCCGGTTTGAATGTTGGCAGAAGGAATATGTAAATTTTAACAACAAATATAAAAATAAGTAAGGTTTACTTCAATGGCAACAACAATAACAACAACAACAACAGTCACAATCAGAAAATTTGAAATAATTTTATATTCCTTTCTCAAATGACGTCTTTATGTGACATTAAACACAGCTTTAAACGCGTTTTGTTGTTGTTGTTTTTTTGGTTTTTTGTTTTTTGTTTTATCGTTTTAATGTTATACAACGACTATCGAATGGAGCCACATTTATTAAGACATTGTTTTAGTAAAGCAGGACAGACAAACTAACCGAATGATATGTATGCACGTAAATATGTATGTACTCGTATGTATAAAGCTTAGCTCATAAGGAGGCTCCTTAAAGAAGATGTTAACATTGCAAATGTTTTATTATTATCATCATATACGAGTATTCTCGATACAAATATATCCTGCATTAAGTTGACTATACAAAAAAAAAACAATAACAATAACAATAACAATTACATTAACTTTTTACACACAATGTAAAATAGATGTTGTTTTTGTCGCTGTTGTTGCTGCTACCATGACTTATATGGTGAACATGAAATGTTGTTGTTCAACTAAAATAAAAGCAACTTTAACTACAACAAGTTTACGTTTACGTTTTGTCAAAAGACATTTTCATTTAAAAGCAACAAAAACGGACGACTAAACGCGCAATAACTAAATTCAAGTTAATGAAAAAACCTTATAAGATGAAAAATAATAATCAAACTGGCCCTTACCTACACTGCGAAAATTTAAATTTTTTTTCTTTTTTTTTTAAGTGTTTCTTCTTATTTTACGATAATCTATTGGCAACATGAGAAGTCGCCGTGGTCTAGTAGGTAGTGTGTTCGTTTATTAGGAGTAAAAAGAATATTTTCGGCGATTTCTTCTCAGCAGACTCTGAGAGTAAATAAAATTGTCATGAAAAGTTTCACATAAAACCTGTCGTTCGGAGTCAACATAAGTGGTGTGAGAAACTAGGTCAATAATCCTGACTGATGGGTTCTAATGACCAATTATGTATGTATTGGCAACATGATTCGGTTTTAAATTTTTGATTCAAAAAGCAACTGCAAGGGAATGTCAGAGAACAGAAGCAAGGATACCATTTTGATTGTCTTGAACCAAATTGTTATAAAATGCGATGCTTTTTAAAAATTTGATTTTTATTTTTTAGAAAAAAAATAAGTTTTTTTTGATTTTTATTTTTTCCAGCAGAAATAGCAGTTGTTTTTGATTTTTTTTTCGAACTGACATAAAAGTTATTTTTGTTTTATTTCATAATGAATTCATAATATTTATTGCAAAACTTAATTCTAAAAATTTGTTAACATAATTTACTTTAATTGCTTTAAAGAATTTTCTAATAAATATTATGAATTTGTCATCAAATAAATCAAAAATAACTTTTATGTCTGCTCTGACTTTTACGATAAAAGGTACAACAATTACGGTCCCTGAATAAAGCACAAATTTCAGGATCTTATAAAAATAATTTTTACTATTTAGGGCCATTATTAAAACTTGCCTCTAAACTTGGGTTTAGTTAACGGTACATTTAGCTAAAGTGAACCGATTTTCGTTATTTCAACTTACAGATAATATATCAAAAATAGGGCTGTCTCAATTAAACAACTTTTTTCTTTTAACGCAGTGGGTTTACTTTGTTTCATTGTATATTCGAAGTTGCCATATTGAAAACCTAATATATAAAATTCTCGTGTTACGGTGTTAGTGGTTAAATTCCTCCGAAATGTTTCGACTGATTTTCATGAAATTTTGTGTGTATATCGGGTATGTTTGAGAATCGGACAACATCTATTTTCCATATCCATGAATGTTTAGAGGGCGTACTAAGTTCGTAAAGTCGATCCCACCAAAAATGGGCGTGGCTACCCTCCCCCTTCTAGTGATACCTATAATTCTTAAACTACTGTACCGATTTTAATCATTATTTTTTGTTCCGAAAGCTTATTAGATTTAGATAAATACATAATTTACAAAAAAATTCAAAATAGCAAAAAGTAGGCGTGTCAATCTTTTAAAATTGAATATTTGGTGGGTAAATTCGTAGAGTCGATATCGACAAACTCACCAAAAACGGGCGTGGCAACCCTTCCCCTTTTAGAAATACTCGGCTAATACGATGGTTTATAAGTACATATCGCTCCTTTATTGCAACATAGCCATATCTCAAAAAATTAAAAATTTGTAGTTACTTAAGAAAACTGCTCTTTTAGACCACAGATATAAATTTTTTTACATGTTGAAAAAAAATCTGTTTTATATCCCAAGCTGAACCGAAGTTACAACAAAAAGTGTTTGCGGTAATTAGATTATAGAACTTATGTCTTGAAATCTTAAATCGCATTATGCCAAGTTCAAGTTTTTTTGAGATATGGCTATGCTGCAATAAAGGAGCGATATGTACATACATATCAACGCATCCATTCTATAACGTACTAAGTAGACTTTAATGTTCTTGCATTTTTAAATTCTACGTCCTCTAATTTAAATACTGTCAACATTTGGTTAAGATCTTACTACTTAAAATATACATACAGTCTTATGGCGCGAGAAAACTTTGAGAGCTCATAACTCAAAACACACTTTTTCGACTTAGAATGTTATAGAATGAAGGCTCGATATATAACATGTATGTCTGTTAGTTTTTGTTTTGAAAAGAGTACAACAACTACAACTTCTGTAGCGCTACCCGGATCTCTTATTGTTATTCTTTGTATGCTTCACCTAAATAACGTACCGACTTCGATTAAATTTTGAACTAGATAGATCTGCGTATCGTAGAGCACATATGGCTTACGTTGTTCTTTTTCAAACATAATTTTAACTTTGAAAGTAATAATGGCTCTTAAAATTAAAATTAAGAAACTAGCGGCAATTGTAATAAAATGAACAGAAACGATGTACTAGAAGCTGTCATGCTGTATGAGTATGTAAGTATGTGGAACATATAAACTACAGAGTCTAGTTTTCTTAAAATAATTCGATTTTTCTCAACACAAACTGTCCTGATTCCAAGATCAACCGTTGTTTTGCAATCAGAGATCAGCAAGAAATCATTTTTTCGCTACTCATAAGTACTCATGAAATTTTTGAGTATGAATGAGTCAACTACTCTAATTAATTCGTACTCAGTACAATATTGATTTATAAGTACAGGTTGCAATTAGTATGAGTACAAGGTTGGCATCAAACTCATAACATTCGAAATATGTTTGATTCATACGCCTACTCATTCAGATTCATAAATTTAGAAAAATAATTCTAATATTCATAAATGATTCGAGTGATTCGAATTATTCATCAAAATTTACAGTGTTAGTTGTTGTTGCATTAACAAAAAAAAAAAGAAGAAAGAAAATCACAAAGGCAGCAAGTGAAGCAAATGTATACCCTTCTGAGAGTAATGTAGCTTTCGTATGTGAATCATACTTATTTGCTGATTCATGTAAAGGAGAGTAGAAACCAACAACTACGTGAGTATGAGTACGATGAGTACTTCAAAGTTTGAATACGAGTAGTATGAGTATTCAAAGTATGAATGCGTAAAAGTATCAGAAATTATGACTCGAATATACTCATTATTTTGAATACCCATTGCTGATCTCTGTTTGGAATACGATTAAAGAACAGTATTTGGTTCGCTTAAAAGTATAAAAGACTACAGTTTCGATCTTTAACATCGACTGTGGATACTGATTGGAGGCAATCACCGGTTTAATGAATTTTTGAACATGTCCACATAAGACTGATTGCATTTGAAGTTTTTATCAATCCTCTTCAAACCATTTAAAATTTTATTGAACCGTTTTGGGTTTCACTTTGGTCACTTATGACCTTTCAAAATTTGTCGAAATATGAAAAATCCTGGTTGCCATATTAAAATTTATATTAGAAACAGCTAAGATCATACAGCGACAGCTAAAAGGGGTAAGAATCCTGAATTATTCATACAGCTTCCTGGTCTTTACACCTTTCCATACATACATTATTTATAATGAGGCACTGAAGAGAATCTTAAAACACTCTTAATAAACGAAGCATAGTTTGTTAATAAGACGGTACGACAGTGAAAATACACCCGAGTAACCACCTGGTCTAAGTTGTTCAGTTAGTTGAGTAGAACTTAGAAATACTTTTTTTATTTTTCTTGAACCGTCCAAACTTGTTTCACTGGACAGAAACTGTTTCTTTTTGATAATTTCACACAAAATTATTGATCATCCAAGTATGTTTCAAAGAGATAAGCCTTTAAACCAGTGCACATAAACATTTTGTTAAAACTTATGTATTATGAGTTTTGATGGGTTAAACTTGGAAAATGTTAGTTTTATTCTGATTTTTTTAAGTTCGGCCATTCTTAATTACAAAATGTAATTAACAAATATGAAATAAGTGACGACATTCTGAAAGTGCATTATCTTGTGAAGAGATTTACACTTCGTTTGATAAAATTGGACAAAAATGATCGTAGCTATTACAGTAATGTTATATCCTTATCCAACGAACTTTCATTGAATTCTATTCAATCGATTTGTATGTAAGATATCATCCAAACGAAGCTGGTAATAATCGATAGAGTGATCGCTATAGCAGTGATGTCCTAGTCAATGGATCCATGGCATCGCCAGCTCAAAATGCACTCCGGTGACTTTTTCGTGATGTATTGGACGCCTTTGAATCTTATGTAAACGAGTGTTGTTCCAAATTCGACAATTTTGTGTGTTCGTACAGTAATGGACTTAATGCAGATGTTTTTCGTGATGAAAATTATTGTCAGTTGCCAATGGTTCTAGAACTCTGTCTATAGTCCATGTATATTTATGTGTAGTGATTTGGCAAAACATATTGAATAAATGACAACCAATTTGACAGATGTGGCTTTATCAAGAAGGCCGTTATCAAATTCGGAAAGACCAGTTAGAAAACCCGGTAGTTTATATATAAAAGTTGATTACAACAATGAAGATTATGAACGAAACTTCAGACACTTTGTAATCATGTGGCGCCTTGATTCTAATAAATTTTTAAATTCAATCTCAATCCATGGAAGTGAAAAATATTCCTAATCCAGAAACATTTATTAAATTAATCCAGTACTTACTTAATTGGCCATAACATCTCGATTAACGGAATTCGGCCTGCCGCAACACATCCTTCCGATTGCCTCTGATTCTTGGGCGCCTGCGCCAATTGGTCACACCAATCGATGACAGGACTTCCTCGATTTAGTCCGGATACAAGATCGTCCTCATTGCCTACTTCCGCAGATCCCCACATTAAACACCCGTCTCGCCGGAGCATCCTCCTCCATTCGAACGACATGGCCGAGCCAGCGCAGCAAATGGATATTAATAGGCTGTACAACGTTTATGTCGTTGAGAAGCTCATACAGCTCACTGTTGAATCTAATACGGAAATCATCGCACTGGACCGAAGATCTTACGTAGGACTTTACTCTCAAGAGAGTCCATACCTCTGCGCCATAAAGAGCGTCTTGTAGAGTATTAGTTTTGTCGCAAGAGAGAGTTCTCTGTTACTCAATTGCCCATCGAGACCATGGTAGAACCTGTTGGCAAGAGTGATCCTGCATTTGATCTCCAGACTGACCTTATTTTTGTGGTAACGACGAAGCCAATATAAATAAATTCCTTGACTGTATCAAAAGTATACTTATCGGCCGTAATCTGAGAATCAATACGCTGCACGTCTCTACCTGCTGATAACATAAACATTGTTTTGCCCTCATTTCAACATCACTAAACATTCAACATCCCTAAACATTCAACAGCACTAAAGACAGCAGTAACATCTCACTTGGTACGCCCTATGTTGTCGATGTCGTCACTGTACGCAAGCAACTGGATAATTTTTTGAAAAATAGTGCGATTGCCATGCACTGCCGCCTTTCGCAGAACAATATCCATGACAAAGAGGAACCTCGCACGTTCTACCTTGACGGAGCTGTAGGAATTACTTAACGTCATTCTGCATAGCCATCAGTTTCGCAGGTATATCGAGTGTCGACTTCAGTCGTTCACATAATACGCCTGTAAGAACCTTATATGCGATAGGAGAGCAGGGGAACATTCCTCGTGCGTCCTCGTCCGATAAATTCCCAATGTTAATAGATTAGTTTAAGTTTAATTTGATTATCAGACAGTCTTGTCAAATCTTATAGATATCTTTATAGATATCTTATAGATTTCCATGAAAACCTTCCTCGACGTTTGCATTAATTTGTAAGTTTAGACATCAGAAGTGCCATGAAAAACGTTTACATTGTAGGTAATAAAATTATGGTCCACTTATTTGTAATTCTTGCCGGACTTTCTTCCGTATCTATGATTGTGTCAATCAATTCTAATTATTCTTCAAATACCAAATCGAATCTTTTAAATTCAAAAAGAAATGATGCTTTAGGCTAAGAATAGTTTGCAATGAAATCAATAACTTCAGGTAAATGAGAATATCGAATTAAAGAGAACTCGGCTATATTTATGGCCTATTAAATATTCACATATTTTTCAATTGAGTTTCGAACTTCATTTTTTGACAATAACGCCTTAATTTTTTGCAGTGCTTAAATCTTTTAATCGAATTATAATACATCTCTCTTACGAATGTTAAAAGTATCTTTAATTTAATTTTTTTTTTATTTTTTATTTTTGCTTGTCTGAAGTTGTCTCTGTTGCAGTTTTGTTGTTGTTTTTTTTTCTGACTTTTGTAAATTTTGCGAAAATAATTAAGTTTTCAAAAAGATAAAAATCTTGTTCGGTGCTAATCAATTAGTCTCTTATTTTGTTCTCTGGGTATTATTTTATAAGCAACGACGACTGACTGTGTGTTTGTGGGTATGAAATCAAGGGTTGAACTTTTCAAAATCGTATCGTAATTTGCATATGGAAATTGTATTTCAAAACAATATTGAAGGGTGATGAAAAAAAATGAAACAACATTTTAAGTGTGAATGCATAAAAGTGTCGATATTCGGTTCGATACAAACGTTCATTCATGTTTTCCTATGGCGTTGTTTTCTTTTTCTTTTTTTTTTTGTGTTTTTTTCTTGGCTCCAATGATAGAAACATCAGTGGTCAGGCAGTGCATATTAAGTCCGGCTTTATACATGGCTCCAGAGGAGCACATGCGTTTGAGGAACTTTTTTGTTTTGTTTACGAAATGGGGCTACAAAAGTTTATCACTTGTCTGCCAAATTTTTGGCTTAGAATGCGACGCTGAAATGCAACGGAATGATGTTAGTTCCACGTTTTAGTGTTTTTTTTTTCTTCCTCTCTCTCTCTCTTTCTCTCTCTTTTTATCTCTTAATGTTGCGTTTTATTTGAGTGTGTTATGTTACTTAAGTTCTTGATGTTGTTATTGTTACTGCAGTTGCTTTAGTTTTTGTTTGCTTTTTGGACATCGAATTTGCATGAGTTTAAAGTTGTGTTTTAAGCCTTGTTTATTTTTTTTTTTTTTTTAATACGAACTTCGTTCTCTAGACGCACTAACAGAGCTATTCAGCCAGCCAGAGGAGTTGCGTGCGTGACCGTTCAGACGATGACACAAAGTAAAAAAGTAAAAAGTGTACGCATGCTTGCACACACATTATCTCTGGCTTTAAAACGCAAGCTTTAAACTTTAACTACAACAACACAAATAAATGGATAACAAGTACTTTAAATTAACCCATTAAACCAGTTACGAATGCAAAATTAAAAGTTAAGTAAACTATGGAATCATGACCTCAAATATTTTTTCTCCATAAAAATTGACATTTAAGATTGCCGTCGAAAATGATCGTGAGATAGAATCATTCAATGTTAATTTCCTAATGTGCTCTACAAATTACTCACAATCTCTTAACACTGTCGCTGGGCATTCCTGTTATCATATATTTTTGAAGTTTTAAAACGATGATTTGATTTATTTACTAATAACACGGTACGACAGTGAAAATACACCCTAGTACAGTCGAACTTCCCTATAATGAACGGGACCAGAAAATAACTTCATTATATAGAAACTTCATTATACAGAAATTATATTTTTCCCTCACTTTTTATTTAAAATAATTAGGCATAAGGCAGGTTCGTGCACAATTGCTCGTCTTCTACATTTTTTAGAATCAGAGCCTGTGCTGGGAAGAATGCCAATCTGCCTAGCCACATCATTTTTTTTAACAATTCTTCAACTTTATTAATAATTAATAATTTTTTTTTTCAAGAGAAATGCTACTTCGCTGTGTCATTTCCGATCACTGAACACCGGCAACTGATGTCAAAATTGTTATTGATGTGGCTTTCTTTTCTTTTGTTCTTATTTTCCTCTTTTGGGAATCCCCGCATTATATGTGGCATTTTTCTCGGTGCACAGAATTGTTATTATGCGTAACAGAAAATTGTTTAAAAAATTCATTATATAGAGACAAAAACACCTGGGAGTCAAATATTACACCTCCAAAATTTCTTCATTGTATAGAAAACTTCATTGTATTGAAATTTATTATAAGGAGATCAAAAACAATGAAATTGGAACGGAAAAAGTTGTGTGTTTGAAATCAATTCATAATATGGAGACCTTCATTGTATAGAAGTTCACTATAGAGAAGTTCAACTGTAAATACATAATCCATGTTGTTCAGTTAGTTGAGTAGAATTCAAAAATACCTTTTTTATATTTCCTGAACACTCCAAGCTTTTTTATTTGACAAAAACGGTTTTTTTTTTACTTTACGGACAAATTTCTGGATTACTAAAACATTTCCGACCCGATTTCCAAAAATTTAAATCAAGCTTGTCCATTCATAGTTAGCAAACTTTAATAAAAAAATATAGGATTAGAGATAATATTAAAGTCTGTTCTCTTGTGAAGCAATTGAGTCATCATTTGATTAAATCGGACAAAAATTACCGCAGTTATCATTTAAAGAGTCTAACAGTCGAGTGATATTTTTTATATCATCTCATGAAGTGAACTTTAAGTTAAAAAATTTTCAGAATTTTGTAATCATATTGTGTTCCATCACTTGTACAGTGCATGTCTTCAAGGGGTAAATTTTCTTATTCTTCCTTTTTCTTTCGAGTCCAACTACTCCAACTACAAATATAATAACAATAAAGATTTTTTTTGTGTAACAATATCGAAGAACTAACAAGAGCATTACAAAATGTTGCTTGTTTCCGTTTCAAACTTTGCTAAACAAGACATTTTGTTTGCAGCATGTTACACAAAGCCGTGTAGCAACAATACGGCCACAAAAATAATACCAAACTTAGGCTACATCATCAAGCTGAATTCATTTGTACTCCTTTTCTCGTTTGTATTTATTGGTAGTGTTGTTGTTTTCGTTGTTAATGTTCGGTGGATTCATGGTTGGTTCATGTTGTATGTTCAACACGATGTCTTGTGAACTGCTCATTGAGATCACTTTGTACTTAAAAGAAGTACTAACAACCAGCCAACCAGTCAGCCTAACGAAATCTCCTGCTTTGGCTTTGGAATACCAAAGATAGAGACTGCTCCGACTTATTTAAGCCATTGTTTTCTCTTTCTCCATATGCCTCTCTATCCGCACCGGAGTGGTTTAAGCATTTAGCAAAACTAAATATTTCCTGACTGTCTGGCCCTGGTCAGTGTATGTCCTGAAGATGTTTTGCCTTAACCGCGCGTTGTCTATTGACTTGTCGGGGCAATTGTTTAGTGGTTGTTTATTTGTTTTTATTTTTTTTTTTTCGTTTTCTCATACGGATTCGACCTAAACAAGTTCAATTGGTACTGTCTTGTGAATACAAAATTCCAATTTGCCGCCAAATGAATTGAGGCTGGTCAGTTTTGTTGGTAAAACTAAAAAATTGCTTGAAATGAGGGCAAACATTGTTGGTTTATTTTTAAAGGATGTAAGAATAAAATCTTTTAGAATTAGTGCTGCTACTAAGATTGAATTAAAAGGCGTCTGTTATTCTTCTATTAAGTCCATGGAGCTATTAAAAAAACTAATGTCTTAATTACAAATACAACATGGGACAGCCAATATTGTAATGGATCACGCAAAATAAAATAAAATTTGATTTTGATTTTCAAAATCATTTCTGTGAATATATCCTCAGTAACATCTCGCTTTGTACACTCTATGATGAGGATGTCGTCAGCGTACGCAAGCAACTAGACAATCTTTCGCAGAACACTCTCCATGACGATGTTGAAGAGGTCGCATGATAAGTGGTCGCCTTGTCCTTAAAGCTTCATTTGTAAATTTCTGATTTGAATTTAATCAAATATTAAAATGTTTTGTCGTTTTTTTAACAGTTGCATCCTATATTTTATATTCTACACATGTTATGTCACTAAATTATTTTTTAGGTTCCTTAGCGCCGGACAAGAACGTCCTCTTCTTCGCCGAGAACATCCTAGAGGTTAGACTCCCATTATAATTGCTATGACGTTTCCTAGATGGAATCCCAATTTCTATGTCGGATTAGATTGGTCTAATGTATCAGGAAGAGGGTTCTTAATCTCATCTCACCTTAACTAATGAATGCAGATTTTGTACGCCAATTTCATGTAGTAATTCAATAAGATTATTCAGACCAACCATACCGAAGATTTTGTCATGACTATAACCTCTGTTCTCCCATGCTCTTATGGCGGTCAGTTTCATTGCAGCGTTCACTAATTTTTCCGGCACCATTCACTTCCATTTCATTATTTTTTTCATGCAATAGAAGACGTTGTGAAAACATTTTTTTGTTGTAATTGCATATACCTACCCATCCTCAAGAGATAGAACTTCTAGCGCTAAAAGATTTTTTGTCGAATTATAGAAACTTCTCGACAATTTATCAGCTGGCTGACGTACTTGTGACTAGAATAGATCTTCAATCGAATTATAAGTTCCATTCCGGGCTGACTGTTACCATATGTTTGGGGATGTGCCTAATAGATTGCAAGTCGCTACTAGATATGCGATATTGACTAGAAAAATCTGTTCAGCTTCATAATGGGGAGAATTCTCATTGATTTTGTCTTTAAATTATTTGTCTTCAGTTGTATCCAACGGTCGCCGTAGTCTAATAGGTAGTGTGCTGGCTTATTAGACGTGAAGCCCGGATTCGTATCAGGTCAGCGACTTTAGATTAAAATTAACGCACACAACATAAGTGGTGTGAGACGATAAGTCGAAATCTTGACTGAAGGGAAAGGCCAGTTTATTTAATTTGTTCGGTACACCATTGAGCGTGATGCGGGATGCGATTGTCACCTTTTTGTTTTTTTGATTTAAAACAATTTCAAATATGGTAGGGGACGGAAACAGGAAGAGTGTGTTTGCCTGTATTTGTGCAGTTTCTTTTCTATGTTAATGCGCTGCAACTGGATGAGATCTACGCATGGGTGATTCTGATGAACTCCGTTATTGGTCTCGGTTTTGTGCATGAACTCATGTGTAATTGTTTTTAATACGATTTTTATTAGTTAATTAGGAATGTTTAGATCGATATTGGACTTGAAAGTATTCATTATTTACGACACTCTCAATATTTTGACTTTCGAATCGTTTTTGTCTTTTCATTTTATTTTCGCCCTTATCAGCATACGTCGGCACAAAGAGAACATAATAAAAATGTGAGTGTTTTTGTGAGAGGCATGTGTTAAGCCAGAGGAAAATTGTTAGTAATATTTTCAAGTGTAATTTAATATTTATTTAGTGGAAAATACATAAAAAAAAATACGACACTAACACCTTAAAAACTGTGTATTTAACTTGACAAATATTCTTTTCAAAATGGAGGCTATTTCACATTGTTATTAGTGAATCTCATTAGAAAATAGTGAAACCTATTGTAATTTTTATTTGGGTGTATAATTCATATACAAAAGAGAAGCGACGAAAACCTGCTTCACTGAAAGCTGACAAGCAACTGAATGCATTTTTACGCTCTTTTAAACGAATATTGTTAATGTTTGTATCTTATGTATGTAAAAAGCCGAAGATGATCTTCCCCTGAGGGACATCAGCTGTCACATAGTCTGAATAGAAAGATAAAATTTAATCGAAGCTTTCAAAACAACGGAAAATTCCGGATTTTAAATCAATCTGTTATGTTAGAATATCTTTATATTCATTACATCGTCTCTTGGACCAAAGTTGAAAAATATTTTAAAATTTCAAAAATAATATCGAAAATATTTTAAATAATATTTTAGTTGTTATTTGTTGTTATATTTTTTGTGCTCTCCATACTGTATAGAATTCCGAATTGAAATTTTCTGTAACCAATACGTAATGTTTTCCAGTCTGCTAGAAATTCTCTTCATGTTTTTAAGAGCATTTCAATATTCCAGTTGAGTTGTGTAAAACACAACACACTCTCTTTTATGTGAGTAGATAATTGAGAACGTTTAAAGAGAGTTGAAATCAACATTGTTGTGGCGGGAAACAGCTGATTGAGTAATAAAGACACAAAAACAACAGTTATTTATTATCTACTAGTTGAAAAGAGACAAACAATCCAGTAATAAATCATTTTTACGCGAGCACATATACATACATACAGGCACATTCGCAGGCAATTCACAACGGTATACAAGGATATGAAATTACTTCGGCAGTAAGAGACTAGTAGGAGAGCAAAAAAAAAATTAAACAAAAACAAATGCTCTCAAAAACAAAAAAAAAAAAACAGAAAAAGAAAAATCCACCACATGTAAACATTCTGCCATATTTGTATTCCATTTGAATGGTTGAGGGCTGTTGGCGCATGAATTGCAATTTCATTCCATGTTCTGCCATTGATGAAGACAGCAACGGGGAAGAGCTGCAGCTGTTTCGGATCGAGTTGAATTTGTTTTGTTTGTTGAAAACAATGATGGTTGAAATTTTACGTATTTTGCCGACGGCATTTGAATCCAGGCATGGCTGGCAAAAGTGTTTTCCCCTATTCAAGTTGAATTTCGTTGTGTGTTCATTGCCATATTGCCACGTAGCAACACCAACACTCTCTTGCTTTGGATATTCGTACGTTTTATTTTTTGTATAGTGTGTGTGTGTGTATGTATGAATGCATGAATGTGTAAGCAAGTGTGTATTTTCATTGTATATTTATGGGCTGATCAATGTGAATCGACGGATGTGTGTTTTATGGAGGTCGAATAACGAAACAAAAAAGCAGCCATTATTCATTTTTCTGGGTATTTAAGATAAAAAAAAAAATAAGGAAAACAAAACAGAACAACAACAACAAAGATAACGAAAATAATTTGAAAGATTTTTTTCGGAGTGGTATTCAAAAAACTTATTTTTATTCTCTATAGAAGTGATTTTTTTTTATTTTTTGAATTTGGCAAAAATTATAAAACCAAACGAAACACTACATCATCATCGTCAACAAAGCAACAGACTGTTGCAGGAAGATCGAAATAAAAAAAGCATCAATTTCTTTCCGTCGGCATTGAATTTACTATGGATTGGTTCCCCTGTTTAAACATTCCTTCAAATTTTGCTTTTTCTGTGTAATTATTTTCATGACTCAATGATTTCGAAACCCCTTAGGGAATGTATGTACGTCTTTATGGTAATTTCTTAACTTGGGCCGATTCCATCAGGCATCAAAAGCTTATATGCTTCAATTCACTCTCTTACTGAAACTTGCTAATGTTATAGCGAATGTTATTGTTTCTTTTTATTTGTTGACCGTTTTGTTAAAATAAAGAAATGATTGCGTTAATTAAGAAATGATTAGGAAACGAACCATCTTCATCCAAAGCCATTACAAATTTATATTTGTGCCCGGCTTGTTAAAAAAAATTAGAATTTTGTTTTACAAATGAATGAGTTTCAAATGGTTGGAATTAAAGTATTTTGTTTGTTGGTTTTTCCTAATCTATACAAACCATTTTTATGAGTTTCATGATGAAGAAAAATAAAAAATAACTCGATAGCAATAGTGCAGCAGAAAAACAACGATTATCTGATAACGTATAAAACTAAAATCACTGTCTTCAATTTCATGATTTTTCCTTAGTTCTCCCTCTGTGGAGAAAATGCCACTGATATTAAATTAGTATGCATGTTTGTATGTATGTATGTATGCTGCAAGTGTAAATAATAAAAAAAAATATATATTTTTAAATTTAACAAAAAATAAAAGGCGAAGTGAAAACATAATTTAAATTACAAAGAAAATATTCGCAACGCTTCGCTGACTGGCCACCAGGCAGCCAGGCAGGCCTATTGTTGAAAAATATTTTCAGGTGCATATACTACATGCTCGTCTAACAAGAGGCATGTGATAATTAGACCCTGGGTAATAAGTAAATAAACCAAACACTATAAGAAAATTTTAAGCGCGTTTTTTCTTTTTTAATTTTTGTTCCCCTCTATCTGGAAATAAAAAATGCAAGATACACTTATTTTTAATTGGAGTTTAACTAAACGAGTACAATTAGCAAAACATCACGCGAGAAAATACAGACGGCCCTCTAAAAGCGGGGATAAAGACCGAACAAGAAAAGAAGAGAAACTTTTTGCTTATTTTCACACTACATGTAGTCTACATTTATTTATTTTTTATAGCATTACTCAATAGTTTTTATGGCATGTCTACACAGTAGATTCTATCAAATCCATTGGTTATAACTCTGCCAATTAAAATACATGGTGGAGCAATCTAATCGTTAATTCACTGATTTTGGTACTCGTACATAATGATGAACGCAAGCATTGGCTCTTTGTTGAGATTTTCCCATATTTCTATTAACTAAATTACGCAATAGGTCACTCGGTTTCACTTTTGAGAGTAGTCACTACAAATAATCCGTATTATCCCATGAGTTTTCTTCACTGCATTCCTTGTTGTTTTTTCTCATGTATTAAATGACTGCCCGCCGTGTCGTTTATGATTACGAATCGATTCAAAATTGTGTTATGATTAGACGTCGGCACAAAGAAAACATGATAAAAATGTGACTGTAGTTGTGAGAAGCATGTGTATAACCCAGACGAAAATTGTTGGTAACATATTCAAGTGTAACATAATATTTAATAGACCATATGTTTTTGAAAACATAGAGAAAAAAGGTTCTGGGCCAACTCCCTGAAGACTGCGTATTTATCTTGACAAATATTCTTCCAAACAACAACAACTTATTGTTGTTAGTGAATCTTATTGAATATTAGTGAATTCAACTGTAATATTTCTTTGGGTGTATAATTCCACCAAACAGCGACATGAACCTTCTTCTTTCAAAGCAGAAAAACAACTGAATCCATTTTAACGGTCTTTTCGACGAACATTCTTGATGTTCATGGCCTATGTTTGTAAAAAGCCGAAGATGATCTTCCCCTGAGGGACATTGGTTATGATCTACATATTAAAATATCTTTACATGGCTGTTTTTGTTCCTTTGAGAGCAAATACTATATCCACTTGTATAATACTTGCTCAGATGCCTCACATATAGCCTTCATTAAATATTATTTTATAGACTTTCTAAACCATTTCGCAGCTCGTACCTACTACTTGTACTAACCAAATACAGAAAGACCTAAATTGGCTTAAATATGGGTTGCAATGTATACTTACAATTAACGAATTATGCTGGTATATAGGAGACCTGCATTTAAATAATGCAATAATTCCAACAAAACATTTATTCCTTTCGATTTTGGACTCGTCCTTTGCTTAATTGGTCATAACAGGATTACAACCTAGCTTCTCATAGGTCCCATGCTTTATGGGTTTCAACGACTCCGAACGACAGATTTTTGAGAACATGTTCGTAGCATTTATATTTCGTTATGTTCGAGATGTCGGTGCAGGGGTTTGAACCACGACCTCACGTGAAATAAGCCAACACACTACCTACAGGAAAAGGACAAACTTGTCCATGACTTAAATGTTTCTTTATTGCACCTTATGGCTCAATGAGCTCAATGAGGAGTCCTGCTCCACCGCTAGACTAACTATCATCTATTGATATCATCAAACTATCTGGCTGGTTTCCCAGTGCGGGATAGTCGTGCTTTTGTTGTACAGCCCTTGATTGACCAACTTTTCCCTTTCCCCTTTTCAGTACAGCGACTGCGTTCACCCGTGGCATCACAATGGGCAACTAAGCGTGTTCAAGTGAGCTTTGTTATATCGGAGCCAACACTTCGACCTAACTTAAACTAACTTTACGGCTTACTCGTTGTTATGGTGTAATTATATTTTAGAGCAAGTTATAGATAAAGCTAAGAAAAATTATCTGTAAGATGGTCGTAAAAATATTTCAATCTTACGAGATGACATAAAATTACTCGCAATCAATGAAAATGAGGATTTGCTTTCATTTGGCGATTATGCGGCAATTCAGGCTAGATATGAGAGGCGTAATGAACAAGCTGAGAATACAATTCTTGAGAAGAAACATGTGAATAAAATTATCAGTATTGAAACTCTAAGATAGGTACAATGGGTGAATTTGGACCTCCGGGTACTGACCGACAGGTGACCGACAGGTGCACGTCCTCTAACCTAACTCTAAGATATACTCAAGAGAAGGTTTTAGAATTGGAACTACAAATCGAAACACCCTCATATTTAGTGACTGAGTGTATCTTTAAAAAAATTATATATCATTATACGCGTACATTTGTTCATGCATATATGTGTAGAAGTATATTAGAAGACATGTTTTAACTTAATTTGAATATTTTAAAAGTGTTCTTTTAATCCAAAAGTTTAAGTTACAAAAGGAACCACAGTATACGACCTGTGTATTATCTAAAGTGTATACATTGTTGTTATTTAACAGCGTAATACTAAGTTTAGATATGCAATTTTATTGAGTCAATTTTCAGTTAATTGAGTACAATATTTTAAGTGATCAAGCATAATACTCAATATTTTGACATTTGACAGCTGGTAAACAACAACATTGCTTTTATTTTGGTTTAGTTTTGTTGGTTAGTTTATTAGTGTTTCCTTTACAGCGCTCAAATATCAACAGGAAGTATTCGGTAAATTGAAATATACACACTAAACACATTTTAAGTTTTACTCAATATAATAACGAGTTGAAATGTTGAGCTCAATAATGGCGTTTATTGCGATTTACGCATTAAAGTTTCGTATATGAACACCGTATAACAAACAAAACTTTTCAAATACATATTTTGAAAAATTTTCAGTCAAAAACAAATAAACTTTAATAGAAAAGAAACGTTTTAAAATATTTATCCTGATGCAAAAGAAGGAAAATTCATTTGTCACAAAAAATACATAATTCGGCTTGTATGCATGATTGCTAGTTGGTACTACTTTTGTGAGCTTTTCCTCGTTTTTAGATGGCCAACTGTAAATTCACATTCCCCTTGCTTCAGTTGGCATAACACAACAACAACAATAGACCGCATTCTTTCTTGCAATTCTTTTTCTCTTTCGGTTTAATAAGAAGAATTCACACTTTTGTAAGGAAGTTGTTGGAGAGTGTTCAGACAGTAAAATATTCTCAATGTTGATAGTCATTTTACGTCTAGTACCCTGTAACTACGCTTTGACATGGACTTCCTTTTCAACGTATTTAACTTGGAACTAAATCAGAAGAATAGTTGAAAATGAAAAACAATTGTTTTCAAATACAACATAGCATTGGAAGGAATTCAATTAAATTTAATTTTGGTTTTATTTTTTCGTTACTTGAAAAGCCATTTCTGCCAGTTTAAAAGGGTGCCTCAACACTCTTAGCAACGAGGTTCACCTAAAATTTATTTTTTTTTTTTTTTGGAATCAAAATGTTTTAATTTTTACTTTCTAAGAATATCATGTCAATTTTTTAGTCGGTTATATTGTTGTTGTTATTTTGACAAACAAAACAAACTTAAATGTCAAAGTTCTCGTTTTCATTTTTTGGTGTCGTCTTTTGTTGTGTTGTTTTTTTTTTGGGTTTTTTTCAGTCTGTCTTTACTTTGTTGTATTTCATATTACTTTTGTAGTTCCTTTTTGGTTTTTATCTGGGTCTGCATTTCAGCAACTTTTGTTGTTGTTGTTGTGTCATGTTGTTTGTATTTTATTTGTTGATTTTTTTTTATTTCTTAGAATTTTTTAAACTTGTGAACTTAGCACAAATAACCGACTAAATTTGAAAAACATACACTTTTTATATTTAAAAAATATGAAAAACAAAACAAAACAAAACAACAAAACAACAACAATTACGATGTGCAGACACAGTAAACAAAATGCTACAAATTTAAATTGTCGTTTTAAGTAAATTAAAGGTGGCCATAAGTATGATTTAAATACGGTTTCCATCCATTTTATACAATAAATTGTGAAATGATACGTCTACGTCTCTTAGACAATTGTTGTGTCGTTTAAGTTGTCATGGTGGTGGTGATCATTTCCTTCATTCATTCCTGTTGGTGGGCCGTAGATCTGCAGTGACATCTGCACGCTCTCCTCATTGAAATTGTATAACTCTAGCATGAATCTGATCCCCGTTCAGTTTCAGTTTCAGTTATTAAATGTTTCACTTTCGGGGCCCTCAACGTCTGTTTTTTTTATAGATTTTGTTAATCTAAAACTGGTATGATTTTTTTTTTATTTTGTGAGTGTGAGTAAGGCCCAGATATTGGGAACCACCCCATGCCCGACAAAATGCCAGAATACCAGCGCCGCAAATTGTCTGGCCACAGCTGTTTTAGCACAAATTTCAATAGCGTATCAATATTATTGCCCACAAAGTTCTTTTTTATTCTTCGGAAAAGGAAGGTACAAGATATTGTTTGCAAATAATAGAAGTAAAATAATACGAGTTGTTTGTATTTCTCTTCGCTCTATATAGAGATTATCCATAAATAACTTGCCACATTCCAATAATTTTGCAACAATATCGTTACAATACCGAATAATCTTATTTCGGAATATGTTTTCAATTCGTGACTTGCATTGTCCCTAATTTGTGAAGATAAAATTCTTCTCTTTTAAGTCAGGTTCACAAAAGTCGAACATTGACAAATAATATGGTGTATGGCTTCCTCTTCTTACGAAGCTGTTGTGAAATATTGTCAAAAACTGAATGTTTATACTCACGGAATATTGCCCTATTATGGCATGACGAAAATTTTGTGTTGTGTAGAAGCCCAGTTGATTCGAAATAGCGAATAAGAAAACTGTGAGTAGAGGCACTTTTTCTTGAGAACATTAATGTAACAATTCCCACTAACCCAGAGGACGGTTAGTAGTTCCCTCTCGTCTCCTCCAGTCACTTTCAGCATTATTGGACAATTTTAAATAAAGTGTATACACTCTCCAGAGATCTAATGGACACGAATCACAATCTTCTGAGTTTTTAAGTTATGAGCATAAAATACTGTCTTAATAACCAAATTGATTATTGGCTTTTAAAGGAAATTCAGTTAACATGTTCTAATAACAAAAGATTATAATTTAAATTCAAAAATTGATGCTATCTAAGATACGCCATTGATTCTTTCACTGTTTTTAGTAGAATTAGAGTAGAATTTTTATTGTAGTTTATGAATTTACAAATTTTAATTGGATCCTAGCTAAAAATGTCATAGAATGTTTTAGCACGGAGAAAATATTGACGATTGGTCGTCTAAGTGTACTTAGCATGTTTTTGATAGGTCTATTTGATTGTTCATTTTATTTTATTTTTTTTCAAACTAAAACATACTATGTACACATACACGCACAAAATTCTTTCTTTAATTTGGAGAAGGAAGAACCTTTTAAGAAATGTCCCTTCTATAACATTCTAAGTCAACTTAGCATTCAGGACAATTTAAAAATTTCGAAACAAAAATATTCTAAGCGTAATTACTACTTTTTAGATTGGAAAACTTTTACGACTACAACGAGTATTCTAAGTAGATTTTTCCCTATAAAAATTTAAGTTGAAGAACGTTGAATTTAAATATGCGAAAGCATTCAAAATGTTATGGAATGGAGGCGTCAAAATAAAATATATTTCAGAGTTTCAAATATTTATAAATAAATATAATTTTACGCTTAATATTAAAATTGTTTCTTTTTTTGTTTTTGTATCCTAAGAGAAAGAGAAGCTTAAAAAATAAACTAAAATGAACCAATTTCCTGTAGACTTTTCAGTTAATAAAATATCGCTTAAATTGCTTCAAATCGATTCACACTTCAAAAATCATTGTGTGCTCTTTTTAAAATTTTTATTTACAACAATAACAACAACAAAAAGAGCACATTACTAGTACCGCCATGAATTCTATTCCAAAGGAGAGGACTCTCTCACATACATATATACTTACATGCACAAACATTCTAACAATTCTTCTTTCTTTCATACATTTCATACATAAAAGATCTGTAAAGATGTAATAACAGAATTTTCGCACAAAATTAATAAAAATAAGACGGGATAACAACAACAAAAGAAATAAGAACGTCAAGTAAAAGTACAAAAATTTCGTTGCTTGTGTGTGTGTTGTCAGTATCAGCTTCAGTTCTGCTTGTCTTGTTCTTTGGCATTTTGTTGGTTCGAGTTTTGCGTTTTAACGTTTATACGCCGTCGACGATGACGATGACTATGATGATGATGATGATGATGACGATGACGGCAGCGGCCACGTCGACCCTTGTAAATGTATCTCAAAAAATAATAGCAACAACAACAACAAAAAAATCAAATGAAAAAAATAGACTCTTTAAGAACAAGAAAAGTAAGCAATACTTGTAAAGATAGAAACTGAACACATTCTCAGGTCCGGTCAGCCTGTCCGTCAGCTACATTGTTAGTTAGAGAAGAATAACAAAACACTAAGCAGAGCTATAAAGGAATTTATACTTCATTGTTCATGTTCCAATATTTTTGATTTACGACTAAATGTTGCATATTTCAATGTTTCATGGACTGATTATGAGATAATTACTTAATAATTCCATATGTACATACATACATACATACAAAATTGGTCATTACAACCCTTCAGTAGGTTTACGGCCTAGCTTCTCACACCACTGTTGTGTGCGTTAATTTTATACCTGAGCGGAGGGACCTACAGTTTCGATTCCGACCGACAGATTTTTTGAAAAACTTTTTCATGGCAGGTTTATTTACACTCAGAGATTTTACCAGAAATGTGCTGCGAGAAAATTGCCGAATAAAGAAATTTCTAGGCTAGGGCTCGAACCCTGGCTTTACGTCTAATAAGCCAACACACTACCTACTAGACTACGGCGCCTTCAATGATCGCCTTTCATGGTTCGATTATGAGATAATTTATACATTAATTAATTAATTAATTACACTATGCGACAAAATAAAAATATTAAATACACCCGGCTAATGATATAGTAGAGGTGTGCACAAGACATATAAAATTGTACACTATTGCATTTTTCTCAAGACCGAATATTGATTGTAGCTGCAAATATAAATAAGTGTGAAGCAAAGATAGAGTACAAAAAAACAACTGCACGCGTAAACCATTGTACAACAGTATAAAAAAGAGTTGTGTAAAGAGTGCAGCAAAAATATTGTACTCTTCCTAGAGTCACAACATGCATTTCTCTTTTTGCTCTCGGCAACATCATTGCCAGTAACTTTTTTAAACTTTTTATTTCTGGTGGAAAACCCGTTTTTTTTTACACTACTGATATTCATATGGCAATACTGAAAATGTAGCTTCAGTAGTAAAATATGCTCTTACAATACAAAACATAGTTTCGTAACTTCACATTCAAACGACTGCTGTTGTATGTATGTTGGATAAATGAGAAATGCACATTTCAGTGCACTCGTAAAATCAAGAGCAACAGGAAAGAGTACACTACAGTATTGCATTCGGTGAAGGGCAAGCTAGCTGAATGTCTTGTTCACACCTCTATGAAATAGTGTAGGTTGTAAGTCGAAAGTCCAGAAGAAGAACAGTTTTTGTCAAATAAAACAAGTTTGGAGGGTTCAAGAAACATAAAAAAAAATATTTTTGAGTTCTACTCACATCTTCCACTAAGTCATTAGCTGGGTGTTTTTATTCATTTTTTTTTTTTTTTGTCGCATAGTGTAATTAGTACAATTTTTATGTGCGTTCGCAAGGTATAGGACTATCATTTGAGAATTCAGCACTATTCGATAAACGTTCGAATATAATTTTTTAATAATTGTTGTAATCTAAATGTTCATAAATAAACAAACAATTGATTAAAGCTTCTGCATTGCATGAGGACTAATGTGAGTATGCGTAATACTTGATAATACAACTTTTAAGAGGAAAAGAAAATTCCATCATCATTATTATCATTATTTTATGTATTAAACACATCTGATATGCAACTCTGCCTCCGTTAACACGGTTAAATAAATAATTCTCATTCTCAAGTTTCTCAACAAAGTTCAATTGGTCAAGTAAATTGTATTGTTTTTAAGTAGCATTAGATTAGATTCTAAGTTTATTTGTTTGTGTTCGGAGGCCTCAGTGTATATTTCTATTGAAAGGCAGCGGTAAAATATCCTTAAGACAATAGACTTGAAAGAAACAAAAACAAAAAACAAAGAAAATTAAAGAAAAAGCATAACATAAGAATAAGCGTAACAACAACAACAACAATAACGACAACGACAACAACTTTAATAAAAGTAAAAATAAAAGAAAAGAGGGAAGAAGAAAAAATAAACGAAATGAAAGAGAGTAGGGAATGGAAAAAATAACATGAACATCAGCAGAAGCATGAAAACTTTTTTGCTTTTCTTAAGAAATCGTTAAGCGCTGTACAATATGTGTGTGTGTATGTGTGCGTCTGATGTCTCACAAGTCAAGATTCTTTTGTTATAAACAAAACGGAGACTTACAAACACTCAAATATTATGTATTCATTACATATGAGTTTCAAACAATGTGTGTGAGTATGTTTTTGTTAAGTTTTCTTCAACTTATACACACACACACCCACACACCACACACACACACACACTCTCGCATGTAATACACACATATCGAACAGGGTTTCTTAAAGTTCTGTGTTTGTTATTCTTTGGATCTCTCCCACTCCCACTCTCTGTTGTTTTGTTTTACTGTAAATTCTTTACGTATGTAGTTCTAAACGTTCATTTCTACCCTCTACACCCAATCACCAGCACTCATGCATCCATACAGACACTTGCATACGATTTATTTTCTTTTTAGTGGTGCTTCTTCGGGAGAGGGAGAGAGAGAGAGAGAGAGAGGGTTCCTGCTTTTCAAAAGTTTATGTTCATTCGTTCATAGACTAAAACGGAAATGACAGTTCCGTAACGTAAATGTAACGCAGAAGAAGAAGAAGAAGAAAAAAAAAATAAGCCAACATGCTCTGTCTGTGTTCCTGGTGCTACTATTGTAGTCAAATTAAAGAATAAATGCTTGTCTACTAGTGAAATTCTGCTGCTTTCAAAATAGAAATTTTCACTTATTCAGGGTAGGAAAAAACAACACAAAAAAAAAAAAAAATAACCAGAACAACAATAGACTGACGGAATGACGTTTTGCCAGGCTGAAGAGCTTGGCTTCGTTTAAAATTGCTGTCAGTGTTGCTGTTGCTGTTTTTGTTGTTATTGTTTTTGTTGTTTTCTACGTTTTCTTGTTTTGGATTTTGAAAAGTGAAAGAAAAGCAACCTTTTTCGAAAGCATAATAGTCTGTCAAATAAGCTAAAGATGCTGTGTGTATTAAAATGGGATAGACCAACCATGCAGAGTATTTTAATTTTAAAAACGCACACAGTCTTTTTGTTTTTTTGGTTTTTGTTTTGAAACAAAAAAACTCAAGCCCGCACTCAAATTTTAACATGCGACTGATTTTTTGTTTTTTTTTTCATTTATTTAACAGAAAAAGTTCACTGAATTTTAACGCAATTTAATACAATTTAAGTGGAACAAATTATTTAATATTTCAGAATTTTCCCAAGAAATTTATTAAAAACATTAACAATTTTTAAAACTTTAATTCAAAAAGTAAACATCGATCGATTATGGTGATCTCGTAAGTTAGTCTTAAAATTTTAATTACATTTTGGTGAGAGATGAAGTTCGTCAAAGTTCTTTTCAAACAATACGATATTTTGTGTGATTTATTTGATGAATTTTAAACGAAACAGGAATGTTCTAATCACCCTTAATCATTTAAGCGCTAAAATTATTGAAAATTTTGTTGATTGAAACTGAATCAAAATAATAAAAATTGATTTGTTTTATGAGGTCTATTAATAAAAGAATAAAAAAAAACAGGTACACACATACATAAGTATCAAGAATGATAAACTAAAAATTACGCCATCACGCACACAAAATTAAAATTTTCTGCGCATGTTGAATCAATGACGTCACGCAAATTGTGATCCTATTGGCTAATGTAGTGCACACATTTTTCAGAAGAAATGTTAATTTTCACATATGAAATTTGGAAACCTTTAAAATAGCCCAACTACGTCATCTAACGGGAAATCATGCGCAAGGCGTAATCTTTAGTTTATCATTCTTGCACAAGTATTATTCAAGTATATTATAAACTAAAATATGGGTTATGAACATAAGAAAGCTTATTTAATATATTTCACTATTACACATTTCGAATAGAGTAAAAAAATTCTAAATTTTAAAACATTCTCTTTGTTTAGATTCGTCTTACTATGTTTGATTTTCCTTCACTGGTGAATAATTATTCTATTAATTTTATTTAATTTTTAATTACAAGAAAATAACATTTTATATTTATATTCATATCAGACAAGAGACTTTGCCGAGAATCGAACCTACTACCTTTACACTAATAGTCTATCCAATAGACTATCAGGGCACCCGGAATGATATTTATTATTATGGTCTCGATATATATACATATATTAATTTATATTTGGTCTCGAATCAGTTCATCAACTATAAAGTGGCCGTATTCTAGTAGGTTGTATATTGGCTTACTGGACGGCAACTTGAGAGTTCGAACATCTAACGTCTCTAAGAAATATACTTAAAAATATATCTTTCGGCAACCTTCCCTCAGTAGTCTTCTGCCAAAAGTAGAGTAACTAATTTCCAATAAAATGCTTGATACTCATAGTTACGATTCGTAGCACACACAACATGGCTGATTTGAGAAGTTTTGCCATTAGCATTGTAATGACGTATTAAATATCAATTGCATAGATTTAGATTGAAGTATGTACCAATAAAGGTAAAGGTTGAGGAAGTGGAAGTCGCCATAGTTTAGTAGGTAGTGTGACGGTTAAGCAGACGAAAGACCACGATTCAAACCCTAGGTCAGACATGGAAACGAAATCTGAAAAAAAAAATATTTCTTCGACGACTTCCTTACATCAGATTTCTGGCAAAAACTAAAAGTAATGCCCAATTATGTATGTTTGTACCTTTTGAGGACCTTCGTTTAAGTCTCTGAATACATCCGGAGTTAAACCACACCATTGAATAAATGCCTACTGATGTAATCGTCGATATGCATAGTGAGATATAAAGGCAGGTTGCACGAATTCGGAGTAACGAACGCTCGTTACTATATTGTCGAATCGAACTGGGGATTTTGAAATTGGTTTGATTTTATTGTTTCTCCATTTAATTTTGTTGTTCTTTTTTTTTGTCTGCTTTTCTTTTTCCTTAAACCCACACACATAAAACAAATTTCACATACATACATACGTATTTATAAAAAAATCTTTGAAACATTTAGAGAACATTATCTTGGCGTCTCATTTCCTAATTATGAGGGAAACCCAAAAATTGTGTCATTTTTTGAGTGATTTATGGCCTTTGGAAATGTGTCAAATATTTATGTATTATTTTTAATACCTACTAAATATATACATATAAATACATACATATGTATGTATGTATACATGTGTATGTACATATACTTACACAGAAATACATACATATTCCTTCTGAAATAAGAAAAATAAAATATTGAATAGACAGACAGACATACTTCTTCTCCTCCGGCCATGGTATTTCTTCAACTTTTTCAGAGATTCTGTTTGGTTGTTTTTGTTTTCTGTCTTTGCCTTTGTTTTCCGTTTAATTTAAGATTTGCCACTTTATGGTTTTTGCCTACTTCACAAACAACCTATACAGTCAACAAACAATTCGGTTAACTTTACATGTTGGCCCATTCGTTTGTTATTAGTTGCCATTTTATTATGCGATTATTTGAAATTAAAATGTGTTGAAAAGTATTATTTTCGATAGCACCGAAGTTTAAATTGTTGTTGATTGTATATTTGTATTCTATTACATTGATGCTTAAAAGTTTATCATACACACATACATACGTAATTGGTCATTATAATCCTTCAGTCAGGATTACGACCTAACTTCTCCCACCACTTATGTACGTGAGTGGCGGGAACTACAGTTTAAAGTAGTCTCAGATCGAGAGATTTTTGATAAGCTTTTCATGGCAATTGTATTTACTCTTAGAGTTTTTGCTAGAAACCCGCTAAAAGGAAGTCGCCGAAGTAATATTTTCATATTTGATGTCTGACACACTACCTACTACACTATAAATTCTTGTATTTATAATCAAAATTAATTCGAAGAGGAACGTTGATCTCAAACGAGTTTTTAAATTCGCCCCCCCAAACTCACTTAAATTTATTTCCGTGTGCGGGAAAAAGAAAATTGTATGTTTACGTACAAATTGGCATTTTTATTAAATCGTATTACTGCCTCTTTCCATTGAGTTTTTACCTCTTTAACTCACAGTAAAAATTGATTTGCAAATTCCTTTAGCTGTAGTAAGTTTATATCCAAAATTGTCTTCGATACTAAAACTATCAAAAACTGAGAAGATCGCGACAAAAGACTAGAGTACCTAAATAAAGATCCTTATACCAGTGGTAATATTTGGATTAGTTGGTATGACTCGTAATTATCTTTTTCAAATTGAAGATTGAAGAATTTTTTGTAAACTCTCCTACAAGTTCCATGATTAACTGGTCTTCAATGCGATATATCGATTTCCCCTTTGATGTAGATGTAGATGTAGAAGAAGAGTGTCGTTTCATCATACTTTTTCTCAATTCATTGCGAATATGTTCATTGTAAAATGTACTGAAAATTTTTAATGGAAAGTTCGATATACTCTTCCGATTGTAGTCGACGTAGTCTAGTAGGCATGTTTCGGTGACTACTTCTCAGCAGATTTCAAAAAAATTTACCAAAATTTTGTCGTTCGTAGTCGAATATAAACTGTAGGTCTTGTCACTCATATATAATATTAACACACACAATGTAAGTGGTGTGAAAAACTAGGTTGTAATCAAACATTCAGTTTCAAAATTCAAAAGTTACTCGTTTTGTGCATTCCTCAAAACGAAGCGAAAGGGTACCTCGTGTTAAGTTTTAATGGTTTCCGTAACATGTTGTAGCGTAGTAATATTCTGAAATTCAAATTTAAAATAAGGCAATTTTATACAATTTACATTTTTCAAAACTAAAAATATATGTACAGGTATCCCTCCTACAACACGATTTCACTCTAACGCAATTAAAAAAATTTCCGAAAACCCCCACAACACAATTTTTTTTAAGATTTATTACATAAAAAGACCATTACAAAGGATTTTAGACACAACTGATTCAAAATCTATTGATTTAAAAGAATTTTCAATTAAAGATTGCATCCCTGAAAGAACTGAAAATTACAACATTAAATCGATGTTGGGAAAAAATTAGGCCAGCAGAAGTTGAGATAGAAAACGTCCATGAATCAGGAGAAAATGAAATTGGTGTCATATTAGAACTTGCTAGGTCGATCGGAAGAGAAGGGTTTGTGGATATGGATATTGACGATGTGCAAGACTTATTAGTGGAACAAAAAGTTGGGAAAGCAGATTTGTTGGAAATCGCATCCGAACCCCAAGTGAATGAAATCGATTCTTGCTCTGAAAAAGATAATGAAGTTTGATATTAAAAAATTACAGGAAGGATTAGACTTGAGCCAAAAAATTGTAATTATTGTTCTTGGATGCAGACCCCAGCGGTAGAAGAAGCCGAAAATTCGAAAGGGAATTACAAAATGGCCTATCACCATATCAAAACATTTACAACAACCTTGGACGGACAAGGAAACAAAGCAAGATTACGGATTTTTGCCGAGTTTTGTTTGTTTTTTTACGTATTTACGTAGATTTATATTTATTTTGTTATTTTTAATAGAAATAAAGTTTCTTTGGTGGCATTAAAATATTTTTTTTGGATCTTAACCCCTGTTTTTGCACCAGCTTCTAATCTCCTATAGCACGGTTTCCCGTAACACGTCACATTATAGGAACCTATCTACCGTGTTGTAGGAGGGATACCTGTACATAATTTCAGAATCGTAAATAGTCAATAACAATTACTCCCAAAATCTTTTAAAAATTGTCAAAATTAGAGATAAAACAAACACAGACATTTGCTTCTTTGGAAGGCCAAGTAAGAATATTGATTAACATAAATTATTACTCATAGCCTTACATACGATATGATATGATATGCTGGCTGTGATATTCAATTATTTCATTTCCTTTTCAAAATTATTGTACTTTTTTCTTTTCCTATCGAATTCTGATTAAATGGCTGATTGCCTTTTCCACAAGTTGGCATCTTTGCCAAATAAACAATATTTTCAATTTTATTATTATTTTTCATCTTCTACGTTTTTTGTTTTCTTTTCATTTTATGTATGTCGTCATGAACGAAATTTCATTTTTCGTTTTTAGCATCTAAAGCACGTTTTATTTTCTATTGATTTCAATTATCAGAGATTTTCTAGTACATATTTCGTTCAAAGTTGTTGCCTCTGTTGATGCTTTTTCATATTCAGGTGACACATCCTCAGGAATTTTTTTTTTTTTTTTTGTTGTTGTTGTTGTCTTTCAATTACTGTTGTGGTGTGAAGGGTAATTCCACAAGTACTTTACCTTGTCTTCCAAAAAATTCGTTTTTTTTTTGTCTTTTTCTGAGGGGATTTTTTCGCGCTTATTGTTATCAACACTGTAAATATGGCAAATGTTGTTCAAAAAACAATCAAACAAACAACAACAACAACAATGGAACGATAAATTCAATTTAACTTTAAAATCGGTTAAAATGGCAGTCAAATTCTATCATAGTTCCGATAGAATACAAAAAAACATTTTCCTCTCTCTCTTTACAAATTGAAATGCGCATGATTAGGAGAGAGAACACATTGCGTAGGAAACTGAAGAGATTCTGTTGGAGCTTTTTTGTTCACTCTTTTGGGATATTTGAACTCTTCTAATGGATGCTGATGAAATCTAAGCTGACCATATATGAACTATTTGTTTCGAAGAATATTTTATTTTTACCCCAAAATTAAAAAATATGTACTTTGATCACTACAATGCGATTTCCATTATATGAGATAATAACACTATGCAACAAAATACAAAAAAAAAAAAAAAATTAAATACACCGGAGTAACAACCAAGTCTAAGTTGTTCAGTTAGTTGGTTAGAATTCAAAAATTCTTTGTTATTTTTCATGAAGCCTCTAAATCTACTTTATTTGACAAAAACCGTTTTTTTTATCTTTTCACACTAATATGTTTCAACCTATTTTAAAAATCCAAAGATTTTTTAGAAAGGGAAGAGATTAGCCTTTAATACGGCATACATAACCATTTTTTTTCTAAAAATTTATGTTATGAGATTTGAAGCGATAAACTTAGAAAATATTAATTTTTTTTTCTTATTTTTCTAAGTTTAGCCATTCTTAATTGGAAAATTGCATTGAAAACTCTAAAAGAAGCAGTGATATTCTTAAAGAATATTATCTTGTGAAGAGATCGACACTTCGTTTTATGAAATCGGACAAATCTTATAGTAGTTTTGTATTATTTAAAGATTATAACAGATCAGTCTTATCTAATATATAAAATTCTCGCGGTACGCTGTTAGTGGTTCGATCGATTTTCATGAAGTTCTGTGTGCATATTGGATGGGTTTGAAAATCGGCCAACATCTATTTTTCATGTCCCTAAATGTTAAGAGGGCGTGGCAAATCGTAAAAATATGAATATTTGGGTACATATTGATCAATCCCACCAAAAATGGGCGCGACAACCCTCCCCCTTAAAATGATACCTATAACTCTTAAATTACAGAACCATTCTTTTTTTGTTCGAAAGTTTATCAGGTTTAGATGGTTTAAAAAAAAATTTGATGTAGCTAAAAGTAGGCGTGGCATACCTTTAAAATTGAATATTTAGGGTCATAGTAAACGTAGACGAATGCAATTTCGTGTGTAAGTTCGTAAAGTCGACAAACTCACCAAAAATGGGTGTGGCAACCTCCCCCTTTTAAGAGATACCTATAAGCTAATTCGGTGGCTTATAACTACATACGCACATATATAACATGTATGTCTATTAGTTTTTGGTTTGGAGCGAGTACAACAACCGCATCTTTGTCAGTGTTTTATGAAGCGTATTACAATAAATATGTTATGTATCCTGTTTTACGTAATAAAAAAAAATCAATTTTTTGGGCGTGACGAAGTTCGCCGGGTCAGCTAGTTTTATACTGTATACAAACTTCTTCTTCTTCTTAAATGTCTTTACAACAAACAATATGAAAACAATAGAATTTGTTAAAATAAATTGCCGAATGTATAGACAAGTCCATAAATACATAATTTCCCTCCTACTTGCCCATAAGGTAACATTTTTTACTTCCAAATAAAAAGCGGTGACATAATTCGCCATCGCAAGTAGTTGGTCGGTAGAAAACTTAGTTTCTCTAAAACATTGAATCCTGCAAATCATTTTCTTATAATGGTAACCACGGATATAAAATGATCTGCAACTAAACATGACACAATTATTAATTTGTTAAACAATACATAGGTAATTAAATTTCAAATTACAGTGAACTCACGATACTGTGAACTAATTTTATCAAGGCAGTTCACAGTTTCGACTTTATTCCCGTTATCCAGTACCCAAATTTAAAACAAAAATTTACCCTATTTCATATGAAAATTTAAAACAAAAATTTACCCTATTTCATATGAAAAATGATACATATTTTAATAAATAAAAAATCGTCGGTGTCATCTATGTCCGAAACTAAATTTAAAATACTTTTCCAGCATTTAAAATTGTTTAAAATTTGTTGCGAAATTCTACTCCATGCTGAGCCCAAAAGATTAATCGCATCTTGTATCATCTTAATAGAATTTAGCACTTCTGTTTGTTTGCCAAGAGGCTGTTTCTATAAAACATTTTCGTTATTTTAAAAACATTCTGGCCGTTCTAATGAATTAACGATGTGATGTGTCATCAGAAATCAATTGGGATTCAGACGGATGCGAAGGCGCATTGTCTATTAACAGAAGGGCGTTTACCGGTAGCCCCTTTTTTGAAACTTCCCAATTACCAGTAAATTAAGTTAAGTGTGTGAGTCCCCGATAAATTTGAACAGTTCATAAAAGTTAATCGTTGTTTCTCCATATTTGCTCCTGGAGCACTTTTCTCCAATGATGACAAATATGTTTTATAAGGCAACTACTTCCAATATACACCAGATTCATCGGCATTATAAGATTGATCTTCACATAGAGAGATTTCTTCCATTTTTGCTTTCATCTGTTCCTTAAGTGGGTCCACATGTTGCGGGTGCTTATCTCTGGAAATTTTAAGAAGACGACCACCAAACCTTTATTTAAATTTTTGAAGCCAGCCGTCGCTGGTGTTAAAGCCACGATCATTTTCTTTAATTTGATTGTGAATTTCTAAAGATTTGACAATTTAAAAACCGATATAAATTCACGTTTCTGAGACGTTCACACTTTCGAGTGTTCAAGTTTTCTCGAGTTCACTGTATAAGATTATGGAGAATGCTTTAAACTTATAATTTGGTTGGGCCACTCTAAAATCTTTGCTCTTTTTTCTCATGTTCTCGCAAATCTCAATTATAAACAGCTATGTGCCTCTCTTTAATATTATTCCTTACGTTGTTCAATTTCCCTTTTTTTTATTGTAAAATAAATCATTTATTCTCTCTCTTTTGAATAATTCGTTTCCTTCTTTATCAATGAAATATTTTAATTTCATTTTAAATGTGCTTCCAATAAGTGGGCCTAATTTTGGGGCTGCCAGTCTTTGTTATAAAAATTGTTTTTGTTTTCTTTTTTGTTTGTTTTTACTATTGCTGTTCTACTCCATAGACAATTTAAAACAACAACAAAAATGAAGAGATTTCCTCCATTAAAAGGTTTACAAGGGTATATGAAATATTGCCAAATTCATTCTGGGCCAGTAAGGGGCCTAAAGGGGGAAGGGAAGCACCGGAGGATTAAAATAAAATATTTTATTATTTCGTTGAGGAAAAGACCAAAACAAAACTCAAGTAGTTTAAGATTTATAAGACAACGATAGGGTTGACGTTATATTTCGTTACGCAAAATTTTTTTGAATCAAAAAACCAAACAAAACAAAATAAAATAAAAATATAAAGAAATCAAATAATTAAAATGAAAACATAAAAGAAAGTTGAAATTTTTGAAATGAAATAAATTTACACAGAGAGTGTTTAAGAAAAGTGAAATGTTGAAGGAAATTTTTTTCAAAATTTCTTTACGAACTTTTACCGGCGGCTTGTGTTTTATTGTCGTGTAGAGAGAGAGATAGCGTTGCGTTGTGTATTGTGTTTTGTGTTAAAATTTAATTCGTTGTTCAAATGAAATCGTCATGATATAAAATGTTGTTTTCAACTTTTACAGTGATTCTTATTGTGCATTATTGTTGGCATTGTTGTAAATTACAAACATGTTGCTGCCATTATTATTAATTTCCAAAAAATCATTATTATTGTCTCCATTATTATTTATCACAACGACAATATTGAAAAAGTGTAAAGTACGCATTAGAACTAAACGTAAAAAATATCGTAAATAATGAAGATTTTAATAAAAAACAAAAACAAAAAAAACAGAGGAAAATAGATAATCATTGAAAATCATTCAAATAACTGCAAATTTAGTTTCCTTTTTTTTTTGAAATGTGTATACATTTTATTTCGTAATTTTCTGTAAAGGATTGCAAAAAGAAATTTAATTTGCGAAAATATCAACAGTTTTTCAAAGGTTGGTGCACTTGTAAATACATTATAAGAATCCTCATTATATGTACTTCTACTTTTGAAATATTTCCTCTTTAGTTACATACCAAAGAATGTGTCTTAATATATAATAAAGCGGTTGTGAAAACAGTTTTAAGATATAAATATTACGCTACAAACTGCTCTTATTTTTACAATGTCTAATTAGATTTTAAACTTGTTGTTTATTATTGAAATTTTGATTTTTCAAGAATTAAAGATACATATGTGATAAGTGGAATTTTTATTACTTAATCTAGATATGCCCAATGATCTAGTACCGTTTTTTTGTTGACATACTCAATACTCATCAATACCTCGTGGGGGATTATGTGATCGCATTATATAGTTATTGAATTATTGAATATTATAAATATAAGCATTAATTTTAAAAATATCATGATCAAGCAATGGCCATATCTGGGTTAAAAATAAAAATTTATATAGAAATTTCTATATTCGTTTAAAACAATTCTTATTAGATCACAACGTGATCAACGTTTTTTCATAAAATGAATACTTTTGAAGTTATGAGACAAGAAATTTAAATTTGATCGAGATTGTGGCTCGTCTTAACCACACTGATTGATCTGAGTATTTTACAATACTACTTTTTTTATCAATTTTCCCCAAATCTAGGGTTGAGACTGGCTTAAATTTGACTTTTTGTGTTAAGGGCCACCCTAATGCTCAAAATATAATAGATACACCATATTCTAAAATACTAAAGTTAAACTATGTTTAGACATGCACTTTTATTGTGTCAATATTCTGTTTATTGAGTACAATATTTTAAGTGTTCAGGCATAATAATATACGCAATACAGTTCACGCATTATTCATTTGTCAGCTGGTAAACAACAACAGTGTTTTTATTTTGATCGCGAAAAGTAGTTTTGTTTGTTAGTTTAATAGTGTTTGTTTGTCGTTGTTGTGAAATATCAACAGAAAGTGTTCCCTTAATTGTAATATGCTCACTAAACACACTTCAGACAGTGCTGCATTTTAACTTTTACTCAATATCATAGCAATTTGTGAATTTATTGCGCAATAATTAATTGAAACTATATATGAAATATTGAGCTTAACAATGGCGTTTATTGTGATTTATGCAATAATTGCGCATTTCTGAACAATAAAAAATTTCCTTAAAAAAAGGCACTACTATATTTATTATAGTTCTGGTCACATTTATAAATAAGATATTTGATAAGTAGAGTAGGACCTTGATTATTCGTAATTCGATTATCTGGGATAGAAAAGGAACATTTTTTGCATCGCCTTAATTTTATTTTGTATCGACTTAAACTTTTCTGAATCGTTTAACCGTGATTACCTCTATTAACTGTGATTATAAGCAAACATTTTTTTTCTTTTATTTTGTACTGTTCACTGTTTTCTGAAAAAATTATTTTTTTTTTTTTTATATTTTTGAAACATGTATGTAGTATATAAAATCCTTGAATTATTTAGTTTTTATATAAATATTTATATATTCATTTATTAATTAATAAAAATATCTATTTAAAAACTAGCCAAAATTGCTACTCAATTAAGCGGGAAAATCGATTATCCGGAATGCTTCCAGTACCGACCATCACGGATAATTAAGGTCCTACTGTAAATGCATTTATTTAAATATACATACATACACATATATAATTAGTCATTAAACTATTCAACCCTTCAGTTTGGATTATTGACCTAATTTCTCACACCACTTATGTATGTTGTGTGTGTTAATTTTATACAAAAGTGGCGGGACCTACAGGTTAAAGTCGACTTCGAACGAGAGATTTTTTTGAGAAACTTTTCATGGTAGGTTTTTCTTTATTTTCAGAGTTTTTGCCAGAAATGATGGTCTGGGACTCGAACCGTGGCTTAGACGTAAAGCCAACACACTAAGTACCTACTAGACTACGGCGACTTAAATATACATACATACATACATAATTGGTCATTAGAACCCTTCAGTCAGGATTATTGACCTAGTAGCGGGACCTACAGTTTAAAGTCGACTCCGAACGACAGATTTTATGAGAAACTTTTCATGGCAATTTTATTTACTCTCAGAGTCTTTGCCAGAAATCTGATGAGAGGAAGTCGCCGAAGAAATATTTTTTCGTTTTGATGTCTGGCCTGGGACTCGAACCCTGGCTTTTACGTCTAATAAGCCAACACACTACCTACTAGAATACGGCGACTTAAATATACACACACACATAATTGGTCACTACAACCCTTTAGCTGTATGGCCAATTATGTATGTATGTAATGATTATCACTAACAAGAATATTATAAAACAAATTAGAAACAATTCAAAGCATAAAAGACGTCTTTCGGTATGAACTTACGTTGTAATTCGTATTATTGAAAACTAGAGCAAAAAATTAATCTTGAACATCATTCGCCGTTTATGGTCCATCATTCCTAAATTGTACAATTTGAATATTAATGATGAATGATAAATTGAAAAATAAAATCACACTTGCAAGACTCTTCATTTCATTTTACTCACACTCATCGGAAATTCCGACCTAGTTATTGCATTTTACAACAATTTCAGTGTGATTTTATTTTTCCTAACTTTCTAAACCCTCCAATGTCTTCCACGAATTTTTTACTCACATACTCGCATTTTTTACATCACTTAAAGTGTATTCACGTTGGAAAATGTCATCAACCGTACGTGCTTGGGCAAATCAATTACTGCCTGATAAATATTTTACTTCCATTAGCAATTTGGTCAGGTCTTAAAATTTAATATTAAAAACTAGAAACACTCATAAATTGTTCAACTTTAATTATAACATCTTATTAGCTAACTTGGCCAACTTGTAACAATCGCGATGAATTTCATTTGCAAAACCACAAATCACGTAAAGGGAAAAAACCCCTTAAACTGTGAAACTTATGTGCGAAAAAACTGAAACTGTAACATCACATTTAATGCAACATTTTTAGGGTTTTTTTTTTATTTTTTGTTAATTTTTTTATTTTGTTTTATTTTGTCTTTATTTTGCGATTTTATAATAATTACATGGAATTTACAAACATAAGTAATTGAGCTACAAAGCCAGCCAGGCACTGAAATCATTGGCAACCATTGCCAACCATTAACGTTTTAGCAGCAGTGGCAACAGCGTGATGCCATAAATTTCAAATACTAATGATTTGAAAAATTACAAAATCATGCACACAAAATGGTCATTTTTGTAACAACGACAACAACAACAACAACAATGAGACACAAGAAATAAAAGAAAAACCCCAGATCCCAACGTAAACACTTGTAAATCAAACAGAAAAAAAAGGAAAATAAGAAGAAAAAATAAAGAGTAACAAGTATTCGCAAATAAAAAGAGGTGTTTAAAGACACTCGCCGAGCTGCAGAGCAGAGTGGGCTTTTAAGAAAAAAAGTAAAACTAAACACACGACAAATGAAAATAAAGCCCCCAAGGTCATTCATACAGTGGCCTATCGGCTCAAGTTTGATGCATCAACATTTGAATTGCGAACACCTTCAAATCTGAATGAATTTTTATGTTTAACTTTGTAGCCTATCTAACAAGGTCTTACTGTAGTAGTACTTAGTTTGAAATAGTCATAATCTCGCATGATGATGAGCGAGAGCGCCGAATAGGCAATCTTCTTATAAATATTCGCTGTACGATAAGTACTAGTACCGGTAAATGGCTGCAAGTGAAATCTTAAAAGGATTTCTTGTTTCTATGTATTCTCCAGTCGTGTTTTGTTTAATAAATTACGTGTAAAACAACGTGTGAACTTCCATAAATAATTTGCTTAAACCATCTCTTGACCAATTGACAGACATTCTAAAGAATAAAAAACAAATGTCTCCCATAAATATCGTTTATAAAGGCATTTTTACATGCTTAATACCCCTTTGGATGGGTTTTAATTCGGCACACAGTAAACGATCAGTCACCATTTAACAGATCTATAAATGAATTGAAAGACTTAATAAAGTGTTAAATCGTTAAATCAAAATAAAATATAAAATACAGGTATCCCTCCTACAACAAGGTATCCCACAATGCGATTTCACTCCAATACGATTAAAATATTTCCGAAAAGCTCTAATATCACGGTACGTCTACAACACGAATTTTCTTTTAAAGACGTATGACATAAGAAGATCAGTACAATGGATTTTAAACATAAATTATTCAAAATCTATTGATGTAAGAGAAGCTTGGAAGCAATTTTCTTATTAGAACTTGCTAGGTCGATCGGAGGAGAAGTGTTTGTGGATATGGCCATTGAAAATGTGCAAGACTTATTAGTGGAACAAGAAGTTGGGGAAGCAGATTTGGTAGAAATCGCATCCGAACCCCAAGTGAATAAAATCGATTCTAGCTCCGATGGAGATAATGAAGTTATTGATTTGACACTGAAAAAAATTATAGGAAGGATTAGACTTGGAATTATTGTTCTTGGATACAGACCCTTGCGGTAAAAGAAACCGAATATTCAAAAGGGAATTACAAAATGGCCTATCACCATATCAAAACATTTACAACAACCTTGACCGGACAAAGAAGCAATACAAGATTACAGATTTTTTAAAGATATCAGCGGGTGAACAAAATATAAATGCAAGTTCGGAAACTGAAGATGATATCATACTACCGTAAAAACGTTCCAATTTAATTGAATTGAGCAGAGATGATGAAGAAAATTATCAAACTAAATTCATAATATACATTCATATACAATATTTATACCGATTTTTGTTTGTTGTTTTATATATTAACGTGGATTTATATTTATTTTGTTATTTTTAATAAAAATTAATTTTCTTCTGTGGCATTAAAATGTTGTTTTTTGTACCAGCTTCTAGTCTCCTATAGCACGGTTTCACATAACACGTCGTAATATAGAAACCTATCGACCGTTTTGTAGGAGTGATACTTGTACTACCAAAATTATGACAAATCCTTTCAACCTACTCATATTTTTTAATTCTTTTAAATTTATGATTTAAAAAAAAAACCAAACAGAATAGAGTATTTAAAGATTGATTTCTTTGTCTGCACTGTCGAAACGCACAAACATACACGCCTACGTATGTGTATGTATTTGTATGATTTTTTTTTTTTTGGTAAAACAATCGATTAAACTGCGATAAGAATCAATTTGCAGCAATAATGAATTGTTTCAGCATCAGGAAAGTGTGCTCGACACTACTTGCATCATTTTGCCTGAGACTATTGCTAGCATATGTGCATATGTATCGTCACATATACATACATACTAGGAGCACCCTGTACCAACAGCTGGATTTTATGCAACTCTCTATAGAGCTGAATGATTAGCTGTAAGCCGTGAGATGGAAGCTGCTAATGCTATATTCTCTGGTTATTTCTCATCATCATCATCTTTAACATCTTCTCTTGTGCTTTTTTTTCTTACTTGGAATTTTTTTTTTTTTGTTTTTTTGTAGAGTTTTTTGAGTTTTTAGTTTTTTTTTTTCTCAGACTTCTCAGTTTATTTTGTACAAATTGCCCACAAGGTGAAATAAAATTTACAAACGTTATAATCATCGGTTAAGTATCAGCATCGCACTGCTCAAATCTTTAAGAGTCTGCAAAACGACAAGCACCAAGACACCAAGAGTAGTGGGGAAGAAGAAAAAAAAATCATTTTGTTGTTGGATGTACTACACCTACAGCGAGTTTAGCACAAAAATTAAAGCATTAACCTGCTTTTTTCCACGGCACGTCTTCCATGGGCTTGAGTTTATCCACTGTTGGTGGATACAGGAAAATGCGTTGCTTGAGAGTTTCCCTATTACTCCACCTTCACTTTGCTTTAGTGCATCATTTTGTGTTTTTGTGGTGGTTTTGTTTTTATTATTATTGTTGTTGTCGTTGTTATTGTTGTTGTTATTGTTGTTATTGCATTTATTATTATAGCCCAAAGGCAACACTTGGCCGCCAAATCACGATTCACAACTTAATCCACAAGTTGGTTAAGGTCGCTTTTAGTTCACTTTAACAATCTATTTATTGCTCTCGTCGTCGTCCTTGTTATTTGTGTGGATTTGTTTCCTTTTCCTTTTTTTTTTTTTTTGTTTCATTTTCAATGCCTTCGAAGTTGAACCAGGTGAAGTCTATGAAACAATAGTGAACGCAGTTTATTACTTTTATGCCGTACTTTACATGTGGATTATAATACGAATACGAATAAAATATGTTATCGTGTTCAATTGTTTCCTTTTTTTTTTTGGTTTTTTTATTCATGAAATAAAACTTTGTTAATAAGAATTAAATTCTTTCCGATAATTAAAATCTATCCTAAAAAGGTGTTCTTCAAGATGAAAAGGTTACCTCAATATTTGCTCAATTCATCCAAACTATCGAATGTAATGTATGGTCAATTTGTTTCAAAAAATTTTACGTTCAAATAAATGAATAACAATCCGGTTGATTAGAGGACACAAGACCTGCTAAGAGCACTCTTGTTATGGGTAAGAAGTTAAGGGAAAAAGAACCAAATGAGTGGCAGTTGGTTCAGAAAAAAAGTGGTTGAAAGCCGAGAGAAAAAGTTACGGAAACTACTTAAAAAGTTTGAAGGGCATATGCAAAACACGCACAGTCGCACTCTTACTGCAGTTCAATAGAGGGGAAAAAATTCAAACCACATTTTGGAGGAAGTGAAGACCGCTGTTCAACAAGCGGCTTCCGTTACTCAACTAAAGTTCATGACAACACTGGAGATTCGAGACCTGCGCTCCGTTACGGAAAAAGAGGAAGTGGAGAACGCAGTAAAGAATCTACTCGATAACTCTGGTGAGGAAATGCTCATAAGAATGATGACTCCTAACAGCAGGGAGCAAGTACGAGAGCTTGTGACTTTAGCTGCTGAGAGTGCGCCAATTTTGCTGAGAATAGGAAAAATAAAAATTAATTGGATAAGATCCGTCCCTGGGTCAGTGAAATATGTTACTTCCGATGTCTGATTCTGGTAGGTCACAGAAGGACAGGTTGCATGGGACCAGATAGAACAAGCTTATGTTAAAAGAGTGGCGAGGTGGGTCACAGAATTAGAGAATGCACAAATCCAAGTTGTTGTTTATGTGTGAATGCGAGGTACAAACCTTTGCACCCTCTTCCTGGTTCTACGCGATGTCTGGACTCTAGTGTAGCGCAGACATTAGAATAATTCAAACAAATATACACAGGAGCAGAACGCCACACGCACTCTTAGAACAGATTCTAGTCGAAAAAGCCGTTGACGCAGTTCATCAGTGAACAATACGGACTCACATCCCGCTCTATCTGGTTAGAGGATGAAACAGGAACAACAGCAATATGGCTGTCGAGGAAAAGTAAATTTATTGTGGCAGAAAACGGTACGGTCCCTTTCACCTATATGAAATCCTGTCAATTTACTTTGGTAGTTTGCTATTTAACAGTGAACGATTCGATTCAGGAATGATGAAGTTGAAGCTTAATCGTACAGAGGACAAAACTCTAGAAATAGGAGGGCATCAGGTAATTGCAGGAGATTTTAACTCTAGAGCATGTGAGTGGGGTATGACAACACGAGTTTTGGGTACAGCAGCCAGACTAGGTCTCTTGGTGGCAATTACTGGTTCATTCACTACTTTTCCGAGACCAGGGTGTATTGGTACGACTCCCGATGGGACACTTGTTTCGGAAAAGCAAAAAGGATCCATTTGTTTCAAATTCCCACAATATTGCCAATAAAATAAATTTAAATATCGCAACAAGACAAATGGAAGATAGAGCTTGATAAAGCAGAAATAAACTTCAGTAAAATTGCAAAAACAATTTTATTTCACATAAAAACTGTAAAGCGAGAACGGCATTTGCTAAGTCCCTAGAGTTGTTGAAGGATAAAATAATTAATTTCTTACAAGCCCATATTTAAAGTAAAAAATTTTGTTTACGATTGAGCGGTCAGATCAAAGTATTGTAAGTTAAATGTTAAGCTTGATGGTGGAAATAAAATGGTGTGAGGATGTTTTCACTTAATATAACCGGGCATCTGCATTAAATTAGTGAAACTATGGACCGATGAAGTCGCCGTAGGTAGTGTGTTGGCTTCTTAGACGTAAAGCCCTGGTTCGTATACCCGGTCAGTTATCAACCGAAACATGAGAAAATATTTCTTCGGCGACTTCCTCTTTGCAGATTTCAGGAAAAAAAACTCTGAGAGTAAATAAACTTGACATGAAAAATTTCCTCAAAAATCTGTCATTCAGAGTCGACGTTTAACTGTATGTTACTCACGTATAAAAATAACGCTCACAATATAAATGGTGTGAGAAGCTGGTATGTAATCCTGACTGAAGGGTTGTGATGGCTAATTATTCATGTATGAACCGCTGAAATGCCCGCTTTATGAATGTTTTGGCACGAGAAGAATTCAAAGCATACATCGAAGCTATTTAGTCCTGAATTAAGGATATAATAAACAACATATGCCGAAATGGTCAACCAAGTCGTCCGTCATAGATCCTGCAGAGAAACAGTGGGACTGAATGAGCTGCTTTACTTTATACACTCTAAAGTGTAGTACAAATGGTTCTTATATATTTTTAAATTTCCATCTGATTGGTGGGATGCAATACAACTAATCTCTATAATAAAGAAAATCTTAAGAATAATAATTACTAATTGAGCTTCTGATTTGAATTTTGATCTGTAAGTTGTTGTTGTGTAATGTAATGAAACTATTTCTATAATTCTATGGATATTCCCAAATATTGCCAAATCTTTTCCTTATACATACGAATTCCTTGTAAATGGATAAATATTCTGAATTTATGCAAGCAAGTGTGCTGGAATGTTATGATGAAGGGTATTTCTAGATTCGTTTCCAATCTTTAGCAGCGCTGTCTCTAAATTTTTTGTGGATTTAATAAAACTTTTTGGAGGAACTTTTCTTCGCCATTATTAGTTTTGTTTTTGTGTTTTTCGCCGTTTGCCGACTGTTTAGTTTTTGTGTGCAATTCAGTTTTTGGTTTAAGTAACGATTTACTTTTGGTTTGGTTTCGGTGTTGTTTGCGGTTTGTGGTAATCTTCAGTGCAACAACTATAGCAACAACATCATACTGCACAAGCACAAACATTAAAACATACAACGTCGTTGGGTTTTTCAATTGCAAAAAGTTTGCATAACCGTTTGGTTTGTATATGAACTTGCCAAAGTACGTGTTTCTTCAGTAAAGCAGATGAAGACTAGAATTCTTTTTTTTTATTTTTAGTTCTGAATCCTTTTCAATTCTTTTTATTTTTTATTTCATTCCTTGCGGAAATGTTATTCTTAATAATGTGAACACGATCATTATTTAGTTGTTAGAACCACTTAAAATTAGACAAGAATAAAAGAAGAAATAAAATTTCATTTTAAACAACAGTGGCTAACAAATATTGTGGTACTTACAGGGAATATTAAATGGAGAATTTTTTTTTTTTTGTAAAAGTGAATTTACAAACGAAATATTGGAATAAAATTTAACCACTTCTAGTTGCGGCATTTATTTTAATTCGCAATATTCTTGTCGTACCTTGATGTGCCTTTACGAGTATATTTTCAAATATTTGAATAAATGAAGTCATTTAGACAAATTCAAATAATTCGCAAGATTTTTTACATTCTAAACTGCCATTATTATAAAGATGCATCAAACATCATTACGATTATTGCAATAAAAGAAAAAGAAGAAAAAAAAAACATTTTGAATCGAACAAGAAAAAAAATTCAAGTCTGAAACGCAAAAAGGTTAGACGAAAGATAAAAAAGGTTGCAACAACAGAAAATACAGACTTTTTCCAAAGAGCTCAAATTGGCAATGAAGACGTTAAATGCAGCTGTTGCCTGTTAAGCAGTTGAAAACGATTTTATTACTTCGAATAGCCGCTCTGTATTGGGGAATACGAAATGGAAAAGCCATGAAAAGTTCAAAGTTTATAATAAAGTTACAAGAAAACACAATTTAAGCTGAAAATAACGAATAGATTTACTTGGTAAATATTTGCGGAAGATGAACTTCCATTTTCCAATTTAATGAACCCATCAAACTGTAAGACAAACGAACAATTTACAAAAACGTATAGAAAATAACAAAATGAGGCGGTACTTCTAATCAATCAAAAAGATTGCCGATAAAATTACATGAAACATGAATAATTGCCGAAATAGAATGCCAACAATTACTTCATTATGAAAACACGATACGTATAAATGTGAACTCTTTACGATTTTCAATAAATGGTGGAGACGACAATACATGAGACTTTCAAGGATTTTAATGACCCCTTGAGGTAAATTGTTAAATTGAGAATCTGATTGTTAACAAAATCAATAAACTATAAATGGAAATATTTAAAGATTTTATTAAGATGCTGAAAATAACAGCAAGTTTTATTTTTTTTTTAACTTTTTAAAAACAAAAAGTTTGGCATACATTCCCAGCTAATACGGTAGATATTAAAAAGCTTTAAAGAACATCACATAATGCCTCGGGAACTTTTCTGATTATTGGTGTCTCATAGAGTGATATATCAACAATGAATTTCATAAGAAGTTCTTAGACAGTTACCTCCTGAACAAAGGAGTGACGAACTTCTACTCTACGGTTAGTAGTCGCCTTTAAGGTAGAGTAATACCTGCTTTATTATAGCGAGTCTTTGTTGACGGCCTAACGAGAAAACAATGAGTTTTGCGGCCGGCATATTTTTTATAATCAAAATCAATCACAGAAGTATGATAGAATAAACAATCACTGAATATATACCAAGTCGCCGTAGTCCAGTAGGTAGTGTGTTGACTCCCAGGTCAGACAGCTTCGTCAACTTCCTCTCAGCAGATTTCTGGCAAAAACCATGAGAGTAAATAAAAATTGCCATGAAAAGTTTCCTAAAAATATCTGTTGCCCGGAGTCGACATTAAACTGTTGGTCCCGCCACTCATGTATAAAATTAACGCACACAACATAAATATCTACTTTATTTACCCACTAAGAAGATGTCAGAAAAGAAATTTTAATGTAAAAAGTATTGCAGGTTTCCCACAAAAAACAGGTTAAATATTTGAGCACGCTCTGGGTTAGTACACTTAGAAGGAAGTCGCACATTTAGTCACTGAAAGAAAAGTTTTCATGTCGACTTTGGATCGCGGCGTAACTTTTTAGTACGACTGAGCCCTGAAACGACGTACTTTATGTACACCCAATTGGACCACAATTGACAGCTATTGCTTTGTAGAATACAAAGAATTGCATACCCCTTTGCATCACATGTGTGATGAAATCTTCCAAAACGAAGAGTATGGACGCCACTTAGTATGGCGGTACAAGACGAAGCTGGTATGCATGCAACCTCTATTCATTTAAGGAAACCCTTAAAGCAGATATTCTTAGGGGTCGTGTCAAAATTTTGGGGCATTCTTTATCACAGTAACGACTATCGAGAACTTGAGATTGTGTTTGTGTTAGCATATTTGTGGAACTGTACGCAATAGTGCAACCGCTATCCCATAGACAACACATTGTTACAAAAATGGAAATGGTGTTATTAAAATGATAAACAAAAGCTCCAAAAACAAAACAATAGACTTGTTAACATGATCGACGAATAAACAAAAATATGACAACAACATCAGTATAAAAAGGGGATAAAGAAGTAAACAAGCAACAACAACACTGCAGTACTGCAAGTGCAAACGTAAACAAAATACGCAAATAAGAATAAACAACTTGTTTACATTTATAGAGATTTCGCGAAGGCAAAGTCATAATCCTTCAATTGCATTCATCAGACTGCTTAACCGTCGATATAAAACGCAAGACAGAACAGGGAACGACAGTTTGGAAAGAATGCAGTCAATCCGGTGTGGAGATGCGTTGCGTGTGCAGAGAATATTTGTGGTTTGAAGATCTCTGTTATAAAGAGATACGCGGAAGATGTGTAAAGGATAATAGCAATTAAAGTAAATTGTTTTTGTTTAAAACAAATCGTGAAAGGTGGCACAAGGAATTGTGCGAACTATAAAGAATTGATTTAAAACTAAAAACAAATTTATTTTTATTATATTTGCAATCTACGAACTCATATTTTTAACGTTTTTAAAAGGGTAAAAACGTAACAATATTCTATATAATATGAGAACAAAAATAATATCAGACAGTCAAACTGTTCACAAGGTACTAAAATGTTACATTTTTACATTCAGGACATTACTGTACTGGTGTATTACAATGTGCTGAAAAAATTGTCGACTCCGAATTATCTTATTCCGACATTAGTGACAGGAATTGAGATAACGAACATCTTTGCCAAAATAGAGGTCTAGGAGACAGCAGAATTCTTCTTAAAGTAATATTGGAATGACACTATGGGCATGGACAATTGAAAAATTATTTTCAGAGGAACTTGACTGATGGTTACAACAACAAATCTACCTATAGATTTAAAGTCACTAAAGCGGTAATCTTTTTTGTCAAAAAGTAAATCAAAATATTCAAGATAATTTCAATAAATGCGGAAATCTTAAACAAACTGCAGTGAGAGCCCGCTTAATACGGGGGATACGTTCCAAAATGTTCGAGCGCTAAACGAAACAACGTTAACGGAGACAACTTAACACGTTCATGTCTAAAAACTTTGCGACTTCGGGAAATACAGTTGGAATCTTTATTCCTGATGGACTAACAAAAGAGCGTTTAAAAAGACCGCTCTCGGTTGGTGAAAGGCCGTCTCATTTGCATTCATATACGACAAGTATCAATAAGTGCAGTGTGCGATTTAGGGGAAACGCAATACTAGTGTAGTACTGAAGCAAGCTTAAGCGGAGCAACGTTAAGCAGGGTCTTACTGTATACAAATGTTAAGAAAAAGTACAACCGCTTACATTTACACATATTTTTCGAGTTGACCGAAGCATTTGTAGAGAAAATTTAACGTAAGAAATCTCTCTACACAAATTGATTCTGGATCTCTACTATTAGACTGGCTCAAAGGCGTCATTTTGAAATAAATTGATACCTTGATACGGATCTTAAAACTTAAGGTCAGATTACGATATATTTATTAATAACGTTCATCATTTCCATTCCATGCTTGGACATTTTTCGAAAGTTATGTACAAAGTTATGTTTACCTTATGCTCATATTTAATCAGTAGATGACAAATATTATGTGCATTAAATAGATTTTTAATACAAATTACATGTACATTGACAATGACAATGACAATGACAATGAACGAAAAGAAGTAAATTTTATTTAATGTTGAATTTTTATGACACAAACAATAATCAATACTGTATGTGGCATGCAATAGCTCAACAAACAAGCGTCGTATGACATTAACAATGACAAAAAAAAAAATGAACTGAAATAATGCAGAATGTACTTATTAATTTGTGAACAATTCGAAATCGACATGTGACACGCGTTTTCGATTCTCTCTCTCTCTCCCTCTTTCTCTGTCTCCAACACTAACATTCCCTTTGAGCCTCTGTGACTCGTTGAATCTACAAATTTTACTTTTTTTATTGCCAATTTCATTTGTTGCAAATTTATGCAATGCACAACGAATTGCATTGACATCAACACATAGACAAACATCATATATTGTATGTATGTATGTATGTATGTATGTGCACTCAGCCTGACAATATTTTTGCTTTTTATGCTGTAACTTGTGTACGTATGTATGTATGTATGTGTACTTACACTTTATTTGGCATTTATATTACAGCATGCCAACAGCATCCTTTTTTCACAACAACAACAACAAAAACAGATAAATAAAATACAATTGAAATCATAGAATTCGTTGATGGGTTGGTTGGCTATGTTGGTTGTTCACACACACAACAGCACACGAACGCATTAAGGATTGCATACATTTTGTAAAAATGCATTTCGAATAATACGTATGCACGTGTACGTGTACATGTACGTGTATGTGAATGTGTTGATCTTTATACATACGTATGTATGCTCATATTATATGAGACATGGTGACATCCTTTTTTGTCACAAACAATTTTGGAAAATTGAAAAAAGCGGCAGTACTACAACAACAACAACAACACAAAAACAATAACAAAAAATTTGAATGCATGAGTTCGTATGTACATGTCCATACATACACACATGCATGCGTAAATTGCGGTAAAACACAACAATACAGTGTGCATAGAGTGAATGAAGCCAATATTTGGTGGAAAGCAAACAAAAGCAAACATTTTAGTCTGAGTACGTTTTTCCCTGTCTTAAAAAGGTGAAATTTCATTCGAAACAAAAAAAAAATTCAAAACCCTTTTGGCATTTAAAGGAATTGTCATCATTGCAATCATAAAATGCAATTGCCATAGAATTGAAAAGAGAACGAATACACCTCATCATCGTCATCATCATCACCAGCAACAGTAACAGCAGCCATATCGTGATAGGTTCACATTAACGGATATGTTTTTCGCATGTTCCTGACCTGTGTTAAGCGTTGTTTTTGTTTTGTTTTTTTTTTTTTTTGCATTTCCATCACGGTGTTGTTGTAGTTGATTACAGATTCTATTTGATTTTTTATTTAAAAGCTACAGTCATAAATCAATGTTCGATGCGTTTCAATTTTTTTTCCTGTTTTTTTTATTCCTAGTTTTGCAATGCTTATGCACACGTGTACAAGGATACAGGACATAATGTTTTCGCCATGTTTTCATATTCTTTTTTCTCTTCTCTTATTTCTTTTTTTTTGACAATAGCATGTGAAAACGAGTTCATAGTAATTTCAAAAAGAAACACAAACAACGAATTGCTGAAATGAAAAAAAAAAAAATGGAAAAAAACATAATCGCTTAAAACTGCATCGATGTAAAATGTGCAGTTATTTCCGTTACAATTGTCAATAGCGTTCAAAAAAAAGAAAAAAAGAAGAAAAACTGACATACTACAGGAAAACAGCATTGGCAGACAGTAACTAAAACAAAACAAAAAAATGAAAAACTAAAATTAAAATATGTATGCATGTACGTACGTACATACCTCGTTTATAGTTCGTATATTACTTGGTGGAAAAAGTGGAGCATCTTTTTGAAATGTTATCAATTACTGTCTTGCAACAACTTTTAAAGAATCGTTAAAAGTAATAAGATCATATTCAGATCATATTCCTTTACTCTGTCGGCAAATGGTTAGAAGAATATGATCTATTGAGTTATTCAAAGCATATTCTGATGTAAAGTTATAACAATCGAATGTGTCCTCGCTCTAAAATGGTTCTAGTATCCTGAGTTCTCTTAAAGATTAAACCATTCAATTGTCAACAATAGAATTAGCGAAGGTATTTCATTCGAAAAATTTTGTTTAATTTCTTCTATATGAGCCGAAAGGAATTCAACGGATGTTGCCGCTATAAATTCCTATATTTTGATGCTTAAGTGCTGCTATAATAACTAAAAGCACTTTCATATTAGAACAGCAGATGTGTTTGAATTTTTGATGTGTCACACCAGACAATGTTATTCTACCTATAGGTCAATAAATTGTAGTCGCCGTAGTCTAGTAGGTAGTGTGTAGTGTTGGCATATTAGACGTAAAGTCTCGGTTCAATCACTAGGTTAGACATCAAAATGAAAATATTTCTGCGGCGACTTCTTCTCACGGCAGATTTCTGGCAAAAACTCTGAAAGTAAATAAAATTGCCATGAAAAGTTTTTCAAAAATCTGTCGTTCGGAGTCGACTTTAAAACTATAGTCCCGCCACTCTTGTATTAAATTAACACACACAACATGAGTTGGTGTGAGAAGCTATGTTGTAATACTGTCTGAAGAATTGTAATGGTCCAACCGTGGTATACGTATGTAGGCATCTACTTAGGGCTACATCATGGTTATAAAACATTTCGAATAGTAATTGGAATCGAAAATTAGGAATATTACCATTTCGATTCTGTGTATAAAACTTAGGACCATTATTACAACTTGCCGTTAAAATTGGGCTTAGTTAAAGGCAACTTTAGCTAAAGTGAACTTTAAAGCCACCTTTAACTTTAACTTTGTTATTAAAACTTATAGATAAAATAAACTTTATCAAACATGCACCATTTTCGAATTCTACCTTACGCATAACAGTGAAAAAAATTTTTAATAAAATAAATTCTTTGTCCATTAAAAACCTGGAGTATTAAATTCAAATCGTTGTTCAATGTTGAAAGTATATCAAGCATATCCCGTATTAATGTATATCTACTGCAATTTAAAATAGTCCATAATACCTTATTCTGTAATTTTTGCAATCTTTTAAATTACGATTCAAGCTAGCATGTATGTACAGACAACCATCTTATTAGGCGGTGAGTGCGTACTGCATTGTAGGGAAACCGTAGAAACCAAGCTAACGCGTAGCGCGTTCTATGGAAATCGTCTACCGCGTTGTATGGAAACCGCGGTATAATAAACTCGGAATTAGTACAAATCCCATCATTCGTACAGCGTTATATTTAGACCAAGACAAAATAAATTATAAATTATTTTTATTGAATTAAAGGGTTCATATAAGGATTGATAAAAAAAAATTAAACAAGAACTAAACTAAAAGACTGTTTTCCAACAAAAATAATGAAGACTTTTTTAAAATGATGTAACTTTTCAACATTTATCTTCATTATCAGATATCAGTTGCAGAAAAATGCGAAAGAGCTCTGAGATGACTGAAACCGATGTCGTAGACGGCTATGAAATAAGCTGGCATGTTTATGTGTATATGTTGGGTATATTTTGCGTCGAAAATAAAACTGATATTAAACCCTCCTACATATGCTTTGCGGAAAGAGCTTATGGGATGTTGATGAACGAAAAACGCGCTGTAAAAGTACTGCGGTATAGGAGGGTTGGCTGTATACTGCTAATCCGGGATGCTTTTTTATTGTGTATTGTAAATATTTATTATAGTAACCTTATTTCTAATTCTTCAGAAACATCCATCCATTCTATTGGTTGATATGGATATTATGAATTATCTGTAACGTAATTGTTAATTCTGAATATTGTTTCGCTGTTCATGTTTATTTCCAGTTCCTATGTCTTTTTTCATTTTATTCATTATCAGCCATGTTTTAACACTATTTATATTATTTACCATATTATCCTTACACTCATAACTTGTGGTTCCTTTCATTTATATGAGTCTATCGTCTGCACATAACACAACTTTACATTAATCTAGTACATCTGGCTTGTAAGACCACCAATATTGATTAGATTTCATTCAATTGACCATTTTTAGCTCTTTGTCTTGGATGTCATATGTATGTACAGTGAAACCCGGTTATAACGAACTCCGTGGAACCAGAAAAAATAGTTCGTTATAGGCAAAGTTCGTAATAAACGGGATGAAGTTATAGAAGAAAATGCAAATAATTTTTTTCATTTATTAAAAACAAAAAGGATTTTTTTATTAAAAACCGAAAATATTTGTTAATTATTTTTACCTATCAGCTGATTAAAGATGGTGAGTTATAATTTAATGCTGCCATATTAAATAAAAGTAAAGACTATTGCCACACTTCAAAGTTATTCCTGAGGGTTCGTTATAAAAAGGCAAAAATGTATGAAATTTAATTATTAGGGACTATTTAAAGTAGTTTCTTTTAACCAAGAATTCGTAATAAAGGAGTTCGTAATAAACGAAGTTTTTTATATGAAAATTAAAAGTTAAATTAATTATCATCTTTATATCTGTGCTATGCCGAATATACATATATTTTTAATTTTTCTTTTTTAGTTTTTTTTTTAACCTTACATAATATCGTTTAAAATCCTTCGTAAGAGGTATTTCACTAAAAAAAATGTTCTCAAAATATTACAAAAAAAAAACCCAAAAAGAGGAAGAATAAAGAAAGTGTTAAAATTCACAAACATTAAAAGGATTCACACTTTTTTTATTGTTATTGTTGTTGGTATATCCCCCTTTTATCGAAAAGTAATAATTCATTACTAAAAAACGACAAAAAAAAAAACCAACAACAGAGAATTTTAGAAGCAGAAAAAGAAGTAAAAAATGAACGAAATTATACAGATTTTTGCCAACCATTCATTGCGCCAAAAAAACAAAGAAAAAAAAGAAAGGAAAGGAAAATATTTTCAACGCCAGACACTTTCAAAAAGAGATACGACCAGACATGATTGCCATTGAATGAAATAGAATTTATAGCAGAAATTTATTAAGACTTGAAGAGAAATAATAACAAAAACGCAGAAAAGCTGAAAAACAGGTGGAAAAAATATGGTTGTCGTTGGCTGGCTGGTTAAATTAAACTTTTCGGTAGTTTTTTCGTTTTCAATTTAAACCTTCTAAAAAGTATTTAAAAAAAAATATTTAATTTTATGAAACTTGTTTTATTTTTCCTAATTTAAATTTAAATCTCCAGAGATTTTATTTTTTAAAACATTTTGTCCATTTTTTCTATTTTTTTTTTTCAAAACAGCAACGTACACTTTTAGAAGAAAAAAACCCAAAAGCCCTTATCAAAATGGAAGAGGAATTTTTCCTTTTTAAAATTCATAGACATTTTTTAATTAAGTTGTGTAGAAGAAACAAAAAATACACAAAAACAAAAAACAGATTAAATTTAAATGAATTAAACAAAAAACAAACAAAAAATAGCATTTTATGTTAATGACCCTGTTCTCATTTTGACTTTTGAGTACAAATGGCAAATTTTCTTAAAATAAAAGTCACTTCCATATAACCGAACATGTTCTAAAAGGGTCAATTAACTAATTATGCCCAAAAGGATACGAGTTGAACAGTCACTCTAAGTCCGTCTTTTATACCTTACATGCCCACTATATTGAGGAGAATAAAATTAGAACATGACAAAAATACACCATATACATACATATACACACATATACATTTATATGTTCTATGGGGACAATTCTGTTTTTTTTTTTTTTTCATAACATATTAAGGGATACAGTAAAACATTTATAGAGCAAATGAAAGCTTTAAATTCTAATTTCGTTCTTTTTTTCGTTTTTTTTACATTGGGTACATGTAAGCTTACTGTGTTAGGATTGTATGAATTTTAAGGTACAGGCATCTCTCCTACAATACGGTAGATAAGTTCCTATAATATAACGTGTTATATGAAACCATGCTATAGGAGACTAGAAGCTGATACCAAAACAGGTGTTAACTTCCAAAAAAATATTTTAATGTCACAGAAAAAACTTTATTTCAATTAAAAATAATAAAATAAATAAAAATCCACGAAAATGCACAAAAAAACAAACAAAAATCAGCATAAATATATCGCCGTAGTCTAGTAGGTAGTGTGTTGGCTTAATAAACGTAAAGTCCGGATTCGTATGCCAGGTCAGGTATAAAAACGAAATATAAAAAAAGTATCTCTTCGGCGATTTCCTATGAGCAAATTTCTAGCAAAAAATTGCCATGAAAAGCTTTTGAAAAATCTGTCGTTCGGAGTTGACTTTAAACTGTAAGTCCCGCCACTCATGTATAAAATTAACACATAAAACTTCTATGTATGAAAAATATCACTCGATTGTTAGATCCCTTAAATATTAACTACGGTAATTTTTGTCGATTTGATCAAATGAAGTGTCAATTTATTTACAATAGAATGAACTTTCAGAAACGTTACCACTTATGTTATATTTTTTAAATAAAGTTTGAAATTATGAAACAAACTTGAAAATATATGAAAATAATTCGAATTTTTCATGAGTTACCTCATCAAATCTCATAGCATATTAAGCCAAACAATAGATATATTTATACCGTTTTAAAGTTCCATATCTTCCCTTTTCAACAAGATTTAAATATTGGAAATAGGATCAGAAATATTTGAGTAATTTGGAAATTTGTGCGTGAGGTCTAAAAAATCAGTTTTTGTCAAATAAAACAAGTTTGAAGGGTTCGGGAACTATAAAAAATGTATTTTTGAGGTCTATTCAACTAACTGAACAACGTGGACTATGTATTTACTCGAGTGTATTTTCACTGTCGCACCGTGTAATTGGTCATTACAACCCTTTAGTCAGGATTTCGACCAAGCTTCTCACACCAATTATGTTGTGTGCGTTAATTTCATACATGAGTGGCAAGAGCTACTGTTTAAAATCGACTCCGAACGATAGATTTTTTGAGAAATTCTTCATGGCAATTTTATATGCTCTCAGAGTTTTTGCTAGAAATCTGCAGAGAGATAATCGCCGAAGAAATTTATTTTCATATTTTGTTTTGACGCCTGACCTGGGGTACGAACCCGGGCTTTATGTCTAATAAGCGAACACACTACCTACTAGACTACGGCGACTACGATCAAGGATATTTTTGTAAATGTTCCAACTACGTAAGCCGCCATGTAACTCAGTATCATTATCAACCTAATCGCTAAACTTTAAATTCATTTAACATCTCTTGCTTTACTGACTTTTTTCTCTCGATCAATCGAAATTATTGGTGCATTTTGGTGAGTTTTGAATTTTTCCTTTGGCACGTCCTCCCAATTAGGTTCTTTTCTTCTTTTTTGTTTCTTTGTGTATCTTTTACTATCGTAAGAGAAAAATCAATATTTTCATATTTCAAAAATCGGCTCTAAATTTAAATGAAACACGAATTAAACACAAAAATTATTTATAATTTCTAGATAACGGTAAATATTAGTTGTAAATAAAACTTCAAAAAGTATAAATTGATCAAATATAAGAACCATTGGCATAGGCATCTTGTTGTTGTACTTATATTTCCTAACACTAGTTAAACACTGAGACAGTAGTCTGACTGTCTGTATCATGGTTTCACATTTTCTTCCACCAAAATGGTTTACAATGCATTACGGGGACTTAAACCTATTTTGTTGTATGATATTTAACTTCAGTTGTTTAGTATTGGAAAACTAAAAAGAAAAGTGAAAGGAAAATACTTGGAATAGGAAATTGAATATTTTCTTTAACTACGAATATGTATGTACGAGCATTTATGTGTATGGTATACATCTGCATACGTAATATTATTCATAATTATGATGTTGAAATATACGCACATACATATTCCATTGCATTGAAAAGTATTGACACAAAAGTATATACGTACGTACATATTAAAAATGTACAGCATATACAGACGTATGTATATAGGATAGGTGGAAAGAAATACGTACATAAGTCTGTATGGCATATGAACATGAGTTTTGAATTAAATTGTTGCCCATTTTGTAAAAAATATTCCAAGAATATGTAAAAGTGTTCTGTAGAATATGAGGGGCTTAACAAGACTTCAAATTGAAAATCTCAAGGGACCATTTGAGTCTGTCGGAAGTGTTTCATAATTGAAAATGTATATTCAATCGTAATTAGAAACGAAATAGAAATAGTATCTGTGATACGAATTGAAATTTATAAATTTGCCTATGAATTATTAGAGATTTAAAATGTAGCTGAAAAATACAATATTAATACACTCTTATACTCGTATTTAGATGTTGATTTAATTGCATTGGAGATACTTTTATTTGCTTTTTTTCTGTGCAAATTAAATCGATTGTAAGAAATTAAATTAAAAATAATAAAATTCATACATTTTTATCTTTTGCTCACACTTCAATTGTTTATTTGTTGATTTACTATTGTGTTTTGCTTAGTGTTATAACGACTCAAACTTGAAAAGAATTTCATGTTTGAGTCAATTCTATCAAAATAAAATATGATTCGAAAAGATAAAGTTTAATCAGAGCACTAAAAAAATGTCGATGGCCATGACGAAAATCATTCTGGAAGTCAAAGAGTAATGTTTTATAATGTTATTGAAATGTGAAATGTTATTTTGGCATCATATTCATACGAACTATCACCCTTCGTTGCCTGTGATTGATTTTTTCGTATAAAACAGCTGAAGACACTGAAGTCGCCTTAGTTTAGTAGGTAGTGTATCGGCTTATTAGACATAAAGCCACGGTTAAAATCTCAGGTCAGACAACAAAACGAAATATGAAAAATTTTTTTTCTTTTGGCGACTTTCTCTCACGGTAGATTTCTCACAAAAACCTTGAGATTAAATAAAATTGCCATGAAAAGTTTCTCAAAAATCTGTCGTTCGGAGTCGACTTTAAAACTGTAGGTGCCGTCACTCATGAATAAAATTAACAAGCACGTCATGAGTGGTGTGAGAAGCTAGGCCGTAATCCAGACTGAAGGGTTGTAATGGCCTATTATATATATATATGCATGTAATTACGTATGTGGTCTATTTTTCTTAGTATTTGACGCCAGTTGTAATGATATTTTATTAGGTTTAAATTAGCATGTCTCTAAGAAGAAATTTCATGTACAATGGCCAGCCTAGTCAACCATTCCAATCCCACTTCTTCCGGCTTCAGTCTAACAGTTGGCCCATATGCCAATGTTATTCATTTATTAATCTGTTGAAAGTGATACGTTCAACTTTATTAATCAAATTCCTTTCCATAATTGGATGATATTCTAAAAATATAAGCATAAATAGAACAAAAATATCTCTTTCTGATACTATAAATTATGATCAAATTTAGATGGTATTCCATTATAAAATTGTTTTCAGTAGACGCCAGTTTTATTAACTAGAAAGTTTCTTCGAAATGAAAGTAAAATTTTGCATAAATTCACTTTTTCTGTCATGACCTTCATGCAAATTAGCAACAAATGCCACATTCTTGTATGCTTGTACTCGGCTGTGTAAGAAATTATAACGAAAATTAAATTAAAATTTAATGCTTTCAACCTTGACTGCAGTTGCTAAACTAAAACGTTAAAATAAACAAATAAATTTCCAAAGAAACTGAAATCAACAACAATTAAAACTAGAGCAACACTTAAGGATTTAAAAAAAAATTAATTTCACACAAAAAGGTCTCATAGTTAGTCGTTAGAGTCATAAAAATATGCAACATTTGAATTTGTTATGCTGCAATTGCATCATAAACATAATGAGTGGCCTGTAATGATGATAATGACAGTGACCTTGTAATAGTTTTTCAATGACACATACTAACACAGATTATGCAAATCTAAGCCAATTTCTTGGATCACAACGAAAAAATTTCTCTCTCCTTAGTATTGTTAGCAACAAATGTTTCCAACTATTTTTGCTCAGTTGTTATAGTGTGGTCCTCTTTTGTTCTTTCGTTTATTATGGAATAAATTTGAGTAAAACATCAACCTTGACTTTGATTTAATTTGTTGGATTCTAGTGACTTGTGCGAGTCCCGCACGGCGGCATTATTTCTTTCGTTTAGTTTTTATTTTAAAATAAAACACATGGAAATTGCCTTCTTAACGCCTAGCCTGTAAGCAGTATTATAAAACTGGGTTGACTTTTGACGGACACGAGGAAGTGTTTGAGCTTATTTTTACTGCGGACCAATTAGGCTTTCTTTATTGAGGGCATGATTTGGGATTTTCGTAAATACACTCGACGAATATTATGTGTTAATTACGCAGTGCGACTGGACACCCGAGTAACTACATAGTCTGAGTTGTTCAGTTAGTTAAGTAGAATTCAAAAATCCTTTTTTTTATTTTTCTTGAACCCTCCAAACTTGTTTTATTTGGCAAAAACTGTTTCCTTTTTAGCTTTTCACACAAAATTTTTGATTACCCAAATATGTTTAAATCTACAAATTTTAAAAATCCAAAGTTTTTTAGAAAAAGGAGAGATTAGCCTTTAAAACGGTATACATCGACGTTTTGTTTTTATGAGTTTCAATGGGGTATACTTAGGAAATTATTATTTTTTTCTTATTTTAGTAGCAAAATTTAATTAAAAAATATAAAATAAGTGATGACATTGTGAAAATGCATTATTGTATGAATAAATTAACACTTCATAACATACATACATAATTGGTCATTAGAACCCATCACTCAGGATGATTGAACTAGTTTCTCACGCTACTTATGTTGTGCGTGTTAATTTTATACGTGAGTAGCGGGACCTACAGTTTAAAGTCTACTCCGAACGACAGATTTTATGAGAAACTTTTCATGGCAATTTTATTTACTCTCAGAGTTTTTGCCAGAAATCTGCTGAGAGGAAATCGCCGAAAAAAATACTTTTTGTATCTTGTTTTGATGTCTGGCCTGGGACTCAAACCCTGACTTTTACGTCTAATAAGCCAACACACTACCTACTAGACCACGGCGACTTCAAATTAACACTTCGTTTGATCAAATATATAACGGTAACGATATATAAATAGTATAACAGTCGTCTTAAATTTTTATAAATGTCATCTTATCAAATGAACTTTCAGTTCAAAAATTTTTAAATGTTTTGATGAATCTTGATTGTTTAACGTAAAATGTGTCAATTTCACGTTTGCACGACAACCAGAAGTCGGCTAATATTTGTATTTTTTGCAATTATTATTATTTGTCTTTACGTAAACATTGGCCAAATTCTGGAGGTCGCTCAAAATGACACTTTTGGCGATCAACCAATAAACCACTCTGAAAATTTTTGTACTAACAGCTTATTAGAAAAAAAAATATAAGAAAAATGTAACACGACTGTTAGACTCTTTAAAAAATAACTACGGTAATTTTTGTCCGATTTGATCAAACGAAGTGTCAATCTCTTTACAAGTTAATGTGTTTTCAGAATTCTATTACATATTTTATTCTTTTTAATTAAAGTTAGGCTATCGTGAACAGACAAACTTGAAAAAATATGAAAAAACTTTGTATTTGTCAAGTTTAACTCATCAAACCTAATAGCATATTCAGTCAAATGATATGTACAGTCGAACTTCCCTACAATGAATCTTGACAAGACCAGAAAATAACTTCATTATATAGAAACTTCATTATACAGAAATTATATTTTTCTCCCATTTTTTTTTTTTTTAATAATTAGGCATAAGGCAGGTTCGAAGCCTTTTGCCGTTTCGTGCTCAATTGTTCGTCTTCTACATTTTTTAGAATCACAGCCTTGTTTTTTAAAATATTTGATAATGTGCTGGGAAGAATTCCAATCTGCCTAGCCACATCTTTTTTTTAATCCTTCTTCAATTTTATTAATAATTAATAATTTTTTTCCAAGAAAAATGCAACTTCGCTGCGTCATTTCGGATCACTGAACACCGGCAACTGATGTCAAAATTGTTATTGATGTGGCTTTCTTCTTTTTTTTTTTTGTTCTTATTTTTCTCTTTTGGGAATCCCCTCATTAAATGTGACATCTTTCTCGGTACACAGAATTGTTGGTATGCGTAACAGAAATTTTTGAAAAATTCATTATATGGAGACAAAAACGCATGGGAGTCAATTATTACACCTGCAAAATTGCTTCAATGTATAGAAAACTTCATTGTATGGTAATTCATTATAAGGAGATCAAAAACAATGAAATCGGAACGGAAAAAGTTGTGTGTTTGAAATCAATTCATAATAAGGAGAGCTTCATTATATAGAAGTTCACTATAGAGAAGTTCGACTGTATGTGTACATCGTTTTAAAGGCCCATAAGTCCTCTTTCTAATAAGTTTTAAATTTTGGACATCGGATTTGAAGTGTTTGTGTAATCAATCAATTTGTGCGAAAAGTCCAAAAATTGGCAAATAAAACTAGTTTGGAGGGAGAGATAAATAAAAAAATATTTTTGAGTTCTTCTTAACCTAGGCTGTATTTAATTAACACTAGAAATCATATTCTGCGCATTAGAAATTTTCTCTAACATTTTATCAAAATTTCTGCCATAGAACGAATCTTAAGGAGACTTTGTGAAAATTAAAATCATTATTTTACCGTGTGTAGTTTGTTTATTTTCTTATGTACTTTCTGTTGCAAATAAATCCGTTTGCCATGCATTTCATTCGGTTGTTCTAGTTTGAAGAATTGTTTCTGAAAATTGCATAAATTTGCGTAAATGTGGCCTTACCTTGAAAGTGCCAGCGACATGAGCAGGTAAAAATACGATTTCGTATTCATCGACATTGACAATCTTGTTGTTGTCGTTGTTGTTTTAACTCAAGGATGATTTCACTTTCACTTCAAAGGCAGCAGAACAAATCTATTGTCGAGATATTTAAAATATTTTCTTGTTTTTCGAAATTTGTAGGCGTTGTGTGTAACCTTTTAGTTAAAAGATTATGCCACCTTTGAAGTCAAACGGTGTTTGAACATGATTTGTAATGGGAAATCCCCTGAGGCAACAAGAAAAGGTAACACACATAAAGGATGTGAAGTAACACTTGTCTCAATTGATCCACAATAGGATGTATTTGAGTAAATGAAGCAATAAAACTGCAGGTTACAAAGTAAACTGTATTGTTTCCTCCTATACATAAAGAAGCATTTCAGATTGTTTGCAAACTCATAGAAAAAAATTTGAATTCATGGTTTAATGTAAAATTGCTTTCGTTTGAACTTCCGTTTATTAAATTGACATCAATTGATTGTCTGTAAAATCAAGAAAAGCATTTGTTTTCTAAACATTATTTCAGGATAACTAACACGTTCATCGATAGTCCTATAAGATCCTTTGATTTAAATAAACTGCGTTAAAGGCGAAAATTAGCAAAACAGCTGCCATAAAAACTGCCCGTACATTTTCACGTACGAAATGTAGAAATTTCTTCATTATTTTTTTTTTTTTGCTATTAAACTTTATCAACTCCCATCAGCATGGTTCGTATCAGCTGTTGTCGTGCGTTTTATTGCTCTTCTTATTCTCCCATAAGAGTTTTTGGTCTTCCCTTTTCATTGATTACTTATTATTGTTTGTATGTGCACTCTGTTGTTGGCGTGAGTAAATTTCATTGCGGGTGTGAGTTAAAATCTTATCGTCACTATCATAATATCCATTATGTAGCCGGTTGTCTCGTCCATTATGAGATGTACATGCAGATCGTTTTATTGTTTTTAGCCAAAAGAGAAAGAATCTTTAATTGTCGTCATATTGAATTGGCTTTTGGAATTTATCATCGCATAATTTTAATATTTTGAAATTAATCACGCATAAATTTATAAAAAAAAAGTATTTTATTTATCTAGTCGATAGTGTGTTGTCTTATTTGACGTAAAGCATGGATTCAAACCCAAGGTCAGACATCAAAACGAAAATATAAAAAAGAAAATATATTTCTTCAGCGAGTTCCTCTCAGCAGATATCTGGCATAAACTGTAAGAGTAAATAAAATTACCATGGTCCCGCCACTTTTGTATAAAATTCACGCTCACGACATAAGTGGTGTAATGACCAATTGTTTGTTTCTAAAATCGGATACAAAACGTCACTCTAAACAGAATTTTCACTCGAAGGTCTTTCATCACAAAAGAAACCAATTTTCTGAATATTCCTGATTTTTTTTAAGGGTTTTAACGTTTCATTCTCTAACGTCTGTCGCTTCAATTTATTTGAAATGTCGAATTCAGAGTTAACTTACACAACAGCACGTTTAGGAGCGAACGCAAGTGCAAAATGATATGCGAAATAATTATCATAAGTTCTGAAGTTTGAAGTTGATTACAAAGTCCATAATGGCATGAAATGTGAGATATTATTTTCACAAGAGAACAATTCTTTATTTTAGACGGAGTGTCACCGTAATCAAGTAGGTAGGGTGTTCACTTATTAGATATAAGGCTACGGTTCAAACCCCAGGTCAAACATAACAACGAAATTGTGAATAAATATTTCTTCATCGACTTTCTCTGGATTTCTGGAAAAAACTCCTGAGAGTAAATAAAATGGCCATGAAAAGTTTCTCAAGAATCTGTCGTTCGAAGTTGACTTTAAACTGTAGGGCCCACCATTCATTAAATATGTGATCATACACAACATGAGGGGTATGAGAAACTCGGTCGTGGTCCTAGCTGAAGGGTTGTAATCAGCAATTATGTATTTTGTTTCCCAACTCTATATAAAATTCAACAACAAACTAGGTTCTACGATGATAGTGTTCATCATCCGAGATGCTTAATATATGAAGACTGTAAATTACTTAATTAGTGGAACTAAAACAAAACAAAAAATGATCAGAAGATGTGTACTTTATTCATTAACACAAATAGAAGATATATTTACATATAATAAAAGAAAATACCAGTTTTGCTTAACCCTAACTTTATCTCTAAGGCTTGTAAAAAAATTACGGGTGTCATCTTATGAAGCATGTTTTAGTATATTTTTTATAACAAACACTCCCGCTCATTATAAAATCTACGCTGAATTAATATTTTTAACTCTTGTATTCAAATATACGAATGACTTTATTTTTAATGTAAATAAAAACGGATATCCCAACGTTAAAGACAAAGAACAGAATAAACAGTATTTGCGTTTGGAAGTTTACTTTGCATATAAAAGATAAACATTTTTACAAACAGAAGATGCCCTACATGTATCTCAAAAATTATTTGTTCAGTCAAAAACTTAAAAAATAGACATGAACTGCTTTTCTATGAGCCTCTGAGGCTACCGTCCATAGTTATTCCTGTTCCTGTCTCTAACAGATGGAAACATTTAATAATTCTCAAATTTTTTTTACTGAATTTTCCAAAACGTATGTAAAATAAAATCCACGAAATTTGATTGCGGTATGATGTTAGATATTTCTCTTGTTACATTGACCTGATCATCAAGTCACAGTCATCACAGTCTCATGTTAGCAAGATTACGGTTCATTGGTAAATTGAATAACTAATTGGTTGCATGAGTTTTTCGATTTTATATAGTCTTCCTATGCTACTATTAAGTCGTCGTAGTTTAGTAAGTAGTGTGTTGGCTTATTAGATGCAAGGCACGAAAAAAATATTTCTTCGGCGAATTCCTCTCAGCAGATTTCTGGCAAAAACTCTGAGAGTAAATAAAATTGCCAGGAAATCTTTTCAAAATCTGTCGTTCGGAGTCTACATAAAACTGTAGGTCTCGCCACTTACGTATAACATTAACGCACACAACATGGGTGGTGTGAGAAGCTTGGCCGTAATCCTGACTTAAGGGTTGTAATGGCTAATTTTGTACATATGAATACCACTATGAAACTGTAAGCAATAACAGTCTAAGTCGACTCCTATTTCTTAAAAATACTGTAATGTATGAAAGTATATATTTTACTAACGTTTGCGTTCTAAGGCTTGCAGGTATAAATATCAAAATAAAATTAAATCCAGTTTCACAATTTCTTCAGAAACAGGTCTGCATATCATTATTTATTATTATGTTGTCTTTACAATACACACTAGCGAGAAAAAAAATGCAACGCTATGTCATATGATATTCAATCGAGGCTCAAAACTTATAACGCATCCAATTCCACTTCACCTTATTTTGTTTTTTTCATTCATTGATTAAATTTTAAATTAAATTTTATTTAAAAACATAATTAAGCTTTGTTCGTTTCTCTTTTTACTTAATTTTTTTAGATTTATAGAAAAAAGTGATCAAATTTAGCAAGAAACAAAATGCAACGCAATGTGCTAGACGTAGAAGTAGATCAACTAGATTAATTAAAATAAAAGTAATTAAAGTAAAAGAAAAGTAAGACAAATCAAAGGTTTGTCGGATTTAATCGCGATATCGTCAAACAACTAAAGTGGAAAGAAAACGAGGAAGTGGTCGACCTCGTAAATCAACTGACCGCCAACACCGTTAGATGGTAAAAATTGGAAAAGTTGACCATCGAAAAATGGCAGTAGGTGTTACTAATTATGCAAACGACCAATTAGGACCTTCTGTTGGCGTTCAGACAACCAGAAATCGATTAAGAGAGGCAACTTTATTAGCTAGAAGACCAGCCACTTATAAATAAAGTTATTAAGAAAAAACTTTGCTAGATGGTATGTGCATTGGTCAAAAGAGCAGTTCTGTGGAGCGGCGAATCAAAGTTTAACTTATTTTCCTCTGATGGATTAAATTACCTTCGTCCGCCTCCAAAACAAAAATATTCACAACAAATCTGTAAATAAGACAAGACACGGTTTTGAACACAAAATGGCATCGAGTTGCATTTTTTTTTCTCGCTGCTGTATATACAGTGGCTTCCAGCTTATTTCAACCAGCAGCTTTAAAAAAATTAAGCTCATATAATTTCGAAACGAAACAAGATGTTGAAAAAATTTTATAAGAGTTTATAGAATATGTTTAAAAATTAAGAAAAACAGTTTTATTCAGTTCCAAATGTAAACGTACAAAGTAAAAACCAAAAGCATAGGAACCCAATTCGTCACAGCTAATTTCAACCACGCCCTATAAACAAAAAATTAAATGATTAATTAACTAATAATTTTAATTTCAAAATTTTGTATGACCTCCTATTTGTTTAACAGCTAATTACAGCTTTCAGCCTTATTTTGCATTGATTCCACTTCCTAGTGGTTCGGAGAGTTATTTTTGCTCATTCCTTTTTTAGAGCAGCTATATAAGGTCATTCTAAATCTGGTGTTGGCGGACGTTTTGATCACAAATTGCCTATAAATTTGAGACTGGATAAAACTTTTTTGTTTAATTTTTAAAAATATTCTATAAACGCTTATTAAATTTTTTTAATGGTGCTGGTTGAAATAAGGTATGTACCTCTCAAAGAGCCAATATTGCATCTAAAAGAAGTTCATTGGAATTGGTGGTATTTGATAACAATATGATAAAAACAATTGGCCTTAAGCATCGAAGAGTACAGACTAGGGATGCCAAACGGGATCGATTCTTAGAAATCCCGGGATATTTCCAAAAATCACAGGAAAAATCGCGATTTTCTCTTAATTAAAAAAATATTTCGTTAACAAAATCATTTGTATTGCAATTATTAAAACAGCAAGACAGAAAGTAATAAAAAAGCGTAAATTAACAAAATTAAAAATTATTAATACATATTCAAATGCATTAGTTTTAAGAATTAGTTTAAAACATCTAACATGTGATCCGATAGGCTTCAACGAATTTTATAGTCAACATACGCTGCCGTTAAAAAACACTTCTCGCAATCAACATTTGTTGGTAAAATAGTTCCAAGATATGTACGCAGCTTGTAAATATTCACCTCTACTACCTCCTGACGAAAGAAAATCTATTTCTTTGGAAAGTTGTGTATCTAAATCAGTTGCCCTATTAATTCGTTTTATAGGGTTGTTTTTGCATTCTTCGATGCAAATAACTTTTTACCAGTGGAAATGAGGGGTTTCCTCATCTAAGAAGCTATTATCGAAGTCAAGTGATATAGAATTTTTTTCAGGACCTTTTGCAATCCCGAAAATCCCGGGACAAGTTTTTAAAAATCCCGAGATTCGAGATTTTATGAATCCCGAAAATCCCGGGATTTCGAGATTCGGAATTTCCCGACTGGCATCCCTAATATGAATTCACAATCCCGAAAATCCCGGGACAAGTTTTTAAAAGTCCCTGGGTTCGGGATTTTGTGATTTTTTTATAGTACCGACGTATCTGGTCCGCAACAATTCAAACCCCAACTTGAATAAACTCTTCTAATGCCTAATGTCTATTAAAGCCGCACAATTTAATTTCTGCAATGTCCACGTTAATGATTGCCCATTTCGCAAAACGTTCCACCACTTCAAAATCATGTCATTTGCAATAAAAACCCAATTACAATAAAATGATTTTATCGTCGTTACCATAAAGAAAGAAAGAAAGACAGAAAGAAAGAGAGAGAAAAATTTAAACGAAGCCACCAACAATAATTCCACTTATTCCACTTATTTATCAACAACAAAATAAAAAAAAAAACAAGAAAAAAAAACCAAACTGGACTCTTTTAAAAAGTCTAAACACTGAATGCAAACACCAGAGAGGCAACATCAGGTAGTAGCAAAAAAAACCAAAACCAAAAATAAATTTGAAGAAACTTCGTATGCGAAAATCACCATAATTTACATTTTTATTCATACGATTAGGAATTATCAACATTGTCATCTGTAAGTGTTGAACTGCATTCTGATGTGATGTTTTTCCTCTTTTTTTTAACTTTATTATGCCGCTTTGAAAAACCAAATGCCTTTAAAAACTGTCGTATTTAGGCGACGTTCATGAAAAATTCACTGTCCGTCCATCCCTCCGTCCGTCCGTCCGTCCATCCGTCCGAATGTACGCGATTTCGTTACTTTTGAGAAAAACACACTTTGCATTTGTGATTTTTCTTTTTATTTGTTGTTGTTGCTGCTGCTGTTATTGTTGTTGTTGGTTTTCGTTTTTATTCTTTATTATTATATTGTAATTTTCAATAACAACATCAGAGTAACATATTGAATGAATGAATGAATGAACGAGCGAACGAATTGAAAGCGTTACAGCAAATGTCGCACATTTTTATCGCACGTTTACAAAATTCTTAACGTTTTCAACGTTTTACTACTGCCAACTGAACTGCATAAGAGAGCCTACAACAGCCTAACAACAGCCAACACAGTATTGCATGCAGTAAGTGACTTTGGCTTGGCATTCTGGCGTACGCATATATGCACTCGTATGTGTGCTTTTGCCTGTCATTGCAAAATTGTATGAAACAAAAATAAAAACAAAAAGAAAATGTGAACGTTGACAACAACGTTTTAGGTCCTACTAAAAAAAAACAGAAAAAAAATTGAATTCAATTCAATGACTATGAAAAACATCTGTAGAAATGATCAGCAGCAGCAGCAGCACCAGCAGAAGAAGCAGCAACTTTTGCATGGGTTTTAATCACACTTGCATTGAAATTGACTTAAACGCGGAGACGTTGAAATATTTTTTAAGATATTTTACTCAATGAAAGACTATGATGGAGATTATGGGGACAATCACAAGGAGGATGATGATGATCATCATGATGATGATGTTGTTGTAAAAATTCAATTCAATGATGTTTGCTGTTGCTGCTAATATTGATGTTGATGTGCGTATATTTTGCATGAAAATAAAAATAAAACACGAAATAACTAAATACATGCCCATGAAGATGTTAAGCATTCATCAAATGGATGTGTGGATGTCTGTTTCTCTTATGAACTTAATTTCAATTTGAAGTAATATCTTTACCAACAACAACAACAACAGCAAAACACAAAAAATAATTTATTAATTTGAAAACGATTTAAAATACAATCTTGCAACATCCCAAAAATTCTATTAAAACAGTGTCTTATAACACTTAATTAAGTTAACAATAACTGAACAGTTAGCCAGAGGAACTAATTTATACAACCTAGTCTGAGGTAATATGACGTAACTTTGCTTTTTCTTTTTGCTGATAAAAACTCTCTCAGTTTTCGTCTGTCTAGTCCGATAAAAAAATAATCGCATGTTTTTAAAAAGCTTGATCAATTAATAAATCTATTAAGCAATTCATACAAGCCCTTGTTTTGTTGTATTGAGTGTATTGTTGGACGAATATAAAACAGTGTCCACTTACTTACACGGTGCGACAGTGAAAATACACCCAAACGTTGCTCAGTTAGTTGAAAAGAACTTAAAAATACCTTTTTTATATTTCACTAAACCCTCCAAATTTATTTTATTTGACAGAAACTGTTTTTTACCTTTAAGACGGTATACATCCATTATTATTCATTATTCGACTTAATATGCTATTAGATTGGGTGAGATAAACTTGGAAAATTCGAATTATTTTTCATAATTTTTCAAGTTTGTCCATTCGCAGTAAGAAATTTTAATAAAAAACTATAGGATAGTGATAATATTCTTAAAGCCTGTGAAGAGATTGAGTCATCACTTAATAAAATTTGATAAAATTTGATAAAATTTACCAATTTTAATTAAATAGTAAGACAGTCGTGGTATATTTCTTATAAAATTTTCCGATTTTTTGATGGATCTTGATTGTTTATCACCAAATGTATCAATTTCACATATTACATACATAAAAAACATAAGTCAACTGTTAGTCTCTTTAAATAATAACTACAGCAATTTTTGTCCGATTTGATTTGATTGATTTGATCAAAATGTCATCACTTATTTCATATTTTTTAAGTAAAGTTTGCTATTATGAACGGACAAACTTCGAAAAACAAGTTTACCCCAACAAATCTCATTGTATACTAAGTCGAATAATGGATGTATGTATACCGTTTTAAAGGTTCATCTCTCCCAACAGATTTAAATTTTGGAAATCGGGTCAGAAATGTCTGAGTAATCCAGAAATTTGTGCGTAAAGTAAAAAAAAAAGTTTTTATCAAATAAAATAAGTTTGTAGGGTTCGAAAAATATAAAAAAATTTTTTTGAAGTCTGCTCAACAAAACTCACAACCTACAGCCGGTAAATGCCAGTGATCAGGAAGAAGAATAAAAATACAAAATATTTTCTAAGTAACTTGAGTCAACAAATAATATATCAAAATAATAATTAATCAAAATAATTAATTAATAATAATTATTATTGCCATAATATTTTTCAGTTTTTTGTCTGAAAATCGAATTATGTATGTATGTATGTATATTGCAATTCTTCTTCTTATCTTTTTTTGATGTTTAGAATACGAAATACACAATACAACATGACACTGAGCGTCCACAAACCAAAAGTGTATTCAATACAACATCCACGATACAAAGTCGTGTGAATTGAAAGCGAATTTGTTTCTTACAATGTTGAGTTTGGCTGAATGGGCTGAAATTAAATTAAACTTTCAAGGTCTGTGTTCTGATCTATTGGTAATAATTATCCTCACATCAATTTAAAAAAAATTCAATTAAATATCGCAGTTTTCCGATTACACATTTCTGAAAGTTGTTTGTGCGCTTAATTAGAATCTGGCACAGAAGTGATATATCATAAAGCATTCTCGAGATATCCTAACGTGAAAGAAGAAAGACAGTCGGAAATAAGTTTTTCATCTTAAATCTTATTCCACGATCTTATTACTCAAAAACTTTTTTGTCTCGGAGATATCGGCGAATGCAAGTTTGTAGTTTAATATTGTTTTGGTAAGATTTGAAAGAGAATGCTAAAGTCCGAAGCAAAAAAATTTGTCACAAAACTTCAAAAATGTTATAAATTGCAAGGTTAGCACCTCCACATAATTCTAAATACGTGATTAAACATTCACTTGATTGCAGACCAAAATCCGTGCCTATTGTACTTTGAGATGCGGATTCAGGTAGAGGCCACCAAAAACGTTAAGGACAGTATAGTCTGATTTCTGAGTTAATAATCTTTTTGCACAGAATTCTTCTCGAACTCTAGCTTATAGTAAATCGAAAAAAAAAAAGTTCACAACTTCGTTTGCTTCTGTTGGATGCAAAATATTTGTATTTAATTTTGTTTTTGGTTTTGTTTTGTTTTTTTCAATACTCTTCTTCTTCGAAAACTTTGCTGTCTTTCAACAAAAAATTTCCAACTTTCGGACTTTTGTTTTCACTTAACAATTACTCTCTCTCGTAATTAAAATGAAAACATTTCTCCTTTAAAACACAAACTTTTAACGAAATTAAAAAATGTTTTTTTGTTTTTTTTGTTTTCGTTTATTTTTTCAACCCCAACTCTGTTTCTAGCCATTTTCAATCAATTTAACGAGAAAGAGTTTTTAAGAAAAAAATAAAAAAAAGCTGACTCCCTTAAATATTAATTTCCTTGATTTTAATCGGGGCGACAATAGCAAAGTACAACCCTTCGCTGCTTGTAATCTCAACCTGCTGCAATACCACCTACCAACCCACTTTAGAAATTCACATCACAACCAGCCATGGAGCGGCTACAACATGAACAACATGGATAATAATAGAGCAGTGGGTGGGTGAGAGTGGTTGCAGGAAGGGAGTAGAAATCAATTGAATAATGCTTTTCATCACAGTGGCTGGCAGTGATGCATACGAGTAGTTAAAATGTTGTATCCTTTAAAAGGAATTGTCGTTTTAATGAAAAACACACACAAACAAAAACAAAAACAACAAAAACAAATAACAACGAATATCATCATATCATGTTTCCAACAACGTTATCTGAACGCGAAAAGCAAAAACAAAAAAAATTGAATTTTTTGAAATGGAATTCACTACAGAATATGAGTTTGGTCGCTGTTCTCGGTCGTATTTGTTCTCTCCAGAACATTTTCATCAACAACGTCACAAAAATTCAGGCAAACAAAAATGAAGTAAAAATGTTTAACGACGACGCTCTGTTTGAAAATCAACACGAAAAAAATTTTTACACAACTGCAGATGGAACAATACATACGAGAGAGAGAGTATGGATGATTACAACAATAGCAATAAAAAAAAAAAGAAAGACAGACAAAGGCGGAAATTTTTGTGACGTTGTGATTTCTGGCATGCTGGGAATGAATGCAGAATTCCATTCGTACATTTCATATGATGATTTGGATGCGAAAAATGGTATGGCATGACGGCCATGGTCGGATCAGCCGATTGGAGAATGAGAACGCTGGACGTACCACTAACCTTTTGCATACAAACAAAAGCAAAAAAACAAAAAACAAAAGCGTAAAAGAACCCCAAAATATCAAAACAAGTGAAGCGAAGTAAACAAACTTTTGCAGTACACAAGTACACGTACATGGTACGGCAAGGATGATAATATGGTAGGAGTAGACAGGCATTTCAGACAAAATTCTTTGCTGGTTGGCTGTGGTAACGAGCGACTGGTTAAATAGGAAACTGACACAGCTGGAGGGCAATATTATCAACAAAAATAAAACCAGCATCGTAAGCATCATCAACAACATCAGCGTTAACAGCATCAGGCAGCAGGCATCATACAGCAACAGCCAATAGTTTCGAATGTAATGAGAATGTGAGTTTGCTTAAAGAAAACTATTCTTATGATGAAAATTAAAGTTTTCCACTCTATATTGTGTGTACACACTTTAAGCAGAATTTTGAATTTTTGTCGAGCCTCTTCATTGAGCTTCAAATTTCATTTTTTTTCTTGTTTTTGCTTTTTTCCGTCTGTTTATTTAACATCCTGAGAATATTTACTTTTTATTATGTTTTAAAGAGGATTGAAATTGTCATAACTGTAATTTCCGTTAAAACCAAACAAGCAAAAAGCACAGAGAGGAAAGAACGAGTCAACATCACGAGCAGAGTTACAAACAAACACCACCAACGCCAGGATATCCGTTAAAAGAGTGTGGTTGTGCAAAATATGCAAACATTTCATGTGCCTTCAATACACGACGAAACTTTTAAAGCAGTTCCATAAAGGAATGAAATATTTCATCATCCACTTACGGTGTTATTAAGTTCATTATGTCGCCAATTATGGGTAAACAATATCGTGTTACAACAAATTTCGGATTTTTATCTCTTGCTTGTTAACATGTTGACTGCCACGGCAATTTTCAGAAAACTGACTAAAACACGACAATTTGTTGATTTTTTCATAATAGTGAGTACAAGATAACTCGTAGTTTGGCACCCTAAAAGGGAAAGCAATCTATGAGTTATCCCATAATTGGCATGTCAACGTTTTAAATAGATGTTACGCAGACGACATTTGTTTGCTCTCACGCAGGTTCGACGATATGCAGTCAAAGCTTAAAAACATCGAAGCCGCATCAGCAACTTGTGGTCTCAAAATTAACATTCCAAAAACGAATACCGTGATAATTAACACAACAAATACTCGATAATTCATGCTGCAACAACAACCGATCGAACACGGACGTTGAAAATCGCATAAACAAGGCTAGACAAACATACGGTCAATTAAAACATAAAACGCATATCTCAAAGCGCACCAAAATCAACATCAGCAACAGCTGCGTAAAATCAGTTGCGCTTTATTGATGTGAGTCCTGGAATTCAAACTAATGCGATAATAATGTCTTACAAGTATTCATCAACCGTTGTCTACGTCGTATACAAAAAATACCCAAAACCGCCACCACCAGAAACGCAATAGACTGGAATCCAGAAGGCAGCCGCAAGAAATGTCGGCCGAGTCACATCGAAGCAGCCAAAGTCAACAAAAGGTGGAACGAGGTGAGGATCGTAGCACCAGATAAACATAAATGGAACGAAATCGTTAAGGCCCTATGCTCCTTATAGGAACAACAGGAACTTATTTACTAAAGAAATAGAAATAAAAACAAAAATTCCTTAAACAAAATATTTTTTCTGTAATTTTTCAAATAATTTTTTCTTATTATAATTGCATAGCTTTTAACATTTTATTGTTTAACGAAACATATCAGAGATGTGTTGTTGTGTTGTTATTGCTTTTTTGCATTTCTGCATTCTTAACAATAAGAGAGAAATGCTCGCTGCTCTACGAGTATACAACATGACATGGGCACACAGTAAAATATGTTCAAAATAAAGAAAGACAGGAATAAACAAAAAAAAAAAAAAAAAAATATTTAATAAAACAACAACATTTTGCATTTTACGAATATTGGGTGTGGAAATTGAAAAAAAAAAAAAATTAAATAAAACAGAGAGTGAGAGAGAGAGAGAAAAGCAAGCAAAAGAAACATAAGATGAGTTTAATTTAAAGTAGAATATGAACAAAAACAACTCCAACCAGACATGGTTTACCACAGTCATACACAATGGGTGGTCAATAGGCTGCAGTCATCGTCATCATCGTCGTAGTCATCGTCATCGCCATCGCCATCATAATCACCAATACCTTGTGCCATCATTGTAATCATTATTATCTACAAACGGAATCATCTTTACCGTCATCTACAATAATAACAATGGCAACGAGAATATTAATAACAACAACAACAGTGATGATAATAGCAACGCAATATCATTCATTGTAACAACAAAAGCTCTTGTGTCAACACCATCATCAACTCAAATAAAATCAATTTAATACGTATTTACATGCGTATGCGTATGTATGTATGTATGTATGTGTGTGTGTGTAGAATATGAGTCTCTCTCGCTATGAGATTTCCTTTCTTGTTTTATTTGTTTTGTTTACCTTTTCTTCCACCTTTTTTTTCCTATACATTTTAAGAGTGCATATGTAACTCACACATATATACATATGTATGTGTGTGTATGTACAATTTTCATACTGTTCAGTTTTCATTAAATATTGTTGTTTCCTTTATATTCCCCTTTCTACATTAAGAATACTTTTTTTTTCATTCACACCATACTTTACTGTGTAGATCCATCATCAATTTACCCTTAAAAATGTATCCACAGTGGAATCGCACGAAAACGAAATCGTAAAATGCTTGTAAGATCTGAGAAACTAAAATTAATAAAATAAATAAAATAAAATGAGGCTTAATTGGAAGAAATGACAAAATCATTAAAATTGAATATTTAGGTATGTATTGATTGTATACGAATAAAATTTAGTGGGTAAGTTCGACAATCCCACCAAAAAATGGGCGTTACAACCCTCCTCCTTCAAGTGATACCTACAACCCTTATTCCACTGCACCGATTTTAACTATTCTTTTTTTGGTCGAAAACTTATCAGGTTTAGATGGTTTAAAAAAAATTGGATATAGCAAAAATAGGCGTGGCTAACCTTTAAAATTGAATATTTAGGAACATAGTAATCCTAGACATTGACTTACTCAACAAAAATTGGCGTGGCAATCCTCCCGCTTTAAGAGGCACCTATAAGCCGGCTAATTCGATGGTTTATAACTATATACGTACATATATAACATGTATGTATTTTTGTTAGTTTTTATTTTGGTGCGATTACAATAACTACAACATCAGCAGCGCTTTATGCAACGTATTCCAATAAATTTATAATGTGACCTATTTTGGACAATAAAAAACCTCAATTTTGGGTGGGACGAAGTTCGCCGGGTCAGCTAGTAATATATACAAATGCCCTCAACAGCTTCTTTCGTTTGATTTCAGAGGATAATCCGCCTTAGCATTCTACGACTTGTGCCTGTTCCTTGTTTTTAATTTTAATAAACATGGGCTGTTCTGCCTTGTAGTCGCCGTAGTCTAGTAGATAGTGTGCTGTGTTATTAGGCGTAAGGCCCGAATAAATATTTAATTTTTATTAAATTTTTCAATCTCGAATGGTTTAAAAATTCCACAATATTTACTTGAAATTGCAATTGTGAATCTCATTTATAGATAAATTTAGTTTAGTTTTAAACCAATTCATTATTGTTCGCACAATTCCGTCTTCCACCTTTAACGAATTGACTTAAACAACAACAATTTACTTTAATTGTTCTTATTCTTTACACTCTTCCGCGTATTCTCTTCACACGCAACGCTACTTTACACAAGACCGACTGAATTATTTTTAAATAGCCGCTGCCTGCTCTGTCTTGCCGTTTACATCCCAGAGGTAACCAGTCTGATGAATGCACTTGAAAGAGAATGACTTTAAACAAGTTGTTATTGCTGTTTGTGTATTTTGCTTATGTGTATCCATACAGAGTTATTGTTGCCTGCCTGTTTGTTTGTCCATCTTTTTTTATACTGAAGTTGTTCCTATATTAATGTTTATTCGCTACTCATGTAAACAAGCCTATTGTTTCGTTTTTGGAGCTTTTATTTATCTTTTTAATAACACCAGTTCCATTTTCAATTTGTTCTTTTTATGTTAAGCATAGCTTAGAATTTCCGCGAGGAAGTAGTTAAATATGAAGAAAATACAGAGAAGCATAAACGATGTAATATAAAGGTGAATGTGTTAAGTATACGTTAATACAAATTTATATCGCAATTTTCTTAAAAGAAATTATTACCCATGATTATTTTGATAAAGTTCAACACAACATTTCGTATGTGTTTACCCTTATAGCTCAACTATAAAACCAATAGTAATATTTGGAATATTGTAGATCATACAGCAACAAATACATCGTTCTGCCGTTGCATTTGAAAGTCACATTAAAGTTTTGAAACATTAGCTTCAGTATGGAAATGCGTAATAAACATTATTAACACGTTGACTGCCAATTACGAGATAACTGGTAGTTCCCTAGAAGGGAATGCAAACTAGAAGTTAGTACTCACTAATGTGAAAAAATCAAATTGTCGTTATATTGCCACTTTTCTGAAAATTGCCATGATAATCGCTTCGAAAGAAAACGTATCAAAATAAAGCATATATTATAGCTGAAGTTCTAATACTTTTTCTAAAATTCAATAAAGTTGTTATAAAATCATTAATTCATTAAAATTAAATTTTCAATTTACAAAAAAGCAAAAATACATAAAATACGTACGAGTATGAACACACAACATCGAATATTTAAACGTATTTTGTTTGTCATCAATCCTACTGTTACTTGAACGAAACACCAGGGCTTGAAATACGTTTCCTTACGTTCCTCTCTCGCTGATGTACGTCGTTCTTGTGTGTGTGTTTTTTTTTTTTATTCCTCTCGGCATGTGTGTGCTTACACAGCAGGATCATAATCTTTTCATATTCATTTTGGATGCGGCTTCAACCTTTAATAATTTCGTTCATTCACTCGTTTCATTCCGTTTCCATTTTGTTTTCTCATTTCTTTTTTCTTTTTTTTTTCTTCATTTCGCTTTCTTTTCTTCGCACATAAATGTGAGTGACACTGTTGATGAAAATAAAATTTAAAAGTTTAAATTGTTAAAACGTTAAAATGTTTCATTAACAATGAAGATTTTGAAGTTTACAAGAATACGTATTTAATTAAACAAATAAAATATTTGGCGGCGCATAATGGAGACGAAAGTTAGAGAACGTGGATATTCCCATATCGTGATTTCATGATTATTTGCATAAATTTTTCGAATCAACAACAACAACTACTACTAACTACGTAATGTAATATTGAATAGTAGAATCCTTCAAATTATTTGCATTTAAATTAAATTCTTTTTATTTGAAATTTCACAGCTTGTCCTGTGTTGTTTCTTTTTTTTTTATGAGGACATTTTTAAATGTTCCTTCCTATCTCCTTGAGAACTCTGTTGCCAATACGAACTGCATTTCTTTGTACATAGATTATGTGAACAAAAGTGATAATAAAACGGAATCGGAAAATTCAATAAAAATGTTTCTAAAATGTTTATAAATTTCCAGCATACCCGACGACGATATTGACATTAAATGAAACATAAAATACTTCTTGTCCATATCGTTGCAAGATTATGTGGAAAGTAATTGGCAATAAATTAGAATTGAAAAGCGAAACAAAAGACGAATAATACTGTACTGGACTGGACTGGACTGCAATGCCTTGTGACATGTGAGTGTAAAAGTGACAATTTGATTAAAAACTATTTTCTAAAAACAATTTATTTTTTTTTTTTAATCTATGTGAAAATGAAAATGACGATAAAAAAAAGACTTTCAAACCAATTAAAATGACCCAACGATAAAGAGACAGGAAAAGTCGTTTGTTTGTATAGCAGAAATAACAAATTAATTACAAACATAAGCGTAATATTGTATGAGGGACATGGTAATAGAGCTAGAAAGAGATAGTGATAGCGATAGAGAGCGATATGGAAAAGTTCACTTAAATCTACGCGCATATTTTGTGGTAAAAATCCTCCCAGATATAATCACTCACTCGTACTCATGTACTGGTTATGTGTCTAACAGCAGCCATAGCGCCACAGTTGCACATTCTACAATAGACAGACAAGACCAGTCAAGCTTCTAAAGCTGTTATAAGCTTTAAAGTGGCTAATTTCAATTTAACAAATGACACTCGCAGATATACGAGCAGAAGACCCACATACAGGGTGTTTATTACAAAAATACCAATGGTTTGTTGTAGGTGCATTGCTGTTAATGTTGTTGATATTGAAAACTATGCTTGGGAATGTGTTCCTGCGGAGTAATGCAGAGTAATGCATACCATAAACCATAAGCACACAGTATTGTTATCATCTAAACAGCAGTATCAGTATATGCTGCAACTGAACCAAAACGTTGTTGTCTTGAATAAGACAACAATTCTGTATACTAAATCCTTGAATACCGGCTGATGATTAAGATGAAAATAGTCAATCTCTTGCTTGACAATCATAAAAGATCGTTCACGAAATATTTCAAATCAGATCAGATTCGAATCAGAGATCAGCAATGAATCGTTTTTCCGCTACTCATAAACACTCATGCAATTTTGTGTATGAGTGAATCAACAGAATTTGTGATGTAGACATCAAACTCACAACATTTTTTATTTAGAAAAATTAAATTTTAAATTTAGAAAAGTACTTATAATACTTATAAGTGATTCGAGTGGCCCGAATCGTTCATCAACATTTACAGCCTTTGTTATTGTTGCATATACAAACAAAGAAGAAATGAAAGACGACGACAACAAGCAAAGCATACACACAATGTTCTTGTGAGTATAGTAGTGTATAGAGTCTAAGTCAATAACTACCAAGTGTGAGTATGAGTAGTATCATATTAAAATAAGTATGAATGCGTATAACTATCAGAAATTGTAAGTATGATTTGAATCTACTCATCGTTTTGAATACCCGTTGCTGATCTCTGATTCGAGTTAATAAAGATTTAAAGTTTCTTCAAATCTTTCCTCTCAAAGCCAAATTAGGCAAAACCCAATTCACAGTTTGCGTAAATAAATACACAATTTTACCCAGAATAAGTTGTCTAGAGAATAGCAATGAAATATGAAATTATGTATGTACTACAGATAAGATGCGATCAATTGAATTATTTGCTATGGACATAGGTAAACTTAAATGATTAAATAAAATTCAGAATTTATTTTTAATACATTTGCAATCGAAGGTAAATTTAATATTTATTTCTACAAATAAAATAAAATATTACTGACCGGAATATATTATTATTCTGCTTTCTTTTATTTTTAAAAGTTTTTGATTAAGTCATGAATTTTCGATTTTTCTTACAGTGTTCTTATGGTCATCGGTGTATGAAAAATTACAAAATGTTTTCTAATAGAAATTCTTCTCTCATCCTGTTCTAAAATGCTGCACCTACCCAATGTCAATGTGAATAGTTGCAGACAAAAAAAGGCTTCTTTTGCAACATTTTGTGGAACCCACACAAGTGTTGATGGTATTCAGAGCATAAAAAATTAAAACAATTTTCAACATACAACTCCAATATCCACACAGACTCTCACAACCCTTATGTGAAACGAATTGTTATCGTTATTATATGGAATGTTCTCCCAGATTACCCAGCATTACAATGGTTTTGTTGAAGCTGCTGGGGGTTGGGGTCTTGGAATTTGTTGATTGTTGTTGCAAATTTTTGCATTTATTGTTTGTGACAAAATATGAAATGGAAAATTAATTTTATTGATTAAATAATTGAAATTGGCCGCTGTCAGACTGCAATGAATTATGGTCGTACAAGCAACAACATTTATTGAGTTTTGTTTCAACATTTATTTGCCAGCGTTTAATATTTTAAATTTCATTAGAAAAGATCGAATTTGTACAGAATTACTTGCTTATTTTTTTTTTAAATTTATAAATGGAACTGAAAAAGAAAATATATATTCTTCTAAATGCTATCTCTGGAATACTTTTAGTCACAAAAAAATAAATTCCAATTAGAGAATCCCATCCCATTATTAATTATATATTTTTTAAAATACTGTAAATTAATTCATTTATTTAAGGGATTAAAACGTCATAAAATACAGAAAAATCATCACAGGTATTCGAAATAATTTAAAAATATAATGCTTTACAAAGCTTAAGGAAGCCTTAATCTTATCGTTAAGCCATAGTATGACATAAAATTTTAATTGCTAAAAATCGTCAAAATAGCGGCATAAATCGTCATGTCGTCAAAATAACATTTTTGGAGTTCAAAATCGTCAAAATTACAATAAATCGTCAAATCTGGCAGCTATGTTCAAGAAAGAAAAAAAGAAAATATTTTTGAGTTCTGCTCAACAAAACTCACAAGTGTGGGATGTCATTAGCTAGGTGTATTTAATTTTTTTAATTTTGTTGCATAGTGTAATCTGCTATTGAAAACATTTTAATGCAACATTATACATTATCGTAAAGCTATTCCTAGAAAAGCAGAAGTTTAAATTCCGATTAGCATTTCATTATTAAACGAACATTATATGATTTCAGAAGCAATATGTAGGAGGCAAAGTACCAAAAAGAAACAGAACCGAAAAATTGGTCTCAAATTTGTAAGTGAAAATGAGAATTGGTCTTCACAGCAATGGGAAATAATGTTATAATCCATTTGAACGCGAATCCCAAGCTTTAGAACTCGATCTTCGGGGATCAGAAAAATGAGTTTGTGGATTTCCACATGGTTTCAAATATTTTGACTTCAACTATATGTATGTACAAGCTACAGGATAAATATCTGAACTAAGTTATTAATTTTATTACTTTTTTTGCACCCCTCATATTCATTGCCATTTAATCTTATCAGTAACGCATATTTATTTATTTCTATTAAACTTTAGACATATTTGTCGAAAAGAGTCGTTATTGGCATAGACTAAGCGATGAAACACAGTATACGGTAAGACCCCGCTTATCGCGGTGGAAACGTTCCAATAAGTTCCAGCGTTAAACAAAACAGCGTTAAACGAGGCAACTTAACACGTACATACTAGGGATGCCAATCGGCAAATCCCGAAACTCGAAATTTATTTTTAAAAACTTGTCCCGGGATTTTTCGGGATTGTGAATTCATATGTATTTTGACCCTACAAAAAGTCCTGAAAAAAAAAAATTCTATATCATTTGACTTCGATAATATCACCTCAGATGAGGAAAACCCTACTTCTATTGATAAAAAGTTATTCGATGCCATCGAAGAATGTAAAAAAGAACCCTATAAAATGAATTAATAGGCTAACTGATTTAGATACTCAACTGTCCAAAGAAATAGATTTATTTACATCAGGAGTTGGTAGAGGTGAATATTTACAAGCTGCATTCAGCTATCTTGGAACTATTTTACCAACAAATGTTGATTGCGAGAAGTGTTTTTCAACGGCAGCTTATGTTGACAAAAAAATTCGTTCAAGCCTATCAGATCACATGCTAGATGCTTTAATCTTTTTGTCAGAATCCAAATAATTTTCTTACAACTACTGCATTTACTGCTTTTTTTGTTACTTTTTGTATTGGTTTTTTTAGATTTCATTTTTAATGGCATATAATTCTAATATAATTGAAATCTAAATTATTTTTTTAACAAAATATTTTTTTTATTAAGAGAAAATCGCGATTTTTCCCATGATTTTTCGGGATTTTTAGATCCCGAAATCCCGGGATATTTCAGGATTTACAAAAATCGATCCCGTTTGGCATCCCTGTACATATATATGTATACACCTAGTAACGTTGATGACTACTAATAAATCAACTGTGATGCAGGAAAGATACGTTCGTACTGCGATTGCGACTTCGGAAGTTGGAATCTTTTTTCTGGACAGACTAACAAAAAAAGTGTTGAAAAAGATACATATAGCGGTATGCACCGTCGCTATATAGTGCACGACCGTTTCATTTGCAACCACGTAATAATGAAACAGCGTTAAGCGGGGTGTTACTGTATTTAATAAATTAAAATTATGAGATGGTCTAATTGGAACATTAAAATTAATTTTACGTAACAAATAATCAGAACAGACATCCCACGTACTAAATCCAGAAGAAAAGAGACACTTAGCATTATTCTAAATAACAAAAAGCACTCTTGTACAGATTCAAGTTAACGCAAATGAGAAAATATGGAACCCATATAATAGGTCTATAATCAAGAATAAGGCGCACCAACGATATATATAATAACGTTACATAGGGATTAGTAATTTCATTTTACCAGCGCTTTATAAATCCTAAAATACCATTTGCTTTGTTCACCATTATTGGTATACACATGTTCAGAAAACGTAAGCTTATGATCTAACAAGATTCCCAGATCAATTATATTTAAAACCTTTTCCAAAATTTTATTTTTAAAATGTTAAGAGGTTTTAAGTTTAAATGAACGCTGAAATGTCATATTTTTGCATTCATTAAAGTTTAACTCCAACAAGTTGACTTCATACTGTTGACAAAAACATTTAACATCCTTTTGAAGAGTTGATCGCCCGGATATGCTATCAAGCGAATTAAAAATGTTTACATCATCAGCATACATGAGTATATTAAAATGAATAATAACAGATGGCAAATCGTTTATAAATAATATGAATAGTACTGGACCAAGATGGGTTGTCTGAAGCACTCCGGAGGGAACATCGATGACTTTAGATAGATCATATTCAAATTTGACTTACTAAGTTCTACTAGAAAGATGAGATTTCAGCCAATAAAACTAATGCAAGATAGTTGATAAAGCCAAAGGTCATGGCTCACACTATTAAATGTTTTACTGAAGTTTGTATAGATAACATCAGTTTTTTGATAAATCCTTCATTTACTGTAGTTCTTAGTTCCATGATATTAGTAGAAGTTGAACATAATTTTCGCAAGCCATGTTGCTATACCTCTGTAGTTAGAAACTTCCAATTTATTGCCAGCTTTAAAACAATGGAATTATGAATGATTTGTTTTCCAAGCAGTTGCAAAATAACCCAGTTCAATTGATAATTGCCATTAGGAAACCATATAGGTTTCCAGCACAATGTCTATGTGAGCTTTTTATTGACAGCACATTTTTTCGAACTGTTTCAGCAGCAATATACGAAATAGGAATACCTGATGATTGGGATGTGATTTATAAGAATAAAGTTGTTGCAAAAAAACGACAACAAACTACTTATGGACATTTCATCGTAAGCACTACGAGAACCAAATTTAAAGTAATTTGGGTATGTATTTAAACGACGTTTGGAATTAATAAATTTGTAGAAAGACTTTGGATTATTTTTAATTTTTGACTTCATTCGGTGTTAATAGGTTTTATATTCTAAATATTTTCATCACAAAATTCGTGAATTATATCTCATAATATACATATAAAATAATCAATCAGAGATCTTATTACTAAATTAATGCGGTTGCTGTGCTTGACGCAAAATCAAATGACATTTCCAATGATATGATAACATTCAAGTCAAGTGTAACCAAAAAATAATAATAAAAAGCAAAAAGCAGCAACAATTGCAAAAAAATCCCCAAATGTAAAAAACAAAATGGGAATGGAGCATCACATTTCCATAAAACAACAATTGCAGCAACAGAGTAGACAAATGACATTGAAATCATTTGTTTTGCTATTGAAATTTTTATTTGTATTCAAATTTATTTAAGAGAGCCAAAAAAATGTTATGTAAACTTTTTCCTTCACAACCAGAGAATAAAATTGGAGAGACCAACAACAAGCAAATAACAGAAAGAAGATCTTGCAACAACTATTCTAAGCAATAAAATTAAATCGAAAACAAAATAAAATTTAGATAGCGGCACGTATTCTCAATGATTAGGTTAGGTTAGGCTAGAGGACGTGTTCTTGTCGGTTAAGACAAGTACAGTACCCGGAAAAAGAAAAGAAAGAAGGAAATTGAGGATTTAGGATGAAAGGAGTGAAAGTAGGTAAAGGGGGGAGAATGGGAATCGGAGGAATTACACAGAAAGAAACAGGCCCAAAACAAAAGAGGATGAGAGCGCGACTACGCTTATGAAACCCTAGCTCCTCTCAACCAGCCCAAGCTGCTAATGAATCTGTGGAAAGCCTTGATGTCGGCTCTCGACACAGAACTCAAGCTCTCAAAGAAGGCCCTGCCAAGGGTCCTTAACCTACCAAGGGTTGGGCAGTTACAGAGGAGGTGTTCGAAAGTCTCCAACTCCTCCTTATCGCAACATACCCTGCAATAGTCAGGCTGGGCTCTGTTCCAGATCCCCGTCTTAATGATTAGAATAGAAATAAAATTAAAACGAAGAATCCATTGATATTTATTGTAGTATTTTCTTTCATAATAAACACTTTTATCGCTGACGCCTAAAATTTTTTTCAAATTCTTTTTTCATTTTTTTCTTTTTTTTTATTAAATATAACAGACCATATGTTTCCCTAAAATTTCCCATCTTTATCCTTAGTTTATTAAGAAAAACAAAAACCGAAGAAAAGTATAAATTTAAACCAAATGCAACGTTTTGCTTTTTTATTTATTGTTGTTGTTGTTGTTTTTAAACTAAATAAAGTTTTCAGACGCCACTTCCTTTAAAAAAAAAAACCAAAAATAAAAAAAAATTTGATTCTAAATTTCCAAATACTTGGAAACAACAAAAACTACTCGGCACTATATTGCCTGAAGAGTGTGATCTTCAATTATGATCATAAATCAATCGTCACTGTCCCCTTTTTTCCCCTTTTATTAAACGTTTTGTTTCCATTTCATTTAAGTTTTTGGTTTTTTTCTTTTTTATTTAAAATTTGGTGTTTTTGTTGTTGTTGGAATAATTATTTAAAATTATATTCCGAGTACGAAAATACTACTTTATTGGGTCTGTTTTAGAATAAAACCACTACCTGGTAGTGAAAATGACTATGAATATTAAATACGCTATGGAAAGGAAGTGTGGTTTTATGTTTGAAGGAAACAAACAGTGAGTCACAAAAGTATCCCTGTCTACATGTACAGGGTAAAAGTCTTATACATCGGTGAAGAAAATTGTTTGTTTGTTTGGCTTTTTTTATATCACGTCTACCGATGCAATCAATTTAGTTTGGAACATTTATTTGGGCACGTGTATAAATGGAACAAATATTAATTTTGCTGAACTGTTCCTGTGTACAATTCCTGAAAAATAATCCATGAAAGTTGTTTTTGACATTACATACGATTTTAGTGGACCTTATTTGAATGTGAATAATTAAGAATTTTCGAAGTCGTCGTAGTCTAGTAGGTAGTGTGTTGGCTTATTAAACGTAAGGCCCCGAGTTCAAACCCCAGGTCAGACATCAAAACGAAAATATGAAAAAAAATATATCTTCGGCGATTTCTGGCAAAAACTCCAAGAATAAATAAAATTGCCATAGAAAGTGTCTCAAAAAATCTGTCGTTCTGAGTCGACTTTAAACTGTAGGTCCCGCCATTCATGTATAAAAATTAACGTACACAATATGAGTGGTGAGAAGTTAGACCTATTATCCTGACTGAATGGTTGTATTCACCAATTATGTCTGTAATGTATGTATGTATGTATTTAAGAATTTATGTATTTAAAATATAGCTTTTTCTCAAACAAAAATCGCTTTTTCGCTACTCATAAATACTCATGAAATTTTAAGTATGAGTGCGTAAAAAGAATTTAAATTCAACTACTCTGTTTCATTTGTACTCATTTGTTAAGTACATTTATGAATACAGGTTGCAATGAATATGAGTACAACGTTGGCATCAAACTCATAACCTTTGAAAAATGTTTGATTCATACGTCTACACATTCAGATTCATAAATTTAGAAAAATACTTATAATACTCATAAATGATTCGAGTAATTCAAATCATTCATCAAAATTTACAGCAAACGTCGGCACAAAGAGAAAATGATAACATAAGCGCTGTGAGAAACTAAGTCTAACTCTTAGCTAAAGGGTTGTAATGACCAATTATGTACGTTTGTGTTGATGTTCCTGCTCCCTTGTGTGTAAAAAGCCGAAGATTATCTGCCCCTGGGGGACATTGGTGCCCCTTAGTTGCTGTTGAATTTTCAAAAAAAGATGTGAGGAAAGGAAAAGATAAAGACAGCAAGCAAAGCAAAGAGACAACCTTCTAGTGAGTATTGTGGTGTTCGTACGCGAATCATACTTAATTTTGTGCTTCCTGTATTTGTTGAGTCATGGTGAGTCGAATCAACAGCATTATGCATATTGTTAAGTATAAGTACGATGAGTACTACAAACTTTGAATATGAGTAGTATTATTATGATATTCAAATAAGTATGAATGCGAATAATATCAGTATCAGTACTTATAAAAGTATGACTCGAATTTGCTCATGGTTTGGATACTCATTGCTGATCTCTGATACATATGTATGTGTATACATCATATTTACACTTGTAAATTCTGTCGATTTATTTTTGTTGATTACTGTATTCTATTATATTGTATAGTAAACTTAAATTTTTTTTTACTTCGTTCAGAATTCGTAAGAATTCTGCATAATTTTAAGCTAATCATAGAGTTCCGTTTCTTTAGTACAGCCTTTGCTATGAAATAAAAGAGTGAAAGCTGTAATTTAAATGATTTATTACTAATGCGGATCAAAGTGAAAATTCGTAAATTCTTTGGAAAGGAAACCAGCAATTTCATCGAAACTATATTTTTAAGACACGCAGTCAAACTTTTAGAGAACAACGGATATTAAAAAAAACATAAAAACTAAAATACAAAATCGATTAATTAATTGAAGTTGTTTTCTATTGTATATTTTCGTTGAGATTTTAAACAATGTTAATGTCGATTTGATAACAAAAATTATTATGTAAATTTTAAATGTTAAACTAAAGAGGATAAAGTTATTTAAATATTTGAAAACATATTGATTTTTATGCGGATATTAACATACTATACATCTGTACTATACATTCTGTAAATGCCAACCCTAAAAACCAATTATTTCCATTGAACTAATCATATGCTTACTTCACTTGATCTTATTGAACTCTAGACATTCCATTTAAAATATTTTTTGAAAGAATGTTTTTGTTATGCCCTTGGTTCAGACTTATCCTTTATTTTGTCTAATAAGAGTCTGCCATCATCTCTATTAAAAGCATTATGCGTCGTGGCCAAAGTAAAGTTTTTGCATGTTTATTAAAATGCAAGTTCAAGTCCATTTCAGTCTATCGATTGATTATCTCACTCATCCTTCATTTTACTTAGTAAAGCCGTAATTGACAAAATTACTGACTAACGACTAACTAACTTTGTTAAGGTTGATTTGTGCTTTTTGCTCTCTTGCCCCTTCAACAATAGAATATCCTGCATATCTATATTATTCTCCTTAGCCCACTGATCACATACATACATACATAATTGGCCATTACAATCCTGAGGTCAGGACTTCAGCCTAACTTCTCTAACCATCCCTATTGTGTGCATTAATTTTATACGTGAGTGGCGGGACATACAGTTTAACGTCTACTCCGAACGACAGGTTTTTTAAAAAATTGTTCATTTAATCCCAGTGTTTTTGCTAAAGATCTACTGATAGGAAGTCGCCAAAGAAATATTTTTTTCATATTTTCGTGTGAATGTCTAACCTGGGATACGAACCCGGGCTTTTCGTTGAATAAGCCAACACACTACCTACAAGACTACAAACTGAAAATGATATCTTTGTTTTTGCATCCATTAAAGTTTTGCATTCTATAAAGTCGTCTTCAGAGCCTGTGATCAACACTGGCGACCCTTTTCGTTTAGCCTGTTGCATTCTTTCTTCACCGCAAAAATCTAATGCAAAATCATTTGCACCAGTTGCCCAATCATTGATATCTTCTTCAGTTATATCATTACCGGGTCCATTATAGGTATTCGAAATAAATTGTTTTATATTCTCTTTATTTTTTTTTTAATGTCGCAATTTGTTGATTTAGGAAAATGGAATTTTTCGACAACCTGCCTAATAGTTTTCTCTTCATCAAGACTTTGTAAAATATCATAGTTTTCCTTTAAAGCTAATATTTTATGTTTAAGTTCGTTATTTAAAGGCATGAATGACGACTTGGTCTGAAGTTAGACAAACTGAAGAAATGATAGTTCAAAATGTAAATAAAAGAGTTGAAAACGGGAATATAAATTTTTTTCTTGCATAAAAAAATTTTCCGGATGTAGAGGTAAAAGTTTTAAGTTGTCCAAAATGTAGATTCCGGACTGTCGAAGTTGTACAGTTTTATTATAGCGATGACTACTGATGGAAGTGCAAAGTGAAAAGTGTGAATATGAAAATGAATGAGGAAAATTTTTTCTTTCACTCCAAAGTATTTTTTACTATTTATTTTATGAAAAAAAAGGAAACAAATTACATCAGCTGTGTTCAAAATGTTATTATTATTGATTAACTTTGTAAATTATTTGTTGCCAAATACGTAAGTATCTAGAAATCTATAAATCTGTTAATAAAAGACCTCAAATTGTGTATTGTTTGTCTTATCAACTCGAAATTAATAATTCAAAAATTTACCATTTTCAATTAAACTGACAGGAAAAATTGTTTGTTCCAGTTTTGAAAACATCCCCGCGGCATTTTCAAGCGGAAAAAAAATTTGCACAAGGTTTTAAAGTGTTTCATATGGAAACAAAATGTTGAATTCAACACAAAAGGCGTTTGGTATTGCTCAAGGTTCTAAATCGGCACAAGACCTTGAAATAGAGCAAAAAAACTAAACTTCAATTACGTATTGAAAAATTATTGAAAACATTTTCTTTTACAACAAAAAAAATAAACAAAAAAAATCAATCAAAAATGTGTAACGTGACTACGAGAATGTGTCAGTTTATTAAGAAAAAAAAAATATTTTTGTGAATAGAAAAATTACCGGCCTGGTGGTAATGTCATGTTGAATATAGTGATGTTGTTGCTGCATAGGCCTCTGTTAAAATTTTAGTCCGTCTTACATTCAGCCAGCCAGTCACTTTATGCCAGGCATTAGACGCATGACACGGACACGTATGGCTTCAAGACCAAAAAAACAAAATATTGTGGTAAAAGAGAACAACAACTAAAAACCAGGAATCGATATGTTAATAGACTACAAACATTAGAGACTTATGCGTTCGCCAAAGTTTTTTTTTTTCGCCAATTTTTTTTTTTTTTGTTATAGAAAATGATTTTTTGTTTCTTCTATTTTTCAATCTGCTGTTATATACACTTGACAGGTAAAGCCTAGAAATAAACTAAAACAACAACAACATCGATATAAAGAACTCTACATTGAATGCGATTCAGCTCCGAGTGGCCATCAGTGAGGAGACCAATTGCAATAACAATAACAACAACGTTAAGAAAAACAGATCTTAGATAGCAGATAGTGAGGCGGACATATACGGCCATAAAAACACTTTTAAAACACTACCAACAACAATACAAACGAGAACACAACAAATTGAACTAAATAATAAACAATATGAAGGAAAAAATGTTTGAAAATGTTTCAACAAAAGCAACCAATTGTTAGTTTCAATAACCAAGTTTTAGATTCACACACTCAAAGAAATTAATTAATTAATTAATAATACTAGGCGACAAAATAAAAAAGAAAATTAATTACGCCCAGCTAATGTCATAGTATATGTTGTGGGCTTAGTTAAGCAGAACTCAAGAATATATTTTTTAGATTTCTTGAACCCATCAAACTTGTTTTATTTGACAATAACTGCTTTTTTTTCTTTGACCGATGTCCAAAATTTTAAACTCATTAGAAAGTAGAGTGATGGGCCTTTAAAACGATATACATATTATTTGACTTAATATGCTATAAGGCTTGATGAGTTTTTTCAAGTTTGTCCGTTCATAGTAGCAAAATTTAATTAAAAAATATCGTGACGTTCTGAAAGTATTTTAGTTTGTGAAGAGATTGGCACTTCGTTTGAACAAATCGGACAAAAATGATCGCAGTTATTATTTAGAGAGTCTAGGTAAGATTAGGTTAGGTTAGAGGACGTGCACCTGTCGGTCAAGACAAGCACAGTACCCGGAGGTCGAAATTGACCCATTGTACATTGTCCTTAGGGGAGGAAGGAAAAGGAAGGGGAGGGAGAATGGGAAACGGAGGAATGAAAAACAACAGACACAAAACAACAGAGGTTGAGAGTGCGACTACACTTATGGAGCCCTAGCACCTCTCAACCAGCCCAAGCTGCTAATGAATCTGTGAAGAGCCTTGATGTCGGCTCTCGACACAGAACTCAAGTTCTCAAAGAAGGCCCTGCCAAGGGTACTCAACCTCAACCTACCAAAGGCTGGGCAGTTGCAGAGAGTCTAACAGTTGAGTTATATTTTTCATATACTACATGAGCCGTATATTTTGAAAGTGGCTTAAGTCCGTTTTCATCTTTTATCAAGTTGACACTTGTAACATTTATAATTAATGCTAAACTGTCGAAAAAAATAAATCGGTATTGAACTATTGTTAGTACATTTTAAAATTTTATATCACGTACATTTTCAAAATAGTATTAATACTGTACCAGGCCAGACATCAAAATAAAGTACAAAAAGTATTTTTTCGGCGATTTCTTCTCAGCAGATTTCTGGCAAAAACTCTGAGAGTAAAAATAAAATTGTCATGAAAAGTTTCTCAAAAATCTAGGTCAATAATCCTGACTGAGTGGTTGTAATGACCAATTATCTATGTATGTATAAATACTGAAAATCCTAATTTTGAAAGTCACCTAAGTCCACTTTTTATTGACGATATTAAAAAGTGCGGCCCAAAATGTTGAAAGCAATGATAAAGGTAATTTAAATTACGTTTTGTTATTAAATTGAAATCCAAAAAAATAATATTTAATTTAATGAAATTATTAAACCCATGCTAGTGGATTGTGTGTTGGCTTATTAAACGGAAAACCTGGGTTTATCATCCCAGATCAGACATCAATACGAAATATAAAAAAAAATCTTTCTTCGGCGATTTCCTTCCTGCAGGTTTCTGGCAAAATCGCTGAGAGCAACCTGCAATGAAAAAGTTTCCCAAAAATTTGTCGTTCGTAGTCTACGAAAAACTGTAGGTCCCGCCACTTACGTATAAAATTAACGCACACAACATGAGTGGTGTGAGAAGTTAGGCCGTAATCCTAACCTCAGGGTTGTAATGGCCAATTATGTATGTATTAAACCCAAGGGAAAGGATAAAATAACAAGATTTCTTGATTCGGAAAGAAAAGAGAAATTAAACTCATACAACACATTTAAAAAAAGAAGGAATATTTTAGAAGTTCATTCGTCAACAGAGGAAGAGGAAGTAACTGAGAATGAATAAAGAAGGATTCAGAAAGCACAGAAGTGGTACTTATATTTAGAAAATTCGTAAAATTAAACGGAATTCAGGAAAAAGACATTTTTTAAAATGAAGATTGCCAATGGCGAAAAGACTCTGAAACAGAGAGAAAACGCATTTTCGAAATGTTTATGGAATTTAGGAGACTTTAATAAGCAAAATATGTATACTGCTATACCAAGCAACCGGATTCGGTGTTGTAAAAAGAAGACGAAACGGCAAAAGTTCATGTTGAAATAAGAGTTTTACGTATTGGCCAAATTCTAACTAAAAGTTCATTTGATGCGATGATAAATATAACTCGACTAACAAACTCTTTAACTAATAACTACAGTAATTTTTGTCCGATTTGATCAAACGAAGTTTCAATGTTTTCACAAGATAATCCACATTCAGAATGTAAATTTCCACTAAAATATATTTTACGTTTGTATTTTAGTTCGGAACTGAAAGGGCAATGGGAGAGAAATTTTATTATTTTTTTTTATGCTTTTAAACATAACCTAATTCAACACTTGTCTTCATCGCTGGTGTATTTGCACAAATTTGTTATATTTTTGGAACCGATTGCCTACTGTCGCCTAGAGATTTCAAAGGATTCCACCACTTATGCGTTATTTATTGTAATTTTTTCTTGAGTGTTTGAATGACTGAATATGTGTAAGGAAAGTATATGGCAGACGGACAGTTGGCCGTTCGGAAGGACGGACGGGTACAAGCAGAATAACAGAGCAATTTTAGTTATAGCCAAAGCGTTCGTATTTTGATTGATTTTAAATGATTATGGCTGACAGTGATTTATGTTTTTAACTTGAATATATTGGGCCAGAAGTAAGACAGTGAACGACTATGACTACGAATACGAATAAATGAGTATAACAATGGCGATGATGACGACGGCGACGATAGTGATGACGATGGCGATGATGATGGCGATGTTAAGACTATGACCACAAGAACGTTGTTTATAATGATGATGATGATGACGTCGAACGTTTGCAGATATCGCTAATGTTCTAAACCAGACTCAAAAAATAAAAGAAAAGAAGCGAATAGAAAAACAAGTGGAGCTTGCAAAAAAACGAAAACGGAACAGTAGAAGTAGAAGTTGAAATATTTTTGGGGAATAACTTTTACAGAAGAATATGGAACACTGAATTTCAATGCGGTTACGTACGCATTATCTAAAGTACGGTTACTAACTCAATCATGCTCTTACTAACATAACGGTCAGTTTGCTTCACTGTATTTTTTTGATACGATTTGTCTCTCCCTAAATCTTCTCCTCCCCTGTACATGTACATGTTTCAACTGTCCTCAATTAAGTTCTTTTTTTTTTTCTACGTTGATTTTATGTTTGCGGTTGGCGGTATTTGGCAAACAATTTATACTACACCAACAACAATATCAAAAAGAACAACATCGCATGTGCTCATTCTTAAGACTTAAATATTGGGAATTTGTTTCGCTTTTCTTCAACTTTTGAATTTTTGGATTTTCAAGTCAGAACTTTTGAACTGAAAACCGAACAACAAAGTAAACTTTTTTTAAGTAAACAAAACAAAAATAAAAAAAAGTATTACGAAATATCAAATTATGCGAGGCACGTTCTTGACCCAATATAAAGAAAAACGCCCACAAAATTACCACAAGCTGAGCCAAGAAAAATAATCTTAACAACAACAAAAACTAGAACTACTCACATGGATATGAGAATAAAAACTTGAGAAAAGCTGGCCATTTAAATGACCAACAATAAAAAAGATGAAGACAAGGGCGAGGACGAAGACGAGTACAAAGACGAGGACGACAACGTCCGCACATTAGTCTGGACATGTGTGTCCCAGTATGAGTTTTGCTTTCATGTCCAATGGATTTTATTTGATTGGCTTTGAATTTTTGTATTGCAAAAACTTTATTACGGATTTTCCCTTGATACGGTCTTGAGCTAAAAGACACAGGGATTTGCCAATTGTCTTCTTCAATTCATTCAATCAATGAATAGATTTGATTTAAGCTTTTTGTCCATTTTTTTAAATCTGGTAGACAACTTTTCATTGCGCTTATACAGCGATGGATTATCGTGATCGTTAAATTTCACTTAAACCCTAGAAGAAATTCCAAAAAATAAACAAAGTAAACTAACAAAGCATCGCAAATAAGCGTGGAAGCAATTATCAGAACATCATTGAACTAAAAGGACAATTTATCGTATATATGTAGCAATGATTTCGAATTAATTTACATACATACATTAAGAATTGGTCATTACAAGCCTACAGTCAGGGTTACGACCGAACTTCTCACACCAGTTATGTTGCGTGCGTTAATTTTTATACACGGGTGGCGGGACTTACAGTTTAAACTCGACTAGGAACGACAGATTTTTTGAGACATTTTTTCATGGCAGATTCATTTACGCTCAGATTTTTTTCCAGAAATATTTTTTTACATTTCCGTTTTGATGTCTGCACCCGGACCTTACGCCTAATAAGCCAGGTTTAAGGGTTAGCCCTTAAGGTGTATTTTGAGGCTTCTCGACCATGTACGGGAGAGGCTGTAGTTGCTCCTTAATCAAGATAGCGTTCACAGGAGAATCGTTGCAATGTGGCTTGTGTTTTACTGTTCTATCACTACTACAATGGATATTTCTCGAGCTAAATAATGGGGCTTGTTTATGAAGATTATGTATTCCTACGTAAAACTCGTCTTTCTCAGCGAGCACATTCGTATGTTGTCGATTGGTCAGTATATCGCACTCTGTATTACAGACAAAGTTCGTTTGTTAGACGGTCTATTTGTATGGGGAACTCCCTTCCTGCAGAGATTTTTCCTCTTACTTATGGTATAAAAATATTCAAACTTAGTCTTCAAAAACACTGCTCCCTCTTTCCTCATTCTTATAATATATTTTCCTAGTTCCAAAAACAATGCCAACCCCAAAAAATAATGCACTTGCCTTTATTCTTCCAATGATAATATTAGGAGCTATAATCGAGTTTTTAAAATTGTCAGCAACCAGATTTATTATTATCAACTACGATGCCCTTTAGGAGTTGAAATTTTTTGGCTTTTAAGTCATTAAAACGGCATAAAATGCAGAAAAGTCATTACAAGTATTCGAAATAACTTAATAAATATAATACTTTACTCCTTGTTATTACTAAAATAAATTTCCAGCAACTGCAAAGCAAATACAAAGCTTAAGGAACCCTTAATCTTAACCTTAAGCCATAGAACATTACTAAAGTAAAGAAAATGATGTAAATTTTTAATTGTTAAACGTCAAAATAAGGGCATAAATCGTCATGTCGTCAAAATCACATTTTTGGAGCTCAAAATCGTCAAAATGACGATAAACCGTCAAATCTGGTGGCTATGAATTCAGATCAAATATTTATAGCCGATTGCCTCACACTCAAGTATACGAACTCAATACAATAGCAGTGATATAACGCTTCTATCTCTTTGCTCCACTGCTATGCTGTGGAAACTAATGTTATCCTATTGAGTTCTTGAAGTAACACAGTTTGTCAAAAAGCTACAACGATGGAAGTGAACATTTTTAAAAAGATGTTTAGATGTTTTAGTAGGTAGTGTGTTGGCTTATTAGACTGCAGGTGCGAGTTCAAACTCCAGATCAGACAACAAAACGAAAATATGAAAATATTTCTTCGGCGACTGCCTCTTAGCAGATTACTGGCAAAAACTCTGAGAGTTATTAGAATTACCATGAAAAGCTACTCAAAAATCTTTTGTTCACAATATAAGTAGTGTGAGAAGCTACGTCGGAATCCTGACTGAAGGGTTGAAATGACCATTTTCGTATGTATGTACTTCTGACTGTTAGAAACTGAAAATTTGAATTACTTTAATTTGTAATTTCTTTTAATTTCATTAAAATGAAAACCGTATCAAGCTATGCAGTTGAAGAATTGTTGTCAGTACATGTTACAGAAAAAAAAAAGAAATCTTTGTCGGGTATATGTAGCGCATTTATCTTTAGTTGTTGGATAATTTTTCTTCTTCAAACAATTACCCGTTTTGTAATGCTTTTTATGATGCGTTTCATTAAAAATGAAATTATTTTTGCACGTACAATTGGAATGGAATTGGTCTCTCTCTATAAAGATGTTATTCTGTTCTTAAGTTTTTTTGTTTTCCGGACGATATCTTACTACTGTGCTACCCACGTAAGGGGCCAAAAGACATAAAAAGAAACCAAATAAGAATGTGTGTAATGCTTGAACTGCTGATGCATCTGATGCAGATGCTGATGGCCGTTTTGCTGCTGCTGTTGCTGCAGTAAAGTTAGCAACAACTGGTGACTGACTTTAACACACGTTTTCACGACAATGATGACAACATCTACAACAATTGTTGGCAAAAAGAATTGTTGTCTTCTGTTGTCGTACAATTCAATTTACAATTTGGTTGTTGCTGTTGTGTATGTTGTTGTTGTTGTTATTGTTGCTGTTGTTGAAATAACAAATACATTCCAAAAAACAAACAAAAAAAAAAACTCCAAATGCAGAGGCAAAAAATTAAGTTGTTTTGGGTGTCTCAATGCAGTTGTTGCTGCTGTTGTTTCAACTATTTGTGGCATGGCCAGTAGTTGTCGTATGGCATGGAATGGAATGGCATCTTGTAAGTTATGCACTGACTCACTCACTCACTCACTCACTGAATTATTCCCGATGTTTGTACTTGTACTCACTCGTATGTGTGTTATCAGTTCACCTGAAGTGATGTGCTGGTCTCTTAACCTGATGTTGTTACCGCTGCTTCAATTGCTGCTGTTGTTGCTGCTGCCACAAACACAATTGATGAAGTTGTTATTACTGTTGTTTCTGTGGTTAAGATCATTGATCTTAACAAGTTTATAAATTTATTATTATGAAAGTAATTGAATGCAATTGTTGGCATGTTGTTGGACATCATTGCTTGTGATCTGTCTACATTGAAATGACGCCACAAAACACACAAAAAAAAAACAACCTAAATGAAATGAAAGAATAATACAAATTGTAATAACGACAATAAAGATAAAATAACAAAATAAGAAATCAAAGAAATTTTTTCTTATACTCAATTAACTGTTCACTCAGATGCTTATTTAGTCTGTTGACTCATGATCGACAAAATTTTTGGATTTTTAACTAATTAAAGTGGAATGAGTGTTACACCTTTTATTAAATAATTAACACATCGATGCCCTCAGATGTCCTATCGCCTATGGAAAAATTTGTATCATAAATTAAGGGAAAAGATTTTTAGTTTTTAAAATTATGTTGGATTTTCCTAAGTTTAATAAATTCCGGCATTAAATGCAAATCGAAACCTCGATTTTTGCATTTATAAATTCTAACTTAAATTCTGTTAAAATTCGGTTAAGTTGTGCCGATCCGTTCCGAAGTTATAGGGAAAAATCTACTTAGAATACACATATAAGCGTAAAAGTTTTTCATTCTAAGATGTAGTATACTTATGTATAATTATGGTGTTTTCTTTTCTACCAAGAAAATGTTACCGTCTAACAAGGTGCATTAAAAAATGTTTGACCAACCCTGTTGTAATGTTATTTTTTTATTTGAGAAGAACATAACACAAATATACAAAAAGGGCATGCCCTGTATTTGCCATGGCGGCTGTTGACTATGTATCTTGAAATAAATTGAGTTATACTTCTTCATCAGATGACTAAGATGAATTTAATAACTGATTTATTTAAATTTTCGCAAATAAAATAAATGCAGCAATATCCATATTTATATTTAAAATAAAAAGATATGTTGTATTTTTTGATCTCTTTACGGTGTTGCCAGATCACTAATTTTTCAACTTTATTTTTGAGAGCTTTTTTTATAACAAAAAAAAAATATTGTAACACTGTTCTAGCATTGAATGCAATTTTTTATATTACCAACCATGTAGCTTTAATAATGTAATGTTTCCTTAATAATACCAGACAACTTTTTTAAATTTCATCTGGTAGCCCTATAAATAAACAAACGTCATCTTATATTTATACAGGGCATAAAATGCAATGCCCTCCACCATTGGCAAGTGCGAATTATTTAGAATAAAACATACCACCCTTTTAGAGGGCGAAACATTTTTAAGAAACAAACGAATTTTTTGGTAGAAAAGAAAACACCATTCGAATACTTTTCTTTGGCAATTTTTAAATTGTATTGAATGCTAACTTTACTTAGAAGGGACATATCTTAACGTTGTGTTTTCTATGTCTACTTGGTATGTTCCGTGGGCTTTTCTAGTGTCTGTAAGTATAGTTAGAAGTTTCTTACCGGAATTAAAAAAGTATTTTGTGCGTGTAAGTGTACATACAAGTACATAACTGATCATTACAACCAGGACTGTTACAGTCAGGATTATTGAACTAGTTTTCCACACCACTTATGTTGTGAGTGTTAATTTTATACATATGTAAGTGGCGGTACCTATAGTTTAAAGTCGACTCCGAACGACATATTTTTTTTTTTTTTTGAGAAACTTTTCATGGCAATTTTTATTTATTCTGATTGTTTTTGCCAGAAGTCTGCTGAGAGGAAATCGCCGAAGAAATAATTTTTGTATTTTTGTTTTGATGTCTGGCCTGAGGCTCGAATCCTGGTCTTACGTGTAATAAGCCAATGCACTACCTACTAGATTACGACGTATGGTTTAGCCTCTCAAGGCCTATTTTGAGGCTTCGTGACCGCGACATAGTATGTTGGAAAAAAAAACCAATAGACCCATCAAAAACATGTTAAGTACTCTTAGGCGACCAATCGTCAATATATTCTCTGTGCTAAAACATTCAACTAAGTTTTGTAAATTCAGAAGCTACTATAAAAATTTTACTAAAAACAGTCAATGGCGTATCTTATATAGTTTACGAGATATCGCATTAAAACTTTAAGAGCTCATAACTCAAAACACACTTTTTCGACTTAAAATGTTATAGAACGGAGGCGTCGATATGAGAAGTATCTACACTCAATTTATAAAGTCCAATAACTATGATTGAAAGATTTTCGCCGAAGTTAGAATTAGAATATCAGATGAACAATCGATTTTTTTTTTCGTTTATAAACTTATTTATTATCTCCAAGTTTTTCAATATTTCAATGCAAAATGCAATATTTTCTTGAAATTTAATAAACTTGTGAAAAATGTAAAGGTTAAATGAAATTCAGATTCTGTTGTTTTTTTGTTTCATTCATGTTCAAATCATTTTAAGGCCATGAAATAAAAGTAAACAAAGAAAAAAAGAACGATTTTTTTTTTGCTTTCTTATTTAGCGACAAAAGAAGTAGTCGACTGACTGCAAGTAATCGAATTATTTACAGCAGAATAATTTCTAATTGAAAAATATTGTAACTTGACTGTGTCTCTACCGCCCTTTTCGTTTTTCTGATTGGAATTCAATGCCTAAAACGGGGGTGTAGTGTATGAGTGAACGTGAAAACTTGCAGACATGAAATAAAACGAATTGAAAATTGAAACAATAACAACAACAAAAAAAGGAGAAAAATATAAAAAAATGCGATTATTATTGCTGCTGATGTTGGTTGGGTCTGCTCTTTTGTGTATGACAAAAATAAAATTCATATCCTTTACAACAAAAACAAGAACAAAAATATTTTCTTTTGTTAAAACAGGGGTTATATTACGCCTACATTAACATTGTTGGAACGATTGGTGGGAAAAAAGAAATGAAAGTGGTATTAAGCCACATTTTCCGAGTCCTTTTTTCTGCTCTTTACAGTATTGGGAATATATTTTTGCTAAAATTTTATTTTCTTTTGTTGAGCATTTCCAAGGCAGCCCATTTCAAAATTGGTTCTTAAGAATTTATCTCTGTTCACAGAAGTTCATGTGTTAGGCCATTATTACAACTCGCCGTTAAATTTGGGTTTAGTTAATGGTACCGAACTGAAAAGTTACCTTTAACTTATTTTCCTTATTACAACTTACAGATAAAATAAAGTTAGCTCTTTTCGTAAATATGGCAGTGCCGGCAGTGAAGTCGCTGTAGTCTAGTTCGTAGTGTTTTGGATTATTAGAGGTAAAGACCAGATTCGTGTCCCAGGTCAGGCATCAAGACGAAATATAAAAGATTTCTCGCAAAAACTCTGAGAGTAAATAAAATTGCCATGAATAAAAATTTTTAAAAATCTGTTCTTCGGAGTCAACTTTAAACAGTATGTCCCGGCACTCATGTACAAAATTAACGCACGCAACATAAGTGACATGAGAAGCTAGGTGGTAATCCTGTCTGAAGGATTATAATGTCCAATTATGTACATATCTTTATCGATCTTTATAATATTTTTTACGGATATTTAAAGTAAGTAAGGAGTCTACCACGTAGTGTGTTGAGTTATTAGACGTAAAGGCCGGGTTGGTGTCCTAGGTCAGGCATCAAGATGAAATAAAAAAAGATTTCTCGCAAAAACTCTGAGAGTAAATCAATCTGTCATGGGAATGTTTCTCAAAAAATCTGTCGTTCGGAGTCGACGTTAAGCTGTAGGTCCCGCTACCTACGTATAAAATTAGGGCAGACAACTTAAGTGGTGTGAGCAGCGAGACCGTAATCCTGTCTTAAGCGTTGTAATGGCCAAATTATACATGCATAAGGCAGTGATAACACTGCTCAATTAAATAGGTTATTTTAAATTTGAAGTTGCGATATTGAAAATATTATAGATAATATGACAAGTTCAAACATCAACTTAACTTAAAAGTTACCGGCAGGATGATCCTGCCTTTAGCTTAACGCTCACTTCTATCTTATTGGCTACTTATAATTATGAAAAATTTGTAATAGATAAAATCTAGTTTTATTGAAATTCAGGCATTCAGTAATAAAGGTCGAAAAACCCTGGATTCAACAGCGGCGAACAGCATTATTGCCGTACGTGACGATTAGAAACATACTATTTCACTGTTGGTCCTCTAATCTCTGCAAGATCTGCATAAACTTCACATATTATTACAGCAGTCTGAGGAGCATTCTTAAGGCATTTCTTCTAATTTTAAACATGCAATAAAGTGATTTCAGTAATGAGGATCTCGAAATGTAAACCTTCGATACTTTATGCAGTTTCTGTAGACATCTGTAGACAATTTTCCTTTTTACATCTCAATAAGGAGGTAATTATTTATTTACTCAATTTCTGCAAAACATGTCGCAATCTTATGGCAAAATTATATAGAACTCATATAAAAGTATAAATTAAAGCTATATTGAGTTGCCATACGGATATATGGTTACAGCATATCCTTTTATCACTAATGCTTATCCGATGCGGCAATTCTAAGTTTGTCTCTAAGTTGAGGTGGCATTTCCGAGTAAATAATTTTTTGTAAAAGCCATAGTGATTGGGTATTAAGAATATTATCGAATGTTACACATTTCTGCGTAATAAATTGAAAATATTATTATCCATTTCCAGGTTATTCAAACTCAGAGCTGTAAAGTTATAAAAATGTTTATCAATTGGCGCCAAAGTTCGATTCCGGTATTCAAAATAAATTTGACAGTGGTGTAGCTTATAAGGTCTACCAATCTCACTTTCTCTTGTAGATTTCTACGTAAGTCAAAAATCAACAAATCAGAAATAAAACTTATTCACCTCTCTTACGAATTTAAATTTGTATTTTGGCAAAAAGTTGCCGTAGTTTTCTTTGACGAATGCTTCTCAGCAGATTTCTGGCACATACTCTGAGAGTAAATAAAATTGCCATGAAGAAACATTTTTAAATCTGTCGTCCGGAGTCGATTTTAAACTGTATGTCCCGCCATACTGTATATTAACGCATACAAGATACATAAGTGGTGTGAGAAGCTAGATGATAATCCTGTCTGAAGGATTGTAATGTCCAATTATGTATATATCATTATCGATCTTTATAATATTTTTTACGGATATTTAAAGTAATATACGATATTAGGAGATAACATCACTTATTTCGACTTGCGTTCAATATTTTCAGCCACAAATTTGGAGCGTTTTATCGTCCGAACCAAAACGTCTATTAATTCTCTTTGAAAGAACTTTCTCAGGATCAGACTTAAACCTATGGCTACAAATTTCAATTTTGAAACCTAACTATAGTCTTTGATTTCGTTTTTTTGTTTTTCTTTCTTATTTTTATGTTAGTTTACATTTCATAGATGTACGTAGCTGAACTTTGTCGCATTACGACCGAATATTTCAGAAGTCTTCAGTTTTCTCGCATGTACTTACTCCTATGTTTGTGTGTTTTCTTTTGGGGCTTTTAATTTTATACTTTTTTGTTTAATTTTTTTTTTTTTTGTTTACAAAAACATTTTTTGTCCTCAAAGATATGACAGTGTTGTCACTTTAAAAATTGTTTTATTTTACTTACTTACAACGACAACACCAACAACGACAATGTCGACAGTAGCATCGTCGATGATTTTTGTTGCCAACTCTTATGGTTTATATCCACTATCTGTCTGGCTATAAATGCGTTACAGAAAGCCATTAGCAACCAAAGGTAAACTTTAGGGGGGTTAGGTAAGAATGTAAACAATTAAACCATTGCGTTAACCAGTGGTTTACAAATACAGTAATTCCACGGTTTACATTGCAATTGATTCTAAACAATTTTGACAAAACTCAAAATTCTAATTCCTCACTCAAAGTAATATCTTTTTGAAAGGAAGGTTAAAAAATTAAATAAATATAGTTTTTAGACATACAAGGTTACGAAACCCATGTAAAGTAAAATAAATGAAAAATAATAAAAAAAGAATCGATCGATCGATATACGTATACCTTGAACCTTAATTATACGAATTATTCGTTTGTATTAAATCTGTATTAAAGGAAAGATTTGCTCCTTCATTTATAAATTCAGATAATACACAGTGCAGGTCGTGAAGTTTTTTTTAACCCATCTTCCCTGACGTTAAAATAAAATTTGAGTTAAGTTAGATTTGAGATCGTAGAAAGAAACTACATAAATCCCGAGATTTCTGCAAAATACGGTCCGCACTTATATTATTAAAAATAAATGCTATAAGACGCTAATATTAATTACAAAGTGCAGCGGTTCGTTGAACCGATTATATAATAAAATTTTCATTCTACAGTCGACCTTCTCTGCCGTAATACAGAATAGAGTCCGATATTGCCATCATCAATCTGAGTCTGCTCTGTACAGAACCACCAATATTTGTCATAGCCTATCAAGTAAGCAAGTAAACCTAAGGGCTTTAGTTGCAGCGTGTTAAACCTGATCCCAAAGTTGTGTCGCATTTCGAAATTCAATTTCCAGTGGTATAAGCTTCCTCGTAAGAAGTATAAACTTAGTTTCCTCCGTCCTCTCTCCTCTAGCCATGAATCCGTTCTTATTGCCGCCTGGTTGACCTTCCTTCACAACTCTTCGACATTTCGAGCCACAATTATAACCGCAACGTCATCTCTCGTTCGGAGTCGACTTTAAACTTTAGGCCCCCCACTTATACATCGAAAATCATGGAAACTCCATTTACAATTTATATTTGTCGAGCCATAAACTTCCAAAATTTGAACTTTGAGCTTCGGCTTCTACTACAGTGACTACTAAAACTACATATTCTGTTGACATCAATTTAAATTGTTGTTTTTAACTTTTGACATCTTGCAGCGCTTCTCGTTACGTTATGCTACAGTGACTATTCTGTTCATCACTTAAATTCGAAAAATGTTTCCAATTGCTGTATGTTTCATACTCGTAAAATAAAGAAAAAATTTTAAGAAATTTTAAGAAATATTTGTAAAACAAAATTTCGAATTAATAAAGAAAAAGAAAACTTCCGCTTCAAATGTTGTATTAACAATTTAATGCGTATTCTTATCTATGATACAACGATATTACAATAACAAAATAAATTATTAATTAAATTTATTTCCATTTCTCTATCCTTATCTTTTCAGGTGCGTTTTAAAATTTTCCGTTTTCATATATTGTTTGCACCACAAGGTGAGTTTCAAATCAAAATAATTTTTTGTATTAAAAAAAAAAAACTGGAAGGCGATTTAAGAAACTTGTTCGCACATAATAAAACCTTTGTTTTAACAAAATTTTTAAATATTTCTTACCAAACAAAAACAACAAAAAATGGACTTGAATGAATGAACCCTAATTATTGCTTCTTTTTTTTGTAAATTCGTTAAGTTGTTAAATAACATGGAGAAATTAAGAAACCTTAGCTACAGTATTAAAAGTATGTCTTTGGTACGTATTCAACGGAGCTAACAAATTATTCAAACATTCTGGTTTTTTCTAAACGAATTTGCCGTATTTGTGCTCTCAATAACCATCAAGCGCAACGAAATAAAAACAACGAAAATACTAGACGACAGAACAGACTTTCGTGGCCTACAGTATTTGTTACTGTTTTTAGTTGAATTCTTTAAGAAAGAGTAGCATCTACAAACAAAATTTACGCACCTAAAGACCAAACACATTGAAGTTTAAACTTGCCAGCCAAATAACCAACTTTCGAAGAAGTCTAGGTACTAACTTTAACACACACTCTGAAATTTCCAAAACAAAAAAAAAAGAATTAAAAAAATTATCTTTTCCATTGTTAATAATCTTTTTATAAATTTGTTTTTTTTTTAAATAAATTCTTATTATTAATATGTGCGAGTGCTTCTCTGTTATTTATTTATTTATTTTTTTTTTTGATAAACCTGAGTGGTTTTTGAAAAAATGCGTAGATTTCATATTTTATTTCAAATTAACATTTTTTACCATTTTCCGCTTATGATTCCGATACAAAGAATTGTTTCGTTTTATTTTAACCCCCATTTAAAATGAAATGAAAATAAAACACTATGGGCGAGAGGTTACACTAACATTTGGCATTACACATGCCATAGTGGCATAGAAGGGCAAAAGATATAAGAAGAAGAATTTTCTATCGTGCCAGAAAATAGATTTTCGTCTACTTCATTTCGTCCAGCCATTGATAATAGATTTTTCTCGACTGACATGAAAGAACAGTTTCTGAACAGAAAAAAGGACGCCTAAATAGTGACAACCATAAAGTTATAGAAGTTCGATTTATGTACATAGCGTATGTATATAGTTTATTTTTAACATCGCGTTGGTCGCCGTGGTCTAGTAGGTAGTGTGCTGGTTTATTAGACGTAAAGCCAGGGTTCGAGTCCCCGGCCAGACATAAAAATAAAATACAAAAAGTATTTTTTCGGCGATTTCCTCTCAGCAGATTTCTGGCAAAAACTCTGAGAGTAAAAATAAATTTTCCATGAAAAGTTTCTCAAAAATCTGTCGTTCGGAGTCGACTTTAAACTGCATGTCCCACCACTTATGTATTAACACACATAGCATAAGTAGTGTAAGAAACTAGGTTAATAATCCTGACTGAAGGGTTGTAATGACCAATTATGTATATGTGTGTTATGAACAAACATGTCAGTGTACAGATATCCCTTGTATAACGCGGTACTTCTACAACGCGTTTAGAAAATAAAAAAACAGTTTCATTATAACGCGAAATTTCGACTTGTATAACGAAATCCTATTACGAAATCGAAAAACAGTTAGAAAAAAATCAAACAAAGGCTGATAACTGATTTCCAATGGAAGAACGTCCAACAAAATCTTTTTTATCATATCGACGCATCCGTTCTATACAGTCGAAAAAGTGTGTTTTGAGTTATGTGCTCTCAAAGTTTTCACGCGACATACGACTATGTTTACAGTCAAACTCGTTTATAACGAACTCGGTTATAACGAATTCTTTGTTATTTCGTATATATTTTCAAGTCCCAACGTTTTAATAACAATTTTCTTAAAAATAACTGTGTTATGAACTCGTTTATAACGAATTCTCGGTTAAAAGGCACTCCTTTTAATGGTCCCAGTAATTAAATTTCATACATTTTACCTTTTTTATAGCGAACCCTCAGAAATATGTAACTTTTAAATATGGCAATAGTTTTTACTTTTATTTAATATTGCAGCATTACATCATAACTCAGCATCTTTAATTAACTGCTAGATAAAAAGAATTAAAACATATTTTTGGTTTTTAATAGAAAAATATTTTTGTTTTTAATAAATGAAAAAAATTCTTTGTATTTTATATTTTCTTCTATGACTTCACTCCGTTTATTACGAACTTTGTACATAACGAACAATGTTTTTTCTGGTTCCACGGAGTTCGTTATAACCGGGTTTGACTGTATATTCTAAGTAGAACTTCCCTATAACAACTATGGCGTATCTAAACAAATTTTGAATGCAAGAATATTAAAAACGTTCTAAGCAGTGATGCCAACTTTTCGGACACCAAACGCGCGAAAAAAAATGAAAAACGGGCTAAAAAGGGCTAAATTGAAAAAATTACGTTTTTAGTACAATACAATTTCATTTTTTTCAAAAAAGCGCATAAAGGGGGCTAAAATTAAAAAAGTCTTTTCAGATAAAACCACCACAATTTATAAACGAAACAATTTATTAATAAATATTATTGCTTTTGAGATCATTTTATCTTTAATAGAATTAAGGTACTAGATTAGTTTCAAATAGAATTTACATTACAATCTTTCAAAGTTCGTCATTGTTAAATACAATTTGTACTTCTTGGTCATTCTCTTCTTCATTCTTAAATCGCTTTCTATATGGTATTGAGACTTGGCTCTGTCAAGTGTTCTGTGGAATCAAATGGTGAATGAATTGCAGTATATAACGATAGCCCAGCCTGACATTTCTTTTCCACTTAATTATTAAGTAAATAAAATTTTAAACTTTCAGCAAACCTTGTGTTTCCCGGTACTTTTGGTAATTCTATGTAAATAACAAAGAAGAAAACAGGAAATAGAAGAAAAAAGTTCTTCCACATTGGTTTACAATTCGTCATTGCCAGAGAAACGTAAGATAATATTTCCATACAGAGTTAAAGGCAAAACGGGCTAAAAGGGCTAAACAAAAATACTGAAAAGCGCTGAATTTGCGCGTTTTTTAGTTTAGGGCTAAAAAATTTTTTTCGCGTTAAAGGCATACCAAAAAGGGCTAAATCTAGCCCGAAAAGGGCTAAGTTGGCATCACTGGTTCTAAGTGTACTTAGAACGTTATAGAATGCAGGCGTCGTAATGACGAATATACGAATATAATAACCAGAAAGGTTATTACATAATTTATTTTAATAAAGTTAATTTGGTGACATTACCAGCCACTTCCATAGCTGCCAGATTTGGCAATTACATCATATTCTTTACTTTAATAAATTAATACCACTTTCTGATTTGTATTTACTTTGCAATTGTTACTATTGGAAATTTATGTTAGTAATAACTAGGAGTAAAGCAAGGAGGAATTTTCTGTAGTTTTATGCCTTTTTAATTTTTTAAAAGTCTAAAAATTACAACTTCTAGGTATGTTCCCTACTCATGTAGTGCGTTGTGTTGGAAGTAAGAAAATACGTTATGGGAAGGAGGAAAGGGGGCATTGTTTATGGAGACTACCATTAGTAACAGGAAACACCTCTACAGGAAGGAAGTTTCTCATACGAATAGCCCCACCAAGAAACGAATTTTGTCTGTAATGCAGTGTGCGATCCACTGGCCAATGAATTAATGGAGTTGTATTCCATTATCGGTCGGTTATAAATGGTGTAAATAGTAAGCGGATCAAATAAAGTGAAGTAAATATAATAAATATTGCACCGTCTTAAGGAACCAAGGCACTGAACAACATCACACTAAATTTCTAATACTTACACCACACATGGGTATAGATGATACAATTCTATTGTATCTTGACATTGAATTTATATGTTTTTATTTTTAAAACCCTTTCAATTTATTTTTTCTAACGATTTTTTTCGATTCCAATGAACGCCTTCGATGATTTTGACGATTTTTTCTCAAATATTTGACGATTTGATCCTTCATTTATCTGGCAGCTATGCTGACAACTTTCAGAACTTTTGAATTTTTGATTTATTTATTATCTTATATTGTTGTATAATATATTCCATATTATAACGCATGTATTAAGGGGAGTATAACCAAATTTTCAAAAGGAACTAAACGGTTATAGAGTTGTACTTTAATTTTTATTAGAAAATGTAATACAAAAAGACTTTAAAAGATACATTTAAAAAACTCCTATAAATTTGTTTTTATAATTTCTAATATCTACAACAACATAACAAGATTTTAGATACAGTATACAGTGGGCAGCAAAAGTCTTAGTACTCCAATATATTTGGACAATTTCATGAATTTTAACCAACAGTTAATTTATTTCTGTTTTACTATAAAAAAAAATACTTTTTTAATGTTCTGAGTTAATTCAAAAATTCAAAGGCCTAATATATGAAAATGTTATCCCTTGTATTTAGTGTATGGGTGATTTTTTAGCTATTATCTTTTTGGCAACACTGGTTTAAACAGCTCACGCACGATTCGTGTTTGGTTTCACTGTCAAACATCTTCAGTTTGGTGTATAATTTAACTATGAATCGTCTTACAAATCAACAACGCTTGCAAATCATTGAATTTTATTATCAAAATGCGCGCTATGTTAAGAAAGATCAACGCGCGCTTCCATTTTGTGGTCAGTTTAATCGACTTACTGAAGTGGCTATTCGGGCTATTGTGACTAAATTTCGCACCAAATTTACATTGTTGGACTTTAAGCACGCTTACGTAGAGTACAAACTGAAGAAAATATAGCAGCTGTACCGGCTAGTGTTAATGATCACCATCAATTATCGATTTGTCGCCGGTCGCAGCAATTGGGACTCTGTTATGCAATAACGTGGAATTTGCGGAAGGATTTACGTATGAAGCCTTTCAAAATAAAGCGACCTACCGCAACGCAGAATTTTTGGTGAATGGGCTCTTGGCAAGTTGGCCGAAGATCCACTTCTTTATCTAAAAATTGTGTTCAGAGAGGAAGCTCATTTTTGGCTTAATGAATTCGTAAATAAGCAGAATTGTTGATTTTGGAGTGAAGATCAGCCAGAAGCATTGCAAAAGCTACCAATGCATTCAGAAAAAGTCATAGTTTGGTGCGGTTTATGGGCTGGTGGCATCATTGGACCGTAACGTAACTGTGAACTGTCAACTGCACTACCGAGAGACGATATCCAACATTTTTTTTGGCCAAAATGCAAGAGCTTGACTTGCATGACATGTTGTTTCACCAATACGGCGCCACATGCCACACAGCACGCGTAACAATGAACTTATTGAGAGGCGAGTTCGGTGAATATATTATTTCACGTTCGGGACCGGTCAATTGGCAGCCTAGATTGTGCAATTTAACGTCTTTAGACTATTTTTGTGGGACTATGTTTAAGCTCATGTCTATACAAGATAACATTGAAGCATTTATTTGCAAGATACCGGCCGAAATGCAGAAAACAGTATGCCAAAATTGAACTAATTTGATGCGCAGTCGCGATCAACATTTGCATGGAATAATCTTCAAACATTAAGTTATATGGACCGTACTATCGATTTAAATACAGATTTCATACATTTTTCTGATTTTTATGTGTTTCTTTTGAAAAATTTTCCAATAACTCTTAAAAAATCACCTTTTAGAATATTCCTTAAGCTCTAGCACTCCATTAAATCCATTTGGAATTGAATGTACAAGATTTGCTTAACGTTTTCTGGTGGCACCATTAGTAAGCTTTTCAAATGATGTCATAAATACTCTCTTGAAGTCATATCGGAACTTTATGTAAGAGTATTAAGCCTGTGGGGAATTTTTTTTTACTAAAAGCAAAACTGTTTGGTTCATTCTTCCTGTTCACCAGGCCTTATATACGCATCAGGACACGACCTGACAAATGCGACCCCATAGTTGCCTCCCTTGGGCCATAAAAACAAGGCAATCATTGCACCTTGTCATTGACTTCCTCCAATATAAAAAGTAAAAAAAAAAGAAAAAACGGAACAAGATTAAAAGCATTTGGAAATAGAAAAAACAAGCAAAAATATTGAAAACAAAAATGTCATGTGCGTTAAGTGTGTGTGTGTGTGCGTGTGTGTGTTTGTGAAGTGTCAGAGGCATGTCAAATGCAAAAAATTTAATATCAAAAGACAAGCCAAAGCAACTGGCCTGTTTCTTTCTCTGTTTAAGGTTGATATTGTTTTTTGCTACTGCTCTTGTAACAAAATTTAAAAAAAAAATAAAAAATCAATCTAAAAAATTGAAAAGTATTGTATCTCAAACGAGAGTTTCTCTTTTGTTTTGTTTTGTTTCGTTTTGTTCTGTTCTGTTCTGTTCTGTTTTCGATTTTCAGCTGAATAAGCCAGCATGAGTGTAAGGAAATGACAATCTACCTACCCCACCACCATCAGCATCAACGGTCGGTATCGGCAACTGAATTTACATTGTGTTTTTAAGCAATCGATTCTGGTTGAAATTTTTTCTTACGTCATCTCGTTTCCATGTTATTAGTAGAACTTCTTGTTCTTGTTGTTGTTGTTGTTTTTGCTTACAAATAATTGACGGCAGTGCGTTAGATAGCGTTTCAATTTTCAATGTGATTTTTCTATTTTTTTTTTTTTTTTGTTTTTTATTTAAAATGTAAATTTATTTATTATATACATATGTTTGTATGTATGTATGTTTGAGTGCCGTTATACGCAGTGTTAACAGTTTCAGTGGCGTTAGGCCTGTCACAGGAAAGATGATATTCTAGTCTGGAAATTGATTATTTTTCGTTTTTTTTTTTTTGTTTTTAAATTTTAAAGAACATAACTATGTAGAAGAGAATCAATTACAGTGATTATGATTTCCTCAATTACAAATATTTTTTGAAATCCAGCGATATTCCTGAAATAATAATTCAACAATATTGAAATTATATGTAAAATAAATCAACTAAAATAGATTCCGAACATATCACTACAATTTTCTTCAATCACAATAAAATTTGTGCAAACAAGTAATACAAGTTGAAAGTATTTTGGTCGTTCAGACTGAAATATAGTCCTTTAGACAAAGATTTCCATAATTCTTAACAGAGAAGCGAACTACAAGCATGACTCCATGTTATTGCTGCCATTGAATGCATATACACATACATATACATACATATGTATGCATGTATACTGTACATTTTTAAAAAGTATCTAAAATTTTTCATAAAATTGAACATAATTAATCATTAGCCACTCAGCACTCATTCATTCCGAAAAATCAAACAACCACCTTAAAACATACATACACAATAACTATTCGCAATTGTATGTATGTATGTGTTTAATACGTGTGTATGTATATGTTTGTAGGTTTAACAGAAAAAGTCGTAAAACAACCACCATTAAGAAGCTAAAAATATAGAATTGAAATCGTCCCACATTTTCATTATGATGCCCACCGTCACTACCATCTTAAACATCAATTTTGATGGCAACATGTCAAGTTGTGTTGTGTGTCAAACAAATTTGTTTTTAGAACAAATCAAATCCCGTTATTATGCCAGTGTGCATGTGTGTTCGAGTACTTTAATGGCTGAATGCATAAGTGCTCTCACGCATACTCGGCCATCATAGAATATTTGTTGGTTGTTGTTGTTTTTTTTTTTCAAAAAAATACAGTGGGCTGGCTACTTAATAAAAGATGATAAAAAAAAGTGAATGAGAAAGAAATGTTAAATATGTACGTACATATATTGTATTGCAATCATATCAAATCCGTTTTATTGTTGATTTAACCGTTTACTGTTAAAGGAAACGTGTGCCTGTACTTTTATTTTAAATTTTTTTTTATGTTTTTTTTGGTTTTCCATTTTAAAACTATGTATGTATCTGTGTAGTCTTTGTAGTTTTTATTAAAAATATTTAATTCTTGCTGCTTGTGTTCAAATAAATGCGTTCATGTGACTTGTCTGTTAATTAAATATAAAACGGCATCTGTTACAGAAATTAAAACGACTCTTGGAAAAATAGAAACAGAACATTTAACATCCATTAAGCAGGCAATTCTCTTAATTGCTTACACAGCATTTAAAACAATAACAACAATAGAATATAATTCATTGACAATGGATCTGGATATGCCACCATCATCATCATCATCATCACTATCAACATCATCAGCACAATTTCTAGTGAGGGAAGAAAGAAAACCACCCTACATTTACAAATTTACAAACTGATGGCAAACGAAAAAAGGCAAACATCTCTGTCTAAAAGTTGATTGTACATTTCGAATAGTTTTAATCAAATCCATAAAGGAAAAGTTGCCTACAATATTTCGTTGTTTGTTTTTTGTTTTCTTCTTTTTTCTTTTTTTATTTGCAAAATTCAAAACAAAAGTCTTGATTTTATTTTTTTCTCTTTTTTTTCTAATTTTGTGGATTTTTGCTTTTATGAACAACGCAAATCAAATTGAAAAAGAAAATTCCAAATGATTTTTTGTTGTTGTATTTTGTATATTGAACGTTGATATAAAATGCCCCATAAATCAAAATGGCAGGACGGACATGAACAACATATACAAACGCACACAAAATTTACTCTTTGTTTTACACACACATACATACATACATCCATACATAGATTCAGAGAAGATTGTTCCATTCAATTTATATGAGAATTTGTTTGTGAAAGATATTGCACAGTGGAACAAAATGATATCTGTTGAATCATCACTAGAGAATTCCATATTTTTTTTGCTTTTAATAAACAGATCGTAGAAAAATTAGATCTTTTGTCTTACCGCGGATTTTTGCATTTCTGATTAATTGCCGGAAGTGTAAGTGCAGAAATTGGATAAACAATCTGCTTTATTTAACACATACTTTTTTTTTCTATTCATAATACACAGAAATATTTATTAAATTTTAAACAAAAGTGTGCAACGACAACAAGGGCCATTATTACAACTTTCCGTTAATTAAAAGGAGAATTTTAACGGGCAGATAAATTATTTTTCATTATTATAAAGGGAGGATCATCCTGCCGGTAACTTTTAAAGTTAAGTCGTTGTTTGAACTTGAAGCCGCCGTAAAGCCAGGGTTCGAGTCCCAGGACATACATCAAAATAAAATACAAAAAGTATTTCTGGCAAAAATTCTGAGAGTAAATAAAATTGCCATGAAAAGTTTCTCAAAAAATCTGTCGTTCGGAGACGACTTTAAACTGTAGGTCCCGCCACTTATTTCTAAAAAAAAACTCACACAACATAAGTAGTGTGAGAACTAGGTCAATAATCCTAACTGAAGGGTTGTAATGGCCAATCATGTATGTATGTTGTTTGAACTTGCCACATTATATTTGTATATTATTTTCAGTATGGCAACTAAAAAAACAATTCCCGTCGTTGCCACTGCGTTAAAAAAAACTTGTTTAATTGAGCAGTTTTATCGACATTGCTCCAGCACTGCCATATTTTTGAAAAAGATAAATTTATTTTATCTGTAAGTTGTAATAACGAGAATGAGTTAAAGGGAATTGTAAAGTAACTTTAATTAAACCCAAGTTTAACATCCAGTTGTAATAATGGCCCTAGAAAATAAAAACGAAAAAAAAATTATATTCTTATTTCAATATTCTGCAAAAAAAATCTGAGAGTCTTAAAAGCTTCAAAAGTTATGAACACTCTTTGAAATTTTTATCAATTACACGGTGCTACAATGAAAATACATCATAACTACATAGCCCATGTTGTTCGGTTAGTTGTGTAGGACTCAATATAATATTTTTTTTATATTTCTAGAACCCTTCAAACTTTTTTATTCGACAAAAACTGTTTTTTTAGACTTTATACATAAATTTAGCATTACCCAAACATTTCTGACCAGATTTCCAACATTTAAATCTTGTTGGAAAGGGGAGAGATGGACCCTTGAAACGGTATACATATAAATATTATTTGACTTAATATGTTAAAAATATTTTTGATATCTTCTCAACAAAACTCACAACATACACTATGTCATTAGCCGGGTGCATATAATCTTTTTTATTTTGTCGCATAGAGTTATTTCGCAATCGTATCCACTGTGCTTTTTGTGTTTGCTTGTTTGCGAGTAACGTAAAGTAAAGGTACGTACGTACACAATTTGAAGGCATTTGAATGAGAGAAAAGCAAAATTCTTCGTTGGGCTTAACAGCTCATATGAGAGAATGTGTTGCTAACCACTTACGGCAAATGGAATTGTTAAGGGTATAAAAGGGACACATTAACACACAAACATACACACACATTCAATGAAATATAGATGGTACTAGAGGGAGTTTAGCCAATAAAAACAGTAGAAAAGTCACACATACATACACAAGAACATGCCAAAACAAGATTTTTCACTAGAACTGAAAAATATTAGAAAAACTACAAAAAAAAAAAAACAAACAAACGAAATACAAGAAAAATTAAAAAAAAAAGAGCAAATGAATGAATTTGAAAAAATTATCGAAAAAAAAACAACAAAAATCATATACAAACGTAACATACGTAACATTCTTACACATGTATATACATACATACATACATATGTATGGACATACGATGGTCTAATGTGTTTTCGTAACAAAAAAAAAAATACAATATGAACATGAACAATACACGAAAAACAAGAAACAAAAAACAAATGAAATAAAATTCACCAAAAAAAAAAAAAAGCGGCAGAGGAATAGAAATGAAATGACGACGGGTTGACTGCTGTCAAAAGAACAAACATGGGCGCACATCATACTCATGCACAGGCAAATACTCTCTCACACACACAACACACACACATTATTTTTGAAGCATTCACATGAAAGCGTAACCTACCTACCTACCTACCCCTTTCTAAATCATACATACAACGAAATCAAATAATGTGCGCCTAAAACTTAAGGTCTTGAAAAAAAACTTGAGCCCAACCAAACACTATCGTTGGCTTTCCATTTGTAGTTGTTGGATTTTGTAGTGTCAAACCAAGCAAAACCAAAACCAAAAAAAATAAAAAAATGAATTAAAAGAACAAAAAACAAGTAATGAAAAGTAAAGCGAATGAACAAAAGTATGTAGTATGAAATGAATGAAAGTCTAGTGAAGAGAAATAGTAAGAAATTCTAAAGTAAAAAAGGGGGAAAACAATCACTAACAACAACGTCAACCGTATTAAGCATACAAAAGTAAACAAAATATGATTTTTTTCCGTTGCTATATTATTTCGGCTTTCATTTCAGTTCAAGAAGATTTGCCTTTCATCACTGTTTTCATAGGAAGCCTTAGAGTGTGATTAAAACGTTTCCAATTTGATATCAGCAATGAAAGATTAATTTTTACATTCATATTCATCATAATTTAGTTTACTTTTTTAGTCAACGGATGTGTTACTTGAAGTTGCCGAAGTCTAGTAGTGTGTTGGCTTATTAGACGTAAGGCCAGAGTTCAAGCCCCAGGCCAGACATCAAACCGAAATACAAAAAGTATTTCTTCAGCGAGTTCCTCTCAGCAGATTTCTAGCAAAAACTCTAAGAGTAAATAAAATTGCCATGAAAATTTCTGTCGTTCAGAGTTGACTTTAAACTGTAGATCCCGCCACTTATGTATAAAATTAGCCAACACAACATAAGCGGTGTGAGAAACTAGGACAATAATCCTGACTGAATGGCTGTAATGACCAATTATGTATGCATGGATGTGTTATTTCAGTATATAAGTGGAGAGTTTGATTTTAAGTTTTTCCTACAGAAAGACTGTGAACGACATTAGTTCACCGGTGTTATTATCAATTCGTATTCCCGGATACGCAATCACAGCCGTAATATTGTACTTTTGAGTTTAACAAGGTTTCAATAAGTGTCTCGATAATTTTCGCCATTACATCGATGCCTCCGTTCTATAACATCGAAAAAGTGTGTTTTAAGTTATGAGCTCTCAAAGTTTTCACGCGATATCTCGTAAACTATGTAAGATACGCCATTGATTCTATCACTGTTTTTAGTAAAATTTGAGTAGAATTTTTATTGTAATTACTGAATTTACAAATTTTAATTTGATCCTATCAAAAACTGACATAGAATATTTTAACACGGAGAAAATTTTGACGATTTATCGTAATTAGCATGTTTTTGAGAGGTCTATTGGAGTTTTTTTTTTCCAAACTAAAACATAGTATGAACACTTGCACGCATAAAATACTTTTTTAATTCCGGAAAGAACCTTTTAACTACACTTACGGACACTGGAAAAAGCCCACGGAACATACCAAGTAGACATAGAAAACCCAACGTTAAGAAATGTCCCTTCCATAACATTCTAACTTAACTTAGCATTCAAGACAATTTAAAAATTTCAAAGCAAAAGTATTCTAAGTGTACATGCTTCGTATATTTTGGAATGGAAAACTTTTACTACTACAACGCGTATTCTAAGTAGATTTTTCCCTATAACTTCGGAACGGATCGGCGCATCTTAACCAAATTTTAACAGAATTCAAGTTAGAGAACGTAGAATTTAAAAATGCAAGATCGTTAAAAATTTCTTAAGTACACTTAAAACGTTATAGAATGGAGGCGTCGCGACGATATGTGATGTTTTGTTTCATCAATCTGAAAAAAAACCGAAATGAGATAAAGTTATAGTTATTTTTATTTCTTTGTTATTACTGCATGAAGTCGCCGTAGTCTAGTAGTTAGTGTGTTGGCTTATTAGGCGAGTTCTAACCCAGGTCAGACATCAAAACTAAAATATGAAAAAATATTGTGCTCGACTCATTTCTATCAGCAGATTTCTGGCAAAAAACCTAAGAGTAAATCAAAAATTGCCATGAAAAGTTTCTCAGAAATCTGTCGTTCGATGTCGACTTGAAACTGTAGGTATCGCCACACATGTACAAAATTAACGCACACGACACGAGTGGTGGTGTCGGAACCTAGGTCGTAATCCTGACTGAAGGATTATGTATGTCTATATGTATAATATTACTACATATGTATTTATTTGACATTTTTAAAAAAATTTTTTATATTTTAAAGTCTATAGTTTTTTTGTGTTTACTTTTCTGTTATTTTTAAATTAATATATCAAGTGAAAAAACTAAATTCTTGTAAAACAAAATCCCAACAAAATTTTAAATTTATTACTTCACGCAATTAATACATGGCGGATCATTCCCCTGTTTGTAAAATGAAAATTATGAATATTTTAATGAAACACTTGAAATTCCCATTATTTTTATGCATTTCAAACGTACCCTGCCTTTCTTTTTTATTTTTTTTCTCTTTCCCATTCATTCATTCACTCATTCATTCGTTTTTAAATAAAGTTGTAGTATTTTTTGGTAATGGCTGTCAGAAAAAAAGAGCGCGTAAACTTAGAGAAAAAAAAAATTAAAAACAACAACAAATTAAATTTTCAAGGGTTGTGAACGAATGAAGAACAATTGATTTTTACTTTCAATGCTGGAAACTTTATTAACGCTACAGTAGCACACATTAACTAGCCGTGTGGCAACGACTTCTTATTCTCCTTGCTTTTTGCTTTTTAAAAGTTGTTGATCAAAAAGTCATTGTAAACGCTCCGCTACTGCATATACTTTCAGCTGTCCATGCGTTATTATATACAGTCAAACTCGGTTATAACGAATTCTTGGTTATTACGTACATATTTTCAAGTCCCAACGTTTTAATAACAATTTTCATACAACAAACTTCGTTAATTACGAACTCGTTTGTAACGAATTCTCGGTTAAAAGGCACTACTTTAAATGGTCCTAGTAATTAAATTTCATAAACTTTACCTTTTTTATAACGAACCCTCAGAAAAAACTTTGAAGTGTGGCAATAGTCTTTACTTTTGTTTAATATGGCAGCATTAAAATATAACTCAGTATCTTTAATCAGCTGCTAGATAAAAAAAAATACTTTCTGTTTTTAATAAATCAAAAAAATTATTTGAATTTTATATTTTCTTCTATGACTTCACCCCGTTTATTACGAACTTTGCCTATAACGAACTAATTTTTCTGGTGCCACGGAGTTGGTTATAACCGGCTTTGACTGTATGTATGTATGTACGTATTTATGTTCGTTAATATCACCAATAAAAGGCTATAAATCTTAAAAATACTGTCCGTATGCACACGTTTCAGTAGTTATTGTTTCATATTTGTTTTCGTTTTTTTTATATTTTTTTTTTTTTTGTTATTATCACTATTTGATTAAGATAATGAATTTATTAAATTTTTACTTTTTCAGTGAATCATTTTTTTCCAAATTTCATATTTTCTTTACACATTTCTAAACTAAGTTTTTCTCTTTTTGTGTGATAATACAATTAATTAATGAAATCAAGTTTTGATTACACTCATCGTGATAAAAACAAAAGATCATAAAAAAGGGCCTCAATATACATTTTTTTTTTTAAGAAAAGAGGGTGATTTCTCACTGTTAAAGAAAAAGTTGTACAAGTCATTATGGACACCGCATAAATTTCAAATTAAAGTGCAAATTAATTTTGTTGTACCCTCATTCTTATCTTTCTTCCGTTTTTTATTTCATTTTCAAAAATTATGCAATAGCCGTAGTCATTTTTAAGAAACAGGTGGGAAGTTTTTATGTATAATTTGAATATGAAATGTTTGTGATATTTTTTTTTTCTCTTTAATTATTCCCTAAAACAATGTGTGAACATTCATTAATGGATTTTCAATGATGAAGATGAAGTGTGAAGAAGACGTATAATTTTATTGGTGAAATGGTATTTTTTTGTGAAATGATAGAACAAGTGATATCTGCTGCTGATTAGATTTATTTTCTTAAGATTTATCTGTAATCCGTTTCAAACAAACGAACAACAGGTGAAATGAATATACTTGAGGACAATATCTCTATAAATGGTCTATAAATTAATTGGGCAATTCACACAAGCCCTTGTATCGTTGTATTGAATACATTGTTGGACGAATGTACAACAGTGTATGCTTGTTGTTGATAATTTTCATATACAAATCCGATACACTTTATGTAAATGCCTGTAATTAGCAATTCAGTCAACAATTAACATTTCAAAATAATGCGTATATTGTTCGCGCAAATAATTAATTAATTTTTTCGTAATATTTTTCATTTTGTTACTTTACTTTACTTTTGTTACAGTAGGTATATCATTAAGCGTACACGATACAACGTCGTGTGAATTGGCCAAATATTTAATTAAAAGTGCACTTTTTGTTCCAATTTGCAACATACTTACATATATTATCTGTATGAATAACTTAGTTAATCTATTAACAAAAATCTCTTTATCCATTTACCTCCTAAGTGTCTCATTTGATTTTGATTAATCCCATATACCGTTTAGATTGAAATTGTAGTACGTATCGTTCTTTGAATTAACGCAGTGATCATCTTTAATCATTTTATTGGACATATTATTAGTGCACTCAATCTCAAACATTTTTTTCAATGGCATTACATATTTCATTGACTTCCAAAGAATATCCGTATTTTTTTTAAAACACTTAAAAATTTAATTCTTTCTCCTTTTATTGTTTTCAAATCATTATCCTTTCGCAGCAATTATAAGGCCATAAATTGTGATTCTGTTTATTTATTTATTTTATTTTGTTTTGCTTTGTTTTGTTTTTTTTTATTGCTTTTCCAACAACAAAACCATACAAAAGCGAAAGTGTCACATTCAAAGGCCAACAACAACAATAAACGCTAAGAAAGGAAATAGACTCATTATTACCAGTGCCAACCAAATATAGAGAAAAACCCGAAAAGAAGAACAAGGAAAAAGTCAAAAAGAAGCAGAAATAAAAACAAAAATCGAAGGAAACGTATAATGAATGCAAAAGAATCATTAAGTTGCACGTGCTACGAACGAATTTTTGTTATTCCTACGGCTAATGCTGCTCTTAAAGCTGCTTTATATTTGGCATAAAACACAGCCAGCCAGCCAGCCAGCCATGTTGCCTTAAAGATGATCAAAATTATAAGAAAATACAAAAATCCAACTACAGTAATACAATATAATATAAACAACAAACAAAATTGAATTCTTTCAAAAAATGTTTACCAACATGTTGAGATAAAATGTTATTGTTTGTTATTCCATGGCAACACTTTTTGTTTATATTCCAATATTACTATAGCAACATATCGTATCGTTTATTTTGTTTTTTAAGCATTCACGAATTAAAATGTGAAATATTGCTACTGAGCAGAAACCAAATTCAACATGTTGCTGTAAAGCAATAACACTCCAACTAGAATGGAAGAGTATTGTGTGTGTGTGTGTGTGTGCGTGAGAGCGGGCATTTATTTCCTATAGCAATTCATCATTTTTACACACATAAGCCATGTTGCTGGAGTGTTTGGTTGTTTGGCAACATGCGAAATAGATTTATTGGAATGTTTACAAAACTCTGGCTCATTGTGAATTCACCGTCAGCACGTTTGTTTAGTTGTTTTTGAATGAACGTGCAAAATAGACGTTGTTGTAGTCGTTTTATAACACCGTAGAAAAGTACGACGGTCGCGTAATACGACTAAAAACAAACAACTGCGAAAAAAATAAATAAAATCTCGCACTCATATTCATTTGAATTATTTTATACAAAATAGTTTTAATAAAACGTTGAAATTGCTTTTTGTTTTTTTTTTTATCAAAAATGCCTTCTGCGTATGAGATGCTAATAAAAATATAAATTCTAGTGAGAAAAATTTTATGTTTTTATATAAAATTTTTGTGTGGTTTTATTTATAAAAATTTTCATTCTAAATGTCATGGAAAATGTGTTGAGAATATGTGGAAAACAAAAAAATGTTCATTTCGCGTGACATAAGAATAGTGAGTGTATAAAAACCAAGAAATTCCAAAATAAAAATTAAAAGGAAAAAAAAAGAAATCGAAAAATACCTACGTATGAATGTCTTTAAAAAATAAAAAAAAAAGAAAATAAAATAAAACCGCCAACGGTATATAAAATAAAAATAAAAAAAAAATTGAAAAATTCGAAATATTCTTATCACTTTTAACCTTGAACTGTTTTCAGAAAGAATCCACGGAATTATTCTGATTGTTTATGAAATTGAAAACCAAAAAATAAAATTATATTGAAAGACTATCACAACGTAGCAGTTTGAGGCAGACAAAATTTGATTAAAACACTAACAACAGCAACAACAAACAACATTAGAACAATTGTTATCATCAATTTGAAAAACAAAAAAAAATGTCATCAACACTTGATGCTTATTTAAGACGACCTGAATGTTGCCAAATTCAAATTCAGTGCGCAGCAACATATTCATTATCACTAACACCCGTAAAGCCACAACTCAATTGATAAACCTTCTTGTCTTCTTTTCAGTGCGTGCGTTTGAGTGCGTGTGTATGAGTGTGTGTGTTTGTTGTTTCCTTGTAAACAAATCGAAAAGCATTTTTAAATGTTTAATTTCCACTCCAAAGAAAAGTTTTATAAGAAAATCAATTTATTTGCTATACTTCGTCTTTATACCTTTTTCTTCACCTTCATCACCATCACCGTCACCGTCTCCATGTTTATGGGTAAAAAACGAAAATCCTTAAGATATTGTCGAAATTATTTACGTTTGCATTTTATCATTATTATCAAAAAGCTTAATTATCATTTATGTTATTCGAATAAATTTCCCTGCTATTTAACGTCTGCCACTTTTATACGCCACTGTAAGAAAATCAATAAAAAATTCTACGAATACTTCTGCATCCGTTTATTAACAATTGAACGAATTTTATATTTTTTATGCTGCTTTAAAAATTATAAAAAAATTTTAAAACCATTAAAAATAATAATACAATCGAAAATAATGAAATAAAAATTAAAAATCAAAAATTATAAACGAAAACAAACATCCAACTACTACTCAAAGTAAATAATTGTAAATATTTAATTAAAATTTCTAAGAAATAAAAACAAAACGAAACAAAACCACAAAACACAAAAAGAATATTTAATAAGTGTATATTATAAAAAATTTATTCAAAAGAAAAGTATATTGTGATATTAATTTTAAAATTAAGAAAGAAAAAAAAAACGAGAAAAATAATTAAAAAATATTTTTCAAAAAAAAAAAGTCAACGTTAAGTGCATTTTATTCGATTAATCTTTTCGGAAAAATATAACACAACAACAACAAGTTTTTAAGCCCTTTTGCTTTTACATATTTTGTCTACCCAACAACATTTCAACAAAAATAAAAAAGGAGACAAAAAAAAAACCCAAAAACACACACAAATCCCAACTAAAGGTACGTTTCATATCCCGTATGTAAATAATGTTTTTCTATCATTTGCCTTAAATTTATATAAATAGGCCTCGTCGGTATATTCCGTATTCCTTTTAAATTAAAATATTATATCTTGTGGTACGTTTATTTGTGCGGGTCAAAAACTCTTTCTATTTGAATTTTAAAGCTTAATAGACCGAATATACATACAGGGAAAGAAAAAATTCTATGATACTTTGGTTTTTTCTAAAAATCTCTTCAGTTTTAAAGCTAATTTATATTTTTATATATTTTATTATATTTAGTAAAGAGAAACAAAAAATTAAAATAAATAATGATAATTTTTATTTAATATTTTTTATAGTTCAATTCAAATTATTAAAGGAAATATTTATATGGCACAAAATAAGAAAAAATTCAAAAATTAAATACAGGTATCTCTCGTATAACGCGGTGATTATGTTCCAGAAAAATTCCGCGTTATGTAATTCGCTTTTCATATAAATTTAAAGGTTATGTTCCAATAAACATTTTCCAAAATAAAAGCGGAACTCAAAATCAATATTCATACTTTATTAAAAACATAATGACAAAAACACTTACTTCAAACATCGTGTTACGTCGAAATAATGAGCGTATAACTTCATTATATTCATTGAACTTCATTAACATTTTATTGGACGTTCTTCCAGTGAATGTGGGATTGTGAAATCAATTATCAGCCTTTATTTGCTTTTTCTTCTAACAGTTTTTCGATTTCGTAATAGGGCACTAGTAATAAGGCGCGTTATACAAGTCGAAATTTCGCGTTGTAATGAAACTGTTTTTTATTTTTTAAATCGTGTTATATCAAAAACGCGTTGTAGAAGTACCGCGTTATACGAGGGATACCTGTATATTCAAGTAAAACATGCATTTTAATAATGTGCGTATCCTCCTCGATTTTTAATTACTTCATTTAACCGAAGTGGCATAGAGTTTATTAATTTTTGTAACTTAGCTTAGCTTAACTTCTTTCAGCTCTTTTAAGGCGTTACAAGTCATTCCATTTTTGTATATTTCGGTACTTAAAATTTCCCACAGGTTTTCGGCAGAATTTAGATCGGGACTAAGTGCCGGCTGGTCCAAAGCAGCTATAAATTTTCTTCAAAAAATGCTTGGGTCTTTTTGGCTACATGCATAGGGGCGTTGTCTTGTTGAAAAGTAAAATTATTTCCATAATTTTCTTCAGCAAATTCAACGAAAACATTGTCGAGTAATCCACATGTCCACATATTTCTCCGCATTAATTTTATGAGATAAAAAACAGATCGGCGAACGTTCTTTATATTCAAAAACAACCCATATCATTAAAGATCCTCCCTAAAAATTATGTGCTATTTCGGTCCGCGTATCACCTTCTTTTTTCCTCTAATAATATTTGTATCCATCTGCGCCATCAAGGTTGAATTTGTTTTCATCACTCAATATAATACTATGCCACTCCTCTTCCCGAAATTTTTATTTTTCAGCGAAAGTCAATCTGGCTGCCTTTGTGTTTGGGGGTCAATCGTGGCTTAGGTATCATTTTTAGTTTTTTCACATCTAATTAATCCATCTCTTGGTTACCTTTAGTCCCAACTCCGACTTTATTTGGGTACAACTTAAATTATTTGTGATAGCTAAGCGCTTTATTGATCGTTTATCGCGGTCAGCAAGTATTGGCTTTATACCACATCGTTTTTTAGTGTCGTATGATTTTGGATAATTTTGTACGGATAATTTGGATAATTTTTAGATCTGGGTATGTTCTACTAACGAAAGTTGGGTTCCACGTGGCATTTCTACGTAAAATTCAATAATTTTCGCACAAATAAAAATTATTTTCGCCAAATAACATATATTTTGCACTTAAAATTTTGTAATTTCAGTTGTAATTTATTAGATAAAACTGTTAAAAATTTAACTTGTTGTCCCATATAATTAAATTATTTCATATGAAAACCTCGATATCAAAGATCATGATGTCCATATCAGAGAAGTTTTTATTTTTGGGAAGAGAATTCATTCAGCGTTGTAATAAGTAACATTAAAAATTAAAGTTCTTGGTATTACTTAATCAAAACATGTAAAATAAATTTGTACAATATATTTTATTCCTTGGCTGTACATCTTCACCCAGAAAGTTATCGTCGGCAAATTAAAAATTGCATTAATTGTATATTATTTGCTCGAATATCTGCTTTAGAATAAGATTTCAAAAACGGACCCTTCCACAAACACTTTTAAAATTCCCCGTTGAGGTTGTTTCCAATTAACGTAAAATATTTCTCACCTGGTAAACTGGTATTAAGACAATTGGAGCAAATATTTTTTGAATGTACAATTACTCTTGTCGTTAAAGTTGGGTTTAGTTAAAGTTAACTTTAACTTTAGATAAAGTGAACTTTAAATCTTTAACTTATTTTCGTTATTACATCTTGCACATGAAATAAAGTTAACTTTTTCAAAAAAATGATAGTGCCGAAGCAATGTCGATAAAATTGCTCAATCAAACAAGATATTTAAGAAACGCAGTAGCAACAACTGGCTGCTTTTTTGTTTACATTTGAAGTTGACATATTTAAAGTAATATATGTGTATAGCAAGTTGAAATATAAACATCATGTTACAGGTAGGATGATCTTCTCATTAGCTTGACGCTCATTTTTACCTTATTATCCACTTATAATAATGAAAAACAATTTATCTTCCCGTTAAAATCATCCCTTTAGTTAATGGCAAGTTATAATAATGTCCCTAAGTTCATCAATTGTCCACCTGCATGTGATATAAAACACTTTCGGCGTAATATTCTATCTAAACTGATGAAAACTCTGTCCTTGATTGAGATTATTGTGTCGGTGTCGTATTATATCATGTTAAACTTATAAATTTATACGAAACAATCGTACAAAATCTGTTGATTGTTTTGATGTTAACAATAGTGATTATAATCCTGTCCTACTAGATATAAATATTGAATAAGCAGCTGAACTGCGTATATTATTATGTCTGAACACTTAAAATATTGCACTCAATAAACCGAATATTGATTCAATAAAAGTGCATGTCTGAACACAGTATATAGTTGGCAAATGATACTTAAGCAAGCAATTATATTTTGTTCAATTCATGTATTTGATATTTAATTTTTGTGAGAGACCTTTCAATCGATCAAATATCGATCATATGTAAATATAGTGTGTGAATTTAATAAGATAATAAAATAAAATAAACATCTAAAATATATGAGGCGTTTTAAAGAATTTTATATGATCTTCAATTTATTTTCATTTTACTTTTTGGTCGTAATCTTTCTTTTTATTTTTTTCGATTTGCATATTCGTATGAACCAGATTAATACCACGGCTGACATAAAGAAACAACAATAATAATAATGATAAGAATATTATCAATGAACTAAAAAGAAACAAAATTAAATTAAAAATAAAATGAAACAAAAAGCAACTGATGAAAACCAAAAATACTAGAAATATTGTGCTTAAATAAAGAATTTCTTTAATTATCAGCTTTAATTCGATTGATTGTTTTCAGTAAAAAAAAAACCACAAAGAACCATCCAAGAGATGTCGTTGATCAAAAGTCAGCTCAAAAAGCGTTCAGATTATTAATTTATTTAATGAAATTATTATTTATTTTTGAATATTTGTTTCAATTATTGGATAGGAACTCGAAAAGTTGTGTCGTGTATAATTGCCTGCAATTAATTCAAAAGACGTAGGCGAAGAATGCAAAGGATACTTTGTTTGCATAGATACTTCGGAATAATAAAAATTTGTGGACAGTCATTTAGCATGTTACTTTTGTATGAGGTTTCAATTGCCATAACCTTCAAACGATCTCTTGAGGCGCAACAATTGTTTGTTAAAATTTCGATTTTTTTGTTAGCAAAACCCAAAGTACTAACATTTGTGTTTGAAAACCATTTTGAAAAATTTTATAACCACCAGCAGTATGGAATACATTTATTAACGTTTCAAATATAAATTGTTGTCGTCTTGAATTAGTAGTTAGTGTATGGCTTAGTAGACAGAAGGCCATGGTACAAACATCAGGTCAGACGTCAAAACGAAAATATGAAAATATTTCTTCGGCGACTACCTCTGAGAGATTTTGCCTAAATAAAAATTCCAAGGAAAAGTTTCTCAAAAATGTGTCGTTCGGAGTTTACTTCAAACTGAAGGTCCCGCCACTAAAGTATACAATTTACGCACACAACATAACGGGTGTGAGAAGCTAGGTCGTAATTTTGACTGAAGATTTGTAATCGGAAAAATCTAACGAAAATTTTTTTGCGCCTGTTGCCCAATCCTTAATATCTTCTTTAGTTATGTCATTACTGGGTCTATTATAGGTATTCGAAATAAATTGTTTTATCGGCCCGCAAATCGTTGATTTAGGAACATGGAATTTTTTGGTAACTTGCCTAATAGTTTTTCCTTCAACAAGACTTTGTAAAAAGCGTTTGCGGTTATTATTTAAAGGCATAAATGACACTTAGTCTGAAGTTAGACAAACACGCTTGCGAAAGAATGTACCAAAACTCAAGTAATGATAGTGTAAAATGTAAATAAAAGTATGAATAACAAAACATGCGAGTTGAAAACGGAAATTTAAATTTTTATCTTGAATAAAAAAATTTATCTGGATTGTAGAGGTAAAAGTTTTAAGTTGTCCGAGTTATTGGAGTGTCCGGACTGGCGCATGTTCGGACTGTCGAAGTTGTACTGTAAAACAAAAAGGTTGGAAAGTGTAAAAACTATGAAAATTATTTAGAATTTAGAATATTTAGAATATCTTTCACAATAAATCAATTTTGGAAATGAAACAAAAGACATATAAAAGAGTGTATTTATGTATAAAAGACAGCATTACCTCAAAGATGTCAGTGTCAAAGGCATTGTTTATTTAATTTGTAGCCTCTAACCACCGACTCATAATTAAAAGCCTTAAAAAATTTATAAACCCACTTTGAATTAACATAATTAATTATAAACATGATAAATAGCTAATCAAATTGTTATTATAATTGCAATTTAATTAATAAGAGCGTTTAATTGCAAACATAAATCTTTTTTCTTTCCATTAATTTTCTTGTTTTTTTTGTTTTTTATTTTTTGTAATTTGCGCCACACAAATTAAAAACTAAAACACAACACCCATATGAATAACTAACTGCTTGAAGAAAATCAATTTCATTTAAACGTTTCACTCTCACGCTTACAGTACAACGCTCCTCGAGCTCTCTGTTTATACCGTTAAAGTCAATGAATAATTAATTTAAGACAAAAAAAATAAAAAATGAAAAAAAAATTATTGTAAACAAACAAAAAAAAAAAAATTAATGAATAATTGTATGCAATTACAACAAGAGAAAGAACAAAAAAAAACGAAATCTTTAATGGAAAATACGTAAAGAAACGTGAGAATATAGACACGGTGTTGCTGTTATTGCTGTTGTTATTGGTGTTGTAATATTCAAAGTAACATGGGTCAAAAGAATCAAACAAGTAGTCATTGCCGCGCTGTTATTGCTTTTGTTGTTCTACACTTAATTTGCTGCGAGTATAGCACAGACAGACAGGGAGAGAGAGAGAGAGAGAGAGTGGAATTGTTTATTATTTATAATAATAATGACAACAGCCAAGAACCAGCGACAAATGGGTAGAGCAAAATGAAGAAGAAGAAAAAATGAAAATTATATAAATTTCCATATGAAAATATAATTGATGGCTTCCACACTCTTAAATTCAAATACATACACTAACGTATGAAGGAGAGAGTCTCATACGTAGCCACATCCGTACACATATTAAAAAATAATTAATAAAACCAAACCAAAACAAAAACAGAACAGAACAGAATAAAACAACAATTTACCAAGTTTAATACACAAAACGCTTCATAAATAATAAAAGAATTGGAATAATAAACATATACACACCACACACACACACATAGATTCTTATGCAAGTGAGAGCATTTAGTGAACATACACTCTCTGACGTTTACTTACGAATCTACGCTACGCTACGTTATGTTACGTTTAATGCCAGTGTGTCAGACTACTGCTTAATTCCAAAGCTTTATGCCCCTCTGGGCCTTAACCAGGCTGCCATTAAGGCAACCAGTTAATCAAGCAACCAACCAAACGATTCCAAACGAACCAAATCATCTTTTTTTTCTGTTTTTTTTTATTTTTCTCAACGTCATCGTAATCATCATTGCCTTGGCATTTTTTTTTTTGCTTCTTCGGCTTTTGCTGTTGCTGTCGACGCTGGTGCTGCCACTGCTTCAGTTGCATTACATATCCTCCTCATTGTGGCACATACATAGTTATTGTGCCACAAAAATTCAACAAAAACAACAACAACAAAAATATCATAAACAAGAAAAGACATCATTGCTGGCAATAAATCATTATTCGTTCATAATTTTTTTCATTTTTTTTTTTCGTTTTATTTTAATACACACTCTAATAATAAAAAACACTTACAACTTACAATAACTTTTTATTGTAGTTCTTGTTGTTATTTGTATGTATGTATGTGCATACATGTGTAGTTATTATTCTCTCATTTTTTTTAATAATAATAATAATAATATTGAAATAATTATTTATTCAATAATTAATTTTCTTTTTTTAATATTTTCATTCTATTATTACTCTCGGCTAAGTTTGTAATTGAATTGAATATTCAGAGAATCCATTAAACTCCTCGAGTTACCAATAAAAATAGGAAACCATTGAATTCCTCTTCCTTTTTAAATTAAACTGCAATTGCTATTCAGTTAGGAAACTATGCAATAATTTTTATCGTACGCCAAAAAAAACTGCAATTTATGTACACATACATACATACAGTCAGGATTATTGATCTAGTTTCTCACACCACTTATGTTATGTGTGTTAATTTTATACATAAGTGGCGAGACCTACAGTTTAAAGTCGACTCCGAACGGCAGATTTTTTTTTGAGAAGCTTTTCATAGTAATTTTATTATTTATTCGAAGAGTTTGTGTCAGAAATCTGCTGTGAGACAGACGCCGAAGAAGTATTCCTTTTCATATTTTCGATTTGATGTCTGAAATGGGGTTTAAACTCTGGCCATACGTCTAATAAGTACTGACCTACAGGTAGAATAACATTGTCTGGTATGAGACTTCAAAAATTCAAACATTTCTACTGTTAAAATATGAAAGAGCTTTTGCAGCACTTAAGAATTTATAACGACAACTCGCCGTAATCTAGTAGGCAGTGTGTTGGCTTATTAGACGCAAAGCCTGAGCATCAAAACAAAATACAAAAAGTATTTCTTCGGCGATTTCCTCTCAGCAGATTTCTTGCAAAACCTTTGAGAGTAAAAAGAAACCCGTCATGGAAAGTTTCTCAAAAAAAATCTGCCGTTCGGAGTCGAATTTAAACTATAGGTACAGCCTTTTATGTATGAAATTAACACACACAACATAAGTGATGTGAGAAACTAGGTCAATAAACCAGGAAAAAGAAAACAGTAATTTTGAAGATTCATTCATTTTACACTAAAGCACCTATTGCATGATCGAATTTCGCCTGTTAACACTAACTGCTGTCGACCATCTATCTCGTGTAATCGTCTGAAATCGTATTTGCAAACTTGACCTGATGAATAGTCGATATAAATTTCCAAAAATAAAAACTTTTATTTATTACTTGTAAAATGTTAAAACAAAAACAAAAACAAAAAAGGAAATTATTGTTGTGCTACAAGTATGTGTATTTTTTATAAAAGAAAATTTAAAATTATAGTGGGTGTTGCCTTACTTATGGCGCTCAGTGTATTCGATAATGTAATAGGCGCTTTTAAATTGAATTTCTTTAAGGTGCTTGGATTTTTACCAACGGTTTAATAAATACATGTCGTACAAATTAAAATCAATTTGACTACTTTGGAATTATTGGCAAAAGTAATTCTTCTAATAACGTAATTAATCAATTTATATTCAGCAACTTCATATATTTTGCCCATCGAATGTTATGGAAATATGCCGACAAAAGGAATTAATGTCTAAATGGCGCTTTACTATCTGGCCACTGACTATAGTTATCACAAATGGATTAGTGGATTGTTCCTCAATGGTAAAAACCTTTAAATTCTAGTTGTTTTGATTTAACTTTTCTTCTTTGAATGCAAATATTTCATAGATTAATTTAATTGATTTCGTTCATTGCTCATGGAATATGGAATATTTTCATATTGTATACGATGTTGATTTTTATTGGTTATAGTGATCGATGATAATCTTTGGAAAAAGTGTTAATTATTGTGTAAAATTATAAATCATTTAAACACTATCGAATAGTCTACAACTATAATTATAAAATAATTAAAAGTTGAGATAAGTATTCAAGCAAAATTCATTGGAAAGGAAAAACAAACAGAGCAGTGTAAAGCTTTTCATGTGCTAAACAAAATTTATCATAAAGTAAAATGTCTGTGATTAGAAATGACGATTTGAACACATCGATATGTACCCACATACATATACAAATTTACACACATAACAATAGATATATCTATGTATGTATGTACGTATCTATGTCCGTATGTTTGTTTGCATATGTAAAGGAGACTACGGAGAATTCATTCAAATTTAGTTTAAAAATGAAACAAATTATGAATGTTTAAATGACGTTTTTTTTTTGTCTTTTTTTTTTTGAGGAACACAGATTACACTGGCAGGTGACAATGACAGCTCAATTATTGCTGTTGTTGTTATTATTATTGTTGTTATTAATATCTATTATATCACATTTAGAATCTAAAAACATGGATAGACAATTGAAAAATAAAATTATAATTACAACAACAGCAATAACAGCATCTCTACAAAACATGACAACTCTAACAACATGTTGATGGTGTTGGAATTGATAAAAGAAACAAGCGAACTCAACTAAAAACTGCAATTGAAAATTTTCTCGATTTAATAAAACAAAAAAAAAATTCTAAATACTAAATGAAAAAATATTTAATAAAAGCAATTTACAACTAAAACAAACAAAATAACGAAATAAATAGAATAAATAAATGCAACTAAATTCCATTGATTCGATCCACCGGTTCAAAGACTGAGTGAACGAATGTCTAACTGGCTAGAGAAGTTAAATGCTTAAAACTTTAACTTTAACTTCAACTCTGTCGTTATTATTGTCGTTATTGTAAGACGTCCGTCAGTCAGTCGTAAAACAGCAAACAGTTTCTTATAAAACGTTACTAAATTTCATAGAAAGAAATAGAAAAATTATCTTAAAAAAATTCTTACAAGAAATTAAAAAAAAAATATAGAAAAAGACAGAAAGTAACAGAAAAATTTCATTTACAACCATTCAGTAGGGATTACGATCTAGCTTCACACACCACTTATGTTGTGTGCGTGAATTTTTATACATTAGCGGTGGGACCGACAGTTTAAAGTTGACTCCGAACGACAGATTTTTTTAGAAAGTTTTCATGGCAATTTTTGTTTAGGCTTAGTGTTTTTGTCAGACATCTGCTGAGAGGAATATTATTCATATTTTCGTTTTGATGTCTGACCTGAAATATGAACTCGGGCCTTAGGTCTAATAAATCAACGCACTATCTACTAGACTATGGCAACTACAAAAAAAATTTCATTTAGAACGGTATTGTTTAGACCGTCGTGTTTTAAAGTAAAAATTTTTGGGCGTAATACAGTTCATAGGATTACGGAGCCTATAATTATTGAAATTCTATTCAATTAAAAAATATTTTAAAATTTTTTAAAAGTTTCAAAATTCAAAATAAACTTGGATTTGATAATAATTACAAAAATATGAAATTAAATTGGACTGTCGAATCATACAATTAAACTTAGTGTACGACATCGTCTATCAGACGTTTTACTATTGTTTATCCGATGTCTGTATACTAGCCCTGACATGTCTGACATCTAAACCTAAGGACTTTTATCGGTTATATCGGTAGCTAACCAAAATATGACTACATAACATACATAATTGGTCATTACAACCCTACAGTAGGGAATACGATCTAGCTTTTCACACCACTTATGTTATGTTCAGTGGCGGGACCTACAGTTTAAAGTCGGCTCCAAGCGACAAATTTTTGAAAAGCTTTTCGTGGCAATTTTTATTTACTCTCAGAGTTTTTGCCAGAAATCTGCTGAGAGAGGAAGTCGCCGAAGAAATACTTTCATATTTTCGTTTTGATGTCTGACCTGGGATTTGAACTCGGGTCTAAAATCTAATAAGCCAACACATTACCATAGACTAAAGCGAGGGTTTTAACGGACAGTTGAACGGTATTCCAGACAAGTAGACAATATGGTAGAAGTGAACGTTAAACTAAAGGGAGGATCTTCCTTCTGGCAACTTTTGAAGTTTAGTTTAAATTTGCACTTGCCATTTTATATATTCTTTTCAATGCGACAACATCAAATATAAACGGACTGAGCAATCAGAACAAAGAAAGAAGGTCTTCGTTGACACTGTGTTTTAAAAAAAAACTTCATTTATTGAGGTAATGTTATCGACATTGCTCTGATACTGCCATATTTTTGAAAAAGTTAACTTTATTTTATCTGTAGGTTGTTATAACGCAAAGAAGTTAAACGTGACATTAAAGTTCACTTTAGCTAAAGTTACCATTCACTAAACAAATCTTTAACACCAAGTTGTAATAATGGACCTAAATGAGGTTGTCGATACACCTGTACGTCTATTATGCTTAATGATCTTAATTTTTTACATTTTCAGGTTTGGAATTTTATTTGAAAAACAAATTTCTTTCAGTTCTTAAATTTTATTTAAAATTTCGACTATTTATCGTCGAGATTGAGAGAATAAACGGAATTTAACAGATAAAACAATTTGTTGTTTCGCAAATGCAAAACAATTCAAGCAAGTAGTTATCAAGCTTGTAAAAAATAATGATTTCAGAAACTTTTTTCCTTGTGTACGTTTTTTCCTACTACCACTTCAGATGGGAAGACGAACGATATAAAAAGAAAGAATAAACAGAAGTAGAAAGAAACAAAAGAGGAAAAAATGTCTGTCAAAATGTCGCTTCCAACACGCGCTCACAACATTTTCTGAGTTTTATTGTTGTCTGTCTGTCGGTCTGTCTCTCTACATATGTTAGACTATAATTTCATATGAATATTTTTGTTACACTGTCCTCTCCCTCTCTCTCTCTCTCTCTCTGTCACTCTCTGTCTTCATATTTGCCTGTTTTCCATTTCTTTTAAATATTTTTTATATTGTATGAAAACTTCATATGTACATTTGAAAAAATACATACTCATACTACAATATATTTACATACACTCTAGTATATATTTACATACAGACATGCATGTATTAATGTGTGTGTCTATTTATTTATGCATTTATCCTAATGCCAACCGAGTCTGTACCCCAGTCTGAAGGCTCTGTAAGTTGAAGTAACTTTATAGTCAAGTACTTGACTAACTGAATCACTATGACTATCAAATAACAGCAAATGGTTTTTGAAAAAAAAGAACAAGAAAAAAAAACAAAAAAACATATTTTGTTGTTTTATTTTATATTTTTTAAAAATCAAGACACTTTGAAAAGCGTCTACTTCATCACAGATAACGTTACAGCCAACTGACAGCTCATAGAGTAGAATGATTTAAAAAATGAAAACAAAACAAAACAAAAAATAAACTGAAATGAAATGAAAACAAGCAAACAATTAGGGAGAATACCAATACCAATATAAGAAATTATATTTAATTTTAATTAAAAAAAAAGAAGAGAAATATTTTTATGATTAATAAGAAAATAATTTTCCATTCAAAAACTATTCAGAATACTTTAAGTTTTGTTATTTACACCAGCAGAAATTATTGAATCTCAATTCATTATTCACTACCACTATTGTTGTAGTTGGCTGGCTGTTTATTCAAATAATGGATATTATTGTTCAGTAAAAGTCGAAAATTCCAGTCTATCGGGCGGTAATTATAAGAACAACTAACAGATTGTACCCGGCGTTGCGCGGGTTATTAAAATAACAATAAATAAAAATCCAGTTTCGAAACCTGGGGCCAAATCACCGCATTCGAAATCGAGTGCTTTATTATAGAAATGTGATTAACGTGGATCACGGTAATCATTATCGTACCGTATTTACTCTTAGTTGTATTCGTAGTAGCTTTTTTGTACAAAACAAAAAAAAAATAACTGAAAACAACGAAGTAAAATAATAAATAAGTAAGAATGAAAGTATTTTTCGAACATTTTCTCAAAATTTGTTCAAAAATGTAATTTTAATTGTTTTTAGGGAAACTGAACATGAAGGGCAAGAAAGCCCAATATTAGTACAAAAAGAAATAAATAATGGAAAAACGCTTCCAGAACAAATACAAATAAGGTAAATGGGAAACAAAAAAAGTGTCAGTACAATTTATGATGGCATATCCCGATTTACCCAGAAATAAGCTTCAAAAGAGTTTTTTTAAAGATTTTTTTTTACAAATTTAAGAATTCATCACGCATATTGATCCCGTTTTGTTTCGTTTTTCTTATTGGAATTCGCTACATAAATGCAAAAAATAGTAGTAGGAAATACAAATTACGATCGAACGCCATGATACAAGAAATTACGGTCATCGAAAATAGTGCCTACTCGAATCTGCATTCGATATCGAATGCGGTGATTTGGCCCCTGCTTCTTAAAAAAAATGCAATTTTTCAAATTATTCGAAAACCGGTTTATCAAACGACCCAGTTTTTTGAATACTCTAAGTCCTAAATATAAATACATGTAATTTGCCCATTTTTCGCCCCTTTTTGGACCCTTTTTGGTCCAACTTTATAAACGGAACACCTCCAATAGCTATTTGAGAAACTTAATCAAGCTAAATCGTAAAAAAATACCTTTAAAACAAAAAAAAAAAAAAAAAAAAATACAGCATTTATGAATAAAGTACTAATTTTTGCCCTTTTTCCTCTCTTTGTCCCAATTTTTTTCATTTGGTTAAAAATTTTTAAAAGATTTATAGCTTATAATCTGCACCGACAAATGCTCGGTCGATATCCCAAATTTCAGGAAAATCGGTCTAGATGTTGAGGCGTGATTGGTTAACAAACAAACAAAAAATCATATAACAGACAAAAAGATTCATAACATATATTAGGATTTGGTTAATAATTAAACTACAAATTCATACAAAACATGGTCACTAGAAGTTACACGTACCATTCTTATTATGCATTCAAAATTTCATTAAGAAATCTTATATACAAGGGGGTGCTCAACGACCTTAAAATATTTGAGTTTTATGAAGAAATCCTGATTAGGTAAAAAATGTAAAGAATGTATCGAAAGTATTTTTCCTTATTCAGCAATAGTAGTAAAACACACAAAAAATAGTATAAATAAGGAAATACTTAAAAATAATATTAATTCATTTCTTTCTTCAACTTAAAACTAAGTTTATTAACATCGTTTTGGAAGTTTCAGTAGAAATAATCTTTCTGTTCTGTTCTGTTCAACGACATGAATCAAAAATTGTGTTTTTGTTTGTAATCTTCAAATAGTTTTACAGCCCTCTCTGCAGTGTCGTTAACCACACGCAAATTTCTTATGCAACTTTTGCTTTGAAGATAATCAACATTATCATCACAAGATACAGGAGGTAATTCCAAGAAAGAGTTCTTGATTTACAGAACTGAGAGCGTTTTCAGCGTGCGATGCAAAGTCTTCTAATGTAGATTCTGTGGAATCTCTTACTAAACGACAACCGCCGTTTAACATCCATTCTTTGAACAATGGCCATTTTCTAGTCATAACACACCTTATCGAAAAACAAGGCAAGGACAACTAGCTCTTAGACAACTATGTACTGATTTCGGAATCAATGACTTCGTATGCGATTAATATCTTTCAAAGTTGGAGGTTAATAATTGCTGCATCTGCTGCCAAAAGCGCTTCGATCCAATTCTTCATATATGTATATGACTGCATCAAAATCAACGAACGAAAATAAGAACAATTGTATTCAGAATTTAATAAATTACACGATACTGAAACAAATTAAACAATTTTTGGTCAAATCTGTTGAGAAAAATTAAAATAATTGAGATTTAGAGCGGAACACCACAATGTACGAACATATTAAAATAACAAGAATTTATTTTCTGTAGGTTTTTATGCAATATTTTGGAAAAAATCGCCATAGACTAGTAGGTAGTGTATTGGCTTAATATACGCAAAGCTAAAGTTCAAATGCCAGGTCATATGAAAATATTTCTTCGCCGACTTCCTCTCAGCAGATTTCTGACAAAAACTCTGAGAGTAAATAAAACTGCCATCAAAAGTTTCTCAAAAATCTGTCGTACGGAGTTGACTTTAAACTGTAAGTCCCACCGCTCATGTATAAAAATTTACGCACTCAACATAAGGGATGTGAGAAGCTAGGTCGTAATCCTGACAGAAGGACTGTTATGAGCAATTATGTATGTTATGAATGTATTTGTTTTTTTTTTAATAATAACACGGTGCGACAGTTAAGTATACCCGAGTAACTACATAGTCTACCTTGTTCAGTTGGTTAAGAAGATTTCAAAAATATTCTTTTTATATTACTCGAACCCTCCAAACTTTCAACTGTAAAGTAAAAAAAGCTGTTTTTCTCAAATTAATGAAGTTTGGAGGGTTCAACAAATATAAACAAATATATTTTTGCGATCTACTCAACAAAACTCACAACCTACACTATATCATTAGCCGAGTGTACTTAATTTTTTTTTTTATTTTGTCACATAGTGTAATTAGCAGTAATAATGTTGCTGGCAACATGTTGCAATAATACTTTCCTAATGTTTACAGGAGTTACAAATGTATCGCAATGTTTATTAGAAGTAATTTGTTGATATCCACTTTCCAAGCAACGTTTTGCTTATTTTATTGTTGACTTTTATTGTTTTATTGTCTTAACGAGTAAAATTTTATGACTTGATTATTGAAGACATACTCCCTTTTTTCCATAATATTTTAGAAATGCTTTCGATTGCTGACTTCAGAAATGTTTTTTATTCTTTTTCTTTTTTTCTTTGTTTGCCTCAAAAAGTAAACAAACAGACCGACAATCAAAAAATAAAAAAAAAAAAATTAATAACAACTGTGTTCTTCACCACTGGTTTTTATGCAGTCTCCAAGTAGCTACCAAAAACGAAAAAAAAAATATATTCATACATACATATATAAATGGTATATGTGTGTATCTGTATCTGTATGTACGTATATTTACTAAAAACGTTTTCCTTTCTGAGTTATTTTTTTTTTATTTGTTGTTGTTGCCTTATTTCCTTTTTATTTATTTAACAATAAAGTGTAAACAAATATGTTGTATTGCCAACGATATTGTTAAAACACAAAAAGAGAGAGTGTGTGTGTGTGAGAGAGAGGGAGAGAGTGAGAGATAAATACAAATGACACATACAGACAGATGAAGTTGTATCCTTAAAGTAAATATTTGCAAAAAGCTCGCACACACACACACATACTTTTAAGCCACTCATTTTAACCCATATGCATACGAGTATACTCATATGCATGCAAGTACATATGTACGTGGTGTGTGCGTTTGTGTAAAAATATTTGCAAATAAAAATAAAATAAAAAAAGTGTGCAAATTGTGTTGTGATGTTTGTGCAGCAAAAAGCAGTTAAATTAACTGTAAATAAATGTAATTAAAGCTTTACTTAGAACACAGCGGAGACCATTTAATCTAATAAATCATAATTTTATTTGAATATTTGTCCATAAAAATAAAAACAGCAAAGAACAGAAAAAAAAACATGTGGCCTTTTTCTCTCGTAATATATAATTTCACTTATTTTTTTTTTACACATTTTGTGGCATTATAATTACGATTTTAAAAATTGTTTCTCGTGTGTTTTTTTTTTCGTTATTTCGTGTTATTGTGCCACCTTCTATTTTTAACGTGTATATTTTGTAACAACCTATTTCGTTTTCTTTTTTCATTTTTTTTTTGTAAATGTGGCTTATTTTAACTTTTTTTTTTATTCTTGTTGTTGTTGTTTGTTTTTCTTGTTGCCGATATTGGCAAGTAAAAGAAGAAAAACGTTAAAAACTACATAAAAATTGCATGCAAACACGCAATTTTAAATATTCATTCTTAGTTTTTGGTTTTTACCACAATTTTGTAAAACTTTTTTTTCAGTTTGTTACGATTTTATTATTTTCTAAGCAGAAAACCCAAGAAAGCCTAACAATTTTCATGTTTGCACTGCTGTTTAGATGGTAAACACCGAATTACAACGCACACATGAGCAGAATTACAATGTAAGCGACAAGCGAAAATGTTATGTTGGTATGCTTATCACTTGGAAATTCTGTCAGCGATCGACCTTTCCCGGGCCTTGATTTTGTTTTTTGTGTATTTATTAGTCCAGCACATTTAATGTTTCGAAAAATTTCCTCTTAATGGACATATAAATTAACTAGAACAGCCTGTAGGGATCAAAACGCATTCGAAACACAGACTTCAAAAGTCCCCTCATATATCAAAACAACATTTACCGTTATATTAAATATGCGGGGGTTTCCAATTGAATGAATTTGTTTCCAAGAAATATATTTCCAAATAGTGCTGCACATTACTTAACTAATTATGGGAAACGGTGTTTCGATTAAAGGCATATTTATACACTTTCTTTTACAATACCCTGTATTACATGGACCTATTAGAGAATGAATAATAAAAAATTATATGCTTGAGATATTTTTCATAAGACTCACTGTTCACCATACACGAAGTAGTGTTACAAATAAGCAGGTGTAATATTTTCTCCTTCAGCATTTGCATAAACACTTCGTTTAAAAGCTACTACAGCGGCAGTAACAATATAGGAGACTAGACTCTATATGTGCAGTACATATAATAATAATTATTTTAATTCCGAAAGCAAAATACTAAGTTCTATTAAACATAGAGTATTTACTATTTAATATATTGTATTAAAGGATAGAATAGAATAGAAAATAGGGGAGGCAACAGAAAGTGTTGAAATTATTATACGTTTCAAACAACCAAAAGCAACAATGTTGTGGCAAGTCTATGAACCCATTATACGCGGAAAATAATAACTAAAATTGAACTGAAAAGCAAACCAATTTTGTAATATTTTATTACTACTCTTGGAACTTTTGGTTGTATAAGGAAAATAGAAGATAAATATTTAAATGTAAGGATCATAAAACCTTTTATCAATAAAAAAAAAACAAGATTTTTCGTCTTCAGATTTTTGCTATTCGTTGGCAAAAATCCTCAGTAGAAATAGCTTCTCACACCACATACGCACACAACGTTAATTTTACATAAGAGTGGCTGGACCTACGGTTTAAAGTCGGCTCCGAACGACAGATTTTTTTGTGAAGTTTTTCATGGCAATTTTATTTATTTTCAGAGTTTTTGCCAGAAATCTGCTGAGTAGAAGTTGTTGAAGAAATATTTACGTTTTGAAATCAGGCTTGGCTTGTAGCCAACACACTACATACTAGAATATGACGACTTCAACGCTTGCAAAACATTGAAATGAATATCCAATGAAAAATCATTTTAAATGTGTAGAATAAATTTAATGTGTAGAATAGTTAGAGGCAATTCAACCGCTGACAATGCAGTTTGTGAGATGCACTGTTTTCCGTATTTTTGAAGAACTATGAAAAACACAATTCTAGAGTCGATGCAGCAGGATCCATCATTTGATTGCCAAAATAGAAGAATTGAACTTGGGTGGCATGTGTTCAACAAGACCTTGATATTCTGTTTCCATTAAGAGGCGTGTTTGTTGAGAAATTATTCTCACGTCTGAAGGGATTTGACCCCGACGTCTTAGGGAATAAGTCAGCCACAATTCCAACTATGTTAGATAACATTACAATTATCATTGGTAAGATGTTGTTGTTTTAAATTATCAAATCAAATTGGAGATAGACCACCTTTGTTGTATTCAGTCTTTAAAGAACATTATTATCGCCCCAAATAAATAAAAAATTACCCATAACGAATTTCAACAAATCTAAAAAATTGTTTTGTTTTAAAAAAGAAAATACAGTTGGAAACAGAGATCAGCAATCAATCATTTTTTCGCTACTCATGAGTACTCATTAAGTTTTGAAATTGAGTGAGGCAACAGTATTGTAATTCAACTACCCTAATTCATTCGTACTCAGTATAGGTTGCAATGAGTTGACATCAAACTCATAACATTCGAAATATGTTTGATTCATACGTCTACTCATTCAGATTCATAAATTTAGAAAAATACTTATAACACTCATAAATGATTCAAATCATTCATCAAAATTTACAGTCTTAGTTTTTGTTGCATGTACAAACAAAGAAGAAAGGAAAACAGAGACTCAACCTTCTATCGAGTATTGTGGTGCTCGGACGCGAATCATACTTATTTCCTATATATTGAGTCATGGAGAGTCGAAAACATTATGTTGTTGCGTATTGTTAAGTATGATTACGATGAGTATTTCATACTTTGAATATTAGTAGTATGAATATGATATCAAAGTAAGTATGAATAATAAGTATGATCCGAATCTACTCATCGTTTTGAATACTTATTGAATGCATATTTCTGATATTTACTCTCTTTCTCTCTCGCTCACTCTGTCTTCCTCCTTTAGGTGGAGTATAACACATCAATTTATGTTAGCACGTGTCCTTTAAATTCCCTTAAAGTATTTGTTTTTTTTTTCCTAAATTGTTATTTTTTGTTTATCGAAAAAAATTTTAAATTTATTCAAGAATATTGTTGTTCTTTTTGTTTTTTTTTTTTTTTTAATTCAGTTAAAATAAGAATGCCATCGTTTTGTTTAAGAATATGTGGCAGAATGAGAGAAACAAGAATTATTATGTGTTGAAAGGGTTAAAACTGATCAAATAACCTTTAAGTCAAGTTATTTATAAACTTCACTGAGACTGTCAACTAAAAAAACAAAACAAAAAAAGGAAATTAAAACGAAATCGAAACTGTAACAAAGAAAAGAAGAGTGAACAACAACTGCTTATGCGCACAGTTGGCGGTACAAAAACGCTAAAGTAAAATGCTGATAGAATTATTTGAAAACATGGCTAAAACCCTACAATAATATGATAATAACAATAAAAATTTTAAAAACAATAAAAAACGAATCCATACGACATCCCTTTGTTAGTCCACTCCACAGAAAGAAAAAACGAACTGCTGTTCCATTTTGTTCTTGTTTTATTTGTATTTTAGCCGCCACATTACCATCATCGAAACGGTCAGAGAGAACAGGAAAAAGACCCCGGATTGACATTAATGTAGTCGAAAATATAAAAACCAACAACAACAACAACAACAATGTGAGCAACATTAAATAATGCTAAAGGGGAGACAAAAATACAGACGAAATAAAAACGTTAAAAAAAAAAAAACAAAAACAAAAAACTGAACAATATTAAAAGCGCGAGCGCACATGTTGTTCTGTGTTTATTATTGTGTTGTAGTTGTTGTTGTTGTTGCTGTTTGTTGTTCATTCCTCATTTAAAATTTAAAACAATAGGAATTCCCTTTTGGCAGACGTGTTTTATTTTTTTTGTTGGTCATACCGCTTCTTAGCGGATAGCCACACGGTATGTGTTTCGAAAAAAAATTTTTTTTTCTTCATTGTGCCTCTCTTTTACTCCATTTTTCTCTTTTCATTTTTTTTTTCCTCTTTTACGCCATAACGAGAGAAAAAATGAACAATAAATAAAAATAAACTTATATTTACAATTTGCAACATGTTGATATATGTTCATACAGCTATGTTCAAAATATTAGAAGTGCTACGATGTAATATTTTCAAAGATAAAAATTTTTAGTGTACCAATTTGCAAAACATGGTACATATATTCTAATGGTAGTTACAGCGATATTTAAGAAATAAAAGACATAAAAAAGAATCTCGTAATATCTTTAATATTTGCAATGAAATTGATTAATTTCTGTGTTGGCCCTTGACAGTGATTCACCAAAATGTTTGCAATAGTTTTACTGAAGAAAAGAGAGAACTAATAAAAAATCTTCAAAAAAAAATGCAAAACTTATGATCACAAATGCATTCAAATATAACAAAAGCCCTTATCGAGTGGGCGCAAGGCCAAAACATCAACTGTAGTTGGCTGCCGAATTGTAGGATACAAAAAAGAATCTGAATCTTGCCGTAAGTTGCCGTGGTCTAGTAGGTAGTGTGCTGGCTTATTAGACGTAAAGCCTGGGTTCGAGTCCCAGGCCAGACACTAAAATAAAATACAAAATGTATTTTTCGGCGATTTCTTCTCTTTCTCTTCTTGAAAAGTTTCTCAAAAAATCGTGTTGTTCGGGGTCGACTTTAAACTGCAGGACCCGCCACTTCTGTATAAAATTAACACACACAACATAAGTGGTGTGAGAAACTGTGAGCTTCTTGGGGACGATTGCTGTAAACTGTCTAATAGTGAAGGTATAGCACTGGCCATTTTCTATTCACCAGTAGCAACTCGTTTCCCCGCCGTTCGCATCTTCCCTCTTTCCACCTTTCCTAAACCTGTTAAAAGTGGTACAACTATTTGTAGGCGTCTCATAGACAACAATTTATTCGCATAAAATCCACAAAAGGTGCCATTGTTTAAAGTTTTCCCAAGAACACATCAAATATCCGAAAGAAAAATGGAGAAACTTACTGTGGACCGACGAAAGCAAAATTGTTTTATTTGCTGGCGCTGAGTCTAGACAGTATGTTAGACGTCTACCTAACACCAAAATAAAGCTCCGTATACACAGTTAAACATGGTGATTCCAAACTAATGATATGAAGACGCTTTTTATATAATGGCATAGGCCCAATACATCCAATTAGAAACAAGGGATATGAACGTCAATGTCGGCAGTTTTAGAGAATTAATGTTACCATATTCCACGCCTATAAACTGAATATTACAACAAGGTAATGACACGAAACACACCAGTAACTTGGCAAATGAGTGGTTTCGGTTTAATTGGGTAAAGGTTATAGCGTGGCTAGCTCAGTCTTCTAACCTTAATCCCATAGAACATCTATGGGGAGATATTAAAAATTATGCTGCAGAGAAACATCTTTCAAATGCAGAAGAACTATGGATCACTGTGCGCGGCTGCGTGGAATCAAATTCCTTTAAACATATGCCATGATCTTATTGACTCAATGCCTACTAGAAAGCTTTACTATTTTAAGATAATATCAAACCTTTGTGCCTTTTGTTTAAAAATTATTAGGTTGTGTGCTAACATTCCCAATATTTGGAACAATTAATTTTGGGAGTAGGCTTTATTTACGTGAAATATTTTTTTCTTCGTAGTTTTAAGTTTTAATAATTATGTGTTCAAAAATTAAAAAATTAATTTGAAATAAATTTTAAGTAAAAAATCTAATATTTCCTTTTTTATTTTTTTATTTCAAACTTTGCTTTTAAGTGAAGGGCGCTCCTATTATTTTGAACACAACTGTATGTATGTATGTACCTAAATTAATATGTAAATATGTATGTATGTATGTATGTGCCCATATATTGCATATTTTTATAGCAACAAAAATAAAAATTAACCAGATAAACATTGTAATTGTTGTAATGCATTAATGTGAACATAGTGGTGACTGTAAGAGAGGGAGGAGATAAGGGGAAAGTAAAATGACAAAAAAAAAAAACAAACAACGGAGAGTATGAATTTAGTTTGTTTAATTGAAGTTAACAACTTAATACTCTTGTTGGTTACTTTGGCTTTTATTGTCGCAGTTATTGTTGATGTTGTTGCTGTTGCTGTTCTTGCTGATGTTCTACAAACAAGGATTTAATTTAACAATGCAATTATACAATAACAAACAATGGTGGCATACAACAACAACAGCAACAACAACAACAATTTGCAAACAATTGGTAAAAAAGGATTACGTTTAATTGGTAACCAAAAGAAATAAAGAGTTTAACAAAAAACGAAAAAAAAAAAGAAAAATAAAATGAAATCAATTTAATTAAACGAAATGTAAATAAAACAATAAATACGTGTAAGTAAGCATGTAAATAATTACTGAGTATGTATGTATGTACGTACGTACTCTGAAGGTATTGGCATCATGTGTCAGATTGCATAAATGTGGTGACAGTGAATCTGAGCTAAGCCTTAAAAAAATTAAATCGAAATTTAAACGCTAATTAATACGAATCGAAGTTTTCTTGCATATATGTATACGCAGAAAACGTTGGATATGTTTCTTATATTATTGGGATAGGCAATTATCACATCGTATCAATTTATTTATATTTTTTTTTCGTATTTGAGTCAAAATATATTTAAATAAACCTTAATAAGATTAAGAGTCATTATTACAAAGTACCGTTAAATTTCGGTTTATTTAAAGGGAGTTGTAAAGTCATCTTTAACTTGTTTTCGTTATTATAACTTACAGATAAAATAACTTTTCCAAAAATATGCCAGTGCCGGAGCAATGTCGATAACACTGCTCAATTAAAAAGTTTTTTTTAACGCAGTAGCAACGATGTGCTTTGTCTTTTTTTTTTTTGTTGTACATGATCATTTTGTTTATATTTAAAGTTGCCATATTGATAAACATAAATTTAATTTTAAAAGTTACTGGTAGGATGATTTATCCTCTATCGTAACGCTCAATTCTATCTTACCGTGCACTTATAACAATGAAAAAGAATTTACCTTCCCGTTAAAATTCTGCCTTTAGTTAACGTAAAGTTGTAATAATGGCTCTAAAGAATACTACCCTAACAATTTCTATAGTCTCATATTTTAGATAATAATCACGACAACGCCTTGAGATTTATATTATCTGAACAAAATAATTTAGCAGAGTGTACAAATTATTGACAAAATGGCTCAAAAAATCAAATTAGAAATAAATGAGAGTGTACCGCTATAATGAAATTATGAAAATATTAGAAAACAAAAGGAAAATGTATTGCTTATGTAACCATTATTAATTCATACACCAAGCGCGTATTCATATATCAAGTTTGGAAATAATTTATTTAAGAGAATAATTATGACTGCCCCTTAAGAGTCACTCTTTCTGAAATATAATTCTATAGTCTTTAAAATAATATATAATATTTAATAATTATATAATAATAATAATCATATATATTATTTCTAAAGTACTTTTTTTTTGTCGGTTGAAAATATCTCCCATACCACTGCATCAAATTTTATGAATGATATATCATTTTAAAGGTTAGATCTAACACTAATAGCGAAAAATAATTACAAATTGAAAAATTAATATTTTCATTAAAAAAATTATATTTTATATAGAACTGCATGATAATACTGTTGCCATTATGATTATATGTTTTTGTTCAAGTGTGCGAATACAGGGTCGCTTAATAGTAATGCAGTTCTACATTATATAGTATATATTAAAGTCAATTCTGTCAATACCGCTATTTACTATAATGCCGTTTATTACAAAGTCAGTTAATATGCATATTAAATTGTAATTGAATGTATTTACCAGAACCGGCCAGTTATACGTGGCTTTTTTCGACTGCGTACGTTTAAAGATATTTTTGTTTGTATTAAGGATTCGTACGGGCAAAAAGTTAACGATGATCATGTCATTACCTCTAACATTGTATTCAAAGAAATATTATTAAAGCATTTAAACATATCGCTCCTTTATTGCAACATAGTCAGATCTCAAGAATATAAAAATTTGTAGTTACTTAAGTAAAACTGCTCTTTTAGACCTTCCGTACATGTTAAAAAAAATCACTTTTATATCCCAAGCTGAACCGAAGTTATAGCAAAAAGTGATTGCGGTAATTAGATCATAGGAATTATGTCTTCAAAACTTAAATCGCATTTTGCCAAGTTCAAGTTTTTTTGAGATATGACTATGTTGCAATAAAGGAGCGATATGTATTTATGTATGTAAATATGTATGATGATATTATGATTTCTAATATTTTTATACTTTTAATAAAATTTCTATTAATTATTTTCATTTTATGTTACAAAAATGACAACTAACGGTGCGAAATATTCGCACGGGTCATCTAGTATAATAATAATAATATTAATAATATAATTATTATAATAATATATAATATTTTATACATAATTGGAATAAATATTTCGCAAACACGTCCTGTAACAGAATTCCAGTACTTTCATAAAAAACTGTCTGTATGTCTTGTTTCTATTGGATATAGGTACGCATTATCATTCAACTTGACGTCTCTCAGGACTCTGCTCAATTGCCTCTCTTACCGCGGGTACGTCTAGCTCTTTACAGCGTTGTCAACTATAAATTTTCAAAAAGCACCAAACTCGTTCAAAAAACGCGTAATTTTGATAAAAAAGCACTAAAACATATTTTTAATTTTATCACCATTTTATATAACCAGTAAAAAATTTACAAACCAAAATTAATATTAATTATTTAGGTTAGGTTAGGTTAGAGGACGTGTACTTGTCAACTGTGACAAGTACAGTACCCGGAGGTCGAATTGACCCATTGTACAACGTCATAGTTTCTCACACCGCTCGTGTTGTGTGCGTTAATTTTTATTCATGAGCGGCGGGACCTAAAGTTTAAAGTCGACTCCGAACGACAGATTTTTTGAGAAGCATTTCATGGCAATTTTTACGCTCAGAGTTTTTACCAGAAATCTGCTAAGAAGTCGCCGTTCATATTTTCGTTTTGATGTCTGACCTGGGATTCAAACTCGGGCCTTTCGTCTAATAAGCTAACACACTACCTACTAGACCACAGCGACTTCATTATTTATTTAACTCCAGCAATAATAAGGAAAAGAATTGGTACATTTTCGAAGGTAAATTCATTTACATTTTATACGTCTAAAAAAATTATGTTTAATGTTATGTTGTTAACTTTCACACATGAAAACTTTCATTTACATGTAAAACTACAGTCTTAATATATCGAATTAGTATATACATTTAACTATAGACTAAACTAAAAATTAGACCAAAAATTAGTCTAGTCTATAGTCTAATCTATAGACTTTTAGAATAGTTTATAGGCTAATTTTTAGTCTAGTCTATAGTTTTTTTTTGAGTTGAGTTGGTGTCACTGACATGAAAAGAAAAGCACTAAAAAAAGCACTAGGCACTGACTCAAAAATTTTCCGCGTCGAAAGTTTTAAAAAGCACTAAAAACAGTGCTAAACAGTGCTATTTTTAAAATTTTATTTTGCCACGATTGATAAAGTTTAATACGTTGACTGCCGACTACGAGATAAAAGTAGATTGCGTTCCCTTCTAGGGTACCAAATACGAGTTATCTAATGTGAAAAAATCAAATTGTCATATATTGGCTAGTTTTCTGAAAATTGGAGCGGCTGTCAACGTGTTAATGATCGAAGGCGAGATGTTGTGCCACCAGAGAAAAGCTAAAAGTGCTTACAGTCCAAGCTAAGAACCGAATTTATGCCAATCTTCTTCAGGTTAATTTCTAAACTTAGTGTCATACTGGCGGATTATTTTGTTGTAAATTACATTGGATGTCCATAAACCTTTGCGCCCTCATGCTGATGCCATTTTCGAGTTGTATTTTATGGTTCTGTAAACAACGGCTTGCCTCCTGCGGGTGATCACAAATTTTTAGGGATATTGTAATCATTGTATATCAGTTTAAAAAAAGAAAGGAACCATAGGTTTGTAATTCGCTCACTCGCGGTTAAAACGATAACTATTTGGTGTTAAATTTTTTAGCCAAATATATATTATGTCCTCCTCCTATTATAGTTTATCGAATGTTGAGAAAAATAGCGCAGCCAGAAAGACACTGAAGAACTTTTCTTATGGCGCTCACTAATCTAATCTAATTTGTCAGATTGTGCTGTGCTTGCTTCTAAATCTGAATGGATGATTTCGATTACCATTCCTTTAGCCCAGCTTTGATATATTTGATAGTACGGTTATATTACTTTAATTGGTATACCTTTCTGATAAATATTTCAATATCATATAACATCAAGCTGAATACAGAAGGTGCACTAAAGTTACATCGTTTAAAATATTAGGACTTAATAAAGTGTTAGAAGGTTAATTTAGATGTTTTCCTTTTCATCTTCGACTCATTCCCAGTTCGCAATGAATTCGCTTATTAAAGGTATATTAAGGTTACTCTGTAAATAGTAAGCCATTTGAGTGAAATTAATGTTTGATCGTTTAATGTGAATTCGATCTCATAACTGCTCCATCATTCTAGGTTTTTAAGATATCCTAACCCGCCATAAACCTAAAGGAACGACCTAAACGGAATATGGCCTCATACACGCTGACAATGCAGTTTGTGGGATGTACTGTTCCGCATTTTTCAGGATCTATAAAAATCACAATTTCGGAATTGATTTAGCAGGGTTCATACGTTGATTGCCAAAATGCAAGAATTGAACTTGGTTGACATCAGTTTTCAACAGGACCATGATATCTTTAACAGGCGTGTTTGTTAGGAAATCATTCTCACGTCTGAAGTTCTTCGATATCATTAATACGGCATTGAAAAGGCTGTAACTGCTGGAAACATTTGCCTGATTATTAATGAATTAAGAAATACGAACTGAAAACGAATAGCTAAAGACACAATAACAAGGTAACTACTTGCTGTTATTTTAGGAGGACAATATCTGAAATTGGAAGCTCTGAAGATGACACGTATAAATAAGGCATGAGCGGCAATTCAGGCCGAACAGTGTTTACCACCAAACCCGTTTATTTAAAATTGACAACATTAGGCACATGGGGGGTTGTGGGTCATAAAAAGTTGGCTGAAACTCATGCTGTGCATATATTGACCCAACATAATATCATCGGATGAGTTTCCAGTACAAACAAACAATATAGCAATCCAAACAATCAAAATGGGAAAAATGTCATGGATGAACCATATTCTAAGTAGGCCGCTCTACAAAGTCATATCCAAGGCCAACAGAGACTGAATATTATTTGAATTATAACGGTTAGACGGGAACAGGAAGATCGTAAAAATACATGGAACTGAATGCAAACATTTAAGAATGGTGTAGATCTTGTCATACATATATAGTCTTATAAAAATTTTATAAATAAATATAATGTACTGCATCTACTGCAGACATTAACTGGCATTAACACTAAAAAGTGTTTGTTTAAAATAAACAAAAAAAGAAACCTAAATTCATTATGTTAGCCGTCATAATTAGAATTTAATCGCGGTTGTTCTACAATTTTACAGATATTTTGTGGAATAATTTTTTTTTAAATTCAAAGTTTATTATGTACTCAGTCAACGTATAATATTACGTTATGATTTCGGTTTCGACATAAAACCACTCCCCAGAGAATGTGTTCCAATATCGCAAATGCGATAAGTCGACTGACGTTTAATAATTTTTTTTTTTGTTTGTGTTTGTTGCTCTCTTTCATTTCCTTTATCTTTTTTTGTTTTATTGCTCCATAACTACCAATGCGACATGGTTGTTGCTGTTGTTTGTGTCGCACGAGCTGATCTTAACAATGGATTAAGTCAATTGTTCAATTGTTTTACAACACGATAACTTAATTAATGGTACCCAAAAAAAAAAAAAAACAAAATAAAAAATGATAAAAAAAAAGGATGAAACCGTGTCTGTGGTAGTAGACGATGATCAGAGCAAAATGCTTGCCAATTATTTTTTTCGCCTTCATTGTGATCAGAACTTAAAAAATAAACAAAAAATAAAAAAATAAACAAGAAGAAACACTTAAAACATGACAAATTTTCAAGTTTAAAAAGTATGTTGTCCTGTACACATATACTTATGTACATACTTACATACATACATACATATATGAATGTGTGTGTATGTACTTTGTTTTTATTATTGTATAGACTTTGATCTAAAGCGCCAATAATTTGCTTATCTAAATGCCCGTTTTTTGTTTTTGTAGAAAAAATACAAAAAAAACTGCAACAACAACATGTTGCAACTTCATAATACTTGTACTTGTACTTGTACTTGCAGACAATGTATTTTTTCTTTTAAATTTTCTTGTTGTTTTTATTATATTTTTATATTGTTTAAAATTAATTAAAAATTCACTTGTTCGAAAAAGCAACGACAAATACTTACTTACACACACATACTCACTCACTTACTGTGGCTTATTAAGTTCAACTGAAATACTTGAAATTGTATATTGTCGTACAACATGTTTGTGGCAAATATATTTATACATACAACATATGTACATATGAATGTACGTATGAAGCAATGCATTGAATTGGAAGATAAACGAATAGGCGCAGACGGACAGAGAGACAAAGTCAATATAATGCTTGTGGTGGACTTATAAAAGCGGATACCGAAATTGCTGATGGAGCTGATAAACTTATTAAAAGCACATTAAATGCCACCAGAGCAGTGGCAACACTAAAATTATTTAATTTATTTCTTTATTTGCTCCAACTCACTCGCTCACATCCATACAATCGGAAAATTTTATTCATATTTAAACGAAGCGTATACACTGCAAGAAATCTTATTTCCAAAGATTGGACTTCAGTAATTAAAAAATATGACAATTCCTGTTAACGTTCTGAAGTCGCCGTAGTCTAGTAGGTAGTGCATTGGCTTAATAGAGCTCAGATCACAATTCAAAACGAAAAATACAAAAAAAATATTTTTTTTTTTCGGCTACTTTCTCTCAGCAGATTTCTGGCAAAATCTCTGGGAATAAATAAAATTGCAATGAAAAGTTTCTCAAAAATCTATCGACTTTAAACTGTAGGTCCCGCTACTCATGTTTAAAATTAACGCACACAACATGAATGGTGTGAGAAGCTAGTTTTTAATCCTGACCGAAGAGTTTTAATGGCCAATTATGTATGTTATGTTCTGAAACGAAGAAGAACGACAGATTAAAATTATGGAAAAATTACAAATGGCTAAGAAAAGATTTAGTTTTTCAGAATATGTCATTCGAATTTTTAAATAAATTTCTAGAAGCATCATGCTACTTGAGATTTTCATAAGATTTAGATTGATTTTCAAAATATGTTTTAAAAACTTTTGAAAGAACGCATAGAACTTCAATAACTAGTAATATCGATTGACAAAAAGCTTGTGGACAGTCAGTCATAGAGTAGTAGGTACTGTGTGTGGTTCAAATCACAGCTAACATTTCAATAGATTAATAAAATGTTTATTGGGTTGTTTTATGGCAAAAATGCTGAAACGCTCTGTCTGTCATTCGGTGTCGACTCTAGGCCTCATTTCTCATGTATAAAATTAACTTCACAATATGGGTGGTGTTAGAGGCTAGGTTATAGTCCGTGACCAAAGGTTTGCAATGACCAATTATAGAAAGTAGACAACTTAGTAATACCAACCAAATATAAATATTCTACGGAATTTGAATTCTTTACTCACTTAAGAATAGACATTAATCGCACAGTCTGAGTTTAAATTGGCAAAAGTTGAAATGCGAGCATTGCTATATTAACTGTAGATCATTTTCAGAATAAAAAAACAAGCGTTAATAAATGTTTTGATATTCCTACGAATATAAACTCTATCAAATACAATTTTGAGAGCTTCTACTTCTTTTAATGACGGTTATCATTCTCTTCAATTAAACAACGCGACAATATGAAAAAAATTAAATACACCCAGCTAAATACACTCACAGCCTAGAGTTTTGTTGAGTAGATCTCAAAAATATTTTTTTTATATTTATCGAACCCTCCAAATTTGTTTTATTTGACAAAAACTGTTTTTTTTACTTTACGCACAAATTTCTGGATTACTCAAACATTTCTAACCCGTTGAACTTATTGGAAAGGGAAGAAATGGATCTTTAAAACGGTGTAAATTCATCTATTATTGGACCCCATAACCTATAAGATTTAATGAGATAAATAATGATAATGTACATACATCGCCTTAAAGCCACATCCGTCTTCCTTCTAATAAGGATCAAATTTTGGAAATCGGGTGAGAAATGTTTAGGTAATCCAGAAATTTGTGAGTAAAGTAAAAAAAAAACAGTTTTTGTTAAATAAAACAAGTTTGGAGGGTACCAGAAATATAAAAAAGGAATTTTGAGTTCTACTCAACTAACTGAACAATGTGGACTATTTATTTAGTTACTCGGGTGTATTTTCACTGTCGCACCGTGTTATCGGTTTTAAATTTTTTTTTCTTAAGATTTTTTAATGAATTTGTAAGCACTCATAATTATTCTGATAACTACCGGGTACTATACTTGTCTTAGTCGACAAGTACACATCTTCTAACCTAACTTAACCTAAAACCTTGAATAAAAATGTGCAACAGAGAAGTCTTTTGTTATGATTTTAAAATTTTAATGAAAAAATGACTCATGTTCATATGCTACATAACAGAGTGAGAATTACTGAAATAGAATTATGCAAACATATTTGGGCAATTCACACGACTTTTTATCGTGTATTTTGTATTGAATATTCTTGTTGGTTTGTGAACGCTCAATGCTATGCTGTATTGTCCAAACGTACATATTTTTTTGGCATTCACACAATTTGATAGCATGAAACCAATACAACTTCAAAAACCATATGAAAAAATGTGTATAAGTGTATCGGATTTTTACATGAAAATTATCAACAACAAGCATACACTCTTGTGTAATTGTTCAACAAGACAACCCAATATGACGATCCAACGGCTTGTGTGCATTGACCAATTGAAAACGCATCTTTTGTAATAACAATAACAAAAATAATGTAAAACTAGACAATGTTTTTAGTTCTTAGTGGCGCTAATTTTATTTATTACATCATACAAATGTAATAAAATAATAATTTTGACAATTTACACAAGACCTTGTATCGTTGTAATTAGTGTATTGTTCGATGAATATACAACAGTATATGCTTGTTGTTGCTAAACTTGTATTGGCTTCGTGCTATCAAATTGCTTGAATACGAAATACGCAATACAGCATAGCATTCACATAGCGTTCACAAATAATCGAGTGTATTCAATACAACATACACGATACAAAGTCGTGTGAATTGGTCAATTGTAATATGTATGTACTGATATTCATAATCATCAAATATGGGTGGTTTTTTTTTTGCCGTGTATACATGCACATATGTATTTATGTATATAGGTACAATATCATATGACACTATAAATGTTTATCACTCTCTATTGTAGACTGGCCATTTCATTCTCGTTTCATTTAATATTGCATGTGAAGTTTGATTGACAATTATTTCAAGATTTCTATCACTGAACACGTTTAAATTTTTGTTTTACCAGTTTCTCGTACATTCTTTCAAGGCGAGCCATTCGTACTACATATGTAGTCGAGACTGTTCAATTCAATTGGGGGACTTTATTCCAAAGACGTGAGTTTTTGTTTTCAGTTGCTTTATTACGTTTTATTTGTCTCCTCTTTATTGTTGAGAATGGAGGAGTATTAATTTTACAGCAGCTACAAATTGTCATGTTCTTTATTTATGTGTATCATTTGAAGTTGTCCTACAAATTGTAGTTAACAATTCCAATTCGTAGTTCTAGTTGTACTGGTAGTTGGTTTCGTATTTAAATTCGTTCAAATTACCTTCTCTTAACTAATGATTTTATTTTAATTTTACTTGGCAATATTGGTTTCAATAGTTTTTCCTTTTGTTTTTTAAATTTGATAGCCTAGAGAAAAGAGTTGTTAATGGTTTCTTAATATTGATATGAGGCAAAAGGTTAATCCTCTGAATTTTACAAATATAATGTGGGCGATCAAATGATCCTATTCACACTATTTCAAAAATTTCAAAAACTTGTGTTGTATTCGGAAGCTATTTATAGCATTCCTTTATACGAAATATTTTTTTTTCTTTTTAATTTTTTCAAACCAGAAAAATAAAATGAAAAAAAAAATTGGAATACTTTCTGTTATAAATCATCACATGTACTCAATTCATAGTGAAACAAGTTTCTCAACGTCTCATTTTATAACACTTTACAATAAATAATTACGATCATTGTGGCAAATTTCTAAACAAAAGCGAATATTAAAAATGACAAGTTTAAATGAAAATTTTCAATTTTAAAAATGTTGATTGTTGTATCTCATGAGCAAAAAGTTTTATACTAAAAAACAGTAACGAAAAAACAGTAAAGAATGAAAAAACAAAAAACTAGAAACGAAAAATATTAAATAAAATTTATAAAAATCATTTCCATAAAACAAACACAATCAAGTGATAGTTATTTTGAATACTGCGTATATACTTAGGTAGTGGTGAGTGTGTCTCAGTGCTAAATAATAATAAAAGAAATGATGAATGAGAACTGAGTGAATTAATGGCTTAATTGAAAAATTTATACAAAAATGAGGGGGAAAAATTTCAATTGAAAATGTAAATAATAGCAGAACAATGATGTATTTACACAAGATACACTTGAAGAAATTCGAAATGAAATTTTATCGCAGTAACACAAAATAATAACAAAACTATTTCAAATCTAATCGTAATGTGCCGAACTTTGCCTGTACCCGAGTAACTACATAGTCTAAGTTATTCAATAGGTGGAGTAGAACTCAAAAATATAGTCTTGAATCCTTCAAACTGGTTTAAAAAAAAAGAAACGGTTTTTTTGATCCTTTCACAAAAAATTATTGATTACCCAAATATTTTTTAAACCTATTTTTAAAATCCAAAGTTTTTTGTAAAGGCGATAGATAAAATCATATGTTATGAGTTTTGATCGGTTAAACTTGGCAAATATGTTTTTTTCTCTCAAATTTGGAGGGTTCAGGAAATGAAAAAAAAAATATTTTTAAGTTCTTAACTTACACTGTGTCTTTATCTGGGTGTATTTAATTTTTTTTATTTTGTTACATAGTGTCATTTAATCTCCGCTATGAAAGTCATTGTGAAGATATTCTTAGAGTTGCATTTCAACGTCTTATAAATTGTCTTTATTCTGTTTTACATCAAGAACTGGATTACTGTCTGTACTCCGCAACCACTAACTATTAAAAATTTCAGTTCTCCGAAGTGTGCGAAAAGAGATGTTCTGGGTAATTCAATACGATACTTTTATACCCCAGGGGTACTGCTAATCATCATTGCTATCCTCTGTAATCATTGATGCGGTATCAAGTAGAGCAATAGAACGGAATCTTTGAGTTATAGTGCGGGATATATTGAAATGTGGGTTTTGAGTAGCTGAACTATGCATGTGCCAAGTATACATTCTCACATTAACTATGGAATTTTCACGCAAAATTTGATTAACAGCTGGCAGAATCAAAAAAAAAAAAAACGTACGCCATCGTACAATCCAAGGGTTATCCGTAAATAAATAAGGTCTAAAAATATCAGACATATTTAAACGTTAAACGATTTTAATGTAGGTCATTGGTGCACCTACTTTCAACAAATGGAGGCAAATATTTTCGGCTATTGTTTATAATTCGATTCAAAACAAAGTCTATCATACAGGATATCTAGTTTTTGGTACTGTCGCTGACAATTCTAATTTTTAAACTTTCCATATTCCATTGAAAATTGATCAAATTACTTTTGTATCGCATTTAATTTTATTGATTTAAATTTCTTTATTAAACACACAAATAATTTTTCTTTTTTTTAATCAATAAATGCGCATTTTTAATGTCAAAATCATTAACATTTTACTGAGATAGTGAATTGACAAGTAAAGACTTTGTTTCATTCCTTATTTCTTTTTTCTCTTTTGTTTTTACAATTTTGTCATGCCGTTTTTCCTTCATAAGATTGAGTTATAAAATTAAAAAATGAAAACAGAAAACATTTCTGACTTTAAATATGACACATTAACTAAAATTTTATGATAATTTCCTTGTATTTATTTATTTATTATTATTGCTGCAGGTATTGATAGTTAACGCTTGTTTTTCTTTTATTTTTTTTTTGTGTTTTTTTTTAGTCTTGTTTGAGTCGATTTTAAACAACATTCATTATTAACACTTTTTTTAATTTAATTATAGAATATTACACACAAAACTTTATTGTTTGTTTGCAAAAAAAAATGTACAAAATCATTAAAAAGAATTTACACCGGCAACATCAACACAAACAAAAAGCGAACAAGAAAGAAAAACGTTAATATCGCTTAATTAAAAATTCTGTTTGTTATCACTTTTTTGCTCAAGTTTAGGCCCCCTTCCAGAACAGAAACACTTAAAAGTTCTCACCATCGTTAAAAGTGAGTCAGTCAACTGGTCTTTGGACGAAACGATAAAATGAATACAGAAATAAACGATTGACGCTGAAACAAGTTTTGCAAGATGTTACGGAAAGGAAAAAAGAGTCTTCTTGTGACAGTATGGAAAATAATGAATTCATTAAGAATAAAACATTTTAATACGGAACAACTCTTAATGCATATTCAACTTCAGCAATATAGAAGAAATGCATATCAAAAGCCGTGTTTATCGATATGTATAATCATTATATAGTAGTTTAATACTGTTGTCACAAAATCAACATTTTAAAAATATATTTAATTTGTAATAACAATTGCTAATGCTAGACGGAAAAGAACAGAATTTTTATTACCAAAATTATTGGCCTTGAGCAACTACGAGATAACTCTTAGATTGCGTTACCTTCTGCTCACTACGCGTTATCTCGTACTCACTTAGCTGTCAGGTTTGACGATTTTGTGCTCCGAAAATATCACATTGACGATATGACGATTTTGGTGAATGAATAATTTACATCAAATTCATTATTTTAGTACATTAAAAACAACTTTCAGATTTGTATTTACTTTGCAATTGGAAATTTATGTTAGTAATAACAAGGAGCAAAATATTATATTTTTAAATTATTTACGAATACCTGTGATGAATTTTCTGTATCTCTATCCTCGTAGTTGAGCATAATTTATCATTTGCCATTGCAGACAATTTTTAAAATTTGATTGTAGTTTCTAATACTACCACCGGAATGACAAACGCAAGTGCAAGTACCATAAGTAACAGGAAAGACTTCTGCAGGAAGGTAATGCAGTGTGCGATCCGCTTGCCAATGGACCAATTGAGTTGTATTCCATTCTCGGTCAATTATAAATGGTCAGAAGATCAGATAAAGTGCAGTAAACACAATAATACTTTTAGATATCGGCGTAGTCTAGTATACTATTCAAACTCCAAGTCAGACATCTCCACTAAAATGAAATATAAATAAAATATTTTTTCGGCGATTTTCTCTCAGCAGATTTCTGGCAAAAAATCTGAAAGTAAATAATATTTCCATGAAAAATTTCTCAAAAATCTGTCGTTCGGAGTCGACTTTAATCTGTATGTTCCGCCACTTATGTATAAAATTAACACACACAAAATAAGTGGTTAGAGAAACAAGGTCAATAAGCCTGACTACATACATAACATACATAATTGGCCATTACAACCCTTCAGTCAGGATTACGACCTAGCTTCTCACACCACTTATGTTGTGTGCGTTAATTTTATACATCAGTGGCGGGACCTACAGTTTAAAGTCGACTCCGAACGACAGATTTTTAAGAAGCTTTTCATGGCAATTTTTACTCTCAGAGTCTTTGCCAGAAATCTGCTGAGAGGAAGTCGCCGAAGAAATATTTTTCGTTTTGATGTCTGACCTGGGATGCGAACCCGGGCCTTTCGTCTAATAAGCCAACACACTACCCACTAGACCACGGCGACCTGACTGTAGGGTTAAAATCACCAATTATGTATGTATGTATGTATGTATAAATACAATAAATATTGCACCGTCTTAAGAAACCAAAGCACTGAAAAATGTCTCAGATGTAGCGAACATTACACTTAATTTCCATGCCAATACTTCAAGATTTTCTAACTCCCTAATATTTATACCACACATGGGTATAGATGATGCAATATTATTGCTGCTTGAAATTGACTTTATAATTTATTATGTTTTTGCTTTTAAAAACTTTAAATTTAATTTGTTTATCTGACGATTTTTTTACGATTTCAATGAACGCCTTTGACGATTTTTTCTGAAATTTTTGATGATTTGATGATTCATTTTGAGCTAGTAGCTATGCCTACTCACCATATCTGCCATTTTTGTGTAGCTACGAATAGAACCGTATTACACATATCAGTGCTAGTATCGATAAATGGCATCTGGGAACTGAACAAAAAGTCAATGTTGTTTTGCGTGAGCTGAACATTTAATATAAAGGAAAATTTAATTCAAATGCAATAAGTAAGAAAGTAATAATAAAATTATGATAATTAAAGTAAACAATAATAATTATAAAATAAAATATTAAACAAAGACGTAACTCGTAGTTGACTTCTGCATAGCGATCTCTGTTACAGAAGCCAACTACGAGATAATTCGTTGGTCCTTTTTCTCTTAAAAAAAAAACACATCATTTGTGCTTTTTGATGATACCTATGACCTGGAAATAGAATTTTTAGTAATATAATGTGAAAAAATCATTTTTTTCATTGTCATTTTTGGTCAATTTTCTAAATATTGCCGTGGCAGTTAATATTGCCGTATTAAAATATAAAACAGATCATATATAATTACATACGATCTAGCTTCTTACACCACTTATCTTGTGTGCGTTAATTTTATACACGAGTGTCGGGACCTACAATTTAAAGGCTATTCTGAGCGACAGATTTTTTTGAGAACTTTATCATAGAAATTTTTATTTTCATTCAGAGTTTTTGCCAGAAATCTGCTAAGAGCCGCCAGAGAATTATTTTCGTTTTGATGCTGACCTGGGATTTGAACTCGAGCCAACACAATTCCTTCAATAATCAATAATATCATAAATAATTATGGCACTAAAATTGGACTTACAAAACCCATATTTTTCAATAAGTTTTGTGACTTTAAGTGACTGTCTTTTATTCTTCTTCTTGCAGACCAACTATTTTCTCTGTGTTCGTTCTTGAGCTTTAGGGCCTTAGTGCAATAAAGTGCAATGGGCAACATTCTTACAACAACTAATCAATTTCATATCAATTTGTAAATTTAAGCAATAATTGTGATAATTAGCTAAGCGTTCCTTTCATATGTTCTCCACATACTTCGACATGCTCGTTTAAAAACCAAAGGCTGGAGCTATGCTGTGCCTCCTTTCGTTTGAGATTTTGATGAAATTGAAGTCTGTTGAATGTGATGATGATTAAATTCGTACCGAATAAATATCAAAATGATTGAATTTCGAACTCAACAACGAGTAAATGAGTTGATGGAGGGACGTCTTTATAAAATATTTTTCCTTTTTTTTTGCTTTGCAATTCAATTTACACTCTGTTTTTGCTGTGGCTACTAATGTTTTAAAGATTGAATTCAGTTTTTAAGTGCATGAAAAAGTTGAAATTTTTTTATTTCTGATTTTAAGTGCTAAAATGTAGTTTGTACGTTAAATGCCATCAGTAGCTAAAGCCAAGTTTGTAATTTAAAGTTATGACATCTCCTTGATTAAGGAACACCATTTCGTGCGATTAATTAACGAATTTTAGCCCCTAAGTAACACAATGTTTTAACCAATATATAATACCGCCCCCGCCTTCTAAACAACAAAAACTAAAGAAAAGTAACCTGCTTAATTACAATTGTTGTGGTCATAGTAACGTTGCGAACATGTTCTCTTAACGTGTATATTTAATGGCTGCTTTTATATGGTCAACTATTTTTACTTTCAAAATTAATTAACTTGACATGATTTACTGTACTGGACTTTAGTGGGTTGGGTCTCCTTTGGCCTGGTTGACATTTTCAGCCATTAAAACTCTGTTTGTGCAATGGCAATGGGAATTTTCTTTACTTTTAATTGCTTTTGTTTTTTTGTGTTCTTTTTTTTGTTTCGTTTTTCTCAGTGTTTATTTCATATTTATGTTGGAATTTTAATCGTGTATTAATGCTAATGACGTTTAATTAATCAACCTTGTTTTTTTTGTTCTTCTTTTTAATTTAATTACAGGTAAAATATTCAGAAATTTTTTGGACAATATTTCATAAATAGTAGTTTCGCATGGAATTATTAAATGATTTGGAAAACGAACTGAATGCAACAAAGCAATAGCGTGGTAAATCTAATTTTCTGGTCCTTCGAACTGGAGACACGTAATCAGTGTTAATTGCGTTTTGCTTGGTAAGGAAACAATTTTTCTAAATAATAAAAATTGTAATTACAATCAGCCGCACTAGAAATATTCAAACGAAATACGTTTTTACGAATAAGTTTTTATTAAAAAAAAATATTAAAAAATTAAAGTACATACATGATGAATTCGATTACAACTGATTAGTAGTTGAATACTACTCTGGATTTTGTATTACAGTCTCCGCGAACTGAAAATACATATATTGAATGTAAAAATTCTCTATTTCAAATAATTCAATTACAAATATTATTAAGAATGGAGGGCATTTCGGATATGCATTTCTACGTGGTTAAAAGGTTAACAGTATAAAGTAAGCGTTATAATTTATAATAATTAAGAGTTACAGTAAGAACCATTTTAAAAAAATTTAATAATTATTAAGCAAGTTGGAAATCTATGTAATGCATGTGTGATTATTACTTTCTTATATGTACTATGTTCAGACAGGCACTTTTATTGCGTAAATACCATTATTGAGCTCAATATTTGGTATAAAGTTTCATTTAGTTATTGCGCAAGAAATTCGCAAATTGCTAAATTATTGAGTAAAACTTAAAATACGACACTGTTTTCCGAATACTTTCAATTAACATTTGAGAACAACTACGAAAAAAAACAACATAAAAACCATGTTATTGAAATAACCAGCTGTTTTGTTTAACACTATCACAAACGCCATTATTGAGCTCAATATTTCATATAAAGTTTCAATTAATTATTGTGCAACAAATACGCAAATTATTACAATATTGAGTAAAATTAAAATACGGCACTGTTTTCGGAATACTTTCAATTGACATTTAAGAACAATTACAAACATACAAAAAAAAAAAAAAACAAAATGAAAACAATGTTGTTGAAACAACCAGCTATTTTGTTTACCACTGTCAAATAAATATTGCATATTTTACGTGTCTGAACAGTTAAAATATTGTACTCAAATAAACGAATATTGTCTTAATAAAAGTGCCTGTCTGAACATAGTTTTAAATTTATGAAAGGTCATTACTAAACTTCAGTTTAGTTTACGATTTAGCTTCTTACAGTGCCTCTATTGTGTGTGTTAATTTTAAACATGACTAGCAAGACCTACGTCAATTTTTTGAGAAATGTTTTCATAGTAATTATTTCATTTACTCTCAGAGAAGAAAACATCTGATAAGAGGCAGTCGTTGAAGATGTCTAATCTCAGGTTTGAATCAAGGCCGCACGTCTAATAAGTCAATACACTACCTCCTAGGCTACGGCAACTATTGTTTCTGCCTTATTAAATTATAATTCTATTGTTTTTTTTAAATACTGTAAAGTTTTCCAGTTCAAGTTTATAGTAGTTGTTGAGAGTAATAATCCATCAATTATCTTCTCCATAAAACCTCACTCTTTTGGCAAATTGTGTTTTGTGTTTGATTTCAATTAATTGAAATTTCTAGTACGTAATTATGCATTCAATTATTTTGTACACATGTTGTCTGTCGTTTGTGTTTTACAAACATTTTAATCCACTTTTAATTAAAGTCACAAATTTTGTTCTTTTTTTTATCAGACACTTTGCATCTTTTCAAACGTGTATTTGAGCAAACAATTTTCACACATAAAATGGATTTTATTTTTTATTAGCGGCGACAAATAGACAAATGGACAGACAGATGGACAAATTATTTCTTATTATAAAAACAGCCGAAAAAAAAAAACAATTTTAATTGCAATTACGTGATAAATTAATGACTTTTGCTAAGTTTAATCACTTTTTTCACTTCATCATATAATCACTCATTTACCCGTTGTGTGGCTCATGTGCCCTCTAAGTTAAAAAAGTTGAGGTTTTTCGTTGTAAAAGTATTTCAGCAATTAAATTAAAGTACAAACGAGTACTAATTGCAAGTAATTTTAATTTAAAACCAACCATAAAAGGTACACATTCTCTGGTAATAAACTAAGGCACAGCCGGACCGATCGACCGACCGATGCCTGGTAGTATAAACATTAAAATTGTTTTCAAGAGCATTTCAAAGAGTCAGTGGCAATAAAACAGGGTTAATTACTTTATAACTCTATAAACGCAACAACTTATTCTTATTACTGTTTGCCGGGTTGTTGTTATTGTTATTGTGAGTGTTGTTGGCGATTGTTTAACAAGACATTAAATGGAAGTAATGGAAGTAAGTTGTACAAAACATTAAATTGTGATAATTGAAAGTGTAAATGTTTCATGTACAAAATTTTACCTGCCTTTTAAGTTCAAGAAGGAATACTAAGTACATAAATGAATACAAATATAAAACGCAATGACCTTGATCCACATACATACATACGTACATTGGACATGCAGAAATTTTTATTTCATAACAGTGAAAACCTAAAATGATGTAACATCGTTTGAATGCCGTTTAAATTCTGTCTCTGTTTTTGTTTTTATTTTTTCATTTACTATTTTCCTTTTATTATTTCTTTTTTCGTTTTGTATTAAAAAAGATACACTTTCTCTTGCATAAACTACGAATGCCTGCTGGGCAGGCGCAGTTGTTTTAAAAGACACTAGAATAGCAACAGCAGCAGGTTCAGTGGGTTTTCTTTTCTAGTTTAAGGAAATGTTACATGCTGGAAGAACAGCTGTTCGGGTTTTAAAATGTGACATCAATGGCTTTGCTAAATACTTGTTTACCCTGTCGATTACAATATACGAGTACATACATACATATGTACATGCATTAACAATCTTGAATATTTTTAAGCCTGAAGACAAAGAATAAGTGAAATCGTTATATTGTTAGCTGATGAATATACAAAACAAAGAAGTTATTAAACTGATGATTTTTCAGACAACGAAAACAGAATTTTTATACAACCTACAATTTATTAATGATATCAACCCGTGCGTCTTAATTGCACGGTAACATTTAAACAAAACTAGGATATGATGGCTTAATTAATTAACAAGGAATTCTTTAATCTTTAATTAAAAAAGTAAACTGCTTACAGACATTACAAATGGCGATATTGGTGACGAAAGTGTTTTAGAAATTTATAGAACTTTTTATTTCAGAAATTTCATTTGCCATCAATGCGTTGTTTCGTTGACTGCGTGATATGTCGGTTGTTAAAACAGAATGTCGTCAATAACAACACTCAATAAGCAAAACTTTAAAAAATATTGTAGAAACTTGACCAACATGTCACGATATTGAATTTTCTTATTTGGCCGCACAGTAATTTCATAGCACGTTTTTTCAGACTGGCACGGACTGACATAGGCATTAAACAGTAATACGAAAATCATGTACAAATTCCTAATCATATTGGCGTGGATTTTCAAAATGTTCAAACTTGGTTTCTGAATGTACCACCAGCGTACGCTGCAATATGTACCATCAGATTGTTCTTTAATAAAATTAAACAACCGCCGACATTGTACATGATAGTTCAATTTTAATTTATGAACCAACTCGAACTTTTTAAGCTTAAATCCGGCATTAGGTGGTTTGTAGTACAGAAAGAGGATTCTGGTATTAAAAATTTAAATAAAAAAAAAAACTTTAGAAAAAAAAACTTTAAAAAAAAATTTAGAATGCCGTCTCCTTGTCACTCAAGTTGTACATTAAACTTAAAATTAGTTACAGCCCGTCTACTTTCCCATTCGTATTGTTTCGTTTTAACAGCATATTTCCTTTCTTGGCGCATGAATTAAACCATTAAGGGCTATTATTACAACTTGCCGTTAACAAAAGAGATGATTTTAACAGGCATATTCATTATTATGTGTACCAAATAAGATACAAGGGATTTAAGCTAAAGGGAAGATCATCTTACCTTTAACATTTAAAGAGGTCCCTTTATGAACTTGCCATATCATATACTATTTTCGACTATTTTAAACAAATTGATCCTATGCATTTGTTTAATTAAGCAGTTTTATCGACTTTGCTTTGTCACTGCCATATTTTAATTTGATTTTATCTGTAAGTTTTAATAACGAAAATCATTTAAAGTTAACTTTACAGTTCCCTTTAGATAAAGGTACCTTTAACTAAACCAAAGTTTAAGGGCATGGTGTAATAATGGCCCTTAATATTTTAATACGATATGTTATGCAATATGAAATCGTTTGAACCTAAAGTTGAATTTTACTAGTTTTACATCATTGTGGAGTGTAATTTCTTAAATGCAATTTTTTGTTGAACATCTCCAAATAATTTATGATATCTTTGCTTTCGTAGATATTAGTTTGAAATCAGTTTTAGTTAAAAGCATTATTTTCGCATTAAGTATTTAAAACACATTTGGACAATTCACACGACTTTGTATCGTGTATGTTGTATTCAATGCATTTGGTTGTTCGTGAACGCTCAATTCAATGCTATGCTTTATTATGCATTTCGTATTCCAAATGTCAAAAACCGAAAAGAAGAAGAAAAATATTAGCATTTTTGGATTGAATTAGACTTTCAAGCAACAAAATGAAAAATATAAAGGTAAATTAATTAATTATCTGTTTAAAGAATTACATAATTGGTCATTACAACCCTTCAGTCTGTCTGTCTGGATTATTGACGTAGTTTCTCACACCACTTATGTTATGTGTGTTAACTTTATACATAGATGGCGGGACCTTTAGTTTTAAGTCGACTTCGAAAGACAGATTCTTTTTTGAGAAACTTTTCACGAAACCAATACAACTCCGAAAAATAGATAAAAAAAAATGTAAATTACGTGGCGAGGAAATGTCTCTTGCAATAAAGCCATATTCGCTCGAGTTGTGTGGCATTTGGCACCGTCTCGTTGAAACCACATATTCTCCAAGTCGTATTCTTCAATAGCAGCCAAAAACAATTCGGTTATCATATGACCATAACGTATCGAATTGAGGGTGACAATCGTTCCATCATGGTTTTCGAAGAAATAAGGTCCAATCACACCTTCGGACCAAAGAGCGCACCAAACAGTGGCTTTTTCTGAATGTAATAGCCTCTCTATTCAATTACTTGAGGATTCTCAGAACCCCAAATACGACAATTTTGTTTATTAACATATTCACCGAGTGTGAAATGTGCTTCATCGCTGAAGAAAATTTTGTTCGAAAAATAGCCGATACATGGCTGTGACAGAATCATCATTTTTGTAGTAGATTTTGATCATTTTTATGCATTGTGTGATAGTTAAGCGATCCATTTTCGTCAATGTCAGACTTTCAACTGAAAAGAAAAAAATTGATTTCACAACATAGTTTGACAGGTGTCGAATTCCAGGCCCATACTTTTGAAACCACGAAATGGATAGCCCTTTATAAGGATACTATGTGTGTATATTTGCATTTATGTATTGTTTAAGAGTTTTCCTCAAACAAAACAAATCGTTATTATTCGAAAACTATGTTTAGGATTTCGGATTATATTCGAATGTTATCACTTTCTCACATTCAGTAATTTGGAATTAGAATTTTTCATGACAGAAATCACATATAAATTTTAATAGTAAAATATTATTTGAGTTTTTTTTTACTAATTTAGTTAATTTTTAATATACTAATTACGTAAAGATTTCCTTATTAGGCTTTTTAGCCTTTTTAAATGTGTGATACACATGTCACAATAGTCTGCACTTGTTATTCTATTTCAAAATCCAAAAAAAAAAGATACTCCCAACCACAAATGTTTGACAAATCCTTAAAAAGAAACAAAAAAAGTAACTTTTTAGATTTGTTTTCATTGGAATTTGTATTATGTATTGAAGAAAAATAAAAAATAAAATAAAAAATAATATCAAATGGAAAGAATACTTTATAAAGAACTTTTTCTGTGTGTTGAAGTAAAATATCAACTTCGTAAAATCCAAAAAAAAAAAAAAAAAAATAAAAACAAATCCATAATAAATACGAAATAAGAAAGGAATTGAACCCACAGAAACTTGAAAAAGAAAATGAAATAAAAACAAATTCAATGATGATGGCGATGATGGAGTATTTTTAAAGTATATTCCGTATGTTTTTTTTTTTTTTGTTTATTCCCAAAATGCCCTAAAAATAAAATAAAAGTTTCTTATTTCATTTCCATTTTCATATATTTTTTTTTAGTTTTATTTTCACGTCAAGTTCACAATTTGTTTGGCGTGCGCATTAATTTCATTTAAATTATTGAATTTTTTCTTTTTTAAATCTTTTTCCTTTTGTCATTAAGAGGATTTTTTTTTGTCCATTAAACTACAGATATCGTAATTTAGAAACAACAACAACAAAATTAATTTTGTAATAAAATTCAAAGAATTTCTGTTTTTTTATTATTTCAACACCTAACATATAGCAAAAGAAAAATATTTTTAAAAATGAATTTTATTATTTCATACATACGAACATACCAGATATACGAAAATAGCATTATTTGACATGATATGCTATTAGTTTTAACAATTTAAAAACACAATTCTAATAAATTGTAAAATAAATATTGGAAAGATATCAGTTAGCCAAAGAATATTAAATACTATTTTTTAGAATTTTTTATTATTATGACTACGGGGGCAAGAAGAGCAAAAGTAAATTGAAGATGAATTGGTTCCATTGCACTGGAACTGTAAAATTATCTTTAACTTATTTTTGTCGTTACAAATTACAGATGAAATAAAACTAACTTTTTTCAAAAAATATGGCGGTGTTATCGACATTGGTCTATTAAACAAGTTTTTTTAAACGCAGTGGCAACGATGAAAATAATATATAATAAGGCAAGCTCAAATATAAACTTGACTTTTAATGCAGACATCAGCAAAAATAACCCCCTGGGGCCGAACATCTTCGGCTTTTTAAACATACAATACACGAAAATCAACAGTGTTCATTAAAAAGTGCTTAAAAAGGCATTCAGTTGCTTGACAGCTTTGAAAGAAGAATTATACACCCAAAGGAATATTTATTACAGTAGGATTCACTAATAAGAAATGATCTCGATTTTTGGAAGAATATTTATCAAGTTAAATACAAAGTCTTTAGGTATTTGTCGGTGTAATTTTTTTTATATTTTCTACATTATTAGATTACACTTGGTCTGAGTTATACGCAAGCTTCTCACAAGTACATGATCTGTTTGTGCCGACGTCTGTTTAAAAGTTACCGGCAGGATGATCCTCCCTTTAGCTTATCTCTCACGTCTACCATATTGTCCACTAATAATAATGAAAAGCAATTTATCTGTTCGTGAAAGAGTTTTAATTTTTCTACAAATATTTTTTAAAATATCCAATAAAGTTTCGATTTTCTAAGTATTATAAGTAGTCTGAAACTAGATTACCAATAATTTTATTCTTATATTTGTAGACTTCATCAATCCCAGGGCTAAGGTTAAATGCTCAACAAATCTACAGACATTTTGAATATTGAGCATTTTAATTTCAATTCAATAAAAAATTTTGTTTAATCGATAATTCATTCGTACAAAATGTTTTATTTCTTTTATTTCTCTGCCATTCCCATTGAAAAATATTTCTTTTCATATAAAAAAAAAATCCCAATAGATAGAAAATTTTTTCCATTGTAACCAATTCCAAGTTTTTCGGTTTTTAATTGACAACAAAAATATCTCTAGGGAAACAACAGAAACAACAAAAAATACGTTTGAATTCTGTGGCGTTCGAACAAAACCAAAAAAAAAATTTAAACCCCGTAGAACTGTTATTTGACTACGTTTTGGGGTGATTTTTGTTTCTTTTTCTGTTTATCTAACCACTTTGTTCTTGCCACTGTTGCTGTTTGTATGAGATTCTAAAATAAATAGAACAAGAAATTTTATAACAGCACACAGTAAGTTTTCCATTACAGCCCACCCATATGGGATTTCCCACACCGCTAACAGAGTAACCCTATTAGATAGTTTAGACAAATGAAAAACTATTTTAAAATTTCTCGTTTTTCCTTTAGTTTATGAAATGCTTCGAAGAAATCAAACAAATGCCGAACGCCATTGTAACATTTACACTCGATACGACTTTTGTTTGTTCCATTCCATTTTGTGGATGGCCATGTAGAGGGAAGTTTAACACACACAAATGGGAAACTATTCTACAAAGAACTACCACAGGGATAGTAGCTTTTTCCCCTACAACTGTCATTACATTCAAATTTAGAAGCGTCGCAAGAAAGAAGAAAACAACCCTGGCATATGTCGGTTATACGACAACTGCAAATTTCTTTTTACTATTGTTCTTGTTGTTGTTCTCTCTACATATTCATACCTATTCTCGTATACAATTAATCGTATTACGAGTGTACGTCGTACACACATAAAAAGGATATCAAATACACAAAAACAATACGAATACGAATAACTAAAACAATAACAATAACAACAATAAAAACTAGACATTGACAGCAAAATGTGAGAGAAAAAAGTATAGAATATTAGTCACCTATACACATAAATATACATCCATACAAGCATAATAACAATGACAGACACTGAAAGGAATTGATTCCTCAATTGTAGGCGAAAGTTCATCATTTTAAACACAATGATAGGAGGAAAGTAAATCAGACAAGATGCAAAATTTTGATTAAAAATTCAAACTTTTGGTGTTAAAGATCAAATGCTACGAACAATAGAAGAGATAATGTAGTACAGTGTACTCTCCATCAAATAAATATCCAAAGTACTGATGAATTTGTCCGCGTATTTCCAAAACAAAAGCATACAGAAGATAGCAACAGAATTTTTATTAATATTCTTGCGAAAAACCGGAAAATATATCAAAAAAAGGGAAATTTAACATTATTTTCATTCATATATTTGCAAAGAAAAAAGAAAACAGTTTGTAAGATCAAATATATATTCATACATAATATGCTCATTACAACCATTGCTTCTCACACCACCTATGTTGTGTGGGTTAATTTTATATATGAGTGGCGGGACCTACAGTTTAAAGTCGAAAGAATTTTATATAATCTCAGTGTTTTTGGCTGAATCTGGTAAGAAGCAGTCGTCGAAGCAATATTTTTTTTAATATTTCGTTTTGATGTCTGACCTCGAATACGAGCCTTTTCCTCCAATAAGTCAATACACTACCTGCTAGGCGCCTACTTATTAAATTCCATGTAAGAAATCATAAATTTTAGCTTGACGAGATTTTCATATAACTTTTATATTTTGAAGATGCATTTCAGTCAGTATTTTATTATTATCTAGCTTTCTGCAACATAAAGCAAAGCTCTGAATTTTCTTATGGCACAATAAGAAGTTAAATTGTCTTCAATTTCAGTTTCAAGCTTTTTTTCCGACAAGTTTGCCAACGTTTTTTAGAATGAAAATTAAAAATAAACTAAAAAAAGAATTAAAATTTATTAAAAATATTTATAACGCTAACTCTTATTACGAATAAAGGAAAATATGAACGTAAAAATTGCATAATTGCAACACGCCGTGAGAAAAAGTGTTCGTGTTCTGTTTTGGAGGGTTGTCCGCATTAGAGGAAAATATTTTAAATCCCTTACAGTTGAAGATATTATTACGTACTTTTACGTACTGGAAAAAGTGTCCGTATATGAGAGGTGTCCGCTTCAGAGTGGTGTCTTTCAGTCTTCTCGTAATTTACAGCGTTGGGCAAAAAAATTGTTTAATTGGTGGAAAATATTTACTCGAATGAATATGTACTTAGAATTACAAGCAAATTCGAAGCATACATCGAAACTTTTTAAGTCCTGGATTATAGATATTCATATGCTTAAATGGCCAACTTAGTTGTCCGTCATAGATTCTGTATAGAAACTGTGTGTCTGAATAAGCTGGTTTAGTTTTTTCCGCTAGTGTATGTGGGTAGCGAATGACAACGTTTGTATTACTTGTAGTTTAAAGACGATATTGTTATTAATATAATATTTTTCTTTCATCTATGAATACTTTTTGAGCGTAATACTACGTTCACGTATGCAATTTAATTGAGTCAATATTCGGTTAATTGAGAACAAAATTTTAACCGCTCAGGTATAATAAATATACGCAATATTCAGCTTACTCAATATTCATTTGACAGATGGTAAACAAACCAGCTGATTGTTTCAACAACATTGTTTTTTGTTTGTCGTTGTTGTTGGAAGTGTTCGGTTACTTATAATCTGTTCACTGAACAGACTTATGACAGTGCTGAATAACAATTACCACTTAATTGAGCAATATTTAATTGAGATTTTATATGAAATATTGGGATCAATATTGGCGTTAATTGCGATTTACCCAATAAAAATGCATTCGTGAATATAGTATTAAGATGTAATACCTTTAAGGATTACTGTTCACTGTATTTACTTGGAGTTGAGTGTAGATGGGTGTAGTTTGATATGCTTCGGGTATTGTTTGTTTCGAAAGTTTTTGCTGATGCCGTTTTTTTTCCTGTTTTTTTCTCTCTGCAGAAAAGAGGGAAAATTTAAAGAAGACACCAAAACTTTTCATTGTGAAAACTTCAAAAGAAAAAGGAAAATTAAAAGAAATTTTAATAAAAACAAGTTTTTCTCACTCTTTCGTTGACATTCAGTTTGTGCTTCAATATAAGATCTTTCTGGTGGAAATGGAAATGATATTTTTTGTAAACTTATCGTCCTAATCACATTTTAATATCTTTCGAATTAAAGTTTGATATGAAAAGTGTTAAGTTTTAAAGAATTTTTAATGAAATTATTAAGCAACCTAACAGCTCATTACCATTCCTGTGCACAGGAATATGACATCGAGTATATTTTTAACACGGACCGACACCACTTTGTTCAACCAGTCTCTAGAGATGTTTGGTGGTGGTGCTCTCGCACACGTATTTTTAAGGAATTTTGTAAAATTCTCACATTAATTAATGTAAGTATATATATGTGAGGATAGTGTTGGTTGACATTTTATTTAATTAGAATTAGGTTTCGCATTCGCATTACGACTGATTAGGCTTTTAATTTTTTTTAGAAATTGTGTCGTTGGCAAATGTGTTCGTTGGCGTCTCTGTTCTACTTTTTTTTCATTTCATTTAACTTGACTTGACTTCATCATCATGTTGCCAGCTAAACAAATTTCTTTTTTGCTCGTTGTTATGAAAGTTGACATAACCACACGTGTACTAACAGCAACTACAGTAACAACAAAACAACGTATGCATGTACACACCCCCGTTTGAAAGCCTCCCTCTTTGACAGTGAAAATCCTGCTTCTAACAACATGGGTAACAAACTAAATGAAACAACCAGAGCCAGAACAGTAGTAACCAGTAGTTGCATATGCAGACACACACACAAACATACTCGTGCATACAGTTTTGTTGAAAATGCCCCATGGAATTGCCCCATGGCTGCCTTAACGTTCAGTTCAGTTACTCATTCGTTTCGGTTTTTTTTTTCCCTGTGCTGCTCCCTCTACGCTATTTACTATGTGCCAGTACAGGCACATAAACCAACCCATAGCCACGTTGAAGCTCACGGACAGACGGACAGACGAACGAATGTTTTGTAGTTGCAAGCAACAAAGTAAATGTAACATTTCTGTTGTAGTATTGTTGTTGTTGTTGTTGTATATGTTTTTATTTATTTTTTTTTTTATTGTATTGGTTTAAAGCCATGTTAGCAAATGAGTATAAATGCTCCTTCTTTCATTCATTTATTCGTTTCGTTACGTTACGTTACGTTACATTTCGTTCGTTCATTTCATTTTTTTTCTTCTTTTCGTTTGTCAGTTTGTTTTTGGCTTATAGGAGAGTACATTACTTTTTCATTATTTTTATTTTTTTTTATATTTTTGTTCAACGGGGTTAATATTTGTAGGATCTTTTTAATAATCTTTTTTTGTGTTTTTTTTTTGTTTTGTTTTGTTTCTGGTCATGTTTGTAGTTGTTGATGTTGTTGTTTATTTGTAAATGCTTTTAAAAAAGGTTTACCACAAAACAAAACATAATTATCAAATTAGTGTGCAACCAATGGAGGCTAATGAGTTTGTGGTTAACACATACATTTTAATAAAGACACTCGACTGGCTAATACCACATACATATGTAGTATGTACATACATTATGGCTTAAATATGCTTTCAACTTTATAATATACTTTTAGGCACAATTAAGAAAAAAAAATATTTTAAAAAAATACTAATTTTAGTAGTAATTGTTAGAATTATTAGAATAAATTATTAAATTCGAGTTAAATAGTTGCACAATTTTTATTCTGCCCTACATTTGTTTTAGAAATTAAATATTTAATCAAACTGGACTTCAAGCGTTCAATTTCGCTTTCAAGGTTATGTGTACAGTCAACCCTCCTATAATGCGCTAAGTGTGTACCGCGTTGTATGCGAACCATGCTATAAGAAACTTCGATTTCACCGTACAAACCATGCAAATTCGTAGCTCATTCTATGGAAACCGTCTACTGCGTTGTATGTAAACCGCGCTATAAGAAACACGGAATTAGTACAATTCACATTTGGGTAATTCACTCGATTTTGTATCGTGTATGTTGTATTAAATACATTTGGTTGTTTGTGCATAGCTGTCAGATAAATAAAGCATGAAATCGTCAAATATTTGAAAAAAAAAAAATCGTCAAAGATGTTCATGGAAATCGTAAAACTAATCGTCACAAAATCGTCATGAAAATCGGCAGTAGGATATTCGCTAGAACCGACACATTTTTCAATGCTTTAGCTTCTTAAGAGAGTGCAAGTAATACTTCACTTCATCTGATCTTCTTACTTCAGTTACATATATCCGGAAGAGAATGGAACACAACTCTTATGTATAGGCCGATGCTTCAACGTTTACTTTGAAGACATCTCGACCGCGTACTAGAGAGTTGCCCGTTAATGACGGTAGGATATCGAACTCCATTAATTCATTGGAGCATCGTTGGAATGTAGTCTGTGTTTCACTGTTCTATCGATAATATTAGGGATTTTAATCGAACGCAATAAGGATTTTGTTCCCATGAATCAAGTATTTCTACGTAACACTCGCCTTCTTCAGCGAGCACATACATACCTATGTGATCGATTTGCCAGTGGATCGCACGTTGCATTACAGACAAAATTTGTCCTTTAGTTGGACTGTATGTGGAACTTCCTTCGTGCAGAGGTAATAATTTTTATGGCATTTAACGGAGGAAAAAGACATATAAGAAACATGCAAAGTAAATAAAAAGCTTAATGTGGCTTTTAATATACTAATGTAAAGAATATGTTGTAAATTTTTAATTTCTAAAATTCGTCAAATCTGTTTGTGAACGCCCAAAGCTATGCTGCAATGTGTATTTCGTACTCCATATCGCTCTTTTATTGCAACATAGTCATATTTCAAAAAATTAAAAATTTGTAGTTATTTAAGCAAAACTGCTCTTTTAGACCTTCCGTACATGTTAAAAAAAATCAGTTTTATATTCCAAGCTGAACCGAAGTTATAGCAAAAAGTGTTTGCGGCAATTAGATCATAGGACTTACATATGTCTTGAAAACTTAAATCGCATTTTGCCAAGTTCAAGTTTTTTTGAGATATGACTATGTTGCAATAAAGGAGCGATATGTATTTTATTGGCACTCAAATAATTTGATAGCACGAAAACAAAACACAACTTTTGAAAAACATATCAAAAAATTTGTATATTTGTATCGGATTTTTACATGAAAATTACCAACAACAAGCATACACTGTTGTATATTCTTCCAACAATACACTAAATACAACGATACAATAGCTTGTGTGAATTGACCAATCATTCTTACCGGGTTATATGGAGGCCAAGACAAGATAGATTATAAATTATTTTTTTTTATTGAATTAAAGACCTCATATAAGGATGGATAAAAAAAAAATGAAGCGAAAACTAAATTTAAAGACTGTTTTCCAACAAAAATAAGAAAGACTTTTGTAAAATTATGTAATTTATCTACATCAGATATGAATTGCAAAAATTTTTTTAAAAGACCTGGTCACCAACTAAATGTATGTATTTACTGTAAAAGAGCTATGCGATGACTGAAACCGATATCGTAGACGGCTATAAGATAACCTGAGATTTTTATATAAACATGTTGGTTACATTTCTCGGTTGTGTTTTTGCGTCGAAAATAAAATTGATACACGGGTGACCTGGCAGTCTAGTGGGTAGTGTGTTATACTATTATCGTGAGGGTCGTGGGTTCGATTCCCACCAGAGACTCTGGTCTGTGACACTACACATGATCAAAGTTTCTCAGCTCATATGTAAATAGAATATAATTTGTAATCGTATTGTAATTAATAAATAAATAAAAAACTGATGTTATAAACCCTCTTACAATATCTAGTTACTAGATGTTGTTAAACGGAAACTGCGTTGTAAGAGTACAGCGTTATAAGAGGACTGTCGCAATTTCGTCTTCACGTTCTGAGAGTGCCGCGTTATAAGAGGGTTGCCTGTTCATAGTTTAGACTAAGCAAGACCAGGTCAACTTTTAGAAAAGCACTCATTTCAGAAAGTCGCATTATTGCATGGACCAAGATATGAACTGTGACAAACACTATAGCCAAGATACTGCAAGTAATTTTAAACTCTATCGTTTAACAAGCGATGAGTCAATTTTGCCCATAGCAGGATGTAATTGCAAAGGTTAGGTCCAAGATTTGACAACGCTTGTCCCAACCAAAGGACATACCTAGCAAAAACTAGTTACTCAATATGAAGTTATGAATGAATAATGAATAAAGGAAGGTAAAAGTTTAATTTGCTATCGCTGAAATGACTTTAGAAGGGAGATTGAAAACAGTGAAAATTCGGAAAAAAAAATTCATTAAGCTGTTAAAAAGTACGGTCAAATAGGAATTATACGAAAAATAATCGCCATTGTAGTCGCTTTAGTTTAGTAGGTTTATTAAACGTAAGGCTAGACATTAAAACGGCAATATGAAAAAAATTTTTCTTCGGAAACTTCTCAGCAGAACTGTGAGAAGGAATAAAATTGCCGTAAAAAGTTGCCATGAAAAGTTTCTCAAAAACCTGTAGTTCGGAGTCGAATTTAAAATGTAGGTCCCGCCACTCATGTTCACTCGGGTCTCGTTTATGCGGATTTTTTTTATACGAATTCGCATTTATGCAATTTTAAACGAAAACAAATTTTTTTAATTTTTTATAGATTTCAAAAAATTCTTTTTAAGTTTTTGCACCATTTTTAAATTAAACTAAGTTTGCATCACCGATATTATCATTATTGTTGATTCTACCAGAAGAGTTGCAATGACCGAAGCTGTTGATTCGGAAAACGACAGTGATATCTCTACAATTTGAAAAGTTTTTTTATATGGGAATCTCTTGTGATTGTACGCCGTGATCTCTATGCCGAATAGCTAGTGAAAATCAATCGTTCTAGTTTGTTTCCAATTGAATAGGCAATTGATTAGCTTCAGACTCTAACTATGCCAATAAAAGCCTTTAAAAGTCAACCCTTACTTATGTTTTAAAGAATCTTTTATTTAAAGAAGCTGCTACATTTTAATAACTGACACTTTAATACTCTTATTCAGAAGAAACAATTAAACTTTCTAAAAAATTGTTGATCTAGTCGCCTACATATGTATGCAATACTTGATAGGTCGAACCAACGTCTGAAACAATGCAGAATGATTGATCCTACATTCATAATTACAGACTTCAGTTATTATTTTTTGGATCATTTTGTTTTTTTTTTTCTGTAAATAATTAACATTTTATTTTTGTTGATTTTTTTATGCGTTTTTGCTTTGATTTTTCAATTAAAATTTGAATTTGAAATTTAGACTATCGTTTTATGCGAATGCGTTTTTTTTTTTTTTTTGGAACGCATCTATCGCATAAAACGAGACCTGAGTGAATAAAATTAACACACACAACCTAAGGGTTGAATGACCAATCATGTATGTATGTCATCGCCATTAAGGATAACTTTCCTTAGTCTCACAGAGTAGCAACAGAGTAGTCTTTACAAAAGTCTATACCATTACTGTGGGTTCTAAGAAATTTTACGAGTTTAAAGCCTTAGCTATGCTACCGTAATGGAATGTAACAGTAACGTAATGTAACGTGTACGGAACGTCAAAACGTATGTGCAATTATAGATCGTAAAAATGTGTCATATGTTTTTATGTAAACAAAACAAAAAAGCAAATAAAAATTGCAAAGGCTAAAAAAAAAAATTCAGATATGGATATAGAAGACATGTTCTGGGGTTTGAGTTATTATTCTATTTTTTTCCTCCTTTTAACGCTTTCAATATGGTGTCTTTTGTTTTTCTTTAATTCAGCTGTTAACCAGTGTTATCACCACATCGTTTTTGGATTCATTTCAACGATTTTATAGTTATTTAAAGATATTTACTAAAAGTTCTATGTACTGTTTCTGTAAACCAAGCAATTTTACTTTCACACAAACACAAAATTAAGTGCTTTGGATTGTATTTTCCATATAAATAGACGCAAGTGAAAACCTTTATCCTACAGAAACAGGTCATATATTTGGGAAACAGAATTTGTACGAATGTTACGATCGTTTGTATCATCTCCAGGAAAAATAAAATGCAAACTGAAATGCTTTTCGAACGCTTTAATTAGTTCAAAATTGATAACTATATTTATCTAATTTAAAATAAAAAGTAATACTACCTACCTATATGCTGTAAATAGTAAAATAAAATTCCAAAATGTAAAATCTGTTTATAATTTCAATTTTCAGTTTTGGTGATTTTTAATATTGACATGTTGTTGACACTACTATCACGTAAAAATGTAAGAAAATTCTATTTTTTTACAGATTCTTACGTTCCGTTACGGTTACGTTACATTTCTATAACCATTGGTATTGCTTTATACATAACAAACACGATCAGCTGTTTCTTACTATTGCGGTTACATTACGTTACGGTCGCATAACTGAGGCTTTAATATGCCATACGAATGCAATCGTTTAATATTTTTTGTGGAGAATTTTTACCGCTTACAACAATAAATTTTCGTTGAGTGTGAAAAATAAAAAAAAAAACGAATTTGAAAACAAACAATACCTACAATAGCGGTAGTTGATAAAAAAAAAACAATTTTGCCGTTTGATTTTTTGTTCTTTATATTTTTTTTTATTTTAATTCTGAACGTTATTTTGTTCATGGCCTGTCACAGAAATGTCAGCCTTCAGTAAGACAAGCATAAGCAAATCTTTGAGACTTGAAGATATTGTTACTCACACAGAGGAATGACTACACATGCACAAATAAAAGTATGAATACGAGAGAAAATGAAACAAAATTCCAAGAAACTAAACGAATACGTATAGAAAATTATAATCTAAAAGAGCGACTAACGAATGTCCTACACTATGAAATAAAAGCAAGAGCCAATCGTGCAGATAACATTATTGAGACTTGTGATCATATGCAGGTAAGTTAATCGAAAAAACATACAAATGCATTTGTCGCTCATTTCAACTCGATCGAATTAATTCGGAGTGTCAGCTTATCTTATGGCTTTTATGGATGATAACCACAAGCCTAACTTCGAGGAGCTTACAACCAATCTTTTATGTGACTTTTGTGATATAATTTATTCAAGAATTAGCAAATAATCACGCGAAATTACACCATCCTATGAAAACGAAAAGTTACTTGTGGTATGTAGTAGGGTGGAAAGGAATTCATTCTGCTGGAGTTTTTCTTCAAAAACGAAAATCAAAAAATGGAAAATTAACAAACTGACGCAACAGAAAAAAATGTTTTCTTTAAGTATAAGAAGAAGAACAACAACAACAATAACAATAACAAATAGAAAAATTCAAAAGGAAAACTTAAGCAACAACAAAAAGTAGCAAACAAAAAAAAAGAATTGAAAACATGCAACAAAATATTTGTCAGTTTTGTTTCATGAAATGGTGCCAAGAATATTATAATTCTTCTTTCAACTATTTTTTCTTCTTGCTTTTTTCTTGTTTTTTTTTTTAATTTATTCACTCTAAATGGTCTTTTATATTTTGTTGTTGTTGTTGCTGTTTTTGATTTGTCATTTTATTAAACAACAAAGACGACATATTTTGAGTAGGCTTCTGTTTAATTTTTTTTTGCCTTCATTCTTTTCGCAAAAGAGAATAAAAAATAAATTTTTTAAAGTATGAATAGCAAAAAAAAATAAAATAAAAATAAGAATGAATATGAAAAATTAATCCACTTTATAATTCAGACAAATGACAATTTCAAAATGTCTTAAAAATGTTTGTAAAATTTAATCTCTTACTGAACGAAACCAATAAGATCAATAAACGGATGTACATACATACATAATGATAGAAAATGAATGATTCAAAATTTCATAACGTGGCAAGAAAGTAATTAATTTGGTTTAAAAATTAAAGAAATATGAAAGCAAATGTATTGAACTTTAATACCTGAAGTATACCATAAAACCAAATCCTATTTAATTTATTAAAACGTTAATTAATTTAAATTTCCTGTATGATTTCAAAAACATAAAAAATGTATTTAAAAAAATTTTTAATTATCCTGATTATTATTTTATTCAAAGATATACTTAATATTGCTTAAATCGCAATAAACGGCATTATTGATCTCAATATTTCATATAAAATTTCAATTATTTATAATATTGATTCAAACTTTAAATACAACACTGTCATAAGTACGTTCAGTGAGCATATTACATTTTTCCGAACACTTTCTACTGATATTTGACAACTCAAATATAAACAACAACAGTGCCAAAAGCAAAAGGCTTTTTCTGCATGCTAGCCAATATTATCAAATTTTTCTTTCTCATCCTTCTGAGGAAAGCCACTTTGGAGTCACAAGTAGTCCGTATTAACAACTATAGCTCTGCGTTTCGGTTAAACATTAGCAATTCCTTTTTCCAATGTTAAATTGTTTTACATTTTTTTCTAAAAAAATTTTTTGCACTAATTTTCGAAATTAAATTAGAAGCAATGTTGTTGAAGCAATCAGCTATTTTATTTACCAGCTGTCAAATAAATTTTCGTAGATTATATGTCTGAACGCTAAAAATATTGTAATCAATAAACCGAATTATGACCTAGATTCTCACACCACTTATGTTAAGTGCATTCATTTTTATACATGAAAATGAAAATATGAGAAAAATATATCTTCGACGACTTTCTTTAAGCAAATTTCTGGCAAAAACTCTGAGAGTAAAAAAAAATTGGCATGGAAAACTTCTCTAAAAACTGTCGTTTGGAGTCGATTTTAAACTGTACACAGAGATAACTGATCCAAATAAACCCGTAGTAAATTAGAAGAAAGTTTATAAGATTCCTCTATGGTTATTTTTTTTTAAGAAGAGATTCTTATTATTTTTGTAAGGAAAACCTTTTTGAAAAAATCGAGATGAAAACTTAGGGATTTTACTAGATAGTCTTCTTGATTTTTCTAAAAAGGTTTTCTCCTTAACTTTATTAGGCTTTCTTTTTGTTTCTTTTTTTTTCAAAAATATTTTCTTCTTAATTTTATTAGACTATCCCTTTATTTTTTTAAATAATACTTTTTTGCTTGATATTATTATAAATTTTTTATTGATTTGTTTATCTAGAAACTAATTTAATATAAAAAGTTTCCAACTTTAAGAATAAATTATTAGTTTTATCCGGCTATAAAAAAATATAAATCTGTTTGCACCTATTCAAAATAAAATAGATATAAAAAGTTAAATGAAATTAGATTAAAAAAATGTCAATACTAACAAGTTAATAACATAAGATATCATTATATCGTGACCACTCTTGAAAAATATTCGTCAAAGATTATTCGTCATCATTTCTATTTTTCTTTGTTTAACTCCGGAAAGGAAGCACCTGTTCCCATAGACTGCAATTGTACTGCAACCAGCACTTTTCTTGCAATATTTATCTTTGAAAGAGAAGTATAGACGTATAAAGATGTACGTACATTAATTTAAGAAGTTTTAAATATTCATATAATTATGGCAAATTTTAAAAGATTCGTCCACACTGACAGGATAATCATTGAATTTTTATTTTTCAACATTAGTCCAACGAGAAAATAACTTTCCTGTTGGATTTTTCATTCCGTCTTTCCGTTTCAAAAACTATGTTTCTTAGAATAACAGAAACTGTTAATAAAAAGATAAGTACATTAAATAAAATTTGGTTTAGATTTTTTTTTTTAGGGTATACTTCGCAGATAGCATAAGATCATTGCTCTATTTCTGCACGAACAATATTTCTTCTCCATTCCCTTTGGCCTGCTTTGAATTTAATCAATTCCCCAGTATATTTTTGGTCCACCTTCTTGAATAAATTTTCAACGTCTTGGATTTTTTTAATATGTTCGCTGATGTAATTCCAAAACTTAAAAGAATGTTGCACATTTCATCACGGAGCTCCAATGATTAAAAAATTGGGACAATTTCTACATTTTCTGTTAAACTCCTTTGATTGGTCATTACTCAAAATTTTATTAATTTCTTATAACACTTTTTTTTTGTTGAAATTAAAATAAAAATTTATTCTGTGTTTTCAAAAATTTCATTTTAAGATGGTAATTGCGAAGACGCGAAAAAATTATAAAAAAACAAAAAGTTCATAGAAATTGTCTCAATGTTTGTTGTATGCATTCATGAAATAACAAATCAATAAGGAATACTCCTTAAAAAAAAAAATTTCTTAAGTAGTGTAATGAAATCTATAAGAAAAACCTTTTTGAAAAAATTAATTGGGTAGCCCAATGAAATTAATAAGAAATTCTTGTTTTATACAATTTAGACGTACGTACGTAATTGGTCATACAACCCTTCAGTCAGGATTACTGACCTAGCTTCTCACACCACTTATGTTGTGTATGTTAATTTTATACATAAGTGGTATACATAAGAATGTAGGCTACGGTGACTTCGAATTATTCAAAGCACTTAAAATCAATGAAATGTATAGAATATTAAAAAAAAATAAACGAAATTTTTCTAAAATTGCGAGAAAACAAAATATGTTTTATGCGTTAAATTCATTCTAGTTTCACATAAATTTGTATAAAAAAAATAATAACCAGTACACTGAGAATAAGAATTTTTAATTTTGATTAAAGAATGTTGCCATAGCAACAACAGGTTATCGGTCGTAAGGAATATATTTTCAATTTTGGGAAAAATTTCTTCGTGTAAACTCAGACCAGCGGACAGCGATTGTCTGTTGCTAGCTTAAGGCCAGTAGTAGGAGTTTTACGGCAAACTAGATTATACAAATGATAAAATACTTAAATGGACTTAAACCAGGTGTGTCGTGAAAAATATCGAGCGTAGTCGTGGAAAAAAGGAGCGTCTGTAAGATAAATGACAGAAAGGCAAAGCGCGAGCAAAAAATAATTATTGAATACCCGAATAAATTTAAAAGTCCTCAAATGCCATATTAAAAAAACAACTTTATAAAAATAATTTCCTTGTTCCACACGGAAACGAATAATATTTATAAAAAAGCTGATAAAAGAACGATACAAACGAATTTTTGTTAAAAAAGAACCTTTGAAATCGTCAGTTGCGACCGAGATAGGTTCCTGGTCATCGGTCATAAATCGAGTTCCATATAAAAACATTTAAGGAAAAAAATTACTCACTCTACTAACTTTACTAACTTTGAGAGTCAGGAGAAATGAAATTACTCAAAATTTATACTCACTTATATACGTATATAATATTTATATTTTATGGATTCCCCGCAACTATATATTTGTCTGCTTTAAGTAATTTCTATGAAAAAAAATGTGGAAAAATGGTCGTAAGTGCGAGTAGTCGTAAGTCGGGGACTACCTGTATTTGTACTGTTCGTCGTAATACTATTACTAATACAGGGCTACTACTAAGCGACTGTGTATTAAATCATTACAAAAGTATTTTTGTTTCAACTCACATTTCTCTGAGTGTAGTTCAATTTAATTTTTCGCAATCATACTTGGAAAGAAGTGTAGTTTTCTGTGATACCATTGATTGCTTTAAATCCCTTTCCTTTTATACTATACGAGTACAATGTTTTTTCTATTCTTTTTCTCAACTTAAAAGCTATAATTGGCAAACGGTTACGAAATTAGCATTTAAAAATGGTAAATATAATCAATCACCTACGGAAACTGCGGGAAATATATTCTTAAACTTTTATTTCATTTTTTTTAACAACTGCTCTATTGTTTTTATTGCAATTGTTATTGTTATTGTGGTATATAGATTTATTTATACATGATTTTTATTTGATAATTGTATTAAATTATAAATAGTAAATGACACCACAGCACAGCAGTAGCTGGAGAGTTCAGTTCAGTTGAGTCGACTTGAGTTGAGTTGAGGAGAAAATCAGTAACAAAAACTTATAATTGTTGAATGCGACAAAAACAAAAACAAAAAAAAAAAAGAAGGAAGAAAAACTAAATAAAACTGACAAAAAGGACACATTTCAACAAGATTTAAAGAGCTTTTTTTATGGAAAATGGAAAAAAAAAAGAAATCATAAAGTGCGTCTTGGTAACTGACACAACTGACTGACGGACTACAGCCCGTTTCAGTTTTAAGGCGAAGAGAAAAATAAACCAGCCAATGTCTGGGCGATAGTATGAGCATGTGAGAAGACATTCTCTGCCTGCACCTGTTTAAAAGTTCAACACACCACTTCACACAATCAGTATGCGCTGTCAAACTTTGACAGTTAATATACTTTAGCATTAATAGCAAATATCGTATTGGACCAAACATCCAACCAAAAGGCAAACGAACGAACAAACTATCGCATGGTGGAGTATTTCACTGGCTGGTTGCTTGACTGGCTGGCTAGCAATTGCTTATGAATCTTATGGAGCTAGAGTTAGAGCTGATGCTCTGCGAGTCAGCTTTACATTTTATATGGGAAGTCTTTGTTTAGAAAATCAGTTCGAGACGTAATAAAAACAAAACAAACCAAAAAAAAAAAAAGAAAAAAATTAAAACGTTTTGAAGTTAAGCTTCACTAAATGATTGCGTCAGGGGAGAAACCTCGTCGACAGCACAACCGAGTCTGGATTTTCATACTTTGGCTTTGTATTGCAGGCTAAATGGCTAGTTGGTGTATCTCTTTTTAAATTCATTTTTTGCTTTTTGGTTTTTCTTTTTATTTTTTGTCTTTTCCTTTTTTTTTCAAATCAAGACGTGCATCTTAAAGATTGTTGAGAGTTGGTTTTAGAGACAAACCAGCCGTCCAACAGACATACGAACATACATACATACAAACCTTGTAATATTATTACCATTGGGAATATTTATCTACATGTTCATATAAAATATTTCAGTTGTAGTTTCATTTTTTTCTTTTTTTTTAATGTTTAAACATTTTATAACGCGTGCACAAAGTTATTAAAACAAAAAGGAATTGAAACTCACACATTAAATAAAAAATACAACGACAAGTAACAGTCATTTGGACAGTTAAAATTCAAAACAAACAAACAAACAAAAAAAGCAGCAAAAATTTTAACATTTCAACTGCATTTTAAAACAAAACAAAAAAAAACCATCAAATAAAATAAAAAGAAACGAATAAATTGAATCACAGGAATCACATCAGCAATTTTTGATCTGTGATCAATTCTTGATTCTTTTTTTTTTTTTGCTTTTGTTTGATTATTCCTTCACTTCAGTTATTCACTCCGTTCAATCTATGTATGCTTGTATGTGTGCTCATACGGAAAAGTATCAGAATATCGTTATCGTTGACAGTGAATCAGTTAAACAACATTTTCTGATAATAAATCTAATTGTCACAAAAACAAAGGCACAACATCATACACAACACAGTAACACGGCAACACTGTCTGTAACGACAACAACAATTCGAACATTAACAATCATCAACAACATGTTTTGCTATATGAAATGAAAACAAAAAAAACCCCAATTGTTCATCTCAGTATATCGTTAAAATCGCAGATCAATTAATCTGGCAGTAAAGGAAGACTGGCGGGGGGACGAGCCTTTGTTGAGACACTTCACTCTGCTTGTAAATATTATTTATGGCTGAAACAGCAAAAATAAAAGGTAATTAAGACTGAAATACAACAATGCAATACATCAGTTCCATCGTGATCTCAGTCGTTTAATTAAAACGAATTGATTTTAATCGCTAATGGCGAATTGTTACAACGGTGGCCCAAAGATCTCAATAACAACGGCTTCCCAGAGTTTAGAGTGAATTTTTTTTTAACACAAATCCCCACAGAAAAAATTGTACGTATTTCAGGAGAACAAGAATTCTTACACGATGAATCGGTTTATATTGAAAGTTATTGATATAATGGAATGACTTGAATGTTCCCTAGATTTTAATCGAATGATAGTTAAATGAGGAATGCTAGCAAAGTGGGTTTTCACCTTCACTGAAAAATAAAATTAACAACGAAAAGGGAAAATTTGATGAAAATCTACTAACAACTGAATCGATAGTATGAAAAATAAAATATTTAGTTTAATTTTAAATAAATATAAGCGAATTAACAAAAAAAAAAAAATAAATAATAAATAATCGTGGCAGTGAAAATACACCCGAGTAACTACATAGTCCATGTTGTTCAGTTAGTTAAGTAGAACTCAAAAATACTTTTTTTAAATTTCTCGAACCCTCCAAACTTTTATTTATTTGACAAAAACTGTTTTTTTTTTAGACTCTACGCACAAATTTCTGGATTACTTAAACATTTCTAACCCGATTTCCAAAATTAAATCTTTTTGGAAAGAGGAGAGATGAACCTTTAAATCGGTATACGTGTATCTATTATTTAACTTAATATGCTATTAATTTTGATGAGGTAAACTTGGAAAATTCGAACTTTATCATATTTTTTTCAAGTTTGTCCATTCATAGTAGCAATCTTTAATAAAAAATATAGAATAAGTGATAATATTCTTAAAGTCTGTTCTCTTATGAAGAGATTGAGCCATTATTTGATAAAATTGTATAAAAATTACCATAGTTTTATACACATACATAGTATAACAGTCGTATATAGATATTAGTATATATAAAAATATATAAAAATGAATGTGTGTTTATTTGTTTGTGGCTTTGTTTGTTTGAAGTTGTTTGATGGAGTGGACCGATTTTCCATACCTTCCTGTATGTCTGGAAGAAACTATAGGCTACTTTATTCTTTTAATTTCAGGTGCCACGCCCACATACCCAATATGTATTTAATGTCGCATATCTCATAAAATGCAACAGCTAAAGTCCTCAAATATTGTATAGACAACTTTGACGTACATATATATGAACAAAAAGGGCAGACTTGCTGTAATGGGCGTGTGGCTCCTATAAAATATTAAATTAATATAGCTAAGAAAATATAACAGTTAGAGTCCTAAAATTTTGTCGAATCCACTTTAGTATCAATGCGAATATTTTAGACAAAAATGGACTGACTGCCAATAGGGGGCGTGGTACTTCCGATATGAATTAAATTTAAAACTTCTTATATCTGGGGAATCATTATAGGTAAAATCATCAAATCCATATGAATAATTTGTGAAAAAAATGCCGGACTAGCAATTGGAGCGAGACCCTTTCATATTAATATTATACAAAAGTTCGTTTACATGGACAACTATTAGAACTAGAATATAACATGAAGAACTTTAACAAACATCTGTATGACAATTTCGGGTAAGGGAAACAAATGGACTCTATTTTTATATGAATTCTTAGACAGAAAGTAAATACTTAACATCTCATATATGATAAACTATTGCAGCTAAAGTCATGTGTAGTGTTTGTTCTTTCCAATACCTATTTTATTATATGTTTGTAAAAATACACATAGAGGGACATGTGTAACTTAGGTACCATTAACAGTAGTAGGTGAAAAAAATGTGGCCTTAATTTATTAACTATCTAAAGCATACACAATTTTTAAAAGAACCAATTGTTACGTGTGGTTATATAACACAGACCAAACCTTTATGGTCGGGTCATTTATGGTCACCCTAATAAAAAATTTTAAATATTTTCTATTACCCAAAATTGTTTATCTTAAAACTAATAAAATTTTACCTGTTATGGTATATTTGCCTATTACTGATTGAAAGGAAGTACATTGAATCCCAGATTCTAAACGAATTAAACATTTATTTTGTGAGTTATCATATTGTGATAAATTAAAAACAAAAAAATGCTACCAAAAAAATATTCACTTTCTAAACGCAGCAAAACTGCAGTTAATTTACAATTACAAAGGGCTGAACGTGATGTTCGTCTGAGTATTGAAAGGTCCAAAGTCTCCACATCTAGAGCTGCTGAGGCTCCAGTTCAAAGAAAAGGAAAGAATACGGTCACAATGAGATTGGTCAAATCAACAAGATGTACGTGTAGAAATAGAGAGAGACTACGATCATCAACATCAAGAACTGATGAGACAATGGATCAACGCGATGTACGCCTAGAAGGAGACAGACTACGAGCATCAACATCTAGAACTGCGAAGACACTAGACCAAATGTGATGCACGTGTAGAAGGATAGGGGCTACGATCATCAACATCTAGAGTTGCTGAGACACCTGATCAACGTGATGCACGTCTTAGAAGAAAACGATCATCAAGATGAAGAACTGATAAGACGCCGGCTCAACTCGATTTACGCCTACAAGAAGAGCGACTACGAGCATCAACATTTAGAGCAGCCAAAAGTGCTATTAAAATTTTAAGAAAATCGATCCAGCCATTTAGCCGTCTATGGACTTCAAACAAACAAACCCACAAACAAATAAACACACATTTTTATATATATAGATATCGATAGGAGTAGCGAAGCACACCGGGTTTTAGCTAGTTTTTTCTATACATCTGCCATCTCATCAAATAAACTTTTAGTTCAAAAATGTTCAAGCATTCTTGATGGATCTTAATTGGTTATTACAAAACGTGTCAATTTCCCTAATTTATGAAATTAACGCACACAATATAAATAGTGTGAGAAGCTAGGCCGTAATCCTAACTGAAGGGTTGTAATGACCAATTATGTATGTATGTTTTGGATATATTATAATCCTTAGTCTGTTTGAATGAAAATTAAATTCATAGAATGACAAATGTTCTTAGTGTTAAATGGATCAGAATTGTTTTTATTCTGTTATGGCTACTCTTGACGTATTCTTTCTTTTTCTATAAGAGAAATTTCAAATTTTCATTACTTTTTAAAGGTAGAATAAAATAACAACATGATCTTGAAATTGTCACTTGCAAAACAAGCAATTGTAATAGCCTGATGCTATAATTTGTAACTAAAATTTCTCAAGAACCCAATATTAAATTCAACTTGTAATTTGATTTTGTTTCACTGTCCAAAAAAAATATCTAAAGAAGAGTACTCGTTAAATTGTTATTAAAAAAAAAAGAAACAAGAAATATTGGAAAGCATTTCAACAAACATTTGAATTTCGTGTGATCAGCTTCAGAACATTTGCGTTTTAAGTGAGTTCTTGATAAGGAATTTAAAAGCCTTTAAATTTTGTAACTGGACGTTTGCTTAATAATGTTGTGAATAAAGAACTGGGAATAGAACGCTCTTCAGTAGGTGATAAGGCAAAAAACGAAATCATAGATGATGCTACAGTGTAGTACAGCTAATTTAGCAATTTCTTGCTTAGATTTTATGGCAAACAAAAAAAAAACAATTTTTTTATAATCAAATAATGTAACGTTTTTCCTCGTTTTAAGTATGCTGGTTGGTATCACTGGTCCTTCTTCTCATGTTGCATGCTTACCTTCACAACTAAGTATGCGTGTTTTACGCATTTTTTGTTTTCTTTCTTCGTCTTCTTTTCATTTCAAATATTTTACAACATAGTAAGGCTGTTGTAAGTTGTTGGCAAGGAAACTAAAAACATGATGACATGCTTTCTTTAGCTGTGTCTTAATTTGATTTTTTCTTTTTTTTTTGTTTTTGTTCTCTTCTTATGGCTCTTGTTGTTGTACCTGATGATGACGTATTTGTTTAAAACGATACTTTTACGTTCCGTGTTCCTTTCTCAGTTTCGAGATTGTGGCGATTCATTGCCAAGAGAAAAAAAGAGAAAAACCTAAGAACGATAATTATTATTTGTGTTACTCTTTCGTGGTGAGTATTTGAAAAAGTCTCACACAAATCAAATTGTGATCGTGTTCGGTGAAACATTCATTTTCATTTTTTCTTCTCCTCTTCTAAGCGGTTTTTGTTCAATTCGATTTTATTTGTTTAACTTTATTAGTGATTGCATTCAGTTTATCGTGGCCATTGTATGTTTTGGATTCTGGCCGTCCTTTTGGTCTTTCTTCTGATGTTTACTTTTGTGCTGGAATCGTGCTCATGTGCCAATCAGGCTGCCATGATGAAGTTACAATTTCTTTGAATGCAATTGAGTTTTTTTCTTTTGTTGTAGTTGTTATTGCTGTGGCAATTGCAATCAATAGGCGCTACAGACGCGAGTGTGGACAAAACAGACAGAAAACACAATAACACATCAGTTGCATTGATCGCATTTCGATGTCGTTGTCGTTGTTTACTTTATCGATCTCTTTGATAGAAGTAAAAACCTGATCACAGTTGGTACGATTTACAATAATTGTGATCGCAGAAATCAAGAGATCGATAGAATGATCAAATTGATGGATTTCTTGTATGGCATAAAGACGAACATGAAATTTATTGAAATATCGTTTTGCCAAACAGGTTGGTTGGTGGACATTTAACATAACGATCAGTTCTACTAAAGCTTTAATTGATTGAAATGCATTCCATGAAGTAATAATATATATTGGTAGTATATAGTAAGTATGTAGTAATAATATTTCTCTACATACACGTAAGGAATGAATGCATTTTGTAAAAATTTTTTGTCTTGTAAAATGAAATTATTGCTACTATTTACTTAATTGAAGAACAAACATTTTATTTGGTCAATACAACGCTTCAGTCAGGATTACGAGCTAGCTTCTCACACCATGTATGTTGTGTTTGTTAATTTTATAAATTAGTGGTAGGAACTATAGTTTAAAGTCGATTCCGTATGACAAATTTTTTGAGAAACTTTTCATGGCAATTTTATTTATTCCCAGGATTTTTGCAGAAATCTGCCGTAAGAGGAAGTCGCCGAAGAAATATTTCATTTTTGTGGAGATGTCTGACCTGAGATTTGAACAGAAGCCTCATGTCTAATAAGCCCATACACTATCTACTAGACTACGGCGACTTGATATCCAATAGACTCTGTAAAGAGAAAAATTCTAGATCGAAAAGGACACTGAAAATTTTGGGCTGGCGGTAATGTTCCACACATATAATGCTATCATTAGGTCTTTTAAACGAATAAAATATTACGATTACATACATGTATGTCTCACACAAACTTTATTTATTTAAACTAAAAGATAGGAAGTTCTTAGTAATTAAGCACTTTATATACATACATACGTAAGGGGGTGCGCACGAAATGTATTATGCTTTATTACTTTTTAATATTTACATTTATTATTGAAAACAAATTAAAAAATACAACATATTTTTAGATCTAAAACCTTTATTATGAAAAAATGTAAATATGGATATTGCTGCATCTATTTTATTTGCAAAAATTGAAATAAATCAGTTATTAGATTCATCTTCGTCATCTGATGAAGAAGAATTACTGAATTTATTACATACGTAATCAACAGCCGCCGTGGCAAACACAGGGCATACCCTTTTTAAATATTTGTGTTATGTTCTTCTCCAATAAAAAATGACTTGACAACAGGGTTGGTGAAAAAATTTTTAATGCACCTTGTAAGAGGGTGACATTTTCTTTGTAGAAAAGAAAACACCATTAGTGCACGCGAGTTAGCAAACAAATATGAATCAGTAAAACACAAGCCTCTTGCATCATCACAAACACGGGTAAAATTTTAAGATTGTGAGACGCTGGTATCAATCCGAAGATAAATTGTATGGTCGAATGGTTTGTTAAGGTTCGAAATAAGAACATTACATTTTCTGGCACACTTATGAGGAAACTTAATTATGTTGATTTTAATGCATCATATCGCTGGTTGGAAAGATTCTAAAACACGACATAGTATTACGTTTCGAGCTCTCTCTGGAGAAGCAGCGAGTGTTAATCAAGACGATGCCAAAAGTTTTATTGAAGAAGTCTGATCTTTAATTGAATGATACGATCTGCAAGCTATTTATAATGCTGCTGGGACTGGAATATTTTTTCGAGTATACGACATTTGTATTAAAAGGTGAAAAATGCGTAGGCGGAAAAATGAATAGAAGAAAAAGATAAACTCACGATTTTGCACTATGTCAATATAGTTGGAGAAAAATAACGCCGTTTTGTTATTGGGAATGATTCAAAACGTAGGGCTTTTCGCAATATTGCTTCCAAAGAAACGCTGGCAAGCTCGTGTGAATATGAGCTGAAGAGTTAAATTGAGGACAAGTTCACTTGGTCTCCTTAGGGGCTTATTTAGCCATAAGAAAACTAAAACTAAAAGGTTTTTCTTTATATACAGCAAATGCATGTCCAAGTGATTGAAATTAAAGGTGAAACTGGCTAAGCTAAAATTTCGGACTATTTTAAATCCATTTTAATACATATCGCTCCTTTATTGCCACATAGTCATATCTCAAAAAAACTTGAACTTGGCAAAATGCGATTTAAGTTTTGAAGACATAATTCCTATGATCTAATTGCCGCAAACATTTTTTGCTATAACTTCGGTTCAGCTTGGGATATAATATGATTTTTTTTCAAAGTGTACAGAAGGTCTAAACTGGCAGTTTTGCCTAAGTACCAACAAATTTTTTAATTTTTTGAGATATGGCTATGTTGTAATAAAGGAGCGATATCATGTTTTTCAAACTGTTTTCTCTCTTATTCACAAAATTATAAATGAAATTTCTGTTTATTTTGTATTATCATTATATGAATGTTTTTGTTTTGCAAATAATAATGTTTAAAGAATATACCTATATATCCTTATAGTTTGTTGATCTCTTCTTTTGATTTCCTCTCATAAACGGATACTCCTCATAAGCGGACGAAATTGTCAGTCCCATAGGTGTCCGCTTAAGAGAGAGTACACTGTACATATGTATAATAAAGTACAGAGCGCTTGTTTAATACGTTTATTCACGTTTAGTGAAAGATTTGTTTTAATTTATCACAGGCAAGCCAAGAAAACAAACGAATTGCAATCAATTGCTACTATGCTGCCTAATTGTAAAACAAAACCGCATTGTTTACAAAAATATTTAATATGGTAACCTTATTTTTGAGGAACAATTGTTCGAAGTGGGTGAATCTTTTTAGAACAAACTCTCGAAAAGCTAAACTTGTTTCGGAACAAAATGCTTGTTGCTGGTTGAATCCAGCTTAACAGGATTGTATTTTGATGTCCATTGGCAAATGACTAAAAAAGAAACAGAAAAACCAAGGCAACAGAAAATATTTTTTCAAGTTAGTTTTTTTTAGTAAAAAATATGAGCCTAAAAATATTTCCAAATCAGTCCGTGTGATGTAATCTCTTTATTTATATACCTACCCCAATTAGTTGTTTTTCTCTTTTCCTTTTTTTTTCCTAAAAACAAATAAAACTGTTTTGAAATTATACTGCGAAACTACATTATTGGACTTTATATTGTACCTACCTATACGATATAATAATTTATTCACTCAAAATTCAATCATTAGGGTACACGTTGTTATTGTTATTATGATAAATAAAACTGTAAACATGCAAGTCATGTTGTATATTCATAACGGTTGAGAAAGTGAATTTCAATGTGTGATGTGCCCACCTTCCACATTCAGTTGCCGACGGCCATTAAATTAGTTTTACAAACAATTTACACACTAAGTACCTTCGCATAGCCAATGCCGTGTTAATTTTAAACAAATCCACAAACTCATGCACACACATTTGTGAAAAGAACTACCGTTATACTCATGTATGTCTCTTTCTCTCTCTCTCTCTCTCTGCATGTTTCTGGCTCTACTCTGCCAAGCTCTTCTAATCTACTTTCAAAGCTTTCGAAGCAAAGCCAACTTTATCTCATCGTGAGCAAATGAACACTCTTACTACAGCTCAATTGAATAGAAACACCTTGATTTTATAATCAACAGCAGCAACAACAACAACAACAAACAATAATAAAGAAACACACACAAGAAATAGTTTGTTGTTGCTTTTATTTGCCAAAACACTTCACCATTCGTATAAGAAAAAAACAAACGAAATAAAAAAAAACAAAAACAAAAGCAAAGCAAAAAAAAAGAGACAATAAATCTTTATAGTCTGTGCAAAAGAGATAAAAAATTATGAATTCACTTTGAATGGAGTGTAAAAGAAAAACAAAAAGAAAAAGAAAACACAAAAACATGAATATTATTCACACTTTTTCTCTTTCACACTCTTTCTTACTGCCTTTCTTGCTAACTCTTCTTTTTATTTTTCTCTCTTTCACACTGAGAAGTAATCAATCATTCTTCATTCACATGCATAAATAGTGTGTGTGTGTGTGTGATATTCCTACACATGTGTAGGAATGTGTGGGAATGCTTAAAAGCAGGGTAAGAAATTTACAGAAAAAAAATTTAAATTCAAGCATACGCACACACGCAAACATACAAATGCTTCGTTGGATTGAGTACGAATTTGAATTGTTGTTGCTGCTATTGTTTCTAAAGTGATTTTTGTTGTAGCCAATCTGAATTGTTTACACAGCCATAGTTTTGATTGTAAACACAGATGCGCAGTATGCCAATAGGAGTTTAAGAGAAATTCCCTGAAAATGTCTTGACATAAAAATTTTTTATTTTTAATTTGAAATGAAAATTAGAAATTTTGTTACTGTCTTATAAGCCATTTTATCGGATTGTTGCAAAATAATGAGAATAATGTTGTCATTGCTTTTTCGCATGCGAATTTTATTTATTATCTTTAATTACACTGTTCAACAAAACATACGTTACGTTAATTTTCAATATTTTTTTTATCAAAAATTTGCGCTGTAACATACAGACATAATTTATTTAGACTCTTCTGCCTTAACATAAAATGACTTAATGTCAAGCACAAGAAATTAAAAAAGGTTGACTTTCAAAATGTATTTATACAAAGTTTGTATGCAGTTCTGCTACGGTATGTATAGTGTTGGAAAAAATAATAGGGACACTTGAATTTTTCAATATAGGGTAAATGCACCAGTAGTCGGCAGTTTTATTTTTTTCTCTTTTTCAAACTGGTCTGATTAAAAGTGGGAAAGTAGCGTTGAGATGATGTTTGGTTATTACAATTCTGTGATAAGTTTAGTTTTAGATCCATTTACCAACTTTGAACATTAAAATAGAAAATTATAAGTAATTGAAATATTTTGTTCAAATCATCGATTTTTCCAGTGTACGGCAAAAAAATGATCCTATTGTCGGCATTAAAATTATTGTTAAAGAAAAGAAGTTTTGCACACGAAATTAATACAGAAATAAAGGCAGGAGCATTCGATATTATTAACAAAATAGGTGCAAAACTTATTTTCTTCCGGCAAACTAATTTAGGTGCTAGCACATATGGAAAGACAACCATTGGGACTATATATCTGCATATTTTTTGCTTGCACCCAATATTATAGATGCGCCATGTCTTACTTCTAATAAAGCACATTTTAGGGATTCTTGGGAGTATTGGTATATGAGCGTTTTCCCGTAGGTGGACATATTAATGCATTTAAAGAACAGCCTATTATGCCTACTGAACCACGAATTTTAGTCCTGTTATAGGACGAGAATGCCGGCTTTAGATTCTCGGCAACTCTCAGTGTATACCGACTATTGGGTAAATCAAGTTTTTAGTCATTTCCAGTAGTCGGCACCTCGCTGCCGACAATTGGAAATCATATAATTTTTTGTTCCTAAATTTTAATTTCCTTAATTTTACACTCTTAATTTATTATTTGAAGTATTTTCTTTCATTAAAATCACTTACTTTCTTCAAAAACACTTAATTTAATCCAAATACTTGCTTGTTTAAGGAGGCTCCTAAACTAAAAATTTTTTTAAAAAACTGGCACTGCTCCACTTTTTGAAAACCCTTCACTGCATGAGGACAAGTATTGACAAAATTATTCATCCCACTCAAATTTACTCATTTAATAAGAAAACAATTTTTTCTACCAAAATCAGTTTTAACTTTAGTAAATAAAGGTTGCTTTTCTTATTTATTTAAATTTGTTTAAAGAAACTTCCGACTACTGGTATTTTTATACTGGTATTCTTATATTTTTATTTACTGTTCCATAAATATTATAAAGTTTATACATTAAATGAAAGGTATTCAAATAGTTTAATTAATATAGCCAAATGCTTAAAAAAATATAATTTATTTGAAAAAGGCCTGGAAAAAATAATAGGGACACTTTATGTTAAGCAAAAAATATATAGATTTTGTTAAACATTACCATCATTTCCAGATATTATTTTAATATTTCGTTGAAGCACGTTTCATTTTTATTACCTCGTGACAGCGACGATTCATAGATCCCATAAGATTCGCACAGACGTCAGAGGGAATTGTTTTTTTTTTATTTAAATTTGATTTCTGTTGAAACCACAATTAGACGCTTCTAGCGGAAAGCTTCGAATCATTGTCTTGTATAAACTCCCATTAAAGTGGCATTTCCTCCTCGACAAACGGAATCATTTTATTCTGTAGAATATCTATATAATCAGCTGCATACATTCTTCCCTGAATCCAAACAATAATAATAAGAAAGACAAAAAATATAAGAATATATTGAAAAATTTAAGTGTCCCTATTATTCTTTCCAACACTGTAGATATCTATGAAAAGTTACCAAACATTGCATTAACTATAAATCTGATGCCTGATTGCTTCTTGACTGCGTTAAAAATACACATTGACGACGTTTTGAAATACAGTAAGGACCCCGCTGAACGCTGCTCCGCTTAACTTTGTTTCAGTATTACGCGGTAGTATTGTGTCCAAATGAAACGGCCATGCACAATATAGCAACGGGATATACTAGGATATCTTTTTCAACGCTCTTTTGTTAGTCTGTCCAGAATAAAGATTTCAACTGTATTTTCCGAAGTCGCAATCACAGTACGAACGCATCTTTCCTGTTGCCTCGTTTAACGCTGGGACTTATTGAAACGTATCCCCCCGTCTTAAGCGGACTTTTTGAAACACTGTACTTTGTTCAAATACAAAGCAACTAACATTTTGGAAGTCAGCCAAACTCTCGTTTCGATATTTTCTATGTAAGATGGGAACTATCAAACCGAAAATTTTTACTGCTCTTTACTAAATGTAATTTGTAAACAATACGTGCATACATACATAATTGGCCATTACAACTCTTTTGTCAGGATTACAACCTAGTTTCTCTGATACTGTATGCGTTAATTTTATACATGAGTGTAGAGTCCTACTGTTTTAAAGTCAACTCCAAACGGAAGATTTTTGAAAAACTTTTCAAATCCAATTATATTTACTCCCAGAGTTTTTGCTATAAATCTGCTGCACCGAATATATTTTTTTTTTTCATCTTTAACCTATTGTTTGAACAGTGACTTTACGTCTAATATGCTAACACTCTGCCTACTAGACTATATCAAAGAAATTTAAACATCTTTGATGGGAATATTTTCAAAACAATATTTTAAGATACTTTTTTTAATAATGTTCGCTCTAACGTTTAGACAACTTTTAGGACTTTATAAACTTAAATATTAGCATCAACGTTACCCGCTTGTCCATAAGAGTTTAGTCCTTTTATAGAGTTTAAAATGCACATAAAAGTCATTATGGAAACCGTAATACCAATTGAAATTGCTTTCAATTTGAAGCATACAAATTTTTCGTCTACCAAGTTACATTAATAACATACATAAATAATTGGCCTTTACAACCATTCAGTCAGGGTTACGACCTAGCTTCTCACACCATTTATGTTGTGTGCGTTAATTTTATACATGAGTGGCGGGACCTATAGTTCATAAGTCGACTCCGAACGACAGATTTTTGAGAAGCTTTTCATGGCAATTTTTTCTCTCAGAGTCTTTGCCAGAAATCTGCTGAGGGAGGAAGTCGCCGAAGAAATATTTTTCGTTTTGATATCTGACCTGGGATTCGAACCCGGGCCTTTCGTCTAAACAGCCAACACACTACCTACTAGACCACGACGACTTCACAATTATACATTAATTATGAGGTATTAATTATAAAATTACGATTTACAAACAAGTTCCAACGGCGTTCAACGATGTTCAACGACGATTTCGTGGAATATATTAATATGATACACATTTTAGTAATACCATATAGTACCTTGAAGTAGGTTATAATTGCCAAATCTAGATATCTTCCCCATATACCTAACCTAGAAATTTTTAATATTTAGTTGCAGTACCATTTTCCAAATCTAAGAGTAGTTTCTAAAATCTTAAAGCTTTGAAAATTCTTAAATTTATAGATTTATGAAATATTACAAGGCAGTCAAAAGAAGCAAGGATCTACTGATTAAAATACAATTTTAATGCAATTTGTTAAAATACCAATTTTCTAAAAAGGAAAAAAAATTTACAATTATTTTCAACTTAGTGATCGAAACGCGCAGTAACCACATTAAATCTGGGTCAGGTGGAATAAAGTGGATCGATCTAAAGAGTCTGTGTCACTTGAACATTTGCTAACTTGTTGTCTTATCCTCATTTTTATAACGACTTCTGCAAGTTCATTTTTTGTTTTCTACACTTCCCAAGTATAAATTTAATTAATTTCTTCTTTAATTTCTCCATTATCATTATCATCATCGTCTAGTGTTACGAAAATGATTATAGTTATTCGTTTGGTTTGTTGTTATTGTCGTTATATTTTTGCTTTTTTTTTGTTTTTGTTTTTGTTTTACATTCACAAACATTTTTAGCCATCAACCATTTTGATTTACGACCTCTTTCTATTGTTGCCTTGAAAGCGTAGAAACTCACTGATGCGTCGTCATCACCATAATCATCGTCATCATCATCATTATCATCGTCATCGTCATCATCGTTGCCATCAGCAGCATAACAACTACCACCAACCATGAGGCAGCTTATTTGCGCCTTCACTTCCCTATCATACATTATCACTAGCGATATGCGAATGATGTTTTCTTTGTTTTGTTTTTTTCTTTCCATTTTCGTATTTTTTTTCCTTCTTATTGTTAAATTGAATGGTTTACAGTTTCTTACAGGGGGTAGGTAGGGGGCATTCTATTTAACATTTGCGACTGGGCTTGAGTAATTTTCATTTCAATTTTATTCGGTTCATATGACTTCTCTCAAGTTCAAGTCTTATTTTAAATAAAATTTTAATAGATTTTTCGTTCGTTTTTTCGTTAGTTTTGCCAACTGTCAGTTGGAAAAGTGAACAATTTCCATTCATGGGGTTTAATTTCCTTCGAGGAGTTTATAAAAATAAAAATTAACTTCCCGGTGTTTCAGATTTGTCGATGTTATCTATTGACGTTGCAATTAGATGCAAAATAACGGTCGTTTCTAATTAATTCTAACTTCATTCGATTCAGGTCGTTTTAGATGTTTTAATGTCAGTGGACAATGTTTCGAACAATAGAGGACATTATAACGATAGTTGTAGGAGACTCTTTATGTGCACACAGTGAGGAAGCTAAAAGCTTAGGGTGTGGACTGGAGAAAGGGGATCTATATCAAAAGGAGAAAGTCTAAGCAACTACACTAACGCTTTTGTGATTATAAGTTCTGCAGATGACGCTAATATTAAGACATTTAAGTATGCATAGAAGAACAGAAATAGGAAACATCAATGACTATGAAAAATGTTTTGAAAAGAGTCACGAAAATGAGAAACTTTGTAAAACGGAGAATTTGTTACATAATGCGTTAACAATAAAATTAACAGCTCTTATTCCAATCATGGAGTCGTAATGGGAAATGCTTGTGAATTACGACCTAGCTTCTAAAACCACTTCTGTCGTGTGTGTAAATATTATACAGGACCTAAAATCGATCCGAAATTTTATTTACTCTCAGAGTTTTTGCCAAAGAAATATTTTTTCATGTTTCGTTTTTTAACGGAGATAGTTGTCTATCTGGGAGTGTGAACTGTCGCCTCACGTCTAATAAGCCAACACACTATCTACTAGACTATGGCGACTTTAACGATATGAACAAGTAAATTATGAACTCCGCCCACATAGTAAGATTTGCTGGTACAAGAGGTTTTAACGTGGGGGATTAATCACTTTCAAACTCAGAACTATTTTAAATGCATAGTTCATCAACGCGGTAAAGACAAAAACTTTAAGATTTCGATTCTTGTTGAGATAGTTCGCGGATTTCACAGACAAACTTAATCCAAGTCTTTGACTACTTTATTTAAGATTTTACTAGAATAGAGTAAAGAGTTTTGTGAGCAAAGAGAACAATAAATTCAAGTCCTAAATATTATCGAGATTTGGACGATGGGAAAAAAAATTCTTCATATATTATGGAAGCGTATTTTTATTTCTGATATGGAAATTTCGTCTAACATTATTTTAATCATTAATTTCTACACATGTACATATGTATGTATATAAAAATTATTCATTTATAAATTATACATTTTTTTTTTATTTTTTCATCAGTTTGGTTATTTCTTAACGAATTTTTCTTATTTTTATAAAACGTTATTTTTTCTGGTTTCTTTTTACTAATACAGTAGTCGCTCACAAATTAGAACCGCTTTGTTTTTGAGACAGTTCTAATTTCCGAATTATTCTAATTTCTGGATGTTTTTTTTTATTCAAATAAAAAATAAAGAATTAAAAAAATTTCCCTTTAAAAATTAAAATAAAACACATTAAAATTTTTTTGATTTAATTTAATTTAATAAAAACAAGAAAACAAAACGTAAACAAATTCATAAACTAGCTACAAAATACATACATACATAAATGCGACAAAAAAAAATAATAAAATACGAAAAAACCTATATAATTTGGGGATTCCCCTTTTTAGTTTTTTTTTTTACAGAATTTGGGAATTTCTTGTGTTAAAATAGCAAAAAAAAAAAAAGAAACGCTCAGAAATTAGAATTTTAAATCCGAATTTTAGAGCGTATAATGTATTGCAAGCACTAATTCTAATTTCTGGAATTTCTAATTAGTGAGCTTCTACTGTAATGCGAAATTTTTGTTTTTAAAAACACTGTAACATTGAAAACAGAAGAAACGCAAGATAAAATGAAAAATTAAAAGAGAAAACAATAACAGTACATACATACATACATATGTATAGTAAATGCTAAATATCTCAAAGACTTCCGCCGTACTTAAAATTGGTTTTGATAGACTTTTTAGACCATCTACTTTTGGCTTTCCTCTCTGCATTCCTCAATTTCATTGCTATTTATCCAGTCAGTTTTTTTTTTAACTTAAATGACGGACACACAGATTACATACAAATAAAAATGGCGTACAAAAATAACCCAAAATGCTCTTCACCTCCTCCTCTATTCTACTTGAACAAATTAAAAGTTTTCATTTTTATTTCATTGCTTTGAAATCGGAAACGAAAAGTAAAACTAAACACTTGAACGCACATATTATTCCCCCAATTCTTTTATTTTATTGCCGCTATTTTAAGCATTACATCCTCAGGAGAGCATACCGTTCTTTTCTTCTCATAACACCCTACCCTACAGGTGGTAAGTGTCACTTTGAGTTGGTTTTAATTTTTTTAATACTTTTGACAATAAGTTCTTCAGCCATTATTAATTATTACTCCGTTCGAAATCGTATCTTTCATTCATAACTTCGGATAACAAAAAAAAAACTTTTATTATATTATGTGGCATTATTACAACTTGCCGTTAAGGATGGGTTAGGTTAAAGGTAATTTTAGCTAAAGTGAACTGTAATGTAATAAATAATGATAAAATAAAGTTAACTTTTTCAAGAATATGACAGTACCGGCGCAATGTCAATAATACTACTCAATTAAACAAGCTTTTTAAAGGCAGCGGCAACGACGGGCATCTGTTTTTCTTGCCTCTGATAATTTTGTTTATATTTGAAAATAGTATATAGAGGGCCATTATTACAAGTTGCCGTTAAACTTGGGTTTAATTAAAGGTGCCTTTTAGCTAAAGGGAACTGTAAAGTTATCATTAACTGATTTTCGTTATTACAACTACAGATAAAATAAAATTAAAATATGATAGTGCCGGAGCAAAGTCGATAAAACTTTAATTGAACAGTTTTATACAAGTTTATTTAACACAGTGGCAACAGTGGACTTCGTTTTATTTTTGTTGTATATGCACATTTTGTTTAAATTTGAAGTTGCCATAATAAAAATAGTGACCTTTAACTGTTAAAGATAGGATGATCTTCTCTTTAGCTTAACGATCACTTCTATCTTATTAGGTACTCATGCTAATGAAAAACAATTTATCTACTCGTTAAAATCCTCCCTTTAGTTAACGGCAAGTTAATGGAGCAAGTAACCTTTTTGGAAACCAGATAACCAGAAAGATGTTTAACAAAAATATCAATAGGTAGACAACAAAAGGTTTAAAATTTCGCTTCTTGAATAATCATTACGACAACATTGATGACAAATTAAAATTAACTAGAAGTTATCAATTCGTAAGGATTGTGATGTAGGGTATCGTATAGCACGCATGACTAATTTTTTTTTTTTATTTTTTTTTATATATGCATTCAATTGTGTTTGCTGGCCTTTTGTTTTACTTTAATTGTATAGGAATTCACCGCCGTTACTATCCCCAGTACTACTACCACCACCAAAGACATCATCATCATCATAATCTTTATCGGAATCTAAAATTGTAGGCGTTTATTCTTTAACGTTTTATTTTCTACGTGCCTGATCAATAAACGTTTTCGTAATTCATATGCGAGATGCCATTTTATGGTCTTTTAATTTGTTGTTGTTGTTGTTTTTTTTTTTAAATAAATTTCATGACGTCGTCTTATGTTGTTTGCCAACGCCAAACTGATGGGAACGGTTGCAGATGGTGTGTTTCAAAAATTTTAAACATTTCAAAAGAATTTTGAAGACAAAAGCGGTTGCTGATCACTACAGTTTTCTAATCGAAGGCATAATTTTATAAAATTATTGAAGGTTGTATTAAAAATAACTAAATTTGTTTCCTAACTATAAAGGTGCGCTTCCATGCATTTTTATAGACACACTTTAACAAATTAAAAGCCCTGACGTGATTATAAATTTTAAAAATACTCCAGAGCATCAATAATTAATTACATTTTAGGTTTATTTAATAAGAATAATTGCACAGATTTTGTGTTTTATTTCACAACTTATACTATGATCAGACATGTTCTTTTGTTAAGTCAATATTTGGTTTATTGATTACAATATTTTAAGTGTTTAGACATAACAATATACGCAGTTCAGCTGCTTATGCAATATTCATTTGACAGCTGGTAAACAAAACAGCTGGATTATTTCAACAGCATTGTTTTTGTTTTGTTCGTTTTTTTTTTAGTTGTCAAAAATCAATAAAACTGTTCGGAAAATTGTAATATGCTCACTGAACGTACTTATGACAGTGCTGTATTTCAGGTTTGAATCAATATTATAACAATTTATTTATTTATTTAGTAATAATTAATTGACATTCAATATGAAATATTGAGATTAATTTAAATGCATGTCTGAATATAGTTTTATATAAAAATTTTAACCAATTAATAGCTAATTCAATCCATTAAATTTGTGCTATAATGGGGTTTTTCATTGGTAAAGTTCGAGAGATCCATGTTGTTAAAGCTATTCAGTCAGAAAATCCTGTGTATGATTCTGAGTGATTGTGTTCGAAACTAATACGTATGGAATTTAATTGAGTCAATATTCGGTTAATTGCGAACAAAATTTTAACCGTTCAGATATAATAAATATACGCAATATTCAGTTTACTTAATATTCATTTGATAGTTGGTAAACAAAGCAGCTGGTTGTTTCAACAACATTGTTTTTTTGTTTTTTTTTTTGTCGTTATTGTTATTTGAGTTGTCACAACCAGGTCAGACGAATTAAAAACATTGGCGTATGTTTGTGGTAGGGGGATGTTGGTAAAGTTAGTAAAACTTAGTAGTGAGTGGTTAGTTTAGTAAAAGTAGTGTTCTTATAAGTTCGCTCGCCCAAAGGTCACGGTTCAACAACTCCAGGTTCAGGCAAGCAAAGGACGGTGCGGTGTGGTGAATTTTATAGTTTTGTGGTGAGTTCCTAGTGTAGTGAGTTTTATTCAAAACGTGGTGAATTTATCCGGTGTGGTGAATAAAATCGAAACTCACCAAAGTGCCGTTATTCGAAATATGGGAATGGTACTGTATACCCATGTACTGTATATCGTGATTTGGATGGTGCTTGTATAGAATAAGCAATTTTAACAACTTTTAGTGGAGGCATTCACCGATATATCTAGGTTACAATTATATAATCAACAATGTTGCCATAAAATTATAAAAATACAAAAAATAATTACATTTAAATTATTTTCTGATTGAATACATAAAGTTTTATCCCCAAACTGCTTGCAAATTGTCAATACTTTGTCAGAATATTTATAATATTGTATGCTTTTTTCGAATCGAATCTAAATTAGTAAAGAATTCATTAATTTTTCTTCTTTTTCAGAAGCTGAAGATTTTTAGATTGCTGGCAACATTGCAATTTCAAAACATTTTAGCATTTATTATTATAGATTTTATAAACGAGGGTTAGTTAGGCAGGCTAATATCTAAAGGTCTTAACCCCGGTTATTAAGGGTTTACTTTTAGATTACGAAAGGCTGTCGACTGCTAAATGAATGAAGAAGTAAATTAGTTTTTCTAAACAAATAAATATATATATATATATAATAAATATATATAATAATATATATATATAATAAATATATATATATATATATATAATATATATATATATATAATAATATATATAATAAATATATGTATGTATTGTTATAAAAGAACCATTTAATGCAAAAAGATACTCTTTCAATATTATTTCAAGATTTCCCCGATTCGTAGTAATAACACGGTGCGGCAGTGAAATTGCACCTGAGTAACTACATAGTCCACGTTTTTTATATTTCTCGAACCAACCAAACTTTTTTTTGGAAAATTCGATTTTTTTTCATATTTTTTAAGTTTGTCTACTCACAGTAACAAACTTTAATAAAAAAAAATATAGGAATATATATATAGTCGGTTGTATTCAATTTTTTTTTTATTTTATCGCATAGTGTAATTAATTTCGTTTTCCTCTGTTTTGTTATGAACTAAAAGAAATTCTTATTTTTGTGAACGTATCTTAACGACACCCTGGTGTTGAGTGAAATTTCAAATTATGCTACTCAAGACTACAACCTTTTCTGCTTAATTAGCCTGTGCTGAGAAGTGATTGACAGTTGTGTACACTCAGCACTTGAGGGCAGTATTTTGAAACATCCTTAAGGTATGCTAAGTTATGTGGACATTTTTACTTGTAAAGTAAACGAATCCAGTCAGCAGCAAATGACTTCAAATAATAAACAAGAAATTTTTATCTTAATTCTTCAACATGAGTGAGTTTTGCATTCAAAGAACATGATGTCGCTCACATATGAAGAGAGCGAGCATATTCGCCGCATACAACATGTACTACGTAAATATTGTTGTAAACCCAAGAAGAAAGATGGATAAAAGAAGATAAAATTGTGCAGTAAAAAAAGGAATTCCTCTTTAGTCAGCTTTAACTGAGCTTGCAAAACCTTCAGCATAAAATTCAAACCTACCAAGAAAGCTGATGAAAGTCGAGTGGATATTTCCCTTCGTCCCTTTAAGAATATAACGGCGCAGACGGTTACACACACTACCACCACTTGGAAATTTCGTTAGACTTGGCTTGGCTATCTGTTTTGTATTGTTTTCCACTGTTTTCATATCTATGTTGTCTGTCCATTTCTGTGTTCTTTTGTTTGTTTGTCGTTGATCCTTTTATTTTTTTTGTTTTGTTCGTATTAAGGCTGCTGTTTGGAATTGTTGAAATGTTTGCTAATATTTTACTGTTATTATTTATTTGATGGTATGTATGTATGTATGTATTGTAGGTATTTTATTATTGTTGTTGGCATTGTTGTCGCATATTTGTTTCCGGTACGGCATTGTTCTGCCATAACGGCATTTCACAATAATTGAAACGGAAGTTTTGGTTTTGTCAGTTTTACTGAATGTTTAACTTTCTTACCCTCTCCAAATCTGTCACTTTCTCTCTTCCTCATTGTCTGGCATACTCATACTTCATATAATCTACACTTCCATAGATAAACAATTGAAAAAGAAAAAAAAAAATTATGATATGATGCCTGAGCTTGTAAAACAAATACTAAAAAGTGTGAGCCTCACTTTAAATTTGCTGCAGGCAATTACAATAAATTTCTTCATACTCTATATTTTAAATCCCGAATTTTGGTTTTTAATTAGTAAGTATTTTGATTTTCCTTTTAAATTTTTCGAAATCATTCAAGTTTAGGAATTTTTTACTGTTAAGACCTTAACATTTCTTATCCTTTTTTTTTTTGTAATTGTGTTGCTGTAACCAACCAGCATGATGCCTTAAATCGTTATTGTTTGTGTAAATCTTTTCACATAAAATTCCATTCCTTTCTTACATTCTATGATTTTGTGCAAATTACGTACACATTCATATGCATTGTTTGGAATTTTATGATTTATGAGGTCAAGTGTTATGTTAATAAAAATATAACAAAAGGTCTAGGAAATTAAATCAATTTAAACGGATATACAATACGTACATGTGTATAGTTTGAGAGGGCTTACATTGATTATAATGATTATAATGAAATGAATACAAATGGAAAATCCGTACAATTTGCATAACATGACAATGGGTTTCAATGAAATAATGAAACAATTGATTATTGAAACAAAATATGGGGACGATATTGAATATGGTAATTGAAAATTTAATTTAATTTTCAAAGTATTAAAAATAAAATTGCATTTGATAATTTGAAAAAAATTTAAAATATAAAAAATCAATTTTTAAACCATAAATGTGTAAATGAATTTTTAAATATCCATATTTTTAATTTTTAGCTTAACTGTTATTCATATGGTAACTTTTGTTTACTCAATGTAAAGATCAACTCTTGTGAAATATGGCAATACCAAAAAATAACGGTACTTTGATACCACGAGATCAAAAAGTAAAAACTGATTTACACTATTCTGACTCGCTGGAAAAAGGCAAAAAAATAACACCTTTTTAATATTTACACACATAATTGGTCATTAGAACCCATCAATCAGGATTATTGACCTAGTTTCTCACACCACTTATGTTGTGTGCGTTAATTTTATACACGAGTGGCGGGACCTACAGTTTAAAGTCGACTCCGAACGACAGATTTTATGAGAAACTTTTCATGGCAATTATTTTTACCCTCAGAGTTTTTGCCAGAAATCTGCAGAGAGGAAATCGCTGACACTCGAACCCTGGCTTTTACGTCTAATAAGCCAACACACTACCTACTAGACCACGGCGACTTTTAATATTTAAAAAATATTAATTTAAACAATTTCGTTGGTGAAAGTATGTTAATGTGCTTTACGTATTAAACAAGATCATACTTTTAATCAGAGACCTAATTATTTATTATTTCACAAGGATTTTTTAACCATGAAGAGACTTTTAACGAAGTCGAAAAATGTGTCATAGATGAGTTAAAAAATGGTCTCTCCTACAGAAAAATTTCTCAAAAATGTAATATTTCATTTAAAACTCTAGGAAATATAGCACAAAGGAGCGGTTTGACTTTTCCAGCACTATGTTTGGGTCGCAATTCAATCCTTTCGCTAAGGGATAGACGCCCGGTACAACGTTTAGTTGCATCAGGAGAAGCTAATGGTCCTCGTGGAGAGCAACAAATGTTATCTTCATGCTACCAAATTAAAATATCTAAGAGAACAGATTTTAGAGAAAAAAATAAATGTAAAATAGTTAGAAATATGAATGCCGAAATGTATATCGACATTATAAAGCCATCGTATATGGATAGTTTAACTGCTTGGAGTCGAACTGCCATGCAACAAGATAACGACCCTATGCATAAGGCTAAAAATTCTTGAGTTTTTCGAAACTGGCAAAATTTCTTTATTTGTCTGGCATCCACAGTCACCGGATTTAAACTCGATTGAAAATTTATGGGGAATACTTAAACGTCGGGTTCATAATTACCAGCACAGTTTTAAAAGTGCAACTGAGCTATGGCAGCGCTGTCATGACATTTGGTCATCAATAACACAAGAAGAATGTCGAAAACTGGTAGAGAGTATGTCTTTCAAAATTCAGGCAGCTATAGATTCCAAAGTTGGATATGCGAAGTACTAAAATTGTGATTTTAATAACTCGCGACAAAAGTGTGCAAATGAATTAAAATTTAATTTGTTTATATTAATAAATTAGTTTATTTTTTATTTGATTTGTTAAAAAAAATCGTAAATAAATATTTAAAACCACAAAACTTTTGTTAATATTCTTTGTACCTAAAATATTTTGTCATAAAGTGTAAATATTAGGATATCATTTACACATTTGTGTCCCACACTGTATATAAACTTAATGTGCAATAATATACAAAAACATTTAATTTAATTATTAATTAATAAGAATTTGAATTTTTTTATTTTCTTTCAGAGTTTCAAAACATTTTGGATTTAATATCACCTTAAAGCCTGAAATACAAACAAACTATCACAGAAAGGACAACTAATTTTTGGAAATCTATATATTTTTGCTGCTCTCTAACTCTAATTTAAACTAATCAAACGCTCTTTATACACCGACAAAAAATTTATTAGAACTTTTCTACAAAAACAAAAAAAAAAAAGGAAATTATTTTAATCCCAATCCCACAAAAGCAAAAAAACAGAATAAAGGAATACGATTTGAAATCAGAATAGAAAAACTAAAAGGAACATCAAATAGACGTAATAATTTTATACCTCAACTCTTAAACGCTAAGATCACTAAACTGTAAATTTGTACTTAAGTGTTTAAATTTTAAGGTAAGTATGGGTCTTCACTTCACTTCACAAAAAAAAAAATTATTTCAATTCATTGTTTAATATCTTTTTAGGTTTACACTGAGAATAATAATAATAATAAAATAAGTATACATACATACATACACTAATACATAAATACGTAAATAAGAATCTAGTAATCTAATAATTTATATTTTAAATATAAGTTGTATAGAAAAAATTTAGCTTCAAGCAACTTCATGAAAAGATTAAAGTAAAGCAAACACAACTACAACCACAACAACAATTAATATTAGAATATAAATTACAAAAAAAAACAAAATAAAAACTAAGAACAACAACCACCCGGAACAATAAAATTTTAATAGAAAATATTAAAAAAAAAAGAAAATCATTTGCTTTCTAGCAAAGAGTCACTAGATTTTAAGTTCTTCTTCACACACCCACACACACACACTTTAATAACGTACCAACCCAATAACGTACACACACGTACACCTACACCTACACCCTTAAAAACAAATAATTCTACAAACATGACTATGAGTACAAATAACTGTGAAAGTATGACGTCATACTTTACCAACTCCTATATGGGCGCCGATATGCACCATGGTCACTATCCGGGTAATGGTGTAACAGATCTCGATGCCCAACAGATGCATCACTACAATCAGACACCAAATCATCAAGGCAATATGCCTTATCCACGTTTCCCGCCTTATGATCGTATGCCCTACTACAATGGCCAGGGTATGGACCAGCATGGTGTCTACTCGCGACCAGACAGTCCCTCCAGTCAGGTAGGTGGCATGCCACCTTCGCAGGCGAATGGTGGTCAAATGGTTGGACAACAGCAACAACAACAACAAGCTCAGCCTACACAGCAACAATCATTAAGTGATGCCCACCAACAACATCATCCGCAAGTGACGCAACAGGTGACAACGCATCAGCATCTGCAGCAACAACAGCAACCTGTCGTCTATGCCAGTTGTAAGCTGCAAGCAGCCGTCGGTGGTCTTGGTATGGTTCCCGAAGGTGGTTCACCACCTTTAGTTGATCAAATGGTGGGACCGCATCAAATGAATCCACAGATGACGATGCCTCATCATATGCAACATACGCAAACTCAGGTGAGTAGAGAACAAAATTAAGAAAAAAAAAAAAACAAATCCGAAGGTTTAATAAAAATTAAATATTTGAAAATAGATTAGAAATTGAATTGAAGTCGCTGTAGTCTAGTAGGTAGTATGTCGGCTTGTTGGAGTAAGGCCCGAGTTCAAACTTCAAAATAAAATATGGGGTTACCCATTTCGTGTTTTCAAAAGTAAACAGAAATAAATTGCGTAGAAAATATTTCTTTTTTATCGTAAAGTTTAAACGTTGACATTGTGTGTGAAATACTACATCATTTGAATGACCTCCACGCGAAGTGTTGCAAGCATTGATTCTTTTGAGGTAATTTTCGAATATTTTTTGACACATATTGGGCGGTATCTCAGCCTTAACTTGACGAATGTTGGTTTTTATGTGCTCAAGAGTTGAAGGTTTATCTGCATAAATACGGTCTTTCGCGTAGCCCTACAAAAAAGGCTAATGGTGGCAAATCGCATGATCTTGGTGGCCAGTTGATATCGCCAAGAGGAGAAGTTACGCGACCACGAACTGTCTCCTGCAAAAAAGCCATATGCGCTCGAGTTGTGTGGCATGTGGCACCGTCTTGTTGAAACCACATGTTCTCCATATTCTTCAATAGCAGGCAAAAAAAATTCGATTATCATATGACCATAACGCTTCGAATTGACGGTGACAGTCGTTCCATCCTCGTTTTCGAAGAACTAAGGTCCAATCACACCTTCGGACCAAAGAGCGCACCAAACAGTGACTTATTCTGGATTTAATGGCCTCTCTTCAATTACTTGAGAATTCTCAGAATCCCAAATACGACAATTTTGTTTATTAACATACCCACCGAGTGGGAAATGTGCTTCATCGCTGAAGAAAATTTTGTTCCAAAAACTGCCGTCCACCGCCTGTTGTTCAAGCACCCATTCCACGTATCTACGACGTTGTGAATGGTCAACTGGCTTCAGTTATTGCGTGAGCTGGACTTTATATGGATGTACATAGGTGCAAAATGCAAAATACGCCATAATGTGCCGTGATCCAGTCCTAATTTCTAAGAACGACAAGGAGTCGACACATTCGGATCTTCGGCAACACTTATACTTACAATAGTGATATTTTTAGCAGAACGAGTGAAGCGATGATGTACAGTCCTTTTAATATTTGTAAGCACTCCAGTCTCTTCAAATTTCTTCACAATTTTGCCAATTATAGTTGGATGATTATGTAAACCATAATCTCCTCTTAAAGCACGATTCGTGGCTGCGGCAGAATCATCATTATTGTAATTTTTATGCATTGTGTTATAGTTAAGCGATCCGTTTTTATAAATGTCAGACTTTCAACTGAAGAGAATAAAATTGGTTAGTTTGACAGATGTTGAATTCCAGTCCCCTACTTTTGAAACCACGAAATGGATAGCCCTTTCTTCGGCGACGACTTCTCGTCTCTGCAGATTTCTGGCAAAAACTCTGAGGTTAAAGAAAAAAAAAGGTTCTCAAAAATCGATTGTTTGGAATCGACATTAAACTGTAGGTCCCGCCACTCGTGTATAAAATTAACGCAAACAACATAAATGGTGTGAGAAGCTAGGTCGTAAACCTAACTGATGACCAATTGTATTTCAATGACAATGTATGTCAAAATAGAACTTTCCGGAATCCATTCAAGACAGACCTCAGCATAGCCTTTCAAAACCTACAAGACGATTTCATATTTTCCGAAAGAAAAAATTTCTTCTTAGTCATTGAGCAATAATGCAATCAGAACTCGATAATAGAAAGCGAAAATGAAAGAAAACACATTGACTTTATGAAATACAATGTGAATTGAATGCCGCCTCATAGGAACTATTTCTCAATATATTGATCGGGCTATACGAGTATACATACTTATCAAAATATTTTTATAGAATAAAAAATAATTTAATAATTAAATATCATTCACACATCCTTATTCAATACCCGATCTTGTCTATCCTATTCATTTTAGTTGGGTTACAATGATGTTGGAGTACCCGATGTTACGGAGGTAAGATTCCTTTTTTTTAACGTACTCCAGTAAAAATTCTTTTACCGTCTTTTGTTGGTTTGTCTTCTTTGTAAAACATTTCATTTCTTTTTTTTAATTTAGAAATTTTAGTTGAAATCTCTTCTTTCTTTTATTTGCATTGTAACGGATTGATGATGACTTTATTTTATAAAAGTTGACTTTTTTTTTCTTCTATTGTATGTTGTAAGAAAAATGCTAAACTTTTGTGCACGTTTTCAGGTCCATCAAAATCATCATAATATGGGAATGTACGGCCAACAACAAGGCGGTGTACCACCTGTTGGCGGTGTACCACCTCAAGGCATGGGTATGCATCAGGGTCAAGGACCACCACAAATGCATCAAGGACATCCGGGCCAGCATACACCACCATCACAAAATCCAAATTCGCAACCATCAGGGATGCCTTCGCCTCTGTATCCCTGGATGCGAAGTCAATTTGGTAAGTGTCAAGGAAAGTGATCGACAATTCCACGAAACGTATAAAGTGGAATTTTTTTTCTTCTTCTACTCAAAAATCGTAGTTGTTTGAGCGTAGTTAGTGAGTTTAACACTTAGGGATGCCAACTTTTGCTAAAATGTTTTATTTTGAGAATATTTTAAATTGACTTGCATTATTTAGCCGGTGAGACATAAATATTACGGAATTTTAATTTGAATTATGAAATGTGATGGAAACTATTGTATGAATTACCCTTTCAAACAATGAAATGGATAAGATTGTTTTAAAATTAAATAGTTGTAAATAAATAGACTAATACTGTGTTCACGTAAGCAACTTTATTGCGTAAATCCTAATTGACGCCAATATTGTTCTCAATATTTCATATAAAATCTCAATTAATTACTGCTCAATTAAATGCTAATTGTTATAATATTCAGTAAAAATTTTAAATACAGCTCTGTTATAACTCTGTTTAGTGAGCATATTATAAGTAACCGAACACTTCCTGTTGATGTTTGAGTTGGTTGAAACTACCAGCTGCTTTGTTTACCAGCTGTCAGATGAATATTGAATAAGCTGAATATTGGGTGCATTTATTACAGTCAACCCTCCTATAACGTGGTGAGTGTGTACCGCGTTATATGGAAACCGTGCTATAAGAAACTCGGATTTCAGGTACAAACCAGACTAATTCGTAGCGCGCTCTATGGAAAACGCGCTATAAGAAACACAGAATTAGTACAAATCCCATCATTCGTACCGCGTTATATGGAGACCAAGAAATACAAAAGGCAAGATAAATTATAAATTATTTTTATTGAATTCAAGAGTTCATATAAGGATTGATAAAAAAAATTGAATAAAAACTAAACTATAGGACTGGTTTCCAACAAAATTAAGTAAGGCTTGTAAAATAATGTAATTTTTTAATATTTATCCTCACTTGGTTCATCTTCATTCATTGCTTTTTAAAATGAAAATCCAACTGCTATTGTTTTGCACGGCACTGTATCTCGGGTGAGCTTTTGCGTTAAAAATAAAACTTATATTTTATCCCTCTTACAATATCTAGTTACTATTACATTTATAGGCTGTGCGGATGGAACTTATGGGATGAAGTTGAACGCAAACCGCGCTATTAGAGTTTCGCGTTATAGAGGGCTGTCGCAATTTCGTTATAGGAGGGTTGACTGTATACCTGAACGCTGAAAATTTTGGTCTCAATTGTTCGGTTAATTGACTCAATTAAATGGCATACGTGAACGTAGTATAAGGGTGCCATATGAAACTGTTGAACTATGCTGACTGATATTGAAATGAATAAAATGCAATTGAATAGTGAAAATATGGCACGAATTGTAATAAGTTGTGTGAATCTTTCTCTTTTTCAATCAGAAAAAGTCTTGTGGTTTCAGGAAGCCCAAACAAGCAAACGACATGGTGCGACATCGTATTGCTTTAATGCTGTCTCGACTAAAAACATAAAATGGTTCTCTTCGATGCTTATTTGTTGATCCAAATGAAAGGCTGAATTGTCGTAAGTTAATAGATTTTGTTGACGGCTAAGGTTGGTGGCTAATAAACCTCTGAAGAACAACATTTCATTATTTCAATTGGTTAATTTTTATTTTCAAAATCAAAAACATTTTCCCAACACACACGGTATTACATTCAATTTAATTACGTTTGGCAACCCCAATTATCATTAGAACATGTGTAGACTTTGAAATCAGAATTCAATTGCATTATAATAATTTGTAAGGACATGGTAACATATTAAGTTCTCTGGAATCAAATCTATCCATTTCCATTGAAATTGCATAGTTTTCCTATTCAAATATTTTATGTTGGCATTCCTAAAATAAATGTCGTTGTTAAGTAGTTAGATTTGAAAATAAATTTATGATTATTATTTCTTTTTTTTTTAGTATTTGTATTAAATTTGATTTTATAATTTAAAAAAACCAAAAAAAAATTATAATTTAATTATTTTAAAATGCAAACAAGTTATCAACTTATTGAAGTAAAATTTGAATGGCTTTTCTTACTAATTTTCGTTCTCTGGAGCTTTGCTTAAACAGTTAGAAATCAGAATAGCGGATCACATTAGTAGCCATTCTGTACGGTTTGGTTGCTGTCTCTGCTAAATATTCAATAAAGTTGCAAAAATTAACGTAAGGTGGTGCCGGATGTATGATATGAGTTTGGAGATTAAAATCTACAGAAGGGGCGCTTTTTATAAACTAAGCATGAGTATAAATAAATGCAATGAGTTTTATTTCAATTTTAACAAAGGAACGTACTATTAATTAAATACAAACCATACTTGTAATAAAGCAAATGATAGAATGGGAAGATTTTTAATTTTTTCTGTCGTTGATTTTATTTTAAAATCTATGACGTCTTATTTACAAATAATGCTGATTTTTAAAAAAATTTCATAAATATATTAATGCAGAGATGCAAGAAATGTGATGAATATAAAGAGGAATCGAGAAACATAATTCGAATTGGAACAGATTAGAAGAGGCCTTCCTTTAAATGAGACTGATATGAGATCGGAACTACAGTAAGAAATGTCGTCATACTACTTACAGAAAGGAAGAAAATGTATCGCAAAAATAGTCGTTTATTTAGCACAATGGGTAAAAATTAACAATTGTCTTATGCCATAATAAATGGAATCATTTTTAACTTCATGTTTTCTTGAAATGTCAATATGCTTATTAATAGATAAGCCTCGTGATAGAGTTAACGAATTTATACTTGTTGGTTGAACATTTATTTTTTCAAATTCTTCATAAAAATTGTTTTATTACAAATGAGTTGAAACAGAAAAATATACTAAAAAGGTTTTTTGACGGCTTAATGGGGACCGGAGATTTGCGACGCAAATGGAATCAACGTTTTCTATACAATTCCATTGAAATTTAATTTATTGGGACCAAGAATTTAAAATGAAGGAAAAAACTTAACATTTCGGATAAAAAAGATGTATGAAAAAATTTTTCATTATTTTATTTAGTGCAGTAATTAATATTTTTTATTTTTTTTAATTATTATAAAGAAATAACAAAACAATAAAATAAAAAAAGTGAAACTTAACAAAAATCTCTAAAATTCAACAATACGTCCGAGCTACGATTTTCGTCAGGATAGTTTTCTGAAAATACAATGCACTCGCAGTAACGTGAACACCGTCTAACGTGAACACCGCCTAACGTGAACAAGATTATTTTTACGTTGACCACTCTACAACATGAACAATTTTTTTCACTGTATATGTTTTTGAAACATGTAAACAACATTTAAATACATACATTAAATTCGAATTTTATAATTTTGGAAATCCCCTCATATAAATAATGAATGTATACCCCCAAAATTATTTTGTTTGACGCCTTTTGCACGTTGAAATTTGTTTCGAAACAAATTTCAACACTCTTGAGTTTGTAGGAGAGAGGGGAAAAACGAGTGGGGGTGATTTTAGAATTTCATGTACTCAGAAATTTGCTTTGTTCTTTATTCGTTTATATACAGAGTTGTATTGGATTTCACATTTTCTTTTATTTTTTGTTCCGCATAGAGAAGTTAACATCTTGACTGCCGCGGCAACTTTCAGAAAACTGGCCAATAACGACAATTTGATTTTTCACATTATATTACTAAAAACTATTTTTAGATCGTAGATATCATCAAAAGGCAAAAATTATATTTTTTAGGAGAAAAAGTGGGTAAGAGACGACTCGTAGTTAGTCAACGGTGTTAATATAAAGCTCCCTTATTTAAAATATCTTTAGTCTTTGTTGATTTGGTGTTTGAAAGCAAAACGTTAGCAAAAGAAAAATTTTAGCGCCAAACAATTAATTAAAAAAGGTTGAAAAAATAAAAAATATTAAAAAGAATATAATTTAAATAAGATAAATATATTAAAAAATAATAACACATAAATACATAATATATTTAATAACAAATATAATATTCATATAATGTTCATGTCTTGTGTTTGAACCTAAATCACAATGCCAAACAAAGTTGCAACTGACAAAAACAGCAGAACGACGCGATAAAAGAAAACAAAATTTCTGAAACAAATTTTTACGTCCAAAAGCGAAAGAAATTTTAAAAGAAAATGCAAAAAAGTTTCTCACATTTGTTTCGAAACAAATTTCAACGTGCAAAAGGCGTCTTTGTATGGCAAAAAATTTTGAAATTAGTTTCTCATGGAAGTGAATCAGTCGGTATGAGTGTAAAAAAATTGAAATGTTTGAAGTTAAAAGACAAGGCAAACAGAAACAGCTAGGACTTACATTCCCAACTTACAGAAAACGAGACCAACTTAGAAGCTCAAGGGAGAAAGCAGTATTTCAGCTATTAGAGAAGAAAAACCAGCAAAAAAAGATACAAGATTTCTTTAATGCACAAATATAGAGAGTAATTTTATTAGCTATGCAATTTTATCTCTATAGACATTTTTTTGGGATCTCGTTTTCTTTTGTAGTGGATTTTAATTAAAATTTTAGTTTTACGTTCAAGCGTTTAAAACATATTGTAAAATTTTATATTTTTTTATCAAATCTGACAATCGCTAACGTGAACAATTTCGCTAACATGAACTCCCTTGCTTTTAATTAGTTCACGTTATCGCGAGTGCACTGTATATCCAATGCATGGGAAATTAATTGCATAGCTTTGAAAATATTGACAATTGTTAATTTTTTCCTCTAATGCATTATCATAACATCATCTTCTAAATTATGCTGAAGATTAATTGCGAATAAAGTTTCATTATTAAGCTCCTTATCGACAGACAATGAAATTCATTAATGTAATCCTCATCCATTCGTTCAAATTCGGCTTCTATAGCTAAATTTTATCGGCACAAATCGGATCTGCGCAAGTCGGGGCTCTAGTGTATTGGTTGTGATAATCGTATTAGTCATTAGGAAACCAAAAATTGTCTTTAGTATAATTTTCTTCAAGGTGTTTTATATTTATTTTAACCCCGTTCCACCTATTAAGTATTTAATTATTCTATTATCCTGACCTGTCCCATTAAATTGATCAATTGCAAAATAAAAAATTTCCTTCTAAAGCAAATTACTGCCAAAATGGAATGTATTTGACAATTTCGCCTTGAACAAGGTAACTGTGAGAGACCGTGATAGGAATAAAGAAAAATTTATGGGCCTTAACCAATCCATCAATCGATTTGCAAACTACATTAGCAAAGAACACCAAGCAGGCCATTGGCAGGCTACCTGACATTTGCAAAAATTAAGAAAACTTTTTCAAAATACGAAAAATGAGTTCACATAAACCCATCATTCAGCGTATTCAGAAAAGAAAGAGAGAGGCAAACAAAATTGTTGTCGATTTAAAGGATTCTTATGAAATAGGCTTAAAACTGAAAAAAGGGATAAAGAACGCTTTGTTTCACTTTTAGAATGTGTTTTAATTTTCTATCTAAAGGTCAGACACTCACATTGTACGCAAACGGTTTATTTTCAGATTTTGCAAAAGAAATTTTTTCAAAATTAGAGCGTAACTAATAAGAGAATGCAAGAGCTCAGCATGTTTTCGGGCGTAAAAGTAACTTCAATGATGTAAAATTTTATAATATTTTCATGAGTGTCATGCCAATATGCGATACAGTGTGGCAGTTGGTTAGTTACTGTGGCCGAATATTGAAGTGTTTCTCAAATCGTACTAAACTTGTTAAACTGAGAGAGAAGTGCCATGTGTTTAAATTGAACGTTACGGAATTTGAATAAATTTCCTCCTTTTATAGGGACACAGGATTTGTGTGTTTTTGTTTTTTTCCTTTGTGGACTATAAACATTTGTTTCTGTAGTTTTAGTTCATTTTTTTCGTGTTTTTGTTATTGTTGTTGTTATTGCTAGATTGAGATGTAAAGCAAAATTGATTACAGCCATTAGTTACACGTTATGTGCTGCAATGGATGCCATCAATTTATTAATCTTTGGAACACGACGGTTTGTTCGCCGATTTCTTTTTTTTTTTGCCTTTTTTCTGTCCAGCTCTACAAACGAAATATTCTCTTGTTATTTGCAGTTGTTTTGTCCGTTGCTGTCTGTTGTCCAAATACAATTCCATTCCATTCATTCATCTTTTTGTAGTTTTTGTGGCATAAGAAAAACAAAAAAAACAAAAAAAGCTTATAAAAAAGGAAACAAAAAACAAAAAAACAAAAAAAACAAAGTTAAAGGAAAACACACGCATTGTAAAAATGGTTGAAAGTTTTATATTGAAAACAGTCTCATCTTGTTGTTTGGGCCTTAAAGAGAACGTTCACACTAACACAGTAAAACGACAAAGCACTCTTGAGTATAAATTCTCGAATATCATCAATTGAAGGTAAAAACAAAAATTTTAAATGTTTTGGATTTCTTAATGGTCCAAAATGTTTTTTGTCGTATTCTAATGAAGAAATTTGATTTATTTCTCGGGACTAGGATCAAATCACATTCGTACTTCTATTTTGTGATTGAAATTCTTGAATAAATAAAATGATATGAAAATGAGTTAGAATTTTAACTTGCCTCTCGAAGATAAGACGCTAATTTAAATTGGTAAAATAAAAACATATTGAATGATAGAAAGATTTGAATCAAATAATTCAAAACCCTTTTTCTATTAAATTTGTACGATGGAGTAAATCGCAAAAGGATTTTGAAATTGGAATTTTTCTTTTTTTTTTGGAGATTACTCCTATACATGCAGTATTGTTGTTATTTTTTTTTTGGATCAGTACAAAACAATCGGCACTTCTTTCTCGCCAATTGTTTTGTAAATAATTTTCATTTTCTTTTTTCTATTACAATTAATCACAATCAAATTCACTTTACTACGACTTACTGTTAAGTACACTACCAATTACAAGTTTTGGCTATCAAATAGAAATATTTGTAAATGACATTTAGAGGAGGATTATTTCTTTAAATTCGTTAGGAAACATAGAAACAAATTTATTGAATTGTGTTAGGAATACAAGTTATTTGCAAATACCATTTCTATTGTACTGAATTTTGTAGAATAATGTCGGCGTAGTCCAATATATAGTGCTTGCCTTAAGGCCCGACTTTAAACCCCGGGTTAGACATCAAAATAAAAAACATATTTTTTCGGCGACTTCTTCTCAGCAGATATTTGGCAAAAACCCTGAGAGTAAATAAAAATTGCCGTGAAAAGCTTCTCAAAAAATCTGTCGTTCGGAGTCGACGTTAAACTGTAGGTCCCTCCACTCACATATAAAATTAATGCACACAACCTAAGTGGTGTAAGAAGCTAGGTCGTAATCCTGACTGAAGGGTTGTCATGACCAAATTACGTATGTACATATGTATGTGAAGTACTGTAGGAACACATACCATTCATTTTTCTTTTAATTGACTTTAAATCAGTTTATTAATTAGAATTTGAATGTGATCTACATATCTATACAAAATGTTGAATTCAGTTTTCACTGCCAGTGTGTCACGTAATAAATAAATATCATACACCAACATTTTAAGGAGCTTTTTTTTATTTTTAATTTTTTTTTTAATTTCCTACATTTTTAACCACAAGCAGTCGTTTGAATTGGCAACCAACAGTGGTTATCATTGATTTGCATACAATAAAATTCTTAGGTGATGCCTTGATTTGTATAAAAAGCAGTTTTTGGCCCACTGTTGTTTGTCGTTTATAACCACTTAACGCCTGTTTAAGTTGCTTGTATCCATTAAAATTATAAATGGCCAACTACGGTCTCCAATATCATGATGAAAGTAAAAAAATCAAAAAAAGAAAAAACAAAATAAAACAAAGATAGTCAAAGATATACACAGAGACACTAAACTAAAGTCCCATAAACGTGACTAAGTTCTAAAATATGTTTTTCGAAAGCAAAAAACCCTTGAAAGCTATAAAAGAGATAAAAGAGACACACACACACACACACACACACACACATAGAAGAAGTTTTAAGTTCAGCTTGACTTTGATCTGAGGTCACGATTTCGGACAAAACACAATATAAAGTGGGTATGAAAATGAGCCCTTTGAACAACGCCAACCACTACGCGGCCAATATTGTTTGTTGCTTCGTCCTAAAAATTAAGATGTTATAAGGAATTAACAAACCAAGATTAAGTTACTTTTTTATAAAAATTTTTAATAAACAAACAACAACAAAAACAAAAAAAAAAAACAAATTCACTTTGCTTTTTTAGACAATCAAGTTCTGGAGGATTAAAAAATAAATGTTTTTCCTGTTTAAGGATTGTTTTTTTTTTTATTTTGTTGCTTTTCTCCTCCTTCCTCCTTTTGCATGTTGGGGTCATAAATTCTTGCTCCTTAAGCGACATTCAACAAATTTTCGCAACAAGTGTCTGCTTTTTTTCTGTAATTTTTTATTCCTTTTTCTTTTCATATTTTTTTTTTTCGCAATAATTCTTCTGTTTATGGTACGAGAATGAAATAAATTTGTATGCAACACTTGGAATACAAATATTACGAAATTGTTACATGCAGTTTTCCTTTTCTTTTTTGTAGTCTTCTTCCTCCGTTTTTTTTTTTTGTGTGTCTCGTTACTTAAGTTGATAATGTGCACATGTTTCAGATATTAAAAGTCAACATGTATGTACATACGTACGTACTTATGTACATAGAATCCAAGACAGGCTCGTTACCACTCAGCCAAGTAGGCAGCAGCTAGCAGCCAGCATCCAGGCAAGGCAACCCATATGTGATAACTTAATACATATGAAATGTTATAAAATTTCTAATAATGGAGTCACAATTTTGTAGAATCTTTGCTTTTCTTGCAAGCGAAAGCAACAGAATGTGTTAAAATGTAGGTTGAAAGGATATTGTATAAAGGAAATTCAATGTAAATAATTAGATGAAAACACAATTTTATTCCTGAAATTGAAAAATTGACAACGTTTCCTAAAAAAAAAACAAATGGAAAAGGAAGAATATTTAAAATTAAATAGTTTTTGTTTAGTCAGTTTTAGATAGGATTTAATTAACACTTGAGACTTGACAATTTGTGCTATTCGATACTTTTTAATCGGCAAAACTGATGTATCCTTAGGAATTAAATTTAATCGGAAAAAATATAAATACCAAGTCTAAGTTGTTCAGTTGGTTGCGCAGAATTCAATAAGCTTTTTTTTTATTTTGTTCGAAAATTTTGATCTTTTCACACAAAATTCAATAATCAATGTTACCCAAAATTTTTGAACCCAAAGCTTTTTAGAAAGGCGAGAAAGAGCTTTTAAATCAGCGTACGTAGACATTTTGCTCAAACTTAAATGTTATGAAATTAGATAGGGTAAACTGGGAAAATATTATCTTTTTTTTTTTAAATTTTCCAATTTTGTCCATTCCTAATTTGAAAATTAATTTAAAAACTATAAAATATTTTTCAATAAACACTTAAGATTCAGCAGAAATTTTGAAAATTTTTGAAATGAATGCTCATTTGATGAGATAGCATCACAGTATATGTATAAAAAAATATGACTAAGCTTTTATGCACTTTAAATAATAACTACGATGATTTTTTTCCAATTTTATCAAACGAAATATCAAACTCTTGACAAGGGAATACACTTTGAGAATGTCTCCACTTCACATTTTATATTTTTAAATTAAATACTGGCCAAACTTGAAAAAATAAGAAAAATTTAATACTTTCCAAGTATACCCCATTGAAACCCTTAACATATAAATTTCAACAAAATGTTTATGAATACCGTTTTAAAGGCTAATCTCTCCCCTTTCTAAAAAATTGTGAATTTTTTAAAATAGATTCAAAGATATTTGGGTAAACAATAATTTTGTGTGAAAAGATAAAAAAAAAAACATTTTTGGAGGATTCAAGAAAAATAAAAAAAAGTATTTTTGAATTCTACTCAAGCTAGTGAATAACTAAGACTATGTAGTTACTCGGGTGTATTTTTACTGTCGCACCGTGTTATCGGCAGTCTGCCTTGTGGTTACGTTCCAAAAAACACGACGAAAATTGAAACGACACACAGTGAATTATAATTTTCTATAGAAAACGATATAAAGATTGAAGGTATGATCCAGGACAAGGCGAATTTATATAATAGGTGGGAGTATCGACACAGCTAATAAGATTTTGATTGTCAAAATTTTGTTGTTTTTTCTTTTTTTTTTGTTTTGATAACAAATTTCTTATTTTCTTATTCTGACTATGGATTGCATATAAGATGCTTTTGAATATTCATTAAAAAATTTGACTTCTGATTCACACAGGTTTACTTTTATATCATCAGGAACAATGGGTTCAAATTCCTAACGCAGTACTTTAATACTTTGTAGACAAGACAACTTTTATTCCTCTACAAAACTGCATGACGAAAATTCAATAGAGGCCATAAAGTACGATCTCCGAAGCTGAATAATTAGCTCTACACAAATTAAGTTGTTTTATGTTTCAATTTATTTCATTGGCATTCTTCAGTCAGCTGTTTCTGACAATCGAAGAAGTTTTTACAAAAACAAAATGCCGGTTGTTTTTGCATTGTTGTACTTATTGTAGACTTTAGGTCACCTATAATATAAATTCGCCTTGATCCAGGGTTACGAAAATACTATGACTTAAAAAGAAAAATGTGCAAAGTAAACCTTTGAAAAACAAAATTAATATAAAATTATGTTGAAAATATTCAAAAAAAAAGAAAAAAAAATCAAATTAATTAAAATAAAATAAAAAAAAATCACTTAATTTATTACGCACTAATTAAAACTAAAAAGGAATCCCCAAGTTTTAATAACTTGGTGTTAGAAACAAAAGTCGTATGATCTTTTCGAAGAAAAAGGAAAATAACTTCGGAAAATCAAACGATGCACAATAATATTCAGCATCGACACAAGTTTGAAAAAACACGAAACGATACAACGCAAACTGAGGTGTGGGAGTACTTTCAAAGTCAATACCGTTGGACCTATCTTTGAAAGTCATTTGTTGAGGACTACTTCAGAGTATTGAGCTCAAAACAGACTAATTTTTTTTTAGTAATAATTTAATAAATTTCTCAAATATTTTGTGTATCCCACATTTATTTTTTTTGTTTTTTTTTTTTTTTGCAAAAGAAATCTCTTGAAAAGAAGAATAAAGTAGAAAACTATTCAAAGTCATCTTCAAATTTTACTTAAACTTTTCATCGCAACTTTTTGGCTGCAACAACAAAATCCTCAAAGCCATAGGAAAAACTTTTACATATTTTCTTCTTCTTGTATTGTTTTCACTTCATCTTTTTCAAAGAACCGTATTTGGAAAAAAGTTTTCGTTTTCTTAGGAATTTCTTTCGAAACAATAGAAAAATGTTGAAGGAAAATCTACTTAAAGTGCGCTAACGCCAAGGATCTTTGCTTAATGTAAAGAAGACAACAACAACTACTTAAAAAGACGATTTTCTCAGCTTAAAACTATAAAAGTAAAACTAAAGTGACGTAAATGTCTTTCGAAAAAGAAAAGCAGGAGTGCAAAACAAACAAAAAACACAGCTTAAGGAAAATTTTTAGGGGGCATTTTCACACACAAAAGTTTATGTAGTGACAAGTGAAACAAAGAAAAATAAAATACAAGTGGTGGAGAATTAAAAAAACAAAACTTAAATCTAATTTTAAACAAAATTTTATAAAAGTAAGGCTTTAATTGAACACTTCATGAATCCGAAATTTCCTGAATCTTTTACTGTAAAATTGCTCCTAATTGCAAGTCTGTCCACATTTTCCCTCTTTTTAACATGTTTTTAAAACTTTTAGTTTTCTTTTGCTTTCCTTTTGTATTGTTGGTTGCCAAAATATTAAGTGGAATTATTAAGAATGTCCTTTTGATGTGGGCAGTGGGAGTTTGTTTGAATGTTAAAGGAAATTATCGTAATGGTTTTATAAAAATTTTTATTTGAAAATTATGCTCCTCTTAAAAATAATGGCTGATGCTTTTGTTTAGCCACAAACTTTCCTCTTTCATTGGATAGTCAGCTGTTGAAGTTAATGGTAAACAAAACAAAACGAAAATAAAAAAAAAATTGAAATAAATAACAGGCAAAAGAGCAAAATCAAGTTTAACGGTTTTATTTTCCACTTCCGTTTAAACTTTTCTTAAGTAAGCGGATCAAAAGATGATTTTCAAGACGCTTAAAGCTTTTTCGTAATTTTTTTTTATTATTTTTAGTTTTTTTTTGTTTTTTTTTTTTTTGAATCAAAAAGTATTTAAACTTTTCTTCAATTTTGCAAAACACACACAGTGAATACTAAATATGTACAGTAAGACACCGCTTAACGCGGCGGATACGTTCCAATAAGTTCAAGCGCTAAACGAAACAGCGTTAAACGAGGCAACTTAACATGTACATATAAAATACAGTTGGAATCTTTATCAAGAGGTGATGTAAATATTAGGAAATATTAGTTGGAACCGACATATTTTTCAGTGCCTTAGCTTCTTAAAACCTTGCAAGAAATACTTCACTTCATCTGATCTTACTATGTACACCACCAGGCTGGTGACTCAACTTATATTTTGCAACGTATAGACGCGTACAAGAGGGGGCGATGTTGTTCGTTAATGACGGTAGGGTATCGAACTGAATTGATTCATTGGAGCATCATTCTATCGCTACTACTACATCCGACATAATTCGTTCTTTAGGTGGACTATGCAGAAAGACCTCCGAAAAGAGGTTGTAATTTTCTTTTTTACTTTTAAGGGATTCAAATGGCATAAAATACAGATAAATCATGACAGATGTTCGCGAATAACTTAAAAACATAATACTTTACCCCTTGTTATTACTAACTTAAATTTGCAATAGTAAGAATTGCAAAGCATATACAAAGTTCAACGAGACTTTTACTGTAATAAAGTCAACTATCATATATATTATTTCTAAAGCATCTTTTTTTGTCGGTTGCAAATATCTCCCATACCACCGCAGCAAATTTTATGAATGATATATTATTTGAAAGCTTATATCTAACACTAATGACAAAAAATAATTAGAAATTGAAAAATTAATATTTTCATTGATAAAAATTATATTTTATATAGATCTCCATGATAATACTGTTGTAATTATGATTATATGTTTTTGTTCATGTGTGGTAATACAGGGTCGCTTAATAGTAATGCAGTTCTCCATAATATAGTATTAAAATCCATTCTGGCAATACCGCTATTTACTATAATGTCGTTTATTACGAAGTCAGTTATATATAATATGCATATTAAGTTGTAAAAAGCTGTTTTGGCAATACTTTGCAGTAGTTGTTAGATCAAGTGCGATAAACAGGGTAGCTTAATTGTAATGCTATTTTACGTAATAATATATAAAGTTGTAAAAGCCATTTTGGTAATGTCGTTATTGTCATGGCATTGTTTGTTTTATGAAGTATAGTAATACGGGTAAATAAATGGTACCAGCCTAATCGTAACAAGCTTGGGAGAACATATCATACCAGCAAAAATTATTCATACCGATGAAACTTTACTCATTCCCCGAATCAACCTTACACCTTCTGATCTAACTGTGCCTTTCCGAATGACACAAAAACAATTCCCTGTGAAAGTTGCTTTTGCTATGACGATAAACAAAGCACTAGGTCAAACCCTTAAAAAGGTAGGATTGTATTTACCAGAACCGATCTTTTCACATGGCCAGTAATACGTGGCTTTTTCGTACGGGCAAAAACTTAACGATGATTATGTCATTACCTCTAACATTGTATTCAAAGAAGTATTTTAAAAGCTTTTAAACATATGTATGTATGTAAATATGTATGATGATATTATGATTTCTAATATTTTTCTACTTTTAATAGAATTTCTATTAATTATTTTCATTTTATGTTACAAAAATGACAACTAACGGTGCGAAATATTCGCACGGGTCATCTAGTATGATGTAAATTCTTCATTTCCAAAAATCGTCAAAATAAGGGCATAAAGCGTCAAATCGTCAATAGGCTGTTTTTCGGGTACAAAATTATCAAAATGACTAGAAATCGTCAAATCTGGCACCTAGAAGTGTACCACTTTTAGTTGGTGCATGGTCGTTTTATTTGCACAAATATTCAATCTTAATACTACCGCGTAATGCTGATATAGCATTAATCGGAGAAGCATTAAGCGGGGTCTTACTGTATTAAGTTATAACCAACTTTATTGTTTTTCGAAATTAATCGAAAAGAAGAAGAATAAGAAGAACACCATGTGTTAAGAAGTAATGTTTAATGTTTATTGATTATGAATTTGTCTTTTATTTCAATTTGGTGTTGTCTTTAGCCATTTTCATAAGAAATCATATTTTGAAACAGAATTCCAATGGCTGCCGTTTCCCTTGAATTAACAAACATATGTACATACATACGTGTATGTAGGCAGGCAATCATCAGAAATATGGTATTTTTCTGGTTGGTTTATACGAATAATCGCATGGCTAATACTCTCTTCAGCGATACGAACGAATATTAAAATGATTGCCATTGTGTATACGAAGTAGACTGACTATACGAGCATATCGTATAGTCTCTGTACAAAGTATACAAAAAATTTTTTTTTTTTATTTCATTTAATGTCTTCGTTCTATTTTTGTTTTTTGGATTTGTTTTTTGGGATTGTTGTTTTTGTTCGTTTGTTGGTTGTGCTTCACTGGACGCTTCGCAATGGGACATGGGCTTCACATGGTATGTTTTAGTCAGCTGTCAAATATTTTGACATGGGTTCCAAGCTGAAAATTCCAAAATGGTTAAAATTTTTCTATAGTTTTTCAGTAAATACTTCTTTGGTAACTGACAATCTATGCCATACACATACATACATACATACAAACATACATACATATGTACATACACAACAAATGTATTAACCAACCATTGAATAGGAATTAAGGAAATTAAATAAAAAAAAAAACAAAACACCAAACACCAAAAAAAATTAAAATAAAGAATGAAAATATGAAAATACATACTATTGAAGAAAGAAACTTCATTAGTTGAGGAAGATATGATATCATATGATATGAGATATGCAACTAGAAATAGTTTTTCTTTTAACAATCACTAATTTTTTTAATTCTTTTATTGTGTGTATGTGTGTGTGTTGCTTTCAGTTTCATAATAACAATTGATTTGGGTGTCTGGTTATCCGCCGCCGCCGACCATGAGAGAGGGAAATTCTTTACACAATGGACGAAGGGTACCATTCCAAATAGAATTTTAGACTATTTAACCCTTTATTTTATTTAGTCTTTGGGAAAAAGAGAAATTAAAAATATGTATTGCTCTAATTCCCTAAAGGTTCTGTAAATTACATTCGTTGAAATAAAAAATTATTTTCTTTTTTGAAATTTCTTAATTAAAATCCATACTTTTCATTTGTTTGAACAAATTTATAATCAAGTTTAGAAGCATTCTTGAATCCCAGGAAATTACTTGCCAACCAATATTCATGGCATCACACTTTTTATGTTTCATTTTTATACTCTGCTTTCGCTTTTATTTTTATTTTTTTCTTTCCTTCTTTTTGACTGACAATCATTCCTTCTTCCTTTTTTTTTTGTTTTTGTCTGCATGTGTAAAATATACTGGTACTATATGTAGTTTAAAATGTTGCCATTAGTTTTTTCGACTTTCTCTAAAATAAAGTTCTGGCTTCTGTTCTGGTCTTTTTTTTATGATATTTTTGCCATAGATATTGTATATGGTCGGACACTGTCAAGAGCCATCAAACCATTTTTGCATTTGTTACAAAATATTTTTTCACTGATATTAGTAGTGATAACAAAAAAAAAAAACTTTATTTTCAACCATAACTCAAAAGAAATAAAGAAAAACCAAATACCAGAGGCAAGGCAAATAGGATTTTAATAGGGGCCGAAATGTAGTTACAGTAAAATTGAAAATGTTTAAATAACAACTAAACATTAATAAAAATGTGTACATACGAGCATCCCCGGACAGACATCAAAAACAAAAAATGAAAAAATATTTCTTCGACAACTTCCTCTCAGCAGATATCTGGCAAAACTCGGAGAGTAAATAAAATTGCCATGAAAAGCTTCTCAAAAATCTGTCGTTCAAAGTCGACGTTATACTATACGTCCCCCCACTCACGTATAAAATTAACACACACAACATGATGGGGTGCTCAACACCATCAGCTAGGCCATAATCCTGACTGAAGGGATGTAATGGCCAAACCGAGCATGTGATAAACAAGTTCACACTTTTAAAATTTCCTGATTCTTAACTAAAAGCCTCGATCAAATCAAATCATGTCAAATTTTGAATGAGCTACGTTCCTCAGTTTGTGTTTGATAGTCATTGATAGGAGATTATTTCTTGATTTAAGGCGCAAATATAAAAAAGGACATTTCGTACAAAAACTGTAAACATACATAAATTAGGCTACAATTTGCCCTCTATGCCATCAATATTTTTCAAATGCAAACTGATTGACCCAAAATATTTAAATGTTAACAGAAATCAGTTGAGTCTCATTTTAAGTTTATGAGTTTTCCCCCTGAGAGGATTTTAACGGAGAGATAAATTGTTTTTTATTATTATAAACGGACAATAAAGTAGAAGTGAGCGTTAAACTAAAAAGAATTTCAGCCTGACCGAACTTGCCATACTGTGTATTATTTTCAATACGGCCATTTCAAATATAAACAAAATTAGTAAACACAACAAAGTACTTTAATTGGGCAATGTTACGACATCCTGTGCACTGCCATATTTTTTAAAAAGTTAACTTTATTTTAAAAAGTTATTAAGTTTGAATAACGGAAAGATGTTAAAGGTGACTTAAAAGTTCATTTTAGATAAAGTTACCTTTAATTAAACCCAACATTAAAGGCGAGCTGTAATAATGAAATGCGAAATAGGGTTCATCTTAGATCAACTGAATAGTAATTTTTTACCCATGAAAACCATTACTTGGTTTAAAATGTTTTGCAGTTATTTTATAAAACCCAACATAAACTGCGTAATGTGCCTGTGCCCTTTATGTGCCCTCTCTGCATTGCTGAAAACTGCCATGATGGGTTTTAGAAAAAAGTAACAGAAGTAGACTGTCGAAAAAAAAGTTCAAATAACAGCTGAAATGTGTCAAAAAGTAAAATGAATGCGAGGGAAGTTGACTTTTGGGAATATCATTGGGTTTGGTTTGATATCAAACGCTTAAAACCAAAAATTAAATAAAAAAAAAAAAAAAGACGGAATATGCAAAAAATTAAAAATGTTATTTGGGTACCTCCTTAGAGGATGTAAATGATGTTTTCATTTGTTTTGGCAATTTTCTTTTTGTATATTTTTTTGTTAAGGTCTCCCTTTTCAGTCTCTAAAGGCTTGAACTGAAACATTTGTTTTGTTTTTTCAGTGGCCAATTGCTTTATTTCATTAATTTTTAAAAATAAATTTAATAAACCTGATGAATCGAAATTGTAGTAAAAAGGCAAACTTACAAAAATAATATTAAATAATGTAAAAAATAAAATATTGAAAAGATAAATGTTGATTCATTTCTTAACTTTACATGGCGATTACGTTTTTTTTTTTTTGTTAATTAAATCTCAACTTTTTGTGTTTATAAAGGTATCTCTCTCTTTGAAGATGATTTGGCAGATTTTTTTGAAAAAAAAAATCTTAAAAAAATGCAACTTCAGAAGAGGTGTGAGCAGGTAGAGAGTGCCACAAAGAATTCAAAGTTGAATGTTTTTGTTATTGCTTGATGACATTACAAATGCCACACACGAATTTTTATTTCGTTTTTTTATTTTTTTCATTGAATTCGTTACTTTTTCTTTTTGCAAAATATTTTTTACTGGCTGTTTTTGTTGTTGGCTTTGTAGCATAATAAATTTATGAACATTAATAATGTGTGCTTTTCTGGTAAGCATTCCTATATTATGGACACAAACAAAAAAAAAAAAAAAAAGACGTCTTGATTGAATTTTTCTTAAGTCTTTGGCTGACACAATAATTGTGCCCGCTTTTCGAGGGGGAATTTTTAATAATTTCCGCAATTATAAGCACATTTAATGAATTCTTGGGCAGCACATGCATGCACGTATATGTGCACAAATGATTTTGCTTTGTTGTTACACAAATCGTCATGATTGATTTGAATTTTTTTCATTAGAAAACGTCAAATTGTAGCGACTAGTCTAATATTTATTTATTTATGATTTACAATACAATTACAAATTATATTATAATCAGATACGAGCTGAGTAACTTCGACCATATGCCCGGTGTAGTGTCACAGACCAGAGCCTCTGGTGGGAATCGAACCCACGACTCTCACGCTAATAGTCTAGCACACTACCCACTAGACTACCAGGGCGCTCACTAGTCTAATAATAATAATATAAAGGAATAAAAAAATATTTAAAAAAGGAAAAAAATTAAAACTCAGAGTAAAAGTAGTTCTCGAAATTGTGAATTTTAAACTCTCGATTTCAAATTTCGTTTAAGTTTGTAAAGCATTTTAAGGGAAACTGTAACCCCACACCATTTCCAATTACATTGTAAATGTGTAATTATTTCATTTGTATTTTAACTGATAGAAAAAAGAAAAAGAAAAAAGAAATAATTTTAATTTCTTTGTCCTCTCACCCATTGAACTGAGAATAGATAGACAGAGCGGCAATAATAATAATTTTAAATTTGTTTTTGTTTCATGTGAAAAAGAATAATTATTTTAACGACCCAAGATTCAAATCTATAATAAAACAAAAAATTTACGGAAATAATTACAGGCGTATTTATAATTTATTTATTTATTTTACACAATAATTTTGTTTTACTTCTTTTTTTTTCTGAAATGTAACAACGTTATATTGAAATATTATACACCCGACACTTTTTTTACACGGTAGATACGTTACTCAGAAATCCGTGTAAAAAACCGTGCAAAAAAAGAGGCGTTTCCTATAGTAAAATGGGGAATACGTTCCATGTCATCTGAAAACTGAAATAAAGAACTATATTTACTTCGAAAAACCATGTAAAAAATGTTGAAAACAAATTGTATGTTCATATCAGAGATCACCAACGAGTATTCAAAACGATGAGTAGATTCAAATCATACTTATAATTTCTGATACTTCATACTTATTTTAATATCATACTCATACTACTCATTCTCAAAGTTGGAAGTATTCGTCGTATTCATACTTAATAATACGTATGATGTTATTGACATCGATTCGTATCTACTTAACATTTACACGAAGCACAAAATAAATATGATTCGCGTACGAACACTTCCGTGCTCACAAGAATATTGTGTGTATGCTTTGCTTGTTGTCTTTCCTTTCTTCTTTTTTTGTATATGCAACAACAACAAAGGCTGTAAATTTTGATGAATGATTCGAGCCTCTTGAATAACTTATAAGTATTAAAAGTATTTTTCTGAATTTAAGAATCAGAATGAGTAGGCGTATGTAACAAACATATTTCGAATATTGTGAGTTTGATATCAACGTTGTACTCATACTCTTTGCTACTTATACTTATAAATCAATGTTGTAGCGAGTACGAATGAATTAGAGAGTTGAAATTCAATTCAGTTAATTCACTTATACTTAAAATTGCATGAGTGCTTATGAGTAGCGGAAAAACGATTCATTGCTGATCCCTGGTTCATATGGCGTTGTATTGAGCATTAAAACTTAAAATACATAATTCAGGCAGGTGAAAAATTGGTAGAGCAAGGAAAAAACAAAAGAAATCTGTCAATCCAGAATTAAGAACAGAAAAATTAGAAAAGAAATAAAAAAAATATTTACATACCTGCAGAATCATTCGTCACTATTTGATAAGAAGCGCAATTGTTTGCGATGAACTGTACTTAAAGTCGGTATCATCACTGGATATGTCCATCAAATTATCCAATGGTGACTTTCGTTCGGTAATAGAGCTTTGAACTCTCGGACTACTTTCCGAAAGGTCTTGCGCCGTCGACTTTTTTATTAAAAAATCGTTTATAGAAAGTTTAACTTTTAGTTTTTAGGATTTCCCAGTTACTACTACGTATGTTCATTTCAGCAATGGTGCCAAGTATGGTAAAAACAAACATAATTACAAGACAGTGATTTTGAAACTGTACTAGATTAAAAATTTTGTACAAAAAATTTTTTTTTCGACCGTGTAACTTCAAATCTGCGTAAAAAGAAATCGTGTAAATAAGAGTTGGGTGTACATAGGTATGTAAATCCCCCATCCAGAAAATGATTGTCAATTATGGGACTTTTCCAAAAAAATTTTAAATGTATATACGAGTTTATTATTATCAATAAAGTAGTGGTCTAAAAATTTCTGGGTCGCATTCTCAATTTAAACAAAAAAGAAAATATTTAACGAATTTAAATTAAAAAAAAAAAAATTTTATACATACGAGTATGTAATCAACGCTAAAATGTAATCAACTGTGAAAGAGAAAAACCTTTCTTCTATTTGATTTGATTTTATTTTGTTTCAAATGAATGAAATTAAACCACTTCCTGTTAATATAAATATCTGAAGATTTAGAGAAAAAAAAATATCGTACGACTTGAAATTCATAGAAAATCCAAATTTTTCTTTGTTCTGCTAATGACATGGCCAAATTCAGTTAGAGATGTTTTGTTTTTAATTTTTTTTTTCTGTCTCTCAAAGAAAGTCTTTGTTGGGTAGTACATGGTGGTATGTACGTATTTCTGAATTTAACCTAAGGCGGCCATATTTAATCATTGGCTGATGTAAAAAATTGGATTTTTCTACATTTTTTTGTTTTTACATTTTCTTCTATTTTTGCGTTTGTTTGATCCATTTTTTTGCTGCTCGTTTTTCACAATATAAGTTTCAACACAGACCTGTAAGAGAATTCTCACTATTCTACAATTCTTTTGAATATAGAAAGAAAATAAAGAAATTTGGTATAGTCTAAATGGTCATTAAACAAGAACAAGATTACTAAATTAAAACAAGAAATTCTCGAGGAAGTCGCCGTAGTGTAGTAGGTAGTATGTTGACTTCTTAGATTAATTTTACAGGAGAAGCAAAAAACGTTATAAAATAACGAGTTCTTCATATATAGAATCATATTGAATTATTGAAGTCGCCGTGGTCTAGTAGATAGTGTGCTGGCTTATTAGACGTAAAGCCAGGGTTCGAGTCCCAGGCCAGACATCAAAATAAAGATACAAAAAGTATTTCTTCGGCTGATTTCTTCTCAGCAGATTTCTGGCAAAAACTCTGAGAATAAATAAAATTGCCATGAAAAGTTTCTCAAAAATCCGTCGTTCGGAGTCGACTTTAAACTGTAGGTCCCACTTATGTATAAAATTAACACACACAACATAAGTAGTGTGAGAAACGAGGTCAATAATCCTGACTGAAGGGTTGTAATGACCAATTATGTATGTATGTGTACGTTATTTTTTATCGCAAAAATCTAAAAATCATAATCAAGCATGTATATAAAGTTTGGGAAGATTAAATTATAAAATGTGTTCTAAAGAAATTTGTTTTAAAACTGGAAGAAAAAGCCAAAATATTAGATGTTCTTCAATAGGGAACCAATGTTGCTAGTTTAGCAACAGTTACGGAGTTGCGAAATTAACCCCAGCTTAATGCTGCTTCAGTATTACGCTGTAGTATTGGGATTCCCCTAAATCAATCATTGTATTTATACCTATCGTGCACTATATAGTGATGGTGTATACTATGTATCTTTTTCAATGCTCTTTTGTTAGACTTTGTTACTCTCTTGTTTGGTCAAGAATAGTGTTTCCGACTGCATTTTCTAAAGTTGCAACGTATTTACATAGGCACGTGTTAAGCCTCCTCGTTTAACGCTGTTTCGTTTAGAGCTGCAATTTATTGGAACGTATCCCCCATGTTAAGCGGGTCTTACTGTATGTCAGTAACACATTTTCTGGACCAGAAAGAAGCAAGACCATGCGTGCAATTATGAACATATTCATACATACACTCATATGTACACAAATTAAATTAAAAATTGGTGTAATTTTACAAATGAAAAAACGCATAAAATACGATAATTGTTTAAAAGATTTCGGTATTTGGAAATGTGAACAATTCGAAAAAGTGAACAACGCCAGTTTTCAATTAATTTAGGAACTAATAATGTTCTATATATTTATATTTTAATTCTAAAAGGTTAGGTTAGCTTAGTGTGGTAGCATTATACAAAAAGCTCACTTGAGCACGCATGACGGCCCGTTGTAACGCCACAGGTAAACGCAATCTCTGTACTGATCATGTTTATCGGAACCAAGGAGGTAGAAGTTGCCTATACATTTAAAACACGACAACCCCACGCTAGAAAACCAGTCAGGAAACTTGATAAACAAGTTTATATCCTTGACATAAACGGACGATAGCTCCGTCAAGCTCGCAAGAGATGAGCATTGACAAAGAAAGTGGATAACAGTCTCCTCTTATTCTGTGCATCATTTATTGTTCACGCTGGACTGATCAATCAATTTCAAAGATTTATTTTTATGGTCTCATGCTAATTTCCTAAAACATATTAAAGAATTCTGTAAATAGAATTAACAATTGACTCCTTTATTTCTCTTCATCTGTAAGCTTTCTTTATGGACTATGATTTGTTTGAGTTCGTAATTCTGTTAAGTTTAATCTGTATGTATGAAATAACTTTTTTTGTTGTTGTTGTTTCATCATTTTGGTTTAAGACGATCTCCCATTGTGATGGTACATCACAGAAGTTTATGATTTGGATTTGTTTGTGCTCAGTTTCGGTTGATTTTAGTTTTTTTTTTTTTTTTTTGTGCAGATTTCTTGAATGAAAGCATGCCAGCCTTAAATACAGTTGATAAATTACGCAAAATGTTATGAAAAAAAAAATACAGAAATGAAAAAAAAGGTAAAAATAATGAAAGAAAACGAATATCAACAATGACTTGAAACGACGAGCAGTATACGATAAATAGGAGTTTTACACCTTGAAATATTTTATGTGAAATCTTTTACGGATTTCTGTTATTAAAACAACATAACAAAAGTAGCAAGTAAAGATGGGTAGTAGTGGTCCGTTTCTGTTTTTTTTTTTTGTTTTTTTTTTTAAAGTCGAGAGGAAGGGCCGTTATAAGCAAAATTACATTTTAATGACTATGGTTTTAAAGATGACCTGAAGTTAAACAAAAAATAAAAAAATAAATAAATAAAATAAAATTAAAAAAAAAAAATATTTCCAAATGGCACAAGGCGCCTTTAACGCGTTTATCATTTTATTTTGAAGTTTCTTCTCCACTACATCAGCGAGTGTTTATGTACATTTTTTTTTTTTAATTCAAGTATAAAGTGATAAATTTGATTAAATTGATATTGTTCGTCAAACTTCAAAACCCATATACAATCCATATACATATACATTCTCACATACAAACACATAAAATAGAAAAAGAGCGGCCTTTGCCGCTTTAAAGAAATATTGATGCAATCATATGGATCCTTAGTTGCCTGTGTAAGAAGCGTCCGAATAGAAAATGACCAAACAAAATTACTTTTAAAAATTACATTCAAATATTTTGTAAAACAAAAAAACAGAAAAACAAAATTATTTTATTAGAAAGAATAACTTCGCTTTGTTTGTTGTTTTCTATCCCCCGTCCCCCCTTAAAAGGAAATTTATATCAATTATTTTACTTTATTTTATATTTTTTTTTTTTTATTTTTCAGGTATTTTTTTTTATTTCTACTATATATATTGCACATGAAATATTTTTTTTCTTCTGTTTTAATTTTTGCTGTTACTTTTGATATGAAAACGTATTGTAATTAAATAGCGATTAGGCCACCATTTTTTTTATTTTTTTTTATTAAAGAATAAGAAGAGGAAAAATATAATAATAATTTTTACCAGTAGTTCAGACGGTTTTTTTCCTCTTTATTACTTTCCATATTAAATAAAGTTGGCCATTGGCCATGTCTTACTATAACCTCAACCACCACTGTTGGTCGATGGCCACAGGTTTTGATAATGAAAGTCTGGCAAATGGGTGCGTTTTGTAGTCTGTTTTAACTTAAACTCAAAGGAAATCATTAAAAATAATTATATTTTATGGCTTTCGTAGTATAAATTAATATTACTTTTTAATTATGGTTAAATTATTAAAGAGAAATAAAACTACAAAGCAATAAATAAAATATGAATAGAAGAAAACCATTAAGAAATATAAAAATTTTATTTAAAAAAATATAATGCTTCTGAGAGTTTTGAAAATAAATAAATATTAGCGTATCCCGCATACAAAAAAAAAATATTTATTCGGCAATTTCCTTTCAAAATCTCTGAAAGTAAATAACATTGCAATGAAAAATTTCTTAAAATTCTGTAGTCGAGTCGGAGTCGACTTTAAACTGTAGCTTCCGTCGCTTATAGATAAAATTTCCACACACATTGTAAGTGATATAAGAAGCTAGGTCGTAATCCTGACTGAAGGGTTGCAATGACCCGTACAATTGCAATTACGTATTATGTACGCAAAAGTCCGCAATAAATGTTTTGTATCATTACTACTTTCATAACAAACTAAGACGCACAGCTTAGAAAAAAATAATTTGTATTGAATTTGTAAAAAAATATTTAGAAATAAGTCCGGATGTATAAGAATGTCTGATATTTTATTTAGTAGTGTTTGAGTAATTTTACTAGACTTGTAAAGTTATAGTTGGAGTAATAACGAGTCTATACTATTGAACCGAAAGAACTATTGGACGAAAGATAATAATTGTGGGGGTGAGCGGAGTAAATAAAATACAAAGTTATTAGTATAAATAATTGAATTATTATTTATTATGTACAAAAACGTGCCTTCGGTTTGGGGGTAGATCGGATAATGATCTCTTTTCAATTATATTCTTAACAATTCACAATTATTTCATGCTATTGCAGCGGTGGTTTAAACTAAATTAATATTTAAGACTTAAAACTAGTGTGGCCAGCTTGAACAATAATGTTTAATAATAATATTTGACTATTAAACTAAAAATAATATTTAAAAAAAAGAAATAATCTAAAAATAACTAACAACACAAAGCGACCGTAAAACTACACCCGGCCAGCGTTGTCAACTCAGTGCTTTTAGCACTGTTTTTAGTGCTTTTTAAAACTTTCGACGCGGAAAATTTTCAAGTCAGTGCCTAGTGCTTTTTTTAGTGCTTTTCTTTTCATGTCAGTGACAGCAGATCAAATATTTAAAAAAAATAGAGAAATCAATTTGTCCTTTTGGAAATTAAAAACAATTTTGGGCGAAGATATTTAACAATAATACTTTTTTACGTTGATACATTTTCGAAGGTAAAATCATTTACATTTTATACGTCTAAAAAAATTATGTTTAATGTATGTTAACTTTCATACATACATGAGTACTTTCATTTGCATGTAAAACTACAGTCTTAATAAATCGAATTAGTGTATACATAGACTTAGACGTAAAGCCAGGGTTCGATCCCATTTCTTCGGCGATTCAATATGAGCAGATTTCTGGCTAAAAACTCTAAGAGTAAAGTAAATAAAAATTGCCATGAAAAGTTTCTCAAAAATCAGTCGTTCGGAGTCGACTTTGAACTGTAGGAGGTCCCGTCACTCATGTATAAAATTAACGCACAAAAACATAAGTGGTGTGAGAAACTAGATCAATAACCCAGACTGAAGGGTAGTAATGACCAACTATATATCTGATGAAATTAAAATAAATATTATAATGTTTTAGTGCTTTTTTTGTCAAAATTGCGCGTTTTTTTTAAGAATTTGGTGCTTTTTGAAAATTTATAGTTGACAACGCTGATGTTAACTTTCACACATAAATACTTTCATTTACATGTAAAACTACAGTCTTAATAAATCGAATTAGTATATACTTAGACTAAAAATTAGTCTATAAACTATTCTAAAAGTCGATAGATTAGACTATAGGCTAGACTAGACTATAGGCTAGACGATAGACTTTTGTAGTAAATTGTAAATTCGTACATTTTTTTTTACTGATTATATAAATTGGTGATGAAGTCGCCATAGTCTAATAGGTAGTGTGTAGGCTTCTTAGACGTAAAGCCAGGGTTCGATCCCCATTTCTTTGGCGATTCAATCTGAGCAGATTACGGGCTAAAAACTCTAAGAGTAAAGTAAATAAAAATTGCCATGAAAAGTTTCTCAAAAATCAGTCGTTCGGAGTCGACTTTGAACTGTAGGAGGTCTCGCCACTCATGTATAAAATTAACGCACAAAAACATAAGTGGTGTGAGAAACTAGGTCAATAACCCAGACTGAAGGGTTGTAATGACCAATTCTATATGCTGATAAAATTAAAATAAATATTATAATGTTTTAGGGCCTTTTTGTCAAAATTGCGCGTTTTTTTAAAGAATTTAGTGCTTTTTGAAAATTTATAGTTGACAACGCTGCACCCGGCTAATAACATAGTGTAGATTGTGAGTTTTGTTGAGTAGATCCCAAAGATATTTTTTTTATATTTCTCGAACCCTCTAAACTTCATTTATTTGACAAAAACTATTTTTTTAATTTTTTTCACACAAAGTTATAGATTACCCTCCCAAAATCGAACCTCCAGTAATTAGAAATTTCAGAATTTAGAATCACTGCTTGCAATACATTATACGCTCTAAAATTCGAATTCAAAATTCGAATTTCTGAGCATTTTTTTGCTATTTTAACCAAGACATCCCCAAATTCTTTTTATTTAAGTTTTTCTATATAAGTTTTTTGAAGTCGCCGTGGTCTAGTGAGTAGTGTGTTGGCTTATTAGATGAAAGACTCGGGTTCGTATCCCAGGTCAGACATCAAAATGAAAAATATTTCTTCGGCGACTTCCTCTTAGCAGATTTCTGGCAAAGACTCTGAGAGTAAAAATTGCCATGAAAAGCTTCTCAAAAATCTGTCGTTCGGAGTCGACTTTAAACTGTAGGTCCCGCCACTCATGTATAAAATTAACGCACACAACATAAGTGGTGTGAGAAGCTAGGTCGTAATCCTGACTGAAGGGTTGTAATGGCCAATTATGTATGTATATAAGTTTTTCCGTATCAAATTTGTTTTTGTTGCATTTATGTATTTTGCGGTTTTTTTTGTGAAATTTGAAATAGAATATTAAAGAAGTAGAATTGCCTCAAATACAAAGCGGTTCTAATTTGTGAGCGACTACTGTATATATCAATTTATTTTCAAAACAGAAAACAGATGGGTCTTTAAAATGGTATAAAATTCTTTCAACTTACATGTTATAAGTTTTGACCGGGTAAACTTGTAAAATATGATTTTTTCTAATTTTTTTTTTGCAAGTTAAGCTATTCTTAATTTCCAAATTTAATTAAAAAATTCAAAATAAGTGATGACATTCTATCTACTATTATCTTGTAAACAGATTGTAAGCTTTGTCCGATTTGATCAAACATAGTGTCAATCGCTTCACAAGACAAAGCACTCTCAGAATGTCGTCACTTATTTCATATTTTTTAATTAAAGTTTGCTACTATGAACGCACAAGCTTGACAAAATATGAAAAATATTCGCATTTGCCAAGCTTACCTCATCAAACCTCATAGCATATTATGTCAAATAATATGTGAAGATATTTGAGGGCTTATCCCTCTCCTTTCTAATCAGGTTTATGTTTTGGACATCGTTTCAGAAATTTTTGTGTAATCAATAAATTTGTGCTTAAAGTCCAAAACAAAATTTTTATTCAAAAAAAAAAAAAAAATTTTTGGAGGGTTCAAGAAATATAAAAAAATAGATATTTTTGAGTTCTACTTAATACAACGCATAACCTACACTATGTTATTAGCTTGGAGTATTTCATTTTTTTATTTTGCCGCATAGTGTAACAGTTTCAAAAAATATTTCCGAGATTAACAATCTAATGAGCAACTAACTTGAACATTATGGGGATATTGAATTGATATTGATGTCTATGTAATGTTGTAACAGTGTTACTTAAAAGTCTTTTCAATCACATATCTTTTGATCTATTAGCAGTGAAATCCGTTAAGTGTGATAGTGGAATAGAATTGTCGTCATCGAATCTAATCGAAATTGTTCACCAGTTGCAATATCAGAAATAATCGAATTATTAGCGATTTATTTCTACACCATCGAATAAAACACATCACATTAGTTCATGTGAAGATTGAAAAATGTACACAGAAATCTGTATAAAATTTTAAAGGTGACACTTGCATTCAAATCTTGATTGATGGCACTTGTCTAGTAAACGTGCAAAGTGCATCATGCATTTTCTATTCCCCCCTCTACATTGGCTGAATTTGAGAGCCAAAATGAGACAAAAAATAAAAAAAGGAGGGAAATAAAATACAACGAATGTTACCCAAACAACAGATACAAAATCAGGCTGTGATGGTTTAATGTGATGCAAGTCTTTAAAATACGTTTCTAAAGACAGTGCGTATAATTATTTAACATTTGGATTTTAAAATATCAAAGAAATTAAGAAACAAAGAAGAAAAATAAAAATAAGCAAGAAAGACAGTGAAAAGGCAAGGTTGTGTGCAAGATTTGTATCTTTTTCATTCTATTTAGAAAGATTTTTTTCTTTCATTTTCTGTGTTTCTTTCTCGGGTTGTGATTGTTCTGTTTTAGTATGGGTATGGATATGAGCATATAGCGTTTGATAATTTGAGCATAAAATCCCATTTTGGATGATACGACGACCATACCCAACACATGTTGAGAGTTTGACAAGTACAAATGCTAAAAAGGGGATTCAGAAATTATTTTTTTTTTATTTCTGATTTTTGTAGGATCGGTTTCATTTTTTGTTCTTAAATATTTGTGGTTTCTCTTCGTCTTTGTCTTTCTTTCTTATTTTTTGTTTTTTTCTTTTCTTTTCTCATGTAAAGGAAAAGCATGTTTTATAATTATTTTTAGGATGATTTTTTCTTTATTATTTTTTGAATAATTTTTGAAATGTATTTTTTCTTAATTATATTGTTGTAGTTATTGTTGTTGCTGCGTATTTAAGTTGACTGCTTATTTGTTTTTATTAAAATTGAAGAATTTAAAATAATATTTTATTTATATTTACAATCAACAGAACGCAAACGTGGCCGTCAAACTTATACGCGCTATCAGACATTGGAGTTGGAAAAAGAGTTTCATTTCAATCGCTATTTAACCCGCAGAAGACGAATTGAAATTGCTCATGCCTTGTGCCTGACCGAACGACAAATCAAGATCTGGTTCCAGAATAGACGTATGAAATGGAAAAAAGAAAACAAAACAAAGGGTGAACCCGGTTCAGGAGGTGAAGGTGATGAAATTACACCACCAAATAGTCCACAATAAAATTACGAACTACTCCAAGCACAACCACAGACATTATTATAAAAACAAATAAAAAAAAAATTATTGAAGAAACGTTAATTCTCTCAAAATTATTAATAAAATTAACAAAAAAGAAAAAAAAAATAAGCAACTATAGTTTCAAAGGGTTACTTTTCTTTTTATTTACGGAATTTACATTTAATTTTATTTTAAAATTCACTGATTTGGAAATGAAAAAATTTATTTGCATTTTGCACAAGATTGAATTGAGAATTTTTATCATCATAAAACATTGTTAAGGTTACATTCTTATGTTATTTAGAATAATTCTTTAATACAATTGCATTTTACAGCAATAATTTCATCTTTATATTCCAGAAAATTTAATTTAAATTGTTTTTTGAACAAAACTTAAACTGTTACACATTATGGCAATGAGGAACAGAAATTACACAGTGCATAGTCCACGTTGTTCAGTTAGTTGAGTAGAACTAAAAAATACTTTTTTGTTTTATTTGATAAAAAACTGTTTTTTTTTTTACTTTTTTCTGACCAGATTTCCAAAATTTAAATCTTGCTGGAAAGGGGAGAGATTGACCCTTAAAATGGTATGCATACATCTATTATTTAACTTGATATGCTAAACGATTTGATAAGGTAAACTTGGAAAATTGAAATTTTTTTCATATTTTTCAAAGTTTGTCCATTCATAGTAGCAAACTTTAATAACAAAATATCAGATAAGTGATAACATCCATAAAGTCTGTTCTCTTATGAAGAGATTGAGTCATCATTTGATAAAATTGTGTAAAAATTACCATAGTTATTATCTAAATAGTATAAAATTCGCGTTAAATTTTTTATATAAGTCATCTAATCAAATGAACTGAAAATTTTTAATGGATCTTAATTGTTTATCACAGACTGCGTCAATTTCATGTTTGCAAGACTTCCAGAAGTCGGCTAATATTTGTGTTTTTGCAAATATTATTGTTTCTCTTTGCGCAAAACATTGGCCAACTTCTGGTGGCTGCTCAAACGTGAAATTGACGCATTTTGTAATACCAATCAAGATCCATCAAAATTTCGGAACATTTTTGAACCGAAATTTGATTTGATAAGATCACATATATAAAAAATATAACTCGACTGTTAGACTCTTTAAATATTATCTTCACAAGATAATGCACTTTCAAAATGTTATCACTTGTTGCATATTTTTTAAATAAAGTTTGCTACTATGAATGGACAAACTTGAAAAAATATGATAAAAATTTGCATTTTTCAAGTTTACATCATCAAATCTCTTAGCGTATTATACCGTTTTAAAGCTTCATCTTTTTCCTTGCTAACAAGATGTAAATATTGGAAATTGGGTCAGAAATGTTTGAGTAATCCAGAAATTTGTGCTTTAAGTCAAAAAAAAAAAAAACAGTTTTTATCAAATAAAACAAGTTTTGAGGGTTTGATAAATATAAAAAAAATTTTTTTAAGTTCTACTTAACGAAACTCACAACTTTCACGATGACATTAGATGAGTGTATTTTATTTTGTCGCGTAGTGCATTAATTCGTACGAATGTAACTAAAAAATATAATTTAATTCGCTCAATAATTGTGTTCAAAACTACTCGTAGACCAACAATCTTGTATAAAGTACAAAGATCTTTTTCATTTTTAAAGGTTCTCACTGTAATTAATTAATGAATCGATAATTATTAATTACTTAAAGTTTTTTCTAATTCTTTTTGTTTCTCTTTATTTTTTTTTTTGCAACATTATTACACTTTGAACATAAATGAAATAGAGAAACTTGTTTTATTTTTATTGTAATTTTATTTAGTATCTATCTATCTGTAAAATATTATAAAGAAAGAAAAGAAAGAAATTAAAAAAATATTAAATAATGAAAATAAAACAAAATAATAGTAAAGTAAACTCAAACAAAACCAACTCATGTGACCTCAAATTTAAATAAGTTATTTAATATAAAAACCGATAATTAAATGAAAATGAAAGTTAAATATAATTTTATTTTAATAATAAGTAAACTATATTATTATTAATATAAATATAAAAATCATAAAGAAAACCCCTTAGATTTAATACCATATTAAATGAAGAAAAAAAAAACGTTACTTACAAAAACAAAAAAAAAAATTAAAAAAAAAATTCATTTGACAAAACAAAAAAACGTTGCAATGTATAAAAATTTAATCAATATGATGGTGTATTAAACGAACAAATAAATTTATTTATATTTATAAATAAAACAGATAAATAATAATAATAATAAAAAATAAAACACTAATTAAATTAATTAATTAAGATGTAATGTATTAATTTATCATAGAAAAAACTAACAAAGAACAACAGCAATTGCGTGTTTTTTTTTATAATTGAACAAAATTATTAAAGGAACATGAAAGTTTTTGTTTTTCTTATTCAATCAGAATTTGTGTTAATTAAAGATGAAATGCAAAATAAAATTAAATTAAATTAATAATGAAAAACAAGAGAATACATAAAATTAGACAAAGATATACCAAACGATATACAATAAATAATTATTAATGAAATACAATAAATTAACAATTTTCCTGTTTTGTTTTTTAAGTACACAACAAATATTATTTGAAATCCAGTATATAAATAGGAAAACAATGCATTACTCTTCTTGTTTGTTTCTTGTTTTTTTTAAATAATTTCAATGAGAACAAAATTAAATTACAATATTATGTACTTTTCTTCTTCGTATTTTCATTTTAAAGGTTCGTATTCCTTAAGAACGAAAACTTATAAATTAAACAAATTAAAAATTATCGAAAAAAAAAAAAATTATTGAAACAGGATATAAAGTATACCGAATTAATATATTTAAAATTGGCACATTTATTCAGGAATAATTTTTAAAATTAAGAAATTGGTTCACTCACTACTCATATTCACACTATTACTACTACTACTACTTACATACATCTTTCATACCATACATACATTTATACGACACTATTTTTATTGAATTTATTGTAATGATTTCCTTCTAATAATTATCATAATTTTAATTTTTAAGATAGAAACTTGTTGTAATTTAGAGAATTTTTTTTTTTCTTTGTAGAGTGGTGTTTTTTTGCATAAGAAATAAATAAACAATTTCAAAGAAATACCTTTTAATAAATACCAAAGTTCACTTAAATATGTCTTAATAATGAACACTTTATTCAGTTTTCTAGCTCTCTATGAATCTTTCAGAGGATAGGGATCCATATTATTCAAATCAAAATAAAGACACTACATATATACAATCGGATACAATTTTTGAAATCTCAATCTCAATTCTTTACTTATTAATAAAATCTACCCGAATAGTTAGTCTCTTGTATAGTCCGATTGAACTTTTATTTAGTAACACAACATATTAGACATGCGAAATCTATTTCAAATATTCTATAACATGTAGAGAGGAGAAATATTTTTGTGATAAATGATTTACAACGTTTTCTTACCACAATTATAAAATAATAGAAAAAAGTGAAAGGACTTTTGAAATAATTACAAATTGTTTTTAAAAAAAGGATGTTGCAATATACACAAAATAATTTTTCTCCGCTTCTGTCAAAATTTTCTCTATAACTTAAATTCAGTTCAGTTCTTTTTACTACTACTGATTGTAAAATTTTTATGAAATTAAATTTCTTTTTTAATGATCCCTACACCGTGATTTCCGCTTAGGAAACGATTAATATTCGCTGCTAGTGTTCATTGTTAAAGATGTTGTAAATATTTCTTTATTTTCCTATAAAATCAAATTAAATTTAAATTCGTTTTTAATTTAACAGAAAATATATATAAAAAAATAAATAAATAAAGTAAAAACAAAAATATTAATAAATAAATAACAAACATTGTGATTGTCTTCTTTTCCATTCTAAAATAAAATGTAATTGAAATTGTCAATCCCCTTTCTTTTCATTTCATTTTTAGAGTTGTGATGGAAATAGAAGTAATTGATATTGAATAAAATAAAATAATTACTTTCAGAAACGAAATTAATTTATATTATTAATAATAAATTTGACGACAATTGGTATTTGGCATAAAAAATTAAAAAAAAAAAAAATTAAATATTTTAAAAAAACCTCCCATGATACGTAAATTTTAGGCCTGGTTCTATAAGAAACTATCAAAATAAAAATTTATTAAGCATTTTACAAAAACAAAGAAAAAAACAAACAGAAAATAAAAATTTAACATAAATATAAAAATTATACGATTAAATAAATGTATTTACATACAATAAATGATAAAAACAAATAATAAAATTAAAAACAAAAAAAAAAAAAAAAGAAAATAAATTAAACATTAACAAATATTTGTAATATTATTAACAGACAAACCATTATTGTAAATAATTAAATGAATAAATAAATGAATTAATAAATAATATATACTTTTTAGAGTAAAAAGAAAAAAATCAGAAATAAAATAAAAAAAAAAAAACATACAAAATATTAAAAACAATAAAAAGAAATTCATTTTCATTTTAGTGTTCAATGTTTTAGTGTTATCGTCAAAAAAAATATTACGCCCATGCATGGAACAATTAAAATCAGACAAGCACTACAAGTCATATAATATACGTCACATTATTAATCAACAATCAATTTTAATTTAAGAACAGGGTTCAGAAACTCGAGTTTTTTTTTGGTAAACTTATGAAAGAAATGCAAGTCTAACACTGTCAAACGTCAAATCAAATTAACTGTACTTAGTTACCGCCCGCAGAAAAATTCATGCTTTTAGGAATTATTAAAATCTGATGACCCTGAATAATATACAATAATTGACTAGTAGGGTATTCGTAGAGTATGTTACGCTTAGAAAGGAAACTCACATGTGCGAAGAATCATATTTTAAAAGTTCATAAATTTGAGTTTGCAAAATAGCTGTATAGTATCGTGCAGCCAGGAGGTGTGTGAATACTGGTATAAGACGCGCTAAATATGAATTTTATAGTAGGCATTTTGGTACAGCTCTGAAGTCCAATAAAACATGGAGAGCCATTCGAGACATTGGTCTTGGAAGCTCGGTTACAAATGGCAATGTCTCTATTGACGTGAACGACTTAAATAATATTTTTACTAATCTACCTAGAACACAGGATGATGGTAATTTCTACAGTTTTAGTTCCATGGCTTCTAACAATTTGCGTAATTTTCAATTTACGTGTGTTAATCAGGTCGACGTTTTGTCTAGTTGTCAGTGTATTAAGTCCGATGCAATCGGTTATGATGACATTAATCCAAAATTTGTGAAAATTATTCTACCTAAACTCCTGCCTTTTATTACTCACTTGTTTAATTTCATTATCATGTCTGGTCATTTCCCCACCAAATGGAAACATGCCAGCATTATACCGATTCCGAAATCTAATGGGGAGTACAGACCCATTGCTATACTATGTTATCTCTCCAAGGTCCTTGAGAAACTGTTGAATCGTCAGATAAGTGAATATCTACGGGAACATGACTTGTTGTGTGATATGCAGTCAGGTTTCCGTTCGAATAGAAGTTGTATAACGGCTCTAATTGACGTGAGCGAGAATATTAGGAGGGAACTGGATCGCAATCGGTTGAACTTCTTGGTTCTTCTTGACCATTCTAAGGCCTTTGATTCTGTTAATCACCATACCCTGATTAAGAAACTTGGTTATTTTTTCAATTTTTCTCATAGCTCCACTAAACTTATCGCCTCTTATTTAATGAATCGCTCGCAATCCGTTTATGCGAATAACATGTCTTCCTCACCATTGTTTTTGAATAGAGGAGTACCACAGGGATCCATTCTTGGACCTCTTCTGTTTTCCTTATATATAAATGATCTTCCCAGTCAGTTGTCCTTTTGTAGAGTACATATGTACGCTGATGACGTGCAGCTATATCTGAGTAGCCCGGAAGATTCGGTGTCGGCGAATGTTGCCAGAATCAAAAATGGACTTTTCTTGAATCCCCTTAAATCTAAATGTCTTTTGATACATAAAAGATTACGCAGTCCCGTGATTACCGATGATATTTTTCTGAACAACAGCAAGATTTCACTGACCACCAAGGCTAAGAATCTTGGCATTATTTTTAATAGCACACTGACTTGGAACGATCACATTAATTTCGCTGTGGCGCAAGCGTATGTGAAACTCAGATCCCTTTGGGCTACTCAGGCTTTTACACCTCAGAGAATAAGATTACTTCTTGCAAAATCGTATATTATACCTGGCCTTCTTTATGGTTGCGAAATTTTCGCTAACTCAGATTCCTTATCCAAGCGAAGACTTAATGCTGTCTTTAACAACATTATTAGATATGTCTATGGTTTAAGAAGATTTAGCTCTACATCTTCCGTTTCTGAAAACTTATATGGGGTATCTTTTGAGAATTTGATTAAAATAAGAGTGCTCTTATCTTTGCATAAAGTCATTTATACACAGGAACCTAAATATCTATTTGATAATATTATCTTCGCCAGGTCACGCAGGGGAAGAAAATTGATACCTCCTGCACATCACACACTTGTCTCTGAGCGGCAGTTCTCAATTTACTCAGTTCGTCTATGGAATTCGCTCCCTCACAGTATACAACTAACTGGTAAAGTAACGCATTTTAGAAAGCAATTGCTCTTCTTTTTCTCTAATTAATTTACATATATTTGCTACACAAATAACATATAATTTTTTTTTTTTTTAATTTTTTTATTTTTATTATCAAATTAATTAATTAATTATTTTTATACTCTTACTGTTTTTTTGTTTTATTTTTTTTTATCTTTTTACTCTTTCTTTTTATGTGTGTGTACAAATTGTTCTCATTTTCTTTTCTTCTACTTGTGTCCCTCTTTTAGTTTAAGTATTGATATAAAGTATTAGTTTTAAGTAAATTTTAAGTATTTCTATTTCTTTTTATGTTTGCAACTTTTTTCCTTAATTAATTCTGTACTGTAAATATAAGATTCATTCTTGTTGTGCAGAAATTCAAATAAATAAATAAATTCAAATTCAAATAATCGATTTACCAGTTGCCTCTTGGTTAGTTGGCGTTTCGTTTCACTTTTCCCAAAATAAAAATTCGCATGTAAGGTTTTCAACGTGGGAGTTGTCTCGACATAGTTGTTAAATATTTCGAAAAGTTCAAAAAAACCCCAAATCTATCTAAATCTCAGACTCGTAATATATACGATTTTTTTTTGGCACATGCCTCTAAAACGGAAGGACTCTGCTCATTGCATCTCCACATACATATTTTCGTAATATAAATAACGACAAAAGCCGAATTTATTCTAGATATTGATCAAGCATAAATAGACTTCCAGATATTAAAGATGTGAATACTTCTTTATTAAAGATTCAAAAAATAATTCGCGAAAAAATATGATTATTATACCGGGTTCTTTGATCGAATTGAATTATTTTCTTAAAATGTAAAGGGTCTGATACTTCCAACATATCTATGTGTAGTATATTGCACTTTTATATCATATTTTTGTCTATATCAGGGATTACCATTTCATATCACAATTGTGCAGAGAGAACTCATACGCATTCTTGTGTTCTTTGATTTTGTTGTCGACCAGATTGGGACATGAACACATGTGCAGCGGATGCGTTATCATTTTACTTCAGAATAACACTAAAAAATTATTTTTAGTTTTCATTTTATTTTATTTTGTCGCATAGTACATTTTTTTTAATGTTTTGGAACGCTCACTTTTTTCTTCTAATAAAAATGGTTTTTTTATCTTTTATACTTTTGTTTATCTAAAAAAACTAGGTACTAGGTTTTTAAACCAAAAATGGATAGCTTTATGTTTTTGTAATAAAAAAAATTGATTTTTTATTTTGTCTTTATTTATTTAAAATCATTAAGCCAAAGATAGATAGCTTTACATATGTATGTTAATGAAATGAAAACCAAAATATCGTTTATTATTGACACTTTTCTATGGCTGTAAATAAATAAATTCTATCAACTTATTTTCACTCTCTTACTCACTAATAAACAACCAAAAAATGATTGGTAATCCCAGGTCTTTATTTAATCATACGAGCAGAGATGATTGATTGTAATTCTAAAATAATTAATAATACCCACAAGGCCTTAGTACATAATGTCCTTTCTATCTGGAGGCAACTATGCATCGATCAAATTTATCAAAGTCGTTTGATGTTCGGAATCAATTTACATTTCAGTTTCAATAAATTTACTGCGTTTACCGTTTTATTTAGATTTGATCTTAATTTACAAATTATATTTACAATTAAAAAAAATTAAAAATTTATTTTTATTTAAAGATTAATTAAATTAATAAGATAAGAATAGACAAATAATCTGTTTTATGCATTACGTTTTATGACTCCTGAATCACTCAATCCATAATAATAACGCGTTGGAAAGACTACTTTCACTGATGGTTGTAAAAGTCGTACAAAATATGTGTAATAATAAAAGGACAAACTGTAAACAAAAAAAATCAATTGGGGCTTTAAATCAAAAATAGTTAAAAAGTCAACATTTTATTCGTCTTGTCGTAATATTGTTAGTAGGGAACTTTAGGCACTCACTTTCTGCAAACACTCAAAATTATATTAATTGAAGAAAAAATACATGTTTAAGGTCTATATTAGGCTATAAGGAGAGATGTTTAAATAATAATTAATCGATTATGGGGTTGCTAGCTTGCAACGTCAAGCTACTAATCACTGGAGTCATATAACTAGTAGAAGTCTTCTGAAAACAATTATCGGTTATTTGGCATTGTTCTAGAGCACTGCTGCCAAGACATATTCTGAATCTCTTCATTAATTTAGATAAGTCAACAGTGGGACATCGTCTGAAAACAATTTAGTTTTTTTGACTAAACAATTGTCACAACCTTAACAAAGCGCTTGTAGTGATATGAAAGTTCTAGTAACGATCTACGATCTTTTAGTGGTTGCCGTATCTTAAAATTCTAAATTTTGTAATATTTTTGCCACAGGGTTTTATAATTATGTTCGACAAATTTCAACAAATCTACATAGTTTTTAAGAATTCACATTTGTATAGTTGAACTTAAATCTTTTCAACTTCTAAACTTTTGAAAATTATATAATGAAAATATTTAATATAATTTTGGTCCTTATGGTGTTGCTCATTGCTTGAAAAAAATATAGGATATGGATGATATCCATCCATGGATAAAATATTGTTTTCCAAATTCATATTTACCATTGTTTACTAAGAAGGCTGTTTGCTTGCTATTGAAATCTATATTTTGGTAGTCGAATTCTATTCTGATTTTTTTTTTGCCTTGATTCATCAGCTTTCTGCGTTGAATGTAAAATTGGTGAGTTTGTTAAAGGGCGATATCTTCTTTATTTTTCAGTTGTCCGTTCAAATAACTATAACATCGGGAAATGATAGGAAGGTGTGTTTTGGATATCTGGTACTATGGCTGTTGTTTAAAATATTCATTTGGCTTATTACAAATAAATTTGTAAAGTTCAGGGAATCTTAAAGGGTAGGAGGTGAAATATATATTACATATAAGAATACACAGTCAAACCCGGTTATAACGAACTCCGTGGGGTCAGTAAATATAGTTCGTTAGAGGCATAGTTCGTAATAAGAAGTGAAGTCATAGAAGAAAATATAAAATACAAAGATTTTTTTCAATTATTAAAAACAAAAAGTGTATTTTTTATTAAAAACGAAAAATATGTGTTAATTCTTTTATCTATCAGCTGATAAAAGATGCTGAGTCATAATTTAATGCTGCCATATTAAATAAAAGTAAAGACTATTGCCACACTTCTAAGAGTTCGTTACTGGGACCATTTTATATAGTTGCTCTTAACCGAGAATTCGTTATAAACGAGTTCGTAATAAACGAAGTTGTTTGTAAAAAAATTGTTATTAAAACCTTGGGATTTGAAAATTTGTACGTAATAACCAAGAATTCGTTATAACCGAGTTCGTTATAAACGAGTTTGACTGTATTTTGATTTTTCAATTTTCGTACAACTCGTTCCTCTTCCTTATTTGACGTACGTTTTGGTTTATAACCTCGATGAACTAATTCCACAATTTTGGTTTTTTTACATCAATTAATTTACTTATTAGTTGATCTTTCGTGAATTTTATGCATTCTTTATTATTTTATTTAACATTTAGGTTTGTTTTATTTGTTTCCTAAAGGTCTGTACATCACTTTTTGAAAAGAAATGATACAAAAACAATTTTTGTTCAAATGTTTCAATCGATCCATGGCAATAAGAAATATTTGGAATTTGGCTGACATCTGCACTACATTCAAAACAAGGTAAGAATGTGTTAGTCAATGTGAAAGAGGAATGGATGTATTCTTATGATGTTGATTTATTGTCTTCCTTCTTTCTCTAAACAGGTGGCGTTTTACCAAACCTTTGATCGTTCTGTAACGGTTAATATAATTAATAGCGCTTATCCACTTCGAAGGATTTATGTCCGAGAGCTTGGGACACGGATAAAGTTACAATCCAGTTGTGATATGAGCTTGTGGCGGTCGCATATGGTTGAATCTTCCATTAGATTCGTTAGTCTATTCAGATTGCATCCCTAAAGACAATTGGGATTATAAACTTTTCTTAGAATTGTCCCGATACTTGGAGCTTTTTGGTTGCTCAGATATGGATTTGTAATGCTGTTAGTTTGTTTTATTCCATTTTTAGAGATGAATTGAATGCCTCTAAAGCAACTTTCGGTTGCCGAATTCCAAGATGAACAAATAAATAAATTAGTCCTTAAGCCTCTACTGAAATATCTTATCTCTGACACGCCATATATTTGTAAATAACTATAATCATCCAATATTTCTCAAAGTGTAATGCATAACTAAAATAACACAAAGTCAAAGTTCAATTCTGGCACAAAGAAGGTATAATTTTAGCTAAATACAAATAATTTAAGGGCATTATAATTCAATCAATTTATATACATTAGTCGCACAAACTAATGCAACTGATTTAATATTTTTTTGACATTTTCCATGATATAAAAAACCTGAGAATTATTGAACATATTTTTATATTTCAAATCTTTAGTATCCTATTAATTTATTATTTTTTATTAAAAAAATTATTGAAAAAACTATCATTTTTCATTTCGAAAAAAATAAAACAAATTAAAATGTTTACAATTTTTTTTATTTTTTTAGATATTCTAACAAGTAATAGAGTATGCACTTATCTGTGACACATTAGAGCTTTTAATCGATCAGCTTTACTTTCTGAAATGTTTTTCCATGATTCTTTAATTTGGAGAACAAAATGTCGTTAATCAGGCTCCTCATCCTATTTTATTTTTCTATCGACCCACAGCGATATAAGACCTCAGCGATTTAAAATTGCTCCTTTAGAAATTCTCTGGTTTGTTTTTCACCAGATTCCTATGGAAATGTGCAAATATTAAGGTCCATTATTATAACTTGCCGTTATACTTGGGTTTAGTTAAAAATAACTTTAGCTAAAGTGAACTTTCAAGTTACCTATAACTTCATTTTGTTATTACAATCAACAGATAAAACAAACTTTATCAAAATTGTGGCAGTGAAAGGGCAATGTCGATTAAACTGCTCAATTAAACAATTTTTTTTTAAGCGCAGTTGCTATATTGAAATTAATATGTGTACATAGTACGACAAGTTGTAGCTTAAACTTAACTTAAAATGTAACGGGCAGAGTGATCCCCTCTTTAGATTAACGCTCACTTCTACCATATTCTCCACTTGTAATAATAAAAACAATTTATCTGCCGGTTAAAATCCTTCCTTAAGTTAACGGCAAGTTCTAATAATGGTTGTTTTAGTTTCTGCCACTAGTATATAACCTGGGGGCCAAAAGTGAGTGAACACCATTGAAATAATTCATTTTCTTAAATTAGCGAGAAAAGTAATTTACCAAAAATAAAAGCGTATACTTAGAACGTACTTATAAAATATTAAAAAAAAAAAATACAAAAAAAAAATTATTGTTGTGCTACAAGTATATGTTTGATAATATAAAATTTTAAATTATAATGGGTGTTGACTCACTTATGGTGCTCAGTGTATGGTATATTTGTTTTATTATTATTACAATATATTTTTTATTATTATTGTATTTATATTTCAGTTTAAACTTGCCTCTTATCATTTAAAGCCAACAAATTGCTGCAAAGAAATCAAATTAAAGTGTATCAAATTAAACACATTCTAATTAAACAGTAATTTTCAATAAAAATATTTTCTTTCATCTAGAAAATGCAAAATGCAAATGTTGTTTTAATGATATGAAAATTTATTGCGGAAAATTAATACGAACATTGATTTTCACAGCACCATGAATATCTCACATGCTGAACTATTTGGCAAAGATGTGTAAAAGCCATGACGGATAAAATAAAACAGTGCGGAAAAATGTTGATAAAAATATTTGTATAATTGTGAATGATTTAATTAAATTTCTATTCGTTATAGACCGTTTATTTAAACAAGAATTTTAAATTAATTTCAACAGACCGAAAACTCAACATTCTTCATCAACTTTGAAAAACATGAAAGTACAGCAACAGCATCATAAATTTAAATGAGTTAAACGACATTCAATACTCCCTACTGGAACGCTAGTAACAGATTTGAAAAATTATTATCCAAATGCTTAAAAAATAGAATAAGAAAATTGAAAATTATGAAATGTTAAATTTCTTTTCTTTGTTCTATCAGAATTGCACTTTTTAATTGCAAATCTTGAGCGCCCTGGTAGTCTAGTGGGTAGTGTGCTAGACTATTAGCGTGAGGGTCGTGGGTTCGATTCCCACCAGAGGTTCTGGTCTGTGACACTACACCGAGCATATGGTCGAAGTTACTCAGCTCGTATAGAATTAGAATATAATTTGTAATTGTATTGTAATTAATAAATAAATAAATAATATAATAAATAATTGCAAATCGATCAAAAAAGATCAATGCAAACCAATACAACAATTTTCTAATCGAAATGTGAATTAATATTTTATTAAATTTAGTTTATTTTGTAATTAATTAGCGGGTACTATATTCGATACGACTTATGATTGGCAACAATCCAAACTGTATTCTTGCTTTTGTAAATGGAAAAGCCTTACAAGTTCTAAAAATATTTAATATTTAGAAAAATATCAACTGTGCAAACAATTCTCTTTACACTTTTTTTTAGAAAGTTTAGCATACAAAACACAATTATAAGTAGCCAAAGAGTACGTTTTAAAGTGTAAAATAAGTTTAATTGCAGACGGCATATCAAAGCGGCGATGCACAGTGGTACATTAAGCAATTAAGTTTATTTGCAATATGTTGAATGCTATCATTCTTTTTCTTTATAAAGGAACTTTTAATCTTTGGGTTTTGCGTGCAGCATATCTTAGGCCAAAATTTTAAAATTGTTTTAACAGTGGCAACGACGGCGTGCTTTTTTTGTTTAAATTGTTTATTTTGTATATATTTAAAGTTGCCATATTGAAAATATGTAGATAGCATGACAAGTTGAAACAAAAACTTAACTTTAAAAGTTACCGGTAAGATGATCCTCCCTTTATCTTAATGCTCACTTCTACCTTATTGTCCTTTTATAATAACGAAAACAAATTTATCTGCCCTTTAAAATCACCTTCTTCGTTAACGGCAAGTTGTAAAAATGACCCTAAATGAGGCTGCTTGTTCAAAGTTATGCGGTAATCGACTAATGGATGACTGCGGTTGATTTCGTTTTATTAACAAAATTTTGTAAATATTTAAATAATAAATAACGCATATACAGTAAGATCCCGCTTAACACTACCCCGCTTAACGATGTTTCAGTATTATGCGGTAGTATTTGGATTTCATTAAATCGCATACTGCATTGATAATTGCTGTATATGTGTACAAATGAAACGGCCAATCACCAACCAGAAGTGGTGCGCTATATAGCGACGGTGTATTCTATGTACGTTTTTCAACGCTCTTTAATTAGTCCGTCCAGGATAAAGATTTCAGCTGTGATTTTCGTGCTAAGTTGCCTCGTTTAACGCTGTTTCGTTTAGCGTTTGAACTGATTGGAACGTATCCCCCGCATTAAGCGTGGTCTTGCTGTACATATTTAAATACAAAGTAATTCTTTATTAAAAGTGTAATTGTGATATAAGTAAGTATGTAGTCCATAACAGAAAACTGCTGGTTATCCTTTAGTACACTTATTTCGGCAAGGGATCAATATTTGCGTAGTTTGTATAGCAGATATCCCAAGTGGCGCTATGCGTGCTCAAATAAGCTTTGTGATATCAGATCTAGCACTACGACCTTACCTAACCTATACCACATATACAACCTTGCTCTACGGGGTACATGTTTGTTTAACGCTACACAGTCACCAATACCCCTGGCAACTGATAGACAGAGTACGCAGGCAACGAGTTATTCTGATTACCATTGTTCTCTATTCCACAGCCTCCTATTGAGACAGAGGGCTGAGTTAATGGCAGTAAGACTCAATACAGTCAAAAACTGGCCCAGCCTGGACTAAAGAGTTGTGGTATGAAATTTAAACTGATGGTTAAAAGGTGAGTAGCAGGGATCAGGAACAGTGTAGGATCTTCATTAAGAGCCCTGCTATCAAAACTTTCTTGTAGGCCATCTTATCACTGCAGTGTTTTTCAAGCAGATGTCATTGCAATTATAAATGTTCGTAATGCTTGTTGAGTTGCAGGACTTTCTCTGAAAATCTCTTGACTTTGTCGGATAACCAGGATGCGATTAAGTCCCAAACGATCATAGACAACTGTACTGCTGTAAATAACTATACTTTGTTTTCCAGTCTTTCCACGTTAAAAGTTTCTTCAATGAATGTGTTTTCATTTCAAGTATTGCTTGGAAATATTGTGAAACTGTATGTCAAATATGATGGCGACTTTTTAAAAAATTCCGGCGTGCATGAGCATTGTAATTGAACAATTCATCGCTATAGTGCGAGTTGCAAACAAAATTACTTGGCAAATTCATTTTATTCCTTGAATAACCCTTTGTTAAAGCGAGAACACCTGTTTCTTAGTTTCGCTTTTAAGACTCCGTAGAGATTTCATATGAAAGACAGATGATGAGGCGTTTTTGTCAAATTCCAAGGAGACAGAATGTGTAAAAGGCAATACAAGCAGACCTAAATCACAAACGAGTTAGTTAGACATATTAAAGTCTTATTTAAAGGAGTGGATAATAGGCAATAGACAATAGAAGGCAGCTTCAGGTTTTGCCGAACTATTAAAACACGACATTACTTAAGTTATCTTTCATTTTGACCCTTTTTTGAATAAATACAAAAATCTGAATAATATTAAATGATATTTTTATATTGTACGATGGCTCTCTCAAAGAAACCGGACCCAAGTGAAATTGAAAGAAGTCAAGGAATAAAACGCCCACAAATTATCTGTCTCTGGATTTTTCAAAATATTCTGTAAAGCTACACTAGTGGCTTAGATTATACTCTTATTTCTAACATTTCTCTCAAAATAAAAACTTTTCTTATTCACAGTGCATTTTCCACATTTATTTTTAGAATAAATTGCATCGGCAAGAACTCTGAGAATAAATAAAATTGCCATGAAAAGTTTCTCAAAAAACTGTCGTTCGGAGTCGACTTTAAACTGTAGGTCCCGCCACTTATGTATAAAAATTAACACACACAGCATAAGTGGTGTGAGAAACTGGGCTAATAATCCTGGCTGAAGGGTTGTAATGACCAATTATGTATGTATGTATGTTGCATCGTTGATGGACGTTAAAACAAAACATCGATGTTTTTAACCGATGCAATGCGTTGTAATAAAGCATCTATCATCACACCGATTTATTACAAAATATATCGTTATTTTCTGTGCATTGATTGGTTTTTGTAACAAAATGAGTATAAAAACAACAAAATATACTCATTCGTTGCGTAGAGGTAGGGGATACCACGACCTGTCGAATTATTGTTTTGTTCTCAATCTATATAGAGTATCTCTCTCGAAATCCGGTAATCTAAATAAACTTCAACTTCTCGTTCATTACTTGTCAAACAGCCAGATGTATCTTTTTGAGCTATGTGAACGCAACACAGGTTACAATTTGGTTTCTGGTTGTTTGTTCTCCTCATTACGGAGTCTACATGTTCGCCTGGAATAAATACCAATTCTAAAACAAGTGTTACTTGAGTTTGCAATACCCCGTAAAAAGCCTGTTAAAATCCTCATGTTAGTTTTCGATTTTATGATGAAAACTCATTAAACTTCTTAGTGTAATTACCCGAAAAAGTTTATATTGCTTCAAATATAGTTGGCCTTGAGTAGGGTGTCCGCATATCATTATATTTTCTTCGACTAGCATTTCCTTACAACATCCTCTTGCTACTCCACAGAAAGATTGCCCTGGTAGTCTAGTGGGTAGTGTGGGTAGTGACTATTATCGTGAGGGTCGTGGGTTCGATTCCCATTAGGGGTTCTGTGAGACTACACCGAGCACATGGTCGAAGCTTCTCAACTCGTATATAATTAGTAATTAATAAATAAAATTACTAACAAAAAAATCATCGAATTGTTTCGATGTATAACGTGTTTGTATATGGTGCATCTCTAGGTTGCATTTAAATTTTCTTTTCATTAATATCATTTAGTTTCAAAAGTAATGGGTGATTTTTTAAGAGCTATAGGAAAATTATTCAAAAAAAAAAAAAAAACACATAAAATTCAGAAAAATGGATGAAATCTTTATTTGAATCGATAGTACGGTCCATATAATTTAATGTTTGAAGACTATTTCATGCAAATGTTGCCCGCGACTGCGCCTCAAATGGTCAACCTCAATATCGCCTTCCAATACGTCAATTGAAGCATACTTGCCTGTATAGACATGATCTTTAACATAGCCCCACAAAAAGGTCTAAAGGCGTTAAATCGTACGATCTAGGCTGGCAATTGACCGGTCCCGAACGTGAAATAATATGTGCACCGAACTCGCCTTTCAATAAGTCCATTGTTACGCGTGCTGTGTGGCATGTGGCACCGTCTTGCATTTTAGGTAAAAAAAAAGTTGGATATCATCTCACGGTAGCGCTCACCATTCACAGTTACTTTACGATTCGCAGGATCTTTGAAAAAGTACGGTCCAATGATGCCACCAGCCCAGACTTTTTCTGAATGCATTGGTAGCTTTTGCAATGCTTCACAATTTTTCGATAAAGAAATGGATCCTCGGTCAACTTTCCAAGTGCCCATTCACCAAAAATTCTGCGTTGCGGTAGGTCATTCGGCTTCAATTTTTGCACCAGCTATATTTTGAAATGCTTAACACCTAAATCCTTCCGCAATATTTTCCACGTTATTGAGTAACAGTGGCCCAATTGATAATTGATGGTGATTATTAACACTGGCCGAAACAGCTGCGATATTTTCTTCAGTTCGCACTCTACGTAAGCGTGTTGTTGGTTTACTGTCCAGCAATGTTAATTTGGTGCGAAATTTAGACACAATAGTCCGAATAGATGCTTCAGTGGGTCGATTAAACTGACCATAAATTGGAAGAAGCGCGCGATGAACTTTCTTAACAGAGCACGCATTTTGATAATAAAATTCATTGATTTGCTAAAGCTGTTTAAACCAGTGTTGCCAAAAAGACAAGAACTAAAAAATCACCCGTTACGTATTTCTTGGATGAACGTACATATATTTGGTTTTCATTAAATTTTTATCGTTTGCAATATATAGGATGTATGCTGGTATATGAGCGAGCAGATTTTTAATAAGTATTTACGCGTTTATGACAAATGTTTTACGAAATTTATCATTTTATTTTATGTCACACTGCAGTTAACAGAACTTAATAATGAAAACGAAAAAAGTCACAAATAAAATACACACTAAAGGAATGATAAATAATCAGACAACAACAAAAATAATACAATATTAATAAAAGAGAATTGCAAACGGACGGATTCTTAAGATACATGTCGACTCACAGTTTGGTATCTTTATTAATTGAATATGTTTTCCTTTAAAAAAACGAAAAAAAAAAAATTCAAAAATAAGAAAATTTAAATTCTTTTCATTTGCATGCACACAAAGAGACATTCCGGGATCTTTGTTTAGCATTAGTTTTGGTTAAAAAAAAGAAAAGATTTCTTAACATCAGCTACCACCAATGGGCGCGAAACAAATTATGGCCGAAACCGAAAACTTTATTGTAATCGCTGATATAAGAATGCAATAAAATGAAAATATTTGAGAAAAAAAAACTTATGCTTCTAAACAAATGATCCCGAGTGTATCCACAGTAATACGGCATATAGTTATTGCTACACGATTGAATTTAGATGTTTTAACAGCCAGCCTTCTAAGAACAACTGCGATTGGTTTTGAATTCACTTGCAGTGGAATCAAAAAAAAATATCGTTGTTGGGTTCAAGAACTTGCAACTCCTGGTGCTGGTCAATACTTTGTTTCTTTATTTAGAAACGATTTACAAAAAGAGAGAGAAACAACAAGAAAAAATATACAAAACACAACAAAATCCACAAATAATAAAAGAGAATAACGAAAAAGTATAATTTGATTATAATACCGACTGATTAATGACTTATTATGATGTCAGATTATTGAGATTGTCTTCAAGAAGGACATGCCAGTAATCAATTCGGTTTAAAAGAATTTATAAAATAAGCATTTTTTTGTTACAAATGTTGTTTTAATGTTTCTTTTTTTTCCATTTTGTCAGCCGCCAATAGAAATAAATTTTAACTTGGCGCGAATACAATTTAAGATTTTAATTTAAATTTAAATTTGTTAAAACAATTCAAATGCAGGCTACAAAAGATTTTAATTTATTTTTAGATTTAAACTCCAATGTTAATTGATAACTTTAGATTTTAAATTTTAAATTTGAATTCGAAGAGATTGATTTCAATAAACTTTAAAAGGTGTTTCAATGTTATTTTACTACATATTCAAATTATTTTCATACATAACATAACATAACTTAATTGTCATTGCAACCATTTAATGAGGATTACGATCTATCTTCTCATCGGTTATTATCTCTGCATTTAAAAGTATTGCTAGGGATATTAATTAAAACTCGACTTTATTTCGTCGCCTCAAAATCCCATTTCCAAACTTAAACGTCTTTTGTCTAGCTTAAGAACAAATACTACGTATATTGAAACTTGTATACGAGTAACTTAAAAGTATTTGGGCTACTCTTGGTTTGACAGATATTGCAGCAAATGAGCCTAGTATATGCCTTTTAAATATTTAAACATTTCAATAAATGGTTGTTAATAAATAATTTGATTTTTCGTCAAATGATATATGCTTGATGATATATATGACGAATACTGTTTTCTACAACTTAATTTTGTAATTATTACAATTGTGAAGAGTATCTTATTGTCATGCTTATAAATCCAATCGAAAAGTAAAATAAGTAAGGTGAAATGCAGTAGCACCATATGAATAGAACATTGAACTGCACATCATTATACAACTTTTGAGGACTTTAGCTGTTGCATTTTATGGGATATGCGACATTAAATACTTATTGGGTATGTGGGCGTGGCGACATCCTTACTTGAAACTCTAAAATAAAATATAGCCTATAGTTCCTTCCAGACATACAGGAAGGTACAGCTAAAATTTCAAGAAAATAGATCCAAGCGTTTAGCCGCTTGAAATAAACACACATTCATTTTTATATATACAGATGTGCCATCTAAATTATCGTAATAACTTTCCAACATCAGCTTAATTATAGTCTGACCTACATACAATACAGCTCCACTTACATACATGATTGGTCATTACAACTCTTTAGTCAGGATTACAACCTAGCGTCTCATATCGCTGATGTCGTGTGTTTTTAATGTCAATTCCGAGTATTTTTGAGAGAGTAATAAGTTTTATTTAAGAATTGCAATACAATTACAAATTATATTATAATCATGTACGAGCTGAGTAACTTCGACCATATGCCCGATGTAGTGTCACAGGCCAGAGCCTCTGGTGGGAATCGAACCTACGACCCTCACGCTAATAGTCTAGCACACTACCCACTAGACTACCAGGGCGCTCGAGAGTAATAAGTATTTTTATTATTCAATTGGGAGTAACCGTAAATATCGAAGTACATAATAATTTTATAATATCCAATCAATTAGTCCATTTCGAAAGATTAAAAAAAAAATTAAAACTTACTACTCATTCGAACATGTAGAATATGTTTCCATCAGTTTATTATTAATGATGCCCAACAAGTTTTGTAATATATTGTAACTATATATGTATACTAGCTGTACACTGTACGTGTTGCTGCGCCCCCAACTAAAATAAACTTGAAGGAAAAGCATTACACAAATGTCCAATTAATTTTGAATCCTTTTATTGATTTTGTTTTCCGTTGTCCTGATCATTCAGATGAACGGGCCTGAGTAGAACGCATTCGATCAGTTTCTAATTTCACTTCTCGTTGTTCGACGATTTTCCAGTCACGGTGCTTGTCTGATCCTGAGGCTCGTAATGCTATTTTCTTCGGTGCTTGGGATGTAGGTCGACCAATTCCATCGGAAATTAATTGCACCAATCATCGTAGACTCATACGTAACAACTTTGTTAAAGAATGTACAGCTTAAGATTTAATTCATTGAGTGGCCCCACCTATTGGAAATTGGTCATACCAATTTAGAAATCTTCGTCGGCTCATGCGCAACAACTTTGCTAAAGATCATAACATAATCAAATGCAAAGTTTAAGATTTAATTTATTTAAATTAATTTTCAGTGGCCCCACCTATCGAATATTGGTTATACCAACTTAGAAATCTTCGTCGGCTAATGCGAAACAACCTTGCTCAAGATCATAACATAATCAAATGCACAGTTTACGATTTAATTGATTTTAAGTAATTTTTAGTGGCGGCACCTACCGGAAATTAGTCATATCAACTTAGAAACCTACCCCAGTTCATGCGCAACAACATTTCTAAAGATCATTCATGATCAAATGAATAGTTTACATAGAAACTAACATTAATTAGGAGGTGACACGCCCACTATAGCCAATCCGTTCATTTTGTTCATATATACGTCAAAGTCATCCATACAAATTTTGAGGACTTTAGCTGTTGCATTTTATGGGATATGCGACATTAAATACTTATTGGGTATGTGGGCGTGGCGACATCCTTACTTGAAACTCTAAAATAAAATATAGCCTATAGTTCCTTCCAGACATACAGGAAGGTACAGCTAAAATTTCAAGAAAATAGATCCAAGCGTTTAGCCGCTTGAAATAAACACACATTCATTTTTATATATACAGATGTGCCATCTAAATTATCGTAATAACTTTCCAACATCAGCTTAATTATAGTCTGACCTACATACAATACAGCTCCACTTACATACATGATTGGTCATTACAACTCTTTAGTCAGGATTACAACCTAGCGTCTCACATGATTTTTCAAGGCAATTTTATTTATCTCGGAGTTTTTGCCAGAAATCTACTTCATATTTTCGTTTTGATATCCTACCTGGGTTCTGAATCAAGGCCTCACATCCAATCAGCAAACATATTACCAACTAAACCACGACGACTACAAATTATTATCTCTGCATTTAAAAGTATTGCTAGGGATATTAATTAAAACTCGACTTTATTTCGTCGCCTCAAAATCCCATTTCCAAACTTAAACGTCTTTTGTCTAGCTTAAGAACAAATACTACGTATATTGAAACTTGTATACGAGTAACTTAAAAGTATTTGGGCTACTCTTGGTTTGACAGATATTGCAGCAAATGAGCCTAGTATATGCCTTTTAAATATTTAAACATTTCAATAAATGGTTGTTAATAAATAATTTGATTTTTCGTCAAATGATATATGCTTGATGATATATATGACGAATACTGTTTTCTACAACTTAATTTTGTAATTATTACAATTGTGAAGAGTATCTTATTGTCATGCTTATAAATCCAATCGAAAAGTAAAATAAGTAAGGTGAAATGCAGTAGCACCATATGAATAGAACATTTAACTGCACATCATTATACAACTTTTAGCATTTTTAGCGCAGTGCAATATATTTGCTATATTACGGTAATAAATTCATTATTCTGAATCAAAATTTTGTCACGCACCATTATACGATGTGAACCGGTATCTTCCCCTCAGGATCGATATCATCCTACGCTGAAAATTATTATTGATGTATCTACAGCACATACTTCGGCAAACCAATTCATTATAAATCAGAATAAATATTATTGCTTTAGTCGTACTAACTACACTGCACTTAATGGTATACTGTCTGAAGTCAACTGGGATTCTGTACTCGCTATTAATAACTTTGATAATATGGTATCGAATTTCTATGTCATTTTATACAGTGCAATTAGTTTAACTGTGCCGAGAATTAAATTATGCTGCAATGAAGCTCCACGATAGAATACTCGGCAAAATTAAAAATGAAAAAAAAAAAATAAATATTTTACAAAATATAAGAGATCGGGTTTATATGTAAACTATAGAAATTATGCATTGACAGGTTCTGAATATAATATTACTAACAAAGTTGTCTATAAAAATTATATAAATCGGATAAAATCTACTTTAAAGCAAACGGTGTTTTGGGATTTATAAAGCGCTGGTCAAAGGAATTTACTGATCTCTACGTAACCAAACAATTATATATGTCATTGGTGTGGCCTATTCTTGAGTATAGAGCTATTATATGGGATCCACATTTTCTCATTTACAGTAACTTAATTGAATCTGTACAGAAGCGCTTTCTGATATTTTGCTTGAGAGGACTTGGATGGAATTCGTTTGCTCTTATAAAGCTATCTATACTAAAAACTCGGAAAATTATGCTAAGTGTCTCTTTCCTTCTGGGTTTAATACGTGGAGATGTTTATTCTGATTATTTGTTACGTAAAACTAATTTTAATGTTCCAATTAGACCATCTCGTAATTTTAATTTATTAAATACAGTAAGACCCCGCTTAATGCTGTTTCATTATTACGCGGCTGCAAATAAAACGGTCGTGCACTATATAGCGACGGTGCATACCATGTATCTTTTTCAACGCTCTTTTGTTAGTCTGTCCAGAAAAAAGATTCCAACTTCCGAAGACGCAATTACAGTACGAACATATCTTTCCTGTATCACCGTTGATTTAATAGTTGTCATCAACGTTACTAGGTGTATACATACATATGTATGTACGTGTTAAGTTGCCTCGTTTATCGCTTGAACTTATTGGAACGTTTCCCACACGTTAAGCGGAGACTTACTGTATACAATTTCATCGCTTAGCCAATAATGTCTCTTTTCGTCAAATATGTCAAAAGTTTAATAGGCTTTATCATCTAATTGATTTATCCGAAAGTAGTTATTCTTTAAAGAGAAAAATTATGTTATAACTGAATATTAATTGTTTGTAAATTTAAATTTAGTCTGTAAGTAACACTATCCATAGACATAAATAAATAAATAAAAATAACGTAAATAAACATTTGTATGTATGTAGTATGTACAGTGTACTCTCTCCTAAGGGACACCCCTCTTAAGCGGACACCTTCAGTAGCAGGACACTTTTTTCAGTATCAAAAAATTGTAAGGGATTCTTGAAATATTTCTTTCTTATGCGGACAACCCTCCCATAACAGGACACGGACATAAATAAATAAATAAAAAAAATATTAATCATCATAAGGAACGTTTAAAAAGTATAAGCGTCGTTCTTCTGGTTACCCCAAAATTCTAAAATACGGCTCTATAGTTACTGATGATGATATTCCAACAAGTAATGTATTTGCAGATACCTTCAGATATCTTCATGTGTTCTTCTATGTTTTACGATACTGGAACTTCTTAACAAATCAATCGTGTAGGATATTCTTTCCTTTTATTAATATTGACACCGTTTTTTCGAACTTAATATCACTAAAAAGCTCATTTAATCCAGGTCCTAATAATATACCGAGCTGTATACTAAAAAATCGTGGATAATTTCTAGCTGCTCCTCTTACTCCAATGTTCAAGATGTCTCTTAAGTCGTGTTATTTGCAATTAATTTGGAAGAAATCATCATCGGATATATCAAACTACAGAGATATTGCCAAAATTAATGCTATTTCTAAACTTCTTGAGAAAATGGTAACTGATCTCCTATACCATCAAATTTCGACTCTGCTATCGCAATGTCAACACGGCTTTCGTAAATCTCGATCATCAATTACTAATAACTTGAATCTCACTACAATGCAGACTGATGTGATATACACTGATTTTAGTAACGCATGTGATAAAGTGAATTATAAGATTTTATTGTACAAATTATCACTTTTGGACTTTAGTTATTCTGTTGTAAAATGGTTAACTTCGTATTTGTCACAAAGAACTCATCAAGTCAAATTTAGTATAGTCACATCTAAAATTATTAAAGTACAATGTGGTGTATCTCAGTGCAGTCATTTGAGTCCAATCTTATTCACTTTCTTTATTAATGACCTTCCCTCAGTTGTTGTGCAGTCCAAGGTACCGTTGTATACGGACGACGTTAAAATTTTTAACACTTTTAACAGTGTTAAGGGATTAGATCTACTTCGTGTTGACTTTAGCAATTCTTATAAGCGGTGTAAATTGAATTTGTTGGAATTAAATATTAAAAAGTGTAAGCACATGAGATTTTTTAGACACTCAAAGATTGATACCTTCTATTGCACCGATAATGCTGTGTTGGAAAAAGTTGTAACTATTTTGGACCTTAGCATTCTATTGGATTACAAACTCAACTTTCGGGATAACATATCCATGATCGTGAATAAAGCTTATGGCATACTTGGTTATATGAAACGCTAGTCTAAGAAATTTGTTGATCCTTATTTAATTAGAATGTTATTTGTATCTCTTGTCCGACCTATCCTGAAGTATGGTTCTATCATATCGAACCCTTGTTATCCAGTGAGGCAGTGGAAAAACAGTTTTTAATTTTCTGTTTACGAGGTCTTGGTTGGAACTCCTATGAATTAACGCCATATCGCTGATTAAGCTGACAACTTTTAAAAGTCGTTGGTCCATGATGAGTACTCTTTCTATTCTGGGATTAATTCAATGAAATTCAATGTTCTTGTGCGACCAACTCGCAATTCATAAAGATCTGATTATGGAAATAATGATACCATTAGACGGATCTGTAAAACCTTTAATGAACGCTACCAAGTAGTAGATTTTTCGGAGTGTAAAGAAGTTTTAAAGAAAACCCGAACAATATTTTTGTATCGTTAATATTCTTCTTGTTGAATGTATTTAGTCAGTCAGGATATATTGTATCCTATTGGCTTTAAATAAATAAATAAATAATCTGTTAAGCTTATGAATTTGGACTTTGGAATTATTTAAAATTTTTTTTGTTAATAACTCTTATAAAAACTTGATATAAGGATTAGTTTTGAATATTTTAATCTTATTACATTCAAGTAAATATAATAAAAAAATTATAGCGAACTTGAACTTTTACAAGAGCTTTCGAACTAAAACAACGCTTGTGAGAATAAATGATATTCTCAATCGTACTCTATAGAAGGCAAATATTCTCTATGCTAACTTATTACGCTAGAACCAATTTAAAGGGGAAATGAATAGGATTATTTTAATATGAAAAATAATTGAAAAAATGGAAATGGTTGTTATTAAAATGATAAACAAAAACACCAAAAACAAAAAAAACAATGGATTTCATTACATGATCTACGAATTAACAAAAATATTGTAACAACATCACTGTGAAAAAAGGGATAAAAAAGTAAACAGGCAACAACAACAGTATAAAAAAGGGATAACCATGTAAACAGGCAAACACAACTCTGCAAGGACAAACGTAAGTAATTAAAATATACAAATAAAAATAAACAGCTTGTTTACATTTATAGATATTTCGCGACATTCTCCTTCAAGTGCATTCATCAGGCTGCTTACCCTGCGATATAAAAGGCAAGACAGAACAGGCAACGGCTATTCAGACAGAATTTAGTTAGACTTGCGTGAAGATAACGTTGCATATGAAGTGAAAAATTGTGGTTTGAAGATCTCATGGAATAGTGTAAAGAATAATAACAATTAAAGCAATTTAGAATTGTTTAAGTCAAGTCGTGAAAGGTGGCACACGGAAAAAATTTATGTTTATTTTATATGCAATCTACGAATTCGTAATGTTTTTAAAATGGTAAAAACGTAACAATATATTTCAATTAAATTTGAATGTCATCTATCGGTATAATGGTACTTTAAGTGTCATAGACATTTTTTAAGTAAAAACATAATGTGAAGTATTATTGTAATATGATAATATATGAACTGTTGACTTCATATCTAATCACGCATACCTGCTTACTTACTTAATTTGTCATTTTAGCCCTCAAGGCTGCACCATTCATGGTGTTTGTGTTAATTTTATACATGAGTGGTGAAACACCTAGCTTAAAGGACGGATTTTTTGATAAACTATACAACCTACTAGACTACAACGGCTAGAATGATGAGTATGAACGGACAAATCTGAAAAATATGAAAAAAATTCGCATTTTCCAAGTTTATCTCATCAAAACTCATAACACATTAAGTCAAATAATAGATGTGTCTGTACCGTTTTAAGGATCCATCTCTTCCCTTTCCAAAAAATTTAAATTTTGGAAATCTGGTCAGAAATGTTTGAGTAATCCAGAAATTTGTGCGTAAAGTCCAAAAAAACAGTATTTGTCAAACTAAAAAAGTTTGTAGGGTTCGAAAAATATAAAAAAAATATTTTTTGAGATCGACTCAACAAAACCCTCAACCTACACTATGTCATTAGTCGGGGGTATTTAATTTTTTTTATTTTGTCGCATAGTTTTTTATTTAATACTTTGAAGTCTTGCAGATATCTTTATATTTCTAATACACGCGTTCCATTTTTTATTTCTTTCTTTAGCCAGATTTTAGATCAAATGTTAAAATTTCTAATCAACGAATGTAGTAAATAAATAGCCAAAATTTTGTCTCGTCAGAATATATTCTAACTTCATACCATGACATTAAAATGTGGTCCTTTAGCCTTCAGTCGTTAGACAACTTATACCATCCGGGTTAGTTAAGACTGGCGTGTCCTCTTCCCCCTTCCACAGAGTCTTTATAGTTATAAATCTGGTCCAAAATCGCGTGTGTTAATTAAATCAAACAGTATTTGTGAATATATTCTCATTTATTGAGAAAATAATTGTGACTAAAGGCTCGTAATGAATTCTTATGAATAACTTTTTTTCAATTATATTCAGATACTGGCAAATTAATGCAGCTCCATTCTGCAACAAGGAATGATGTGTTTCAATGATTGACTATAAACCCTGGTTCAAACCGCTGCGACGGCAATAAATTCATTCATTAGAATTTATAATATTTCGAGAATTAAATTTTCTCCAAATAATCCATTGTAGTCATGATTTCTGATTTACGTCATTCATAGCAATGAATGGTGTAATGATAATGATGGTACCGATATTTCGTGAATATGTGGAAGCAAGTGTTCTTATTAGACGTAAAGCACGAGTTCAGGTCAAACATCAAAACGAAAATATGACTTCCTCTCAGCAGATTTCTGCCAAAAACTCTCAGAGTAAATAAAATTGCCATGAAAAAGCTTCTCACGTAGCTCACGTATAAAATTAACACACACAACATGAGTGCTGTTAGAAGCTAGGGCGTAGGGTTGTAATGGACAATTATGTATGTATGTAAGCGTTTTTAAAGAATTTCGCAGTGTTCCAGAATTGTAGAGTACTGATCTAATTAGTAATAATCCAGCTGATATCAAAGAAGGCCCTAAGACTTGATTCACTTTCCGTTTAGACTCCCATTCGAATTAAAAGTTCTTTTTTGATAGATTTCGCTGTATTTGTGTTCTGACGATATCCAATTTATCAAATAAAAGTTTGCTTTTTTAAGATCATTATAAACAATAATAAAAAATAGTTTAAAACAATTTACATCATTTAAATCGCGTATTATTTGTTATAAATTTCGTCCAATACCATAGAATTCTATGTGAAAATATGCCAAGCAAATTTTCTTTTGTAAGTACAAAATTTAAATTCGAACGTTAACACGCTGTTGTTTTGTTTTTTTTTTTCTTTATTTATTAATTGGAATACAAGCTGTTTAAGTTAGATTTTCTTTTTTATTCCATTGATGATCTATCTTGGAAATTTTAGAAAGTGTTATCGATAACTTTTCAGAGTCCCACGAGCGTAAAAATGGTTCGTTTCTGAATTCACTTTCATGCCGTGGGTGAATTATTTTTAGCGCTGGTACTTCTTTTTCTCTAATGCAACGACAAAACACGGTGATGTCGTTTTGACGACAAGGTCAACTAATTGATAAATCAGCATTAATCGGTATATTCATTATGATGGTACAAAATTATAAAATTTTATCGAACTTGATGAAGAACTTTTTCTATACTAATAAACTAATAAATATCGACGCCTGTCAGGACTGTAATTATTTCTTTTTAGTTAATAATACATACAACTAATTCTACTGCATAAAAAATTTTATGCAAAATCTCTTTGTAGGAGACTTTTACTCTAAACAAAAATCATACTTTGATTCCAAAACACCAAATTGGTTCTTTACATCCAATTCTTGTAATAATTGAATTTCTTGGCACACCATTTATTAAAAAAAAAAAAAACAAAATAATAATGATAATAAAATAAATCGCCGTGATGTAAAAAAATGTAAATTGACACATTTTCCGATAAACAATCAAGATCCATCAAAAATTCTGAAATTTTTTTAATCTAAAAGTTCATTAATGCGATATAAAAAATATAACTCGACTTCTATACTGTAGAAATAATAACTGCGGAAATTTTTATCCAATTTTGTCAAATGATGACTCAATTTCTTCACAAGAGCAGACTTTAAGAATATTATCACTATGAATGGCCAAACTTAAAAAACTATGATATGAAACTTCTAATTTTCTAAATTTTCCTAATTAAATCTCATAGCTTATTAAGTCGAATAATAAATATATATATATATATCGTTTTAAAGTTCCATCTCTCCCCTTTCCAACAAGATTTAAATTTTGGATATCGGTTCGAAAATACTTGAGTAATCCAGAAATTTGTGCTTAAAGTAAAAAAGTATTTTTTGTCAAATAAAACAAGTTTGGAGGGTTCGAGAAATATAAAAAAATTTGAGATTGAGATCTATTCAACTAACTGAACAACGTGGACTATGTCGCGCATTGGATCTCTCAAAATTATCATTGTTTATCGAACGTTTTTTATTTAAATGTTTTACATCCTTTACTTACTGAATTAGTCATCACAATTCTGTAGTCAGGACTACGACTAGCTTCTCACACCATTCATGTTAAGTGTTTGAATTTTTCCATGATATGTAAGTGGGACCTACAGTATACAATTGATTCCGATCGACTGATTTTTGAGAATTCTTCCTGGCAATTTTTATTTTCTCTCAGTATTATTGTCAGAAATCTGCTAAGAGGTAGTCACCGGAGATATATTTTTTCATACTTTTCGTTTTGATGTCTGGCCTGGGGCGTGACAAATATATTTGACAGGCAATGTTTATTCCTATTGAGCAACAAAATGTAGAGAACCTTTTGTAATAACATTTAACTATTCCGGTAGGCATCTAGAAATAAATTGTTATCTTAATCTAAACAAATTCCATATAAAAAATTTTATATAAAATTGTTAAGATGGATTTGGTTAATGAATTGTGTACTAATTACTATAATCCATATCGACGCCTCCATCCTTCTATAAGGTTCTTGCATTTTTAAACTCTACGCTCTCTAACTTTCAAAATTTGGTTAAGATGCGCTGATCCGTTTCGATGTTATAGTGAAAAATCTACTTAGAATGGTCGTATGTCAGGTGAAAACTTTGAGCTTTGAGAGCTCATAACACAAAACATACTTTTTTGACGGAGGCGTCGATATGATTTACCATAAATTGTACATTAAATTTGAAACCTTTTCAGTACAGAACATCACCCGTATTCTGATATGTCAATAAACTAAGTAAACAAATCGGAAGAACGTTTTATTTCATCAATTCTAATTTCCATGTCCACTGGATACTAAACGATTGCCAAAATGAGCAGCTAGAAATAATTTTGTACGGTAAAATAAAAATGAAAGGGAAAGCAGATATAACAGTTGTAGATGTAAGAAAATACACTCGTCTGTTAATTATTAACGAATTTAAACACACTGCAGGAATTACAAGAATTGGGGCCATTATTACAACTTGCCATTAAACTTGGGTTGTAGTTAAATGTACCTTTAGCTAAAGGGAACTGTAAAGTTACCTTTATCTTATTTTCCTTATTACAACTTACAGATAAAATAAAAATATGGCAGTGTCGGAGTAAAGTCGATAATACTGCTAAATTAAATAAAGAAGTTTTTTTATTTTTTTTTTTTTTAAACGCAGTGAAGTTGCCGTTTCGAAAATAATATACAATATAAAAAGCTTAAATATAAACTTAACTTTAAAAGTTACCAGTAGGTAACTTTATCTATTTATCTGTCCATTATAATTCTCCCTTTAGTTAAGGCCAAGTTGTAATAATGGCCTTTAGAGTTACATTTAAAAAGCTTTTGCAAAATTTAAATTATTAATTAAATTAAATTGTACGTTACGAGTCGTATACTTTTACTACAATTGAATTTACAAATAAAGAACGGAGTCTGAATATTATGTTTTTAAAAATATAAAGTTAAAATCTGCATGTATTGGCTATACATGAATTAAAAGGATGCATAAATAAATAAATAAAAATAATATACAATTTTATATGAAAACATTATTTCGATTATTACAAATTTTTTCGTTTCTTCTTATTTTTTTTTTTTGTTTGTTTTTCCTTAAAAGTTAGTACTTTCTACGTTTATTTAAAAATTTACAAAAAAAAAAGTGACATAAAAATAGATAAGCGAGTGAGTGAATGTGTAAGTGGCCGACCAAGTGTGAGTAGACAATTTTATCTAATTTTTTTGTTCAAAATTCAATTTAACTGCACTACACGTGTATGGCACATTATATAGTCGGTTTTGTAAAGGAATACTTTGTTGTACATATTATAATTGTTGTTGTTGTTACATTTGTTGTGGTTAAAATAAAAAATTGCATTACCATTAAACTAAATGACTAAAATGGCAGAGTAAAACGACAACAAAATAGAAATTCAGACATAATTACTAAGGACATTAGGATATATTACAAACATGAATACAAACAAACACACACACACGCACGCATGTACACTAATATTGGTGTATTCAAATTTACCGTTCAGAAAAAGGGAAAAACCAAAACAAAAAAAAAAGAAAATTATATTGACTCGAAACCGACCGTATAGTACACCCTAAAGACGAGCTCCTTTCTCCCTCCTGTACAATTTTATAAAAGATACACGAGTAGACTGACTATGCCTGAATTTATAACTGATGGGGCAAATGTTTCCACTGATAATTAAACAGAAACTATCGTTTTAAACTTCCCTAAAGGTCTACCGAATATTATTTTGAATGGATGGCATAAGATCAAAACTACAAAGTTAACCTATTCCGAAGCCTCCATCAATAATTTTTTGTCGGTTTATAGAAATAAGTGTTACTAGAAAAACTCAACGTAACCTTATCATCTACGTTCGTATGTATGGTAGTGTAGGGTATAATAAATGGAGATGAAGAGAATTTCTTTCGAATAACATTCTTCTTCTCTATTTGATGGCAATCGCCGCAAATGAACCTCTAATAGAATATTAACCTGAAGTGAAAACAAACAAAAACAAGAAAATAAAAAGAAAAACGCAATTTTGGTATTGCGGTTTAAGCGTAAACACGCTTGTTGGTCGTCAAACGGAATTGTTGTTTGATAAAACGAATATGAGAGAGAGAGGAAGCGATAAAGTTCTGAAATTAATTTCGAATTCGAAGGAGGAATTCGTTTGTGTTAGTGATTATGTGTTTGTGTTAGTGAGTAAATTAAATTCGAAACTACCACTGCCAGTATGTACTCTTAAATACTCATGCACTCTCAGAGTAAAAACACAATGTTCGGTTTTCGATATTCACTGCCATTTGATTTCCAAACAAGCATTCAGTCTTTGAAAGGTCCTGCAACAAGCAACTTTCCCTTAAACGGACATGCGTATAGCGTACTAAACAGAGTAGCAACAAACAAACCACACGCACAAATATTGGCAATGAAAATCAACAAAAGACTTTGCTTGTAACAGAACAATATAGCGGTACTCTGCTGTCATGTGTTCAATAGCCATTTAGATTTTCCAACCATTACTGCGCTGTAGTTGAAGCATACACTCGCACTCTAGTGCACATGTTTTCTTGTAATACACTTGCTTGTGCAAACACAAGTCGAATGCTAGAAAGAGAAACTCCGCCTACGTTTTCGAAATACTTGAATGAATTTCAATATGGCTGCCTCAAGTCAAATGAGAGCATGAGTTTTAAAATCAAAGTCATGGCAGAACAAAAAATATTGAAGCGCCATCGTTTCGTACCCAACAAACATATACGAACACACACACACACACACAAAGCAGAACCCTAACGATTCAGTAGCAGTTTTTTGTTTTAGGGATCCCCAATGCATAGTACAACTGGGTGTGTGTAAAATGTTAATGCTCTTCACACACACACAGACGCATAACGAAATAGTGATACTCGCGCATAATTAATGTGACTTTCGCTGTTTTTTTTTTTCGTTTTTCTCTACAAGACCCGAGAGTGAATATTCAGAGTTCAGCGTGAGAATACAAAATTCAAATAAAATTTGTTGTTTTTGTTTCTGTTTTTGTTCCTCTCGAAAATGTTTTGAAATTTGAGACTGTCAGCTGGCGTGCGCCTCATTTACTTCCACATTTTTTTCTCTTGTTTTTGTTTCAAATGTTTTCCTTACTGTGTGCGCTCTTTATTTTCTGTTTTATTTCTGTGCTTCCGCTGGCTATTTTCCTTTTACGTTACCATTAAATATGAATATATAGATTTTATTGTTGTTGTTGTCACATTAATATATATATAAAAAAATAAACAAAAAACAACTGGAATGGACGGACACACACACAACAAACAAATAAACAAACAACATTGAAGAAGAAGAAGAAGAAAGACTAGAAATTATTAAGTGTTGACATTGATTTGAACATCTTAATTTGGTCGTTTTGTTTTATTGTTCGTGATGTATGTAGTTGCTTGCTTCTCTTCTTTTCGAATGAATTTTATTTTGTTTTTATTTTTTTTTTTCATAAAATAACAAATTCCCTGATATTATTTTTAATTTCTATTGACATTTTTCATAATTTCTCAGATGATTTATTCAAATATTATTTTACTTCCTAAAAACATTTTTTCAAAAGTGATACTTTAGCCGTCGCACTTTTCGAAATATACATACTGTGCTCCACCATATAGGAAATAGAAAAAAAATATTTTCATAAGAATGCTTTTATTTCAAATAATTTACACTCGGGTCTCGTTTTATGCGGATTTTTTTTATGCGAATTCGAATTTATGCGATTTTAAATGAAATTTTTTTTTTAAATTTGTTATAGATTTTAAAATGTTGTGAAACTTTTTAAACTTTTGTATCTTTTTTAAAATAAACCACTGATATAATCATTATGGTGTGTTTCATTTTGTCGACACTGGTCAGTGACTTAATTGACTTAGCTCATCAAATTGGAGGAGATAGATTTGACACGCTGAAACAGAATAATGTAGAAGAGTTGTTAACTGACGAACCACTAACCGATATCGACGTCATTAGTTCAGTGACTATCAATGAGAAGAACGTGGAGAGTCAAGAGAGTGATTCCGAAGAAAGTGTTGTACAATTCAATTCAATGATTTATTTTATTTACTTCATGTCTTTGTATAGTGTTCCTTATATATATATGTTTCAATATATATAATTAATACTCAATGATTCAGGTACAATTCATATAATTTTTCAAGAGTAATTGTTTTCAGAAAGATCAATTAGATGATAAAGATTATTAAACTTTAGACGTATTTGTTGAAAAGAGTCGTTGTTGGCATAGACTGAGCAATAAAATTGTATATTTAATAAATTAAAATTGTTGATATTCTCAACAAAGTTAATGGTTTACAAAATCTTATTCTTAGTATTGAACAAGACACCGAAAGAACACTGAAGATTCAATGTGGATTGACTGATCTGTTTTCCGGGTATCATGAGTTGGATAGGCAACTTAAAAACTCAAAGTCACAAAGTTTAATAACAGACTACATATCCTGTAATTAAGGAAACAATTAGACCTTCTAAAAATTCGCTGATCTAGTCCCTACATATGTACGCATTACTTGATAGGTATGTAATAATAAAAGTAATGTCGAACCAATTCCAAAACGATGCAGAATGATTTATCGTAAATTCATTATAAATTACTAACTTCAGCTTATTATTTATTTATTGTTATTCTCTGTAAATAATAAATTAAAATTTTCATTTTGTTTCTTTTTTTTTTAGAACTTTTTGATTTTATTGTTTAAGAAAATGAAGAAAGTATACTTTTGTTGAACTTTTTTATGCAAATTTGCTTTGATTTTTCAATTAAAATTTCAATTTATGCCGTTTTTCAGGATTTTTATCGCATCGCATAACACGTGACCTGAGTGTATTAGGAATCTCTCATCTAGAGAAGTAACTTCTAGATAAAAACCTCGACGCCTAAAAAATAAGTTTTCACAGTACCGGACTCCACAAAATAATTTAATAATTTTTGAAAATTTCTGGTTATCACAAATTGATTTTTTCTTAAATCCGGCATTAAAACGTTTTTATTCTAATTTTTAAAATTTCTCTAAACTTGATTTTAGCCATAGCAAAAATCGGTTGAAACATAAATATTAAAAAAGTAAAAAAACGAAAATAATATTGATTATCTATTTAATTTATTTCTTTATCTGGTTATGTTTTCTTAGTGGCGAATAATAAAAGTTTCCATTGTTTTGTCAACACTGAAATAGGGAGAAATTGTAATTATTTTTTTCAATAATAATTTCTGAATAATAAATATTTTAAAAATGCGGAAATGTTAATAACAGTGCGTATTAATAAACTGCACAAATATTTTGCAAATTCTTTAAAAAGATTTTTTAATATTCGTCCGATTAGAAGTTATAAATAAATTTTTAATATGTTTCCATTGTTTCGTCAAGCACTGAATAAATTTGTGAAATATATTTTTTAAGGTTTTAGCTTAAAATGCATGTATTTAGTACAGTAGCGAGAAAAATAATGCAACGCTATGTCAAATGATATTCAGTCCAGGCTCGAGACTTAGAACGCTATTCAATCCTATTCCATTTTTGTTTTTTTATTCCTTAATTCTTAAATTTTAATAAAAAGCGTCAGTTAGCGTTGTTTGCTTCTCTTTCTACTTAAATTTTTTCGATTTATAAAAAAAGAAGAAATTTAGCGAGAAAACCCAAATGTAACGCATGGTGTTAAAGGTAAAACTACATCAACTAAATCAATTAAAATAATAGTTTAAAGAAAAATTTACCAATTGTGAATTTTAAAATAGAAACAGCTGTCAGCAGATAGCAAATCTGTCAGAATATAGTTGCTTGTCAATTTATTAATAAAATAAATCAAAGTGGCCGTAATTTCACTCGCAAGACGACCAAATGTAAAAATACTAAAAGTTGACATCCAAAACGCAGTAGAGTACAATGATGCAAACGACCAATTAGGCTCTCTTCGTTACAGACAGCCAGAAACCGCTACAGAGAAGCAAATTATTAGCAAAGACAATTAGAAGCATATATGTGCGGTAATAGAAAAACGGAAATACATATCTGTAATAGGGACCCACGGTACATTTCATCGAATTGCTTAAAATTTTTTAAATATAAAATACATCTAAGTGTAACGTGACATTAAGTAAAAGTGTTGAAAAAAAAAACAATTTTAGTGGGATATGGGAATGTTGTTTTTATTTGAATGTCAAAATCAAATCCCATATTTAGAAATCCTAAAGAATTTGCATTTTAACGAGACGGTAAAATAACATTAGGGATATTCAAAGTCTGGAGACTAAATCTGTGGAACTAACTTAAAAACTTAAGAGTACCGAAAAAATTAGAATCCTATAAAGCCAATATTGTATTAAAATTTTAAGAATAAGTCCCAAACTTGCCTAAGTGCATTATAAAATTCTCAAATATTTAAGAACTATAAAATTAGGCTAGAAATAATTGATCTGTTGATCGAATATTTTGCACTCAATTGCACCAGTCCAATCATTAACTTAAAAATCAACCCAGAAAATTGCAAAACAAAAGGAGACTTATTTGAAGCCGCAAAAATAGCCTGGCAAGCAATATCTCCTGAAATAATTAATAACTTAAATTACTGTCATCCAGAAAAAAGGATTCGCAACGAAATATTGATTTCATAGCTTCTTGTGCACCTTAATTTGGAAGTGCTTTGGTTTGGTCCGCTTATATTTACGACTTAAAACGTTTTCTTTTTTTTGAATTTGAACTTTTTTTTTATTAAATTCTGAATGCCTTGAGGATAAGGATATAAATAATAAAAAAATAAAAATAAAATTTTAATATCATTTAAAAAAATGTATGGAGCAGGTGCTGTAGTTTTGGCCGATACTGTACCTAGCGTTAATTATATGCATGAGCGGCAGGACATACAGTTTAAAATCGACTCCGAACGACAGTTTATGAGAAGCTTTGCATAGCAATTTTGTCAGAGTTTTTGTCAGAAGAAGACGCCGAAGAAAGATTTTCATATTTTCGTTTTAATGTCCGACCTAGGATTTGAACGCGGGCCTTAGGTCTAATAAACCAAAACACTATCTACTAGACTCCGGCGACTTTTAATATTGATAATAAATTTAATGTTGACCTATCCCTCGATTTACACTACATGTTTTACCTGATGTTGCTTTTAGACGGGGCGAAATATTATAACTGCTTAGCTCAATATGAGGACATATATAAGGATTTAAACGAAATATTAATTACAGATTTCATTACAAAGTCTCGCCAATATAAAATCGTTTCTAAAACCGAAACAGAATCGCATAAAGCATTATCGAGTGATGAAAGTGAAGAAGAAAGAAAAGATTACACATATCCTATGACTGTGACAAAAGTACGTAATTAAATTTTTAGTAAAATTTTTTAAATATTTTTATTTTTGGTTTCTGTATGTCAAAAGGAATAACAAATCCATTTACAGGAGTACACTTTTATATACATATTTGTATTTAATGTAATGAAAAATAGCTACTTCTATGTTTTTGAAAATAAACATCCATTTCGCTCCTTTATTGCAACATAGTCATATCTCAAATAAACTTGAACTTGGCAAAATGCGATTTAAGTTTTCAAAGCAAACACTTTTTGCAATAACTTCGGTTCAGCTTGGGATATAAAACCGATTTTTTTTCAGCATGTACAGAAGATCTAGAAGAGCAGTCTTGCTTAAGTAACTACAAATTTTTAATTTTTTGAGATATGACTATGTTGCAATAAAGGAGCGATATGTGTCATTTACACTGTTTTACATAGCGAAATCTACGATTTCGGTTTACACGGTTTTCCAAGGAACGTATCCTCAGTGTAAATTAGGGGATTGGTATATAGTGTAACAAAATGCTAACGGAAATCAAACCTATTTATTTATTTATTTCATGTCTACGGATAGTGTTCCTTACAGACTAAATTTAAATTTACAAACAATATATCGTCGGTCTCATGTAGAAAGGCACTAACTCACACTTTTTTGTTTAGTTTCCTGACTCACGTTCTTTCTACATGACACCAACGATATGTAATTAATATTCACATATTTGACGAAAAGAGCCGTTATTGATATAGACTGAGCGATGAAATTGTATATTACAAGAACTAAAATTACGAGATTGTCTAATTGGAACATTAAAATTAATATTACGTAACAAATAATCAGAATAGGCATTTTCACGTATTAAACCCAGAAGGACAGTGACACTTAGCATAATTCTTCGACTTTTCAGTGTAGATAGCTTTATAAGAGTGAGTCTACTCTCATACGAAGGGAGAGAAAACAAGTTCCATCCAAGTCCTCTCAAGCAAAATAACAAAAATCGCTTCTGTACAAATTCAATTAAGTTACTGTAAATGAGAAAATCTGGATCCCATATAATAGCTTCATACTCAAGAATAAGGCGCACCAACGATTATATAATTGTTTGGTTACGTACCAATTTACGTACCATTTGCTTTGTTCACCATCATTGATATATGCTTAGAAAACTTAATCTTATGATCTAACAAGATTCCAAGATCAATTATATTTAAAACATTTTCCAAAATTTTGTCTTTAAAATGATAAGAGGTATCAAGTTTAAATGAACTCCAACATGTTGACTTCACAATATTGATAAAAATAATAAACATTTTAAGAGTTGATTGACCGGATATGTTATCAAGCGAATTAAAATTTTTTACATCATTAGCATACAGGAGCATATTAGAATGAATAATAACAGATGGCAAATCGGCTTCCCTGAGGCACTGTGGAGATGAGATATCAGCCAACGTACTGTATTGTTACTAAAACCCATGGAAGATGATTTATAAAGCAAAAGATCATTGTTGACTCTATCAAATGCTTTACTGAAGTCTGCATAGATAACATCAGTTTTTTGCTTATTGATGAATAATCCTTCGTTTACTTTAGTTGTTAGTTCCAAGATATTTGTAGAAGTTGAACCTAATTTTCGAAAGCCATGTTTATATGAGGTTAAAATTGAAGATTTTTGACAATATAAAGAGTCAGTCACAATTTTTTCCAGGAGTTTTGGAATTTCATTAAATTTTCCTATACCTCTGTAGTTAGAAACTTCCAACTTATTGCCAGCTTTAAACAATGGAATTATGAATGATTTTTTCTAAGCAGTTGGAAAATAATCCAGTTCAATAGATTTATTGATAATAGTCGTGAGGGGACCAGAAATGTCAAATAATACAAGTAGGTATACCATCTGGATTTCGGGTAGGTGAGCTTTGTATTGACAACAGATTTTTCGAACTGTTTCAGTAACAATAAACGAAATTTGAATTCCTGATGATTGGGATATCTCCTAAGGGTAGGAAGCTTGATTTTTTAATAATTTATAAGAATGAGTTGTTGCAAAAAAAATAGCAAACAAATTACTTATTGGACTTCATTCAGTGCAAATAGTTATTCTATGCCAATTTATTAGCAATGATCCTCACTACTCACAATACTAGCAGTGCGTTAGTTTTTTATTTTTGTTTTAAAATGTTAAAAAAAAGAAATAAAAGATACACAAATAAATAAAATTTAAATTTCTTTTGTGAAAGAAGTTTCATGGTACAAATGTATATGAAATCTTCTTTTTTGTTTTGACTTAAACAATAATAAATAAATTTTAGGATATCAACTAGGATGCCAACTCTAATCAATTAGCAATAAAAAAATTTGTATACTAATAATATAGTTTAGGTGTAACCAGTGTCTTCTGCCAACAGAGACAGAAACCTAAACGGATTTTAATTTCTTGGATCAGTCCTCAGGCCCTTACTTTTTGCATTAAAAATAATCAGAATGGGACTTAATTTTATTACAATAAAAGATATCAGAGTACTTTACTTACTAACTTATTTCGGTTAATCAATCGGTTTATAGGGTTTAGGTCTCCCTTAACAGTTGTTTCTTGGCGCCATTTGATCACACTGAACCGAAGATTTTGCCTAGAACTTTTATACCGAATGCTGCAAAGGAGCCGGCTGGATCTGTGTGTAACAATGTCTATGCTTTCAGGGTGTACAGAAGCATGGGTAGAATGAATGACTTGTATAGCATCAGTTTCGTTGCACGAGAAAACTTTCTGGCTACTCAAATGGCTATGGAAACAATAATAACACCACTGACTGAGTACCCTGAGTGGAAATCCATTTGCACTTTGCAAGATTTAATACAGTCACTGTTACTGTTGCTTTTTCCCTGGACTACTATGTATGGAAACGATGTTTTTTTTTTTCAAAAAACCTAAATTTTATCCTTTTTATAGTAGCCATGGCTACAGTGTCATCATTATCAGTTAATAAACAGACTTGTACTAGTGCCAGGACATATAAATTTAAAGCCACAAGTTTCAAGGAGAGAAAGTGTCAAATTATATTGCAAAAGAGTAGAGGATGCATATAACTTGTTGTAGCTTGTAAACGATGAGTCTATTGTTAAAAAAAAAAAACTTTTTCAAAAACCAACAACAATAATGAAGAAGTAAGAATTCTAACAACAAAAAAAAAAAAAAATTACTCAGAAAAAGCCAAGAACGAGTACAACATAAAAGTGCTTGAGTATATCTATCAGCTTCTGTCCTCGTCTGTTGCAACTGTTCCCATCGTTTCTTTCGTTTTTGATAATTCTGTTACGATTTTGGTTTGAGTGTTTTTGAAACAAATCGACAACAATTCCATTAAATGAGTCTGATATTAAATTTAATGATGCAACAGTATTTCAGTTTTGTTTCACATTCTTTGTTTTTTTTTTCTTTCCATTTTTTATTACAATTTTTTTTTTTTTGTTTTACTTGGCCCTATCACCCCCTCCCCATTTTCTAATCATACTGTTGAGGTTTAAGCAAGAGTAGCAAAAATGTTGACAGATCTTTAAATAACGAATTAATTTTTAGGCACCAATAAATACAGGTAGTCCCCGACTTACGACTATTCGCACTTATGACCATTTTTTTCCAATTTTTTTTCATAGAAAATACTTAAAGCAGACAAATATGTAGTTGCGAGGAATGAAATGAATTTTGTTTAATTTCATTCCTCCTGATCCTCAAAGTTACTAGTGCAGTATGGAATTTTCGTCTTAAATTCTTTTTTTTTTTAAATTCGATTTACGACTTAATTGACTTACGACCGATGACCAGGAACCTATGTCGATGGTAAGTCGGGGAATACCAGTAACTGACGGGCAAGATAATAAAACAAAGACAGTGTATTCGATCAACTGCATAGAGTGTTACTATTTTGTAGACCGTATAACATTTTAAATTGCGTTCAATATCATTTGGCATGTTCCTCTCGTGTTTTTCTTTTGGCTATCAGTCAGATAAATTCTTTTTAATTATTATAAGTGGACAATAAACTAGAAGTAGGCGTTAAGCTAAAGGGAGTATCATCCTACAGGTAACTTTTAAAGTTAAGTTCATGTTTGAACTTGTCATTAATACATATATAGTGCGGGCTCGATTTGCGCAACAATCTATTATTGCAACAGCTTAATTGTTAACATTACAGTCTTTATAACAGCAACTTTTTTCAAAAAACAGTCTCGATAAATGCAACTTTATTTTTTATTTGGAAATGTTATATTATTTGGCAGTTATGCTGTTTCATTTCCTTTTTAATTCTCATAGCTTTTCAATCAGAAGCGTAATTTAAAATTGTTTGACAATTCATAGGAACCTAAAAAATTCTTCCACGACGACACTGGCCTCACAAAAAATTTTGTCTATTTGTTTACAATTGTTTTTTTTTTTTTGTAGTTTTGTTTGTGTTTCTTTGATTTTATTTAAGACTTATTACAGCGTAGTCAGCATAGTGGTGATGTCGAGAGGGAATGCTCCGGAACGACGTTCCGGTACTTCCTTTATGGACAGGAACGCGTTCCGGAACTAAAGATGATTGCTGATAAGGAGAATTGGCTGACACAAAATGGGTTTCGTAATGATCCGATCCTGGAGACGGTGAAATCTGCCCCTCCCCCGTCGTCAAATTTGTAAATGAACCCTAAAAATAAAAAACGCTGCCGCTAGGATTATCATGGAAAATCATCCCCGCCGTTAAATTTGGGACATGAGACCGCACAGATCGGCCTTCTACCCATATAGGCGTTCCGTTAAAACAAAAAAAAAAAAATAAATTAGAACATAGCACATAGCATAGCACATTAGAATAGTGAACATCATTTTATAAGTCAAACTAAATGGGAGCAGTGGAAAAAATTGTAAAATCGATAATAAAACAGAAGTTGGAAATTTTAAACAAATTAAAACATGGTTTTTGTTAAAAAATTAATTAAATATTGCACTGTATTTAGTGGTCGATTATTATTGCAGGTTTTAATAACGAAAAGAAATTACAGGTGACTTTAAAGTTCACTTTAGCTAAAGTTACCTTGAACTTAACCCAACTTTAACGACAAATTGTAATAATGGCCATTAATAAGGATATGTAAACCTATATGTGTATATGTAGTCGCCGTAACTGGTACGTAGAGTATTGTCTTATTGGACGATGGCAAAATATTTCTCTCATTTATATTTTCTCTCAGCATATTTCTGGCAAAAACTCTGAGAGTAAATAAAATTACCATGAAAAGCTTTTCAAAAATATGTCGTTCGGAGTCGACGTTAAGCTGTAGTCCCGCCACTCATGTATGAAATTAATGCACACAACATAAGTGGTGTGAGAAGCTAGGTCGTAATCCTGACTCAAGGGTTGTAATGATCAATTATGTACGCTATGTATGAAGGCCTATAGTTCTACGATATTAATTAATAATTAAAAAGTTTTCAGGATAAATTTTTACGCCTCATTGAAGTGGAAAAAAGTGATACTTAATCTTGGATATTCTAGAAATCGCAGGAATTTTCGCAATATTAGAACTTTGTAGTCGTTTTAACATTAGAACGTATCCGTAAAATTTCTGTCGACATTTTTCAGTTGCTCTTTGACATTGTTGTACCTTCAGTTTTAATTGTTTACCCGCTGAAATCGATGAAAACTTGTGTGTGGGTTCTTCGGTGTCTTATTAACTCTGGTAACTCACTTGTTCACATTGAGCGAACTCAATGTGTAATTGAAATTTGATTTAAAATTTGATTTCATGTTTAAATAATCTTTATTGAGGTTCTTGTGTGTAATATTTTCATTCCTACATCAAGTTTGGCTACTGTGCTCCAAGGTCCAGGTTCATTTGTACAAGAAATCTTGAAATCAGGAGTTTTAAATTATTTTCTGCTTTGTGAATAATTTTTATTTTTACGTTATTTTCTGTTGGCTTAATATCCTTGTAATATTTCGAAAGCTTAAAAAGTGTTGCAAACAAGCGTATTCTATTGGCAGAATTTAAATTTTTGAATTGTAATGAACGAATCAAGTCTTTGGTATCCCTGACTATGAAGTGTATAATTATACTTGTGGTGTGTTGTAATCTATATGTTGTTGTCAGGAATTAAAAAGGTAGTTTGAACTTTTGGATCGTTAATAATTTTTCTTTTTTATTTTTTAAATAAAAATAGAAACTGTTTCGTCTCCTGCAAAAACTGTAAAATTCAAACATTTTAAGCATTTTAAGTGTTTTACGGATAATTTTCTATTAAAATACTTTTCCACTCTAAAACAAGGAATTCGCATTGAACCTTTAATGTCGAAAAATACTCGGTAATTTTTTAAAGAAAATGCCTCTTTCTCAATTCTAGTATTTTCAGGATATATTTTGCCCTTTTAAGATCGATGGCTGCGAGTATAAAGAGTGTTTGAGTGTTTGAATGTTTGTTCACATATAAATTACCGTGAATGGCAAAAGGAAGGCAGGAGAACAACAGAGTAGTCAAGTACATTAATAAGTTCAGTCCATTACAAGAAGTTTGCAAAGCATCGATTGATGGGTGCACAACAATGACGAGGGGAAATTAACCAATTTATCTTTGTTTTCGATGCAACAACAACAAAACAATCTAATACATATTCAGCTGTAAACAGAACAGACACACTCTCATACTGTTTTGTCTCATTCATGAAGGTTTCCACTTTACTGTGGCATCTTAAGGACAACTTTGTAAGGAAATGAAATGAATTTCATGATAGAAAAATCTGAAAATGAAAATAGGAAAATAGAAAGAAAAAAAATTTGGAGAAGAAAAAGCGCAATCAAAGTTCCATTCAAGAGACATTGTTAAATACGTAAAGAATGAACAACAACAGTGAAAAACTAAACGAAGAAAAAAACTCTCCGTAAACATTAGCGACAATGATAAAAAGCTTTCAAAGAGAGCTAAAGAAAAACCTGAAAAAGAAAAAAGAAACAAAAAGGAGAACGGATATACGAGCTATTATGAACAAAAATGTTCTTGTACGTTTGTCTATAATAAAAACGGTTTGCGTTAATGCATACACACGGTATATGGGGTTTTCCAACAGGGTCCTCCAAACTTATAGCGACCATCCCGTTAACACTACATCTGTCAAACTAATTGTCATTTATTCAGTCTGTCCAGCCATATCACCATGGATGACCATAAACAGCGACGTGTGCTCGCTGAATTGTCTCAGTCGAACGGTTGACAATTGACCCTAATTTTCATCGACAAAGTTTCTTAAGCTATGAGGATAAGTACGTACAAGCAATTCAAATTTATTAAACTTGGGAATTCACACGAGAACCAAGAATTTTTAAATGGAGGCATCATCGGTTCATACTACTCTTTATTTTATTTAAATCTAAAGATAGGAAGCGATTAATGAAGGAACCAATTATTATGTACTATATGTGTAGTGGATTGTATTGTACATACATAAATATATTGGACTGCGCAATAAAAACAAAAGGAAAATGTAATATGAGGATTAGCAAAAACTTTCTTTTCAACTGAGAGTTGCCAAATATTTCTTCGTTTTGAACGAGGTATTGTATTGGGACAATTTCAGATAGAAAACAGAAATATTTTTTAATTTGTTTATAACTTAAATTTTCTCTCGGAAAAATAGTTTATTTATTTTGATTATTTATTCAAATTAGTCTGGGATTACAAATTAAAAGCAACAATTGATTTAATTGTTTTGAATTTTTGATTGAAGTCGCTGTTGTCTAGTAGGCAGTGTGCTAGCTTATTAGACGTAAAGCCAGGGTTCGAGTCCCAGGCCAGACATCAAAATGAAATACAAAAAGTATTTTTCGGCGATTTCTTCTCAGCAGATTTCTGGCAAAAACTCTGAGAGTAAATAAAATTGCCATGAAAAGTTTTTCGGATGAGTTTTTAGTGTGAGTAACTTGGTCAAAAATCCTGACTGAAGGGTTGTAATGACCAATAATGTATGTAATTGATTTAATAACTCATTTAATACACATGCATACATAAAATTATTACTTACTTACTTATTTGGCCATTAACAACACGATTAACGGATTTCGGCCTGCCACAATACTTCCTTCTAGTCGTCTCTGCTTCTTAGGCGACTGCACCAGTTGATCACACTTCCTCTATTTGGTCCTTTGAAGGCATTAAAGGTCGTCCTCTTCATCGACTTCCACAGAACGCCGCATAAAATGCACTTCTCGCCGGAAAATCCTCAGCGCAGCCGCTAGATAAATAAATTAATACGTTGCACAATGTCTATGTCGTTGAGAAGCTCATACAGCTCAGATCCGGAAATCATCGCCAACTCGCACTGGATCGAAGATCTCTCGAATACTCTCAAGGCTGCTGCATCATTACTTAATAGGGTCCATGGCTCTGTGCCATAAAGAAGCACGGGTAGCATAAGTGTCTTATAGAGTATTAATATAGTCGTACGAGAGAGGTCTCTACGACACAATTGCTTATTGAGGCCATAGTAGTAGTGTTGGCAAGAGTAATCCTGCGCTTGATCTCCAGACTGAGATCATTTCTGGTGGAAACGGCGGCGCCAAGATAAATAAATTCCTTGACTATATCAAAAGTAAAGTTATCGGCCGTAAACTGAGAATCTATACGCCGCACGTCTGTACTTGTTGAAAGCATATACTTTGTTTTGCACTCATATACTGTCAGACCCATCTTAGCAGACTCCAGTTCAACAGCACTAAACACAGCAGTAACATATCGCTTGGTACGCCCTATGAGGTCAATGTCGTCAGCGTACGCAAGCAACTGGACGCTTTTTTTTGGAAAATAGTGCCACTGCGATGTACTCCCGCCTTTCGTAGAACACTTTCCATGACGAAGTTGAAGAGGTCGCATGATAAGGGATCGCCTTGTCTGAAACCTTGATCCTTGACGGATGCTACAGAAATTGGTCAACGTCATTTTTCATAAGCTTATCAGTTTCGCAAGTGTACCGAGCACAAACACTGCAGCATAATTATACATACAATTATACGTACATCTTGTGTTGATTTTAGAATTAATTTGTAAACATTGATTTAAAATTCGTAGTCAATCCTAAATATTTTCATGTTCAAAAACTTTATGCTAATTTGTTCGATTTGAAAAAGCAGTCGAGACTTGTTTTTCTTTTTTATTTGGAATTCATTTTTTGAGATGGCAAAAATATTGCAGCAATGTTAAGTAAAGTGAAGTCAAATTTTTCTGTGTGCAAAGCTAAAAGACATTACTTTATAACTGTACACCGATAAGCCGAAGAAACAGATTATGGTATAATGAATAATTATGTATAAATCACACGTGGAAAAAAGTGCTGAAACGAGAGCTCTGACATAAGCAATCGAGTGGACATTGTTGAACGCGCACAGAGGATCTGTAAAGAGCTCAGCTCAGTCTCAATTGCCCTATCCTAAGTGCTGAGCAGAAAGGTAGTTAGACCGAATTATGTGGCTTGGAATTCGTTCCAATGTTACAATTTCGCTGTCATATGTGTATTTTTCATCTGTACCAAGTCACACAGGTACTCCATTTACTACAGGAATTAAAAATGATTTTGATCATTTAATATGCCGGGTATGATATACATACACAAATCTAATATGGTGTTCAGATATGTAGCTTTATTGCGTAAATCGGTAAATTGAGCTCAATATTTCATATAAAGTGTCAATTAATAATTGCGCAATAAATCTGCAAATTGTTATAATATTGTGTAAAACTTAAAATGTAGCACTGTCATAAGTGTGTTTAGTGGGCATATTACAATTTACGGAACACTTTCTGTTGATATTTGACAAGTCAAATGTCAATAACGACAAACTAACCAACAACAATAACAAGCTGGTAAGCCGTTAAATGATTATTGAGTAAGCTGAATTTTGTATATTATTATGTCTGAACACTTAAAAATTAACCGAATATTGGCTCAATAAAAGTGCATATCTGAACATAGTATTACAGCTTTTTAATTTTATTGAATTGCTTTCGATTGCCGTATCCTTACCATTTATGGATTTATATATTTTTTTATAATTACAAAGCTCAAAGAACCAAAGTTTATCAGCAATTTGGCAATACTGTTTATAAGAATAGCCACACAATATTTTTTGTATGGATGTAACGTAGTGGTTGATGGTGGCAGTATGTGACATATTTCTGCTTTTAAAAGCGATTGCATTTGAAAAGCATTCGTTTATTTTGAGCTTTTAACTCTGGTGTAATCGATCAAGCATTTGATTAAGAACAATTTTTTTTTTGTTTTCTTTTTACTTCTCTTTTTTTGTACACTCTCTTTTTATTTCAGATACATGTACCCTACTGTATTATATAGTAAGTTTTATTGATTTTGTAACTACCGAATTTTGGCAATCATTATTACAATTACAATATAATTATAATTATAGAATTACAGTTCTAATTCAGAATTTCTTCATGTCATAAATATAATGAATAAGAAAACAGGAAATTTTTAGAACCTTAAGTAAATTTCTGGCGGAACTCGAACTCAAAGAAAAGCACGCTTCTTGGGCCTCATACTGGATAGGAATATATAGTGGAAACCAAATATCACTAACAGACTGAGGAAAGCCTCCATTGCTCTCTATGCTTGTAATGAGGTATTGTGGAAGAAATGGGGACTGAGACTTAGGATGACTCACGGCATCTACACAGCGGTGGACAAACCTATCTTGACCAACGGATGCTTGGTGTGGTGGGAATATCTGAATAGGACAACAAACTTAAACGTGATACGCAGATTACAACGATCTGCTTTCATAATTATTAGTGGTGCCTGCGCACTACTCCTACGATCGCTCTGGAGATGATCTTATACCTTCCTTCTACCGCTTGACCTATATGGCAGGGGTGTGTCGGCTAGGGTTAGTAGGTAGAGGAGAAAGAGGCCAACCAGGTGTCTCTACTACATGGAGAATCTAGATGAACTGTCATGAATGGATATTGGCAGTCTGAGTTGCTTTATCGGAAGCTCCGAGTGGTTCCTGGAATTTTTTTATATTTCAATAACTTTATCCTTTGGTCTTACTTCAGATTGCCATACTTTAAAATAAAAATATTTTTAAAATGCCTTTCAACGATCATTCCACAAAGAAATACCATTTAAATAATATATTGGTTAACATGATCAATAATATGCTTATTTTTCGATTTTCTACAATTTAACAAAATAATACAATTTAATAGAAATCTAAGTTGTGAACAGTAGTTTGAACATTTTCTGAAAATGAGAAAAAGTATTTTCTGTAGGGTTGTTTTCAATCGTATTTGTCTGATGCCTTCGGTTTTGTAATTTTTAAGGGACTGGGGCATTTTGTTGTATTATATTCGTATATGGATTTTTCAAATTTGCTTTGTTCACATAAAATCATTTATTCGCTCCTCCATTCACTCAGTCATTCATTCATTCATTATTTTGCACATAAATGCGAAAAATTGGTTTCCTTTTTTATTTTTCTCTCAATATTTTTCTTATTCTGCACATTTTTTTTGTTGTTGTTTTTTTTATATTTTGTTTTATAAAAGTTAAAAGGTTTTAAAAATTAAAAAAAAACAAGAAAAAGTAAAAAGATGGCAAAAAGCAAACACAATACTTCTAATGGGGATAATAAAAACCTTAATGGGAACTCATTTATTTTAACCATAATGTTGATTCTATGTAATGTTATCCTCAGGTTGCTTCTTATATTCGTTTGCGTTTTATTATTTTTTTTTTTGTTTGTTCAATATGAGCTTAAAAGACGTGCTTGTTCTCGTTCTTTCTTTTCTCAATTTCAATAGTTTAAAAGTAAAATTAAAACGAATAAAACATTACAACACTTTTGTAGTGATACGCTTCAAGGAGGAAATCTTTATGAATATTGTATTATGAAGGGCTGCCTGCACTCATGTCGTCTTTTGTTTTGTATTTCAATTTAAATATCGCATCACTTTCACTTTTTCCTTTGCAACAAACTACTGTTGATGCGAAAAACAATGCACGCTTAAGGGCATGGATTTTTGTTGCGTCATGCTGGCACTGAATGAATGCCTGACTGACTGACCGACCTGAGCATTGGCACACGCTTTGTCATTATGTAATGCTAATTTGTATTTAAATTTCTTTAATGCTACTGATTACATTGCAAAAAATAGAGAAAACTTACATAATCCGGATTTCAATTGTTTTTGCTGCGTGACTAACGCCCAGTTTACATGCTCGATGCTTACATAAAGTCAGAGAGAGAAAAAATTACTAAATTCCAGTACGATGAGAGTACAAATCTTACGAAAGATTTTTATTTTTTTGTGTTTCCACAATTAGTAAAAAACCAAAATAAAAGATAATGAATGAATGGCTTGATCAAATGAAGTGTGGTGGTATTTGAAATAAAAAACAAAGAACGGTTTTACTGTCAAATATTCATAAGAATTTTCTTTTAAAAATTTCAATGATTTTAATTATCCTGAATTCAGATTAAATCAAGCGATGATCTAGTTATCTATGGAGTTTGTACTGTATGATTTCTAAATGTGAAACTTTATTGGATGCAATTGACTTCTCTGGCATACGAAGTCGATAACATTTTTAAAAAAAATTTGCAAATTTTTTATTTCCGTCCTCTGATTTTCAAAAACTATTTAAATTGTTGTTTTCATAATGATAATTACACATTAATTTACTTTTAATTGTTTTCATTTAAATCTATCGTTTTTAATAATAATAAGTATATAATCTTTCACTTTAAAACGATTCAAATTATCTTTTCTGTTTAAAATATTTATACAATACTTAATTGATGAAATGCTTTTAAGATGTTAAGGAAATGAATTCAAATTACGTTGAATGAACCGCTCTATATTGGATTGAAAAGGCAGTTCATAATTGGAACAATTATTTTAATTGTTATAATTATTTAAGTATGGTTTTAAAACATTGATTATATTATGAATGAATGCACATGCATTATGAATAACAGAAATATTTAATTATTAATTAATTAGGAGCGCGTTATTTTAATTAGTTAGAATGCAGTTCAAGTTCCATTATAAATTTAATAAAACACATCTGCCAGACGCATAGCTGCCAGATAAAAAAAGCGTCAAATCTTAAAATATTAGAATAAAAATCATCAAAATCGTCAAAGATATTATAATATAAGACACTGAAATTGTTGTTGAAAAATTGTCAGAAAAAAATAAATTGAAACGTATTTTTGTAAAAAAATATATTTATTGTAGTAAAACATATAAAGTGAATTCAATAACACATTTAGCAATACAATTGAAGAAATCTTTTTAACGCTTTAATTATAAAAATAAATTTAATAAACGAGTGTTTTATATAAAACATTTGTATGTCAAAAACAAATGCATATATAGGTACAGTAAGATACGTTCCAATAAGCAGCAGTGCTTAACAAAACAGCATTAAACGAGCCAACTTAACCCGAACATATGTAAATACATTGCAACTTCGGAAAATACAGTTGAAATCTTTATCCTGGACAGAGTTGAAAAAGATACATAGTGTACACCGATTTAGGGAAATCCCAATACTATTGCGTAATACTAAAACAGCGTTAAGCGGGGTCTTACTGTACATAGTGTACATTGTATATTAGAATTAAACATACATAATTGGTCATAACAACCCTTCAGTGAGGATTTCGACCTAGCGTTAATTTTATACAGGAGTGGCGGGACCTACACTTCAAAGGTCGACTCCGAACGACAGATTTCTGAACAGTTTTCCATGGCAATTTTATTTATTCTCAGGGTTTTTGCCAGAAATCTGCTGAGAGGAAGTTGTCGAAGAAATATTTCCTATTTTCCGTTAAGATGTCTGACCTGGGGTTTGAAGCCTGGCCTTACGTTTAATAAGCCAATACACTTCCTACTAGGCTACGCCGACTTTACATTAGAATTAAAGATTTTAATCAAATCAGGTACAATATAAAGTCGAAGGCGTTGTTGCTAATTGCTAAGTTTTAAATAATATTTGCATACAATATTGCTTCTAAGGAATTTAGTTTAAGTTTTAAGGAAATCTGTTTAAAGAAATTTAATATAATTTATTTTATGAATGACGCACTCACAGGTGACCTGATAACAGGCCGCGTGAACAGGGTCGATTTTAATGCGCGCAAGACCCAATGTTGTTTATTAACACACCGGCGTGATGCTGGTACTGGAGTTCTGCCATCTGTGTCTATGGGTAATGTAAATATTGAGGAGGCAGATGCTCTTGATGTTCTGGGCATGAGAATTAGTTGTGATGCTCGTTGGAACAATCTCATTTCTCCAGTGTCGAAGGAAGCATTTTTTGCCCGCACTGTTCTCTTATGGAACGATCTTCCTGCGATAGTTTTTCCCGTCAGTTACGATATTGGTAAGTTTAAATCAAATGTCCACAAACACTGCTCCCCTTTTCACCGTCCTATAACTTATTTTCCTAAACCTGGACAATGCACTGCATGAGTAGGGGCCATCCCCTGAGTGCAGGTTTTATGAAAAAAAATTAACTTGGCTTAAAACAAAAGAACGTGATAATGTTATATTTCTTAATAAATTTAATAAGGGCTGAAAATTAATAACTACCATCTCTTATTTTCATTTCTGAAAATTTTTTCCAAAAATTGAGAAGTTTTATATCATTTTCAGGCAAAAATAGTTTAAGGTTTACACAACCTATCCCATAAGCGTAGCAATAATATTACGAATATACGAATATATATATGGGTGGCGTGAATATTAGGGAGTCAGAAGATCTTAACGTTATGGTCATGAAAATGTTTGATACATTAGAACCGACACATTTTTTAGTCCAAGAAATATTTCACTTCATCTGATCTTCTTTTTATATCCGACCGAGAATGGAATATTACTCTCATGTATGGGCCGTTGCCTCAACGTCTATTTTGAGGGTTTTCGACCGTGTACAAGAGAGGGAGAAAGATAAACCTTCAACTCTTGAGCATTTAAAAACCAAAATTCGCCAAGTTATGGCTGAGATACCGCCCAATATATGTATCAAAAAGTGGGCGAAAAGAATCAATGCTTGCAACACTTCTCGTGCAGTTCATTTCATACACAATGTCAACGTTCAACTTTACAATAAGAAAGAAAGACCATGAAAAAAATAATTTCTATGCATTTTATTTACGTTTACTTTTGAAACCACGAACTGGATAACCCGTAGTATTATCAATAAATAATTTAGTAATACAGTATTCCCTCGATTTACGTTGTAGAATGTTCAGGAAAAAGGCGACGTAAGTTGAATATCAAATAATTTATACTATCAGATGCATTTATTTGTGTACATTTTACAAAGAAAACTAAAATAATTAAAGTTTTATTCTATGTATTGAAAATTTTTTTTAAAGAGGGAATTCCCCTGATTTTGTTTATACATAACAGAGACGACGTAAATCGAATAACAATGCAGATCGAAGTTCAAGGGAACGAAATTTTTGGCAACGTTAATCGAAACAACGTAAATCGAGATGACGTATATCGGGAGAGTAATGTATAATACACGTACATATATATTTTGAGTGGCGAAAATTTGTGTTGTTGTGAGTTATCAAATATCTACAGGACGTGTTCGGTAAATTATACTCACTAAACACACTTATGAAAATGCTGCATTTAAAATTTTACTCAATATTATAACAATTTGCGCTTTTATTGCGCAATTGAAACTTTAGTGAAATATGTATTGAAATACGCAATAAATATGCATATCTGAACACCGTATTACATGCAATACTACATATGTTACCACAAAATGCAAACAAAATTGTCTTGTAGAATGATAGAATCTACTTTACTCTTGAGCCTTTCAATTGACTATCGAGCTCAGTGAAGGGAACAAGTACATTCTTACTAGAGGAGCTAATTGTACCAGAGGTAACAAAATGGATTACGTGTTTTTACTGATAAAGAGTGAAACTCCTACGTAATTTTAAATATTTCTGACACTAGTTGACTTTCTTTTTACTCTGTTATAAATAAAAATCAAAAGAATCATCAAGGGAACTTGAAACTACATATAATATCTTATGAATTTTATTGTTTCAGTTTATAAGGGGAGTGTGTGTATTTATAAACTTAAATTTACCAAATTTATGCATACAATATAATATAAAATCTTTTTCCAAGTGTAGAAATCAGAAATTGTTGCTATATTCAGGATTTAATTTTGTTCTTGAATGGTCTTATATTGTAGAGCTTCTTTAAAGAAAAAGGTAACTTGAAATAATAGTAATTATGTTTAAAGAAAATTATAAAAAGAGCATTTCATCATGTTATTTTAAATGAATTCTAAATGAATATGTTTTTCATGACCATAATAACTTGAACATGATCGCTAGGAAGACGTTCGTCGTCATCATCTCGTCATGCACGTGGGGGCAAGTGAAAAGTGTATGATTAATAAGAATGGTGGCAATTATTTCAAATTGCTTCCTTGCACCTTGAATGAACGACCATATACGATACCTACATACATACGTACATAGAAGTACTGGGTGTTTGTATTTCTGGATATTTCGTTTTATTAAAGAATAATTTCGTTGGTAGCATGTATTTCATGAATGTATTGGATGCATAAGTATATACCATATCTAGAATATACTTTTATATACAGCAGACCACAAAAGTCTAGGTAACACAATTTACGCAAGTAATTTTATGGAAGTTTTAGGCAATAAATAATTTGTATAGGGTGAGCCATTTAAAAGTTTAAATTTAAAAATGCAATAAAACAAAAACGGTTGGAAATTTATCTAAATTTATTATTTTCAATTATTTATGGTCATGCGGCTTCAATTCCGGAACCAATTAAACTTTGTAAGAAGCCTTATCGAGATCTTTTCGTAAAATGCGATGTAAACTGATGCGTGAATTATTCAATGCTTGAGAATGGTAACTCTCTGCCGCATGAACAATGAAACCAGTCTTCTCTGCAACCAAATTTTGTTGGACATTTTCTTACAATTTCTGACCAATTGTCTTTGCATTGGAAATAAAATTTCAAATAAATTATAAAGTACTTCAAGTACTTCTCTGTAAGTCGATTCACATGGTTCAGATTCGAAATAACCGGTGGTCCAAATTTAAACACCCGATAAAAATAATGGATGTTTTTATTTTATTCATTTAGTTCTACATTAGTTCTTTAGTTAAACAAAGAAATTATAATATTTTTCACAAACCTAGTTCATATTCTGCGTCGCAAAAGTGTGGGAAAAACTCAGAGAAATTTAAAGATCCAATAAGTTGTTACGTTTTTACCTTTTAAAAACGTTTAAAATGTAAACTCGTAGACTGCAAATACCTAATATATAAATAAATTTGTGTTTGCTTCTAAATACACACAATTCTGTGTGCCACTGTTCACAACTTTATGAAACAACTGCATTTTTTGTTATTTCTCTGTTTATAGCTTTTGCGTAAACAATAACAATTGCTAGACAGAAATTCGAAAGATCTTTGTATAGGAGATCTTCACGATTACTCTATTCAAACACATCGAGTCTTCACACAAGACTGTCTGAACTCTACTAACTCAGTCGCCTGCTTTGCTTACGATAATTTGTAAACAAATTTGTTTACTGCATTGTTTTGGTTTTGTAGATTTTGTTTGTTTTTCATTTTTGGCACAATATTAACATGTTATCTCTTATACATATTTAATAAAATATCCCCTAATATGTATCAAGAATTTATTATGTTTATATTGATATTTCCCGCCACTTATCAGGACAAAGTTTTTCAGTAGACTTTTGTTAGAAGTTTAGCAACTACGCAACCGTTCTTCTAAATGATCCCTTGAATAATCACTTGGAGTTGTAGGTAATCTCCGACTTGCGACCGTTCGACTACTATTCGCGAAAATACTTAAAGAAATATGTAAGTAGTTGCGGGGAATCTCGAAAATATATTATTATTTAAAATAATGTTTGAATTCTATGAGTTTTGGGTAGTTTCATTTCTTCTGAAGCCTAAAGTTAGTAGCACAGTATGTAATTAATCGGCTTACAACAAATGACCAGGAACCTATTTTGGTCGTAATTCGGGGAATACTTGTATATCGAAACTATTTTGAAAAGTATTAAGCATGTTGGAACAATCATTACGATTACGAAATTGTTACGCACTTTCAGTGAATTTCTTCTTCATAATGTTTAAATACTCTCTCCCATTCATTATTCATATTCCCCTATAAATTCCATACTGCCCACATCTGGTAGCGCCACATCCACACAGCATCGTACTGCGACGACCATGCTTTGAATTTTAAATTTAGTCTGAGTTCTAAATGGCGATACCTACATTTCGGCGGTGCTTGACTTTTACTGTCCACTGTATGTACATACATATATGTATGTATGTATGCTTATAATTATTATTATAATATGAACACAACTCTTTTATGATGATTATTTTTTTGTATTTATATGCGCATATGAAATGAAGACATTTTCAAAAGTCAATCAACATGAAGTCACACGAACATTGTGACTCCATTCCATTCCATCCCAATCCATTCCATGATGACGATGATGATGGTGATTTTGTATATTGAAATATAAAAAGTTTTGTTGGCAGGTACAACAGGTACATTGAGAAAGCGTATGGATGTTTAACTCAATATTGTTTCAATGAATTAAGGAGCGAATGAGCGAATGAACGAATGAATAAACTTTCACGCACTATTGCCGCTGATAGGCTGTTGGGGGGAAAAGAAGTACGAATGAATATACATATTTGGTGTTGCGGCTTTTAGTGGTCATTGGCCACGCTCTTAATATTTTTGCAATCATTCTAAATATCGGTCTGTAATAAGGGTGATAGTATAATGGCTTAATTTAAGTGGTCATGTTTCTTTATGGACCAGTCAGTCCAATGTGTTGCGTGTAAAGCCCTAAAGTGGAACACTTTAAAGTGCTCATAATTGGCACTTACTACTGTTGTCCACAGCACTTGGTGTGTTCGGTAAATCTCATTATTTGCCAGTATTTACAAGTTATGTCTTCCTGGGAAGAAAAAAAAAACAACAACACTAAATATGAATGACATTAAAATTAAGCGATAAAAAATATTTAACGAAACTGCCAGTATTATTATCATTTAAAATTTTTAATGCCTTTAAAATTTCAATTTACAATTCTGTTGACATTTTAAGCGAACTTTAATTTATGCCTTTAAGGCCAAACATCATTTGATTTTTACGACAATTATGTAAATATTTTCAGAAGATGACGTCTGACATGCAATGAGAACGGAAAACTTCTTTAATTTTCATATTCAAAATGAAAACAAGTACGTATTGAACACTTACATACCTACACAGCTGATTTAAAGGCAATAACAATTTATTGATCACAATTTCTTATATACACTGGAAGAAAAACTTAATTTAACTTGAAACTTAGTCTCGGTGGAACATGAAATGAAATTTTTGTTACTCTTCAAATTCTAAAATTATTTGGCCGATAGAATTTCATTACGTGTAGATTTTGGATGAAGTCTCCGTGGTCTAGTAGGTAGGGTGTTGTCTTATTAGAAGAGAGGCCTCGGTTCAAACCACAGGTCAGGCATCTCTAACTAAACGAAACATGACAAAATATTTCTTCGGTGACTTCCTCTCAGCAGATTTCTGGCAAAAACTCTGTGTCAACTTTAAACTGTAGGTCCCACCACTCACCTACACAAATAACACAACATACATAAGTGCTGTGTAAGAAACCAAGTCCTAATTTTGACTAAATGGTTGCAATGACCAAATAAGTATGTATTTGGACTTGGGATCAATCGTATGGCGGTGACTGAAAATCTATAATAACATAAGTATTAATTTATAGATTATGATAAGAGTATGGCGATATAAATTATCACAGAATGAAACACTTTTTATGTTATTGTCCAGCCTTCGTAATCTCGAGATTCCAATACGACAGTGTATTAGACATAGCTCGCCTCAGAGAAAGTGTTCAGTGTAGAATACAGACTTCCTACAAAAAGTAAGGTTAGAAACCCATATTAGTGCGGACACAACAAGCTTGCCCAGGACTTAAGTGTGTGCTGATGAGCATCGTTGGATGGTCTCTTATCCTTCATTCTACCTACTTATCTACTTACGATCTAATAAAATTGTTGGATGGAATCGATGTTTCGCAAAATATGATGAACAAACCAGTAAACCATTTCAGTCTTGTAGATAGTGTGTTAGCTTATTTGATGTGAGCCCACGCTTCAAAACCCAGGTTAAATATCTCCAACGAACTGAAGTATAAAAAAATATTTCTTAGGCAACTTCCTCTCAGCAGATTTATGGCTAAAACTCTGAATTACATGGGTTAAGTTCGCTATAATTTGGTATTTAGTGTGTGGGTTTAGTTAAGCCAAGTCAGACATCTTTGCAAAAAAAAAATATTTCCTCGGGACTGCCTTTCAGCAGTTTTCAAAAACTCTGAGTTTGAATAACCTTGTCATGAAAAGTTTCTCAAAGTTTCTATTCATAGGAATGCAGACAGATCCCTTTTAACCTGCAAAGTTCCTGTACGCAATGATAAATGGTAAAACTATCTCTTTATAATGCACTTCAGTATATCAAACCTGCTTACACCAAAAAAATTCATTAATTTAATGACACATGACAAAAGAATTATAAGAGGCTCATGTTCGTCCAAGGACCAATGAAACATTTACTCATCATATGCATACTTGTGAAGTGTTGTACCTTACAAAAGCTGGAGATTGTAAGTCTAGTAGAGATGTGACCTGAAGGATAATCCATTAAAATTTCAACTGACTCTGGATACATCATTGATTATTGTACATCAATTTGCCTTTCCGAAAGAAAGTATTCCAGTTCGTGTTTATGTTGGCGGACTTTGTACAACTTCCAGAAGCAACAAGTTCTCAAACAGTTCAGCGAGTATTTATACTTTTTGCAGCAATGAAGATTTATCGTAAGTCTGTTTATTGATGAGAGTTTACCGTATGTTAAAATTAGAATCAGTAAGATATAATGGATTTAGTTTTCTTGGTTTAATGATCGTAGTCTGTTCAATGATTCACACGATTTTCTCTAGAGAGTCTGTAGACTTGGACTTTATGGTCTGTAACATATCCTTCCATATTTTATTTTACATTCACCTTCTCCTTTGGTCTTTTACCCGATAAGTTTGTGATATTTTTATTACACTTTTCAAAATATGATTCTACGCAAAATTTTTCGTCTCTAACGAATTCTTTGCTGATTCATTCCTCTTTTCCTTCTGTTGAAAATTAACAGAAATTAAACACTTTGTAATATCAGCATTCCTTTTGTGTGAGAACATAAATTAATATTAAAAGAAGAAAACATTCCTGCTTATGTATTACGTAAAATCAGCATTTTATTTGCAAGAACTTTCATGATGTTAATCAGCTATAAAATGTTTTTAATAAAATAAGAATTCAGTTTCCTCATCATCAATTTGGTTTTAAAAAACATCACATTTAGCTCATAACAATTATAATTCGAGATGTTTTCGAAAACATTATTTTACTACGCTTTTCACGGACATCTACCAAGCATTTAACAAGACCTAGCTCGATGGTTTGATATACAAAATTATAAATCTATTACCCACTAACAACCATGAGCTTTTCATACATACATAATTGGCCCTGCAGTCAAGATTGTAGCTTATCACACCACTTATGTTGTGTGTGTTAATTTTATACATGAGTGGCGGGACCTACAGTTTAAAGTCGACTCCGAATGACAGTTTTATTTACTATCAGAGTTTTTGCCAGAAATCTGCTGAGACGAAGTCGTAGAAGAAATATTTTCGTTTTTTTATCTGGCCTGGGATTTGAACTCGGGCATTACGTGCAATAAGCCAAAACACTACTCACTAGACCACGGCGACTTCTGTGCTGAGACAAGATGAACATAAAGACTCTGTTCTTCAAAATTAATTAGGTTTCTAGTATTGGTATTATTTAAATGATAATACACAATATAAATGTTAGAACAAAAATAATTGGCCAATTCACAGGACTTTGTATCATGTATGTTGTATTCAATATACTTTACGTTTGTGAACGCTTAATGTTATGCTGTATTGTGTATTTGGTATTCCATAAGTTAAAAAGTGATAAGTAGAAGAAGACCAGTATTTATAATCTAATTTTCAAGCAACAAAATGAAAAAATATTAAGGAAGATAGTAAATTCATTATTTCGCTGTACGAAAAATAAAATTTTGATATGTCAACGGCTGAATCAAGTTAGATAGAAAATGTTTTGTATTTTTATTCTTTCTTTTGATTGCTGACATTTCCATAAACTGATAGAACGAAGCCAATACAATACAATGCAATGCAAAAAAATGTGTATAAGTGTATTGGATTTTTATATGAAAATTATCAATAAGAAGCATACGCTGTTGTATTTTCGTCCAATAATACACTCGATAGAACGATACAAGGGTGTGTGTGAATTGTCCAAATATTTTAATTGATTGCAACGTCGAAGTAAAACAGAGTTCTTTAATATTTCTCTCGTAACACTTTTGTAAACCATAGTTCACGATATGCACCGTGCGTATAAATTTGTTTGAATTTCGGAACCCCAAGTTGAAAATATTCCCAATAATGAATGCGTAAGTTTAAAAATTATTGAAGAATTTTAAAATTAAGAATTTTATTTACCTGCTGCTACTAAAAAAAAAAACTTTAACGGCATTATTACAACAATAAAAGCATCCATATCCAAGCTAGATTAGAACAGCCATTGACCTGCAATACATAGTGAACGAAGATCATCTCCCTTAACCAGTTTTACATTCCATCCACCGTTCACATTCAAGGCTGGCCGCCGCCGAATTACTTGTGCTGCTTGCACAGGTCATTTAAGAAATACAAAAAGAAATAAATTTTCTACCTGTCAATGGCCAGCAACTACATCTACTACTACAAGTATTTTTCTTTCTACCTTAATGAACACAAAAATAGACACAAAAATCGAAATGGAAAATAAAGGGAAGAACATTATTTTAAATCTGAGATAAACAGACCCAGTCACAAGAACAAGTTGGTCGGTCGGTTCATCAAATGGTTTTCTTTTTTTTTTTTGTTTTTTTTCATTATTATTATATTTGTATTGTTATTGTTATTGTTTTTGTATTGTCTAAAAAAATATGCCTAATTGTTGTTGTCATTTGTGTTTATCAGAGTAAAATAGTTGTTGTTGGCCTGTTCAAAACCCATAATGGTGCCACTGAAACATAATAACAACTGAGGGGTGCATTTTAAGGCAGAGTGAAATATATTTTTTTGGACAAAATGGAGGCATTAGTTTCATATATTTATCGATAAAAAAACCGATATTTTTATGAAAAACTGCAACTTTTTTTTAAATTAATTTTTCTAGTATCGATAACTTTGATTTTATTTTCAATGAAATTTTTGCGGAAGGAAAAGGGATTGGAATGCATGAAATATTTTTAATTTACATTGTAACGTCTTGTATTGCTCCCCGTTCCTAAATCATAACCTTTAAAGTGAGTACATAACGCTCCTTTATTGCAACATAGTCATATCTCAAAAAAACTTGAACGTGGCAAAATGCGATTTAAGTTTTCAAGACATATGTAAGTCCTATGATCTAATTGCCGCAAACACTTTTTGCTATAACTTCGGTTCAGCTTGGGATATAAACTGATTTTTTTTCAACATGTACAGAAGGCCTGAAAGAGTAGTTTTGCTTAAGTAACTACAAATTTTTAATTTTTTGAGATATGACTATGTTGCAATAAAGGAGCGATATATCCTTTAGCAGCTGGCGGTAATCAAAAGTTAATTAACCTCCGTTCGCTAATGCCTTCTTCAACCATTTGAATACCAACACTCAACGGCAACATGCATCCTCATTTGAGTTTTGCCATCACATCTTACCAATAAAAAAATTCCATTAACGGAATGGAATGGCAAAAGAGTGCCTATGCAATTATTGCAATTTATATTTAATTAACGTTAGTCAAAGTGGAAAAGAAAATATTATTTATTCTATTCAATAGAAAAGCATCTACTAACATAGGCAACATTTCTGTCATCTCTCCAATTTATAGATCAGACATATGATGACGTGTTAAATAAATAAAAGCATATTAAGATACTATCGAGAAACTACTTTCCAACATAACAATTGAATGCAGCAGCCAATGGAAATGTTATCTAGAAAATATTTCTAAAAATATTCAGTCCTGGAGGGTATCAAACAGTCGAATATTTTTCGCATTTTTTTTATTTCCATTAATTACGGAAAATAAAAACGCGCCACACATTTGGTACAAAGTTTTAAAAACCTTCTGCAAATTGCTTGAAATCATTATACAAACGTTTTCGAAAAGATTTTTTAAAGCTTAAGATTGCATGTGAATTAAAGCGACAAACTAAACAAAAGAAAATATCCAGGAAAAGAGAGAGAGAGAGAGAGATTAAGGCCCAAAGTTAAGGCGAACATCAAAGATTGTGATCGTGATGCAAGTGTTACAAGTCGAAAACGAAGAAGAAGGATGATTTAAATTTCTAATGATGATGACCATGAAAGAGAAGCGTGTGTGGCCACAGAAAAGTTATGTGAATGCATGCATACATAAATTAATTGTACAGCATTCCATATGTCCGTAATTGTTCAATTAAAAGCTAATTTGAATCGAATAATCGAAAAACTTCATATGCAGTTTTAGTATTTGATTATTCTCCGCGAAAGTTGAAATATTTATTATGATCACATAGTCATAGTCTTAGTCCTTTCCGAAAGAACTTTATTGTTCTCTTAAATAATAAAAAAAAAAAGTAATAACAACATGGTAATTGAGTACTATAAGAGAGATGTTGGTAAAATGCAGGGATTTATAAAAATTTTTGTCATCAGAAATCAACTTTACTTTTTTTTTCTAGAGCAATGATAATCACGGCTTTATAAAAATCAGTTGGCCTGACTTCGCAATGAATTACATACATAATTGGCCATTACAACCCTTCAGTCAGGATTACGACCTAGCTTCTCACACCACTTATGCTGTGTGCGTTAATTTTATACATGAGTGGCGGGACCTACAGTTTAAAGTCGACTCCGAGCGACAGATTTTTGAGAAGCTTTTCATGTCAATTTTTACTCTCAGAGTCTTTGCCAGAAATCTGCTGAGAGGAAGTCGCCGAAGAAATATTTTTTCGTTTTGATGTCTGACCTGGGAGTCGCCGTGGTCTAGTGGGTAGTGTGTTGGCTTATTAGACAAAAGGCCCGGGTTCGCAATGAATTACAATTTTAATTTTTGATGGGAGATATTGGAAGTTGTGATAATAATACAATCCTTTGGGCCGTTTTTAATTTGATAATTTTTAATTTATATCGAGCTATGTTGATTACAGATGAGCAACCAATTGAAGATCTTTAATTAAATTGGAGATAAAAACATTTCTATTCTCTAGTGTTGTCAGCTGAATATTTTTTTTATAAAAAGAACTGCAGTTGTTTTAAATGTTATCCGAATAATATGCTGGAGTACTACAAAAGAAATTTGTCCAAATATTTATTTATTTTATTTAATTATTTATTTATTATAATACAACAAGATTAAATCTTATATTAGTGTATTGTTTAGCAATTGTTATTAACATTTATTGTGAATCTTTTTTTTAAATAAATTAACAAAATTTAATATAAAAAATCAATTTGAAAAGAAACTTAAAATTTAAGAAAAAAAAAGGAAATTTTAAGTAAAGAATAGGAAAGAGAAACATTATTATCACAAAAATATTAAATGAAGAATATCACAAGTATAATAAAACTAAAGGCAAGCAAATTTAGAGAATATTAACTAAGTAAACTGCTTACAAATGGCAGTTTTAAAATGATTTGCATTGCTGCATTTGAGGGGGAAGTTGGTTCCAGTACGAATGGAGTGAATAAAAAACTGTTGTTGAGAGATAGCCTTGTTATTCTATTCCCTCTATTCGACCTAGAAAATACTAATCTCTCAAACAAATAAGGTGGCGGCCGATTAGATAGAAATTTGTGTAGAAATAGCAGAGTCCGGCAATTCAATAAATTGTCAAATGTAACATTATAAATTAGTCGGGCGAAATGCGATACGCTCCTATTTCTCCTGATGCCAAAAATGTATAGTACTATAGCGTTGTAGGTTTTTTTTTTATTAAACCAGCTCTCAGGGGATGACCTCTACTCATGCAGTGCATTGTGCAGGTTTAGGAAAGGTGGACAAAGGAAAGATGCGAACGTTAAGGAAACGAGTTGCTACTGGTGACTATAAAATGGCCAGTGCTACACCTCCACCACCATTAGATAGTCTACAGCAATCGTCCCCAAGAAACCGGCAGTTTCACACACCACTTACAATGTGTGTGTTAATTTTATACAGAAGTAGCGGGACCTACAGTCTAAAGTCGACTCTGAACGACAGACTTTAGAGAAACTTTTCAAGAAGAGAAGAAATCGCCGAAAAATACTTTTTGTATTTTTTATTTTGATGTCTGGCGTGGTACTCGAACCCTGGCTTTACATCTACATTTACATAAGCCAGCACATCACCTACTAGACCATGGCGTTACGTTAAGTCTTCGGATATTAACTACTCACATCCGTACATAAGAGTCGGTAGTAAATATGTCTTCGCTAATAGCTTTCGAATATAAGTTGCTGTAAAATACTGTGACATCCAGAGATTCAGAAGCATCGCAAAAGTTTTAACACAGTTCATTTTCACGTGATCCGACCAATTTAGTTCTCTATTCAGAGTTACATCAAGATTTTTAGCCGTTCTAACAAATCTTACATATATTCGATCCATTAATTTGGATTGGTGGTTTCACGTGCTCCAACCAGTAACGCCATTGATTTGTTGGGATTTCTACTTAGACCATTTGCAAATGCCCATAAATAAATCTGATTTAAATCCTAATTTATCAAACGGATGCAGTTGGTGGAATCACTAGCACTATAACCCATGGATAGCTGCACGTCATCAGCATACATGTGTATTTGGCAATGTTTTACCTGCAACGGTAGGTCATTAGCATAAATCGAGTACAACAATGGGCCAAGTATAGAGCCCTGTGTCACACTTCATGGCATTGAACGCTTTGACTTCTGGCGCCTAGATAGGAGGAGATCAGATTTAGTGCTGTAGAGGAAAAATTGCACACATATTTCAGATTAATTTTCAATATCAAATGCCTTAGAATAATCCAGTAGTACAAGATATGACATAGTATGGCGATTATCAATCTAGTTAATTTCCTCAGTTAAATCAACCAACGCACAAAGGCAGTTGTGTTGTGGTCGAAATCCGGATTGCCGTTTCGTCAATATCGAGTTAGTATACAGATAGCAACTAATTTGCAAATAAACTAATTTCTAAAAGACCTTCGATAAATAAGGTAATAAAGCAATAAGCCGAAAACATTTATATTGTTTTTGATCAGTCCAAAGTCTACAGCATTATAGAATCTCAAACTCTAGGTGTATTAAGTCGACATGTCCATAAAGTAAAGTATTGCAACCAACTTCAGGTTGTTATCATTTGTAACCGCTTTTCTGACAGTTGACAGATTTATTCCAGTGACAGTTCATTTTATTATTTACAAGCTTACAAAAGCATTTTGATCTATTGCATTCGGAAAAATAGTTATCCGTGATGGAATTCAAGCGTGATAGTGTGATTGCTTTATATTTGGCTGGAAAATCACAGGTGGCTATCTTAGGGCCCTCCAGCATTTAAATGTGGAAAAGAGTGGACGAAAAAAAACGGTAACAACACCAGAAATGATCCGAAAAGTGAAGGCCAGATTTGATCGAAATCCACGCCGCAGTGGTAGAAAAATTGTTGTGAACTGAACATATCGCGAGAACGAATGCAACACATGAACAATGGGCTTGGACTAAAGCAATTGAAGTTCCGATGGACAAAAAAAGTTAGACTGGCACGAAAGTGGCCAGTTACCGAATTTGGTTTTCTCCGATGAGAAGCCATTCCAAATTGCGCATTTTGCGAACAAACCAAATGATCGGGTTTACTTGCCAAAGAGGTCAGCTGAAAATCTACACCTGTGATTGGCCACCAGAACTCAAGTGCCTCCATAACGGGCGATGGTCGCTCCCCGTTCGTATTCATCGACCGTGGGGTTGAAATATATACCGAATATTATTTGAAAAACGTCTTAAAGACAGTACTGTAGCCCAGACCAGAGAAACATTTCGGCCACAGACCATGGACATGGACAGGACTCAGCACCACCGCATTCAGCACGCGTTAACCAAGAATGGCTCCTCGCTTCATTCCTACGGCACAATGGCCACCAAAATTTTCGGAACTCAATCCGTCAGATTTTTACGCCTGGGGCATTTTGGAGAGTAAAGTTCTCACTAAAAAATACCAAAGTGTCGATTACTTCAAGACGGCGCTTCGCCGGGAATGAGCCAAAATACCGCAGAGCCACTTTCGTGCAGTCTGTGATGGTTTAGATTAGAATTTGATTTTTACGATTTTACTAAGATTTTGTGCCATTCATTTTCACTATTTTTGTTTTTATTTTATTTTCATTCATATTTTCGAAGATATTTACAAAGCTGTAGCGTTTTAGTAGTCGTAGTATATATTTTGGGTTTGTATCAGCACAGTATTTGTCTACTCCTAGCTCAACTTTGAATTCATGAGCATTGTTTTCCTTCGGTAAAACTCTGCCGACATGTATTTACTGCCTTGGAAATTTTTAAAACTTCGGAAGTTGCAGTCACAGAGTTAATTTATATTAAAGCGATCGCTATAAAATGAGTTTATCGGTGCCTCTTCTATCTACAAAATAAGAAATTCAGGTTCGAATAATTTAATAAATTTAAAGCAATTTTATGAATTGGTATGTATATTAACTACAGTTTTTAAATTACTTAGTTTTAAAAAGAGGTGTTTTTCTATACGATTTTTGAAAATTCACATGTTTTTACCTTCGAATACATAATTTCATTGGCATCGTTCATTCCATTTAATTTTGGAATTGTAAATATAAGAGGCGATTTCGTACTATTCCGTCTGAAAAGAAATAAACAAGTCACCTCTACACAATTGTCCTAAAGGCGATCATAATACTGCCGACGTCCTTGACTTTTTCATGTTGTTTGGGTATAAAATGTAAAGCAAATATTTACTCTTAAAATCGTCATGCCATAGATAGTCTCAAATGAAAACAAAAGTGAAGAAAGTGAACGGAGTTAATCTTTCATTCGTTAAATCCTTTTCAGGATTTGCTCTATATTTGTTATCACAAACACACACACACATGCATACACATATGTAAACTAAGACAGAATTATCGCTTCTGTCAACTAACCCTGGACAGACCCACTGTTGTGTGTCATAAAAGTCATGGAAAAGTCAATCGCTTACAATTGCATTGATTTGCATGCGTCAATTGTTCGTCACATTTTATTGTCCTTTTATTGCCAGTGCCCTTTAAGTGAATTTATTTGTTCGTTTGTTTGTTTGTTTCCCTTTCAAATCATTGTTTGGATTCTGCTCCGATGAAAATTCATCACATTTTTGCAGTTTTTATTTTGCACGTTGGTCTGGTTGTCTGTTGACTGTCCCTTTGTTTAAGAATTTGTGTGGCTTTAGTAGCAACAATTCGATTTGATTTATGATATTTGCATATCACAGTTAAATTTTTATGTTTTTAGGTAGTAGCCTAGCCCATGAGAATTTGTGTGTTCAAATGAGTTCAGAAGTTCACTGCGGCTTAGGCTAAGAGACATAAACAGATTTCACTTTCAGTTTAGCTAGAGTGGCATAAAGTGTAACATAATAAATTTTGGTATAAGAATTCTTATATTAAATATTCGAAACAAATTAAATTCCACAGTTGAATTCGATTTTTCTGATGAAATAAACAGTTTCTGTAATTTTAATTAATTTATTCGTGACTTAATATAAATTTACAATTCCGTGTGGTGATCTCGTGTATTATAATAAAGTGAAAAAAAAATTCCATCGGTTTTAGTACAAAATTTTATTTAAATTCTCGATCCCCTTGCATAGAACCGAATATCACATAATTCCTGAGTGATAATCACAATCGCGATATTTATTTTTCTTCCAATTCGTTATACTTCGTTATACATTTCCTGTTCGCGAATATTAAGGAAAAAATATTGTGTCAAATCCTTTTAAGACGTATATGACCTCATAAAAGCAGCAGGTTTCTTTGCAAGGTTGCTTGGACGGCTAAAAATTTTATTAAATCAAAGGCACTTTTTTGAATTCTTCCGGAATGTTGAGATTCCTACGGGTGTTGTTATGTCTGACGTACCATGGAATACACGTAATCATTCTAAAAAGTTTAGACTGTCTTCTCTTAACTTTTCCTACATTGGATGATGAGACTGTTCCTCATAAATGGATGCCATAAGACCATATTGGCTTTATAACTGCTTTATATAAGAGCACCTTAAGATCAAATTCAGGGTTAACTATGGTCCAATAAATCAGTGCAGATTAGCGGATTTGAGTTTTATTCGAGTCATTTTTGCCGCATGTAAGATAACGATCAAGGTGCATATCGAGATAGTTGATGTGGTTTTGTTGAGGTATTCTTTATGCGTTAAAATTCAATGAAGAAAAATTTTGTCCTTTAAGCGGGAAAGTTATGTGAACACATTTGCTATCATACATACATACATAATTGGCCATTACAACCCTTCAGTCAGGATTACGACCTAGCTTCTCACACCACTTATGTTGTGTGCGTTAATTTTATACATGAGTGGCGGGACCTACAGCTTAAAGTCGACTCCGAACGACAGATTTTTGAGAAGCTTTTCATGGCAATTATTACTCTCAGAGTCTTTGCCAGAAATCTGCTGAGAGGAAGTCGCCGAAGAAATATTTTTCGTTTTGATGTCTGACCTGGTATTCGAACCCGGGCCTTTTGTCTAATAAGCCAACACACTACCCACTAGACCACGGCGACTTCAACACATTTGCTATCATTAACTTTAATTTTCTAATTATCTTACCATTTCTCGGGGATTGGAGTCGCGCGGGAGCAAGTACAGGATTTTCATCAGAACTTATGAATGGCTGTGTCATCTGCGCAGATTATGGTGTTAATTATGTCGTTGGCATATCTGCAGTAAACGATAAATACAAGAATGAATTAAGAATGCTTCTCTGAGGAATGCTAGCAGAAGTTCTTTTCCTCAAGGATAAATTAGTATTGGATTTTGTGTAAAAATATGTGCTTTTTGGATAACTTAGTCGCCGTAGTCTAGTAGGTGTTGGCTTATTAAACGTAAAGCCCGGGTTCGTATCCCAGGTCTGGCATTAATACGAAACTAGAAAAATTGATGTTGGGGAATATTGGTATTGAGATTCATTCCTGAACTAACCTGTCAAGGAACATTCTTTCGAACAATTCTGAGAGAATAGGCAACAAACTTATGGGCCGATATGACATCACTTGGGTTGGCCCCGGTTGGATATCTTTCAAGGCGCCGGAAATTAACCAACTCGAAAAATTAAGTTAAATATGTTTAAGATAACTCGTAGTTTTATCATAACCGGGGCCTTTTTTGCATTTAACCTCTTAGTAGCTGTTCTCAAAATGATAAGACGGAAATTTAACGGCCATTCTATATTATTGTTACTATTACGCTTTGCGACGGAATAAAAAGAAAATGAAACACGCCCAACTAATGATATAGTGGAGATTGAGTGTTTTGTTTTTTTTTAATATTTTTTTTTTCGAACCCTCCAACTAGATTTATTTGACAAAAATTGTTTCTTTCCATAATTTATGCACAAATTTATTGATTCCACACTATGTCATTAGCTGGATGTATTTTGACTGCTACACCGTGTTATTAAGGGGCTGCTAAGCGATCCTGGAACATTTGGAAGTAAGATATCCCCTAAACGATTAGCAAAATCTTTAACGTTTTAGGAGCTTCGTATGACTTCTTATATTGTTCACTGTTTTCCCTAAACTGTAGTCTGACTTTTCAGTTGCACCCAAACTGTAAATTATGGCAGAGTTTAGACTCTTTGGCTTCTTTCAGGGTGTTGTGAAACTTTGTTTGGAATTCTTTTAGTAGGATCTTTAAGTTGAGGGAACGACATTCTTTTCGTTATCTTCTTAATCTCCACTTTTCTTGTACCAGTGATCCTATAGAACATGGGCAGGTCAGAATTGTAGTCGATGACATTTTTTTCGGTCACTAGGCAAATAATTGGATTGACCTGTAGTCATGGCTTCCATTTTGTGAGATGGTATTGCATCCATCATACAATTGTTTTCTTTTTTTTAGGAAGAAACCCAGAGCTCCAGAAAATATGCTTTGTCACCGGTGGATATGAATTTTGGGCCAAGAATTTTAAAATAATCAATACACTGCTCCTTCCGAATGTCATATTTAGGCGGACAATATACCGCTAAAATGATAATTGCATTAACAGGGAGATTTTTGAAATGGCCTGGATATGTTCGTTTTCATATTCTGGCATTAGAAAGTGCTTAACATTCTTATGTACAAGAATTGCTGATCCTCCATACGCTCTACCTCTCGAGTGTTTGTTATCGTAGCTACAATAGCTTGCGAATTTAAAACAATTTTTCCTCGTGAAATCAGTTTGCGATACTCATTAATAGACATTAATATTCTGCGAGTGAAGGACATTTTAAATCTCGTCTTTATGTTGAGTTAAACCGTTTCCAGATATATATTCTTAAGCAAGTCGATTTCTGCTTAATATAATTTGCAGTAACATGGTTTGGTTGTGCGTCAAGACGTTCTGCATATTAATCATAAAATTATTCATGGTCTGAATACAGTTCTCAATATTATTTTGAGAATCCGAACTGGACATTCCTTCACTTAATGCCTGCGAGTAAGAAGAAAAATTATTTTTCGAACGCGAACGACAGTACCGCTGTAATTTGCTATATGATTTTGGCAACAGCTACTGTAGTTTCTAAAGGATAGATCAGTTATGGGATGAGGGCACTCTTCGCTTTGAATTTTTGTCTTATAAACATTTTCTTTCCGTAGAGTCGGAACATAGAAATTATCCTTGCCTTCGAATTTGGATATTGCAGTAGTAGTTGTAGCCTCATGCAAATAGAGTGGAGGTAGTTTGTAATTCCAAACTGATACTGCGGCTTCCATTTCATTATCTTGATTATCAAGGATTTCAAGTGGATTTTGTGATCTCATTCTGGTTTTTATTTGTTTAGGACTGGACGTTATGCAAGAAGATTTAGGGCTAGATTTACGTTTAGTTATGTAATATCAATCAGAACTAATAGTTTAGAGGTTTTGCTAAATACATTGGAAAAACTAAGCGTAGTTAGTTAACAGCGTAATGCTTTGATTGAAATTGTAAATTATAGCTACGGGATACATATAAATATGTATAAAAAATCGTTTGCATCAAAGATAACGGCGCCTTTCTAGAGATAATAAATGAATAAACATCGACGATATTTTAGGATTTAACATTATGGCAGATATAAAAAGTATTACAGACTGTATGTTTAAATGTAGAAAAAATAATTCAATAATCAAAAAAGAAATAAAAAACACGGTAGCTATTTTCAAATGATTTATGCAAATGGCATAACTCCCTTAAATTATCATTAGATCTTGTTTTAGGGTTCTGGTGAAATATCAACTTTTTTCAATTTATCATTTAATTTATTAGACCAGATCAATTACACTAAGCGACAAAATAAAAAAAAAAATTAAATAAACCCAGCTAATGACATATTGTAAATTATAAGTTTAGTTGAGTAGAATCAGAGAATATGGATCTTTGATAGAACTCAAAAAAAATTTGTTTATATATCTCGAATCCTCCAAACATGTTTTATTTGACACAACCATTTTTTTTAAATTTTACGTCCAAATTTCTAAATAACTCAAACATTTCTGATTCGATTTCCAAAGTTTCTTGTTGCAAAGGAGTGAGATTGAGCCCCGGGATAAGTTCCAAGAAGTTCCATCGCTATATGAATCAGTGTTAAACGAGGTAACTTACCGCGTAAATATGTAAATACAATGCGACGTCGGAAAATACAGTTGAAATCTTTATTCTAGACAGACTAACAAAAGAGCGTTGTGTAGGACATACCACCCTTGATTGGTGCATGGCCGGTTCATTTGCACACATATACAACAAGTATCAATACAGTGTGCGATTTAGGGGGATTCTATTACTACCGCGTAATACTAAAATAGCGTTAACCGGGGTCTTACTGTGTATATACAATTGTATTATGTAAACATGAAAAATGCAAATTTTACCAAGTTTGTTGTTCATAGTAGAAAGCTTTACTTAAAGAATATGTAATAAGTGACGACATTCTGAAAGCTAATTATCTTGTGAAGAAATTGACACTTCGTTTGATCAAATCGGACAAAAATTACTGTAATTATTATTTAAAGAGTATAACAGTCAAGTTATATTTTCCATATATTTGTTTTCGAAAGAACTTTTAGTTCAAAAATTTTCCGAATTTTTTATTTTTTTTTTCGAACGTTCCCGGCCTCACACTAACCCTCCCTCACCCGACCGCGGAGGGCTCGTCCCCATTACGTAGGGACACGTACACACTACAGTCCGGACTGTAGCGGGTAAGGGAAAAGTTATGGCAACGAGAACATAAAACAGCTACAGAACTTAATAAGGTAACAATAAAACGGAACTATCTAAGACAAGAACGAAAATACATTTTTATACAATAATTTATAAATTAATGCCAGCATATAAGCTACGTTTTATATTACAAACACTACAATTAAAATCTATAAAATCATAATGCAAGTTAAAATCATTACATAATCTACGAAAAGGAAAATTACATCCATAGTTCATTCTATAGAAATCTAAAGAAAGAGGACGATAGTGCCGTGAAAATCTTGCTGGAATGCTGAAATTCAGGTTACAAAGCAAAAACTCAGAATCGATATCACCTTTAACCTGATTAAAAACAAAACAAACCCCTAAAACAGCACTTCTATGTTCCAAAGTTGGAAGTTTTATCAAAGCTAATCTATCCTCATATGACGGAAGCCCATTGGCATAATCCCATCCTAAGCCACGTAAACAGAATAATAAAAACTGCTTCTGCACATACTCAATTGAATTACTATGACGACGATAGTATGGATTCCAAATAACAGACGCATACTTCAAAATAGGTCTAACAAGTGAAATGTACAGTAGTCTCGTTATATAAGGATCAATGAATTCCCTAGCCCATATTTTTACAAAACCGAGAACAGCCCAAGCCTTGCCAATCATCATACTGATATGATCAATAAAAGACAATTTCATATCCAATAATACTCTCAAACCAAGAAATGAATACAAAGGGCAAGAATTAATCACATAAGTGAACGAAATTACACCCCAGCGAGAGAAAAGCATGCATTTACACTTCCTCAAATTAAGATCCATTAAATTAATCCTGCAACAAGTTACAAACGAATTAATATTTCGCTGAAGAACAGGCTGGCCATGATCATCATCAATAGTATAAAATAATTTGACGTCGTCAGCATACATCAGAATATTACAATCAGAAACAGCACAAGGAAGATCATTCAGAAACAATAAAAACAGTAAAGGACCCAAATGGTCCTAAGGATGCCAATCGGGAAATCCCAAATATCGGGATTATTAAAAACTTGTCGCGGGGGTTTTTCTGGGTTGTGAATTCGATAATACCATCTCAGATGAGGAAAACCCTACTTCCATTGATAAAAAGTTATTTGATGCCATCGAAGAATACAAAAAACAACACTATGAAATGAATTAATAGGGTAATTGATTTAGATTCTCAACTGTCCAAAGAAATAGATTTATATTACATTTATTTAGAGGTGAATATTTACAAGCTGCTTACAGCTATCTTGGAACTATTTTACCAACAAATGTTAATTGCAAGAAGTGTTTTTCAACGGCAGCCTATATTGACAACAAAATTCGTTCAAGCCTATCAGAGCACATGTTAGGTGCTTTAATCTTTTTCTTGAAATCCAAATAATTTTCTTAGAACTAATACGTTTCTTTATATATGAATAATTTTTATTTTTGTTAATTTACGCTTTCTTGTTATTTTTTGTCTACCTTTTTTATATTTTGTTTTCAGTGACATATAATTCTAATATAATTGGAATATAAACGATTTTGTTAACAAAATATATATTTTTTTATTATTAAGAGAAAATCGCGATTTTTCTCGAAATATCCCGGGATTTTTAAAAATCAATCCCGTTTGGCATCTCTAATATTACTCGGGTGTATTTTCATTGTCGCACTGCTTTATATAAATTCATTTAAAATATTTTTAAACGTTTCTTAACCTGCATTAATATTTAATTGAGGATTATAATGCAAAATATTCTACACTATTGCCTTTCAATGCAAAGAAAGAATGCATTTCCATTAAAGTTATCATTCAGTGAGAAATGATATTTCAGCGATGTGACATCATGTAAATTGTTTAACAATTTGTCAGCGTTTCCCCTTTATTAATTTGAATTCAACGAAAAAACTAAAAATAAGATGAACAATTACAAAAAAAGAGAAAAAACATTTAGAAAATGTTCTTCGAAACGCAAACAAATATCATTAATCAGAGAATTTTAAAACAAAGTGGCACAGAGCACCTGTTGGTTTAAAGAAATTATTCTCGTATAAAAATAAAGCAAAAGATCGCTTTAAAAAAATAACAAAAAAACACAAAAAGTAAAGGCACAATTATTAATAAGATCCATCGAAGAAAAGAGAGGCAATCACTAGTATTTTAAAGGAAACTTTAAATTATTGAACACACTTACATACATACATGCATACATGCATGCCTGCACCTTACACTCACACACACACACACACACACACTTAAAAAAAATAATTAATGATCTGCGATCAGTGGAACAGCGATCGATTGATGACTTTACACTCGTACTTTTGAACGTAAGCGGATGAATCTCAGTCTGGTCTGGTTTTCGAATTGAACAAAGTGTTCCTTCCAGGCATGCTTTTATGTGGGTCTGGCTGTTTTATGCTTTCAGTTCAATTCAGTTCAGTAAAGTGATCAGAATTGGATGGTAAAATAAGCAGAAAGTTTTTTGATGTCTATTTAGAAAACATCAAGAAGAGGGACAAGGAGGCGTTTGTGGTCATTATTGGCGTTGTACAGGCGATATGGTCGTTGTCGATATTGATGTTGATGATCATGGGCACAACGATGATGATTATCGTTCTAAAAAGTAGTGTAAAATTTAATGATCCCGTATTTATTATTGCTAATGTTGTTATTGTTTTTTTTTTTTGTTTTTTCGTTACTGTAAATGGTATTGTTGGTAGCATGAGGCGTTTAGCGTTAAGCGTCAAATCAATCGATCTGTCATTTGTTACCACTTATTTTCCATTTTCTGTACGATGATATTGTGATCGCATCACACTTAGTCTTTGGATTGTTTGCCACTGTAACTGCAAAGAAGAAGAGAGGAAGTGGAAGAGTATAAATAAAATAAAATAAATTGTTTAGCACATCATTTATCAAAATATTAAGAGGTCCAAAAATACACGAAACATATCAATGGACAAATACACTTGAGTGTAAAAGAATACGACTATTTTTTAAAAAATTTCGTTTTATTTGTGTATCAATATGAGTATTTAAGTGTACTCGGAAAGTTGTTCTTTTCTTAAATCACATAAAGAGGAACAGTGGTAAACGTTTGGCCCGTCTTTTCCTAGCGATAATTTTTGATTTTATGGATTCATATTACGTTACAATTCTTTCGAAATAAGCTTAACTGAAACAAAGCTTACTAATGTAAGCATGACAGTAGTAAGAGTAGTATACACATAACCAAATCTATTGTTCTTCCAGGACAATGTCTTATTTGATGATGATTTGTAGATAAAATTGTCAGTTTACTTTTTTTTTATAACCAACACTCTGGTGTCGAACTCCTACTCATGCAGTGTATTGTGTTGGAATTGCAGAAAGATAGTTGCTATGTAATAATTCTCACTTCCGGTTAATCATATGATATCAATAATAGGATAATCACAAAACACCCAGAGTCTCTGGTGGAAATCGAATAAACGGACTAGGTATTTGAAGTTTAACACACTACCAACTAGACCATTTGGGGCCTAATTTTAGAGATTTCCTATGATAAATAAGAAAATGCCTGGTGTCTAAAAATCGAATATATAAAATTCTTGTGTAATGGTGTTAGTGGTTAAACTCCTCCGAAATAGATCCATTGATTTTCATAAAATATTGTGGTTTGACAATCGGGCAACATCTATTTTTCATATCCCTAAATGTTAAGAGGGCGTGGCAAATCGTTAAAATTGAATATTTAGATACATATTGATCGTAGATGAATAAAATTTGGTAGATAAGTACGTAGAGTCGATATGGATGTATCCCACCAAAAATGGGCCTGGCAACCCTCCCGCTTCAAGTGATACCTAGAACTCTTAAGCTACTGATTTTAACCGTTCTTTTTTTGTTCGAAAGCTTACCAGGTTTAGATGGTTTAAAAACAAAATTCGATATAGGAAAAAGGACATAGTGATCGTATGCGAATACAATTTGGTGGACAAGTGCGCAGAGTAGATATTGACACACTCACCAAAAATGGGCGTGACAACCCGCTCACTTTAAGAGATATGTATAATTCGGCTAATTCGATATTTTATAACTACATACATATGTATGTACATATATAACATGTATGTCTATTAGTTTTAGTTTTACAGCGAGTACAATAGCTTCAACTTCGTCAGCGCTACCCATAATTCAGACCTCTTATTATTAGTCTTTGTATGCCTCACCTAAATAACGTACCGACTTCTGATAAATTTTGAACTGGATAGATCTGCGTACCGTAGAACACATATGCTTTACGTTATTCTTTTTATCTTTTTATCCTTTCGTCGAAGTCGCCGTGGTCTAATGGGTAGTGTGTTGGCTTATTAGACGAAAGGCCCGGGTTCGAATCCCAGGTCAGACATCAAAACGAAAAATATTTCTTCGGCGACTTCCTCTCAGCAGATTTCTGGCAAAGACTCTGAGAGTAAAATTGCCATGAAAAGCTTCTCAAAAATCTGTCGTTCGGAGTCGACTTTAAACTGTAGGTCCGCCACTCATGTATAAAATTAACGCACACAACATAAGTGGTGTGAGAAGCTAGGTGCGTAATCCTGACTGAAGGATTTGTAATGGCCAATTATGTATGTATGTATTCTTTTTAAAAAGTACTCAGAGGGGGTGGTACAGCGTATTTCAATAAATATATAATGTGACCTGATTTGGGCCAAAATAAAAATCAATTTTGGGTGGAAGGAAGTTCACTCGTTTAATTAGTTATCGTTCGCATCTTCCCTCTTTCATCCCCTGAGTGCAAGTTTAATAATAAAAAATAAAAAACTAACATTTAATTTTTCGGTAAAACGTACTCTGTTTTATGACATCCATATCCTTATTCAAACTAATTATCGGTGGTTATATTTCGTCCGCACTCTAAAAAATGTTCAGTGAGTTTGAGAATAACAAATTCTCTAAGTGATATTGCCGATAATATCGACTCATCTCTTCGCAAATACGAAAATGCATTCGTTATATATTTACTTTCAACGTCCAATAACGACTAGAACTTGATTCCAAACTTATCGGGTTTATTGGGCATCTTGATTTTGGCGCATTTAGCTGTTTGGAACAGTTTTAACTATTTGCCTATAAATGCATTCTATACCTTAGAGATGAGAGTTTCTATCGAAACGAATAAATGGTGTAATCTGTGAAACGATATATGTTCATTGTTCGTAAAAAAATTACGTTACCCCACTTCTTATTTCATAAATATGAAACGTTCAAGTTTCTTGTTTCGTATGCATCACGTGCATATAAAATTGCAATGAAAGCATCTAACTCTTCTCAAGTTTTATGCTCGGATCCTAAAACTCGATGTGCTTCTCATTCTGTGTCTATTTTTATATGCTACATAAATTTTATATGGTCAAGTAGCAACGAAAAGGCACTCCATACTTTGGCCTTCATAATGTGATGATTCGCAAGTCCCGTGGGCCCTGATATTTCTCTGAAAATTGTATGAAGCGGAGATCTTCCAGGTGCAGAACCTTGGTGAATTTTTTGCCAAACAGTTCCATCAACAGAAGTTTTGATATTCTGATCGATTTCTTCATATTTATCTTCGGAACTCTCTATTTTGCCTCACCACATAAGTTATCAACAGTCGCTCTATAGTTTTGTGGATGCCTTTAATGTTTCTAAAGTTTCTATATGATTTCGAAGGTTGACTAGATCTGCTCTGAAATCAACCTTATTGGTTATCGATTAATCAATTTATATTTAAAAGTGAATACAAAAAAAAGAAGGAAAATTACTCACAAGTGGATCAATAGATTAAATAGATTAATTTGTCAAGTACTTGTTCAGATCATTAGCAACATTCAATTCGATTGTTAAAGCCACAACAATAATATTTCAAATATAAATGAAAACATTAACACAACTTGTAATTAAAATAATTCAATTGAATGAAATAACAGGCAGTCTACCGATTTTCAGATTGTGGAAAGTGTGTGCACATACCCACCCACTATTCTACAACTCGAGTGTTTTTTTAACAATTTTATTTAAACAAAAAAAAAAATTTAATGAAGGAACACAATGTTTACAAGTTCCCATTTTCAATTTTCCGTTCTTTTTTATTTTGTTTTTATTTTACTTGGAACATTTAAATGATGATTGAAATCATAAATGGAATTTGTTTTAAGAAAACTTCATTAATTATCCTCTTAAAAGAGCCCATAATGAATGGAATGGGCCTTGCCAAGTGGCGTGGCCGTCGTCTATTTAGCACACGAATTAATACGATTTGAATTAAACTACACTGGCACAACACTGACACATTTGGCAAAACATAAAATACAATTCCACAATACAAGTTCAAAATTTCTTTAATTTATCATCGAAGTATTCGGAGAGAAGGTGTTTAACAGTCATAATCTGTTTAAAATCATTATTTTTCGTTTCGGTTCGTTTTGTTTTGTTTTAAAAGCAACAGCGACATCAACACTAACAACAACAAAAATCTTGTTGCATTCTGTTATTAATGATGTTTAACAAAATGTTTCTCTTATATTTGTTCACAATAAATGTTTGAAATGTTTTTCTTGCTATTTTAGTTTAGAAATGTTAAAAAAAAATGTTAGCATACACAACAACAAACAGCATACAACATACAACAATACAATAATGATTATTATTGTATTCGTTTTATGGTTTGTTCTGGTTTTGTTCGTAGCAATTCTGTAAAAGGACAGTCAAAGTTAATTTGTTTTTGCTTTAATTTGTAGAGTGGAGGCAAACACGTTCGTTCGTTCATACCAATGTTTATTGATTTCATTTTCGTATTTTGGTAGGCATATTTAGTGTAGTAGAGAATCCTTTAATCATTAACATTTGAGTTGTAGTATGTTATGGCCATATTAAATGGTGTCCGTGGCCATGTTTTGACAGTTCCCGTTGTCTTAAACTGTTACAATCGTCATATGTTCCAGTTCTTTGTCGAATGATAAATGATTGAATCGTTTTTTTTTTTCATTTGATATGCGTTAAATTAAATGTTTCCCAATAATAATGCAATTGAATTAATTTTTATATTTTTAACACGATTTTCATTCAAAATGAATGGTCTTTTGAATTGGAAAGGTAGTCGAAGTGGAGCCATATTTTAGACGTTTGTGGAGTTATCATATAATTATCAGTTACTATATTATAATAAAACTGATTATTCAAGTGTGGAGCAGATCTTAAAACGAGCCAAACTGCCTTTTAGATGGCAGGAGAGGTTTGAAAACAGGGAATAAAGTTTTATCGATTTTCACTGCAATAAAGCCGAGTGATTACTTCAATTTGCAACTATCAAAGTAGTAGTAGAGAACAATCAAAGTAGGCTACTGATTAAGAAGATAATGTGTTTAAAGAAAATAAATATATCTGTATAAGGTAGGGATGTCAACCGGGAAATTCCGAATCATTCACAAAATCCCGAATACCGGGATTTTTCGGGATTTTCGGGATTGTGAATTCATATGTATTTTGACCCTACAAAAGGTCCTGAAAAAATTCTATATCACGTGACTTCTATAATAGCATCTCAGAGGAGGACCACCCAATTTCCATTGCTAAAAAATTATTTGATGGCATCGAAAAATGCAAAAGCCTTATTAAAAGGTTAACTCATTTAGATACTCAACTGTCCAAAGAAATAGATTTAATTACATTGGGAGGTGGTAGAGGTGAATATTTATAAGCTACATACAGCTATCTTGGAACTATTTTACCAACAAATGTTGAATGTGAGAAGAGTTTTTAAATGGCAGTGTATGTTGACAACAAAATTAGTTCAAGCCTACCAGAACACATGTTAGATGCTTTAATCTTTTTGTTGGAATAATTTTCTTAAAACTAATGGATTTGGATACCTGGAAATAATTTTTATTTTTATTAATTTACGCTTTTTTCACATTTTGTCTTGCTGTTTTTATATTTTATTTTTAATGATATAAAATTCTGATGTACATAATTGGAATACAAATGATTTTGTTAGCAAAATATTTTTATTATTAAGAGAAAATCGCGATTTTTCCCGTAATTTTTGGACATCCCGAATCCCGGGATTTTTAAAAATCGATTCCGTTTGGCATCTTTGGTATATGGGCCATTATTACAATTTGCCATTAAACGTGTGTTTAGTTAAATTAACTTATTTTCGTTATAACAACTTACAGATAAAATAAATTTAACTTTGTCAAAAATATGCCAGTGCCGGAGCAATGTCGATAACACTACTTAATTAAACAAGTTTTTTTTTAAACCCACTGGCAATGACGGGCTCCTTTTTTATTGTATTTGCTCATTTAGTTTATATTTGAAGTTGCCATATTGAAAATAATGTATAATATGGCAAGTTCAAATATAACTTAACTTTAAAAGTTACCGGCAAGATGATCCTACCTCTAGCTTAACGCTTACTTCTACCTTATTGAGTACTCATAATAATGACAAACAATTTATTTGCCGATTAAAATCCACGCTTTAGTTAACGGCAAGTTTCAATAATGATTTAAGTCAATTTGAGCTACGTATGCTATCATATTCCACTAACAACACTTTTTATTTACCTGAAATTCCATTTCTCCAACAACATTTTTTTTTCAAAAGTCGTTAATAAAAACTATATTGACCTAACTCGTTACAAAGCCATATTACATTTATGATAAGTATGTACGTAATTATAACAAATGAGACTATCATTATCGTTATTGATGTGAGGATTCTTCGTATAGTAAGTGCCTTTAATTTTGGAATGAATTTTTCGAATGTACATTCTTCGAAAAAAATTTTTTGTCGTACATTCGTATTCATATTCGACATAGACTGTTATTGCTTAGGAGCACAGATATCTGGTTTGATCTGAATTCACCATGTCGCCATCTGGGTGTTGTGTAACTCTTATTATTATCTTCAAAAAGTTGGAAGCAATACTATATTGTCACAAATATATAATTTAAGTTATGGGTCTAGTAACGTGGCCTAGTAGGTAGTGTGCTGGCTTATTAGACGTAAAGCCAGGGTTCGAGTCCCAGGCCAGACATCAAAATAAAAAAATCCAAAAGTATTTTTTTTTTTGGCGATTTCTTCTCTTTCTCTTCTTGAAAATTTTCTCAAAAATCTGTCGTTCGCAGTTGACTTTAAACTGTAGGTCCCGCCACTTCTGTATAAAATTAACACACACAATATAAGTGGTGTGAGAAACTGCGGGCTTCTTGCTGTAGACTGTCAACTCGTTTCCTTACCGTTCGCATCTTCCCTGTTTCCACCTTTCCTAAAACCTGCACAATGCACTGCATGAGTAGGGGTCATCCCCTGAATGATGGTTTCATAAAGAAAAAAAAAGTTAAGTCTGTTGTTTATATCAGTCAATATTCGGTTAATTGAGTACAATATTTTAATTGTTCAGGCGTAATAATATATGCCATTCACTTCATTCAATATTCATTTGACAGCTGGTAAACAACAACATTGTTATTATTGTTGGTTAGTTTATTAGAGTTTGTTTATCGTTGTTAACATTTGAGTGTGTTAACATATGACAGTGCTGTATTTTAAGTTTTTCTCAATATTATAACAATTTACGTATTTATTGCGCAAATATTAATTGAAAGTTTATATGAAATATTGAGCTTAATAATGGCGTTTATTGCGATTTACGCTATAAAGTTGCGTATCTGAATACCGTATTATATTCTTCAAGAATATTGCAACTAATTGAATTTAATACTATGCATCATCATCGTCATCATCATCATCAAAAGAAAGCTTATGAGTTTAGGTGTCATTCATATATGTTTTGATTTAAGCAGCTAGCTTAAAATTTATTTCAAATGTACTGCTAATTACTCTTAAATTCACTTGTAAGAATATTTGGGATAGGACACCTGTTGTATTTGAATTAATTTTAAATTAAAGATTCCGTAAAGTTTTTTCTTTCGTTTATACAGTCACTGGATTCGAATGTAGTGTCCGAAGTACGGCTCTCCATCTTTCTTCCTTCACAATCTGCTTTAGTACCAACGTAATGCATTCACAAGTAGGACCCATTTTGGGTAATACGTTTTTTCAAGCGATATTGAAATGAAAATCATAGAAAAAAGGTCGTTAACCAACACGTACGTACGTATGTATGCAGCGAATGCATTCACCTTGTATTTACTTGTTAATTCAAAGTGTTCCAAACATTAGCATTGTTTTAACGAATTTTGAATCGAAAAAAATACAAAAAAATTTAGAAATATTAGTGAGTTAATTGCCATCACAAATTGATTAATTATTTCGATTAACGGTTAAGTGAAACTTTGAATTTCATTAAATTCTAATCTTTTCAGAACTTTTCTTTTTAACTACAGATTTACATCAACGACTACTTCTACAAGAAAATTTTATAAATTTTCTCTGAAATTGAAATCGAACAAAATCATCTTCATTGATTGTAAATCTTATTGTCATTATCGTCGTAGTATTTTTTTTTTCTTTTTGTATATTTGCGATGATAAATCCTTTTATCACCGTTCAGAGTTCATATAGTCTTTGCCAGAAGCTCATCTACATAAATGCCGCACCATCAACTCTTGCCATCACATTTGTTTCCCAACATTGTCGTTAAGAGAAGCAAGCAAGTGGGTGTATTGGGTTTGTTCGGTAAATTATAAAGAACACGTTAATATGAGTGAACACTAGCGAATACCGGATGTTTCATTATTACACAGAAAGGAATTGTAACCACTACCACTACTACTACTACTTTGTAGTTCGAATGATACCCACCATAGAGTAGGTGAGTATGAGAGTGTGAGTCTTTCTTCAAGTTGTTCAAATGTTTGGTGCTTTTATTCTTTGAAATGTGATGAATTCGATGGTTATCTCGAATGATAATTTGCGGTGAACGAAATGGTAAAAGTATGTTCCAAATACATAAAGTTTAACTTTTGGAAACCATCAAATAATTAACACTTGATTATTATTCAGGGAATTTTCAACAACTTGTAATCAAATAACTAATGACTTTGGGAAGTTAAATTTTTGTTTAATTTTTAGTTTTCGAAGAGTTGCTGTGAATCTTTCTAAATGAAGAAGTTAAAACGTGTAGCAAATATTAGACGAATTTAAAGTATGTTTTAAAAAATTTTTTCATTCAAAAGATCTACAGCGATTTAATTCAAAATATATTTTCTCCCTTTGATAAGGGACTCTTATGATCCAAATACTAAACTATTCAGCTATCACCTATTCAGCAGCAGATGGGATTAGTTTTCATTCTCAGGAATGATGATTTTTAGAGCTCAATAGCGCAACGACTATCCATACAGATGTTTATTAATTTTTATCCACATTCGCAATATAAAGTCAGACCGTTTTCTGCCTGGTATACATTGAAATGATATGGAAGCCCTGCAAATATTAAACTTTTTTGGTGAAATAAGATGGCCCAGATGTTTGTGAAGGCAGTTTGCGCGCTAAACACGAAACAGATTTAAAAAAATTCCAAATAACGGAACCAAAATGGCGGTCGAGGTTTACAAAAATTAATGTGATTTACGTCAAAATTATTACCGCCATTATTGGATCCGCCATTTTGAATTTTTTAAATCTGAATGAAGATCTGTAATCAGCGACCCCAAAAACCCTTGGGTAACAATTTTCAACTAAATCTGATTAATTTTTAAGGACCTCCGTAATGTGTTTCTCTTTCTCTTGCATCCCTTAACACAAACCCACCGCCTACTTTAAGGGTGCGTGCAATCTATTTGGCTTTGGGCTCATTTTATAGAGGAAAGATCAATTGTCAATTTTTGACAATAGCGATGGTTCTAGAATGTCAGTGTTAAGCTGACCAAAAAGCTACTTAAAGCGTTTTCAACCCCCTTTTTCTCGAAAACCTGACGTTAAGAATAGTTTTTGATTCGTGTTCAGCGCTCAAAATGCCTCCGGAAACACCTGGAGCCATCTTATTTACAAAGTCCATGCAAGGCAGTGTTATTATCCCTATAGTATTGCAGGTATTCTTATGCCATTGTTTGTTGGATTGGGTTGGAAAGTTAGATCTGCAATACAGAGAATTAATAACTTAACCTTTTCTGGATATGCCCTCGTTTGGAAGATCTACCATTTCAGCACTTCTTAGTTCCCACTTTTTTTACCGTTTTACTTTCTCTCAACTCATTTTTTGTCAAGCAGATATTGTTATCGGTTCGTCCTAACTTTCTTTACTTTATTTCAGGAGTGCAGGAAGCTTAGAATCGCATCACATCATAGCTCCAGTAAAGTGATAAGGGCCTAGTCTTTTTGTTAACTCCATTATCCGTAATCCACATCCATAAACTTGGATCGCCTTTAAGCTCGATTTAAGAATGTCTAACCTTGATTAAAGGAATCGTAACCAAAGTGTTTCATTACTTATTTAATAGGTCAATAAAACCCACTGATCAGGTTTATGACAATGTTGTTTTTGTAAATTTTATCCGGAGCCCCAGGGCCTGCTGTTTAATGTCGATTTCGATCGACTAAGCAAAAAAAAACCACACATTTTTAATGAGTAAGTAAATAGTCGACCCGGTCTGCTGAACTGAAGAAGTTGAAGAACCCGATCAATCGCTTGTTCTGCTTTTTATTTTTCGCACTATTTATTTGGGAAGCAGTTTACGCAATCATACAATTTATTATTGGACTACAACCATATCTTGCTCTTTCTTAAGTTATTCTAAATAAAATAATATTCTGCTCTAGAATTGAGAAGATGAACTGACTCTGCAGTGACTCACATTTCGTTATCGTTTATATTGCTATTCTTTGTATTTTCTCAAGCATTTGTTGCGATTAGTGTTACCAGATTTAATTCGTTGTTGTTTTGTTTTTGAATAAAAATTCAAAATGTCTATGCTTTTATTTATCGCGTATGTCAATGCAATTGACTCAAACCGTTTTACTTATCACAGGCAGTTATTGATTTTATTTCTTACGCGGCCCCAATATGTTGCGATTTGTTATACAACTTGATCAAGTTCGAAAACTGGTTATTGGTTGAATGAAAATCAAAAAAATTAGTTTTTTGTTTGAAAACATTTCAAACATAAAAATGAGTTAAAATGACAAAATAAATGGGTAATTTCAAAAGTACGTCCTCAGTTATGGAATGCTGAAAGTAATCTTCCGAAAAGTAAAAACGATTACTACATTAATGTAGTCGCCGTAGCTAGGTTTGTTGGTGTATTAGACGTGTGACTGCGGTTCAAACCCTAGGTCAGACATCTCTAAGAAAACGAAATGTGAAAAAATATTCCTTCGTCGACTTCCTCTAAGGAGACTTCTGCAAAAAATTGGAGTAAATAAAACTGCCATTAAAAGTTTGTCTCAAATTTGGTGTTCGCTGTCGCCTTTAAACTCTAGGTTAACACACAAAACATAAGTGGTGTAAGTGGTGAATGTTCATCAGCTGTCTACGTGGGCATATAAAGAGGCAAGACAAAGCAGGCAACGAGCAGTAAGAATTCATTCAATCTTGTGTGAAGACGTGTTGGATGGGAAGAAAACTGTCGCTATACAAATCTAATGAACAAGTGTAGTTGCTTACGCAAGAAAAACGAACAAACAATTATTGTTGTAATTATTGTTACATACATCAAGTTGGAAACAGTGGCACACAAAAATAGTGCGAACAATAATTTTTAAATTTTGTTTGCAATCAACGAACTTATATTTTAAACGTTTTTAAAAAGTTAAAAACATAACAATATAAATAAATAATAAAAAAAATTATTTTTTGAGACTGTAAGAGTGCCGTTGTCCGAGTCGGACAAATAAGGAAATCTTCTGACGCAGATACAACTGCTAAGGTTGCAGAAGACCTGCTAACACCTGGACCCTCCGGTTCAATTACTAAGCATGTACATTCTTAATTTTGTAAATGACGTGCTGTTCATCTTCATGTAGGAAAAATGTTGCATTTCTTGATTCTCGTAGAGAGGTTAATATATATCATGAAATTATTAAACATACAGAGGAGAGCTTAGCCAGCCTAATCGTTAAAACTCATTCTCTGCTCAAGTAAAAAACTAGTTACGGCAGCTAGTTAATAAACCGGGTGATTGTATAGAGTGAACTAATTTTTACCAAGGCGGTTCACATTTTCAAGTTTGTTCACGTTATCGAGTAACCAAATTTAAAACAGAAAATTACTCTCTTAATATTAAAAAAGACTCATATCTTAATAAGTAAAAAATCATCGGTTTTATTTTTTCCGAAATTAAATTTTAAATACTTTTCTAGAAATTGTTTAATATTTTTTAGTCAAGAACTCAGTAACCTAAGTCCAAAAGTTATAACAAAGCTTTGCGTTTTAAATTTGTCGGTTGAAGTCTTCCTCTTTAACGAAACATTGATCATAGCAGTCATAAAAAATTTTACCATGTCATCCAAGCTGACTTGATGAATTTGTAATTCACTGGACAAGTAAAGTTTTTGAAATTTCGTGGAGTTTTACATTTTCCAATTTTTCCCCGATGCATTTGAACAGCCCGTAAAAGTTAATCGTTGTTTCTATACCATTGCTCCTGGAACACTTTTCTCCAGTGATGCCAAATATGTTTAATATGGCAACTGCTTCCAATATAAATTGGATTCATCTACATTACAAGGTTGATCTTCACAAAGAGGAAATTTCTTCCATTTTTTGCTTTTAACTTTTCCTTTTCAACATGTTGCGGCAGCGCAGAAAACTTTTCTCCGGTAATTTTGAGATGGCGAACAAACCCTTATTTAAATTTTTGAAGCCATCCCTCACTGGAGTTATCGTGAATTTCTAAAGATTTCACAATTTAAGAAAACGAAATATAAAAAGTGTTCACGTTTTAAGGCTTTCAGCTTTTGTTCACGTTTCAGAATACTCAGTGGAAAAATAAATTTGTTCACGTTTCTGAGATGTTCACACTTTCGAGTGTTCACGTTTTCGCGAGTTCACTGTACTTTACATTCATTTTCATTATTTTGTCATTTTACCTTGTACATTGAGCATTACAATCGTATTATTTTATTATTGCCAGCTAGAATTCGGAAGATTGAAAAATTAAAATTAAAAATCACTTTGCTGAGTCTTTTTAGAGTACGATTTAAAAAGGACACAAAAATGATTCGTTCGGAAACTAATCATCCAGACATTTAAAATGTGGCTAATATTTCTGTTATTTATTATTATATTCTACTTAGGCTGAAAATCAAAAACAGATCATGCTGGAGTTTGAAAAGTGACTGGTATTACGTATTTTATGATCATATTTTGCGCAAGTAGATGATTAAAAATTGTTTTTCTGTATAAATTTTCTTTTATGTAAAAGATGGCTATGAAATAACGTAAACTTTTTTAAATTGAAAATTGTTCTTTGTTTTTAACGAAAAACAATATTTCTTTAAATAAATTTTAATTTTTTCTTACTTAACGTTAATACGAACGTGATTTTTGAAATCGCTGTAGTGTAAACGTAGGGCACAGTAAGCCTAATAAAAACACTTGAAGAGAGTAAAATGGAATTATAAGTACGAATAATAAATGACTCATATTTTAATTATAAATAACATAAAAACAAGTCCAAATTAATACGAACACGACTCATAAATGACAATAAAAGGACTCATAAAAGAGTCGTATGCGATTAAGCCTGAAAGACGACTCGAAAAAAAATCATAAGCGAAGGTAAATAAAACTTTTATAAATGACTTTTTAAGAAGAGTCGCTCGTAGTCACTTTTATCTCCCGACGAAAGAGTCTTTTATGATCACAAATTGAGTGTAGAAGAATCAAAAAATTTTCAAAATTGCTGGCTGGGTTATAACATATTATCTTATATTATGTATATATGTACATATGTATGAATATTTAAAGTTCCGGTAGATACTCCAAAATTCATCTTATTTGTTAAAGACAAAAAAATCTAAAATCTGGCAGCATTGAATACATGCTCCGATGAGAATGTGTGAGGATGTGCGTATCCATTAGTATTGTTGTTGTCTGTTTATGCAGAATGTTGAGTTTAGTTCAGTCGAGCACTACACGCCTGCCAATGATTATGAGACTGATGATTACGTTGATGTCGACGATGATGGTGGTTGTGTAGCTGATGCCTGTTTTTGTTCCATTTTATTTGAATTTTTTTTCTCTCTCTCTTGGTGAATATACAATACATACCGACAATGTGTTTGTGTATATCTATGCATGTATGTGTGTGTATGGATGTGTCACATTCCAATCCATATCAATCTTATGTTCGCAATGACGGATGACATTTGTCAATGTCAGACATTTTTGTTTTCCCATTTCTTTGTGTGCAGAAAGAAATTTTCTAATGGCAGGAGTGTTACAAAGATAGAAAAAAATTAAAAATTTGAACGAAAAAAAAATTGTCTTTTGGGGGTTGTTGCTGAAGTTCGTGCTGGTTTTTTTTGTATTTTTTTTTTTTGTGTATTTGAAGTGATATTTAAGTGTCGTGTCTAACGGTAAAGGACAACTTCAGTTAGTCAATATTTTAGAATTCATCAAAAAATGCTTTTAACGTGTGTTTGTCAACAGCAAACAATAGCAGATAGACAGACAGACCCAGTGATAGACAAACATCACTGCCAGCCACCACCGTCACTATCACGAATGCCACCATTATGATTACTACTAACAAACAACAACAAAATATAAAGTGACTATTATTACCATTACCATTGCCACTGACACTGCCACTGCCACCCTTCGCTTCATGAGTTTGACGAATTTCTTGTCAAATATTTTTTTGTCATGTTGTTATTTTTTGTTTTTGTTTTTTTTTTTTTGTTGAAATTTCTGTTTTTCGTTTTGTGTTCCTTTATTAAAATCATTTCTCCAGAATTGGCTGCCTTTAGTGTATTGCAAGTTAACTGCTACTGTTTGCCTTATTGGGAGTGCCAGCATTACATCGAATATTTTACTTAGAAATTCTCGTGGGGTATAAAATAGAAATTGCTGCATCGGTGTTGTTTTAAATTCTCGGCCTCTTGTTTGCCTTCTTCTTAAACAAATATTTGCGTTCTTAAGGGCAAACATACACCCCCGTATTGTCTGTTTAAGCGCTTCAGAATGTCAACCACTTTTAATCGAGTTCTTAATATTGACTTTATTGAGAAATCGTGTTTCACATGTGTTACTGATTTTATTTTGAATTATTTTTTTTAACATTTGGAATTTTCTTATTCAATTTTTTTGTTGGTTTTTTTTCCAAATGATATTCGTGCTTAAGACGTACTTACGGTGACTTTGAGATTGTAAGCGCCATTATTACAACCTGCTGATAAATTTGGGTTTAGTTAAAGGTAACTAAACTTAACTTTAAAGTCAGCTTTAATTTCTTTGATAAAATAAAGTTAACTTTTTCAAAAATATGACAGTGCCGGAGCTATGTCGATAGAATTACTCAATCAAACAAGTTTCCTTAATTTTTTTAAACGGAGTGGTAATGAAAGGCCTCTTTTATCGTTGTATTTGCTCATTTTGTTTAAAATTGAGGTTGCCATATTGAATATAATATATGTGAGAGTATTTCAAACATAAACTTAACTTTAACACATTCAAGCCGGCGCGTAACACCGGTGGCACGCACTAGACTGCCTCAACGGGCGGCGTGTTCCACAAAAATGCAATTGATCAAGTTATTAGACGATACGTAATGCCAAATATTTAGATCTTTAACAGCCACCGGAAGGCGACAAGCATTAATTAAGGCGCCGGATGATCCTCCCTTTAGCTTAACGCTCACTTCTATCATAATGTCCACTTATAATAATGAAAAAAAATTTATCTGCCCGTTAAAATCCTCCCTTTAGTTAACAGCAAGTTGTAATAATGGCTCTATGTAGTGCTCAACCAGTATTACTAAATTAAGAAAGAAACATTGAGAATCTTTTGTCCCACAAACGTTATACACATGCCTTTGGAAGGTGTTGTTAGGGCTTTTAGCACAATATTAGTGGTCATGTTATGAAGCTCGTTTGGAAGCTATTAACGAAAAGATTCATCACTGCTTCGAATGTTGAGGTTCAAAGATCAAGAGATACAGATAGAGGCATGCTACAAGGCGAAGTTCTTATGTCTTTGATGTGCGATAACGTTGCAAAGGCCTTGTTGGAAGAATTACAGAGTTTTAATTCGTCTCGATTGTACTCTAGCAACAGCTTACACAGCAAATAAAGTAAATTTTTAATCCACCCGTCGTTAAATAATTAAAGGAAATTTTTTATGTAAAGTAATCGTTTTAAATTTTTAAATTAAAAACATTCTTTGTATGTTGAGTCATATACTAAATTATTCTGTAAATATCAAAGTGTAAATATATTGTATAATATAAGCTGACCATACGTAAACAATCAATAGAGGACAATCATCTCTTTTAACTGACTGTCATCTATAAAATTTATGTCCTCTATCTGTCATCTATTCCTATAATCTATCATCTTTAGTCATCTAAATTTTTTAAACCTTGATCAATATTTATTTCTACAAATTAAAACACAATTTATTTTTCTGTCAAGTCATATGGAAAATGTCGTGCCGTGCTTGTTCTCTTCATATTTTTATTAAACTCTTAAAAATACAAGAGTACAATAAACAATAATGAATATAACAATATTGCAATATGACATTTTGAGTAAGTTAGTGCAATGAGTTAAGAGGTCGCCGTGGTCTAGTAGGTACTGTGTTGGCTTATTAGACGAAAGACCCGAGTTCGAATCCCAGGTGAGACATCAAAACGAAAATTTGAAAATAATTTTTCGGTGACTTCCTCTCAGCAGATTTCTGGCAAAAACTGCCATGGAATGCTTCTCAAAAAATGTGTCGCTCGGAGTCGACTTTAAACTGTAGGTCCCGCCACTCATGTATAAAATTAACGCACACAACATAAGTGGTGTGACCACCGAGTACTGTACTTGTCAGAATTGACAAGTACACGTCCTCTAACCTAACCTAACCAAACCTACTGCAGTTTTTATGTTTCGTTATATATTTTTTAACTAATTTAATATATTTATATACATACATATACATTACAACTCTTCAGTCAGGATTATTAACCTAGTTTCTCACACCACTTATGTAGCTTGCGTGAATTTTATTTGAGAAAAAATCGTCAAAATCGTCAAAGGTGTTCATTGGAATCGTCAAAAAATCGTCAGAAAAAATAAATAAATAAATTGAAAGGTTTTTATAAACAAGAGCATATAAAGTCAATGCTAAGCAGTAATAATATTGCATCATCTATAGCCATGTGTGGTGTAAATATTAGGGAGCCAGAAGATCTTGACGTTACTGCCATGCAAATTCATTCTGATTTTTACTAGAGCTGATACATTTTTAAGTGCCTTGGTTTCTTAAGCTTTTGCAATAAATACTACGCTTCACATCTGATCTACTTTCCATTTATAATCGACCGATCAAGAATGGAATACAACTCATATGTATGAGTTGGCCTTTAAAGCCTATTTTGAAGTTTCTCGACCGGCAGGAGAGGCCGTAGTAGGTCGTTAATCTACTACAATCATATATTCTTACGTAGCAGTCGTTTTTCTCGGCCCTCACATCTGCATGTGGTCGATTGGCCAGTTTATTGCACACTGCATTACAGACAAATTTCCTTTGTTAGACTGACTATTCGTATGTTGAATTCTTTTTTTGAAGAGATCTTTCCTGTTAGTTATGCTATAAAAATATTCAAACCTAGAGCCCTCATTCCTTATTCCTTTAATATATTTTCCTAGTTTCAAAAACAATACCAAAAATAAATTACCTTCCGATGGTAATATTAGGAGATATAATCGAAATTTTAAAATTGTCTGCAACGGCGTATAATAATTTATTATCAACTATGATGTTATTTATGAGTTGAAATTTTTTGACTTTTAAGAGATTTAAACGGTATAAAATAAAAAAAAAATCATTGCAGGTATTCGAAAATAACTTAAAAATATAATACTTTATACCCTGTTTTACAATGCTTAAGGAAACCCTTATGTACTAAAGTGAAGAAAATTATGTAAATTTTTAATTGCTAAAAATCGTCAAAATAAGGCCATAAATCGCCATGTAGTCAAAACGACATTTTTGGAGCTCAAAATCGTCAAAATGACGATAAAACGTCAAATCAGGCAGCTATGGTGGCGGGACCTACAGTTTAAAGTCGACGTTGAACGGCAGATTTTTGAGAAGCTTTTCATGGCAATTTTTTTTAACTCTCAGAGTTTCCGCCAGAAATCTGCTCAGAGTAAATCGACGAAGAAATACTTTTTGTATTTTATTTTTATGTCTGGCCTGGGGTTCGAACCCAGACTTTACGTCTAATAAGCCAATACACTACTTACTAGACTACGGCGACTTCAATATATATTTCTAAGTAAATCTAAATGTAAGTTTTTATATACATACATACATACGTATATAATTATTTTTATTTATTTAACCTACATACATACATTTTTCTGTAAAATATGAATTGAAGTAATATGTTTACGTTTTTCTTTATGTCATCCATTTTAATTTCCAAAATCTGGTCGCCTTATATAATTCGAATATATTTCCAAACTCAAAATGCTGATTACTTTAAATTACTTTCATTGAAATACATCAATTCGACGCCTCCGTTCTATAACATCCTAAGTCGAAAAAGTGTGTTTTGAGTTATGAGTTTCACTCGCTATAAGGTTATACAGCTGTGTTCAAAATAATAGGAGCACTATTATGTAATATTTTCAAATTTAAAAATCTTTGTTGTACCAATTTGTAAAACATGATATATTCTAATGATAGTAAGTATGTAAGAAATAAAATACAAAAAAAGAATTTCGAAATAACTTTAATATTTGCGATGAAATCGATTCATTCTGTGTTTGCCCTGATTTCAGTTGATCAAAAAAATCGGAGTGCGAGTGTTCTTTTAAAAATAAAACATTAATAGCATAGAATTTTAAAAAAAAGTTGAGCAGTAAGTACGGAAGAATGTAATTAAAACTTTTTCTACAGTGATTCACATAAATTTTTGTAATAGTGGGACGACGAAAGAACTTTACTGAAGACAGGAGAGAACTAATTAAAATCTTCGAAACAAAGGCAGAACATAAAAAGAAATTATGGAAATATTAAGTTACTCCGATTAAATGATCACAAATGCATTGAAATATAAAAAAGCCCGAAACACGTCGACGCAAGGGCAAAACATCAACTGTCGATGACCGCCAAATTGTGCGATACAGCAAAATAACTCCTTCAGTGTCTTCAAGAAAATGCATAAGCATCTGGATATTACCGGCCCTACTATTCGTAGGCGTTTGATGGACAACAATCTATTCACAAGAAGTCCACAGAAGGTAACATTGCTCACAAAAAAACAGGCAGCAGCACGCTTAAAGTTTCCACAAGAGCATATCAAATATCCGGAAAAAGAATGGAGAAACTTACTGTGGACAGACGAAAACAAAATTGTTTTATTTGGTGGCACTGGATCTAGATAGTATGTTAGACCTCTGCCCAACATCAAATACAAAGCTCAGTTTACTCAAAAACCAGGGACCGAAAATAACTGTTATTTTTGAATTTTTGATTAAAAAAAAGCAACCGCAAGGAAATGTCGGAAAACAGAACCAAGTATACCATTTTGATTGTCTGGGACCAAATTTTTATAAAATGGAATGCTTTTTAAAAACCTGATTTTTATTTTTTCGAGCAGAAATAAAAGTCATTTCTATTTTAATTCATGATGAATTCATAATATTTATTAAAAAATTCTTTAAAACAATTAAAGTAAATTATGTTAAAAAATTTTTAGAATTAAGTTTTGCAATAAATGTTGATAAATATTATGAATTCAACATGAAATAAAACAAAAATAACTTTTATTTCTGTTCGAAAAAATAAAAGTCAAAAAATAATTGTTATTTTGTGACTTTTACGATAAAAGTTATAACAGTTACGGTCCCTGCAAAAGACTGTTAAACATGATGGTGCAAAACTAATAATATGGGGCAGCTTTTCATATAATGGTGTAGGCCCAATATATCCAATTAGAGACATCATGGATAGGAATGTCTATGTTGGACACTTTGAGAGAAGTGATGTTACCATATTCCAAGCCTCTAAAATGATATTCCAACAAGACTAATGGCATAAAACACACCAGTAAATTGGCAAATGAGTGGTTTCGGGTTAATGGGGTAAAGGTAATAGGGTGACCAGCTCAGTCTCCTGGCTTTAATCCCATAGAACATCTATGGGGAGATATTAAAAAGTATGCTGCAGGGAAACAACCTTCAAATGCAGAGGAATTATGAACCACAGTGCGCGGATGGGTGGCATCGAATTCCCTTAAACAGATGCCAAGATCTTATTGACTCAATAGTCTCGTAGATGTACTTTAGAACATCAAACATTAAAAATAAAGGTTATTCAACCAAACACTGAAATAGTTTTACTATTTTAAGATAGATAATATTAAAGTTTAGTGCCTTTTTTGCAGAATTTAAGTTAGAGAACGTAGAATTTAAAAATGCAAGAACATTAAAAACGTTCAAAGTGTATTTAGGCAGGCGTCGAATTGAATTAAAGTCTTATTGAAACCATTATCCTTTATCTGTCATTTATTCCTATAATCTGTCATCTTTAGAAACCTGTCATTTTTAAAACCTTGATCATTATTTAAATTTTATTTTAAATATCTCAAGAAATAGTACTTTTTAGTTATTAATTACTAAGCTCTAATGAACTATAAATATACGTTTAATATGCGCCAATTAAATTAAATATAATTTTAAAGTAGCCATCCATGATTTTAAAATAAAATGAACGAAATTTAACCCAAAAATTAACTTCTATCACATTTATTTCCCTTGAAAAACAAAACAAAACAAAATAAAACATTTCTTCCCTTTTTCTCTTTTTGATAATTTTTATTTTATTCATTTGTTTGCTTCTTTTTCAAAATTTTTTTTCATTTTTTTTTTTCATTTGTTCTCGTCATGTCCATCGAGTGATTTTGATGAATTGCTGTCATTAATCTATGACGTGCACAGCTCAAATACTATTGCATAAAAAGGATACACACGTACAATCGTACGACGATATAAAAGCAAAAACAAACACAAAAAAAAAATGAAATAAATACAGAAGAAGAAAAAAAAAAGGAACAAACATTCCAACTCTCATCTCCTGGGTGCTGGCCGGTTTTTTTTTCTACACATTCACTCTTACTTTACTGATAGTCTACTCCGGTTGTATAACACAATGAGCTACGGATAGGAATTTTGAGAAATAAAACCGAAATGAAAGTCGTATTATGACCAAAACTGCTCTTTATTGTTTGGCTACCATGAAAACGTATGTCCGTACAACAGCTACATACGAGTGTATAAGAACAGCAAGAGAGGAAAACTTATTTGATAATTCAATGGATGAAAAACGTTGCAACAATATCAAGGGATATTAAGGGATTACATTGAAATGAACGAATTTAACCAGAAATGATCTCAGCAGGGTTAGTTTCTGAGAATTTATAAAAAATAAAAATTTCCATACAATACCTATATAAAAAAAATAAATAAATAATTTACATTTATAAATACGTTTTTTTCCTTGTATTTTTTCCTTTTTAAATTACGAAGTTTTTATTAAATTTTTGGATGCGTAATGGCTTAGTACATATTTCTAAGTGTAAATTTTTTCTTATTATAAATAAAAATTATTAATGTATTCACACAAGTAAAATCGGTGAAGACTTACATGTTTAATGAAAATGTCTTCCTTTTCCCCTTTCTTACAAATACTATAAATTTTTAGCATCGTTTTCAAGTATCGAATTTAAGTTTACAATCGAAAAGTGATTAATAAACAATTGTCATACTGCAGTCTTATCCTAAGGACTCCACTCAATTTACCACTCAAGAGAGATGATTGCATGAATTGGTTTCAGTTTATTTTTAAACGTACAGGAATACATACATATGTACATATGTATGCGCATTTGCAAGTTATATACGTACATAAGTACACCCAAACCTGTTTTTACACGGTTTTTTTTACGAGAATTTGAAATAACATTTTTTTTGCTCGCTACGGCAGTATTTGTTACTAATTATGCAAACGACCAAGAAACCGATTAAGAGAGGCAAATTTAATAGCTAAAAGATCAGTAAGTAAGGTTAATAAGAAAAAATGGCGTGGGTTTGCTAGACGGTATCTGCATTGGTCAAAAGAGCAGCGGGCCAAAGTTTAACTTATTTGGCTCTGATGGGTTAAATTGCATTTGTTGGGCCCCAACACAAAGATATTCACAGCAATTCTGTAAATAAACAACATTCTGGTTGCATTTTTTTCACGCTACTGTATGTTAGGAAACTAATTTTTTTTCCTTTTTAATTGAATTCAATTAATAGAAGGTGAAGTAAGAGTTAAAAGTTAAGACTTAAAATTTAAAAAAAAAAAAGAATTTAATTAAAACTTTTCTAGAGTGATTTACATAAATTTTTATTATGGTGGGACGACGAAAGCACTTTACTGAAGACAAGAGAGAACTAATTAAAAATCTTGGAAAAAAAGGCAGAACATAAAAAGAAATTATAGAAATCTTAAGTTACTCCCATCCCGAAAAGCCCGAAGGGCGTCGGCGCAAAGGCAAAAAATCAACTGTCGATGACCGCCAAATTGTGCGATATAGCAAAATAAATCATTCGGTATCTTCAAAAAACTTCAAAAGGATCTGAATCTTGCCGTAAATGGCCCTACTATTCGTAGGCGTCTGATGGACAACAATTTATTCGCAAGAAGTTAACAAAAAGATGCCATTGTTGACAAAAAAAAAAAAAAACAGGTAGCAACGCGCTTAAAGTTTGCCCAAGAACATATCAAATATCCCGAAGCAAAATGAACAGGCATACTGTGGACCGACGAAAGCAAAATTGTTTTATTTGGTGGCCCTAGGTCAGAACAGTATGTTAGACAGATAAACATGGTGGTGCAAAACTAATGATATGGGGAAGTTTTTCATATAATGGTGTAGGCCCAATACATCCAATCAAGGACATAATTGATAAGGACGTCTATGTCGGCACTTTGAGAGATGTTACCATATTCCATGCAAACATACATAATTGGTCATTACAACCAACCCTTTAGGTAGGATTATTGACCTAGTTTCTCACACCACTTATGTTGCTGGTGTTAATTTTATACATAAGTGGTGGGACCAAAAGTTTAAAGTCGACTCCGAACAACAGATTTCTTTGAGAAATTTTTCATGGCAAATTTATTTACTCTCAGAGTTTTTGCCAGAAATCTGCTGAGAGGAAATCGTCGAAGAAATACTTTTTGAATTTTGTTTTAATGTCTGGCCTGGGGTCGAACCCTGGCTTTACGGTTTAATAAGCCAACACCATACCTACTAGACTACAGCGACTTCTAGTAATAATTAAGGATGTTAAATTTTAAGATGATCTCAGTTGATAGATGTAAAAGATTGATATTACTTGCCATCGTTGAAAATTTTAACGAGGTTTACAAAGACTTTCAATGTTAATTTGACACATTTCTCCTGACACAATGATATCGAATAATTTCTCATTTGTACTTATAAGGTTATATTTGACTATAGTATGGCCACCTCGTCAGATACAAAGAGTTCATCGAAGAAATAAGTATGTAATACACAAAATTACAAAAACATATAATATATCTACATACATATGTACATATATAGTATATATGTATATACGGAAATCGTGAGTATAAGTAAAATTGAATTCTTAATTTTGTTTTAATATTAAAAATTTTCTTTTCTTTTTCCTTGTCAGACTTTTCGAGTTTTAAATTTCATGCGACTCTGTTTCTGTGGAGAAATATTTGAATTTAGTTGGCGCATCGTTGAATATTTTTTTTTCCCCATTTATTGTTGTTGCTTTTGTTGTTCTTGTATTGAAATCAAAACTCTGTTGTCCCTCGTAATTTTAACACAAAATTCTCTAGACAAAGTCATTAATAATAATTCTTGGAGTTGTTTGGCTGTTGCTGTTGTTAATTTCATTTCGTATTTCTTATTTTTGTAATTTTCTCTGTTGTTTTTATTTTTATTTTTTATTTTTTTTATATTTTTTTGTCATGGTTTGTATGTTTTCGGCTTGTTTTACATGTCAAGAAATACAGCAACAGAGACACAACATTGGTTTGATTATTTCATATTTCTCCGTCTGTTTTTTTTTTTTATTTAAAAAAAATTTATTTTACTTTCTTTTTTCTCTATAAAATAATTGAAACACTGGCATCATATAAGAAATTACATAAACATCAAAGAGTTTCAAGCTCAAACAACGCACAATTTTTAGTTAATCAGCCCTAAATAATATTGTACCAATAGGAGAATAGACTTACAAATCATTATCGGACTTTATTATTTTCAATAATGTATTGCTTAAGTTTCGTACAAAACTTAGATAAATTACGGAAGATGTCTGCACAAATGATCATTAACGGAGTGGAATAAAAACGTTATCCTAAGGCAGGAAAAATGCATTTCGATCCAGACACGGGAGACGGTCATTGTCCCTAAGGTTTTGTATGAAAAGTTTTTATTTACATTACATTACATGACATTCTTTCAGATGAGGTTAAAACATTTCCTTGTAGTAACTATATTTTGTTATTGTATCAATGAATGAATGAATGATCTCATCGGTATGGAGGGATTGACGTAAGTATGGATAATAAAATTGTTACAAACATTCAAACAAAGAAAAAAAACATACAGCAACAAAAAAAAAAAAAAAATACATAAGAAAATACGAGAATAGAGACAAAGCAAAGATCAAATTTCAGAGCTGCCAGAAATACGATGCTATGGTTCTTAATCGGCAGTCGTCTGTTCATTTGTTTTACAAAATGTTCTTGTAAATATAAAAAAATCATCAAATCAATAAAAAAGCCTATTCGGATTGTGGAACTACTTCCAATATAAACAAGATCTTACGAAGTATCATAATAAAAATGAAAATATTCAAAAGGAACTAAAAATATTAACTGATATCAAGGAAATTAAAGAACACAATAGGAACTACTTACTCATCTAAATATTTTGTATCGAGAACATTGTGGAACATTGAAGGACATAAGTACGTTAGAAGATGTACAACTCCAAGTATTTTGAAATAGAATAGTGTATGACAGTATTTATAAAATGAATTATCATTTACACTTCAATGAAACGTTCTAGTCGTCGTAGTCTAGTAGGTAGTGTGTTGGCTTATTAGACGGGCCAGACATCAAAATGAAAATTTGAAAAATATTTCTTCAGCGATTTCCTCTCAGCAGATTTCTGACAAAAATTCTGAGAGTAAATAAAATTGTCATGAAAAACTTTTCAAAAATCTGTTGTTCGGAGTCGACTTTAAACTGTAGGTCACTCCACTCATGTATAAAATTAACGTACTCAACATAAATGGTGTCAGAAGATAGGTCGTAATCCATATGTATGTACGTATGACACGTTCATCAAATTCATGGTGGATACTAAAATAGCCTGCGGTCATAAGACATATCCATTTTAGAACAGCCTTAACTCAATAAAATCTGGAAATTTATGTCTACCTGAAGATCATCAGTAAGTTCTTTGAACAACTCGACATGAAGTTCAAACTTTTAGTAGAAATTGTATCAAACAACATTCCACGTCTAGATGTAAAGCGAAGGTAAAGCTGAATATCATCAGCATACATTTGAATTCTAGAATGTTTGAGATGGTAATGTTTGGTATATCGTTAGCATAAATGGAATACAGTAATGGTTCCAATATGGAGCCCTGCGGAACACCTCTTGTCAGGCGAAGAGTGTTAGAAAGTATTCCCTTATTGGGGAGGTATTGCCATCTGTCAGTTAAATATCAATGTAACGGCAGTAGTAGAGAAGATAAACATTCTATATAGTTTGAACCACAGTATTGAATGGTGAACCGTATCTCAAAGGCCTTCTTTGAATGGTCAAGCAAAACTAAGAATGTTATTCTCCCATCGTCTAAAGTATTTCTTATGTCTTCAATTACATCAGTCTGATAATATTCGTCCTACGGGTACAAAATTCTGAAATTCGGAAGCATAAAAATATTTCCAGCTTTAAAAAATTTATTGAAAGAATGTTAAAAGTTGAACCATCTTTTTTTTTTATTGGTATTTGAATATATTCGTCGAACACATGCAATTATTTATTGATCATTGTTTAACTGGAATATATTTTGAAATCACAAGCATTTTATTTAAACGAATGTAGTTTATAAATATCCATTGAGAATTTGATAATCCATCATTTGGTGAGTATTTTTATGTTAAAATTATTTCTTTCATTATTCGTTTGTTCGTGAAAATAGATGTTTGGTAAGGGATTTACTGCCAATCAGCCTAAAGCATTTTACGGCCTGGCCTACAAACTTTTATTAGAAATCACCTCCTCACTCGTATTTTACAAACTTTCGCCCTCATTTATAACCAATTCTCGGTTAAAAGGAACTACTTTAAATGGTCCCAGTAATTGAATTTCATACATTTTACCTTTTTTATAAGGAACCCTCAGAAATAACTTTGAATGTGGCAATAGTCTTTACTTTTATTTAATTAATATGGCAGCCTTAAATTATAACTCAGTATCTTTAATTAGCCCAGGTTAGACATCAAAACGAAAAACATTTCTTCGGCGGCTTCCTCTTAGCAGATTTCTGGCAAAGACTCTGAGAGCAAAAATTGCCATGAAGAGCTTCTTAAAAATCTGTCGTTCGGAGTCGACTTTAAACTGTAGGTCCCGCCACTCATGTATAAAATTAACGCACACAACATAAGTGGTGTGAGAAGCTAGGTCGTAATCCTGACTGAAGGGTTGTAATGGCCATTTATGTATGTATGTATGTATGTATGTATCTTTAGATAAAAACAAGTAAAACATATTTTTGGTTTTTAATACAAAAAAAATACTTTTGTTTTTAATAAATGAAAAAAAATTATTTGTATTTATATTTTCTTCAATGACTTTCCCCGTTTATACGAACTTGCCTATACGAACTATTTTTCTGGTCCCACGGCAGTTCGTTATGAAACGGGTTTGACTGTATAGAGATTTATAGGGTCTTCTTGTCGTTGATTTTATAGTAGCTTTTTGGCTAAATTTTTACATTGAAAATTCGCAACGCTTATGGCAATTTGTACGTAACAATGAACGAAACGCGCTTGCGTCGCGTAACATCAAACGGTTCAAGGAGCTTTGATCCATTCTCCTACAATCTTCTTTCCTAATTGCCTGCATTACAAAAATTAATAGGCGCCAGATTTAGTTTTTTCCTTCAAACTTGTTTATTTTCATGGTATTTTGAGAAGTAGTTGCAGTCTAGTAGATAGTGCGTTGACTTATTAGATACAAAAAAAGAAATACAAAAAAATATTCCTTCGGTAACTTCCTTTCAGCAGATTTCTGGCCAGAACTCTGAGCATAAATCCAACTTGCCATGAAGAGAATTTCAAAAACTTAAAAAAAACTTTTCAAAAATTATAAATTTTAGGCCCCTCATGCATGATGTGCGTGATGTTCGTCTGAGTGTTGAAAAGTCTAAAGCCTCCACATCTAGAGCTGCTGAGGCTCCAGTTCAACATGATGAACGTTTAAAAAGGGAAAGAATACGATCGCAATGAGATTGACCAGATCAACAAGATGTTAGTGTAGAAAGAGAGAGAGACTACGATCATCAACGTATAGAGCTGCTGAGACACCTGTTTAATGTGATGCACGTCTTAAACGAAAACGATCCCAATCATCATGGTCAAGAAGGGGAGAGACTACGAGCATCAATATCTAGAGCTGATGAACGTGTAGAAGGAGAGAGTATACGATCATCAACATCTGGAGCTGCTGAGACACCTCATCAACGTGATGCCTGTCTTAGAAGAAAACGATCCCAATCATCAAGATCAAGAACTCATAAGACGCCGGATCAACGCGATGTATGCTTAGAAGGAGAGAGAGACTACGAGCACTAACATCTAGAGCTGCCGAAGGTACTGTTAAAATTTCAAGAAAATCGGTCCAGCCGTTAGCCGTCTATAGACTTCAAACAAACAAACCCACAAAAATAAACACACATTCATTTTTATATTTGATGACATCATGTGATAAAACACGAACATTTCATAATAAGGCCTCTTAAACTGCTGAGAGACATTTGTGAAGTCATTATTTATGAGCATATGCATTAATGTTGAGGATATGTTTGAGCTTCTGAAATTAAGTCTCCAAACAGAATTATTAACATATATTAGCCAAAATTTCATTTCGATTTTTTCTTTCATTTTCGAAAGTGATGATAGTCCCAATCATTCATATTAATAAAATAAAAGTGACTTCCTATCCGCATATTATGGATATACAGTGAACTCGCGATAACGTGAACTAAGTTTTACCAAGGCAGTTCACATTTTCAAGTTTGTTTACGTTATCGAGTACCCAAATTTATAACAGAAAATTACTCTCTTAATATTAAAAAAGACTCATATTTTAATAAGTAAAAAATCATCGGTGTCATTTTGTCCGAAATTAAATTTAAAATACTTTTCTAGCAATTATTTAAATTGTTTTCAGTCAAGAACTCAGTAACCTAAGGCCAAAAGTTATAACAAAGTTTTCATACCAGTCATAAAAAATTTTACATGCCATCCATGCTGACTTGAAGAATTTGTAATTCACTGGACATGTAAAGTTTTTGAAATTTCGTAGACTTTTAGATTTTCCAATTACCAACAAATTAAGTTAAGTTTATGAGTCCCCGACACATTTGAACAGCCCGTGAAAGTTAATCGTTGTTTCTCCATCTTTGCGCCTGTGGAACTTTTCTCCAGTGATGTCAAGTATATTTTAGGTTAGGTTAGTGAACGTGTTCTTGTCGGTTAAGACAAGTACAGTACCTGGAGGTCGAAATTTATCCATTGTACAATGTCCTTAGAGAAGGAAGGAAATTGAGGATATAGGATGAAAGGAGGGAATGTACGTAAGGGCAACTGCTTCTAATATAAACCGGATTCATCGGCATTATAAGGCAGATCTTCACAAAGAGCGATTTCTTCCATTTTTGCTTTTAACTTTTCCTTTTCAACATGTTGCAGCTGCGCAGAAAGATTTTCTCCTGAAATTTTTGGACCATCCATCGCTAGTGTTAAAACAACGATCATTTTCTTTAATTTGATTAAAAAAAGATTAAAAAAACGAAATATAAAAAAGTGTTTTTCGTTTTAGAGCTTTCAGATTTTTTTCATAATTTAGAATACTCTGTGGAAAAATAAATTTCACTTTCGAGTGTTCACGTTTTCGTGAGTTCACTGTATATAAATAATGCATTTTATTTTATTTAGAAATAAACGACATTTTTATAACAAACTAAGTGCAATATTTGTCGAAATTAACGTAAAATTGTTTGGAAAAACTCAAATTCTCGATTGAAAGGGCTGTATAGTTAAAAGAAAGCGTAACAATTTGCAAAATTACCAGCAAATGATAAAACCAATTACATGAATTTATAAAGTTTTTGCTTTTTTCGCTTTTACTTTCTATTCATCATTTTCCGCAGCATCATCTGCATCAGTTGACTACAAATGAAAATCAAATTTCAAATACATTCTCAAAAGACAAGAATGTGAAGAAAAAAAAAACACCAAAAATGAATGAAGTGAGGCGAACACAAAACAAAACTAATTACACAAAATAATTATTGTGACTTCAACAACAGAGTTTTATACATAAGGACTCTTTTCCAGTTCAATTTGATTTTCGAAGATTATAAATAAAAACGAAATCATGGCCTAGGATTACCTGTACCAGCAACTGACTAAGAAATTCGATGACTTTCTAACACATCAGCAATCAGAAGGTTGTGTTAAATTACTTTCACATTAAAAACATATCGAATCCCATTGGTAAAGGGAGGGCTGGCCATTGTATTGCTAATTAATACATGTTATTCACCAAACATTGCCTCACATTATTAACAGCAAAACAAAAACTTGTTCATTAGAATTCTTTGTCAATTTGTCAATTATTTACCGTCAACAACACAAGTGTACCCAGTAATTGACTAATTATTGTAAACCAATCTTGTAAAAATTCTAAAAATTCATGAGAAATCACAATTTTCTTACCATATTGAGTCCATGAACATTTGATATTTTCTTTTTTTAAATATCCAATACAAATACTTCTAAAACTTGTATTCTCCTTCACAGGTATTTGAATTTTTTGATTTCCCGCAACCATTACATAAACTTTTCATGTAATATGTTTCGTTATAACCTCTACTTAATAAGTTAAGGCCATTTGAGCAATTGAGCCAAAAATGAGTCCAATTTCTGTGCCATAACTTTTACTGATAATTATACTTGCAGCAGCTAAAGTGCTTTATTACAATATTTAATACAAAATTTTCAGAATAAAACACTGAATGCCAGCAAATTTTTTTGATAAAATTTAAAATAAAGAACACATTCTTGAACAAAACCATTTGATTTAAAGTGTTCGAATAATTACGCAGTGCGGCAGTCGAAATACCCCCAGCCAATATCATAGTGTAGGTAGAGAGTTATTATAGTGACCCGGCGAACTTCGTCCCGCCCAAAACTGATTTTTTTTACCGCCCAAAACAGGTTCCATTATATATTTTTTGCAATACGCTGCATAACGCGTTGTCGAAGTTGTAGCTGTTGTACTCGCTACAAAACAAAAATTAACAGAGTTATGGAGTTATAAACCATCTTATTACGAACTTACCCGCCAAATTGCATTTGTCTACAATCACTATTAAATTTTATTGGTTTGCCGCGCCCACTTTTTGTTATAGCGATTTTTTTAAACTATCTAAACCTGATAAGCTTTCGAACAAAAAAAGAATGGTTAAAATCGGTTCAGTGGTTGAAGAATTGTAGGTATCACTTGAAGGGGGAGGGTAGTCACGCCCATTTTGATGAGATTGTCGATATCGACTCTACGAAATTACTCACCAAATTGTATTCGTCTACAATCGATTTGCATCAGAATATTCTATTTTAACAGTCTGCCACGCCCACTTAACATTTAGAGATATGAAAAATAGATTTTGTCCGATTCCCAGACCACTGGTGTTATCGAGCCGGAACGTCGATCCGGTGCTTCCTTTTTGGAGATGAACGCGTTCTGGAATTAAAAATGATTTCTGATAACGAGAATTGGCTGACGTTATGACAAAAAAAATTAAGAAGAATTCCTAATTTTTTTTTCTCATTTTTGACTAATTTTTATATGTAAACAAGTGTTTTTCCGTACCGTGAACCGGAGTCCGGAACGTTTTTTTCTGCTGAACCGGAACTCGACCCGAACCGAAACAAATACGTGAACCCGAACCCAATCGAATTACTACTTAAGAATTTCAGTTTTTAAACTATTTTGTAACCCTTACGGCCGCATTTAAATTTAATTGTTGCTAGCAAGAAAATCACTTATTTTTTCCATACAAAAATAAAAAGCGAGTTTTTTCATCCATTTTATCGTTAAATCATGGTTTTTAACTGTGGGTCAAATGACGGGAATTCCCGCGATAACGGGATTGCACTCAGAAATTCAATTAGTTTTATATTTATGTATGTATTGCTTACGGACGTCTATATAATTATATATACGCGTTCCAGTAAAAAAACAAATTAGCTCAATACCACTGTCTCAGACCTACCCGATATACACGCAAAATTTCATGAGAATCGGTCGGTTCTTTGCGGAGGAGTTTAACCACTAACACCGCGACACGAGAATTTTATGGATTAGATTTTAAACTCAAAGAAAGAATTTTGTTAATCATGATCCTATCGTTATCAATTGGTTGAAATAAAATTGAGAATTAGTGAAAAAACAAATGAAAATCTTTTCTAGCATAGCTTCACCATTACATGTACTCCTACAAGGTTAAAATATAATATTTTAAGCAAGTTTTTATCCATTTCATGGTAATTTTATCATAAAATTCGTTTTCACACTTGAATCTCTCAGTCATAAGTCATCAGGTGCGAGCAGAAGAAGGAATATTTTTAACAACATTTTTAAATGCGTTCGCATAATGCATAAAAGGAGATGGATGAAGACAAAAGAACTTAAGGTAATTACATTGAAATTTTAGAAAATAAAATTTTCGAAAATTTATTTTTATTTCCATTCATTTTTGATTCAATTCCATAACTTGTGAACATAGCTGCCAGATAAATGAAGCACCAAATCGTAAAATATTTGAGAAAAATTGTCAAAGACGTTCATTGAAGTCGTCAAAAAATCGCCAGAAAAAATAAATCAATAAATCATCTATACCCATGTGTGGTGTAAATATTAGGGAGTTAGAAGATCTTGACTTTATGTGCATGAAAATTCAGTATGATGCTGGCTAGAACTGACACATTTTTCAGTGCCTTAGTTTAATATAGCTTTGCAATAAATACCTCACTACTTACCAATCTCATCACTTACTAATATAACCTACCGATCGAGAATGGAATACAACTCTCACGTAATAGTTGAACCTTAAAGTCTATTATGAGGCTTCTCGACCGTGTACCGGTGAGACTATAGTAGCACATTAATCGTGATAGTGCATCCAACGCCATTGATTCATTGAAGCATCGTTACAATGTGGCTTGTGCTTCACTGTCCTATCGCTACATGGATATTGCTAGAATAAGGGGATTTGTAATTAAAAATCATGTATTCTTAGGTAACACTCGTCTTTCTTGGCCAGCACATCTGTATGTGGTTGAGTGGCCAGTAGATTGCACACTGCATTACAGACCAAGTACGTTTGCCAGACGAACTATCCGTGTATAGAACTCCCTTCCTGTACAGATCGTTTCTGTTAATTATGGCATAATAATATTCAAACCTAGTGTCAATAAACACTACTCCCTCTTTCCTCATTCTCATAATATATTTTCCTAGTGTTGATCGTATGAAAATAAAAATAATGGCACTTCCTTTGTTATCAACTATGATGTTATTTAGGCGTTGCAGTTCTTTGGCTTTTAAGGGATTAAAACGGCATAAAATTCAAAAAAATTATCACAGGTATTCGAAAAATACCTTAAAAATATAATACTTTAAACTTTATTATTACTAACATAAATTTCTAACAGTAACAACTGCAAAGCAAATATAAAACTTAAGGTAAACTTAAAGTAAAGAAAATTATGTAAATTTTTAATTGCTAAAAATCGTCAAAATAAGGGCATCATGTCGTCAAAATTACATTTTTGGAGCTTAAAATCGTCTAACTGACGATAAATCGTTAATTCTGCCAGCTATGCTTATGAACTTTAACTCTATAAACCAATAACTCTTGAAATAATTAAAAAAAATTTTAATTAATATTTACAATAAAATAAAAAGAAATATAATTTAGTATTGTTCAATCTGAGGACATCGAGCCGATCGGTTGATATTTAATATTTGTGGGAATAGTGAAATAAACAATTGCATTTTCGAATGATTGTTTAGAATATTGTAAGATTATTTCACTAAATTGACGATATTATCGTATTCAATTGTACTACTAAGGATAAAGGGATAACAAAATTTAAGAAATTACAAAAATAATAATCTTAAAAATAAATCAATATAACAAATATTATTAAAAACAAAAATCTACAATTATATAATAAAAAATATGATTAATTAATTAATTACATTTGCACATTATTGTTCATTTTAATAATTTAATAATTGCTGTCCTGAAATGCTAAGCATTGCTTAGTAATTGTACGTTGTTCCGGAGTCCATTCCAGAGAAGTGTCTATCAGATATCTGTTTATGGTATCTAACGCTATCAATTTTCAAGCCTCTGCTATATCTTTAGAAAACTAATCAATTGAACAAATAATGGGGTTTCCTATCATAGATTACTTTATGACGAAGGTATATCAGAGTACGGCATTTTAACGAATTTTATATGAAAACTCAGATATTCTATCGTACCTTGTACGACCATAAACATATCTAGCAATATTATTATACGTGATTTTGAGTTTGTTCCTACTTACTGAGTTCACATCCGTTTAGCAAAAAATTCAAAATTTGTAGTTACTTAAGCAAAAGTGCTCTTTTAGACCTTTTGTATATGTTGAAAAAAAAAAATTCCAAGCTGAACCGAAGTTATAGGAGAAAGTGTTTGCGGCAATTAGATCACAGGACTTATGTCTTGAAATCTTAAATCGGATTTTGCCAAATTCAAGTTTTTTTGAGATATGACTATGTTGCAAAAAGCGATCGAATTGCATACGAATATTAATGAGTAAAGTTTGTTAGCCAAAGCCTTGGACATGGACCGTTTTACTACAAATGTATTGATTGAGCGTAATGTAGACGCTTTTTATTTTACATTAGGTTACTCTTCGTGACCGATGACGTTTCACGAATGGTATCTTCGTCGAATCGGAGGCATTTCACTTTTCTGTCGCTTTATGTGTTAGTCTTTTTAAAACAAGTTGATGAACAAAGCTGAGTTATTAAACGTCGAATTGACAAACAAAAAAAAGTTTTTTCCGTCTACTGACTGCAAGTTTTTATTATCAAATAACGTTGTTGAAAACAAAAGCGAAATTTGGTCAAACATAAAAGAGTCATATGATAATGAGCTTCGTCGATTCGACGAAGAGTAACCGTCTAGGGTTAAAGACAACTCCTAGATTCTCAACATTATGTACAGTCTCAATACTAATATCATTATTCTGTAGTGGAGTAAACTGTGCCCTAGAGTTTACAAAGATTTCGATTCCCTCGGATTGAGGCAAAGAGCATTAATCGACACCCTTTAAAACACGTTATGCAGGTCAAAATCTATTTTCTGTATACAATTTGTAATATCAGACGGCAAGCAGCTAATGTATAACTGAATATCATCTGCGTACATTTGTACATTGCAGAACTTTCAACTTAGTTGGCAAATAATTAGAATAAATAGAATATTATAGTGGACCCTGTGTTACATACATACATAATTGTATTGAGATCTGAAGCCAGACAGATAAATTAATTTCTTATAAATTTTAGACAAGTATGACAATATTGCGACGGAGAGATAAGTTCTATCTTGTTTAGGCACAGGTATTCTCTTGGAACATTTCCACATTGGAGAAAAAGTAATTATTGTATTCAGTAAATGGGTTCTGTACGGTTGAAGATATTCCAAAATGAATCTCATAAATTTTGAATTAAATCCGTCACTTCCCATGGAGTTAGACTTAAAGCCTACGTTACAAAATTCAAAATTGGATTGTCTCAAGTGATCACTAGTAAAGAAGGCAACAGATGCGTTGTAATACTACAAGTCGGCATCGATTTCCGGAATATTCGAAAATTCTAAACCGAGTTGATTTACATCGACGATTTCATTTGACGTTATATTTCAAAAATCTCTGCAAAGTGCAATTTCGTAAGACGTAAAGAAATTTAGTTTTAAAATGTAGAATTGATCGGTCGGCAAGGTTTCAACTAAAATTGAGAATTTATTCAACTGTGCCCTATGCTACATATGCCTATGGCTTATGTTCATTTGCAGGGTTTTGCAACTAATATACGTACTACGTACGTCCAACTTGTACTAGCCTACCTAAGGAAATTGATTGTGTGAGTAAAATGTTGTACTCGTATATTGAATACATGGGCATATGACGCTGTAACAATCGCGTAACATTATATCGTCATCCTGCGCTTCACAACGTGCTACAATATAACGAAGAATAACAACAACGACAACGTCCATGAGAGTGTATTGAACGAATACAATGAAACTGTTTTGTAACAGTCTGATTTTGACATTGACGAATTCGTCGCCATTTGTCATTTACACCCATGGCAGAGCCAAGATGTAAACAAAAATGAGAACAACAACAACAGCAACAATAGTTGAATTGAAGATAACAACAACAATAGCAAAGAGAGACAAAAGGGATACTTTTTTTACCCTAAGCTGGACATCCTGCAGGCAGCATTCCGTCAGCCATCAGTAAAAGTAGTCATTTTTCTTTCACATACAGACGGAAATACACTGGCAGAAGCAAAAAAAAAAAAATTTGTATTCCTTTTTTGTTGATATTGTTGTTGGTATTATTGTTGTTATTGTTGTATTCCTTTCAAGAAGAAAGACAACCCTGATTTAATTGGGTTTAAACGAAAGAAATGCTTTTTAAAATATGCGCAAAAGACTTACAACAGAACACGAAGAACATCTGCACTGAAATGGATATTTCGATCACAACGAGGACGCAGGTGTCTGTGGACTTATTAGGGATAAAATTAAAAATATTTAATACGTGAATTTTAGTTGGATACAAATTAAAATCATAAAATGCTTCCAAGTATAAAAACATTTACAATTTAGATTAAAAGTTACAAATCTCATGCATATAATCATGTCGCACCAAACGATTTAATCATTTTTTGATAAGCCTTTTGTAACTTACCTGCCAAATTTAATTAAATTATTTCTAATGCTCCACAATTTACTTGAGATTTCTTTATAATCTTTTCGAATATTTCATACAATTTCCTCATTTATTTTCTAATTAAAACCCCAAAATCATTTAAGCCTCATAAATATTCAATGATTCTTGTGTTTTTGTTCAACTCAAATTATGCTTAATTCTCTTTAAATCTACACCAACAACAACATAAAGAAGAAAAAAAACTTAAAAAAAAAATAAATTTATTTTGAAAAAGCTTATGAATAATGAAAAAAAAAAACAAGAACCAGAACCAGAACAGAACAGAAGAAAAAGACAAGAATGAACATGACGAACGAAGTACGAAAGAAGGTGTGTAAAAGCATTAATCAAACTATTAAAACGCCATTAAATGTATGCGCCAACTTAGCTTCCCAAAATAAAAAAAAAAACAAAAAAAAAACAAAAATTGTTTAATAAAGTAAAATTAAAAATATTATACACAAAGAGAAAGACAAGAAAGAGAATATGTATGTACAGACAACAAGTAAGAAAATAAAGAACCTAAAAAAAAGGAAAAGTGAACGAAATCCATAGAGGCTCTCAGGTAACATGACAAACTTTTGCAAGCTGCCATAGCCAGAGCGATTAAATGAGCGACACGATATTGTGCCACAAAATACATTAAATTCATCATTTCCTTTGCCTTTTTTTTTTTTTCGTAAATTACACTATGCGACAAAATAAAAAAAAGCTTAAGCCATGCATAGTGTAAGTTTGTGAGTTTTTTTGGGTAGAACTTAAAAATATTTTCTTTATATTTCTTGAACCCTCTAAACATATTTTATTTGACAAAATCGGTGTTTTTGGACTTTACGCAGAAATTTATTGATTACACAAACATTTCTGAACCGATGTCAAAAACTGAAACATAGCTGCTAGATAAATAAAGCGTCTAATCGTCAAATATTAGAAAAAAAAATCGTCAAAAGGGTCATGCGGACTTTCATGGAAATCCTAAAACTAATCATCACAAAATCGGTATGAAAATTCAGAGTAATGTTTGCTAGAATCAATAGATTTTTCTGTGCTTTAGCTTCTTAAGAAGGTATAGGCCGGTGCCTCAACGTCTATTTGAGACTTTTCGACCGCGTACAAGAGAAAGGGCGAAGTTGCCCGTTACTGACGATAGGGTATCGACTCCATTTATTCATTGGAACATCGTTGCAATGTGGCTTATGTTTCACTATCTTATCTCTATTATATTTTTTTCAAGAGAAATAAGGGACTTGATAATGTTTTGGCTTTTAAAGTATGAAAAGGACATAAGATATAGAAAAATTATCACTTAAGTATGCAATTATAATAATAACTGCAAAATAAATACAAACCTTACTTAATGTACTACAGTAAAGCATATGATGTAAAAGTTGAATTCCTAAAAATCGTCAAAATAAGGGCAGAAATCGTCACATCGTCAATATGATATTTTTGGAGCATAAAATCTTCAAAATGAAGATAAATCGTCAAATCTGGCAGTTATGAACTGAAACCTTATTAGAAAGGAGATGGATGTACCTGGAACCACAAGGGCTTTGTTTGGAGGACGTCTTACACAAGTTTTTCCATCAGATTTGAACAAATTAAACTTGGATTCGTCACTCCAGAGAACGCTGTTCCAGAAACGTGGAAGTTTTTTATGCATTTACGTTCCAAATTGTAACCGCTTTTTAATATTTTTTTTTAACATGCGGTTTTCTCTGCGCAATGTACCCTCAAAGTCCCGACTCCTGTAAACGCCTTCTAATAATCCGTATAGATATTTCTGACGTTGAAAGTGCCCAATTTCAGCCTTTATACCACGAGAAGACAAGAAAGGGTTTCTCTTACTGGCTCTTCAAATAATTCTGTCTTCTGCTGGAGTGGTTTTTCTGGCTCTAGGTTTCCTGCCTGGGATTTCAAATAATTGTCAAAAGAGTTTTTTAGGACAAAAACCCTCGAAGTAAAGATGAATTGTTTCAGCTGGTGCCACAAAGCTGGCACAACATATCAGTACAAACATGCCAACGTTTGATACAAAGTTTGCCAAAAGACTTGCAGGTGTTGTTCAAAACAAGGGCAACCCGACAAAATATTAAGAAATATGCCCACTAAATGTGAATTTCTTAAGATATTTTTAAGCTGTTTGTAAGAATAGTAAGAATATTCTTTATTTCTGATTCTATGATCAACCTGAAATTGGTATTTTTTGTTTTTAGCAAATTTTTTTAAAAATGATATTGATGCTGTGAATTTTTTTTATTTTAAATTTAAAGCTAACATGTTGTACTGCCTTATTTAACTCTTGGTTTTAAAATGAGTAAAAAAGTTTTGAAAATAAATTAATAAACAAACATCGTTTCTAACTACAAGGCCACCACTGTATATATTATTTGGTTTAATATGCTATGAGTATTGATGAGGTAAACTTTACAAATGCGATTTTTTTCATATTTTTTCAAGTTCGTCCGTTCATAGCGGCACACTTTAATAAAAAATATTAAATAAGTCATGACATTCTGAAAGTGCATTATCCTGTAAAGAGTTTGACACTTCGTTTGATCAAATCGGAAAAAAAATTAGCAAAGAATACACAAACAGAAAAATTACTGTTAAAAAAGCATATTGTTTTTACCTTTTTAAAATATGAGTTCGTTGATTGCAAACAAAATAAAACCAAATATGGGCTTAGTTTCAATTAAACTCTTTATTGTGTGTCACCGTTTACAACTTGCAAAAATACTTGCTTGTTAGCTGCTTATTCTTCTTTGCTCACAACGGAGATCTTCACACGCAACGCGTCTTCACACAAGATAGACTGAATTCTTACTACTCGCCGTCTGGTTTGTCTTGCCTTTTTACAGGCCCACGTAAGTAGTCTGACGAACATTCTTGAAGTAGTAGGTCGTAATCCTACGGCCTATCCTGATTGATGTACGTATCACAGTGGGCATAAAATCATAACGAGAAGTAAGCGGCTTAATCAGAATTATAAGTATATAATGAATTCAGAAAATTTCAGAGGTATGGAGACGATAAAATACAGCACAGAAATAAAGAAGTAGACGTGGTTTAGAATTCCAAAGTGGAATGGCCCATAAAGAAAATAGCGTAGCGATTTGTCATGCAAATCAGCAATAAACTTGAAACAACTGGAATACTCGAATATTCGTATTTGCTCCAGGTGCCTTCAAATCATTACGTTCCGGTATAAGTACTAGTACTACTAGTAGTACTAGCAAGACTATTTGACTATCTTGACTATTTAATCTATTCAGCTCTGAATCTTACTGAAACCCTTTGGTAAGTAATAAATGAAAGCGGATACTTGTCTGAAGCTATCAATGCCACATGGTAATAATCTAATAACGCAGTACCTAAAAGATTATGTTTTAATGAAAATTCTTCAAAACAACGAGTACCCTCGTACAATTATGGTATTAATGAATAAGCTTTTTTCCTGAAGTGGACAACTTTCTTCCAAAGGCTTGACTACAGCAAACGTAATCAAATTTCAATGTTGTATCAGTTGTTAGAAAATTAATTTAGTAAGAACGAACGCCTTATTCCTGTATCATACCAATAAATTTGACAAAACTTTCCACGTTTGGTATTATCTGATTGTTTAGTGCGCTAGATGTTGGTGGTCCGATAGCTTGGATAGGAGCAATGCTCAATCCGCAATAACTCTAAGAGTTATAACTCTGGAGAGGCAATTTTTTTTTCACTGAATATAACTTCGACTCAAAAATTAACGCATTTTGTTTTCTGTTTCTTTTCAGGAAGAAAGAAGCGAATGTATGTATTTAAAGCTAAGGCTACGATAAAAAAAAAAAACAACTTTTTGTGTTTGATAAGAATTTGAGAAATTTATATTTCTCGGTTGACATTTAATTTCATTAATGCATCCAATCTATGAGCCTGTGCTTATAAAAGAAAAGATTTTTCATTGTTTGCCAATTTTCTACCACTGGGCCAGCTCAATATGGCTAATAAAGTGTGCAAAAAGGTTGTTTGAATTTTAATTCATTGATTTTTCATTAGCATAGTGACCTTAATTAATTGTTCTTCCTTTTCTTATTAGCAACAAAAAATTTCCTCTATGCTTTTCGTAAAAAAGATGGAAAGAGATCGCCACGTCAAACATGAATATTCAACCCCGCCTACCGTTTTGACTGTACTGTTTGTTAACCCAGGTGTAAAGTGGATCTTTAGGTGGATCTTTGTTCCATCTGTATTGCAAATATAACTTAAATTCTCTCAGCATTTTTTGTAATTACTCATTTCCAACTTTGTAGCCAAACCACTTTTAAAATTCCCATATAACTTGTAATTCCATTTGTATGACTTTTCTTAACTGGTGATATTCTTAGGGTAATAAGTTTGAATGTAAATTTATATATTATTATTCATATAGGGATGTCGGGTGTGTTGAAAGTCTTATTATTTTGTGTGGCGGTATTACATGATTTTTGTAAGCAAAATTAACCTATTAACGTTAGAAATGGAAAATCTGACTTTAATTATCATCGTAGGCGTGAAACAAAAAATTGATAAGGAAATCCATTATTGTGAAACTATAAAACTCAAGGACAATTTTATAACGGCCAAGAGAAAAAACAGCAAAATTATTGGTAAAGAGCGATTTAGCCATAATTTGATAGGGCTAAAGAGTGTGACAACTTTATACAATTGCCGAAGACATAAAAGCCTTAAAATTGTACATTTTCAAGACGCAGCGACTGAAGCTGAAACTGAAACAAAGCAGACAAGAGAGTGAGTATCAAACAAAAGAAAAAAAATAGGAGGAACGTCGAAAGTAATTAAATGATAAATACCTGTAATTAATCGTTTTATCGTGTAAATTTAATACGGATACGAACGACCGAACGAAATATTTTCAATTTAAAAAAGTGACTGCAAACAATTTTCACCAGAACTTTAAGTTGTCGCCTTTTAATGAATCTCATTTATTTTATTGCAACAGAAATTAAGAAACAGACCACAAAGCGAAACAACTACGACAACAATCATAATGAAATAAACCTTAAATAACAAAAAACAAAAACAACAACAAAAATGTTACCAACTTTATAAAATTAAAACAACAACAACAATAACAGAATGTGATCAACAGGGCACAAATATAAAAACTCATACGATGATGATGCTCCCAAAAAAAAAAAGACAAAAAAAGATCCTTTTTTTTTTGTTGTTTTATTTCTGTTTTTGGTTTTAGATTTTTACTTTCCTTGTTTTTTTTTGTTTCTTTTCATTTCGACATTCTCAAAGATCTTTATCGATAAAAAAAATCCCAGTCGTATTAAGAAAAAGACAAAAGAAAAAATGGTGATTGTATCGAATGTTGTTGTGTTGCCTGAATCTGAGACAATATTCGAGAAATTTATTTGTCATTGGGAGTCTTTAACTTCAAGTGCATTTTGTGGCAGACACTCTGATATTATGACGCTGTTTTTAACTTGGTGACTCGTTGCTTAAATGTGTTCCAGTCTTCATTCATTCACATGTGCATACATACATTGCCAGTGGTTATACTCGTACCCGTATGTTTAGTTATATTCCTATATTTATGTGTATGTACGTGTGTGTGTGTGTATGTGTGCATTCGGAATGATTGTGTGGGAATGAGTTGTTGTAACCTGTGAAAATTAATTGAGCTGTTTAACTTTAAGATACTGAAAAGAAATGAAAGTTAAAAATTTAAACGACACAATAATTAATAATAACTTAATTAACATATCAATGCGTATACATACATACATATGTATGTATTCATTTACATACATACATACATACATAAATAAATAAACAAAACATACAACAACAACATAATATACGAACACATGCATACATACTGTTCAAGTAAAAATTATGATTTGTCATTAGAGTTTATAACAATGTTGACAAGTATTTAATTGACTTTAAACAGCCAGATAAAATGACGATTATGAGTGATAATTTTAATGATGATTTATGGTAAACGCTAAAAGTTCTCCATGTCTTTAACGAATTTATCTGATATTTTAAAATGTAATAGAATTATTTGTTTAAGCGACTCAAACAACTGCAGTAACTCTAACAACCGATCCAATGTTAACACATTATCCGCAAACAAGTTTTTTCATAAAAATGTTGCGGTAATATGTGGAAGAGCCGCGTCATGTAGTTCCAGTAACGTTTAACACAGAATTCATGATTGAATGACAAGTTAAAGTAGGTATTCAGTGTCAGGCACTAGTGACTAACATGGCCCCATTGCAGTATTTCATGATGGTCAATGTGTTAAGTTAGCCTCTGTTTATTCTACTCTTGTTTACTGTTATGTAATATTTAGATTTAAATTTATAATTAAAATAAAATTACTAGGATTTAACAAATTTAATTTAAATAATTCTTTGTAATTTAAACACACAAAATTAAATTGCCTGACTCAGCTGCCAAATATATACAAATTTTATTTGTCATTCTTATATTGAAAACAATTATTTTTTCCAACTCGATCAAGTATTTAAGTTTTATCATGTTTAAGTTTTATCATGTTTTCAATTTTCTTTTAAACCTACGGGATCGTCTTAATCCTTTGGGATGCGATCTAACATCTCTGATGTCTTATTTACCGTTATTGAAAGTTACATAAAAGTTTTACGAGGTTACATTTTTTTATACTTTGGTAGTAACTACAGTTTTGAAGTCAATATTATTTCACGTAGCCGTAATCTAGTAGATGGTGTGTTGATTTATTAGACTGAAGGTCCGGGTTCAAACCCCAGGTCGGATATCAAAACGAATGTATGAAAATATTTCTTCAGCCACTTCCTCTCAGCTGATTTCTGGGAAAAACTTTTTAGAGTAAATAAAATTGCCATGAAAAACTTCTCAAAAAAAAAAAAAACTGTCGTTCAGAGTCGAATTTAAACTTCTAGGTTCCGCCACTATTGTAAAAAATTAACACAAACAAGACGATTGGTGTGAGGAGCTAGGTCCGCAATCCTGACTGAAGGTTTGTAATGACCAATTATGTATGTATTATTCCACATTTCCATTCCATTTTCCACAATTTCATGCAGGAACTACCAAAAATACAAAAGAATAGAGAAAAATAAATGATTTGAATGTTTCTATTTGAAATTAATTTTTAAAACTTTTATGAAAAATATTTCCACCATTTGGCACAGCATTCAACAATTCTATAAGGTAATCAGGAGTGCCGGTAACACCTCTTTTGAGAACATGATCAAGACTTGTCATAGAACAATTTATTATATAGTTTATCACGATATCCGTCGTCCAAAAGACGGATTTTTCTTCAGTGGTAGGTAAGTGACCGTTTAAACTGATTGAGTTGGATTCAATAAACATCCATGCAATCACATATTATCAGGGATTCAATTATAATTAATAATAATTGTATTAATTTAATAATTTAAATTTTCTTTTCTCGATTTCCATCCAGATCATAGAAACGACCAATTTCACCCATTTTTCTTTCAAAAAATCAATGAAGATTGCAAATCTTTTTGCATTAGTTTTTGTGAAATTAGAACTCTTATTTGAAATAGTAAACCAACACAAATTTCTGTAAGAAAACTATACCAACAATAAAAAACGGTTGGAAAATTTTAACTAGAGGGGCCAAAATTTTAATATTTCATTAAAATTATAATAGAATTACAAATTATTTCATTCGGTGTGCTTAAAACTTTGTGTTCATTATAGTGAATCGCTTTAGGTGAAATTTATGCATGTGCACAAGCTCATTGAAACTAAAACATTATTTATATTATGAAAAATTTTTTAAATAAATTATTATTAATTATTTATTATCCAATTAGTTATAAAATCAAAATTTATTTTATTAAAACACGGTATACGGCTGCCTAATATATGTATAATGCAACAAAGTAAATTAATTTTTTATTTTATTGTTCAAAAGCACAAAATATTGAAAATAACATCAAATTTTAGAATCAGTTTAGATTTGTTCGAATTGGCCGCATTTGGTACGAATTATGGCCTTCAAACGGCCGACAAAGGCATCACAGGCTGCGTAAAGTTGGTCTGTGGTATTTTGGCCCATTCCCGGCGAAGCGCCGTCTTGAGATGAGCGGTACTTTGGTATTTTTAGTGAGAACTTTACTCTCCAAAATGCCCTAGGCGCAACAGTCCGACGGATTGAGATCCAAACATTTTTGTGGCATTGTGCGGTAGAAATGAAGCGAGGAACATTCTTTTTAAGCCATAGTTGATGCGTGCTGAGTGCGGTGATGCTGAGTCCTGTTGAAATGTCCATGGTTTGCGGCCAAAATGTTTGTTCGCCCAGGTCTTTAAGACATTTTTCCGATAATATTCGGCATTTATTTTGATCCCTCGGTAGATGAATTCGAGCCCACATCATTACCATCGGAGGTGCTTGAGTTCTGGTAGCCAATCGCAGGTGTATATTTTCAGCTTACCTCTTTTTTTGTTCACAAACTGGTCAATTTGGAATGGCTTCTTATCGGAGAAAACCAAATTCGGCAACTGGCCACTTTCGTGCAAGCACTTTCTTTCCTTGGCTCTTTCAAGTCTAATTTTTTTTTTGTCCGTAGGTGAGTTCTTGCACTTTTTGGAACGTCAATGGCTTTAGTCCAAGCTCATTGTTCAATATGTGTTGGATCCGTTCTCGCGATATGTTAAGCTCACAAGCAAATTTTTTACCACTGCGGCGTCAAATCTGGCCTTCACTTTTCGGATCATTTCTGGTTTTGTTACCGTTTTTTTTTCGTCCACTTTTTGGATGCGATGCAACAATGCCAGTATCACGGTAACGAGTAATGGTACGAGAAACAAAAGATTTATTCACATTTAAATTCTGAGAGCTCTAACGATAGCCATCTGTGGTTTTCCAGCCAAATATAAAGCCATCACACTATCACGCTTGAATTCCATCACGAAAAACTTTTTTTGTGAATGCAATAGATCAAAATGCTTGTAAATAATAAAATGAACCGCCATTGGAATAAATCTGTCAGCTGTCAGACAAGCGGTTTACAAATGATAACAACCTGAAGTTGGTTGCAATACATTTCAGCCACCCTGTATTTGAGTGTTTGTATGAGGAAAAGCGAACATGGAATTCAATTAATTTGCAAAAAAAGTCTTCTTTTTAAACTCGTGCGTTAGTTGAACATCACAATTAGATTCTACAATAAATTTCGGTCGGTGGAATGGACCCTTGTATAGCTGACTAATTCTATGGTTACTAACCAATTTCGGGTGTATCAGACGTAATTTGAAATATCTTCTATTGCTTTGCTAAAGCTTTAATTGTTCGTTATCTGATTACGTGCTGAACATAGGCCGTTCGTAAGTTATCTCCATATATGCCGATGTGCTGCTATGCTGCTCTGAATTCCTCGACATTGTTTAAGGTCCTACCAATAGTGTGGCTTACCTTGAGAGTTATAAACAGGAGTAAGAATGGTTAACGAAAAATGGTTATTCGATCCACCCAAATTTTACTCTGCGAATCGCTTTATGGCTGCCATAGTTAAATTTTCTTTTAAGACATCAATTTACAAACACTCTCTGTTGTTTTTGAATATTGTTGCAAAGCTTTTATTAAAGATATCGCAAAAATCATTCTTCATATTCTTAGAAGGGCAATTAAGAACTTTATAAATTCTTCCTTCGTGAACAAATTTACAGTCAATCACATCTTTTTTGTTTTGTATCGTTGTGATTAGGCCATATAATATTCCATTTTGTAGTCCATTTTGCCAGACGTTTCCCGTCTGGAGCCATCAAAAACCCCTTCAGAAGCGTACGTTCTTTGGGCATTCTTAATTAATTATCTCCAATAAATGTCAAGTCTTCGTAGACATAAAGCCCGGGTTTGCATCCCAGGCCAGGCCTCAAAGCAAAATACAAAAAGTATTTCTCCGACGATTTCCTCTCAACAGATTTCTGGCAAAACCCTGAGAGCAAATAAAACCTTCCTTCCTGCCCGTTGGTGCCTATAGGCAACATTGTGCATATTTGCTCATAACTTCCGTTATTTTAAATTTTTGTAAAAGAGTTTCTTTTTTGCAAACAATTTTCATGGAAAACGCGTGTTCTAAAAACAAAATTAATGAGTTATCACTACTGGTGTTCAGTTAATCGGAGTTTGAATTTGCGTAGACACTTGCCAATGCCAAATTGAAAAAATCAAACTTAAAAAATAACAGTAAAATTTTCAATTTGTTTCATAAAAAGTGCATGAATAATTAAAAAGCAGGTAAGAGAAAAATTATAAACAATTTTTATTCCAATATTTTTTTTTTTCAAACTCAATATTGCCAATAGGCGACTAGTATTGCCTATATAAAATGTATAAAATTTACATTAAACTTTATTTGCATTTGGTATACGACCAAAGGGATAGTCTCAAGGAGAAATATACAGAATTGTGGAATTTGACTGAAATAAGTCTGAGGATGATGGTGACAGCGGGAAAGAATAAAATAGGTAGATGATGACAAAATACTCTTGACAGAATGGGGAGCAAAAGGCCGATGTAGACTATGCAAAACCGGAATTCCAAGATGCAAATGTACTAAGTGTAATGTACATTTGTGATCAAGTACACAAGAAACTGTTTTCTTTTCTATCATAATAAATTAAAAATGAATATATTCGTAAGTGTTTCATTAAAAAGTTACCGCTACTGGCCAATGTTGCCTGCAAGCAATATTTTATAACGGTAAAACCAAAATACGTAGGGCTCTGAATTTAATATCACTTCATATTTATGCCATGACTAACAAACACATGTGGTTAAAAGGATTTTAACTCTGGCCGAAAAAAATCGGGCACGAATGTGTTAAACTGTAGGTCCCGCCACTCACGTATAAAGCTAACACACACAATATACATAAGTGGTGTGAAAAGCTAGGTTATAATTACCAATTATGTATGTATGTATGATAATGTATTGTTAAACTCATTGTAACTGGTCCAGTCTACCAACAATGTTGTGAAAGTAGAACATAAATTTTGGATCTACTGGTGGGGCACCGGATGTGATTGATATTCGTAATTTTGAGTACGAATAAATTAATGTGACCAACGGTAGTTTGGTTTAGAAGATGTAAATTTATTTTATTCGATGTATCAAAATGTGCGCATTGTCAAGAATTTTTTAAGGCTTCGATTTGAAACCAACTTTTCAAGAACTTTTAATGTATGATAGTCTTAAGCAAGCTAAATAACAATCTTGTGATACGAATTTAAAAAATATTTGTTTTTTGTCTATATGGACTGTGAAGTAACTCTGCTTTCATTGAAACTTTATTTAAAAACAAAACGAAATGAATGAACGTTATTGCATACCCCATAGTCAGTGTTCGAATAATAGCCGCTTTGACTTAATAGTGAAGACTTTTTTTTGTTTCTTTTGTTTGTAATTGTTGCGGTAAACAAACAATAGATTTAAAAAAAAAAAAAAAAAAACATCTGAACGGGACAACGAATTCGTGATTTTTATTTGGAACATTTACGACGACTGTATTTTATTTTTTTTTTTTTTGATTTGTTTTCAAAGCAACTTTCGTATAAAAAACAACTGCAATAAAATAAAATAAAATTAAATAGAAGGAAAAAGAAAAAAAAAATTTATTATGATTTCCATTAAATATTTGTTTAACGTCGAAATAATACAGAAACGTTAATGATATTATGTTGTTGGTTTTTGTTGTTGTTTTTATTGTATTGTTTTTTGTTGTTTTCATTTTATTTTTATTTGTATATTTTTTGTTATTTTAATGACACAAGAAAAAGTAAAAGAAAATTATTTCGTATTCATTCCATCCGTTCATTCGTTTTGATTGACATATTGCGTGCGTATAATTGAACAATGATGCATTATGTATGTACACACATACATACATATGTATGTATCCATAGATATACTTTTTCTTACATTCATACAATATTACAGTCAGGCATTTTTGATCGTTGTACTGTGTGTGTGTGTGTGTATGCTATAACGCCATTTTTCTTTGGCATTTCGATAAGTTTAATTACATTTTTTTTCTTTTTTCAATCTGTTAATATTTATGTTGTTAATACACATCCACACATACACCCATATACACAAACCCCACATATCCAAAAACAAAATACATACACAGAGAATGCGTAGCTAATCAACATTTTCATTTCACATTTCATGTTTCTTCTCTTCGCAATATACACAACACATACACATTTGTACAAAACGCAATATCAACATTTTATTTCCAACATGTTTACTGTTTTATCGACAATTGAACGAAATGTATGCTTAGATTCATATGGTTTATGTCTCAACTAATTCGCAACCTCTTCGGTCTCGACAAGAATACAGGAAAAGGATGATGTCTTTAATGTTGACAAAATGAAAATTTTCGCAAAAAATTGCAAAAAAAGAAAGGAAGGAAGGAAAGAAGAATAGTTCCGTAGAGGCAGAGATTTTTCTAACAAGTAAACAGAATCCAATTTGAATTTGATCTGATTAGAAAATCCTATTTTTCCGAGATTTATTCACAAATAGATGGTCTCAAATGTTATTCAACTAAAGCTGTTATTAACCTCTGTTAAATACGAAATGTTAATGAAACATTCTTAAACAATCATTTTTTTTTGTTTAATTTATACTAAGTGCAACACATGTTGCTTGCAATTCTGCAACTCGGCTTCTTTGATTTCTTTTGCCATTTCAGTTTGTATTTCTTTGTTGTGCTTTTCTTTAGGTTTTATTTTTAATCTCGTTTTCTTATACTTTTTTTTGTTTTTGTTTTTTTGATTATTTTATTTGCCGCTTCTGACTAGCGTTCTGGCTGTTTGTTTGTTGTCTGTCTGTCTTTCCATTGCTGTTTGGTTTACATGTGGTTGCGTTTGCAAATTAAAATAATCTTTTGCGGCCCATTTAATTTTAACGGTCCTTGAAAGTCACCACATTTAATACTAATTTGCCTTTTCTTAATAAAATTCTTTCATTTCATAAATAGACATGCGTTCTCAATGCTTTATTTTTTCTTCTGTTCTTTCTTTCTTCTTTTAAAGTTATTTAATACAAATTAAGAAAAAAAATTTTTTTAATTTTTATTCTCGCTTATACAACGACAATAGTGTCAATGCTGAGTCTAAAAGCATCAAAATTCATTTCTCTGCGTTCTATTGTAAGACAAACACGAAAAGTTATTTGTAAAATAGTTTTTTAACCGCACTTAAAAAATTTTTAAATTTCCAATCATGAATTGTTTATACTACAGTATTCCCTCGATTTACGTTATCTTGATTTACGTTGTTTTGATCAACGTCGTCAACTTCGAGTTGCGTCGTCATTCTATTTACGTCGCCTCTGTTGTTTATAAACAAAACTTATTAGACGTAAAGCCAGGGTTCGAGTCCCAGGCCAGATGTCAAAATAAAATACAAAAAGTATTTCTTCGGCGATTTCTTCTCAGCAGATTTTTGGCGAAAACTCTGAGAACAAATTAAATTGCCATGAAAAGTTTGTCAAAAAAAAATCTGTCGTTTGCAGTCGACTTTAAACTGTAGATCCCGCCGCTTATGTATAAAATTAACACACACAACATTAGCGGTGTGAGGAAGTAGGTCAATAATGATAGTATGAGTTTTTTGAAATTCGATTTACGTCGCCTTTTTCCGGAACATTCTACGATGTAAATCGAGGGAATACTGTATAACAGGAGGCACCGTCTTGTATGGGCTATGTTGTTAAAGGATAACATTCTACAATAATGAGCGTGTTGTGTAAATGAATATCAAAAAGCAGAGTCGCATTAGATGATTAGAGTGGTCTAAACCAGGGATTACCAAAAATTTTTTGTTTGTGTAGTAGTGAGTAAGAGAGCGAAAATAAGGTGACAATTTACAGTCATAGAAAAGTGTTAGTAATATACTCTCTATGTACACATAAAATATTCTTTGAGTGTAACCCTGAAAAAAATGTTACCGCAGTCTGATCGACTACCAGTGTTGCCATTTGCCAACTTTTCATTAAATTTGTATTCTAACAAAACATTTCAATAAACATTTTTCAATAAATTCAATCGTTATAACAAGAAATATTTTCGATTTTAAATAAAATATTGTGCATTTTATTAGATCTGGGCAAAAGAATCAAAGAAACACTAATAGAAAGCACCGGGCTCCGGTATTTCCTTCAAAAAGTTCAGTACTTTTGTAGGAAACAAGTTTTTTTTTTGTGTGAAAAAGTTTTGTTCCCAGAAATAAAGTTTTTTTTTTTTTTAAAAAAATTCTGGCAAAGCTGGCGACTACTAAATAAAAAAACATAAGAAATTCTCTTTGCACAATTGTGCTATGAAATGGTAACCACTCGTCTAAACTATGAATTGAACCACATAAAGTGGATATTCAAGAAAAGAAAACGACCTACTTTTGAGAGGTGAATAGCGCACAAACTTGTTATTTAATAAAGCAAGTTTAGCGCGGGGGATACGTTCCAATAGGCTCCAACTCTAAACGAAACATGTAAATAAACTGCGACTTCGGAAAATATAGGCGAAATCTTTATTCTGAACTGATGCATGGTCGTTTCATTTGCGCAAATATACAACAAGTATCAATACAGTGTGCAATTTAGGGAAATTCTAATACTACCGCGTAATACTGAAACAGTTTCACAAAAATCAATCGTTCTTAGTCGATTTGAAAACTGTAAGTCTCGCCACTCATGTGTAAAATTAACGCATCCAACATAAGTGGTGTGAGAAACTAGGTCGAAATCCTAACTGATGGTTGGAATCACCAAATATGTTATGTACGTATGTAAACCTTTAAAAATGCAGAAATTGGTTTTAGATTAAGTTTGTTAAATCAAAGAGCATATGAATAACTAGATATGTGCGCAAGTCCGAGGTGGGTGTGCTGGCTTATTAGACGTAAGGCCCCGGTTCAAACCCCAGGTCAGACATCAAAACGAAAATATGGAAAAAAAATTCTGAGAGTAAATAAACCTGCCATGAAAAAGTTGCACAAAAATCTTTCGTTTGGAATCGAATTTAAACTGTAGGTCCCGCCACTCATGTATAAAATTAATGCCCACAACACGCGTGGTGTGAGAAGCTAGGCCGTAATCCTGACTGAAGGGTTGTAATGGCCAATTACGTATGAAAGTACATATGTACACAAGTCTGAAAACAAAAAGGATGTACATAAGTACGTTTAATATTATAAAGTTTCATAAAATTGCGCATTTTTGTTTCATCCACTTCTGGATGATTTTGAAATGTAGTTTAAAAAAAAAAAAAACAGAAACAGAAACAGAAAAACAGTATTCATATATTAAATTTGGATGAAATATAATTTCATGATTTTTATATCGACCTAAATATTGACCTAAGTACATAAATTAAAGATTAAATTTACGAAAACAAACTAAATCAATTTCAATATGGTATGATACGAAATACTTATGAGGAATAATGCGATTATTTAAACATAGAATAACTAAGAACGTTTTTAAAGAATTCATGCTTGTACTGATTACAGGCATACTGACTTTAAAATTCTTCGTTGAAAGAGAGAGAAGACGCCCGTCTTTACCACTGCAATATTCAAGTAATAATTTCTAGTTAAACTCCCATCGATTTTGAAAATTTCTTTCATTATTTTACAAATGTTCGCAAGTTATCTGCACTGCTTGACACTTTTAACTTGTGCTCATGAGAGTGTCGGTGTTGTATAGCAAAAACAAAACTCTTCTGACTTTAATTTTCAAAAATGTTTATGGTATTGAAAGAAAAAAACATTATTGCAGATCACATGCTTATTTAACCTTGAACGATTGGTGTAGCAAAAATTGTACATGCATACGCATCAAACGTAAGTAATTTTTTATTGTACTGTATTGCCAACGAAATATAAAGTTGAACTCGTGCTCAAAAGTTTTAGATAAATGAAATGTTGTGTACTTTAATTTTGATAGTAGTAGAGTAGAGTATTCTTCTTTAAAGGTGTAAACAGCAAATGGAAATTTAGGTAGAAGCCCATTAGGGTTAAGAATTATATTACAAAGATTCATTCTGTCTCCTACTAAACTTAACTGACTAGATATCATTTCTTTCTGAAATCGAATCTTATCTACACTCTGCAGATTAATTCAACGATCCAATATTGTGAATAATCCAATCACTTGTGATTTTCATTATTAAAACAAATTGTAACTAGAGTTGTGTGTAGCAAATAATACAGTGTTCCCCTGATATAATCTACACGGATATAACAATTCCCCTCTTAGTGGCACTAAAATTTATGCAATTTCAATTTTTGCTTCAGAATGTACTGAAACTAAATATTTCGCTTTTGAGCATTCCCTCCTTATAAACACGAAAAAGTGTACTTCGTACTTTAAAAAAATTGGTGCCCTAGCTCTCGTTCGAGCGATTAAACGTTTTTGCATTTTTTATGGGCAACCCAATTTCAGATAATTGATTCGTGATAGAAAACTAACAATCCACCAATGTTTCCTTTCACAAACTCTTTTTTACTTATCTGGCCTGATGCAGGTCTCTGCCACTTCAGTGATAATCAACTTGCCGTGCTGTTAAAACGTTTACTGCAAGAAATCAACTGGATATACGGGAGAAGGGCATTTCAACCTCTGGCATGATGTCCCATTTCTGAAAAAGTAGCAAAAGCTAAGAAGCAGGCCTAGGGACTGAGTAAACGAGTATTTGCCAGGATGAGTATTCCTAAATAATATAGGCGTTAATGAAGCTTAAGTTAGCCTTCACCAAAAAATTGCCGCGGCACTAACTGCCAATCATAATGTTAGCATGAGTATATTTGCCAGGACATGACGACTTAAATCCTCCTCGTATTGAAATATTTCAACCTAAAAGAAAGGAAGACTAATCGTAAGAGTTTAGGTATTATTTACCATTACTACTCATGCTTAAACTGTTGCTGTGAATACTCTTCCATCTTCCATCACTATGGGTTTTGGTAATTGTAAGTTGAGTAAGTAACTGTGAATAACTTTGAATACCAAACTGACATTTAAGCCTCATACAGTGCATTATGTTTTGCGCCTATCAATCAGTCAAGGGTGCCAAAATAACAATTTAAAAAGTTCTCAAGTTCCTTGATGGATTTTGTACTATTCTAATACTCATTTCTTTTCAAAACCGACAACATTGCTCTCAGAGTTTTTTGCCAGAAATCTGCTGAGAGGAAGTCACCTAAAATATATTTTGTCATATTTCGTTTTGATATTTGAACTGGTGTAAATAAGGCTTAATGGCATCTTATCAAAATTCACTCTCCACAGAGACTTTTTGGATCTCTTTCCCATGAAATCAAGTTACAAATAATTAACCATCCTACTCTTCGGATTCCCTCACGAATGCCTATAAAAGATTATAGGCAATATTACTCTTTTCCATTTTTCCACCACAATTTTCAGAAAACTGGCCAAATATTACCGCTTGATTAAGTTTTAGATTTGTGAGCGCGCTAAAACTCGTTGTTGGTACCCTCGAGAGCGAGTTACCTCGTAGTTGGCTGTCAACGTGTTTAATCACGCTGATTGTCAACCACAATCTAAGTGACGCTGCTAATTGAAATCATGGGCTTTCAACTGTAATCTTGTAAAATTTTATTTCGAAGGATGTGTATACGTACTCATCATTTTCAAATTTGAATTTAACATGGGAAGAAGTATTTGCATAAAATTCTTAAGATCGAATAGGTAAACAAATTTTACAAGTATGAACGAGCTAAAGAAATTTGCTCGAAACGTGTCAAGAACACGTCCATGCGCTGACTAACTGATCGACTTTCACAGTGACAGAATAAAACAAATAAAAGAATTTGCATTGAAATTAGGGCTGTTGACGTGAATGCCGTTTAGCACAATAACCCACCAGCCAACTAAGCCCAATTTTTTCATAAGCGCTTAGCCTAGCCAAAAAGGTACACGAAATATTGTGAAATGTTGTGCAATATAATGTAATAAACTCCTATGCTAGCCGCCCTTACTTCAGGTAATATTCATTAATTCCTTGTAGGAATATCTGTAACGAAAGAAGTTAAAACCATTATGGAAATCGAACAAACGAAATTAGAGCACCAAATCATCATTTGTTCTTGGAAGATTACAGAATACTTTTATTGTTGTATACAAGGAAAGGGGCTTTATTGTTTTATTTGCATAATACACATACACTTAGGCACCTAGACATTTACGGGTTGGATTAGGGATAAGCGTGGTTAATGTCCTTGAATAACAAACTAATCACTTTACGGAGTGAGAAACCAAAAAGAGGAGAAATATTGTGTGAATTTTATGGCATCTAAACAATAAATTGATGCTCTACTTTATGGAAGGCGTTTAACGAAGCATAATCAATGACTCAATTGATGTAAATAAACGTTTCGAAAGCTAAAAATCAAAAGAATAAGACTCGCATTTATAAGTTCACTCCTATTTTCTGAATATCTCTTAAAATGTGACTTTTATCGATTAAGTCCCTTTTGGGGAACTCCAAAACTTGATCTTTTCACACAAAATTAAAAATTACCCAAATACGTATGTTTGAACCTATATATTTTATAAATCCAAAGTTCTTAGAAAGGAGACGAAAGGAGATGCTGAAGGGATTAAACTTTGAATATAAAGATTATAAAAGAAGTTTGGGAATTTGGAAGATTTAATTAAAAACTAAGTATATAGAAAACAAGTGATGATATACATTTAAAGTGCATTCTCTTGTGAAGAGATTGAAACTTTCTTTTATAAAATCGAACTGCTGTAGTAGATTGTGTGCTGGCTTATTAGACGTAAAGCCAGGGTTCGAGTCCCAGGCCAGACATCACAATAAAATACAAAAAATTATTTCTTCGGCGATTTCCTCTTAGCAGATTTCTGCCAAAAACTCTGGGAGTAAATAAAATTGCCATGAAAAGTTTGTCAAAAAAAATCTGTCGTTCAGAGTCGACTTTAAACTGTAGATCCCGCCGCTTATGTATAAAATTAACACACACAACATTAATGGTGTGAAACTGAAGGGTCAGTCATATTTTCTAAATATGTAGATGCTGTTTCATTTTCAAAATTTTTGGTGGACCTTAAGTGTTTATTGAAAAGTGTGTCCTTTTACCGTTGGACCAACCACCGACAGTTGGCTAATGTTTGCGCAAAGCGAAATAATAATATTTGCGAAAAACGTGCAAAGTGAAAATTCTCAGGTAAACAATCAAGATTCATCAAAAATTTTATAAAATTCATCAAACGAAGTATCAATTAGGGATGCCAAAAGCGATCGATTTTTAAAAATCCCGGGATTCGAGATTTTGTAAGTCCCGATGCCGAATTATTTCGGGATAATTCGGGATCTAAAAATCCCGAAAAATCACAGGAAAAATCGCGATTTTCTCTTAAGAATAAAAATATTTTGTTGAAAAAAATCATTTATATTCCAATTGTATCAGAATTATATGTCATTAAAAACAAAATATAAAAACAGCAAGACAAAATGTAACAAAAAAGCTTAAATTAACAAAAATAAAAATTATTCCTACATATGCAAATGCGTTAGTTTTAAGAATATTATTTGGATTCCAACAAAAAGATTAAAGCATCTAACATGTGATCTGATAGGCTAGAATAAATTTTGTTGTCAATATACGCTGCCGTTGAAAAACACTTCTCGCAATTAACATTTGTTGGTAGAAATAGTTCCAAGAGTTCAACTCTACCATCTCCTAATGTAAATAAATATATTTCTTTGGACAGTTAAATATCTAAATCAGTTACCCTATTAATTCGTTTATAGGGCTTTGGCATTCTTCGATGGCATCAAATACAACTTTTTGGCAATGGAAGTAGGTAGTAGTAGTTTCCTCATCTGAGATAGAATTTTTTTCAGGACCTTTTGTAGGGTCAAAATACATATGAATTCACAATCCCGAAAAATACCTAGACAAGTTTTTAAAAATTCCGGGATTTCGGAACTCGGGATTTCCCGATTGACATCCCTAGTATCAATGTTAAGAATGTCTCCAATTGTTTCATGTTTTTTAATTAAATTTTCCAATTAGGAATGGACAAACTTGGAGAAATAATAAAAAAAATATTATGTTCCAAGTTAGTTTACTTGATCAAAACTCATAACATATATGTTTCAACAAATTGTTGAAAACTTAAAAAAAACTTTGGATTTTTAAAATAGATTCAAATGTATTTGGATAATCAATAATTTTGTGTCAAACGATCAAAAAAAACTTTTTTGACAAATAAAATTTTTCAATTCTACCCAACCTAGTGAATTACTTAGACTATGTAGTTACTCGGGTGTATTTTGTAGGCAATGTGTTGGCTTACTCGCAATTCAGTCCAAAGATCTCAAACAACACAACATATTTCTTCAGCGTCTTCTTCTCAGCAGACTTCTGTTATAAATTCTGAGGGTAAATGAAATTGTTGACTTTAAACTGAACGTCCTCCTCTCATAGGTTAAATTAACACACACAGAAAATGTATGGTGTGAGAAGTTAAGTCGTAATCCTGTCTAAAAGTCATTTACAATTTTCTAATTTTAATTCTATTAATATTGGATTCTGTTATTAACTCTTCATTGACCAATGCGCTCAAATTACAAAAACAATCTTTGATTTCATAAGATCCTTTACATAATTTTTACGTGATTTATTAACAGTTGTCCCTTCCATTGTCATAGAACTCAGTGTTGTATAACATTTCAAATCATATTAAAATAAATAAAATTTTCAAGCAAAATTGTTAAGTTTTTTAGTCCTTACAATTTGATAGTTTCTATCGTTATAAAATTTAGAAAACAGTTTCCTAACGTTATATTTGTACTATTTAGGGGATCATCCACAAATGTCAGATGAAATTGCTTATAATCTCACTGTACAAGGATAGATTGTAATTAGAATAAAGCAAAAACAAAATATCGTAAATTCCGCATTTTTATTACAAATCGTAATTTGAATTATTTGTGTGGTATGAAGAATTCGCAGCCGTGATCGAAAATAATATTTTCGAGAAAAATTACTTTTCTATTCACAAGTGTTTTTGAAAAAAATTGTTAAAGATGTTTATAAAGGCAAACATAACTTCAAAAACGATAATTAAAGTTCCCATTGTTTAGGAGAGGCACTTATTATATGTAGATTGGGGCTTTGTAAAAGATCATTGTTAGAGAAATGAGATATCACGTAAACATTAAGAGCTGTTAGTGGAGTACGATAGCAGCTGTGATAGACTTAGGGCCATTATTATAACTTACCTTTAACAAAAGGGAGGATTTTAACGGAGAGATAAATTGTTTTTCATTATTACAAGTACCCAATAAGATAGAAGTGAGCGTTAAGCTAAAGGGAAAATCATCCTACTGGTAACTTTTAAAGTTAAGTTTACGTTTGAACTTGCCATATTATATATTATTTTAAATATGACACTTCAAAAACATACATACAAAATGAGCATATAGAACAACAATAACGAAGTATGTCGTTGCCACTGCCTTAAAAAAACTTGTTATCGATACTGCTCTGGCACTGCTATAATTTTGAATAAAGTTGACTTTAATTTTATCTGTAAGTTGTAATAACAAAAATAAGTTAAAAGTAACTTTACAGTTCCATTTAGCTAAAGGTACCTTTAACTAAACCCAAGTTTAACGACAAATTCTAATTATGGCACTTAGGCTGTTATTGCTTAAGTTTATAAGGCAAAAAGTCAGTAAAATACTAAATCGGCAAATATGGCAACAAATAGACAATAATAAAAGCAATCAAAAGAGTTAACAAAATAATATGTTGAAATATTTCTAAAAAACCCGTCCCAAAATCTACTACAATAATTTACTTCTGTGCATGTTATATAAGGTCGCCGAGGTCTAGTAGGTAGTGTGCTGGCTTATTAAATGCAAAGCCAGGGTTCGAGTCCCAGGCCAGACATCAAGAATAAAAAAATACAAAAAGTATTTTTTCGGCGATTTCTTCTCATTCTCTTCTTCAAAAATCTGTCTTTCGGAGTCGACTTTAAACTGTAGGTCCCGCCACTTCTGAATCAAATTCACACATACAACTTAAGTGGTGTGAGAAACTGCGGGCTTCTTGGGGACGATTGCTGTAGACTGTCTAATGGTGAAGGTATTGCACTGGCCATTTTATAGTCACCAGCAGGAACTCGTTTTCTTAACACAATCCATGAGTAGGGGTCATCCCCTGAGTACAGGTTAAAAAAAAAACCATAAATTTAATAAAAATAAGAATGTTTTGTACTTAACTTATATGAAATTAGAATCTTTTGATTCCCGAAGACATTAATAAAGTTTGTTTGAAATACTAAAAACGAGTTTCTATTTTCAAATATTTCTATTTCGGCCATGTTAAGTTGCAAGAAAATGTTCGGAAGCATAAATTATAAAAACTGTCGTAAAGCGAAACAAATCCAATTGAAAAATAAATCTTATCGCCTAATATGCTTCCCATTTTAGGGTTTCATTGTTCTAATAATAATTTTCAGGGAATTTTCAAAAAATTTTCGTAGTTTTTCTTCGATTTCGCCAACAAGAATAGTTTCGTTTTGGAAAAAAATTGAATGTTTTACTTTTTTCCATTGTTTATTTTGTAGTTCGACGTTAAAATTTATAATGAAACGACACAGAAATATGTAAAAAAAAACCAAGTTCGTTCTAAAATAAAACATCGTAAAAAATGTAGTTCAAAACATTGTCATGCCTACTCTCGTTTTAACGCTTCCATGAAAGCAGATCACCAACAAAAGGGACACTTTTTGTCGCACTGGCATATACAATGAGAAAATCTTCCAGAAAAATTAAAAAATTGGTTCGAATGTTTTACGAACCTTAAAAAATTGGACGAGTCGTAGTATAAAAATGCATATAAAAATTGCTAAGCTCGTTAGAAAAACAGAAACTACAACAATGTCGTGAGCAATTAGAATAGAGACGATGCCGAGGCATTACAACAGCATGCTTCTTATAAAAACAACAAAGCAAAGTGATCATAAAAACATTTTTCTTGTGAGAACGACCTTGTCGCGAAAAAAAAAATACGAGAAAATGGAAATCTAAACAAGGAATACAAGAATGACAAGATGCGACGAATTTCACGAATTTTATTATTTTATTAGTTTAATGAGTCTTTGCTCGCAGGACACGGCTTTGTAGCATTTCAAGGTATTGCAGGCAGTGTTAAAAATTAAGAAATTTCAGTCGCTCTCTCACTCTCTTTGTCTACTTTCTATACTCACTCTTAAACAAATAGAGAGACGGATAGTTCAGGGGAAAGAGAGTAACACAGAGTGACAGAGAGTAAAAGCAAAGAAGAGCACAGTACAGTGAATATTCCCCTGCCAGCGGATATTTAATGTCGCGTGTGCTCATGATTTCAAGGTTTTTAGCGATTCAAGCCTTAATTTGAATTCTAAATGAACCGTGTCATAGGTTCTAATACACTCAGCCTTTGTTGCGAATAGAATTATACTTAGGAATCCTAAACTGAAATTATTGTCGGATCATAAAAGTATAAAATTGCCAGTAGGAGATGAATCATGGGAAACTAATCGTACAATGTTTTCAAAACATTTCTCCTCCTCCATATCGCCCAGGAAATTGCTGACTTTTTTCTTATTTTCCGTCTTCCTAAATTTATTTATAAAACATAAGGATTCAAGGAATTTTACGCGCACGACTTCACGACTTGGGCGTACGACTGACAATAGAAGGAATAAATTAAATGTCAAATCAAAATTTGTTGGTATCGTGCTGTTTGTATCATTGTTAATGAAAATGTTCAAAATTTTTAAAAGAAATTATGCGCTATTGATGCATCATTTTAGCTTATAGCAGTTTTTGTGTGTCAATAAGGAAATGATAAAAGGAGTAAGAAGAAATAAATATCGGAATAGACGTTTAGCAATATGTATCGTTTCATATTCTAGATATAGTTGATTGAGCTTAATTGTTGTTCAAGAAATTGGTGTCGACTTGTCCTGTTTTATATTTCCTTATCCATTTATCTCTGCAGAAAATCCAGCAGGAAAGTGGTAGCAGTAATTGAGTCAACACCATAGCTGCCAGATATTACTTGCAGGGCTGTTAGACTTTTAAATTGTCAAAATTTAAGAAAAAAATCGTCAAAATCGTCAAAAAAAAAAATTAAGAAAAATCGTCAAAAAGTATAGTTTTACTTTTAATTTATAAAAATAATATTTAACATAAAGGAAGCAGTGTGTATAAATAAATAGACTTATGATTTACATTTGCATACATACATAATTGGTCATTACAACCCCTCAGTCAGGATTATTGATCTAGTTTTTCACACCGCTTATGTTGTGTATGTTAATTTTATACATAAGCAGAGGGACCTAAAGTTTAAAGTTGAATCGGAACAACAGATTTTTGAGAAACTTTTCATGCCAATTTTTATTTACTGTCAGAGATTTTGCCAGAAATCTGCTGAGAGGAAATTGTCAAAGAAATATTTTTATTGTATTTTGTTTTGATCTCTGGGCTGGGGTTCGAACACTGGTTTTACATCTAATAAGCCAACACACTACATACTAGACTACGGTGACTTCCATAATCTAATTTACACATATTTTTAATTAATGTTCGTACAAATTATGTGAACAAAGTTTAAATACATAATTGACCATTACAACCCTTCAAGCAGGATTGTGTGTGTTAATTTTTATATATGAGTGGCGGGACTTACAGTTTAAAGTCGACTCCGAACGACAAATTTTTTGAGAAGCTTTTCATGGCAAACTCTACTCTCAGAGTTTTTGCCAGAAATCTGATGAGAGGAAGTCGCCGAAGAAATATTTTCGTTCTGATGTCTGACCTAGGATTCGAACTCGGGCCTTCAGTCTAATAAGCCAACACACTATCTACTACACTACTACAAAGTTTACTTATCAAATTTTTAGTAATATTAATATTAAAACAATTAGAAGAATTATTTTTTAAATAATCTTTTGAAAATAAAATTTTTTCAATGGTTTTTGAATCCAAAAAACTCCTTATTTTAGCTTTGTTTAAATTAATTGTACTAAATATACGTTCATCGTTAGCTGATGAATTTGGTAAAGTAATTAAGTTGTTAATATAATCGCATAAGTTTGGTAAAGCTGGTTTATTATTTGATGTGATGTAATCTTTTTCTAAAAATTTTGAAATCAAGTAAATGTTCACCAAAATTTAGCGATCTTAATTCTGTCAAAAAAGTGGTTTTATACAAAATTTAAGTAATGCCAAAAAATCGTCAAAATGTTAGAAATTATATGGAAAAAAACGTCAATCGCCATATTAGTAATTTCACAATAAAAATCATCAAAATGACGTAAAATCGTCAAATATAAAACCCCTGATTTCTGGTCCTTTTTAGCCATGCTAGATTGACAACAACAACAATAGAGCTTCAAAAGTCTAATACTATGTTCAGACATGCACTTTTATTAAATCAATATTCGGTTTATTGAGAACAATATTTTTTGCGTTCAGTCATATAATATACGAAAATTTATTTGACAGCTGGTAAACAAAACAGTTGATTTCTTCAACAAAATTGCTTTTAATTTAATCGCGAAAATTAGTGCCAAAAATATTTTTTAGAAAAAATGGAAAACAATTTAACATTTGAAAAGATATTGCCGAGCTGTTGCGGTTAATAGGGACTATTTGTGACTTCAAAGTGGCTTTCCTCAGAAGGATGAGAAATAAAAATTTGATAATATTGGATAGCTAGCACAAAAGAAAGTTTTTGCTTATGACACTGTCGTTGTTTACATTTGAGTTGTCAAATATCAATAGAAAGTGTTCGGAAAAATGTAATTTGCTCACTGAACGTACTTATGACAGTGTTGTATTTGAAGTTTTAATCAATATTATAACAATTTATGAATTTATTGACCAATAATTAATTGAGATTTTATATGAAATATTGAGATCAATAATGCCGTTTATTGTGATTTGCTCAATATAAGTGCATGTCTGAACATAGTATAACTAAGACTTCATTAAATGGCACTAAAGAAAAGTTTTAATTGGAATTCCTAATGCGGTGTTTGTCGTAATCCAAGAAAATACAAATTCGGCACTTCCTTTTGATCTACTGATCGTATTATTGTTTTTGATCATTAAAATAAGGCTCTCTCAGAAGCAAAACTCTTTACGACGAGGTCATCATGAATGAATATCAGCCAATATAATGAAATGTTTACTAAGCAATGGCAATTAGTATGACAAAAAACACACACACTTAAAGACATACACAAATCTATGAATATTGTGACACTTTAAATCAATTGACATTGAAGAAGACTTCGGAGGATGTCTAATGGAGATTGTGAAGAAAAAGTAGCATTAAACTGGCAGCCAGTGACAACGTGTAACAGCGTGAACAAACAGAACAAACGAAAGAAATAAAATTGGCATGAAGTGACGAGTGACAAAAGCAATGAATATATTTCAAAACAAATTATGTGCAAACAGAAGGATAAACATAAAAAATAAAAAAGAGAATAAAAATTAATTTCAAATTTAACAAGCATGTATAAACAAGGCCTTAATAAATTAAGCCAAGGACACAGCTTTTCTTATTCTTTTTGTGAAAGAGGGGAAATAGAGATCTTGATTAACTTACTGTGAAGGCCTTTAAATGTTGTCGTATTGTTGTTGAAATTGACTAACTTTTCTAAACTAAACAGCCTGCAACAGGGGAGGTCCATTTGGAAATTGTTCTTTACAAGGCCAGTGAAAACTGCAAAAAAAATTATTAGCCATTGAAAATTTAAGTTTTTCAGACAGATGGCGTATTTAAGAGGAAGTAAATATGAATGGATCAAGTTAACGTATATCTTTATTTTATAAACATTTGACTTGATAAGACTCGATAGAAGAAACACTTGCCAACATTAGGTACTACATCATACAACAAGCATGGCTACCATTTAACGTAGTAGTGGAAAAAATATCAAATTAGGGCTTCAAATGCTACAGTATTATGCTTGTCATTTGGTTAATAAATCCCAATCAGCCGTTGTTAATGAACTACACCACTTTGAACAAAGTATTTGATCGTGGTACCATTATATGCGTCAGTGATCTAATAGCACATCTAAAAACAAAAAAAAAAACTATAAATCGGAGACAAACTTTAACGGCAGTTCAATTTAGCAAACACACGGAATAAAAAAATTTTCGCTTCTGTGACAACATTTGATCTTTTCTAATTCTTTTTCTTTACATAGGTCGTTAAATAATTAAAGAAAAATTAAATAATTTTAACCTAGATGAAAATTGTACAAAACGGAACCATCCCAAATTCGCTAGACGTTGGAAGACGTATCCCTCAGGGATCAATATTAGGACTGTATATATTAGAGGTGTATACAAGACATATAAAATTGTACACTATTGCATTTTTCTCAAGACCGAATATTGATTGTTGATCACTGTTGCCAATTTGACGTTTTTTCCGTCAAATCTGACGTTTTTGCAATGTCAATTACGAGAAAAAATGGTTTTTAGCGGTTAGCGGGAAATCTGGAGTTTTTTAAGGCGCTTTAGCGTTTTTTAGCGTTTTTTTTTTCAAGGTTGAATTATATGATACAAGTAAGAAAAAATTCAATTCGGGAGAGAGAATAACGGTTAGTAGAAAAAGTACAAAGCACATATCAAAAACCTAAAGTTGAAATCTGTTTCAAATGAAGGAAAAGCTTAAGGTGTTGTATTTAAAATAAGAAGGCAGGAAAAAGAAAAAAGTATCAAAAAAGTAAGCACGCTTAATTTTGTAATAGCACAGTCTAGAAAATAAAATTAATTCTGTTTTTGCACGGTGATATTTGGTATAGCACGGTTGAGAGAAGTTTATGAAAATCTCAACGTAATCTAAGATCTTGAATGGTTCTGACATATACAAAGACATATTTGGTGATTGCAACCCTTTAATCAGGATTACGACCTAGCTTCTCATACCACTTATGTTGTGTGCGTTAATTTTGTACACGAGTGGCCGGACCTTCAGTTTCAAGAAGCTTTTCATGGAAATTTTATTTACTTTCTGAATTTTTGCCAGAAATCTGCTGAGAGGAAGTCACCGAAAAAATATTTTCGTTTTGCTATCAGACCTGGAGTTTGAACTCGGGCCTTCAGTCTAATAAGGCAATATTTTACGTGCTATGCTACGGCGACTTCAAACTGAATCGCAACGGCCGATTTTGTTATTAAACGCAGTGCTGTCCAATCGGAAACTGAAAATGATAATCTTGTTTGAGTTGATAGCTATTCGGAACCGACCTTACGTAAGCGATTACGAATGAAATCCAATAATGATTGCAAATAGAATTCTGTTATTTTCATCATCACATTGACTGCTATTAATTTTTTCTATTTATGAAGCTTTTGATAATTTTTAATTTGTTTAAATTACCTTTAAGCAATGGTGAATGTATCATTTGTTACTCAACTTATATAATTTTTTTGATTTCCTGAATTACAATAATTTTAATTTTATGTTACTTTTTTATAAGGTCTGAATCGCTTTTAATTTTATGAAATAAAATATGTATTAATGCTTATAAAAATTTTATTTAGTTTTTTATAAAGACTCTCGTATTAATTTTTTCCTACGAATTATTTTGTTGTTACCTTTTTTTCTATGTACTTCATGTCATTTTTTACACGAGTTTTTCTGGAACGAATCTACCGTGTAAAAACAGAATTAAGTGTACATGACAAGAATAGATGAAATTGTTACAACATAAATTATTTGAATATAATTTTAAAATGTACATTTGAATTGAATTTTCTTTTTAAAAAGTTATGGCAATTCAGAATTGACAAAAGTTTCGAAACGAAAATCCTGAAGACTGGCACTATATTTTTGAAAATACCTTATTTTGTTTGTAAATCATTAAACATAATTATAAAAACAATTCAATTAAAAATATGTGCAATTATTTACATTTTATTTCATTTAACGTTAATTTAATATTTTCAAACTATTTATTTGACGGGTTTCTGACGGTTTAAAAATTGAATTTAGCGATTTCTGGCGATGTTTAAAGTCCAATTTGACGGAAAATTTTGAAAAAAAATTGGCAATACTGTTGTTGATGCAAATATAAATAAGTGGGAAGCAAAGATAGAGTACAAAAGAACAACTGCATTCGTAAACCATTGTACAACAGTATAAAAGAGAGTTGCGTGAAGAACACAACAAAAATATTGTACTCTTCATAGAGTCACAACATGCAATTCTTTTTTGCTGTCGGCAACCGAACATCTTCGTCGACGCCAGCATTGCCAGTAACTTTTTTATACATTTTATTTCTGGTGAAAAACTTTTTTTACACTACTGATATTCGTATGGCAATATTGAAAATGTAGCTCCAGTAGTAAAATATGCTCTTACAACACAAAGCATAGTTCCGTTACTTCACAGAAAGCGAGTGCTGTTGTATACATTGAATAAATGAGAAATACACATTTCAGTGCACTCGTAAAATCAAGAGCAACAGAAAAGAATACACTACAGTATTGCATTCGGTGAAGGGTAAGCTAGCAGAATGTCTTGTCCACACCTCTAGTATATACATACATTACTAGAGGTAATCAACGACCTAGTTGAGGTCTTGAATAATTGAATGCTACAAGCTTTATAGGAGTGCTCGTATTGTATAGACCTGGTTAACTATGATTTATGAAAAAATGGCAACTGGGCCAAGGGTTTTGGATTTTGTATAAATATCCCCAAATTAAAATATTTATTGCTTTCTAGAACAAAGAGAACATTTTTTGTGGCAGCATACTACATAACTAACAGGGGGAATAAAATCGATTTTTTAGAAATAGCATCTAATCAGGGCCTTATCTTCAATGGCCACCTAACATGGACTAGCCACATTTATGTCATTTATTGCATAGGTGTTGTGAAACACCACGTTTTACAGCACGGACTAAAATCCAAAAATTGTAAACAAATACGTACATATCGTCATCGGAAATTCAAAAGTACGTAACGAACATTTTCCTAATTTTACAGGAGAAGCAAAATAAATAATAAAATAGCAAGTGCTTCATATGTAGCAAAAATCTAAAAATTGGTAGAGATATGTTAGATAACCTTATGCATCATAATCAATCAATCAATTTTGGATTTTCGACGACGATATGTTTTCTTACAAAAATAAAAGAAATTTAATTAATCCTAGGAAGAAAAATTTTATTGAAAGTTCATACTCGTTTTCCCTTAATTCTTTGTTTTTTATTTTAATAAGTAATTCGATTCTTTTAAGCATTTCCTTTTGGTATAATTCTGTTGTAATCATATTTTTGTCTAACAGTGAACTTTTGCTCTCTCTTCCTCTGACTTTACCAATATTGTGGAGTTTTATTCTTTCTTTATTATTCGCTGGGGCTGAAGTTTCTTCTGCAGTGTCATCTTCAAATTCAATGAAAGAAGACATGGTAGGTTCTATTTTGTATTCTCCATATCCAGCAGGGATATACGTCAGGAATACTATTTTTTGGTGAATTGTTAGGGTAACACATTCTTTGTTGCAATTCTCTTTTAGGCCGCCTTCAGATGTTTTTGGAAGACCCAAAAGTTAGGATATTTTTTAGACTCTCAACATAAACTTTAAGTCCAGTATCTGTTCTTCTATTTGGGAAAGAACTTTTTCCTCATACGGTCCGCCACCCGTTTTCTTTTCTGAAGATTGATTAAATGAAACTTTATTACCATTTTGCTTTTGGTCAGTGCATATTTAAAATCGGACTTATATTTATTATTTAAACTAAAACAAGAGTTTGTTAAACTATCTTGCGCCACAATTTTAATTTTTGATTGGTGAGCCGGAAGCATTGACCTTAGCTGTGAGCTGATCCCATAGTTAATTAGCTCTTGTCTTTCCTTTATTTGGTATAATACTCTTTGGAAATTCTGAAAGCTTTACCATGTAACGTAACTAATTATTGAAAGTTTTGACTTACAAATACTGGAATTAAATTTTTATTCATAAATTATTATAAATTATAAATGTAAGTAACATTTTTTATATTGTCCTCTACAGCAGAAAAACGTTAATTCGAAAGATTTAGTGCTTACGAGTAAAAAGCCGAAAGGTTATATTCGAACGATCACACGTTATTGGATGCCATCATTAGAAATTTCGATACACTTTACTCGATAGCGAATAAACTAAAAAAAACCCACAAAATTCGTTCGTATACGAATGCGAGAATTAGCCCCCACTCTCACTTTGTGCGATAGATGCGTTCCAAAAAAAAAATCGCATAAATTGAATTCGCATAAAACGATACTCTAGTTTCATATAAAAATTAATGATTCGTTCCAATATCCTGAAAAACTGCATACATTCAAATTTTAATTGAAAAATAAAAGCCAAATCGCTTAAAAGAGTCAACAAAAGTTTACTTTCTTCGTTTTCTTAAACAATGAAAACCAAAAGTTATAAAAAAAAGAAACAAAAATAAAATATTATTTACAAAAAAAAAAACAATATGATCCAAAAAATAATAAGCTGAAGTTTATAATTTATTATGAATTTACGATCAATCATTTTGCATCGTTCTGGAATTGGTTCGACGTCACTTTTATTATTACATACCAATCACGTAGTGCATTTATTTATTGCTGGATATGCAGTCTGTTATAACTTTGTGACTTTGAGTTTTTAGATTGATTATGCAACTCATGATACCCGAAAAACAGATCAGTCAATCCACGTTGAATCTTCACTGTTCTTTCGGTGACTTGGTCCATACCAGAGATCAACAACGAGTATTCAAAAAGATGAGTAGATTCAAATCATACTTATAATTTCTGATACTTATACGCATTCATACTTATTTTAATATGATACTCATACTCAAAGTTGGAAGTACTCGTCGTATTCATACTTAACAGTACGCATGATGTTATTGACTTTGACTCGTTTCTACTTAACATTTACGCGAAGCACAAAATAAGTATGATTCGCGTACGAACACTACTATATTCACAAGAAGATTGTGTGTATGCTTTGCTTATTGTCTTTGTCTTTCCTTTCTTCCTTGTTTGTATATGCAACAACAATAAAGGCAGTAAATTTTGATGAATGATTCGAGCCACACGAATGACTTATAAGTATTAAAGTATTTTTCTAAATTTATGAATCAGAATGAGTAGGCGTATGAATCAAACATATTTCGAATGTTGTGAGTTTGATGTCAACGTTTTACTCATACTCATTGCTACTTATACTTATAAATCAATGTTGTAACGAGTACGAATGAATCAGAGTAGTTGAATTTCAATTCTGTCGATTCACTCATACTTAAAATTGCATGAGTACTTATGAATAGCGGAAAAATGTTTCATTGCTGATCATTAAATTTGTTGAGGTTGAAGTAAATAAATTAAATCACCAATTTGTTTTGAATTGAATTGTACAACACTTTCTTCGGAATCACTCTCTTCACTATCCACTTTTTTCTCATTGTCGGTCACTGAACTAATGACGCCAATATCGGTTAATCGTTCGTCAGCTAACAGCTCTTCTACATCATCCAGCTTCAGCAAGTCAAATCTTTCTCCCCAAAATTGAAATTGAAGTCGCCGTAGTTTAGTAGGTAGTGTGTTGGCTTATTAGATGTAAAGCCCTTGCTTCGCATCACAAATCAGACGTCAAAACGAAAACAAAAAAAATATTTCTTCGGTGATTTCCTCTCAGCAGACTTCTGGCAAAAACTCTAAGAGTAAATAAACTATGAAAAAGTTTCTCAACAATCTGTCGTCCGGAGTCGACGTTTAACTTTAAGTCCCCCCATTCATGTATATAGGATTAATGATCTTGTTGCGCTATGATCAATATTAAATAAATAAAAATAAATTGACCGAGACATTTAAAAGGACTTCAATGTATTTACAAATATTTATGTTAGTTTGTAATGCTAGGTTTTTAATGACCAATTATGCATGTATGCATCAGTATAACCAAAGACTTGCGCTTAACCCCCTATACATTCACCTGTAATGGTCCAGCTTTAAAACTTCCCATAAATTTAAATTTCAATCTACTTCTTCTATATTTATGTTTGGCTAAGTATAATCATTGTGGATCTGTATTCTGCAAATCTATCCTATCTATTGATATCAAAATTCTACACATTTGTAGTACCTCACATAGTACGTATACGATAAATAAGATTTCGTTTGTATTCCTAGATTTGTTGTGTGCTTAATTGTGGAAATGTTCATATAATGGATTACTTATCAAATTAAAAATAATTTTTAATTTTATATTGTATTCATCGATTTATTAATTTAATCACATACATATGTACGCATCATGCCCTACCACATCATTTTCATTTGCTATGGATTTCAATGTTATTTTTAAAATTTTGATTTTTTTTTTTATTTGCTTCCTAATTAACTGGTGATTGAGGAAATCAAATTGATGGCCTATTGATTTAAGAAAATTTATTCCCGTTTATATCACGCTGTGACTTGAGCTTCTTTTCTCAATTAATTTCTTTGTTTCTGAAGCACAGACCTCACTCACCCCTTTGCCATACCAAATCCAAAAGTTTCTTTCAATGATGCCTTCTGAGAGTGCCTGTGAGACTTGTTGTCTGTGCAGCGTAGTTGTTCAATAATTTTTTGTTTATTTCTCTGTTTGTTAAGTGTTAGATAAACAAATATTGTTTGTTTCCATTTCAATTTAATTTACTGGGTTTCCCTATACGCTACACTGTTCACTTTAAGCGCTTATGATCGATACGACACGGAATACGATTATTTTAATTTTATCATTTTATCAATATTATTTATCATAAATATTTTGCAAAATTAATCAAATTTTTTTTTAGTTTTTTATTTTTTATTTACGGACTTTTTATTAGAACGCCCGTGTGTATTATTTATTGCGAAAACTTGCAAATGAAGTAGTACTAGGGATGCCAATCAGGAAATTCGGAAATCTCGGAATTTTTAAAAACTTGTCCCGAGATTTTTGGGATTGTGAATTCATATCTATTTTGACCCTGGAAAAATTCTTAAAAAAAATTCTATATCACTCGACTTCGATAATAGCATCTCAGATGGGGAAAAAGTTACTTCCATTGCTAGAAAGTTATTTGATGCCATCGAAGAATGCAAGTAAAATAATTGGATTACAGAATTAGATCCTCAACTTTCCAAAGAAATAGATTTATTTACATAAGGATGTGGTAGAGGTGAATATTTACAAGCTGCTTACAGCTATCTTGGAATTATTTTGCCAACAAATGTTGATTGCGAGAAACTCATTCAAGCCTATAAGATCACATGTTAGATGCTTTAATCTTTTTGTTGGAATCCAAATAATTTACTTAAAACTAATGCATTTGCATATGTAGGAATATATTTTTTTTTTTTTTTTGTTAAATTAAGTTTTTCTGTTATTTTTTGTCTTGCTTTTTTTATATTTTATTTTTAATGGTACATATATAACTCTGCTACACATAGTTGGAATAAAAATGATTTTGTTAACAAAATATATTTTTTTCATTCTTATTATTAAGAGAATACCGCGATTTTTCCCGTCATTTTTCAGGATTTTTGGTTGCCGAATTATTATTATCCCGGTTTCGGGATCGGGTTTACAAAATCCCGAATCCCGGGATTTTTAATAATCACTCCCATTTGGCATCCCTAAGTAGTACTGAATAAAATTAACTGATTTCACGAATAAACACGAATTTAATTTAAATAAATATTCATAAGTTCCATGTCTTGTTGATAAGAAAAAAAGCCAACAAAGGTTATTAGCATTCAGAACAATGAATTTGAAGCGAATCCAAACATATGAAATGAATTGCTTTAAGCATCTCACATATTAATTGATGTATTAATAGAAAATACAGCCTCTAAATAGTGTATCAAATAAGTCGATGTGTATAGATTTTAGAATTTCTATACATTTTGCCTTTAAGCACCAAAAATAGAGTATTTTGTTAAGAGCATCCTATGTTTATTCGTGTGGATTGTTGTAATGGTCGTTTCGACTTCCGTTTGTGGAGGGCATACGAAATTTTGAATTTTCCATGACGCTAGCGCATAACCTGATGCAACTTTGACTTAAGAACAACCCCATAAGAAAAAGTCAAAAGGCGTCACATAGCGAGATCTCGTTAGCCAGCTTAAATCACAACTGCGTGGGGTGACCATGCCTTAAAATCGAATATCGAACATGACATCAGCTTTCTGGTACATAACGCCACAGATTTCCAGGTCATTCATTTTAACCCATTGACAATGATGATCTGGCCAACATCGTTCTCAAAGAAATTTATATCTGCCGATAAAGTTGCCAGCCCAAAATATGCACCAAACACTGACACTCTTGGATACCACCGAAAATTCGAAAATTCAGAAATAATCGCTAATAATTTTTTGATAAAGCATTCTAAGAAATCCATTTCAATATTTACAACAACGGCTGCAATGCTATATCCGTCTATAGGAATTTGGTAAAACAAATTGAATAAAATTATTCGTCAGATGTGCTTTCAACAAGAAGGTCGTTATCAATTGTCAAATTTGAAAAGTCCCTACTGAAAGACCCGATAGAATACACAAGTAACTGAATGTAGTTTTTCAATAGGATAAATGCGTGAGTATGTACTGCATTTGAATACTCAGCATGTTGCCATTCATACAAGCGTATATTAATTATTTATTCTTAAGTCTTTTTCATTTAGTTTTTTTTATTGTGAAATACAAAAATATTGGCTGTTGGTTGTATACTTTCTAAATAAAATATTATTTATTTAACAATTTTGTATGAGAATATCTATCATCGTTTATTGCTAGCTTTATACACAACAATCACTGGAAACACAATGTTCAATGCATTGACAGGTTAATAGAAGTAATTCTCACAAAAGATTAGTCAATAGAATATTTTTTAAGTATAACATGATAATTTCGGGGCTACAATATTTTTTAAATTCTGCATATTTTAACGGACTACCGACTATAACCAATCAAAAATAGAATTGATTTGTGCTTGTGAAAATCATTATGTTTATGGAAACTGAACGATATGCATTAATATAGTCTTGGTCAATTTATAATATGTTCAGATATGCACTTTTATTGAGTCAGTATTTGGTTTATTGAGTACTATATTTTAAGTGTTCAGACATAATTCCCAATTTAACTTACTCAATATTCATTTAACAGCTAGTAAACAATTACATTGTTTTTATTTTGTTAGTGTTTGTTTGTCGCTTTTGACATTTGAGTTGTCAAATATCAACAGAAAGTGTTGGGTACATTGTAGAGTCAAACCTGGTTATAACGAACTCCATGATACCAGAAATATAGTTCGTTATAGGCAAAGTTCGTAATAAACGGGGTAAAATCATAGAAGAAAAAAATACAAAATAAAAAGTCGATATATGTATCGCATAAATTTTCATATCCCAGTAAGAAGTCATTCCCAGAACAAATGAGAGATGTATGCGAAGTTTTCCATTATTTTATTGCCGTATTAGATATAAGGCCACGGTTCACACCCCAGGGCAGACATGAAAACGAAATTATGAAAAAATATTCCTTCGGCGACTGCCTCTCAGCGGATTTCTGTCAAAAACTGTGAGAGTAAATAAAATTGCCTTGAAGAGCTTATCAAAAATCTGTCGTTCAGCGCCGACTTTAAACTGTAGATCCATCCACTCATGTATAAAAATAACACACACAACATAAGTGGTGTGAGAATCTAGGTCGTAATCCTGACGGTAGGGTTGTAATGACCAATTATGTATGCTATGTATTATTTTATTGGAAGTCTACTTCGCTTAAAAGAAAATCCTGTTTACTGCTAAATCTTAACTGAAAGAGATTTTGTTTGTAAAAACACATTGTTTTAGCACATTTTATATAAATTTATCATTTATATTCCATTATGTACATACCAGCATACCTTTTTATATAGGAACGATATTTAAATTTATGAAATAATTTAACAAGAATGATAAACTAAAGATTACGCCTTTCGCATGATTTCCCGTTAGATGACGTTGTTGGGCTATTTTGAAAGTTTCTAAGTCTTTTTCGTTTGTGAAAATAGGAAAACAATGAAAACAATTGTCGTGACGTCATTGGTTCAACATGCGTTTTAATTTTGTGTGCGTGATGGCGTAATCTTTAGTTTATCATTCTTGTTAATTTAAGAACAAAAGTCTGTTTATTTAACTGAAAGTGTTTTACACTTTTCCGAATTTCGCTTAAGTGGAAACTTCTCTTAATTGCAAAATAGTCCGGGTTTTCTACATTTGCCATTAACCGAATTCGACTGTAATTGGCCACACTCAACGGCCACCACCCATACTTTAACGATTTCGGAAAATTTTTAACTTGGTTTTCTGGAAAGTTGGTTGACTTTTTTGGTGAAATTCAAAGACTAACATCATCATTTGGTTATAGTAAGAACATGGGCGAAGAACATGGAGGTAACATAATTTTTTTCGTTGAAAACTGCAAATGTAAATTTTTGTAAGGCAATTCTAATTCTATTACGGTGATATTATCATATAATACAAGCATCATTTTAACGTGTTTATTCTCTTCTCACATATATGTATTATATTTTATTACATTTTTCATACATTTTTTTTTTTTTATAAAACCAGCACTCAGGGGATGACCCCTACTCATACAGTGCATTGTGCAGGTTTTTTAGGAAAGGTGGAAAGAGAGAGGGAAGATGCGAACGGTAAGAAAACGAATTGCTGCTGGTGATGTATGTCACCTTATCAAATGAACTTTCAGTTCAAACATTTTCAAAAGTTTTGATGGATCTTGATAGTTTATCGGAAAATGTATCAATTTCAAATTTGCACAAATACCAGAAGTCGGCTAATATCAGTGTTTTCTGCAAATATTATTTCTCTTTGAGCAAACACCGCTCAAACATAAAATAGACACATTTTCCGATAAAAAATCCATTCCAAATTTCATCAAAAATTCAGAAAATTTTTGAACTAAAAGTTAATTTCATAAGATAACATATATGAAAAATATAACACGACTGTTAGGCTCTTTAAATAATAACTACGGTAATTTTTGCGCGATTTGATCAGAGCAAGTCTAAAGTGCTTCACAAGATAATGTACTTTCAGAATTTCATCACTTATTTCATATTTTTTAATAAAAGTTTGGTACTATAAACGGATAAATGTTATAAAATATGAAAAAAATTCACAATTGTTAAATCTTATAGCATATTAAACCTTGTACCATATATATATAGGTACATCCCTATCCTTTCTGATAAGATATAATAAATAGGTATTAGATCAGAAATTATTGTGTAATCAATAAATTTGTGCTTAAAAAGAAACAGTTTTTCTCAAATAAAACATATTAAAAATATATTTTTGAGTTCTATACAACAAAACCCACAACTTACACTACATATATCATTAGCTGGGTGTATTTCATTTTTTTTTTCTTTTATTTTGTCGGATTGTGTAATTAATAAAAGAGGCTGATACTGATCTGTTACCATTAGGCGTTTGATTTCTGGTGGGTTGATGAATTGAAAAAAAAATATTGTTTGAGATGAGTTGAGACTCTAAATTTATTTGAAAGATTACAATATGTTTTCTGTTGTTTGTCTCATATCTTGTGAGACAAACACCACCGCACCGTATTAATTATGAACTGCCGAAAGAGGTTTCTTTTCCTATTATTGCTAAACTTATAAACTAAAAAAGTCTGATGTATGTTTAAATGCTAAACGATTACACACTGAAATGTTATGATAAAAAAAATTAAAAAGATTATCACACGCTCTTTTATAAATAAGTGAGAATAAGTTTATTAGTCTCTATGCAAGTGGAGTACAGATTACAGTTTGTGAAAGATTTAAAAACTGGGCGAATAGTTTAGTGACACGTGCCAAAAAAAACATAAAACATTTGCCAATTCAAATTCATCGGCCGCCAAAAAACAATTCAATTCCCTCTTAATCAAATAATGATCCCTTAATACATAGGCACAAGAACATTCTCTTGAACATAAAAACGGATAGCGAGAGGTCTACGAAGAACGGATACGAGAGAAACATTAAAGGCTGACAATCGAATGTTACAATGTGATGTTCATCCTTTTTTGTTGTTGTATCTGTCAAGGTAATTTATTAAAGCCGCAATGAAAACGTTGCACATTTCCTATAAACGGTGCTGCACTTTTGCAACGATTATAGTGGTGGCAAGAGGAAAAAAACTATCTATCTAAAGGGGCAGCAGTGGCGAGGAGTTTAAATTTTTTGTAAGTAGGAAAGGCACACACATGTATGCTCAAATGTGAAAGTATAACAACTCAATTATTTTGTGTTTTTAAAACATTTGTCAGTTCAAACATTCAACTTTTTTTTTCGTTGTTATTTAAAAACACGTTCAACATTTTTCATTCCTCGCTGGCTCACTGTTTATTTGGATCAATTAAACCATTATGGAGTCATAACTGTTCAATTATGAAATAATATTCGATTAATATTATCGCATGTCCGTTAACTCCAGGAATACTCACAAAACCACAAACGTTTAAAATGGCATTTGATTTGTGGTATAAGCGAATGTTCTATTTTGATTCAATTTTTCGCTGTTGTTTCTCAGATTTTTAGATTGTGAAAATCGGGTGGAACAGATTTCTCATACTTGGCTTAAAGTAAAGTAAAAATTACACTTCTTGGGTTTTCTGCTGATTTCCAGAATTTATGATTTTTTTTTTCAACAACTACGAAACGCTAGGCTGAGCTCATTGGTTTTTTTGCGCTTTGAATCAGAAATCTTTCTTTTCTCGATGTTAAAATCACGGTAAAAATTATGGAAAAGAGTAGTAAATAGTTCATATAAGAATGTGAATATGGTTTAATTGGGACTTCAATCGTTGTTTAATTTATTTTAATCAACAACAATCACTCAAACTGTTTCTTCGTGTTACCAATACTGTGGGAGACAAATATATACTTACGCGTGTGAATGTATGTGTATATTCATATGCATGTTCCGATTAGGGATGCACCAAAGTTAACCCTCCTATATCCGCGCCAAAAAAAAGTGCAACACCAATAGCAGCGTGTTGATCTGTGTGACCGACAATAGTATTATTGGTATTATTTCAAAAAAAAATTTTTTGAATCAAAAACGAGGCTTATTACGAATGAAGGTACCAGTGATATCACAATCGGTCTCACGGACCAACGTTTAGTTGCGATGTACTTTTGTCCCATAATTTTTAATAAATTAGTATTTTTTCTAATACAGGTTAAGACTTATTTTTAACTAAGAAAAACTAAAATCAATTTTGACTAAAAAGATATTATTTAAAGGAATAACTAAGTTTTTTGACGAAAATTATTTAGTAATTCATTTTATCTATCTATCTATGTATATACAAATGTATGTATGTTTATTTGTTTGTGGTTTTGTTTGAAATCTATAGACGGCTAAACGGCTGGACCGATATTCCTCAAATTTTAGCTATACCTTCCTGTACATCTGGAAGGAACTATAGGCTATATTTTATTTTAAAATTTCAAGAAGGCGTGGTGCCACGCCCACATACCCAATAAGTATTTAATAGAGGTGTATACAAGACATATAAAATTGTACACTATTGCATTTTTCTCAAGACCGAATATTGATTGTTGCTGCAAATATAAATAAGTGTGAAGCAAATATAGTGTAGAAAAAAACAACTGCACTCGTAAACCATTGTACAACCGTATATAAGAGAGTTGGGTGAAGCGTGCAACAAAAATATTGTACTCTTCATTGATGAGTTCTTTTTCATTCTTTTTTTGCTCTTGACAACCGAACATCTTCGTCAACGCCAGCATTGCCAGTAACTTTTTTAAACTTTTTATTTCTGGGGAAAAACCTTTTTTTACGTTACTACATTTTTTACGCTACTGATATTCATACGGTAATACTGAAAATGTAGCTTCAGTAGTAAAATATGCTCTTACAACACAAAGCATAGTTCCGTTGCTGCACAGGCAAACGAGTGCTGTTGTATACATTGAATAAATGAGAAATACACATTTCAGTGCACTCGTAAAATCAAGAGCAACAGAAAAGAGTATTGCATTCGGTGAAGGGTAAACTAGAAGAATGTCTTGTGCACACCTCTAGTATTTAATATCGCATATCTCATAAACTCCAACAGCTAAAGTCCTCAAATTTTGTATGGATGACTTTGAAAATGGGCGGATTGGCTATAGTGTGCGTGTCACCTCCAATCTCCGACAGGTGACGCCACTGAAAATTACTTAAAATGAATTAAATCGTAAAGTGTGCATTTGATTATGTTATGAACTTTACCAAAGTTGTTGGCATGAGCCGATGAAGATTTCTAAGTTGGTATGACCAATATCTGATAGGTGGTGCCACTGAAAATTACTCAAAATGAATTAAATCGTAAACTGTGCATTCTTTAATAAAGTTGTTACGTATGACTCGACGGAGATTGGTGCGATTAATTTCCGATGGATGGCATTACTGAAAATTATTCAAAATGAATGACAAGCAATTGGTCGACCCACACGCACGGAAGAAAAGAACATTACGAGCCTTAGAATCAGACGAGCACTGTAACTGAAAAATCTTTGAGTATATGTCGCTGAGACCCGTTCGCATGAACCACAAAGTTTATTTTACATTTTATGTAATATATGGAAAGGTACAGTAAAACATATTTCACTGAGATTTGAATAAGTGACGTTTGGCGTTTAGTAAAAATTCATTTCTAATGGTATGGAAATCAATCATTTCCGAAGCACTGTAGCTAGACTAGCCCCAACAAAAGAGATTAATTTATTTAATGATTCTGTAGCTTATGCCCAGCTGATTTTCCTTTTCTTCCGTTTCGGCATATGAGTTATTTTCTTCAAGATTTTGAGTAGGCTGAGGGTTTACTACAATGTTGATAATGTTCTCATTGGATAGTTCTTTTGAAAATATGATCACTGTACCCTGAAATAAAGTTTCAAAAGTTACGTTTACTGCGATATGAAAGGACACAAAACAACGCAAAAAAATGGCGATGACATTTCGTGATTAATTAGTTAATTAAAAATTAATTGAATATAAATTCCAAGTAGCTGTCGAGTGTTTTTTTATTTGCTTTAAAGATGCAATTTTTACTATTTTCCGGAGCGGTGACGGACTGTACAACTGCATATAACAATTTAAATTTCTTTGTTTATTTATTACTTACAATGTAATTACTATTGCATTCCTAGCTACCTAGTTATTACGAGATGAGTAACTTAGGTAACAAACCAGAATTAAATCCACGACCCTCAAGCTAAGGGTCTACCACACTACCCTCTTCTTTACCAGGGTACCCAGCAATTTTAATTATTTTCTACATTATATAAGGTATGTATGGGAATTATGGAAATACCTAAAATATGCCTGCAGTCTAACTATCTGATCCGCGATTACATACATGTACATGGATCTACATATACCCTTCATGTATATACAGTACATGCGTTGAGAAACCTACAGATAAAAGTCGATTCCGAATGACAGATTTTTGAGAAACTTTTCATGGCAATATTATATTCTCTCAGAGTTTTTGCAAGAATTCTGCTGTGGGAAAGTAGTCGGAAAAATATTTTTTTGTTTCGTTTTGTTGCACATGTCCGACATGGGATTTGAACTGTTACCTCACTTCTAACAAGTCAACATACTAGACTATGGCGTCTACATTGCCTGTTACGGCTTCCAAAATAAAAGAAAAAATGAGCAAAATTTCCAAAGAGCAATAGAGGAATCTCTATGATTCAAATTATGTACAAAATTAACATCGGACCACAAAACGAATTCCTGCTTAGAATAAAGTAGAAAAGTGGTACTTTGACGTCAAAATTGTACTTTTTAAGTCTCTTAATTCTTAAAAGGTTTGCATGATTTATACTGTGTTCTGAAATTTATATTTTGAAGATATTTTTTAGTTAGTCCAAGGAATTTTTTTTATGATAATAAGAACCTATAAATGAGTTATTTTTGACTTTTCATTTTATATTCAAAATTAAAACCAAATGCAATAAACCCGTCACTATTGACTTACACTTACTGCAGTTGCAACTCTTCATAGCTTTTGCCATTAAAAGAGATGCTAATACATACATACATACATAATTGGCCATTACAACCCTTCAGTCAGGATTACGACCTAGCTTCTAACACCACTTATGTTGTGTGTGTGTTAATTTTATACATGAGTGGCGGGACCTACAGCTTAAAGTCGACTCCGAACGACAGATTTTTGAGAAGCTTTTTTCATGGCAATTTTTACTCTCAAAGTGTTTGCCAGAAATCTGCTGAGAGGAAGTCGCCGAAGAAATATTTTTCGTTTTGATGTCTGACCTGGTATACGAATCCGGGCCTTTCGTCTAATAAGCCAACACACTACCTACTAGACCACGGCGAAAGAGATGCTAATAACAACTTAAAATACTTGCAATTATCTGTAAATTAAACGTCGAAATGCGTTCCTGTTAAAATAAAACAGAGAAATGTTTAAAAATTCTTCGTAACATCTGTAATTCATTTTAAATTTGTTATATTTGTGATGTAAAACTAATGCATTTCAATCGATTTAACGCGAAGGAGATACACTCATACATACATAATTGGCCTTTACAAACCTTTAGTCAGGATTACGACCACGTTTCTCATACCACTTATGTTGTGTGCGTCAATTTTATACATGAGGTGGGCGGGAGCTACAGTTTAAAGTCGGTACCGAATGACAGATTTTTGAGACACTTTTCATGGCAGACTTTTTGCCAGAAATCTGCAGAGAGAAAGGCGCCGAAGAAAAATTTTTGTTTTATATTTCGTTTTGATGTCTTACCTGGCCAACACACTACCTACTGGACTACGGCGACTTCAACTCAAAGAAGATATTCTATTTTAATTAGTTAAAGATTATTAAATATTCGGAAGAAAAGGGATCTTTCAATCCCCAATTCTCAAATATACCATACTTCTGTTTAGTAATAGAGTAGAAGTCCTTTAGTCCGGCATTCAACAGTTCGGCATTGCTCCGGAAAATTGAAAAAATTTTGGTTTTCTCCAAAAGTGTGTCTTTAAAGCAAATGAAAAGGCTTGAAATCTATTCGGAAGTTTTCGAGATCATCCGGAAGCGACCAGTATTATTTAGAAACAATGAGCGGCCGACTAGCCTTAGCTTTTACAATAAGAACTAACCGATGAGGACATTATCAACGTTGTAGTAAACCCTCATCCTATATAAACTCTTGAAGAAAGTGGCTCAGATACCGAAACGTTAGAAAAGGAAAATATCAGCTGTGCAGAAGCTGCAGAAACACTAAATAAGAGCAACAGTGCTTTAGAAATTACTGATTTCCATGTCATTAGAAATAAATTTTATACTAAACGCCAAAAACAAAAGGACGAATCTAATAATACGTTTAAAGTACGTTTACATACATTACGTAAAATGTAACGTAAAATAAACTTTGTTAAACTTAATTATTAACATAATTATTCTTATAATTACCAACCGATAGAGCGGAATTTTCCATAGTCTGGCATCGAGCCAGTCCCAAACGTACCGGATTATCGGACTTTAAAAGAAAACTTTTGATTAACAGTAATCAGAACAAAAACAAAATATATTGTGCACACGGAATCATTGTCACTTTAAATAATGGTTGTACCAGTACGACCCACGGAAAAGAGCAAAATGCGAACAGTTTTTTGAATTGAAAATATTGGACAAAGGGAATCGGTGTAAAAATGTCAACCCATAATGGAAAATGAAAAAAGTCATAAATTTTACAAAAGTTTCAGTTGCAGTTTCCGTTTTTCCATTTTTTTTTCTTTTTGTTTGTTTTTGGTTTTCTCCTTTTAGGTATTGAACAAATTCAACCACTTAATCGGTCGCTTATAAATATTCCTGCAAAAATTGATACAAAAGGACTAAAAAAGAATAGAAGAGACACGCATGCAGAAAAGTATTGCACACATGCCATTTTCTCTACAAACGATGGAAGAACACAGAACAGTCTATGCGAGGGTATGAGGTATGAGGGTGGGTGGGTGATTGGTAAGTAGCATGTGGAAAGAAGCCTGAAATTCTGTTGATTTCAACCCAAAGCAGACGAAATTTCGGAATAAACAACAACGCTGCGGAATAGAATTTCAAACCAAAACTAAACAATTCAATACAATTGACTTGCCAGGATTATAAATGTCACCAAATTAATCAATTATCGAATACATAGGAAAAGTGGAAAAAGGGCAGGCTACTGCAAACGTATCACTTACATACATGCCACAAGTAAACATCTGTGGGTAAGAAGCTTAGGTTGCCTCAAATCAAGTCTTATTGACAAAAGTCATGCTAATCAGTTAGTAGCACTTTGCATTTCTCTTAAACTCTTACTTAAGAATAATCTCTTAAACTAACATGAGAGTAAGTATTTAAATTGTTTCTGCCACTGTTACTATTCAAACGTAGTGTCACCTTTTCGATGAAAAGACGTGACGTGATGGTAAAGGTCATAAAATTCATTGATCCTTTGAAGTTTACTTATGCCTAGATTGTTGCTACTGCTGTCACTGCTGCTGACGCGAAAGATGATGTCCTTTTTCGCGAATTACACAAAATACTCGCCTATCTTGTTTACCACAATAATAACGAGAATCTCGATCCGATATTGCGTTAATTATTTATTAATTTTATTATTATCAAATGATGATAGAGAGAAAAATAGGCGATTCCAATTATGGAACAATAGCAGCAACAACAGTCTGTATAATCTGGTAGTTTCAATTCTTTGATTTTTATGAGACTTATGGAAGTATTTTACTCCTGACGTGCAGCTAACGCTTTAACGATAGGCCATGGGCGGTATAAGGACGAAAAATCTCGGTGAAAATTGCGTTGACTGATTGCCAATTACCTTGAGAGTTGTAGGGGAAATATTTGACCAGAAAACACGGATAGCCTTGAGTTGATTATTGAATATTTGGCGATGATAATGTGTTGCTGATGGTAAATATATGTATATGAGTAATAAAGAGCCCAGCAGGTAATCGCATCAGACCTACAATAAACTATGGCGGATAAAATTGTACATCTCCGAGAGAAACAACGGATAAAATGAAAATTTACCCCTACTTTCTTGACCTACCTCAGTTCTCTATTGTACACACACATACACTCTCTCTCTCTCTCTCTCTCTCTCTTCATTTATAAATTAATCGAGGCCAAAAACAGACAATTTTTCTAACGTTGTCAAACAGTCACAGCATGTGTCAAAGTGTCATGCGAAGGATATTTATGTGCAATGACGAGCAAAACAGCGCAATCCTATGGCAACAACAACAACACACTGTCAAAAAGAGTCGTGTGCCGCAAGGTCCTTGTACAAGGCATTACTGAGACTTTTTCCTATATTAGGCAGTGCAAAAGCAGAGAGCATCTCATTCGTTTAAATATATTCAACGTGATCACATCCCTCTTACAATAGTTTGGCAAAATTTTTATTTCTTTGTTCTTTTTTTTTTCGTAAATCTCACAAATGGCAGCTACAAATTTTTATACAGATTTTACTAACGTGCGCCAACAAAATATGTACAACTACAACAATAATTCTATGTATTGCAACCATTCTACGTCAGATTATTATCACCAGCAGCAGAACAGTGCATCCTGGAATCCAGCCACTTACAACCTTTCAAATTATTACCAACAATACAATTCTAGGCCATTAGAAGATAACAATCCGGAAATATACAATGGATACTACAACTCCTACAACACTGAACAATTTAACAACAATCCCCAGATCACAACGCCTAAACTAGCTCAAAAACGTAAAGCCAGCGAATTGGACAATGATAACCCTGCTGCCAGCATATCTGCTATACAGACAACGCCAATGGAAAACAATAAAATTGAAAATAAGGAGCAGCCCAGTAAATTGCGTGCCTTATTAACAAATCCTGTTAAAAAATTAAAATATTCCCCCGACTACTACTACACAACTCTCGAAAAAGTCAAGCACAACATCAATAATAAAATCAAAACTGTGACAGAACAAACCCCTCTACCAAATACGCCTCCTTGCTTTGAACAAGATTTTCTGTCTACACATACGCCGCAAATTCAAGAAACGGAGTTGTCACCCAATCGAAGTGATGTGGATTATTTGGATATCTATTCCCCACAATCTCATAAAATTGACTGTCATTCACAAACCTACAAAAATGGCTCATCGATAACAACCACTACCATTACGAAACCAACCACCCCTGCATCCCTAGTCGATGGCATTGGTACACCACCCTTATCGCCAAGTGAGAAACTCACCAACAACCAACAACAACGTACCAGTCAATCAACAGCTCAACAACATGAAATCAATCATCAAATTTTGACAGCCAGCGACTATAATTGGCCAAACTGCGATGACAGCTCGTCACCAGGTAGGCAACATATTTCATATTTCACAAAAATTTCTAATTATTTCCCTTAAAACATTCCTTTACCTATGCATGTACGTACGTATGTATGTATTTATGGCTAATGAGTGTCTAGGCAATGGAAAATCACATTTTCAAACAATTTCTGAATAGTTTTTCTAAATTTTATGTTTTTATAACTTCCAAGAAAGCTTCACTAATAAAATTTTTTGTTTATCATTTTACATTCCGTTCATTAGATTGCAAAGACTCGAAACGTACCCGTCAAACGTATACACGTTACCAAACGTTGGAGTTGGAAAAGGAATTTCATTTTAATCGTTATATTACTCGACGTAGACGCATTGACATTGCCAATGCTCTGTCACTGACAGAACGACAAATTAAAATCTGGTTTCAAAATCGTCGCATGAAATCCAAGAAGGATCGCACGTTGGAAGGTTCTTCTTCTGAGTTTCATCAGCAAGCTTTAGATTTTCCAGTATTGCCTTTGGAGACCTCTGCTAACCAAATTCCCTTTATACCACCTCAACATGCGAGAGGCAATGCTAACTCAACGTATCCCTCATATTTGGCCACTACCACAGCCACTGCTACTGCCTCACAACCTCATTTTCCTACTGCTTTTCAACATTCGTCGGAACATTTTGTTGGTCAACACTACGAAACCGCAGCTCAACATGCCCATCTCAATCATCATGCTCATTATCTACAAGATGCCCAACCGTACAGTACGGCTGCTACATCTCATTTCTCTGCTCATCAATCCAACTACCAACAACCAATTTCTATGACAGCAGGATCTAACCCAATGTATCAGCTGGCGTAGACCACGAAAGCGGAAAAGATCTTCAACCATTTGAATGAAATGGTCAACGAAGACGTTTCAAACGACGTTCGTATGGTTTCACAATTTTCATGACAACGACCTCTGCGACACACACATTTCTGCTCCCTATGGTGACTACGATTTCGGTACGACCGAATCGATACGTTCACGCATAGTAGGAGACACACACAGAAATTGTCAGAAAACCGAACAAAAATTATGAGCGCAAACGCAAAAGTGCAATATTTACAAATGGGATGCGGGTAGAGGCAATGAAAGAACGAACAAATAAGTACGAAATAAAGACGATAACAAAACATAACAGTAAAACCCGAGTATTTGAGAGACACTCTCTCGAACATCCAACTGCTGTAAACTGCTGTGACAAACAAAAACTAATAAATTATGATGAACGCATTTGGAACAATTTACTTACCCGTGGTAGAACCTGGTTTACACAGCTTGGGGTGGTTTTTAATCAATTGCATAATATCGACAGCAGCCCAAGCCACCCCAAAAAATATTTTTATACTGTGATCACAATCTGCCTCTGATTTAACTAGACAAAGAAAATAAAACAGATTTTAATCACACACACACACACACACACACTATCATTTATGTTCTTGATTTTTCCGCAAAAAATTTAGATTTTTAATTAATTTTTAGTTTTTTTTTTTATTAAAAAAAAATTGTTTAAATTATTGTTTAATTAAATTTAAGATTCTATATCTGGAGTTAAATAAATAAATTTATTTAATTTCACTCTTAGTTTGATTTCAACAAACTCCTTAATTTTAGCGATTAAATCTTAACAGCTGCATTAAATATTAAATTGATGTAAAGAAAACCCACCCTGAACTATTATCGTCCGGCGTTGCTTCCCTTCGTTTATTTATTTTTTTTTTTTTTGAGTTTTTCCCAAAAAAGTTATTCCATTAAACATTAAATGTTTTGTTTGCTTTAAAATATCTCTTGGTTGCTCTGTTTATGCCAACATCTGCAATCAAGTCTACAACATCATTTTTCATTTGATCCCCTGGTGTAGCCAGCGGAACTCAATCGATCTCTAAAGTACAACATTCCAAAATTGTTTAAAAAATTGACAAACTTTTCCATTGTAAAAGTTTCTATAAACGTTCTTATTATAATTGTTTACTTAGGTTAGGTTAGGTTAGATGACGTGTACTTGTCAACTGTGACAAGGACACTACCCCGAGGTCGAATTGACCCATTGTACAACAGCCTAGCTTTTCACACTAATCGTTATGTGTGCGTTAATTTTATACATAAGTGGCTGGACCTAGAGTTTAAAGTCGACTCGGAACATTGTTTCCCTCTTTTCTACAAAGAAAATGTTACCCTCTTACAAGGTGCATTAAGAAAATTTGTGACCAACCCTGTTGTCATGTCATTATTTATTTGAGAAGAACATAACACAAATATTTAAAAAAGGGTATGCCCTGTGTTTGCCAGGGCGGCCGTTGACTATGTATGTAATAAATTCAGTAATTCTTCTTCATCAGATGACGAAATGACGAAGATGAATCTAATAACTGATTTATTTCAATTTTCGCAAATAATATAGATGCAGCAATATCCATATTTATATATTTTTTCATAAAAAAGGTTTTAGATATAAAAATTTGTTGTATTTTTTAATTTGTTTTCAATAAAAAAATGTAAATATGTAAAAGGTGTTGCTAGATCGCTAATTTCTCAACTTTATTTTTGAGAGCTTTTTTTTTAATAAAAACAAAATATTTTAACACTATTCCAACATTGAATGCAATTTTTTATATTACTGACCATGTAGCTTTAGTAATGTAATGTTTCCTTAAGGTTACTGAACAAAACAATTAATTTCAATTTGGATAACAATACCAGGCGACTTTTTTAAATTTTATCAGGTAGCCCTATAAATAAACAAGAGTCATCTGCTTTACAGGGTATTATCAGCACTCTCGATTTATACACGGCATTAAATGCATTGCCGTTAACCATTGGCAAGTGCGAATTATTTAGAATAAAACATACCACCCTTTTAGAGGGCAAAAAATTTTAACAAACAAACGCAAAATTGCATTTTTTGTTAATAAAATGCACATTTTTTGGTAGAAAAGAAAACAACAATAGTATGCATATGCCATATTTAATTCAAAAATAGCCTACGTAAACATAGACTACATAGTCTAAGTTATGCACTATGTTGAGTAGAACCAAAGAATATGAATATAAAGAATGCACATTTTAACATATTTTTGAATATTTTTCAAAAACATTGCACGACGCGACAAGAATGATCTTTTATTCTGATCAGTGTTGCCACAAAAAAAAAAATATTTTAATCAACATTTGTGAAAAAAATCACTAAATCAGAAAAAATATAACCAAAGTTAAATTCACAGTTTTTTTTATTTTTTTCAAATATAAATTATAATTAATACAACATAGTAAGAAAAGAAAAAAAATTAACAAAATAAACTTTTTGTCGTACTAACTAATTCATTTCTACAAACAAAAGCTCTTTTTTATAAGAAAAATAAATAACCAAATCCGGAAATTTTGGTTTAAGATAGCTAAAAACGGCAACACTGTTTGTGATTAGTAAGTCAGAGAGAGAAATAGAAAATAAGTGGAGAGAATTTAGTAATTTACAGCCATAGAAAAGTGTTAGTGATATAAGCTATTTAGATTTTTATTCCAACAACATACATTAATTAAGCTATCTATCTTTGGCTTAATAATTTTAGATCAATGAAGTAAAACAATTTATTTTTTATAAAAACAATATAAAGATATTCATCTTAGGCTTAAAAATTAGACCATGTGTAACAGATAAATAAAAATAAAAAACCAATTTTGCATTAATAGAAAAAAGATAGAATTCCAAAGCATTTAAAAAGAATTACACTATGCGACAAAATAAAAAAAAATTAAATACGCCCAGCTGATGACATAGAACACTTTTAGCATAAAATATTTTTTGAGTGTCATTCTGAAATAAAATAATAAAACATCCGCCACACATGTCTTCTTGAGGCAGTCTGATCGACAACTAAATCAAAAGCCACAAGAAAGCGTGAGTTCTATTTGCAAAATTGTGAGAGCGCGTCGTAATGTTAAATAGATTTCGGTAAGAGCGGGTTGTAATGCTAAAAAGATTTTGGTGAGAGTGGGTCGTAATGTCAAAAAGATTTTTGTGAGAGCGGGTCGTAATATTATAACCCGCCAAATTTTTCTTCCACATAATGCACATTCTTTATATCCATATCTTTGGTAGAATTCAAAAATACTTTTTTATTTTCCTCGAACCCTCCAAATTTGTTTTGTTTGACAAAAATGGTTTTTTTTATCTTTTCATACAAATTTATTGATTGCCCAAATATATTTCAACCTATTTTAATAATTCAAAATTTATTGAGAAAAACGATTAAAACGATTTACATATATAGACATTTTGTTCAAACTTATATGTTATTAGGTTTGATGGAGTAAAATTGGAAATTATTATTTTTTCAAGTTTGGCCATTCTTAATTGTAAAATTTATTTAAAAAAAAACAGAGTTTTTTATTTCGTTCGGGATCTGAGTAACTTTCTTCAAGAATTTAAGCAGGCTGGGAATTTACTATAATGTTGATAATATCCTCATGGGTTAGTTCTTTTGAAAATATGAAAATAGTTTCAAAATTAAGTTTACAACGATGTTAAAGGACACAAAACAACGCAAAAAAATGACAAAGACAGTTTGTGATTGATTAACTGCACCTGAATTTGTTGTGACAGCTGAGACTACCTGGCCGCTAACTGTTTCCGAACAATACCGAGCGCTTCCGAATGATCCCGAATTACCCCGAAAACTTCCGAGTAGCTCTTAAGCGTTTTTATTTGCTTTAAAGACACACTTATGTAGAACACCAATATGTGTACAATTTTCCGGAACGGTGCCGGACTATTGGATGCCGAACCAATGGACTGTACAACTTAATAAAACAATTTAAATTTCTTTGTTTATTTATTACTTACAAAGTAATTACTGTTGCTTTACTAGTTACCTAGTTATCACGAGATGAGTAACTTAGGTAACAAACCAGATTGGAATCCACGGCACACAAGCTACTACCTACTACTCTACCATGGTACCCAACAGTTTTAATTATTTTCTACATTATATATGAGATGTACATCGTGCCTGTATTTTTCCCTCTTACAGGCAGCTTTTAAAGTGTTTTCAATCGCAAAAAGATGAAACTAATGACATTGATTATAATAAATTCGATCCATACTTTCCTGGGTTATGGAAAATACCTAAAAAACGCCTGTTACCAAACTATCTGATCCGCGATTACATACATCTAATAAATACGTACATACATAATTTTATGCATGAGTTGTGGAACCTACAGCTTAAAGTCGATTCCGAACGACAAATTTTTTTTTTCTCAGAGTTTTTCCAGAATTCTGGTGTGAGCAATTAGTCGGAAAAATATTTTTTTGCTAGAAATGTCCGACATAGCATTTGACCTGGTACCTTACTTCTAAGAAGACAAGTAAACTTGGAAATTATTATTTTTTCAAGTTTAGCCATTGTTAATTGCAAAATTTATTTAAAAATATGAAATAAGTGGTGACATTCTAAAAGTGCAATATGAAGAGGATAGCACTTGGTTTGATGAAATCGGTAGTATAAATAACATAACAATCGTGTTTACACCGTCTTATCAAATGAATGTTCAGTTTAAAAAATGTCAAAAGTTTTGATGGATCTTGATTGTTTATAGCAAAATACGTCAATTTCACGTTTGCACGACTACCAGAAGTCGGCTGTTATTTATTTTCAACTTCTGATGGTCGGCCAAACATGAAATTGACAAATTTTGCGATAAAAAATCAAGATCCGTCAAGAATTCTGAAAATGTTTGAACTAAAGGTTCATTTGATAAGATAAATAGTTTCTCACACTATTTATGTTGTGTGTATTAATTTTATACATAAGTGGCGGGACCCATAGTTTAAAGTCGACTCCGAACGACAGATTTTTGAGAATCTTTTCATGTCAATTTTATTTATTTCACCGGAGAAATAATTTTTGTATTTTATTTTGATGTCTGGCCTGGGACTCGAACCCTGGCATTACGCCTAATAAGTCAGCACACTATCTACTATGAACTTAAAAACTTTAAAAAATATGAAATAATTTCGCATTTGTCAAACCCCACAGGATATAACGTCAAATCATGTATATCTGTGGCATTAAATAATAATAGCTTAAGTCGAAATTTTTTGTTTAGAGATATGAAGGGTTTTTCTCTAAAATCTATTGTGTTTAAGTTAAGTAAAGGTTAAATATAAATGCGTATAGTTCTATTAATAATGGCATTTTATACATGAAATTTAACTGAGTGATAGATCTTGAAGAAGAGAATAAGAATATGTAACAAAATGAAAAAAACACTTATGTCTACTTAAGCCATTATTATTTATTGCCAAAGATATATGAAGAGTGATTTGTTAAGAGCAATAGGAAAAATTAAAAAAAAAAAAACACATAATTTCTGAATTTTATGCATGAAATCTTTATTTGAATCGATAGTACAGTCCATATAATTTAATGTTTGAAGATTATTTCATACAAATGTTGACCGCGTCTGCGCCTCTTGGGCCGCTTGGTCCAATTTTGGCATATTCTTTCCAACATTTCGGCCGGTATCTCACGAATTAATCATTCAATGTTATCTTCCAATACGTCAATTGAAGCGGGCTTGTCTGTATAGATTTATTACAACTTGTCGTTAAACTTGGTAACTGTAAAGTTACCTTTAAATGATTTTCGTTCTTACAACTTACAGAAAAAAAAAAAATTAAAATATGACCGTGCCGGAGCAAAGTCGATAAAACTGCTCAATTAAACAAGAATTTTTTTGTAGCGCAGCGGCAACAGCGGACTTCGTTTTTTGTTGTATATGCTCATTTTGTTTAAATATCAAGTTGCATATCGAAAATAGTATATGATATGGCAAGTTCAAACATAAAGTGGCCTTTAAATGTTAAAGGTAGGATGATCTTCCCCTTAGCTTAACGATCACTTCTATCTTATTGGGTACTCATAATAATGAAAAACAATTAAACGTTAAAATCCCCCCTAATGGCATAAGGGCCATTATTATAACTTGGCGTTAACTGTTAGTTTTTCTTTTGGAACGATTACAATAACTGCAACTTCATCAGCGCTTTATTCAGCGTATTACAATAAATATATAATATGACCGGTTTTGGGCAATAAAAAAATTAATTTTGGGCGGGACGAAGTTCGCCGGGTCAGCTAGTATCTGTAAATAAATTATAAATCAATTTCATGAAATATATTACTTTTAACATTGGCGTGAAGTAAGCGTTTCAAATACTAATAAGCATTTCACAAAACTGCTATAATTCCCAGAAAGACTTAACAAAAGCAATTGTTTTAAAATTTTAACGCACAAATTTAAGGAAAGAGTTGCATAGATACTTTCGAGAATATCCCATATCCCAGTCTCCTTAAGGAAACCATTCATGCAACTCTTCTGCAATAATTGGCAAGATATTCCAGCTAAAAAAAATCAAAAATGTTCATACATCCTCAACTCTTTTTAACAACATCAACTATTTAACATTTGCCCGCTTAATGAACCAAACACATTTAAAGATTGTTTTCTACTACATTTCAAGAATTAATTTATGGACAGTGAGTGTACCGCTTATTTCTCCGTTCGCCGAATTATTTGCTAAATAATGCATAAATTCCTATTCACAAACGTACATGAATTGTATACAAACCCTGTTAGCATATACACTTTGCGAATAGTTGTAAACATCAAGGACAAAAAGTCAATCCTTTACCGTAATCCTTTTAAATACCCAAATTGAATACGCCTTTGGCAAAACAATTGTCAACGCATAGCAATTTCTCTGTATTGCCCTAAGAATACTACCAACAGTTAAATACAGTAAAGAAGCGAAAATATGAAAATGGCAATGAAATTTGAACAATGGATGGATGGCTATCATTTCATTTAGTCCTTACCTGGCTAAAGGTTTCCATCAGAATCAACTACCAGCTCTGCATTTGTATCGAGTGAAGGAGTTGCAAAGTTTAAACAATAGAACACCTCTCTGTTAGTAATTTGCCAATTTCAATAAATAAACAAAACAACACACGCCGTTTATTACCGTGCCTAATAGTGTGCCATTAAATTCCTTAATCCGACAAATAAAAACCGACCGCCTTCATTGAGTCAATTTCGATAAAGTTGTTCACAACATAACAACACAATCCGGTCATAGTAAAATCCAAGTAAAAGAAAAAAGGAAATTTTCATAAGATTTTCATTTTCTGTTTTCGGTCTCACAATTTAATCCTTTTTTAACTGGAAGGGATTATCTGATATTAGACGTAAGCAGTTGAACAATCTATTATTTACGTACATAAATGGATGTAACCAAGTAATACAATTCAATGTAAATATACCCAATAAATGTAGGACTTTTGCATGACACTAGATTATGCTGAAACTGGATTTCAGTTCTGTAAATATTAAATTTATTTCAAGTTGGGTTTAAACTAATTTGTCCCTTGATTGCATTTGTCTTCGTTCTCTCTATTTTCTTTGGCCGCATATTTGTGGTCTTTTCATTACACGTGCATAAACTGATTATGTTTAGCCTTGGCGGATATGAGCTTTCCGGAATGGTAATAGTATTCACGACACGATATTATTCTGTAAGGATGTTGGCACAGACATATGTTTTCAACCAGACACAATACAATTGAATGCAACAAATTTATCATCATCTTGCCGATTTTGTATTCCAAAAAGATCTTATTAACGATCATACGCTTTATGTACTTATTCTGACGATTTAGCTTTAGCTTCTCACACCACTCATATTGTGTGTGTTAATTTGTATACATGAGTGGTGGGAGCTACTCTCAGAAATACTTGCCAGAAATCTTTTAAGATGAAGCCGTCGAAGAAATATTTTCATATTTTCGTTTTGATGTCTAACCTGGGGTTTGAACTCGGATTTTACGTCTAATAAGCCAACACACTACCTATTAGATTACGGTGACTTCGACTTGATAAACACATTAAAGAAAAATTAGCACAAATAAACTAGAATAGCTCGAAATATATTTTGTTTCACAAATGGAAACATTTCGAGAACCCTAAAACAAGATTTTCTATACGAATGCAGCATCATCAAATATTTTAATTTATATTAGAGCATCAGTATTACATTCAAAATAGCGATTAGAAAATATTCTAAAAGTTATTTGAAAAAAAAAAAATCGCTCCACTCAGTTCCCCCCGGCTTGTTGCATACCGAAGAATGGTGGTCCCTTGTTTAACAGTTTACAAATATGAATTTTAAATTTTTAAAACACAAAGGGAAATTATACTTGAGATTCATTTTGGGAGTAGTTGTATCTGACACTCTTACCTTATATATTACAGCAAGACCCCGCTTAACCGCTGTATTGGTATTTGTCATATTATCGACGGAGAACTTAGTATCTTTCAATGGTTTGTTCCCCAAATAATGATTCAATTGTATTTTCGCAGTTACAAGTATTACATATGTATGTAGGTAAGCTGCCTGTTTAAGCTTTTCATGAACTATTCGACGATTCCGTGGAGTCTTACGTAATGAAAATACTAACCTTTTAACATACATAATTGCCATTACACCTTTCAGATTGACAGCTTCTCACACCACTAGTTGTGTGTGTATTTTATAACATGAGTGTCGGACCTCAGTTCAATGTACCCGAAGACATTTTCGAAAGCTTTTATGGCAACTCTAGAGTCTTGCCAGAATCTACTGGAGATCGCCGAAGAAATATTTTTGCTTTTATGTCTGGATACGAACGGGCTTCTCTATATGCCACATACCCACTACCACGGCGACTTGCCTCGTTTAACGCTGTTTCGTTTAGCGCTGCAACTTATTGGAACGTATTTCCCGTGGGGTCTTACTGTATATGAAAATAACTACACCTTTTGCCAAGTATTTATTTATTTGTTAACAAATTAAATATTCAGTCTAGGAACTGAACTTAATTATGCCAATCGACACCTGTCGTCTATCTCTTCTCATACACCCAGAATAGAGTTACACATCCGAAATTGTGCAAGAAAAGTGTTCATTTACATAAAACCTGAAAGGACTGTCTATTGTTATTTAAACCTGGAAACTTGGTTCTTAGTCTAGTAGGTAATGTGTTGACTTATTAGACGGTCCAAAACCAAGTCAGAGGTCTCTGTCAAGCATATTTCTGGCAAAAACTGTGAAAGTAAATAGAATTGCCATGAAGAGTTTCGCAAAAAAATCTGTTGTTCGGAGTCGATTTTAAACTGTAGGGCCCGCTACTTATGTATAAAAAATTAACGCACACAACATAAGTGGTGTGAGAAGCTAGGTCGAATTTCTGAATGAATGGAAATAGTCAATCCAAGCTTAAAATTAAAACTAAAAATTGCTTTAGAAACTGGTAACCAACCCGGTTTACCATCAGTCCGTGTTGATAATTCGCATGAAGAATTCGTTTCCTTTTTTTTTGGTTTTGTAATGTTACTGGCTTTCTTTCGCCTCAATATTTATGACTGCAAATAAAATTTTTAATCGAAGAAAAAACACAAAACAATTTAAGAATAAAAAAGAACAACGAGAAAAAAGCTAACAAAAGCTAACAAAAGAAATCAGAAAGTTCATTAAGTCTAAATGGTTTGTTATTTAAAATTTTTGATTGCCGACGAATGTTGTCATAATTAAAATTTCTTGCCTTCACACTTATCAGGCAACCGCATCTTCCCCAGTTCGAAACATCAAAAAAAGTTGGCTTATGTATGTACGTATGTATGGATGTATATATGCACAAGAATATATGAATAAATGAATGAATGAATAACTTAGCGCAGTGATTGTTCAACTAGCAAAAAAGGCAAGGAGGGGTGAACGAAAGGAAAAGAACAATCAGTAGCAGATTTAAGCCATAAGATAGGAATGTAAAGAAAGAAAGAAAGCCTAAAGACGGCAAGTGATTTTGATTTTGGCAATTAAACGGTGCCAAAGACGGCAAAACAAACAAATTGAATGGATCCATTATATCAGTTTTAATTACTTTTTTCATACTTTGAATGAATTATTTTATTTGTCGTCATTACGAGTGACGAAAAAGGATTGCATGTTTCAATCGTACAACACAAAATTCAATTAAAAATTCTTTGGCTCAAGAAGAAGAAGAAAACCAAACGATACAGCACTGCTGAGGATGAGAAAAAGTTAAAATTGCAATGCGGATACTTTGCACATGTTTGACATGGTACAACAAACCAAACGGTCGTGTTTTTGTCCGTGAGACATACTTTTCATAATTTTCAATTTTACTTTAGAACACACCCTACAATAGTTTGCGTAGCCCAGCTACATACATAGAATATGATAATACGTCTAATAAGTGACAGGGTCCGTCAGTTTCTGATTCCGAATAGGGAAAACTGGTATTTTAACACTGTCTCCCCGGAACTACCCAATATATATAAACGAACGGCTCTAAACTGAACAATGGGGTTGTGAGCGGAGTCTTTTCTGGGAAAATGGACCTAAGCATCTCTCTCTGACTGCCGGATTACTGTAGCGTGATGCAGCCAAAGGTGATGACCATTTACCGGACAACCACTGAATAGATCCTCGGCAACGGTGCTCTTTTTACCCGCGCTTCGGTCTTCACTGACAGACGGATGATGTGAATAACCCTAGGATCGTTAAGGAATGTCGTCACTTCTTTCTGGGCGCTTTAGTGTCTTACTGATCTGGGTCTTGGGTACCGCGAAATTCCGAAGTACTGCGGGGCCGATGATCTCGCTAAAGCTGGTGCACTACTTCTGGAATCATCCTCTTCAGTAGACTTTGGGATGCCACTCGTCTCGGTCAAGCTGGTCATTAAGCGAAAATTTGTCCTAGACGTCATCCAATCTTGGGTCAATGAGAACTCCTACTCCATTGCTAGATTCACCCTTTTGGATAAAAAGCGTACCAGCCACCTGCTTAGACTGCTTGGTAGACACGCGGAAAGGATGCGGATCTCGTATAACGACTTCTGCCGTGGATGCAGATCCGCTGAGGAAGAGTAGACTGTTATCCACTTCCTTTGTCAGTGCCCGTCTCTTGCGAGAAGCAGATATAGGCTACTTGGCTTCCCATTTCTTGTCAGCCTGACGGAGCTACTATCTATTGGGGCAACTTCGTTTATCAAACTTTATGGCTTATTTTGCAGTGTAGGGTAGTCGTGCTTTTGATGTGCTACCCTTGCGCTTGCGAACTTCCCGCATCCCCGATTTTGGTCAGTACAGAGACTGCGTTCAGCCGTGACATCACATCGGACCGCAATGCGTGCTCAAGTGAGCTTTTTGATATCAGAACTACCACTCCGACCTAACCTAACCTAATGCTTCATTAATGAGACACCAAAGGCTGAATACATTTGCGATTAATAAAAAATATATTAATCAGTATTCCTGTGCAATTACAATATTCTGATTTGATAGTCCAATAGCATGTGAGTAATTGGATTTGGTTTGACTCCTTATAATGAAGGTGAAGGTTTTCAAATTTTTACACTTTTTAACTTTGTAAAATGACTATAACTGCAGTTACCATGTTTTCAAGTAATTTAAAATATTTGTGATCAGTAAAGATAGATTACAGATAGACAAATAACAGCAACACTGGTAAAATTAAATTTTAACAAAAAATACTATTTACACTGTGTTGATTGAATAGATCCAGAACTCGGTATTGGTAATAGTCTTCCGCATTATTTACATTTTTCAGAGCTTCATGAACAGAAATAGTAAAACGAAGTGTTTAATTATTTATTTATTAACTACAATGCCATTACAGATAATATTATAGCACACTATCCACAAGACTACAATGGCAGCCGAGAACGAAGTAGTAGTTGATCACGGTTACAAAATATATGATTTTATCTCTGTGGATTCTCTAGAAATCGTACATTTTGTTATTCAATTACAATATTAATACGTATGCTGTTCAGGAACTCATACAGCTCACTGTTAAATGGGATGCGAAAATTAATTAGGCTGCTGTATCGGAACTTAATACGGTCCATGCCTCTGCGCCATAAAGAAGCACGGGTAGGATGAGCGTCTTGTAGAATATTAGTTTTGCCGTACGAGAGAGTATTCTGCTAATCAATTACCTATTGAGACTATACATAGTAGCAACTGTTGGCAAGAGTGATCCTGCGCTTGATTTCCATACTGAAATCTTTTTTGATGGTAACGGCAGAGTCGAGATGCATAAATTCCTTGATTATATCAAGAGTGTAGTAATAGGCCGTAATCTTAGAATCAATACGCCGCCGCACGCTTCGATACATATACTTTATTTTGCCCTCATTTACTGCCAGATCCATCTTAGTAGACTCCCGTTCAAAAGCACTAAAGGCAACAGTAACATCTCACTTGGTACGCCCTATGATGACGATGTCGTCAGCGTACGTAAGCAACTGGACACTTGAAAAATAGTGCGGTACACTCCTGCCTTTCGCAAAACACTCTCCATGACGAAGTTGAAGAGGTCGCATGATAAGCGATCGCCTTGTCTGAAACCTCGCACAGTATCAAAAGTTTGGGAGAGTCCATTCCTGCCTTGACGGAGCTGCAGGAAGTGTTCAAAGTCATTTTGCATAGCCATACCGGCTTCGAAAGTATATCGAGCTCAGACATTGCGATCTTGCGGGAAACACGATCCGTAACGGGGCTATCGAACGTTGCCTTATAGTCGGCAAAAAGTTGGCGTGTGTCGCCTTATTTTTCGTGGGTATTATCCAGATGAAATAGTGTGAAGATCTGGTAGATGGTGGACTTACCAGGTCTGAAGCTGGGCTGAAAAGGTCCAATCAACGTTTTGACGAGTGGCTTCAGCCATTCACACAATATGCTTATACCCCTGTAGTTGGTGCATGTCGTAGGGTCTCCCTTTTTCAGAAGAAATATCTTATACTATATAATTTCTTTATAGTAAAATTATTCTTACCAAACAATTAATTCAAATAATTTATAAATTCTCTTGTAATTAATTAAATTATCAGCAATTCCGTTTATTTTTATTAAAAAATAAAATTAAAAAAGTTCAAGTATTAACGCATTTGTTGTATATACGCAGACAATAAGTCTGCATGAAAGATCAGCATATCAAAATTAAGGTTAACTCTTATGACATGTAAATATTATTGTTGTCTGGTTGACTTATTTATGGTGTTTTCTTTTCTACAAAGAAAATGTCACCCTCTTACAAGGTGCATTAAATAATGTAATGTTTCCTTAAGGTTACTTAACAAAACAATGAAAAAATTTACTTCAAATTGGATAAAAATACCAGGCGACTTTTTTTAAATTTCATCTGGTAGCCCTATGAATGAACAAAAGTCATCTGCTTTACAGATTTATACAGGGCATAAAATGCAATACCCTCAACCATTGGCAAGTGCGAATTATTTAGAATAAAACATACCACCCTTTTAGAGGGCGAAACATTTTTAAGAAACAAACGCAAAATTGCATTTTTCCTTAATAAAATGCACATTTTTTGGTAAAAAAGAAAAAACCCTTACTTTTTTGTATCTAGTTTGTTGGATATTGGTATAATATTTAAGTGAAAGCATTATAAGTGTTATTAGACTTCGTCTCAGCAGTCTGTTCATTTATTTCTCTTCTTCAATTTTTTTCCTTTTGAAAATTGATGAGATAATTCTACATTTATCGTGTATACCAAATATAATGTGATCATCAGTGGCACTCTCGTTCCATAAAACTTTTAATACTCCCCAGTTTATTCATATTTCAATATGTTCCCACATAGTGCCTTTAATTAATGTTATTATCGATTGATTAAAACAATTTAATAGAAGTGGTGTTCGCATAATTTTATTTGGATTCTCTTTTAATTATGAAAAATCTAAGAAATAAACATAAACTTAAATGACTGCAATATCAGGAGTACAGGAAAACATAAATATATCGGAATGATGATGACTTTAACACATTCCCTACCATGTATATGAGAAGGCGGCATTTCTAGGCCACGTATACCATTTTCGGTATACGATAACTACTTTTAGAATTCTATATAAATACACATACATAATTGGTCATTACAACCCTTTAGTCAGGATTATTGACCTAGTTTCACACACCACTTATATTATGTGTGTTAATTTTTTATACATAAGTGGTTTAAAATCGACTTCGAACGACAGATTTTTGAGAAACTTTTCATGGCAATTTTATTTTACTCTTAGAGTTTTTTGCCAGAAATCTGCTGAGAAGAAATCGCCGAAAAAATACTTTTTGTATTTTATTTTGATGTTTGGCCTGGGACTCGAACTCTGGCTTTATGTCTAATAAGCCAGCACACTACCTAATACGTGTTATTTTTTTATTTTTGACAAAATTTATATTATTTTCATAATTATTTATATTTTAACGACAAAATGCACAAAATAACAATAAAAAATTATATTTATTTCACACTACCTAATACCCGATGTGCTTCGCTACCCCCCCATCGAAATTAAATACACAATAATTACAAAGTTTATTCATTTAGTAATTAATTACTAAAATTTAATATATATATACTTTTTTCTTAAATAAATAATTCTTATTCTAATGCCTACAATATTTTTCGTTTTTCCCTCTGGAACGTATACATACAAATCCGGGAGGTTTTCCTACTTGCGGACATGCGACGAAAAACTGTCCATGTGAGAAACCTGGATTTTCTAGATTAAGTCCACAAACTTGAAAGGACTGACCAAGGTCCTTTATTTTATTAATCGTCATTGCAAATGCTAGGCGCTTGCTGGCATCTCCGATGTGGTCATAGGAATACGTGGCAGCAATACATCAGTTCCCTTAAACTTTCCAGTTATAATGTTCGCCTCGATAATATTGCTCATAATTTTTTTTACTGTTAGTCAAGTGTCATTACAAAAGATCGTAGAGGACCAATATTTCTAAGTAAAATAATGGGAAAACCGTTTTTTAACTGTAAGTCATATGGTGGAAAGCCTGGTAAATCTAATGAATTTAAAAATTCGACTGCATAATTGGCGACATCCTCAATATTTGAAACTGTGTCGATCGATTAATAAGTTCTTAGATTCCCATCGATCTTGTTGAGAATATTACAGTTGATGCAATTAACGTTAATATTTTTGGATACTAGTAACGCACATTCAGAAATCCATTGGATATTTTTAAGATTTTGCGCGATTTTGGGAAATGCACAATTTATTAATTCTTCTTTTGATTGTGTCATTCTGCAAAAGTCTGATGGAAATTTTCTATACTTTGTTATAGGATCCATTGGAATTCTTCCATTACCTAAATGAAGCAATTGTTTGGAAAAAGTTGAAGCTGTAGCATCACGTTACAACTGAAAACACATATTAGTAGTTAATTTTAGAATGTGAACATGTCGCCAAATGTATGATGATTTTAGATATGCATTTATCCCATCAGCTGGCTTTGATCCCAAAAAATGGGAATCTAGCTGTTACAGTTTTTCAGATAAACAGATTTTTGTAATCACTTTATATGGGAGGTGCCACACCCACTATTGCTGGTTCGCCCATTTTGGTCCCAAATATTTATATTGAAACTGTTGTTATTTGTACAAAATTTGTACAAAATTTGAGGTATCTCGCTGCTATAATTTTTCCAATATAACCATCTTGTTATTAGCTTACAATAGTAGGTAATGTAGTATATGTGGGCGTGGCGCCTCGCCCACTTGAAACTTTAAAATAAAAAGTAGCCGATAACTCCAAGACATACAAGAAGATACTGTGAAAATTTCATGAAAATCGGTTCAGCCGTCTAGTCGTCTATAACGTTCAAACATACAAGCAAACACACATTAATTTTTATATATATAGATAGAATAACATACATAAGGATGATGTACAAAGGTAAGATATATTACACTTAAGTTTGATTACAGTACTATAATTTTTCACACTTTCTGCATAGCCTGATTTGAAGGGGTTCCTTTTTCCTGCTCTACCATTACGTTTTTGTAATTTATAGCGATTTTTAGAACATGGGACATGATCATCTCCTTTAGGAAATATATATGAAATCTGTAGCTTTCTACATGAAACTGTAAAATTGAACTGTTGGGTTTGTACTATACAAAATCGATTCATTTAGAACTGCCGTATTCAAAAAAGGCTCAACTATTACTCTAAACATCTTTAGGTCACATAAAACAGTCCTACCAATAATTAAATTTTGGATATAAACATTTTGGATTTAAAAATTCCGCTCGACGTAGAAATGACGTTTAGTGTGCATCATCAATGACATCAGCAATGAATCGTTTTTCCGCTACTCATAAGCACTCATGCAGTTTTGAGTATGAATGAATTGAACAGAATTGAAATTCAACTACTCTGATTCATTCGTACTCGCTACAACATTGATTTATAAGTATAAGTAGTAATGAGTATGAGTATAACGTTGACATCAAACTTACAACATTCAAAATATGTTTGATAATATATGTTTGATAATCAATACTTATAAGTCATTCGAGTGCCTCGAATCATTCGTCAAAATTTACAGTCTTTGTTGTTGTTGCATATACAAACAAAGAAGAAAGAAAAGACAAAGACAACAAGCAAAGCATACACACAATCTTCTTGTGAGTATAGTAGTGTTCGTACGCGAATCATACTTATTTTGTGCTTCGTATAAATGCGTATTGTTAAGTATGAATACGACGAGTACTTCCAACTTTGAGAATGAGTACTAAGAGTATGATACTAAAATAAGTATGAATGCGTATAAGTATCAGAAATTATAAATATGACGCGAATCTACTCATCGTTTTGAATATTCGTTGTTGATCTCTGGTGTGCACCGAAAAAGGTACACTTGGCAGGGTAATATTTTTTTTTATAATAATAATAATTATTTTAAATAAGAATAAACATTTTATAATAGTTACGCATAACATGTGAGTATATTAGGCAAATTCTATTGTTCAGTTTTGATTCTTTTTTGTTTTGGTTGTTTGATCTTTTTTTTATTATCTATCACTTGTACTATGATTATTTATTATATTCGTAAAAGGCAATTAATTTATTCCCTTTTTAGTTTCGCTTTTTAGCCGGCAAAAGGAAAGAAACCAAAAAACAAAATGCTTACTTGTTGACTTGAAATGATACTTACTTGTTGGCTGAAAAGGGGATTGTCGGTGTAATGGGCCAGATAATTCACCAAATTCAAGAAAAAAACTAAACCAGACTAAATGAATCTACAAGCCATCCATCTATGCAATATGTTGGTTCGTTTACCTAAATGTCAGTTTCCAACCTCTTCTCTCAACAACTGTGATGATAATTATTTCAAACAACAACAAGAAAAATATAAAACAACAGAAAGCAAACAAACCAAACCAAACTAAACCAAAAATGGAATGAATTATGGGTCTGCTAAACTTAAATGTTCCTACAAATGTTACTTTTGCGCATAAATTTTCAAACTTACAAGCTCAAACTTACTCGGCTTACTGTTTCACTGGAATTCCGATCCAATTCCGATGATATCAGTGCCACCAAAATTCCAAATTAAACAAAAAAAAGTAAATCTGTCGTATCATTTAAACTTGGCTCAGATCGCATTAAAGAGAAGCCACACATACTTACATACACATATTTAAGGCAAACACGAAGACCTGGTCGTAATAGTCTACACGTTTATACAGATTATTAAACACAACTTAAGAAGCCAAACTCTTGAGTAGTCGTCTGTTACTCATTTATAGGGGCTTGTTTTTTATTTTGTGTAAGAGGCCATGCTCCAAATCATCTTATACGAGTAACATCCATCCAAACGTCCACACGAATGTATTAGTTTTTAATCGTTGCCGGTCTGCTTGGCGGTGTGGTACATACATAGTTGGTAGTGGTAATCACTAAAGAGGCACATTAATATGGTAATGCGCATGCCAACCGCTAGTGCTTGAAGATTTATGATATCAGAAAATGCTTTATGATGTGTCCCTTTGACTAATTTTTTGTATAATTTCTGTCTACATACATTTGCTGTCAAAATAATAGCATCGCTTGCATTCGCTCCATTCCTTTGGATATATCCAAACTCAATATAGTGCTTTAAATAATATATGCATGCATACGAGTACATAAGGATTTTCATTTCTTTCATTTTTATTCTCACCATTATTTATTTAAAAAGTAGATGAAACTTAGAATTTTATTTTAAAATAAAAAAGTACCAAAAAAGTTGCTAAATTTTTGGGGAAAAGGAATACCACTTCGTCAATTTCACATTAAATAGGAGCACTTTACTTTACTATTTTACTTGTTGTTCCCAGTAGATCTTGCGTATCATCTACGAAAGGGTTTTTTTGGAATGTTTGCTAAACCATTATACTCGTATTTATCCCACCGCGATCGTAGCTAAGGCGAAGACCCCGTACAGAACACCGATTTACCTAAAACAAAGAAGACAGATAAATAAATTACAATTATAACAATCATTATGAACTGTTTAATTAAAAATAATATTTTCAAAGAAAAAAAAAGTAAAAACAAATTTCGATTAAATTTTATTTGGTCGTGCGATCTGTCAAAAATTACATGTAATTGTGTGACAGAAACAAGGTCAATAATCCAAACTGAAGGGTGTGATACAAAATATGCATGTATGTATGGAAGTGTGTGACAGATTTTTTTACAATCTGTCCAATTTAATATAAAATTTGTAAAATTCATAAAATAATATTTTCTGTGCCATCAGAGTTGTTTTATATTAGAACAAACTGTTTCTAAAAAGTTGTCATTCATTTGCTTATCGTATATAATATAAAATAATAACCGGTTGGTTGATTCACACAGCTTTTATTTTATTATTATTATTTCCACAAATTAAAGCAATACTTTCATTACTACATACATACATATTTGGCCATTACAACCCTTCAGTCAGGATTACGACCTTCTCACACCATTTATGTTGTGTGCGTTAATTTTATACATGAGTGGCGGGACCTAGAGTTTAAAATCGACTCTGAACGACAGATTTTTGAGAAGCTTTTCATGGCAATTTTTACTCTCAGAGTCTTTTCCAGAAATCTGCTGAGAGGAAGTCGCAGAAGAAATATTTTTTCGTTTTGATGTCTGACCTGGGATTCGAACCCGGGCCTTTTGTCTAATAAGCCAACACACTACCCACCGTTCATTACTAAGTCAGTTATATATAATGTGCATATTAAGTTGTAAAAAGCTGTTTAGGCAACACTTTTCAGTAGTTGTTAGATCAAGTGCTATAAACAGGGTCGTTTAATTGTAATGCTATTCCATCTAATAATATATAAAGTTGTAAGAGCAATTTTGGTAATGTCGTTATTGTCATGGCATTGTTTGTTTTATGAAGTGTATACGGTGTCTTTTAACACGGTGTCTTTTAATATCTACTTATATATAGGGTCAGCTGATATTTAACAGTTAAAAAGGTTTTAAGAAAAATAAGAATAAAAATAACATGCATCGTAAGAATATAAATAACGTGCATTTGAAAAGCCAAATGCAATTATAATGTTAATCAGAAATCTTAATGCTAAACAGGGGTTAATAGATGGTACCAGGTTAATCGTAACAAGCTTAGGAGAACTCTTCATATCAGCAAAAATTATTCATACCGATAAAACTGTACTCATACCCCGAATCAACCTTTTTTTACGCCGAGGAGGGGCAAATGTACCTAACCGCACCATAGAGGAAATCGTCACGTCCTCCGTGTGTTGGGCCCTCTCCCACTAAATCCCCCCTCGTACCGTGGACTGTTGTGCCCACTCCGGAATTACGGTATTACTTCGGAATGGAGTCCTTTTGGCCCTTTGGCCGTCTTCATGCTCACATCCGCGTCCGGATTGCGTATTGAAGGTTGAGGAGATTTGAGATTTTTGACCTATATAACGCACTTTTAGAATGTCGCCACTTATTTCATGTTTTTTAATTAAATTTTGCAATTAATAGTCGCCAAACTTGAAATAATGTTAAAAAAAAATATTTTCAAAGATTACCCCATCAAAACTTATAACATACAAGTTTGTACCATGTGTTTCTATATAGCATTTAGGGATGCCAAACGGGATCGATTTTTAAAAATCCCGGGATTCGAGCATCCAATTATGTATATCAGAATAATATATCACTAAGAATAAAATATAAAAACAGCAATACAAAATGTAACAAAAAAGCGTAAATTAACAAAAATAAAAATTATTCCTACATATGCGAATGCATTAGCTTTAAGAAAATTATTTGGATTCCAACAAAAATATTAAAGCATATAACATGTGATCTGATAGGCTTGAATGAGTTTTGTGGTCAACACTCGCTGTTGTTGAAAAACACTTCTCGAAATCAACATTTGTTGGTAAAATAGTTCCAAGATAACTGTATCCACCTTGTAAATATTCACCTCTACCACATCCTAATGTAAATAAATCTATTTCTTTGGACAGTTGAGTATCTAAATTAGTTAACCTTTTAATTCGTTTTATAGGGCTTTTGCATTCTTCGATGCCATCAAAAATTCCGAACAAGTTTTTAAGAACCCCGGAATTCGGGATTTTATAAATACCGAAAATCCCAGAATTTCCCGATTGGATCCTTAGTAGATACGTTCCTCAGAAACCCGTGTAAAAAAGAGGTGTTTCCTATAGTAAGATGAAAGATTCCGTGTAAGATGAAATAAAGAACTATATTTACTTCGAAAAACTGTGTTAAAAATTTGGAAACTATAAAATTTCAGAAATGCATACAAATTTAATGTTCATATGGCATTTTATTTCATGCATGTGAAAAAATTGGCAGAGCAAGCAAAAAACAAAATAAATCTGTTAATCCAGAATTAAGAACAGAAAAATTAGAATAGAAATAAGAAAATAATATTTTCATAGCTACATAATTATTCGTCGCTACTTAATAACAAGCGCAAAATGTTTGCGATAAAGTCGGTATCATCACTGGGGATATCAATCAAAATATCCAATGGTGACTTTCGTCCGGTAATAGAGTTTTGAACTGACGGGCATTGATTTTGAACCCGTACTAGATTAAGAATGTTTTCCATATAAACTTTTTTCCAACCATGTAACTTCAAATCCGTGTAAATAAAATGTATATAAAATATCTCCTTACAGATAGATTTATTTGATTCAGCGTATATGTATTACTACATCTGTTTGCATATTTATTCTTCATTGGCTATTTAGATAGTGTTAAGAAAGAAAGTATCTAAAGATTAAATTAAAAAAAAATTCATAAATACAGTGAACTCGCGAAAACGTGAACACTCGCAAGTGTGAACGGTTCAGAATCGTGAACAAATTTATTTTTCCACAAAGTATTCCAAAACGTGAACAAAATCTGAAAGCTCTAAAACGTGAACACTTTTTTATATTTTGTTTTTTAATCTGTTTTTAAATTGTAAAGTCTTTAGCAATTCACTATCAAATTAAAGAAAATGATCGTGGTTTAAACACCAAAAATGTATGGCCTTCTCAAAATTTCCGGATAAAAGCTTTCTACGCAGCCGCAACATGTTGAAAAAGAAAACTTAACAGCAAAGACGCTTATTATGAATCCGGTTTATTTTGGAAGCAGTTGCCATATAAAACACACTTGGCATCACTGTTGAAAAGTGATCCAGGCGGAAAGATGGAGAAACAACGGTTAACTTTCACGGGCTGTTCAAATGCGTCGAGGACTCACAAACTTAACTTAATTTATTGGTAATTGGAAAACCTAAAAGTTCACGAAGTGTCAAAAACTTTACTTGTTCAGTGAATTACAAATACTTGAAGTCAGCATTGATGATATATAAAATTTTGTATGCCTGGTTTCATCAATGCTTTGTTAAGGAGGTAGACTTCAACTGACAAATTTAAAACGGAAAACTTTGTTATAATTTTTGGCCTTAGGTTACTGAGTTCTTGACTAAAAAGAGGCTACCGGTAAACGTCCTTCTGTTAGTAGACAATACACCTTCCTATCCGACTGAATTCCAATAGATTTCTGATGACGGATTCATTTGTGCAATATTTTTGCCACCCCAGGCCACATCGTTAATTCAGCCTAGGGACCGGAATGGTTGTAAAATAACAAAAATTGTATTAAACAATTACTGGAAAAGTATTTCAACTTTAATTTCGAATAAAGATGATACCGATGATTTTTTACTTATTAAAATATAATTTTTCATATTAAATGTGGTCAATTTTCGATTTAAATTTGGTTACTCGATAATGTGAACTGCCTTGGTAAAAATTAGTTCACGTTATCGCGAGTTTACGGTAATGTTTTTTGTTTAAAATGTTTTTGTTTCGGTATTCGGAAATGTAAACAATTCGAAAAAGTGAACAACGCCAGTTTTAATTAGTTCGCATTAGCGCGCGTCCACTATAGTATGTATGTAGAAAAGAAAGAAACTACTTTGAATTCGTTTGATTTTTTCATGTAAAAAATAAAATAAAGTTTCAATAGTATTATGTGCCATCTTTTAAAGTTAAAAATAAAGTATTCTACAATAAAGATTAAATCAAATGCCCACACATAACTAATTCGTGATGTAAATTTCCATTCTTTTCAAAAATCAATTTTCAATTCGTTTGTGAATTGTTTCGCTGATAATCTTTAAAATGTAGCAATGAATTGTTAAAAAATAAAATAAAAAAAAAACAATTAAGAATTAAAGTTAAAACAGTTTATGTACTGTTACAAACAATTGCATCACATTGCATACAAAACATACATAGAAAGGGAAGACTAGAATATATGCCTATAAGACCCATATATTCAACATTCACAAGCATTTATTGACAAAAACTGCTTTTCAATCATGTAAACAAAATAAAATCAAAAAACTCCAACATTTACTCAATACTAGAACTAAGTCTAACGTTATTCATTCAAATTTATTCCATATAAGGAATACGAATACGTTACGCGTAAATCCATATGAATTCAAAGTCATTAATTTTCAACAATTCTCTAAAATATGTGTCAGAGTTAAAAGGCAGACGAATGTTCGAGAATTTGTGTTAAAATTGTGGCATGCTTTTCGTCAAGCAAATACGCATTCATATTGACTGTGCCTCGCCATTTGCCTATGCCAAAAGCAACAAACAAAATTACAACAACAATAAGTTACTTTCTAACCTTATTATGTTCGGCGTAAACAAATTTACATTCGTAATTTATTATTATAATTTCACTTAAAAGCAGACGCTTATTTACATATTATACTAGCTTTACGGCACTGACTTTACTTTGACATCGGCGACGCCATTAGCATGACGACTCTTGAACAATGAGAAACTCGTTTAAGCGTAATTTGTCGAATACCTTGCAAATGAGGAGAAGTTACTTAAAGGTTATTTAAGAGTTTTGGATAAGAAAGAAGTACATCAGTGCGAATTAGTTCATATATTATATGCATACATATTTACATACATACATACATAATTGGTCATTACAACCCTTCCGTCAAGATTTTCGACTTAGCTGCTCACACCACTTTATGTTGTGTGCGTTAATTTTATACATGAGTGGCGGGACTACGAACAACAGATTTTTGATAAGTTTTTTCATGGCAATATTTATTTACGCTCAGAGTTTTTGCCAGAAATCTGCTAAGGGGAAGTCGCCGAAGAAATATTTTTTCCTATTTTCGTTTTGTTATCTGACCTGGGGTTTGAACTGTGGCCAGTTTCAAAATCAATGGAAAATTGGAAATGTTGCGACAGTCAAAACACATCCAGCTAATGATATAGTGTAGGTTGTGAGTTTTGATGAGTAGAACTCAAAAATATATCTCGAACCCTCCAAACTTCATTTATTTGACAAAAGCCGTATTTTTAATTTTTTCACACAAAATTTTCCAAAAGGGGAGAAGAAATGATCCATTAAAACGGTACGCATTAATATATGGTTCAAGCTTACATGTTATAGGTTTTGATCGGATAAACTAAAAAATATAAATTAAGTGTTGACATTATGTAAGAGCATTATCTTGTAAAGAGATTGACGCTTCGTTTGATCAAATCAGAAAAAAATTACTGTAGTTATATGTCATATTATATTTTTCCTATATGTATGTCATCTTCCAGTTCAAAAATTTTCAAAATTTTTGATGGATCTTGATTGTTTGTAATGCGGCACTTTTACGTTCGCACGATTGCCAGAAGTCGGCTAATATTAGTGTTTTTTGCAAATATTATTACTTCTCAACTTCTGGTGGTCGCTCAAACGTGAAATTGACACATTTTCCTACAGACAATCAGATCCATCAAAAATTTTGATAATTTTTAAACTAAAAGTTAATCTAGAATATATAACTCGACTGTTGGACTCTTTAAATCATAACTACGGTATTTTTTGTCCGATTTGAATAAACTAATGGTGTTTTCTTTTCTACCAAAAAATGTGCATTTTATTAACGCAAAATGCAAGTTTGTTTTTTAAAAATGTTTCGCCCTCTAAAAGAGTGGTATGTTTCATTGTAAATAATTCACACCTGCCAATGGTGGAGGGCATTGCATTTTATGACCTGAGAGTGCTGATAATGCCCTTTAAAGCATATGACTTTTGTTAATTTATAGGGCTACCAGATGAAATTTAAAAAGTCCCCTGGAATTGTTATCCAATTTGAAATTAATTTTTTTTCATTGTTTTGTTCAGTAACCTTAAGGAAACATTACATTATTAAAGCTACATGGTCAGTAATATAAAAAAATTCATTCAATGTTAGAATAGTGATAAAATGTGTTTTCAATAGATTTATTATTGAAAACAAATCCAAAAATACAACATATTTTTAGATTTAAAACCTTTTTTATGAAAAAAATATAAATATGGATATTGTTGCATCTATTTTATTTGCAAAAATTGAAATAATATAATAATCATAATATATAATAATAATAATAATCAGTTATTAGATTCGTCTTCGTCATCTGATGAAGAAAAATTACTGAATTTATTCCAACACACATAGACAACAGCCGCCGTGGTAAACACAGGGCATACCCTTTTTTAAATATTCGTGTTGTGTTCTTCTCAAATAGAAAATTACTTTACAACAGGGTTGGTCAAAAATTTTCTTAATGCACCTTGCAAGAGGGTGACATTTTCTTTGTAGAAAAGAAAACACCATAAGTGTTAATATTTTATTTGAAAATGCACTTTCAGAATGTTATTTCATACTCTTTATGTAAAGTTTGCTACTATGAACGAACGAATCTGAAAAAATATGAAAAAAAATTCGTCAAGTTTACGTCTTCAAACCCCATAGCATATTAAGTCAATTAATATATATATATATATATATATCGCTTTCAAGGCCCATCGCTCTACTTTTTAATAATTTTCTTTTCTAAATTTTGAACATCGGTTTAGAAATGTTTCTGTAATCAATAAATTTGTGCGTAAAGTCCATAAAAAACAGTTTTTGTCAAATAAAACAAGTTTAGAGGGTTCAAGGAATATAAAAAATATATTTTGGAGTTCTACTCAACAAAACTCACAACTCACTATGTCATTAGCTGGGTGTATTTCATACTTTTTTTTTATTAATTAATTATTTTCAATTTCATATTCGGAATCAGTTGAAAAATAAAATATAAATGTATGTATACAAAAAAAGTCTAGTTTGCGATAGACAGAATTGCCAGTATACTTATTTGAACTAATTTATATTACAAACACAATAAACGGAATTCAGCTGGCACAACAATTTTGTAGTTGCTGCCTGAGGTAAGCAGCATGCTTGCTAATTATAATATCGGCAGCAGCAACAAAGCGAAAGCAATTCGTTAATTCTTAATCAATAGTGACTCTAAAACGTAGACTTTCGTTAAACGATAGTGTTAATTCTCTATTTATAAATTAAGCCTAAATCTAACGCAGCAGAATCTGCGTTTGCTGTGTTGCGTTTATTGTGTTCATAGCATTAGACTTAACATGAAAAGTAATACGAAAATTAAGGCGATTAGATACAATTTTCTTTGATGTCATTTAATCTTATGCGTTTCAGACGATTGTAATTAAACTTTGAAAATATATTTGAGGGCATATTTCATATAAATCTGCAAACATTGTTGGCATTGTGAAATTGATTCATATTGTGCCGGACAGTATAGGATGAAATGTAATTTCTATAGGTTTTCAGTTGTCGTTTCACAAAAATTTATTTGAAATCCCTAAAAAAAAATGTGCTTTAAAATTAATGATCAAGGTCGTTGTCAAAGGCTGACAGCTACAAGTTCAATTACATGAACACATGATGACGAATATTGATTTTTTTTTTAAAGAGAGAAATAATTTAGAAGACTAGACTTTAAAATTGAAATTTTATGTTAAAATTGCATACAGCACATATAGTGCCCTCTTTATGTGAGGTTACAAATAAAAATATTTGCAGTAGGCCAATTGGTTATTTCTTATTGGAATAAATCTGAAAAATTGTTTGCAAACGTACATTAATCACTGCACGAATAAGTCCAATTACAAAGGGCAACAGTCATTTCGCATTTAATACCGGAAAAAAATCATACAAATAGAGTGGGTGTTTTATAAGGGTGGGTCGGCAATGCAGTATTTCGTTCAGTGAAACTATGCATTGTTGCAGAACTACACTGCCATGCTTGCATACTTTAGTTAAACCCTTAAATGTTTGGCAACATGTTTGGAAATTATTTTGTATCTTCATGTATCTAACATTACGAATAGGATGGCTTATATATGTGCATGCGTTTATAGTGTTCCATTTTGTAATTTCTAATGACATTAAGGAAACAAGCGCCTTATTTAATTCTTTAAACAGAATTTCCGTTTTTGCGCTCAAAATTTAATAAAAATCCCTATTGAATTTTCCGTTCAAAAGTTAAAGTCGTACTGTAAGGAACACGCCTTAGTTGGTAGTGTGTTGGCTTATTAGACGAAAGGCCTGAGTTCAAATCCCAGGTCAAACAGCAAAAGGAAAATATGAAAAATATTTCTTCGGCAACTTCGTCTCAGCAGATTTCTGGCAAAAACTCTTAGAGTAAATAAAATTGCCATGAAAATCTTCTCAGCGATCTCTATAGTTTGGAGTCGGCTTTAAACTGGAGGTCCCGCCGCCACTCTTGTATAAAATTAACGCACACAACATAAGTGGCGTGAGAAAATAGTTCGAAATCCTGACTGAAGGCTTGCAATGACCAATTATGTATGTAACTAAGACCTTGTATTGGGTGTAATGCATGCTCACTCTGTACATTTACGCCCATTAAAATATCGACATCCTTTATCTGATGCGAAATTCATGTTTTTTTTTTTTGCCAATCGCAAAATTTTGTAATAAAGTTATGTTTTTTTTTAATTCTCAATATTGTTTTCTTCTGACACAACAAATTGTGTTAACTTTCAAAGTGTTTGCTATTTATTATGAGAAGGTTTTTTTAAAACACTAAGGACCATTGTTACAACTTCCCGTTAAAGTCGGTGTTAGGTAAGGGTACCTTTGCTAAATTGAACGGCAAAGTTACCTTTAACTTATTTTGGTTATTACAACTTACAGATAAAACAAAATTAACTTTTTCAAAAATATGGCAGTGCCAAAGTCAAAAAACTGCTCAATTAAAAAAGTTCAAACATAAAGTGGCCTTTAAATGTTAAAGGTAGGATGATCTTCCCTTTAGCTTAACGCTCGCTTCTATCTTATTGGGGACTCGTAATAATGAAAAACAATTTATCTCTCCGTTAAAATCCTCGCTTTAGTCAACGGCAAGTTGTAATAATGGTCCTAAGAAAAATTTCTGCCTTTAGAAATAGGGAAACGCGGAGATTTTTCCAAATTTTGTCGTAAAATTTACATTTTAAGGTTTGTTATTAAAAAAATAAATTTAATATTGAGATAAAATTTAGTTTTCAAAGCTCTCGAGCCGTCAAAAACTCTAAGAAAAACTAGCACTATTACGGACGATTACATTGCGATGCTGGCTAAGCGAGATCCTTTTAAGTCTTTGAAAGCAATCGCCGCTGAAATGGATAGTAATATATCGACAAGAAGTGTGCGGTGTCGTCAATGTGATATTAAACTTTCAGGAAGAATAGTGAGGAAAATTCCATTGCTTAGAAAAATATTTGCAGAAGAGGCAATAGTTTGCACAAAATCACAAGATGGTGTGGACCAGAAGGTATCAAAAAATGGCATAATATTTTGTGGAGCAATGAAACCAAGATAAATTTATTTGTAAATAATGTAGGGCGCAATGTCAGAAGACCAATGGAAAAGAATTTGACCCACATTACATAAAAAAATAGTTAAGCACGGAGGGGAAAAAAATTTTAAAATACAAATTTTTAAGAAAAATTTTGAGTCGAACCTATTTTAATGACCACATGTGTATGTAGTATCGTCACTACGTAAAGAATACCAGGGCTCCCTAATCTCTTTCTAATCTATTGCTTTATAAAATGAGTTTGTACACTTATTAAGAATCCGCTTCATTTTTCAAGTTTAAAAATTTGGTGCATATAAGTATGTGTCTGTAAGGCCTTGGTTTATTTAAATTAATTTATACAAAACGAATTTACAACTTTCTTTAAATTTTAAAGAGAAAGAATAAGAATAAAATAAAATAAAATAGAAGTAGAAGTATAAAAAAGAAATAGGAAAGGAAAACATCATAAAATTTAATTTCGCCTGCAAGTGATTTAAAGTCACGTTATTAAAAACCATGTGTAGGTGTGTACAGGTAAGAATATATGACAATAGAACATTAACCCAGTTACACGGCATTGATGACATTGTCATTGTGAATAGAAAGGAGTTAAGTTGCAAGAAAATAGACCAAGTCAAAGTCATTAGTATTCAAAGCAATTGAAACAATAGGCGGACAAGTGACTGCCACATTATTTACACGCATAAATTTGGGAAAGGATTTGCCCATAGATGCACACAGCAAGATCAATAACGAGTCTAAATTAAAATCGATCAGTTTGCAAATGCGTGTCGAAGGTAGTTTATATTTTATTCAGAAATTTGCAAAATAAATCCAAAATTTGCAAATGACAGGTAAAACAACAACAGGTTCTTAAAGAATTTAAAAGCATCCCACAGAGTGTCATTAAACCAAAGATAGTGTAATTATTGCCATGACACGATAGTTTTCAAGCAAAAACTGTTTAAATTTTAGCGAATTATTGATTTCTAAAGGATTTAGCCTTGAAAGCTTCATTCAAGCGAAAAGAGTTATTTTCCTATTGTTCCTTTTATAATAAGAAAAAAAAAACTAAATTTTTGCTTAAAAGGAAGACCTTGAGAACATTTAAATTATTTTTTATCTTAAATTCCCTTTATGTGATGCCTAAACATCTGCATGCTTGATTTTCTTTTTTTCTCTCTCTTGTCTAATTAATTACAAGAGAAAAGAAGAGGAAAACTGTTACACAGATGTGAGAAGTTATTATTGAAAACTTGGAACAAATAAACAAAAAATAAATAATTTACAATAAGGATGTACATAATGTACATACTCGTATATACATACTCGTACATATACATTTCTGTACACATTGTCACTCACTTACTTCACCCATGCACATAGATTTTTAGACAGATCTGTCAGTCAGTCTGACAAGTCAACAAATGTCAAGGTGAAAATTAATCAAATTCTCTCATTTTCTCTAAAATAATACAATCACAACAACAAAATTAGCATCTAACAAAACAACACATACACATCTCCATGTACACGTATTATATTCGAATATAAATTATTATTGTTGTTATATACATACATACTTACACGTATTACCCCGTACATACTTACATGCATACATATATACATATATAGTACATACATATGTGCATAAAACAAAGTCAAATAACTTATCTTTCAAAATAAGGGAAACTTTCAGGTTTCCGAAATGAAATTTTAAATTCAATAGAAAACAAAAAATATACATAGACGTACGTACCTTGTATATACGTATACGTATATTATGCATATACAAACTATGTACATGTTGAAGTAACATTTTGTTTAAAAAATTTTAGTTTTAGTTTCAGTTCCAGCCGCACTCATCGAGAACAAAAGTTAGCCAAGCGTTGTGTTTCTTTTTTTTCGAACTCGTTTAAAGAAAATTTTCAATTTTCAATTTTAATTTTCAAATCTTTAATATTCTCAGTGAAAACTGAAAGGTAAATGTATGTATATATGTAGCTTATAAAATCCCCATAGGATAGAGTAAGGCTGGGTATCTCTGCTATAGTTCTGAAACTCATCTATTTTAATACATATCAACACAAAAAAATAACACAAACTCCGACTACAGACAGTATATGTGGTTTGTACTACTATCTGTGTGTATATCATTATTGTTTTGGTGTGTATGGTCCCCCCCCCCCTCGATACGAATAGCGTTTTTAACCTAATAATGCTGAGAGGAGAATATTATCAACCCTCGACTCAGTAACCCACCCATCCTTAAGAGCATCAATCATTGCACAAAATACCCAACACGTGTGACATGCGCATCATTTTCATGCAACACAGCATACAAATTCTTCCATTAAAAGGACAATTTGTTAAAGTGAGAAAACTATAGCAGTGTTCCGTTTAGTTGACGGGAAAACCGGTAAAATTTGCTTAAAAAAATTTTTTTTCCAAACGTAATTCCACTGGAAAAGCTCGGCATGTTAAAATTATAAAAGCTTTTCAAATCAACAAGCCAAAGTTACCAATACAATATTTAAAGCTTCTCTTGAGCACACATTTTTCTGAACGGCACAAAAATATACGATTCCGAAATATTACGATCCCATTTTATGTTAAATAAAGTTAAAAAACGCATAGGTTAAAAAATCTTATACATCCAACTATAAGAGGGCAGTGATTGTAAGACCTTTCATACATTTTTATTTAACTCCCACTTTTCGTGTGGAGTTAGACCCAAATCAATTAAGGATCTATGAACAGAAAAATGCACGCTCTAATTGTTATTCAATATCTGAGACAATCTGAAAACAAAAAGAATAAAATTTTAACTAAAAGTATACGAATACGGGTGATCGTCCAAAAACCTGTAAAGCAGATATCACCGCTTCACTTACCAAATTTATAAGACTCAAAAGTTGGCCTGTCGTCTCAAAGCAGACTTGACTAAGCTGATACTACTGTCATCTATCAAGTAAATATCGGCAAGTCAAAAGCCGATAAAAATAGAACTGATGCGATAAAAATAGAACCGAACATATAGAGACGGCTTATACCAATAATACATGTGTGGCCCTCGTATTTACGCGGTGGTTACTTTCCATGAAAATTCCGCGTTATGTTGCTCGGGTTATAGAAGACTCAGTTTTCATATAAATTTAAGGGCTATGTTCCAATAAACTTTTTCCAAAATAAAATAGGTACTTAATTAAAGATGTTGGTACGTTTACAACTCAAAATCAATATTCAAACTTTATTTAAAAAAAAATCAGGAAAACATAAATACATATTCATTAGTCTGTGTCACTTACTTCGAACATCATACTACTTCGAAATAGTGAGTGTATAACCTTCATCAGAAGAAAGTTATTCGGAAAAGTTTTCGTCTCTTGATAAAAAAAAACCTTTTGTTGGACGTTCTTCCAGTGATTGTACGATTGTGAAATCAGTTATCAGCCTTGGTTTACTTTTTTTTCTAACTGTTTTTCGATTTCGTAATAAGGCGCGTTATACTAGTCGAAATTTCGCATTGTAATGAATATAATAGTGAAACTATTGCCTTCATTTTCAAGACTAGAGATGAAGTTTTAAGATTATGGTTTGAATCATATGTGAACCCTTTGCTTCATTTATATTCTAAAAGTTATCATCCTCATAAATTTTTGTTGGGATACGAAAAAAATGCTTTAGAGTGATATCGCTCGAGACATTTTAAATGATCAATTCTATATGAAACTGGTGTCATGCATAAGAGCAACACACTCCTGAGTGATGGGAATTTTTAAACTCGATTCATCAATTACTCACACATATATCGTCGTAGTCTAGTAGATAGTGTACTGGCTTATTAGACGTAAAGCCCGGGTTTGTATCCCAGGATAGGTATCAAAACGAAATATGAAAAAAATATATTTCTTTGACGATTTCCTCCCAGCAGATTTCTAGCAAGAATTCTGAGAGTAAAATAAACTTGCCAAGAAAAAGTTTCTCCAAAAAAATAATAATCTGTCGTTCGGAGTCGACGTTAAACTATAGGTCCCGCCACTCATGTTTAAAATTAACGCACACAATATGAGTGGTGTGAGAAGTTAGGCCATAATCCTGACTGAAGGGTAGCCAATTATGAATGTATGTATAATAATTATAGACATACTTACATACATATTCTTAAAAGATATACTTACATATCCCTAAACGAAAAATATCAATTCCGAATTAATTAGAAGAAGGAAGGGGTTAATAATTACATTTATTTTAACATTTATTTACTTAAGCGATCGTGGCAAGATGAACATAAAACTCTAGACCAGTGGTTCATTGTATTGCTTTTTTTCATTTACAAAATTTATTTCATTTTTTTTTTGGAAATGTAAATAAAGAAAAAAAGATCTGCAAATTGAAATATGGGCTATCATTGGTGCCATAAACATCTTAAATTTTGGATTACACATTGTATGGTTTCTTGGACCAAATATTTGTGTGAATCTTATTGAAACATTTACAGAATGAGCATTAAATTTCAGTCTTTGGGTCCTGAATTTTTTAAAAGAAAAGATGAAATATTTCTACACCGACTCTATTTTTGGAACATTTCAATGAATTGCAGTAAGAAATGAATGACTAACTACAAGTTCATCGTTATTTATGTTCGGAAATATAAGGTATCTTTTGTAAAGTTAGGAACTGTGGTATTACCCTTTTTAAGATGATTTTTTAGATGAATGCGATCACGGTCGTGCAAAATTCTATTGCATATTCCGGTTTGCAATTCCCGTTTTAATCATTGTCAGACTGAAATTCTTAAGAATGTTCTAATTTTTACGTACAACTGTGATACTGTAATCCTGTAATTATATTATAAATCGTTCTGTAAGTCTGTTTGTTAGCCAATCACGCCTGAACGCCTGGTACAATTTTCTTAAAATTTGGGATATTGATCGAGCTTTTGCAGGTTATAGACTATAAATTTTAGCTTGGTTAAGTTTCCCTATTGGAGGTGTTCCGTTTACAAAGTTGGACCCAAAGAGGTCCAAAAAGGAGGAAAGGGGCAATGTGAGTGCATTTATATTTAGGACTTAGAGTATTCAAAAAACTGTTTTTTTTTTAATTTGAAAATATTTTTCATTTTTTGAACCAATCCAAAGTACACAACCGGGTACAATCTGCTAGTAAAACATAAAACGTTAGTTGCATGTATATTAACTACATGAGATGCAGGACAGTTCCCCATAATTGATTACCATGATACGATATCGGTTTTAAAAGAAATAAATTTCTTATTTAATTAAGACTAAATTTCACCGAATTATTGCTCTAGTCAGCCTTCAGTAACCTTCGTTGCAACACACAACCCGCTTTTTATGAAGTGAATAGTACTTGAATAAAGTCACCGAGGTCTAGTAGGTTGGCTAGTGTGTTGGCTTATTAGACATGAAGCCTTGGTTCAAGTCGGTCATCTTCAACAAAACGTAATAGAAAAAAATATTTTTTCGGCGACTTCCGCTCAAGGGATTTCTGGCAAAGTAATTGAGAGTAAAAAAAAATTCCATGAAAAGTTATTCTGCCGTTCGGAGGCGATTTTAAACTGTAGGCCCCACCACTAATGTATAAAAATTACGTGAGAAAGTAGATCGTAATCCTAACTAAAGGGTTGTAATAACCAATTGTGTATGTATGTATAAATGGTATTTGAGGACATCATCATGGTTTGTGTTTCGTGGAACCTCACATCAACACAAGCTTAAAAAAACGGTGTCTTCTGTGTTTTGAATGTTTCCGTGAAATGCTTCCAAATGACTACAAGTTATCGAATGAAGCGCTAAATTTTGAATTGAACGGAATCGTTTCAGTTGCGTAAGTCTATTTTAATTCAAATGCAAAAATAATTGATTCATTTTTACTACACCATTCAGTCATTTTTATGTTGGATTTTTGCAAATTAGATGCATTTTACACGGTGCAATAGAATATATAAAAATGCAATTTTGTGGTAACTCTAATATGATAGCGGATTTAGTTTCTAGATAATGTATAGATGAAAATAGGACTAAATAAGAAAAAAAGAAATGATCCATGACTTTTTGGCGGCATATTTGTTTCTCAATTTAAAATATGTTATAAGATTTTATTGTTTTTACTTACAAAACAACAAACTACAACTACTACAAAACGCGAACTACCTCAAATTTCAAAAAAATCTGAGACCCGTATTTCATTAAATCGTCTCAAGATTAAAATATGTTAATTTGGCATTTTTATTACAAACAACCCCGAACAAAAAATTCAAAACCATTTTTTTTTTACAGAATATCCTTAAAAAACGGACATGAATGATCGTCCTTTGACAAATTGTATACACTGTTGGATGCGCCTTGAAAAAGCCTTTCTCACGATATAGATATTGCATATGTTGGTAAGGAAACTGATCCACAAATTAACAAAATATTCAAAAATAGACCCTTTTTCAAAATGGTCCAGCTCACGAGAGGTCGAATCTGGAGCCGAAATATTTGAAATGTTGTCTTAAAAAAGTCCAAGGTTCATTTTTAGAGGGGTACATCGAGCACGAATTTCGCTTCCATACAACTTGAGTCGCTCTAATACACAGTAGCGAGCGCAAAAAATACAACGTTGGGTAAAATTATCTTTAAGTGCGATAATTTTAAAAAAATGGTGACCAGTTCAAAATATTTCTTTGGGTTATTAATCCCTACAGTTATAGATACCTGTTATCAATAACATTATGTAAATATTTTTAATTAATTATTATTATTTTGTCATTTATTAAAAAGAGTACGATTTTCATGGGAACAATAAAAATGCAACAGCATAAATTTTAATGTGTTTATTTAAATTAAATAGTAATTCTTGCAAAAAAAATTTTAAAATTAATATTTAGTGGCGTAGCCCTTATTTTTTATGACCTCTTGCAACCTAGCAGGCATAGAGTCGACTAAAGCTATTAATGTGTTAATGGATATTTTCTCCATTCACTTTTCAAAATTTCTTCTAATTGCCTCTTATTTAACGGATGTTTCCTCTTAACTTCCCGATCTAATAGCTCCCATAGATTTCTATGAGGTTTAGATCGGGAGACTGTGATGGCCAATCCAAAACATTGACATCATTGTCGCTTAAAAAGTTTCGAGCTAAGCGACTTGAGTGCTTTGGATCGTTATCCTGTTGGTATATGCTACCAGGAGGCATTTTTTCCCGCAGATGAGGAAGCATGTGTTCTCCAAGGATTTCACAGTACTTCTTGGCGTCCATTTTTCCTTCGATTTGAGTTAAGGGACCTACCCCATCACGGGAAAACGCACCTGTAAATACGTGACGTAAAATCAATAATTTTTTTTAAACATATCGTTCCTTACCCCACACCATTATGGATCCACCGCCATGTTTTACGGTTGGAAGTTGATATCTTGGAGAATATCTCTGTCCAGGCGGTCTTCGAACAAAATTTATCCCATCGGAGCCAAACAAATTAAATTTGCTTTCATCGCTCCACAAGACTTTAGCCCATTGTTCATTTGACCAATCCTTGTAACGTTTTGCAAATTCCAGGCGCTTTTTTTTATTGATTGCACTGATGAGAGGTTTCTTTGCGGGTCGTCTCGCATGCAAATTAGCCTCTTTCAACCTACGGCGAACAGTGTGAAAGCCTATAGAGAGTCCCATTTGCGAAATTAGCAACGTCCACTACGGTCTTTCGTGGATCTCTTTTAACCAGTGCAATCATCTGGCGGTCTTTGCGAGAGGTAATTTTTCGAAGATTACCACTACCTGGTTTCTTTTCCACGCTATTTCTCAAGGAAAATCGAGATTTAATCCGACATACGGTTGATTGATTTACACCAAAGAGGTGTCCAACTTCACGCATGGATTTTCCTTCTTCTAAGGCTTTAATGATTGCAGTTTTGCTGTCAGCTGAGAGCAGCTTCTATTACAAAACACATGTTGTATAACTTATTTAAGAAATTTGCAATTATAATTAAATAAATAACTTACTTTAACTATTTTTTTATTGTGTTGCATTTTTTTTTGCTCGCTAAAAATTTGCACTTTTTTCACTAATTCAAAAATATTTAACTTTTTAAAGCAGAATTTGGAATAAACTGTGGCTACTTTGAAAACTTATAATTGAAAGAATTAACAGCAAAAGAAAATAGATAAATTAGTTACCGTTATTTTGAAACAGATCTTATTAAAGATCATATGGCATAGTGTTGCATTTTTTGTGCTCGCTACTGTACATATGTATGCGTTCGTATTCAATAATCTCTACATACAGATGTGAATAAAGTTTTCATTGAAGATCATAGCATTAGTTTGCAGAATTTTTGCTCGATCACACAGTTCAGTTGTAATATTTTCCGGTTAAAAATGTTGTTAACGTAGTATTTTCAGTAGAATAATTATTTAATTTTGTTCTTGTTGTTTGGGTGTTCGTTTGTTTGTAAAGTTTAATAAATTGCTGCATTTAAAATAACATTAAATATTTTATTATAACTGTAATTAATAATAATCACATTTTTCCCCATTGTACTTTACCATTTTTACATGAGATATCTTTAGTTATGGACGTTGTTTTACCCATTCGTCCAACACTGAATGCTAAAATACTGTAACAGTCGAACGCTCATAAAACTGGAATTCAATTTTCTATCGTTTGAAGTTAACTTGTGAGGCAACGTATAAAAACGCTTGTAATTACGCCGCAACGGTTGTTGAATATTTAAAAGAAAAAAAATATCAAAATGGCGATTTACAAAATGCAAGCAATGTTGCTTGGTTATTTAGAATTCTTTTTAAAAATATTGAAATTTATTTCATTTCTAGTCTATAGGTATCTAATTCAGCTGCTGTTCGTCATTTTTTGAATGTTCGTTCACTACAAATAAGTGAAGCAATATTTTCACTGTACAAAACCGTGGTAACGCTGTAACAAGTGTCGTAAATGTTTAATGTCATTAGTTAGACTCTGAAAAGAAAATAAATAAAATAAATAGAAAAACATATTTTGTTTTTGTTTAGAATTTTTAATTTAAAAAAAAAAAAATAAATTTGTACACAACTTCGAAGATAAATATAATATATCTAAAGATAGATTAAGTACGTGTGAACGGTTGGACAACCATGCCATGCAAAACACACTACATAGTACGTTGGTATTTAAGTCTAGCCCATCTACTGTGGTAAACGGTTGAAAACATTTGCCGACAATTGTTCCATATTAAAAACCACACTTAATTTAAGACAAAAGTCTGCTAAACGGATACCATTTCGCAGTACGTACTTCATACTTAATTTCTAAAGTTTCCCCGAAGTATTGTGTAATTATTTGACATTGCTCAGATGTTCCATACCGAAATCCGATTTAATGTTCTGAAATTGTTTTATCCAGAAATAACAATCTATCACGAAACTTTCCTGCAACTCAGATTTTCAGATTTTTTAGGTTGTGATATCACACTTCCATTGCAACAGAAAACAAATTTAATCTTAATACAGAGTTAAAAATGTGTCTTAAAAATAAAACCGTTTTCTTGGAAGATGCTTTCATAGAATTTGTTATGTGATCACATCAGGATGATTTTTTTTTTTTTGTTCAAGTGGTTAATTTTATTTTGTATTTCTATCGCAGATACAGTCTTTATAGGAAGGCCTAATCGGGATGGTAATTTTAATCCAAAATTAAGAAGCTTTTTAAATAATTGGAAATAATGTAATCCTTTAGGTCATTTGATTTGTGTATGTAGAAGTTGCCATAGTCTATTAGGTAGTGTGTTGGCTTTCGGTTTCCTATACCAGGTCAGGCATCAAAACGAAACATGAAAAAGATATGAAATATTTCTTCGGAGACTTCTTCTCAGCAGATTTCTGGCAAGAACTATTAGAGTAAATAAAAACCTGGCATGAAAAAGGTTCTCAAAAATCTGTCGTTCGAAGTCGATGTCAAACTTTAGGTCTGGCCACTCACGTATAAAATTAACGCACACAACATGAGTGGTATGCGAAGCTAGGCCGTAATCCTGACTGAAGGGTTGTAATGGCCAGTTATATACGTATGTGTGCCATCTATTTGCTTTTTACATTTTTCTCAGTTTTCTACAGATTATACTCATACCTATTATATTTTTAAAATTGGATTCACCAGATTTAATTTATTTGTAATAACAATACAATCACAATTATATTCGGTGTGGTGTAAAATACCAGAGTGTCTGGTGGGGGGAATCGAACCCACAACTACCACGCTAATAATTTAGCGCACAAACTCACTAGGCTAGCAGGGCACGTGAATCAAAATATTGATTTTTAAATTGCTTGAGCGTCAGTTTCAACTGTCTATCGTAATGTTTAAATATCTCGATGAGTCACTTGCTATTTTTGCTGAGTTTTCGAATGACGTTTAGAGTTAGAGATACCATCAACTAGAAAGTTCTATTAAAAATAATACATGATCAGATTAAAACGTGATGGAAAACTCCATTAAAAATAATTGAAATTATGATTACGATTAAGTAAGAGATACTCAGAATGTTAAACGTAAGCAATAGCATAAGTTTGTTTTACAAAAATCAATGACTGCAAATTACTTTATATGAGTTTAAAGAAACAACCAGACTTTTTTAATATCATTCAACTTTAGATTTATTTTAATTGTGAAATATATTTCAAATCATTACACACTTTTCAAGAAGTGCCAACAAGGATTCCACTCGCATTAGTTAAGAAAAGATTATCGAATGTTTGTTTCTTACTGTCGTTTCGTTTGATTACAAAATAATTTACGTAATTTTAACGAGTGGTTAGCGCCAGTTACACAGAAATCGTGCTCCTAGCAGAATTAATGAATCTCTCTTCTTTAGGAATGGTAAACAATAAGAAAGACTCACCTTCGGTTCCATGATATTTTCAAATATACTAGTGACTACTAGATTTATCTGTTATCGTTCAGATATTCCAAAAAGGCACACACCCTTCTTATACGTTTTATAGCAATCCTACAATTTGCATCGCCTGTATTAATGTTGTTTTGATTTACGTCGTCAAATTTTTTGTTCCCTCTAACTTCAATTTGCGTCGTCATTCGATTTACGTAGCGTTTTTTGGACCAACTCTGATGTAAATCTATGGATTACTGTAAATTCATATAACTTTTTTAAGTTCCTTGTTAAAATCATAATATTTTATAGTATGAGCACTATGAAATTCGATTTACGTCGTTTCGATTTACGTCGCCGTATTTTTGGAACCAACTGCGACGGAAACAGAAGGATTATATAATATATATAATATATATATATATATAGTATAATTCGGGATCCAAAAATCCCGAAATAAGTTATTCAGGCAAATGCATTAGTTTTAAGAAAATTATTTGGAATCAAAATAAAAGATTATAGCATCTAACATGTGATCCGCTAGGCTTGAACGAATTTTGTTATGGGTAAAATAATTCCAAGATAGCTGTATGCAGCTTGTATCTAAATCAGTTATCCTATTAATTCTTTTTATAGGGCTTTTGCATTCTTCAATGTCATCAAATATCCCCATTTTAGGGGTTTCCTCATCTGAGTTGCTGTTATCGAAATCGAGTGACATAGAAACTTTTTTTCAGCACCTTTTGTAAGGTCAAAATACATACGAATTCACAATTCCAGAAATCCCGGGACAAGTTTTTAAATTTTCGGTATTTCCCGATTGGCATCCCTTGTGCATATTACTTAACCCATTTGAAAAAAAGAAAATAAAGAATATTAAAAACTTATTAAGGCTGTCTCGAACACCAAGGGATACGATTGGATGCGGATTGTAATTCAAACATATTTTTGTGGAACTGAATTGTATGGAAATGTTTACCTTAAATTCTATTCAAAATCACTGAAAATATTATCAAAGACTTGAAAGAGGTATAACAACGCATTAGAGAACAATTAGAATGTAATCAAAATAAAAAGTTTTAATCTCTCGTAATAAACTTGTTATAAAAGATAAGAGAATTTTGATCTACCAACGTTTCTAGTTTTTTATTAATTGTATTTTTTTTCCACTGTACATATTAAATTTCTCGCATTTAAAGTTGTAATTTCATCCCAAATAAGAAACACACAGTAAATGAACATTTATATACACATCTGGACGAACGTATCTTCTTTTTTCTATTACACGACAGCTGACAAGCGTTTATCATCATCAAATTGAGATGAAGATTAAGAAATAAAAATAACAAGAAAACCATTAAACGAAAACGAAGAAACAGGAACACAAATTATGCACTTTGTTTGTATCCATCACTTTAAAGTATTCATTTCGATCAATACAATTTAGTAATTGAAAGAGCAAGACTCAATTACATACTCAATTACTATGTTCTGTGCTCTCTGAAATGCGAGGATGAGTAAATAAGACTGAGATGATCTTAATGTCCGATCTCTTGATTAAAATTTTGTTTTCTTACTGTCAAAAGTTAAACAAACTGAGGGTTTTAGATTCTGTTTAAAACTTTGATTTGATCGACATCATAGGGCGTACCAACGAGATGTTACTGCTGCCTTTAGTGCTAAGAAGATGGGTCTGAGAGTAAATGAGGGTAAAGACGTGCGGCGGCGTACTGATTCTCAGATTACGGCCGATAACTATACTTTCAATATAGTCAAGGAATTTATTTATCTTGGCTCCGCCGTTACTACCAAAATGATGTCTGGAGATCAAACGCAGAATTACTCTTAGCCAACAGTAGCGCCTGTACTGGTCTCAATAGGCAATTGTGTAACAGAGATCTCATTTGTGCGACAAAACTACTACTCTACAAAACGCTCATCCTACCCGTGCTTCTATTAAGAACTGATGCAGCAGCTTTGATAGTATTCGAGAGAAAAGTCCTACGTTAGATATTCGGTCTAGTGCGAGTTGGCAATGATTTCCGCATCCGATCCAACAGTGAGCTGTATGAGCTCCTCAACGACATAGACATACATTGACCTCCTCGAAGGAGGATGCTCTGGCGAGACGGATATTTGATGCGGGGATCTGCGGAAGTCGGGGAAGGGGACGAACTTGCATCTGTTGGAGGGACCAAGTCGAGGAAGCCCTGTCATCGATTGGTGTGACCAACTGGCGTAGGCGCGTAAGAAGCAGAGGCGTATGGAAGGATATGTTGCGGCAGGCCGAAATCGGTTAATCGGATGTTAATGCCCAATTAAGTAAGTATAATGTGGTTTGAGGAGTATATCGTAGAAAGTAAATCCATGTCCCACAGTCTAATTCGTAATTGCTCCTTCAAGCACTATACTTTCCGCATTTATCTCGGAATTACTAACAAAACATCAAAACATCTCAAAAACAAAGCAATCTTCGTGATCTTGACATATTATAGACAAAGTCTGCCACGCCCTAATTTTCACCTTCGCCCCCGTATGTAAAGCTACTGTTTAAAACTTACCTACAGGTAAATTTTTTCAACATAATATTCGCTTGACATTGGCGTGTTTGATCGTAATCTCATTTGGCTACAGTTTTTGTGCTAAATCCTATCTAATACATAAAATTCTCGTGTTCCTCCGAAATGGATAGACCGATTTTCATGAAATTTTGTGTTCATATCGGGTAGGCCTCAAAATCGGACAACATCTATTTTTCATATCCCTAAAGATTAAGAGGGCGTGGCAAATCATTAAAATTTAATATTTAGGTACATATTGATCGTAGACGATTAAAATTTTGTGGGTAAGTTCGTAGAGTCGATATCGACAATCCCACCTATAACTCTTAAACTACTGGACCCATTTTAACAACTTTTTTTCGAAAGCTTATTAGGCTTAGATGGTTCGATATAGCAAAAAGCAGGCGTGGCAAACCTTTAAAATTTAATATTTATGAACATAGTGATCGTAGACGAATTCAATTTGGTAGAGTCGATACCGACAAACTAACTAAAAATTGGCGTGGTAACCCTTCCCCTTTAAGAAATACATATAAGTCGACTAATGCGATGGTTTACAACTACATATGTACATATATAACATGTATGTTTGTTTTGGAGCGAGTATAACAACTATAACATTCGTCTATCCTTAGTATACCTCACCTAAAGAACGTACCGACTTCGATTAAATTTTGAACTAGATAGATCAGCGTACTGAAACGAAAATATGAAAATATTTCTTCGACTACATTCTCACAGGAGATTTCATGGCAAAAACTTTGAGAGTAAATAAAATTCATGGTAAAGCTTCTTAAAAATCTAGTCAGTTCGGTCCCGCCACTCATGTATACAATTAATCCACACAACATAAGTGGTGTGAGAATATAAGTCGTAATCATGGCTAAAGGGTTGTAATAACCAATTATGTTATGTAAGACCACCTAATCAAATGGAGTGTTGTTGACTTAAATTTATTATCTGAAGATAGCACCACATAGAGTAAACAAAGCACAATTTCTTCTTTAAACTTTATTTTTTTTTTAAATGAATTTTATTGATTTTTGTTAAGTTCTTTTGTTAATTTTAATTAATTGTTTTGTTATTTCTTTTTAATAATTTACGAAAAAAAAAAAACTTTACTGAACTAAATAAAATAATAGAAAGTGTTTTCATACTTATTTTTTAATCGAAATATTAAGTTTTTTTTTGCATCATTTTGAATTCTTGGTTCCAATAAATTAAATTTCAATGCATTTGTATAGAAAAAGTTGATTTGATTTGAGTAGTTTAGATTTGCGCAATTCGGGGCTCTAGTGTATAATAAGAAATAACAGCAGCGTTATAATGTTTAACATTTTTTTCCAACATTTTTCTTTTTCCTGTAATAAACAAAAAAAAAAAGAAAAATAAAAATAAATTAATTAAAAACTGCTCTTATGTTGGTTGCATGCTTCAAAATTAAAATCAAAAAGGAACAATAAAAAAAAAAATAAAATAAAAATTGTAATCAAAAGATTAATTATTTAACACACTATCGAAACAACAGCATAAAATTCAAATAAAATAATAAATTAATGGCCAGAATAAAAAATAAAAACAACAACAAAATAAATAAGATCTTAAGCAAATACAGCGTTTTTTGTTTTTTTTTTTTTGTTCTGAATCAAATACAAGTCAAGTATTTAAAATAAGTATGTATGAAACAAAAACAAAGCAAAACAACAAAAAAAAACGACTCGGACAATAACAACAACAACGCTAGTAGTAAAAGAAAAAAAAAAAGAGCAGGAATAACACAAGTAGCCAACAACTCGATTTCAGTAAATTATTTTAAATTGTCTTATAATGTAAATTAATTTTTCATAAGATTTACTTTATATTTGTTGATGTTGTTGCTGTTGTTGTTGTTGTTGCTCTTAAAACTATAGATGTCTGTATATGTATGGAGCTGCTGCGCCTGCTGCAGTTGCTGATACCCATGATGGCTCTGATGTCGCTGATGTTGTTTGTTACTTTAAACAACCGCCACTGCATGTTCGTTACTTTTTCTGAAAATCGAAAACAAGTTAAAGGCCTGCATACGACGTTTGTCTTCAAGATAATAGAGGGCCGGTGGATAAATCTTGAATTATTTTTCAGTAAAAAGGCCTTCTGAAACTTTACAACGAATACTTAAAATTTTAATTGAAAACTTCAGTTACGATCCTTAAAAATAAAGAACAATTTCAGACCATTGAAGCTTCTATTTTGAATTTGAAAATATATTTTTTAGTGGATCACTATTTAATTAATTTATTAAAAACTAATTTTTCCGCGAATTGCACTGAACATTATTTGTTTTCATTACAACTAAGCGTTACCGTTTCAAATGTTCCATGTTTCGCAATAAATCTCTAGAGAATTTCATCTTAAATGCTATTCTTCTAACAACAGTTCCTAAGCACCTGGTAAATCAGTTTTAATTCAAATTTGTTTAAGCAATAAAATTACAAAAATTATAAAATTATGGGGCCATTTATACAACTTACCGTTAAACTTGGGTTTAGTTAAAGATACCTTCAGCTAAAGGGAACTGTAAAGTTACCTTTAACTTACTTTCGTTATTACAATTTGCAGATAAAATAAAGTGCCGGAGCAATGTTGATAACATTGCTCATTGCTTCATTCCCTTTTTTTTTTGTACATCAGTGTTGAAAAATTCAGTACTTTAGTACTTTTTCACTTCAAAAATACTGCAGTACCCCGCGACGCATTCAGTACTTTTTTATTATTACATATTTTACGTTCTTGAGCTTTATTCAACTATTAATGCATTAGCAACGTAATGCGAAAGGTAGAATTAGTCTTTAGCCTCGGTTAGCCAAACGTCCACGGAACATACGTTCGTTTTTAGAATACGATAAACAATGAGAACCCTGTCCGAACCTTAATGTGATTTCGGTAAGCATGATCATATGCTACCAACTGAAATATATTCGATAACGTTCCGTAAACGTCTGACTACACCGAACTTTTACGTTTTGTCACATTCAGAATCTAAAGTTTTTGTTTTTTATGTGAGCAACACGTATAAGTCGTTAGTTTTTCTGTTCCGTACCGTACGTCTATTAAATATAAACAAATAATCTAACAGGTAGTGTGCTAGCTTCCTAGATGTGAGCCCGCGATTCATACCCCATGTCAGACATCTCCAACATAATGAAAAATGAAAAAATATTCCTTCAGCGACCTTATTCTGTCAAAAATTTCGAGAGTAAATAAAATTGCTATGAAAAAGTATCTCAAAAGCCTATCATACGGCGTTTAAAATTAACACACACAACATAAGTGGTGTGAGAAGCTAGGACATAATCCCGATTGAAGGGATTGCAATGTATGTCACTATTTTTTTTTTAACAAAAGTACCACTTGATTCGAAAAACTACTTTTTCAGTGATAGTTCAGTACCATTTAAAAATTTCAATTTTTCAACAGTGTTGTACACGCACATTTTGTTTATAATTGGAGTTGCCATATTGAACATAATATATAATATGGCATGTTCAAACATAACTTAACTTTAAAATGATCCTCCCTTTAGCTTAACGCTCACTTGTAACATATTGTCCACTTACAATAATGTCCGTTAAAAGCCTACCTTTAGTTAACGGCAAGTTGTAATAATGACCCTTAGAATACCTAATGCGAGAACAACATTGTTTTATCTGTTCCTTAATCTTAAGACTCTCCTTCATTGGCCACAAACTCTTATTGTATCGTAAAGTAGTAATTCCCAGACAAAAATGCAAAAATGTCTTTCAAGGTTCAAGAGAAAAGTGTAACAGAAAATCTTCAAATAAATTGATTCTTGGCTCTGAGTCGTTGATTATTGAATTGAAAATTATGACTTTCATTTACTTTTAAAGTTTCTTTTTAGCTTTTAGCTTTTTAGCTATGTTTTTCTATAAATTTTTGTTTACCTAGGTCTAAATGTAGAGAATTCGGTAAAAGGTTATACCTAGAAAACCTGGTTCAATGATTATTGATGATCGTGTTCAAATTTAATGTATGATTGATATTTGATTCATTTCCCCATTTGATCAGTAAATGGAAATTCTATGCGGTTGGCGATTTAGATAGATATCAACTTTGTAGAAGAATACCAGAGCTAATTATAATTTTGTTAATTGGCTATTGATCTTGAAGAATTTAAGTGGGGCCACGCTGCTCAAGTGTAATACGGTATTCAGACATGCACCTTTATTCCGTAATTCGCAATACTCGCCATTGTTGAGCTTTATATTTCATATAAAGTTTCAATTATTACGCCAATTGTAATAATATTGAGTAAAACTTAAAATGCAACACTGTCACAAGTGTGTTTAGTGAGGATATTGCAATTAACCGGGTACATTCTGATGATATTTGACAACTCAAATGTCAACAACGACAAACAAACAATAACACACAATACGACCAACAATAATAACAATGTTGTTGTTTACCAGATGTCAAATGAATATTGAATAAGCTGAATTACAAATATTATTATGCCTGAACACTTAGAATATTGTACTCAATTAACGGAATATTGACTCAAAACAAGTGCATATAAATAAGAATAAAAATGGCTGAATGGCTGATAAAGAAAATTTCGAGATCAAATAATTGTAGGATAGTTCTGGATATGACAAACGAAAAGTAATAAAATTCAAAATGCTTTACTTTAAAACCCTTGCACCCTTTATTATCACTTCAGTTGTATTGCTGGGGAAGAGCATTCCGAATCTTAAGTGATATACACCATTCTTGAAAAGAATTAAGTCGTAGTTTAAAGGCCCTTTTACTGTTGCCCCCGAAAATACGGCACCATACCATCTAATGTGAGACTAATAAAGGCGCATGTGAGTGGGAATACTGGAAGTTCTTAATTTTTCATTATACAGCCTCCAAAATGTTGCTGGTAAATTTTTTTTCTGCCTCATTCAAACTCGTAAAACTCAACTGATAGAGAAAAAGGCAAAAATTGTTTCTTTTTTTTTCAAAAGGAACTCCTTTTATGGCTCTATGCTAAATTAAAAGAAATTTATCAATTTTGCTAATTTTGTTTTTAACGTTTTTTTTTTTTTTTTGTTTTTGCTCTTTACGATGCATTTACAATTTCCACGCATAAAATGTTTGTAAGAAAACCAAACCAAACCAACTCACTCACTCACTTTTAAACTCAACACACAGTATACGAAATGACTGCGTGAACAGCTTAAATTGAAAAATATTAACCAAAATGCCACGGCAGTAATAACAACAAAAGCAATAACAAATAAGACAACTTTTTATTCCAAAGTATCACATTTAAAGTCTACAAGTCAGACTTAAAAACCGATAAACGAGTAGCTACTAAGAGACCAGCAACGCACACATACATAACCACCTTAAATCTCAGCTTTATGTATGTGTTTGGTCTGCTTTAAGTTTCTTTCCGTTTAGCTCCAGTTCAGTCCTGTTAAGTTTCGTTCATTTTCTCCGGTTCATCTTCAAAATAAATTATTTTCGCTGCACTGCAACGCTTTTATTCATTAATTTATACGCTTTGCTGAGTATATCCATCAATGAAATGTATTTTCACATTTGCCAGGAGAGTTACATACACACTTCTCGTCTCTCTTCTTCCCTCCCCTTGTTTTCTTTTTTTTTTTTTTTTGTTATTGTTTTTTTAGTTTTAAATGATTACGGGTGGAGCTGTTATTTTTTAAAAATGCTTCCTGATTCCCTTTACATTTTACTTGTACGTTTAAAGAAAATTAATCTCAAAATGAATTTCGCTTGAAGAACATGTGTAAACGATCTTTCCCTGACTTATTTTTATTTTTTTTTATTGAGCCGCAGAACCGAAAACGAAGGATGCATTTCGATCGATGGATAAGAATTTTATTTAATGGAAAAAATTTTAAACGTTGTCACGCAACAAACCAGAAGTTCAAGCATCACTGGGGGAACGTCTTTGAATTCTAAAGGACAAAGTCAAAATTAAGGAAAAGAAAAAGGAATACAGATTCACGTTCTCAAAATAAATTAAATTGTTGTCCTAATCATAATCAATTATCAGCTGAACAATTTCTACGCACATTTTGCAATTGGAAAATCTTATTACAGTATTCCCTCGATTTACGTCGCAGAATGTTCCGGAAAAAGGCGACGTTAATCGAAACGACGTACATAAATCGAATTTCAAATAGCTCATACTATCAGATGCGTTTATTTAGGTAGATTTTACAAAAAAAAAAAATAAAAAACTAAAATAATTAAATTTTTATTCTATGTACAATTGATTTTTTTTTTTTAAAGAGGGAATTCCCCTGATTTTGTTTATAATCAACAGAGGCGACGTAAATCAAATAACAACGCAAATCGAAGTTGATGGGAACAAAATTTATGACAACGTTAATCGAAACAACGTAAATCGAGGGAATACTGTACACTTTTTTGCTGTTGTTATTATGCTTAAGGCAAAAAGATTTGTAATGTCCACGAAACTAAACTTGTTCAAAATTAATTACCAAAATCATTATCGTCATTATGAATAGTTTTCCTTCCAGCACTCTATTTGTAACCAAAATGCAGTATCAATGTATGACTGTATAGAAAATTAATTCCTAATTAATTTCATTTGAATATATTTTCATTTGTCCAGACTATCTTTCTTCTCTTCAGAAAAAAATAACCTGTAATTTGGCTGTGTAACGGTAAGCGATAAATTGATTATTTTTTAATAAAATTTTAATAAACTTCATACATACATAATTGGCCATTACAACCCTCCAAGTGAGGATTACGGCCTAGCTTCTCACGTTAATTTTATACGTGAGTGGTGGGACCTACAGTTTAACGCCGAATTCGGACAAAAGATTTTTGAGAACCTTTTTCATGGCAGGTTTATTTACTTTCAAAGTTTTTACCAGAAAACTGCTGAAAGGAAATCACCGAAGAAATATTTTTTGCATATTTCGTTTTGTTGCCTGACCTGGGATACGAATCCGCGCTTTACGTCTAATAAGCCAAGACACTCCTCATTAGACTACGGCGACTTCATATTTATAAAATTATGTGACATATGACCTCAAGTGTATCGTTTTCGTAGGCAATAAAATATATTTAGATCATGTTGAAAACCATTGAAATTTCATTCTATCCCACTGCTTTGATGTTCCAGCAGGATAATGACCACAGAAATACACTAATACACCGGTTTGCGTCGCTAATAGAGCCTGAAGAAACACGATGCAAAACGAAGCATGATTTTCCATACATTTGCCATTGATTTTCATTTAATTGGTTCCGAGATTCATAATTTTAGCTGAAAAAATAGATTTTTCAATAAAAAATATTTAATTTTTTTTTTTTTTTTAATAGTTTTTATTATTGTAAAAATATAAGAATTCATTGGAGTAATCATAACAAAGAAATTTTAAAAAGACACAACTTCGAATTTGCACTGGATTTAAACGGGAAATACCCTTTTTCTGTTTTTGTACAAGACGCAAATCGAAGCACTAACGACGCACCATCGAAACATGCGACGCAAACTGAAACAAAAACGACGCAACTTCGAAATAACAGAAATTTTAAAAAGATGCAACTTCGAAGCAGATGCTGAACGAGGCGGCGCAAACCGGGGTATTAGAGTATTGTTAAGTTCACTAAGAAACGCTTCGAAGATAAGAATTTCAATAAGTATTATTATATTGGCGCACACACTCCATATCTCCAGACCTTCAGATCCAAATCAGATCGAAAAGGTATGAAATATAAGCTTGAAAAATCAATTCAGAATACATGAGAACGACAGCGGAGTCCCGACGATATCTTAAACATTCTAGAACCATATTAGATATGATAGATTACTTATCAACAATTTCATCATTTTACAATCTCCTTTCTCCCTGGTGTCCTTTTACTTACTTACTTTTCATATATCCCATTTTCTTCATTCATCTTCATTCTGTCTCTCCTAGGGACGTTCCTTGGAATATTCATTGTTACGAATTCATCCATACGAATTTGCACTACTGTGGAATCTTTTTTGCATCGGTCTTTTATGTCTATTAAATTCACTAAAGCCCATAAAAGGACACTTTCAATATTTCTCGTCTTTTTGCTCTATTCCAGTCAAATGTTAGCATCCCCTCCTTAGTAATCCTGTATTTATGCTTTTATAGCAATAGAAATCCTGGATTTAGCGTAATTTGTTAACTTTTTTTCAAATCCGTTACGATTATTATTTGATAAAATCAGTAAAGATTCCTGTTATTTATCTTCTTAAATTTGTCAACCTCAACGATTTCAAATTTCTTCTGAAGAGAGAGAAGCAAAATTATACTACAATTTATTCATTAGAATATTCCTTCCATTTTTGGAATGAACAGTAAAAAATTTGCGGTATTGTAATCCATGATATCAATCTCATTATCATCAGCTTAAACTACATCAAAACATCTTGCCGAAATTCGAAACTTTCGGAAATATTAAAAACAGGCCAACACACAAGTTGAAGCAAATGTCTAAAATGGTTTTAATCTGTGCAGATCTTTATCTTCGAAACTAAATAAAGTCGTGGGTGGAAGCATCTTTTCGTAGGGAATAGCAATAGATCGCATCCACCATTCGACATAGAAACACGGTGATGGTTAATAAAAATTCTTTAGGCATACTTTCTGAAGACTAAGCAGCTGTTAGAGTGGGATCTAACACAATAATTTGTGGCATGGTTTTTGAATGCCAAGCGCTCATCGAGAGCTGTCGGGTGCAGTGAGATTCTGGATAATTGTGACATTTATGGCATAACCACTAAACTTTTCGAAGAATTGTTAGATTGATAAATCTATTGTCAACCTACAATCTGAAGATTGATAAGGACGTATGAAATTTCATTTATGCCGCATACAGTCCAAATAATACAGCAAATATATTAAAAGTTATATAGAAAGTGCACGGAAAGTCTATTTGAACTGCATGGCATATCCCACAAAGTCGTTGCTGTTGCAATTATTGATCGTTTGGATACGTGCCCAATTTGCTAGAGAAGGAATCAGATAACCTCACAGACCTAGTGAACATTGGAAGAGTAAGCGGCTTCATCAGATGCTCTGGATGAAGTAAGAGCATAGTTAGGCCTTACGTGGCGCACGGAAATCTATTCTATGATTCAAGTGTTTCTAGCTTCTCGATCAAAATTTATTCTGTCGGCACTCTGAACTTTATTTGCGACTGATTTTTAAATTTTTTGTTGTTTGTTTTTTTTTATTAAAATTTAAATGCGCCCCATAAGATAAACATTTAGAATGAATCTTAAACAGGAAAACCTTTTCATACCACATGTGAAACTGATGCAACGACAGAGTCGTAATTCCAGCTGAGAAGCTTGGGGATGAAAAAGAGCCTCTATTTGGTACAAGAAGACATCAACCTTTAAAGAAATGAATTGTCGATAAGTGAGTGCATTCCTGCAGATTATGCAACACATGCAGCCTAGTAACGCACATATTGTTGCATAACTATGTATGCCACCTCTTCTAGTAAGAGGCTATCAATTGCATTTGTCCGTATGTTTCGATATGTATGGTGATACTTACGTATGTAAACCAACTCCTTGTATACGATTTCCTGAATTCGTATTCTGTAGAAAATAGTCAATGAAGAGAAAATGAAAATGCAATTCTGATTTAAATCTGCAGTGCTCTTATCTTTGAAGTTTCTTTTATTTTTTGCGATTGTTGCTGTTGTTACTGTTGTTGTGTTCTTTCATCCTAATGATGTTTTCATATAAAATGTACAAAATTTTACTCTTGCTGTTAAAGGCGGCCACCAATTGATGCAACACAACTCGATATGTGAGTCCCGGCTCTTCTGGTAATGACAAGGGATAGAGCAGAAATGAATTGAAACAAGATGAAGACAAAAAATACGAACCAGCAACAGATTGTAATGACTTGAAACAAGATGACTGACTATCCTTTTAGTTCTTTTCATTTCCTTTAATATTATTATGGTTGGTTCGCTGTTCGACTGTGCGTTTGGCTGCATTTTCATTTTCTTTTTGTTTGTTTGCAATATTAAAAAAGCTGCTGTAATGCTGATGAGTTTTTCTATATGAAATGTTGTTGGCTCAATATCCTCCTTTATTTGTTGGTTTTAAGAAGTAGGCGATCAGCAGTGAACATGGCACATTGGAAAGTTGTTGGCTTTTGTTGGTTTTTGTTGGCTTGATGTTCAGATTGCATGTTTTTCTTTTTCGATTTCAGATACGAGCATCAGCCGACAATCTCTTTTTCAATGCCGCATGTTCTTAATTTATTTGTTTAATTGGAAGAATTTATTTACCCCCCTCCCCCCATGCAACAAGAACATCATTTCGGCTGTATCTCGTTATTTTCTTTAATTTTTTTTTTAAGCTTTACTACTGCGGTTGTTATTATTTTTGTTGCCACTATGGATTGCATGTTGCGCCTGTGACATGCCATGCAGCAATTTTTGGAACCAATACTAACGCTGATAACATAGTGGCGCCGATTTCCATTTTGGATTCCTGAGTTATTATTGGATGAGTAAGATTAACGTGGTGCGTTGGGTTTGAAAAGTCTTAAAATTTTACAATAATTTCGTTAGAAAGCATTTTACGAATTCTATGCTTTGAATTCAATGCCTTTTTCAACTAAATATCTTTCCGTTGATGTATCGGGTGAACCATCAATCGGTTTAAATTTAAATCATCAGTTATTTCAAATCTGGTAAGAGTAAGTAAGTAAGAGGGAATACTCTTTTCTGTCTAAAATTCAGTATATTATCTCCACTGAACATAACAAATCGATTTATGCTTAAGCAACTTTGGGATTTATTGGGCCAACGAGAAATTTCACGATGATGTCGATTATTCCAAAAAAATCATCTTTTAGGTGTAAGGCAATCCAACCGTGGTCTTACAGAAGCCAGCGCACCCTTTACGAGAGACTGTTTGGTGCGTGTTGTAGAGTACGCCACAACAATTACGGTGAATGGAAACACCGTTCGCACTATGATAACCGAATTCTTTGTATCCGTTCTTCATGGTATTGATATGAACGATTTTTAGTTTTAACAGGATGATGCAACTTTCCACACACCTCATGCCACGATCGATTAATTGCATCAAACGTATGCTGATTTCAATTTGCCGCCAATAAGTTGCGATTTGACACCGTTGGACTATGTTCTGTGGAGCGTTGGTAAAGAAAAGTGTTATGCTGGCAAAACCAGAGACAAATTGAGCATTTGTAAGCCAACATTTGTGATGAAATTGCCAGGATACGACTCGAAAAAGTGTATGAAAATTGTTGCGATTGAATGAGGTACTGTAAGATCAAGTGCTTCAGCCAACTGAATTAAATAATACCCCATTACTGACCGGAACAATTGTACTTCGCAACAAAAGAATAATTTCGGCAAAATTACAATTACAATTGGTTTTATTGCATTTTTAAAATTAAACTTTTATATGGAAACACAAATAGGGACAATTACAGTCAAGCCTCATATAACGCGGTGAGTGCGTAGCGCGTTGTATGGAAACAGCGCTACAAGAAACTCGGAATTAACGCAAATGACAATATCAAGTTACTAGAGTCATTCACAGGCTGTGCGGAAGGGAACTTATGGAATGTTGTTGAACGGAAACCGCGCAGTAAGAGTACAGCGTTATAAGCGGGCTGTCGCAATTTCAGCTCTATGTTATGCGAAGTCGCCGTAGTGTAGTAGGTAGTGCGTTGGCTTATTACATGTAAAGCCCGGATTCGTATCCCAAAATAAAAATATTTCTTCGGCAACTTGCTCTCAACAGATCTCAGGCAAAAACTTTGTTAATAAATAAAACCTGCCACGAAAAAATTTCTCAAAAATCTGTCGTTCGAAGTTGACTTTAAACTGTAGGTCCCGCCACTCATGTATAAAAAATAACGCACGTAATGGCCAAAACACGCGAAAACGTGAACACTCGAAAGTGTGAACGTCTCAGAAACGTGAACAAATTTATTATTCCACAGAGTATTCTAAAACGTGAACACATTTTTTATTTTGTGAAATTAAATTGTTTGGAAATTCCCGAACTACAGTTTATTTGTTTGTTTACTTATGTTTGAACTTATTTTTTTATTATGCCTACTCCTTTATGTATGCTGATGTTAAAAGCCAAAGGTTTAGAAATTCTCAATCAATTTAAAGCAAATGATCGTGGCTTTAACACCAGTAATGGATGTCTTCAGAAATTTAAATAAAGGTTTGGTTTTCTAAAATTTACGGAGAAAAGTTTTCTGTGCAGCTGCAACTTGTTGACGCATTTAAGGCAAAGTTAGGAGATGGGGAAACAAAGTTTCAACAACTTTCATGAGCTGTTCAAAAGCTTCGGGGACTTACAAACTTAACTTAATTTGTTGGTAATTGGAAAATCGAAAAATCCACGAAGTTTCAAAAACTTTACTTCTCCAGTGAATTAAAAATTCTTCAAGTCAGCATGGATGACATGTAAAATTTTTTATGATTGGTTTCTTCAATGTTTTGTTAAGGAGGTAGTCTGGCAGACTGACAAATTTAAAACTGAAAAATTTGTTATAATTTTCGGTCTTAGGTTACTGAATTCTTGAAAATGGGCTACCGGCAAACACCCTTAAATCTCAATTGATTTTTGATGACGCATTCAATTCAGTCCATGAATCAGAGTGTTTTTAAAATAACAAAACTGTATTTATAGAAACAATCTCTTGGCATTAGTAAATAAAAACTAAGAGAATTGAACCGCGCTGAGTCCGAGTTGAATTTCACAACAAATTCTAAACAATTGCTGGAAAAAGTATTTTAAGTTTACTTTCGGACAAAGATGACGCCAATGATTTTTTACTTATTAAAATATCTTTTTCCATATTAAAATTTTTTGTTTTAAATTTGGGTACTCGATAACGTGAACAAACTCGAAAATGTGAACTGCTTGGGTAAAAATTAGTTAACGTTATCGTTAGTTCACTGAACATACAATTCAAAATAATTTTATTTAGAAATTTAAATTTTTAATAATTTTGCTCTTTTTGCTGTTTCTTTCTGTTATTCATTTAATTTAACGTAGATTTTTGAAATTTAAACAAATTTTTTGTTTCGGATCCTTGAATTTCAAATCACGAACTAAATCTCCATAAAAGATGAAGACACGTTCATTGCTAAAAATTTTCTTTTACTTTTTAATATCGAAGTGAAACCATCCGTACCAACAACAATTCTAATATTATTAATGATAACGACAACAACAACAACAAACAAAATCAAATGGTAAACCAATCTGTGAAATAAAAAAAAGACGAAAACGCAGAATGAAACATTCAGCGTGTTAAACTCAAAAAACAGAAAAATCCAATAAAAATTAAAACGAATACGTTTTGAAAATAATAATACTGCACTGATTATACATACGATGGTCGCAAAAAGGTAGCGGGGAAAGTGGATAACGCACTGTAACAACGATGATTTAACGCACAAAACGTCACTATTGAATACAAATCACAGAATCCAGATCAAAAAACCCAAAAAAAAAAAAAAAAATTGTTACAATGTCAGGCCAATAATCTGCTCTTTGAGTTGAGGGCGAATAAAATAGAATCCAGCTCTTCTCTCTCTCTCTTAAGAAAAAACACTGCAAATATTAACATTTACTTTGTTGGTGTTTTTTTATTTGCAACAACAACTACATGCATGTGTATGTGTATATGTATGTATGTATGTCCCAAACAAACGGTATATCGTTGCGATTCATTTGCTCGTTTTTTTTTCATTTTTTTTTTCTTTTGACGTCCAACAACAACCGAACAGTGATAGAGATTCATTACATTTTAACACCCCAAACCCATCAATCTGTTTTTAAATCAACCACTATAGGCGGAGCTACACGAAGTTAGCCCCCGAAAATTCAGGAACGAAAGAGAACACCACACGCCAGTAAATAATAATGCCAACTCACTTACTCTTGCGGCAACAGATCATAGAAACCCCGGCATAATGATTAACAATTTTCGAATTCGAGTAATTTTCTCAATTATAAAGGGAAAGAAAAATAAAGAGAGTGATAGAGAGAGAGAGTGAGAAAGAGAGGAAAAGAGAGTGGTAAGTGGCTCAAATTGTTCATTTTTTGATTGGGGGGAAAAACAAGTGTCGTAGCGATTTCGGTTAAACCGGCTTTTTTCTCCATTCGCATCGAATTAAACGTTAAAAGTTGCTCGCGTAAGAAAGCTCTCCCACAAATGCATTCAAAGGCGCTTAACGGGATTTAATAAATTTGGCGTGTGTAAATTTAGCGTTTTTCGTTAACACGACTAAAAATAAAGCGGCATATCGCGTCGTCTTCATGTCAAAATCGTGAAAAGATTTAATAAAACAATAAATTAAAATATTAAATAGAAATTAAATTAAAAATATAAATTAAAATATTAAAAAAAATAATAATAAATAATAAACGAAGATAAAAAAAGAAAAAATCGGTAATAAAAAAAATTCAGAGAGAGAAATTGTCGAAATATTTTGACAAGAAAACATAAATTTTTTAACACGATTATTCCATGTGAAAAGAGAAAAATTTAAAAAAAAAAACTTCGATATATTTGGTCTTAGTTGGAAAGTATTAATACACAACGATTTGAAAAGATTAATTTCAATAACATGCCATGTACACACGGTTATGTTCATAAAACATCAAATTTTATTCAAACTAATTAACGACAAACTATGAAACTAAATTAAAAAAAAGTTAAATTACCCGGCTAATGATATAGTGTAGGTTGTGAGAAGATCTCAAGATAATGCACTTTCAGAATGTCATCACTTATTTCATACTTTTTAAGTAAAGTTTGCTTCTAGGAATGAACAAACTTGAAAAAATATGAAACAAATTCGTATTTTCCAAGTTTACCTCATCAAAACTTATAGCATATTTAGTCAAATAATAGACATAAAAACATATACCGTTTTAACATTTCATCTCTCCCCTTTCCAACAAGGTTTAAATTTTGAAAATCGGGTCGTTAATGTTGGAGTAATCTAGGAATGTGTGCGTAAAGTCAAAAAAACAATTTTTGTCAAATAAATAAAAGTTTGGAGGGTTCGAGAAATTTAAAAAAAAAAAGTATTTTGAGTTCTACTCAACTAACTGAACAACATGGACTATGTACTTACTCGGGTGTATTGTCACTGTCGCACCATGTAATTGAACGGCATGTAGACATTTACAGGAATATGCCACGTATTAAGACTTAAATTTGCTCATAGCATTTAGAACTTTATAAAAAAAAGACTTAGACTCAAATGATTTTTCTAAAAACATAAGAGCGATTCCACTTAAAGTTTAATCACCTTAAAATTGCCCAATAAAAATAGGATTAGGAATCACGAAATGATAAAGCTCAGCAATCTTGTATTACCTTTGCTTCTATTAATATAATTAAATTGTTAATTAAATTGTAGTAGATCGTGTCAAGTGAATTTTGGACACTTGAACAACACTACAGAGATAGCTTTCATGTATACGCAAAGAGAAAATTAGATTTGAATCCGTTTAAACTACAAAAACATTCAATCGACAAAATGGACAGCTAAACAACTCCCTATTCATTTTCATTTTATTCAATCCACAGGTTAATTGTGATCGAATTAATGAGTTCTTCAGGGTAGACACGATCTGCGCGTAAATATAGAATTTCTCTTTGAAACACAAACCACGTTACAATGTCGCTGTAGAGATCGATTCGCATAGAAGTTGGAAAATTTTAAAATTCTTATGTTGTGTGTATACAAATTCAATATGCATCAGTTGAAAATAAAAAACTTCAACAAATGAGGCATTCCATGTGACTCAGCCCCTTAATTAATCGTAACAGTTGGATGTTGTGTTGTGTTCTTAAAAAATTCGTCAGACCTCTTCTCCAAACAGTCAAGAAGCCTTTAAATATTATTCAATTGACTGGCCCATATAAGTATGTATAAGAATTGTGTTCCATTTTCCGCAGATAACCCTTCAGTCAGGATTATTGACCTAGTTTCTCACACCACTTATGTGGTATGTGTTAATTTTATACGTTATTGGCGGGACCTACAGTTTAATGTGGACTCCGATCGACAAACTTTTTTTGAGAAACTTTTCATGGAAATTTTATTTACAAATCCGCTGAGCTGAAATCATCGTAGAAATACTTTTTGTATTTTGTTTTGATGTCTGGCCTGGGGCTTGAATCTGGCTTTACGTCTAATAAGCACTAGACTACGGCGACTTCGGCAGATATAAGCTGTGTAAATAGCAAAGAGAAAAATTTCTTTTACCTTCTTAGGAAAATATTTCAACTTGAATGCTTCTTCTGACAGTCGAAAATATGCTTCTAACTTCCTAATATTTTAACAAATGACCGTATATTGCAATCGATTAAATTAGCACAACCCTATTCACAGATTGAGATGTTTAATCGTAATACTTATTATGTACAGATATGCATTTCTATTGAGTCAATATTCGGTTAATTGACTACAATATTTTAAGCATTCAGGCATTTTTTTGTTTTACGTCGAGGAGGGGCAAATGTAACTAACCGCACCATAGAGGAAGTCGTCACATCCACCGTGTGTGGGGCCCTCACCCACTGTTGTGACCACTCCGTAACTACGGTGGTATTACTTCGGAGTGGAGTCCTTTTGGCTCTTTGGCCCTTGCATGCTCATATCCGCGTCCAGATTAAGTATCGAAAGTTGAGAAGACATCTAATTGTCTGCACTATTTCCTCTTGATTGGTTGTTGAATGGAATTCCGTTTGACACGTGTGCCAGGGTCATATCTGCCGGCGTCCGTATATGTTCTGCAGCCTCAAGATCTCTCTTCTTCAGCCTTAAAATGCGATCAACGTAATTCTCCACTGAGGCCAACTATAATTAATATTTGTTTGTCGTTGTTGACATTTAAGTTCTCAAATATCAACAGACAGTGTTCGGTTAATTGTAATATGCTCGATAAACCCACTTATGACGGTGCTGCATTTTAAGTTTTACTCCATAACATAGCAATTATTTTTCTCAACACTTTATTTAAAATCTATCCCTTTAGGATAATAAAAAAAATTTAGTACATTTGGTATACTTGACGTATTTGCTAAACTCCATTGAGACCAACAACGTACATACTTATGCAAATTTTATCTATAAATTAAAAAATATTGAAATATTGAGCTCAATAATTTTGATTTACTCAATAAAGGTGCATATCTGAAAATCGAACAAGCAAGATCAGCGTATTATCTTGCGGTACAAGCGAATTTATCCTAAACTCATTCGAACGATATTAAATTAATGAATTCATAAATAAATCTGTACGTTTTGATGTTATTTCAGTTAACATGTTGTGTTCAGGAAATACAATTTTCTAATGATACACACAATTCGGCGTAGAATTTAAAAATTAATAACACAGCGGAGTATTTTCTAATTTCTTTTCACACTTCAACTTTAAATTTGCATCGAAAAAAATTAAAGAATATTTAATGAATAGTTTTAAATATTAAAGTCGGTAAATACGTTTCACCAAATCAGAAATGTAAAATGAAAACTTATTACTGGTAACGAAAGTCTCCGAAAATCCCATTTTTTTTCACTCAATTACAAAATTTTTATCAGCTATATCGACGCCTCCATTCTATATCGTTCTAAGCGCACTTAGAACGTTTTTAATGTTCTTGCTTTTTTAACTTACGAGTTGTAGCGTTCTCTAACTTAAATACTTTCAAAATTTGGTTAAGATGCACCGATACGTTTCGAAGTTATAGGGAAAAATCTACTTAAAATACAAGTTGTAGCCGTGGTCTAGTAGGTAGTGTGCTGACTTATTAGATGTAAAGCCAAGGTTCGAGTCCTGGTCAAAATAAAAAATACAAAAAGTAATTTTTGGGCGATTTCTTCTCAGCAGATTTCTGGCAAAATCTCTGAGAGTAATAAAATTGCCATGAAAAGTTTCTCAAAAAAAAAAAAAAAATTGCTGTTCGGAGTCGACTATAAACTGTAGATCCCGCCACTTATGTATAAAATTAACACACACAACATAAGTAGTGTGAGAAACTGCGGGTAGACTGTCTTGCTGTAGACTGTCTAATGGTGAAGGAATAGCACTGGCCATTTTATAGTCACCTAGCAGCAACTCATTTCCTTGCCGTTCGCATCTTCCGTCTTTCCACCTTTCCTAAAAACCTGCACAATGCACTGCATGAGTAGGGGCCATCCCCTGGGTGCTGGTTTTATAAAGAAAAAGTTTTCCATTAAAAAATGTAGTAAGTACACTTGGAACACTTTTGCTTGGGAATTTTTAAATTGTCTTGAAATCTAAGTTGACTTAGTATGTTATGAAAGGGACATTTCTTAACGTTGTATTTTCTAAGAGTACCTGGTATATTCCGTATGCTTTTTTCAGTGTCTGTAAGTGTTAAATAGAGTGTTTTAGTTTGGAAAAATACAAATAGACCTATTAAAAACACATGCTAAGTACACTTAGACAACCAATTGCCTATATTTTATCTGTGCTAATTTCAGCTAGGATTCAATTTAAATTTGTAAATTTAAAAATTCTGCTCAAATTTTTTTAAAAACAGTGAAAGAATCATTCGCGTATCTATATAGTTAACGAGATATCGCGTGAAAACTTTGAGAGCTCACAACTTAAAACATACTTTTTCGAATGTTATAGAGCGGAGGCGTCGATATGAACCCTATTCATACAACATCTCGTATTTGAATTTCACATTTTGTTTTCAAAACTACGCAAGAAATGGGACGAAATATAATAAAACCTACATTACACAGACTTAAATTACAAATCGTTTACATCAGACATCAGACAAAAGAAGAAAATTTTTTGTAACAATAATTTGAACATTTGCTTTTAGAATCAAATTTTACTTTACATTTGACAAAAATGAAAACGAAAGTAAATGACGGAGACCTTTGTAATTCCGTCTGCAAGCGAATTCTAAAATAAAGTTTATAGTTTCTGAGACGACAGGTAGTTTCTCAGAATTAGGGGAGTATGCTGTGGTCAAGTGAAACAAAGATGCAGTTGTAGTCATCCGATAAAAAAATGAAAACATTTATACGTGGATATTAGGGATGCCAATCGGGAAATCCCGAATCTCGAAATCCCGGGATTTTCGGGATTCACAAAATCCCGAGTTCCGGGATTTTTAAAAACTTGTCCCGGGATTTTCTGGATTGTAAATGCATATGTATTTTGATCCTACAAAAGGTCCTGAAAAAATTCTATATCACTTGACTTCGATAATAGCATCTCAGATGAGAAAAACCCTACTTCCAGTGATAAAAAATTATTTGATGGCATCGAAGAATGCAAAAGGCCTATAAAACCAATTAAAAGGGTAATTGATTTAGATACTCAACTGTCCAAAAGAAATAGATTTTTTACATCAGGATGTGGTAGAGGTGAATACTTACAAGCTGCATACAGCTATCTTGGAACTATTTTACCAACAAACGTTAATTGCGAGAAGTGTTTTTCAACGGTAGGGTATGGTGGCAACAAAATTCGTTAAAGCCTATCAGATCATAGGTTAGATGCTTTAACCTTTTTGTTGGAATCCAAATAATTTTCTTAAAACTAATGCATTTGCATATGTAGTATGAATAATTTTTATTTTAGTTAATTTACGCTTTTTTGTTACATTTTGTCTTGTATATAATTCTGATATACATACATAATTGGTATACAAATGATTTTCGTAACGAAATATTTTTATTATTAAGAGAAAATCGCGATTTTTCCCGTGATTTTTCGGGATTTTTGGATCCCGAATTATCCCGAAATATCCCGGGATTTCGGGATCGGGATTTACAAAATCCCGAATCCCGGGATTTTTAAAAATGGATCCCGTTTGGCATCCCTAGTGGATATATATCAAGAGTTTAATTGGAAATGTACAAAAAAGAAAAAAATTATGATATATAGTGGCAGATCTATTTCTTTGTCTATTGTTGCTCCAATTTTTTAGAAATGTAAAGTACAATTTAGCGTTGTCTATTTGATGAAAAACTAAGGTTAGGATTGAGACTTTGTGTACGGAAATGTTCCTGAAACTTTCATCTGAACTTTGAAATCGCAATTTAACCACAATTTAACCACAATAAAATACTTATTATAGAGTAAATGCACTTCAATCCTAAAAGCTTTCCATTAAAAGAAGTGTATTTATATCAATCAAGCATTTTTTTTGCTTTTCTATTTTGTCTACCATATATCTTCAGAATTTGTTCATTACGGGGGCAAAAGTTTGTCCAAAAGTTACATGAGTACACCTTAAGCGAAATTTCTTGCAAGGGCAAGGAAAAGAAAGGTAACTTCCACATGCTACCAAATTCAAATTGAAGCAATACTGCCACACAAATTAGGAATACCAATGAACAGGAATAAAAGTACGCACATCGTTTTGTCTGATACAGTAAGACCCCGTTTAACACAGCTCCACTTAACGCTGTTTCAGTATTGGGATTCCCTTAAATCGCACATTGTATTGATACTTGTTGTATATGCGTGCAAATGAAACGGCCATCCACCAACCAAAATCGGTGCACTATATAACGACGATGTATACTGTTCAGCTTTTTCAACGCTCTCTTGTTAGTCCGTCAAATGTGTCTGTTCCAATGTGCACGTGTTAAATTGCTTCGTTTAATGCTGTTTCGTTTAGCGCTTGACCTTAATGGAACGTATTCCCCGCGTTAAGCGGGGTCTTACTGTATATGATATAAAGCAATGTAGTGTTAATTATATCAGATGAAATAAAACCAGAGACTTTACTAAAATTGATAGATTTGGAATGTGAACCTGTTGAAAGGACTATCAGCTGAACGAAAAATCCCAAATAATTTTTTTTTTTTAATTCTGAAGATTGTTTTCATCTTTTATTTGAATAACTGAAAAACTAATTTGTTTCTCAACATACAAATAAGAAAAATGTCAAATTGGAAAATCATAAAAAAAAATTAAGAACTATTCGAAAACGAATAACAAACAAACAATTTAAATTAAATTTTTAGTTATGCTGGCTACAGACCAGGGTCCTTACTAGCTATCGAAATTAACAAAAGTTTCTAGTGTGAATATTAAATGCAAGTTTAACCCATTTGTGCTTAGTGCCCCATTTTTAAAACGGTAAGATTGGTTGGATTGGATTTTTATGGCTGGCGGTGCTCAGTGCCCGAAAATAGGGCTGCTGAATATTTCCCAAATGGTATAATTTTTAGTATTTTATTTTGAAAAAAAAAACAAAAAATCATTTATTTTGTACTATATGCATGGATTCCAATAAATACAAAAAATCCATGTTTTTACGAGAAAAAAAGTTGGGCACATATGGTTTAAAAGAAATTTAAATAAAAATGGATGTGATAAACTTGATGGATTCGAACCAGTACTCAACTAATGAACTAAAACTGTTAACAATGGACTTTATGTGCAGTGAGTGAATATTTTAGTGATGTCAAAGAGAATATATGATAAAAAAAAAACTATTGAATTTAGGTGAACTTCTTTAAAATAGAGTTCAGACATCAAAACGAAAATATTTCTTCGATGGCTAAGACTCTGAGAGTGAATACAATTGCCATGAAAAGCTTCTCAAAAATCTGTCGTTCGGAGTGCCGCCATTCATGTATAAAATTAACGCACACAACATATTTAAAGGGCGTGAGAAGCTAGGGTAATAATGACCAATTATAAACATAAAAATATTATTGCTCTCAAATTCAGGACATCATTTGACAGTTGAATAATTCAACAATCCGTTTAAAACTGTTCATTACCGAATTAAACAATTAAGCGTCTTAAAGCGCCAAAAGTGCCACATTTTATCTAAAATTCTTGTTAAATATTGATGTGTTGATAATTCATGAGGTTTAATTTAAATAAAATGTCTTTAAATATTAAAAAAGAAACATTTAAAATTCTCAATTGCATTCGATCATTTTCACGACCCTTTGTAGCACTTTAAAAATGAATGAAATTTAAAAATATAAACACTGATGGCGGACCCATACATTTTTTTTAAGCAGAAATGAATCAACAAAAACAAGATGTTAGCAGTTTCCTTCAATTTTCCTGACAATTTTATTAAAAAAAAAGAGAGAAAAGTCAACTGGGAGAGAAAAAGACTTAGGAAGAGAGTACAAAATTCGAAAGATCAAACACGGATAGTGTACGTGTGACCATGTTCGAAAATGATTAAAGAGCGTACATTTTCTCTCTCTCTTTCAGTGTGTGTTTTTTAAAATTCGAACATCCAGAAACAAGTTATTCGCACACTGTATCCCTGCTGTAAACAAATTCACACGCATGCACATGTTCACACACACACTTAAACACAAAACTGAACTATTCAATGGGCTCCCATATTCGAAAACCAAGAAACCTAAGAAAACCAATAAAAAATGGAAAGAAAGACAAAGAGAAGCATATACAATACATGGCCACCCCTTAAGTTGTTCGCACGAGTAAGAGAAACGGCAAGGTTGTGCTGGCATGACATTGGATTGTATAATCTGTCTTTGTCTGTTGTATTGAAGTTGAATTATTTTTTATTACAGTCTATTAAAAAAGTGGACTAATGTTTATTCTCTCTTACATGAACATAACACCTCATAAATAACAACAATGGGTAGGAATTGAAAGCTTTACTGTTTAGTTAATTTAGGGAGCTCTTGCTCTATGTTTTGGGGTATGTGTGTATGAGAGTCGTTTCCGTTGCTTTTGTTGTTGTTGTATTGTTTGTTTGTTTTTTTTTTATTATTGATGCTCTTATATTTTTGATTTGTATTATAAGCGAGTAGTCAAAGTAAAACATTGGCGCTTTGAGCACGTATACGCGGCTAAAAAACGATTAAAAAAAGAAAGAAATAAAAAAGCAAACTAAAGAAAAGGCAAAAAGGAAAATTAAATCATCAATTTAATCAAATTTTGCAAAATAACTGCAACAGCAGTAAGTAAATAAATAAAAAGAAATTAATTTCGAAAACAAAAAAAAGAAAAGAAAAGTGAGAATGTGTTGTTGACAAACTATAAATAGAATAAAAAATAATAAGAAAAATAACAAAAAATAACGAGTGAAATAAATGAACAGTGAGTGCAATATTTGTTTGATTGGATGAAAAACAAACGAAAAAAAAGAAAAAATTGTGAATAAATTTGTAGACCGTCGAAAAGGCAGTCAATTAGTCAATCAGCTAGCTAGACAGTCGGTTATGTACACACATGTTTAACAAAGTGTTTTAGTGTTTTATTGATGGCGATTAAAATGTATTTTTCTCGCTGATGAATGACCACAAATTTAGCATGAAATTTATGCCGATGATTTATGTTCCACATGCACAAATGTATTCTTAACAACAAATAATAAAAAAAAAAATTAACAAAATAACCAAAATTTAATGGAAATTTTTGATTTTTGTAACATTAAAGCCGTACTAATAAATTTTATTTAAGTGAACTTAAAAAAAAAAAATTATTCTTTTTGTGTGAAGCCCTAAACAAGTGCAATACAAGCAAATCCAAAACAAAATGAAATTTCCAATTTCCAATAAATTAAAATCGTGAAACGAAAAAGCAATAAAAAAAACCCTTAAAGGTCAAGGATTATGACCATAAAATTAAAACACCAGCGTTCTCAACAGTAAATCATCATCATCATCGCTATTACCGTCATTGCAATGTACATGCGGTGGTATATGACAATTACAAAACAATCTCTTTACTACACAGAGCAAAACCATTTTAACAAAGCATTTTAAAAACTTGTCAACAGTACTGTGATTCAAATAACATTTACGACATTTTCTATCGACTTTGTTTAGTTGCGGATTGTCTTGACGTTACACCCATTTGTAAACACACAAAGCAAGATCAACTGTTATAATAAAATAAAAAACAATACATAATAATAAATACACACACACATACACACACTAATAAACGCGTAAAAGAAAATTTTTAACCTTTTAATTTAAAACTCTTTTCAACTCTTTAAACAACAACGCGGATCTACGCATTCTAAAGTGTTTGAGTGAGTGTAGCGATAATATTAAAAACATCAACAACAATAACGATTATAACAATAACAATAACAATTATAAATAAACTTTAGTAAATATGTACGAGTATGCATTCATGTACAAGTTCATAGTGTGCAAGCATGCATTTGTGTAATTGTAGAAGCATGTATGTATGTGTGTGAAGAAAATTTAGAGGAATAAACAAGAAAGAGTAGAAATAGACATCCTGATCGTAGATCGTAGCCAACACACACAAGCAATTCATCTGCTTCATCTGGTATTGTGGTCTCTTGCTGTCTTCAACGGCGATGTAAACGGCGGCGGCACAATTCTTTATCGATTAAATTGTGATCACCGGGTTTTCTCGGCAATTCTCTTTGTGTTTTCCATTCTTTCGTTAATTTTTACCGAAACAGTAACGGCTACAAAGTAAAATACCAACAAAGAACAAAATTGAATGTTTTTTTGATTCAAAAAATGTGGAAAAAAAAAGTTAAAACTGCCGTCGTGAAAATCTAAAAAATAATATTAAAAAAAGAAAAAACATTCAACGAATGTGGTTGCATTCTACTGCTTTTGTGTTGATTTATAACTCGTGAATTGTTTCTCAAATTTGTTAATAATTTTAAATACAATTAAAGTGCGGTTTTAAAGATTGTAAATACGAAATGCAATAAAATCTGTTAGAAACATTAAACAAATTTTCGATTAACTGAAATCTAAAGAAAGAAAAAACATTCCCTTAATTGAAACAAAAAATAATAATAAAAAAAATTAAAATTAATGAAATTGAAATTAATACGATAAAATAATAAACGAGAATAACTTGGATTAAAGAACACAATCTCAATTAAAAACGGATAGGATAGGTAAGTTGAATTTTAAATAATTATGAGAAAATATTTCCATTGGATAGTGACAAACGGTATAGCATTCATTTTATAATGGACGGAATTCTAACTATATTCCATACATACCTACATTATTGGCGATTACAACCCTTTAGTCAGGATTACGATCTCGTTTCTCACACCATTTATATTGTGTGCGTTAATTTTTATACGTGAGTGACAGGACTTACACTTTAAAGTCGATTTCGTACGACAGATTTTGGAGAAACTTTTCATGGCAATTTTATTTTCTATCAGAAATCTCCCGAGGAAAATTCGTCCAAAAAAATATTTTTTTTTTCATATTTTCGTTTTGATGTCTGACCTGTGGTTTGAACTTTGACCTTTCCATCAATAAGCCGACACACTACTTACTAGACTATGGCGACTTCAACTATTACTATATTAAGTATCGCTAAAACCACTATTTAGTTTCTTTCTAAAATTAGAAAATAACCTTTCAAATCAAATCAAATGTTTGACGTGATAGTTTTAATAAACCTTTCAGAGTTTTACAATACATAGCATATAAATTCCATTCTACTAAAAATGGTATAAAGTTTGTAAGTCGATTTTTTTGTGGTTCCAATTAAAGCTCTCTATCTTTGATGATGTATCATAGCGTCCATTGATACTAGAATTTTGTGAAACTATAATTGCCAGGAGCGATGTCTGCAATTAATTTGTGAATTCGTTGTATTATGTGTTATTTCAATACAGTAATGCTTCGATTTACGTTGCCTCGATAAACGTTGTTTCGATATACGTTGTCAAATTTTTAGCTCCCTCTAACTTCAATTTGCGTCAACATTCGATTTACTTCGCCTTTTTTTAGAATCAACTGCGACGTAAATCGAGGGATTACTGTAATTAATTAGGGCAATATTGCGATAAAGACGCAAGACGTTAACAAAGGTGTATTTTCAGCTGCTCCCTAGACAATAAGAAACAGTAAACCAATCCTTTCAATATACAATGAAATTTAGGAATTAATGAATTGTAGCCGTTATAGAATGCAATTTTACTTTAATCTTGAAAAGGCTAAAAGTATTTGCAGAAAGTATATTTCGGTGAACATTGGTCTTGTGAAAATTTTAAATGTTATTGAGTGCTTAACCATTAAACGACCAGGACGTATAAGCTATTATATAGCATATTTCATATTCGTTTCTGTCAAAGGCGATAAGAACATTATTTCAAGAATTACATATATTCGAGATTTGAGGAACCCTGTATAGTAAATTGAAATAAAAAATTATTCATAAAAAATTATAAATTAAAAAATTACATTTACAGTGGGCAGCAAAAGTTTTGGAGAGTTTGGAATTTCTTGAGGTAACAATGAATTAGTGAAGTGAAGAAGAAAAGTTCGGAAGTATTAAGAATTCGTTATGGTTATTACATCCACCATGTCAAAGAATCCAATTATACGCCCGCTAATGCTTAATACTTTTCCAAAAAGTTTCAATATAACTCCAAGAGAGTATTTAGAGGATCATTTGGAAAAAAGGTTACTTAGTCGCTAAATTTCAAAAACAAAAATTAACCAAAAACATGGCGGTAAATATCACGAGAAAACACAAGAAAAAACTGATACATTCAGTGAGACCTTAATGGATATCCTACTAAATATGAAGGTTAACATTGTAATATGTTGGGACTTTGAGTTATAAATTTACCCTGAGTTCTTCTTGAGGGTATCCTACTATTTTTGGGTTGTTAAAATAAGGAGTCATCAGAAACCTTTCCTTATTTTTCTTTTGTTTATGAAAAACACAAAAAAATTTTTTGTTTTATAATAAACCAGATATAAATTCATAAAATAAATATAAAAACTTTAATTTTTTATACAAACTTTTTGTTAAAATTCAAGAAATTACAATAATTTGTCCACTACACTGTACTGGTAAACTACGTTAAATCAATAACTAGTGTTGAGACTAGTGATTAACGTGCATATTTTATAAAATTGGATTCAAAACTTTCGATATGATATTGAAAATATTTTAACAGAGTGAAGTAGGCTGTGTTTAATTGCTACTGATGCAGAACGCATAAATAATAACAGAACGATAGAAAATAATACTCTAGTACCGCACTAGTATTACGAATTGATATAACCAATATCGAAAATAAGTAGTCTTCCAAAATAAAAATTTGCAATTGGCAATGCGAATTTGCAATCTCAAAATAATCATTTGGATTTTATGATGAAAATGAATGGTGGACTATCGAAAATTCCGGTCTATCAGGTGGTAATTATAAGAACAATTAGGTTAATAATTAAATTACAAATACAATATGCAAATACATACAACAAAGTTTATTTTAAATTTTATGTAATTTATGTTAAGGGACTGTAAAACATATTTCACTTAGATTTGAAAAAGTGACATTTGGCGTTTAGTATAAAATTTATTTCTAATAATTGGAAATCAATAATTTCTGAAGCACTGTAGCTAGACTAGTCCCAAACAAAAGGGATAAATTTATTTAGTGATTCTGCAGCTGATTTTTCTTTTTTCCCGCTAACTTTTCTTTTTTTCCCGTTTCCGAGCGCACATTTTTGGTAAAAACCCAAACTTTTTAAATTTTCCGGAGCGATTTCGGGCTGCTGGATGCTGGTCTAATGGATCTCTATTGCACTTGGTTTTTTAAAATCTTACTAGAACCTTGATTTTATCGCATTGAAAACATAAAAGTCTTCTTTCTTCTGTTTGCTTATAGGACAATAAATAATATCCTTTCCTATAATTTTCTTTTAAATCTTCCTTAACATATTGAGCTAAGGAACTGCTATTTGAATTGAATCTCAAGTCTTTCAAACTGCTTTTCAAATAAAACGTATAAAAAAGGAACAAAAAAAAAAAAAATAACAATTTTGATATGTAGTATTGCTCTGTAACGAATTTAAAACATTATTTATACTCGGTATTCATATTAAAATTAAACGCGACAACAAGCAAAGTAAAATAAAAAATAATAATGAAAGAAACGAAAACAGACAAGCGATGATGAACTAAAAAGAAAATTTATGAAATAAAAATGCTTTCATGATTTCAAATTTGAACTTTATAAATCATTCAAATATTTTTCATAAAATGTCATCTACGGCAGGGTCTAATTCTCCATTGTGTTACTCAAGTAGAAATAAACGGAATTCATTGGAAGAACTATTCAAAAGAAGCAAAACGACACGCAAACATTTCATTTACTGGCGTTTTTATTTTGTTTTTTTTTTTTGTTTGACTTTCAGAACCTGGTGCTTCTTTTTGCTTTCATTTATTTTTGAAAATTCATTTTAAGTTGGCTATTAAATATTCTACGTTCCGTTTAGTTCAGTTTTGTTCAGCAAAGTTCGTTTCATTCATTCATCTATTCGCCCATTCTTCCTATTTTGCCTGACTAAAGTTTATGTGACTGTGATTAAAAACTGAAGAATGAGTATTTCAAGTCGGTTGTCTTTAGCGTTTCGAAACAAAATTAACTCATGTTGTACGAGTACAATAAGTGCCGGCCTACATATATTTCAACTGTCAAAAGTATACATTTTGTCTGTATTTCAATACAAAAGACCAAAAACGTAAAAGGGAACAGAAAAACTACAACTTGTGTCATCATTGTATACAAACTTATTTTCTTATTTTGTCCTTATCATTCAAATTTGGGAAACAAGTTTCATAAAACTTCTTAAAACATTTTAACTCTTGTCTTTTCGTGGATATATAAATTGTACTTTTTTCTATCATAACATAATTTTTTTTAACATAATTGGTCATTACAACTCTTCAATCAGTATTACGATCTAGCTTCTCCCACCATTTATGTTGTGTGTTTTAATTTTATACATGAGTGGCGGGATCTACAATTTAAAGTCGACTCCGAAGGACTGATTTTTGAGAAGCTCTTCAAGGCAATTTTTTTACTCTCAGAGTTTTTGCCAGAAATTTGTTGAGAGAAAGTCTTCGAAGAAATATTTTTGTTTTAATGTCTGACCTGGTGTTTGAATCGTGGCTTACGTCTAATAAGCCAACACACTACCTACTAGACTACGGCGACTTGTGTGATAACTACACTCGGGTTATTCCTGGATAATCTGATACAGTATTCAAACCGCCTTCTATTAGATTATATTAATTAGAAAAATATTCAGCTTGCCTCAGAATTATTTGGTTTGAGAAAAGACTCTGTCTTTCTCTACCTTTCCTTTCGCAGGAATGGTATGCGACCATGCATTCTGCTACTAACGCCTTATATCTCTGCTTTCCGTATAAGAGACTCTGTGTTTCAAGAAAAAAGTTTCCATGAAATATTATTTTTTTTTCTAGTATCTTCCTTGTTATTATTTTGCCTCCAGATTACTGAAAATAATTTTTTAAACTCCGTAGGTATACTGCTCACGATATCTCGAAAATTTAGGATGAACTAAAGGAAAATTTTTGTATCAACTATTTCGTCACCATTGTTTACAAATCAAATTGGTTCTCCTCAGTTTATTTATTAATTAGAATACAATAACAAATTATATTATAATTTACTACGAGGTGAGTAGCTTAGATCTCATGCTCGGTGATGTATTGTAAAAGGCCAGAGACTATATTTTGCCCAGATTCATCTGATGTTTCGAACTGATGATATACTTACTTACTTACTTATTTAATTGACCATTAACAACCCGAATAACGGATTTCGACCTGCTGCAGCACATCCTTCCAGGCACCTCTGTTTCTTGCGTGCAAACTCCAGTTGGTCACACCAATCGATTTGGTCCTTCCAACGCATACAAGGTCGTCCTCTTCGCCGACTTCTACAGATCCCCGCATCAAATACATGTCTTACCAGAACAACCTCCTCCATTCGAACGAAATGGCCGAACCAGTGCAGACGCTGGATATTAATACGGTACACAACGTCTATGTCGTTGAGGAACTCATACAGCTCACTGTAGCACGGGATCGGATGCGTTAATCATCACCAACTCGCTCTGGACCGAAGGTCTTACGTAGGCCTTTTTTCCTTGAATACTCTCAAGGCTGCTGCATCAGTGCTTAAGTAGGATGAGCGTCTTATAGAGTATTAATTTTGCCGTAATAGAGAGATATCTGCTTGTCAATTGCTAATTAAGACACCTGATGGCAACAGGGACCCTGCTCTTGATCTCCAGACTGACATTATTTTTGATGGTAACGGAGGAGCCAAGATAAAAGAATTCCTTGACTATATCAAAAGAGTAGTTATCGGCAGTAATCTGAGATTCAAAAACGTCTCTACTTGTCGATAACATATACTTTGTTTTGCCCTCATTTACTACCGTTCAATAGCACTAAATATACTTCGTTTCTATTTTGTGCCACAATTATCACACCAGGAATTTAATTCATTATCCGAGTATATGTACATTGATCGTATAGAGTTTTCGAATGTTTGCCTTTCAAATTGATAATAAAGAGACCGCTTTCATATGGAATTCGTTGAGGGATGCGATGTTGTACCTACATTATGTAAGAGTTTTGACAGTCGCACATGTAGTCTCTCTCTTTGGCTTGACTTTGTTGTTATGTTTTCATCCTTTTTGTAAAAAAAAAACGAACATTTTATAAAGAAAGTGAAAATTAACAAACATTCCAGTTACAATTCGCAGGCCTTTAAAACTAAAAATGAACGCAACCTTCATCAAGTGTTTTGTAGTCCCTTTTCACAATTTTGAAATCCTTTAAAGGTTCTTTTCATATGCAACATATTTATTTAAAATCTTCCTTCATACCCACCATATTTAGTTAATTTACTATGTTTGTAAATACTGAAGCACAGATGTGGATAAATACTTACATACGTACGAGTATTTACAAACTGAGTTTAGTTACTATGCTCACATGAATAAAATTTCTTTTCTTATTCATTAGATTTCCCAAAGAAGGCTATTCTTGTTTATGGTTTCCAACTGGCCGCGACAGACCTGTATTGTTATGGTTTGGCTACCTAAATGTTTGAGCACTAGCAGGCAGAGTCCATCAATAAGCAACACTTGGTTGAGATGAAAACTTTTCAAATCATTGATTAATTAAAAGCCTACTTTGTCAGTCAGTCAGGCAGTCTGTTGCCAGAATTTTGAAATACATTCTACATAGCTTTTGCCGAAGAAATATTTTTTCATATTTCGTTTTCTTCGAGATGTCTGACCTGGGGTTTGAACTAGGTCCCATCATCTAATCAGCGATAACAACAGCCATTTGACAACGTTTACTCACACGCTGTAAGAAGGTACGTCGAAGGCCTGACTAAAATGTTTTGTTGACCAATTAAGTTATGTAAGTAAAGTAACAGACAGTATACATACTTGTTTTGACTATTTTAAGAAAATCATCTGCATTTAATTAATTATTAAACTGGTAAACTTGGATTGTAATATATACATCCCTACTAGGGTTACCAGATTCCGATTCCGCCTTGGAGAGTTGTGTTTCAATTTTTGTCACTGTTGGAACTACAAAATTCGAAATGGTTTGAGACAACTTCTTCGAAATCTCCATTTTATTATATTTTTTGTCTTTATCAAGCGAGCAGCTGCCTTCCTATTTGATTATAATGTTCCTGTAATTTTCTTTTTTTCTTATCCAATTAGCATGTTTTTCAAACTCTTTCCATCTATTCCAAAAAGTTGTGAGCAGTCTTTTTGATGGACCACCTTCCTCATCAATAGCCATTTCAAGATTTTCTAGAAATTATTTTTATTTTCATGTACAATAAAATAAAAGCTGTACGTAAAGAAATTAACTAACGCTCGCAATAATATTTACTATGACATCAGCTGTCCAAGTTATGAAACATGTTGTCAGTGATGATAGAAGAGGGAAATTATAACTTAGTTGTATAACAAGTGTACAATCAGTGTTGGCTAACATGAAAATTATTGCCCATGTTATTGCAGTGTACTAAAAAATTTCTATTTAATTGGACAAATTAAACTTTAGTTTGAAACTGGACAAGCATCAAAAAAGCTGGATAATCCAGTCAAGGCTGACAACTCTGATCCCAACAAATGACCACCTTAGCTTTATTGGCTCAATGACCCACTTCCACCTATTTCTCCCCATAACACTATTGTTTCAAAAGTTGTGAAGTATAAATATTTTGTTCACTAGTCCATATACCCACGGCTTCTAGTATCTTTATTGATTACCCATATATTTACAATGTATTTTCAAATCTCAAAGCTTTTTGAAAAGGGGAGAGATGATCCTTTAAAATAGTATATATAAACACTTTGGTCCAACTTATATGTTCTAAGTTTTGATCGGGTAAACTTGGAAAATATGAAATTTTTTTTCTCATTTTTTCAAGTTCAGCTATTCTTATTTGCAAAATTTAATTAAAAAATATGAAAATATGTGGAGCCATTCTTAAAGTACATTATCTTGTGAAGAGTTTGACGCTTCGTTTGATCAAATCGGATAAAAATTGTCTAACATACATAATTGGTACCCTTCAGTCAGGATTATTGACCTAGTTTCTCACACCACTTATGTTTAATTTTATACATGAGTGGCGGAACCTACAGTTTAAAGTCGACTCCGAACGATAGATTTTTGAGAAACTTTTCATGGCAATTTTTTTTACTCTCAGAGTTTTTGCCAGAAATCCGCTGAGAGGAAATCACCGATGTTTTGATGTCTGGCCTGGGTTTCGAACCCTGGCTTTATGTCTAATAACCCAACATACTACATACTACGTCGACTTTTAAAAATTGTCTTAGTTATAGTTTTTGTGTATGTCGTCTTATGGAATGAACTTTCAGTTCAAAAATTTTTAAAAGTTTGGTCTTGTTTGTTTATTGAAAAATGTGCAAATTTTATGTTTGTACGACTAACAGAAATCGGCTAATATTTGGGTTTTATGCAAATATTATAATTTCTGTTTGCGCAAACATTGGCTAACCTCTGGTCGTCGCACGAACGTCAAAATATGAGGATAGTAGACAAAACGAATTTTCACCTATCTTTATACGGAAATTTGTATCGAGTCTAAAAGGTTGACATTTATTTAGTTGGCCATTTTATTGACTTGTCTATGAATAATTCATGATTAGTATACAGAATGGACTTCAAAGAAATAAAGTGAGTGGATCTATTCTGCGTTCCAGGTGTCGCAGGTTCCAATAAGAAAAAAATCGTTTCATATGTTAATCATAGCTGCCAGATTTGACGATTTATTGCCGTATTGACGATTTTGAAGTCCAAAAATGAGAATTTGATGGCATGAGGATTTATGCTCTTATTTTGACGATTTTATGCAATTAAAAATTTTCATCATTCTCTTTAATTTAGTACATTAAAAGTCTCCTTAACCTTTGCATAATAAGGTGTAAAGTATTATGTTTTTAAGTTATTTTCGAATACCTGTGATGATTTTTCTGTATTTTATGCCGTTTTAATTCCTTAAAAGCCAAAAAACTTCAACTCGTTAATAAGATCTTAGATGATAATAAATTCTCATACGCACTTGTAGACAGTTTTAAAAATTCGACTATAGCTTCTAATATTACCAGCGGAAGAACAAAGGCAAGTGCCATTTTTTTTTCATTATGACCAACTCTCAGGGGATGGCATTGTTTTCGGAACTAGGAGAATATATTATAGGAATTAGGAAAGAGGGAGCAGTGTTTATGGAAACTAGATTTGAATATTTTTATACCATTTGTAACAGGAAAGATCTCTGCAGGAAGACAGTTCCGAACTTTGACTGTAATGCGGAGTGCGACACTCTGGCCAATCGACCACATACGGATGTTCTGGCCGAGAAAGGCGAGTGTTACGTAGGAATAAATGATTTTCATAAACAACTTCCCTTATTTCGCTCGAGCAATATCCATTGTAGTAGCGATAGAACAGTGACACAATCCACATTGCAACGATGCTCCAATGGAACATTATCGTTATAACGACCTACTACGGTCTTACCTGTAGGCCTACCCATGTTATCAATTTTCGGTAGATTATAGATGGTGTAATTTGTTAGCAGATCAGATGAAGTGAAGTATTTTTTGAAACCAACCGATACCACTGAATTTTTTTGCCCATAAAGTCAAGATCTTCTGACTCCCTAATATTTACATCACACATGGTATAGATGATCCAATATTATTGCTGCTTAACATTGGTTTTATATGTTTTGGTTTTTTAAACCTTTCTGTATTTATTTATTTTTTCTGACGATTTTTTCATAATTTCAATGAACGATACGACAATACGTCAAGTATTTTCCTCAAATATTTGACGATTTGATGCTTAATTTATCTGGCAGCTGTGGTGTCAACCTCAACAACTTCCTCAAATAGTGATATTTTTGAGAAGCTAACGACTTTTAAGATTTGTAAAATAGTAACTCCACTAATTTCCTTGTGAGTTGATGGTAATCATTCGTAAGGACCAAAGTGACAGACAGGATACAAATGTTCGAAGTGTTATGTTCTTCGATGTAACCCATCCCAATGTATACACCAATATTTGTAAGGGGGTCGCCGTGGTCTAGTAGGTAGTGTGCTGGCTTATTAGACGTAAAGCCAGGGTTCGAGTCCCAGGCCAGACATCAAAAATAAAAAAAAAGTATTTTTTCGGCGATTTCTTCTCTTTCTCTTCTTGTTTCTCAAAAATCTGTCGTTCGGAGTCGACTTTAAACTGTAGGTCCCGCCACTTCTGCATAAAATTAACACACACAACATAAGTGGTGTAAAAAACTGCGGGCTTCTTGGGACGATTGCTGTAGACTGTCTAATGGTGAAGGCATAGCACTGGGCATTTTATAGTCACCAGCAGCAACTCGTTTCCTTACCTCTATCCTCTATCTGTCCTCTATCTTTCCACCTTTCCTAAAAAACCTGCACTGCATGAGTAGGCCTCATCCCCTGAATGCTGATTTTATAAAAAAGAAAAAAAAGGTTTATTTTGAAATTATCAATAGATGTTTGAGCTATTGTGTGCATTAAAAAATTACGAATGTTATTACAAAAAAACAGTCGGGTATGTCAATCATATGAATATGGTCCTAAAGAACCCATTTAGACATAAAAAAATATTGTGATTCGTAATTATTTCTAGGACTAGTAGGAGATATTTCAGATTCTTGAAATCCATCTATCATCACACCATTTTCGAAACTACTAGCATTAGAAACGGGTTATTAAAATAAAATAAAAATTAATATTGACATCAATAAAACTGACGAGAGTTAGTTGTTTTTTTTTTTGTTTAATAAAAGAAGTAGTCAAAAACGAATGACCTCTGAAAGTTGGGCCCAGTGGTTTAACGCTAAAAAACGATTTTTTTTTACTGTCCTCTAGACTAAAATCAAGATATTCTACTTAAAGTTTTGTTTTTATTTTCAATTTATTTTCCTTTTGTTTCTTTCTTTTACTTCAATTCTTAATTAATACTAATGCAAGCTTAGAAGGGCTGAACATTTTACATGGTATACCTACATATATGAGGTAAAAAGAGATGATGACAAAGTAAGAAAGAGAGAGAGGTAGTGGGAGATGAAAAATGTGCAGGGTTGTTTATTGTTGATTTTAATGAAGTGAAAATTCTTAACTTTTGTTTGATATGGGACACGCAATTTCTTTTCTATTCAATTTCATTACGCTTTACTCTTATGTTTGTATTTATTATTGCTCCTCTTTGTTTTGAAATTGAAATTGGTAGGTGGTGACTTTCCTTTTAACGAATTTATGAAAATATAAATGTTTTGCTTTGTTTTCTTTTTCATTTTCGTTTGGCTGATTAAAACTATGATAAATAAGAAAAGTGTAGTGGAAATAAATTTTTGCTTGACATGCGTTGGTTAACCCCATGTTCTACTCGTATTTTCGGCCAATTCACACACAACATGACAAGTTTTTGTGTAGAATAGAGTGGAGAGTATTGTGTAAACAGAATATGTAATGAGAGCGTGAGAGTAAACACGATCAAAATATTTGGTATTCAAAAATTACGGTCACTCATCGGCACCAATAGGTCCTGGTGGTAAAACATCCTCAGCTTTTTACATATATAGGACACGAACATCAACAACATACATACATAATTGGTCATTACAACCCTTCAGTCAGGATTACTGTTATTAGCGAATCTCATTGAATATTAGTGAATCCTACTTAATATTTTTTTGGGTGTATAATTGAAACCTGAAAGAGCGGCATAAACCTTCTCCTTTAGAAGCTTACAAGCAACTGAATGTAATTTTACGCTTTTTTTAACGAACATTATTGATGTTCGTTGAAGTCGCCGTAGTCTAGTAGGTAGTGTGTTGGTTTATTAAACTTATAGCCAGGGTTCGAGCCCCAGGCCATAGATCAAAAAAACGAAAAATATTTCTTCGGCGACTTCCTCTCAGCAGATTTCTGGCAAAGACTCTGAGAGTAAAAATTGCCATGAAAAGCTTCTCAAAAATCTGTCGTTCGGAGTCAACTTAAAACTGTAGGTCCCGCCATTCATGTGTAAAATTAACGCACACAACATGAGTGGATGTTGTACAATGTGTCAATTCGACCTCAGGGTACTGTACTTCTTACAGTCCAACAAGTACATATCCTCTAACCTAAGCTAGACTGTTATGGAAGGGACATTCCTTAACGTTGTGTTTTCTATGTGTGCTTGGTATGTTCCGTGTTGTTTTTGCGGTGTCTGTAAGTGTAGTTAAAAGGTTCTTCCCCGAATTAAAAAAGAATTTTGTGCGTGTAAGTGTACATAGTTTGCTTTAGTTTGAAAAAAAAAAAATCAATAAACCCATCAAAAACATGCTAAGTATACTTAGACGACCAATTGTCAATATTTTTTTTGTGCTAAAATATTCTATGTCATGTTTTGATAGGATCCAATTCAGATTTGCAAATTCAGAAACTACTATAAAAATTCTACCCAAATTTTACTAAAAACAGTGAAAGAATCAATGGCGTTCATAACTCATAACACACTTTGTCGACTTAAAATGATATAGAATGGATGTGTCAATATTATGTATGTATTTAGACACTTGAAAATATTACTAACAATTTTTCTCTGTGTTAAACACTTTTACTATTTTATCATTAATTAACTGTAACACTTCATTAATGCATCGGGAATGCATCAATTTTTGTTTCTTACACATCGTATGAACGCAAAATAAATGATCTTGACACTCATTTTAAAGTAGGGGTCGCCAAAAATTGTTTGGTTTTGAATTAGTGAGTAATTGAGAAAAAATAAATTGAGAGCTTACAATCGTAGAAAAATTTTAGTAAAATACCCTATTTTGATTTTCATTTCATCAACACGCATAAAGTTTTACATCTTTGACTTAATAATTAGGTAATGTTTTTTAGATTAATACCGGCTATTAATTTTGGCTCATAAATTTCCTCTTCTACCAATAACAAACCTTTTAATCTTTTCAAAATATTGCTTAATGTCTGTAAAAAAGTAGTTGTCTTTCCATATTATCTAAATTATTTACTCGACTATTATAATGATCAAAATGTGTTTTAAGAACATATAAGAATTTGAATTAAAAACAGAAGCATTTTTTACATAAAATATTTTTTGGGTGTAAACCTAAAAAGAAATAACATAGCATCCGCTGACATGTGTGCTTGTCGCAGTCTGATCTGATGCTAAATAAAAGAGCACAATCACTGTTTGAAAGGTATTCTTTCTCTCTTTCTCTCTCTCTCTCTGATCGACAAATTTCTTTAGTATTTTCGAATTTAATTTATTTAAAGATGTGAGAACATCCAAAACATAAATCATATTGATATTGAGGAATTCGATTAACAGTGCCAATTCCGAAAATCATAACAAGCATTCGCTTTTTCCATAAACAAGTTTAAATTAGTTTACTATGTATTAAATTGCACACATACATACATACATACATGCATATACTATGCAATAGATAACAGCAACAACAATTTACTAATAATCGTCATAAATCATTAATAAGAGCCCAAACGAAACTCACCCAAAATATAACAGCATGAATGACCTCGTCTTACAAAACCGCAAAACTATACAAGAAAGAAATAAACAAACAAACAAACAAACAAACAAAACACACAATGTACATACAAAAGTAAAAACTAAAGACAACAACCATAATACGTGCAAAGCAAGGAAATAGCATAGCAACCAACCAATAACAACAATTAATATTTTCATAACTAATTATTACATAACAAACCCACTTAAGAATTGAAGAAACAACAACAATAAGAAATATGGGCAAAAGGACAAACAAAAACAGCAATTAACAACAACAACAATAACAATCATAAATGTCATACAGACAGATAACAAAAAAGAGGAACAATAACATCAATGGCCCAAGCCAAGAATGCAGCAAATGACAAACAAAGAACAAGAGAGAGAGACGGAGATAGTGAAAAATAAAAAATTATGAGAACCATTTCATAAACAGAATTATGATGACATCAAGAGAATAGAATACCGCAACAATAACAATTAAATGTAATATTTTTGTTGTTTCTGTCCTTCTTCTTCTTGTTGTTGTTGTATTATTTATGACTTATTTTTACGAGGTGCTTACAACCACAAAACATTTTTATGGGTTTTTAATGGGGTTTTGCTACATTCATGCACATACACACACATACACACAGGCATACATGCAATAATAATCATAATTTCAAATGCCTTGAGCTGTTGGGTAAGCATGAAAGAGACAATATGAACAACAAGGTTTGTGGGGATTTTTTCTTTCTTTTTTGTTTTTTTTTGATTTGTTTGCACATACGCGTGCGCAAATAACTTAGTTTTCCTTTGTGATTTTAATTTATTTCTTATGCATTTTCTTTCCATTTCATTTAATTCTCTTGTAGGCGTTATTGTAAGAAATTGTATTTCAAAGATTCTTTTTATTTGCTTTCTTCACTTTACTAAATTGTCCTAGGCGTACATACATACGTACATCCATATGTATTTATGCATGCATATTGTATGTGTAGATGTGTGTAGGTATATTGAAAAAATTATGATTTATGAATTCATTTTTGAAGCATATTTAGGGGTTGCATCGAATAAGTCAAATATTATGATGAACTGCAAAGCTGCAAGTTGAACAAGAGTATTTTATGGCCGACTGTGTAGCCTATAATGACTTAGGGTAAAATGGATTCAAAATGGATTTCATGCGATATTATTAGCTTACAATCGATCTAACAGACATGCCTAGCATTACAATGAAAGACATAAGAGTAGAAACTATTCTTGAATTTTATTAGAAATTTTATTTGTACTAATTTGCAGTAACTTTCCATTAAAAATTCTAAAACCGACGACCCCATTCTATAACGTTCTAAGTGTACTTAGAAATGGACTGCTCCGGAATTTAAAACATTTTGTCCTAATTCCCAATACTTAAAAAAACAAAAATACTTTCTATAGAGAAACATCAGAAGTAAATTTATACACGTAGTATATCCCAATGCGTGTTTATGTATAAATTTAGGTTTTTGTAACTATTTGAGTCTGTATTTTAAAAATATTTCTTAAAATTCTTAATTATAAGAAATTAATTATTTTTTTTGTTTTTCAATTTTATATATTTGTCCGCTTTTTTCTCATGGAAATAATGGTCACCGTAGTTTGTATGACAATTATTATCCACCAAATAAAAAAGGATGTCGGAATTATTACGTATAAAACAATGTTTCAAAAATAAATTTGTCGTGCCCGTCCTCTTATTCTTTTCTCCTATAACTATATTTTCTTTATCCAACACATCATTTCCTGGCGGAGGATAACATTATCGAAGATGATCAAAATTAGATTTAGGAGGAAATATGTGCGCGTATTATTATACAAATTTACATATGGGATAAACATTTATAGGGTGGTTGACATGTATTGCAACCAACTTCAGGTTGTTATCATTTGTAAACCGCTCGTTTATTCCAGTGAGAGATCATTTTGATCTATTGCATTCAGAAAAAAAGTTATTCGTGATGGAATTCAAGCGTGATTGTGTGATTGCTTTATATCTGGCTGAAAAACCACAGGTGGCTATCGTTAGAGCCCTCCAGCATTTAAGTGTGAATAAATCTTTTGTTTCTCGTACCATTGCTCGTTACCGTGATACTGGCAATGTTGCATCACGTGGGCGAAAAAAAAACGGTAACTACACCAGAAATGTTCCGAAAAGTGAAGGCCAGATTTGATTGAAATTCACGCCGCAGTGGTAGAAAAATTGCTCGTGAACTAAACATATCGCGAGAACGGATGCAACACATATTTAAAAATTATCATGGACTAAAGCCATTAGAGTTCCAAAAAGTGCAAGAGCTCACCGATGGACAAAAAAAGTTAAACTGGAAAGAGCCAAGAAGTTACTTCGCTTGCACGCAAATGGCCAGTTACCGAATTTGGTTTTCTCCGATGAGAAGCCGTTTCAAATTGAGCAGTTTGTGAACAAACAAAATAATCGGGTTTACTTATTAAAGAGGTCAGCTGAAAATTTATACCTGCGATTGGCCGTCAGAACTCAGCGCCGCCGATGGTAATGATGTGGACCGCCGTAACGGCCGATGGTCGCTCCCCGCTCATATTCATCCACCGTGGGGTCAAAATAAATGTCGAATATTGTCGGGAAAATGCCGTAAAGACAGTACTGAAGCCCTGAGCAGACAAACATTTTGGCCACAGACCATGGACATTCCAACAGGGATCAGTACCACCGCACTCAGTACGCGTCAACCAAGAAGGCTTAAAAAGGCGGTTCCTCGCTTCATTTCTACCGCACAATGGCCACCAAAGTCTCCGGATCTCAATCCGGTGGACTTTTGCGCCTGGGGCATTTTGGAGATTAAGATTCTCACTAAAAGATACCAAAGTGGCGATCATCTCAAAAGTGGGTCAAAATACCGCAGAGCCACTTCCGAGCAGCCTGTGATGACTTTGTCGGCTGTTTGAAGGCCATAATGCGTACGAAATTCGAACAAATCTAAACTGATTTCAAAATTTGATGTTATTTCCAACATTTTTTGCTTATCAACAATAAAATGAAAAAAAAAAAATTAAAAAAATATAGCCCTTTACTTTGTTGCATTATATATCAGCCACTCTGTATAGGGTCGTTATTAAGCTCTACCTATTTTGAAGTTTAAATAAAACAAAATGTGTGTGTGATATCATCGGTAATCTTTTACTCTTTTGAAAGAATATAATATCGATCAAATGATCGTCATGGCTTCTCTGGCTAGAGCATCAGGCTTAATTTGATTCTGTGGTAGTTTTTTACTTATTCACATATATCTGCGAAAACCCACAAGAATAAGCCTGACGGGATCAAATCGCTTTTGGTGGGCTAGACCACATCACATCCCTTAAATTGTACAGAATACGCAATGTAGCATGAGCTATGTAGTACTTAAATCTATTCTATTGAAACGGCGTAACGGTGGTGTTTACATCATCCAATTGACGCTACAAGAAAATGTATTCGTAGATTGCTGACAGTGATGGCCTCATCGATGTTGCTCTCAAAGAAATTGGTAATGCTATACCAAAATTCCCACCAAACAGCGGGATGCATTAGATGTTCTCACCCCTTTACCTAGAAATGGCCCTCATCGCTGAGGGTGAGTTTTTGATGAATATTAGGTTCAGCGATCAGTTGCTCCAGAGCGCATACAGCAAACATCCGTTGAACAACATGTCCGTTATAGTCCATCCCAGTTCGGAAGCCCCTATTTTAAGAACCTAAATTTATACACATACGTTATTAGTACACATATAAGTAGTGACACTACGTATTTAATTACTGGATGTGTTTTAGAAGGTAAAGGCATTCTCCAAATTTATATTGGCCACCATGCAGAGAACTTTTAATCTGAACAGTTTTTTTTTTTGCCCAACACATTTATGTACAATCTTAATTTTTGGTGATGAAGTATAGAAAAAAGTATTTATTCAACTTTAGTTTGAGATCGTTAACAATAATTTTGTATTTAAAACATTAAACTTTCCCCCTTCCCTAACTCTTTTCAGTTCCAGCCATAATTATTTACTTAATTTCCTTAAGATTTCCAACCCATTTCAAATGTCGATTTTATTTTGTGATTTATTTCGTTAAGATGACACAATTCACAACTCAATTGTGTTTTCAGTAAAAGAGAAAGTGAAATCAATTAAATTTCCGCTTCTCTCAATTGAAAACAAACAAACAAACAAACAAACAGACATTAACTAATGATCACCAAGCATATATGAACAGACATACCTGACCTTCACCCTTAGAAAAAGGAGAATAAAAATTCGTTTCGCGGTTTAAATATAAACGATCTTACAAACACACATATACATACACACAAAGAAAGTGAAATAGAATCGTATTCAAATAATCGCCTCAAAAGTATATAAAAATGTAAACCCTCTCGCCTATTTATGAAGAAAATGACAAACAATAGCGAATGAATTTTAGGCGAATGAAAATGACAAGATTGTACGTTCTGTTCTTAAATGGCAGCATTTTTAATTCTTTTCAATAAAAAAAAAACAAAAACGCCAAAAAAAAGTAAAGAAAAGAGAAAAACAAAGAATGAAACCAACACTTGGCGCGTTATTTGGGCCCGAGTGACACATTGTCGTGAATAACAAAGAAAAAAAAAACTGAAAAATAAAAGAAATTCTATAATTTATGGCCTTTCTTTAAAAGACTCTACATTTTAGCGTCAGCATTTAAACGCCAGACAGACAGAGAGACAGACAGACAGTTAAATGGACACACACATACACGCACACTCAATCACACATGTTTGCATTCACGATCAAAACAAACATTTGCCATTAGAAGTCGATTTTTGTTCTTCGAATTAGAAGTTGAAAGGAATAGACAGCAATCGAGCATTCGAGCATTGAATTTTGTGTGCCTTGTTACTAAAGTAGATGCCGATAGTAGTAGTTGTGTCGTGGCATCTTCTCAAATGAAATGCTTCAATGATTTCCTATTTTACCACTGCTTTTGCTTCCATTCTCGGATATTTATTCGTTATTATTCCTACATTCAGTTACATTGTCTTTCAAAAATATTTCTTTTTTAGTTTTGCTGGTTGGATTTAATTAACACCAATTGAACTGCATGTCATTTTGGTATTTTATTCGTTTCGTTTCTTTTCTTTTCGTTTCTTTTTTTTTATTTAAAACAATTTGGCAGTTTAATTTTGTTTTTTTGTTTTTGTCATTCGAATATGTGACTCTTTCATTTAAAATGTTGATAATTTATGGCTACTTGGAGAAAATTTAAATATTTGAAAAAAATTTATGGCCTCATGATGTTACTGGCTGCTGTTGATAATCGTTTGGTTCATTGAAATGCCACCCAAAAAAAAGAAAAGCTTTCCCGAAATAATTTATTGGATTTCCGAAAACTATTAAACAATTATTAAGACTTTGACATTGGAAATTAATCAAATGATCTCTATTAACGCAGTATTTTATAGGAAATTATTTAAATTTTATTTGCATTACAAGAAACGTAAATTGATTGCAAATTGATGGGATTTATTGATAAACGATACAAATTTTATATACATACTCACACATAAATCTATATGTGATTCTACCTTAACAAAATCATGCTAGATTTAGTCATTCAAAGTTAAAAATATTTCAGGTTTATATCAATAAATTCTATCCTAAGATATTTCTACTGCCTATTTGTTTCAAGATTTTATTAAGACGTTTCTGCGAAATTTTCTTTGCAATAAATTTATTGATTTCATTCACCATACATACAGTGATGGTCGTATAATTAGCACATCCATCTAAGACAATTTTTTAATTCGACGTCATATCCTATGCGCGACTCCATGATATCTCGGATCCTTCCCCAAAATCAGTAATTGTGGCTATGCAGTAATAAAGAGCATTGAATTATAAAAAATATTCGCTTTTAAAATATTCACCTTTATGCATCAACAGCTATTTTACAGGTAATTTAAAATGTTCAAATATTCACTCACAACCTTTCAAAAATTTATAACAAATTTGTTTATATTTTTTAATGTCGAATTAAATTTTTTAATGGCGAATTAAAAAATCGTCTTAGAATGATATGTAGCTACCGTCAAGCCACAAAAACTGATATATGATATGTTATGATCGGACCTAAAATGGCAACGTAGTATATAAAAAACAAAAAGGGCAGTATTTTTAGGCGTGGCAAAAAAATAATTTTTATATTTTTGGAAAACACATCTTTAATCCTAGAGGGTGACTGACTGAACTTTTTTTTGTCCATAGAGAGCGACCCGCCCTAATGTCACTATATATTTGTGATATTTTGAACGAATCGAAAACGATCATTTTAATAATTGTCGTTAATGTCAGCTGGTTTAATAAAATACAGTCAGTAAGTGATTTTAAATAGCATGGCCATCAAGGCACTGGATTCTTGTGATATAAACTCCAAGACGGTGTAGGACTGTCGCAGATATCTCAATGAGGCGGCGAAGCGATATGATGTTTGTATCACATGGGTACTGGGGCATAGAGATATACCCGGCAACTGCATAGCGGATGATATGGCCAGAAGGGCCACGACCACATTGAACTCTCTGGTGAATTCGCTACATTAGGGATCCCTTTGGGTACGTGCAGGCATATAATTGACAATGCAGCCGTGGACCTTGTCAACAGTAGGTGGGCAGCTTCGGATAAGGGCAGAATGGCGCAAAAAATCTGGCTAAGACTGGATAGGAGGCGTACAGCGACTCTGCTTAAACTCCAAAGAAGCAGGCTCAGCACTGTTATCGGGGTTACAACGAGCCATTGTGTTATAGGAAAGCATGCAAGGGGTATTATTGATCTTGGACACCTAGCGAATGATTTCTGCAGAGCTGTGGAGATGGGGAATAGGATGAAACTATTCTTCACCTACTGAGCGCATGCCCGGCACTTGGTCAGGGGAGAAAGAGACACCTGGGTGCCTACTATATGAAGGACCTAGATGAACTGCCATACGTGGATAAGTGTGTCCGCTCATGGCTCCTAATGTTTTTTTTTCTAAATTTTTTCTAAAATATTTCACTACAACTTCGTTCCATTTATATGCAGTTTATTGCCGATCTTGCAACGTTCAAAAGTTACATGTTGCTACTCTTTCCATTTCTATCTTTCGTAGTTTTTCTACACTCTATTATTATTATTATTTATTCTATCAATATCACAGGTAAAAATTTTTACATTATTTTATTTAATTACATTGCTTGAGGTACTACTTTGAAAAAATATTGCAACAATTATTCGCTTTTTGGATTCATACAAATATACTAATTAATTAATATTTTCATAATTAGGGGAAAAAGATAGTAAAAAACCTCTTATTAATTTAAAGAAATTTTAATATCAACACTTCTGTCAGCTTCAATCCTGAAGTTGAAGAAGTTATTAATGTCACAAACTTCTTATTACATCATAACTTGAAGACCTGTTGCGATCTTCAAATCGTAGTGTTATTGCTCTTATTAGCTCTTTAAACATAATCTGTTTATATTTTCTGTGTAGTACACTTGTAGAGTATCTATAAGGTAGATTAAATATAATTTTTAAATTTTTATTTTGTATCACTTGGAGCTTTTTAATATAGGTGTTTGCACATCTCTTTGACCAGATTTGGCACCCATACGTCATAATTGGTCTTATACACATCTTAAAGAGTAGGAGCTTATTTTTACTGTTAAGAGAAGATCTTCTGTTTAGTATGGGAAATAAAGCTCTCCCACATTTAACTGCTTTTTCGCATGATTGCAGAACCTGCTGCTTAAACGTCAACTTTTTATCTAGTACAATGCCCAAATATTTAACGGCGTCTAAAAGAGGGATTTGTACATCACCTACGGACAGTGAAATGGAAGCATTTCTATTCGGCGACTTGTTGAATGGGAATATTATAGCTTGAGTCTTACTCTCATTAATTTTTATTTTCCACTTTTGTAATATGCTTGTGCGTGTAGAACAGCCTTTTTTAATTTTTTGACTATAGCGTTAGATACTTTGCCCGTTGTTAATATTGCGGTATCGTCAGCGTATAATGCTAAAGAATCATCTTTAAGAACTTTGAAGTCTGATGTGTATATCGAATAAAGTGTAGGGGATAATACTGAACCTTGAGGTACGCCTGCTGGGATAATTCTTTGATTGGAGTACTCATCCTCAATTTTTACAACAAAGGACCTTTCAGATAAGAAACTTTGAATGAGTTTTTGTAAATAGACTGGAAAGCCAAACATATTAAGTTTATATATCAGTCCGTCATGCCATACGGAATCAAATGCTTTTTCAATATCCAAAAGCACCACTCCAGTGCTTTTACGTTCATTCTTATTTTTAGATATTAAATTAACTATGCGCTTAACCTGATGTATCGTAGAATGGTTTTTCCTAAAACCAAACTGAACACTTTGAAGTACATTGTTATTTTCGGCATATGTATTTAACTTGTCTAGAATAATTTTTTCAAACACTTTATCAAGGCAGCTTAAGATGCTTATTGGGCGATAGCTATTTGGAGAATTTAAATCTTTGCCCGGCTTTAATACTGGAACAACTTTAGCTACTTTAAATAATTTCGGAAAATATCCGTGTACTATACACCAATTAAAAATTCTGGTAATAACAACAAAGAATGTATTTGTCATATTTTTTAAAATAATAGGGCTTATACCGTCTAACCCAGGAGCTTTTTTGTTTTTTAAACTTTTTACAAAAAACTTGATCTCTTCCACATCCGTCAAATCACCAGGTGGGTTAATTGACAAATCTTGATCCTTTAACCAGCTTTTATGTTTTAAAACTACATTATCTTTTATCGATGACAAGTTATACGTTGTTTTATGGAAGTTTTCAAAAACTTCTGCTATAAGTTCACACTTTTCTTTACTATTATAAACTTCAACGCCATTTGTAGTTAAACTTCTTATGTTCATCGTATTGCCCTTCATTGCCTTAGATAATTTCCAAAATTTTTTATTGCCCGTAGGCAACCTTTTTAGAAACTGATTCCAGCTGTTGTTTCTATCATTGCCAATATGGAAATTTATTAGTCTAGTTAGCTGCTTAAGTAAACAAATTATTAATATTCTTTCAGACAAATTATTAGTTCTTTGAAGTTTTCGCCGATATCTCTTTCTTTGTCCAATCAAAAGTAAAGTTGTTCTCGAAAGTTTTCTTTGCCAAATTTGTTGCGAGCCGACTGGAATTTGCTCCGAAGCTTTCTGGGCAATACTAGTAATCACAGATAACGTTTGTTCAATATTTGCTTCTGTAAGTGATACTGATTGTAAATTCTTAATGATTATTTTGTTATCTACCCATCTTCCTATTTCGTTCCAGTTGGCTTTTCTGTATAAGGGAAATTGTATGGATTTTTCCATTACTGCACCAAGGATCGAGCAAGTTATCGGAGTGTGGTCCGAATTAAAGAGTTCTGGGTGTGCTTCCAATTGCGAAAAATTCAGATTAGAATTTGTGAGGAGAAGATCGAGTACTGATGGTTGAGTTGGATTTATAGTCTGGCCAAATCGTGTGAATGAATTGGGGGAGAATAGGTAATATTGTGAATTAAGTTGATGAAGATAAAGACTGTTACCAGCTGTGTTGTTAGTACTACAATTCCAGCTTGTGTGGCGGGCGTTAAGGTCGCCAAATATGAAGTAATCATGAGAAGAACGAGTAATAATATTTAGATCACTTACAAAATCATTTGTATATTTTGGAGAATAAACAGCTGTAAATCTCACTGGCCTATTATTTATTTTAACTATGATAGAAATATTTTCCATTTTAGAAGTTTGGTAATTTTGGATAAGTTCATGTGGAATAGAGTTTTTAATAGCTATCAGAACACCTCCACCATGCGAAGTACGATCATTTCTATACACTTTAAAGTTAGCCAGTTTAAATCTATGATTTGGTTTCAAAAATGTTTCGTTTATGAGAACTAAATCAATTCGCTTTTGTTTTAATACTTGTTCCAACTCTATAATTGCTGTGGGTGTTGTAATACCCTGAGCATTCCAATGCATAATATTTAACTTAGTATTCATATTATTATATGACATGTCTAAGCATGTTTCCAAGCACCCTTAACTTGTCGTACTTGGTATTACATTTTTCAAGAGCATCAATTGCCTCGAAGAAAATCTCTAGAATCTGTTCATTTGATAAATTGTTATTTTCTTGTGTTTTGTTGTTCGATTTTACCACAGACGCATAGGAAACTTTGTTTTCCGCCTTACCTGATGTTTTTTGAGAAAATCTTGGTACTTCACTATATCTTGTATTAAACAGCTCATCATCAGTCGTATATAAAACAGGATCATTCAGGTGCATTCTGGCAGGGCGTCGAATATTTGTAACCCTTTTTCTAATTTCCAAATATTCCCTTCTTGACGGACAATGAGGGTCATCAGCTCTATGATTTATATTTTTTAAGTTGCGTTTAGTGCAATTATAGCATTTGTAAATCACTGGTCCATCTACGAGTGTTTTGTTGAGTTGACAATTAGAATAGTCGTGAGACCCACCACACGCTATGCATGCAACTGGTCTATAACAATTTGCTGATCCGTGGCCGTACATCGCACATTTGGAGCATTGTGTAGGGCCATTAGAACGACGATTTGGGTTTCGCCAGCGAACAACTATGCCAGACACGTACCTTATTTTGAATATTTCCTTTTTTGATATTTGTTCCCTGCTAAACTCCAACATATATAATGCATCATCTTTAGTCGAGCGTGCGGTCATGACTTCTTTAATATTGACCAATTCAATGTTAAAAGCTTCTTTGAATTCATTTTTTATTGTGTCCATACTAAGTTTAGGCAAACCAAATAACATAAGCTTAAACTGTTTTTGATCTTTAATAGGGTGGGTGAAAAAATCCATAGCCATATTATTCAATTTTTTAACAGCTTCGTTGTAATCTATCAAACTGTGGGGTATTATTTTGGTACCAATTGATATTCTTTTATATTTGCAGCTTGTTCCCAAAAGATTAATCACCGTTGAGAAGCTATGACTATTATCAACTATTATTGGAGGAACTTTGACTTCATCTTTTTTAATGATCTCATTTTCTAAACTCGAGACTTCATCATCTTCCATGTCAGAAAATATTTGAAACCTGTTAGGGTCCGTTTTTGTGGCCTTTAGAACTTTGAACTTGGGGTTATTTCCCCAGTACTTCTTACGTTTTAAAGACATTTTATCAAAAAATGATAGAAGTTTGAAAATATTATATTTTTGATTTATTTAGAAAAATATGTAAACAGCTGAGCGATTAATTCACGTGCTTGTCAATAGAATGTCAACAAACAACTGTTTTTCTACACTCTTTCTGTTATGACTGGAATAAAAAAGTTAATTTTTATTCCGTCTGTTAGTCGTGAGTTTTAAAATTTTGTAAATTCTTTCAAACGTTGTGTAGTACACACTGTGTTCATGGTTTAATGAATTAATGAAATATCAATCGAGGTGTGTGTTTATTTTACTGGATGTGCGATCTTTTCATTTTTTTTCCTTTTAAATTTAAAATTGCTTACACGTGACTGTGTTACGAAGGCAACCAGTAAAACGCAAACTTAATATTTGGCTTTTTATTAAGGACAACAACAGAAATAACAAAAATTTTAAAATGCGTTCAATTTAATTTCAAATAAAAAGTACTTAAAAGATCATCAACGACTTTTTTGAACCACCTCGAAAACTGAATTTTGTCTTGAACAGGGAAGGCAATTTATGTGTTCGTTCATGCATTTAAAGAATGGCCAAAAGGAGAGATTCACAAAAGCACACACACAATCATACCCATAATGTTTAAGTAATTGTAGAGTAGAGTAGAGTAGAGTATGGTAAGTATGGTTAGGTCAAAAACCCTTTGCCAAGGCTTGTACGTGGCCAATTGAATTTTAAAAGCAAAGAAATTTCTACCATTTCTGCTGTTTTCGTACAGGGTTGTTCAATATTGATTTTATTTGCCAGTACTACGTTATGTTGCCTCAATTTTGGCTTAAACCAATTTTTGAGGCAATAAAAAAAATGGAAAATAAAATGAAACAAAAATTTAATCTCGTTTCTTTGCTTTTAAGTTGGGAAAATATTTTTAAAATGATTTTTTTTTTTGCTGCTCTGTCAGTGCATTGAACGTGGTTAAGTTAGTGTGGTTGGCTTAAAGAGATTCTAACTGTTAATTTTGCCACCGGCGGATTAGGCGATTTTGGTTGTATTTAAACGATTACGATAAAATTTTTTGCCTTTAATTTCTTTATTTTAATTTCATTTTTGTAACAAATAAATGAAATTTAATTTTAAAAACCGGCCATGTTTTTATTTTTTCAAGTAGAAACTTATGCTGCAGGCTTAAATTGGCCATTGATTTGAAATTATAGGTTTCACGTGCTGCAAGTGAGTGGCTGGTTTAAAATGTGGCAGAAACAAAAGAAAATAAAAACAACAACAAACAGCCTCAATACACAGTACATACATTATTTCGAGTGAACTTGAATATGCAATGGTTTATCCTCAGCTAAGTAGTAATGGCCTTTTGTTTTTATTTTTATTTTCATTCTTATTTCATGCATTCTATTCCCTTCCTTCATTTATTTTCACTGTATTGCATCGATTTTCTTTTAATTTATTTTTTGCTTTCTGCCGTTTTTTTTTTTTGTAGCCTTAAAGTTAATAAGTTTTTATGTTGTTGTACATGTTTTTTGTTTATTGTTTTTGTTGTAATATTTTAACATACATTCAACGTGGTTTCGTGGAAGGCATGTCTACAAACCACATCAAATAGGTTGTTTGGCCAGGCCGGTTATGGTAGGCACGAGTTGAACAACAACAACATATTGGAATTGATTTACAAAATATCTCTACACTGTGCAAAATGCAAAATATTTGTTAATAATTTGATTCAAGAAAAAAAAAAAAAAAGAAAAAGTTCATGGCTGCTGCTGTAAGAATTTCTCTTTTAGGCTGAAGTAAGGAATTTTGTAAATCAAAGGCGCGTTCAATATGTTGGTAAAAATGTTTGTTTCAAATTTGATTGTACACTGCACACATGTTTATGTTATTGACTCTTTAAATATTAACTGCGGTAATTTCTACCCGATTTGATCAAACGAAGTGTCAGTTTCTTTAAAAGATAATGCACTTTTAGAATGTCATCACTTACTTCATATTTTTCAATTAAAGTCTGCTACTACGAATGGACAAACTTGAAAAAATTTTCATTTGTCAAATTTACCACATCATACCTCATAGCACATTAAGGGCCATTGTTACAACTTCCCGTTAAAGTTGGCGTTAGTTAAAGGTACCTTTAGCTAAAGTGAACGGCAAAGTTACCTTTAACTTATTACAACTTACAGATAAAACAAAATTAACTTTTTTAAAAATATGGGAGTGCCGGAGCAAAGTTAATAAGACTGCTCAATTAAACACGTTTTTTTTTTAACGCAGCGGCATCAGCGGACTTCGTTTTTTTTTTTTGTTTATGCTCATTTTGTTTAAATTTGAAATTGCTATATCTAAAATAGTATGTGATATGACAAGTTCAAACAGAAAGTGACCTTTAAATGTTAAAGGTAAGATGATTTTCCCTTTTACTTAACGACAACTTCTATCTTATTGGGTAGCCGAAATAATGAAAAGCAATTTAACTCACCGTTAAAATCCTCTCTTTAGTTAACGACAAGTTGTAATAATGGCCCTGGGTCAAATAATATATGTATATATATATACAGTACCGAGCAGAAGTGAGTCCATAATCACGATACCAAGTTTCGTCATCCACAAAAACAAAACCATACAAGCTAATACAAAAAAAATTAATTTTAATTTTTTTATTTTATTCTTAACAAATAGCAAAAAATAGTAAAAAAAAAACAATAATTAATGAAATGAATTCAATGAGTTTGAATGAAAAAATCAAAAAAAACTCACATAAACTCAATTTTGCACGTTTCAAGAAAATTCAAGAAACTAAGCCAATTTCAATATTTGGTACGCAGTTTAACATGCCTTTTACCAAATTTTTAATAACATCTTTCGGAATTCGATTCCATTCCGCATTTATACGATCCCAAAGTTTGTTCACGTTTGTTGGAGCTGTTTCGTACTGCCCGAGCCGGCTTTTTAGGAATGATCAAAGATTTTCAATTGGATTGAGGTCGGGACTTTGTGCTGGCCATTCAATCAACTGAAAATTTTGTTTCCCACTCCTTATCTTTACAACTTTTGCTGTATGCTTCGGGTCACCATCCTGTTGGAAAATAATTTTTTATTGGGGATAAGCACATGTTTTCATAAAATTCGGAAATTGCAGAATCTGTAGATAGTCTTTTTTAGCATGATACTATCTACTAAATATAAAGGGCCAAATGGCACCATGTTAAGCATCAATAAACCATTATATTTTCTTATATATATATCTTTGAACACGTTTATATATATCTTTGAACACGTTTCGATAGCCGTACTGCTTTCTTTCTTATTGAAAGTGGTTAAATTTGGACTCATCAGATCAGATAACACGTTTCCAGCGCGTTTAAGCGTCGAATAAATTGTCTTCATAAAATACTTAATTGATGCTTATTTGCACAAGTTTTTAAAATAGTTTCGCTTTCTCTTAGACCGTTAGTTTTTATTTAGGATACGATAATAATGAAAACATTTTAAAATAATTTTATTTGGAATTTGTTATTCGAGTTTTTTTTTTGATAGGCAATTTAAATAGCACGATATTTTGTTTTTTAATCGGAAAATCCTTAATCCCGGAATTTTTAAAAACTTGACCCTGCAAAAGGTCCTGAAAATAAAAATTCTATATTACTCGACTTCGATAATAGCATCTCAGATGAGGAATAAGTTGTTTCCATTGCTAGAAAGTTATTTGATGCCATTGAAGAATGCAAAAGCCCTATATAATCAAATAATTGGATTACTAAATTAGATACTCAACTTTCCAAAGAAATGGATTTATTTACATCAGGAGGTGGTAGAGATAATATTTACAAGCTGCTTACAGCTATCTTGGAATATTTTACCAACAAATGTTGATTGCGAGAAGTGTTTTTCGGAGGCAGCGTATGTTGACAATAAAATTCGTTCAAGCCTATCAGGTCACATGTTAGATGCTTTAAATTTTTTTTTTTTTGGAATCCAAACTCATTCTTAAAACTAATGCATTTCTTTATATATGAATAATTTTTATTTTTGTCAATTTAGGCTTTTTTGTTACTTCTTTTTTCTTGTTGTTTTTATGTTTAATTTTTAATGGTACATACATAATTCTGATACACATAGTTGGAATATAAATGATTTTATTAACAAAATATATTTTTTTCATTTTTTTTATTAAGATGAAATAGCGATTTTTCCCCTGATTTTTTGGGATTTTAGGAACCCGGGATATTTCGGGAGCGGGATAATACAAATCCCGGGATTTTTCAAAATCAATCCCGTTTGGCATCCCTAATACATATATAATTGGTCATTACAACCCTTCAGTCAGGATTATTGACCTAGTTTCTCACACCACTTATGTTATGTGCGTTAATTTTTGTACAAGAGTGGCAGGACCTATACTTTAAAGTCGATTCCCAACAATAGATTTCTGAGAGGATTTTCATGGCAATTGTATTTACTCTCAGAGTTTTAGCTAGAAATCTGGTTAGGGGAATGTTTTTGATGTCTGACATGGGATTTGAACTCGGGTCTTGCCAACACGCTAACTACTAGAATACTAGGCGACTTTTTAATTTACTATTGATTTCACTACCTTGGTGCAACACTTTTAGTTAAAATTGAGTTCCATGCCCTTTAAATTTCTCGCCATAGCCCGTCTAGATTTAACACTTAAAGTACAGTAATTTTTCTCTGTCTTAAATTAATTTGTTTTGATGTGATAATTAAGAATAAAAACTGAAAACTAATAAAATGCTAATATTTTACTTTCAAAATAAGATTTGTAGTTCTTTTATGCTAACATAAAGACATAAAAATCCTATTTTTCTTTGGGGGATCTTAGTTACCCCACTCCGTTCTTTATGTCAGAAATCGAGCTTCGTACTCTAAGGGTTAAAATATTTGTTCGATTTATTTGGTTATTAACATCGTGCCACAAGTCTTCCATGGGATTCAAGTCCAGTGATTCAGCCAGCCATGATACCACGCTATTTATTTTCATTGAAAAATCTCTTTACATAGTTGGCTGTATGTTCATGATCAATGAAAAAAAAATGTTTTTCCAATTTGGGAACGTATGAGTATTTCTGCAAAAATTTATTGTAAAATGTTAAAAAAAAAACAAAAATTAAATTAAATAAGTTTCACGACACTATAAACATTTAAATTTGCATTTATTGTATTCCATGCATACATGGTGTTATATACGGCATAAATTATGCATACAAGGAAATAGACTCTGCATACATATACAGTGACTCCCAGCTCATTTCAACAATTTTTTTAATGGTTCTGGTTGAAATATGGTGGGAGCCACTGTTTGTATATGTACATATACTATGTATAGCGTAGTACATATGTATGTATAAAATTACAATGTATGGATATTGTGAGCATGTTCAGCCATCAAAGCGTTCAAGTATTTTATAATATCAGTACAACCCACTTTCCTATATTTCATGCTAAACTATGTTGTTTTTCTTTCACTCTTTTTGTTTTTTGTTTTTCATCCAAAATAACCAGTATAATTATGTCCTTTACCGGTTCTGTTTTATTTTTATTCAATGCTGTAAAGAATCAAATCAATTTTTAAGTGAATAAATGATGTAAAATTTTTAATGATTGAATTCTTTTGCAGGACTGCAATTGTTTTAAACTGCAACAAAAATGGGAAGTTTGCAATTTAGCTGTGGCATTAACATAAAAATTATGTTTGACTTGTACTCCCTTTTTTGCTGGGCCATATTATCAGTTCAATTTAAAACACTTGAGGGCCATTCTTTGCATCAAAGTTTTTCTCCTTACAATTGGCCATTCATTGCTCGTTGTTCGTTGTTCCTTATTTGCGCTTTTTTTCTCTTTGTTTTGGAATCAAAGGTTTCGTTCGTTTAGTTTTGTAATCATAAGAAGAAAATCTTTGTAGGTATTGCAGAAACAACATGCCGAACTGAAATAATTTGGTATGAAAATTATTGTGTAAACATAAGCATTTTGAAAATTACTTTTAATTTTATAAAGAAATAAAAGATTTCCTCTAAGAAACAAAACAAAAAACAAAACAAAAAAAACCAAACAATTATCAGATGTTTTTAATAAAAAATTTCTTTTTCTCTCTTGTCCTTTCAGGGTAAAAGGCTGGTTGGTTGGTTGGTTTAAGAGGACCAGCATTTGTTTACAAATTCGGAGGCTATTAATTTAGCCGCATTATAATTGATCAAAATACCGGCCATCATGGATCATGATTGTTTCGCCTCGTATCAGTTTGTCAACTCACTGGCTTCCTGTTATCCACAACAAATGAATGCGCAACAAAATCACCCTGGCAATCCGAGTGGGGCTGCCAATACACCCAACAGTAATGGCGGTCCTGGCACCGGCAGTGCGGGCAGTGCCAATTCCGGTGCAGCCACACCGGGAAATGATTACTTTCCTGCGGCCGCTGCATATGCACCCAACTTGTATCCAAACACACCTCAGGCCCATTATGCAAATCAGGCTGCTTACAGTTTGGGAGCAGCAGGTGGCGGTTCAGGTTCACAGACAAATCCTCCTGAAATGGTCGATTACACACAGCTACAGCCTCAGCGATTACTAATGCAACAACAACAGCAGCAACAGCAGCAACATAATGCCCATGCGTCAGCGGCGGTACAACATGTTGCCAATCAGCAACAGCAACAGTTAGGACAGCAACACCCGCAACAGCAACAATCAAATATCAGTTGTAAATATGCCAACGATCCCTCAACACCCACCGGTAACAATAATTCAACCAGCAATAATAATAACAATCAATCGCTGGCCAGCCCCCAGGATTTATCGACACGTGATATATCGCCGAAACTCTCACCCTCATCGGTTGTAGAAAGTGTGGCACGATCGCTGAACAAAGGTGTTCTGGGTGTTAATCTCAACAACAACCATGGAACCAATGTAAATGTACCGATGCATAGTCCCGGTGAAGGTGATTCCGATTCAGAGAGTGATAGCGGCAATGAGGCGGGCAGTAGTCAAAATAGTGGTGGCAAGAAAAATCCACCACAAATATATCCCTGGATGAAAAGAGTACATCTTGGTCAAAGTAAGTCGAAATGTTTTACGCTCCTACTTATAATAATATTATGAAATTCAAATTTAAATTATAAGTAAAAATTTTATAAAATCAGATCCGAATAGAGTTCTAAGTGCACTGAATTCTTTTTTCAAATAAAAAATTGCATTCAATTAGAAAAATTTGGTTGTCAAATTGATAATTCCTTTAAGATCCGACGCTTGCATCCATCAGTATTGTGTAGTATTTTATTTATAATGATATAAACTACGGTGATAATACTGGGCGACAGTCAAAATACAACCATCTAATGATATAGTGATAGTGATTTGATAAAAAAAAAAAACTTATTTTTGATCTTTTCACACAAAATTATTGATTCCCCAAATATTTTTAAACCCATTTTGATGAGCTTTTAAATGGTATACATAAACACATGGTTCAAACTGATTTGAGTTTTGATCGGGGTAAACTTTGAAAATATGATTTTTTCTCCCATTTTTTCAAATTTAGTTCTTCTTAATTGCAAAATTTAATTAAAAATATAAAATTAACGATGACATTCAACAAGTGCAGTAGCCTACGCGATCGGTCCAATTTTTAAGCACATTATCGATTGTGTGCAGCTGTATTTCACAAAAGGCTTCACGAATATTGTTCTTTAAAGCGTAACACTTATCTTTGACAGCACCCCACAAATTATAGTCTAACGGCGTCAAATCGCAGTGGCGAAACGACATCAGCTCTGTGGCTGATAATGCGATATTCAAAAACAGGGCGCAAAACATCGAGTGTAGCTTCGGCTGCGTGGCACGTAGCACCGTCCTGTTAAAACCAAATGCTGCCAATATCTTCCTCTTCAAACAAAAATTCATTCAACATTGCTCGATAATGATCGCCATTGACAGTAACGGCCACTCCTTGTTCATTTTCAAAGAAAAATGGTCCAATTATACCTCTGGACCAAAATCCGCACCAAACAATGACTCGTTTTGGGTGCGTCATCTTTTCAATGTATGCGTGCGGATTTTCTGTGCCCCAAATTCGACAATTTTGCTTATTTACATACACGCCAAGATCGAAATAAGCTTCATCTGAAGAGATGGTTTTTTTTTGCCAAAATCGGCATAATCTGTAAGTCGATCGCAGACCCAATTATCGAAGTCAATATTCGTTCAGCGGAAGGATAAAACTAATTATCTGTCAAATCAGACATGAGCTAAATTTTACCATTATTATATTACCATTGAGCTAAATTTTACCATACGTATAACAGTCGTATTGTATTTTTCCTATAAGTACAAACATATGTAATCCTATCAAATAAATTTTCAGTTCAATAATTTTCAAAAGTTTTGATGGATATTAATTGTTTCTCACAAAATATGTGTCAATTAGAAGTGGGCTAATATTGATTTTTTTTACAAATATTATTATTTTTGTTTGCGCAAACATTGGCCAACCTCTGGTGGTCGTTCAAACGCGAAATTGTCACTTTTACAAGGTCCATCAAAAATTCTGAAAATATTTGAACTGAAAGTTCATTTGATAAGATGACATACATGAGAAACATAACTCGACTGTTAGACTCTTTAAATAATAACTTTGGGTAATTTAATTAAACGATGCATCAATCTCACCACATAATAATGCACTTTCAGAATGTGATCACTCATTTAATATTTTTTAATCAAATTTTGCTACTATGACCCCATAGCTTATTAAGTCAAATAATATATAAATGTATATGGTTCCTATCCTATCCTATGCCTCTGCTTTTTAATGTGATTTAAAGTTTTGACATCGGTTCAGAAATGAATGTGTGTGTAATCAATAAATTTGTGCGTAAAGTTCAGATTTTGTCAAATAGAACAAGTTTGGAGGATTCGTGAAAAATAAAAAATAGTTTTTTGAATTTTACTCAACATTGTGAATAACTAGGACTATGTAGTTATTCGGATGTATTTTCACGGTCGCACTGTTTAATTAGCAATAAATATTAAAATAACGACTGCTAATATGTAAATATGTATGGAATTATATGTAAAATTTACCATAATTTCGTTCAATATTTTCAATATGAGTATGACTTTGATGGACCGAATGCACATGTTGATATTAGTGAGTGGGGGTGTGGGTGTATACACACATATGTGTATGTGTGAATAAAATGTGAATTTATTTCAACGCTGCCACTTGTCAAAACAAATAAACAATTCACGCTGAAATTGAAAAACTATTCTGAACGATATTTAAAACGAACGATGAAATAATTCTTCAAAGAGTTCATGCTGCGTGAAAATCGAACGGTGCGAAAAATAGAAAATTTATTTTAATTTCGTTTTACTATTTCATATACCCACCCACCCACTAGTTAGTACGGCAACAACGATGACGTTGAATAAAATTTCACTTTCACTACACCTAGACCTACTACAGCTACTACATACATTCCAACGTACTCCTATCATAAATCTTGTGTAGGCTTCCGTCACAGTACAATTTCGATTTACGCCGTCACATTTTGTGTTATTAAAATAAAAATTTAAGATAACGACATGAATATGACATTATATCGGGTCCGCCATCTAACGTTTTTTTTTTCAACTAGTGCTTATTTCGTGAATGGTAACAATTCGCTCATGTCTTATTTGACAGATAATTAGTTTTATCCTTCCGTTAAACGAATATTGACCATCCAATGCGTTTTCGCTTCGCTAAGTGGCCTGCCATCGACTTACAGAAGATGCCAATTTTGGGAAAAAAAATCATCTTTTCAGATGGAGCTCATTTTGTTCTTGGCGGGCATGTAAACAAGCAAAATTGTCAAATTCGGGGCACAGAAAACCCGCACGTATACATTAAAACCCAATGCAGAGGCATAATTGGGACATTTTTTTTTTCGAAAATGAGCAAGGAGTGGCTGTTACAGTAAATGGTGATCGTTATCGGGCCATGTTGAACGAATTTTTGTTCACAAAAATTGCAGAGGAGGATAATGGCAACATTTGGTTTCAACAGAACGGCGCTACGTGCCACGCAGCCGAAGCTACACTCGATGTTTTGCACCCTGTTTTTGAAGATCGCATTATCAGCCGCAGAGCTGATGTCGTTTGGCCACTTCGGAGCTGCGATTTGACGCCGTTAGACTATTATTTGTGGGGAGCCGTCAAAAATAAGTGTTACGCCGACAAGTCAGAGAGAATAGACGCTTTAAAGGACAATATTCGTGAAGCCATTTGTGAAAAACAGCTGCACACAATCGATAATGTGTTTAAAAATTGGACCGATCGTGTAGGCTACTGCAGCCATTTGAATGATTTTTTTTTTCCATTATTATCCGGAAGGACTGTACTTTCAAATAAAAAAAGAAATTTGAGAAAATATTCCTTAGTTTTGTATTAAAGCATTTTCAAAAAAAAAAAAAGTTATTTGACGAACCCTTTTTAGTAAAGAAGCAAAAATTTATAAAGTTGGGTATAACACTCAGAACGTTTTTAATGTCGACTGGACTGGATTATATGGGAGACATACTGCATTATTTGGAGAGACCAAAGCTTTCAACATATCGACTTACGCTTTTCCTCGTGGGTATTTTGTTAAGAATTTTAGTATTAATTCCTCATATTGTAGGCGGATAACAGTAAAGCTTGGATTACTCTCAAGTTATTTAACGATTGTTCGATCAATAAATTTTATCAGGAGATTGAGAAATATTGTAGAAACAACTTTTTTTTCCACGGTAGATATGTACCTCATAAATCCGTGAAAAAAAGAGGTGGGGGATACGATCCATGTCATCTGAAAACCGTGTAAGGTGAAATAAAGATTTATATTTACTTCGAAAACCCGTGTAAAAAATTTTGAAAACTATAAAATTTCAGAAATGCATACAAATTATATGTTCATATCAGAGCTCAGCAATGAATCGTTTTTCTGCTACTCATAAGCACTCATGCAATTTTGAGTACGAAATTGAAATTCAACTACTCTGATTCATTCGTACTCGCTAAAACATTGATTTATAAGTAACAATGAGTATGAGTACAACGTTAACATCAAACTCACAACGTTCGAAATGTGTTTGATTCATACGCCTAATTATTCTGATTCGTATATTTAGAAAAATACTTATAATACTTATAAGTCATTCGTGTGGCTCGAATCATTCATCAAAATTTACTGCCTTTATTGTTGTTGCATATACAAACAAAAAAGAAAGGAAAGACAAAGACAACAAGCAAAGCATACACACAATCTTCTTGTGAGTATAGTAGTGTTCGTACGCGAATCATACTTATGTTGTGCTTCGTATAAATGTTAAGTAAAGACGAGTCGAAGTCAATAACATCATGCGTATTGTTAAGTATGAATACGACGAGTGGTTCCAACTTTGAGTATGAGTAGTATGAGTATCATATTAAAATAAGTATGAATGCGTATAAGAATCAGAAATTATAAGTATGACGCGAATCTACTCATCATTTTGAATACTTATTGCTGATCCCTGGTTCAAATGACATTTTATTGAGCATTAAAACTTAAAATACATAACTCATACAGGTGAATTGGTAGATCAAGCAAAAAACAAAAGAAATCTGTTAATTCAGAATAAAGAACAAAAAATTAGAATAGAAATAAAGAAAAAATATTTACATAGCTACATAATTATTCGTCGGTACTTGATAACAAGCGCTATTGTTTGCGACGAACTGGACTAAACTGGTCGGTATCATCACTGGAGATATCCATCCAAATATCCAATGGTGACTTTCATCCGGTAATAGAGTTTTGAGCTGTCGAGCACTGATATTGAAACTGTACTAGATTAAAAATTTTTTACAAAAAAATGTTTTTTTTCAACCGTGTAACTTCAAATCCGTGTAAAAAGAAACCGTGTAAAAAAAGAGTTCTCTGTATATTAAAGAAAATTGGGAGGAAGTACATATCTAAGTATGAACGTTTACAATGACCAAAGATGGAAGTGTCCACAATGTAAAGACAATTAAACTTAAATATCGAGAGGCAGTTCACGTATTCCATTGGCAAGACTGTAAAGGACGTTATCCAAATTTTTAAAGAAATTGAATAAGGTGAGATAATAATTAAGTCGGCAAAGATAACAATAATTTGTAGCCTTAAATAATATCGAGAGATATACAACAAAACAATTACATACAAACATTATAACGCTTCAGTCAGGATTTCAGCTTAGCTTCTCACACCACTCATGATATATGCGTTAATTTTATACGTGGGTGGGGAGACCCACCGACTCCGAACACTAGGTTTTTGAGAAACTTTTCATGGCAATTTTATTTTCTCTCAGTGCTTTTGCTAGAAATCTGCTGAGAGGAAGTAGCCGAAGAAATATTATTTCATAATTTCGTTTTGATGTCTGACCTAGATACGAACCCGGGCTTTACGTCTAATAAGTAAACGCACTACCTACTAGACTACGGCGGGTTCTAAGAAAAACAATTATCTTTATTAATAAATCAAATTGACACATAATTTTTTACTGAGATAAGAGAGATCATGACGACAAGGAAAACAATATTTTTATATAAATTTTGTAATTCGTCGTTTTTTTGTTTGTATTTTTTTTTATATTATTATGAATTTAAATAGGTTTTTAAGCTCCTTTCTAAAGTATACTAATTATTACTCTTAGAGGATACTCCATAAGCAATTTGAAATTTGATTTACGTTGTAGCCATAGCTTCCCGATTGCGATTCCAAAGAAAGGCAACGTAAAACGAGGGATTACTGTATACATCATATGCATTATTTTTAATGTTCTAAGGGAAAGTGTTGTATTAGGTTGTTGTGGAGTAAAAGCTGCATGAAACGTAAATAATGACAAACAATTTTTCTTGAGTGTCAATGTTTCTTAGAAGGCGATTGGTTTAGTTGGAATCCTGTTGGTTCTTTTTTTTGTTTTTAAATTGAACGCAAAAACAGAATTAAAACGAAGAACTGATAAAGGCGAGAAGTTATGACCTATTGACAGACAAACTCACGATTTATGTTTAATTTTTTTTTTTTTTTTGTTTTTATTAACACTCTCTGTTATAGTTGGTCTTACTTGTTCCTGTACCACTAACTATCGGAACAAATTAAAATGAAATTAAACTGGAAAAATTATTTTCTTTTCTTATTATTTCATTTCATTTCTTTTATCTTGATTTTCTGATTTTTATTGGAAAACATGTAAACAATTTTGTATATACAAAAACAAAAAAAAAATTAAAAATTTAAAACAAATGATTAACGTGATTTTTTGTTGTTGTTGTTGTTAATCTGATATTAATAGAAATGAAACAACAACAGCATTAATAGCAGAAATACTATTGGTATAGGTACTACTACGATTGCTATTGCTTTTGCTGTTGCTGATGCACATTTAATGCGAGCAATTGTTTGTTTGGCTACTGCTGTTGCACTAATGGGAAAATAATTATTTGTGAATAACAATAACAACAACAACAACAAGATGTAATAAAAACGTAACAAACAATATGTACAGATTTATACATATTTATGCACTCTTTTTTGTTTTAATTTAGCTTCACAGTCAACTCAAAACTAAATAAACAGCAAATTTACGTGCAATGAATGTTACGTGCAATGCAATAAAAAATGCCAACAACAGCAACAACGTTGCCAACAAAAGGCACCACTTGCCAAATAGAAAAACAAAACATTTTTGAAAACTATTTTATTACCAACTTGTGGCAGCAGGCCCGCAGCAACGCGAATGCGAAAAGCTAATCGAGAAAAAAACAACAACAACAAACGTCAAATCACTTGGCAGACATTTGAGATTTTAGTTCTGCAGCTGCTTGTTTTGACAGAAAGTCTTTAACATTTTTTTTTTGTTTTTGTTGTTCAGATGATGCTTTTTGTTATTTCTATTCTATTTGTCAGCATTTGTTGTAGCAATTTGCTTTTACTACAACAACAAAATTTTATTGTTGCCACTCCATTTTCATTTGGTAGTTTTTTTTTCTCGACAGACGAATATCGCGTTTGTCGTTGTTATGTCACGGAAGAGCTGTAAGACAATGAATTCATATTCTGTTAAATATCACAGGAGAGAATATGACAATTCCGATTGGATTTCAATTTAAGAAAACATTTTATACCTAATTAGTCCTTACAATCCTTAAATGAGGATTACGACTTAGATTCTCATACCACTTATGTTGTGTGTTTTAATTTTATACTTGAGTATACAGAGTAAATGCGACTCGGAACTACATACATAATTGGCCATTACAACTCTTCAGTCAGAATTACGATCTAGCTTCTCACACCACTTATGTTGTGTGCGTTAATTTTATACATGAGTGGCGGGACCTACAGTTTAAAGTCGACTCCGAACGACAGATTTTTTAGAAGCTTTTCATGGCAATTTTTACTCTTAGAGTCTTTGCCAGAAATCTGCTGAGAGGAAGTCGCCGCAGAAATATTTTTCGTTTTGATGTCTGACCTGGGATTTGAACCCGGGCCTTTTGTCTAATAAGCCAATACACTACCCACTAGACCACGGCGACTTGGAACTAGAGGCAATTTTATTTGCTATCAAACTTTTGCCAGAAGGAAATATTTGTTCACACTTCGTCTTGTTGGGGATATCTGACATGGGGTTTGAACCATTGACTCACGTCTAGTAAGTCAGTACCTACTACTCTTTATTTATTTATATTTAATACACGCACAGAATGGAACAGAAAAACTAACGATTTATTCTTGTTTCTAACACACAAGACAAAAACAGCTAAGTTGGAACGTAAAAAACTTCAAAGCCCAGTTTAGTCAAACGTTAATGGAACGTACGTTCGTTTTTAGCATATGAAGAGCAATGCAAATGCTTATCGAAATTATATTACTGTTCGGCAAGCGTTTTGTCAAACGTTGGTTGAGATTGAGGTGAGCAATAAGAATTGCTTTTCGTATTCTAAAAACGAATGTACGTTCCGTGTGCGTTTGGCTAACCGGGGCTAAAGCCTAATTCTATCTTTAGCATTGCGTTGAACACGTTGTCTAATGTTGCATTAATAGTTGAAAAGTCCAAAACATAAAATACTGAATACTGAGGTTTTTTTAAAATGGAAAAGTACTGAAGAAAATACTGAACTTTTCAGCACTAGTCTCTTATTACACTTGTGGTGGAACTTTTTAAGATGAAACTTTTTAAGGATTTCATTACTTTAAATCGTTTTGTTATAAATCTTAACTAAACGTGTTTTATTGTGCTCAACGAATTATGAGAGAATGTAATTAAATCTTGTTGATGCATTAACTTTAGTTTTGTGTGTGCTTTGAGACTTTCGCGGCGTAACTTGACTCGATTCTCTAGCCAGCCAGCTGAAGGAGTAGACAGACAATCATTATGCATGGATGCATGGCCTAGAAATTGTTAAAAACAAATAAAATATTTCATAACACACCACACCACAAAACAACACAACACAATGGGTTTTTAATATGATTTTAATTTTCTTTTAATTGTTTTTGATTGCAATTTTGCGAAATATTATAATGAAAAAAATTTTAAAAAGTTTTTTTAAAAAAAAAATGGCTTTCATCAGGAAAACAAAAAAAACCTGTTGCTCTTGTTGTGTGAATTACTTAAAAGGTAGCAAACAATCGATAAGCAGCCCTGAGCAAGTGTATTCATTAATTTGAATGGAAATTTATTTATTTAGTTATCGAACTATCGAGTTAATTGGAATGCCCTTTGGCTACAAAAAAAGTTAATTTTTCTGGGATTAACATTTTTTCTTTTATTTCTTTTTATTAATAAATGACAAAAGTTTTTGTTTTGTTTTAAATCAAGTTTTCGATTTAATCACACTATGCGACAGAATAAAAAAATTACATACACCCAGCCAATAACATAGCGTAAACTTTTTTATTTGACAAAAACTGTTTTTCTTTTTACTCTACGCACAAATTTCTGGATTATTCAAACATTTCTGATCCGATTTCCAAAATTTAAATCTTGTTGGAAAGGGGAGAGATGGGCCTTTAAAATGATATACATGTATCTGTTATTTGACATAATATGCTATGATATTTGATCAGGTAAAATCCCAACTTTTTTTCATACTTTTTCACGTTTTTCCATTCATAGTAGGAAATTTTAATCAAAAAAACCATAGGAAAAGTGAAGTTTGATCTCTTATGAAGGGATTGAGTCCTCATTTGAACAAATTGGACAAATTACTGTAGTTATTATTTAAAGAATCTAACAGACGTGTTGTGCTTTTTATATATGCATGTCATCTCATCAAATGAACGATTAGTAAAAAATTTTCAGAGTTGTTTATGGATCTTGATTGTATATCACAAAATCTGTCATTTTCACGTTTGCACAACAATCAGAAGTCGGCTAATATTTGTGTTTTTTGCAAATACTGTTATTTCCGTTTTCCCAAGCATTGGCCAAACGTGAAATAGATACATTGTCTAATAAACAATCAATATCAATCAAAAGTTGTGAAAATTTTTGAACTAAAAGTTGAGGTGACCTACATACAGCTGTGGGCAAAATAAACAATCAGATTTTTTTATAGTATTTTAGGTCTATTCATAAAAAAAAATTAAACATAGAAGCTTAAGAAGCTTTAAGTCTTCTTTAAAAAAAATCAAAAATTTTGAAGAAATTGCCAATCCTCTGCTCTTTAAGGCCTGCAACATATAAAAAGCCAAATTTTAGCTGGACAGGAAAATAGCACAAATTAAAATCTCTGGAATAAAAATTTTATATTTTAAGAAATAGTAAAAATATTAATGTTTTCAGCTTATTTGATTGATATTTAGTAGAGTAACCTCTATTTTCAAGCACCACGGGACACTACGGGACAAAGTTCTTTAGATAAGATTTTAGGCAATCGAGTACTAAGCGTCCCGTATTCCAATCCACAAATCGTCAAAATTTTTATATTTTTGTTGAGCAGTAGTATATTTCGCATTGTTTCAGAGGTCTTCTATCGAATTTAAGACAGAACTTTGCACTGGCCAGTCAAAAACAGGAATGTGCTCTTTATGTGCTCGTTTTTTCTTTTCTGCGAAATTATTATGTTTGTTTTGAGGGAAATGATCACGTTTAAAATATTTTTTCCAGAAATTCGAAATTTCGTCAATTTCAGTAAGGTTTTTCCCATCGTTCTAGAAGTTAACGATAAGTTAATTTTAATTATTTTAATTTTAATTTTTTAAAAAAATTATTATGAATGCCACAAAATTAAATGAATATACCGTAAGAACAAAAATATTATACATGGATTTTGTGCTAATTTAATGTCCATGGCTGTATATAAAAAATATAATACGACTGTTAGACTCTTTAAATAATAGCTACGGTAATTTTTATTCAATTTTACCAAATAATGAGTTTGCTACTATGAATGAACAAACATAAAAATATATGAAAAAATTCGAATTTTTCAAGTTTACTTTATCAAATCCCACAGAATATTAAATCAAATAATACACCGTTTTAAAGTTCCATCTCTCCCCTTTCCAACTAGATTTAAATTTTCGAAATCGAGCCAGAAATGTTTGAATAATCCCGAAATTTGTGCGTAAAGTAAAAAAAAAAACAATTTTTGTCAAATAAAACAAGTTTGAAGGATTCGAGAAATATAAACAAAAAAAGTATTTTTAAGTTCTACTCAACTAACTGAACAACGTGGACTATGTAGTTACTCGGGTGTATTTGTACTGTCTGCACCGTATTATATACGAAAAATGTTGCGGCGTATAAGAGTAAAATCGAAAATATTTGTTTTCGATTTGAAAAGTTAATTGCTTTTATTTTCCTATTCATTCATTCACTCATTTATTGAAATATGTTTGTGTTTAATGAGCATTTGACATTTTTACTAAAAAAATTCTTTGTGATGCGCGGGTGCAAATTAGAAAATAAGTAAATTAACTTTTATTTTCTCTTCTTTATTTTTTTTTTTTTGTTGTCCTTTTATTTCAATTGTTGTTGGCCAAAAGCCAAAATAATTTTGTTTGAAAAAGAAATTTAATTAAATTAAATTAAATGTGCATTAATAATGAATAAAAATTTCAATTTTGAAATGAAAAATAAAAATAAAAAGGAATTCAAGAGGCGAAATGAAATTAAATGCAAATTATTTACCAAGAAATTTTTGTTACCAGAAAAATTTGCTGCTGATGATGGTTTCTTGTTGTTTCGGCTTTCTTTCTGTTCTGCTCTGTTCTGTTCAGTTCTGGTAGAACAAGTTCTGATTGTTGTTCAGCTCAGCACCAAATCAAGTTGGAACCATAATTACTTGAGTTGTTTTTGTAAATATGACCATGAAGATCACCTTTTTTTTTTTGAAACGAAGCCTCAGAAATAAATAAAACATGGCCGAAGAATTTGTTAAAGGCTTCAAAAGCTTAATGAAAAGAAAAGAAACAAAAAAAAAAATAAAATTGTTTTTGATGTATGTACCCAAAGTACTCGAGACTCGTAAATTATTATTATGAGATGAAAATGGTTTTGTAAACTTGACGTGATTATATGCAATAAATAGAGCAGTTTTTGCATGTATTTTTCCTTTTTTCTTTTCTTTTATTTTTTTTTTTTTTTTGCTTTTAAGCATGATGTTGGTATTGCTGTTGTTGTTAGTTTTGTTTTAAGGCCAAAACTGGTTGGTAGTTGGTAGAATGAATGGATGGTTTAGTACTCCGCTTCTGTCTGTTTGTCTGGCTTGTCTGTCCCCAGACAAGTTGAGACATGAACAGAACATGAGCTTTTTATTGTGCTACCAACAGCAATTAGCATAATTGTTAACATCATGTTGATGTTTTGTTACCCTTGCTTCTACATATTCTCCTCCCTGTACCAGCTACCAGTGGAGCTTTATTGTCATGCAAACGACTGCCTCAAAGAACATGGCCATATTAATTGTTCTTTAATTTAACCCTTATTGGCAAAATTGGTTTATGAAATTAATTTCATAAGATTTCTTAGAAATTAACAACAAAAAGTAAAATTTTCGAAAAATTCAAATTTTAATTCAATTTAACATTCAATAATAATATGTACAATTGGAAAAATCAAAATAAATTAACAAATTATTTGGATAAGAAATATTTTTTTTATATTGGAATATTTTTCATTTTCATATTCAATGTTCTATTAAATAAGAAAAGAGAGAACATTTGCTGTCTGTATTGTATTCACATTGTTTCAATTGTATTTAAATAATTGGTTTTATAAAACACGAAAGGTTTTTACTTCAATTTCTTGTCCATCGTCATCATCATCATCATCGTCATCATTTTAATTATAATTACAGAATCAACAAGTATTTTGTGCCACTCTCTCTCTCGCTGTCTTTATTTTTAATAGTTTTTTTACTCCTTTTTGGTTGTGTTATTTATTAAACAATTTATTTTTAAATTCATTGTGTGTTCATTCTTGTACATCAGCCATTATCATAACCAGTCCAGTCAAACGGTCGTTAAATTTAACACATTAGATGCGGCTGGTGATAGACTGACAGACACTCTTCCTCAGAAAATGAACGAAAAGGTGTTTTCTTAAATGAAAATATTTATTAAAGAAAATAAATAATAATACGATTATGAAATGAGAAACAAAAAACAAAAAACAGCGATTGTCAGAACAAGTAGCAGCCTTCATTTTGTACAATTTTGATAAGATCACTCACTCACTCGCTCACTCACTCACTGCTCATTCGCTGCTCTTTAACCAACAGTCATTAAGAATTAATGAATTTTTAAACACAAGTCTGGTGCAAACGTTTTCATGATATGATACGTGGTTAAGCAATACTTAAGCAATATTACTCTTAATAATATACATGTTTAATCATGTTTTGTTGTTGTTTTAATCACAATATTATAAAATTAAAACGTGTACATATCGCATTATTATACGAGTACAAATAATTTCATAATCACACGGATGCCAAACAATCATTATTTTGGATTCTTAAAAACACATATGATTTCTCGTACGTCTTCTTAAAAATTTTAAAATTTCTTGTTGTATTTACACCTTTTTGTGTTTTACTAAGATTTATAAAAATTTAATTTAAATTTCAAATGAACAAAAAATGAAAAATTTTGTGAAACAATATTCAGTGATTAGGAAGCTCATTGTAAAGCCATACAACACATACAGTGGCTCCCACATTATTTCAATCAGGATCTTAAAAAAAAATTTTAATAAAATTATATAGAATACATACAGTTTGTCAAAAAAATCTTTGCACAGACCAAAAAAATGTAAAATTTGATCTTCATTCAAGAATTTCAACAACAAATTCCTTGTATATTTTTTTATTTTTGCACTCATTCTATAACTGTACTTGTCTACGACCATATGGCACCTATAGTTTCCTAATAGTAACACACATTACAATAATAACAACAACAAAAGAAGTTTACTCAATCTAAGAAGTGTCAAAAAAATCTTTGCATATTGAATGAAGATAATAAAAAAATTACAAAAATATGCCGTTATTTCCCAAAAATGTTGCGCATTTTGGGTTTTTTTACAAAGGAGATGGAATGTGAAAGGCGTAAATAACGTTTTAGCAATGAAGGGATCGGTTTTTATGTAACAAGTGTCCTTATATTTGAATACAAACAATGCCAAGAAAACGAGTTTCAAAAAATAGTATACAATTGGGCTATTTCAACTACTACAAAGGCAAATCTGCCAAGGAAATCGTCGTTATGTTCTCCCTAAACATCAGGACTGTATATAATTTTATATCCCGTGCTGAAAAAGAAGGAAGACTAGATTTAAATGGATCTACAGACAGTCCAAAAAAGATGATGCAGCGAGTTGAGAGAAAAATTATTAGAACTTTGGATGATAGACCACAATCCAGTGCGAGATGATTAGCTCTTCCAGTTTAAAAAGACTTTGGGTTACGGGTTTTTTTCAAGAAACCATTGGAAATGTTCTTCAAAAACACAAATATCCTTCAAGAATGACTAGGAAAAAACTCTTGCTGTCAGTACAAAATGTCGAAAAGAAATTAAGTTTTGCCACCGAATACACTTCACTTCCTCCGGAGTACTGGGACGATGTTATTTTCTCAAATAAGACGAAAATAATGCTTTATTATCATGACGGACCGCAAAGAGTTGGGCGTAAGCCTCTAAAAGTACTAGAAAATAAAAATCTTATTCCTACAGTAAAGTTTGGAAAACTGTCTGTAATGGTATTCGGATGAAATGGTATTTGGATGAAATAATGATTAAGAAAGTACATCTTGATATTTTATAAAATGAACTGACTGCCAGCTTCAGGAAATTTGGTTTTATTGACCCGGTTAATCCGAATAAATTTAATCACAAGTACTATCAAGATAATAATCCTTAAAATAAATCTTATTTATGTAACTCCAGGTTCCTTTACAACTGCACCAAAGTTATTGATGCTCTTGCCCAAAGTCCTGATATTAACCCTATCGAAAATTTGTGGGTTCATCTAAAGAGAAGGGTAGGGAAAAGATCGCCCATAAAAAAACACGATTTGGTAAAGTTCATCAAAGAAGAGTGGGAAAAAATACCATTAGAATATGACATTCCAAAGATTATTCAATCCATGCGAAGGCGTCTGCAAGCTTTAATTGAAGCTCAAGGTGAACCCACAAAATATTAGTACAATAAATTTAAAAAAATTGCGTAAGTCTTAATATTTTATCGAGTGTGCAAACATTTTTTTGACAGCAGTAAAATTGAATTGTTTTTATTTTTTACTATTTTACATTAGAATATTGTCATTGTTATAAAATTTTTTTTAATTATTATATTAACAAAACATATGCTTATAAAATCCTGTTTGAAAAAATTTAAGATTTTGATTATTTATATGTATTAGAAATCAACGATTTTTTCTAAGTTTTCTTAATTTTTCTCTATGTGCAAAGATTTTTTTGACAAACTGTATGTTTAAAAATTAAACAAAAAAGTTTTATTCAGTCTCAAACTTATGAACAATTTGTGATTCGACAGTAGTTCTAAAAAAGGAATGCCCAAAAATAACCCTTCAAACTACTAGACAGGGGAATTAATGCAAAAAAAGGCTGAAGCTGTAATTAAGCAAATTTTGAAATTAAAACTATTTGTTAATTAATCATTAAATTGTTTGTTTGTAGCAAGTAGTTGAAATAAGCTGGGTTCCCATATTTTTGGTTTTTATTTTATAAATTTATATTTGAGGCTGAATAAAACATTTTTTTCTTAATTTTTAAACATATTGTATAACCTCTTATTAAAATTTTTTAATATTTAGTTTCGTTTCGAAATTATACGAGCATATATTTTTTAAAGGGGCTGGTTAAAATAAGCTGGGAGCCACTGTACATAACATACATACATAATTGGTCATTACAACCCTTCACTTAGGGTTACGAGCCAGCTTACACCACTTATGTTGGGTGCGTTAATTTTTTAAATGAGTGGCGGGACCTACAGCGCAGACAACATAAGTGGTGTGAGAGCTAGGTTGTATTCCAGATTAAAAGGTTGTAATGTCCAGTTACGTATAAATACACTGAACGCCAGAAGTGAGTAAACACCACTAAAATAATTCATTTTCTAAAGATAGCGAGAAAAGTAAATGAGAATTTTCGAATAGATTTCCAACAATAAAAACTTTTATTTATTACTTATAAATTGGTACAACAAAAACAAAAACCAAAATTATTGTTGTGCTATAAGTTATTATATTTTTTATAATAGAAAATTTAAAATTATAGTGAGTGTTGACTCCCATATGACGTTCAGTGTATATGTATTTAGGTACATGATACTATACCGATTGGACTTTAATGCTCCCATAATGGTTACAGATAATTAGTGTGTGAATAGAGCACATGATTCGGTCAATGTATTTTAAGGGAAATACATTGAAGTAAGTTTAGGCTTCGGTGTTCATAGTAAAAAAGTAGTCGACAAATGTTCAATTATGAATATTGCAGCTTTATTGATCTTATTTAGGGCGTATGTAATGTATACTTCAATCACCCAATTTTTACAATCAGTACAGTACAGAATAATATGTTTAATAGCATAATCATAAACAAAGAAAACTAAAATTTCAAAAATATTCTTAAAACACACGTGCAGGTTACAGCTAGTGTTATATAAACACCACATCAGGGAAATCACCTAACCCACGCCCACCGTCCCCCGCGATTATGCTGATATTGATTAAAATAACGAAAAGGAGTGAAGGAAATAACACTCTATAAGAGCAGCATAAATAAGTGCATTTTATTTTTCGCATACGTGTCCGTGTGACATAATCAAAATAGTGTTACTCAATATATGGCATTGACTCCACTCTTCATTGGTAATGCAATACTTTTTTTTATTAACTTGTACAGGATATTAGAATCATCATGACATTTTGCATTTGTTGCACTTGTTGCACTTGTGTTGTAAGTCGCAAATAAAGTCATTTTCAAATAATACCAGGTAATCGAAAGAGAAAATGTTCATGTGAAAACAGTTGATATGCTTAAGAACCACAGACGTTGTTCATGTTGCATGTTGCAACAATTAAAACATTATCAAAAGCATAAAATTAAATCAGAAAACAAAATTGCATGAAATGAAGGCAAACGAAAAAAAAATCATAAAAGATGAAAGGAGTACAGAAGTACAGAAGTAAACGAATAAAGGAAGTGGAAGAATTTAACGAATGCAAGGTGTAGACATTTTTAATTGCTGCACCTCGTACAGAGAACAACATCAACAAGCAATGAGAAACAAGAACAACAACAATCACGACAACAATATCAGCTGTAGCGTTAACAACTGGTTACAATCTAAATGTTGCGACCCTCATAATTATAAAAACATTAGATTGTTAAGCCACCAAATGAAAAAAAAAACATGGATTTTATGCAAATTATTAAGAATAGGAAGGCATGAACGCAAAGCAAAGATGAAAATTACTAAACGAATAAAAACAAAATCAATGGCTTTTAAAGCAATTTTAAGCAAAATAACTGTGCCTCGTTTTAATTTTCTAAATGCATTGATAAATTATTTTTTCGTTTTTTTTTTTAATTTTTTTGGTTTAATTTGTCTGATTTGATTTCAAAATATGTACCGAAATACAGAATGTAAATAGCAACGACAACAAAAACAACAAAAACAAATTTAACACACAACAACATATTTTCTAGCAGCTGTTGATAGAACTTTGAAAACAACGACGTAGACATGAGCCAAGCAATAGTTGTTCGGGCACATGTAATATCTTGCAGTTGCAATAAAATGTATGACAGTCAATACGACAGTACAAACGATAACGAAAAAAACTAAAAAAAAAGAAGAGGAACAACATGACTGAGAAAACAATCAACAGCATTTAAAAGAAGCAATAACTACAACAACAAAATATAGGACGTATTAACGTATTAAGACAGAAATTCATTTTTTTTTGTTTTTCTACAACAAGTACTCGACGACATATTGCAATAAACCAGCAGCAATAAACATAACAACAACAATAATATTTCAATGGTTTTTATTTTTTTGGTTTTTGATTCACAAGTTGATTTTGTTGCAAAACGTCTATCAATATTAAAATTTTTAAAAAAAGAAAAAAACAGAGGAAGAAAAAACATTAAAAATGAAAACGCATGACATAAACATTTTACCCGAACACATAAGTACATACATTCATGCATACATATGTATTAAGTTTCGAAAAAACAAAAAAATGGAGAACGCGTTTAACCCTTTAAAACCATACATACAATTTGTTTGTATGTTTTCTTCTCAGTTTTCACCGCCGTCTTGGAAAACCGTCTCGTCTCTGGCGATGCCCTCAAATTGAAAATGAAATAATAATAATCAGTTTTATAATTGCAAAAATGGAAACAAAAACAACAACAACAACAACAAAATAAATAATTAAACTATAAAAAACTCGAAAAAAAATGAAGAAAAAGAAGAAGATATGAAAATTGCTTTGATCCCTGACTATAAAGAGCAGAGAAAGGCATTTAAAAATTATACATGAGCGTTTAAAGAAAGTATATCTCTTGTGGGATATGCACTGGCATCTAGGAACTTAACTACACGCTTTCAGACATCAACACTTAGCCATGCATTGGTATTAGGTACTGGTATTTATTTGAAAAAAATTTAAGAACTTGCACGAGTTGTTAGAGTAAGAAAAGTAATTTTTCTGCAATAACACCGTTTACAGAAGCAATGGGTAGAAAAACAAAGAAAATTGATCAATTAATGAAACTATTCATATTATTTTCCAATTAAATGGCGTTCACTTAATTCTGCTCCATTTGCATTTAATTTTTTTTTTTTTTTTTGTGCAAAAGTATCTCTTCAGCTTGTCAGTGTTGTCTAGTAGGTAGTGTTTTGGCATATTAGACGAAAAGCCCATGTTCAAATCCCAGGTCACACATCAAAACGAAAACACCACTTATGTTGTGTGCGTTAATTTTATTTGTGAGTGGTGGGGACCTATAGTTTAAGTATACTCCAACGACAGATTTTTGAGATCCAATTCATGGCAATTTTATTTACTCTCAGGGTCGCCGAAGAAATATTTTTAAATAATTTTGTTTTGATGTATAACCTGGGGTTTGTACTTTCGCCTTGTGTCTATAGATCGAACTTGTTCCAAATAAACCAACATCAACAAGCATGTATGAAAAACCTATAAACAAGTAAGTGAAGCAATGTTGCAAAATATTTATTAATGAAATTGCCCAATAAATAAATATTTTGTAATACACGAATAACAATGTAGGCGCTATAAATTCTCGAGAAAGTGAAATCCCAAACGTTTCACTTCAAGAACCTTCACCAGACTGATTAGATAAGGATATAAAAAGCCGAGACTAAACAGGTAACGAGTGGTAGTAATTCATTCAGTCTTGCGTGAAGACACGTTGCGTGTGAAGAGAAGAACAGTCGTAGTTTGAAGATCTCCGCTGTACACATCTAACGAACAAGTATTGTTGCTTACGCAAGGGGTGTGAGCAGAGAAGAACAAACAATTGTTGTTATAGCTATTGTTGAATAGGTTGTATAAGTTAGAAACTGTGGTACCCATAAATTGTGAGTACAATAAAGTGTTTAATTGAAACTAAATACTGCCCGTACTTGTTTTTATTTTGCTTGCAATCTACGAACTAATGTTTTAAACGTTTTCAAAAATTTAACAACGTAACGATATGTTGAAAAATAATGGCATTATGGAGCGATAGCCAAACCGTAAAAAATTTGTCGATTAAATACTATCGAACTGCATGGGGTAATCTGGTTATAAAACACTATTTTGCATCTACCCTCATATATACAATATTAACTCAAATATGCCCAAACATGACGTAGTTTATCAAAGTACTGTTTTTTGTTGACATACTCAGTACTCACCAAGACCTCGTAATAGATTATGTGATCGCAATATTTAGTTATTGAATATTATTATAGAGTGATAGTGATATTTTCATAATGACTAAATATAGGGCCACGTTTGTACCGTAAGTAAAATTATGTACATTTCACAGGTAAAACAAAAAATTTGTGGAGCCTGCCATCAAAAAACTTTAACTAGCTGCCGAAAATGTGACATAGGATTACATGAAAAATGTTTGTGTGTCGTATCACACCCAATAAGCCTTGCTCCCAATGTCCTTGAAAAATCCCTTTTTCTTTCAATAAATCTTTAAAAACCTATAAATGCACTGTTTTTATTTCCCGTAATACGTTTTTTAAAGCTTTTCAAAATAAAATTAGCATCGGAATGTTTTCGAGTGGTGAAGATCCTGCTTCAAAATTTTTTTATATAAAAAAAATATTTTGACCGAAAAACGTTAAAAGAATTTTTAATAAAGTACTCTATAATTAATATCCATCCTACGCCATAGCGTACATATCGCTCCTTTATTGCAACATAGTCATATCTCAAAAAAAACTTGAACTTGGCAAAATGCGATTTAAATTTTCAAGACATAAGTCCTATGATCTAATTGCCGCAAACACTTTTTGCTATAACTTCGGTTCAGCTTGGGATATAAAAATAATTTTTTTTCAACATGTACAGAAGGTCTAAAAGAGCAGTTTTACTTAAGTTTAATTTTTTGAGATATGACTATGTTGCAATAAAGGAGCGATATGTACTTAAACACAAAATTTCAAACCAAATTTTTTATTTAAAATCTTATTTAAAGGCGTCGTAACTATTTTAGTTTTTCATATAAAAATATGTTACATCATTTCTGTGTATATTGTTACATGAACGTTAGAAAATAAAAATAAATTTGTGTTTAATTTTAAATCAATTCTTTATTATTCCCACTATTCCGTGTGCCACCTTTTACGCCTTGACGTACACAACAACAATTTGCTTTAATTGTTATTATTCTTTACACTCTTTAGCGTACACAATAACAAATGTTTAATAGATCTTTATAACAGAAATCTTAAAACCACAGTTATACTTTTCACACAAGACTGACTGAATTCTTACTGAATCGCCGTTGCCTGCTCCGTCTTGCCTTTTATACCGCAGGGTAAGCAGTCTGATGAATGCACTTGGAGCAGAATGTCTCTGATTTCGCGAAATCTCTATAAATGTAAACAAGTTGTTTATTGTTATTGTTTACGTTTGTCTTTGCAGAGTTGTTGTTGCTTGTTTACTTCTTTATCCCGTGTTTTTCTATACTGATGTTGTTGCCATATCATATTTTATTTTACAATAATTTACAGTAAAATGTAATAATAATGTTAATTCTGTAAAATGATAAGCTATTAATGACTTTTGTTTGGATTTTGGTACAGAAGGTAAATATAATATATAATTTTTTTTTTGTTCTTGTAAATGGTGTAGTAATGTACAAGAGGAAAAGAAAAAACTTTAATCAAATACTTGTTCTGTGTAATTGCATGGTTTATGCCATTTGTTTTCCTAGTTGAAGTACAAAGAACAAACAAAGTGTTTCAAGTGCATGCATTTCTTTCTTATGATTTTTATTCCATTTAAACTCAACGTCTACAGTTTTAAATGAAATAATTACCCCTCCACATTGTTATTATTTTAAAACAAGAAATACAAAATAAATAATAATAAATTGAAATAGTTAAAATTGAATTTGCAAGGATGTAATAATAATAAATATAATTAAGTTAAATACTTAATCGATTTAAACAATACGTTTCATATTCCAATCAATAGTTGTAGTCTTTAAAGTAGTTTTTTGTAGTAAACGTAGCAAGTATTGAATTATTTAAAATAATTGAAATTAACAATAAGTTTTATCAAATCAAGTTTTAAATTTTCGTACTAAAAGTTTATTTGAAAAAATGTTTGTGTGAAAAATATAATACGACTGTTATACTATTTAAATAATGACTACCGCAATTTTTATCCGATTTGATCAAACGAAGTGTCAATCTCATCACATGATAATGTACTTTCAGAATGTCATCACTTAACAGCAAAATTTAAAACAGTGAGAAAAAAATCATATTTTCCAAATTTACTCGATCAAAACTCATCACACTTTGAACAATATGTTTATGTATACCATTTGAAAGGCTCATCAGTCCCCTTTTCAAAACAAAACTTTGGATTTTGAAAATAGGTTAAAGGTTATTATTACAACTTGCCGTTAACTAAAGGGAGGATTTTAAGGGGCAGATAAATTGTATTTCATTATTATGGGTACCCAATAAGATAGAAGTGATCGTTACGCTAAAGGGAAGATCAGCCTACCTTTAACATTTAAAGGCCACTTTATGTTTAAACTTGCCATATCAAATACTATTTTCCATATGGCAACTTAAAATTTAATAATAATGCAACAAAAAAAATCGAAGTCCGTTGTTGCCACTGCGTTAAAAAAAAAAACTTGTTTAATTGAGTTGATTTATCGACTTTGCTCCGGCACTGCTATATTTTAATTTGATTTTATGTTAATCAGTTAAAGGTAAAGCTTTACCCTTTAGGTAAAGCTACTTTTAATTAAACCCAAGTTTAACGGCAAGTTGTAATAATGGGCCCAAAAATTATTCAATCAATAACTTTGTGTGAAAAGTTCCAAAATACCGTTTTTGTCGAATAAAACAAGCTTGGGGGTTCGAGAAGTACCGGGTTTTCAAAAATAAACGTAATTAAATCGTATGAAAATATTTTTTCATTATATTTCTTTTTTATTGTAAAGTTTGAACGTTGACATTATGTGTGAAACACTACATCATTTAAATGACCACCACGCGAAGTGTTGCTGATATTTATTCTTTTGAGGTAATTTTCGACCACTTTTTGACACATATTGGGCGGTATCTATATATATAGCTATAACTTGATGAATATTGGTTTTTAATTGCTCAAGAGTTGAAGGCTTATCTGCATAAACACGGTCTTTCGCGCAGCTCCACAAAAAAGTCTAATGCTGTTAAATCGCATGATCTTGGTGGTCAGTTGATATCGCCATAACGAGAAATTACGCGGCCAGGAAATATCTCTTGCAAAAAAGCCATATGCGCTCGAGTTGTGTGGCATGTGGCACCGTCTTGTTGAAACCACATATTCATCAAGTCGTGTTCATCAATAGCAGGCAAAAAAAGTCGGTTATCATATGACCATAACGCTCCGAATTGACGGTGACAGTCGTTCCATTGTCGTTTTCGAAGACGTAAGGTCCAATTACACCTTCGGACCAAAGAGCGCACCAAACGGTGACTTTTTCTGAATGTAATGGCCTCTCTTCAATTACTTGAGGATTCTCAGAACCCGAAATACGACAATTTTATTTATAAACATACCCACTGAGTGTGAAATTTGCTTCATCGCTGAAAAAAATTTTGTTCGAAAAATTGGCGTCCACCGCCTGTTTTTCAAGTACCCATTCCATGTGTCTACGACGTTGTGAATGGTCAGCTGGCTTCAGTTGTTGTGTGAGCTGGACTTTATATGGATGTAGGTGTAGATTTAAATGCAAAATACGCCATAGTGTGCCGTAAGACAGTCCTAATTCCTGAGAGCGACGAGAAAACGATACATTCGGGTGTTCGGCAAGACTTTCGCTTACAATGGCGATATTTTTAACGGTATGATGCACAGGCCTTTCAATATTTGTAGCCACTCCAGCCTCTTCAAATTTGTTCAAAATTTTGCCAATTGCTTACGTAGTTGGATGATTATGTAAACCATAATCTCCTCTTAAAGCACGAATCACAATATTTGTAGTAGGTTTTGATAATTTTTATGCGTTGTTTGAATAGTTAAGCGAACCATTTTCGTTAATGTTAGACTACATATATACATACATAATTGGTCATTACAACTCTTCAGTCAGGATTATTGGACCTAATTTCTCAAACTACTTATTTTGTGTGTGTGTGTTAATTTTATACATGAGTAGCAGGACCTACAGTTTAAAGTCAACTCCGAACGATAGATTTTTGAGAAACTTTTCATGGCAATTTTATTTACTCTCAGAGTTTTTGCTAGAAATCTGCTGAGAAGAAATTGCCGAAAAATACTTTTTGTATTTTATTTTGACGTCTGGCCAGGGACGTTACATCTAGTAAGTCAGTACACTACCTAACTGACACTAACTCAAAAGAAAAAAATTGGTTTCACAACTTAGTTTGACAGATGTCGAATTCCAGTCTCATACTTTTGAAACCACGAAATGGAAGGCCTTAAATAAGAATGTATAAAAATATTTTTGAATTCTACTCAACAAAACTCACAACCTGTACTATGTCATTAGGTGGATGTATTTTGACTGTCGCACCGTGTTATCTGCAGCTACTATGTCTTTATGAATAATAAAAAATGGTATCGTATATCAGCTGAAAACTTGATATAAGGGATGTGAATCAGTATGCTAACCCTATATACTACAGCAGGAGTTGTTTTCTTGGAGTAAAAGATATATAAAATATTTCGTATAACAGACCTTGATATTTTACGGTTTGTCAAAGCCTTAGAATATGTTTATGAATAACATTAGACACTATTTCATGAATTCGAGGGCTGTTCTTATGTTTGTGACAATGGAAACCTTTTACAAAATTACATTTAATCTAATCGGATGAAACTTTTAAAATATTTTCAAAAGATTGGCAAAATATTTTTACAGTTTATTATATCTGCTAATATCGTTATTAGTCGAGATATCGATGAAATTCAAATTACAGAAAACTTAAATAGAAAAAGAGTTTTGTTAGTTGCTTTTTTCTTTCTTTTTTTAAAATGTAAGCCAGCTTTAGTTTAGTTAAGCTAAAGGACCACTGTACGGCTGTGCACTGTCTTCCAAACAAGTTTAAAATTAAATTTTGTTTTTATCTTGTTCCACCACACCAGCCTTCATATGAACCTGCAAGCAAATGCGAAAACTACAATTTTTATTTAATATTTTTGGGCTTTTTGGCAATATTGCTGGTAGTTGCGTTATTGTGGTTAAGAATAATAAACGAAAAATAAACAAAAAAAAAAAACGCCAGCACCTTTAAGGTTCGTAACAGTGCAGTGTAATGAAGAATATTGAAGCTGTGATCATCAGATTTAAAAAAGAAAACATCTCCTGCAGAAACGGATTTCTTTTAACTCCCATTTTTACATTAAACGACTGGACAGCGTATATCAGTCCACCGGACCATCTACCTTATAAAAAACCAAAATAAAGTATTTCCATTGCATTGTTGTATTTCAGTTACGAACTTGGATTATGAAGTTTCGCTTCTTTTTTGTTTTTCTTTGTGGGTTGTTTTTCAATTCCCCCTTAAACTGTCTGTATAAGGTATGGTGAGCATTCGTTACTCAATTACATTTTCATTAAGTTGGTACACGATTTCGCGTACAACCAACATTTAATCATAATGATTATGATTACGTTTTAGTTTTTTTTTGGTTTTTGTTTTTTATTGGGCTTTCCAATTCTTTCTTTTTTTATGGGTGAGCTTTCCATACACATACCTCTGGCCCTTGTCCTTTAACGTTTGTCTCAAAGTTTTACAACACTTGTATGCTTGCAGTTTTTGGTGAGTGAGGTTGGTGGTTTCAATTTTATTTTGGTAAGCAATTGTTATTTTTGGCTTGCAGGCTCTTTATGGCACTGGCCTAAAATTACTTTGCGTTTGTTGGATACCAAAAAAAAAATACCAAAAAAAAGTACAAAAAATTGAAAAGACCATGCAAGTGCTGATAGAAATTTGTTATTTTTTCAAAGGAGCAGTGGCTGTTTAATTTAAACAGCAAACCATTTTTCTCTAACCAGACGGCAATTCTGTATGTTGCATGATGCAGCATTCATGCAAACTTCTATTTTTGCAATCAAACTAAGCAACCGACAACCCGACCGACAAGAGGCATTTCTAATAAAAATTCAAAGTCAAGGGTCACTATTTTTACAAACACAGCGATTCGCTTAATGAAGCATAAGAGTGTTGGGGCGTAAAGTGTTATTTGATCAATTTTCAATAAATTTTAAACGAATCGAATCCAATCAATGCACGCATTTCCACTTGCTTACACTCAAAAGCAACCAATTCTTAATATTAATCGCATATAAATTTGAAATTTCTTTTTTTTTTGTAGTTTTCTGGTAGTTTTTTTTTGTTTTGTTTTGTTTTAACAAATGGAAAATGCAACAACATATAGAAAGAGATAAATAAGTTTAAAATTTATTATAATAAATATTTATGATGCATTCCGTTTGTGATGAGTTTCTCATAATTTGTTGTACTATTTAGATCACATGGTCTATGGCAAATCCATTATAAAGAGATGACTTGTGGCAAATAACCCACGCATTCATTTTGGCACAAAATTTACAAAAATATTATCTATGACGAATGCATTTTCCTCGGATTTTTTTTTTATTTTTTTTTGTAATAAAGTTGCAGCGTTAATATTGAATAATAAAAAAGAGAAATTTTGTATAAAAAAATATTGTTAAACAAACCACTGAATGCAGTAGTCAAGCAAAAATAGTAAAGATTGAGATAATTCAACAATTACGATCACATTTATATTAAATTAAGCAAAATTGAAATCAATTAACACAAAACACATCAGAGGAAAATCAAAAACAAAACATATCATCTGAAAGTAGAAATTGTTTAATTTTATCAATTATTAATTCATTATTAAAGTAAATCCAGTACTGTTGTATTTAAATTTTAAATGATCGTTTTAATTATAAAAATTAAATTTAACTGCGTATTGGTGTAAATGTGACGACTGACGATGTTACTTTTTGTTCTAATTTACTTCATTTATTTATATTCGTTGTGGCTACTTCTAGAACATAATTGTTGACATGTTATTGTTTTTCATCTCGAGAGGTATTTTTATGAAATCTTGTTCTTGTAATTTAATTTTCGTTCATCTCTATATTCGTAATTTTTTGGTTGTTTTGTTTGAATTTAAATGAAAAGTAGAGTAATATAGAAATCAAAATATTCATTCCGTGTTTTTAGCCTTTATCTCCCTGGACACCATATATGTATATAGTCTTAACTTACAATCCTTCAGTCAGGATTACAACCTCAACTCTCAAAGCACGATCGATTATCGATTCCAAAGGAAAAGTTTTTCTTAGCAATTTTATTTACTCTCAGAGATTTTGCCAGAACTCTTCTTAGAGCAACTAGCCGCAGAATCCCTTCAATGTTGGTCTAGATTTGTTCTGTTGGGTTTGTCAAGTGGAACGAATTGATGTCAAGTAAAACTTTTTTTTATTAAACCTGCACTCAGGGGATGACCCCTACTCATGCAGTCCATTGTGCAGGTTTTAGGAAAGGTGGAAAGAGGGAAGATGCTCACACCACTTGTTTTGTGTGTGTTAATTTTATACAGAAGTGGCGTATGTATTGTGCATTAGTTTAACAACTCAATTTTTCTAATCAAAGTTACACTCTCTCCGATCATCATCATTTTTATGGTTTAAATTTAAGCATGCTAAGTTTTCCAGAACGTTTTTTTTTTTTTAAATAGTTGCAAGAAAAGGAAAGCAAGGAGATCTGTATGTTTATCGTGAGAAGCCTGAAAATAAGAGAAAAGCGTTCGTTATTGTACAGTCAACCATCCTAGAACGCGATACTCTCAGAACGCGGTTTTCATATAACGTAGAGCTGAAATTGCGACAGTACTCTTACAGCGCAGTTCCCTTTAATAACATCCCAAAAGTTCCTTCAGCTAGAATTATCAATGAAGGATGTTATTCATGTGATTAGATTTTTAACTGATGAGATGGCATTTTAACTGATGAATTCCGAAAAGCCAAAGGCGTGCTCAGGGGTTTAAAACTTCATGTGTACAGCAATCTAAAAGGCAACCTGATAATAAAACCAATGATAATAAATCCTTTTTTAACATCCCGTGTATTGAGAAATATTACTAAAACCCAATTGCTTGTATTCTGGCGATTCAGTAAGAAAGCTTGGATAACTAAAGATTTATGTAGGGATTGATTTCAAAATTGTTCTTTTGGGCAGCGCAAAGTTAAAAAGAGAGTTAAGAAATTGCTTAGCTTCCTATAGAGAGGTTTTAGTGGTGTTTAACAAAAAGCTATAATCAAAAAGTAATGTGAAGATGAACCAAATGAGAAAGAAGACGAATTAGGCAACTCGTATCTGACAGTGTGGGAAAACGTTGTAAAATTACATAATTTTACAAAAGTCTTTCTTATTATTGTTAGAAAACCTTTTTTTGATTTAGTTTTCGTTTAATTTATTTTATCAATCCATATATGAACTCTTTAATGCTATAAAAATAATTTATAATTTATTTTGTCTTTTGTATTTCTTGGTCTCAGAGATCAGAAATGAATCGTTTTTTCGCTACTCATACAGGTTGCATTGAGTATGACTACAACGTTGACATCAAACTCATAGTATTCATACGTCACTCATTCAGATTCATAAATTTAGAAAACTACTTATAATACTCAAAAATGATCGGATTTACTAATGGTTTTGAATACTCTGGCCTCCATGTAACGCGGTACGAATCATGTGATTTGTACGAGTTCCGAGTTTTTTATAGCGCGGTTTCCATACAACGCGATACGTATGATAAAATAAATAAATAAATAACTGAACTATACATACTGCTTACTTGCAGAGCGCCGTTATTGAAAAGTGTTATGCCGACAAAACAGATACAATTAAGCATTTGAAGGCCAATACTTGCGATGCCATTGCCGAGATCCGACCCTATATACCCGAAAAAGTGCTTGAAAATTGGTCCGATCGAACAAGATACAGTGACGCACACTAAATGTATGAAATAATATTCCATTTCTAACCGGAACTATTGTGCAAATCATTTTTGTTTTATTGCATTTTTAAATTTAAATTTTTAAATGGCCCATCCTTTATTCCATGGATTGCATTTTGAAACCCACTATTTCGCGTATCTTACTGCATTGGTATCACTAACCTGTTCGTAGTAGCCAACAAAGTAAAAGTTAGTCAAAGGTGGCCGCCCCAGCTTATTATTTTCATATGCACATACATACATATGTAGTTATTCTATCGATGACAGCTTGTAGCCAATAAGTCTATAGTTTCGAACGTGTCTTGAACGTAACATGTGTTCGTAATTGAATTGTAATTGTTTTAACATTTGAATGAAATTAAAAATGGAATCAATACTTTATGCCATAAATACTGAGTGTGAATACGGTTAACGTCGATTGATAAATTGTATGTCTTTCAGTTGAAATTGAAAACTTTTGATCGAAAGATCTTAATTGATGAATAATCGTTCACTGATAAATGACGATATGTAATGAAGTTATTGTTGCTGTAATTGTTAATATTTATTAACCTTAAGGTACTCATTCTAATTTGTTTACATACATCAACAAATCATTATTGAGTACGGGTGTCCCTCGTGTAACGCGGAAAATTCCGCGTTATATAATTCGAGTTATAGAAGATTTAGTTTTCATATAAATTTAAGGGCTATGTTCCAATAAACTTTTTCCAAAATAAAAGCGGTACTTAATTAAAGATGTTGGTACATTTACAACTCAAAATCAGTATTCAAACTTTATTTAAAAAAAAAAAATTAAAGAACATAATGAAAAAAAAAAAAAATCGGGAAACATACTATTTCGAAATAGTGAGCGTATGACTTCAGCAGAAGAAATTGTATCGGAAAAGTTTTCGTCATTTCATAAAAATCATTTTGTTGGACGTTCTTCCAGTGATTGTGCGATTGTTTGTTTTTTTCCCCAACTGATTTCGGTTTCGTATTAAGGCGCGTTATACAAGTCGATATTTCGCTTTGTAATGAAACTATTTTTTTTTAATGGCGTTATGTCAAAAACGCGTTATACGAGGGATACCTGTATTTTAAAACATTTTTTTTAATTTTTTATTTTTTTTTTGTGCTTTTGAAAACGATAATTTTTAAATAAAAACAAAAATTAATTCGTATTTCATTTTGTTTTGTTTTTCTTTTTATTTTTTTTTTAACAAATTTTTTCAGTTCTCAGACTAAATGACTTTTTTTTTTTAATATTTATTTAAATGTCCCTATGGATTTTGTTACAGATGTTGTTGTTGTTGTTGTTGTTGTTGTTTTTTTTCATAAATTAATTCATGTGTTTTCTATGGTTTTGCATATATTTTGTTGTTGTTGTTGCTTTTATTTGTTTAAGCCCCCGCAAAGTTGAAAAAAAAATTTAAATTCAATGTACAAGAATAGATTTTTTTTTTCGTCTTTAATTTATTTTTGTATTTGTCTTGATATTGTATATACAATTTTATTGTTGTTGTTGTTGTTGTTGTAGTGGTTGTTGTGGTTGTTGTACTTAAAAAAATGCGAATTGTACATTAATCAACATCACAAATTGACGTAAAGGTAGTAGGTTGAGTTACCATCGTTGCTGTTGTTAGTGTTTGTTGTTAATATTTCGATTTGACTGACTGAGTGACTGACTGACTGGCTGGCTGCCTGAGTTGTAATTCTTGTTACTGTTGTTTTTGTTAATTTTTATTGTTGGTACGATGTGTTTTAAACTAGTCGCTGTTGGTTGTAATTCATTTAAAATTTTTCGAAATATTGACCGAAATAAAGAAACCATTTTAATGAATGCGGCATTCTATTCGGCGTACTATTTTTGTTTTACACCCTCTTTAGCGTCACAAGATTTATTTAAATTTGTTGACTTGTATGAATGAAATGAAAATGGGTTGACTTTTTAGTCATTTCTTGTTTTTTTAATGTAAATTTAAATTGAAAAATAACTTTTTTTTTTTTTTTGTTAAAAACACAATTTGATATTGTTATTTTATTTTAAACGCTTACTTTGTAATTTCTTATGCAATAGGATCTCAAAATTATTATTATAAAAGTACAATATTTAAAGTCTCTCAGTTCATGTAGACATAACCGAACAGAATTAGAAAAAAAAAACATACCAGCGTTAATTAAATTAACATTCTTTTGACTTGAAATGTAAAAATTTGTAAATATTTTTAGAAAATAGAAGAACAAGATAAACGTACCTGTATAACAACATTTTAGTAGCAAATATGAAAACACATACACCCATATGTACAGTAAACCCTCCCTATAACGTGGTAAGTGCATACCGCGTTGTATGAAAACCGCGCTGTAACATACTCGGATTTGACTGTACGAACCAGGCTATTTTGTAGTGTTTTCAATGGATACAAGATTGAATTAAAGAATTCATAAAACGATTGATAAAAAAAAAATGAAACAAAAGCTAAACTAAGACCACTGTTTTCCAACAATAATAGGAAAGACTTTTGGAAAATTATGTAATTATTCAATATTCATCACACTGTCAGATATGAGTCGCCTAAGTGGTTCTGTTTTAATGGGCACAATGTTTTTCTCACTTGGTTCTTCTTCATATTGACTTTCAATTGCAGCTATTTTTTTAAATCCACTAAAACCTATCTATAGGAGGCGAAGCAACTACTTAATTCTCTTTCAAACGTTGCGGTACGCCCCCTCAGCATGCCTTTGATTTTTCAGAATTAAGGTCCTAGATGGTGGTGTTTTTCCAATATAATGCCATATCATCAGCGTTAAAAATCTGGTAACGTGAATAACTTCCTTCATTGCCAATTCTAAGGAAAGGAACTCATGGGATGTTGTTGAGGGGAACTGTGCAGTAAGAGAATAGCGTGATAGGAGGTCTGTCGAAATTTCAGCTATACGTTATTGGCGGGGGTTGACTGTATACATATGCTGGTGGAAATAATGACCTTTCGAATAACTGGGAATGGGATTAGAGTTCTCCCTTGATCGAAATAATTTGTGGACTCTAAGATAACTGAAACAATTACAAATAACGTAAAAGACCTCTAGCCATGTATGTATGTATGAGGCGTAAGAAAGTTTATAGTAAATGGGAGAATAAATTTTCATGAATTTAAATTGTAGTTTCCTTATGATTAACAGTATATTCCCAATATGATCACAGGGATCGTCAGTGGTGTGTTGGCAATAAAAGCGAAACAAATAATGTTTTAGTGATGACTATGGCAGAGATTATCTTCAAGCCTTGACAACATATATTAGAAATTTACATTAAAAATTTGTCCCACTTATCCTTACTTTTAGAAAATTTTGAGTCAATAATTTCCAACTACAACTCTAAACATAGATTCTATGCTTATAGAGCATGCATATTGTATTATCTGAATTAAAATTTAAATTCATATTTCTCGGAAACAAACATTACTAATTGGAGATTGTTCAAAGTAAACTTAAAGAAATGTCAAATCGGATTCACTCGTTTATTCAAATTTTTTACGTATTGGATTGGTTTTATATGATATTTTATAATATAAGCCGTTTATTTTAAAAGTGGCTTAAGTCCGTTTTGATCTTTAATCAAGTTGGCATTTGTGACATTTTTATATATTGAAATTTACTTAGTACATTTGGTCATTTTATATCACGTTCATTTTCAAAATAATATAAATACTGAAAATCCTAATTTTGAAAGTGACCTAAGTTCACTTTTTGATTTTGCCGTTATAGAAATGTCGTTAAACAGAAATCAGTTATTGTATGTGCCACAAGATTATTATAATATAATTAAAAAAATGAAGTCGCCGTGGTCTAGTGGGTAGTGTGTTACAAGGCCCGGGTTCGAATCCCAGGTCAGACATCAAAACGAAAAATATTTCTTCGGCGACTTCCTCTCAGCAGATTTCTGGCAAAGACTCTGAGAGTAAAAATTGCCATGAAAAGCTTCTCAAAAATCTGTCGTTCGGAGTCGACTTTAAAACTGTAGGTCCCGCCACTCATGTATAAAATTAATGCACACAACATAAGTGGTGTGAGAAGCTAGGTCGTAATCCTGACTGAAGGGTTATAATGGCCAATTATGTATGTAATTAAAAAATGTCGAAAATGTAATACTTTCATACTAAATGAAATGAAAAACGAGGATTTTATATCAACAAGAAGCAGTTTACAAAATAGGCATGGATGCGATTTTTAAGGAATGAACCATAAAAAAATTTTATACAAAACAATAATAGATGAGAACGCAGATTATTAAAATTCTTGATTTCTTGGCAAAAAATTTGGGAATATTGTTTTGCCATCGTTAAATAAAAGTATAAGAAGCTTCACATCATTAAAATACCGACACATGATGGACTTATTGCGGTATGTGTATACCTCCGGAACATCATACTACTACTACTTCAAATCACTCCCGCATACTGAGAATGTTAACGAATAACTTGTTAATAAATTTATTTCTATTATCTAAGAATGTAATTTAAATGTTTTCTTTTTTCTATTTTTCTATATGTGAACGGTCTTTCACTTTTTGTAACAAAACAAATTTTTATTTTGACAAGTAAGTGACATAAGTTCTTTAAAGGTAAGCAAGGTCATATTATACACTTAATAATAGCGACTTTTTACTACGATGTATAAAATTAAAACCACATATTCCTTTCGTATATTTTTAATTTTATAAAAACGCAATACCTTAAGTTTTTAAAATTTAAGATAAATGGACTTAAGTCACTTTCAAACTGAATGGCTCATATATTCTTTTCAATACAAATACTTCTTTTGTAATCACGTTTTAATCGCTTTTGAATTATTATTATTAAAAAAGAAAACTCCATTAAATCGAATTAATTCAATCGTGTCAAGTAATTCATGGACCCAATTCTTCTAACCAAAAAGTTCTATGGAAACAAATCAAATGCTACGAAGGTGTTAATTTTAAAAGTGCTTAGCACTCAATAAAAAAATAGCTCACGTTCGAAGGCAGCATTACGTAAATTATACGTGTAAAGCGTTACGTACGCATATATAAAATTACTTGCGAATCAAAATCTAAAGGAAACTATGAAATATTTCAACTAATTTCATATGCAAACGAATTATTAATTCAAATGGTATCGCCAAACAAAAACAAAAAAACCAAAATGCACACTTAAATGAATTAAAATATTCCGATGTGTTGGTATCGCATAGATTACATACAAATGTATGAACGTATAAATGTATGAATGTATGTAGGTTTATGTAGTTGGATATCCTGTTGGTAGTTATTCAAATTGAATTGACTAGAATTGGCTTAAGAGTGTAGGATAACCGTATCCAGACGTAAAATATACACGCTTATGTAGTATGTGAGTATGCCTTTACAGCTATGATTTATTCAATCTCTGTTACTCTGTTATAGAAATTGTTAAAGGTTTTCCTCTACAATTTTTTAATCTCGTAAATGTAGGAGTGTTAGGAAAAGGGCTGGCTACATACGTTGTACATACATACATGTACTACGTGTCCGTTTGCGTGGTGTGTGTCGTGTCGTGGCAACGTGTCCAATATTGTACGATATGGCCAAAACGAAATCCAGTTGTTTGTATCTCTTTTACAAAGTTTTTATGCGAATTAATTATTTACAATTTCATCTTGTATTGTGTATGCGATTTGTGATGGTTTTCATAGCAAACATTTGCGCTCTTACTTCATATCTTTTTTCGTTTTTACTTTTAAGCTTAAATGAAACTTCTTAAATTTAAGTACACACGTACATATGTACATATACTGACCACTATGGGAGAGCAAATATAAATTCTAATTTGTTCTCTAGATCATCGAGTGTTTGAAAATTTATTTTCAGGCACATAGAAAAGTCATTTCAAGCGTTCTATAAGACGATTCTATTTAATTACCCAGAGAACTTCGTTCCGCCCAAAATTGATTTTTTTTATTTCCCAAAACAATTCTGATTATATATATATTGTAATACCCTGTACCACCCTCGCTGAGTACTTTTCAAAAAGAATAACGTAAACCATATGTTTTCCACGGTACGAAGACTAATCTAGTTCAAAATTTTATCGAATTCGGTACGTTATTTAGGTGAAGCATACAAAGAATAACAATGAGAGTAGTTGTTGTACTCGCTCCAACACAAAACCTAACAGACATACATGTGCATACATATGTAGTTAAAAACCATCGAAATAGTCGACTTTTAAATATCTCTTTCCATGCCCATTTTGGTGACTTTGTCGATATCGACTCTACGAACTTACTCACCAAATTGCATTCGTCTACGATCACTATATCCCCAAATATTCACTTTTAAAACTTTGCCACGCCTACTTTTTGCTACATTGAATTTTTCAAACCGTCTAAACCTGATAAGTATTCGAACAGAAAAAGAATGGTTAAAATCGGTTCAGTAGTTTAAGAGTTAGGGGCGTAACAACCCTGCCCATTTTTGGTGGGATTGTCGATATCGGCTCTACGAACTTTCCCATCAAATTCTACGATCAATATGTAGCTAAATATTCAATTTAAACGATTTGCCACGCCCCCTAAACATTTATGGATATGAAAAATATATGTCGTCCGATTCTCAGACCTACCCGATATGAACGCAAAAGTTCATTAAAATCGATCGATCCATTTCGGAGGAATTTAACCACTAACACCGTGACACGAGAATTTTAGATATTATTTAGATTAATTTTTAATAGTAAGCGAGGAACCTTATATACAATCCATGTCAATAACTGTGTATATTAAGTTCTAAATCAGAATTTGGAAGGTCATAAGAAGACCAGTTGGTCACAGTAATCGATGGCCACGATTCCTCAATTTGGTCTTCCCGCATCAAATACATGTCTCGCCGGAACATGCCAGCGCAGCCGCTGAATATTAATACACAGCACAACGCCTATGCCGTTGAGCAGCTCATACAGCTCCCTGTTGGATCGGATGCGGAAATTATCGCCAACTTGTACTTGACTTTTCTCTCGAATACTCTCAAGGCTGCTGCAATAGTTCTTAATAGGTTATGATGAGCGTCTTGTAGAGTACTAGTTTTGCAGTATGAGAGAGGTCTCTGCTAGTCAATTGCTTATTGAGACATTAGCACCTATTGGCAAAAGTGATCCAGCGGTTGATCTTGAGACTGATATAATCAAAAAGTAAAGTTATCAGCCGTAATCTGAGAATCATTACGCCGCACATCTCTACTTGTCGATAACATATACTTTGTTTTGCCCTCATTTACTGCCAGACCGATCTTAGTACTCGTAGACTATCGTTCAATAGCATTAAATACAGCAGTAACATCCCGCTTGGTACGCCCTATGATGTCAAGTCATCAGCTTACGCAAGCAACTTTTTTGGAAAACAGTGCCATTGTGATGGACTCCTGCCTTTCGCAGCACACTCTCCATGACGAAATTGAAGAGGAACGCACATATTTTTAAAATCTTTGTTATCTCTTTCAACGTTAACAGATTAAAATCTGTGTGTTCCTAAATACCTGGTTGATTCCTAAAACTTCCTTTAGCAAATATCTAGCCGTAGGGAATTTTTATTCGACAACAGGTTATATTGAAAATAAATATTATATGCTGGTAATCACTCGCTAATTTATGTCGCAGTTGGTTATAACGAACTCCGTGGGGCCAGAAAAAATAGTTCGTTATAGACAAAGTTCATAATCAATGAAGTGAAGTCATAGAAGAAAATATAAAATACAAAGAATTTTTTACATTTATTAAAAACAACAAAAATATTTTTTTATTAAAAACGAAAAATATTTGTTAATTCTTTTTATCTAGCAGCTGATTAAAGATGCTGAGTTATAATTTAATGCCGCCATATTCAATAAAAGTAAAGACTATTGGCACACTTCAAAGTTATTTCTAAGGGTTCGTTATAAAAATTTAAAGTAGATCCTTTTAACCGAGAATTCGTTAGAAACGAGTTCGTAATAAACGAAGTTTTTTGTAGGAAAATTGTTATTAAAACGTAAATGTGTACGAAAATATGTACGTAATAACTAAGAATTCGTTATAACCGAGTTCGTTATAAAGGCGTTTGACAGTAGATCCTTTTAACCGAAAATTCGTTATAAACGAGTTCGTAATAAACAATGTTTTTTGTATGAAAATGTAAGTAATAACCAAGAATTCGTTATAACCGTTAACAGGAACTTAAAAAATTTACAGTAATTCCTCGATATACGTCGCAGTTGGTTCCAAAAAAAAAGGCGACTTGAATCGAATGACGACGCAAATTGAAGTTAGAGGGAACAAAAAATTTGACGATGTAAATCGAAACAACATTAACCGAGGCGACGTAAATCGAAGTATTACTGTACATAATTTCAAAGAAAATGAATTTTTTTTAAGTTTTTTTTTAAAGTTTATGTTGTATTTAATGGTTGTTATAAAATTTCTAACCCATTGTGCAATATCGTTGTACTGTTACACAGAGTTGCGTCATTTAATTTTAGTTAATGCTTTAAAGAGATTAATATTCTCCCCATGCGTATCAGTCACTGTATATCTCTAACTCTTTGGAGATAAAACTCCAAAGGAAAAAAACTGAGAAAGGCATTGCAACAAACACTTACAAGAAACATTCACAAATATTGTCCGCTTTATATTATTGCAACGCTTTTTTCATTTCATTTTTATAATAAAGCTGCGAATCAACGATAGACGGACACAATTGTGGATTATTATTGTTGTTGCTGGCAAATATAAAGAATTGATTGCGATACAAAATACAATTTTTATTTCAAGCACAATATTATTGTGTTCGAGAGAGAGAGTTAGAGAGAAAGCTTTTTTTCTTGCCTGATAAATTCCCATACAGTGGTTAACGTGACATTTAGATAAATTAATGGACGCTCATACATCTTAATTTTTTTTTTATTTAGTCGCCAACACCATCTTCAATTTTTCGCTCAGTGTAGTGTGTATATCTGTTTGACAATTGCTGCTGCAGTGCAAAAGAGAAAAAAGAAAACAAAACAAAACAACAATTTTAAAAAATGCAATTACACTTTGTAAAATTGCAAATTGAAGTCTTCTTTTTTATCTTTTTTTATGAACTTTTCAAATTGTGAAAAATTTGATCACGGAAACTTTATTAAAAAAATTAGCTTTACGCATAGCACAGCATGTCTACACTATTTCGCCTTTTTCATACTAGCCGACTGATAAAGAGATTCTTATCGAATTAAACATTAGAGCGGGAATAAACAAATCTTCTATTTAGTTAACAGCAAAGAAGGAAAAGACAAAACGAAAAATTTTTTATTGTAATTAACAGCGTATTAAATACTTAAATTAAAAAAAAAAGAAGGAAAAAAGAAAAAAAAAACATTTCATCTCATGAATGGCATGCGTTCCATGTTGAGTTTGTACTGGTGGCACTCATATCTATCAGCGTTTATTCATCATCAATCACAAGTGGCGCCATTGTTTTTTTTAAATATTTTTGTTATTGTAGTTGTTATTCTTTCTGAAATAAAACAATTTTTATTAAGTTGATTAAGATACTTAATGGCTATTGACAGATACTCAGAAGTTATCCATCATTTTCCGTTTTTTTATTCTCTTTTCTTTATTTTAATATTTACTGTTTAGACCTTAGGCTTTTCATTTGCCCTATTTTGTAAAATTTTTTTTTCATTCATTTTTTGTGTTTTTCTATATACCAGTGCTAAAGATGCACTTTCAAGAATCAAGAATCAACACTTTGTTCTCAATTGAACAGAGAAGCAAGCAAGCACTTGATAAGCACTTCAATAGATTTTATCTTTTAATTTCATTATTTTTTATAAAAAAATTGTGATCGAAGATGGAAATGTAAACAAATGTTGTTATTATTCTGAAAATTTTAAAATCTTAAAATCAAATTTAATTGATCGTTATCGATATTCGATAACGATTACTTGACACAAAATTGTTTTATAATTTTAAACTGATGATGTCCAGCCAGACATCAAAAACAAAATACAAAAAAGTATTTCTTCGGCTATGAGAGTAAATATAATTGCCATGAAAAGTCGTTCAGAGTCGACTTTGAACTGTAGGTCCCGCCGCTTATGTATAAAATCAATGCATGCAATAAAAGTGGTGTAAGAAACTAGGTCAATAATCTTGACTGAAGGGTTGTAATGACCAATTATGTATGTATGATTTCCAGCCAGGAGAAATGCATAAAATGGATCCACCCTGTTATAGTTCTGTAATGAAATATTTTGTATCGGTCTTACAACGGAAATTTTATAGAACACAAATAAAAATGTAAAGAAAGGAAACAACATCAAATACACTATTAGGCTGTCAGATATTACGAAAAACTAGGAGCAAAAGGGCTACTACTTTATGTTTTGTTTTTGAAATGTTGTCGCCGTTGTCTAACAGGTAATGTGTTGGTTTATTCGACGTAAGGCCCGAGTTCAAATACTAGGTCAGTCATCAAAACAAAAATATGAAAATATTTTTCCGCCGGCTTCCTCTCAGCAGATTTCTGGCAAAAACTCTGAGAGTAAACAAAAATTACCATGCAAAGCTTCTCAAAAATATGTAGTTCGGAGTCGAATATAAAAAAATTAAGTGACGATTTATAAAATTAACGCACACCACATAAGTGGTATGAGACGATATGTCGTAATCCTGTGTGAAAGGTTGTAAAGACCAATTATGTACATATGTACGAGGGATGTCAAAATCCCGAATACCGAAATCCCGGGATTTTCGAGATTCACAAATACCGAATCCCGGGATTTTTAAAAACTTGTCCCGGGATTTTTCAGGATTGTGAATTCATATGTATTTTGATCCTGCAAAAGGTCCTGAAAAAAATTCAATATCATTCGACTTCGATAACAGCCCCTCAGATGAACAAAACCCTACTTCCATGATAAAAAAGTTATTGGAATGCAAAACCCTATTTAATCAAATAATAGAATTACTTAATTAGATACTCAAGTTGCCAAAGAAATAGAATTATTTACATTAGGAGGCGGCCGAGGTGAATATTTATAAGCTGCATACAGCTATTTTGGAACTATTTTACCAAGAAATGTTGATTGCAATAAGTCTTTTTCAACGGCATCGTATGTTGACAACAAAATTCGTTCCAGCCTATCAGTTCGCATGTTAGGTTCTTTAAACCTTTTTTTGGAATCCAAATAATGTTCTTAAAACTAATGCATTTTCACATGTATGAATAATAATAAAAATAATTACAAAATAAATTTTTTTAATTTTTATTATTAAGAGAAAATCGCGATTTTTTCCTTGATTTTTCGGTATTTTTTGATCCTGAATTATCCCGGGATTTCGGGATCGGAAGTTCAATATCTCGAATCGCGGGATTTTTTAAAATGATTCAAATCAAAGAATAAATTTTCCACCACATAAGATACCTCGGACATTTCATCCAAACAATTGTCTAGTTGGCATCGGGCAGTTTGTTTAGCAGAGTGGATTTGTTTTAACGGCTTCAATATATAGTCCATTCAATTACGACTTTGTTAATAGTACCAGCAGAGGGTTTTGGTTTAATTATTGGTTTTTAAATATTCAATACGCAGCCCGTGTAGAGCTGCAAAACCATCGATAGTATTAATATCTAATGTTTTATATCTAATGGACTATCGATGGTTTTGTTTCGATAATGATAGTATCGAAATTTAAGCACAATTTACGGTTTTGCGAAAATATTATACAATGTTTCAACTCAACTTTCAATGTATTAGTGCAAATATTTTGCATGGGTTAGTTTCGGTTATATATTTCTTGTCGGGGTCTTTTATGCTTTTATTAAAAGTTTCCGCAGAATATTATATTTATTAAAAAGGCATAATAGAAACAAACATTTGTTCAACATTTTGTAAATACTTTAGTTTTGATTCACATTTTGCAAGAAATTCATGATCTCTCATAATTTATACAACCCTTCAGTCGGGATTTCGACCCAGCTTCCCACAACCTAATTCAAACCGAAAATTATATTCATTCTTGAAGTTAAGGTTGAAAAAAATTGAAACAAAATTCAAAAAATGTTTATTAAGGACTTCAACTCTTAGAAAATAATTTAAACTTATAGAATAGCTGTAGAATGAGCCGTTATATGCGATCGAAATAAAAAAATGGGAAAAGTAAGATATCTATATATCGCTCCTTTATTGCAACATAATCATATCTCAATAAATTAAAAATTTGTAGTTACTTAAGCAAAACTACTCCTTTAGACCTTCTGTACATGTTGAAAAAAATCAGGCTGAACTGAAAAATTAAATCGCATTTTGCCAAGTTAAAATTTTTTTGAGATATGACTATGTTGCAATAAAGGAGCGATATGTTTTTGGGTGTTTCTATTATTTGTTCCACCACTAAATATATACACATACAAATATATGTGTACGTCCATATGTACGTACATATATTTATATACATACATATATATGTATGGCTGAATAATTTTTAATTAAAAGTGGGTAATTAGCACTCTTCTAAAAATTCGATACTATCGATAGTATCGATACTTTTATACCGGACTATCGAAACTATCAAATGGGGCGACTATCGATAGTTTTACAGCCCTAAGCCCGTGGCCGTCAGTAAGTAACGAACTTTTGGTACATTGTAATTTGGGAGTGGAAACTAAACTTTATCATTTCCAAATTGGTTGATCAGTGCTATAAGGATGTAAGCTGCATTCTTTGCCTCTTTTATTTAAATTTTTTACATTTTTATCTTCTGCTAGCTAGTGTGTCTTGTATTTTTACGGCCATATTACAACTTGCTGTTAAATTTGCGTTTAGTTAAATATACCTTTAGCTAAAGGGAACTGTAATTGTCGCTATTACAACATACAGATAAAAGTAAAGTTAACTTTTTAAAAAGTATAGCAGTGCCGGAACAATGTCGATAACACTGCTCAATTAAACATGTTCTTTTTATTAACGGAGTGGCAACGACTGGCTTCTTCTTTTGTTGTGTTTACTTATTTTCTTTATATTCGAAGTGGCCATATTGAAAATAACATACACAGTGTGGTAAGTTAAAGTATAAACTTAACTTTAAAAGTTACGTTAGAATGATCCTCCATTTAGCCTAACGCTCACTTCTACCATATTGTCCACATATAATAATGAAAAACAATTTATCTGGCCGTCAAAATCTTGCCTTTAGTTAAAGGAATGTTGTAGTAAATGCCCCAAAAGTCTTGAAATTATTGAACTTTAAAATTAAGTGTTCTTAACTAGACAATATGAATTGACATTGGAAACTAATCATTTTGAATATAAAATTAAAGAAAATTTAAAAATAAAAGTATTTGTGTAGGTCTTGATTTATTTTCACTTAAAACACCTTGACTTCTCATTGACCGGGATGACAAAAGTTTCATTTTCTAACCTGTCTTTTCAATGGCGTCTGAAAAATGATATCGTAAATGAAAAGGCAGGCCCGTTTAATTTCTGAACCTAACGGAATAATTTCTCTTTCAAGAAGTTTTCTTGATTAAAGTTGATTAATTTTTTTTGGTTTTCGTTTTTTTGTGATATTTTTTATTCAACACCAGTTCTTGTTCTGCCAACTATCGTTGCAAATAATAACCGTCATGACTATTTCCACATTTACACCAAAAACGATTTCCTTAACAAAAAAAAAAAAAAAACAGCCACAACAAATTTGAAGGCGATGCAATGGTGAAAAATTAAAAAAATACTCGCAAACCATTCAGAAATCATAAGATCTACAAAGCGTCCAACATAATACGACTTTAAGGAAAAGTAATAACAAACGAATCGTATAAATAAAGAATTAAAAAATAAAAAATAAAGAAAGAAGAAAAGAAAATGAAAAATAAAATGAAAAAAGTTAATACCGTACAAGCAAAGCTATTGTAGTCCACACACGTACGGCAAATTACTTTAGAGGTCTCGTACAATGACAAGCAACAATTGCAATTTGTTTACACACACCCGCCGGCGGCGATGTAAGTTGGTTGGTAAATAAGTAATACGAATACGGAGAAAGATTTCTGAAAGGAAAATCTTACACAGTACATTAGTGTAGTACATATGTACATGTATAGTTGGCAGTGTTGTACAGTGGAACGAAATGTGAAAAAATATTGGAAACAAAACAAATTTGAAATTAATTTTCATTCAATTTACAGTATTTTTTAAAACATACATACATAATCGGTCAATACAACGCCCAGCTTCTCACACCACTCATGTTGTATGCGTTAATTTTATAAGATAGCCTCGAGACCTACAATTTAACGTCGACTTCAAACGACAGATTTCTGAGAAACTTTTTCATGGCAATTTTGCCAGAAATCTGCTGAGAGGAAATATTTGTTTTTTTTTATATTTTCGTTTGGATGTCTGATCTGGGATATGAACCCGGGCTTTACATCAAATAAGCCAATACACTACCTAGTAGACTGCGGCGGCTTATTCTTCTCATTCAGAAACATTGTGTGAAATATATTTGTTTTTGCTTTTTTTTACACGGATGTTTTCGTCATTAACAGATTTTCTTTTTTTTTTAACGCAATAACGTTTACAAAATTTTAATTTAAAAATCGGAAGATAATTTATATATCGTATCTCTGATGAACACCATTCCATTGGCTTAAGATTCAACTTTTATTTTTTCTGTTGTTATTTGTTTGTACGTGTGTATTTTGGGATAATTTTCGCTTTATTTTATAATGATTTCGTTTCACTTTGCGCTTCATTAAAAAGGCGGGCGGATGCGCGGTTGGTCTGTCTTTTTTTTTTTGAGTTTTTTTTTTGTTCATTTAATACTTTGGATATCCTTGTACGATCACTGTAAAGTTTTTGTACAAATTCATTTCGTATGACAACAACAAATTTACACTTTACCAAATACAGCTGCAATCAAAATAATAGAAACTAAACTTTATTTTAGTCTGCGTCGTTAACTATTACATCGACGTATGTATTAATTTTTTTTACCGGAACACGTTCCGGACTCGTTCATTCCGGTTTTTGTTCCGGTTGGGGTTCGGTTTAAACCCTTGTTTATAAAAATATATGTAAAAATTCGCCAAAAATTAGAAAAAAAAAATCAGCAATTCTTTTTAAGGCTTTTTTTCATAACGTCAGCCAATTCTCTTTACCAGAAATCATCTTTAGTTCCGTAACGCGTTCCTGTCCAAATAGGAAGTACCGGAACGACGTTCCGAAGCATTCCGACTCGACAACACCACTGCTAAATTCTATAACATTCTAAGTTTAAATGGTCCTGCATTTTTAAATTCTACGTTCTCTAACTTAAATATTGTCAAAATTTTGTTTAAATGGGCCCATCCGTTCCGAAATCTACTTAGAATACACGTTGTAGTTGTATGTCGCGTGAAAGCTTTAAGAGCTCATAACTCAGAACACACTTTTTCACGCACACCTTTTGGAACTTCAAAAACGTGTAATGCCTGTGCTAGATATAAAATACTCTCACAAACCTTTAGATTCTGTTTGCAGAAGGTGCGATCAAAAAATAACCATTATTTTCAAATTTCGTGAGTTACGTATTTTCGATTTTCGCATTTTTTCTTCTATGTTTTATATATATGCTTACAATATCAGCTATTTTGGATTCTCAGTTTGTTTTTGACAGATAAAAAGGTTAGTAGGGTTTTGGTGCGCACTTCGATTTTTTACTAAATATTCGAAAAAATTGATCAAATAAACTGTATTAAGTTTTGTGTAAAAAATTAAATTAAATGTGCAAGGACATTTGAAATGTTGACCGTGGCATTTGACGAGTCTATTGTGAGGAAAAGACAAGTTCAATTGTGGTATTACCGTTTTAGGGAAGGTCTATATGATGTCAATTATGATCCTCGTCCTAGTCGCCCGAGCATTCAGCAACCGATGAAAACATTGAAGCAGTAAAGAAAATAATTTTGGATCACTATTAGAGAGGTTGCTGATTGGCATATCGGTCGGCTCATGCCAAGCAATTTTACGGATGTTTTAAGCGTGAAACGTGCTAAATTTTGAACAAAACAAAGTCGCATGGATATCTCTCAGGAGATGCTGACGACGTTTAACGACGATCCATATTTCTTCCAAAAAAGTCAAACCTGGTGATGAATAATGGGTATATGGCTATGCCATTGAAACCAAAGCCCAATCATCCCAATGTATGGATCCAGAAAAGCCAAGGCCGAAAAATTTTAAAAATTGAAGAGCGCACCAAAACACGACTAACCATTTTATCTGTCGCAAACAAAATGACGATCCAAAAATGGCTGATGTGTATTTACATAAGACATGTTACTACAACAGAAAAAAATGCGAAAATTGAAATTTGAAAATAACGGTTATTTTTTTTATCACACCTCGTACATACCTTGTTGGCCAGTCAAGCTCGCGACATAATTTCTATAGTGTAACTTGTATTATATTAAAATTTGATTTATTTTATTTCTATTTGCCTATGGAAGTATTCATAGTAGGCAATTAAGTACTCTAATTCAAAAAAAAAAGACTATGAATTTAAAAACTTAATTACATTATTTTTTATAACACTATTCGTTAAAGAAAAATCATTAAGCATATGTAATTTAATAAATTCGCTACTCCTTCTTGGATCAGAGCAACGTAGTTGGATCTAAAAAATTGTAATTATAATGAGGAAAAATTACGTGACGGACGTAAAGCAACATTAAATGTGATATTATGAATTAAAAAACTGGAGCCAATATCACCAGTAATTACATTGAATATGAATGAGATATTTAACATAGTTTTGCGGCTTTTAAGTGTCGGTAGTTTGATTAAAGCTGGTCTGGCAGAATAAGAAGGTAAACTTGTAGGATTACAACAGAAATTGCTTTTGAATATTTTTTATATAGAGAATCCAATATTATGGATCGATTCTCGAGTATAGGCCTTACGAGAGATGTGTAGAGCGATTTAGTAACATAAGGATGATTAAATTCTTTTGCCCACCGTTTTTTAAAGCCAAGTACGCTTCCAGCTTTATTTACTGTCATAGGTATGAGCGGACTAAAATTTAGTTTGGGATCAAGTAGAACTCCTACATCCAGGAAGTTATCTACAAGCTCAATATCGCATTAATCAAAAGCATACTTTGCAGGAATCGAGTTCTTCTTACAAATCTCATGTATTCACATTTTTTGAGATTAAGCTGCATTAAATTTAAATTACACCATAAATGAAACGAATTTAAGTCATTTTGAAGATCATTAGCGTACATTAGAATGTTTGAATAGTGAATTATAGCAGGTAGGTCTTCTGGTTTCCGCGATCAGGAGTATACATTTAAAACCTAATAGCAAAGTTTAAAGCAAAAATGGGTGAAATTGCTCTTTGTGAAGATCAGCCTTATAATGCTGATGAAACAGGTTTATATTGAAACATACTTGTCATCACTGGAGAAAAGTGCTCCAGGCGCAAAGATGGAGAAACAACGAAATTATGGAAATTTACTGAAAAGAAATAACGCATTAGAACGGAACTACAATAGCTCCTTTTTTTATACATGTTTGCCAAATTGTGCTATTATTCTCTCCTTCACTATACATCACATGAGTATGGCTCACACCGAAGCATATGAATACACGAGTAGACGACCGTTCAAAATCCAATAAACAAGTAACAAAAATTAAAAGAATCTTCGTTTTTTGTTTGTTGCAGATTCTTTTAAAATTAAAAAAAAAGTGGAAAAGAAAAACAACAACAAAAAAAACAAAAAGAAATCAAGTTTCTTTAAACTGGTTTTTAGTTTAAGATAAAAAGTCAATAATATTCTTCTTCTTCTTCCTCTTTTATTTTCTTAAATATTCACTTTTTTTTTGGGTGTGTGTGTGTGTGTGTGTGTTTGTATTTTTTTCATGTCTTTCTGTTAATTTTTTGACATGTTGTCCGCCATATTGAATGTTTTTGAAAGGTTTTATTATTATTCCCTACAATAACAAAAAAATAAAAAACAAGTTCGCAATGATGAAGAAAAAAAAAACTCTGAAATCAGAAATCTGATTATTTGTCTGACTGACTGCCAGTTCGTAAGCCAGTTTATTTTGATTTTTTTTTATCGTTGAGTTTGGTTTAGTTGTGGTCTGGCTGTGTTAAACTAATTTATCTTTAACAGGCAATCAAAACATCATCGTCATCATAAGTTTTATGTGAAAATAACTACCATCTTTAAAAAATTACAATAAAAAAACAGAAAAAACAAAACAACTTAGATTTCATTCCTTTTGAAGTTTATTTCTCTCTACACCAGCACCATGATCATCTCTACTTTGTCGTCAACATATTCAAGTGGGAATGAAAATCAAAAATCAGAAAAAAATGTTAACTGAACCACTTAAAGTTGAAAGTCGTAGGCAGTCGTTGTAGCAGTAGCATAAAAACTCCATGTGATGTCATGGCAACTTAATATTTAATCTTTAGAAAATATAAATATTAACAACAACAACAACAACAACAAACATAAACAGAAGTTAATGAATTGAATTTAGAAATTTGCATACGATTAAAGAAAATAATTTCCTGTTTTGAACAATAAACCCCCAATAAAATTCAATTGAGACCTTTTAATAACAAAATACATTTTTAATTACAGTGAACTCGCGGAAACGTAAACACTCGAAAATTTGAACGTCTCAGAGATGTGAAAAAAATCTGAAAGCTCTAAAACGTGAACACTTTTTATGACTAGTTTGATCAATGTTTTGTTAAAAAAAGTAAGTCATCTGACATGTTTAAAACTGAAAACTTTGTTTACATTTTTTACTAAAAGGGGCTGCGAGCAAAAGCTGTTAATAGACAATGCCCCTTCACATTTGGCTGAATTCCAATTGATTTCTGATGACGGATTCATTTGTGCAATGTTGTCGTCACACAAAGTTACATCGTTATATAATATAATGGAATATAATCATCGTCGGTACCATCCTGAATTTCAATACTTCATACTTCTTCAGGATAGTTGTTCCTGAAGAAGAAATTCCTGAGAATTCAGCACCGGCAGGAGTAGAACCGCACTATTTTCTAGCCCTCTTATTTCTGGGGGAGATATCCTCTCTCTTAAAACACTTAAGGGAATATTATCATTGGGGTCATCTTTTTTGAAACTAAATTTAAAATACTTTTACAGCAATTGTTTAAAATTTGTTACGAAATTCTACTCTATGCTGAGTCCAAAAGATTAATTGCTTCTTTTATAGTTAACATCTTAATAGAATCTAACAATTCTGTTTTTTTTCCAGCCACTAATGCCAAGAGACTCTTCCTTTAAAACAGTTTTGTTATGTTAAAAACACTCAGGTTCATGGGCTGAATTAACGATGCAACTTTGCATTAGAAATCAATTGGAATTCAGCCGGATAAGAAGCCACATTGTCGACTAAGGACTTAGTCACTTAAGGCCAAAAATTATAACAAAGTTTTTAGTTTTGAATTTGTCAGTTAAAGTCTACCTCTTTAACAAAGCATAGATGATATCAGTCATAAAAAATTTTACATGTCATCCATGCTGACTTGAAGTGAAGAATTTGTGATTCACTGGACAAGTAAACTTTTTACCAACAAATTAAGTTAAGTTTGTGAGCCCCCAACGCATTTGAGCAGCCCACGAAATTAATCGTTGTTTCTCCATCTTTGCGCCTGGAGTACTTTGCTCCAGTGATGACAAGTATGTTTTATATAATCTCTTCCATTTTTGCCTTTAAATTTTCCTTTTCAACATGTTGCGGCTGCGTAGAAAGCTTTTCTCCGGAAATTTTGAGGAGGCCACAAATTTTTAAAGCCATCCGTCCCTGGTGTTAAAACCACGATCATTTTGTTTAATTTGATCGTGAATTTCTAAAGCTTTCCCAATTTAAAAACAGAATAAAAAACAAAATATAAAAAAGTGTTCATGTTTTAGAGCTTTCAGATTTTGTTCACCTCTCTGAGACGTTCATACCTTCGAGTGTTCTCGTTTTCGCGAGTTCACTGTATTTACTTATTAATTCACTTTTCCTCTCATTCTCTCGCAATTCATCTCATAAATTCCAATACCAATCTGTTAACACTTTCCGATTAGGAAATTATGGTGGAATTAAAAATCCCATTACTTTTTAATTTAAACAACCTGTTAAAATCTGTTTAAAACTGTTAATGGCCCTTCAGGGATATCATGGAATTATGTTTGTAGCCATCTGACCCTCCTTAATTTCAACCCCTATAACACAAACTCGTACACGAAACTCACCCTCTCTTATGGTTCTGTTTTCAAAAAAAAAAATGTATAGAACAATGGCCAGCCAATAAATAATGAAAATTATTGCAAACACTGTATTATTGTTGTTTTATAAGAATAAGAGCCAAACAAAAAAAATACTTTTTCAGTTTAAAGTAATACCAACAACACAGCAAAGTTGAAAAAGATATTCTTCTCCCTTTGCTATCATCCGGTTATAAGCAGTTCTGGTTGGCATAACAGCAATTTTCATTTGTTTAGAGTACGAAGCATTCATTATCTGCTTAATTAATGAGCTTTTAATTTTTTTAATGATTCATCTGCGGAGTGATGTTGGAATACGGTGGACAATTCTAAATGGAAACGGCTAACTGCAGTAAGGAAAAAATAAATTCCAATACTTTTCCTTTTGTAAACGAACGAGTTATAAAATAAATTCGTAATAAATTGAGGCTCCTCTTCCCAAATGTCTTTAATGTTATAAGGTTCGTTTTTCATTACTCAATTTGACTTTTACAGAACGAAGAGTGAATATTTTTGAAAAATCTGTCCACATTTAATTAGTTTTCCCAAATAGAAAAAAGTAGAATGATCGATCAACAAACCAGGATTTTAAAACTATTGTGTCAAGCAGTAGTTTGAAAATAGATCGATTCGCATTCTAACAGGAACTCAGATGGAACACTGCGCTCTTGTCAGTTTTGCTGACAGGATAAGTCTACTCCACTAGGAATACGGCAAAAGCTTGAATTATGTAGTGGGAACGGAACCGATACGTTTAAAGATCTAGACATGGCGGCGAACGTGTCCCTAAGAGAAGTGACCGGTTTCATCTACATACATAATTGGGCATTACAACCCTTCAGTCAGGATTACGAACTACCTTCTCACACCACTTATGTTGTGCGCGTTAATTTTATACATGAGTGGCGAGACCAACAGTTTAACGTCGACTACGAACGACAGATTTTTTGATAAACTTTTCGTTGCAATTTCATTTACTCTTAGAGTTTTTGCCAGAAATCTGCTGAGAGAAAATCAACGAATAAAAATTTTTTTTTATATTTCGTTATCATACGATTCGATGGGATACGAAACACGGGCTTTACGTCTAATAAGCCAATACACTACCTACTAGACTACAACGACTTCGTCTGCGGTGGTTCAAACCCACGAATAAAAGATGACGGCAAGGGGTTTACATCACGTGGGTGACACAATGGGCTGTAGGGACCACCGAGTGTACTTGTCTGTGAACGGCAAGCTACCCGCTAACATAATCTAAACTAAAGTAATTAGTTTTAATTATAAAGTGATCGAAAATATTGAAGAGAAACATTTTGTAAGACGCAGAATGTTAAAAGGTTAAAACTAAATTCCATGTTAAGCACAGAAATTCTAAAGATATTTCTATTGGGAACGTTTCTGAACCTAAATATTGTTATAACAAAATTATAACGCAAAATTCTAGTCGCCTTAGGACCATAGGATGCATTAAAGTTGGGTTTAGTTCAAGTTAACTTTAGCTAAAGTCAACTTTAAAGTCATCTTTAACTTATTTTCGTTATTACAACCTAATGATAAAATAAAGTTAACTACTTTAATAATATGGCGGTGCCGGAGTAATGTCAATAACACTGCTCAATTAAACAAGTTTTTTTTAAAGGCTGTGCCAACAACAGTTTTCGTTTTTTGCTGTATACGCTTATTCGAAGCTGGCATATTGAAAATGCAAGTTCAAACATAAACTTAACTTTAAAAGTTAAAGGTAGGATGATCCTCCCTTTAGCTCAACGCTCACTTCTACCATATTGTCCACTTAGAACAATGAAAAACAATTTAGCTGCCCATTAACATCCTCCCTTTAATTAATGTCAAGTTGTAATAAAGGCATTTAATTTGTTTACTATTTTATAAAATCTCTTAGGCATGATACGATAAATTCCCATGAAGTGCATATATTATACCATGTCTCGTTGGACCTTCAACACAAATGGAACATTTTGTTTTCTAAGGCGATTTTTAAAGTGTCCAAAAAGTTTGTGAGTGGTTTTAAGATCAGATGGTCCATGACACTAGCATTATTGTTGATGATACTTGTCATTAACATATCTGGTGTTTGCTGTCTTTATCTTGCTAGAAATGCAATAAGTTGTTTCCTAACAAACTAATTTTTAATAAGATACGAAATACGATACAAACTCGATAAGTTTGATAAGTGATAATAACATTCAACGAATTACTTATGTGATCTGGTATATTAGTACCACATTAAACCCAATACAGTTGGAATACATTTGATTGTTAGTGAACGCTCAATGCTATGATGTACATATATATTGTGGAATTCGTATTCTAAATGTATTTTTTTTTGGTATTCACACAATTTGTTAGCATGTGTTTCAGTGTATCGAATTTTTGTATGAAAATTATCAACAACAAGCATACACTGTTGTATAATCGTCCAACAAAATACTCAATACAACGATACAATGGCTTGTGTAAATTGACCAAATATATATCAAACTACAGTGAACTCGCAATAACGTGAATTAATTTTTACCCAGGCAGTTCACATTTCCGAAATTGTTCACGTTATCGAATACCCAAATTTAAAACAAATAATATCAAAAATGATATTTTATAATAACAAAAAATTAAAGTCAATTCACTTTGATACATTTTGATACAAAAAATTTGTATTTATTAACAAAAACAACAAAAAAAACTAAAAGGAACCTTTTTTCCGTTGGATAATTAGTTAAATAAAGTTTAAAGGAAAAAATCAGTCATTTTTTTGGAAAGGTTTTTGTTTAGTCATCCTTAACAGAGCTATTTCTTTAAGGTTCCTCAGCACTCCAATGTCACTTTAGTTTACCATCTCGTTCTCAGTCCACATTAAAGTCTTATCAAAAGCTTATACGGCTCCCTTGAGTTTAATTCGAATTTCAATACTTTCTACTTCTGTGCAATTTTCTTCAGGATTGTTGTTCCAATCTGAAACATTTCTGAGAATTCAGCACCGGAAGAAGTAAAACCGCAAGACTTAAGGGAATATTATCACTGGGGTCATCTTTGTCCGAAACTATATTTAAAATACTTTTACAGAAATTGTTTATAATTTGTTACGAAATTCTACTCCATGATAAGTCGAAAAGATTAATTGCTTCTTTTATTATTAACATCTTAATAGAATCTAGCAATTCTGTTTGTTTTCCAGCCACTAATGCCAAGAGACTCTTCCTTTAAAACAGTTTTGTTATTTAAAAAACATTCTGGTCCGTGGGCTGAATTAACGATGTAACTTTGGGTGGCAAAAACATTGCACAAATGAATCCGTCATCAGAAATCAATTGGAATTCAGCCGAATGTGAAGGGGCATTGCCGGTAGTTCCTTTATAGTAAAGAATTGAAACAAAATTTTCAGTTTTAAACATGTCAGTTGACTTTTACATCTTTAACAAAATATTGTTGAAACCATTCATAAAAAGTGTTTACGTTTTAGAGCTTTCAGATTTTGTTTATGTTTTTGAATACTCAGTGGAAAAATAAATTTGTTCACGTTTCTGAGACGTTCACACTTTCGAGTGTTCACGTTTTCGCGAGTTCACTGTACATTGTTAAACTTCACCTTCAACGGAATACTAGCAACAGAACACATTTATTATTAGGAATTTTTTGTGAATATATATTCAGAAATTAATTTTATAAAAAAATTAAAAGAAATTTAATAAATGCTTGATAATGTAGAACTAACTAACAATGCAAATATTTAAAATACATGTTAAATCATTAAAAATTTATGCCAATCAAAAAATAATTCTTTTCTTTTCATGTTGTTCTTCAATTCCATCACATGTTTTAATTTCAAAGTACGTAAATAAAAATGTCTTCTTTATAATAAAATATTTTTTCTTTAAGTTTAAACAAATTAACACAAAAATTTTTTGTTTTTTTTTTTTTTTAATTTACCTAAAAACAAAGAAAGAATTCACTAAAAAAAATAAAAAAAAAATTTTTTTCGCTTAAAATTTAAACTTGAATTCAAGTAAAAATTAATTATTGTGCGCTCTTTCGCCAGATAATTATCGTTTATCTTTGATTTAAAGACCAAGTCAAAATGTAAAATTTCAAACAGTTTTTTTCACTGTAGATGTGGCGATGAACGTTTGTTCAAGGCGGCATTTATAATCATACAAAAAGAAAACAGTTCCAGTCAGCCAGTGTTTCTTTTGCTTTAAAAAAATAATTTTTTTGTTTTTTTTTTTGTCTGTTTTTGCTCTCTGTTAAATGACCACCTTAAGTTAATTATGGGGCTTCTGGTTAGGGAGCTCTCGCTACACGTAAGCATTTATTTAAACTTAAGCATTTACACCCAACCCCGTCAGGTGTTGGAGAAGCTTTCCTAAATATTAAGTCACATACAATGCAATTGATGAAAATCTTAGTTGCGGCGTTAAACGTGGCTAAGTGTACATACACTGTCTTAATAATACATACAGAATTGTTATTTACAAACATTGTTACACTTCTATGCATGTTTATATAAAATCTATGTATGTATACCATAAATCGTAAAATATAAAATGTTACACTCAAAAACTTGTTCTAAACATCGTAAAGGATTTCGTTTTTAATAAATTTTATAAGATACATACATACATATATTCCCATTCAGTTGTGGATAAAATATATATATTTTTTTTTTTGGGTTTTATTAACATTTTTTCTCGAGTGTTCTTAACAAACATTACCTTGCTTTACTTGGACATCCTATTGTTTGTGCTTGGGGAACAACCTGTTTTTTAAAAGCGTACTACTCGTACATGTGCGATAAGAATCATATAAAAATGAAGTGCAAATTTAAAATAGTAGCCGTGTCTTATGTTTACAGGATTTTTACTTTTTATGGTTTTTTGTTCTTGTTTTTGCTTTTGTTTTTTTTTTTTTTTTGTTTAATTAAATTTCGCATTGGATGTACAAAAATAAACCCGTTCATGGCCTAAAACTATAATCGACATAGCAGCGTATAAACTTATTCGAAAGCATAAAAATAAGAAAACAAAAATTAGTACAGTAGTGAAATGTTAAACAGAAAATGTTGCAAAGACGTATTTACAGGAGAATTTAACTTTAAAAAATTGCACTCCTTTTTTTAAACTGAATTTTTATTTTTTCTTTAAGAATAACAAGAAATTCTTTGATTGTGTTGTTGCGTTTATGAAACGAAAAAAACGCGAAAAAATTTTTTACAGTTAATGAATGCATCGTACCAGCAACCACTGCAATGGACATTGAAATAAAAAGGAAAGAAAAGGAACTCACAGTCCATTGTCAAGTTCTGACTGTGGTGGTGGTCTGTATCAAAGTGTCATCAATCATGACAATGTCTGTAATTTCTTTTGCCATTGACTGGATTCATTGATTTCCCATTAATTATAATTTTTATAATTTTTTTTATTTTTTTATTTTTTTTTGTTGTACTACACTGATAAAGGAAAACCTAAAATGTCATTAAAATGAAGATGAAATTTTTATTGTTATTAAAAGCCTTTAAATTGAACTGTAATGGGAGATAAAATGAAAGGAATTTAAAAATATTACCAAGAAATTGATGAAATCGAAGGTGAATTTGACTTTAAAAAGCCTCATGACGCAGTGTTAAAACATTCTTGATTTGTTCACATTTCAATATATTTCATCACCTAATTGGCTTTAAATTTTCGCAGACAATTTTACAAACCCTTAATAAAGGAAAAAAAATGTTGTTTCAACTACAACATCAGCTGTTGCCTATATTTTAACAACAAATTTTTCGTCAATTCGTTTCATTCATTCGAAAATCGTTCACACGTCCACACGCACACATGATGTCATTTCACTTGACTGCATTTACGCTTATGTTCTGTTTTAAACCACTCGCACTCCCATCAATTTTATCGAATTAATTTTGAAACATTTTCGTCTTCGACCAAAGATTCCCATCGCACCCTCAAATAAAAAATAAAAAAGAAAACAGAAGAAAAAAATTCATCATTTCGAAAAGTGCGAAATACAATTTGACTTTTTGTTTAAACTTTAAAGAATGAATAGAAGCGAATACCGAACAAAACAATACGTTGTGGTGTTCTCTTTTCTTATTGAGGAAATTTTCCTTGTTTTTTTCTTTTTTTTCTGAAAAGTTGACATGCCAACGAACAAATACAAATAAACGGCATTGAGAGAAATTTTGAAAAACAAAACGAGAAACAAAATAAAAAGAAGAAAACGAAATTCCTACAGCATAAATAAAATAATAAATTGAAAAATGCTTTAAAGCGAAATAATCAATTTAGTGGAGCTTTGTGTACATACAACGAACATCAGCAACAACACGAATACAAAAATCTAAAATTTTTTCCTGACATAATTTCCATTTTTCATCACAAAGTCTGAAAGCAGCAGCCACACCACAAAGTCAAATGGAAAACTCTACAACAACACCACAATTCTGAAAACAATGCAAATATTAGGTTGTAGGCTTAAAAGAAAACACGTGAACATCGAGAGAAAATGTGTTCGAATGAATAACCCATTGAGAGTTGCCTGTATTTTGAAAACTATCTAAGCAAAATAGAACAACAAAACGACAATTGTACCGCGATTTCTTCGATTTTATCTCAGCGAAAATTTTTAAGAAACTTATTGTTCGAACGTATTGTTCATTACAATTTCAATTTATTTGTGATAAATTTTTGATTTCAATTTAATGCAAATAAAATAATATTAGATGACCCATCCGAATATTTCGCACCGTTAGTTGTCATTTTTGTAACATAAATGAAAATAATTAAGAGAAATTTTATTAAAAATATAAAAATATTAGAAAACATAATATCATCATAATTTTATATGCTTTTATAATACTTCTTTGAATACAATGTTAGATGAATTGACATGACGTACGCACTCGAGAAAAAGCCACGTGAAAAGACCGGTTCTGGTAAATACAATCCTACCTTTTGAAGGGTTTGACCTTGTGCTTAGTTTATCGTCATAGCAAAAGCAACTTTCATAGGGAATTGTTTTCGTGTTATTCGGAAAGGCACAGTTGGATCAGAATGTGTAAGGTTGATTCGGGGTATGAGTACAGTTTTATCGGCATGAATAATTTTTGCTGATATGATGTGCTCTCCCAAGCTTGTTACGATTAGCCTGATAGCATTTATTAACCCCTGTTTAGCATTAAGATTTCTGATTAACATTATAATTGCATTTGTCTTTTCAAATGCACGTTATTTTATTCTTACGTTGCACGTTATTTTTATTCTTATATGTCTTAAAATCTTTTTGACTGTTAAATATCAGTTGACACTATATATCGGTATATATTAAAAGACACCGTACAACTACACTTCATAAAACAAACAATGACATGACAATAACGAAATTACGAAAATGGCTTTTACAGCATTATATATTATTATGTGGAATAGCATTACTGTTAAGCGAGCCTGTATTACCACACTTGAACAAAAACATATAATCACAATGACAACAATATTATTATGCAGTTCTATATAAAATATAATTTTTATCAATGAAAATATTAATTTTTCAATTTCTAATTATTTTTCGTCATTAGTGTTAGATATAAGCTTTAAAATGAGGTATCATTCATTAAATTTGATACGGTGGTATGGGAGATATTTGCAACCGACAAAAAAGTGCTTTGGAAATAATATATATGATCATTATACATACCTATTTTTACTTTAATTAAGGGTTATTATTATTAAAATGATTGCTGTATGTGCAATCCTGACTTCTACGAACCCTAACTTCATTAATATAAGGGCCATTGTTACAACTTGCCGTTAAACTTGATATTAGTTAAAGGTACCTTTACGTTACCGATTATCGATGTATCAAGAAAAAAAAACAGCGATGTTAAGAAACATCGGTGATAAATCATTTTGATTACGTCTCCTTTATTGGTGCTACCGGAAATGATGTATACATATGTACTTAGTAGAGGATGATTTCTGTTTCATATTTTTAAATCATTGTAAATCATTTTCGTCATCATCAGATGTGTCATTACTGGAAGTTGTAGAGGAGTGAGAACCATTATATTCTCGTATTTATTAAGGTAACTGATTACTTTCCTTTGGCCATCAGCATAAGCTGATGTATTGTTATTAAACGTCGATGTATCGTCCATAAAAAACATCCACGTTCAACATCGAAATTTATGTGTAAAACAACAATGTTATCGTTTACATCCCTAGTGAGAACGACTTTTACTTAACTCTCACTATTATCATATTGTCCACTTATAATAATGAAAAACAATTTATGTGCCGGTTAAAATTCTCTCTTTAGTTAACGGTAAGTTGTAGTATGGCCCTAATTCTTGGAAAGGTAACGAACAAAATTATATAAATGAATCGAAATTTTTAATCAAATCCAAACTGTAATATTCTGAGGCAGCAGTTTCACATTTCCCCAGTACTTTCCCATTCGACTTTCCAGAGATTCGAATTGTCGCTTACAGGTGTAATCTTGCCTATATTTTCGTTGAATCTCTTGGTGGAACGGATTACTTTCGCTTTCTTTTCTTCGCATTACAATTTGTATTGATTCCTGCTCTGTGTATATCCGTAGGCATTAATTTGCTAGTCTTTTAAACCATAATACTTGCAAGAACATGGCGCTTTTATAGACGTTTTAGTGGACATTTTAAGATAAGCTCAACCCTTCAGTCAGGATTACAACCTACAGTTTAATGTTGACACGAACAACAGATTTTTGAGAAACTTTTTCAGGTTTGTGTATTTTCTCTCAGAGCTTTTGCCAGAAATCTGCTGACAGTAAGTCGCCGAAGAAATATTTTTTCAAAATTTCGTTTTGATGTGAAACCGCGTCCTTTCGTCTAATATGCCGACACATACTAGAGTACGACGACTTCTTCTGTTAAGGTAAACCCTCAATTCAATTTTGCTTTTTTTTATGCATTACAATTTCTGTTGATTCTTGTTTCGTATGCATATCTCCAAAGGCTAATCTTTTAAATCAAAATATTTCAAGATCATGGCGCTTTATTCTTCAAAGTAAATTTCATTTATTTAAGAAAACTCTTAGTCGTGTTTTGGTGAGCTTTTCGATTTTTTACTATTCGAAAAATGGATAAAAAAAACTGTATTAAGTTTTGTGTAAAAAATCAAATTAAATATGTATGCAAGGACGTTTAAAATGTTGACTGTGGCGTTTGGCGAGTCTACTATGAGGAAAAGACAAGTTCAATTGTGGTATAACCTGTTTAATGAAGTCGGAGAAGATGTCAATGACGATACTCCTGGTCGTCCAAGCACGTCTACAACCGATGAAAACATTGAAGCAATGAAAGAACTGATTTCGGAAATTATCGAATCACTATTAAGGAGGTTATTGATGATGTTGGCATATCGTTCGAGTTATGCCAAGCCATTTTTACGGATGGTTTAGGGGTGAAAAGTGCGGCAGCGAAGATTGTTCTAAAATAGCTAAATTTTGAGTAAAAATAACGTCGCATGGACATCGCTTAGAAGATGTTAACGACGTTCACTGACGATCCAGATTTGGTAAAAAAAAGGTCATAACTGGTGACCAATCATGACTCAATCATCCAAATGGAAGCGTCCAGAAGAGTCAACACCGAAAAAACACGTCAAGTTCGGTCAAAAGTGAGGGTTTTGTTCACTGTTTCCTTCGATTGCAATGGCGTGATGCATCATGAATTCTTCCCACAAGGTTATACGATCAATAAGGATTACTACATTGAAGTTATGCGCCGATTGTCAGAACAATTCGTCAGAAACAAACAGAATTGTGGAAAAACAAGTCATGGATTTTGCACCATGATAAAGCACCAGCTCACACATCGATGCTTGTGCGTGAGCTTCTGGCCAAAAACAAGGTCGTAATCATGCCTCAACCACCGTATGCACTGGAGTTGGCCCCCGCTAACTATTTCCTCCCAAAACTGAAGACACCGATTAAAGCAAAGCGTTTTGCTACGATTGTGGAGATAAAAGAAAAATCGAAATAGAAGCTGTTGGCGTAACAAAAAGTGTATTATATCTGAGGGGGTTACTTTGAGGCGGACAAGATAATTATTGATAAATAAATAAATACTTTGTTTATGTCTGATAGTGGAAACTTCCCATCCTTGGCGACATAAACAGGATTGTTCAACGATGGCATATTGGCAATAGAGGGCGCTGCAATGCAGACTAAAGCTTTTTCATATTTGAAAATTATTGTTGTATTTTGACATAAGATTTTTGTTTTGTTTTTATTAAATTAATTAATTGTCATTCGTTTTAAAAATTCAATTTTAAAAAAATTTAAAATTTGAGGTCGCCGTGGTCTAGTAAGGAGTGTGCTGGCTTATTTGACGAAAAGCCAGAGTTCGAGTTCCAGGCCAGACATCAAAATAAAATACAAAAAAGTATTTTTCGGCTATTTCTTCTCAGCAGATTTCTGGCAAAAACTCTGAGAGTAAATAAAATTGCCATGAAAAGGTCCTCAAAAATCTGTCGTTCGAAGTTGACTTTAAATTGTAGGTCCCGCCACTTATGTATGTATGTAAAAATTAATACACACAACATAAGTACTGTGAGAAACTAGGTCAATAATCCTGACCGAAGGGTTATAATGACCAATTATGTATGTATGTATGTATGAAAATTTGATCACACCTCGTATATTTATACATTATAAACTTAATATCACATAACATAAATCGATTTATCAGCAAATACAATTTACATTATATCCTTCGATTTACGTCGTCTCGATTAACGTTGTTTCGATTTATATCATCAAATTTGTTGTTCCCTTTAACTTCAATTCGCGTCGTCATCCCAGTTGGTACCAAAAAATGGCGACATGAATCGAGGAATTACTGTAACTTATTGAAACCTAAAAACATACTACTCTGTAGTATAAGCAATATGATTTTGATTTACGTTGTTCCGATTTACGGACCAACTGCGACGTAAATCGAGGGATTACTGTACATATCCACTATATTTTTTTTGGAATTTTAACTTCCATATCCGATAGTTTATATGAGTTCGTACAGTTAAGAAAAAAAAAACAATGGATAATGCAATATATTTTCCATTTTTAAGAGGTTAAAACATAAGTTTATTAAGTCTTAACAACTTGTATGGATATCCATCACATGTATGGATAATTTTCTTGAGTTGGAAATACTTTCAACAAAATACAACATTTAAATATAAGCCCTTCGGATGAAGGATGGGGATTTTTTGTTTACTTGGGTTTTTATTTCATTTTTATTAAGTCTTTCAATAGTTGTCACTCCTTCGGAAGTATTTATTTTTATTTCAACACCCGTGTCTGTCTCCTGCCCAAAACATGCTCTATTACTGCTATGGTAAAAGTGATAAATGGCTTTTTACCAAAAATGACAGTTCAAGTGTTAACGAAAAAGAAAGAGAGAGAGAGAGAGAGGAAAGAAGAAAGTAGAAAAAAAAACAAACAAACAAATTGAAAACCCTGTAACAATTGTTGTTAATGTTGTATCGAGATACGTTCGTTTATTTGTTTATTTGCTTTAATCTATTGGAATTGGATAATGGTTTCTTGTTGTCTGGAAGTTTTTTTCTTTTTTTTTTTTTTTTTTGAGCGATAATAAGATTTTAATGGATCTCTTGAAGGGGCACTCACAAATACAAAACCACCTGTTCAATAGAGACTTGCTGCATTTACCTGTGCAAGATCAAAACGACTAAACCCCTTCCCTAAGCTGCTGTAGTTGTGGTCATTTATATTCTTCAATTTCTTAATTTATCCAAATGGAACGAAAAAAAAGAAAAACGGAAAGAATTTGATAGTTTGTGTCATTTGTCGCCTAACCAAGTGCGCTTTGAGACATGCCACACAACATACAACACGTTGCAGTGGATAAACAACGTATGTATGTACGTACATGTGTATCAAATAACACATCTTTTGCCACAGTGATAAAATGTCATACAACATCTTTAGGAATGCTTCATTCGTTCATACATTCATTCCTTCATTCGGTAATTTGTATATTTTGAGTATTTCAAGTCCGTTTGTCTGTCCACTCGAAATAGCTGCTGTTCGTGGATTATACTTGTGGAATGAATGAACGCATCAAAACTTCTTATGCATCATTTATCATCAAAAGAATTCTTTTACACACAAGATTAATAGACTTTTTCCGAAAGAAATTAACCCAAAAAGCATCATCATCAGCAGCAGCACCAGCAGCAGCAACAGCAACAGCAGTATCACTCTTAGTGGAACGATTGCTATTGGAAAACAACAATAAATATTTTGTTGATCTTTTCAACGCATGAGATCCACAATAACGAACAATCTTACAAAATAGCAATTTTGTTTAACGAAATTCATGGAAGCCCAGTATGAAAGCACAAGAAGCCCCTCGATTTAAAATTCTTGTACTCCCTCGGCACAGCTTGAGTAAAGATTTATTTACTTTAAAATGATTCAAGCGCATAAATTTATTTATTGTTGCTGATTTATTAATGGATTTTTGAAAATCATACAAAAACTTTCACGATTACACTCGAACCCTTGCTAACTTTTAATATTCCCTCGCGTATATTCTTCAAAAAAAAATGTAAAAAAGAAAGAAACATTTAGTAAAATATGTTTAAACAATTTAAACAAAAACACAAAAAAAGCAAAAATATTAAGTATGTGTTTACACAAGAAACAGAAAAAAAGAAAAGATGAATTAAACAAATTGAAATGACGCGTTCGAAGTACCGCAGAAACGATAATGTTTGAAGGAACGAGTATCATCAAGTCCAACCAAACGCATAGGCATTGCCGACTGCCGCAACAAATAATTCCAGCGACACCTTAAAGCAAACGAAATATGACAGATGATCTGTTGTGGTGATATTGACAGATCTAATGATCGCCACTCTTTAACAATAAAAGACTGTAAAAGACTGTAATAATGAAAAATTAAATCGACCAAGATGATAATGAAAAGGAAGTTTAAACGTTAAAGAATATCGAACGTTTTTTATTTTATGGACAATTTGTCGCGTGGATAATATTCTTTAGAAATGAAAAATAAACACAAACTGTGATGATTTATGATCAACAGTAGAATGTAAACAAAATATTTGTGAATGGTTTACATGGAATTAATGATGAATCGATTTACATTACATACGATTACACACACACACAAGGTGCACCCAGTGTTTATTATACAGGCAAGGAAAAAATTCTATGGTCCATGTGTTGTTTCTAAAAATCTCTTCGGTTTTAAAGCTCTTAAAGGAAATATTTATATGCTACAAAATTAGAAACAATTCAAAACTTAAATCTAATTAGAGATATTCAAATAAGACATACATTTTAATAATGTGTGCGTCCTCCTCGATTTTTAATCACTTCATTTAACCGAAGTGGCATAGAGTTTATTCATTTTTATAACTTAGCTTAGCTTATTTCAGCTCTTTTAAGGATTTATAAGTCATTCCACTTTTGTATATTTCGGCACTTAAAATTCCCCAAAGGTTGTCGACAGGATTTAGATCGGGACTAAGTGCTGGCCAGTCCAAACAACTATATCTTTCTCTTCAAAAAACGCTTTGGTCCTTTTGGCTACATGTATAGGGCCGTTGTCTTGTTGAAAAGTAAAATTATTTCCATAATTTTCTTCAGCAAATTCAACGAAAATATTGTCCAGTAATTGCACATAGTTCTCCGCGTTCATTATATGAGAAAGAAAACAGATTGGGGAACGTGTCATTAAAAATCCTCCCTGAAAATTACGTTCTATTCTGGTTCGCGTATCACCTCTTTTTTCTCTCCAATAATTTTTGTATCCATCTGGTCCATCAAGGTTGAATTTTGTTTCTTCACTGAATATAATACTACGCCGCTTCTCTTCCTAAAGTTTGTATTTTTCAGTGAAAGCCAATCTGGCTGCCTTATGTCTAGGAGTCAATCGTGGTTTGAGTATCATTTTTTGTTTTTTCACATCTAGATCTTCATTTAAAATTTGATTAATCCGTCTCTTGGTTACGTTTAGTCCCAGCTCCGACTTTATTTGGATACAACTTAAATTATTTGTGATAGCTAAGCGCTCTGTTGATTGTTTATCGCAGTCAGTCAGTATTGGCTTTCTGCCAGATCGCTTTTTAGCGTCGTATGATTTTGGATCCCCCAAATAATTTTGTACGGTCGTCTTAGATCCCTCAAATCTGTTTGCTATAGACCTTGTTGAATGCCCATTTTTTCTCAACAATTCAATCTGGGTACGTTCTACTAACGAAAGTTGGATTTCAAGGGGTATTTCTACATAAAATTCAATCATTTTCGCACAAAGAAAAATTATTTAACTGTGTATAGTAATCCTAATATACATATATTATAAATCTTTCTGTAAGTCTGTTTTTTTGTTTGTTTGTTTGTTAACCAATCACGCCTGAACGCTTGGACCGATTTTCTTGTAATTTAGGATATAGATCGGGCTTTTATCCGTGGAGGTTATAGGCTATAAATCTTTTCAAAATTTTGACCAAAAGGGGGGGAAAAATGGTAATAGGTAGTTTTTTACGATCTATCTTAGTTAAGTTTCCCAAATATTTGTTGTTTTGTTCGTTACCCAATCACGCCTGGACCGATTTTTTGAAATTTGGGATATAGATCGAGCTTTTGTCGGCTATAAATCTTTTAAAAACTTTGACCAAAAGGGGAGAAAATATGTCAAAAAATTAGTGCTTTATGCATAAGTACTGTATTTTATGGGTTTGAAAAGTATTTTTTTACGATTTAGCTTGGTTAAGTTTCCCAAAGAGCTATTGGAGTTGTTATGTTTAAAAAGCTGGACCAAAAGGGGAAAAGGGACGAAAAACGGGCAAATTGCATGCGTTTATATTTAGGACTTAGAGTATTTGAAAAACTGAGTAGATTGATAAACTGGTTTCCAAATAATTTGAAAAATTACATTTTTTAACAAGCCGGTTTTGAAACCGGATTTTTATAACCCGCGCAACGCCGGGTACAATCTGCTAGTATTCTATATAAGGGCCATGATTATAACTTACCGTTAATTAAAGGGATGATTTTAACTGAGAAATAAATTGTTTTTCATTATTACGAGTACCCAATAAGATAGAAGTGAGCGTTAAGCTAAAGGGAAGATCATCCTACCTTTAATATTTAAAGGTCACTTTATGTTTGACCTTGTCATATCATATACTTATACGATATGGCAATTTCTAATTTAAACAAAATGAGCATATACAACAACCACTGTGTTAAAATCAAACTTCTTTAATTGAGCAGTTTTATCGACTTTGATCCGGCACTGCCATATTTTTGATTAAAGTTAACTTTATTTTATCCATAAGTTGTAATAACGAAAATAAGTTAAATGTAACTTTGCCGTTCACTTTAGCTAAAGATACCTTTAACTAACCCCAACTTTAACGGTAAGTTGTAATAATGGCACTGAATCTGTTAAAAATTTAATCTCGTACCATATAATTATTTCGTATGAAAACAACGTTATCAAAACAGAATATAAAAAATATTGGTAAATTCACGATGTCCATATCAGAGAAGTTATTATTTTTGGAAAGAGAGTTCATGCAGCGTTGTAATAAGTAACATTGAAAATTAAAGTTCTTGCTCTTACCTAATCAAAACATGTAAAATTCATTTGTACCATATATTTTCTTTCTTGGCTGTATATTTTTTTCTTTTAAACACAAACATTTTTGTGTGCTTTAGATCTTCATAGAATAGCAAATAATTAATTTCACACTTCTGATGTTAAACACAAAAAAATGGTACATTCTTACAAACTTTAATAATATATACATGAAAGCGTTGCCCATATTATGTTGTAATGCTTGCTACTGTTCTCTAATATACAAATTCAATTAGGTTTTAACATATTTAGGGCCATTATTACAACTTGCCATTAAGTTTGGGTTTAGATAAAGCTACCTTTAGCGACCTTTACAGACAAAATAAAGTTAACTTTATTTAAAAATATGGCAGCGGCGGAGCAATGCGTACTCAAGTGAGCATTGTAATATCAGAGCTACCCCGACCCAACCTGCTCATTTTGTTTATATTTGAAATTACCTTTAGCTTAACGCTCAATTCTATGAGATTGTCCACTGTAGTAATGGAAAGCAATTTATCTGCCCGTTAAAATCCTCCTTTTAGTTAATGACCAAGAACTTCTCATATTATATATTATTTTCAATATGTTTCTCTGAAGACAAAAGTCTTCAGTAAACTTTGCCGTGGTCTAGTAGGTAGTGTATTGGACGTAAAGCCAGGGTTCGAGCCCCAGGCCAGACAACAAAACAAAATACAAAAAGTATTTCTTCGTCGGCTTCCTCTCAGCGGATTTCTGGGAAAAACTCTGAGAGTAAAATAAAATTGCCAAAAACAACCCTGTAGGAAATGCCAATAATGAAACTGTACTGACTTACTATTGACACAGTCCCCAGTACTAGTGACATTTTATACCCCAGACAATGTTATTTACTATAGACATTTAACATGTCATAGAAAATCTACTACTGACTACTATTGACTATATAGCGAATATGTACTCCTTTTGGGACCATATGTAGACACTGGAACTAGTGAATCAATAGTACAATTTAGCATTTCTAGTCTACACTTTTGGTACTTTTCTGTAGTAAAAGACGACAATAAAATTTAAATTTTTGAAAATATTTAATATTTTATTAAAAAATAAAAAGGTACGATTTTATTGTTACAGCCTTTTTATAAATTTAAATATGAAAACTAAAAAGATGCTATTAATTTAATCCCTCTTATTTATATAGGAACACCAAAATAACGTTTTCGTTTTATTAAAATTTAGTAAAATTATAAATCCTCTTTTGGAGAGTCGCCTTCTTCACGATTTACATCATTTTTGGTTTTGCTGCGACCCATTTGTTTGAAATATTTTTTCTTTTGGAGTTAAAATGCTGCTCTAAGTTGATATTACATCTCGATATTAAAAAAAACGAAACAAATTGTTAAAATATTTCAAATATTTATGAGAATACAAACAAGCATTTATTACCTATGAGGGCTTTAAAAACATTCGAGTATACGCGTAACCTCTTTTTGCCAAAAGAGCCATTAAAATTCATCATAATATTTTGGCAAAATATTTCATGAAGGCTTCGTTCTTCATTACCCGCAAAGTGTGAGTTCATTTGTCGAATCTATTGAATATAAACAAAAACTGCAATTTTATTCGTTGAAGCAGTTCCATAATAAAAGTAAATACTTCCGTTGGGTCTGAATTACTTTTCAAAATAGCATCAAATTCTCTCTGCTTTTCTTCGGAGTCAATAGGGAAAAATTCCATAATATTTTGAAACAATTTCATTTCGTTTAAAAATTTTGTCAAACATACCAATTTTTTATCTTCTTTAGACGACGCAGAATATTCAGGCTCCACAAAAATTTCACAATTCACACTTGGACTTATAATTGTCTCATTTTCACTACTTTTATTTTTATATAACATTGATTGTTTTTTTTTTTTTTATTAAACGTTTATAATTTCTTGACAATTTGACGATTGATAATTTTTTTCTAATCAAAATAAAATAATTGTTGACTCTTCGATCACAATGTCACCAATATAGTCGACAAAACTGGTGAGTTGGAGACACTTGTCCACATGTCGGAAGTTTCTCAAAAATCTATCGTTCATGTATATAAATTATAAACGCACACAACATAAGTGGTGTGAGAAGATAGGCCTTAATCCAGACTGAAGGGTTATAATGGCCACTTATATTATGTTAGAAAGACAAAAAAAAAGCCAATAGTTCGATAAAAAAAAAGAACTTTTTAATATTCCGTGTTAATTGTTTTATTATTTTCATTTTCATTCTTTTTTTTTTGTGGCAACTGAATTTACAAAAATTAAGTTTTTATGTGCTGCTTCAGCGTTGATATTATTTTCTAGAATGTAATTGTCAACTTCCATCTTTGTTTTGACGATTTTAGTTCGAGTCTGAAGTTTTTTTAAATTTAATATTAAATTGTAAAATAAATTATTTTCACAATGTAATTTAGCAAATTAAAGAAGAGTCTCGCCAGTGTCAAAAGGTTGCCAAAAGATATTTCTGTTGGCTTGCTTTGTTTCCGTTGAAAACTTTTTTTTTATTTTTCCATAATTTTTTTGTTTTGTTATCGTTTGAACAAAACACGACAAAAGCATTAGACAAAAGTGTCAGTCAGGTTATCAAATATTATTGAAAAACTAATATTTCATTTTGGCCACAGCCAGCTAGCTATAGTGGCTGAGATAAATAGCATATTGTAAATGCTACAACAACAATAACATGAAAAACAAACGAAACTTAAAAAAAAATCAACGAAATTTTGTAATTTTTTATTGTTTGTTCTTTTTTTTTTTTTTTGGTATGGTTTTCCATTACATTTGTCTGTCGAAATAGGAAAAGTCTTAAAGGAACTGAAAAAAAAAATAAACTTTATAGACCACCAGATCAATATTCAGAAATTTTAAAATTGATTGTATTTGAGGAGCAAAAACAAAATCGAAATGTCAGACTGACCTTGTATTGTAAGAATTGTCTAAGAAGTTAATCAATAAAAAAATATTGCACATTTGACAATAAAAAGATTGAAGGCGCAACAGCAATTCAGCACTGATTGAGTCAGTCATCGTTTTATGGGTGTAAACTTAATGATAAAACGAGTAAACATTCTCAAATGGGTTTGACATTTTTATTATCGTTTTTAATTTTATTTTTTTTTTCTCCTCCTCTCAACTAAAACAATATCCAAATCTATGTATGTATGTTGTATGTACATGTACAGTGGACGTCCAGTAGTATGAACACTCTTTATTACGAATTTCCAATAATACGAATGACAAAATTTTTCCATTAACTACTCTATAGCACGTGTAGATGGGCATTTTTTCTATTCGATAGAACGAATGGTGGTTTGTTATAATAATTTTTATTTTATTTACGTGTGAATGAAGTTCTTGTTATGTTTTCACTTCAATCCACGTTTAGCGAAGCTATTATGATTTTTTTTTTTTTGTTTTTAAAAGTATTTTTACCTGTCAAAATGTTGCAAGTAAAACGATGTAAAAAAAAGATAATTTCTTTGCAAGATAAATTAAAAATTATAGCAGACCACGAAAATGAAACATCATTGTATAAACGTGTGTATTTAGAAACTATCGAATTACCCGACTATGGGTATCTCTTAAACGGGGATGGCTGCAAGTTTGTTGATAACGACTTTACGAACTTACTCACCAAATTGCATTCGTCTACGATCACTATGTCCCTAAATATTCAATTTCTAAGGTTTACCACGCCTACTTTTCACTATACCGAATTTTTTTTATAACCATCTAAACCTGATAAGCTTTCGAACAAAAAAAGAATTGTAAAAATCGGTTCAGTAGTTTAAGTGTTATAGGTATCACTTGAAGGAGACGGGTTTGCCATGCCCATTTTGGGATTGTTGATATCGACTCTACGAACTTAAACACCAAATTTTATTCGTCTACGATCAATATGTACCTAAATATTAAATTTTAACGATTTGCCACGCCCTCTTAACATTTAGGGATATGAAAAATAGATGTTATGCTATTTTCAGACCTACCCGATATGAACACAAAATTTCATGAAAACCGTTCGATCCATTTCGAAAGAGTTTTACCACTATCACCATGACACGAGAATTTGATATATTAAATATTAATAAAATCTAAATGTTTTATGTAAATTATTTGAATTGGAACATGAAAATGCATTGTTCAATAATACGAATTTTTCGGCACTAGGAAAGGGGCTGACAATATATAATTCGTACTAGCGAACGTCCACTGTATGTGTAAGTACTTGTAATTTATAACCATTGGGGTAGAGTTGATTCCATTATTATTTTTTTTTTTGTACAATTTTTATTGTTGTTTTAAACAAGCAAAAAGTTTTATTTGTTTATTTTGTTTTCATTGCTTTTAAGTGTTTAAAAAAATTCTTAAGTTTCTCAACTGTCAGTCAAAAAAAAATTTCGTAAATGGAAGGAAAATATTCGGCACCTGACTCGAACCATCATCATTCGAATGCTACACACGCTGTCATTAATTGTGTGCCATTGTGACAGTGTCAATAGAGGCAGAAAAAAAAAGCATTTTACACTTTGTCCAACTAATTTAACCCAAATATTCGATGTATTTTTAAAAATTTCCCTAAATGATGACCTTAAGAGTACAAAGTTATTTCTTTTTTGTTTTTGTTTTGTTTCTGTTCTTAAGTTAAGTTAATTTATGTATGAATACGTTATTTGTATGAAAAAAGAGATATGCATTGTTTTGATCATATCATCTGACATTGTTGTGATGATCTGTCATTTCAAAGAAATTTCATGTACGCAGTAGTAGAAGAAGAAGAAACGATATCAGACTGAATGACTGACAACAGATTAACATATCAGTTTCAATTGTAAACACAGTTTTTGCTCTGTTTGTTGCTCTTGCTGCCAGAAAATGTTTGTTCTTGGCAACATATGCAAAATACAATGCAATATTACACAGATCATCTTCACTGTTTGTATTAAAGTTTGCCTGTTTTTTTCTTTGCTTTTCTTTACTTTTTTATTCTCTTTATGTTTGTTTTTTTACTATTGTTGTTGTTGTTGAGTCCATTCCATCTCATCGTCTTTGGTTAAGTTCAGGTTATACAACGTTTTATCAATCGACTTGATGCCATCATGCACACTGACTAAGACCATGGAATGATGATCAATGTGGTAAGAAAAATGAGATGATCTGGGAATTTATAAAGTGATGCAACAGAAAAAACGAGATTTTTTTTCTTTTTGAATTATAAAATCAAAGTACTCGTACTTACACAATGAAATTTGTTTTTATTTTTTTTTATTGAGGATGAATGGAATTATTTTTGCAAGAAAAAACACTGGAAAATTCTAGAAAAAAAAAATACTTGAAAGAGCAATTTCTTTTTGTTTGTATTTATGACAAAAGTGCTCAATCTGAGGCACGTGGATAGAATAGATGAGAGTGGTATTAATAGTGCATTCGTTATAAATCGTGCAAAAAGTTCTTTCGACATTTCGACGATATGAACGATTGAAGATCTTGGTGTAAACTTTTAAGAAGATTACTGAAGTTTTTAAGTTGAAACTAAAGGTGTTCACAAGACATTCTGCATTCCGAATGCAATACTGTAGTGTAGTGCACTGAAATGTGTATTTCTCATTTATTCAATGGATACAACAGCACTCGTTTGCCTGTGATGTAACGGGACTATGCTTTGTGTTGTAAGAGAATTTTTTACTACTGAAGCTACATTTTCAGTATTGCCATATTAATATCAGTAGTAGTAATGTAAAAAAAGGGTTTTCCCCAGTAATAAAAAGTTTAAAAAAGTTACTGGCAATGCTGGCGTCGACGAAGATGTTCGGTTGCCGAGAGCTAAAAAAGAAATGCATGTTGTGACTCTATGAAGAGTACAATATTTTTGTTGCACTCTTTACACACCTCTCTTTTATACTGTTGTACAATGGTTTGCGAGTGCAATTGTTTTTTTGTACACTATCTTTGCTTCACGCTTATTTATATTTGCAGCTACAATCAAAATTCGGTCTTGAGAAAGACAATTTTATAAGTCTTGTGTACACCTCTAGTATGTACTATAAATTCTGTAGTGCTGTTTCAAAAAACGTTTTAACATTAAAATTACAATAATTTGTGGTTATAAAAGTTCACTAACATTTAAGATAAAACTTAATCTCACAACATATTGGCCATTTCTGTTTTGAAATATTTATTCGCCTTACGTAGCGCAAACCGCTTAAATGCAAAATATGTAAAGTATGCATCATACAACATATTTTACATACGTATCGTCAGAAAATGAATAAGAAAACTACAAAACAATGTTTGATATGCAAAAAGAAAGAGTGACTGCTGTTGGACTGCTGTTTGACATGACAGATCTCAATATTGACATTTAGTACAGCCGGAGCACAACAGTGATTGACACAATATTAGCATACACCTTGTAGACAATCTGAAAAAAGGTAAATAAACTAAAAACGAAAAATTTTCATACGAAGAATAGGATTACACACAAAAGAATTATAATTTTTGCATATTTTATTAACAGAATGGATTTTGGAAAGAGTATTATAGCAGGGCTCTTAAAAAAAAATATACAAAAAATGATAACTTAAACTAAAATAAAGTACCGAAGGTCAGGGTTAAATGGTTAGCATTTTTAATAAATAAAAACTGAAAACATCTTTATTACGATTTGATAACTATTGCACAAGCTAAAGTAAACTTAACTCCCATAAAGTTGAATTAAAATTATTTTTGAGATTTAGAATCTTCAAATGCCTTTGTTAAATATTCGAATTGAATACGAATAATAATATTTTGTTAATAATTTTTTTTTTTTTAATCAATAAATATTATCGAACGTAAAAATATTTGACACATAATGCTGATGATGACGATGATTACGACCCCTTAATTAATTTTATTTTTACAAAAAATGATTCATCGTCAGCTTATCGAACGTACATATTATAGACAACAACAACAACTGAATATGGTAACAAATTAGTTTTATTTAAACATTTGACAAATTTACAGTAAAATGCAAAATTTATTAACAAACCATTATTATTATAAGCATTATAAGCGTTATAAGCAAAAGGAAAATAAAAATACAAAAAACAGAAAAATAATTTAAAATAAAATTAAATAAAATACAAAACGTAGTAAATGTATCGTAAGCATACGGTGTTGTATGTGAATTGTGTGAAAAAAAAACAAATTATCCCCATAAAAAAGAGCAACAACATTGAACATATAAAACACAAAAAACAAACATAAAAAAAAACAGACAACAACAGAAAACGCAAGTAACTTGTCACAATACGTTGTATTTGTCATTTGTCAAACAAGGTGATACAATATCTGGTATTAAAAATAAATAAAAACTTTTTTATACGACAAAAAAAAAAAACAAAAAAGAGTAAACTTACACTCATACATACCATATGTATGTACATATGTATGTTTGTACGTTAAAACTTACCTGTGCATATGAATAATAACAACAAACGTTAACGAGAAGAAAAAAAACTATGAAATATTTGTAAAGATAGACGGACGAAAGGAAGAACGAACAGACGTACTACGTACTATGTGCATATGGAATACAAAACTCACAAATTTCTATAAGACGGGAAAAGCGACTGTGACTGCGACAGCTCAATGATGCAGTTTATCGAAAAAAATACAGTGAAACATACCTGCATCAGCTATGAAATAGTAGTCGATCTATAGGTTTGTACAAATTGCATCTGATTAGAGATCAGCAATGAATGTTAAAAACGATGAGTACATTCGAGTCATACTTATAATTTCGCATTCATTCTTATTTTTATTATCATACTCATACCACTCAGATTTAAAGTTTGAAGTCTTCTTCACACTCTTTCTTAACAATACGCATAATGTTGTTGATTTCGACGCTCTATGGCTCAACATATAAACGAAGCACAAAATAAGTATGATTCGAGTACTAACACTACAATCGTCACTAGAAGGTTGTGTGCTTGCTTTGCTTGCTGTCTTTCTTCTTTTTTTTTGTTGTAAATGCAACAACAACTAACACTGTAAATTTTGATTAATGATTCGAATCACTCGAATCATTTATGACTATTATAAGTATTTTTTTAAATTTACGAATCTGAATGAGTTGGCGTGTGATTCAAACATATTGTGAATGTTGTAAGTTTGATGTCAACGTTGTACTCACACTCATTGCAACCTGTACTTATAAATCAATGTTGTAGCGGGTACGAATGAATCAGAGTACAGTATTTCCCCGATTTTCGTCGTCTCGATTTACGTTGTTTCGATTAACGTCGTCAAAAATTTTGTTCTCTTCAACTTCGATTTCCGTCGTCACTCAATTTACGTCGCCTCTGTTGTTTATAAACAAAATCAGGGGAGTTCCCTCTTTAAAAGAAATTCAATATACGGAATAAAAATTTAATTATTTTAGTTTTTTTTTTTTTTTTTGTAAAATGTACACAAATAAATGCATCTGATAGTATGAGTTCTTTGAAATTCGATTTCCGGAACATTCTACGACGTAATCGAAGGAATACTGTAGTTGAATTTCAATACTGTTGATTCATTAATACTCAAAATTTCATAAGTACTTAGGAGCAGCGAAAAAACGATTCATTACTGATCACTGATACATATATACATTATGGGCCATTACAGTTCTATAGTCAGGTTTATAGCCTAACTTCTTACACTGTGTTGTGGGTGTCAGTTCCATCACCAGTTGTGTTATCTGCTTTAGACGCTGTCTCTGAATAACAGCTGCGAGAAGCTTTTTAGTGGCAGTTCGTCTACTTTAGCCGAATACTGCTCGGAAGTTTCTTTCACACTGACAGTGTTGAAGTTTGAACGTCTGTATTCTCATCCAGTACTGACTACAGTACAGTCCTAATTGTGATAAAAAAATCCCTTTCAAGTTTACATGTATGTATATGAGGAGCTTCTGGTGAAAACTAGACCAGTCCCGTTAATTGTTTTTACAGAAAGTGCAAATTAATGAACTACCTAGATAGGGGCTTTTCTTTCTTTTCATAGGCAAATTAACTTCTAACTTGAATCTTTTTTTTAATTTTCTTTTTTTAATGAACGTGTTTGATATTTTCCGTTAGGAGCAAATGTTTGGTTATGTACAAGAACTGGTTTGAAACGAAAATATTTCGTGGCTTTATAGATGTGTACATGGAGATGATCCCGAGAATAAAATTCACAGTGAACATGTTCATTTACTGTAGACCTGTCTTGGTTTGTTCACCTGCTCCACATATTTATCATTACATACATATTTACTTATTCAACTTATAAAGTGTTTACTGTTTCTTTAAAAGAATATCGTAATGAATTAATGAAGCGAACGAACTGCACCGAACAGGAATTTTTTTATTTTTCTTTTGAAATCATATCTTAAAATATCTCTCTTTTTATTTAAACATTATTAATAATGAGAATATTCAAACAAAAGATTTGTAAATTTTTAACATTGAAGGTGTGATAATTGATTTGGTGTCATCGTTAAAATTTATTGTTATTTTGCAAATAGCCAAGATGTGAATTTAATTATTAAAGTCAAAGGAAATTTTGATCGGTAAAGTCTATCTAGTTGATATTCTACAGCACGATATGCTTTAATAAAACAAAATGATTAAACCTACACCCACTATAATGGTAATAAATATGGAATTCATGTTCAATAGTAAATTTTACGCACTTACCACCGAGATAATAAGTTTATTGCTTTATTTTATAATAATTCGGAGAATTATAAATAAATAAAGAATACATATATTCATGATATGAAGAACAGGAAAAAATTGTGATGCAAATGCATTCCACAAAAGTGAAATATAGGTTCCGCCAAATAATTTTCTTTTTTGAAAATGCTTTAAAAAAAACTACTAAATATTTTCCCAATTTCTTTTTTTAAATGAAAATACAATCCTTCCGATTAATATTGGAAAATAATTTCATTCAAATGGCTGCCTCCCATTCCATTAAAATATTAATTGACTTGGGAAGACTATAAGATGAAAAAAATGCAGAAATTAGATACTTTGCGGGATGTAAAACGGGGTTGCTATTGTGGTGCTTTTCAACACGCTGTTTGTGAGCATGTTTTCTGACGGTGAATAAAATTTCGAAATATAACCATTTTATGACAAAAAAATAAAGCTTTCTTTTTGCCGCTATGAATGAATGCAAACTTTTCGACTGATCTTGTTTGGAAAAACTCTCAAAAATAATTTTAAAATAATAACTTTTTCGGTATCACTTATAATCGTAAGATACACAATTGGCCATCACAACCCTTTTGTCAGGATTACGACCTAGTTTCTCATACCACTTATGTTGTGTGCGTTAATTTTATACGTAAATGGCGGGACCAACAGTTTAAAGTCGACTCTGAGTGACAGATTTTTTTTTCGAGAAACCTTTAATGGCAATTTTATTTACTCTCAGAGTTTCTGCCACAAATCTACTGAGAGGAAATCGCCGAATAAATAAATTTTCAAATTTACATTTTGATGTCCGACCTGGAATTTGAAGCTAGGCATTACGTCTAATAAGCCAACGCACTACCTAGTACGCTACGAAGACTTAGGGCCATTATTACAACTTGCCGATAACTAAATGTAGAATTTTAACGGGAAGATAAATTGTATTTCCTTATTATAAGTAGACAATAGTGGTATAAGTGAACGTTAAGATAAAGGAAGAATCATTCTACTCGCAACTTTTAAAGTTAAGTTTATTATTGCCATATTATATATTCTTTTCAATGTGGTAACTTCAAATATATAACAAAATTAGTATATACAACAACAAATAAACGAAGATCGCTGTTGCCACTGCGTTAAAAAAAAGCTTGTTTAATTTAGCAGTATTATCGACATTGCTCCGGCACTGCCATATTTTTCAATAAATTTAACTTTATTTAACCTGAAAGTAGCAATACCGAAAAGAAGTTAAAAGTAACTTTACAGTTCCCTTTAGCTAAAGGTACCTATTAGGGATCCCAAACGGGATTGATTTTTAAGAATCCCGGTATTCGGGATTTTGTAATCCCAAAAAATCACTGAAAAAATCGAAATTTTCTCTTTATATTAAAAATGAAAAAAATATATTTTATTAACAAAATCATTTATATACCAAAAAAGCGTAAATTAATAAAAATAAAAATTATTCATACATATCCAAATGCATTAAATTTAAGAAAATTATTTGGATTCCAACAAAAAGATTAAATCATCTAACATGTGATCTGATAGTCTTGAACGAATTTTGTTGTCAACATACGCTGCCATTGAAAACCATTTCTCGCAATCAACATTTGTTGGTAAAATAGTTCCAAGTTAACTGTATGCAGCTTGATGTAAAGACATCTATTTCTTTGGACAGTTGAGTATCTAAATCAGTTACCGTATTAATTCGTTTTATAGGGCTTTTACATTCTTCGACGGCTTTAAATAACATTTTTTCAATGGAAGTAGGGTTTTCCTCATCTGAGATGCTATTATCGAAGTCGAGAGGTATAGAATCGTTTCTTCAGGACCATTTGTAGGGTCATAATACATATAAAGTCACAATCCCGAAAAATTCCGGGAGAAGTTTTTAAAAATCCCGCTATTCGGAATTTTTGAATCTAGAAAATCCCGGGATTTCCCAATTGGCATCCCTAGTACCAATAATTAAACCCAAGTTTAACGGCAAGTTGTAATAATGGCCCTTAATACTGTGTAACCGTAACGGTGTCTGCTTATTAACACAGGAAACAGGAAATTGAATTGAAAATTATGAATTCAAATAAAAAAAAGGAGACATTATGACCTCATGACCTATAATCATCATTACACGTTATTAGAAACCACCACCATATAAATGATAAAACATATTCTTTTTTGTTTTTTTGAAAACAAGAAAGAGACAGTTGTTCGTATTCCCAAAAAACAGAACACCAAAAACAATACAAAAAAGAAAACAGAAAAGGAAAACTACAAAATAAAATCAAGGAAAAGAAAAGAATATGAGAAAACGAATGTGAAAAGAAAAAGTAGAAGGAACTCTTCTGATAAGGAATATAAATATTATAGACAGACAGACAGACAGGTGAAGTTTCACTCGAAATATTTAATGATTTTTCTAAATCATCATCAATGGAATTGAATTGCAGTAAATAATTTTTATTGGAACCCTTTTGCCGTATTGAGAATGGAAAAAATCTCGTAAACTCGTAATAATATTTGAATTATCGCTGAAATATCGCTACTTTAGCTTATGGTTTAATGTACGCCCACATCATTATAGTCAACGCGTTTACGACGCCCCTTGTATTTAAAACTCAAACACACTTTTTAAGGCTGGCATGGTAACCAAAAAAAAAAAAAAAGGCCAAAATCTAACGGTAAATTATTGTTCTATACCAAATACAAATACCAATAAACAATTGCCACAATCGACATTGTTTAACATTTTTAACTTCATTCTCTCCTCTTTTAGTTTCGTTCGTTCGCCTGTCTATTGTTAAACAATAAAATGGGCTCGTGGCGTTTGTTATTGTCTTTCCTCATATTTCGCTCTATCGAAAAAGCTTCGTCTCATAATGAATGCGAATTTTTGTTGGTACATTTATGGGTTAAAAAATAAATATTGGTTATGTGGAAAATAACAAAACAAAAATAACAAAACTTAATAATAGACAAACGAAAAACAAAAAACAAAATACGTTAAGGAAGAAACGTTTAGCCCACAATTCAATTTAAGCACCTAAAACTCAGTGTGCGAATAGTCGTTTCCAAAAGAAATTTTAAGTCTTTAAGGCCGAATTTTTTGTTTCAGATGTTTCTAGCCACACAATATTAAAAGCGTATAAATGATGGTTTGACACGTTATGCTTTACCCGTCTGTCCGTTTGTCTTTATAATAATAAAAAAGTGAGCATCGTCGGTGCAATAATTTCCATTAAAAACCCCAAAATTATATTTTCAAACATTTTACGACTTTGGCAAGTTGTTCAAGTGGTTGTTATTGTTGTTTTTTTTTTTTCATTTTCTTGTTTTTTTCCCCTTGTTTTGTCTACAGACCCATTTACATTCATTTGGACTTTCTTTATAATGTGGCAGAAATTGAGAGATTTTTATTTGATTGTTGGCAATAAAACTCGTTTACGCCTAGTAACGCCCGGTGTTTGTTTTGTCTATTACCGGAAAAAAATAATTTAAATTTTCCTTAAACTTTAATATTATTTTCGATACTGAAAAATTAAATTAAAAAAAAAAAAGGAATTTAATTTATTCGATTATATGCTTTAAAATAATTGAAAATTAAAAAGAAACTTTTTTTGAAAACTTTAAAGAATCGCGACCTACATTAGCAAAAGTATGTTACGATATTTGCTTGAATTTATAACTTTTATACCTACATATATACATACTTACATACATATGTATATACGAGGAGAGTTAAAAGAGTTTCATTAAAAGTTTTTTATATGCATGTGTTGAGCGTATATGCATGTGTTGAGCGAAAAACTGTGAAGAATACCGACTTCATAGTGACCCTTTTTAGGGAGCCAAACTATGTTTACCAATTTCAATTGACAAGCAGTAATGTGTGAATGAGAACTTTCGGTTCACTCATAAGATCGATTATCGATTTTTCTTACATGAAAATGTTTAGAATTTTTTTTTATTATAAATTTCAGTCTTTAAAATATAAGATTTGAAACCACTTGGTAAGATAGTATCACCGCATCCACAAATTTGAATAATCATGAATCAAAGATGAAATGCCTGTTTTATGACTTTTGTCTGCGCGATAATAATCCAAAGTATACGTCAAAGTCTCTGAAGTCTAGTAGGTAGTGTGTTGGCTTATTAGACGTAAGGCCACGATTCAAACCGCAGAGATCAAAACGAAAATATGAAAAGAAAAATATTATTTCGGCAACTTTCTCTCAGCTGATTTCTGGCAATAACACTGAAAGTAAATGAAACTGACATGAAAAAGTTTCTTAAAAATTCGTCGACTTTAAACTGTAAGTCTCGCCACTCATGCATAAAATTAACACACACATCATAAGTGGTGTGAGGAACTAGATCGTAATCCTGACAAAAGGGTTGTAATGACCAATTATGTATGTATACATCAAAGCTTGTTTAGTACTGGATTCCATACATTATTTGCAACATTTTAATATATGGATTTTATTGACCATCCCATCGCATCTAGTTGAGAATCTATGGGAATGTGAGTGGACAGAAAAATTAAGAGCAATTAGGAGTCGTGATAACGAAATTTTTTATACCAAATAAAAGAAGCCCAGGAAAACATTTCAAAAATCGAAAGTGCTAAATGAACAGCTCAAACGGCTCACACATGAGAAAAACACACATTGGAAAAACTTAGTCTTTTTAACCTAACATTGAAAGATTTTAAGTTTTCTTTTATTGTCTTCGAATTAAATTATTTTTTTTAATAAATTAAAAGGACCTCAACCATTTGCAATAGCACCTTAAAAAAATTTCAGAATTGTATTCTTTACCAGATTGCTATAGAAATGTCAAAATATTAAGTCATTTGCTTTAGTTTGTGCCACTAGTGTTTATACATATGTATGCATGTATCATAGCCAATGTGGCCAGCCTTGGTTTTGGTTGTACTCCTTCAGAAAATATGGAGGATGTTATAGGCTATTCATATACGCACATCACAAGCCGTATGTTTGGAATCATTATAATGATGGATGAAATAAATTTCCGACAAACCTAATTTCCTAATTTCACAATTTTTTTTTTTTTAGCACTTTTCTTTTAAATATTAGGACATAACGATTTATGCATAATTTGATCGATAAATACAAGCTCTCCAACTCCCATTAAAGCCACGAGCCCAATACCATTACCCCACACTACATATGTTTAAAGGTTCAATTAGTCGTGGACTTGACCATAACGCTGTAGTCGAACATAATCCATAACGTAAAGTAAAGAAAAAATGTGTATACATGTAAGTAAATTCAAGCAAACAGCTGTTATGGTTATGGCAAAAAACCAAAATTCATTTGGTACATATGGTATTCGTTATGACTTTGGCATTATGGTAAGTCATCTATAATCGAAAACAGTAATGTCCCATAAAGTTGGATAAAACAGCTGATTTATGTGGTTATGGTAAGTCACGACTAATTGAACCTTAACTAACACAATGTGTAGCTCTTATCATTAGCAATATTTATTTTTTCCAAACTAGTTCTTTTCCATCAGATTGGAAAATATTGAATTTACTTTCATCAGAGAACAAAACATTGTTCCAGAAGTCTTCGCCCTTATTTTTATATTCCTTGAGCATAAGCTAACCTTTTTTTTTTTTGTTCATTTCACTTAGAAGTGGTGTCGTTCTAGTTAATCTAGCTTTATATCCACGGTGTAATGTTCTGCATACAGTCTTTGAGTGAATTTCCTTTCCAAAATCTTCTTTAACTGGCGCAGCAAATCGAGTGGACGTCAATTTTGGGTTCTTTTTAATTTTTCGGACAATTTGTGCCTTTTTCCTTTTACTAAGAGTTCGCGAACAACCAGTACGTTTTTTGCTAGACAAATTTGTTGAACCAGCAAAACGTTTTATAATATTTCTTATAGTAAAACGGCTCCGATTCATAATTTTTCCAAAATAACTTATCGCTCGGCAACGGTTCTCTTTTTGATTTGGGGCCATATTTAATTATTTAGCGCTACTTCACAGCTTAAAACTCTGACAATCTGCTCTAACTTTTTACAATAGCGTTATTTAAATCATAACAGAATTTTCGAGCTATTTGCATGTTTAAATGTTGTGTTATCATAATAATGTTAATACTATTGCTATTTCCATTAAATGTAGGTACTCTATTTATATTTGAGAAAAATTATATGTTTTTGACAGCTGAAAATAAAATATTACAAGTACTATCAGTAACCGCTTATCTGTGCCGTTAAATTTTTCATTTTTTAATAATTTTGAAATTTTTTCCGGATCAACAAATAATAATTTATGAATTTAAGAAAAACAAATAAAATGTGATCAACTGCTTGTATTAATTTCGTGCGAAAGTAAGCTGCCATTGTATAAATAAGATCTTTAAAGACCCACTTGTGTTTAAATTCTCTATAATTACCAAATTTTCTAAAAGAAATTTAAAGTTTTATTTAAAATAACTTTTTGTGCCAATAATTTAGTCCGTCACTGTATGTATGTGAGTTAATCACAGTGAACTATTTTTATTTTATTTTGTCCTAAAAATAAAACTTTATAGAAAAACACAAATTAAAATAAAAAACAAATAAAATAAATAAACCCACAGAAAATGTTGTCAAAAGTACATCAATCACTAAGGAAAAGTATCTATCTAAATGGAATTTCCGATTAAACTTAAAATTAATTATCGCTCATTTAATTAAAGTGTATTTAAGCATAAAAACTACACAAACCACACCACGCACACTCTAATGTAAAATACAAACACAACTGCTGGGCACAAAATTCTGTGTTTTTTTTTACCACTCAACTCTTTTAAATACAACAAAAAGCAAAAAAAAAGAAAAAATAGAAAAGAAACGCGCCAATTTATTTGAAATTTTTCTCTCCACAACTAAAGATTTGCCTTGTGTCGCAATGTCTACAAGAACTACTACTGACTGCAATGCAATACACAACATAGTAGACTCGAATATTTTAGTTCTATCCTTGGATGAGAAACACAAAAAAAAAAACATAAACAAAACAGAAAAGAAAGAAGAAGAAGAACATCTGAAAGAGTTCAGTTTGCTGCAAAGAAGATATAGGGAAAGAGGGGCAACTGAAACTAATGACCGCCTCATAATACAGTAGACAGTAACCAGACTTTATACAAGTAGAGCAGACAGCAATACAAACAACGGCTAACCAACCAACCAACCAACAACCATCATTCATCCATCACTCACTCAAGTTTGGTATGAAGGTTCCTACTTCAATCCTTAACACAGAGGGCCTCCTCTCCACAAATAATAATTGCAAGTGAAAAAGCACAGAAAAAAAAAGTAATTATTGCCATGGACAGGTTGGATGAGGTTTTACTTTGAAGTCGATTGTATTTCTTCGTAGAAGCATTAATGAACGAATCAAATGACTTGTTTAGGAAACGGAAGTGAATTTAAATTTAAAATCATTTTGTCGCAAATCATTGTTGACTGCAATAAATCAATTGCAATTTGCGTCACATTTAATTCGTTAATTCATGAACGAAAAATGTTTGTTTTTTTTTTAAATTTTTTGCAAATGATGAAATTAATTGTAGTTTTTCTTTTTATTCGTAGGTACTGTTAATGCGAATGGTGAGACAAAACGACAACGGACCTCATATACCCGCTATCAAACGTTAGAACTTGAAAAAGAATTCCATTTCAATCGTTACCTGACCCGCCGAAGACGTATTGAGATTGCTCATGCCCTCTGCTTAACGGAACGACAAATTAAAATTTGGTTCCAAAATCGTCGCATGAAATGGAAAAAGGAACACAAAATGGCTTCAATGAATATAGTGCCCTACCATATGGGTCCCTATGGCCATCCATATCATCAGTTCGATATTCATCCGTCACAGTTTGCGCATTTGAGCGCATAGGACGCGTGGCACTTTTCGGGTACTGGTTAGAGGCTCAATCAGTTGTATCAGGAACCATATCAAGCGGCGGCAGCAGCAAGCGTTGCCGGCGGTTATCAAACGCAAAACTCCCAAGAATTAGTTGGCGGGAGTGGCGGTGGAGGCGTCGTCGCTAGCGCTGGCGGTGGTGGTGGTGTAGTTGGTGGCACAAATACACTATTCGCCTCTGCTGCGGCTGTAGCATCATCGACGTCCTCCAATGCCGATTGTGTTAAATATCCGCAAGAATTCTGATCTCAAGTTATCATTGGACCGCAACAGAGACTAATGTCATCCTCATCGGCGTCAGCATCATTATCTGATACTAATCTGGCTGTAGAAGATGATGATAATTATCACCAACATAATAACAGTAATCATTTACACATACCGCAACACCAACACCAACCCCACCACCACCACAATCATCATCTACAATTGCGTCAAAGTCATCATCTACTACCTCAGAATCAGCTCTGTAAGCAGGAGTTTGATACCAACTCGCTATTAAATGACACTGCCTGCGATACACGTAATGATAACGATAATGATAACGATCAGATCAGTAACGATAACGACTTGTACTGCTGCTAAAACTAACTGAATGACATCAGCCGCTGTTGTTTGAAAACGCAAAGACGACACTCTTCTCACTCACTCACTCCAACAAACAAACAAATGTACACTATAATAAAAGAAACAACAACAATACAACAAAGATGTGATCAAAATGATATCAAACAAAAGAAACAAATTTAAATGAAGTTCCGAATACAACTGATTTGAGCTAAGCTAAGCAAGAAGAACAAATGAAAAACGAGCATTTTCTTTAAATAATTTTCAAAAACTAAGAAAAATCAAAATGAAAAACTGTTAGCCAGTAAGTCAGTAAGTAAAATATTTTGGAAGGAGACAGAAAAAATAAAAAACAAAAAATTTATTGACTGACAGTTTTTGTTGAAGAAAAAGCTTGTTTTTCTTTTGGTTTATAATACTGGTTAACAGATCTGTTGTTATAAGTTTTATTTTACGTTTATATGTACTATATACATACATATGTACATACGTAAGTATGTATGTATGGATGTATAACAAAAGTTTACATAATTTACTTGCATAAATTTATGATTTTTCTAAAATTCTTTCTAAAATTTCTAAAAATGACAACCAGTGTTGTAAACCATTCTATTGATAATTCTCTAAGCAGTATTCGAAAAGAGCCTTTAGTTTTGTAAGTTATTTCATAAGGAACTCTGATATTTGTAAGATACTTATGTAACACTTTTCAAATAACAATTTCGAAAATTAAAGGCGTATCATATAAACACGAAATACGAAAGAACGAAAATAATAAACCTTTGCTCAGGAGTATATTTCATTCGATGTTGTAGTTTTTAAATTAAAAAAAATAATCATAATAATTATAATAAAACTGGAGTATTTTTTACAAAAATAATAATTTTTTTCTTTTTTTTTAATTAAAAAGTTTCTGTCTAGCATCGTTGTTATTATGATACGCTGTTAATTTTCTCCAAAAAAAAAAAAATATTCGAATTAAAATTATTATTATTTTCTTACTTTACCTTTCCTCTGTTCTATTTATTTCTCATATTTTTATTTTAAATGTTGATGTTTTATTATATTTTTTCTATTGCTTTTGTTTGTAAATACATTTAATTTTCGTTTTTTCTTGTTAACACTACCACAGTGGCTACCTTGTAAATCAATTAATACAGTGGACGTGCGCTAATGTGAACCAATAGAAACTGGCGTTGTTCATTTTTGCGAAATGTTCACATTTCCGAATATCGACAATTTTAAAACAGAATTATAGCATCTTTTAAACAAATATCATTATTTATGAATTTTTTTATAATTTAATATTCACAAATTTTCTTCAAAGTATCAAAATAGCAAATGAAGAATAAATATGCAAGCAGATGTACTACCATATAAATACATACATGTATGCTTGTACACCTAAAACGGGGATATCCTGAACTAATAAACACAGGATTTTAACGTTTCAAATTAAAAATACAAATCAATTTTACGTTTTTATCTTTTAGAGTAGAAAAATGTTCACAGTGTTCATATAATGCGGTATTCACATTATCGCGCGTGCACTGTAATGGCTCTTCTAGCAACTTATGAATTTTATTTAAAATTATTTTAATACCGAATAATGACAATATGTGACAAAATAAAAAAATTAAATACACCCGGCTAATGACATACAGTGAACATCAAATGAAAGTAACACCATATTTTAGGGGATAAAAAATTTAATATTTTATTAATAATTGTAGTAATCTTTAAAAAACAATGTTGCGACGACTTTTTTTTAAATAAATTTAAGGTGTTTACTTTCATTTGACGCTTACTGTAAGTGTAGGTTGTGAGTTTTATTGAGTAGATCCCAAAAATCTTCTTCAAACTTGTTTTATTTGAAAAAAAAAACTAATTTGTTTTTTACTTTACGCACAAATTTCTGGATTACTCAGACACTGTTGACATGATTTCCAAGATGAAGCTTTAAAACGGTATACATACATCTATTATTTGACATAAAATGCCATGAGATTTGATGAGGTAGACTTGGAAAATTCGAATTTTATTCATAATTTTTCAAGTTTTTCTGTTCATAGTAGCCAACTTTACTTAAAAAATATGAAATAAGTGATGACATTCTGAAACTGCATTGGCACTTCGTTTGATCAAATCGGACAGAAATTACCGTAGATATTATTTAAAGAGTCTAACAGTCGAGTGATACATATATGTTATCTCATCAAATGAACTTTTAGTTCAAAAATTTTCAGAATATTTTAAGGATTTTATTTCATTTTGCGCAAACATTGTCCAACTTCTGGTGATCTCTCAAACATGAAATTGTCACAATTTGTGATAAACAATCAAGATCTACATTAAAAATTCTAAAAATTTTTCAACTAAAAGTTCATTTGATGAGGTGACATACAGTGCATGACAAAAACTATTTCAAAATTGGAAAAAAAAAGATAAATATTCTTAAGAAATTCGGAAAATATTTGTACTGTTAATTAATAAAAAACGATTTCAATGTTGAATTACAGAAAAAAAAAATTTATATGAACTTAACAAATCAGAACTTTCAAAAATTTATTAAAAAATTGTTTGAGTCAAACACTCATCATTTTGGAGGAAGGCTTCAAAGCTTCAATAATATAACGTTTTTATATTTTTATGAATATTAATGAACTGAACAAATATTTTTCAAATTTTTTTCTTTCAAATTTTGTCCGATTAGAATATTTGAAATAAATTTTTGAAAAAGGTTCCATTGCTTTGTCAAGCACTTTATATAAAAAATATAACTCACTGTTATATTATTTAAATAATAACTACGGTAATTTTTATCCAATTTTATGAAATGATTAATTAATCTCTTCACAAGAGAACAGACTTTAAGAATATTATCCTATGTCTTGAAAAAATATGAAAAAAATTCGAATCTTTCAACTTTACCTCATCAAATCTCATAGCATATTAAGTCGAATAATAGATATACCCTTTTAAAGGTGCATCGCTACCCTTTCCAACAAGATTTAAATTTTTAAAATTGATCAGAAATGTTTGGGTAATGGAGAAATTTGTGCGTAAAGTAAAAAAACAGTTTTTGTCAAATAAAACAAGTTTGAAGGGTTTGAGAAATATAAAAAAAATATTTTTGAGTTCTTCGCAATTAACTGAACAACCTGGACTATATAGTTAGTTGGTGTATTTGTACTGTCGCTCTGTATTAAGTTTATGACAGTCACTACATAGTAAATATTTCAACTGAAATCTGCACTTTTTTTGAAACCAATTCTGAACAATTGTCCGTCCGTACGAAATTGCCATTGAAGTTCAGCTTATGGTTTAAATTATTGAAATTTGCGACAAATAGAAAAAAATCACGGTTTACTTGATTTTAAAAATTTCTTTGTTTTTCTTTAAAAATGCGATACTTTTTCATAATTTAAAGAGTATTAAAGTATGTTCTGAACGGCGTTGCCAGTTTTTTTTATAAAAACTTTTCTTTACAAATAAAAACTTGTTTTTCACTAAAGTATCCAATTTTAAAAGGACCCCTATGCCACAATTAGTATTCCTTTGCTGGAACTAATACAAAATACACCGTTTTTATGAAAATTTAAATACTTCATCATGTTATTATTATTAAATTTATTGAATAAATTGAAAATTGAAATTTGTTGAAAAAACTTTTTTTTTTTTTTGAAAACAAATTTAATGAAAATTTATTAGAATCTCAATTAACAGTTGTTTCCGTTTCATTTATTTTCGAAATTGGCATGCCGGGAGTAGTTCCCCTCTTTATAGTTAATATTCAAATTACTTTTTATTTTGTTTTAGTAATTTTTTTAATTAAAATTTATTCAATTGGTAAGAAAAACCAACAAAAATATTTTTTTTTTTTTGTTAGATTAAGTATTTTGTTAAAGATTTAATTAAACACAACATATTGTTGCCGCAAGTACTTAAAACTGTTTAAAATTTCTAATTTAATTTTCGTTAAACAATTATTTTAAGAAAATAATTCGAGTTACTTTTTCTTTTATTTCGAATTAATAAATAAATTTTGTACCTTTTAAACAATAAAATCTTTACTTATATATATAATCCATTAATTGTTTTATGTTCTTGTTATTATTACCCTTTCTCTCTCTTATCAATGCTTGATTTTATTTTTATTTTTTTTTTTTTTTAATAAAAATGAAAAATAAAAAATTAAAACAAATTCGGGAAAACAGGGCCGATATAAAATAATAGATTTTTTTTTTAATTATTTACATAATTGAAATTAATTTATTTAAGAATAATTTGCAATAGTTTAGTTTTAATATAAAAAAGAAAACAAGCAACAACAAATTATAACTAAAATAAAAATCATCATTGTAAAAATGTTAATAATATTTAATTAATGAAGAAAACAAAAAAAAAAAACGTAAAATAGGAAATAAAATTAATTATTTAGTAGACTTAAGTAGATTTAATTTGTTAAGAGAGTAAGAGAAGAAATATCAGGTTTAGTTTTTGTTTTAAAATATACAAATTTGAAACACAGATTTACTATATACATATATCACTAGTTTAATATGTATTTAAATCAAATAAAATTACAAAAAAATAAAACTACTACATACATACAAACTTAAGAAAATTAAAATAAAAATATCTGAAAAATTAATAAAAAATTTATATGTAAACATAATAGTTTTTAAACAATATGTTTAAAAAAAAAACAAACAAACATAATACAAACTTGTATAAGGTTAGTGCATAATTTTTAAATCTTTATAAATTTAAGTTATAAACAAAAAAATATGATTTTTAATTGATAAGCTAATTAACAATAAAAATATTCTCTCTTATACCATCATACATATATAAATAAATAAATAATAACAATATTAATATATAAACTAGTAAATATTTTAGCACAAATTTATTGTTTTTCTTTATATTTTAATTTTCAATTATTAAAATATTATTTAAAAATAAAAAAATTTTTTTTTTCATTCAAAATAAAATTTATTTTCATTGAAAAAAAAAAATAAATAAAAAATCAAAGTATGAATTATGGGTACGCTCCTAAATTTTAAAGTATCATTTCAATTGTTTTTAAACTCGAAAAAAACAACTCACAGTAATTAAAAAAAAAATACTGCAGAAGAAAATAGCGAAATAATGCTGCATTCCATGTAAAACTTAATAAAAAGCGATTAAAACAAAACGTAAAACAATATCTTTTAATATAAAAACTAAAAGAAAACAAAAATTATAAATAATTATTAAATAAATAAAAAAAAAAAAACATTTTTATCATCGACTTGTAAATGTATTTTTCAAAGTAAACAAAAAAAAGTCCTTAAACTTACTATAAATAAATATAATTTAATTATTAAAATGAATAATTTTAGTTTCGCAATACGTTAAACAAACAAATAAAAAAAAAAAACAAAATAAAATAAATAAAAACTAAAAAAAAAAAACAACAACCATACCATGATTGTAATACTATTAATAAGATACAAACAAATTATAAATTTATAATTTAGTAAATGAAAATGATTGTGTTGATATGAAATGAACAAAAACAAAAAAAAAATAAAATCAAATGAAATAAATTTAATAAATGAAATGCAAATGAAAAAAAAAGATCAATAAAAATTAAGATTTTAAAATGTATTTATTTCACTAATGTTGAGTGTGTTTTAATATCCCCATCTCTCGAAGACTTTCGAAGACAACAACAATTTATTTTCAAACGATCGGTTTCTCTCTGATTTTTTGTAAAAATAAAAAGAAAATGTTTTCTGGAAATGACGACATGTCTGTAGAATTCTATTCTCTGTTCTATTTATAGTTCACGTTAAGAAAACATAAAGTTAGCCACCGAGCAGACATATGCCCGGGTAGCTCAGTCGGTAGAGCATTGGACTTTTAATCCAAGGGTCCAGGGTTCAAGTCCCTGCTCGGGCGATCATTCATCTTTTTTATTTTTGAATTTAATAAAATGAATCAAAAGTATGTTTTTGTTGTTTTTTTTTAACGATACACAACAAAATATTTGAATGAATAATAAATAAGTTGTACTTAATGACATTGTAGTATTAAATAAGTAAATTATTATTGTGTATATTTTTTTTTGTCGTTCGTTATCATATTTTTTTGTTGGCTTTTTTTTGGTGGCCAAAACTAGTCCGCTCACGACTTTAAAAAGAATAGCTGTGTGAAAGTAGCGCTGAATTAAAAAAATTTATTTTTTTTAAGTTAAAAAAAGTTTGTTTTGTTTGTTACTTACCACTAGTCTAAACATTAATTTTCCAAAAAAAAAAAAAAAAACGATACTAAATTGCTAAAACCCCAAAATTGATGTGCAAAAAAATAGTAGTAGCATTCATTAGAAAACGTATCATCTGTAAAAAAAAAATGTCAAAAGTGATTAACTTTTTTTCCTATTTTGTACGATATACCTTAATATTTAGTTGAAAAGCTCTCTTATGGCTATTGCAGCTGAGCAACGCCGAGGCATTGAGTCAACTAAAGATCTGCACCTCCCGATGGAATACTTTCCCGAGCTGACCTCACAGATGCCCACAACTGCTCTACATTTCTCGGCTTATCTTTAACCTTTTTTTACATCGCCCCAAAGATGTTCAATGGGATTTAGGTTTGGGGACTGAGCCGACCATTCCAATACCTCAATTTTATTTTGAAAAAACCAATTTTTTTGCCATTTTACTGGTATGTTTGGGATCGTTGTCCTGTTGGAACACCCATTTAAGTGCCATATTATATTCTAAATATTATATTCTACCTTAGTAGCATGGCAGTTTTTAAAATTTCCATATACATTGAGGAGTCCATGTTGCCTTTAATCTAAAATATGGGTCCTGTACCATTATAAGAAAAACAACCAACCCAAAACGTTAATTTTAGCACCGCAATGCTTCCCGGTCCTTATGACAATTTAGGATCGTATTCCTTATTCTTTGGTCTTCTTAAATATTTTCTGGTGCCAGGATTCATCTATCTGTCCAGAGAATATTGCGCCATTTCGACTGAAGCCAATCAAGTCTAGCAAATTTAAGTCGGTACAGACAAGTCTTGAAATTCAGCAATGATTCCTTGGGCTTCTCTACCTTTAAATTAGATGCCTGTTTTATCTTTGTTGAAGTAACAAATGGATCTGATGATCTTCTTGAGTCGATGGGAGAAATTTAACCTTTGCGAGTTTCTGGCCTTTGTTCAAATTTTTTGCAATTTGCAATAACCATTGGGGAACATCCTACAATATTTTGAATAAATTTGTAAGATTTTCCTTCTGAGAGAAGTTTCTTTTTATTATTTTTCTGGTGGCTGGAGAGCAGTGTTTTCCGCGACCTCATTTTTTTTTATTATATTTATTTTTTATTTTATTTTAATTTGCACAGAAAAAAACTGGCATGGTTTACAAAAAGTAACTGTAAATTTTAAAAATGCTAAGAAAGAGTGTATTTTTCTGATCATTATGGTGAAGGTTTTAGCGATATCCATGTTGATTTCCATGTTGATACTGCAGTAACGAAAAGTTGTAGCGCTACTTATTACACAGCTGTATATATGGTTTTTATTTTTTTTTTTTTTGCTTTTATTATACTCTAATATTAATTATTAAGACTTTCAGATTAATAAAAAATATTAACGGACAAATAAAAATGACAAAAGTGGACCTTTGTTCTCCTCAAACGATTTGGAATTGATTTTTCCAAATTGTAAATTCAGTAAATCCGTCTGAGTGTTAAATTGTTGTCGGCATACAAAAAATAAAAATAAAGAAGTGGATCGAAAATCAAAATTAATAATAAAATATTTATTTTTTTTAGTTTAGTTTAGTTTAAATAGTACAAATTGTAAAAAATAATTATAATTTTTTTTTTATATACGAAATATTGGCCAATCAAAAAAAATTTTTTTTAAATTTAACTAAAAATTAATTTCGATTTCATCTTTTTTGGTTTTTTTTTCAAAAATATTTTTTATTTAAAGTAAAAAAGAAAAATATGAAATAAATGAAAAAAACTTTATTTAAATTTGTTTTTTCTAATTTTTCTTTTTACCACAAATTTAATTCGCACATCCTTTTTACATATTAAATTTGTTTATATATAAAGCAAAAAAGCACCTCCTCTCATTGCTAAGGTCTGTGTGTGTGTATATATATGTATATGTGTGTGAGAATAAGTGACTGACGTGTGAGAGAATCAGGATGAGAAGGGGTGGATTTGGGTTTGTTTGGCTGCTGAGGTGTGAGAGGAGGGGTCTGTTGTTGTTAGTGTGGTGTGTTCTAAAGTGGTAAGTTTTTGAGAAAATGGTGAATTTATTTGTTGTGGTGACTTTCCAGGGTGGTGAGTTTTGCAAACTATGGTGGTGAATAAAATTGAAATTCACCAAAATGCCGTTATTCGAATAGATACTGTATTATCATAAATCACCGTACTAGCAGTGGTAATTAACCGGTGTGTGTCTAGAATAAGCAATATTTATCTCAATTAGCAGAGTTTGGTATGAAAAATACTATTATTTGCAACTATGTAATATGGGTATGAAATATAAAAATATATGGTTGGTGTATTCGATATAAACAAAATAGTAAACTTGTATTACGAAACGCTAGGTGACACAATAATAGTTTTTGCGTATGTTTTCTCTTATAAGTCGTATTTGTCAGTATAGAACTATATGCCCGGGTAGCTCAGTCGGTAGAGCATTGGACTTTTAATCCAAGGGTCCAGGGTTCAAGTCCCTGCTCGGGCGATTGGAATTTTTTTTTTATTATTTATATTTGTTAGTTATATTTATTATAATTATTATATTTTCGAATGGGAATGTTTGATAAAACTGAATTTGAGGTTTTTTAAAGGAATTTTTAAGACTATTTTTTGAGAAAAATTGGAAATGAATTTCCAATTTTATTTTCATAAAAATTTTGGTGTTTCACTAAATTCCATGAATTAATTAATTACTATCTAAAAGTGAACTTTTCTAATAAAAATACCTACAGTAAAAAACTATTGTAGAACTATTGTCAAAAAGAGTATGAATCGAGTCACTGAACATATTAGAAAACTATGAATTAATAATTCCAACAATATTTTAAAAAATCAGCTCTGAATAACATGAATATTCCAGAGACCGGTCCTACTTGGGATGATGAATAGGCTCCTTCATTATCCTACAATCAGACTTGGAATAGGTCTCTAGACTTATGAGGACAAAACGTCGTTCTGGAACCTGGCGAAGATTTAGAGAATGTCAACTTCACTGTCTTCAAAAAGACTACACGGCGTTATATAGCGACGTCACTCCATCCTACGACTTTCTTCAGACATATCAGAACTTATGTGCATCCAAAAGCCATTGTTGGCATAATGACGAGGTCTGTGGAATAAATAGGAACGGCAATCATATTCTGTATGCAGGCGAAAGAGGTAAGACCAGATCTTGTATCACCCTCAAATAAAATATAGCAGACTTAATCCTATATAATTTTATTGAAGGCGAGACCTGAGTAGTCTAAAGGCGATATCCCACACAAGCAATTATTTATTAATGGTCAAATTTTATTGGGTTAGGCAAGGTTAAGACAAGAGGGTAGAACGCTGAGCTTTCGGAAAACGAAAGGTTTGCAGAAAATATAAATGAAATGAACAAATCAGATACAAATCGTCTTACGTTGAATTCAAAAATTTAACGAGGAAGGCAAAACTCCAATCTTGGAAGTGCTTCTGTAGTAAATAATGTAGCGGAGTAGAAAGTTCTTCCGAATCAAGCCTGCTTTGAAATATTTGATCAGAAAATTTTAGAATATTATCGAAGGTATTGTTTGCTATCTTTAATTTTCTACCATCAGACATATTGGCAAAGCAAGTGTAAACATCATTACGTTACATAAAATAGTCCTACTAATAATTAAATTTTGGATACAAACATTTTAAATTAAAAAGTTCAGATTGGCGTAGAAATGTACCGAAAACGGTACACGTGGCAGGGAACGTGTTAATATTGCAATTTTAGAGTGATGTACCGATAACGGTACATGTGGCGTGGTAATTAGTTATCCGACCACTTTTGAACTTTTATTGCATACGACAGTTGTAAATGCATCGATTTTATATAATACAAGAAACAATAGTTTAATTTCACCTTTTAAAATATAGAAAGTTACTGATTTAATATTTATGTAAGACAAACAATGACGTATTTTCTGAAGAAGATGACCATGTCCTACCTTCTGGAAGTACACCATGAGTTGCAAAACTGTAATGGTAGACCAGTAAAAAGATGCAGCCATTCCATGGTATGCAGAAAGTATGAAAAATTATAATAATGCTCTCAAACTTGAGTAAAATATATATTTTTTTAGTACATTGCCCATATGCACCTTATTCTATATGAAATAAATTTAATTTTTTATTGTTATTTTGTGCATTTTGCCCTTTGAATAGTAATAATTTTGAAAATAAAATACATTTTTTTAAAAATAAAAACAGAACATGTATTTTTATAGATTTATAAAAGTAGTTGTCGTGTACCGAAAATGGTACACGTGGCCTAGAAATGATACTTTCTCATAAACGGCTTGGCAGGGAACGTGTTAATTATTAAGTTTTTTTTAAACGCAATGGCAACGACGGGCTACTTTCGTTTGTTGTATTTGCTAATATTGTTTATATTTGAAGTTGCCATATTGGAAATGATATAAAATATGGCAATTTCAAACATAAACTTAACTTTAAAAGTTACCGGTAGGTTGATATTCTCTTTAGCTTAACGCTCACTTCAACCATATTGTCCACTTATAATAATGAGAAACAATTTATCTGCCCGTTAAAATAGTCGTTAATATCGCGTTGTAATAATGACCCTAAGATTTAGATTTATACCATTGATTCTGGAGCACTTGTGAGTAAAAACCAGAGCGAATGGAGAACATAAAGATCGTCTGCAATTCAAAGAAAAAAAAAAGGAAAGAAATGTATCAAAAACACTTTCAGAAGTTAATAGAATTTCACAAACCTCCGCCTTAACTTACCAACACTAACTTTAAGTTTGATATCAGTTAAGTACTTCTAATGTTAGCTTTAAAAGTGTTTCGTGGATAGGTAATTCGGTTTCCAAATATTCAACAGTTTTAATTCGCAACTTACACATTGAGAGACAAGCGATTTTGACGAAAACCTTCCCAGAAGGCCAAGCATTTTGTTTTTTTTTTTTTGTTAATTCAGTGTATTAGTGATAAAAACCTATCCCTATCCTATGACAGCCCTAGTCCATTCTGCCACTTGCTTTTCATTTTATATATAGGCTTTTTTGTGTCGTACATTTCTGTACAACGTGGCGCTGCACGTACGCATTTGTAAAAGTCTGATTTATAGAATTTGTAAATACCAAAAATGTCGAAACGAATGATAGAGTGATGAAGATATTTCAAATGATAATGGTTTTGATTGAATACCGGAGGTATCGGAACCTGATTGATATTGCTATCAATACGCAAGTGGAAGCTGAAGAAGTTAGTACAACAGCTTTTTTCATTTTATCATTTTATAAAACTTCAAAAACTCAACTTAGACTCATGAATACTTTTACAAAAATGTTCAGTAAAGGATTCTTCATTTAAAAATCACTTTAAATTTCATTCTGCGTCGTATATAAATGAACTATAGGCTCTAAGTCAAAATTACACTGTCGTACGATCACGCAAACGTACTAATATGTTTACGTATGCAGCTTTATGGCGTAAATCGCAATTAACACCAATATTGATCTCAATATTTCATATAAAATCTCAATTAATTATTGCTCAATTAAATGCTAATTGTTATTCCCACCTTAAAGTCTATATGAAATGGTTACGCATGAATTCAGTAAAAACATGAACCGATTTGTAATATAAAATGGGAAGAAAATAGCGACGTTCTTATAGCAGTCCATTTTATTGGAATTTATTCTCTTACATGAAAAATGTTTTTCTCTTCAGTAAAAGTTAAAAAATTATTTAAAGTTAGGAACATACTTTCATAGTGTACTGTATCAATTTATATTCTACATATGTGTGTACGTTGATAATTTAGATATAAATTTTCGTTAATTAATGATAAAAACCAAATAAAATTGTAGACATAAAATTGATATAAAAACTAATGATTTCAGGTGTATCACAAGACAAGGGCAGCGCACTTCGCGTCACTCATCAATAACTTTGAAGTTTTTGAAAGTGGATCATGGGATTATTAAAACTAAAAATTAAGATTTTAACTTCCTGTTTTAGTAGAGCGATACAAGTAAAGGGGAATTATTTCGTGGAGGGCTTTCTATGTTTTGAGAGAAATATTAATTTTTTTTATTTCTTTAATACAATAGTATTACAAATTATATTCAGTTATTAAGGATTGAGTGACTTAGTCGCTATACTGTATAATACTCGCGTTAATAGCATAACTTAGTCATTCAATCATTTTCAATTATAGAAATAAGAATTTCTATATTTAAAATAAGAATTTTGATATTGAAAAGTTACAGAATTTTTGTGTAATACCTTTAAGTTTGATTACGATTAATCTATCATTTAAATAAATAACACTATGCGACAGAATAAAAAAAAATGATATACACCCAGCTAATGACACAGTCTAAGTTTTGTTGAGTAGAACTCTATTCCTTGAACCCTACAAACTTGCTTTATTTGACAAAAACTGTTTTTTTTCGACTTAACGCACAAATTTATTGATTACACGGACATGTCTGAACTGCTGTCCAAAATATAAATCTTATTAAGAAGGAGAGGGATGGACCTTTAAAACGATATACATACATATATATATTACATGACTTAATATGCCATGAGGTTTGATGAGATAATCTTGGAAAATACGAACTTTTTCATATTTTTTCAAGTTTGTCCGTTCATAGTAGCTAACTTTAATTAAAAAATTATGGAAAAAGTGACAACATATCTGGTGAAGAGATTCACACTCTGTTTGATTAAATCGGAAAAATTGTTAATTTCACATTTGAGTGACCACCAGAAGTTGACCAATGTTTGCGCAAAGAGAAATTAGAATATTTGCAAAAAACGCAAATATTAGCCGATTTCTAGTAGTCGTGCAAATGTGAAATTGACACATTTTGCGATAAACAATCAAAATCTATAAAAACTTTTGAAAATTTTTGAACTGAAAGTTCATTTGATAAGATGACATATAGTGGGGGAGCACAAATGAGTACATGTTTATACTTTGTACGCTTTTTATTGAATAAAACTAAAAGTAATAAAGAAAGAAGTCTTTTTGTCATTTATTTAACATTTAGTGATTAACAAAATAAAATAAAATTTAAAAAAGGAAACATCAAGCATCTAAGAATAAAACAAACAAAGCATAGACAACTCGCATGTACTCAATTTTGCACGCCTGCAAAAATTTTTTATGATCTGTTTGCAAAAACGAAATCAAAAATAACCGCTATTTTTTCATATTTTTGCACTAATTTGACTTTTTAAGACAAAATTAATTAAATTTTGTTACTTAACCTCTTTGGGCGAAGATTTTTTGCAAATTATAGGACAAAAATCAATTTCTATTAAAAAAATGAAAAAACTCTCGAAATCAAGAAAGATTGACTGGAAGTGGCCAATCTACCAGGGAAATTTCTAAAAGCGCGATTAAAGTCTGACAGAGCACACAGAAATTGGACATTGAACGACTGGAAACATGTGATCTGGTCAGACGAATATGAATTCAATCATTTTCAGTCAGATGGTAAGCAATATTTTTGGCACCACCATGGGGAAATAATTCAAAAACACCATGTTAAGGAAATGCTGAAACACGGTAGAGGATATTTCATGGTATGTGGTTGCTTTGCCACCATGTTGCCTACGGACCACTGAAAAGAATCAATAATATTACGAAAAAGGAAGATTATTTGAGAATTTTGTCGACAAGGGTGCATATCCTGTGCAAGAAGTGCTTTTATTTTATAAATTGTTAAAGAATGGCTTAGTGAGCAAAATATTCAATTAGTGCAGTGTCCAGTACAAAGTCCTGACCTCAATCCGATTCAGAATTTGTGAATTTCGATCAGCTCCAACCAATTTGGATAAGCTTTGGCAATGGATTCATCAGGAAAGGACAAATATTCCTAAAAAATTAAAAAATGAAAAAACTCTCGAAATCAAGAAAGATTGACTGGAAGTGGCCAATCTACCAGGGAAATTTCTAAAAAATTTGGAGTTAATCAGACAGTAGTCATCAGAGTTCATAAACGTCGTTCTGTTGTCCTTAAGTCAGAGGAAAGATCTACTAACTAATGCAGATGCTCGTCTAATGGTAACAAATATCAATAGGGACAAATTTTTAACACCAAAACGCTCTTCTTTGTAAAAGCGCGATTAAAGTCTGACAGAGCACACAGAAATTGGACATTGAACGACTGGAAACATGTGATCTGGTCAGACGAATATGAATTCAATCATTTTCAGTCAGATGGTAAGCAATATTTTTGGCACCACCATGGGGAAATAATTCAAAAACACCATGTTAAGGAAATGCTGAAACACGGTAGAGGATATTTCATGGTATGTGGTTGCTTTGCCACCATGTTGCCTACGGACCACTGAAAAGAATCAATAATATTACGAAAAAGGAAGATTATTTGAGAATTTTGTCGACAAGGGTGCATATCCTGTGCAAGAAGTGCTTTTATTTTATAAATTGTTAAAGAATGGCTTAGTGAGCAAAATATTCAATTAGTGCAGTGTCCAGTACAAAGTCCTGACCTCAATCCGATTCAGAATTTGTGAATTTCGATCAGCTCCAACCAATTTGGATAAGCTTTGGCAATGGATTCATCAGGAAAGGACAAATATTCCTAAAAAATTATAGAGAAAATTTGATGGAGAGCATGCCAAGTCGTTTAAATGAGGTTTTATGTAACAAGGGCCTTTGGACTAAATATTATAAATACTCGTATTCCCATAAATTTGTGAACCCCACTGTATGCTTATAAAAAATATAACACGACTGTTATACTAATTGTAATTGTTTGTTCAATTATATCAAACAAAGTATGAATCTTTTCACCCTTTCAGAATGTCATCACTTATTTTATGGTTTATAATTAAATTTTGAAATACTCGCCAAACTTGAAGAGATAAGAAACAAAATCATATTTTCCGAGATTATCCCATCAAAACTCATAGCATATAAGTTTGAACAAATTATTTATGTTTTAAAGGATAATCTCTCCCCTTTCTAAAAAAAACTTTGGATTTTTAAGATAGGTTCAAACATATTTGGGTAACCAATAACTTTGTGTGAAAGAAATAAAACAGGTTTGGAGGGTTCAAGAAATTTAAAAAAAAGAATTTTTGAGTTCTACGCAACTAACTGAACTACTTACACTATATAGTTACTAGGGTGTATTTTCATAGTCGCTCCGTGTAATTGAATTTAGGTCACATATAATTATAATGTCGTCAAATAATTGATCTAAATTTCCCAAAAACTTAATGTACACGTTTGAATGCAAATTTGATCTTCATTTGAGTCTTTTCTATGCATAAATGAAGAAGGCAAGGATTAAACAAAAACCATACCGTCAAACCATATTCTAGGAATTATATGAACACGACTAAATACGTTTTACGTGCAGATAATATTGAAACAAATTATTTGAATTATTTCGAATAAAAATGCATCAGTTTTTTAATTATTTTCGCAACAGGTGCTATGATAAGCGATTTGAACTGATTTTTTCCGATCTTTTCCAGCGCTTTCACATACAAATTTAAATTTAAAATATTTAGAGTAGAAGAAAATCGAATTTATTTACTTTCGTAATTAAAGTGTACATACCTACGTACACAACATTAAAAGCAATTATATGCGAATATTTAGTCAAAGATATTTTGATTAAAAACTTGTTAATTGAATGGAAAAAATATGAATTAACAACTTTTATTTGGCTTAGACGTTAGTTTTTTTTATTTGTTTTGTTTATTTGCCTTTCATTATAAATGAGTCGGTAAGTAATGTAAACTTTTAAAAAAGTTGAGAAAATAATTCTCATTTAAAGTTTAAACATTCATTCTCAACTGTTTGCAATCTCTTACTGATGTCTTAAGACACTCAATAATTAAAAATTGTCACAATTCGAATAAATTGTAATATTCTAAGGAGCTTTATAGAAAATGAGGTCTGTATTTTTTACCTATGTTATTGATTCTATGCTTATTTGACAACCAGCTCTGCTACCCTTGGAGTTCTCACGCTATCAAAAAACTGCAATTTATTTGGAATCATATTGTACAGAGTCGCCGTATTCTAGTAGGTAGTGTGTTGGGTTACTAGACGTGAGGCCATGTATCAAACTCCTGGTCAAACATCTCCAACTAAACCGGAAAATGAAAAAATATTCCTCCGTTGACTTCCTCTCAGCAGATTTTTGCTAAAACCTCAGAGAATAAATAAATTTGCCGTGAAAAAGTTCCACAAAAGGCTGTCGTTCGGAGTTAACTTTGAACTGTAGGTCTCTAGACTCATGTATAACATCAACACCCATAACAAAAATGATGTGAAAAGCTAGCAGGTAATCCTCACTGAAGAGTTGTAATAACCAATAATGTACATATGTACGTGTGTATGTATTCTACCATCAAGGTAGGAAGTGCTCTCTATTACTGCAAGAAGTCAATATGCCTGTTAGATTGTCAAACACAAAAATGTGATAAAGTTATACGACTTTGTAATCGAATCAGCGTTACTGTACAGGTTTAGTGGTTATCTTTGAAGAAAATACATCAAACCCGGTTTGAGCGCATATTCTTATAGACACTCTTAGGACTATTTACTCTAATCTGTTATCTATTGTTTTTTATTATTAACATGTTGACTCCTGGATATGACCTGATTTCTGCAAATGTTATCAATAAGTTAACTCGAAAAAGTATAATATTCTTGACTCTGATCTATAATTCAATTTTGAGACTGGATCACTTTCGTCGCAGTGGAAATAATTATGATTCCTAAGCCCAATAAACCTGAGAATATGTTGTCATCATACAGGCCTATAAGTCTACTGCCGATATTTTCAAAAATATTTCTTCGAAGGTTATTGCCAGTTCGGGTTTCGTCATAAACATTGAACCCCCGAGCAATGTCATCGAATTGTAAACGTAATAACTGATGCTTTGGAAAATAGGCGATATTGCTCTGCGGTTTTTGTTGACATCCAGCAAGCATTTGATAGAGTATGGCCATACTCTAGCACCTTGGCTTACTTTTTAAAATAAAGAACGTTTTATCGGCTCCATACTTTTTCTTTTTTAAAAGCTATCTTTCCCAAAGACATTTTTATGTTAAAAGTAAAGACGAAAGATCAGCTTTATACGAAATCAGAGCGGGGATACCGTAGGGCAGTGTACTAGGGCTTGTATTGTACTGAATTTTCACAGTAGATATTCCAGTAACAAACGACGTCATAGTATCAATAAACGCAGATGAAACAGCAGTAGCAGCATCAAGCCAATCTCCAACCATATCAACCTTCTTGAAAAATGGCTTACTAGGTGGAATATTAAAGTAAACCGTAGTTAAGGAGAATGAAGTTAAATATCTTGATATTACTTTGGATAGAAGGCTTACTTGAAAGCCACACATTAAGGCTAAACAAATTTATTTTTAAGTTAAAAACTCGTAAGTTATATTGGTTATTAGGACCAAAATCTGAATTAACATTAAACAACAAAATGAGATTATACAAAGCCATCTTGAAACCGGTTTGGACGGTTATGGGGAACATCACGCAAATCAAATATAGATATTCTGGAAAAATTTCAGTCGAAAACTTTAAGACTAATTACTTCTGCCCCATGGTTTATATCTAACAATTGTATAAGAAGAGAACTTAATGTTTTATCAGTAAGATTGAGCGACCACATAAACCCTCTGGCTGTTGCACTCAGCGTTACCGCTGGAAAATTTTAAGAAGTCGCACAAAAAGAGAATTTTTGAAAACAAAGTCGCACAAATTTTTAAGAGAAAAGAAAATTAACTAATACTGATAAAAAAATAAATTTTTCTTGAATTTTGTAATATACATTAACTAACATATTAAAAGTTTATTTTTTTAATAATTTTTCCAATTTTTTATAATAAAAACAAATTTTTAGACAAAAAATGAAAAATAAAAAAAAATGCATTTTTAAATTTATTAAAATTTATTAAAATAAAACTTTTTTTGCTAACCCACTATATAATAATACAAAACGAAACTATTATTATAACTACAAAAGAAGTTCATTAAAAATAAATTCAAAATTATACAAAATTGAGAATTTTGTAACAAATTAAAGAAAAAATATAACAAAAAATACTAATTTTGTAATAAATTAAAAGACATGAAGTTAATAAGGTACAAACATTTCAAATAATTACGCTTTACAGGAACTGATCTATACAATGATGAAATAATTTCCTCTTCGCATTCCAAAGAACCTATATTGTTGTCATCTCCCACAAGACTTTCGTGGCTACATGACGGCTGATTTCTTTTGTTTTTTAACAAAAACCTAACATTTAAAGTTATTACTATTAGCTTATAATTCCAAAACTAATTTATATTTTAGAGTAAACGAAAAAACAATGGTGAGATGGATCGAAGATCCTTTTTGAATATTTCATGATGTTTTCATATTTTTTACAAAGAAAATATACGAAAATTTGGTATCGCAGGAAAGGTCTTTGAAAGACGCTTTAAAGTATTTAACAAACTTTTTGGTTTTTGAGATTTTTTTTATTAATTTACACAGACCAGAAAATTGTTAACACAGATACCAAAGTATAGTCTAGTCAATAATCTAGTCTATAGTCTAGTCAATAGTCTAGTCTATAGTCTAGTCAATAGTCTAGTCTATAGTCTAGTCTATAGTCTAGTCTATAGTCTAGTCTATAGTCTAGTCTATAGTCTAGTCTATAGTCTAGTCTATAGTCTAGTCTATAGTCTAGTCTATAGTCTAGTCTATAGTCTAGTCTATAGTCTAGTCTATAGTCTAGTCTATAGTCTAGTCTATAGTCTAGTCTATAGTCTAGTCTATAGTCTAAGATATGGTCATGCCAACGGTTGGTCTGGATATACCTGCTTTGAATTCGGGTTTCATAAATTTGTATATGATATGAGATGATAACATCAACAAAGGTCATTACAGAGATGTTGGCAGTGTTATCTCTTAAGGAAGGATTGAATTTGGAAATTTTATAATCACTACACACGTTTTCCGAAGACATAATCGGGCAACGGAAGTCTAAGGTCTCAAGAATCGTGTTGCCGATTGACACGATAACCGCTCTGAAACCCAAACAAATATAAACTTTCATTGATAACATCCAGTATTATCTTGGGCATTTGAATTATTTCGTATGAAAATTAAGAAAATGGAAGGGAATTTTTGCATTCTTACAATATAAATGTTAGAATTTAATTTATAATTATTAATTATTGCGGATAAAGGTTATCGAACAGATCGATTATTTAATATTCATGCATTAAATGTTAAAAGACTTGTTATAACAAGAACATGATTTAAAATTTGAAAATCGAGTGAGAAATGTTTGAGTAATCTAGAATTTTGTGCGTAAGTCTAAATAAACAGTTTTTGTCAAATAAAACAATTTTGAATGGTTCAAGCAACTGCTCAACGTGGACTAAGTAGTTACTCGGGTGTATTTTCACTTTTGCACCGTGTAATTAGTGAATAAAAGCAGAAAATGGAATTAAATGCGTGGATTTTTTGCTATTTATTTCAATTTTGTTTTTAACGCCCTTTTAAATTCTAAAGAAACTGGGTCAAAAAAGCATTGAGCGTTTTCGTCGTTAGAATGGCTGGGGAAAACTATGTATATTGGAATCAATTTCGACAAAGAAAAAACAATCACTTTGTTTTGTTTTCTCTAACAAGATTACAAAACTAAATTTCTTAAGCATAAATTTTAACTAAATATGTACTCAGGTTGACTAAGTTTTATTAAAATTTTTCTTTAATACATCATCAAATATATCAAAACCACTTTCAAAATTTAAAGTGGTCCCACTCCGAAGACATTTTTCATTTTCTAAAGACTCAACTTTCGAAATTGAATCAACTTTCGATCGGCTGTATAACTCAAGACAACTTTATTTTCCCATTTTTAAATACTTTTTTTTATTAAACTGAAGAATTTTTAGATGATATTTCTATTATTTACTGGTAATAATGAAATTTATCCTTCTGAAAAGCTCAATGCAATTAAAATGATGATCTTTAGATAATATTGATGTGTTGTTAATATCATCACACACTTGTTTCGAGACAATTTAACTGGAAGGAAAATATTCTATTTTATTACAATGGCGGGCAATTGAAATTTGAATTGGAATATTATCCACTGACGTATTGCCAGGCGAATTGATTTAACATTTTGAAATGATTTCCGTAAATATTTTTACTAAAGGAAATTTTTTATTCAACTATTTTACACATTTCTGAAGGCATTGAGATAAGATTAATCGATTTCGTTAGAGCATTTATTTTATTTAATTAAACATAAATTAGCTTAAATCCATAAAATCAATCTATAAACCACAATGTGTGAAAAGCGTACAACAACTATAACAAGAAGAGAAAATCAAAAAATAAAATAAAAATAAATGAAACGAAATGAAAACGCTGACGTTATAGGAAAATATTGATAATACAACACAAGAAATTGGACTAATTGAACCCTCATGAAATTAACACCTCTGAACTAGTATGAAAGACAAAACTACGGCAATGTTTGAATATGTTAAACGTATGCGAAAAATCTCTAATGCTGTAGGTCTGTCTCAGTATATTGGGATTGTATTGATCGTGTTGGTCGTAACTTTGTGTAAGTGTTTATAGACGTGTGAGTGGACGATTTTGATGAAAGTGTTTGCGTTTCTTTTTAGGAACAGGTTCACAAAACGAATTTCATCTCTTAGTTACCGATACGCTTTGAGATTTTGACACAGTTTGTCAGAAGTGAAGGAAAACGAAAAACATTCGAAATGTAATGAAACAAACAAATACAACGAAAAAAAAAACATCTAAACAATCAATTAAAAATTTGTATCTGCTGTATATGCTGAAAATGTTCACTTTTATGAATTTTTTTTTGTGTCGTTCATTTATCAGCTAATTTGCCCAACTGAATTTGTCTTGAAAAGTTTTCCTTCGTTCGGATTTAAGTGTGTAAAATGATATCAATACGTTGCGTATTTCAAAGATATCGATAAATAGTTAAATCGTCTTATAGCAACAACAATTGAACTAGAAAATCAATGCAATCAATTAGCATTAATTATGAAATGTTTAAAAATTTTTTTACACATGAAATATCTACAGATAACTATACGATACACTTACATACATATACATACATATTACGTACTGATATACAATATTTAGTTTGATTTAAAATGAAATAAAATTTTAACGAAAAACAACAATAACAATAACAGTAACAATAATAATATGAGGAGCAAAAGAAATGACTGAATAGCTAAAGATAACATTAGTAATCACTAGATATATATACACACCTATTATACACATATTACTACATACATATGCACTCAAACAGATACAGGCATAGACACTGACAAATCTTATAGTCGACAATATCGTCATACAATAAAAAGAAAAAAATAAAATAAAAAAATTAGGTGCTAATGGTAAAAGTCAATTTTTAAAAAAAATATTAAATTAAATAGACTGAAAATGTAAAATTCAACTGAACAAAAATAAGAAAACGTTGTAGTATTTTAGTAAATTGAATTTTATTTTTTCTGTATCCCATTTTTCTATCTAGGTTCTTGAATGAAAGATTTACCTGAATTGTTTCTAGAATATAAAAACGGTACATAAAAAATTTTGAAAGAAAGAAGAAAAGAAACTGCAGTTGCACTTAAGGATAAAAAATATGAAAAGACTTTTAAACTATGCCACGATCATAATTCATATTTTAGCTACAGGATACACATTTTGTTCAGGCCACCATTGTAGGATCTTCTCAGTTGTGTATTGTAGTAGGTAAACTGACAACAGAAATTAAATTAAAATTTACAATCGAATGATTCCTTTAAAATCTTTTGTTGCAATATGCTATACAAAAGCAGCAAAAGAAAATTGTGTAAATTTCAATTTAAAAGAATGTTCAAAACACTTATTTCTAGAGATTGATTGATTGAAAATATTTTCATGGCTAAAATTTAACGAAAATTATTAAAAAGCTATAACATGCACAATCGTATTCAGGTTTAGTTTTGTCACGTGTAAAGAAAACTTTAAATACCCTTCTATTATAGTTTCTTTTTTTTAGTTTTTATCCATTTCAGAACGAAGTAACATTGACTTTTCCATTTTTTTCAAGATACAGTCAAACCCGGTTATAACGAACTCCGTGGGACCAAAAAAAAATTGTTCGTTATAGGCAAAGTACGTAATAAACGGGGTTAAGTCATAGAAGAAAATATAAAATACAAATAATTTTTATCATTTAAAAAACCAAACAAACAAAGTATTTTTTTATTAAAAACGAAAAATTTATTTAAATTCTTTTTATCTATTAGCCGATTAAAGATGCTGAGTCAAAATTTAATGCTGCCATGTTAAATAAAAGTAAAGACTATTGCCACACTTTAAAGTTATTTCTGAGGGTTAGTTATAAAAAAGGTAAAATGTATGAAATTTAATTACTGGGACCATTTAAAGTAGTTCCTTTTAACCGAGAATTCTTTATAAAAGAGTTTGTAATAAACGAAGTTTTTTGTATGAAAATTGTTATTAAAACGTTGGGACTTGAAAATATGTACAAGAATTCGTTATAACCGAGTTCGTTATAAACGAGTTTGACTGTATATGAATTTAATTTAGCTATTAAGGCGAAATTACTAATTGTAGTTGGTTTTGGTTTTTTTTTAAGTCAACTTTACATCGTATATGTCAACGCTTACTCTATCGCTTAAGTTCCATCTTCTAAAAACCCTAAGCAGTTAAATTTCAAAACCAAATAAGTTAAAACCTTGACACGAGTATTAAGAGAAATCAAATTTTTAAATTTAATTTTTTAATTATATGAACGAACTATTAGACTTAAATATTTTTTATTTAATCTTATTTGAGTTGGAAGTGACGTTAGATTCTAATACAATATAATTTTTATCCTTTTGTTATCTATGTATATAAAAATTAATGCCACTTTTCGTTGTCATTTTATAACTCAAGAACGGGCTCACCTATCCAAGGCAAATATTTAGGCTTTGTTCGGACTAATTAGTAGATGGTTTATGTGAAGTTTGACACTCCCACTTCTACGCCCACGTTTTCTTTTTATCTAAAATCAGAAAACGGCTCCATCGTTTGTATGTTTGTATTTATCCATATAAAGTTTTCATCAAGAGAGAATTTTACCCCGCCCACTTTTGCGCACACTTTTTTTGACTAATTTTTCTTTCAAATGTTTGATGCAATCCAATTTAAGTTTTCAGTAATTTTAAAAAATTGTTATGATATTGAAATTTTTTAATTTTACAATATAATTTCGTTAATGGGGACTTTTGTGTCAAATTGAAATTTGTTTTAAGTTGGCGATTGTGCTGTGAAATTAAATTTTTTTTCAGTGTTGATAGTACAAGAATGTTGTTATGTTTTTTCGATTTAGTTTGGTTAAGTTTCCCAAATAGCTATTGGAGGTGTTCCGTTTCTAAAGTTTTTTGTCGGTGCAGGTTATAGGCAATAAATCTTTTCAAAATTTTGACCAAAAGGGGAAGAAAAAATAGGACAAAGCGAGAAAAAGTGGTAATAGGTAATTTTTTACACTTTAGCTTGGTTAAATTTCCTAAATACATAGCTATTGGAGGTATTCCGTTCCTAAAGTTGAACCAAAAGGGCTCCAAAAAGGGGGAAAGGGGCCAAAAACGGGTAAATTGAGTGCATAGCCAATCACGCCTGAATCGAATTTTTTGAAGTTTTGGATATAGAACGAACTTTTGTCGGTCCAGGTTGTAGGCTATAAATCTTTTCAAAATTTTTACTAAAAGGGGAGAAAAAATGGGACAAAGGGAGAAAAATGGTAACAGGTAATTTTTTCCGACTTAGCTTGGTTAAGTTTCCAAAATAGCTGTTGGAGCTATTCCGTTTGTACAGTTGGACCAAAATGGGTCCCAAAAAGGGGGAAAGGGGCGAAAATATAACCCACCCAACGCCGGGTACAATCTGCTAGTATATTATAAAATAAAATAACAATAAATAATTTATTATATTATGCGACAAAATAAAAAAAATAAATACACCCGGTTTGTGAGGTTAGTTGAGAATGGACAAACAAAAAATTCAAATTTTCCAAGTTTACCTCATCAAATCTCATAGCATATTAAGTCGAATAATGTGTATACCGTTTTAAAGGTCCATATCTCTCCTTTCCAATAAGATTCAAATTTTGGAAATCTGGACAAAAATGTTTGAATAATCCGGAAATTTATATGTAAAGTAAAAAAAAAAACTTTATGTGTTTTCTCATTTTGTTTATATTTGAAGTTACCATATTGAAAGTAAAACACGACTGCTGCTAGTTATATAATGACTACGACAATTTTTGTCCTATATGATTGAACGAAGTGCTAATCTCTTTACAAGATAATGTACTTTCAGAATCTCATCACTTAGTTAATTTTTTTAATTAAAGTTTACTGCCAAGGTCAGACAAACTTGAAAGAATACAAAAAAAATTCGCATTTGTCAAATTTATCTTACAGCATATTAAGTCATATATTGTATGTATATCGGTTTAAAGGACCATCGGTTTGAATTTTGGACATTGGTTCAGAAATGTTTGTGTAATCAGTAAATTTGTGCATAAAGTCCAAAAAACTTATTTTTATCAAATAATTCAAGTTTGGAAGGTTCAAGAAATGTAAAAAAAACTCACATTTTACACTACGTCATTAGCCGGGTGTATTTAATTTCTTCATTTTGTCTTATTAAGAAAAAAAATTACAAAACCGTGAACTATTCCTATTGTAAGTACAGAGAATTCGCGATAACGTGAACTAATTTTTACCAAGGCAGTTCACATTTTCGGGTTCGTTTACGTTATCGAGTACCCAAATTTAAAACAGAAAATTACGCTATTTAATATGAAAAATGACATTTTAATAAATAAAAATGCTAAACACTAATTTAAATTAATTTTTTTTATTAATTTTTGATAACAAATGCAATATACTTGCACTTTAATATACTTGGATACAAAAAGTTCGTGTTAATTAACACAAAAGAACAAAAAATAAAATAAAACCAATGGGAACATTTTTACCTTTGGATAATTAGTTAAATAAAGTTTAAAGGAAAAAATCATTAATTTTTTTTGGAAGTTTTTTGTTTAGTCATCCTTAACAGAGCTATTTCTTTAAGGTTTCTCAGCACTCTAATGTCACTTTAGTCTACCATTTCATTTTCAGACCACATTAAAGTCTTACCAAAAGCTTCCACAGCTTATTTGAGTTTACTTCTAATTTCTGTATGCAATATAATCTTCATCGATATCATCCTGAATTTCAATACTTTCTATCGGGTATGCCATCTAATGTTTTTTTTTCAACTAGTGCTTATTTAGCTCATGTTTGATTTGACAGATAATTAGTTTTATCCTTCCGCTGAACGAATATTTACCATCCAATGCGTTTTCACTTTGCTAAATTGGCTGCGATCGACTTACAGAAGATGGCGATTTTAGGAAAAAATATTCTTTCAGATGAAGCTCATTTTGATCTTGACGGGTATGTAAACAAGCATAATTGTCGCATTTGGAACATAGAAAACCCGTACGCATACATTGAAAAGCCGACACACCCAAAACAAGTCTCCATTTGGTGCGCATTTTGGTCCAGAGCCATAATTGGGTCATTTTTCTTCGAAAATGAGCAAGGAGTGGCCGTTACAGTCAATGGCCATCGTTATCGGGTATGTTGAAGGAATTTTTGTTCACAAAAATTGATAAAAAATAGGCTAAGTGCATGGCCAGCTGAGGCAGCCATTTAAATGAAATTATTTTCCATTATTAACCGGAAGGATTGTACTTGGAAATAAAAAAAGAAATTTGAGAAAATATTCAGTAGTTTTTTTATAGCATTTTCAAAAAAAAAAAGTTATTTGGCGGACCCTTTGCTTCTGTGCAATTTTCTTTAGGATTTATGTTCCAATCTAAAACATAATTGAGAATTCAACGTCGGAAGAAGTAGAACCGCACTATTTTCTAGCCCACTTATTTCTGGAGGATATATACTCTCTCTTTAATCACTTAAGGGAATATTATGATTGGGGTCATCTTTGTCCGAAACTAAATTTTTAATACTTTTATAGAAATTGTTTATAATTTGTTACGAAATTCTATTCCATACTGAGTCCAAAAGATTAATTGCAGATTTTATAAAATCTTAATAGAATATAACAATTATACCAAGAGCCTGTTTCTATAATACAGTTTTGTAATTTTAAAAACATTCTGGTTCATGGGCGGAAGCAACGATGTAGCTTTGGGTGGCAAAAACATTGCCGTCATCAGAAATCAATTGGAATTCAGCCGGATATGAAGGAGCATTGTCTATTAACAGAAGGGCTTTTTTTTACTAAAACGGATCTTCGTTTTAGTCAAAAATTGTAACAAAGTTTTCATTTTCAAACTTGTCAGTTGACTTTTATCTCTTTAACAGCATTGATGAAATCAGTGAAACCGTTTTAGAGCTTTCAGATTTTGTTCACCTTTTAGTATACTCTGTGGAAAAATAAATTTCTTCACGTTTCTGAGATGTCCACTTTCGAGTGTTTACGTTTTCGCGAGTTCACTGTATTTTTAATTAAAGAAGCGATGTAAATATTAACGAAAAAATAAACTAAATAGAATTGAATAGAAACATAAATACAAATTTTTTATATTTAGGGAAATTAAAAAGTTAAAAAAAATTTTTTTTCAAGAGAAGTACATTCTATAATATCTTGGCAACAAGTTAATGACTAAATTTATGAAGTGTACCACCATAAACCGCAATTCTTCCTTCCAAAAGTGTTCTTACATTTTTTCTCTTTTTTTTTTTGACAATACACTGAAATGCGAAGGAAGAAATTTTTTAAAATTATTTTTACTTTCGCTTGAAACGCTAAATAGACTCACTAATTGCATTGATATTGGCATTTGCTCACACTTTGCTTGTCTTTGTATGTAATTTGCATGATGAAGTTCTTACTTGTCTGCGTTCGATGCATTTTAGTCTGGTTTTCCTACTTTCCGAATCTAAGTAAACATTAATAATAAATAATAAAGAATAGTGCATTAAAAGGCAAAGAACAAGAGAAACTTTCAAATATTTCAACATCTTAGTCAACAGCTTAATAAACAACTGGCTTGATTAATGAGCCTTTAAATTACGCCACTTTGATTTTCATTCTTTAAATATGCCAAAGGACTAGAAAACTATTGTAATAGTAAAAGCAACAGCAACAACAAAGGCAATACAAATGAATATGAGTACAATACAGTATATGCGGTGAGTTGAATTTTAGTATCAAAGTACCACAGGAGGAGAACGAACGAGTCGTTGTTGTTTCATTATTTGCAGGCAAATGTGTTTGCAGACGTGTACAGACAATGAACAGGATTTAATTGACAAAAGTAAATAAACGTAGAGGGGAAGGGGAAAGGAGAGAAAATGAAATAGAATTGGCTAAATAGAAAAATACAATAAAATGAATAAAAGGAAAGGAGAAAAATCAAATTCTGCAACAAATAATTTTTAACAAACAAAACAAATTCTCCTGCAATTGTCAATTACCAAACTACGCAGCCATTGATAAAAAAAGGATCAAACTATAACGCATACTTTTTTAATTTTACCTTTATTTAGAAGAGAGACAGAGAGAATGAGAGAGCAACAGAAAAGGAGAATATTAGAGAGAGTCATTTACTGTATTGTTAAAATACAAAAGGTTTCCTTGAAGCTTTTTTGCAGAAAACGGAGACTACTGCTCGCATTAAATGAGCACATGATTTAAGTAATATGACATAGGCTTGTAAGAGGAAAGATTACAATTGTTTTAAACAAATTTTATTCAGTATTCTTACGCATTTATTCGAATTAGAATCAAACATATCAGAAAACAGAAAACATTCATACAAACAATGCTAAATGCCGCGGACATTTTTAAATCCTGCAGACAAAGGGAAAGAAAGAAGAGCACGAGCTTATGAAAAACTTGTTCTGAATTTCGGTTAGAAAGTGTCTAAATAAACGCGCACACAAAACAAAACAATACACATGTTGTAAGCAATGTCAGTTTATTAAATGAATTAATTAATCAAATAGAAATTAAATCAATTTATAATCTTAACATATTTTTATTGTTTAATTTTAAGTTCATTTTAATTTTTATAATCTTTGTGCTAATAGAAGTATCATGGATATCTAGTTCAATTACGCAATACCTATACGTGAACCTGCAATATTACATTTGTTTCCTGTAATTCATACAAGTTAGGCATTCAAAGTAATAATTTAAAATCTATAAAGATTCTATTTTATATCTCTATTAAACTAGCAAACAAAACAAATGAAACACTTTGCGACGAAATGAAAAAAAAAAATTAAATACATCTGACTAATGACAAAGTGTAGGTCGTGAGTTTTGTTGAGTAGATTTCAAAAACATATTTTTTATATTTTTCTCGAACCCTCCAAACTTGTTTTATTTGACGAAAACTGTTTTTTTTTTTGACTTTACGCACAAATTTATTAACTACACAAACATTTCTGAACCAATGTCCAAAAATTGAATCTTGTTTTAAAGGGGAGAGATGGACCCTTAAAACGCTGTACATATATCGATTATTTTACTTAATATGCTATGAGTTTTAATGAGGTAAACTTGGAAAATTCGAATTTTCTCATATTTTTTCCAGTTTGTCCGTTCATAGTAGCAAACTTTACTTAAAAAATACGAAATAAGTGATGACATTCTGAAAGTGTATTATCTTGTAAAGTGATTGGCACTTCGCTGAAATCGGAAAAAATTACCGTAGTTATTATTTAAATAGTATAACAGTCGTTTTATATTTTGTTGTATATGTATGCCATCACATCAAATGAACTTTTTGTTAAAAAATGTTCATAATTTTTGATGGATCTTAATTGTTTAACGTAAAATGTGTCAATGGTACCAGAAGTTGACCAATGTTTGCACAAAAAGAAATAATAATATTTGCAGAAAACACAAATTTTAGCCGACTTCTGGAAAACGTGCAATAAAGATCCATCAAAAATTCTGAAAATTGAATTCAAGTGATGCCTCAAACTCTTCATAAGAGAGCATACTTTACGAATATTATCACTTATCCTATTGTTTTTTAATTAAAGTTTGCTATTATGAATTGATAAACCTGAAAAAAATATGAAAAAAATTCGAATTTTTCAAGTTCACCTCATCATATCTCATAGCATATTAAATCGAATAATAAACAGATGTATACCGTTCTAAAGGTCCATCTTTCCCCTTTCCATCAAGGTTTAAATTTTGGAAATCAGAAATGTTTGAGTAATTTGTGCGTAAAGTAAAAAAACAGTTTTTGTCAAATTAAACAAGTTTGGAGAGGTTCGAGAAAAATTTAAAAAATTATGTTTGAGTTCTACTCAACAAAATTCACATTCTACACTATGTCATTACGCTGGGTGTATTTAATTTTTTTTTTGGTTTGTCGCTTAGGGCAGAATTCACAATACTTAAGTAGTCGGAATAAAAATATTTTTAAATAAATAGCATAAATAATGGTGATATGTTAATGCATAATGCTAATGATTTGAATGTTCCTTCCTTCCTTCCTTAATTGGCCATAACAACCCGATTAACGGATTTCGGCCTGCCGCAACACATCCTTCCAGGCGCCTCTGCTTCTTGCGCGCCTACGCCAATTGGTCACACCAATCGATGACAGGACTTCTTCGATTTGGTCCTTCCAACGGATACAAGGTCGTCCTCTTCGCCGACTTCCGCAGATCCCCGCATCAAACACTCGTCTCGCCGGAGCATCCTCCTCCATTCGAACGACATGGCCGAGCCAGCGCAGCCGCTGGATATTAATACGCTGTACAACGTCCATGTCGTTGAGGAGCTCATACAGCTCACTGTTAAATCGGATGCGAAAATCATCGCCAACTCGCACTGGACCGAAGATCTTACGTAGGACTTTTCTCTCGAATACTCTCAAGGCAGCTCCATCAGTTCTTAATAGGGTCCATGCTTCTGCGCCATAGAGAAGCACGGGTAGGATGAGCGTCTTGTAGAGTATTAGTTTCGTCTTGCGAGAGAGGTCTCTGCTACTCAATTGCCTATTGAGACCATAATAGCACCTGTTGGCAAGAGTAATCCTGCGCTTGATTTGAATGTTAGCATTTTAATATTATAATTTAAAAAATCTTCTAGTAATTCGGGATATAACGTCTTTATTTCTTTCGGCAAGCAACACCGTCTCTTTCGTTGTACATGAATAATCCAATTTTGGTCAAAGAAGTAGCGCTCTGGTTGGTCATCAATTTTTGCCTTGTTTTGATCTTTTGTACCTATTTGAACTTCTTTCTATTTCTGATTCGCTAACTCGTCGCCATTAATTTTTTATTCTTATACATGGGAATTTGAAGAACTCCTTACAATTTCAAGCACTGAAAATTTCCATAGTTTTCTGGGTGTTACTTTCCATTGCACTACGTACGTCCATATTAGTTATTAAAAACTATAAAAAACGCTTATTTAAACTTTAGAAAAAGCTAAACGGGCATCTCTGTTTCCCACACACCGTACTTTAATGTTGTCTCACACAGATGTGGAGAGTAAAAATTGGCTAAGAGAGCGCGAGGGAGAGCAAGAATACACAAGTTTAAGCCATTGTTTGGTTTTCTCTTTCAATAGTTTTTATCTGTAGATAGTATATTGTTTTGATGGCCTATTATTTGTATTGAAATGAGTTGGCTGCTGCTAAAGCTAAAGCTGCCCATACACATGTGATGTTTGCTCTTTTGAGGGTTACCATTGTGCCTGTCTGCCCCAGTTAATTGTCTTTTTGCCTGCGTACCACAAACGTGTATTTTTCCCGGTTGTAGTGGTTCTACTGCGACGGTGTTATTAATAAAGGTCGCAAGAGTGTTGAGTGAACGAATATTAAGACCTTTTCACACTTTGGTCATGTTGCAATAATTTAGTTCAGTATTTGTCGTTGAGCGAGCAAGTAATCAAATATCGAAGTCCAAGAGAAGAGAACAACATAGTAGCAACAGCAACCACGTACTCTACATAGTAGCAGCCCAAGCAATTTTAAACCACCACTTTTAAGTAGGAGTTGACTGAATGCGGTAACAAGCAGCGAGAAATTCATTCACCGTCGCTAAACGCATAAAACCAAAAAGAAAGAAAGAAAGAAAAACTACTCTCTGTGATGGCTTAAAGAGGTTATTAAAGGAATAAATCCTTAATTTTGCTATTCAGTCAATAAAGTTTGGTTTCAAGAACAAAACACAAAAACTTTATAAAATGTGGGTGCGTCTTGCAAAACATAAATCGTATAAAGTTTTAATTAAAAAAAAAAACAAAAAAAAAATCATTTTAAAGTAAGAGAAACAAACAGTGATTGATATTAAAATTCGAAAATCTTAAAACATATTTTTATACATCCAATGTTCATTATGAACACCGTCTTCTGAAAATATCCTCCGTATTTAAGGTGAGTATTATTAAAAAAAAATTAAAAAAAAACATTAAAATTGTCGACGATTTTAAAATTCTTTTTAAACAAAACTCATTTATACTATTTGTATCTGAAATATTTTGTATATGCGTATTTTTATTGTTGTTGTGTCTTCGTTTGAAAACAGTGCGCATGATTAAAAAAGCCCCGTCTTTCTCAGACCTTTTCAAAAATTCATAATGCTGTCCCTATATTGAGTTTTGTCCTGTTTTTGGTGAGAATTGATGATATTGTTATAAGTAGTTGTTATCGTTGTTGCAATAAGCTATTTCTTGATTTTTATTGGTGTCTCGTCCCATTATCGTCTGTACTCGTTTTACGGCTGGAGCCTTATACACACAGCGTTGTAATCAGAAGTGCCAAAAAAAAATTAGACATATATGGACGCTTAGAAAATGACAATGGAACAAACATAAATAAAACTTTAAAACAAAAATCAAAATGTCAAAATTAATTTTAGAACAGATTCCATTAGATACTCTATGCTACTTGAAGTTTTGATACAAATTGCTAACTTTTAGCAATTCACTGCCTTTGTTTTTATTTATTGTCTCATTAAAATTTGTGTTGAACTGACAATATGTGTTGAAACTTTAAATTCAAAAGAAGAACACACATTTAAACCATATTAGCACGAGGTATTACAAGCAATTTTGTAAGTTATGTGGGAATAAGGACTGAAGTATTTTCTATTTTCTTTAAGCGAATGTGGCCAAGATAGTTTAAAATGTTATCACTTGCTCGACTAATGCAGAATATTTGTTGTACAGATTAATAAAATATAGACTTTATGAGAAAACTAAGCGTAAATAAATAAAGTAATATTTTAAATAAATTTTATGATAAAATAATATCAGCTTTTCAACCTTTCAAGCCTTTCAGTTGCAGGGATTTTAAAAAAGCCTTCATTGCCGTTTTTTTGTTAATATTATCGCTGACTGTTGCAAAATACATCAATTAAACATTTGAAACTCCTTAAAACCAAGGAATGTTGTTAGTACCTTGGAGGAATTCCATTCGTTAAGTTTACCAGAAAATATAGTAAAATCGTTTTTGACCGAGTGTCTATATTTTTTTTTAAATATTAATTTTATCACACGTGTCTTATGTTATGGAAGTGTAAAATTCACATATTTTCCAAAATGGTGCTTTAAATTTTTCTCCAAAATACAAATTTATTCCTTAAGATTATTTTCCTTATTCCAAAATTTAAGGATAAATTCCTTTTTATTAGTTTGTTATTTATTCAAAATAACTTTTATTTTACTTTTTTAGAGAAACTTTAATTTCCTACATAACTACTACAGTATCATAAATCCCATTCGAATTTCGTTTTGTGACTAGTGGAATAGTTTAGAGATAAATTGATATATGAAACGGGTAACTTGATAGCTATACAATGCTTTAGACAACATGACTAACCCATAAATAAGTAATTTAAACACGAGTTAAAAGCAACTCATCAACTCTTCTGTGGTATTTGTTTTTAACTTGAGAAAAATAAAGAAAAATTAACAATCTTTTGTTATGTACTTATTTGCTGAATTACTACTCTCAACAGCTTTTCAAATCATTAAAAAGCATTCTATTTAACATGTGACAGACAGACAGACCAACAAACACACGGTGCCAGACAAATCTGTAACAAAAACGTTTAAATGTATAGCATTTAATTAAATCGAATAAATACACGAACATTAAAAAATCACAAAAAAGAAGAAAATCATGGTAAAAAATCAACCCCCTTATAAGAGGATACTTTTTACAACCCTGCAATATGTGCAGACGCACCGGATAAGTTGATAAATGTGCATACATGTGAGCTGGAGAGAGAGAGAGAGAGAGAGTATTTTAATTTGGTGAGTTTGTGTCAGTGTAACAATATGGCGCATCAGATTGATTTTACTTTTGTTCTCATCACGCACACACATACACAAAATACATAATACGTACATCCATGCATGCGTATAAAAAGAACGAAAACATATTATGTTTCTTGTTTACTCGTAAGGTCATCTTTTAATCAGGGCCAGACAATAACAAAAATATATGCTATGTTCTCTGCAAATCTACAGCAACAACAAAATCTTTTAGATTTGTTTACTCTCCCTATGTTTTTCGGTTGTTTTATTCTTTGCAATCGTAGTGGTCGTTAATGCAGTTGTTGTTATTTAAATGGGTTGCCTTCGGCTGGATGATGTTGTTGTTGATTTTATTAAAATCAATCACTAACGAACATCTCTTAACTACTACAACACATTGCAGAGATGCAAAACGATAATGGCGATTTGTGTTGTGTTTTGTTGTGCTCAGCAAATGAGTGCAGTTGGTGAGTGCATCCAACTTTCTTTTCTTCCCTTATCAGTAAAGTAATCACACATCTACACAAGCATACGTACAACAGTTCTCTCACCAATACATGGACTTTAAATGAAACTGTTTGCAGGGTTCAATAAGGAAGCCTCACTTACTACTCATGCAATGATTTAAAATGAAACGTAACAACTTTTATAATTCTGGTCCTTTCAACCGAAAGTTTTGAACCGCACCCATTACCAGAGAATCTTATTTTGGACAACAAGAATATGAATTTTGGAAAAACAAAACAAAATTCGATTTTGTTTTTCAAAATTTTTCTTTTGTAAACAATCTTACTTTCAAAAATACACACTTGACTAGCCTGTGATAGTAAAACCATTAATTTGGATTTATTCCTTGGAAGAAAAAGTCTCCATATTTCTATTATTTGCTTATTTCGGTTTTCTAAAAGGACAAAAAACGAAAACGAAACCAAACAAAACAGTGAGTTCGTGTGTTGCCTGTAGCTAAACGAATTCTTTTTTTGGGTAATGACAACATTCATAGAATAAATTCTATTGAATTTCTTTTTAGATGGTTTAACCTTACATTTCTTAAGCGTGTAACTAATTTACGTTTACGTTATCGTTTCGTATTGTATCGTTTTGTTTAGAGGCAGAAATTTTTTGGAAATACTACGAAAAATAACAATTTCCACGTAAATGACAACGTTAACGGCCTTTCATACTCAAGCGGAGGGTATTTATGGAGAGTAATAAATTTGATGTTTGTTATGATTACGTAGAATATGTTTGGTAAATGGTCGCATAAGTTGAAATTTTTGTTGTCGTTTAACCCTTCTTGATTGCTGGGCGGTCTGTTGAAGAAACATTACAATTTAAATAAACGTAAAAATTTGTTGAAAACAATAAAATCGTTAAAATATCTTTTGTATCGTCGAGTTTGGATACGAACGAAAAGTAATTTTTAAAAACTACGGTAATTTTTGTTCGATTTCATCACAAGATAATGCAATTTCAGAATGTCATCACTTGTTTTTTAATCTTTAATGAAATTTTACAATTAAGAATAGTTAAACTGGAAAAAAGAGAAAAAAAAAAAATCATATTTACCATGTTTACCCGATCATAACTAATAACATGTAAATTTGAACCATATGCTTATGTTTACTATTTTAAAGTCTCATTGTCTCCAGTTCAAATTTTCGAGTTTGGTCACGTTATCGAGTACCCATATTTAAAACATCAAATTACTCTACTTAATACGAAAAATGATATTTTAATAAGTAAATTTTTGATACAAGGGCTTGTGTGAATTGACCAATTCTTTCAGACGGTAATGATATTTCAAATTATAAGGGAATATAAATCAATAGTTTTGAAAGGAGATCTGAGCACGAATTTATTTTCTTTAGTCTTAACTTGATTCAAATGAATTTTTGTAAGTATTTTTAAATGGAAAATTAAATTCAAATTTTTCCTCGATATTGCTAAGAAGGTTTAAACAAATGTTAGAATGATAATTATTTAATTAAATAATTTAGTTGCACAATATACTCGTACAAATTGAAGGAATACAACTCAATAATTAAATCTTATTTATTGCGTGGCTTCTGAGGGTCAATGGTATATTTTTATTTTATTCAAAAGAGATGAATTTTATTATTTTGATTTCGTTTTAAAAAATTGTGAATACGATTATGATAATTTTATGTTTAAACATGTGTGTCATTTATATTTTATATGTCATTCCATTTGAGTAAATCAGTAAAAACCTGATTTCCATTTTAAATGCTTAGATTAAAGTCGATCAACTTGTCTGAACTTTTTGCGGAGGCGTTTAAAAACATATCTCAATTCTAAAATGAAAATTGCTCTTTAAAAAATTAATTTTTGGCTTTTCTTATTTAGATAGATAGTAAATTTCCATGCAATACCGATTGCATTTCTTTTCCGAAAAACGAAAATCAATTAAATTTAAAAATTTAAATTTAAAAATAATAAAATTTTTGAAAGAGAATGAAACTTTTGGTATACACTATAAATTTAATTTAAGAATATATTTAAGAAGGATGACTTCCTAGAAGCGTTATACAACATATTTGGTGAGTTCATTAAAAACTAAAGAACTACTACATAAAAATAATTTAACATTTTATCAAATAATATTATCACTATTATTTTAATATGTATGTACAGTCGATAGCATAAATTAGGGTACCCCAATATATTTAAATGATTTTATGAATGTTACGAAAACAAAATTGTTTTTATTTCACTAATTTAATTTTCTATTTTATAACAAAAACCACAAAAATTATTAATTTATTCATCAAAACAAGAGGAAAATAAGAAAACTTTCTAGTGATTGTATATTTTAGGATTCCAAATTTATACTGCCCACTGTGTATTGACTTCGGAATCTGAAAGTAAATAAAATTTGCCATGATAAAATTCCTCTAAAAATATGTTGTTAGTAATCGACGTTAAATTGAAGATTTCGGCACTCACGTATAAAATTAACGCACACAACCTGAGTAGTGCGTTGTACAATGGGTCAATTCGACCTCTGAGTACTGTACTTGTCCCAATTGACAACTATATGTCCATTAACTTAACATAACCTAACCTAAACTTCGGAAGAGCAGTCACATTAGCAGTAAATTTGCTGAAGCGAAATAAATAGGCGTTATCCTTCAATTTAAATAACAAGAATTAAATGAAAAATTGCGTCTTTCTATAGTAACTACAGTAGCCTTTTAAGTTCTGGTATATCCTGCGGTGTAAATAAATTAATACTTTTAAACCAAATCCTATCTTTTGTGAATTATAAAAATACACCTTCAAATTAAAAATTTTACTACGTAGCAGGGCAGGTCTACTCTTATTCAGAGTTTGAATTCGATTTCTGGTTTATTAAACTATTATTCGGAAAATATTGTTTCTGGGAATATTGTATGAAGTAAAAAAGAAGAAAGCTTTCGCTCCAATGCCCTCGCTCCAGAACGTTGGAAATTTGTAGTTTGAGTTGAGTTTGTAGTTTATAATTGGGAAATGCCTGAATATTATATTTATGGACAATACATATGCTGACAACATGTATACGTATTAATGAATAATAAAATTAATTATATTTAAAGAAATTATTAACAATTTTAAAATTTATAATTAATTACACACAACTGTTGAATAATATAGCAAGTTGAGTGTTTTCTTATTAATCATAAGGCCATGATTCAAACTCCATGCTAGACATCTCGCATAAAATGAAATTGGACGAAATATATCTGCGGCGAATTCCTTCTCAGCAGGTTTCTGGCAAAAGCTGTGAAAGTAAATAAAAAGTTTCGCAAAAATTAGTGTTTCGGTATCCACTTTTATATGAAGCTATCACACACAACATAAGTGGTGTGAACAGTAAGGTCGTGATCCTGACTGAAGGGATTATAACTTCTTATGTATCAATTGATAATACACATGCATACATGGTAGTTATGAAGGTCGATATGATATTTAAATAGTCTTCAAGCGCCCTGGTAGTCTAGTGGGTAGTGTGCTAGACTATTAGCGTGAGGGTCGTGAGTTCGATTCCCACCAGAGGCTCTGGTCTGTGACACTACACCGAGCATATGGTCGAAGTTACTCAGCTCGTATATGATTATGATATAATTTGTAATTGTATTGTAATTAATAATAAATAAATAGTCTTCACTTAAACAATTCAATTCTGATCCATAACAATTTGATTGGACAAAATAATTAAAATGCCTTATAGGAATAGCTATAATATGTGGATTACGGCCTACGTTTTCACACACAGATTCACAGGTTTTTTGAGAATAGGTTCCCAAAAAATGGAAATCGTGTTGTATGAGATATGAACTTCATACAAAAATCAGAGTTTGGTTCCAAAGTAAAAAATTTTTCAATAAAATATTGGAATTTGTATAGTAAAAATATGTACTTAATATGCATATTTTTGTGTATTTATTTGATGACATATTATATAATTTAATGACACTTCATTTATTTAAACAAAAATAAAATAAAATTTCAATTCTACGTAAAATACTCAAGTTTAAAGATTTAATAAATTAAAGCCAAAATAGAACGATAACTTCCTGCTTTACATCAAATGAAAGTAGCTGAAATCGTTGTGTGATGTTAGACCTGCGGGGAAATCTCTTTTATAATTTTGTCGTTGTAGAGCATTATTTTGATAGCTCTTAAGATGTCGGACAAGAGATTACACTATTACGTATTTGATTGTCACTTTGTAAACACACGTTCGAGAGTAAGACGGCAATGCTACAAAACAATAGTAGATATATGTATACCGCTTTAAGGGTCCATCTCTCCCCATCTCTTCCAACAAGATTTAAATTTTGAAAATCGGGTCAGAAATGTTTGAGTAATTCTGAAATTTGTGCGTAAACTCAGGAAAAACAGTTGTTTGCCAAATAAAACAAGTTTGGAGGGTTCGAGAAAAATCAAAAAATATTTTTGAGTTCTACTTAACTAACTGAACAACATAGTTGGTCGCATTATTTTTACTTTGTTTTCAATAATAAATTTCGATTTTGATGGGAATGTTTCTAATATGCATATAAGACCTACATATAAAAACTAAATATTATAAAATTGTGGGAAATTGGTTATTTAAGAACAAATATGATCATGTATAATTGATTAATAATCATATGTACATATCGACGCCTCCATTTTATAACGTTCTAAGTACACTTTTTAATGTTCTTAGTTAAATACTGTCAAAATTTGGTTATGATGGCCCGATCCGTTCCGAAGTTATATGGAAAAATCTACTTAGAATACTTTGAGAGCTCATAACTCAAAACCCACTTTTTTGATTTAGAATGTTATAGAACGAAGGCGTAGAGATACATGTTTAGTTTAATAAAAAAGCATTTCAAATAAGAATCGTTATGATTGACTTAAACTATATAAAAACTATGTACATACATATGTAGGGCATTAAACTGTATAAACAATCTCTATCCAATAGACTGTATTTTATTTCATTATTTGTTACTTTACTCCACTGTTTAGCTGCTGTTGGTTTTTTTTATTACTTTCGTAAATCTACCCTTAACTATAATATCATCCATCCATCCAACCAACTACGAATTTGTAATACAAAAATAGTCGCTTATTTTGTATTTTATTTCTCTTTCTCTGGGATTAATAACAAAGAGAAGAACAATAACCAAGTACTGATGTATGTACATAGAAAGAAATATTCTATGTTTTGTCTCTAAAATGTATCCCTTAGGCATGGCATGGTTAGTGGAATGACATCTTTATGTGTTTTTTATGCAAATCATAACAGTTTCAAAAGTATTTTCAATTAAAAAAAATAAAACAAAAAAACAAAAAAAAAACTACACTGAGAGAAATCAATGAGATTTTTTCTCGTTTTGAATGAACACTTTGAGTTACACGTGTTCAATTAACTAATTTAGTTAATTAAGTGTATAGCAACGTTATAATTTATGTAAATTGTATCTATGGGAGTGATTGTAAATGGCCCAGTTCGAAAAGAGGAAAAGATCAGGTACTCAGAGGAAAGTCTGTTGATAAAATTGAATGGAAACGTAAAAGTTTGTCCGCTTATAATGATCAATCATGTTCACGCGCATACAGGAAAAGTTTGTAATTGTTTAATAACAACAACAGCAACAACAGCAACAATACCCAACAATAATAACAATTGCAGTAAATATAAATGTAAACAAGAAGAACGACAAAAAATAAAAAAAACAATATTACGCGCATGCGCAACTTGAGAACAAATGAGAATAAAATGGAAAATTATTCACACAGTCTCAAGTCGCAAGTCGCAAGTCACCGGTCGAAGGCCTAAACTTAAGTATGAGACTCGCTTCAAAAGTATGTAGAAAGGTTTGTTATTATTTGCCAATATTTAAACGTTTGTTCAAAAGCCAAGTCACTGGCCGTATTAAGTAAATGTCCGTTGTTATTGACGTTATTTTGTTTTTAGGTGGTTCAACATTGTATTTGAGGGAACCCATGAATTTGTATCTAAAAGAACAAAAAAAGAAAAAAACAAAAAAACAAAAACGGTGGAAAAATATTAGCGCGCCAAGTTTATTTCACATTTTTCCTCTTTTTTTTTGTTTTTTTGTTTTTTGTGAATAATTTCAACTTTAACATCAAAACAAATAAGACCACAAAAGGAAAATGAAAAAACAGGAAGAATATGAAAGAATAAAGAAAAAGGAAACATTATCAAACCGCTTCTCTACACATACATACATAGGTATGTACATGTACTTGGTGTATCAAAATTGTATTGAACAACAGTATTGTGACAAAATAATAAATACAGTCAATGGAAAACAAAAAAATGAAAAAAAAAACAGAGAAAACAAAACACAGAAAAGAAATAAAAACGTCGTATGTCATCGTATACAACAATTCCTGTTGAACCTTCAGAAGTTGTTGTCTGGTCTGGCATAGAATTTCAAATTGATTTTTTGTTGACGATGGTAATGTAGTTGGTGTTGTTATTGTTGCCATTGTATTTTTACTTTTTTTGTTTTTATTTTTTATAAAATGACATACTAACACTACATGACTTTTTAAAAATACTCACATTAATTTGCAACAATGTAAGATTTGCTTCGTTTTCCCTTTTTTTCTTATTCTTCTTCTTCATCTTCTTGAACTTCTTATATTCCATATTCCATTTGTTGTTGGAGTTTACCCACTGAGACTACAAGATGAATAAGCAACCTTGACAGTAGAATTCAAGCTGTTGTTATTGGGGTTTTCCTTAGAAAATAAAGAACGTTAACATGTTTCATCAATAATACCAACAAAACACATCAACCAACACCACCGGCGATAAGGAAACGTTAAAGAAAATTATTTGCAATTATCATGAATTCTTATTTACTTACAGTGGTCAGAGATGCTGACTCTATTACGATCTGAAATTCATTTCCGTTGAAATCGCTAAAATGCTTTCGTTAAAAGACTAAAATGAAGAAATGAAGTGTAATCTAAATACTTAATACAGTAGGACCTTAATTATCCGTGATGGTCGGGCGCAGAAGCATTCCGGATAATCGATTTTTCCAGTCAATTGAGTACCAATTTGCCTAGTTTTTTAATAGATATTTTTATTAGTTAAATGTTTATATAAAAACTAAATAATTCAAGGATTTTATATACATACATCCATATGTATGTACATATTTCAAAAATATAAAAAAAAAATTATTTTGTCAGTAAACATTGAACAGTAGGCAAGGATTTCAAGTTATGTAAGCGAATTCACCTTTTTCGCTTGTGTGTCCAAAATAATAGAAACAATTTTTTGCTTATAATCACGGATAATAGATGCAATCACGGCTAAACGATGCAGAAAAATTTAAGTCGATCCAAAATAAAAGTAAATCGATGCAAAAAATTTTCTTTTTCCATTCCGGATAATCGAAAAGAAAAAATCATACAACACACATTCAAAACTGCTTTCTCCATTGGAATGATACGCACATATTCTCTTTGGGAAGTTAAAAGTCTGTGCATTAAATTGAAATCATTTTTAGAAATTTTTGATAAAAAAAAAATTTTAATTCCTAAATTATCTGTTGCAGTCGGGCCTCGATTATCCGCAACAGTCAGGACCAGAAGCATTATGGGTAATCGATTTTCATGGTTATTCGAATAACAATTTAGATTATACAGTCTTTTTTTTAACATTTTTATTATTTAACAAGTGAACATTGGTGACGTCGAATTAAGAAATCGCCTTAGAGTGAGATGCAGCTGCCGTCAACCCACAAACACTAATATGATAGGTTACGATCGGACCTAAAATGGTGACCTAGTAAAATTTTCATTGTTTTGGGAACGTTATTAACATAACCTCAATTCTAGGTTGTGGCTGGCGCAACTTTTTTTTTAGGCTAAACCTAGTGTACGTATGTACATATTCACATTAAAAAATAATTCAAGAAGTCTATGTACATTTTTACATAAAAATCAGGAGGCAAAAAAAGGAAATTGAGAAGAAGAAAAATACACAAAATAGGACATAAAAAAGTCTTGTAATGTTGTTTGTCAAATATTTTTCAAAGTATAAATTTCTTTTATAGTCTTCTTTTATATCTGCTCTGTAATGCTCTGTAATTCCGGAACAACCAGGGCTATCTAAAAAATTCACAAATGTGCTAGATGCCGCTTCGCTATCGTTTCTTCTAAAACGGTTTCTGAAACAATTACATCGTCTTCATCAGTGTCTTACTATTCGCCCGGCTTATAATTTCTTCATCTGACAAATCGGGAAATTGGGAGGCATTTTTCAACACATTTCAGTCAAGTCTCTATATGCTCTGAGTAATCATCCGTAATACTGATTATTTGTGCCATATTGTGCCATCACGATTAATAGTTTGAATCATTGTTAACGAAAAGCAATAGACTGACCTTTGGCCAACACGATTTATCGGGGTCACAGATTATTTTGAGCACGAATAATCGAGGCCCGACTGTAATAATCTTGCACGTTTTTTAAATGTAGCGACATTTTCCAATTGCTGTTATAAGTTTTCTTAAAAAAATTATTTTACAAAATATGATATTAATTATAATCGTTGACGTAATGTTTACATAAAATCCATTATTTTGTAAACCAGTGTATATTTATCTTTAAAATTCTATTCGAATTCACCTTTGCACCGTACATTCACTTTCGTAAATTCTCATTTAATGATATTTCACTGAAGTACACTGTGATTTTCTGAATGTTGTTTACGCCAAAAGGTAAATGATCCGAGAATATTTCAAAACAAAACAAATTTTGCAAAAAAAAAGGGGGGGAGAGAAAGAAAATCTATAGTCTGGTCTGCAATATGGAACAGTGAAACAGAATTAACATTTCTTTCTTAAAACTCTAAACAAGGTTGTAGATATAAAAATAACCGAAAAAAAACTTATAAAAAACACAAAAATTGGTATAAAATTAATAGAATACAACAAAAAGGAACAAAACCAAATAAAATAAATGGTCCGTGTTACACAATGTTGCAACCAAACAATCTTTTTGGCAAGTTACTGCTCAAAGAAATTTATAAAAGCTTCGTATATATTTTTATTTATTTATTTTTTTTTAATGAAAGAGGAGTTTAATTTAGTATAACGCCGCCAAAAAAAAGGTTTATTCTCCAAAACGGATTTTAAGGGAGTTGTAGAAAGTTTGGATTATGCGCACTAAAATTCAAACGTTTTTAAGGTACACAAACAAAACGATATTCTCGTACACATATAAAAATCAAAATTGTATTGAAAAACATACATACATATGGACATATTTTCCATTTTAAAATCTTCTTTTTAATTGAATTTATTTTTAGATTATTTATTTCCTTCAGTCGAATGAAAGGAAAATGTGGAACAAATATTTTTTTGGAAACCGTCTACGAATACTTCTACCGTCCTGTTTAACAGTAAATAACATATTTCGTATGAACAGAATATGAATGATTATTTAGTCGCAGCCAGACATTCTAATCAAACATATCCGCACCATCTCCGGCATCATAATCATCATCATCATCATTATCATTTTCATCGTAGTGATAAAGAGACGGGCAAATGAGAGATTTTTCAAATCTTTGTGAATTGTTTTTGCAACACATTTGTTCAGTCACGCCAAGTTCGAAAGAGATAGATAGATGGATGGATGGATGTATGTATAGGCGGCTAAATGAATGAATGAAGAAGGAATAAGAAAGTAAGTAAACAATTAGATGGCGACATAAATTCTCATATGAGAGCAAACAATTTCACACATCAGTTTGCAATCATTTACTCCAAATATAGGTAAGGACGCGTATATCTTTTAAATACCCCTTGTCTTCTATGTTAGGTTTCAGGTAAGATAGTTAATTCGTGAAATAATTAAATAACCAAGTAGGTATTTCATAGGTAACACGGTGCGACAGTGAAAATACACCCGAGTAACTACATAGCCCATATTGTTCAGTTAGTTAAATAGGACTCATAAATATATTTTTGCCGAAGCCTCCCCCACCTTGTTTTATTTGACAAAAACTGTTTTTACTGACTCTACGCACAAATTTTTGAATTACTCAAACATTTCTGACCCGATTTTCAAAATTTAACTTTAAAACGCTATACATATATCTGTTATTCGTCTTAATAAGCTATGAGGTTTGATCAGGTATACTTGGAAAATTCGAATTTTTTTCATATTTTTTCAAGTTTGTCCATTCATAGTAGCAAACTTTAATAAAAAAGTGATAATATTCTTAAAGGCTGTTCTCTTGTGAAGAGCTTGAGTCATTATTTAATCAAATCGGAGAATTACCGTATTTATTATTTAACAGTCGTGTTATATTTTTGGTATATGTATGTCATCTCATCAAATGAACTTTTAGTTAAAAAATTTTCAAAATTTTTGATGGATCTTGATTATTTATCATAATCAATTTCATGTTTGCACGATTTCCAGAAGTTGACTCTTATTTGTATTTTTTGCAAATATTATTATTTCTTTTTGAAGGTGACACATTTTGTGATAAACAATTCAGATCCATCAAAAATTCTGAACATTTTTAAACCGAAAATTAATTTGATACGATTACGTATATAAAAAATATAACACGACTTTTATACTATTTATACACTACATTAGCCGGGTGTTTTTATATTTTGTTACATAGAGTAATTTTTATTTAAAAACCCTTTGCCGTACTTATTACAAACAAAATTTAGATGTCCATACAATAATCTTAAGCTGGAATTAAAATAATTCAATCCATTTTCCTCTTATTACAACAATAATATTGTAGAATACAATATAAGAAAATAAAATGAAACAAATTTTAACCCAAACAAGCAATAATAACGATAAACAATGAAAAGTTAATTCTTAATGCTTGTAATGAAATTCATATCCACTGACAAGTACGAGAAATAAGTACGAGTTTAAGAAATAATAAAAAGGGGCGTTAGTTAATATTGTTCTTAACTAGCAATTTGACATTGTTTAAGTAAACTAAGTGCAACTGGCTAACTAACAACAATTTCAATGCAATGGGCAAGTCATTTTCAGTCAACATTCTCTACTTGGTTGTCATCGCACTCGTTAATATCCGCGGTAGTTAGTACTTTAAACCCGGATTAAATGAATACTTAATTGTAAACAGTGTTGATAAAATGTTATGGATATTTAAAAACCAAAAGATTTAAATTTGTTTCAATTGTCACAAGTAATTTAAAACACTTCTAATCATGTTACCTTTCAAAACTAAATCAGTAGAAGTTTGATAATCCAGCACGTTCGGGACGGGTTCGGTGCCAGACTACCGAAATTTCCCGTCCATGGGGCGGAAATTACAAGAATAATTAGGTTAATTATTAAACTGCAAGTACAGTATGCAAGTACATACAACAAAATTAATTCTACATTTCATATAATGTATGTACACGTACTGTAAAACATACAGTACATATGTCCAGAATAAGTACTCACATTAAAAAAAATTTATAATTTTTGTGTTATTTCATTAAAAAGAAAAACTTATTCTTATTTTAAAACAAAAACATTTTTTAATTTATTTAATGTTATTATTAGTACTATTTAGAGAGGCACAACAAAAAAAAATTCACTTCGATCGAAAAATCACAATACAGTATTCCCTCGATTTACGTTGTTTCGATTAACGTCGTCAAAAATTTTGTTCCCTTTAACTTCGATTTACGTCGCCTCTATTGTTTACAAACCAAATCAGGGGAATTCCCACTTTAAAAAAATTCAATACATAGAATAAAAATTTAATTATCCCTTTTCCTATGAAACAAACTTGCTGTGCATCACATGTGATGTAGGGGACAGGGAAAGGGTTATCTTAGTTTTTTTTTGTAAAATGTACATAAACAAATGCATCTGTTAGTATGAATTATTTGAAATTCGATTTACGTCGTTTCGATTTACGTCGCCTTTTCCCGGAATATTCTACGACGTAAATCGTGGGAATACTGTAAAGTCAGTCGTCTTTGTCTTATTTGTAAACATTAGATAATTAGCGGTCTAATGCCGTTATTTTTGATGGACAACTATTTTCTTTGTGGTTTCAAAAAGTATGAATACCAATGTACTAAAGGATGTAGCCAATTTGTTGTTCGGCTGACGAGTTATAAAGCGTTGAAAACGGTTATAGTACGATGTAATTCAACTAATTTATTACAAGTGGTTAGGAGATATCAGAGAGGTTTACGGTATCAAGAAACACCATCTACAATGTGATTAATCGTGCTGAAAAAGAGGGTAGACTAAAATTATCAATCGCACAGAGCGCTTATTTATAAGAAATGCTGTCCACGACCCTTAGAACGAACTTAAAGCCGAATGTGATGTTGTTATTTTCCACGAAACTGTTCAGAAGGTCTTGTTAAAAACAAATATTCTTCGAGAACAGCCCATAAAAAACCATTACTTTTCGTAGTAAAGAAACAAAAGCTTATTGAATTTGCTATGAAAAACATTTCGCAACCTGTGACTAATCGTGACGACGTAATATTCTGTGATTAGAACAAAATAATGTTACATTCCAACGATGGCCCAACAAAAGTCTGGTAAAAGCCGTTAACAGCGTTAGAAAACCGAAATATAATATCGATTGAAATTTGGAAAAATTTCGATCGTGGTTTGGGGCTGTATCTCGAGTAAAGGAGTAGGAGGTTTGTCCTTTATAGGTGCAACAATGGATGCGCAACAATATTTAGACATTTATAAAACGAATTTAAAAAGAAGTGCAACAAAATTCGGCATCATGGAGGAAAATAAACCAAAATTATTACGGCTTTTTGAAAAGAATTTTTTAAACAATGAAATATTTAAGCATTATTGGTTTTTTACTTATTTATTTATTATTTTTCTATCCAAGTGAATTTTATTTTTGTTTACCTTTGTAAATAGTATTAATAATATGAATAATTTAAGAAATGTTTTTGTTTTAAAATGAGAATAACTTTCTTTTTAATGATATAACACAAAAATTAGAAATCTTTTTAATATAAAACTCATTCTAGACTTACTCTATTTCACATAAATTTATAAAAGTCACGATTGTCTTTTTGTTTTCTTGATTTTTTGCTTTTAGAATAAAATTTATTTCTAATCATATGGAAATCAATAATTTCTGAAGCACTGTACTAGTACTAGCCTCGGCAAAAGGGATAAACTTATTTAGTAATTCTGCAGCAGATTTTTGTCCATTTCTTCCGTTTCGGCATATGATTTTGAGTAGACTGAATGTTTTACTACAATGTTTATTTTATAATATCTTCATCGGTTAGCTCTTGCTCAACAGGCTTATTCTCGTCGATTAGAAGCCACTTCTCTACCTCATCTTCAGGCAGATTTTTCAAGGGATTGTCAGCACTTCTAACGATATCTAAAACTTTGGTCAGATGGTCTTGATGGTTTTCTTTCTCATCAGTCTGTAGAGTTAGGTCAGATGATACACTTTTGAAGAAAACCAACATTTTTTAAATTTTCCTGAGCTATTACAGACCATCGGGGCTATTGAACACCAGACTAACGAGCTTTTACTGTAGCGATAATTAAATATGTTTGTGTAACGACTTTCAGGTTGTAGAATCTAAGTCTTGTATACTTCCCGCGATTGTCTAGTAGATAGTGTGTTGGCTTATTAGTCTGAAGGTCCGAGTTCAATCCCATTTCAGACATCAAAACGAGAATATGAAAAATTATTTCTTCAGCGACTTCCTTTCAGCAGAATTGTGGCAAAAACTCAGAGAATAAATAAAATTGCCATGAAAAGCTTTCTAAAAATCTGCACACAACATAAGTGGTGTGTGAAGCTAGGTCGTAATACTGCCTGAAGGGTTGTAATGACCAATTATGTATGTATGTATGTAGAATCAACATCTCTTTTTTATTTAGTTATTGCCGTTTAGTTTACTTTATTAGAAATTGGAATAATTAATAATATAATATTTTAAAGCAATAAATTTCCAAAATAAAAAATTTCCGAAAGAATTAAAATTTTTAATCTTAAACAAATCGGTTTCATGTTCTGAATTTTTATATTTTTACATAAATTCGAAGAGTTTTAAAGTTTATGGACTGACAATAACAACTCGACCTCCGGGTACTGTGCTTGTCTTGACCGACAGGTGCACGTCCTCTAATCTAACAACTAGGATTCTAAATGTGCTTTAGACAAGCGAAGCAGTGTACAATACAACGCCTTCTTTGGAAAGAATTGAAGGCATCAGAGCATCAAACGGTATGGGTGTACGTACATACATATAATAAATAAATTCCTTCGTTTTGAGTTTTTTCTTCTTTATTTATTTACTACAACTAGGAACATTTTATAATATTTTTAAATTTTTAAAATACAGGGGTATCTTACATATGTAAACCAACAAGAACAGAAGGTTTCCATCTTCTCAATGTATGCTCTGCATCCGTTGAAATGGCATTTACATGGGCTCTCATGTTTTTGGTTGCAATAATACCGATTTGATAAGATTTGAAAATTTTCATATTGTTTTTAAAGGAAATGAAAAACTAGTTACGAGGCAATCTATTCAAATCGCTATTTCATTAATTAACTTCACTCGTATCGCCTGTTTACCTTTCAGTGTTGAATGAGATGAGAAATTTAATTTGTGAACACATTTTATGTGAAGTAGGAATATCTACGTTTATTAGCTTGTCAGTGAAAGCCGTTAGTAATACACAATTGGCTATGACAACCTTTTAGGCTGGAATACGTCCTAGCTTCTGATACCACTCATGTGTCGTGTTAATTTATATAGATGAGTGCCGACACCTACAGGTTAAAGTCGACTCCGAACGACAGATTTTTGAGAAACTTTTCATGGCAATTTTTATTTACTCTCAGCGTTTTTTTTCACAAATCTGTTGAGAGGAAGTCGCTAAATAAATATTTTTTCACAATTCGTTTTGATATCTGACCTGGAGTCTGAAACATGGGTTTACGTGCAATATGCAGACACACTACCTACTAAACTCAATTGTAATTTCATCACAAATTCTTGTTATCAACGGAATTGTGGAAGAAAATTTTTGTATTCATTCTGTTTTGAGTTTCTTCACATTGGGGAAAAATATAGGCGATTAATTATAAACCGACATCTCCGCAACAATTGAAATAAAAGAAATTTTTATTGTGTCAACTTTCCCATGCAACTGAAATGTATGTCCTTCAAATTTTATTTGACGTTGTAACAATTTAACTTTAAAAATATTTTTGTTTTTTTTGTGTAACATTCAAGAAAAACTACCACTTTATGGCCAATTTTAAGAAATGTTTCCTTTAGCGAATACCAAAAACTCAGAAATAAATATACAAACAGTACTAGTAGTAGATGCTCTATATTTTCAATCATTATTTAAAACAAAAACAAAATAATAAAAAACTACTACAGAAATAGAGTAAGAGAAGACCAGGAGGAAAAATAGAAAGAAAAAAAAATGAAAATGAAAAAGAAAATATTTTTGAAAGTCATGTGCCATTTTATTTATTATTTGCAGACGGACGATTCTCATTGTCTTTCGCAGTTGTTGTTCGTTGGCAGTTGATTGTCACTCTGTGTTATTCGTTTTCAACCCCCTGGAATGTAATAGAGAGAGAGTGTATGCGGTGATATCCTTTTAAGGGCATATCAATGTGTGGTGAGAGTTTAATGTACAATGTATTACAGACAATAGAAATATAGTGCAGCTGAGACGTGTACCAATTTTCATGGTGTCCTTAAAACGACTCTTTTACAAATACCCTTACCACATATATACACATATTCGTTGTAATCATGTGATAACAGAGATACATACATCCATACATCTATAAATGTATGTATGTATACATACAAATATTGAGTTCTATATAAATTTCTTTTTATGTTTGTAGTTGTCGGCTTTTACACAAACTGATTGAAGTATCAGATTTTACTACAGATTTTCTTATGCTCTTCATAAAGAGCTCTCTTTAATGTGGAATCTTTAAAATTTTATTTCAAAAACTAATTTTTTCTAATAAATAAATCAAATAAATTTTATTAACGAATATTTTCAGTTTATAAACTGATAAAATTGATTAAAGATGGCGGCAATTGCTTTAAATTATTGGAATTGTAATTTGCATTTTAAAATGGTCATTGCACGTTACATTTTAATTTTCATTTCAAGTCGATTACACAGTGCAGCAGTGAAAATATACCCGAGTAACTACATAGTCAACGTTGTTCAGTTAGTTGACCAGAACTCAAGAAAAAAAAAATTTTTTTTATATATCGAACCAAGACTTTACTTAAAAATTTCTGAATTACTCAAATATTTCTGACACAATTTACAAAAGTTAAATCTTGATGGAAAGGTAAGAAATGGACTTTTAAAACGCTGTACATATATCGATTATTTGACTTAATATGATATTAATTTTGATGAGGTAAACTTAGAAAATGCGAATATTTTTAACATTTTTTCAAGTTTGTCCATTCCTAGAAGCAAACTTTACTTTGAAAATATGAAATAATTGATAATATTCTCAAAGAGCGTTATCTTGTGAATAGATTGACACTTTGTTTGATCAAATCGAACAAAAATTACCGTAGTTATTATATAAATACTGTAACAGCTTTTAGCAACCACCATAGTAGTTGGCCAATGTTTGCGCAAAGAGAAATAATAATAACTGCAAAAAACACAAGTATTAGTCGACTTCTGCAAGTCGTGCCAAAGTGAAATTAACACATTTTGCGGTAAACAATTAAGATCCATCAAAAAGTCTGAAAATTTATGAACTAAAAGCTGCATTTGATGAGATGACATACATACATATATAAAAAATATAACACTACTGTTATACTATTTATATAATAACTACAGTAGTTATTATACAATTTTATCAAATGATAACTCAATCTCTTTAGAAGAGAACAAACTTTAAGAATATTACCACTTATTCTATATTTTTTTATTAAACTTATTATACAAGTAGTATGAATGGACAAGCTTGAAAAAATATGAAAAAAAAAATTGGAATTTTACAAGTTTCCCTCATCAAATCTCATAGCATATTAAGTCGAATAATAGATATGTGTATACCGTTTTAAAGGCCTATCCCTTGCCTTTTCAACAAGATTTACATTTTTTAAATAGGGTCAGGAATGTTTGAGTTATCCAGAAATTTGTGCATAAAGTAAAAACAAAAAACTGTTTTTGTCAAATAAAACAAGTTAGGTGGGTTCGAGATATATAAAAAAAAAAATATTTATTCAACTAACTGAACAAAGTGGACTATGGGTATTGTCACTGTCGCTTCGTGTTATAAATTCTGAACCTTTGCGGAGTATAATAATAGAATTAAAATGAAAATTTCTTTCAATTGTAATTCGCTTTTATAGGAATTGACGCATTGATGAATGTCTAAACTAATATGCTCGTATACATATACGATATGTATGTATGTATGTATGTATGTATGTAGTTGTTTAACGGGACACGTCGGCCCCAGAACTGAACAAATGATTCAATTAAATTGAGTAAGTAGGTGAAGGTAAGCCAATAATATTAACTGGATTCAATTTGAAAATCAATGTTTTCAAAAATAATCGCAAAGTTTATTTCAGTAAATAGTCCTCTGTGTGATTAGTTGTTTGCTTCACATTAGCTATGATTGATTATTATTTTTTAACAAAAATTTTTCTATCTGCCTGGCCCAGCAACAGTTATTGTCAAAAGTCTGGCTGTCTCCTTTAAATTAATTTGTAAAATTTATCAATAAATTAAGGCCACACTTAAGTTCTTGTTATTTTAAATGAAGTCGGTTTATTTCATAATATTTTACGGGGGTTTTCTACAGAATTCTTTTTTAATCAATGAACTTAGCAAAATGAAACTACAAGCAAGTCACAATTAAAATTTATTTTAAATCCAAATGCAATCATTAATTTGATTAGTTTTTATATCTAAAAAAGCAAAAAAAAAAAAACAAAAACAGCGGAAAACATATTAAATAAACATGAGTAACAACTTGTAGTGAAACATTTACTGATTGTATGGTAAAAAAAGAAATGAAGAAAAATAAGCAAAAACTTGAGACCAAAATTCATGATAGAGTTAGCAATTATTCGTATCGGATAGGTAATGCAAGTAATCGAATGTGACTTACCATACCTGTCCATACATACATATGTGTTATTACATATATTAACTGATTATATAAATACTACCCAAAATTTATTTTTGCCATTGTTCTTGTCATAGTCTGATGAGAAATGAACTTAGTCCACAACTTCATAAAAGTTTGATTCATGACAAGTTTTTGTGTAAAAGCAAGCAAATATGAGTACGTAAACTCAATATGTAATAAAAGCGTACTACATTGAAGGAAAATACGAATGGAATTCGACAGTCCTACGGTTAAATTGTTTACACTTTATAAGATCACGGATGTACTTTTGTGTAGCAAATCAAATATGCAAGAGAAACCTAGAAAGCGCTAACAATTTTTTTTTATTAATAATATTAACACTATGAGACAAAATACAAAAAATTAAGTACATCCGAGTAACTACCTAGTCTAAGTTAATCAGTTAGTTGAGTTGAACTCAAAAATATTTTTTTTATTTTTCTCAAACCATCCAAACTTGTTTTATTTGACAAAAACTATTTTTTTTTTGACTTTACGCACAAATTCATTAATTATACAAACATTTCGGAACCGATGTCAAAAATTTAAACCTTATTAGAAAGGAGAAGGATGGGCCTTTAAAATGACGCACATATAAATATTATTTCAGTTAATATGCTATGGAGTTTGATGAGGTAAACTTGCCACTTTTTTATATTTTTCCAAGTTTGTCCGTTCATTCTGAAAGTACATTATCTTGTAAAGAGATTGACACTTCGTTTGATCAAGTTGGACAAAAAATACCGCAGTTATTATTATATATAGTCGCCGTGGTCTAGTGGGTAGTGTGTTGGCTTATTAGACAAAAGGCCCGGGTTCGAATCCCAGGTCAGACATCAAAACGAAAAAATATTTCTTCGGCGACTTTCTCTCAGCAGATTTCTGGCAAAGACTTTGAGAGTAAAAATTGGCATGAAAAGCTTCTCAAAAATCTGTCGTTCGGAGTCGACTTTAAACTGTAGGTCCCACCACTCATGTATAAAATTAACGCACACAACAGCTAGCTGTGAGAAGCTAGGACGTAATCCTGACTGAAGGGTTGTAATGGCCAATTATGTATGTATGTATTATTTAAAAAATCTAACAATAGACTTTGGTCATATATACATACAATGGGGTGGAACCCCTTCGCTGTAAATAGGGCAATTGGGTATCAAATTTTTTCTTTTGCCAGGTACATCATCTTTGTATGTAAATAATTTAGATTTTTGCAAATTAGATGCATTTAACACAGTCCTCTGGAATATATAAAAATGCAGTTTTGTGGTAACTCGAATTTGATAGCGAATTTAGTTTCTAGATCTTGTATGGATTTAAATAGGACTAAATAAAGAAAAACGGAAATGATCCACGACATTTTGGCGGCATATTTGTTTACCAGTTAAAAAAAAAAATATAAAATTTTATTGTTTATACTTACAAAACTACAAACTATAACCACTACAAAACGCGAACTTGTGCGAATTTCAAAAAAAGCTGAGACCCGTATTTGATTAAATCGACTAAAGATTAAAATATGCTAATTTGGCACTTTTATTACAAACACACCGGAACAAGAAATTCAAAAACCGTGATTTTTTCCAGAATATACTTAAAAAAAGAACATGGATGATCGTCCTTGGACAAATTGTATACACTGTTGGATGCGCCTTAAAAAACCTTTCTTCTGACAGAGATATTGTATATGTTGGTAAGGAAACAGATCCTCCAATTAGCAAAACTTTCAAAAATAGACCCATTTTCAAAATGGTCCAGCTCACGAGAGATCAAAGCTGGATCCGAAATATTTTAAACGTTCTCTTAAAAGAGTTCAAGGTTAATTTTTAGGAGGGTACATCGAGCACTTTTTTGGTGAGTCGCTCTAATATACATACACTGAGCGACAAAAGTGAATAAACATCATTGAAATAGTTCATTTTCTTAGGATAGCGTGAAAAGTAAGTCAAAGAGAATAGTCGAATAAATTTCCAAAAAAATCTTTATTTATTACTTATAAAATGTTGAAACAAACTTGTGCTTTTTTACAATAGAAAATTTAAAATTATAGTGGGTGTTGACTCACTTATGGCGCTCAGTGTATATTTTTTCAAATGAAGTTTTATTTCAAAAATGTTCAGAATTTTTGATGAATCAATTTCATTTTCGAAGTTGCCAATAACAAAATGTGCAAAAAAAAAACAAATATTAGCCGACTTCTGGTTGTCGTGCAAACGTGAAATTGATAAAAAATCAAGCTCCATGAAAACTTTTGAAAATTTTTGAACTGAAAGTTCATTTTATAAGATGACATATCGCTCCTTTATTGTAACATAGTCATATCTCAAAAAATTAAAATTTGTAGTTACTTAAGCAAAACTGCTCTTTTAGACCGAAGTTATAGCAAAAAGTGTTTGCGGCAATTAGATCATAGGACTTATGTCTTGAAAACTTAAATCGCATTTTGCTAAGTTCAAATTTGTTTGAGATATGACTATGTTGCAATAAAGGAGCGATATATAAAAAATATATCATGACTAACTAACCGAGTAAATATTTTAAATCAATGAAAAAAATTTTACTCGTTATTTCGATTCGAATATCTGTGCAATAAAAGCGTTAACACTAATGAAAGTAAAAATATTTTTATACTAGATATTCTATTGTTGGTTTTCTTTTTATTTTTGGGTTGGGGAATCTAATCTTATCAGTCTTGTCTTTCAGCACTGTATAGCCCAGGTATACGCTTAGTATAGTATTGACTGTGGTTCCGCACTACAATTTCGATGTGCTAATCAGCGTCGAAATCCCTTCTTCACTTTTCGTTCACTTTACACATATACATTCATATGTATGTATGTATGTATATATGAATAGAATAGTAAAAGAGGGAAATGATTGTTATTTAAGACTGTGTCACTTCGATATTATTTATCAAATCTTAAAGTTAACAAAAAAAAAAAAAAAAAAAACGAAAACCTTTAGCACATTTACACCCAAAATGAAATTAATTTAAAAACAAACACACATTTGTATGTACGTATGGTATGAGTGTAAATTGTGAATGTTTGTAAAAAATATTATTAAATGTGTCTTAATTCGTCTAATAAATAATAAATAAATATTCAGTATTGTGCAGGTAGGTCTACTGTTCGTACATACGTACGTATGTGTGAGAAATTTTGATTAGAATTTAATAAGATTTCTTATCAACAACATAACTTGGCCATCTAAAGAAAGCGAACGAAATGTAGTCACAGTCAGTAAGTCAAACCGGGTACAACCAAAATTACCCTCTCTCCGTGTACGTAATTAAATAAATTAACATTTTGCCAAGCAAAACATGAAGTTTTAAAAGCAACTATTCAACCATTTGCTGAAAAGTGTTGTTAAAAATGCGAAACTAAAGGATAACGGCATACATACACATTTACGTACATATTTATTATAAAGGAATTTCTATGTAGAAGGACATGCAATCGATAGCAAGTCAAAAGTTATATATATTGGCGACCTGATTGTTATTTCTTTGCTTTTGTGCATATACAATGTATAAAAACAACAACTATAACATATTAATTAACAAAACAACAACAACAAAAATTACAAAAAAATGTTATAATCAAAAAAAATCATAATAATATATCGTCATAATATGTATGTATACAAGGGTGTATGCAAGTTTCTTTTCGTGTGTAATCGCTTTTTGTTTGGCGAACAAGAAAATAATACGCAACCTCGAGTTCGAGTAGTGCTGACATTTTTTCGTACGTACCCCATATTCATGAGACCAATTAACCCACTTTGATGGACAATCTTGTAACGTGTTGCACGCTCTCCATATACTATTTTCCTCTCTGTGTGTGTGGATATGTTTTCCAAATAGTACATATTTTACAAGAATTTTATAAAATATTCATTAACTAACATTGTTTAAATAAAATTTAATTTAATTTGATTTTCTTTATTTGAGATTATGTTATGCATATATGAATTCTGAATAATTAATTATTTTTTATTATTTTCTATTTTCTCCTTAGATGTTTACGAATGGATCGATCGATCGACTTGAATGTTGCGATTATTGAAATGCAGTAAATTAAATGAAACTTAATTTGCGTATGTTCTACATCCACCCTGTAGATCCGAATTTGTTCTAATATTTGCCTGACAAATTCGGTTCTAGAGAGGTTTGTGTGGTTCAGAGTACAACAAAGGCAAAGACAGTTAAAAAGTGTGGTGTTGAAAGTGAATTTTAAATATAAAAATAAAATCTAAATCCATTTTTAGAAAATAATGAAATTCTAAATAGTGGATATTTATAAAACGTTATCAATTTATGGAAAGAATGAATTTTTGTATTTTGGTTAAAATCGTTTACATTAAAATTATAAGACATACATAATTCGTCATTAGAACCCATCAGTCAGGATTATTGACCTAGTTTCTCACACCTCTTATGTTGTGTGTTTAAAGTGGACTCCGAACGACAGATTTTATGAGAAACTTTTCATGGTAATTTTATTTACTCTCAGAATTTTTGCAAAAAATCTGCTGAGAAGAAATCGCCGAAAAATACTTCCTGTATTTTTGTTTTGATGTCTGGCCTGGTACTCGAACACTGGCTTTTACGTCTAATAAGCCAACACACTACCTAGTAGACCACGGCGACTTCACATTAAAATTATAAGACATCTTTTATCCCCGCCGGATCGAAATTATAATATGCGGAGACTAGAAGCGGCACATTAAATTCTGTTACGGGAAAGAAATCTGGCATGATTTTTGCAATTTTTTATAAAGAAATTTTTATAATTTTCAGTCACGCCATCAATCTGAAATTAATCGCACCAATCTCCGTCGGCTCATAGTAATAACTTTGTTTAAGATTTAATTCATTTTGAGTAATTTTCAGTGGCGTAACCTATCAAATATTGGTCATACCAACTTAGAAATCTTCAGCGGCTCATGCGCAACAACTTTGCTAATGATCATAACATAATCAAATGTAAAGTTTAAGATTTAATTCATTTTAATTTTCAGTCTCGCCACCTGCCCAAAATTAGTCAGATCAACTTAAAAACCTACCCCGACTCATGCGCAACAACTTTTCTAAAGATCATAACATGATCAAATGCATATTTTATGATTCTATAAGGTACATACAAACAAACATTCATTTTTATATATATAGACCAGGGATGGAAAAGTTGGTACAATTGTACTTTTTTAGCACTATTTGGAAGTCAAAAACACCATCGCACCTCCAAGACTTATTTAGCACTATTGAAAAATGTTTTCTACTTTATTACATCAATCAAATATCTGTCTCATCAGTGTATAAGTTTTTGATTTCGTTTCATTTGCATAAGCAACTCGTTGCTAACTTGACATATCAAGAGTTATAGACGGAATATTTATCTGCAAATGTAGAAGGGATATTTTCATACCAAAATTTAATAAAAAGGGACAAATGGACTGTTTCCTTTGACTGTCTCTAATTTAATCCAAACAAGGGATTTATTGAAGTCATTTAATTAGTGTTGCTACAATTTTGAAATAACAAAATTTATCATAAATAGTGATTTAAAATTTAAATCTTTTCTATTCTTTTATAGTTAAGTATTAAAGTAAGTTGTTAAGTTTACCTATAATAAAGTGCTTTTCATAATTACAGCACCACCTGCATTTCAATAATAATAAACAATGAATTGTGTTCAGGTCTTAGATAGACCAGATGGCTGTCGTGACCTTAGGAATTCAAATTTTGGGGATATAGTTTATTTCTGGGTGGTTATTTCTTTAAGTTTATAGTACAGAGTACTTTACTGTTCTTAGCTGTAGTTTGCTCCTCTTCTTGAGAGAAAATAATGAAAAAATATATTTTACAACAGAATTCATGTCAGCAGACAGGGGATGTAATGATTCCGTAAACAGTCTATTAAGGTTTTATGGTGGCCAGCTTGCTCTCCTGCTATGAATATTATTGAAAACGTTTTCCCAAACGAATTCCCCATTCTTTTCCGAAGATTATATTCAAAATAACAGACAATTTACCAGTGTTGAAAATTTTAAATTAAAAATGTTCGAAGAGTGCGTGAAAATAGACGGAGAAATATTGAATAATCTTTATAAGAATATCAAGGACCGAATATTTACTTTAATAAGGGGGGTTTACTAAAATTTTTTTGTAAATAAAGCTTCTTACTGAATAAAAATGAAACTGGTAGTATAATTTTGCAAAGACTAAAAACCTTAATATTTACACTGAAGTCAAAACTGCGCTAACAATTTGAAAAATTTTCTATTATTTTTCTTCTTTTACATTAATACTACACACAATGAAATGAATTGTCATTTATATTTTTATTAATTTTTAATAAAAAAAAAGTTTAAAAAAGAAAAAAGTGAATTTAGTACAATCGATCTGAAAAAAGTACTATTTTTTGTGAGCGTTAGTACAATTTGTTAAGATCAATTTCCCATCCCTGATATAGACTATGGGAGGTGACTTGCCCACTATTGCGAATCCGCCCATTTTGTGCATATATGCATTAAACTCATCCATACAAAATTTGAGGATTTTAGCTGCGCAGTTTATGAGATATGTGATTTAAATACTTATTGGGTATGTGGGCGTGGCACATCGTCTACTTGAAATTTTAAAATAAAAAATAGCCTATAACTCCTTCCAGACATACAGGAAAAAAATCGGTCCAGCCATTTAGCCGTCTATAGACTTCAAACAAACCCACAAACAAATAAACACACAAGTTAATTATATTAAACGGTGTAATTTCGATTGGATTTATAGCCAAATACAAGTTGAAGCATTTAAGCCTCAAATATAAATATAGACAATAACGTTAAATATGTGTATCAACATAGAATAGTAATAATATTTTGAAAACTGAAAATTAAATAATTTCTGTTAACAGAATTTTATAAAATAAATTTTGAAATATTATCCAGATAATACAATTATAAAAAATGTGCATACAATTTAGGAAATATGGTGTAAAAGTGAAAAGAAATCTATGAATCGGATCATATCAATGAATTGTAGTCACGCAGGGAATCGATTCGTATTTTTAATACTTGGATTCTTTTAATTTTTGCTTTAAAGTTAAATTCGTCAATTCATTGATCAACTCGTGCGCCTATCTGCAGTCATAGAATTCGAAATTGATAAAATTATGACTGGAGTCAGCTGATAAATGAATTCAACGCCGTATCTTATTAAAATGTTTGAATATATTTTGTTTTGGATATGTCGTTATTAAGTTAAAAAAGAAAATTTAAAAAGTAAATCATATGAGCAATTTTATGCATTATCTGTGATATGGAGTGATATTGCATATCTTCTATTCAAAATAGAATGCATAGAAATTTAATAATTAATTACTTCTAGGAACTGAAATATCTGGATATAACTATAATTGTAATATTCATATATCAGTAACAAGATATAACACGCCCATAGTTGGACAACAATTGCGAAACACGTTATCACGGAAGAATGTTTAAAAATATTTTATAACGGATCTTTCATTAAACGCTTGCTACTTTTATATTTTCTTTGAGTCTTGAGTATAAATCAGGATCAATTTTATCCATGATACGGGCTATGTTGACTTTGAGGATCACCGTGATCTGAGTTAGAGTTAAATCGCTCGTACGCTGTATCGCAAGTAGCGCCGTTCTGTTAAGACCATTATCATTCTATACAGGCCAAAATACATTATTAATTATCGACCTATAGTGCTCACCAAGACAGCGTTGACCTGGCCAACGACCTTTTAAGTCTATATCCACACCAATCACTGACTTTTTTTGGGATGCGTTAGACGTCCCTTGGTTTCAGGGTGGATCGATATATTCTCAAAATCTCTTCCATCGTTGAAGATTGTTTTTGATAAAAGAAATTTATTACTTACAGGTGTTGTTGAGTGCTTTATCTGGCCATAGTGATTTGGCAAAATAGCCTGAAAAAATTACGAATAATTTGACAAGGAAGATTAACTGTTGGGCTTTTTTATATCATATCATCTGTGCATCTTTTGTCTTTGATATGCCTTTATATGAAACCCAGGAAAGTAAAATATCCAAAAATAACTGAAGCACTCAACGGATTCTCGTTTGAAAGTAAAAGAAACACCTTTTCCAAACTGGAAAAATATCATACCTCTCCTTCTGGTTTTATTTATTTATACATTGTGTCACAAAACTTGATCCATAACTGTTGAAAAGATTTGTTTGAAAATTGACCATGGGTTCGATTAGTGTGGTAAATAGTTTAACGAATAACACGGATTTTCTAAATAATGTTATTAAAAATATTCGTCAATAATATAATGAAATATATAAACGGTGTTAACTTTTAATGTATTGGCTACATGAAATTGCATATACTCGTATGTAATGCGTTCTAACTTCTTTGAAATTATCGGAATCGAATAGAATTCAAATTTTGTCATCAAAACGTAAAACATATTTTTCATAATATTGGATTTATAATTCTGGATTAATGTGATTATAATTATAGGTTTTAAAGTTTCTATAGAAACCCCAATAAAGAAGCTGTGATGTTGGCAGTTTATACAATATTTAATCGTTTATGATACTTATTAAGGCGATAACTAAATAAAATAAATAAAAAATAAAGAGGAACATTTCAAGTGACTCGCAATGGCTGTGCATGAAATTAATAATGTTTTAAATTAAAATTAAATATATTTGTAGTTTCATTAAAAGTTCAATTAGAGTTTTAATCATTGGATTGGATCCTATTATATTTAATATATACATCATCCTTACGAAACGACCCTAGTTCTTGGACTCGGAATTATGCTTGTTAATGGCTTGATAAAATTACAGGTATTCCCCTACTTACGACCGAGGTTCCTTGCAAGTCGATTAAGTCGTAAGTCGAATTTCATATAAAAGAAATTTAGGAAAAAAATTACATACTATTCTACTAACTTTAGTTCTAGCCGTTTTTGCGATGATACAAAATAATTCACTTAAAAAGTTCCGATTTAGCTAATGTAATGTATTATTTGTACTGAAATATGATATACAGTCAAACCCGGTTATAACGAACTCTGTGAGACCAGAAAAAGTAGTTCGTTATAGGCAAAGTTCGTAATAAACGGGAAGAAGTCATACATGAAAGTATAAAATACAAAAGGGTACGTTATAAAAAAGGTAAAATGTATGAAATTTAATTACTGGGACCATTTAAAGTAGTTCCTTTTAACCGAGAATTCGTTATAAACGAGTTCGTAATAAACGAAGTTTTTTGTATAAAAATTTTTATTAAAACGTTGAGACTTGAAAATATGTACATAATAACCAAAAATTCGTTATAAACGAGTTTGACTGTAAACCGAATTTTTTTACTTTTTTATTTTTCTCATATATTTTAGGAATTCCCAGCAACTACATATTTTCCATTTTTAAGTATTTTCTATGAAAAAAAAAATTGGAAGCAAATGGTCGTAAGTGCGAATAGTCGTAAGTCGGGGACTACCCACATATATAGCAAAGTCATGTAAGTTATCGCTCAGACACATTATTTATTACCAACAATATCGAAGTTATTCTGATGCCTTAATTTATATAAATTTTAAATACAAACAGAGATATCCCAAATTATCACAGTACACTTGGACATATGTATGTATCATCCGTACAAATAATAAGAAAACTATTTGAGAACAGAGATTCAAAACAGTTCGATTGGGTCTACCATTAAGACGCAATACTTAAATTGAAGAAAAACATTAGAATTAATATAGTGGAGTTATTGGAAGCGATACGTAGTCGAAATAATGTTTGTTATTAAGACCGGTAATGATGAGAGTGTCCCTTTAGCGATAACATTTGATTTGGCACAGGAGCCTGTTCTATATTTACTTTGTACTTCCCACATCCGAAACTTGTCTACGTTTACTGAAGTAATGCTTTTCTCAGCATCTATAATTAGTATCCCGAAGAATGTCGTCAAGCACAAGATTTCTGCTTTCTGCTATAAAACTAGTTAAACAAATGGAGAATGCCAATGAGTTAACAAACATGTGGTCAAACAATATATATTTACATATTTATATAGTGGGATAAGCCCACAGACTTGTAACATTTTAAAATTATTGTATCAGCTTCAAAAAAAAAAAGAAGATTTATGCAGCCCACATTTTCTCACCGCTTGTAAATATCATAAGAATATTATTATTTTCACTCAATAATATTTTATTTTTAAAATATTTTTAAAGATTTAAAAACCAATTGTTGTTTAATAAATCCAATTAATAAAGACAAATTTATTAAACTTGATTTAAATAAATAAAATTCTAATAATGATGAGGGAATTATTATGTAAATTTATTTAAAGAAAAAATATTATTAAAATATTGTAAAATTAAAAAAAAATTATTTATTAATAAAAACAGGATAAAGAATATTATTTTGATCTTGGTGTACAGGTATACACTTTGCCAAGTACATATAAGGCTTTTAATTTGAAAATACACGAGATATTGAATATTGTTTCAAGGATCTAATTTACTTATGCGATTAAATCTAGTCTTGTAATCCTCGTTTCTAGTTGAAAAATATAAGATTTTTCTAATATTCGATGTAATTGACATGTAAATTGAATGATAATTATTGAAGAAATGTTTTATGACTATTTGATAGGATAGGCAAAGCGATTTGCTCATTTTTAGTAAATACATTTTTATTTCAAACTTTACAAGGCAATCGTACATTAAGATAGCAATTCACAAAACAGTATACTGTCTGCGCTATTTATTGATATATTTCGAGCCTTCGATAAGGTCTGGACCAGGGATGGAAAAGTTGGTACAATTGTACTTTTTTAGCACTTTAAAAAAGTCAAAAACACCATAGAACCTCAATGACTTATTTAGCACCATTTAAAAATTTTGTTTTCTTTATTGTGTTACTCAAATATTCTGCCTCCTCACTGTATAATTTATAAAAGGCATAGGTATTATCCACTCCACTTTCATCTGCAAATGTAGAAATGATATTTTCGTATCAAAATTTAATAAAGTGCCTTTCATAATTATAGCACCACCATCATTTCAATAATAACAAATAATGAATATAAAATTGTCTTCAGGTCATATTCTCTGATAAAAAATAGTGGAATTTAGATAGATTTTGGGGAGGTAGATAGTCTCATGGTTTGGAGTGATATTTCTTTAAGTGGCTGCCTCGAACTTCAGTTTCCATTTATGCGAATTAATAGTACAGAGTACTATACTGTTCTTAGCGGTAGTTTGCTCCCCTTCTTGAAAGGGGAATATATATTTTTCAACAGGACAATGCCAGAATTCATGTCAACAGACAGAGGATGGAATGGTTTCAGTAACAGACAATTTACCAGTGTTGAAGATTTGAAACTAAAAATAATCGAAGAGTGGGGAAAAATAGACGGAGAAATATTAAAATTCTCTATAAGAGTATGAAAGATCAAATATTTAGTTTAATAAGCTCTAAAGCTTCCTATTTAACAAAAATGAAACTGGTGCTATAATTATGTAAAGACTGAAAACCTTAATTTTTATAATGAAATAAAAACTACGCTAGGTTAGATCGGAGTGGTAGCTCTGATATCATAAAGCTCACTTGGGCAGGCATAGCGCCCCGTTGTGATGCCGCTAAGAATTTGAAAAATTTACTCTTATATTTTTTGTTACATTTTTTACGCATATATTTTCATAAATATATGTAAAATGAATTGTCATTTATAATTTTATTTAATTTTTAATAAAAAAGTTTAAAAAAGAAAAAAAAATTAATTTAGTACAATCGGGCTGGAAAAAGTGCAATTTTTTGTGAAAGTTAGTACAATTTGTTAAGATCAATTTCCCATCCCTAGTCTGGACGAAGTCACGCAGTTTTTACCGACGAATCTGCACAAATTGCTAAAAAGTTATTTATGGGATAGATATTTTCAAATAAAATCGAAAGATGTCAACTCTTCCTCTCATGTATTCATGAGGATTCTACATTGAGTCTTAAAGACTTCAATCGCACGCTAATGAATAAAAAAATCCGGCCATCGAAATTAATAGTGTGTCAGTACCAAAACATTATAGTGTAAGATATCTGGGCAATCATATCGACCGTCATCTTATCTGGGCTTACCATATAGCTGCCAAAATTATCCAGATCAAACTCAGAACAGCAGTAGCTTTACTGGCTTATTGAACCTAAGTCAAACCTTGACTAAAACTGCTTTTGTATAAATCAGTATTGAAACCTATTTGGCTTTATGGCACCTAACTATGGAGAACAGCCTCACCATCCAATATAAGGAAGCTTCAAAGGCGACAATCTAAACTTCTTAGAATAATAACAGGTGCTCCCTGGTATATAAGAAACAGAAAAATCCGTAAAAATCTAAATGTGCCCCTAGTTCGAGAGGAAATGTAAATAGCAAATGACAACTACGTCTCTAGGCTTACTTGTATTCAAATAGCACGTCTCAAGAGAGTTCAAAAAACTGATCTGGTCAGATAAATTTACTTTTAGTTGTACGTTGCAGTTACAATAACAACTTTTATTTTTGTATTATTTTAGGTTAAGGTTGGAATACTTATTGTAAATTCTGAAAGGAAAGATTCAATAAATAATACAAGAAAAAAAAATTAATAAAAATAATTAATTGGCTTAACAGATGTTTGACTATTTGACCAGTAAAAGTCGGACACAACATTGTGACAAATCGAATCAGTAATATTTTTTCAATTTGTAATTTCAAGACCAAAACAATTAAAACAATTAGTGTGATGTGCCAAATATATTTGGGCGGCATTTTCTTTGTGTTTTCAATGTGGAATTAGAAATTAGAATTAAAGTTTTCTTAAGTATTTTTTTTATAAGAGACTGAAAAGTAATTTCAAAGTAAATTTCAATAATTATTGTTTTTCAATGTACAAATCAATCAATTTCAAAAATTATAAACTTGACTGATACGATGTCTTATATTCATTAATACTATTTGTAGCATAGTATTGTAGAATGTATTTTAGATAAGAAACTTACATACTTATCTATAAAAAATAATTGCATTCATATATAACTATGAATATATATATACAAACAATATATGAAAATAATTTCATATATTAGTAAAAATATAAAATAAAATTGAACAAATCATTTAATAAAATCTTTGCTTAATAGAAGTATAAATTAACTCGAATGGAGAAGGGAATACGAGTACATTTGTTTGCTCCATAATCGGAAAAAAAAATGATGCCACATTATTTTTATGCGCAAACTGGAAGTTAAACGGCATTAAACGATTTTATCCGTATAAAAAGGACCAAACAAAAAATAAATGGTAAATTTCTTAAAAACCCCGTATTATTTCAAATTCGCGTAAAAAAAACCGTGTAAAAACAGGTTTGGGTGTATATACAATGCGTTAGTTTTGGAATTTCCATGTACGTCAAAAGTGAGTAAATACCACTGAAATAATTCATTTTTTTAGGAAAGCTTGAAAAGTAAATGAGAATAGTCGAATAAATTTCCAAAAATGAAAATTACTTATAAAAACATAATTATTGTTGTGCTACAAGTATATTTTTTATAAAAGCAAATTTAAAATAATGGTGTGTGATGACTCCCTTTTGGCGCTCAGTGTATGTGTCTTGAAATTTTCACCATATATACAGGGTATTATATAAAAAATACTAACGCCAAATCTTGTGACAAATAACAATTTAATATCTAGCGAAGTCAACAACCAAACAACCACACGATACAATGAGAAATGAATATATCTAAAGAACGATAGATGGCACTGTGAACGTACACAAGATTCGAAATTAAAAATTGCATTCGTTAAGTTATAACAGTTGAGATTCTGTTATAATGTTTGATGAGGTGTGTATGAGACATAAATGTTGTCGATTTTGTTGCCCATGGTATAGAGAGGCGAACTATTGAAGAAAAAAATATTCGGTTGTTGAAATATATTTGAGTTATTTTAATCAAAAATAGACGTTCGCCTGATATTGTTCATCTTACAGAAACAGGTTATTCAACTCTCTGAAAGTGATTGTATTACTGAAAGAAAGGATACAAATTTGTACATACTTACATAGAGTACGACAATTAATCAGGTCATCGTCAATTTGTATAAAAATATATCAAAAATGTTTGACTAATTGATTGATTTTTGTATGAATGTTCGTTCTTTTGAAAACTTACAAAAGAAGAGTACAAATAACATTTTTTTAAATGCCATCTAAAAAATTTAACGAAAGGCCTATTTTGCAATACAATAAATTATTGTCTTTGGAATTGAAATTTAACTATTGAATCGTACTATAACCTGCCATTAAATAAAAGGAGGAGTTAAACGGGCAGATAAATTGTTTTTCATTATTGTAAGTGGACAATATGGAAGAAGTGAGCCTTAAGCGAAAGGGAGGATTATCCTGCCGGTAACTTTTAAAGTTAAGTTTATGTTTGAACTTGCCATACTATGTATATTATTTTCATTATGCAACTTCAGCTATAAACAAAATGAGCATAAACAACAAAAACACAAAGCCCAGCGTTGCAACTGGGCTAAAAACAAACTTATTTAATTAACCAGCGTTATTGACATAGCTCCGCTACTGCCATATTCTTGAATAAAGTTGACTTTATTTTATCTGTAAATTGTAATAACGAAAACAAGTTAAAGGTAACTTTACAGTTCACTTTAGCTATAGGTGCCTTTAACTAAACCCAAGTTTAACGTGTAAGTTTAGGTTGTAATAATGGCCCTAAAAATGTTAACCTTTAGCTGTTGGAGCTCAATTGTAAGTTCAATTTTTGGAGATTTTACAACAACAATGCATTGATTTGAAAATCGGTCCAGACTTTATTTAAATACAGTATGAAGGTTTAATGCTCTATTATTGGACTTTAAAACTTTAATTATCCACAATTGGTTCTTGGTTTCTATTTAAAGATTCACAATGATTTGTTAAATATTACTTTCATATTTACTCATGCTGCAGATTTCAATTTGAGTTGTAATATTTCTTTATTTGTATCATACTCCCTATACATTGCACACATATGTATACTGAGCGCCACAAGTGAGTCAACGCCCACTATAATTTAAAAATTTTTATTATAAAAAATATACTTGTAGTACAACAATAATTTAATTTTTTGTTTTAACATTTTATAAGTAATAAATAAACGTTTTTATTTTTGGTAATTTATTCGACTATTCTCATTTATTTTTCTTGCTATCCTAAGAAAATATATTTTTTAGTTGCATTTACTCACTTTTGGCTTTCAGTATATATTATTTGCATATTTATTTAACACAAAAACGAGATTATTTTAAAAAATTTTAAATAAAATTTACTAAAGTAAAAAAAAAAATTAACGCTACTTCTGAATGTTCATTATGCCATACTCTTGAGAACTTATTTTGCGAAAAAAAACCTTAAAAATGAAAAAAGAAAGTTTAAAAAAAAATGAATAAAATTTAAGTAGGAAAACAAAAAAATTGGGAAACAAAAACGATGAATGTCTGGCATAAGATGACAAAAATAAAGACAAGGATTATGTATCTACGTAAGTGTAACTAAAGAGAATAAGGGCGAAAAATCAACGAATCATTAATCAATCCTTTCATGATGTGACGCGGTGCGTGTCCTTTTATGTTACAAACGAAATGAAACAAACAAAAATAAAAAAAAATAAAATAAAATACAATCACACGCACGCATATATAACCAATACAAAATGTATAAGCAAGAAAAGTGTAAAAAAGTGTACGAAATAACAAGGAAAACATATACTTGAGACACCCTCTCCTTCTCCTTTACACAATCTGCCTTTTCCCTTTTGTGGATCACACTCACAGTTTTTTTCCCTCTCGTTATTATACGACGTCTTAAAAATTTCTAAAATAATAAAAAAAATACACAAAGAACACAATAAAAAAATGGTAAAAATTCAATACAAATGAAGTAAAACAGTGGAATTCGCTTTGAAGGTAACTTTCCAGGACAATCTTACGATTAAAAAATGTTTTCAATTAAAATTTAAATTAAATTGAAAAAGAAAAAAGAAATTAAACTTAAAATAATGCGTAAAATTTTTCGAATTTAAGTATTTATTAAAGAAAAGATCTAAAATCTGCTATAAATGTAGTAACTTTCGAAACTATTCGAACCGTAGCATCTAACAATCCTAATCGCTTTTAAATGCAATAAAAAAAAAACTGTTCGCTTTAACCAATCTCCACTGTAGTTTACATTTTTATGTACACAATTTAGAGTAAATGAAACGAAACCAGCAACCCCAGCCTGTCAGACATCCAGCAGCATAACAGAACAAAAGCAAACAAACAAACGAACAACCGAACAAACAAAACCAACACATCTAAGGCTACGGGATAAACATCCATAGGAATAATAATAAAAATACGAAAATACAAAAAAAAAAGGAAAAGGAAAAAGGAGAAGAACTGTATTTAAGACAATCAAGTAGTAAAAAAAAAAGTGAATGAAAAATGGCGACATTGTTTAACGAAGGATTTACTTCATACTTTATGCGCGTTAACAACTGCCTACGAAAGACGGTGAAACTAAGGCAGTACTTTAAGGAACAAATTCTTTGATTGGAAGAGACATGTTTTTATAGAGTACTCTCAAGAACGAGGTATTTTCAGTATTCGATTTAATGAAGTATACTATTGTAGTAATAAAACGAGTAGAATTACAACTCAATGGGCCGATATAACAACTTTCAGTTAAACTTGGGTTTAGTTAAAGGTAACTTTAGCTAAACTGATCTTTAAAGTCAGCATTAACTTCTTTTCGTATTTTTTACAGATAATATTGTTATATTTTTACATTTTTAAAAACGTTTAAATTAGGAGTTCGTTGATTGTAAACAAAATAAAAATAGATTAGTGTTTAGTTTCAATTAAATTCTTTATTGTACGCACTATTTTTGTGTCACTATTTGTAACTTGTCGCATACAACAATAATTGCTTGTTCGCTATTCTTCTCACTCAACTATTCTTTTCACACGCAACGCGACTTCACTCAAGATGACTGAATTCTTTACTCATTGACTGCTTTGTCTTGCCGACGTAATCAGTCTGATGAAGGTTCTTGAAATTCGGGATTTCGCCTTGTCGAGAATTCTATCGCGACTACATTGTTGTTTGTGTGTTGTGTACACATTGCTTGTTGTTGCGTTCGCTTATACTATGTTCAGACAGGCACTTTATTGCGTTAATACTCGTTTATTTGTGTACAATAATTTACGTGTTCAGACAACATTGTATTTATTTTGGTCGCGAAAATTAGTTCCAGAAAAAGTTTGTGAAAAAATGGAAGACAACTCAATGTTGGAGTAGGTCTTAGTAGTGTGTAACAGGAACGCCGAGCTGTTGCGGTTAGATGGAGCAAGTTTCGATTCCAAAGTGGCTTCTCTTAGAAGGACGAAGAAGAAAAATTTGGTAATATTGAAAAGTTTGCAGAAAAGAAAGCCCGATATTTTTTGTTTTATTTGTTTGTCATTCGCGCACAGATCGTACTTATGATAGTGCTGAATTTAGACTTCTTTTCAATATTATAACAATTTGCGTATTTATTGAGCAATAATTAATTGAAATTTTATATGAAATATTGATGTCAATAGTGGCGTTTATTTTATTTTATATTCACGCAATAAAAGTGCCTGTCTGAACATAGTATTAATTATCAATCTATTTTTCTCTCATACTTGTTCTTGTTGGTTTTCTTGGAACAAGTTAGATGTATTTGTTGGTGTAGCTCTTGTTTATCGTTTTAATGTTAGGCGATATTACACTGTTTCCATTTTCAATGTTAACTTTTGCAAAAATGTAGAAGTGCCGGAGCAATGTCGGTAATATTGCTCAATTAAACAAGTTTTTTTTAAAACCAGTGGTAACGTTGGGCTTTATTTGCTGATTTTGTTTATATGGCAAGTTCAAACAATAACTTAACTTTAAAACTATCCATTTAGCTTAACGCTCCCTTCTACCATATTGCCCACTTGTAAGGTTAGGTTAGGTTATGTTAGAGGACGTGCACCTGTCAAAGACAAGCACAGTACCCGGAGGTCGAAATTGACCCATTGTAGATTGTCCTTAGGGGAGGAAGGAAAGAGAGGATATAGGAATGTAGGTTTGCCCACTTGTAATAACGAAAAACAATTAATCTGCCTTTTAAAATCCTGTGTTTAGTTATATAAATACGAGAAGATAGTGTGCGCCTTAGTTGCGGAGGTCAATGATGTTTGCGTTATTTATTAAGACGAATTCTGAAAATATTTCAAAAGCTTTCGCATATGCGGATCATTAGAAACAATCGAGAATTTGTATGTACAAATCTTCGAAATATATCATTTGCTATACTAGAGTTAATCATTAATAATTTAAAAAATAAATAATTAAGTATAGATTATAATTATTTTAAATTGTTTTAATACCGCGAGATTTTTAATTTTACAACAAATTGTCAAAATTTGAAAACTTGCACTGTCATTGGTAACAGAAAAAGAAATTTTACTATCACCAGACAATTACTATCATGAAATGAGTTTTTCTTCAACAGTCGAAAAACTATGGCATAGTCACGATACGGTGTTGGCCGATCGGAACTGCAAGTCGGAGTATTTGTAGAAACCATGTAAAGATGACTATGGCACAGTAGTTTCAATTTTGAATGAAAATTTAGATTAAGAGGAGCTTTCCGCATATTGAATACCGCTTTTACTCCCAATCGACCATAAACGTCATCTTGAGAGAATATATCAGAACAGTGTTGCAAAATTGAAATTTAGAAATGGTGCTGGACTCGATCTGAAAGAGTAGTTTTTTGCAACAAATGGGATTTTTGTAAAAATACATTATGACCTAATTTCTCACACCACTAACATATTTTGTGTGTGTTTATGTTATATATGAGTGCCGGTAGTTACAGTTTAAATTTGGCTCCGAACGATATATTTTTAAAAATTTTCATCACGGCAATTTTATTTACTCTCAGAGCGTTTCCCAAAAGGGAAGTCGAACAGAAAACCTAGCGACTTATTCGTGTTCCTCACATACAAAACGAGAACATCCGATTCGGAAAGTTATAAAACGAAAAAGCCCCGTTTAATCAAACGTCGAAGGAACGTTTGTTCGTTTTTAGCATATGAAAATTACGTTACGGTTCGACAAGCGTTTCATTGCTTTTCGTACGAGTGTATGTTTGGCTAAGCGGTGCTAAAACCTAATTTTACATTCAGCATTGCGGAGAATATGTTGCTAATCCATTAATAGTTTTTTTTTTACAAAAGCTACTCGTCGTGTAGCAGATGGAAAACAAAATTCTGGTCTATTATGGCAATGAATGCACTTTTATGCCTCCATAATTCATTCTGGCCGGTTATTGCCATCTGGCCACATGATTAAATATCGTACTAAGATAGTAATGCGTATCCTATCATACGACTTATACTATATTCCTATGATATGAAAGTACTTTTATTGTAGGAAATGAAGCAGTTTTTTTGAAACATATTGTGTGACATCAACAAACGCTTAAAATTTTCATTCTGAATTAAAGTACAAAGTAATGCCGTAGAATTAACTAACATCGGAAGAGTGTAAAGAAATTTATCAATTGAAGTCTATTAAGACTCTGTTTAATTATGTTATGAATACAACTTTAGAAAACCGCGTTGATTAGATGACATACGGATGGTTTTCGGATAAATGCCTGTCAGTTGTCTTCTATCCCAGCAACTTGGCTGCTTTTGCCAACAAAATTGTCAACTTGACTGACAAGAAAATGAAACACAATGAAGGCAACGTATTAAAATTGGTAACATTAACTCACACACAATTGCACACGTACACTCATGTGTACTTAAATATTTTATGGAAAATGTGAACGAAAAAAAAAAACAGAAAAAGCAGATTTAAATAAATTCCATTTATTTTAAATTTAACCAATAAAGACTAAATGAATCTTTGACAGCTTGATGGTATGATAACAATACAGTGATGGGATGGTATAACTACTTATAGAGAATTAATGGGATATTGTTTATATATCTGTAATTATCTGACTCTATCAAAACTGAATCGTATTAATTTAATCTTTTATTAGTTTAAACAGAAGCTATTGACTTTCCTCGTAATGTATTTTAATCTTCAGACGAATGAAAAAGTAATTTTCAATGTTGAACATTTTGTTTGAGCCCGTTTCCTAATATTTATTGTTGAAACACATGATGAAAGTTTTGACTTGGAAAATTTAAGAAAATGCCGAATGTAACATTTATATGCAACGATAAATCATTATTTTCCATTGTTTAACTTGTTACAGATTATTTTGTGCAATTCTTGATCTGTAAATTTAAATCCCAGTTTTTCGGCAGATAATACAGTCTTCCAAGGCTAGAACTGTAGTTGGCGGGCTTGTACCTGCGCATGAGAGACTTCATGTTTTTCCACAACAAACGCTCTACTGCGGCCGCAAAATACGTGAGTTTAATGAATAATATCGGGTGCTGAGCAGAGTCATTTCAGTAACCATTCAATAAAATTCAGTAACCTTTTCACGGCATCAAGGCAGCAGCCTTGAGAGTATTCAAGCGATAAGTCCAACGTAGGATCTTCATTCCAGTGCAAGTAGGCGATTATTTCTGCATTCGATCCAACAGTGAGCTTTATGAACTCCTTAGCGACATAAACGTTATGCAGCGTATTAATATCCTGCGGCTGCAGTGGTTCGGTCATGTCGTTCGAATGGAGGAGAAGACTCTGGCGAGGCGTGTATTTGATGCGGGGATCGGCAGAAGTCGGCAAAGAAAACGACTTTATATGCGTTGGAAGTACCAAATCGTGGAAGCCCTATCATCGATTGATGTAACCAACTGGCGTAGGTACGAAAGAAGCAGAGATGCCTGGAAGGATCGATTGCGGCAAGCCGAAATCCGGTAATCGCGTTGTTAATAATCAATTAAGTAAGTAAGTACCCATTGCACAGGACGTCACCTAATTGATTGTAATTTTACGATTGACTGTAATTTTGGTGATTTACAATAATAAATCCGGCCCGAAAACCGTAGCCTCTAATTGCTCTTCCCACCAAAATTTTCTAGTAATGTTTGCTAAACTTTCTAATGAAAGATAATTTGCTGCAGAGTAGTAGTTTTTATATGTAAACACTGCTATTACGTAATATACTATTGCATAGGATTTAATGTAACATTTGTAATCATTCGTTTTAAGGAAGCTTATCATTTTCATTAAAGCTTTAATTAAGTTATTCTTTCTATCACTACGACTACAATTTGTTTTAAGATCTTTTGTAGAAAGCGCAATATTTAGTTGCAATAGTTGCATCTTTATTTTAACACTAGCAGATTGTACCCGGCGTTGTGCGGGTTATGTAGTTTGAATCAGTTTAAAAAATGAAAAAGTGATTATTTGTTGTTGTTAAAGAAATTTAAAAATTTTTATTATTAACACTTAAAAAATCAGTGCATTAACAGGCATCGTTTGGGAGGTATTTCTACAGAAAAGGTGGCCATGGGGCTATTGTATAAATTTTTCTTTAAATTTAAAAAAAATTATTATTGAGTCATTTTTACATTAAAAATCACAATAAATAAAAAACCGGTTTATCGGTTTCTAAACCGGTTTCTTAAAAAATGCAATTTTTCAAATTATTCGGAAACCGGTTCAACAAATAACCCAGTTTTTTGAATACTAAATATAAATGCAGTTAATGTGCCCGTTGTTCGCCCCTTTCCTCCTTTTGGTCCTTTTTGGTCCAACTTTAGAAACGGAAGACCTCCAATAGCTATTTGTGAAACTAAGTCGTAAAAAATTACTGATTAAACAGATAAAACAAGGCATTTATGCGTAAAAGTTCTAATTTTTGCCCATTTTTTCTCCCTTTGTCCCATTTTTTTCCCCTTTTGGTTAAAATTTTGTAAAGATTTATGGCCTATAACCTGCACCGACAAAAGCTCGATCTATATCCCAAATTTCAAGAAAATCCATTCAGGCGTTCAAGCGCGATTGGTTAACAAATAGACTAACAAACAAAAAACAGACTTACAGAAAGATATATAATATATATTAGGATATTAGGATCAATTGGTCACGTTGCCGCTTTGGTTGTCTCTGTCCCTCCTCCTATACTCTATACTTACAATCCGAACACAATGCACATCATGCGTAGAGGTCATCACCCACAAGAAAAAAAAAAAATACAAGCTGTGACAAATTGCAAAAATTCCTAAAGATATTATTTCATATACGAACATACATACATACATAAGTGGTGTGAGAAACTAGGTCAATAATCCTGACTGAAGGGTTGTAATGACTAATTATGCATTTATGTATTAAACTATTTGCAGCAGAAACTATACTAAACATGATTGCAGAATGTTCAAAACAAAAAGACGATAGGAATTGGAGCCTACGACTGACAGCAATCAAAATACTTTCAATTATTTTCGATCAATTGCACTGAGGAGTACTATTTCAGAAAATTCTAAACCTTCAAATTGTCTCATTAGCGTCTTATTTATTTTAATTGCTAGAGATGGTAGTCAGACCACTTTATATTGACCGATATTTGACGCGGGGAATTTGAGGAAACAGGCGAATATGACGACATTGTTTGCGTTGGAATAACCAAATCAAGGAACCATTATCATCGGTTGATAAGACCAACTAGCTAAAGCGGGAATGAAGCAGAATCACTTGGAAGGAGTGTTAATGCAGCACGAAATCCGTTGATCATGTTGTTAATGGTCAATTAAGTAAGTAAGTAAGTACGTACATAATTGGTCATTCAACCCTTCAGTCAGGATTACGACCCAACTTCTCACACCACTTATGTTGTGTGCGTTAATTTTATACATGAGTGGTGCGACCTACAGTTTAAAGTCGACTCCGAACGACTGACTTTTTAGAACCTCTTCATGGCAATTTTATTTTCTCTTAGAGTTTTTGTCGGGAATCTGACAAAGAAATATTCTTTTTTCATATTTGATTTTGGTGCCTGACTTGGGATACGAACGTCTAACAAGCGAACACACTACCTTCTAGACTACGGCGACTTTCTCATCCAATACATTTGTGGAGAACTACGTCTATAGAAAGTAGAGAATAGTTGATGAATTTAGTTTCCTTTTAAAAGAATGAATTAGATTGGGCTACAGCACACTGCAACTCAAAGACTCTAGGATGGCACTACTTTCCGAAATATAAACTCGTATAGTCCGAAAATATTTTACACAATTTATGATCAGCACTTAAAGTTAAATAATCGAGAATATGATCTTTTGGTTTGCATTTACGAAATATTTTGTTCACGTAAGTCTGTTCCTGGTTGGTGGTGTTTGTGACTCTAATAGCTCTTCTAAAAACTTTCTTTAACAGCTGTAAGCAGTTATGCCATGTAATGTTTTCAAAAACACTTTTTTTTAACGGAAATCATGTGTGAAGAAAAGGAAAGTTTTTTACCTTTTCCTGTCAATCATCTGAAGTTGACCAAATACTCGCATATAAACATCATCAATATCACGTCAATATCAAAGAAAATGAAAAAAAACAAAAAAAACAACTTGAAATTAAGTATCAAAAAAAAAAAAAGAACAAAAAAATAAGGAAGTATTCCTTTGAAGAAAGATTCCCAACAAGTATGTATGTATATGTCAATAGACCTACACCAATCTTGAAGTTCACACATACCATATGTATGTATATAATATAATGTAAGCACGTATACAGTATGTATTCCTTTTACGAGTAGATCATCCGCATATACGATACGATTCTATATCTTTATGCTGTCATACATTTTAGCCAATCAACATATATACATATGTACGTATGTTTGTGAATACATAAATACATACATTTTTACATACAAATATGGACTTGAAACATCATTAATTATCTTCAAAACAAAAAGAACTGTTTGGCATTTTTATATCATTTGTTCCATAGATATTGTTCGTTCGTTCGTTCGTTCGTTTGTTTTTCTGTCTCTCTGCGGCATCAATGATGAGACGAGAAGGAAGCAAAATGTGTTTCATTTTAAGGTAAATTTTCTTTAAAAATTTAAAATTTTCTGTTTCCAACAGATATGCGTTAAGTATTGTAAATCCGTTTAAGGATTATTTTTCTTTATTTTCTAAATTTCGCCACATTAAGAGTGTGGTTTGTACTGATGGAAGTGTGCAAAACTCAGAATTCTTTTAAGTTGATTTCATTCGGTTTGATTTCATTCAATTGAAACTTTTGTTACAATAATTTGCTCTACATCTGATAACAATTTGACGAAAACCAGATGCCTTTAGGTCGATGAAGTTGTTCTTTCAATTGGTATGTATTATGTTTCAAATAGATTGAAATGTCATGCAATGGGTTCACTGGATAAATAAAGACGTTTTAAAATAATAAAAAAAAATCTACTAAACTCATGCGTTAATTGTACGAAGTTAAAATAATTGTTGAATTATAATTGACGACGTAAAACTCGGGTTTAGTTAAAGGTAACTTTAGCTAAAGGGAACTGTAAAGTTACCTTTAACTTATTTCCGTTATTACAATTTACAGATAAAATAAAGTTAACTTTTTTCAACAATATGGCAGTGCCGCAGCAATGTCGATAAAACTGATCAATTAAACAACATTTTTTACGCAGTGGCAACGATCGGCTTTGTTTTTTTTTTTTTTTTTTGTTTTATTTTTGTTATTTAGGCTCATTTTGTTTATATTTAAAGTTGCTCTATTGCAAATAATATATAATATGGCAAGTTTAAACATAAACTTTACTTCTTTTGTTAACGACAAGTTGTAATAATGGCCCTAAAAGTAATTAATTTTATTATTCATTTATATTGTTACGAAAGTGTAAATGGTGTTCTTAAAATACGAAACAAAAGCTTCAAAAACAAAACAACGCACTGTTCACGTGATCAACGAATAAGTAAAAAAATATAGCAACAAAACCATGGACTTCTTTACATGATCAAAGAATAAACAAAAATATAGCAACAGTATCAGCATAAAAATATAAAAGGGATAAAAGATGTAAACAACCAACAACAAAGTGCAGTGAAAAAAGAAGTAAACAAGCAAAAATAAAATGCATATAAGACACACAAACAACAATAATGAAAACAAGTTGTTTATATTTTTGGATTGTTTCCGAAGGCCGTCATCCTCCTTGGAGAGCATTCATCACACTGTTGACCCAGTGATATAAAATCCAAAACGATACGAGCAATGGTAGAGTTTGAATTATGTTAGTCGTGTGCGACAACGTCACGTTGAATTAAGTGAGAATTCAATCAGTTGGGTGTGAAGACACGAAATCGAGCTATAACTCAGTCAGTCTTGCGTGCAGACAAGTTGCATGTGGAGAAAGCAATTGTTAGTGTTACGCGAGCAATAATGTTGTACTTACAAGAAGGTTGTGAGGAAAGCAGAATAACGAACAAATGTTGTCGCTTACGAAAAGTTTGTAAGCAGAGAATTACAACGAAAAAGCATTTACTGTGATAATTGTTGTTGTATACTTGGTAGAAGTTCGAACAGTGGCACAAAAGTGGTGTGGACAATAAAAAATTAATTTCAAAATTAAACACGTATAGACCATATGCTGACGACAAGTAAGCAAACAATTTCTACAATAATGAAAAACAACTTATCCGCCCATTAAAATCCTCTCTGTAGTTAACGGTAGGGTGTAATAATGGCCCTAAATATTTAAATTTTAGAGAGCCGGTACAAGACGATAACAATTTTAATACATAATTACAAAATCTTGTTTTCCTTTACAAAGACAAATTTATTTATTTCAACCAAAAAGCTCAAATCATTTGGTTATAAAAAATATTCTGACAATCAAAGTTTTGCTCAGTAATTCTATTTACACTTTTACGTAATATTTAATATTTTTATATTTAATTCTTTATAATTGTTTAATGGTTCAGGCAATGTTTGATAGGTTTAAATAAAGTGCCTTTCCTCTCCATTAACCCAATATTTAGAGTAACGGCTCGGATTGATATGACTTAATCTGATATTTTGATGTCTTAGACCCTTACCGTTTGTAAGCCATTAAAATATTTTAATGATTTGTATTCAAAGAAACACGGAAAAACAACCACTTGCCTTTACGCTGAACTCACTCATAACTATATATGTGGGAAAGACTTACCAAAATCAACTTCATATTATTTTAACTGATTGTAACACATGCATTCAATAGCTTGATTTCATTAAAGAAGTTACCCGTGGTGCGTTCATCGCTGTGTTAAAGAAAAAATTACGAATAAATTTGATGTCAATCATAATTAGTAACAACAGATTAAAGAAATTTGTTCATTAAATTAAAGACACATAAAGCCGACAAATACATACAAGCATACTATAAAAGCTAATCGGGCTATATCCGTATATAAGAATTTTCCTTTTGATTTGAAATACCGCATAGAAGGTTATAAGCAAGAGAAGTTTTATATAAAAATAGATTTCGAAAAGACTTCTGGTACGCATAATAAGTTTATGCAAACGCACATAGAATTGCGTGAATGTATTCACAAATTGAATGATTCGATTACGAATTCATTGATATTTTTGTAATAAGCTAAAAATAATTGAACACTTAAGTAGTGGATGTGTCCGGGATAATTCTCGTAAGCTAAATATTGTGGTAGGCATTTCACGGAATACTGTACATCGCATTCATACATACAGACACAATTGGGCATTACAACTCTTCAGTCAGGATTCCGACCTAACTTCTCGCACCACTTATCTTGCATGTGCGAATGTCCTCGGGGGTCGAAGATATTCGGCTTTTTACACACATAGGACACGAACATCAACAAAGTTCTTTAAAAATAAAAAATTCGGTTGCTTATCAACCTTCAGTGAAGCAGGTTTTCGTCGCTTCATTTTGAAATTTGTGTATCAAAAATACACCCAAAGAAAAATTTAATTAAAATGTGAAAAAAAAAACTGGGAAACAGAATTTTTTTTACTTTAAATATATTGAATTTCAGGCGCCTGCAATATGTAATGATGACTCTTGGTACAAATGCATAAAAACTTGTGCAAAAAATACTAATGGAATCAAAAAGAACGATATTTGTTCGAACACTGCTTGAAACAATCATTCCTAACAATTTTCCTCTGGATTATACACGTGCTTCTCACAAATACACACACACACACATTTTTATCATGTTCTCTTTGTGCCGACGTCTGATTATCATAAAAGTCGACTCCGAATGAAAAATTTTTTTAATTACTTTCAGAGATTTTGCTAGAAATCTGCTGAAAGGAATTCGCCGAAGAATTATGTTTCATATTTCGTTTTGTTCGAGATGTCTAACCTGGGGTATGAAATGCGGGTAGTGTATTCGACTACGGCAACCTTATCTCTACATTGCATATTGACAGAAAATTTGAAATTTTTGCGTACATTGGGTGCGCCATTTACCCCTAATTTCAATTAAATGTTTAGCGCTGTAACACAGTTTAAATCTAAGTTTTCCACCAATTCACACTTTAGACATGACAATGCATCAGTTTGTTGTAGAATTTTCGTTGTTGCAATTTAATATTCGAATCTCTTCGGAGAACATAACTCCTTTGAATATTTTTCAAACACCAACAAATTGGTCAATGTAATTCCACTTTTAAAGCTTATTTTAACAAACTCTTAATAGCTCTAAATAACTCTAAAACTAGACAATCGAAAAACAAAGCATTGTTTGCAATTACATTAACTTGTTTACTCAACGAAGTACCCCTTTTTCTTTTCTCTTCAAACTGCAGTCTTTGCAAAGTAAACTTCTATAATCCAAAAAGCTTTTAAAAAGTAAGAAGGCTCTGGACAGCGATAATTGAAAATGTAATGAAATATGGATACTGAAACTGCAATAAAATCTTTCAGAATTCTAAAATGTGGAGCGAATGATTTCAAGGAACTAGCTACACGCTTCGAAATTCTTGCGGTTTCGATTGTAATCAGCTGCATACTTTCACTGAGAATTCGCACAATTGCATTCAGGTTAGGTGGACCACCATATTTCCGTTTGAATATATTTTTAATACTAAAGACCGCAGCTAAAAAATATATTAAAGGCATTTGAATTGAGTAATTATTTATTAAATAATGTTTAAAGCACGGAAATAGTTTTTAAGTATTGAACGAGTTATGCTGGCTAGGCAATGGAAATAAGTGAATAAAATGCAATATTCGAGTAAGATGGCATGTAAAATAAATATTAAAATATTATTTATCAGCAAACTGGTATTTCATTTAAATTTTTTTTGTAATTTAAATTAATCAAAATGTAGTGAAGTAGCTTAGCATTTTATATGGTACTACGATTCCTCATTGGGTACCAAAAATTTCAAAATTCAGTTAGTTTATGCATGCTTTTGATGTCGAAAATCTCGATCCCGAATTTATAGGTTTTTTTCGGTAGTCCGAAAGTCAAAACTTCCCAAATATACTCCTGAATTTTCTCCTAATTACAAAAGATAAACCAAATTATGTGTGCAGGATTAATACCTTTCTTGAAATTAAATTTTATTAAAATCATATTCAAATCTCAATCGCAATCAGTTTTTTAAGAAAATTTAATACAGTAGATCAGTACGTTGTTCTTCTTTCTACTTAGTAGAATATACTGCAAACAGATCATTTCGCATAAATGTTGATACATTGTGACACATTTGAAGTCGCCATAGTTTAGTAAGTAGTGCGTTGGCTTATTAGACTGAAGACCCGAATTCAAACACCAGATCAGACATCAAAACGAAATATGAAAAAAAAAATATTTCTTCGGCGACTTCCTCTCAGAAGATTTCTAAAAAAAAGCTCTGAGAGTAAATAAAATTGCCAAAAAAAGCTTCTCAAAAACCTGTCGTTTGGATTTGACTTTGCACTGTAGGTTCCGCCACTCATGTATAAAATTAACGCACCCAACATACGTGGTGTGAGACGCTAGACCGTAATCCTGACTGAGGGGTTGTAATGGCTAATTATGTATGTATGTTGATACATCGGCTTTACATAAAGTCATGTGACCTCAACGTAGAACTTCAAAAGTTACATTCTGTCATTTTTTTTAATTTATAAAGCAAATGCGATTTGCAATCCTGAAAATCCCGGTGCAAGTTTTAGCAATTCCGGGATTTCCGAAATTCTAAAAATCTCGGAATTTCGTGATTCGGAATTTCCCAATTGGCGTCCCATGTAAATGTGAATAGAATGTGAATGTTTGTTATTTTGTTGTCTGTTTGTTTACTTAAATGTGATTCTACACCTTACGTTAAAAGTATTTATTAATTGTCATATCATCAGAGAAAGAGGATCTTTTATGTTACCATGTATTTATAAAAATAATAATTAATTTGTCTTAAATTGTAAAAATTAATAAATATTCAGGAAAATTCGCAAATTATTTTTAATATTTAAATTTAAAATCATTGAGAATAGAATTTATAGTAATATTATGCTAATCTTTGTGAATGGTATGGTAAAGTATAGGGATTTTTTCTTTCTTATCAAACTTTGCTTTTTTTTTACAAATATTGATGTATTATAATGTTAATTAGATGTTAATCTAAAAACAATTGTGCTTAAAATAAACACAAAAACATTTTTTACAACAATCTTATGTTTTTTATTTGGTTATTTAATTATAAATATAAGGGCTATTATTACAACTTGCTGTTAATAAAAGGGAGGATTTTTCATTATTATAAGTGGACAATATGGTAGAAGTGAACGTTATGAACTTGTAATCATTATATATATTATTTCTAAAGCACTTTTTTTGTCGGTTGCAAATATCTCCCATACCACTTCATCAAATTTAATGAAACATATCTCATTTTAAAGCTTATATCTAACACTAATGGCAAAAAATAATTAGAAGTTGAAAAATTAATATTTTCATTGATAAAAATTATATTTTATATAGAACTGCATGATAATACTATTGTCATTATAATTATATGTTTTTGTTCAAGTGTGGTAATACAGGATCGCTTAATAGTAACGCAGTTCTACATAATACAGTATGTATTAAAGTCCATTTTGGCAATACCGCTATTTACTATAATGCCGTTTATTACTAAGTCAGTTATATATAATATGCATATTAAGTTGTAGAAAGCTGTTTTGGCAATACTTTGCAGTAGTTGTTAGATCAAGTGCGATAAACAGGGTCGCTTAATTGTAATGCTATTCCACATAATAATAAATAAAGTTGTAAAATCCATTTTGGTAATGTCGTTATTGTGATATCGTTAGTGTCAACTGATATTTAACAGTTAAAAAGGTTTTAAGAAAAATAAGAATAAAAATAACGTGCAACGTAAGAATATAAATAACGCGCATTTGAAAAGACAAATGCAATTATAATGTTAATCAGAAATCTTAATGCTAAACAGGGGTTAATATAAATGGTACTAGGCTAATCGTAAAAAACTTGGGAGAGCACATCATATCAACAACAATTATTCATACTGATAGACCTGTACTCATATCCCGAAACAAGCTTACATCTTCTGATCCAACTGTTCTTTTCCGAATGACACGAAAACAATTCCCTGTGAAAGTTGCTTTTGCTATGACGATAAACAAAGCACAAGGTCAAAGCCTTCAAAAGGTAGAATTGTATTTACCAGAACCGGTCGTTTCACATGGGCAGTTATACGTGGCTTTTTCTCGAGTGCGTACGTTTAAAGATCTTTTTGTTTTGTATTAAGGATTCGTCCGGGCAAAAAGTTAACGCTGATCATGTCATTACCTCTAGCATTGTATTCAATGAAGTATTATAAAAGTATTTAAACAAATGTATGTATATATGTATGATGATATTATGATTTCTAATATTTTTAAACTTTTAATAAAATTTCTATTAAACAAAATGAGTAAAGAGAAGAAAAAACAAAAGCCTGTCGTTGCCACTGCGCTTAAAAAAGCTTGTTTAATTGATTAGTGTTATCGACGTTAGTCCAGCATTGCTATATTTTTGAAAAAGTTAACTTTATTTTATCTATAAGTTGTAACTACGAAATTAAATTAAAAGTAACTTTACAGATCCATTTAACTAAACCCAAGTTTCATTGCAAGTTGTAATAATTGCCATAAGAGAGATAGAAAGAGCGAGTCTGTTTATATATCGTAATTTTTATTTTTTCTTTCCAAAGCTATGGAAACCTTAGCGGACGGCAGTAAATGTTGCAACACAATACTCATATGATGACGGTATTTATACTGGCTGAAGAAAGACACGAGACCGTAAAAGAGGACCATCACCATCGCCATCATCGTAATTCTATGTTGTTGTTTGGCTTAACGCATGAGAATCCATCCAAGTAGTCAATATGTGAGTTCGTATGTATTTCATGATTGAAATAATGATTAATGAAGCAGACTGCCAAAAAAATTCAATTCGAATTTAGTGCGCTTTTAACTAAAATACAACAACAATCGAAGCATATAAATCCATACACCCAAACAACAACAAGAAAATAAAACTACAAGGAATTACAACAACTGACATTGTGATGGTAATAACAGAGCCTAATTTTTTCTCTCCACTATAGGCGAAGATGGACTACTTGGCTTATACATACACGGCTTATGTATTCACGTTTGTTTAAAAGGGGAAAGCAAGCATGGGAAAGAAATATCAAAATTTTAGAGAGAAAAACAAAAAAAAACAAACAAAAAAATTTCAGCGATTGCATTTTTGTTCAATGGTTTGATATCTTATGGTGACGAGTATGTATCATCCAACTGATAGGCCTGTTGTTAGGTTCAAAATTGATTTCGCACACTCCTTTTGAAATGTGAAAGAAAGAACGCCAAATTGTTTTTAATTACAACAGAGAAGATATCTTTAAAAATTTCCATCATTTTAAAAAAAATTTTGAAAAAAAATCTCAATGTTTTCAAAAATCAAAAGACAAAGTCCGTCCATGGTAACCATTAATTAAAATCGATTAAATTTAATTACAGTGTCCAAATGAACAGTTTAGGTTTTACAATTTTGTTAATTTGTAATAATTATCTTCTTCTACAATATTCCCCCGAAAATGTAAATGAAAAACAAAACAAAACATAGTAAAAGAAAAGAAATAAGATAAAAACAAATAATTTCTATCTTACCATTTTGACCGCTATCTGCTTATATCACCTGGGGAAATATTCAACTCTATTCGCTTACAAAGTTTTTAAAATCATGCAACCAGAGCAAAAAAAGTGTTGTCAAGTAAGAAATATTAGAGTAGTCTTTTCAATGCTATAATTATTGGCGATTATTTACAGTAGCCAGTGAGGTCAACACATCATTAGTCTTATTATAGAAAGCATAAAGCTTATGGCATATGTGCCTGTACGGCCTATCCAGGAGTAGTTCTATCATATGGGACCCTTGTTATGCAGTTCATATAAATAGCATTAAGTCAGTGCAAAAACTCGGATGAATTACTACCACTTCGGAGTAGACTAGCCTTGATTAAACTGTGAACCCTTAAAAGTCGTCGGTCCATGACGGGTACTCTTTTTATTCTGGGATTATTACGAGGTGATGGCGATTCGAAGTTCCTGAAATTCAATGTTTATGTGCGATCTACTCGCAATTTTGAACTGCTATGACTGAATTACTACAAATCTGACTATGAAAATAATGATTCCTTTTGGGCGAGCCTATAAAACATTTAATGAATGCTACCAAGTAGTGGATTTTTCAGAATGTAAAGAAGTTTTAAAGAAAGTCCCGAACTATATTTTTGAATTGTTAATATTCTTCTTGTTGAATTAATGTAAATTTGTATTGAATTTGGTACACATATTTAGTAAGGATATATTGTACCTATTTACATTAAATAAAATAAATAAATAAAATAAAAATAAAGCTCAGACTAAAACACACTACTCTTCACTTTTAGTCTACGACCACAGACATAAGTAGAGTACAAACGTGAGTGCACTACTCAGCTTTTTCTCGGGTAATATTTCACACACAACTGAACAATGCCGAACATTGTATCAATTCCAGAAACTAATATGAACCCTTGCAAGACTGCTAAACTGCTGCAAAGTGTCTCAGTCAGATCTAGCTTGAGCCACGGGGTCAAATATAATTAAATATCTTCAGGTGGACTAATCCCAACAAAATTTTAAAAGGCCTGCACCTAGATAAAGTGAGAAGATCGTTGGAGACTCTCTTTGTTATGCTTGATTGATTTCTATCTAGAAGATTTCTATCTGGCGCGTCAACGTATGACACTCTGCAGTGCCAATCAATATCTTATCAAGCTTGAAAATTATTTTTTCTAAACCTCGTCACAATTCTACATGGAGAAGACAGGTTCTGTGAAATGGACAGCTTCGGAGATTCGTCCACGAACAGATTGGATTGAGAATAACATGGAGATTATTTCCCTTCTGTTTTGACTTCTAAAGCGTGTTTCAAGACAAAGTTTTTACAGGAATCGCCAAGAAATTCGTTCGAATAAAAAACCGCTAAATTGTTAACATTGCTATTAGAATCCAAGATATTCAATCAGTGCCAATGAGAATATCTTTTAGTTTATTTCATCCTTTTAGAAAATTATAAGCGACTCTAAATAATACAGCCTAAAGGGTTCTCTGTCCGAGTATTCTCTTGTCGTGCTATTTATTTCTCCAGCAAATTTCGTCTTCTGCTGTTTGTTTCTTTTTTATTTGTACTTCAAAGGTGGCTGCTGGCTGGTGGTTCGTGGTTCGTTTCAATAATTATAATCTTTTTATTTAATGAGCCAAAGTGAAAATTTTTGTTAAACATTTTCCATCAAAACATCACTTAAGGCTAAAATTTAACATAATATGACAGATAATTTTAAGTTGTTCCTCATTTTAAATGAGTCGAATGATAAATGAAAACCATTTTTGCTTTTCTTTCTTTCCTTTTTTTGTTTTGTTTTAATATTCATTTTGAACCATTTTTAATTTGTAAGCGATGTTTTTTGTTTTTTTTTTTTGTAATGCTTAAATTGTTTTCTTTTGACCAACTACCAAGCCATTATTATTCTGTGCTTAAGCATTCGTCAAATTATACATGAACAGATAAGATTATCTATCTATCTAACGTTGTATTTGAATTTGAGACATTATCAATCAAGTTACCAAGTTACCATACAAAAAATTTCGTATTTCAACAAAAGGCAGAAAGCGGCCGTGTTAGAAAAGTCATTCGAACACTAAATAATTGCCTCTGCTGACCTCTGATTTCAACTTTAATTGACGTTTTTTCTATCTCATATTTATGTTTTAAAGTTGAAATATGCAGCCCATTTTAGTTCTTTTCAATTTAAAATTTCATAAATTATCTTCAAAAAAAAAAAGTCACAGAATCCGATAATGATACGTTCACGGATTCTAAAACAATCATCGATTATCGCCATCTGAATCTTTTAAAATGGAGGTAATATTTGAACACACAGTTATTTAGAGTAAACCATTCAAACTTTCATTTAATTTTACTAAAAAGATGAATTAAAATGAATTGTTAAATACCATGTGGAAGGCATTTTGAAATATTTTGCAGAATAATTTTAAAGCCGTATTTAGTGTATCTGCTATAATGACCTCTAATTTGCGCCAAATTATACTGCCATTCATCGCACGGAGGTGCAAATGAAGTGAAAATATTTCGTTAAAGATTTCATATCGAAAATCCATTTACCATTCCCTCTATTTAATGACGTGTTAAGTTTCGCCCGAATGAAAGTGGTAAATTAATATATTTCTTATTCATATTTAAAATATTATCCAATGAAGTCTAAGGCATTGGAGTGATATTTTGAAAATATTCTAATAAGCCTTTCTGGTCTCAACAGGATCATTTTTATCTATAATGCAACACTGATTCTGAAATTTTAATTTTTGCCAAATTAGATATAAAAATAAAAAAATATGATCTCATTATTAAAATCATGGATGAAATAGATAGGTTTCGTTGTGTGACAAACCATAAACTCCTTACGGAATGAAGTCTGTCGTGATAGCTAATGCGCAATACATATGTACAATTACGATACAGGGTGGCTGATATGTATTGCAACCAACTTCAGGTTGTTATCATTTGTAAATCGCTCGTCAGACAGCTGACAGATTTATTGCAGGTACAGTCCATTTTATTATTTACAAGCTTACAAAAGCATTTTGGTCTATTGCATTCAGAAAGAAAGTTATTCGTGATGGAATTCAAGCGTGATAGTGTGTTTGCTTTATATTTGGGTGGAAAACCACAGGTGGCTATCGTTAGAGTCCCCCATCATTTAAATGTGAATAAATCTTTTGTTTCTCGTACCATTGCTCGTTACCGTAATACTCTGGCAGTGTTGCATCGCGTCGAAAAAGTGGACGAAAAAAAAACGGTAACAACACCATAAATGATCCGAAAAGTGAAGGCCAAATTCTATCGAAATCCACGCCGCAGTGGTAGAAAAATTGCTCGTGAGCTGTACATATCGCTAGAACGGATACAACACATATTGAAAAATGAGCTTGGACTAAAGCCATTGAAGTTTCAAAAAGTGCAAGAGCTCACCGATTGCACAAAAAAGGCTAGTTACTGAATTTGGTTTTCTCCGCTGAGGAGCCATTCCAAATTGAGCAGTTTGCCAAAGAGGTCAGCTGAAAATTTACACTTGCGATTGCTCACCAGAACTCAAGCGCCGCCATAATAATGGTGTGGGCCGCCGCAACAGCCGATGGTCGCAACCTGCCCGTATTCATCAATCGTGGGGTCAAAATAAATGCCGAATATTATCGGGAAAGTGTCTTAAAGCCAGTATTGAAGCCATTTCGGCCGCAGACCATGGACATGTCAACCAAGAATGGCTTAAAAAGGAGGTTCCTCGTTTCATTTCTTTCTTTCATTTCAATCCTTTGGCCTTTTACGCTTGGAGCATTTTGGAGAGTAAGGTTCTCACTAAAAAATACTATAATGTCGATCATCTCAAGACGGCGCTTCGTCGGGAATGGGCCAAAATACCGCAGAGCCACTTTCGTGCAGCCTGTGATGGCTTTGTCAGCCGTTTGAAGGCCATAATTCTTACCAAAGGTGGCCAATTCGAAAAAATCTAAACTGACGCTCAAATTTGATGTCAATTCCAAAATTGTTTGCTTTTGAACAATAAAATTAAAAAATATAGCGCTTTACTTTGTTGCATTATATATCAGCCACCCTGTACGTTACGTTCACCAATTACTGCTGATTATTTACATTCTACAGGGCATGCACAATCTATACCGAAAAATTTTAAAATCAAGTCTCTTGTCAGTATCAGTATTCTAATTGTGCTATTCTTTCTTAGTTGCACATAAGCTGAATACACTAGCATTTGTTTAGTTTGATCTAAAACTACTCAATGTAATAAATTTAAACTTGATAATCCTAAGTGATGACTTTAAATTTTTATTATACACCAGATTTAAACCACTTAACGAACTATAAATATTATATTACCAAAGTTAATTAAATTAACAAATTCAAATTTCAGTTCTTATTTGTACCACATTTGTCGATATAAAGGTTAACCCATTCACATAGAGTTATAATTCCGATGAAACTTTTCACTGTTCACTGTTCTGACTTCTCCAAGTCCTTTATGGGACAATTACACTTGCCGCATGGTAAATGTGCTCCATTACTGAGGAAAAATTTATTCTAAAAATTACCATTGAAATCCTGTTGGTGTGGCACCCAATCATTACATAGGTGATTTTGCGCATGTTTGTCCAGCTTTCATTATTACATGGATTGAATGAGTTTGAAAGAAAGTACAAATTTCAATTGAATAATCCGTCTAACAGACATAATATCTCCTGCTGAACGTATGCTGAAATAATGCACAGGCCTCAATACATTTGTAACGCTATAATGGTCGATTATGAAGACAAATCGATACTTTTAAATCGCCACTTAAGCGTTCTTTTGCTATTCTAAGTGGTAAATTTCTTACGAAGCAATTCAGTCTTCAGATGAAAGATATTTAACAGCTGACAGCCTTACTAGCCCGGCGAACTAAAGTGCAATATTTGGTAATCGATGCTTAATCGGACAAAATAAGGTGGTAATAATAAATGCACATACATACGCGACATAAAACTGCCAGTATTTTGTCGAAAATCAATAATTGATAGTAGCGGCATTTAGAAAATGGTTTCCAAGCACACGCATAATTCCACTAAGTTCGAGTCTCCGCTCAGGTACTCTATAAGCTTGAGGAAGTTATAGATCCATTAAATCTTTGCATTACCTCACGTGCAAAACTATTTCCAATATTCAATTTCTCTGCACTCTGCTTTACAGTTTGCTTTAAAATGTCAAGGGAGACAAATTTGTCCATTTTATAGACAATAAAATGAAACTTGTCTCCGCATACATTCGCCATACAGTTCAAAACTATAAATTTTCCATTCGATCCACTAAAATAAAATTTTCTTTCATAATGCACATGGCAAATTGTTTGATGCTTAAAACCTTTGCCTTTTATTATTCAGTTTAGGCCTGTTCGTAAATGCATTAATGCACTGCATAATATGATTATTTTGCGCTTACACTGCTAATCACATGTTGCTGATGCTTCCTTTTGTTGATTTATTTGTACTTGTACTTATTTGTTGTTAAATGCATAAAAGAGGAGGCATTTAAGGAAGAAAAAAAGAAACTTTCTTTTAAAACTCTCATTCTCCCTCTCTCCCTCTTTCCCTCTCTCTCTCTCACACTCATTCAATGCATCAGTTATTTTTATGATTAGTGTTTTGTGTTTATTTGCGCATAATATGATTTAATGTTGCATTTACGTACATTTGACAGCTGCAGTGCTTACAAGGCTTGCATTTATGAACATAATGCGTAGTAATGTATTTACGAACAGGCCCTATTGTATTGATTTATTAGAAAGAAAAAAAATTTGCAAAAAAAGTACAAAAAATTACCATGAGAGTTTACCCAAAAATGTCATTCGAAGTTGCCTTTAACTCATGCATAACTTTGTTGGTGTGAGAGGCTAGGATGCATGCCAAATGGGTCATCACAATCCTTCAGTCAGGATGACGACCTAGCACCTCACACCAGTTATGTTATGTGGGTTAATTTCGTACATGAGCGGTAGAATCTACAGTTTAAAGTCGATTTCGAAAAACAAAATTTTGAGAAACTTTCCATGGCAATTTTATTTACTTTGAGTGTCATCGCCAGAGATCTGCTGAGGCCAAGTAGCCGAAGAAATATTTTTTCTAATTTCGTTTTAATGTCTGACCTGGGGTTTGAAACGTGGCCTTACATCTAATAAGCCAACACATTACCTACTAGGCTACGGCGGCTTCAAAATGTTCATTGAAGTAAAAACAAAGCAACCTGATGATGGATAGGAAATCTCGAAAGCACTTTATATTTTAAAATAATAAGAATATCTTTAAAATTACAAAATACATTAGAATACCCTTCTACAAATAGCAATTCGAAATTGTAGGTCTAAAAGGACTGTAAATCGAATGATAAAATTACAAAAAAAAATAAAAATAAAAATTTCAGTGCAAGGAACCCTTGCTTTGGCACTGCAATTCAAATAATTGGTTGCAGAAGAAATTAAAGGAAGTTTATTTTGGGAGAAATGGAAACAGAACCTATTGGAATAATCCAGTGACATTCAGACTGAAAAATGTTTTGCTTTCGATTACTAAATATGCGACATGTATGACGATGCCATTACTGTTGCAATAAGTAACAAAATTATACTTGCTCAGTTCGTTTCCTACAAGATTGAACATTTTTTCAATTGATTTAAGAACAAAACTCTATAAAAATATATACTTAAGGTAAATATTATTTCATATTGAAATACATTTTTTTTAAGAACTATTGTGTGTCTCATAACAATTCATAACGTTTTCAACACTATTGAAGATCTCATCTTTTATTGTTACGTGTTAATCATATTTTAATTTATTATCTATTCATGACTATAAATATAGTTTATCGTTCTATCTAAACTATATTAAACCATAATAGTATTCAACAAAATATTGTTGGCCTTACCAGCTTAGCGGGAGCCATGATTTGGTGCTGTAAACTTATGGCAGTCATATGAGTGCTCAAAAAAAGAGAAAATAATGACCACAAGCCCAGCTCTCAAGGCAAATCATCTCTCTACAAACTACTGCCCAACTGTAAATGGAAGAAATTTCAAAACTTTAAGAATCCAAACCTTCAGGAATACCGTCCTTTTTCACAAAAATCCTTATAGCTGAGCATAAAGTTTTAGCTTCGCAAAGCTGTAATCTTGTTAAAGTAATTGAAATCGCAAACGGCCTTCCATCTTCGGCCAAACATGAAGCTACAAAGCATTAGAGGACTCGGAAAGCTGCTTTTCTTATTACGCCTAAGTTGTAAGGTATTGCCCTCTATCAACTTTCAGACGATGGTGCATCAAAGTCCTTGCAGCCAAAGAAAATGAAGGTATTACATCACTCCAATGCTATTTTCACTTCATTTCATTCTAGTCTAAGAAGAACAATGGCAAGTTTTGCAAATATCTTCAAATACCCCAACATTACCCAGCATTTAATAGGCAATATACTAAGAATTTTGAAATAAGATTGACATATGCCGTTGCAGACTATTTGGAGATGTTCGAATATAGATTCTAATATCATTCTAAGATAACTAAACGCAAGTGCTATTATCATCTTATATCTAGGAAAATATGTTATGGGAAGGAGGAAAGAGGAAGGAGAGTTTGTGGCAGTAATAGTAAAGACCCCTGCAAGAAAGGAGAACGAGAAAAGACCGAATTTTGTCTGCAACGCACTATGCAAGGCACTAGTCAATCGATTCTCGCCGAGAAACACATGTGATTCACGGGAACAAGAACAATATCTGTTGTAGTGCCAATAAAACACAATCCATATTACAACGATGCTCTAATAAATCAATGAATTTGGATATCCTATCCTCTCCAATAAGCGTTCGAGAAGTCTTAAAATAGACGTTGAGGCATCGGTCCATATATGACAGTTGTATACCATTCTTGGTCGGAAATAAGTGGTGTAAATAGGTAAATAAATAGTAAATAAAGTGAAATATTTTTTGCATCATCGTCAGGAGCTAAGGCGCTAAGAAATTTTTCGTTGTTGTATTTTTTCTGACGATTTTTTGACGATTTCAATGAATGTCTTTGACGATTTTGTCAATTTTTTTCTAATATACGACGATTTGATACTTTATTTATCTGGAAGTTATGTTGGTAACTCACTGTAGATTTCTTATTTTTATTATTTTGTGTCACTATCTTTCTGAATTCTTTTACGTAATTTTGTAATTCGATGTTTATGTTTTTCCTTTTTCCCACAATTTCTTTATTGTTTTGTTGTTGTCTTGCTTTCTCTTTCTTCATGTTTACAGAATAAACACATCCTGGGTACATAATAATAAATCTCTTAAGATATGAAAATTAAATTAAAAAACGGTCACTTAGAAAAATCACCTAGAAAAGTATTGAAAATTTTCTGAATATCCTTTTTGCTTATTAAATTCACTGACCTTGATTGGTGAGTTAAAATTTTTTTTCAAATGAATTTCTTTGAATTTTTATATTTAAAATCATTACTTGCGGTGAGTTTATTAAAACAACAACAACAAAGAATGTGTCAACAAACGGTATTTAAACTTTGTCCAAGAAATAGAAAAGAAATAAGAACAACAACAACTACAACAACGACAACAATAAGAAGAAAAAACAACGATGGCAAAATCAGTAGAAATAACAACAAAATAATGTGCCACAGAATGAGTGAATCATTAATCAAAGTTGTGCAGCAAGTGAACTTCCTTTGCCGCTTGACAGTCGCAACTGATTGCAAGATTTCGTATTGGGATTGGGATTTTGTATTAAAATGTTATACCCTACACCAATACAAGACGAACGCAACTAACAATTGGTTTTGGATTACAAACTGCACTCAAAACTATAATATATTATGTGTTAACATAAAGAATAGAATTTAACTTAATTATGAATAGTGTTGGATAAAATAAGATCGAATTTCGTTCCGATAAGTTATTCTGAATTTTTTATCATCATCAATTCTTATCAATTTTTATAATTTCTAGGTAAAGCATTGCTGGCTTCGCTTAGTGAAAGGATACGGGGTCGGGGTTAACAAAATAATATAAAATTCAAAACTAAAATTTTCAAATTCTAAGAAAAAACAATGAAGAGAAAAGTAACTCGAATGTAATCAATTTTAATGAAGTCGCCGTAGTCTAGTAGGTAGTGTGTTGGCTTATTAGACGTAAAAACCCCGGTTCGAGTTCCAGGCCAGATATCAAAATAAAATACAAAAAGTATTTTTTCGGCAATTTCCTCTCAGCAGATTTCTGACAAAAACTCTGAGAGTAAATAAAATTGCCATGAAAAGTTTCTCATAAAATCTGTCGTTCGGAGTCGACTTTAAGCTGCAGGTCCCGTTACTCATGCATAAAATTAACACACACAACATAAGTAGTGTGAGAAACTATGTCCACAATCCTGACTGATGGGTTCTAACGACCATTTATGTATGTATGTATGTACTCAATTTTGCACCATTTAAACATTTTGGGGAATACGAGTATTTATAATATTTAGTCCACAGATCATCTGCACCAAATTCTCTATAATTTCTTAGGAATATTTGTCCGTTCCTGATGAATCCGATGCCAAAGCTCTTCTAAATTGGTTGGGGCTGATCGGTACTATCCCAACTGCTTCTTCACGATTGACCATAAATTCTCAATCGAATTAAGGTCGGGACTTTGTGTTCGCCTCTGCACTAATTGAAAATTTTGCTCACTAAGCCATTCTTTGACGATTTTGGAGGTGTGTTTAGGGTCGTCATGCTGGTGGAAAAGTACTTCTTGCGCAGGATAGGCGCTGGATAGATCCGCAATACTCTCAAATAATCTTCTTTTTTCATAATCTTATTAATACATTGCAGAGGTTCGAGGCAACATGGCGGCAAAGCAACCCCATACTACACCCCTTATTCTCCATAGTTTTTCTGCATTTCCTTAACATGGTGTCTTTGAATTCTTTCCCCATGGAGGCACTAGCAATATTGCTTACCATCAAACTGAAAGCGGTTGAATTCTAATTCGTTTGACCAGATCACATGTTTCCAGTCATCCATTGTCCAATTTCTGTATTCTCTGGCAAAAATTAATCACGCTTTTACATTTTTAGCCGAAATTGCAGGTTTTTTCTTTTTGACTGCTAAAGTATAGCCAATATCTTTAGGAGCTCTACTTGCCGTCCATCATCTAACGGTTTTCCCGATTGCCGATCGCGTTTTGATGTTAAAAATTAATCCGTTTTAATTTTTGTTACCATCATACGAGCATCTGCATTAGTTTGTAGATTTTTGCGATCGCTCACTTGAGGCTTGAGAACACCAGAACGACGTTTTTCGACACTGATGACTACTGACTGACTAACTCCAATTTTTTTCGAAATTCCCCTGGTAGAATAGCCACTTCCAGTCAAAGCTACAATATTATCGTCAGTTGATTTCGAGAGTTTCTTCATTTTTTAATAGAAATTGAATTTTGTTCTACAAGTTGCAAAAAATATTCGGTTAACAAGATTAAGTAATTAATATTTAACTAACATGAAAAAATAACGATAGTTTTTTTTTCGTTTTTGCAAACATATCATAAAAAGCAGACGTGCAAAATTGAGTACATACGAGTTTGTTTGTTTTATTCTTAGATGCTTGATGCTTTCTAATTTAAATTTTATTTTATTTTGTTAATCATTAAATGGTAAATAAATGACAAAAAAAAGTTTTTTTAAAGTTTTCTTTATTAGTTTTATTTTTATTCAATAAAAACCGTCAAAAGTACAAACATGAACTCATTTATGCTTCCTACTGTACATATTTTTCAATAATTCTCAAATTTCATTTCATTGTAAGTCAAGTAAGCATGGTATGCTTGAAAACAGTTTTCAACGTTTAGGGGAACTTTATAACTTCTGCACATACAATGATGGATGTGGGCGTATTTTGTGCGAATAACACACACGACATCTCCTTTTTACACTCTTACCGTTACTCAAAATTTTCACTAATTCGCGAGGTTTTATATTTTTTGATAACCTTTTTGTTGAGTCAAAACAGGGAGTTTGTGTAGAAGTTGAGGACTCATTGATTGCTTCTTCGATATTAGAAATGTGATACATCTGGACTTTCTTCTATCCAACTTTCCACTAAACGCAGTATTAAATTGTGAAAACTAATTTCAGTATTTGATAAATACCGAATGAATTAAAAATGGCGCAATGAAGAGTTTGAGAGTTTTTTTTTTGTGAAGACTTTAGGCAATACGTTGATCGACACCACTCAGATATTGACTGTAATCAATGATGCAGTGCAGTTTCTTGATGGAAAGATGGCTGTATCTGTCGATTTGATTAGAATCAATCATGTCGGCATTATGAAGAGTAGAGATCATTTCTTCGTTCGTATACACTTTTAAATTTATTGCTAAAATAATCTACAATTTCTTGCACTTTTATTAACCTATGTTCCGTTGAGTATGCAGTTGAGTTATCGGCGAAATTCGTAAAGACCGTAAAGTAGATACTTATGTCAATAGTATCTAAAACTGGAGTTTATAAAAGTGTGTATGGCGACCAAATATTAAATATTTTATTTGTTCTTACAAAACCCATAATTAATATAAGACCATATATGTTTTTATTTCCAAAACTGTGGCATCAACCCATGTTTATATTTTTTATACTTTAAGCTATTTGCATTATGATGTCGATTTAGGTTAGGTCGTACCCAACGAATAAAGATGCCACATCTTCAGTCCAGAAGCTCATTACATCTTTCTAGATCAAAATCCGACCAATCCTCTCTCAATCACTTTCTTCAACTTCTAGTCTTCACTTGATAACGATGAAAGCAGTCGTAATGCAAATGGCTACATAAAGCGTCATCCGCACTCAAGGAAAAATCTTATATGACGACTTCAGGCGTCATCCTTCACGATGTGTTAATTGGCCATTTTTGCCAATTTGTATGTAGTTTGTGATATCGACTATGAATACAATTTGTGAAGAATAAATTGAAATTTGATTCCAAACTTAAGTCAATGGCAAAAAAAAAAAGAAAAACAATGAAATATTTATTGAAAAGAAATAAAAATTATATCGTAGGTGATCATAAGAGTCGTCATAGTCTGGTTCTAATTTTCTTATTTACTTTTCATTGTTGTTCTTATCGTTATTATTTTTATTTTAACTTTTTTTTTCACATGGACTCAGGCCACCCCATACGATGTTCTGGGCAGACATATTGTTTGTTTTTTTTTCTTCTTGGTGTTCAGGCCTTTTTTATTTCTCTTTTTTTTCTCTCAATTTTCCACATTCTTTTTTGGCCACTTTTTTCGAAAAGTAACATTAACTGTCATGTCAATCATTGGACTGACTGACCAATGTTTCTTTTGCTGTTGTTGATTTTTTTTTTGTTTTTGTTTTTTATTTTATTTTCATGATAAAAATAAATAAATGAATGAAAAAATAGTGGAATTAGAAAAAAAAATTTATATTTTCGTATCAATTTTAATACGTTCAATCAGTCATCAAATTGAATTCGTCAAGTCGTATTGACAAGTTGTAAAGCCCTAAATGGCATTTTTATTAATAACTTTGAATCAAAATCATCCAATCCATCTAAACTAAACAACTGACTAACCGACTGAGTGACTGACAGACACTCGATACCCATTCATATGTACGGGATCGAATTGAATGATAGAATGTTTCATCTTAATAACGGAACAAAACAATTGTGTTGTGTCTTGTGATAATTACACATGTGCTGTCGTATGGAAATGTATGAGAAAAACACACACACACACACAACACTTTCAACACTATCTTCAGTTTCAATACTTTGTTAATAAAAAAGCCATCAAATGAGAAGCCGTTCAAAAAGTAATTAAAAGTCTTCATTTGTTAATCAAAGTAAAATAAACAAATAACACTACTATTCTGATGGTAATTAAGTGAACAGAACAGAACAAATGGAAAACATTGTAGAACTGCTATACCAGAGGACATAAGTATGTACATACATGGACAATTTCCACTTAATATAAGTATGTACGTAAATATGTTTACACAAATGAGGTAAAAATAAATAAACAATGTGGATAATAATAGTTCTTTTAAAAATAGGAATTGATAAAAAAAATAAAAATAAAATATTGAGGAACCTGATATCTATCAGCAAACTAATACACACCGTATTGAAAGTTAAATCACATTTAAACTCACTTTAAAAATTAAAATGAAATTGAAATGAAATTAAACATTTGATATGCTTTGGGATCGTTTTCAGATAAAAAGTAATCTATTAAGATTTTAATAATTTTCTACATTTTTTTTTTCAAAAAATATCTTTAGTCAGTCCATTCTTCTATCATTATATTCTACGTATAATAAAGGAAAACATTAAGGACTAAAGTGAAGTCCTTTATAGTAGAATCGTATGGAAAAGTTAAGCTATATTGTGACTTTGTAACGGTATTGCGCTTGCAACGGTTATGAATATCGTGCAATAGATCGATTATTTCGAAACGCAGAATTTTTTCAGTTTCCTTAGATTTTATTTGGCAATTATTAACAGGTGGCATAAGATTAGATGGAAAGATGTATTGCATTATAAAAAATTACACTATGCGACAAAATAAACAAAAATCTGTAATACACTCGGCTAATGCTATGATGTAGGTTTTTTATATATCTCGTACCGAACAACAAACTTGTTTTACTTGACAAAAACTGTTTTTTTTTATTTTGCCCCTCAAATTTCTGTATTGTTGTAGCATTTCTGACCCAATTTTCCAAATTTAAATCTTGTTGTTGTTGAAAGGGAAGAGATGGAGCTTTAAAACGGGATACACATATCTATTATTCGACTTAATATGCTATGAGATTTGATGAGGTAAACTTGGAAAATGCGATTTTTTTTCATATTTTTTTCAAGTTTGCCTGTCCATAGTGGCAAACTTTACTTAAAAAATATAAAATAAGTGATACCATTCTGAAAGTGCATTATCTTGTGAAGAGATTGACACTTTGTTTTATCAAATCAGAAAGATTGTAGTTATTATGTGTGACCTTATCAAATCAACTTTCGGTTGAAAAATTTTTAGAATTTTTGATGAATTTTGATTAGTTATAATGACCAATTATGTTTGCATACATATTTAATTATATTCATTATTGTAATGAAAAATTGAAATACACATGAATTAATTGTACAACTATATATTTGGTTTATATTTTAATTGAATAAAAATTCATAAATAATTATTCTGAATACTATAAACAACTGGATACATATGTCGGATATTATTAATTTATTCTTCAGGCGCTTGTGGCTGTGATAAGTTTTTCTTGAATAAATGATTAATTCACAGTATTCCATTATTGAGGCACATAATTGTCATATTTTTTTGTAGGAGATGAAAGGCTTGTAAAACTAAAATGCAAAAGTAAGTAAGTGGTAATTATCAGTCATGTCACAGATAACGATCGGATTGGTTTTGATTCTGTATATGCAATTCCGTTCGATTATGTTTCAGGTCCTTCAGATCCCGAACGACTTTATTCATTCCCAAAAATTAAAAAATTGCTGGTTTTCAATTAAGGTATGTCAGAGTAGTGCATGAAAAAAGAAAAACAAAAAAAGGAAACATAATGAGTGAATTAAAAGTAGAACAAAAAAAAAAAACAAAAATTAAAATTTTATATGAAAAATGTCGGGGATGTCAATGTTCGCTGTTGTTGAAGCCAGGAGACAACATATCGTTGTTGAAAATACATTTCTTCGTTTTGTTTTTCTCAGAAAGTTTACAAAATTAAATTTTTTAAGCATAAATATTAACTAAGAAAGCTTATGTAATAATAAAACATATCATTGTGTCTTTCAGTTTCACTAAATTTTATTAAAATTTTTCCTTAATAAATAATCAAAAATATGAAAACCACTTTGAAAATTTAAAGTGGTTTCATTCCGAAGAAATTTTTCGTTTTCCGACTCAACTTTCCGAATTAAAACCACTTTCGATCGGAATTGAGTTCTGTGACATGGCTGTATGAAAAAGGAAGTCAGATCATCAAAGTAGTTGACTTGTCCAAACTAAAACAATATCATTATTAACTTAAACATTACGTCGGATCTCTTAACCGTAGATCGAGCTTTGTATCAAAAATGAAAATTTTTGAAACAATACAACTTTAATTCAGAAAAAGTTAGATGAATGATATTTTTTTAATTCGTTAGTATTGTTATCACCCTCTTATTCTAAACAAAATAAAAAAAGAAAATTTTAAACTGGACAAAAAAATTTCAAAAACTTGTTATTCTGTCTTATTTATCATTTCTGATACAAGCGACTTTCCCAGGGTTTCTTTAGTACAGAGTATGTAATTTTTTTAAATTTTCCAAGATTCTAAGAAGTTTTATTGTACCTAACGTCGGCATGTACCAGTGGTCGGCAGTTCTTGTAAAAAAATGCAAATAAATAAGAAAAGCAAACTTTATTTACTAAAGCTAAAACTGATTTTGGTAGAAAAAATAGTTTTGTTCTCTTATGAAATGTGTAAATTGAAGTGGGATGAATACTTTTGTCAATATTTGTCCTCATGCAGTCATGGTTTTTCAAAAAGTGGTGTAGTGCCAGTTTTTTAACAAAATTTTTAGTTTAGGTGTCTCCTTAAACAAGCAAGTATTTGTATTAAATTAAGTGTTTCTGAAAAAAATAAGTGCTTTTAATGAAAGAAAATAGATCACATATTAAATTAAGAGTGAAAAATTAAGGAAATTAATATTTTTTTATAATTTATATTGCTGCCGGCATTAGGAACAAAAAATTATTTGATTTCCAATTGTTTGCAGGGTGGGGCCGACTACTGGAAATTGAGTAAAAACTTGATTTACCCAATAGTCGGCATAGTTTATAATGAATACACTGAGAGCTGCCGAGAATCTAAAGTCGACATTCTTACATTTATATAACTAGAAGTCCTATAACAGGACGAAAGTTCGTGGTTTAGTAGGCATAATAGACTGTTCTTTGAATCCCAGGCAATATAAATTCATTAATATGTCCACCTACGGGAAAATGCTCATACACCAATACTCCTAAGAATCCCTAAAATGTGCTTTAATAGAAGTAAGAAATGGCACATCTACAATATTGGGTGCAAGCAAAAAATATGGAGCCCTGCGGTTCACCATACAGGACAGAATCCATCCTTCGGTTGATACCGGAGAAATGGGTCCACAAGCAGTCTTGACTGAATCATAAGAGGAATGTCTTGAGAAATGGTACAAAGACTTAACAAATTATGGATTCCCATTAAAAGCTTGATAACTGCAGTTCAAAGACACATGCTGTTTCCTAACAGAGCAAAACGCTTTTGACATATTGAATGATCAATCGCGAATATTTAATTGAGATGAACCCAGCTTCAGTTTATGCTCAAAACCGGAAAAGTTCTGGAGCCAAAAGGATACAGAAACGTTTACAGTATCCAAATGGGAATTGAAAAGAAAATAATATCAGTGCTGCTGGTTTTTTCAACAAATGGTCAGATTGTAGCCCCAATGGTTGTCTTTCCATATGTGCGACCACCTAAAGAAGAAGTAAATAGTTTGCCGGAAGAAAAGAAGTTTTGGTGCTATTTTGTTAATAATATCGGTAGCTATATCGAATTCTGCTGCCTTGATTTCTGTATTAATTTCGTGTGCAATGCCAAGCATAGCTCCAAAACTTATTTTCTTTAACAAAAATGTTAATGCTGACAATAGGAACCCATGTGCCGAGCACTGGAAAAATCGATGATTTAAAAAAAAAAAATTTCAATTACTTATAATTTGCTATTTAAATGTTCAAAGTTGGTGAATGGATCTAAAACTAAACTTATCACAGAATTGTCATAACCAAACATCATCTCAACACTACTTTCCCACTTTTAATCAGACCAGTTTGAAAAGGAGAAAAAAAATAAAATTGCCGACTGCTGGTATACTTACTCTACATTATTTATAGTGTTTGAGAATGAATTGAAAGTTAATTGTTTGATGGAAGTAAAAAGGTTGTATTTTCTGTTCTTGAAATTGATTGCAGTAGTCGTAGCCTAATATGTAGCGTGTTAACTTATTAGATGTCAGAGCAAGGTTCAAACCTTAGGTCGGTTATTTTCATTTTACAACGAAAGGTTGTAATGACTTATTACGTATTTATGTATGTAATATTTCTGCTCCTGATGACATTGAAAATAAACGCAACAGAAACTCGCCTCATGAACTGAAGACATTATTGGCAACAAACATTACAATAGGACGTCTCTCGTCGAAGATGGTACGACTTGGAACAGAGAACCCTATGCCTTTAGTGGGTAGAGAAAATATTACCAATTTTAAAGCAGATTACTATCAGATTTTTCTTGAAAAGTTGCAGACATTGCTTATTATGTGACAAACCAATTTTAAGAATTTCTTTCCATTTAACACTGCTATCAATAGCTGACGAAAATCTTCTCTGGTAGTGTAGTTTTTTTTTTGCATGTTCTATACTTTCACAACAGCTTTACGACAATTTTGAAATAGTGTTTGAAGTTCTGGAATTTTAAATTTCCTCTATCTAGCATATGCAGTATAGAGCTCATTTATCAGTCTTTTAATATGAGTGCTAAATCGAGAAGTTCGATTCGCTGCTACACGTCTAGTTCTTTTGGGAACATTTGCCTCATGCACCATATTACAACAAATATGCTCAATTATAATTACAAATAAAAGTTCAATAAGCAAAATAAAATAAATTTCAGAATGATTGAGACAATAATTTGTTTATTGCACTTATCTATGCAATTATTCATACGTCTCGTAATGTAAACTAACGTTATTTACGTTTAATATTACTGTTAAATTAAAATATTTATGGCTTCCGTTGTACATATAATGACATTTAAAATAATTCAGATAAATATTTACTTCTTCCTATCCTGTAAATAATTTAAAAGTCATTTCTCGGTTAGCATGCATATTGACGATGTGGTAACTTGTTTTTTATTACACACTTAAAGAAGAAAGTTTCAATAAAAATCTTTAACTGGAAATAATTTTTTACATCGTTTTTGAATTATTATTTCAATGAAATTATTTATCCGCCGCAATCAACAAGCAGGTGAATTAACAATGTTAATGGCTGGTAATTGTTTCTTTCTCTTAATCTCAATCTCTCTCGGTCTCTGTCTCACTATGATTATTTTATAATAGAGTACACTTAAATAAAAACTAATTGAATTGCTACAATCATAAATTGATCACAACAACAAACTGAAAGCCAAGTTAAAAGACGATTAATTATACGTAGTTGAGTTTAAAAACCAAAAAAATTAGAAAAAAAAATGTAAATATTTACACTTGTTGTGATTGTAATTAATATTTAACAAAAACAACAGTAGAGTACATGTAGTAGCACTGTATGCTAAACAATATTTAAGAAATTAACAACAATAACAATAAATTTTTTTCAATTGCTTTATAGATGAACACTTTTACTTCGTTTGCTTTTTGATGATTTTTTAAAAAAAAGTATTCCTTCCGTATACGTACATTGTATATGTAAATATGGTAAGTGAAACTGTATTGATAAAATTTTTTTTGTTTTTGAAATAAAAAATATTGCATGTCATTATGAGGTAAAAACGCATACACTCATACGCTCATTACGGTCTAGTCATACACACATTCGTATACGTTTTCGTATTTTATTTTCTATCCGAAGCAGCAGCAACAACAACAACAAGAAAATAATGATGATGACAACATTAACTATAACAACAATGGAGCATATGGATGGAGTTTATTAATATTTTATAAAATATTTTCTATTACAAGGATTACATTGTACAATACATTTCATGTAAACTACAACAAACACGTATTGAAGCAATACGACAACAACAACATGGGCGACCGATATTGCAAGTCAGCATCATGTCTGCACTACAAATTATTAAATGGCAATAACTCGGCCATAAATCGGTAAATAGAACAACACAACACTATTAGCAGGTGAATGAAAATATATTTTTTCTTATCATTAAAGGGTCAAATATGAATAAATAATGTCCGATCAAATGTACACACATAGGAGACATCACCGATTATTTTGCAAAGCACAATGTGGTCCAAAACCCATTTTTTTAAACATTTAAAAAGTAAATTTTTTGTATGGTAATATGTTGACAAGTGTCTAAAGTACATAACGGCATAATTTTTTTTTCTTTAAATAGCTACACTAACATTGTTATATTGCTTCAAATACAAGCAATTGCTTCTTTGCTAAAAAGTTAATATCTCAAGTGACATTTAACAGTCCGAATGAAATTGTCGTGAAAAAATTATAAAAATTAAAAAAATTTTTCGTCTAATTAATATAATAAAGGTGTGAGTAAAAAAAAAACTTGCTTAAATTTTTCATAAAATATGTTTTGTTTTTAAATAAAATGCATGTGGATGTGTGTTTTAAATGTGAAATTTTTGTTTAATCTCCGAATTTAATTAGAATTTCAAATGGTAATTTATTGTACTTAAGCTTTGGTTTTTATGTTGTCGTGATCTACATATACGTACGTATTAATATTTAAAAAATTGGCTGCCGGATTTTGCCCAAACGATTTTTATTTCATTTAGAGTTTAACATGTCCATTACAAGAAAAGAGCTGCTGAATAAAATACTTGGCGTAATGAAAAACAACTAATTAATGCTGTTGTTAAACACGTTGTTGCTAAGATTGGTATTAAGAATGATAACACGGAAGCCATTGCAGAAAAGTAAGGCAATCTGCTCAAACGTTTTTATAGATTTTAACGAAAAAGTGACCGCAATCCAATCGAACAAGGTTCACAGTCGAAGATAAATATTGGTTAGAAGGGTATTTGAATATTCTACCTAAATTTTCTTCATAATCTCGTTTTGAAGGATGCTTGGATGAACTTTCGACCTACAATTGTGACAGGCCTTCTAAGAAATTTTTATGCAAAACTGAGAGAACAAAGCGTAGAAATGTTGCTCTTTTATTGAGACTTGGTCGGCAGAAGATCTGACTTTTGCTGCTGGAACAAGTCTTTATAAGTCCGGTAAACGAACATTAGGTATTCCCAAATATTTAATTTTTAGTATCCTTGTGATATAGAAGGTGCCTACTATTGCTAGTCCGCCTATTGTTAACCAAAGTATCGACACTAGATTTCATCATACATGATTTGGGGATTTTGACTGTTATAGTTTCCCCAGATATACGAATTTTAGTATTTTATTTATATGGGAGATAACACGTTCACTGTAGCTTATTCCACCATTTTTCCTATAAATTTTTGTGAGGATATCAAACTTGTCCATGCTGAATGCGAAAATTTTAGCTGTTACAGTTTTCGTGATATAAGACTTTCAATACTTAACTCTTAAGGTAAAATTTTTAAATAAAAATTAGCCTATAATTCCCTCCAGACATACAGAAATACGGTGTGAAAATTTAAGGTAAATCGGTTCAGTCGTTTTGTCGTCTTTAGGCTTCAAACAGGCCTAAAAAAAAATTTACATACATTTTTTACATTTTGTTCTCTGTAATTGTTTATATTAATAAAATCTCTAAACGTATCAAGTTTCATGTCGGTACGGCTTTGGAGAAGCGAGTTCTAACTTTTGTTCGGCTGTGAAGCAGTTGCAAAACAAAACTTTGCAACATAATTACACGAAAAATATTGGTTCCAAGGATGGAGATAGAGATTGAATATGATGTAGAGGTAAGGTAATTGTTCCGGGATAGAGTGTAGTGTTCTTATCTAAAGAGAACACAAAAAAATCCGCTTAAATATGTCCATGAAGTCTCCGTAGTCTAGTAGGTAGACGTCAAACCCGAGTTCGTATTCCAGGTCAGACATCAAAACACAATTTGAAAAAAATTTTATGCCGTAATCCTGACAGATGTCCACGAGACAAATTTTTACTGTTTTAAACATAATAAAGGACAGATTTTTTATTAATTTGAAATTTATTGCAATCGAAACATAATAGGCAATTTTGGATTTGCCAATATTAAAAATGCAAAACACTAGTCAAAATGATTGAAAACGGCTTTGATCGGTATGAAAACATATCTTAAAGACGTTATTGGATAAAAGTGAGACTACTCCCATATATATTCCGAAATAAACCGCAACTTGAGTTATTCATTCATTACTTCCATGCGTTATTGGGTCATTATCACCCTTTACACAGAATTACCGAATTAGCTTCCAAGATCAGCCTATCTTGTGTGAATTTTACTCATGAGTATTGATATCCAATACTCGAAAATAAAATTCTGGTAGTTATTCAAAGTTATCTATTTTATTATTTATGGATATAAAGTAGAAACAAAACGAAAACCCTTAATCGGTAATGAAATGATTTTATATTAACCGTTAATATAAAATAGAAAACAATTAATTGCTCAGGAAGAATATTATAACGCAGGAAGTATAAGTTTTTTGTGATTTTAATTCAATTCAACTACGACGTGGTGTAAAAGTAATCTGTTATGTTTCAAACTTTTTTGAAAAATTATTTTTATTAATTACACGCTGCTACAGTGAAAATACACCTGAGCAACTATATAGTCTAAGTAATTCAGTTAGTTGCGTAGAACTCAAAAATATATTTTTCATATTTCTTGAACCCTACAAACTTGTTATATTTGACAAAAAACATTTTTTTTTATCCTTTCACACAAAATTATTGATTACCCAAATTTGTTTGAACCTAAATATTTTAAAAATCCAAAGTTTTTTTTTAGAAACGGGGAGAGATTAGCTTTTCAAATCGTATACATGAAACTTTTTTACAAACTTATATGTTAAGAGTTTTGATGGGGTAAACTTAAAAATTTTGTTTTTTTTTTCTTATTTTTTCAAGTTTAGTTATTCTTAATTGCGAAATCTCATTAAAAAATGTAAAATATGTGATGACATTCTAAAAGTACATTACAGAATGCCACTTCATTGGATATTACCGCAGTTATAGTTAAAGAAGTGGCCGCCGTCTAGTAGGTAGTGTGTTGGCTTACTAGACTTAAAGCCCGATTTCAAATCCCAGTTAGACATCAAAACGAAAATATGATCAAATTTCTTCGACGATTTCCTCTCAGCAGATTTCTTGGAAAAACTCTGAGAGTAAATAAAATTGCCATGAAAAAATTTTCAAAAATCTTTGGTTCGAAATCGACTTTAAGCTATAGGTAACGCCACTCACGTACAGAACTAACGCACACAAAATGAGTGGTGTGAGAAGCTAGATTGTAATCATGACTGGAGGATTCTAATGACTAATTAAGTATGTATAATTTAAATAGTACAACAGTCGTATTATATTTTTATATATGTGATCTTATCAAATGAACTTTCGGTTCAAAAACACTCAAAAGTTTTTCTATATCTTGATTAATTATCGGGAAATGTATTAATTTCACATTTCAACGACTACCAAAGGTTGGCTAATATTTGAAATTTTGCCAATAATATTATATTTTCTCTTTGCGCAAACATTGGCCAACTTCCGATGGTCGCTCAAACGTGAAATTGACACATTTTACAAGAAACATTTAAGGTCCATCAAAAATTCTGAAAATTTTTGAACTGAAAGTCCAGCTGATAAAATATATGCAAATATGAAAAATATAACTAGACTGTTAGACTTTTTAAATAATAACTACCGTAATTTTTGTCGGATTTGATTAAACAAAGTGCCAATCTTTTCACAAGGTAATGCACTTTTAGACTATCATCACTTATCCAATATTTTTATAAAACTTTTTTACTATGAATGGACGAACTTTAAAAAATATGAAAAAAATTCGAATTTTTCAAGTTTACCTCATAAAAACTCATAGCACATTAAGTCGAATAATATATATACATATGTATACCGCTTTAAATCTTGTTGGAATGGGGAGAGATGAACCCCCTTTCCAACAAAATTTAATTTTTGGAAATCCGAAATGTTTAAGTAATTCGGAAATATTTTTGAGTTCAACCCAACTAACTGAACAACGTGAACTATGTAGTTGTTATATTTTAACTGTCGCACCGTGTTATTATCAGGGACCGTACCTCTTATAACTTTTATCGTAAAGTTATTTATTCGAGGAAAAATAAAAGTTATGTTTTGACTTTTGTTTTTTCGATATAAAAGTTATATTTGTTTATTTCATGATGAATTCATAATATTTATTAACATTTATTGTAAAACTTAATTCTAAAAATTTTTTAACATAATTTATTTTAATTGTTTTAAAGAATTTTTTAACAAATATTATGAATTCATCATGAATTGAAATAAAAAAAACTTTTATTTCTGCTCGAAATAATAAAAATCAAAAAAAAAATAACTTATTTTTTTTCTAAAAAATAAAAATCAGGTTTTTAAAAAGCATCGCATTTTAAAAAAATTTGGTCCAAGACAATCAAAATGGTATACTTGGTTCTGTTTTCCGATATTTCTTTGCGGTTGCTTTTTTTTTAATCAAAAATTCAAAAATAACAGTTATTTTCGGTCACTGGTTATTATTGGAGCAATTTTTTTCTTTTCGTGAGTAGGATCAACTTAACTTTTTGCAATTTAACAAACGCCCTGGGTTTGATATATGTTGCATATTTGATATGTAGTTGCTCAAAATTTAAGTCTTTCAAAAATTCAAACTAAGCAATTAGTAGCCTTAACTATTTTACCTGAAAAAATATTGCCTGAAACAAAAAGTTCTTTAGTTTAGACTACAGAAGTTATCGATAAATCTTATTATCAATTTTAAATATTAATTTCTTAGGCCTTAACTAATCAAATAAACCTATTGAAAATTTTTCATAGATGATGGAACTACTGTGATTTGATTTAAAATCAAAAGCAAAGATTTGACGTCTTATTGATGTCGAGTTTGTGAAAGGTGAAGATTTGATTATAAAAATTTCGGTTTTAAAAAATATGGTCATTAGCGCAAAAGATAATATTTCTATTATCCGATGCATCGGCTCAATTATTTTACAGTCCAAATTGTATACATTTTATGTCATAGCAAATTAAGAACACACTTCTCACATAATACGAACGGGAACTTTGCAATATTGTTGCAGTATTCTTGAATTAAATCGATTGAAACACCCGCCAAATAACCGTTTTAATGCGTGAATTTTTGTCTTTCCATTTAATTTATTTGCGTTAATTTAATATCAAATATTTATGCTTTAATTTTATCCAATTTAATAATAAAAAAATATAAAATAAGTCGTAAATAACACGGCTTGGATTTCTTTGAACATTTAAAAAATTTTAAGAAAAAAAATAAACTTAAAAGTACTAATAAACAGCCAATCTACGAGTATAAAGTATAATTTTAATTTGATTTAAAACTAAAATTAGACGGAATTCTATTATTTTTCAAGATTTCTCTGGCATTTGTTTTGAAAATTTCTGCTCGTAACAATGTTTTGCTGGTACTGCTTATTGTCCAATTTTTTGAATTTATGTGGATATTGAAAAGAGGCGGACCCATATCAAATATGATGACTTTTGAAAATGTTCATGCGCCATGCGAGATTTGAGAGAAAGAGAAAACAAAACAAATATGCAAGCAACTATCTTTTTCGCACACATAAATTCTATTACAAATTTTGGTGTTTTGTGAGTATTGGAAACAGTTATGTCTACAAAGATGAATACCACATGGGTGTTGAATGGTTGCGGAAAATTCTTTTGTTTCGTGTAAGAATTCTAATTAAATATATATGTATAGATTTCGACGATTTGACTTTCGTAGAATTTTTGGTTTTTGCCATTCTCATCATTTAAAATCATCTCATTTAAAATTTAACTGAGTCGGCTTTGACGGCGTATGGTCTTCATGCAAAGGGTGGATAGATCATATTGGACAGCAATACGTATCACCAGAAACTATTCAAATTATCCGACAGGAGGTCTAACATATTAAGCATGACTTATTACCAAATGGATTTATAATACAGACGAATGCCTCTGACTACATGACAATAAGACCTCAAGTGGATGGACGTGAGATTATAGAATGTATGATCTGGGTCAGGAATAATTTGTTAAACATATATTTAAATTGTTGGTATGTTAGTTAATGAGGGAGTGATCGCAAATGGGTAATAAAAGAGGCTACATAAGAAAAACCGTAAACTTTAGTCATTGTAAACCAAGGAATATGTCAAATTGACTGCTGTGGAAAAATATTAAAAGAGGAAAAATTGCCAATATGTTGTTGGGTGATGCAGTTGCGACAATAAACCAACGCTATTGACGTTCAAAGTACTGCGACTTACGTGTACATCTGAATCGTGTGGAAATGGTAATTAATAACAAATGCTGGGTATGTAGTAAGGACTCCGAAACTATAGAATTCTTTTTAAATCTTTGCCCAGTTTCCAATATTTTAGGGCAGAAACTGTACCAGTTATAACTTCAAATCAAATCGACGTGATGGCTTAGATTAATTCACACAAAATTATTTGGTATCAATAGACACAAATGGTTACCAGTTAATTTTCTTTAGGCACTCTACTGAGTCTTGGGCGCCTAGTCAATAATTAACAATGATTCGCAAATAGATATTTGGTCAATGAAAATCTCTGGGTGAGGTTTTCAATAAAATAAACTTTCCTCCATTCTAACACAGTGGGTTCCAATCATATTTTCCAAAATTCTTAACACTCGAAATCGTATTTTATCGATACTTTCGACACTAGGTTTTCTAAGCAGCAGTAAGCTCTTTTATAAAAACTATTAGAATGATATTGATGCGATCAATATTAGAAATGAATAATTTCAGGACCTATTTATCACATTTTTAGGCACTTTAACTGAATTATGCTGATTTGTTTAACAATATTTTCAAAATACATAAGTATGTCCAATTTTTCCTTCATTAATTTGCAATCAAAATTCAAAGATCTTCTAAATTTAGAACGCTTAAGTTTTGTATTGAAATAACAATACACTCAGTTTCACTACACAAACTTGTGATCTCTTCGTTCCGACAATAGTTGAAAAACCAATAAAAATTCCCGAATTCTTGCATGTTTCCAATTTTTTGATAGACTCATTTCACAGCCCTGCATGGGTTTTGCAAATAAGATGGCTCCAGGTGTTTTCGAAGGCACAAATCTGGATTCAAAAAAAATTAAAAAATTCGGAAATTGTTTTTGGGGTCGCAGAAGACAGATTTTTAGTCATATTTTTTAAAAATTCAGGATGAAGTTCTGTAATCACCAACCCCAAAAACCCCTTAGTAACAATTTTCAGGTAAATGTGATTAATTTCTGTTGCACTCCTGATATAAACCCACCCCCTACTTTAGGGGTGCATGCAATCAATTAGACTTTGAGCTTATTTTAAAGTGCAAAAACCAATTGTCTATTTCTGACAACAGCGATTGTTCTTGCACGTCAGTGTTCAGTTCTACAATTTTTCAGAAATGGGCAAAATCGCTATTTTTAGAAGTTTCAACCCCTTTTCTTGAAAACCTGGCGTGTTCAGCGCGCAAAATGTCTTCGGAAATATCTAGAGCCATCTTATTTGCAACTAAAGTCTAAATTTGCAGGGCTGTGTTATCAAAGAACGGACGTTCCAAAATTTCCTTTTAATTTTGTCTTTATTTTTACTTGTAGCCACTAAAATCTAAAACGGAAGAGATTTAATCAGAGATTCCTCGTACATGATATAGTATAATTACGGCAAACATACATGTAAATAGGAATCTTGCATTTCACATATACGTGTGTAGTATGCATTTCATTTAACTTTACATATTTAATTTTCTTCATTGAATCTTATTACAATTTATTGAATTCGTCTGTACTCATTTACTTAGCTTCACTGTAGTATTTGTAAGAGATTAGGCAGTGCGTTAAATATATGGGGTGTGTTTTAAATTTATGCCATCTTTGTTACACACACTGTAACTGTCCTTATCTAACAGCCGATGGAAACGTTACACTCATATTGTGTAGCACTTGGTGGTGGTGTATACGATCAGAAATTAATGGCAGTGACAGGAAGAAGACATGCAGCCATGACTTGTCCAATATTTATACTCATGAATGGTAAAGCAAATAACTGATGGAGAAACAGTGTGTGAGTGTGGGCTGACCCAAAAGCGCACACGTTTGACTACATGGTGAGTTCAGCTACCTAAATACGTTGTACAACGTCTGTTTGCTCAAGCAGACGGACGGACGGACATACGTACGGTGGATGGAAGAATGGATAGACAGATGAATGGATGGATGAAAAGATGAACGTTGAAATGCTTGTTGTGTTATCGAAAACCAGTAAATCAAGTTTGAAAATGAACAACAACAGCAACAGAAACAAACAGAAAAAAAATTGAAGGAATGAACCAACAAACGTACAGACGTTTTGGAAACAGTGGTTGTTGTTATTAATTTTTTTTTGTAAATTTTTTTTTTTCGTTTTTTTAGTTTCTCTTATTTCGTATTGCAGTGTGACTATAAACAGTAAACGAACGGGCAAAGGAATGAATGAGCGAACGAGCGAACGAGCCAGGGAGAGACTTACAAACAAACAAACAAACAACAAAAGCAAAAAAAAACCAAAAAAATAAATGGATTGAGTATCTTTACGAATGCGTACGAGGCGAACAGGTTCGCTTGCAAACGTTTTTCTGGCGCTTTTGCACAACAAAAGAACGTCTTGTCACGAACGGTACGGACGGATTGTTTTTGTGAACTTTTTGTAACGATAACGTCTTACTAGCGTTGTTTGCATTGTTGTAACGTCGCTGGATGTAAGAGTGCAAAAGCTTTAAACACATTCTAGGCCAAGTTTATTTTTTTACGTTTTCATCTCCTAAAGACGCGGAACGTTTCAAGTCCAAAAGAAAATGAATTTTATCTTCGACGATGATGCAAAAGAATTTCAAAACAAAGAGTTTAGAATAGAATAATAAAAATCGAAAATGTTTTTTTTTGTAATTTCTATTGTTATAATCGAATAACAACCAACAAATTGTGAAAATACCAAAATAACCACAAAATACCTCCTGTTGTGCTAGTGTTTAATTAAAAAAATTAAAAAAAAAAATTAAATAAAAATAAAAGTGCTTAATAAAGTTTCTTAATTCAAGGTTATTTTAATTTACAAAAAAAAAAAAAAAAAAATAATAAAAAAATAAAGGAAAGATTTAAAAAAAATAAATTGAAAAAAAGAAAAATCTATTCTTATTGTTATTGTATTGAAAAGCAAAAAAATTAAAATTAAAATCAAGAAAATAAAGCGATAATAATAATAACAAAAGAAATAAAGAAAAAAAGAATCAGTGAAATAAAGAATTGAAATCAAAAGTGTTTCAATATTCAATTCATTCAAAAATTAATTTGGAATTATACGCGTAACTTGCACAAATATGAGCTCATTTCTAATGGGTTACCATCCCCATGCACCCCATCATGTTCAGAATTCAATGGGCATGAATAATGGTTTGGATCCGAAATTTCCACCTGTTGCCGACGATTACCATCAGTACAACAGCCATTACTCGATGACTGCTTCAACGGGTCACATGGTGCCTGGCGGAAGTGGTGGTGTCGCCGGTATGCCTGCTCATCCTCATGCCACTCATCCCGCCGACATGGTCAGTGATTATATGGCAGCGGCAGCTCATCACCATACTGCAACCAGTCACCATCATTCCCATAGTCATACGAATAGTGCCCTTTCGGGGCATCATCAAACGTCCAATTACACCAATTATGCCTCCACAACGCCTACCCATCATCACCATCACACTCATCATCAAAACCTGGGTTATTACAATCATCATGCCGCTGCGGCGGCAGCTGCCGTCGCTGTCCACCATACACCAGATTACCTGTCGACGGGTTCAGGCCTACACAACGATCCGTCGGCGACAACACTTGGTACAACCAGTACTTATGCTCCAGCTTTGACATCTCCCAATGCCGGTGTTAATGCCATTGCAACCAATGGCTACTATGGTGGTTATTACGGTACAAATGGGAGTGTGGGTAGTACTCACTCACAAGGTCACTCACCTCACTCCCAAATGATGGATATGCCATTGCAATGTTCCTCAACCGAACCGCCAACGAACACTGCATTGGGTTTGCAAGAATTAGGTAAGATTTCATCAAATTCACTGAATTTCACTTTTGACATCACTTTCCGACTTTAATTAGAATAAATCAATCCAATTCTAGTATGCAATCCAATTTCTTAAATTTTTTTTTCGTTTATAAAAGTAATTAAAAATAGCAATGGCGCCGGATTAACAATTTACAAGCAATTTGACTACAAATCCAAATGAAACAGTCAATAGAGAGTAAGCACTCTGTGAAAAAGTTAAGAATTTCGAATCTTTTCTTACTTCAATCAGAGAAATGAATTTTCGTTGCCATTTAAGTTAAAGTCTTTGAATCAGTTGTTGAAATATTGTGGAAATTAGTTTCAGATTGTATGAACAGAGGTAACGACCTCAACAGATTTAGCATTTCAGATGTTTTATAAAGCCAACTTGTGGCATTAATTAATTATCTGGGTCATCGTTTCTCAGTGTTTCATTTTAGCAGAAATTGTTATGAATCTGAGTTTACGATTATTTTTTAAAGAGCGGATTATCAATTTCGTGATTTCAAAAGTAAACGTAAATAAACGCATAGAAAATATTTTTTTCATGACATTTCTTTTTTATTGTAAAGTTTGAACGTTGACATTATGTATGAAACACTACATCATCATCATTTAAATGACTTCCTTGTGAAGTGTTGCAATCATTGATTCTTTTGAGGAAATTTTCGACCACTTTTTGACACATATTGGGCGGTATCTCAGACATAACTTGACGAATGTTGGTTTTTAAGTACTCAAGAGTTGAAGGTTTACCTACATAAACACGGTCTTTCGTGTAGCCCTACAATAAAAAAAGAGTCTAACGGTGTCAAAAAAAAAGTCGGTTATCATAACGCTCCGAATTGATGGTGATAGTCGTTCCATCGTCGTTTTCGAAGAAGTAAGGTTCAATCACACCTTCGGACCGAAGAGCGCACCAAACAGTGATATTTTCTGGGTGTGATGGCCTCTCTTCAGTTTCTTGAGGATTCGATTGTGTGCAGCGGGCCATGTTGAACGAATTTTTGTTCACAAAAATTGAAGAGGATGATATTGGTTTCCACAGGACGGCGCTAAGAGCCACACAGCCAAAGCTACACTCGAGGTTTTGCGCCCTGTGTTTGAAGATCGCATTATCAGCCGCAGAACTGATGTCGTTTGGCCACCTTGGAGCTGCGATTTGCCACCGTTGGACTATTATTTGTGGGGTGCCGTCAAAGATAAGTGTTACGCTGATAAGCCAGAGACAACTGACGCTTTAAAGGACAATATTCGTGAAGCCATTGGTGAAATACAGTTGCACACAATCGATAATGTGCTTAAAAATTGGATCGATCGTATAGGCTACTGCATGGGCATCCGAGGCAGCGATTTGAGTGAAATTATTTTCCATTATTAACCGGAAGCATTGTACTTTCAAATAAAAAAAGAAATTTAGGAAAATATTCATAAGTTTTTTTTAAAGCATTTCTAAAAAAAACAGTTATTTGGCCGACCCTTTAGTTTAAAAACACAAACTAAAAATTACATTTTTGTATTATACATTAACTTTGTTATTATTTAGTTTATTTTTTATTTTAATTTTGTTTATAAAATTTTTTTGGTCGTGTCAACGCTGGTTGTAATTCTCACGAAACTATTGACTTTGATGTAGGGATACAACATCGTTATGAAAATGATTAATAAAAAAACCATCGATTTAAAGAAATTAAAAAACATCGATGTTTTATTTTCACATAAAGAAATACAAAAACTATTATTTAGAAGAAAAATTCGGATTTTTGACAAAAATTATTTAATAATTCATTTTATTTATCATTAAAAGCAAACTAAAACTGCCTCATAGGCTAAATAACAAATTGTATACGTACATATATGTGTACATTGTACATATATTTTCACAGTTATTAATTAGTTTAACAAATAATTAATTAATTTATAAATTTTATAAAAGATGAAATAATTTTGGTTTTAATTGAGATAGAGTTAGCTTTGAAAGCCTAGATCCCAAGAGTCTACTTCCTTCTTGAGTTGTTGTTGCATCAGCTTCCGAAAACAAGCTCTCGCTTGGCATAGAAGTAGCAACAATTGATTTCATATCCTCCCAAATAACGATTGTGTCGCTTTTTATTCGTGTTAACAGGGATGACAGGTTGATTTGTACTTCCGTTTCGCTAATGGTGTCTATAGTAGAGGATGATTTTTGTTTCAGATTTTTATGGGTTAACAGTATGTGGTAATTCCAAATATCAGATTGTAAATCATTTTCGTCATTATCAGATGTGCCATTATTGGAAGTTGTAGAAGAGTGAGAACCATTATATTCTCGAATGTTTTTATTAAGGTAACCGACTACTTTTTCTTTGGGCATCAGCATAAGCCGATGTATCGTTATTAAACGCCGATGTATCGCCGATGTATTGTCCATAAAAACATGATGCTAAACATCAAAATTTATGTGTACAGAAATCGATGATATCGTTTGCATTCCTACTACTACATATTTTTTAATGGAGGCTTTAATCGACATAATTCTGTACACTAGTCGCTGACTGGTTGCCACGGTGTGGTATTCAAACTCAAAACACGTATCAAATGAACCTCATTAATAACTTTTTATCAAATGCTTCATTCAAAAATTTGTTAGACATGGGTAACGTTACGTAAAACTGGCAAAAAGGGGAATTGTTGGAAATGAATTGATCGAACACTAGGAACATTAATCACTCTACGATCATTATGAGAAAGGCGAATTTCGTATCAATTGCCTCAATAACTCTAAATTGGTTGGCCTTACGGGTGTCTTTACGGGTGCCAGGTGCCTTTCCCTGTATTCTGATAACATGTAGCTATGTCGCAGTAAGATTGTCTTTTATTGCAGCAGATCTAATCTTTAAACATGGGCCTCATTAAGATATAGACGAATAATCATTCCAACTGTCCCATGCTCAAGTTTGCTCAGTCGATTGTAGTCAAAGCAGATTATCACTTGTGATCATAAAAACGCCTCATTTATTCAGTTATATCGTTCGTGCGTGCATAGCTATCTACTTCAGAAAAGTCAAAAAGACCAGCTACGTTTACATTGGAGTGTAAGGAGTTATTTTGTTAGAAATGAATGATAACTTGCAATTTTTTATTTCACAATGCCACAAATATTTGAGAAACTCAAATTCTAGCTGGTTTGTAAGCAATATTTTACTTTATTTATTTTCCTATTTTAACCAACTAAAATAGTGAAGAAGAAGTCTGTCGACAATAATAAAAGAAATGACAAGATAAGTCCTATATTAAGTCGTGTCAATTTTTCTTTTCTTCTCCGAAAATAGCAACATTTTATTTAATTAAAAGCAGTTTGCGGTACAAATAAAAAATATTTCTAAACTGGTTAATTGGAATGGTTTATAATGGAATAATTCACTGGAGAAAGCGAGCGAGTACCCGCTTAAATAAATAATTTTCGTTCAAAGAAATTAGAAGAAATCTCTAAAAGATTTCTTGTTTTCTAAATATCGAAAAGTTATTTTTAAAAGAAAATTTCAACAGCTTGAATAAACTTAAATTGGCACTGATTTCTGATTAAAATAAAGTCGAATTATTTCATAATTTCAAGATAGAAATTATAATTTAATTATAAAATTTAGACAAATTTAAAATTAGAAATTAGTTTTTTAAATACAGATATCCCTCCTGCAACATGGTCGATAGGTGTTATGTGAAACCGTGCTATAGGAGACTAGAAGCTGGTATAAAAACATGGGGTTAAGTTAAGGGGTTAAAAAAATATTTTGCATAATTCCCTTTTTAATATTCGGCTTCTTTCATCGCAAGGGTCTGTATCGAAGGACAATAATTGCAACAATAATTGTGTCAAATTATTAACTTCACTATCTTCATAAGAGCTAGAATCAATTTCATGCACTTGGCGTTCTGATGCGATTTGTATCAAACCTGCTTCCCCAATTTCTTGTTCCACTAATAATATCCATAAACCTTTCCCCTTCGATCCACCTAGCAACTTCTAATATGCCATCAATTTCATTTTCTCCTGATTCTTGCACGTTTTCTATCTCAACTACTGCTGGCCACATCTTTTTCCAACATCGATTTAATGCTGCAATTTTCAGTTCTTTCAGCGATAAGGATATGATATCGATGCAGTCTTTAATTGAAAATTGCGTTCAAGCTTCCTTTACATTAATAGATTTTGAATCAGTTATTCCCAAAATCCATTGTAATAATCTTCTTACAAAAAACAGTGTTGTAACAGTAGCCTGTTAATAGGGGTTTTCGGAAATTTTTTAATCGTGTTACGCTCGAATCGTGTTGAGGCTGATGCTGTAATTATGCAGAAAACAAAAAGTACAAACATTTGTGATAATAAGCAACTAATTACACCAACAATTTTACATTTAACAACTATTTTTTCTTCACTTCTTAAGTGAATTAGTTACTCTACGCATTGCACTATAAAATGATGATTTCTTAGCTTAAAAACCCAAAAATTGGGGTGAACCTTCTATTTGCATTAAAAGCTTCTGTTTATTACTTTATACGTTTGAACGCCACGTAGTTTGAATAAAATATCTGTTCTTGAGAGAGAGAGAGAGAGAGAGAGAGCAATTTTTTTAAAGAAATAGTGGAATTTTATTTTTTGTCCGGACAATCTTAAACAGTTGATTATATTTTACATACAATATGGCACAGGCAAGTTTATTAGTGAAAGGTAAGCCCCTTGTCTAGATCCGTTACTGATGAATTTGAACCACCCCGAGCTCCGGATGAAGCCAGTTGCCTTGTTGCATGTTGTCAGCACCACTGCCAAGATCTTGCAAACGTTTGCTAACACCACTCACAAACCAAAGGTGCATGACAGTTCATATAAAAGCTGTTGTACCAATTCCGTTTCTTCTTCCACTCACGGTAGCTCCCTGGTGTTGCAATTAGCCAAATTGGCCAACAGCACCAACTAAACCATATCACATTTAGAGTGTGAACCGGTCACTTGTCGAACTCAACTACTTCTTCGGCTTTCCTGCTCTCCTCTTCTGCATACATAATTGGTACTTACAACTCTTTAGTCAAGATTACGACCTAGATTCTCACAACATTTATGTTATGTATGTTAATTTTATACATGAGTGACGTGACCTACAGTTTAAAGTCGATTCCGAACGACTGATTTTTGAGAAACTTTTCATTGCTATTTTGTTTACTCTCAGAGTTTTTGCCAGAAATCGATTCCGAAGGAAAGATTATTGAGAATCTTATCATGACAATTTTATTTACTCTCAGAGTTTTTGCAAGAAATCTGCTGAGAGGAAATCGCCGAAGAAATATTTTCATATTTTCGTTTTGATGTCTGACCTGGGATTTTAAATCTGGCTTTATATCTAATAAGCCAACACACTACCTATTAGACTACGGCGACACAGTAGTTTGGAATTTCGACAGCAGTTTGCTTTACAAGTGTCATGAAGCAGCTTGATATTACGGAAATATTTTGAATCATGCTGCAGAAAACTGTCATTAAAAATAATTTTGGACAAAAAGTTTGATCCGACATCGTTCTCAATTCTCTTATTTTTTCATGCTACAATTGCTTTATTTTCAAGTCATTCTTTTAATTTTTATTTCACTTTATATAAGCTCTTGATACTCTCACTAACTACTTAACTACTTAAATTTAGACATTTTTAATAATGTGCTTGAAATAAAGACAAATAAATTGTGGGCCTATTCAAATTATATACAAATTTGAAACTTTATTTCTGTTCATTTCATTTTAAAACACGGTTAAATAAACCTGATCGCTTCTGTTCTGCTAATAATACTTGAGTACCTTTTGTAATAACTTTTACTTGCATATGTAAGCTATAAACTACGACTCTTAAACCTTAAAAAAGTGGAAACAAATAAAAATAAAACACAGGATTAAATTAAGGACAATATTAGGGACAAAATAAAGGTCAAATAACAAAGACCTGAAAGTTGCCGGTGATAAAATAAATCCATTATAAATAGAATAAAAGGTGTGACGTTTAAACACAGTTATACACTGTTTCCTGACAGTTTGATCATTGTTATCATAATTGATAAGGTATTGTTGTCAATAAAAGTGAGTAATTCATTTTAAATAAATAAAGGATTTGTTTAAATCGGAAAACAACAACAATTAAATGCAATCCTCAAAAATATTATGGCGCATGGCGACATATCACATTTAGGGGCATTATTACAACTTGCCGTTAAAGGTGACTTTAGCTAAAGTGAACTTTAAAATTATTACAACCTACTGATAATATAAAGTTAACATTTACAAAAATATGGCGTGCCGAAGCAATTACGATAAGACTGCTTAAATGAAGAAACTCTTTTTTAACTCAGTGGCAACAACGGGCTTCATTTTTTTTTACTGCATTTGCTTATTTTGTTTATGTTTGAAGTTGCCATATTGAAAATAACATATGTATATAAATAAACTTAACTATAAAAGTTACCGAGAGGATCCTCCACATATAATAATGAAGAACAATTTATCTGCCCGTTAAAATCATCCCTTTCAATAACGGCTCGTTGTAATAACGGCCTTTAATTGATCAAATTTACATATCGCTCCTTTATTCCATCTCAAAAAATTAAAAATTTGTAGTTACTTAAGCAAAACTGCTATTTTAGACCTTCTGTACATGTTGAAAAAATAAATCTGTTTTAGATCCCAAGCTGAACCGAAATTATAGCAAAAAGTGTTTGCGGCAATTAGATCATAGGACTTATGTCTTGAAAACTTAAATCGCCAAGTTCAATTTTTTTTGAGATATGACTATGTTGCAATAAAGGAACGATATGTGTTGGTAATATTTATTTGGCTTATCAAAACTGTACCTCGAACTACACATATGAATATTTTTTAACAACACAATAACAAAAAAGTTGAGCTAGATCGCTTATTTGATGTGTGGGCAAGCAACTTTAGATAAATTTCCTTTTCGCTTTTAGCGATTACACATTTCGATTTATTTATAAATCTTCTTTATTTTAAGTTTGTTGCTTGTCGATAGCTCAATGCGGAATAACAAGTTATCAAGAGCATGTAAACTTTGAACCTATAAAAGAAGGGAACAAAATTTAATCATTAAATAGGATGATCGCAATGTTGCCTGACATAAAGGAAAGAAATTTAAAAGGGGCAAAAGACATTGGTATCGAAAAACGAAATTTTGATATATGTTTATTAACAATGAATGAAATTTATAGTGTAGTGTTATCAGTTGAAGGCGATTGTTATTTAAATAAATAAAGAATTTAAAGAAATAAAAAAGAATCTTAAATAAATCTTCTTTCACTTTTTTAACAATTAATTTACAATTGGATAGCAACCGCTTAATTATTACATTACTGAAGTTATCGATAAGTAATATTTCAATTCAATTATTTGAAATAGTTCAGAAAGTTAAACTTACAAAATCTTTAAAAGAGAAATTGAAATGAATGACTTTCTTTTAATTTGCTTTAAATTAAACATTGGACTTGATTGCAATTATTTTTAATTTTATTAACATTTTATTTGCAGGCTTAAAACTGGAGAAAAGGATTGAGGAAGCAGTACCTGCAGGTCAACAACTGCAAGAACTGGGAATGAGGCTGCGTTGTGACGATGAAGGCTCAGACAATGTTAGTTACACACAACAATTTTGTTAAGAACTTTAATATTCATTTTAAAAATTCTCCTAAATTATGTTCAGGATGACATGTTGGAAGAAGATCGTTTAATGTTAGATCGGTCACCAGATGAATTGGGATCTACTGGCTTAGATGATGATATGCTTGATACCGATACGGACGACGATATGATGGCAGAAACAACAGATGGCGAAAGAATTATATATCCATGGATGAAGAAAATTCATGTGGCTGGTGTCGGTAAGTGTTTAATTAAAAACAATGCCCATCTGAATGATGAATACCAACAAGTAGTTAAATTAAGATGGACAATGGAGAAAATATACAAGAAATGGAAAACATGTCTCAAGTGTTTTTAAACAATAATTGAAAATTTATTTTTTAATCTTGTCTTCTATGACTCTATTAAGAAAACAACTCAATTGAACAAAGAAAGAATGAAAAAAAATGTTTAATTTAACAAAGACTAATTATGACAATATTTATCACCTTTTGAATACTGCCAGTACTTTAAAGGAATACCCAACGGTATGCACATAGGGCTAATTGAACATTGCGTTTACCACAATTGATAATTGCTGGTAGCAATCAGAGTTTGACACACCGTATAATGAGTACAAGCAGAACAACGAAAACGGGAGAAGGCATTTGACAAATACGGACCACACGACATTTGATACAACAAAAAAATGTAAACCCATTCAAAAAAAAACAAAGAAGGGAAAAAATTGAAATGTTTTTAGAATGTAGTATTTCAATACTAAATGCTCTACCATAACTCCTATAACAAGGAGAACATGTTAAAGGCATACACAATAATCTTTATCTTCTTAATCAGTCTTGTATTCACTTTACTTCACTATATTTGGCGGTTTTGTGTAAGCATCTGATGATCCATCCAGTGTACATAGTAGACTGTTTGTGTTTGCTCACTGGAGCAATGTGCTGTATGTGTGTGTGTGAGTGAGTGTGCGCCTATGATAAATGTCACAACATTAACATCAAATGACACGGCTCATTCGTCACTCGACGGTCGGTTTCATCAAATGCGTGTCATTAAATTTTGAAATGAAATTTAGAAGATTTTCTTGTTTACACAGGCAGGCAGGCACACATTGGTTTTAATCCAAAGAACAGAGTGTGAGGGAATACCTAACTTTTACGTCTGATATTTAAATACTCATTATCATCTCTAAAATCCATGGAAATTTACATTGACAACTTATCATTTCATTTCAGTTTTGGTTTCATGTTTTACAGAATGCGCCAAACATTGGCACAAGATAAAATACGCTTTGAAAAATATACATCCACTAGCAGATTGTACCCGGCGTTGCGCGGGTTATAAAAATAACAATAAATAAAAATCCGGCTTCGAAACCGGTTTCTTAAAAAATGCAATTTTTCTAATTATTCGGAATCCGGTTTATCAAACTACCCAGTTTTTTGAATACTCTAAGTCCTAAATATAAATGCATTTAATTTGCCCGTTTTTGGACACCTTTTGGTCCAACTTTATAAACGGAACACCTTCAATAGCTACTTGCGAAACTTAACCAAGCTAAATCGTAAAAAAAAAAACCTTTAAAACAGATGAAATGCAGCATTTATGAATAAAAGAAATAATTTTTGCCTAATTTTTCTCCCTTTGATCCATTTCTTCTCCCGTTTTGGTCAAAATTTTGAAAAGAATTATAGCCTATAACCTGCACCGACAAAAGCTCAACCTATATCCCAAATTTCAAGAAAATCGGTCCAGTTAGTATTACGACCTAGCTTTGGGAAGCAATTTATATTACTCGCAGAGTTTTTGCCAAAAATCTGCTGAGAGGAAGTCGACGTAGAAATATTTTCAAATTCTCGTTTTGATGTCTGACCTGGGGTTTGAAATCGGACCTTACGTCGAATAAGCCAACACACTACCTACTAGACTACAGCGACTTCAATAAAGAAGAACATTTCTAAAATCTTTTCAACAATGCTTAAGTCCTCATCAAAATGAGTTTTTTATTTAAGTTAAGTTCAATGAATTTACGCGTACTTTTTCGCAAACAAACTGATAATATTGAAACAGAATTTTTTATTTTTTTTTAATGGTAAAAGCGTTTAAAGTTCGATTCAGTTCCTCGTTGAATTTCGATTAAAAATACAAAATTTTATTTCAAATGTAGGGTATTATTGTGTTAAAGTCACTAATGAAATTACAACAAAGTTAAGAAAATTCAAGGTAATACGGTTAAAATTAAATTTTTACAAATTAGTTGTGTTCACATACATCGAATGAAGTGAATTCCAGTGGCCCACAATTGAAAACTTATGTGGCACACATCTGACTTAATTATTCTGTTCAAAGCAGCATGACACTTGCTTGTAAAATGATGCACAGCACTTCAGACCACATACAAGTGTTTAAAAAGTAAATAATTTTAATGATGTATTGGACACCAATTTGTGTACAAATTGAAATTGAAAGAAAGAGAGAGAGAGAGAAGTAGAGGTAGAGAATGAAAAATGCATGTAAATATTAAATATGCCCAGTGGGAATTATTTACAGAAGAAATATTTGAAGTATTTTCCTTAAAATGATGAATAAATCAATCATACGGACGTACTATACGTATGTACGTACATAATTATTTAAATAAAATCTATTTTTATAATAAAATAGCAACGTTTAGTGCGAATTCATTAAGAGATTTAAAAAATTCAATTTTATTGAGTATTTCTCTAGCGAGTCTAGGTAGTCATTGTAAATGTTTTAAAAGACTTTGACTGAATAATTTAAAACCAATTAATCAAATGCGAGTTGTTGCTGCTTCATTTCATTTGCTTTAACTTGCTTGTTTGCCTCGACCAACAGAACCATTAAGTTCATTTGACGTAGTAAAGTTCAGTTATAAACACTTTACATTAAAGATAGTAAATTTAGTAGGCAAAACCAATGTACAATTAGTTGACTCCTTGTCTGTTTACATTTGGTTTACATTGCTGGTTGTCGATTAACTCTCATATTTTCAGTCGCCTTAATGGGCTTTTATACAAATACACTCATCACTTGTATTACAATTTAAATTGCATTCCAAATAAAGTTTTCGTTTACTAATGTTCAGGCACGTCCTGCCATAAATATGAAATTATATATTTTTCTTATAATTGGGTTTTCATTAAGATAACATTTTGGAATAGCCACCCATATACACACAGTGATCACTTATCCCATACCAACATTTGATTACTGTAATTAATGTCTCAGTATTTATGCATTTGATGGTGGAATAATAGTTGGCTTTTACGTGTTTATAACACGGAAGGCAGTGTGTCATTGAATAATTGCATGTTAAACAAAATCGATTCCTTAGCCGGAGTAACGTTAATGTTAACATGCTACATACGACCAGTTGGTGTAATTGCTATTGGCCACAAGTCACGCTCTTGTTAGACCATTTAAAATTTTTGTTACATTAAGAAAGGGTATATCCCAGCTGAGATTATCACATTAACTTAAGACTTTTTGATCAGCAATATTATTTTAAGAACATGCTTAACACGTTCACGCCGTCGCTTTATTTAATGCTTGTCGCCTACTGGCAGCTGTTCCAAATGTTTTGCACTCTATCGGACGGCAGGTACTTTGCAACTATACACGGTTCGAAAGAGAGTCCTTTGGACTATCATGCATGTTGCCCGTAGAATCTACTATTTCTTATATGTTCCCAAATAGTCACTGATCTTCTAGAGAATTTTCAATCAAAAAAATTTTATTTTCAAAGTCAATTTTCAAAATACAATTTTACTTTATATTAGATAATATTTTTGATTGTATTAAGAGGCCTTGGAACATTCCTTTGAGTATGATATTGTACTCATGGACCGAGTATATGGCCTTATTTAGATGGATGCTGTTAAATTGTGCTCTGTTAAGGGCAAATTTTGCTCCGTTGAACACTAAATGTGGCGCCACTAAAATTTATGAATTTTGTCTTGGATTTTCAAATTTGAATTTACCTTCACACACGCACATATAATTGTTTGTATAAATTTGTGACAAATTTTTATAAAATTCTCGGTTTTTTAGATGACCTCTTAACTCACACCAGCGATCAGCAATAAGTAGTCAAAACGATGAGTAGACTCTAATCTACTTGTAATTTCAGGTACTTATACGCATTAATACTTATTTTACATACACCTACTCATATTCAAAGTTTGAAATACTTAACAATTCGCATGATGTTGTTAATTTCGACTCTCCATGACTCAAAATATACACGAAGCACAAAATAAATATGATTTGAGTACGAACACCACTATACTCGTTAGAAGATCGTGTGTTTACTTTGTTTGCTGCCTTTGTCTTTTCTTTCTTATTTTTTTTTTGTAAATGCAACAACAACTAATTTTGATGAATAATTCGAGTCACTCGTATGAATCAAACATATTCTGAAAGTTATAAGTGCGTTGTCAACCTGTAATTATAAATCCATGTTGTAGCGTGTACGAATGATTCAGAGCAGTTGAATTTTAATACTGTTGACTCACTCATACTCAAAATTATATGAGTACTTATAAATAGGAAAAAAACGATTCACCGCTGATCTCTGACTCCCTCATTGCATATTTCATACCAACTGCAATTAAAATTACATAGAAATTGATAACCTGAAGAGGCAACATATAATTTAATACGACGGAATAAATTTTACCTACAAATGTTATTTCGGATTAAAGACTTTAAAAGGAAATGTATTATGGTGATTAGTCGCCATAGTCTAAGTAGTTCTAACCCCAGGTTAGATATCAAAACGAAATTATGAAAAATATTTCGTCGGCGACTTCCTCTCAGTAGATTTCTTGCTAAAATTCGTTTGGAGTCGACTTGTAGGTCCCGCCAGTCATGTATAAAATTAACGCACACAACATAAATGGTGTGATAAGCGAGGTCGTAATCCTGACCGAAGGGTTATAACTAGCAATTCGGAATATATTATGTTGATAAATTAAATTGGTTTTACGTTAAAGTAGAAATTCATTCGAACTTCAAACGCTGCATTTATAGCATTCAAAGTAAATGTTCTTATTGTTATGAAAATTCTTTTCATAATATTTAGATCGTAAGTGCATTTGGAAACAATTTTGGCATTACGGGTGGACAGCTTTCGGTAGCAATTTCACTTTTGCAATACGTGGCATGATTCTAAAATTTATAATACATACTCATACAATATAATGTGGACGTTTACGTACTAACGCGGCATAACATGAGATTTACGTCAAATTGTAACACATTTTCTAACACAACATTGTCTTGGCAGTTCCGTGAAAACATGATGTTTACAATGTACTCTCTGAAATTGTGGATTTGCAATAAAACGCACGCAAAAAAAAAAAAAACGATGCCAAGTAAATATTTGAATTTAAAATAATTTTAAGAATAAAAGATGTTGCTTTGAGTTTAGACTTGTAATTGTAGCCTTGTAAGTTGTACAAATTCAATGGCAAGTACCCCCCCAAAAGTGGATTTGAGAATATCAAAGGCAAGGCCTTCATAACAAAAGTTTTAGCAATATTTGATGACTTGCAATAATTTTCATCAATTGCTCAGCAATGAACGTAAAATACATACATTGACAGCAACAGTAACAGCAACAGTATCAACAACAATATGTGCGCACTAAACAACAAAATCATACTGATGCAGCAAAAAGGGGGGAAAAAAATGTTGAAAGAGAATTAAAAGAAAAAAGAATGAACAAAATTTGTATTGATTTTTTCTTTTTTTTTTCGTTAAAAATGTACACACACATACATACGAGTATATATGTATGGTGGGTTGTACATTGATATGTGGTACGTGAACATATTTATGCCATGTAATGTATACATCGTCTACGTGTGTATGCTGCATGTAGTTTTCAGTTTAGCAGAGACAACAAAGAAACAACAGACAAACAACAACTGAAAATGAACACAACTTTGGCGAAAAGTCTGCAACTCACAACTGTCGACAATGACTTGTTGAAAATTAAGAAGTTTACGTTTTATGACAGATGAGCCATGTTTCATGAGTTACAGACTCAAATGTTGATACGCCAAGCAAATGTTGATGTTTTAGAAAATAAGGTTTTGCTAAACACCGAATACAAGCAATTAAAGAGAAAACAAAATCCAGTATTTAAAGCATTTAATTCACAAAGTAAGCTACTTTATATAGAACACATGCAAATAAAATTTGGTTAACTCTTCGATTGTAATCGAATTACGATTATTTCAGATGTTGTGATTAGTTTAGTGGGCTGAAATTTATTTATTTGAAAATAATTCAATTATGAATTGCTGTGCTTAGGTAGACCAAAATAATTTGTAATAAATTATTTGAATAAATAATTTTTAATGGTGTAACATTGTCTATAAATAGTGCCTTGGTGATATATTTAGCCATGTCATAGAAAGATATTCACGCATTTCGAACGAAAGTGATTTCAATTCGGAAAGTCGAGTCTTTAGAAAACGAAAAATGTCTTTGGAATGAAACCACTTCAAATTTATTAAAGAAAAATATTAAAAAAAACTTAGTTTAACTGGAAAACAAAATGGCATGTTTTATTATTACATAGATTTCTTAAGTACAAATTTAATTAATATTTATGCTTAAGAAATTTAATTTAGTAAGCTTGCTGAGTAAAAGAAAACATACCTGCATACATGCATACCTTAATGCTTTTCGGCGTACTTCTTCAACAACGATTTGTCGTCTCCTGGCTTCAACGACAGCAAAAATTGAAATTCCCGTCATTTTTCATATGAAATTATTAACTTTTTTTAATTTGAATTAATTTTTTTTGTTCTACTACACTGCCTTACTTTATTTCAAAAGCAGCAATTTTCTAATTTTTGGGAATGAACAAAATCGTTCGGAATCTGAAGAACCTAAAACAAAATCGATAGGAATTGCATATACGGAATCAAAACTATTCCGATTGCAATCTGTGACATGCTTGATTGAGTTGTTTTTGTAAAGTAGTATGAAAATGTTACGTTGTCTGTTGGCTTATTAGACTTAAGGCCACGATTCAAATCTCAAGTGAGAAATCGCCAACAAAATGGAATAAAAACAGGATTCCCTCCCGGCAAAACCTGTGGAGAGTAAATAAAATTTACTATGAAAGACTTTAAACAGTAGGTCCCCGCTATTCATGCACAAATTTATTGATTATACAAATATTTCTGTGCCGGTGTCTAAAATTTAAACCTTATTAGAAAAGAAAGGGAGGGGGCCTTTAAATATATACCAACATAGGTATATTTTTTGATTTAATAAGCTATGTGGCTTGGTGTGATAAACTTGACAAATGTGAATTTTTTAATATATTTTCAAGTTTGTCCGTTCATATTTGCAAACTTTAATTAAATAATATGAAATAAAGAATGACATTCTGGAAGTGCATTATCTTGTGAAGAGATTGAAACATCATTTGATCAAATGGGACAAAAATTACGGTAGCTATTATTTAGAGAGTCGGGTTATATTTTTCATATATTATTTTTGTCAAATAAACTTTTAGTTCAAATATTTTCTTGATTGTTTATTGGAAAATGTGTCCATTTTTACGTTTGAGCTACGATCAAAAATTATCTATTGTTTGTCTGGTAGTTGTGCAAATAGGAAATTGACGTATTTGTGACAAACAATCAAGATCCATCAAAAATTCTGCAAATTTTTGAACTGTTGAAAGTTCATTTGATAAGATAACACATTTAAAAAATATAACGCTACTGCTATACTATTTAAATAATCACTACGCTAAATTTTATCCGATTTGATCAAGAGATTGATACGTCGGAATCTCTTCACAAGATGATGCACTTTTAAAATGTCTTCACTTATTTTATATCTTTTAATTTAATTTTGTAGTTAAAAATAACTAAACTTACCAAAATGAGAAAAAAATATATTTTCCAAGTTTACCCGATCAAAAGTCATAAAATGTAGGCTTGAATCATACGACGAGTACTTCAAACTTTGAGTATAAATCGGTATAACTATCAAATATTTTAAGTATGATTTGAATCTACACATCGTATTGAATACTTATTGCTGATCTCTGGTATGTTTATAAGGACATCACCACAAAATAGTAGAAAGCGTAGAAATATCTCTAAATTGTTTTTAAGTTTGTTTGTTTGTTTTATCTTTAATGATAATACTGTGTATAATCGAATAAACATAATAAGAGATACGGAAAATAACAGTAAATAATGTATACTAAACATAATTCGTACAATTTCATATTTAAGAAATGCCTTGTGATCAAATCATTTTAATGCTCTGCAAACCCTGCGCAAGGATATCCTGGTGTTTTAACAAACTTAACATTTTTTCCGTTGCCAACAAACGAATTTAATTGATCAATTCTGTATCAATAAACGAAAGAAAAAAATCATTTTGGCCTTATTAACACAACAAAAAGGGGTTTTCTCCACCTTTACCATCTTAATGTGATCAGCATAATTGGCAATGTAAGTAATTAGCACGTTAAGCATAATTTTGTATGTTATCTTGTTATTCCTTTCCACATAATTTTAACGAGTTGGCCGCCTTACTAACATTTCGAAGAGTGTTGTATTGTTAGTGTTTCATTATTCAGCGGATATTTGTTTGATTACAATGCCTTCTAATTAAAATTTTCCATATCGTACGTATAATTTGATAAAAATAAGTTAAAAAAAAGAGGATAGAGGTAGATGAAGGGTGTTTCAACTTAGAACAGGGGCAGGCCAATAACTAAACGACAATGAAATGAAAAGTTAAAATTACCAAAAAATATTAAATAACTTTGGAGTGTTGTTGTTTGAATATTTCATAAATTTTTTTTTATTCCTCTCTATCTTTATTATTGATTTGTCCAATTGATTTTTGGAAGTAATTAAATTTTTTTTTATAAACAGATTTCATTCGTTTTAAGTTCATCAAATGAATTCAAATAATAGTCAAGGTCATGCAATAAAAAAACTGAATTTCTCGTTTTTTAGCTCTTTTTTTTCAGTGTATTTTTGTGGTCTTTGTTTAACTATTTTTGTATTCGTTTTATTTTATTTTATTTTTTTCAAGTCAAACATTCTTTGTTTTCAGACATTCATAAACGTGAGTCTCATATTTCTATTATTCAGAGTTTTTGATTTTTTTATTCGTGTTTATTTTTCTTAAATTTGTTTATTGTACATTTAATTCTATTTCAATTAACATAAAAAGTAACAAAATGTTGCATTTAAATTTTACATATTGGGTGTATCTAAACGAAAAGACTGTTTTGTGTTTCTAAATTCAGTTTTATTATAATGTTCGTGTAGCGTATTGGAACAAGATAAAATTGAGAAGTTTAAATAATCCCACACCTTAAAAGCAAGAAACTTTGTGTTTTAAGACTAACAAAAACTCATGGACAACTACGTGACACATGCATACTGCAACTGCACCCATCACATTGAAGGATCCTCTTAGCAATCATTTCGTTTTTATAATAAGAATCTAAATTTTATCTCCATGAACATGATGGGCTATAATTAAATGAATATAATTTTGTATTATTTTCGATTAATATTCCTAATACTAGATTTCAATTAACTGTATTGATCTCAAACAAAGGATCTCAAATTTTATTATTCTCGAAGTCTCCATACTTGTTTTATTTGACAAACCCTGTTTTTTTAACTTTTTACACAAGATAATTAATTACTCAAATATTTTTGTACTGACTTTTTAGTTTTCTTTAAATAGCTAGAACTACTATCAGATATTCTAATCTGTACCACCAAAACGAAAATATCGCTTCAATGGAACCATACCTTAAAATTAGGATTTTTCTGGAAAGCCTCTATTTAACCACTTGAACTTCCAATACACAAAAATACAGCCAGAATTAAGGTGCAAGCACATTTAAGCATTACTTTCCTTGTTGGCTATTTAGTAATTCTTTTCTTACGGGTTTTCCTACGATATTGTTTAGTAAGGCCATGGCAAGTTAAATCTTAATTCATTCCAATCCTATTTCATATTCAAAAGTATTTTATTACCTTAATTCAAGTTGAATTGTTGCACATGTTGCTTCGTTTTGCGTCGTATTATTAGATTGGCTTCGATGGGCTCCGAAAAACAAACCATATGTGATTTTATTGTTTCACGGTATTCTGAACTTTGGTTGTAACAAATAATCTTCCATCATTGGAGAAGTCGACCTGAAATAAAGCACCGATTGAATCAGTTTGTTCTAGCCCAAGAAAATTTTCAAATATACAATTAATTTGATAACTTAAATCCAACCTCATATTTTCGGCCACAGTCATTTCTGTCAGGGATTTCCTATTTTGATTTCTTAGAAATGGGTTAAACAGTTTGTTTTTCCAACAGTCCTTATGACATACATACATAATTGGTCATTACAATCCTTCAGTCAGGATTACAACCTTGCTTCTCACGCCACTTATGTCGTGTGCGATAATTTTATACATGAGTGGCAGGACCTACACTTTAAAGCCGACTCCGAATCACAGATTTTTGATAAGTTTTTTCATGGTAATTTAATTTGCTCCCAAAGTTTTTACCCGAAATCTGCTGAGAGAAAATCGCCGCAGAAATATTTTCATATTTTCGTTTAAATGTATGATCTGGTATTTGAACTCGGGCCTTACATCTTATAAGTCAACACACTACCTACTAGACTATGGCGACAATCCTCAATATTACGATATTTTAGAATATCAGTACTATTTAACACACCAATAATCTTTCTCATATCAATATGTGCGACATTTGATAATTGATTACTGGAATTCTGGACATTGTTTCGTATATTTGTAAATTTCTAAAACCATCAGGTTAAAATGACAAAAACCTTCTCAATAAAAATTGTTGCTGGTTCTTTACAATCATTGTTCTACTCCAGCAAAACAGATGACTCCGAGCGACAGATTTTTGTGAAACTTTTTCATGACAATTTCATTTAATCTCACAGTTTTTAATAGTATTTGAACCTTGGCCTCACGCTTTAAAAGCCAACACATCACTTACTAGATTACGGCGACTTCAATGATGCACGTTCTTTTTATTGAATTTTTACTGTGGACGCACGGAATGAAACATAATTTTCCAGGTGCTGAAAAGGAGTTAACAGCCTAGTGTGAAAAGTATTTTATTTATACATAGCGGCCCTTCAGTCAGGGTTACGGCCCAGCTTCTCGCACCACTTATATTGTGTGCGTTAATTTTATACGTGAGTGGCGGGACCTACAGTTTAAAGTCGACTCCGAACGACAGGATTTTGATAAGTTTTTTCACGGCAATTTTTATTTACACTCAGAGATTTTGCCAGAGAGAAGAAGTCGCCTAAGAAATAATTTCGTTTTGATGTCTGATCTGACGCTTGAAGTTGTGCCTTACGTCCAAAAACCCAACACACTACGGTTACTAAAATAAATACTCTAAATTCTTACAAACACATTGTGTTCTTATTATGATGAAACATTGACGAAACAAGTACACTAAATTACGTTTTTGGATTAATTTTGCAAAGATTTGTGTTTTAAAAGAAATAAAAAAATAAGGTTACTTTTTCTAAAGATCGACCAAATTCTTTGCCTTAATTTTCCGATTCTGTTCGTTTCATGTCCTTGCTGCAATCGATTTTTGCGATTTAAATAAATATTGAAGTTAATTAATATTTTTTAAATAAATTGCAAATACTTGTTCTAAAGCAATCGATAAAGCAAATGCATGAATTTAAGAGAAGACTAAATTTTATTTTAAAATATTTTACAGAAATTTTAAAAAGCGTATCCCGCTGCGTTTGGTGTTTGTAATACCAAAGATGATTTTCTATTCTGTAGTCGTAAATGTCTTTGAACACATGATATGTTGACGACAATGAGCTCATATTTATTTTTGTATTGCGCATAAAAATAAAACTCATAAAATTAAAAGAATCTTGTCAAGTCATTTAACAAGCTGCTGATGCAGCTCCCGCCACTGTTGACTGTCTTTTAACTTGTGTTTTTATTTTTCAATATTTTTCCAGTAAAATTTTACATACAAATAATATTAAATATGAAAAATGTTTATTAAAAGAAATATACATTAAAAAAGAAAAATATATTAAAGAACAGATTTATTGAAAATCACAAATACTTTTTACTCTTAGCAGTTAAACTTGGGTTTTGTTAAGGATACCTTTAGCTAAAGGGAACTGTAAAGTTATCTTTAACTTGTTTTCGTTATTGCAACTTTCAGATAAAATAAATTTAACTTTATTCAAAAATATGGTAGTGGCCGACCAATGTCGATAAAACTGCTCAAGTAAACAATTTTTTTTTAACGCCGTGGCAATGACGGTCTACGGGTTTTTGTTGTATATGATGTCAGTTGCCGTTGTCTATTTAAACACGACTTTAGGAGCTCATATTCCTTTATCGTGTAGGTAGGCATAACACTTACTTATGTAGTAGATAGTATGTTGGTATATTAGACGAAAAACCCGAGTTCGTATTTCACGTCAGACATCAAAACGATGAACTGCCTTTCAGCAGATTTCTAGCAAAAACTCTGAGAGTAAATAAAATTGCCATGAAGAACTTCTCAAAAATCTGTCATTGCCATATTGAAAATAATATGGCAATTTCAAAACAATAACTTAACTTTAAAAGTTATCGATTGGATGATCATTCCTTTAGCTTAACGCTAACTTCTATCTTATTGGGTACTCACCACAATGAAAAACAATTTATTTTTTATGTCTATGGGTAGTGTTTCTTACAGCCTAAATTTAAATTTACAAAAAAGATATTTAATTAATATTCAATGATTCAGGTACAATTTAATTTTTCTCTTTAAGGAATAATTGCTTTCAGAAAGATCAATTAGATTATAAAGATTATTAAACTTTAGATATAATTGACGAAAAGGGTTGTTATTCGCATAGACTAAACGATGGAATTGTAAATTTAATAAATAAAATTAAGAGAATGTCTAATTGGAACATTAAAATTAATTTTACGTAACAAATATCAGAATGACATCTCCACGTATTAAACCCAGAAGAAAAGAGGCACTTAGCATTATTCTTCGACTTTTCAGTCTAGGTGGCTTTACAAGAGCGGGTCTACTTTCATACGAAGAAAATAGCAGAAAGCGCTTCTGTACAGATTTAATCAAGTTAACGTAAATGACAAAATGTGTATCCCATATAATAGATCCATACTCAAGAATACGGCGCAACAAAGATATATACGGGTATTCTCCGACTTACGACAGAGATAGGTTCCTGGACATCGGTCGTAAGTCGGGGACTACCTGGAGAATTCATTTGTTACGTAGGAATCAGTAAATTCTAGCGCAATATAAATTCTAAGACGCCATTTGCTTTGTTCACTATCATTGATATGTGTTCAGAAAACGTAATATAATGATCTAACAAGATTCCAAGATCAGTTATATTTAAAACCTTTTCCAAAATTTTGTCTTTCAAATGATAAGAGTTATCAAGTTTAAATGAACGATTAAATGTCATTCGTTTGCGTTTATTAAAGTGTAACTCCAACAAGTTGCCTTCACACCATTGGCAAAAATAATCAATATCCTTTGACTTGATTGACCAGAATTAAAAATTTTTACATCAATAGCATACATGAGTATATTAGAATGAATAATAACAGATAGCAACTCGTTTATAAATATTGTGAATAGTACTGGACAAAGATACCTTCCCTAAAACACTCCCGAGGGAACATCGACAACTTTAGAAAGAACATTTTAAAATTTCACTTGCTGAGTTCTACCAGTTGTTACTAAAACCCATGCAAGTAGTTTATAAAGCAAAAGATCATAGTTGACTCGATCAAATGCTTTACTGAAGTCGGTGTAGATAACATCAGTTTGTTGTCTATTGATGAATCCTTCATTTACTTTAGCTGTTAATTCCAAGATATTAGTAGAAGTTAGACATGCTAATATAAGGTTAAAATTGACTATCTGGCCATTAAAAAATGGCCTTCCTTTAGTTAACTGCAGGTTGTAATACTGGCCCATAATGTACTCACCTTTTGATTACATTTCACTACAATTAAGTAAATTTAAGTTTTCTATATATAAAAATATCTCGAGATTAAAAATCACTTGTTAATTTAAGTCGTTTGAAATAAATTCAACACTTAGTTTATAATTCTTGAATTTAAGATTTTTTGATTTTTTTCGGATCATTTTTAATTTGAAGTCATTTAAATATACACGACTGTAGAAAACTTAATTAATCATATTTCAATTATTCAATAGAGTATAGCATATGAATGAATTTTATAATCGATTCATTCATCCACACAAACAGACATCCATCCATCCATGAATACAAATCAGAAAAAAATCCATAAACTACTGTGTCCAAAAGTTAAATGGTGTGTATGTACGTCTGATTGTGAGTTTTTCGATTCGAAGTGCATTAACTGATCGTCTGGTGTTGTTAAACTATTTTTTAAAGCCCGGAAGTTGATTACCAGGCATTTCATACATACTTTGCTTTGCTATTTCCAATCGCTAAAGCCTGATCAATCATTAAATGATCAATATTTGGTGAAGGATTTAAAATATATTGAAGACAATAAAACAATCAAATGATGCCATACGTATGTATGTATGTATGTATTTTCTATTTCCCTTACCCTATACGTATGTAAGTATATACGACTGACATAAATTCTGTGAGATGGTAGGTATTACGATTCAAAATATGATTGGCGTAACGTCGCACCGTTCGCCAGAATCCGCAGCAAACGCAATGCCATGTATTTCAATGAAATGTTAAACTAAAAACTAAACTATGAATAGCAATACAAAACTACATATAGGAATACAAAAATAATGAGAGGCGAATTGAAAATCAAATATGAATGTGTCTGCCTGCAAATGGTGAAAATGTTTAGTCATACTCAAGTAATAAATCATTGAAAAGAAATACTCGCGCAAGTCAAAAATAGTGGGTATGACGACAGCAACAACATGTGGTGGCGGTATTTATGAAACAGGCGAACGAGCAAACTTAAATTGAACGCATAATTGTTGTTAAAATAACAAAAATTTAACAACTATAACAACTACTACTACTAGTACTACTACTGCTCTCCGCTCCAAATGCTCGTAACATTTTTCGAAATTATTTTTTTTTTTAATTCTACATCGAGATACGCACATGTAGACATGGATTTTAAGTGAATGCGTTATAAAGTTATAATTGGATTTTTTGTTTTTTTTGGTTTTTTTTTTGTGAATACTAACAAAATATATCAAGTTGTTCAAAAACTTAACTACACGCATTACACGAATCAGAGCTTTAAAGGTCATATTGATTTGAGATTTATACGATAAGCAAAGTTTTGTTCGCGTAACGTAACGTTTCCTTAACAATAATTGAACTACATACTAACCCTAATTATGGATTGATTTTCTTTAATTCTTTCAGATAGAGTAGTAATAATTTGTTTGAATAACATTTGAATTATTTTTTAAGTGAAAATTTAATTTAATTTGAAATTGAATTATTTTATGTATTTGAACACTTCATTGGCAGAAAGAAGTTGGTTGTAGTATAAATAGAAGCGTTGTCTTTCACTTACAGAAAGTAAAGAAAAATGAAGCGATATTTGTTTGGGCGCCAATTTTGCCTTGGTACAAAAGAACCAGCGCGAAAGTGTAATAGTGTTTTCTATTCTACAAAGAAAATGTCACCCTCTTACAAGGTGCATTAAAAAAATTATTGACCAACACTGTTGTAATGTCATTTTTTATTTGAGAAGAACATAACACAAATATTTAAAAAAGGGCATGCCCTGAGTTTGCCACGGCGTCTGTTGATTCTGTATGTAATAAATTCAGTAATTCTTCTTCATCAGATGACGAAAATGAATCTAATAACTGATTTATTTCAATTTTTGCAAATAAAATAGATGCAGTATTTATATTTTTTCATGGGTTTTAGATCTAAAAATATGTTATAAAAATGTAAATATTAACAAGGTGTTACCAGATCCCTAATTTTTCAACATATTTTTTAAAGCTTTTGTTTATAACCCAAAAAAAAAAAACATTTTAACACTCTTCTAACATTGAACGCAATTTTTTTATATTACTGACCATGTAAGTTTAATAATGTAATGTTTCCTTAAGTTTACTTAACAAACCAATGAAAGAATTAACTTCAAATTTGATAACGATACCAGGCGACTTTTTTTAAATATCATCTGGTAGCCCTATGAATAAACAAAAGTCATCTGCTTTCCAAAGCATTATCAGAACTCTCGATTTATACAGGGCATAAAATGCAATGCCCTCCACCATTGGCAAGTGCGAATTATTTAGAATAAAACATGTCAGCCTCTTAGAGGGTGAAACATTTTTAAGAAACAAAAGCAAAATTGCATTTTGCCTTAATAAAATGTTCATTTTTTTGGTAGAAAAGAAAACACCATAAGTAAATCGCATAAAAAGTGATTAGTTCATTAATACTTTATCAATGGTGTCACTAAAAGTGTTTACTGGCTTTGTGAATGCAATTCTTGTATTTCATTTCAAGGGTTTACTTGTCTTTCTTAGGCTAGACTCTTGTCTTTCGTAGGCTAAATAAAGATACAGTCAAACTCGTTTACGAACTCGGTTATAACGAATTCATGGTTATCACATACATATTTTCAAGTACCAACGTTTTAATATCAATTTTCATACGAAAAACTTCGTTTATTACGAACTCGTTTATAACGAATTCTCGGTTAAAAGGAACCACTTTAAATCGTCCCAGTAATTCAATTTCATACATTTTACCTTTTTTAGAACCCTCAGAAATAACTTTGAAATGTCTTTACTTTTAATTAATATGGCAACATTCAATTATAACTCATCATCTTTAATCAGCTGATAGGCAAAAAGAATTAACACATATTTTTGATTTTTAATAAAAAAAAAATACTTTTTGTTTCTAATAAATGGTAAAAATTTTTTTGGTTTTTATATTTTCTTTTATGACTTCACCCCGTTTATTACGAACTTTGTCTATAACGAACTATTTTTTCTGGTCTCACGGAGTTCGTTATAATCGGGTTTGACTGTAATAATAATAAATCGAAATTAAGTACATACATAATAAAAATATGAAATTTGTATTAAAATCATATTGTTAAATTTATCAATTGTTTAGATACAGTGAACTTGCGATAACGTGAACTTCACGTTATCGAGTACCCAAATTTAAAACTAAAATTGACAACATTTAATATGGAAAATGAGATTTTAATAAGTAAAAAATAATCGGTGTCATCTATGTCCGAAACTAAATTTAAAATACTTTTGCAGCAATTGTTTAAACTTTGTTGCGGAATTCTGCTCCATGCTGAGTGCAAAAGATTAATTGCATCTTTTATAGTTATCATCTTAATAGAATTTAGCAATTCTGTTTGTTTTCCAGCCACTAATCCCTAGAGACTCTTTCTATAATATAGTTTCATTATATTGAAAACATTCTGGTTCATGGGTTGAATTAACGATGTGAGGTAGGATGGCAAAAATATTGCGCAAATGAGTACGTCGTCAGAAATCAATTGCATGTGAAAGGGCATTGTATATTAACAGAAGGGCGTTTACTAATAGCCCCTTTTTAGTCAAGAACTCAGTAACAAAGTTTTCAGTTGACTTGGAGAATTTGTAATTCACTGGACAAGTAAAGTTTTGGAAACTTCGTGGATTTTTAGATTTTGCAACTACTAGTAGATTAAATCAAGTTTGTGTGTCCTCGATGCACATGAACTGCCCGTAAAATTTAATCGCAGTTTCTCCATCTTTGCGCCTGGAGCACTTTTTTCCAGTGATGATAAATATGTTTTATATGGCAACTGCCCTTAATATAAACCGAATTCATTATAAAGCTGATCTTCACAAAGAGAGATTTCTTCCATTTTTACTGTTTTTTTAAATGAGTCAATTTTAAGAAGGCGAACACCACGATCATTCTCTTTAATTTGATCGTGAATTCCTAAAGATTTCACAATTTAAAAAGCAGATTATAAAAACAAAAAAGTGTTCATGTTTTAGAACACTCTGTGTAAAAGTAAATTCGTTTACGTTTCTGAGACGTTAATACTTTCGAGTGTTCACATTTTCGTGAGTTCACTGTATAACTCAAACATCAATACACAGTGGAAGCTTCACAGAAGACTATAAATGCAAGGAATTCTGTTTTCTGATTTAAAACAAAAACTAAAATACTTAATAAAACAATATGACAAATAAAGGATTGCAAGAGACAAACAAATATAATCGAAAAGTACCTGCTGTGCAAATTGCACAAGCTTTTGTGTAAGAGCATCTGTTTAGTGTCCGTGAAGTAATATTTGTTGCAGTCAACCGAAAGTATTCTAACCATCTTTTGATAATATGTTGTCATATTATCAATCGATTGAGGGATTGGAATGTTGAACTGATCGTTCTGAAACTTTGGTTGGAAAGTCATTACGCCACTTAGTCATGCAGAATACACATATAATTGGTCAATTACAATCCTTCAGTCAAGGTTAGTTTCTCACACCACCTATTTTGTGAGTGTTATTTTATCCATAAGTGGATCCTATACTTTTGCGAAACTTATCATGATAATTTACTCTCAGAGTTTTTGCTAGAAATATTCTGTAAAAATATTTTTTTTCATATTTCGATTTAATCCAGATGTCTAACCAGGGGTTTAAATTGTGGCCGCGTGTCTAAAAAGCCGACACACTATCTACTAGACTACGGCAGATTAGCCGGCATATATTTTTATCGATTGTAAGTAGCGTCCAAAGTACAAACATTTGAAAAAATACCTCTACCTTCGGAAGATCTGCGAAGTTCCTTAGTCCATACGATTTTATTTTGATTTGGTTGATGATTTCAGGTGTCGTTGGGTACTTCAATTAACGATGGGTACTTGTTTTTAGTACTAAGGCTGAAAAGTTGTAATGGCCGATTATGTATGTATGTAATCAAATGTCAAGTGGCGTGCGTCAGCATTCGTCAAAATACCTTGGATCTCGCTAACAACAGCACGCCTATTCTGTATTGTTATGACCACTAAATATGGTCATTACAACCACGGTAAATGCTGCAGTACCGTACTCAGTGTTTTACGGTAGTCTCTTCAATAGTCTTATGTGCAGTTTTCATTTCACAATAGGACCTTGATTATCCGTGATGGTCGAAACCGGAATCATTCCGGATAATAGATTTTTCCCGGTTAATTAAGTATCAATTTTGGCTAGTTTTTTAATAGATATTTTTATTAGTTAATAAATGAATATGTACATATTTATATAAAAACTAAATAATTCAAGCATTTTATATACTTACATACATGTTTCAAAAATATGAAACAGAAAATAATTTTGTCAGAAAACAGTGAATAGTCCAAAATAATAGAAAAAAATTTTTGCTTATAATCACTGATAATAGGGCAGAAAAACGTTGCAGAAAAATTTAAGTCGATCCGAAATAAAATTAAGTCGATGCAAAAAATTTTCTCTTTCCATCCCGGATAATTGATGTTGCCGGATAGTCGAATCACATATAATCACGGTGCTACTGTATTTATAATTTTTAATTTATATTGTGTACCATAGTATTAAGAATTTAGGATGGAAAATTGATTTCTCCTTTATGTTCGTATTTTATAATGAAGTACTCGTTGTGTGCTCAGCTGAGTACTGTTAGAAACAAATTAAAATTGTTGTCGCTTTTAATGAATTAATTCATTCAAGCTTCTGTTTGTTCTTAATAAAATTCACACTTTTTTATTCTTTTTATTATAATCAACAAAAGCGGACAAAAAAGTTTTTTTTTTTCATTTTATTGTCCAAGTTTCGTTTTCATTTCATAAATTGGCCGTTTCATCACTTTGCCACAAAGCGAAGATGAATAAAGAAAAAAAAATAAAAAAACCTTAACAATTGGCTGCATTTTATTTATTTTGAATTTTTCATTTTTTTTTTTAGTATTTGAACTAAAAAAAAATCTTTATCCTGCTTTTATTACATGTAACCAATGAGTCTGCAGTTTTTGAAATTTTCTTTCTTTTTTTAAAGTATGACTAAACAAAATTAACTTATTCAGGCAGTCAGGCAACCATACAACCATTTTAACCATCTTTTCAGTCATTTATACTTTCAGTTAAAGAAATATTTCATCATCATCAAAACGTCCGTCATCAAGAATATGTACGTATGTATGTATGTTGTGTGTTTGTTTGCATACATACATATATGTATGTATGTATGTGGATTATAACTGTTGTTATTGGGTGAGGCTGTTAAAAGCTGATATGATACGCAATTATTTACAAAAATAAAAAAAAAAAAAATTATGAATATTAACGATTGTCAAAGTCCTTAGGAAGTGGTTCGATTTTATATACATAATTGGCCATTACAACCTTTCAGTCAGGATCACGGTCTAGAAAACTTCTCACACCACTCATGTTGTGTGCGTTAATTTTATACGTGAGCGGCGGGACCTACAGTTTAACACCGACTCCGAACGACTGATTTTTGAGAAACTCTTTTATGGCTGGTTTATTGACTCTCAGATTTTTTGCCAGAAATCTATTGAGAGAAAATCCCCGAAGAAACACTTTTTTTCATTTCATATTTCCTTTTGACCCCATCCTGGGATACGAACCCGGGCTTTATCGGAATTAATACTCATAATTCGGAAAGAGAATACATAGTTTAAAATTTACCTGAAATATAATTTTTAAATATTATGTTTTGTTTTTTATAATGTATTATCTTAAGGCGTTGTCATGGCAAGGCAAGCAAATTCAAATGGCTTTTCCGATTCAAGAAAATCTCTCGGGACCACTATTTAAGATATTTAATCCGGAAAACGCTATTAATCACACTGAGTGGAACGAAAATAGGTATGTAGAAAACCAAAACAATGATACTTTAAATTGCATAACTTCGTTCCTTCGATTTAAAATAATACTGATCGATATTCAAGTACCCTTCGGTTTTTGAAGGGAAAATATTGTAATGTTATCTGTCAAAAAATTTAAATTCAACATTATCCATTTTAAGGGACATTTCAACAACTTGCCGTTAATTGGGGGTTTAGTTATAGGTAAAGTTACCTTTAACTTAATTTCGTTGTTACAACTTGTAGATAAAATAAAGTTAACTTTATTCAAAAATATGGCAGTGCCGGAGCAATGTCGATAACACTTTTCAATTAAACAAGTTTTTTAAACGCAGTGGCAATGACGGCATACAGGTTTTTATTTTATGTGCTAATTTTGATTATATTTGAAATTGTCATGTCCAAAATAGTATATGATATGGCAAGTTCAAACATAAAGTGACCTTTAAACGTTAAAGGTAGGATCACTTCTACCTTATTGGGACCTTGTAATAATGAAAAACAATTTATCTCTCCGTTAAAATCCTCCGTTTAGTTAACGGCGAGTAGTAAAAATGGCCCTGCAATTATTACATTCCAATGCAAAAATTTGGCTTCAATGGAATGTTTGCTATTGCCACGAGTTCGAAAGACTTTTGGAACAAAATTGTTTTAAGTCTGCTACTAAGAGGCACACAGTGTATATTGAGAACAAAGAGTCATTTTTGAATTTAAGCTTAGTGTTAGGAATCATGAGAGTTAGACTGTAAACGATTCTAAAGTATATCATATAATAATATTTGATGCGTCGTTGCCAAATATTTAAAAAAAAAACTTTATTTTTAGAAAAATAATTTTATTTTTTACAAAAAATTACTAATATTTTTAAAGGAAACACCGGAACCTGATGGTCTCTGTTGGTGTTTCTTTTGCCCGGGACTTATAAAATGCACAATATTTTATTTAAAAATGTTATTATTTCTTGTTTTTATTATCGAAGTTATTGCAAAAAATTCAAAATTGAATTTTATCGAGAAAACTTGATTTGAAAACAAATTTAATGAGAACTTGTCAGCATCTCAAAAAACTTGGAAATAAGGGGCAAACTCAGGAAATGGCAGGCTAATTTCATGTAAGAATAAATTTATATAAGAAAATATTCAATGGCAATGCTAAATATGCAAAATTAATATAATAAAACAAATATAAACATAATTTATATATTGAAGTTGCCGTAGGCTAGTAGGCAGTGTGTTGACTTGTGATTGGTTGGCATGGTGTGTTGAGGCCATGATGCAAACTCCAGGTTAAACATCTCAATCAAAACAATATGCATATAAGAAATTTTATTTCTTCGGCAACTTCTTTTCATAAGATTTCTGGAAAAAAATTCTAAGAATAAATGAAAAGTTTTTCAAAAAATCTCTGGGTCCCTCCTAGCCAGCCTGCCCAGCTTTTTTGATCCATATCCAGCTAAAGAGAAATTTTTTCGTACTCTGCAATAACTTGAGCAATAATTTTCATATTATCTTTGTCAAATTATGTTAGCCAACACTGATTGTACATTTGTTACACTTTAATAAAAATTATATTTTAATAAAAATTATTTACACAAAACTAAAATTAACATTTTCTCAGCATTTTTTTATGTCCAGCTTTTTAAAACCCAATTTCCAGCTTTTTGCGAATCGGCAACACTAGTTACGCCACTTGTGTATAAAATTGATGGTGTTTTCTTTTCTACCAAAAAATGTGCATTTTACTAACGCAAAATGCAATTTTTTTTGAGCGTAATCAACATTTTCTGTTATGTTCTTCTCAAATAAAAAATGACATTACAACAGGATTGTTCAAAAATTTTTTAATGCACCTTATAAGAGGGTGACATTTTCTTTGTAGAAAAGAAATCACCATAATACACATGACATAAGTAGTGTGAGAGGTTAAGTAGTAATCCTAACTAAAGGGTTGTAATGACCCATTATATGTGTAGGAAAATTTGTTAGTTTATAACTATACTAACCGAAAGGTACAGGATTCGGAGGTATTTATAATCGCTATTTAATTTTCGCTGAAAGTCTAATTTACGAATAAGGTTAAATATAAATGGATTCAAGTTAAATACTAAAAGATTCTTTAAAAATAATTCGGAATTTCTCGTATTGTATCTTCAAGTTTTTGTTTTCATTTAATGAAGATAAAATAAATCAACTCAATAACAAGTAATGAAGTCATCTATAACAAAACAAGGATTCTAGAGAAAAATACATCCTCAATGAATCCTTACAACGTTTTTTTTTTTTTTTTTGCTTTACCATCTCTCTCTACTTAACTTCAGTGACTTATGGGTACTCAACTCAAACTGATAGACATACACACGTTGATGTGGATAGAAAAAGTTTTTTATTTGGATAAAGTCTGTCAAAAGTTTCAAAAGATTAATTCAAACGGAATATCAAAATTGTAGATTTGAGCTGAAGTAACATTTTTACATAGCAAATGTCCATTCATTCATATAATATTAGCCACCTTTTATATTGTAAGACAAAGCAGCAGGTGTGTGTATAAAACAGGAGTAGAAGAAAGGATAAATTTATACTAAATGAACTTAAACTTGGTAATATTGCCACATAAAGTCTATTCTGAAAGGGTTGATTTCTATGTACAGACATGGTGTGATAGTAACAGCCGACCAAAAACAAATTCTTTAAGTTTATCTGTTACACTGTTACTGTTAGTATTACCGTTCCCATTTCACTATTGTTGTAGTGTTTCGTCATATCTTTGAAGTTGATTAATTATCCTGACGCGCAAAACGTCAAACTCCGTATAAAAACGTATTAAAAATTCTTTTTTGCCGCCAACACCAACACCAATACGGGTCGCGTTTATGCGTCTTTTTCAGTAATTAAAAAAAAAAATCGTAAAAGAGAGAAAACAAAAATTGGTCAATAACGCTTTTCAAAACAGGCCTTAAAGGCTTACGTTAAAAATGAAAAACCTTGTATAACTTAAGGATAATAAAAGACAATTACTTACAGCTGTGCGTTTTTCGAAATGCTAACTAACTAACTAACCATTTCCTTTCCGAATGTTTGACAAATATGCTGTCATTGATCTTTAGACTACCTACCACTAGAGCAGTTTAAGTGTAAGGAAAAGAAAATTTTGAAAACCAATTTTGATGAACTTTTGACATTTAAATTAATTGTAAATGAGCATTTGCCATAACAGCCATTAGTTTATTTAATAATAAATGCGTTCTATGAGAGTATACAGGCCGCATGCCGATTATTTTGTTTCTAAAAAATTCAAAACTTATCGGAAACAGAATAAGATTTCATATTCTAAAAACTTTCTCAATGACAAACGTTTTTTTTGTTTTCCCCATTCGCAACAATTTTTGTGTGTTATGTGTAAAAGAAATGTTAACAATTTCTTACATTTTTTTATTTCTATTTTTTGTTTTATTTATAGTTTATATTTCAATGACTTTTAGCTTTACTCGGACAATATAATAGAAAAATAAAATATTAATTGTCTTATTAATTACACAGTGCGACAGTCAAACTACATTCAGCTAATGACATATTGTAGGATGTGAATTTTGTTGAGTAGAACTCAGAAATATATTGTTATATTTCTTGAGCCCTCCAAACTTGTTTTATTGATTACCCAAATATTTTGTAATCAATTTATAAAATACAAAATTTTTTTTTTGAAAACGTAACAGATGACCCTTTAAAATGGTATACATAAACATATGGTTTTATCGCGTAAACTTGGAAAAAATGATTTTTTTCTAATTTTTTCAAGTTTAGCTATTCTTAATTACAAAATTTAATTCAAAAATATATAATAAGTGATGACATTCTGAGAGTGCATTATCTTGTGAAGAGATTGACACTTCGTTTGATCAAATCGGACAATAATTCCGGTTGCTATTATTTAAATAGTACAACACAGTCATGTTATATTTTTTATATTATATGCCATCAAATGAACTTTTAATTCAAAAATTTTCCGAAATTTTGATGGATCTTGATTGTAATATGCTCACTGAACGTACTTATGACAATGCAGCATTTTAAGTTTTACTCAATATTATAAGAATTTGCGTATTTATTGCGCAATAATTAATTGAAAATTTATAAGAAATATTGATAATAATGCCGTTTATTGCGATTTACGCAATAAAAGTGCCTGTCTGAGCATAGTACATATAAACATGATAAAGTACTAAGAAGAAAAACGTGATTGTAAAATAATCAGAGAAACTGGTGAAAAGCCGCTACTCCTTGCAAATAAAACCTTTCTCAAATTCATCTTAAACGTTATAGTAGAAGTTCAAATCTTAAATTTATTAATTTCGTTCTGTCTCCTAATTGCCTAGCAGTCCTTTTCAAAATATTTTCAATTATTAAAGCATAGCCTTTAAAATAGCAAATTTTTAAAATGTTTTGTTTTGTGTTATTTTCGCTTCAAACGAATTTCAATTACAAAATCAGTAACATAACACAAGATTTCTGCCACATATTGTCTGTCGCAATTGGAATTTAAACTTATTGTTAAATTTATAATTAATTAATGTTCCATTTTCGTTTGTTGTGGCTTTTTCTTTTAGCAAATGGTTCATACCAGCCTGGAATGGAACCCAAACGACAGCGAACCGCCTACACACGTCATCAGATACTTGAATTGGAAAAAGAATTCCATTATAATCGTTACTTAACACGCAGAAGACGTATTGAAATTGCCCACACATTAGTGCTGTCCGAGAGACAAATTAAGATTTGGTTCCAGAATCGACGTATGAAATGGAAGAAAGATAATAAATTGCCCAACACAAAGAATGTTCGTAAAAAGACCGACGCAAATGGTAATCCAATAACACCAGTGGCCAAAAAGCCAAAACGAGTCAGTGCTAAAAAGCAAGCGCAACAGCAACAGCAACAGCAGCAACAACAACAACATCAACAACAACAACAGCAACCGCCTGTGATAAATGAGGTAAAAATTGAAAGAATTATTGAAATTTTATTTCAAATATTGACGTTTTGAATAACGAAAATAACGAATTTCCTACTTTTTAATGTGATTGCTTGAATCGGTTAATAAAACGTATGAGAAGTTTCATATTTTTGTGTAGATTTCGTTAATTTCATATTTTAAAACCTGATAACACTACTCCAGAAAGAAGCATATTCAGGTCGTCGCAGTAATCTCGTACAAAACGAAATACGAAAATATATCAATTCGACGACTTCCTCTTAGTAGTTGTTAACACGTTCCCTGCCAAGCTGTTTATGAGAAGGTGTCATTTCTAGGCCACGTGTACCACTTCCGGTACACGATAACTACTTTCATAAACCTATAAAAATACATGTTATTTTTTTATTTTTGCAAAAATTTATGATATAAAATTAAATTTATTTCATATAGGATAAGGGACATAAGGGTAATGTACAAAAAAGAATACATATTTTACTCAAGTTTGATAACATTATTATAATTTTTTATACTTTTTTTATATTTTTTTTATTCCATGGAATGACTGCATCCTTTTTACTGGTCTACCATTACAGTTTTGTAAATCATGGTGCAATTCTAGAAAGTAGGACATGGTCATCTTCTTTAGAAAATACATTCTTATTTGTCTTACATAAATATGAAATTAGAAATTTTCTATATTTTAAAAGGTGAAATTAAACGATTGTTTATTGTATTACATAAAATCGATGCATTTATAATTGTCGTATTCAATAAAAGTTCAAAAGTGGTCCGATAATTAATTACCACGCCACATATACCGTTATCGGTACATCACTCAAAAACTGCTCTAAACATCATTACGTTACATAAAATAGTCCTACTAATAATTAAATTTTGGATATAAACATTTTAAATTAAAAAGTATAGCTTGGCGTAGAAATGAGGTTTAGCATGCACCGAAAACGGTACACGTGGCTGGGAACGTGTTAAGGAAAAGCTGTGTGAATAAATAAAATTGCCATGAAAAATTTTTGCCGTATTGAGTCGACCTTAAAAGAAAAAGACAGAGAGAGACAGAGGCTAGATCGTAATCGTGAGTGAAGGATTGCAATGACCAATTAAATAAGCTTGTATTTAGTAATCAGATCAGAATAGCCTACGGAATAGACTATGATATGTAGATTGATCGATATCAGATTATTTAATATTCTAGAATTACTTTATGTTAATTGATAATTAGAAGCATCCAGAACATTTGAAAGATCTCTAAGGGCCGTTATTACAACTTGCTGTTAAACTTGGGTTTAGTTAAAGTTTTACTTTAACTAAAAAGTTACTTTTAACTTATTTTCGTTATTACAACTTACAGATAAAATAAAGTGAAATTTTTTCAAAAATATGACAGCGTCGAAGGGATGTCGATAAACTTGCTCAATTAAACAAGGTTTTTTTTAAGCAGTGGCAACGAGGTTCTTCGTTTTTTTTTTTTTTTACATTAAGACCCCGCTTAATGCAGCTCCGATTAACGTCGTTTCAGTATGTGGCTGTTTCATGCCTCTGCATATGTGGCAAAAACCAACCAAAAGTGGTGCACTATATAGCGACGGTGTATACTATGGATCTTTTCCAACGTTTTTTCGTTAGTCCATCCAGAATAAAGATTCCAACTGTGTTTTATATGTTCGTGTTAAGTTATCTCGTTTAACGCTGTTTTGTTTAGCGCTGGAACTTATTGGTGCGTATGCCCTGCGTTAAGCGGTGTCTTACTATATATGATTATTTTATATTAATTTGAAGTTGCCATATTGAAAAATTGCCGGCAGGCAATTAGGTATTATTAGGTATTCATAATAATGAAAAATAATTCGTCTGCCCGTTAAGATCCTCCCTTTAGTCAACGGCAAGTTGTAATAATGGCACTAAAATATTTTTTAAAAATCTACCAAATCTCGTACCAAAATCTTAGGGATATATGTGTGTGTGTATTTGAAATTAAACAATTAAAAATGAAAATAAAAAATTATTTTTATAATATTGATTCAAATAATTTATTAATTTTCTTTCACTTTATTTTCAGTGTATGCGCTCGGATAGTTTAGAAAGTATGGGTGATGTGAGTTCATCATTAAATAATCCACCGTATATACCAGCAGCTAGTGATGCTGCAAGTATAATGAACCCGCAACAGATACCATGCAACACATATAATAATGGATCTCAATCGACAGCACCACCAAATTCCCATGTTAATCTTAATGCCACCACCAGCAGTAACACCAATAACAACTTAAGTGGTACCAACACAAATAGCAATAATAATAGCAGCAACCATAATAATGATAACAGTTTACATCTCAACAACAGCAACAACAATAATACAAATCAAATGCAATCAAATCTTCACACTCAACAACAGCAACATCAGGGTCATGTACAACAACATACACAACAAGATCTAATGACAAACTTGCAACAGCACATAAAACAAGATTACGATCTGACCACACTGTAGAACTAATCCAACAACAAAGTTTCTTTATTCTTATCCTTTCAACAATTTAACTGGAAATAAATTAAACCCGCAATGATCTATTTAGACAGCGATTTAAGTACCTAAAATGATGAATCCAATAACGATGGGTTTAATAACGCTAAAATTGTATTTGTTAATCGATTATTCTTCATACTGAACTGATTGATTGACATCGATTACTCGGAACTGAGTGCACTAAGTCTAAACACTAAACTTTATAAGAAAATCGCATTTACAATACATAGAGAGTTTTCCTATAAAATTAAATTAATAGCCAGTCGTTGCCAATAGTTTTTGTGGCACAAACTAAAGCAATTGACTTAATATTTTATCACTTCCAGTGATATCTGGTAGAAAAGAATTTCGATTATTTTTAAAGAATTTTAATTTATTTTCTAATCTATTTTAAATGTTTGATTTATCAAAAGAGAACAAAATTAATAAAAAATGAAACGGTATTAGGGGTCGAGTGAAAGAAAATATTTCCTCCAAATAAAAGCAGAATGTGAAAACATTTCAGAACGCGAAATTGATCAATTAACAGCTCCAATGCTCGGCAGATGAGTTGCTAGTTTTTAAAATATAATATATTTCATTAATTGTTAAAATATTGAAGAAAATTGAAAAAAAAAATTTAAACGAGTTGCTTTCGTTTTTGCCATTTAAATTTGAAACGTTTTAATTTTATTTTATTTTTTCTTCACACTAAAATTGTTTTCCAAAATTATTTTAATAAATTGGACTTTAATTGGATTTTTTATGCAAAAAAAGTTTAAAGTTCTTTAAAATTAATCGGATTTTTTTTTATCAGATTCTTATGGAAATGTCAAAATATTAGGGTTTAGTAAAAGGCTTCTTAAGCTAAAGTGAACTTTAAAGTCACCTTTAATTTTTTTTCGATATTACAGCCTATTGACATTAATACGTACTTACTTACTTAACTGGCCTTTAACAACCCGATTAACGGATTTCGGGATGCCGCAACACATCCTTACAGGCACTCTGCTTTTTGCGCGAATACGCCAGTTGGTTACACCAATCGATGACTGGGCTTCCTCTATTTGGTCTTTCAAAAGGATACAAGGTCGTTCTCTTCGCCCAATCAAATACCCATCTCGCCTGAGTATCCTAGTCCATACGAACAACGTGGCCGATCCAGTGCAGTCTTTGAATATTAATATACTGCCCAACGTCTATGGCCTTGAGGAGCTCGTACAGTTCACTGTTAGATCGAATGCGGAAATCATCGTCAACTCGGACCGGATCGAAGATCTTACGTAGGACTTTTCTCTCTAAAGGCTGCTGCATGAGTGCTTAACAGGGCCTATGACTCTGTGCCATAAAGAAGCACGGGTAGGATGAGCGCCTTGTAGAGTATTGCTTTTGTTGTATGAGAGAGGTCACTGTTATACAATTGCCTATTGAGACCGTAGTAGAACCTGTTGGTAAGAGTTATCCTGCGCTTGATCTCTAGACTGATATAATTTTTTGTGGTAACGACGGAGCCAAGATAAATTAGTTCCTTGACTGGATCAAAGTATAGTTATAGACCGCAAGTCTCTATTTGTCAATATTATAGAATTTGTTTTGCCCTCATTTTCTGCCAGACACATCTTAGTAGTAGTAGACTCCCATTCAATAGCACTAAAAAATCAGAACTTTTATCTTATTTTGTATTTACTTATAAAAATGAAAAACAAATAATATGCCTGCTCAAGTCCTGCCTTTAGTTAAAAGGAAGTAGTGATAGTGCCCAAAGTTAGTTGCTTTATTTGGTGCTACTAATATATGTTAAAACATCAATATGAAATATATTCACTACAATGCGAATACGATGGACTGATGATTATGGTGCAGGTATTTGTCGTATAACGCGGAGGTTACGTTATAGAAAAATTCCGCGTTATAGAAGACTTATGTAGCTTTCATATAAATTTAAGGAATTATATTTCAATAACCTTTTTTCAAAATAAAAGCTGAATTTACGTTTACAACCAATATTCAAACTTTATTTAAAAAAATTTTATAACATTATGAAAAAAAAAAACATTCGGAAAACATAAATGTTCACTTGTCTGTGTCACATACTTCGAACATCATATTACGTCGAAATAGTGAGCATATAATCATCATATTCATCAGAAGAAATTACATCGGAAAAGTTTTCGATGTTCTTCTAGTGATTATGCGATTGTGAAATCGGTTATCAGCCTTTGTTTGCTTTTTTTCTTCTAATTGTTTTTCGATTTCGTAATAAGGAAACTTTTTTTAATCGCTTTATTTGGAAAAGGCGTTGTAGAAGTACCGCGTTATACGAGGGATACCTGTATTTAGGATTCTTTTATTTATCACTTATAATTTGTTCGAACTGGAACGCAAAACCGTAGCTATAATTTAGGGAATGTTTTGAATTGCACTGTAAACAAAACATATGAAGAATATTGCTGGCAAAATAACAGTACCCGATTAGATACTTTTAACATCGATTAACTACAAAATTTCATTTATGAGCTCCATTCGATTACAAGAAATAAATCTTTAAATGAAATAAGAAAGAAGAATTATTTATTGGCGACAATGGTTAATCCTTACAGTGCAATAATTTTAAATAATTTCAATAATAAAGGATTTTGTAGTCTAATGAGCTCAAATAAGCCAAATGGAATAAATAGAAGTAAATTCATTGGAACGTATTTGAATTAAACTTGATCGCTTTGATATTTCATTGTAAATTGCTCTACAACTAGGATTTCGAAGTACAATCATTTCATATTAATCATCAGTGCACTAGTTTCGTGTAAATTGCCTCAAACGTTAAAAACAAGTGATGAAATGTGTAATATTTTTCCTTAATTAGTCTTAATATCTCTCAAATTAATTATTAATTATTATTCTTAATTTCTTCGCATTAAAATTATCTAAATTTAGAGAAAGTGGCAAGTGTAGGATATTAAATTGATTTCAAATTAAATAAAATTATTGTTTATTGCTTAGAGTCAGTTATCGTTTATATAGATAATGGATGTGAGTATGGATTTACAGAGGACAGCAAAATCTTAGTACTCCAGTATATTTTGATAAAAAAGATTCAAAGTCCCGATGAGACTTCAAGAGAGTATGTATTTAGGAGATCATTCGAAAGAACGTAATCGCTAAACCTCAAACAATAGTCAACCGACAATGTTGCTTATGGTGCCACCAGAAAACACTGTACAGTACTTATGCATTCAATTACAAATGGGTTAAATGGAGTGGTTGACCCTAAGGGATGTTCTACTAAATACAAGAGGGATAGCATTTTTATATATTAGGACTTTGATTTTTTAATTTACTTATGGTTCCCCTTGGCGGTACGTATGGAATCATTTGAAACTTTTCCTTATTTTGCTCTTGTTTTATGAAAAACTTTAAAAAATTTGTTTGTTTTATAATAAAACAGAAATAAATTCATAAAATAAATATGAAAATCTTTATTTTATATACAAACTGTTGGTTAAAATTCATGAAATTGTTGAAATATAGTGGAGTACTAAGACTTTTGCTTTCCACTGTATATATTTATATTAAATGGTATGTACATATGTATATACACATATATATATACATATATTTATATACATTTATATCAACCTATTTTCAATCCAACAAAAATAAATTTATATCGAAACAAAACAGTGAAAAAGTTAAGAAATTTGTTCAACACGTTGACTGCCACGGCAATTTTTAGAAAAATAAATTTGATTTTGTTCACATTATATTACAGTATTCCCTCGACTTACGTCGTAGAATGTTCCGGAAAAAAGCGACGTAAACCGAAATAACTCATACTATCAGATCCATCTATTTATATAGATTTTACAAAAAAAAAAAATCTAAAATAATTAAATTTTTGTTCTATGTATTGAATTTTTGTTTAGAGAGGGAATTCCCCTGTTTTTGTTCATGAACAGCAGAGGCGACGTAAATCGAATGACGACGCAAATCGAAGCTGAAAGGAATAAAATTTTTGACTACGTAAATCGAGGGAATACTGTACTAAAAATATTTTTTTTCTAGATCTTACATAGGTATCATTGACAAGCAAAAGTTATGTTTTTTTTCAGAAGAAAAAGAGCCTACGAATTATTTCGTAGTTGGTTTCTGGCAAAAGAAATCGCTACTCAGAAGACAACTACGAGTTAATTCGTACGTCTTTCTTTAATATTTTGTTTTATAGTTATTATTATTTATTATAATTATTATTATCATTATTATTATTTCCTCGTTACTTTATTTCTTGTATTTGAGTTAATTTTTCCATAATAATGAATGAATTTTAAAATTATATTTTTTTTTTTTGTTGTTTTGACTTTTTGAAGCCATTTATAGATATTAGCACTGATATAATAAGGTTTTATTCGTTGCTAGACAAAAATAGCAGTTTTACGAGATAACTCGTAGTTGGCACCCCCTTGAAAGGAACACAATCAATGAGTTATCTCGTTGTTGCCAGTCAACGTGTTAATTATTATGAAAAAGAATTATTCTTTAAATGTATGTAAATATGTATGGTATATGGATTTTCATTCATTTCTTCAGACGTAAATGTAAAAAATCTAAAAATTGAATTGTAATTTAAATTTCTATTATATTCTTCATATATAATTAATATTTTATATATGTTAAGTTTTAATTTTAATGATTATTAACTTTAAGTTGTATTTATAAGATTGTAAAAATATAAAACAAAAACAAAACTAATGATAAGTTTCGTTTAAATAGTTAATTTTGATAAAAAATAAAATGATAAATACTAGTACATGAACAAAATACAATCGACAAATAGTAATATCGTATAAATTTGTAATTCTAATTATTATGTTAATATTTAATGATGAACAAATAAATACAAATACAAACAAACAAATTAGACAATATTAAATACCAAATAAAATATAAAAGAAAATTTTATTAAAATTATTATTGTTTTATTATTCGCCGGTCAGGGTTTAAAACTTTTAAAAAGATCGTAATAAGAATAAGGCCTATTGAGCTATTGCAATGACTATGTTGACCACATTGCATGGATGAACTTGAAGTGAAGTTTAAGCGTTTTATTAAGTTAATTTGAAAAATATTGAGTGTTATTAATTTTTAATTGGTTACCTCCTGGGATGAATAAATGCCTATCAGTTGCCATGAGTGTGATCTGAACACAGAACCTAGGTATATGTTGGATTCAAAATGGTACTCATTCTGTACAGGTGTACTTTGAGTCTACAGTGGCCAGTCTAAAGACCTCACGTTAGCCGGAAATTGATTGTAGCATAGCTTTTTGTTGTAATTTTCTGATAAAAGTTTTGTTTGCTTCAAACCCATTTGTTTCTGGGAGTGACTGCGACAGTGACACAGGTTGTGAGAACAAAGATAGCTAAAGCCATTGCAAGAAAGCACTTTTTAAGTCCAGGTGATATTAAAAATTTTGCTCATATGTGACCTCTTTGACAATTTGGATTCACATCTGATATGTTATCAAAAAAAAAAATTAGCTTTTATCGCTTATCCCGTATTTTTGTACTCCTGATTTTATATAAATAAAGAATTTTTCATAGTCTTGCTTGCCGTTGTACATATAATGGGTTATCCATTTCGCAGTTTCAAAAGTAAACGTAAATAAAACACATAGAAAATATTTTTGTCATGATATTTCTTTTTTATTGTAAAGTTTGAACGTTGACATTATGTGTGATGCTCTACATCATTTAAATGACTTCCACGCGAAGTGTTGCAATCATTGATTCTTTTGAGGTAATTTTCGACCACTTTTTGACACATACTGGGCGGTATCTCAGCCATAACTTGACGAATGTTAGCTTATAAGTGCTCAAGAAAGTTTATCTACATAAATACGGGCTGTCGTGTAGCCCCATAAAAAACAAAAAAGTCTAATGGTGTCAAATCGCATGATCTTAGTGGCTAGTAGATATCGCCATGACGAGAAATTACGCGGCCAGGAAATGTCGAGTTGTGTGGCATCGTCTTGCTGAAACCACATATTCACCAAGTCGTATTTTCAATAGCAGGCAAAAACAGTCGGTTATCATATGACCATAACGCCAATTGACGGTGACTTCGTCGTTTTCGAAGTTTTAAAATTTCGTGAGTTACGAGTTCGATCTTCGCATTTTTTGCTGTTATGTTGGTACACATGTCTGTTATAGTATATGTTGACAATAGCAGCCATTTTGGATTGTCAGTTTGTTTTTGGCATATAAAAAGTTTAGTCGTGTTTTGCCGTGCTCTTCGATTTTTTACTATTCGACAAAGTGGATCAAAGAAACTGTATTAAGTTTTGTGTAAAAAATTAAAATCAATACGCAAAGACATTTGAAATGTTGACTGTGGCGTTTGGCGAGTCTACTATGAAAAGAACACAAGTTCAATTGAGGTATAACCGGTTTAATGAAGAACGAGAAGATGTCAATGACGATGTCAACCGATGAAAACCTTGAAAAAATTGCTAAATTTTTAAGCAAAAATTACGTGACATGGACATCGCTCAGGAGATGCTGACGACGTTCGACGACGATCCAGATTTGCTCAAAAAAGTTATAACTGGTGACGAATCATCGGTGTATGGCTATGACTTTGAAATTAAAGCCCAATCATCCCAGCGTCCAGAAGAGCCAAGACCGAAAAAAGTAAAAAATCAAAGAGCACACCAAAACACGAATATGTATAACAGACATGTGTACCAACATAACAGAAAAAATTCATAAATCGAACAGACGTAACTCACGAAATTTAAAAATAACGATTATTTTTTGATAATATTATTTTGATATATATTTGATATATATTCACTTTCACAGCATAATTAAAAAATGAATAAAATAACTTTAAAATAGAGTGCATATGTATGGAAAGGATATACAGTGTACGCGCGCTAATGTGAACTAATTAAAACTGGCCTTGTTCACTTTTGCGAATTGTTCACATTTCCGCAGACACACACATGTTCACATTTAAAGCAGAATTATACCATCTTTTAAACAAAAATCATTATTTATGAAACTTTTTTCATAGTATCTAAATCGCAAATGAAGAATAAATATGCAAGCAGATGTACTAACATATACATATATATGTACACACCTAAAATGGGGATTCCCGCTACTAATAAACCCAGAATTTTTGCGCTTCAAATTAAAAAAAATTCTGTTCAATGAGGCAAAAAAGTTTTCACATATAATACGGTGTTCACATTAGCGCGAGTGCACTGTAGTTCTAGCACAGGAATTCCCAAAGCTAAAACTGTTGTAGCATTAGTGAGCGAGAGAGAACTGCACTGAAAGAAAAGTTGTGTAAACTGAAATTAAATGTACGAAAAATAAAATCCAAAAAGCGGAATTTACAAGAAAATTTAGAATAGAAATTCTTCCATATTATTTAACTGAAATATAGGTAGTTTCTCAAGAAAAGTAACAATCTTAAATTAATTATATGCTAATTTTTTATCTTTCATCTGTAATATTTCCCATAAAAGATTTAGGATAATAGTTTCATTATTATTCAAATTTAAAAAAAAACCTATTATGAAAATAAAATTAAGAAATTCAATTTTAAATGTAAAATATGTTTGGGCAAAATTTTTTAATACTTTGAGGAATTCCATTTTAAATATAAAATATTTTTCCCCTAGTTACTGGTTTGAACAAAATTTTGTAAACACGTAAAGTAAGGACTACGAGAGTGAGACCTTACTATTTTCCTCTTAAATTTTGAAAAATGCGAAAGCCCTATAACTTTAAAAGCGCTTCAAAAATTTCGAGAAAAGTGCAATAACTTTTTACGTGCTAAAAATAATAAAAATTTTATTTTTGCATAAAATTCTTCAAAACGAATATTTTGTTAAATTATACAAAATTTATTTATTTATTTTTTTACATATTTTTTTCTAAAAACAAAATTCAGGAGTCATAGTAAATTTGTTTCAGTGCTTTAAGTAAAAAATATTGCAAAAAAATCATACACCCACTACACATGTGCATTCGTCGCTAGCTGAATGACAACTAACCAAAGAGAGTAAGAATATGTGTGTTTTTAGTTTGCGCGAAAGTAATATGAAATGGGCTAGAATCTAGTATCATATCAAATCCACCGGTTCCCAACCTACAATATATCATGGCACATTAAATATAACTCATTTACGTTGTTATTTAATTTTAGATTAATTGGACATAAATTTTAAATTACAAGGAATCAACTTTTTAATTTGGTCAAAACAGTTGTAGAACATAATGACTGTGTATCATTGCATTCGACACTGAAGAGGCCCAATTAAATATGCAAAAAATGCCAGCCTTTAAACTACTACTACACATGGACATTACAATATGAAATATAGGAACTAGCACTATCTGTAAAAATATTAAGACTTTACTTGAATAACGACCATCATATCGTTAATTTATTTATTTTCAATCATTAGCACATGAAAGTCATTCACTCAATCATGGAAATAGGATTTAATCCTTTTAACACCTCTATTAGTGGCCTTTCTTTTTTGGTCCGCCTGTCGTAGTATGTACTGAATTTTTTTTTTAAGTAACAGTTTAATACTGAAACTATAACAACAAACAATGTAACAAGAAAATCATTGCAGCTAATCCGAAAGGATAACGATGACAACATAGAATATGACGATTGTAAATATTTATTAACAATAAAATCATAGAAGCAATTATACTTGTACGTGTATACACTTGCAGATGTTTACTTACGCCTATTTCATGTCAAGTTCCAGCCAACCTATAGAGTGTGTCAAGAATGATCTCCTTTTTGAACATTATGTTGGCTAGAAAACATACTGACGCTATGGATACTGAAATGTATCTCTTCATACAACAGTAGTAGTAGTCAGCTAATTAGAAATAGTTGTTGCTATCAAAGCTATAATGTTGTAGTATAACTGCAGATCTATTCAAATGGCAAGAACTGTAATTTCGTACGTGAATATAAAGAATGTTAAAGAATATGAAATGAAAATTATGCACTGTAATGCCAGCAAACTACCGATACTCACACATGCATACGCTTTCATTCACTAACAGAACAAAAACGAAAATAAAGAAGAACGAAGAACGGGGACAAGTAGTGAACAAAAAAAAAAACGAAAAAACGAAAAAGAAAAGACAAGAAGAAGATCTTTTTGCGATGATAAATTAATCGCTAAGAGTATTTCCATGTTCTTGTAAGACAATCCAATGTCAAAACTGGGTAGATTGATTATTCGTATATTTTCTATAAAAAAGCAAAAAAATAAGCGAAAAAATGCTAAAATAAACATATTCATACACTTACATATACATTGTATATTTGTGTGAGTGTAAGTAAGCATTAAAAGTTAAGAAAGAAGACAAAAAAAATTCTTTTTTTTTTTGAAGCATCGAACGAAAGTCGTATGAAGGAGCATGTGCCCATGCAAAATGAATTGAAAATGTTGTTGATTTTATGCATGAAATGTCACCAATCTTTCCAAAGAGTTTTTTTTATTCTGGCCTGGTGCGTTTGAAAGGTATGTACGTCTGGCCGAAACATCTTCACTCAATACAGTAGTTAAATTTAAGCTTTTGTTGTAGCTTGTATGAAATCCATAGAATTTAAAAAATTCATCATTCTTAAATCAATTCAACTACCGAAAGTCGGCCTTCTGATATTACTCGGGCACTCCAAACTTAACACGGATTTAACATTTTTATTTTGCATGGACGTATGTAAATAAACTCATGTAGAGCAATATTAGATGACGTAAATAAAATTTCATTCATTCAATCGCTTGGCTAAACCCTTAAACAGAGCTGACAATGAATCAATTCATATAAGTAAACATTTTTCTCTGCATATGATTGCTTATAGAAAATAATTGATTTTCGGTAGCAGTATTGCTTTTTGTATAAAACAACTAGCTAAAACCCGGTGTGCTTCGCTACTCTTATCGATATCTATACGTATGTAAAGCATGGGTTAAATTATCAGCTGATAAGCAGCGGCAAGAGAGATAGAATACAGTATTCCCTCGACTTACGTCGTAGAATGTTCCGGGAAAAGGCAACGTAAATCGAAACGACGTAAATCGAACTTCAAATAACTCATACTATCAGATGCATTTATTTACGTACATTTTACAAAAAAAAACTAAATTAAATTTTTATTCTATATATTAAATTTTTTTAAAAGGGATATTCCCTTGAGTTTGTTTGTAAACAACAGAGGCGTAAATATAATGACGACGCAAATCGAAGATAAAGGGAACAAAATTTTTGACGACGTTAATCGAAACAACGTAAATCGAGACGACGATAATCGAGGGAATACTGTAGATATATACAGAAGACAGAGAGATAAAAGAAATTGAAAGAAGGGAATAACTTTAACTTTTTATAATATAATTTACTGACAGAAAATATAATCTTGTGTCAGATATAATCGGGAACTAAATAACAGAAGACAAAAGAATAAACATTTAATTGTTGATTCTCCTATTTTAGGTTAGTCAAAATGTGAAATTTTGTAATTACATATTATCGTTTTATTATTTATTTAAATAAATAAACTCTTATTTTACTGCATCAAATTGTGTTTATTTCTTCTACTAATTCCACATATTATATATATATATAAAATTGAATGTGTGTTTATTTGTTTGTAGGTTTTTTGTTTGAAGTCTATAGATGGCTAAACGGCTGCACCGATTTTCTTGAAATTTTAACAGTACCTTCGGCAGCTCTAGATGTTGATGCTCGTGGTCTCTCTCCTTCTAGGCGTACATCTTGTTGATCCGGCGTCTCATCAGTTCTTGATCTTGATGATTGGAATCATTTTCTTCTAAGACATGCATCACTTTAATCAGGTGTCTCAGCAGCTCTAGATGTTGGTGCTCGTAGTCAGCACGTACATCTCGTTGATCTGGCTTTCCAGCAGCTACTGCTCTTTGCAATCGTATTCTTTCATCACGTCGAACTGGAGCCTCAGCAGCTCTAGATGTGGAGGCTTTATACCTTTCAACACTCAGACGAACATCACGTTCTTCGGGTGTTTCTTCAGCCCTTTATGATTGTACATTAACTGCATTTTTGGTGCGCTTAGAAAGCGAAGATTTTTAGGTGGCATTTTTTAGATTTTAATTTATCACAATATGATCACCCACAAAATAAATGTTCAACTCGTTTATGATCTGGTATTCAAATGGTTTGCGAAAAAAAAAGATTGTAAGTACTATTTAAGTATTTCCTTTCAATCAGTAATAGGCAAATATACCATAACAGGTCAATTTTTTTTTATTTTCAAGATAAACAATTTTGAAGAATAGAAAATATTCAATATTTTTTATTGGGGATGACCATAAATGACCCGACCACAAAGGTTTGGTCTGTCTTATATAACCAAAGGTAACAATTGGTTCTTTAAAAAGTTATGTATGCTGTAGGTAGTTAATAAATTAGGGCGGTATAGTGTGATCAGTGATCTGTGTCTACTGTTAATGGAACCTAAGTTACACATGTCCCTCTATACGTATTTTTACAAACACATAATAAAAAAGGTATTGGAATGAACAGGCAATACACATGACTTTAGCTGCAATAGTTTAGCAGGATATATGATATTTAGTATTTACTTTCTGTCTAAGAATTCATATAAAAATATAGTGTATTTATTTCCCTATCCTCGAAATGTTCATATGTGCTCTAATAGTTTTCCATGTAAACGAACATTTGTATCATATTTATATGGGAGGGACTCTCTCTTACTGCTAGTCCAGCAATTTTTCACAAATTATTCATATGAATTTCAGTGTTGCCCGTGGGCAATTTGATGATTTTTTCTATAATGATTTGCCAGATATAAGAAGTTTTAAATTAAATTCAGATAGGAAGTACCACGCCCTTTCATAGTAAGTTCATTTTTTCTAAAATATTCATATTAATACTAAAGGGGATTCGGCAAAATTGTAGGACTCTAACTGTTAAGTTTTCTTAGATATGTTAATTTAATATTTTTACAGGAGGTGATACGCAAATTACAGCAAGTCTTGCTTTTTTGTTCATATATACACTGAATACCATAAGTGAGTCCTCACCCACTATAATTTCAAATTTAGTATTATAAAAAATATAATTGTTGCATGACAATAACTTAGTTTTTTGTTTTAACATTTTATAAGTAAGAAGTAAACGTTTTTAGTTTAGGAAATTTATTCGATTATTCTCATTTACTTTTCTCGCCATCCTAAGACAATGAAATATTTCAGTGGTGTTTACTCACTTTTGACGCTCAATATACGTGAAAGTTGTCTATAAAATATTTGAGGACTTTAGCTGTTGCATTTTATGGGATATGCGACATTAAATACTTATTGGGTATGTGGGCGTGGCACCTCGCCTTCTTGAAATTTTAAAATTAAAAGTAGCCTATATCTCCTTCCAGACATACAGGAAGGTACTGTTAAAATTTCAAGAAAATCGGTCCGCCCTTTTTAAATATGTAGATATTCATATGGGAGGTGCCACGCCCATTATCGCTTGTCAGTCCATTTATTAAGTTCACCAATCCCCATTAGCAGCAGAGAAATGCGAGTCTTACGTAGGAATACATGATTTTCGGGAACAAGTTCTATTATTTCGCTCGAGCAAAATCTGTTGAAATAGCGATAGGACAGTGAAACACAAACCAAATTGCGACGATGCTCCAATGAATGTATAGAGTTCGATACCCTACCATCATTAACGAGCAACTTCGCCCTCTCCTGTTGGTGGTCGACTTATACATGAGAGTTGTATTCCATTCTCTTTCGGATATAAGTGGTGTAAATAGAGAGGAGAGCATATAAAGTGAAGTTTTTAAAATTTTATTTTATAATTAAAAGGCTAAAAGGACTTCCTAAATTTTTTTAATGTTTTTTTTTACTTATTTTATGTACATTGAGTTAACTTTATATGTTTCACTACAATTTATTTTTTTAACTTTTAATTATTTATTTATAATTATTATTTATTTTTATTTATTTCATGCTCTATTCATCTAGAAGCTATGATTCTATGTACACCAGAAAACAATTTGATTTTGCCTGAAAATTGACAGGACATTTTGTAAATCGGATTGAGCTGCTTCTAAATTCATTAGTGAATTACTTTTTATTAGATTTAGATACGCTTATTTATATTATTACATTAATAATGTTGCCATTATAAATTATCATTTCTCTATACATAATGCCGTATTATTATCTTTTTTCTTTGTTTAAATTTTAATATGATCAACAGAAATAATTATTCAATTCGAGGGACATATTGCAAATAAAAATATTGCTTACATATGAGCTAAATCGAGATATGAATTCATAAATGTGTTAAATTATTCGTCCCGAAATAGTTCTCGAAAAATCGGGTTTTTCAATATATTGTTTTTTATTAAATAACACTATGCGCCAAAATACAAAAAATTAAATATACCCGAGTAGCTACCTAGTCTAAGATGTTCAGTGATTTGAGTAGAACTCAAAAATAGTTTTTTTTTATTTTTCTCGAACCCTCCAAACTTGTTTTCTTTGACAAAAACTGACTTTTTGAACTTTATGCAAAAATTCATTGATTAAACAAACATTTCAGAACCAATAGAAAGGAAAGGGATGGACGTTTGAAACGATATAAATATCTATATATATTATTTGATTTAATATGCTATGCGGTTTGATAAGATAAACTTGACAAATGCGAATTTTTTTCATATTTTTTCAAGTTTGTCCGTTCATAGCAGCAAACTTTAATTGAAAAAACATGAAATAAATGATGACATTCTGAAAGTACATTACCTTGTGAATAGATTGGCACTTCGTTTTCAAATCGTACAAATAGGCGAGTTATATTTTTCATTCATATATTTTTCCATATGATCTTTTAGTTCAAAAATTTTCAGAATTTCTGATGGATCTTGATTTCATCGTAAAATGTGTCAATTTCACGTTTGCGCGACTAAAGCATAAAAATCAAAATGTTTTTTTTTCCAATTTAGAAATATCCAAATATCTTTTCCTTTATGTGTTTCAGCGACTTTGAAATCTTTAACGTGTTACATTGGAAAGAATAACGCAATCATGAATAATAATAAATCCTGAAATTACTAAAACACATAGTTGCCAGATAAATGAAGCATCAAATATTTGAGAATAAATCGTCAAAATTGTCAAAGACATTCAATGAAATCGTAAAAAATCGTCGGAAAAGATTAAATAAATAAATTGAAAGATTTTAAAAACAAAAGCAATGTTAAACAGCGATAATATTACATCATCGATCGAAATTAAATAAATATTAGGGGGTCAGAAGATCTTGTCTTTAAGGGCTTGAAAATTCAATGTGATGCTTCCTAGAACTGACAAATTTTTCAGTGCCTTGGTTTCTTAAGACGTTACAACAACTACTTCACTTCATCTGATCTACTTCCAAATTACACCATTTATAACCGACCGAAAATGGAATACAACATGGGTAAGTCTATTTTGTGGCTTCTCGACCACTACAGGTGAGACTACAGGCCGTAGTAGGTTGTTAATCACTATTCTGTTCCACCTCCATTGATTCATTGGAGCATCGTTGTAATGTGGCTAGTGTCACTGTTCTATCGCTACTACAATGGATATTGCTCGAACGAAATAAGGGAAGTTGTTTATGAAAATCATATATTCCTACGTAACACTCGTCTTTCTCGGCCAACACATCCGTATGTTGTCGATTGGCCAGTGTTTAGCACCCTGCATTACAGACAAAGTTCGCTTGTTAGAAAGACTATTCGTATGTGGGACATTTTTCCTGCTACTTATGGTATACAAATATTCAAACCTAGTCTACGTAAATACTGCTCCCTCTTTCCTCTTTCCTGTAATATATTTTCGTAGTTCCAAAAACAATGCCAAAACCCCTGAGTGTTGGTCGTATAAAAAAAAAAAAAAAAAATAATGGCACTTGCGTTTGTTCTTTCGATGGTAATATTAAAAGCTCTAACTCTATGCAACGCCGTATAATAATTTATTATCAATTACGATGTTATTTACGAGTTGAAATTTTTTGGCTTTTAAGGGATTACAATGGTATTTATACCGTATTTATATACATATTTATACAGCTATTTATACTTTATACCTTGTTATACAAAGCTTAAGGAAACCTTTAATGTACTAAAGCGAGGAAAATAATGTAAATTTTTAATTGTTAAAAATCGTCAAAATAAGGGCATAAATGGTCATATCGTCAAAATAAATTTTTGGAGCTCAAAATCGTCAAAATGACGATAAATCGTCAAATCTGGGAACTATGCTGAAACCTAAGATTTTTTTTCTTTTTTTTTTTTAAACTTTTAATAAAATCAGCTTTTAATGTTATATGAATTGATTCCTTTAAAGGTTGTACGCCAGTACATTTACTTGTATAATCAATATTTTTTGCTGCTGAAATTTGCATTGTGAGTGCACTCGACCATTGCGTAAAACAAGACAAAGGAACTAAATAAAAGGGTTTTCAATTTGGCGTGCTCGCGTTGAACACATTTCCAGAAGCCAACAGGTGCCAACGAGTTACGATCAATCATCGAATGAATCGATTATTAATTAAGAACTCTTGTTACCAGTAACCAACTCTACTTACTATGTATGAATGTCTGTATGTATGCTTTATGTCCCACAACACAACGCAACACAATGCTGCTACATTTTGCTGTTTGTGTATCATCATTATCTCGACTTAACATCGACGCGTCAGTTGACATTGATTAGTGACAATGAATTGGCCTGCATAAGAGAAGATACCTTTCCTCTAAAATATGTATTCATGTTTGAACTCATGCCAACAATGTGACTCTAAAAGTATGTGTCGTATTTAAGTTTGAGTTGATGTTTGTTTTGGCTTTTGTTTCTTGTACAAAAACAAAAACAGCTCTAATATCGACAATACTAAACGAAGAGTATCCAATTTCCAGGAAAGGGGTTTGAGTTAATCCCAGCATGCGACTTGTGTATCTAATACAACACAAAATTATGTTCTAATTAGTTGGCAATCATTGAGATAATGATGAATCAGCAAAAAAAATAAAAAATAAACATTTGCAATCTATTTAACGATTTAACATTTAAATCGGTTTGAAAAATATTCGATTAAAATTTCACTTACAAACTCAATTGATTGTAAAGTGAAATATTAAATAACAAATCCAATAATATTCACTATCTTTCCACTGATTGGAAAGAAAAAAAATTCTCAAAGATTTTTCTTTTGATTATGATTTCAGTATCTGTCTAGTACTTAAATTGAAGCGCTTAACGATATGCTTAATGGCAGCACTGTAAAATTAAATAATCGATGAATATTTATTAATCAGGCGTACGGACTTGCTTAAATTAAGAGTACCGACCAAAATTCCAACTTTGGAGCTTGTTAAAATTTTTTTGTTATCGCAAAGGGACAGTCTAGCATTTGTATAAAATGAAAATTGTCATATTTAAGATTATATTGTAATTAGTATTTGAATTTGGGCATTCTTTCCCCTTAAAATGTTGGAAAAGCACAATAACAATTAATAGGGCGGGGTTTTTGTAATTCGGCAGTTTGGTTTAACTGGATTCAGCATAAGATTATTCGTATGAATAACTCTCTCACTCTGTAATGATAAGTATTAAGACATTGTTACGTTTTTACCTTCTTATTAACGTTTAAAATATTAGTTCGTTGATTACAAACAAAATAAAAATAAATACGTGTTTAAATAATTTATTGTTCGCATTATTATGTGTGCCACTATTTCCAACTTCATGTACAGTGAGCGTCAAAAGAAACTATACTTTAAGGATAAAATTCACCAAGCGCAACTTTTACCAGTTAAGGAGAGAGCCCGAAAAATTTTTGATAATTTTCGACATTTTTTATAAATTTTTTTTGCTTCAATTTCAAAAACTCTCAATGAGACAATTTGAAAATAAGAATAACGGTAATTTATTAATGTGTATATTTTGTAATGTAGAGTTTCTTATGACGCTCACTGTATGTAACAATAATCACAATAATAATTGATTGTTCGTTATTATTCTCTGCTTACACCCTTTGCGTAAGCAACAACACTTATTCGTTAAATCTGTATAACGGAGATCTTCAAACCATGACTGTACTTTTCACACGCAAAGCGTCTTCACACAAGACTGATTGAATTCTTACCGTTTCTTGCCTTTTTATATGCCCACGTAAGCAGTCTGACGAACATTCTTGAAGTTGAATGTTAGTGTTTTCGCTTTCTCGAGAGCTCTATCGTGACTTCATTCTTGTCGATGAATTTTATTTAAATTGCTTGTTGTTGCGTTTGCTTACCTATCTATCCGCTTTCCTCTCGTACTGATGTTGTTGGTTTACTTCTAACAAGTTCGTTCTATTTGTTTGTGTAGCTTTTGTTTATCGTTTTAATATTAAACGATGGTACACCGTGTCCATTTTCGTAACAATATGAACTGAAAAATTAAAGAACTTTTTCGTTTTTTAAAGCCAATCATTAAGATAAATATTGATGTTAAGATGTACGGCCTACTTTTACCTACTTTTTAAGATACAATTTAAGATACAACATTTTGAACGTTTATTGCATGTAAATGTAGTCACGTTTTTATTAGGAAGGTGAGAACCAGTTTGATTTCTGTAAGACACCGAAAATTATATTTCGAATATGAACAAAGTCGTCGTAATCTTACATCCACCTTTACTTATATCTAAACGCATACGAATGTCCGACATTACAGGATCTACAGGATACAAAACTACATACACACTACATATCCCATTCGGAAAAAAAAGATCTCAAATTATGTTGGAAATCTTGGCTAATTTGTAGATACATTTACTTGAAGGTTAACTGGAAACTTCGGCAGTACAGTTCATTTCTAAAATTAAGGGAAACTGCTTTAAAGTCTTAAATACAAAAAAATGTATGTTCAAATGGGGTACCTAGCTCTTAAAAATTGTGTGGATGCATTAGTTGTTAACATCTCTTTCTAGTGACGACTCGTTTATTGAGCAGCATTTCAAGTTTTATGTTTCGATGTTTCAATTAATTTTATTCCAAAAATGTTTGGGATTTTAATATCGGTACATCTTAAAAATTTATATCATAACATAATCAGAAACCTATTGGCATTAACATAACATATTAAAACATGGCATTATACAGATTTTTCATATTGTAATTTGATGTGATCGCATTTACCAAAAATGTTATTAATTTTTATTGGGCGAATCATATTACAGACAACGTAAGGAATCCCTGCTTACTTTTTAAAAATCCCGAGATTCGGGATTTTGTAAATCCCGATCCCGAAATCCCGGGATAATTCGGGATCCAAAAATCCCGAAAAATCATGGGAAAAATCACGATTTTCTCTTAATAAAAAAATATTTTGTTAAAATATCATTTATATCAGAATTATATACCATTGAAAACAAATATAAAAAAGCAATAAAAAATAACAAAAAAGCAGTAAATGCAGTAGTTGTAAGAAAATTATTTGGATTCCAACAAAACTATTAAAGCATCTAACATGTGATCTGATAAGTTTGAACGAATTTTTTTTGTCAACATACGCTGCCGTTGAAAAACACTTCTCGCAATCACATTGACATTTGTTGGTAAAATAGTTTCAATATACCTGTATGCAGCTTGTAAATATTCACCTCTACCACCTCCTCTACCCTTTTAATTCGGTTTATAAGTCTTTTGCATCTTCGATGCCATCAATTAATTTTTTATCACTGGAAGTAGGGTTTTCCTCATCTGAGATGTTATTATCGAAGTCAAGTGATATAGAATTTTTTTTGAGGACCTTTTGTACTGTCAAAATACATATGAATTCACAATCTCGAAAAATCACAGGACAAGTTTTTAAAAATACCGGGATTCGAGATTTTGTTAATCCCGAAAATCCCGGGATTTCGGGTTTTGGGATTTCCCGATTGGTATCCCTAGTAACTACCACTTTTAAACAACAACGAAGACTCTACAAGATATTAACCAGTCTATAACAACATTAGAACTTCAATTAGTGCAAATGCATTATTCTTTTATGACTATTTTTAAAAGAAGTACTTATCATTAATTTACTAATTTACTAAAAAACTACTTCAGCAGGCTGTTCAAATTTTTTGTTGAGGTTAAGATGTGGCGAAAGCACATTAAGATGTGGCGAAGCATTTTTATAGAATTAAGAAAACCTTTCATAAGCAACGACGAACGATTAGTTTTAGAAATTATTTCTTTTTATATCAATTTAAAAGTGAAAATCGAATTGTTTTATTTCATTCGTCTGGTAAATTTTATTTTTTTTGTGTTAATTTTAGTTTGATAAAGAAATACAAAATATCACTATTATCCTTAAATACAAGCTAAAAATCAACAATAAATTTTGCATAGCACTTTACATATGTAAAAAGTAGCGAGAAAAAAAATGCAATTCGATGCTGTATTATGTGCAACACCGTATCTTGTCGTATTTGCAGAATATCTTTGTTTTGGGGACCTACGAATGTAATTGAACCTCCATCAGAGCCAAATTTGTTAAATTTTGATTCGTCGCTGCACAAAACTATGGACCACAGCTATTTTGACCAATGCAGATACCCTCTAATAAAGATAAGCCGGTTTTTCTAATTAATCTTATTTATATGTTGCTCCTAAGCTGGTCTTCTGGCTAATAAATTTGCTTCTCCTAATTGGTTTCTGGCTGTGTGAACGCCAATAGAAACCGCTAATAGCTCGTTTGCATAATTAGTAACATCTACTACCGTTATCCGAGGGTAAACTCTTCCTATTTTTTTTGGCGGTATTGGCGGGCAGTAGATTTACGAGGCCGACCACTTTCTGGCTTTATATCCACGTTATTTGTTTAACGAAATCGCGACGAAATCCGACAAACTGTTGATTTGTTGATATGAGTAAATTTCATTCATTGAATTCCCTTCCTTCCTATCTGCTGACAGCTGTTTCCATTTTAACAATGACAATTTGCTAGTTTTTCATTTAACTTTTGTTTTAATTGCGTTGCATTTTTTTCTCGCTAAATTTGTTCACATTTTTTATAAATCTTAAAAAAAGGAAATCTTAAAAAAGGAAACAAACAATCCTTACTGATGATATTTATTAAAATTTAAAAATTAACGAACAAAATAAAAAAACAAAACTGGTGTAGAATTGGATAACGTTATAAGGTTTGAGCCTCGATGGAATATCATATGGCATATATCGTGAATACATTTTTGAGCATTTTCTTAATGCACGATCGTTAGGTATCAGTAAGGCTTAATGCCGCCTATTAGAAGATGCCGACAATTAAGGGATAATTCGCTTTGGGTTAAAACAATACAATTTAATACTGGCTCATAGACTCTCATCCGGGATTATCTAGAAAAAGTCAGCTACAACGTACAACCCTTTTTAGATGTTTAGTGCCTAGCGAGATAAACAGCCTTTTTTTCGGAAACACTACTGGAAAGGCAATTAAAATTGTCTACTGTTGCTAATTTAAAAATGGACAAACAAGGTATCTTAAATAGAAAGAATAGGAAATTTAAAGGATTAAAACTTTGACTTTTGGCATAAATACGCAGAAACGTGTACGTCAGCAAGTTGTAACGCCCACCAAAAAAAAAAAAATAAAATTTATACACACAGCATGTGAACGATGAGTAAAGGAATAAAAGGATTAAAACTTATTTCCACTGTGAATCCTTTCTGGTAGTAAGACTACAGCTAAATATACTTTGGCAATTCATGACATTGTGTTTTTAGTCTCTTGATAATGGCTCCTGTATATTGTTTTCATAGGAATTTGTCTACATTTTCTCAAAGAATGCCGCAATAAAATGCATTCGTCATGCCCACGACTACTGTTGCATTAGAAGAACGGCATGCAAATGATTCGCCAAAGTATTAGGATATGTTTGTTGTAATCCTTTCATACATATGTATGTGTATATACACGTATGTATATATGAATATATGTACATACATATAAGAAGAAGTAAAATAATTCAAAAATACATGGTTGATCGGCGTAATCCACTGTTTTTCTACGAACTGATTTGTTTCTTTTATGGGCCTATGTATTATGTTCGTATGTGTGTTTGTGTATGTATGTATGTTTGTATGTATGTATTATACCTGTCAATTAAAGAACAATAAACACTCTTAAGTCGGCATCTTCAACTGTCAAAATAAACAATTAAACGAAATTAATATTCATTAGCAGCGATTTAAAATCAATTTTCCAAACATGTTGCAACAAGGTACCTCACCAAGCATTCATACATTCATGTCTTCAATACAACAATTGTACAACAAAAATTGGAAATTTGTTAAACAATAATTTTGAAAATCAAAAAAAAAAAAAAAATCAAAAAAAGAAAAATTTTGAAGAGAAAAAGAATAAAATTAATTGATGGTATTCAGTTATTGACGAATATCATTCATTTTGTGCATTGTGGTTCTTTATGAACTTGAAATATTTATTACATAAGGGGCGAGTTCACATTTAGTACCATAGTTTCCATAGGCATCATCATACCATCATCCATATACAGACACGCAAACTAAAGTGTGTGGCCTTATAGAAATCAATCAAGGCTCATCAACAAATTGTTGCACTTCACATCAGAAAGTGTTGTAATTTATTACACTTCACTTCACTTTGGTTTGGTTTTGGTTATGGTTTTGGGTTTTTCTTCTGGATGGCCAGCCACTAAAAACCTGGTTTGTTGTTCTTATCTACCACCTCCATTCTCTGTGGCAACAATAGAGGAAACATGCACATTTTTGTGGCCTTAGAAGTATTCATGTAAAGTCTCTGTGCCTACATTCGGTATTCGAAAATCCTGTAATTAATGGGTGGCCATTTATTATAATATTGGCAGTCAGTGCTTTTTTATTTTTCTCTTTGTTCTCTGATTTGTTACTCTGTTCTGTTCTCTTCTGTTGTGTTCAACACAATCGTTTACAAAAAATGCACATTTTAGGCTGAGTTTGCTTATGGTAACTGAAATCCAATTTATAATCATTATTTGTGTCTTATTAATGCTCATCAAATAGACTACTTGAGTGATAATGTAAAGAGAATCTCATCAAATTCGAATTTAATACACTTTGACCATTGATTTGGAGTGAGTTGAGAGGCAGAGACAACATTTAATTACTGTAAACATAAATGTAGCAGTAGGATACTGTTCTCTACTATTCTCTAGATTAATTAGTTTCCTCAAGGACATAAACACTGAGAAGAATTTTGTTTTTTTTGCTCACTATCGAATGGTTAAACATTTATTCAATAAAACAAAAAAATAAGTTTAAAGAATTTAAACTTGAAATGATGCAGCAAAGAGATTTAAAAAATACGTATTGAATGCACAATACAGTCAAACTCGGTTATAACGAACTCCGTGGGACCAGAAAAAATAGTTCGTTACAGGCAAAGTTCGTAATAAACGGGGTGAAGTCATGGAAGAAAATATAAAAACCAAAAAAAATTTTTATCATTTATTAAAAGTATTTTTTTTTTATTAGAAACCAAAAATTTGTTTTAATTCTTTTTATCTAGCAGCTAATTATAGACACTGAGTTATAATTTAATGCTGCCATATTAAATAAAAGTAAAGACTATTGCCACATTTTTGAGGGTTCGTTATAAAAAAGATAAAATGTATGAAATTTAATTACAGTGACCATTTAAAGTCGCCGTGGTCTAGTAGGTAGTGTGTTGGCTTATTAGACGTAAAAGCCAGGGCTCGAGTCCCAGGACTTACATCAAAATAAACATCCTCGTCGGCGCCAGCATTGCCAGTAACTTTTTTAAGCTTTTTATTTCTTGGGAAAAACCTTTTTTTAAACTACTGATATTCATATGGCAATACTAAAAATGTAGCTTCGGTAGTAAAATATGCTCTTACAATAAAGCATAGTTCCGTTACTTCACAGGCTAACGACTGCTGTTGTATACATTGAATAAATGAGAAGTACACATTTCAGTGCACTCGTAAAATCAAGAGCAACAGAAAAGAGTACACTACGGTATTGCATTCGGTGAAGGGTAAGCTAGCAGAATACCTTGTGCACATCTCTAGTATACAATATTACAAACATATTTTCATATATTATAATTTTCTTACATACAAAAAACGGCAGCTGAATTTAAGCCGACTTAAGCCGAATAAATTTTCAGCGGCGGCGGCTTTTAAATTTTGTCGACGGCTCGGCTTAGCCGGCTGTCAGCCGATCGGCGCAGGTCTCTGGTACTTACATCGCACAGTGTAAGATTTCACTAATCTAGTTTCAATTTGAATAAATATTTTTATCTAATATGAAAGAGCACTTGTTATAAAATAAGAATATGAAAAAATTTGCCTAATTTGTCAATAATAACATTATAACGGTACTTTAAACTTGTATATTTTTGGGTAAATTAGAAACAACAAAAATTTTTACATGAATTTCCACATTCTTAAAAGCTTGTAACTTTTTTTTGGAATGGAATTTTTTAGCCATTTTTTGTTTGTCTTGAAGCTCAACTTAGTCGCTGTTAATATCACGAAAATTTACTTTTAGATCCTGGAAAATTCTTTTCGTTCTATTTCATTTAAACAATTACTCTTTTTGTAAGGTTGAGAAAAAAAAATAAAAATTCTCTAATCAATTAATTCTTTGATTCATAACGGTTCAACACCAAATTAGTTTTATACGAACGTCTGAAGTACCTATTTTAAGGCACGGACAAATTTATCTGCCGAGATTTGCCGGAACTGACACTAATAGAGATTTAATAGAGAGACTTTTAATAACATCAGATCCATATAAATATACAGGTTGCGAAGATCTCCTGTATATGAAAAAGCTACATTGACCCCTAAAACACTACATTTATTAAATTTTCCAGAAATACCACAAGAAAACCATTAATTTTACCATTTTATTTTTACTTTAATTTATATGTATCGTCTTATTATTCAACGCGAATAATATCAGAAATAAATTGTTGCAGTTGTATGGGAGGTGGGCGTGGCAGTAATCCAATGTCGCCCATTTTTTGGCCTAGTAACACCTTGTACCAAAAATCATAAGTCTGGCATAATTTTTTTCAAAGATATTTAATTTTGTCTCCATAGAATGTCTAAATTTTACACTGTGCATCGCATGGCTATCTTACATTGAGTTTTCAGTAATTGCACTGGGGCTGAAATAGGCAAAATGGATTTGTGGTATGGATAACAATAGACAATGAACAAGTTTTATTTTATTTTAAAATTCATAAAACATTCATGTTACATACACATTGTGTTCAAAATAATAGGAGTGCCCTTCATTTTAAACCAAAGTTTAAAATTAAGAAAAATAAAAGAGGAAATATCAAATTTTTTTGACTTAAAATTTATTTCTAATTCATTTTCTAATTTTTTAACACTTAATTATTTAGTTAAAAATATGAAAACAAAAAATATTTCACGTACTTAAATAAAGTTTACTCTCAAAATGAATTGCCAATTTACAGGTGTATGGCGTGTCATTATCTTGTTGGAATATCCATCATGTCTCTAATTGGACGTATTGGGCCTACACCATTATGTGAAAAGCTTCTCCATGTCATTTGTTTTGTACCACCGTATTTAACTGTCTTTTGTGTATACTGAGCTTTATATTTGGTGTTGGGCAGACGTCCAACATACTGTCTAGACCTAGTGCCACCAAATAAAACAATTTTGCTTTCGTCGGTGCACAGTATGGTTCCCCAATTTTTCTTTCGGACGTTTAACATACTGTCTAGATATAGTGCCGCCAAATAAAACAATTTTGCTTTCGTCAGTCCACAGTATATTTCTCCATTTTTCTTTCAGATATTTCATATATTCTGCGGCAAACTTTCGGCGTGTGGACTTCTTACGACTAAATTGTTGTCCATCAGCAGCCTACGAATAGTAGGGCCACCTACGGTAAGATTCAGATCCTTTTGAATTTTTTTGAAAACGCCGAAGGATTTATTTTACTATATCACACAATTAAGCGGTCATCGACAGCTATGTATGTTTTGCCATTACATGCGGCCATTACAACCCTTCAGTTGGGATTACGGCCTACCCTCTCACACTACTCACCAGAGATTAGCAATGAATCGTTTTTCCGCTACTCATAAGCACTTATGCAATTGTGAGTATGAGTGAATCAACAGATTTGAAATTCAACTACTCTGATTCATTCGTACTCGCTACAGGATTGATTTGTAAGTACAGGTTACAATGAGTATGAGTACAATGTTGACATCAAACTCAAAAAATTCGAAATGTGTTTGATTCATACGCCCACTCATTCTGATTTATAAATTTGAGTGGCTCGAATCATTCACCAAAATTTACAGCCTTTATTGTTGTTGCATGTAAAAACAAAGATGAAAGGAAAGACAAAGACAACAAGCAAAGCATGCACATAACGTTCTTGTGAGTATAGTAATAATCGTACGTGAATCATACTTATTTTATGCTTCGTGTATATGTTAAGTAGAGACGAGTCGAAGTCAATAACATCATGCGTATTGTAAAGTATGAATACGACGAGTACTTCCAACTTTAAGTATGAGTATCATATTAAAATGAGTATGAATGCGTATAAGTATCAAAAATTATAAGTATGACTCGAATCTACTCATCGTTTTGAATACTCGTTGCTGATCTCTGCTACTCAATTTTTGTGCGTTAATTTTATACGTGAGTGGCGGTACCTACAGTTTAACGTCGACTCCGAACGACAGATTTTTGAGAAAGTTTTTCATGGCAGGTTTATTTACTCCCAGAGTTTTTGCCAGGTATTCTAATGAATTAATTGAGTTGAATACCCCATTGCATTCTCCTGTAGGCAGTCGAGAAGCCTAAAAATTAAATTCGATGATATGAACTATTTTATTAAAATATTCAAATTGAAGATAACTTAATTAAATTTTAATATCAGAATGCATTTCACTGAAGGATAGGGGATTGTAAAAAAATATTTAAAATGTTATAAACTTCAGTATTTTGTGATGGTACACCTAACATATTTTTTTGAGACTTTGTGATACGTTTGTAAATTGTTATTGGCCCATTCAACCTTTCAAATTGATTTTACTTTTTATTTATTTTTATTCTTATTTCTGAGCGTTTGCTTTAAATACGCCCACAAATGTTTTGATCATAAATTGTGGAATAGCTTTTCTTGAACAAGCTCTAAGTTAAGTCTCCCAGGCCAGACATCAAAATATAAAATAATACAAAAAAGTATTTTTCGCGCTATTTATTCTCTTTCTCTTCTTGAAACGTTTCTCAAAATTCTGTCGTTCGGAGTCGACTTTAAACTGTAGGTCCCGCCACTTATGTATAAAATTAACACACATAAAATAAGTGGTGTGAGAAACTACGGGCTTCTTGGGGACGATTGCTGTAGACTGTCTAATGTGAAGGTATAGCACTGGCCATTTTATAGTCACCAGCAGCATCTCGTTTCCTTACCGTTCCTTCCCCCTTTCCGCCTTTCCTATATCCATACAATGCACTGAGTAGGGATCATCCCCTGAGTGCAGGTTTAATAAAAAAAAAAAAAAATTGTGCTTAAACTGATATGATAAAATTAAATTTTTTAAATAAACATGACTTGACTGTGCATTATTTTAACAACATTTTAAATAGAATTCCCTACTTTTGATAATTTGATGACCAATTTTGTATCTTCGATTTTATTTTAATTTTTTTTAATACATATTAATTTAACACTCTAATAAACATTTTAAAAAATCATGCGGGAAATATAAATATTCAATGAGACATTGATATATAAAGTACTTATCACCGTATGTAGAGTTTTACGACTAAGTGTAGATACAGTGGACAGCAAAATTCTTAATACTCGCATATATTTTGACGTTTTCAAAAGCTTGTATAAAAAATTAATTTTTTTATATTTAATTTATTATTATATTTCGGTTTTATTATAAAACCAACGATTTTTTAATGAGTTTCATAAAACAAGAGAAAAATTAGGAAAAGTTTCAGGTGACTCCGTAGGTAGCCTCAAGGAGAACCCTGAGTAAATTAATATTCAAAGTCCTATTATATGAATATGTGATCCTTGGTGTTTAGTAGCACATCCCTTCAGGTCAAGCACTCCAGTTAGCCTATTTGGAATTGAATGTACAAGTTTTGTTTAGTGTTTTCTGGTGGCACCATGAGTAAGTTTTTCTTTTGTTTGAGGCTTACTCTCTTGAATTCAAGTCGGGACTATATTGAAGTACTAAGACTTTTGTTGTTCACTGTAAATCAACTCAAAGAGATCGCTGTGCAACTCGGTATATACTATTTGAGAAAAATTTAATTTTGATATTGAAGTCACGGTAACTTCTTCTTGGCAATTATTTTTACTATAATTTTTTAAATTTCAAATAAAAAGATGAATTTATAAACAAAGTAGAGAGCAAATTAAGTCTGATTATTAAAACAATTATTGGACAATAAATAAATAAAAAGAAAAACAGTTTAAGCCAAGTGAAAGTGGTTGAATACTTCTACTAAAACTGGAAATAGATCTAGTAATTGAAACTCTTTGCTTGTTTTAAGTTATTCATTCGTCAGCATTACATACATAATTGGTCAGTACAACCCTTCAGTCAAGATTACGGCCTAGCTTTACACACCGTCTATGTTGTGTGCATTGATTTTAAACGTGAACGGCAGAGTTTTGAGAAACTTTTTCATGGCAAGTTTATTTACACTTTTTTTGTCAGAAATCTACTGAGAGGCAATCGCCGAAGAAATATTTCCATATTTTCGTTTTAATGTCTGACCTGGGCTTTGAATTCGGGCCTTCAGTCTATCTACCAGTACACTACCTACTACTACTAGACTATACGGTGTTTACATACATAATTGGTCATTACAACCCTTCAGTCAGGATTATTGACCTAGTTTCTCACACAACTTATGTTGTGTGTGTTAATTTTGTACATAAGTGGCGGTACCTACAGTTTAAAGTCGACTCCGAACGACAGATTTTTGAGAAACTTTTCATTGTAATTTTATTTACTCTCAGAGTTTTTACCAGAAATCTGCTGAGAAGAAATAGCCGAAAAAATACTTTTTGTATTTTTTGATATTTGGGCTGGGGCTCGAATTCTGACTTTACGTCTAAAAAGCCAGCACACTACTTACTAGACCACGGCGATCTCACGGTGTTTAGATGGTAAAAATAGGGTGCCTAAGCATTAGATGCTATTTGCGTAGGAACTTATCGGTTAACTTTCGAAATGTCAGCAAAGAAAGAACACATCCTTGTCGATGATCTACTATGCATATCAATAGGTTCTGAAATTATTTCGTTATGAAGAAATTTGCTCTGGAAGTGGAGTATAAATTTCAAACGTACTGATTAGGATAATATGAAAGAGAATGTTTTTTTTTTTGGGTTAAAAGAAATTCTTTCGAAACTAAATGCCTTCAGTCTTTACCAAGTAGTTTTGTGTGTTTTATTTTAAATTTAAATTTTTTATTTTACATCAAATCATCATAATTTCCCTCCGTAAAGCACTAAAAGGTAGTTCATATCCATTTATAGTCATAATCATCATCATAACGTCATCATCAAAGTACTCGGATGCATGTATCTTTAGTATCTTAAGCATGTGAATGAGGATTTCAAACGTCTAACGTTGAGATGAGAAATGTCTTAAAGGAATACAAGATAAAACTACATAAACTTGTAAAATAATACTTCTTCTTTTTTTTTTTTAATAAAATAAAAAAAGAAATAGAAACAACATGAAATATGAAATACTTTAACTTGCTTCAAGAAACGTAGCTTTCACCTGAGTTCTTCTACTCCGGTGTGTTTAAAAGATACTCGTGTGAATTCTTCAAGACTTTACATTAAAATCATTGTGTATACCACATGTCCACATACCGGACATGTTCATGTTAAAAGGTGTTAAATATGGTTTTCATTTAATTTTCCAAATGGATTTCAAAAAACAAGGCGTATTATGCATACATATCTTGTATCTTTGTATCTAATGACTACTGCAGATGGGTCTTGCTTCCATAGGTATGTATGTACGTATGTAAAAAAAAAACTCAAAACAGATCGTATTATTTTTTTAATTTTTTGTTTTGTTTTTTTTTTTTTAATTTCAAATGTAAATCGGCTGCTGTGCACCTTCATTAAGCCCCCCAAATGTTCAATAATCTTACGGAGATACAAAAAATCGTAGAATGCATTACAAAACAGCAGGCGCTTTAGTGAATAATCTGAAATACAACTACAACTACAACAATAAAAAAAAAAATAAAGAAACAAAAAAATAAAATAGATACAACATATATGTATGGATGTACATATATACTATATATACTACATTTGAAAAAAAACAACAACAAATACAAAAATTGTTGTGTCTGCAACAGCATGCATTTTGATTAATGATCGAATGTCAATTATTTCAAAAAAAAAAGGAGAATCAGATACAATTGCAAAGACTTAAATTCGTATGTACATACGAGTATATTGTGTGGTATATGTATGCGAGTGTGTAAATGTATTCGAGTCCGTGCATTCGTATAGTGAATATAATTTGGATTAAACCATAGGATAACAAAATCTTCAATGCTTATTTGAATGTGAATGCTTCTAATGCGTTTGCCTTACATAAAATCAATATAAAGAAATAAAACAAATAAAATCCCAACGATATTTTCCTTCTATTAAAATAAATAAAAAATTATATGTTTTCAGCAAAAATGTCGTCTATAAAATCCTTTAATTGATTATAAAATCCTTTAATTGACAAACCATAAATATTTCGTTTTTTAAAGTATTTGCAAGGCTGTCGGTATGCTGCTGGTAGGCTAGCTAACCTTTAATTATTTAACATGCCTATTAAAGACTATGAAAGTTCAAGAATAATTTTCTTCAATTAAGCGATTTTGTTAAGATTAAGTGAATGAATGTGACCTGAAACGGGGAGACACAACTACAGGGGTATATCTTACAGGCGTATTGTGTGCACGATTGAAGCCACACGTCAAAACAATGATTGGATCTTATCAGTGCGGGTTCAGGACCAACAAGTCCACCATTTGAGTAGTGGTTCACAATACGCCAAACCCTGGAAAAGACCCACGAAGAAGAATTCGACACACACCATATTTTTTTTGACTATAAGGCAGCCCCATAATGAATCGTGTTTTTGCCGCAATGCCTGAACTCGGTATACCTGCGAAAGTGAAAAGGCTATGCAGAATGACGTTGAGCAATTCCTGCAGCTCCGTCAAGGTAGGAATGGTCTTCTCCGAACCTTTTGATACCGTTCGAGATTTCAGACAAGGCGACCGACCCCTTACCATGCGACCACTTCAGCTTTGTCAAGGAGAGTGTTCTGCGAAAGGCGGGAGTGAATCACAATGGCACTATTTTTCACAAAACCTGTTCAGTTGCTTGCGTACGCTGACGACATCGGCATCATATTACGTAGCAATCGAGATGAAACTGCTGCCTTTACTGCTATTAACGGGAGTCTAATGAGAGGGGGTCTGGCATTAAATGTAAATTCAATAAACAAAGTATATGTATTTGACAAGTAGAGAGGTGCGGCATATTGATTCCCCGATTACGACCGATAACTATAATTTTGATGCATACATACATAATTGGCCATTACAACCCTCCAGTCAAAATTAAGACCTAGCTTCTCATACCACTAATTTTTGTGGGTTGATTTTATACGTAACTAGCGGGACCTACAGTCTAAAGTCAACTCCGCACTACAGAATTTTGAGAAAGTTTGGCAGTTTTATTTACTTTCAGAGTTTTTGCTAGAAATCTCCTGAGAGGAAGTCGCCGAAGAAATATTTTTTTTTTTTATATTTCGTTTTTGATGTTTGACCGGGGACTTTTGATACAGTTAAGGAATTTATTTGTTTTGGCTCCGCCGCTACCACCAAAAATTATGTCAGTCTGGAGATCAAGCGCAGCATCACTCTTGCGAACAGGTGCTACTATGGGCAATTGAGTAACAAAGACCTCTCGCGTACGACAAAATGAATACTCTACAAGAAGTTCATCCTACTCGTGCTTCTTAATGGCGCAGAGGCATGAACCCTATTAAGCACTGATGCACCAGCCTTGTCCTACATAAGATATTCGGTCCACTGATTTCCGTATCCGATTGAACAGTGAGCTGTATGAGCTCCTCAACGACATAGTCGTTAAGCATCCAGAGGCTACGCTAGCTCGGCCGTGTCGTTCGTATGGACTAGGATGTTCCGGCGATATATGTATTTGAAGCGGGGATCTGCGGACGACCTTGTTTGAATGACCAAATCGAGGAAGCTCAGCCATCGATTGGTGTGACCAACTGGCGTATGCGCGCAAGAAGCAGAGAGTCCAAAATCCGTTAATCGGGTTGTTACGTCCAATTAAGTAAGTATGTGGAATGAATATTACACACAAGCAACTTTACTAGTCACATATGATTCCTATTACATAACATTTAATGACTTGTAGGATCATGCTCTATACCATATACACTTGACCTTGCGCCATTTATGTAACTTGAAGAATTCTCAACAATATGTAAGGAGATATCAAATGACATTAAATGTTTAAAACTTCTTTTAAATTAATATTGAAAATATAAAATTCATGTTGATGGAGATCTCGTCTGAAACAGATGAAAACATACAAATAAATCGGCAAAATTATATTTCAGAATATAAAGTTAGTCATCAACTCTTTCAAAAAGTATTTTTCATCATTCATAGAAAGTTTCTGCGAAATATTCTGCTGCTCTCTGAAAGTTAACACTTGGAAGAGTTAGTTTTATTGAATGAAACGGCGGTAAATGACAACAAAATATAATGACAACTCTGAGAGATGACTATGCCGTCAATCGCCGTTTATTTTTTGGGGGGTTTTTGAGTACAGAAAGTTTACATTGACCATCCTGATTACAAGAATGGACCAAAAAATCGTATTTAAATATTCAGTTATTTTCAGGTAAAAAAGTAAATCTACAACACTTAAAATCAGAGTATTTGACTGGCAACCGCTTTAAATCTACACTTTTAATTAGGCTCGTAAATAAAAATTTGTTAATATGAACATGTCGTCGAACCTAAGTTTTGAAGAGTTAAATACTGCGAATCACATACAAAAACAATATCATATTATTTAAAATACCGCCTATTATCGAGAAACTTGTCCCAAGAGTATCAAGTTTGTTCTGTATGCGGCAAAGTTAATAAAATTCCAAACACGTAGAAACATTCACATACGCACACCTTAATTAAAAGGACACTTTGACAAAGTGTTGAGTGCTTTCTGTAATTAAAAGGATTCCAACTAATTTTGTATCCATGTTAACGTTTGACCATTAAACCATTCATTATACTCATTTAAGTACCTGATGATGACCAGATGAAAACAAATAAAATGATATCAAATAAACTAAAACAGTAAAAAAGAAAAAAAAATAGAAAACAATACTACATAGTTGGGGTAACTTTTATAAACTTTTTCGAAGATTTTAAGTAGTCCTCAGCTTAAATCATTCTATTGTTTTATTGTGTATTCTTCTTTCTTTCTTTTTTTTTCTATCGTTTCCATCCATCATTAAGTGGCCACCCTTAATTGAGACCAAGTTCTTCTCACCCACACCACCAATGTTGTATTTTTCCCCCTCCGCCATAACAGTATATGATGATGTTGGTTGGTGTAAAGGTGGTGAATGACATGTGATTCTCAGCAAATGGTCACTTTCAATGAAATCACAAAAAACACACACGAAATATTTGAAATTTCAAATACATATACACGCACAAATATTTATGTATGTATGGATGGTATCTCTGTACGTAGTTGTGTAAAGGTGTTCGTCCTTAAGCACATGTGAACAAAACAAAAAATACTTCCATTTTCATTTCACTTTTAAATCCTCCATGTTTTGCCCGTTTTTATTCCATTTCCTTTACAATTCAGGGTGTATCCTTAATGCAGGCAAAAGGTCTATAAAATGTGAAACGTTTCCTTTTGAAAATATTTAAACGCTCTTCACACATTTCGTTTGAAAATTTTCAAAACCATCACACAAAAACAAGAACAAAAAGAAAAAATAAAAGATGTAGAATTTAGGGATACGGTAGTCCTGTTTAAATATGGATTCATGATGGTAAAATATGTAGCACAACCTTTATCAAATGAAATGACAGCATGTTTCTTTAGGTATTTACACAAGCAAGATATGTAAGCGAATGTAAATATTTATTCCAAGAATAAGAGCAAAAAAATTCAATGAAATAATTGCAATTGCAATTAGAAGTTAATTTTTTGGATTCTTTTTAAAGTCTTCAATATTTATTTCAGAAATATAATTGAAACAATCCTTAACCCAGTAGTCCTGTATATTATTTCTAAAGCACTTTTTTTGTCGGTTGCAAATATCTCCCATAACACCGCATCAAATTTATTGAATGATATCTCATTTTAAAGCCTATATCTAACACTAATGGCAAAAAATAATTAGAAATTGAAAAATTAATATTTTCATAGATAAAAATTATATTTTATATAGAACTGCACGATAATACTGTTGTCATTATGATTATATGTTCTGTTCAAGTGTGGTAATACAGGGTCGCTTAATAGTAATGCAGTTCTACATAATTCTGGCAATACCGCTATTTATTATAATGTCGTTTTTTACTAAGTCAGTTATATATAATATGCATATTAAGTTGTAAAAAGCCTGTTTTGGCAATACTTTGCAGTAGTTGTTAGATCAAGTGCGATAAACAGGGTCGCTTAATTGTAATGCTATTCCACATAATAATATATAAAGTTGTAAAAGCCATTTTGGTAATGTCGTTAGTGTCAGCTGATATTTGACGATTAAAAAGGTTTTAAGAAAAATAAGAATAAAAATAACGTGTAACGTAAGAATATAAATAACGTGCATTTGAAAAGACAAATGCAATTATAATGTTAATCAGAAATCTTTATGCTAAACAGGGGTTAATAAATGGTACCAAGCTAATCGTAACAAACTTGGGAGAGAACATCATATCAGCAAAAATTATTCATACCGATAGAACTGTACTCATACCCCGAACCAAGCTTACACCTTCTGATCCAACTGTGCCTTTCCGAATGACACGAAAACAATTCAATTTTGTTTTGTATTAAGGATTCGTACGGGCAAAAAGTAAACGATGATCATGTCATTACCTCTAACATTGTATTCAAAGAAGTATTATAAAAGCATTTAAACAAATGTATGCATATATGTATGTAAATATGTATGATGATATTATGATTTCTAATATTTTTATACTTTTAATAAAATTTCTATTAATTATTTTCATTTTATTTTACAAAAATGACAACTAACGGTGCGAAATAATCGCACGGGTCATCTATTACTAATTGTTAGTTAAAGTTAAAATATTTTAAAATACGGAAAAAATTAATTAAATTTGTTATTCAAAAATTTTAAACCTTGTGTGATTTAATTGAAAGCTTGTTTCTCACTATGCTCTATTTGTTTGCTAACTATTCTATTATTTAAATTTTAATTCAATTAAATATTATTTATTTTATAAAATTTAAGCATATTTGGGCAGCATTCACAGCAATTGGGTTCGAACAAGTTTACAAGTTTCTTTAAGTTCAAGACTTAATATCAGAAAAACAAAAAAATATCGTTAAAACCCGACATATCATAATTTTATAACATACTCGTTGAAAATATCAAATTTTTAAATGGACTCTATTACTATTTCATTTGGCATTGTATTGGTATTAGCAAATTTATGTGCATTCCAGAGATCAGCAATAATTATTCAAAAAGTTGAGTAGAATCGAATCATAGTCATAATTTCTGATGCTTATACAGATTCATACTTAATTTAATATCATGGAACCTTTACTCATATTCAAAACTTAAAGTACTCATCATATTCATACTTAACAATACGTATGATATTATTGATTTCGACTCGCTATAACTCATCATATACACGAAGCACAAAATAGGTATGAATCACATACATACGAACTAGAGATCAGCAATGAATTTTGAGTGCGAGTGACTCAACTGTATTGAAATTGAACTATGTACTCTGATTCATTCGTACTAGCTACAACATTGATTTATGTGTAGGTACAGGTTGCAATAAGTATGAGTACAACGTTGACATCAAACTCACAACATTCAAAATATGTTTGATTCATACGCCTACATATTTAGATTCATAAATTTAAAAAAATATCGAGTGATTCGAATCATTTATTAAAATTTACAGTCTTAGTTGTTATTACATGTACAAACAAAGGTGAAAGAAAAGCCAGAGACAGCAAGCAAAGCATGCACTTAACGTTCTTGTGAGTATAGTAGTGTTCGTTCGTCAACAACATCATGCGTATTGTTGAGTACGATGAGTATTTCAAACTTTGAATGCGAGAAGTGTATGATAATAAAATAAGTATGAATGCGTATAAGTATTAGAAATTATAAGTTTGATTCGAATCTACTCATCGTATTAAGACACTCGTTCCTGATCTCTGATACGAACACTAAAATACTTACTAGAAGGTTCTGTGTTTTCTTTGCTTGCTGCTCTGTCTTTTTTGCCTATGTGTCTTTTTTCTTTTGATGTAAATGCCTAAGATTGTAAATTTTTATAAATAATACGAGTCACTTTTTTAAAATTGTGATTTAAAATGAGTAGACTTATATCTCAAATATATTTCGAATGGTATGAGTTTGATGTCAATGTTGTATTCATATTCATTGTTGTACTCATATTTGTAAATCAACGTTGTTCTGAGTATGAATGAATCAGAAGAGTTAAATTTCAATATTGTTGACTCACATATATTTAAAATTTCATGAGTGCTTATGAGTAGCGAAAAAACTGTTTATTGTCGATCTCATACATATAATGTGAAGAGGAGGCATTAACTTATACTGGTGGTAAAGTAAACTGCGTACCATATCGGTTTTGTGTTGTAAATTTTTTTCAGCATATTATCGTATAATTAACATGATTTTTTATTTTATTGAAATTATTATTATTTAGATAATCTAAAAAAAATTTCGGTCAGAAAAAGAGTTTGAAAGACAACCTTATGTTCGCTCAAGGCAATGATCCACACCACTCGACCACTTGACCCCCTTATTTAACGAATTGCTGCTGTGCAAGACAAAAATGTTTTAGTTAATCTCCCGAAAACATAGACTTTGATCACATAGAACATAAAAGATTTATTAGCTCATGTAGGAAATTTAATATTGTATTGGTATCCATTGCCTCAGAGAAAATTTTAAATTCAGTATATTCCTTTAGCAGTAACAGAAGTAAAAAGTCATCATCCAAAATATTGTGAAGACAAATATTTAATAAAATTTTTCTCTACCAGAACAATATCTTTCCCATCCGAGGTTAAAAAAATAAAAAATAAAAAAGCTAGATAAAAATTAACAAAAAAGCGTAAATTAATAAAAATAAAAATTGTTCATACAAATTATTAGTTTTAAGAAAATTATTTGGATTCTAAAAAATGATTCAACACTTCCCGCAATCAACACTTGTTGGTAAAATAGTTCCAAGATAGCTGTATGCAGCTTGTCGTCTACCACCTCCTGATGTAAACAAATCAATTTCTTTGGGAAGTTGAGTATCTAATTCAGTAATCCTATTATTTGATTAAATAGGGCTTTTGCTTTCTTCGATGGCATCAAATAACTTAGGAAGTAGGATTTTCCTCATCTGAAATGCTATTATCGAAGTCTGGTGATATAGAATTTTTTTTCAGAACCTTTTGCAGGGTCAAAATACATATGAATTCACAATCCAGAAAATCCAGGGATAAGTTTGTGAGTCCCGAAAATCTCGGGATTTCGGGATTTCTCGATTGGCACACCTAGTATTGACGATTTATTTTGTATTTATACAGACAATACTTGACAAAACAATCGAAACTTTTCCAACAATTCATTTATTTGTTCTAATGGGACTAAAATTTATAAATCTTCTTAAAAATTTCTTCCAAATTCGATTTTTTAAAGATATAAGATACAACAAAGACTAGACTCTGTTGCTCTGCAGTTAACAGTTCGAGAACTCAAATTATTAAATTCCTCCCGTGGTATATTGTTTGGATACTTTTTAAGCTCTTTAGCAATTAAAAACTGCCGCCCAATAACTGTTTCTTAAGTTAGGTAAAATATCGGTAACGATCCATTTGGAGTCAGACATTCATATTAACGACGAGCAGTTAAGTTTACGTAAGACCTGAGCAACTCGTTTAACTTTAAACGCTTTTTTCCTTCTACAGATTGTAGCTTTAAATACATTAAAATCCTTTGCGGCTCGTTGTTCTTTCATTAAACTTTTTAGTTTTGTTATCGACATTGGTTTCTATTGATCGCGGTTCTTAGTACTCGCTCCATATGAGCTTTAACAGTTGAAATCCCGTCAAATTATATTATTTTATCATTCATATCCCCTTCAATATTAATACCACCGCTCGAATATGCTCTGTTCATTATAGCATCAACGTAATGTGTACAATGGTTCGAGGGAAATAAATTTCTCTTTCCTCTTTTCTACAACCAACCAGGAACAAGAACTGCAAGTTTTCCTCTTTAAAAACGATTCTAAAACTCTACAAGCTTGATGAGATTTTTCTAAAGACTTAAAAAATTTAGCTTGTTATATGTATTTCGGGGAGTATTTTTCTATTGAAGTGGTGAATGTTAATAATCGTAAAACTTTCTAATCATAAGGTAGATCCTGATTAGAAGTTATTCCTTTAATTGCCATTATTATATTTTTATTATATTTTAACGGGCAGATAAATTGTTTTTCTTTATTATAAGTAGACAACATTGTAGAAGTGAGCGTTACGCTAAAGGAAAGTTAAAGTTAAGTTCATGTTAGAACTTGCCATATTATATATTATTTTCAATATGGCAACTTCAAATATAAACAAAATGAGCTTATATAACAAGAAAACGAAGTCCGTCGTTGCCACGCGTTTAAAAAAAACTTGTTTAATTAAGCAGTTTCATCGACACTGCTCCGACACTGCCATATTTTTAAATTTATTTTATCTGTAAGTTGTAGTAACCAAAATAAGTTAAAGGTAATTTTACAGTTCCTTTAACGGCAAGTAGTAATAATGACCCTAAGTGTTCTTCCTACTGATTGGATGCACAAAAAAAATGAGCAACAATTTGTTTTCGCCTCTATTAGAGGGAATTTATACCGTTTCTGTAAGACAAAACGTAAACAAAATCAAGTATTTTGCATTCAAACGGAATTCCGTATGAAACCATACTCCTTATAGCAACAAGCAGGACCTTAATCATTCATTTCTATCAAAATTTTTTCAATTTTGTCAACTTTGTACAACTGTTATCTTCAAAAGAGAAAAGGATGAGGAGAGAGTGTTGATAAATATTTTTTTCTCATTTTGATTTAAATTGGGATGAAGCTCAGGAAACCTAAACAACGCTCGTAATGTCTATTTTCCAAACTTTTGTTTTAAAGAATATGGTTACTTGCAATTACCTAAGGACTACTGTAAAGGTTAAATGTTTAATAGAGCCCTAATAATTTTTAGAATGTTCGTTGAGTGAGTTAAATGGGAATTTTAATCTATCCGTAACGGAAAAAGCACTCCTTAATATTTGTGTATTCAGAAGCATAAAAAACCTAAAAACGATCTTCATTTTGAAAATTTTACATTCTATTACAGTATTCCCCGGATATAAGCACTTTCAAAAATGCTAGCTAAAATGTCTCAAGACAAGATAAACTTCTAGTTGTTTAATTAACAGCAATAGTTGTTTTTTTTGAAGGAATACCAGTCGCTCATAGAAGGCTTTGATCATCTTCTGTAACTCGGTGTGGTGAAAAATTTGCAATTTGCTTCGGTATCTCTGCGAATAAATTTCTAAAGGAGATGGATCTGCAGTAGACTTTATTAGAATTTGATCGTTGACTTGCCCTAGCCCTGAACAGGTCAGATTAGTAAAAGATTTTTACAAATTCTGGATTGTAAATTTTCCACCAGGAAACAACTATTTGAGATTGCGTTGCCTCAGTAGTTTATGAATTTTTTTTTGAAGTAAATTTAAAGTATGAAACACTTTTGTTTCCATTTATTTTATGCTAAAAAGCGGCGTGTAATTATCGAAATAGTTTCAGTACATTTTAAATTAAAAATTCAGATGCTTAAGTTCCAATGCTATTGTGTGGAGAATTATAATCCGGTGAACACTGTATTAGCCTTAATGCACTTGTCAATCTAATACCGTCTACTATACTTTACTAATTATTGTGTTTAAAATTATTTACGAAAATGTACGATAAATGTTATGGATTATACAACATTTTCGTTAATTTAATACTTCACCACTCGAAAAGTTTCTGGTATAACAGCTACGGTAACTTTGCACTTCAGCACCATCTAGCGGATAGTAGTTTGAACGAAATAGTTTGCAACAGGTTTGTATCCAAGCTAAGAAAAAATGTTTGCAGGTAACAAATTATTTAGGACAAAATGCAGGGTGACCCAGGTATGGATAAAAATAGTAATACGAAATTTTTCTTTTCTGTCTTTAATAATTTTGAGATGGTACTCTAGATCACATACAACGCGATTAAGGTACGTTACGTTCGAAACTGTGCAGATATAAGGACGAATCTGTAAAATGATAAACTCACACAACTTTTTTTTTCTTACCGGTACAACACCAAAAGAGATATAAAAATTGTAATTGTGTTCTAGTGACTTATTTGAATATACTCTTTCAACTACATTAAACACAATGAGTCTACAATATTTCAATTTACGAAATAATATTGTTACGTTTTTAACTTTTTAAAAATTGCAGCAAAATAAAAATAAATTGGTTTTTAGTTTCAATTTAATTCTGTATTGTTATTACAATTTTTGTGTGCTACTGCTTATAACTTATCGTGTACAACAACAATTACAAAAATAATTGCCTATTCGGTATTCATCTCTTACAACTATTTGCTATTCTGCTCACATCCTTTGCGTAAGCAACAACACTTATTCGGCGATCTTCAAACCACGACTGTTCTCTTCACACAAGACTGACTGAATTCTTACTATCGCTTACCTGCTTTGTCTTGCCTTTTTATAGGCCTTCGCAATCAGTGTAACGAATGTTTTTGAAGCAGAATTTTTGTGTTTCCGTTTTCTCGAGGACTCTATCGTGACTTCATTATTGTTGGTGCATTCTTTTCACATTGCTTGTTGTTGCATTCGTTTAGTTGTCTATCTCCTTTTCTCATATTGATGTTCTTCGTTTACTTCTAGCAATTTCAATGTATTTGTTAGGGCCATTATTACAACTTGCCGAGGAGGATTTTAACGGAGAGATAAATTGGGTTTCATTATTAAGAGTACTCAATAAGATAGAAATGAGCGTTAAGCTAAAGGGAATATCATCCTACTTTTAATATTTAAAGATCACTTTATGTTTGAACTTGCCATATTGACGATATGGCACTTTCAAATTTAAACAAAATGACAATATACAACAAAAAAAAAAAAAAAACAAAGTACACTGTTGCCAATGCGTTAGAAAAAAAACTTGTTTAATTGAGAAGTTTTATCGATTTTGCTCCGGCATTGCCATATTTTTGAAAAAGTTAATTTTGTTTTATCTGTAATAACCAAAATAAGTTCAGGGTAACTTTGCCGTTCACATTAGCTAAAGGTACCTTTAACTAACGCCAAGTTTAACGGGAAGTTATAATAATGGCCCTTAGTGGAGTTTTTGTTTATCGTTTTAATATTAAACGATATTACACTGTTTCTATTTTCGTAACAATATTTTGTCTTTACGTTCCCAGCCCAAAGATTTTGGTTACCAAAGATAAATTTTTTCTATTTAGAATTTTTTTTAATAAAGAATTTATCGCGTGTTCTCTTTTGTCCTTTTTCAATAACTTATCCCGTAGCTATATACGAAAATATAGCGTCTCTTAGTCATTTAATGTTCGAGCACCAATTGTCGAACAGTTCTAGTCGAAGAAGAATGCAGAATGAATGAATTTTGAAGAATTAAATGCCTAGATTTTACTTCATAGATATAAATCAGAATTAATTGCTAGGAGTTCGTATTCCGGTATTTAATTAACCCTAGACGCTTACTCTGCTATTTTGTACATTAAGGTTGCTCTTAATTGAATTGAGGAACACTTTCACCCTAATTGGTTACTGATCATCGAATGGATGAAGCTCATTTACTCTTTATCATATAATTCTTTTATGTTTGACCAAATTTCGCTCTTTTATGAACAATGTTGATTGATTACGAAAGCTGGTAAGACTAACCGTCCAGGGTTAAAGACAATATATATTACTAGCAGATTGTATCCGGCGTTGTGCGGGGTATAAAAATAACAATAAATAAAAATCCGGTTTCGAAACCGGCTTCTTAAAAAATGCAATTTTTCAAATTACTCGGAGACCGGTTTACCAAACAACTCAGGTTTTTGAATACTCTAAGTCCTAAATATCAATGCATGCAATTTGCCCGTTTTTCGCCCCTTTCCCCCTTTTCGAACCCTTTCGGTCTAACTTTTTAAACAGAACATCTCCAATAGCTATTTGGGAAGCTTAACCAAGCTAAATCGTAAAAAATTACCTATTACCATTTTTTTTCCATTTGTCCCATTTTTTTATCCCTTTAGTCAAAATTGTGAAACGATTTATAGCCTATAACCTGCACCGACAAAAGCCCGATCTATATCCCAAATTTCAAGAAAATCGGTCCAAGCGTTCAGGCGTAATTGGCTAACAAACAAACAAAAAAACAGACTTACAGAAAGATTTATAATATATATTGGGATTAGGATTACGAAAATGGAAACGGTGTAACATCTTTTAATATTATAATGATAAACAAAAGCTACAAAAACAAAAACCACGACTATGAAAGAAAAGAGGAAAAGAATGTAAATAAAATTTAAAAACAACAATGAAACCACAAGAGTTCTCAAGAAGGCGAAGCCACGAACATTCGACTTCAAGAACATTCATTAGGCTGTTCACGTGGGCATATAAACAGAGGCAAGAAAAAGCATACAACGAGTAGTAAGAATTCCGTTAGTCTTGTGTGTAGACGCGTTGCGTGTAAAGAGAACAGTCGTGGTTTGATGATCTCCGCTATACAGATCTAACGAACAAGTGTTGTTGTATATGGAAAGGTTGTATACAAAGAATAATAACGAACAGCAAATTATTGCTGTATACATCAAGTTGGACACGGTGACACACAAAAATTATGCAAACAATAAAGAATTTAATTGAAAATAAACATCAATTTATTTTTATTTTGTTTGCAATCAACGAACTCATATTTTAAACGTTTTTAAAAACGTAAAAACGTAACAATATGTATGTATTTGATAGAAGTCTAGGAAAAATACTATTGCTGGCCTTAGACTAAATCGGGCATGATTGACTAATGGATTTAGAAATCCAAATTTTTAGTTTTTTGTAATACTGGTACAAGAAGATCTAGGAGAAGACCATACGAAACTAAATTTATCATGAGAAACGTTAAGCGCAATGGTTAGTAGTTTTTTTTAACGGCAACGCTGCTTATAAACTGGATGTCTACAAGTCACATCCTAGATATGGCCAATCTTATGGTTTTAAATTTGCGGTTCCGTCATTACAACGAAACTGGAATTAGTAAGCAAAAACTCTGTTTTCCAAACTTTATCAATATATCTATAAAATGTGAATCGGTCTAGGATATCTCCTAAATATCTACATTTTAATTATTTAATTTAATTAATTATTTAATAAATAATAATATTAACATAACTTAACCTCCATTTCTTTTCGTTAATCATATAAATGCAATATTTTTTTGAGAGATTAGGGAAAAGTTAACTTTTTTGTGTTCACACTTTAAAAAACTTGCGCAAATATTTGATTGTTAATGAATAAGTATTATTTCAGATGTTTTTAGTTGGCCTCTCAAAATTAAGACTAGGGAATATTTGATGCATTTTGTAAAATATTATTCTAATGCAAACGTTCTTAAAATTGAAAGAATAAAACGGATATGATGGCTTCAAACCTGAGTTTTAAATATTGAGAAAAACCAAAGATGCCAAAATAACATGCGAAGAATAATGGCAAATCTCCATTCAACAGATTTGTCAAATCAAAAAGGAAGTCACAAGATATACAGTCACGGTGAGTGCGTACCGCGTTATATGGAAAACGCGCAATAAGAAACTCGGATATCAGGTACAAACCAGGCTAATTCGTTGCGCGTTCTATGGAAACCGTCTACCGCGTTGTATGGAAACCGCGCTATAAGAAACACATAATTTGTACAAATCATATCATTTGTACCGCGTTATATGGAGACCAAGAAATACAAAAGGCAAGATAAGTTATAAATCATTTCTTTTATTGAATTCAAGAGTTCATATAAGGATTGGTTAAAAAAAAATTAAATAAAAACTTAACTAAAAGACTGGTTTCCAGTTTCCAAGTGGTATCCTCATTTGGTTCATCTTCATTCATTGTTTTTCGATTGTAGCTTTTTTTTCTAATTCCACTAAAACCTCTCTATAGGGAGCTAAGCAATTTTTAATTATCTTTTAAACATTGCGCTGCGCATCGTTTAATGATCAGTTTGAATGAAATGAAGTTACAATTGTTTAGCCAAATTTAGCCCTTGTAAATCGAGATTTGGCACCCATTCATTTTCCTTATTTGATGCGGGTGCATCAATCAATGAAGTTGAACGCAAACCGCTGTTGTAATTTCAGCCCCGTGTTATATGGAAACCGCGTTATAGGAGGGTTGACCGTACACATTCATTGAAACCCATTAGCTAATGATTTTTCATCAAATATATGTATTTCCCTAGTACATTTTACTGTATCGAAGACTCAATAAATATTTCACCGTTTTAATGAAGCTTAAATGGATACATATTCCGTCATAATTTTTTTCCTTTACTAAGTTTTTAAGTTGAAACATTTAAAACTAAAGTAACTATATCCCAGTCGGACATCAAAACGAAAAATATTTCTTCGGCGACTTCCTCTCAGCAGATTTCTGGCAAAGACTCTGAGAGTAAAAATTGCCATGGAAAGCTTCTCAAAAAAATCTGTCGTTCGGAGTCGACTTTAAACTGTAGGTCCCGCCACTCATGTATAAAATTAACGTACACAACATAAGTGGTGAGAGAAGCTAGGTCGTAATCCTGACTGAAGGGTTGTAATGGCCAATTATGTATGTATGTATGTAACTATATTTCTCAAAATTAAATATTTTTTATTTCTTTCTTTAATTAGAATACAACTACAAATTATATTATAATTACTACGAGCTGAGTAACTAATACATTAGCCTCGGTGTAGTGTAACAGACCAGTGTTTGTGGTGGGAATCGACCTCACGACTCTAACTCTTATAGTGTATCTCTCTGGCTACTTGTCTTTCAGGTAAGGGTGCCAGACGTACTAATTTCATTCAGTTGTACTGTTTTATTCACAAAACCCAAATCAGTACACAAATTCTGAAATGTCAAAAGATATTACTGATTCGTTGAAGTCTAAATTGAAAGGCCGAAATCGGATGCTAAAAAAGTGTTTTTCTTGAACTTAAGAAAAATAATCCAGATATCATCGGGGATTGTGTGTGTCACTTCATTAAAAATGCATTTAAGAAAGGATGGAAACTTTTAAAACTCAATGTAGAGAATATTGTAATAAAGCTTTTAATAAATTTAGTTCATCATCAAAAAGTCCAAAAGAAATGTCCTGTGACCTAGAATGGAGTGAAATGGCGACACGATGGTTCAGTTTAATTCCAGCAGTTGAACGATTTCTCAAGAACTATCTAACCGTCACAACGTATTTTATTTTTCAAGATAGTTGTCCTGGTGTTTTAAAACAATTTTTTAAAAAATTTAAATAAAAATCATTTACTTTTGTACATTTTAAACTAATTTATTATATGATCTCATATTTTAATTGTTTTTTTTTTTTTTAATTAAAACTTCAAAATGTTATGAATTGAATAAATTGTCATGTAAAAGCTTACAGTTTTTTTATTAATTGTACTGGTTTTTTGTCCTTAGTGTACAGTTTTTCCGAATTCCATATCTGGCTACCCTACTTTCACGACACTTACGCATTAGGCTCGGTGTAGTGCATTCGATCAGAGTTTGAGTTTAAAAATTAAAATTATACTTACATGGTATTTTTTATACAATCTTCAGTATTAAAACTCATACAATCTTAAAATTTTAAATAAAAGAAAATCTTTAGTCATATTTTATTAAATTTTCTTTTTTCTGAATTTATTTGTTTTACGTTTATTTAATACATTGAATGCCACATCGCACGTTTTCTTACGACACCTATTCCGTGTACACCACAAAAAAGCCAAAATAAAATAAAAATTAAGAGGCAGAAGGGATTAGGGATATCTCAGGAATCGGTGTTTATCATTAAAGAGTCAGCTAAAAAAAAAAAAATTGGGCCTCCTGGAAAGGTTTTCGTTTTACCTTTTGGCGCTCAATGTGTTAAGAGGAAAAATCAAATAATTTGAAATATTTTGTAACGTTAGTACAAAATTTTTTGTGTTTTTTTTTTTTTATTTTTAATATTAAAGTTACTCCATTACACACTATTAATTTATCTTAAGAATTTCTATGAAATAAGTATTTTACATATGGAATGGTACTGAAGTGCATGTGCCCCTCCTACAATACGGTCGATAGGTTCGTATAATATGGCTTGTTATGTGAAACTGTTCTATAGGAGACTAGAAACTGGTACAAAACCAGGGTTTAGTGTTCAAAAAAATATTTTATTTCTATTAAAAATAACAAAATAAATAAAAATTCAATGAAATAAAGAAAAAATACATATAAATCTACGCAAATACATAAAAAAAACAAACAAAAATCGGCATAAATGTACAGTGGAACTTCGACAATCCGGACATATATAGTTTTAGGCACGTCCGGACTATAGTATGTAGTGAAAATTATTAAAACGAAGTTATTTTGTGCTGACTAACTTTGTTAAGGTGGTTGATTTGTGCTTTTTGCTTTAGCCTCTTGAACAATAGAATATCGTGCTTGTCTATTTTATTTTCCTCAGCCCACTGAATATACAGTGACGAGCACAAGTGAGTGCATGTTCACAATTCTGAGTTTCGTCATCCACAAAAACAAAACCATACAAGCAAATACAAAAAATAAAATTTATTTTAATTTCCATTTTATTATTAACAAATAGCAGTAAAAAACAATAATTAATGAAATGAATTCAATGAGTTTGAATGAAAAAACTAAAATAACCCACATAAACTCAATTTTGCACGTTTCAAGAAAATTCAAGAAACTAACCCAATTTCAATATTTGGTCCATAGACCCTTATTAGAAATAGCTTGATGTACGCAGTTTGAGATGCTTTCTACCAAATGATCAATAAAATCTTTCGGAATTCGATGCCATTTCGCATTTATACGATCCCAAACTTTGACCATGTTTGTTGGGGTTGTTTCATACTGCCCGAGCCGGATTTTCACGAATGGCTAAAAATTTTTTATCGGATTGAGGTCGGGACTTTGTGCGGCCGTTCTAGCAATTGAAAATTTTGTTTCCCATCCCATATCTTTACAATTTTTGCTGTGTGCTTCGGATCACCATCCTGTTGGAAAATTATTTCTTATTTGGGATAAGCACATTTGTCCATAAAATTCGGAAGATGGGCTTGCAGAATCTTTAGATAGTCTTTTTCACATGATACCATCTATTAAATGTAGAGGACCAACATGCCACCATATTAAGCATCCCCAAACCAAAATATTTTCACCACTATGTTTAACAGTTTGCTTCACATGGTATCTTTGAACACGTTCCCTGGATCTGCGCTAGAAGTACTGCTTTCCATCTTACTGAAAGTGGTTACATTTGGACTCATCAGACTAGATAACATGTTTCCAATCAGATGGATAACACGTTCCAATCAGTACTATTATCGAAGACCCGGGGAACGTGTTCAAGGATTCTATGTGAAGTAAACTATTAAACATGGCAGCGAAAATATAATTGGTTGCGGATCCTTAACATGGTGGCATGTTGGCCCTCTACATTTAGTAGATGGTATCATGTGAAAAAGACTATCTAAAGATTCTGCAAGCCCATCTTCCGAATTTTATGGACAAATGTGCTTATCCCAAATAAGAAATAATTTTCCAACAGGATGGTGATCCGAAGCACACAGCAAAAATTGTAAAGATATGGGATGGGAAACAAAATTTTCAATTGCTAGAACGGCCGCACAAAGTCCCGACCTCAATCCAATTAAAAATCGTTGGCCATTCGTAAAAATCTGGCTCGAGCAGTATGAAACAACCCCAACAAACATGGTCAAAGTTTGGGATCGTATAAATGCGAAATGGCATCGAATTCCGAAAGATTTTATTGATCATTTGGTAGAAAGCATCTCAAACTGCGTAAATCAAGCTATTTCTAATAAGGGTCTATGGACCAAATATTGAAATTGGGTTAGTTTCTTGAATTTTCTTGAAACGTGCAAAATTGAGTTTATGTGGGTTATTTTAGTTTTTTCATTCAAACTCATTGAATTCATTTCATTAATTATTGTTTTTTACTGCTATTTGTTAATAATAAAATGGAGAATTAAAATAAATTTTATTTTTTGTATTTGCTTGTATGGTTTTGTTTTTGTGGATGACGAAACTCAGAATTGTGAACATGCACTCACTTGTGCTCGTCACTGTATGTATATACATAATTGTCCATTACAACCCTTACGCCTAGCTTCTCACAAATAAATATAAAGTCGTCAGAATTAACAGCTGAATTTAAGAGAATCAAAAGGTGCCATATTAAATGCAATAAAAGTTGTGAAAAGTATGTTTTTAAAATTAAAAAAAAAATCTATTAAAAAAAATTAAAATAAAATGTCTTTACAAATTTAAGAACTCAAACTTATGAACATGTCTTCTAAATCCATATTTTATTTTTTGTAATTTTTATGACATTCAATATAGTTTTTTTTTTTTTTTTAATTAAAACTTCAAAATGTTATGAATTGAATAAATTGTCATGTAAAAGCTTACAGTTTTTTTATTAATTGTACGGTTTTTTGTCCTTAGTGTACAGTTTTTCCGAATTCCCATCTGGCTACCCTACTTTCACGACATTTACGCATTAGGCTCGGTGTAGTGCAATCGATCAGAGTTTGAGTTTAAAAATTAAAATTATACTTACTTGGTATTTTTTATACAATCTTCAGTATTAAAACTCATACAATCTTAAAATTTTAAATAAAAAAAAATCTATTAAAAAAAATTAAAATAAATTTTATTTTTTGTAATTTTTATGACATTCAATATTAGTTTTTTGGTTTGTTTACTTGAAAATATATGGCAAGTTTTTACGTTTATTTAATACATTGAATGCCACATCGCACGTTTTCTTACGACACCTATTCGTGTACACCACAAAAAAGTAAATAAATAAAAATTAAGAGGCAGAAGGGATTAGGGATATCTCAGGAATCGGGGTTTATCATTAAAGAGTCAGCTAACAAAAAAAAAAAAAAATTGGGTCTCCTGGAAAGGTTTTCGTTTTACCTTTTGGCGCTCAATGAGTTAAGAGGAAAAATCAAATAATTTGAAATATTTTGTAACGTTAGTACAAAATTTTTTGTTTTTTATTTTTTGATTTTTAATATTAAAAATACTCCATTACACACTATTCTATTAATTTGTGTTAAGAATTTCTATGAAATAAGTATTTTACATATGAAATGGTACTGAAGTGCAGGTGCCCCTCCTACAATACGGTCGATAGGTTCCTATAATATGGCGTGTTATGTGAAACTGTTCTATAGGAGACTAGAAACTGGTACAAAACCAGGGGTTGAGTATTCAAAAAAAATATTTTATTTCTACTAAAAATAACAAAACAAATAAAAATTCAATGAATAAAGACAAAATAAATATAAATCCACGCAAATACATAAAAAAACAAACAAAAATCGGCATAAATGTACAGTGGAACTTCGACAATCCGGACACATAGTTTTAGGCACGTCCAGACTATAGTATGTAGTGAAAATTATTAAAACGAAGTTATTTTGTGCTGACTAACTTTATTAAGGTGGTTGATTTGTGCTTTTTGCTTTAGCCTCAGAATTAACAGCTGATAACAGCTGAATTTAAGAGAATGAAAAGGTGCCATATTAAATGCAATAAAAGTTGTGAAAAGTATGTTTTTAAAATTAAAATAAAATGTCTTTACAAATTTAAGAAACTCAAACTTATGAACATGTCTTCTAAATCCATATTTTATTTTTTGCAATTTTTATGACATTCAATATTAGTTTTTTGGTTTGTTTACTTGAAAATATATGGCAAGTTTTTACGTTGTATAATTACACTTACATTTCTACGTGTAGATGTTACAGTTACATTACATTACATTCCGATAAGGTTGGCTAACTGAGCCTTAAGAGACAAAAATTTTTGTTATTTTATGTTCGCTGAAAAGTTAAACATTTACATGGTATGGGTGACATTTGATAGGTGTTGCAAAATGTGTAGGCAATACATTTTTAAAATTCCTTAAATGTAAGAAAATTAAAATAAATTTTAAGTTTTGCAATGTGGAATAATTACTTACAAAAAAAAAAGTGTGGAACCAAACCCTACCAATCGTTAAAATATTATGAGAACGCGTTGACAAATATGCCATACTCTGAAATATGTTTTAAAATCGTTCCAAGAATTCTGTGTAAAACGATAAATTACTTTACACTTATTCACATTGATTTTTTAAAATTTAATTATTTTTTTTTTCCAGTTCCTAATTACTTACTCGATGAAAACCTTTTGTAGTTGTAGACAATAAATTGAAAAAAAAAAATTTAACATTTTTATTCTGTTGATTACTTCTACCCTGTGAGATACCTGTAGAGACGAGCTTCTGATAAGCGTAAAAATGCATTTACATAAATGCCATTCAAACAAAAGCCCGGAACTACAGGGTAGGTCACGGGAGCGTTTTTATTTATTTTTTTCTTTTTTATGTCAATGAAATATCAAGACTTCTCTTATTAACACCTTAAACTCCTTTCTTCGTTGGCGTATGACAATTTTCATTAATTCGATCTTTATACTGGATTATTGTAAACTCTTCTATTTCTGATATTATTTCGCTATTATTTTTAAACATTTGTGGTAGCAATTTTTATGGTTTTAATTAGATTTTTCCAAAATCAAAAGCAATGACCAAAAAAAAAATGCATTTCCAGAATTTACTAATGGAAAGAACTATGGGGACATACACAAGGCTTTGTATAGTGTATGTTGTATTGAATACACTTGGTTGTTTGCGAACTCTCAGTGGTATATTGTATTGTGTATTTCGTATTCAAAATATATTTTTTTGGCATTCAAACAATTTGATAGCATGAAACCAACACAACTTTTGAAAAACATATGAAAACATATTCCTATTTTTTTATTCTCCTAATTTAATAGTACGAAATCCACCCAAATTTTAAAAACGTATGAAAAAAATATATACAATCAAACCCGGTATAAACGAGTTTGACTGTGCAAGTGTATCGGATTTTTGCATGAAAATTATCAACAACAATCCGCTTAAAAAGTGAATATGGAAAGAGATTCTGCCCTAATTTTTGAATATATAAGGTTAAATAAATTAATTTTTAATTCATCTAAAACCAAAGTTACAAGATTTAAACCCTACATAAACACTAATGCACCAAAGTTTAGTTTTTTCAGATGGGGAAGAAATTTTTTAAACAAACGCAGTCAAATATTTAAAACTTATAATAAGGCATTAATTCAAAGCCATTTGAATTACTTGGTTTCGGTATATGCATATAAGAAAAAATAGCATAGAGCAGCAATCACTTCAAATAATACAAAATAAGACACTCAAAAACGTCTATAACCTTCAAATTAAGTACCCTCCCATAAGATTGTAAAAGGAAATTGCCAAGAATATATTACCTATAAACGGAAGTATAAGCAAGTACTTCTTTTTGTATTTTAATCCCTACATTGGCCATATCACAATAACTTTCACTCGTAATCAATCAACAACCAAAAGCAGTTCAATCTTAAAAATTTCGAGATGCAGACTTCAAAAAACCAACCTACGATATCAATGTAATTTCATCTTTTAAATCCAACAATAAAACTTATTTCTTAAATAATTTAGAAGTGCTTTTAATGTAGAATGTACTCTATATACAGGGTGGCTGATATGTATTGCAACCAATTTCAGGTTGTTATCATTTGTAAACCGCTCGTCTGACAGCTGACAGATTTATTCCAGTGACAGTTCATTTTATTATTTACAAGCTTACAAAAGCATTTTGATCTATTGCATTCAGAAGAAAAGTTATTCGTGATGAAATTCACGCGTGATAGTGTGATTGTTTTATATTTGGCTGGAAAACCACAGGTGGCTATCGCTAGAGCCCTCCAGCAATTAAATGTGAATAAATAATAAATGTAATAAATAATAAATGTAAATAATAATTGTAAATAAAGTGTTGCATCGCTTCCAAAAAGTGGACGAAAAAACGATAACAACACCAGAAATGATCCGAAAAGTCCTGATTTGACAGAAATTCACGCCGCAGTGGTAGAGAAACTACTCAAGAGCTGAACATATCGCGAGAACGATATACGAGCTTGGACTAAAGTTATTAAAGTTTCAAAAAGTGCAAGAGCTCACCGATGGACAAAAAAAGTTAGACTAGAAAGAGCCAATGAATTACTTCGCTTGCACGAAAGTGGCCAGTTAGCAAATTTAATTTTCTCCGCTGAGAAGCCATTCCAAAATGAGCAGTTTGTAAACAAACAAAATGATCGGGTTTACTTGCCAAAGGTTGGCCACCAGAACTCAAGTGCCACCGATTGTAATGGTGTATGCCACCGTAACGGTCGATAGTTGCTTTCAGCTCGTATTCATCGACCGTGGGGTCAAAATAAATGCCGAATATTATCGGGAAAATGTCTTAAAGACAGTATTGAAGCCCTGGGAAGACAAACATTTCGGCGGCAGACTATGGACGTTCCTACAGGACTCGACACCGCACTCAGCACGTGTCCACCACGAATGGCTTAAAAACGAGGTTCCACGCTTCATTTCTACCGCACAATAGCCACCAAAATCTCCGGATCCCAATCCGTTATACTTTTGCGCCTGGGACATTTTGGAGAGTAAGGTTCTCACTAAAAAATACCAAAATGTCGATCGTCCCAAGACGGTGCTTTGCCGTGAATGGGCCAAAATACCGCATAGCCACTTTCATGCAGAATGTGATGCCTTTGTCGGCCGTTCGAAGGGCATAACTCGTACCAAAGGTGACCAATTCGAGCAATTCAAAACTGATTCTAAAATTTTATGTTATTTCCAACATTTTTTGCTTTTGAACAATAAAATTAAAAAAAAAAAATTAAAAAAATATAGCGCTTTACTTTGTTACATTACATATCAGCCACCCTGTATATGTGTATATTATTTTTGTAATTATTTTTATTTATTTATATTTGCTTTGTTTTTGATTTTAGCAGTGTTGCCACCTTGTGTGTAATTACACATATTGTGTGTGTAGCATGTGTATAATTAGCTTCGTGTGTAATTTGTGTGTAATTTTACTTTTTGTTCTAATTTTTTCTTTAGTCGCTAATTTTTATTAGTCAATTTGCTAATACTGATTGTTTTGTAAATTTACTGCAATTTCTGACAAAAACTCTGAGGGTAAATAAGATTCCCAATAAAAGATTATCAAAAATCTGTCATTTGGAGTCAACTTTAAAACTGTAGGCCCCAACACTTATATATAAAATTAACGCCCAGACATAAGTGGTGTGAGAAGCTAGGTCGTAATCCTGACTGAAAGGTCGTAATGACCAATTATGTGTGGCTAATGTTTCATATATGGATTTACATGTATTTTTTGTTCTTTAAATAAATGTTGGAAATGTTGTATGAATATTATTTTAATTTTTAATGTTTACATAATATATGTATGCAATATTTGTAAAAATAGATTTGTGAGTGTAAATTTTTCTTTCATATGGCTTTTGGTGGTAACACTGGATTCTAGATACAATTTGTTTAAAATTTATTAATTTATTTAAAAAAAAATATGCCAACTCGCCTCAACAATGTCGTAAGACGCTGTGAATCTGAATAATTTTTTTGGGTAAATATTTTTGAATTAAAAAAATGCATACACTGTTGTATAATCGTCCAAGGATACACTCAATACAACGATACAACGGCTTGTGTGAATTGACCATATCGTTCCTTGATTGCAACATAGTCATATCTCAAAAAAGCTTGAACTTGGCAAAATGCCTTTTAAGTTTTCAAGACATAAGTCCTATGATCTAATAGCCGCAACCACTTTTTGCTGTAACTTCGGTTTAGCTTGGGATATAAAACTGATTTTTTTCAACATGTACAGAAGGTCTAAAAGAACAGTTTTGCTTAAGTAACTACAAATTTTTAATTTTTTGAGGTATGACTATGTTGCAATAAAGGAGCGATATGTATAATGAATGTTAATCATATACAGTGGATACTACTGCTTTGACAGGGACATATTTTATTTTTAATGTCAGAAATTGCAGAAACCGGAAATTGTAATGCAAATGATATGATATGATGTATTGAATCCTTGATTTAATTACGCATGGCTAAATTTGTCTTTTAACTATACTGGATGACAGTACCATACTTAAAAAGATCTTCTTAAACCGATAAAAACCGATACGATATTTTAATCATAATCAAGGGCTTGTCGTTTTACATGCTCGTAAAGAGTGAGTTTATGGAAATTTTAATATTTTTAATACAACCTGGTATTCTTTCTTTAATATTATATTTATGAACTGTAATCCAGTGATGCAACTAGAGTGGGATACTTAAACTTAAACTGCTTAAAATGACATTGGAAAAGTAAAATTTAAAAAAAAAATTTTAAAAAACTTGACCCATGTGAAGGTTTGGTAAGTTTGGCGTGTGTTATCCTTTTGCATATACTCGCACATGCATAGTAGAACGTGTATATGGTACATACGTATGTATATTACAGATGTGCATCACGTTCATGTTGTCTGCATGTACGATTTGTTGTGCATATGGAAAGTACTACACACATATTTATGTATTCATAGTACAACAATGTTTTGTGTTGTTATGCGTTGCATCGCTGTTTACCCCCTCCCCCCATTTTATTTATCAGATGCATGAATGCAAATAAGAGTAAACGAATGTTACGATTACACATTCAAAATGGTCATTTTGAAAATTTTAATTATCCTTTAAATTTATGCATATTTACTTGAATATTTAACTCTATATCTCACTCTCTCTCTCTTCCGCTATCCCAAAAATAACCGCATTTATGCAAAACACTTGGTCATGTTCGCTTACATGTTAGTTTTGCAAATGTGAACAAAACCAAATGATTTTATAGTTGAAATATAACCTTCAAATGGATTTTTCGAACAACACGGAACCCTTTATTTGCATGCTCAACGCTTATACATTCTAATAAATCGAAGATTAGAATTGTGTTGATCACTTGCGTTCGGTTGGAATTGAGAATGAAAGCATTTTAGAAAACTACCTCAGGCGCAGTTGAAGAATGTGACCAGTGTATACAAAATATTCTGTCGAATGTAGTTAGCTATGCTTTACAAGGACTAACCGGTCAGCAACCATGATCGTTTTAACTCGTCGTTGCAGTAAATGCCCCACATTTTTATTTTCAATCAGCATCTGCTTCAGAACTTAATCGATTTTGTTGAGATACATCAATTGTCCGCACTTAGATATTCGATTCGTTAAGTGTTTTACATTTTCAACAAATTTGAACACTAGTTGTGATGAAAATGTGTTAATCAAGGAAGCTTCTCGGTACAAGATCGTACCTTGTCTTGTTAGTGTCATTCACCGTAATCAATCACATTTGTATAACGCTAGTTCAGATTTTGCACTATGAAATAAAATACAGTCAAACTCGTTGATAACGAACTCGGTTATAAGGAATTCATGGTTATCACATACATATTTTCAAGTCCCAACGTTTTAATAACAATTTTCATACAAAAAACTTCGTTTATTACGAGTTCGAGTTAAAACGAATTCTCGGTTAACAGGAACTGCTTTAAATGGTCCCAGTAATCAAATATCAACATTTTACCTTTTTTATAACGAACGCTCAGAAATAACTTTCAAGTGTCTTTACTTTTAATTAATATGGCAGCATAAAATTATAACTCATCCTCTTTAATCAGCTGATAGGCAAAAAGAATTAACACATATTTTTGGTTTTTAATAAAAAAAATCCTTTTCGTTTTTAATAAATGAAAAAAATTCTTTATATTTTATATTTCCTTCTATGACATCACCCCGTTTGTTACGACCTTTGCCTATAACAAACTATTTTTTTCTGGACCCACGGAGTTCGTTATAACCGAGTTTGACTGTATCATTAAAAACATACAAAATATTTTTAGTAATTTTGATCCATCTTGGAGAACTATTGTTATCTTTTTAAAAGGAAAATCATGTCTCAACAGCGAAAAGATTAATCTTTCACGTCTGCATATATTTTTGGGTTCTAATTAATATAATTTGAATAATTCAATACAGATAACGAAGTCGCCATAGTCTAGTAGATAGTGTGTTGGCTTATTAGACGTCTGCGTAAACACCAGGTCAGACATCTTCAACGAAACGAAATATGAAAACATATTTCTTCGCGCGACTGCCTCTGAGTGAGTAAATAAAAGTTGCCATGAAAAGTTTTTAATACAAATCTATCTTTCGCAGTCGACTTTTAACTGTAGTTCCCATCTCTCGTATATACAAAATTAACACACACAATATAAGTGGTGTGAGAAGTTAGGTCGTAATCTTGACCGAAGGCTTGTTATCAGCGTTGCCAGAAGCTTTGGCAGAAAAAAATCCTATTTTACGGATTTGAATACAAAATTTTATTTAAAAATTATAATTACACTTAGGTCTCGTTTTATGCGATAGATGCATTCAAAAAAAAATCGCTATAAATTGAATTCATATAAAACGATACTCTAGCTTCATATAAAAATTAATGATTCGTTCCAAAATCCTGAAAAACCGCATAAATTCAAATTTTAATTGAAAATCAAAGCAATATCGCATAAAATAATCAACAAAAGTAAATTTATTTCATTTTCTTAATCAATAAAAACAAAAAGTTCTAAAAAAAAAATAAACAAAAATAAAATATTAATTTATTATTTACAGAAAACAAAATGATGCAAAAAATAATAAATAAATAATAAACTGAAGTTTATAATTATGAATGTACGATCAATCAATCTGCATCGATAGTTTTTTGGATTTGGTTCGACGCCACTTTACATGCCTATCAGGTACATATGTAGGGCCTAGAGCAACGAAGTTTTAGAAGGTTTAATATGTACTCTGTTATTAAACTTTGTGACTTTGAGTTTTTAAATTGCCTTTGCAATTCATGATATCCGGAAAACAGATCAGTCAGTCCGCGTTGAATCTTCACTGTTCTTTCGGTGGCTTGGTACATAAAATATTGCCAAAAAAAAATTTCTCAAAAACTTTAAACAGTAGGTCCCGTCAGTTATGTATAAAATTAACATACATAACATAAGTGGTGTGAGAAACTAGGCCAATAATCCTGACTGAAGTGTTGTAATGACCAATTATGTAAAAATGTATGTATGTAAGTGTAATTAGAACGTTATAGAATGGGGGACAAATCGGACATTCATCAATCAACAAACGGAAAACTTAAAAAACACACACAATTGATTTCATTAAAAGAATAAATATTTACTTATTTAAAAAAGTTTAAAAAAAATAAATTCAAATTGAAAAGTACATGTACTATGAAAAAGTTTTATGAAGAACTATTACTATGTATAATAGAGCGACCCAAATTGTATGGAAGTGAAATTCGTTCAAAGTGTACCTACCCCCTTAAAATGAGCATTGGTATTATTTATGATGAAATTTAAAATATTTCGGCTCCAGCTTCAAACTCTCGTGAGCTGTACCATTTTGAAAAAGAATCTATTTTTGAATATTTTGTTAATTTCACCAACATAGACAATATCTACATATATCATAAAAAATGTTTTTTTAAGGCGCGTCCAACACTGTACACAATTTGTCCAAAGACAATCATCCATCTCCTTTTTTAAGGATATTCTGCAAAAAATAATGGTTTTTGCCAAATTAACATATTTTAATCTTTAGTCGATTTAATTAAATACGGGTCTCAGCTTTTTTTGAAATTCGCGCAAGTTCGCGTTTTGAAAAAAAGTCCTTCGTTGTAACTAGGACAATTGGGTATCAAATTTTTTCTTTTCACAAGTACATCATCTTTGTATGTAAATAATTTAGATTTTTACAAATTAGATGCATTTTACACGGTGCTCTGGAATATATAAAAATGCAGTTTTGTGGTAACTCGAACTTGATAGCGGATTTAGTTTCTAGATCATGTATGGATTTAAATAGGACTAAATGAAGAAAAAAGAAATGATCCACGACTTTTTGGCGGCATATTTGTTTACCAAATTAAAAAAAATTATAAAATTTTATTGTTTATATTGACAAAACTATAAACTACAAACACTACAAAACGCGAACTTGTTCGAATTTCAATAAAAGCTGAGACCCGTATTTAATTAAATCGACTACAGATTAAAATATGTTAATTTGGCATTTTTATTACAAACACACCGGAACAAGAAATTCAAAAACCGTAATTTTTTGCAGAATATCCTTAAAAAAGGACACGAATGATTGTCGTTGGACAAATTGTATATATCGTTGGACGCATCTTAAAAAACCTTTCTTATGATATAGGTATTGTATATGTTGGTAAGGAAACAGATGCTCAAGTTATCAAATCCAGCTCACGAAAGCCGAAATATTTTGAATGTTGTCTTAAAAAAGTCCAAGGTTCATTTTAGGAGGGTACATCGAGCACTATTTTTGGTGAGTCCCTCTAATGTACAATATAAACAGGGTTTCATATTTTTAAGTAATAATAATACAGATCAAACTCGGTTATAACGAACTCCGTGGGACCCGAAAAAATTGTTCGTTATAGGCAAAGTTCATAATAAACGGGGTGAAGTCATAGAAGAAAATATTAAATACAAAGAATATTTTTCATTTATTAAAAACAAAAAGTAAATTTTTTTATTAAAAACCAAAAATATGTGTTAATTACTTTTTCGTATCAGCTGATTAAAGATGCTGAGTCATTATTTAATGCTGCCATTTTAAATAAAAGTTAAGACTATTGCCACACTTCAAAGTTATTTTTGATGGTTGATTATAAAAAAGGTAAAATGTATGAAATTTAATTATTGGGACCATTTAAAGTAGTTACTTTTAACCGAAAATTCGTTATAAATGAGTTCATAATAAACTACGTTTTTTGTATGAAAATTGTTATTAAAACGTTGGGACTTGAAAATATGCACGTAATAGGGATGCCAAACGGGATCGATTTTTAAAAATCCCGGGATTCGGGATCACGGGAAAAATCGCGATTTTCTCTTAATAATATAAATATTTTGTTAACAAAATCATTTGTATTCCAATTATGTATGTACATCAGAATTATATATCACTAAAAATAAAATATAAAAACAGAAAGACAAAATGTAACAAAACAGCGTAAATTAACAAAAATAAAAATTATTTCTACATATCCAAATGCATTAGTTTTAAGAAAATCATTTGGATTGCAATAAAAAGATTAAAGCATCTAACGTGTGATCTGATAGGCTTGAACGAATTTTGTTGTCAACATACACTGCCGTTTAAAAACACTTCTCGCAATCAACATTTGTTGGTAAAATTGATCCAAGATAGCTGTATGCAGTTTGTAAATAAATATTCACCTCTACCACCTCCTGATGTAAATAAATCTATTTCCTTGAACAGTTGAGTATCTAAATCAGTTACCCTATTAATTCGTTTTATAGGGCTTTTGGATTCTTAGATGGCATCAATTAACTTTTTAGCAATAAAAGTAGGGTTTTTGCTCATCTGAGATGCTATTATCGACCTTTTGTAAGGTCAAAATACATATGACTTCACAATCCCGAAAAATCCCGGGACAAGTTTTTACAAATCCCGGGATTCGGGATTTTGTGAGTTCGTTATAAACGAGTTTGAGTGTATAATATTTTTAATTTGTACTTTCCACGAATATAACAGATATACAGAAATGCTCTTTAAGAAATTTATTTCTAAAACAATGATGCAGATGCATAAAAATGTGTTTGTTGCAGGGTAACAATTTTAAAGTAAATAAAATCAACCAACAACAAAGTCATACAAAACTTAACTTAACTATGTAGTACAATTACAACGAAAATAGTACTCACTGGGAAAAAAAATCATAATTTTTATAAATTAGAAATCATAATTTAAGAAAAATATCATCAAATCATATATTGATTCAAAAATCATCAAATCATATGATAAAATCACCATTCTGGCAACGCTGCTTGTAATGGCCAATTATGAATCTAATAGAGAATAAAAATTTTAAATTACCAATGCTGCCTACAATAAAATCAAGTTTTTAAGTTCCGAAGTTAATTTAAACTTAAATAAGAATAAACTGTAATTTAAGTGTTTATGGGTAAAGGCTGCTGGAAAACTTTAAAAGGATTTATCGACATAAATGTTTACATTACGAACGCGATAGGTTCCACGAGAGAGAGAGATAGAGAGAGACCGGAAGCCGAAAAGTCTATGTTTTTAAAAATAAATGGCAAAAAAATCGAAAGACACTAAGGGCCATTATTACAACTTGCCGTTAACTAAAGGCAGGATTTTAACGAAGAGATAAATTGTTGTTCATTATTACGAGTACCCAATAAGATAGCAGTGATCGTTAAGCTAAAGGGAAAATCATCCTATCTTTAACATTTAAAGGTCACTTGGCATATCTTATACTATTTTTGATATGGCAACTTCAAATTTAAACAAAATTAGCATATACAACACAAAAAAGAGAAGTCCGTTGTTGCCACTGCGTTAAAAAAAAACTTGTTTAATTGAGCAGATTTATCGACTTTGCTCCGGCACTGCCATATTTTTGAAATAGTTAATTTTGGTTTGTCTGTGAGTTGTAATAACGAAAATAAGTTAAAGGTAAATTTGCCGTTCACTTTAGCTAAAGTTACCTTTAACTAACGCCAACTTTAACGAGAAGTTGTAATAATGGCCCTAAAAGTGTGCTTTTAAACTGCAAACTTGTGTTTCGAAAGTGTTCACTTTTATCAATCTGGTACAAATCAAAATTATAATGGAGACTCTGTTCATTTCATAATTTTGAAACACGCGACATATTTAAATACATTTAAAATGGTTGACAGGAATTTAATTTTCTTGATAAAAGTTGCACAAACTAGATTTGCTTATTAACATTCGGTTAATTTAAATGGAACAGCTGTATATGAAACTGTTGCGAATCACACGAGTAATTGCAACCGATAGATATCATTTACTTATGTATGTCGATCATTTTCTCCAAATTCAGTCTTCTGTACAACAAGGCCTTGGTGTTTATCTATATAGTGAATGTATGTATGTGTGTAGGATGGCAACAATAATCTCCATTGTAAACATGTGGTGGTAATAGCAGCACAATGGGCACATCTGCATACAGTTGGATGCCTGCAAAAGAGTAAATAAATAAATTTTAATTAAAAAGTTTTCAAATGAATTAACAGAATAATTTTAAAATTATTTTTAGTAAATGTATACACATTGTTAAGCCTAAATACAATGCCATAATATATATTTAACAATAATTGTGTGCAAATATTTTTATTTGTCATCGACTATTAATGCAAAATTACAGAAATAAATACATTAAATACGTATGATTACACCAGGGACATGCATTTCATAATACGTAAAGAAGGCTTTAACTTTAAAATTATAATTGATTAGAAGCAGAAGTAGTCTGTTTTGTTTTTTTTTTTTTTCTAATTTATTTTACAATAAACAGAAGAACTAGAAAAAATTAAATTATTGAGACCGAATCAATATCACAAATAATATTAGACAAGAGGCCTCCGTTCAAAACCCATGTCAGACATCTGCAACAAAACGAAATTCATCCCTAGTTCTTGCAGTTGTTGACGTGTAGGTATTGCTTCTTCAATTCTTTTCTTCAGTTTTAAGCATGCAAATAAAATGTTAATAAAATTAAAAATAATGCCAATGGAACCCATTGTTTAATTAAATGCAAATTGTTAGAAATTATTAAAAATTAAAAGAAAATTAAAATTAATTTAAGTGATAATTATTTTCCTGCAGGCACCAAGAGGAGGGCAACTTTGTTTCATATTAGCTGGCCCGGCGAACTTCATCACGCCCAAAGAGAGGAAATCGCCGAGGAAATATTTTTTTTCATATTTTATTTTGATGCCTGACCTAGGATACGTCTAATAAGCCAACACACTACCTACTAGACTACCGCGACTTTGTTTGTTCTGGATATTGCAATTAAACGGGTTCTGATCATTCATTCTCCAGTGAGGATTTTTCTGTATATTAAGAATCATTATAGATCGGTAGGATATATACTTTAACATCATTCAGTTCCTCATTGTCTATTTCAGTCAGAGGGGGCGGGGGAGTCTAGAGAAGATAATATTAAATGCCATTCTCTGGCATCTTATATTTAAAATATAGGCGAGAATAAAGATATTCAAAAACAATGTTACATCAAAGATTAAAAAAAAAAGAAATTCACATGAATTAAAAATATTTAAAATTAAATAATGATAGTAAAATACCACACTTTATTTGACTTGTAATGCCTGAATTTTACCAGTAGAATTATTATATTCCGTCGTAGGAAAAGAAGATAGAGATCAAAAAGTATTCCCAATCAAAATTATGCTGCAAAAGATTTAGAAACCTGTTATCAGTGGTGTTGTGCTAATTTTTTTTTACCGGAACGCGTATATATAATTATATAGGCAAGGCCGATCCTGGGTAGGCGACCGCTCTGATCGATTTTTAAATATTTCGGGATAATTCGGGATCCAAAAATCAGGTTAAAACTCGCGATTTTCTTTTAATAACAAAAATATTTTGTTAACAAAATTATTTGTATTCCAATTATGTATGTACATCAGAATTATATATCATAAAAAATAAAATATAACAGCAAGACAAAATGTAACAAAAAAGCGCAAATTAAAAAAATAAAAATTATTCGTACATATGCAAATGGATTAATTTTAAGTAAATTATTTGGATTCCAACAAACAGATTTAAGCATCTAACATGTGATCTGATAGGCTAGAACGAATTTTGTTGTCAACATAACCTGCCGTTGAAAGACAATTCTCGCAATCGCAAAATAGTTTCAAGATAGCTGTATGCAGCTTGTAAATATTCACCTCTACCAGACAGTTGAGTATCTAAATCAGTTACCCTATTAATTAGTTTTATAGGGCTTTTGCATTCTTCGATGATTTTTTATCACTGGAAGTAGGAATTTCCTCACTTGAGATGCAATTATCGAAGTCAAGTGATATAGAATTTTTTTCAGGACCTTTTGTAGAGTCAAAATACGTATGAATTCACAATCCCGAAAATCCCGGGACAAGTTTTTAAAAATGCCGGAATTCCGGATTTTGCGAATCTCGGGATTTCCCGACTGGCATCCCTACACGGGGGATTTTCAAAACATCAGGCCAATTCTTCAAAAACAAAAAAAAAAAAAAAAAATACTCCAAATGTTTTAAAATTATTTTCATACGAATTTGTCAGAAAAATGTCAAATCAATTTTGATATCTGAGTAGTGGGACTGTATATACATATATCAACATCATGATGAAAAGAAACGTTAGGTTTACATTGCTTATCAAAAGCTAATAACTTAGTGCAGGTTGTGATATTTTTTTATATATCTCGAACCCTTCAAATTTGCTTTTTTGGCATTTTCACACAAAATCTAAAGTTTTCTGAAAAGGAAACAGATGAGCCTTTAAAATGGTAAACATAAACTCTTACATATTACGAGTTTTGATCGGGTAAACTTGGAAAATATGATTTATTTAAGTTTAGCTATTCTTAATTGCAAAATTTAATTAAAAAATATAAAATAAGTGATAACACTCTCAAAGTCAAATATAAATTGATAAACATTTTAAATTTTAAAAATATTTTATTTATAATAAATTAACAATTTTTATGGAACGTAAACTTTCTTTGAAAGCATCCTTTCATTATTTCACAACTTCCACTTCACACTTCACTGGGAAAAGCGAATTTTTCCAATAACAACAACACTTATAAGCATCCAAATTTCTTCTTTAGCTTTGCAAATGCACGAGGCAACGTACAGATTTGATCGAAAAACTTTAACAAACTTTGCAAAATAATTCAAAAACTCAAGTCTGTAAATAAGAGTATCAAAAAAAAAAAAAAAAAGAAGCAATTATTAAGTTTTTTTTCGGTTAAACAGAGCAATGGGAAATGTTTTGCTTTAGGCGTATAAAAAAGGTCAAGTTAAAAGCAACTGCGAAGTAATTTTACAAAATTTGCAAAACTTTGAAAAAAAACTTGCAGTAATATTTATAATATTAATTCCTATTTAAAACGAAACAATTCATACTATTTCTCTGTTTTTTGGTTATTTATCTTATTTTGTGATAAATTATAAATAAAATAAGGGCCATTATTACAACTTGCCGTTAACTAAACGGAGAATTTTCACAGGCAGATAAATTGTTTCTCATTATTATAAGTGAGCTTTAAGCTAAAGGGAATATCGTCCTGCTGATAACTTTTAAAGTTAAGTTTATGTTTGAACTTGCCATATTAAAAATTCTTTTCAATATGGCAACTTCAAATTTAATCAATATGCTCATATACAGCAAAAAAAAAAATCGAAGCCCACCGTTGCCACTGCCTTCAAAAAAAATTGAACAGTGTTATCGACATTGTTCCGGCACTGCCATATTTTTGAATAAAGTTAACTGTATTTTATCTCTAAGTTGTAATAAAGAAAATAAATTAGAGGCAACTTTACAGTTTCCTTTAGCTAAAGGTACCTTTAACTAAACCCAAGTTTAACGACAAGTTGTAGTAATGGCCCTTATCTTATTTAGAGTCCCAGACCAGACATGAAAATGAAATACAAAAAGTATTTTTTCGCCGATTTCTTCTCTGCAGATTTCTGTCAAAAACTATGAAAGTAAATGAAATTGCCATGAAAAGTTTCTCTTTAAACTATAAGTTTCGCCACTTATGTATAAAATTAACACACACAACATAAGTAGTATCAGAAACTAGGTCAATAATCCTGACTGAAGAGTTGTAATAACTAATTACGTATGTATGTATGTATTTTATTTAGAATTTATCACAATGTAGGATAAAATGCAATGCGGAAATACTTTCGATTATTTTGTTTTATTTAGTTTTTTTGTTCGGAAATCAATTAAGATCTTTAAAATAGTTGCATAATTTTAAGTAATTTTAACCATTCTCACAACAAATTTTAACACTGTTAGCGACATCTTAGCAATGTAGTAAATATATGAGCCGCATTGAATTCTAAAAAAGCTATTAGTATTATTCACAGATGTTCAGAAGCAAAGATCGAAATCGATCATTCGACCACTCTAACGTAAGTCGCTGTATTTTTGAAACACATCCTCATACATTCAGTCATTCATAGTTTGTTTTACGAAAGAAAAACTGTTTAACCCAACCAAAAGAAACTCTGCGGATACAGTACAAGTTCGCCTATTATCTGCATGTAAATGTTGCTGTTACACTTAACACTAAAAATATACAAACAGCCAGAAACATACTCACACCGCTGCCACTCTAATTGAATATTTATATTCTTCTGGTTTTTTTTTTGTCAACATAATATTTCATTAAGAACTGCACTAAGAAATGAAGTAAAAGGAAATGAAAAACTATTTTACAATTTTGCAGTTTGTTTATGGAGTGATTTGTTTGTGTTTTCCTTCTCTGTTCTATGGAGGACTCGATAAAAAGTGTTAATTTGTTTCTTTCCTGTAGGCCTTGTTTCAGTTGTTGGTAACGAAACTGTAGGAAAAAAAAAAGTGATTTGTTGCCACTAAAATTGTTTTTCTGAATTGTGTCCTAAAAAAGAAAAACCCAAAAACAAAAACAACTACAAATACATCCCATCCCATCCCATCCGTTTACAAGCGAATTTTTCTTGTGAAAACAAAATTGGAAAATATTTTCTACGTTTATTTCTTCTCCTTCGTTCGTTCGTTCGTTCCGTCCGTGGTTGTCCTCATAATTTATGCTCGTATTATGCAAAAATTTAAAATGTTTTCAATTCGCTTGTGTTGAAAAACTTTTGAATTAAAACAACAACAAACAACAAAAATGCATTTAAAAGTGCAAGGACATGCCTTTTTTTTTCTCTCGTTTTGTTTCTCTCCAAGTGTAAGTGCAAATGTGTGCATTTTTAGTTTAAAATCAGGCTCCGAGTTTATGCAACGAAATGAATTTGATAAATTATGCAAGTAATTAAATTATACTTTGATAAAGAGCACACACACACACACAATAAATACACATTTTAAATTTAAATATTAATTTATGCTTTTCAATATACATTTTTACATACATATTTACATACGTACATATGTATTTACATTCATAAATCATGCAGCATTAATGTCTGTGTAACTATTTATTGAAATTTCCACTGTGACATAACGTGTGCGCATTTATTTCAATGAATTATGAGCAAATTTTTGATATTTAAACCAATAAATTGAGTAGTAAGAGTAAGAAAGAGGTCGCCGTGGTCTAGTAGGTAGTGTGTTGGCTTATTAGATGAAAGACCCGAGTTCGAATTCCAGGTCAGACATCAAAACGAAAATTTGAAAATAATTTTTCGGTGACTTCCTCTCAGCAGATTTCTGACAAAAACTCTGATGACAATGGGTCAATTCGACCAACGAGTACTGTACTTGTCAGAATTGACAAGTACACGTCCTCTAACCTAACCTAACCGAAGAGTAAGAAATATAGAGATGCTCTCCAACCTACTATTCTGATGAAAAAATAATACGTTTAACAAAATAGTGATAAAGGTATCTGAAAGTTTAAAATTTTTAGGAGTCTGTTTCCAATAAAATGATGGTTTCCTAGGATTGGTTATGTTAGATGCGCGTTCGAAAAGAAGAACTGCACTGCAATGCTGAACTGAACTGAAGGTACGTGCTATATACCGAAAAGTTACGATGCATGAGAGTTAGCTGCTTAGGAATATTATATACGTACATAATTGGTCATTACAACCCTTCAGCCAGGATTATTGACCTAGTTGCTCACACTACATATGTTGTGTGTGTTAATTTTATACATAAGTGGCGGGGCCTAGACCTACAGTTTAAAGTCGACTCCGAACGCCAAATTTTTGAAAAACTTTTTATGGCAATTATTTTTACTCTCAGAGTTTTTGCCAGAAATCTGCTGAGAAGAAATCGCCGGCAAAAATTCTTATTGTATTTTATTTTGATGTCTAGCCTGAGACTCGAACCCTGGCTTCACATTTAATAAGCCAACACACTACCTACTAGACCACGGCGACATCCAATCTATTTCTATTGTCCAGATTAAAACCAAAACACTGAAGGAATTAACTAAGCAACAAGCCGTAGCCGCACTAACCGCTTTAAGGTTCTGATGAAAGCATGAAAGTTGTTATACACACTTTTCACAATACGTAACTAAAAAAAAGAAGAAGATAAATCAATGAGTGAAGTTCCTCAACAATTTAATATTAACAAATCAACGGTTTATGGGATTTTATCGCGATATCGTTACACAAATAACGTGGAGAGAAAGCCAGGAAGTGGTCGACCTCGTAAATCCACTGACCGTCAAGGCCGTCCAATGATAAAAATAGTAAAAGTTGACACCAGGAAACCGGCAGTAGATGTTACTAATTATGCAAGCGAGCAATTAGCATCCACACAGCCAAAAACCGTTTAAGAGAGGCAAATTTATCACCTAGATGATCAGCGATGAAGGCATTTATAAGTAAACTTAATAAGAAAAATTGGCTTGACTTTGCTAGACGGTATCTGCATTGGTCAAAAGAGCTGTGGACCAAAGATTTGTGCAGCGACTAATCAAAGTTTAACTTATTTGGCTCTAATGAGGGGCTAAAACAAAGATATTCACAACAATTCTGTAAATAATTTGCCGTCAATTTAATTATTTGTCAGACTTTGTTGATTTTTCTGTAAATTCTTGCGTTATAAAACGGAATGTTATTGATTTTCTCAGTTTGTAACTTTTCATATTTTTATTGTAACAATTGTGTGTATTTTTGAAGAAACTGTTTGTAATTGTATTTAATTTTTTTCGTACCCATTTTATTTATTAGTCAGTAAGGAATTTGTTCATTGACTTGAACAAAAATATAAAATAAAAACAATATTTTATAATTAAGGAAAGACATGGTGTTGAACATAATAATATACAGTGGCGAGCAGAAATGAGTGCATGTTCACAATACTGAGTTTCGTCATCCACAAAAACAAAACCAAATATTGAAATTGGTTTAGTTCTTCAATTTTCTTGAAACGTGCAAAATTGAGTTAATGTGGATTATTTTTGTTTTTACAATCAAACTCATCGAATTCATTTCATTAATTATTGTTTTTTACTGCTATTTGTTAAGAATATAATAAAAATGTGCTTTAATTTTTTTTTTTTTTTTGTATTTGTGGATGACGAAACACAGTATTGTGAACATGCACTCACTTCTGCTCGCCACTGTATATATAATAAATATTTTGAGTTAAAACCAAACTGCGTGACTTTCAAAAACCTATCAGACAGCGCCATTATCATAATTTAGGTATTGTGGAAATCGCGCACTTATTGTTCACCTTTTAATTTTGTTGCTTTAAAAATATTCACATCAGAGCTTCTACGAAGTATGAACAATACTTTTTAATCACTATGCAATAAATAGATGATTATTATTCGTATTGGTTTACTAGAAACCAAAATTCAGTTTACAAAAATGCTTTTCTCCAATATCATTGGGAGAACTTGCAAAAATTTAGCCGATTGTCTATGGCCGGACAGAACTATAAAGATGAGTTTAAAATTAATCAAGACATAAAATTCCTAATGATTGTCCTTTTTAATGATTGTCGTTTTTAAAAATAAAACAACCGAAATATTACGAAGAACTGGTGCTAGTGTTCAGTAGAATGTCTACATAGAGAATGTAATTAAATATTGCGCGCAATCACAACTGTTTAAAGGCGGTAACTGATGCCATTTGCCATTACGATCTTGCGTTTATGGCTAAATATATGTAAATAGCTATGGGGAATTTCACATTTAATGAATCCATTTGAATTATATTCGCAGTATTTTGGAGCACTTCCCCTTTCTTAATTTTTTTTTTGTGGAAAACTCTACTCAAGACCATAATAACAAAAACAAAAATATACAACACATTAAACCTCATACACCAAACCAAATCCATGGAAGAAATAAAATTTTTAAGAAAAAATCCAGTAAAAATTGGAAATCGAAATAACAAGAAGATGGGGGAAGAGGAAAAGAAAATAAAGAAATAAAAAGAGCGAAAAACCATAAATTATATGCAAATTTCATGCTGAAATTTTTTGTGGGTTATGGAGGCGTTTCGTTACAATAAACAATTTCTGAATAAAACAAGGAATGAATGAATGAATGAAATAACGAACAAAGACTGAATGAAGAGAAATAAATGAATGGATGGATGGATATACGTTTGGTTGGTTAAGTCTAAGTCGGGCAAACGGATAGCTGTGTTAGTTAAATTGAACTGAACGTGTTTGTGTATGGATAAACAGTGCAGAATATGGCTGAAGCGGATATGTAGAAGAAGAGAATTCTAAAGATTGCAAATAAAAATTCATCCAACAAACTGACAACAGAATCGAACAACACCGAATTGAATGTAGAAAGCGATATAAAACAAGATGTTTTCACAAGACAACAACGACAACGACAACGACACCGACAACTAACGACAGCAATAACAACAAACTAAAATGAAAAGAATAATAAAAACGAAACGTAATACGTACGTGCATTGTACTGATTACGTCCAAAAGAATTACTTTAATGTAGTACTCACCCTGTCAGATATGAATACCAAAAAACGAGCAAAACAAAAAGCATTCAAACGAACAACCACTGATGCTACGCTAAATAATATCATCATCACCTGCCGAAGGATAAACGTTCGCAGCATACAAAAATAATAAAAATGGTTGTGCTGCAAGCAAGCAAGCAAGCATCCCACAAAGCAGCAGCCCACCAGAACCCATTTGAATTCTAGTTAAAATCCTCATAGTTCCAGTCAAAAATTGCTTTGCGAGATAGAATTTCTAAATTGGGTTGGCACACTAAGGGAACGGTTGCGACTGTAAGTTGTGTTCTATACATTCCCAATGGGTGTTGCCACTGGGTAATGAATACTATCCATAACCGAACAACAAATTACACATTCATACATATGTACATACATTTCTTTCGATTACTTATATACATACATACACACGCTCGTATACATCTTTATGTAAAAGTATACAAAATATCTCATTGCAATCTTTATTGTTGTGACCGTTGATGTTGATAGATATTCAAATGGCATACACATACATACATACATACATACATACACTTATACAGACATACATCTCTATGTACATTATTTAATTCCTGTTTACAAACATACGCCCTCTTTAAAAATAACGAAAATTTAGTAAATTTTTGTTTAAGAATGAAATTGTTTGCTACTTCATATATCCGTTGAATTTTCTTTCATTATCCATAATGTTTGTCATCACACTAAAGAGAAGGTTTTTACAATTAATTTCTTCATTATTACACACATGCATACATATATACATTAACAATTAGCCATTATAAGCCTTTAGTCAGGATTACGACCTAATTTCTCACACCACTTATGTTGTGTGTGTTAATTTTATACAAGAGCGGCGGGACCTACAATTTAAAATTTACTCCAAACGACAGATTTTTGAGAAAATTTTCATGGCAAATTGCATTTTATTTAATCTCAGAGTTTTTGCCACAAATCTGTTGAGAGGAAGACGTCGAAGAAATATTTTCATATCCTCGTTTTGATGTCTGACCTGGGGTTTAAACTCGGGGCTTCAGTCTAATAAGCGAACACACTACCTACTAGACTACGGCAACTGCATTATTACATTATGCCTCAATAAAACAGTTAATATAACGCAGTAAATATGATAATCGGCACCGAACTACTGCGCTGGTTATAACGCGTATAATCTCTGCATTGTTTGAATATAATTTCGTCAACCTTTTGCTAACTTGGAAATGTAATAAAAATATTTACCACTGGTCGCTCAAGTTGGACATTGAACCGAGAAAAAAAATATATTTCACAACACAGCCGCTACATTTGCTTTTCTAAAAAGTACATCCCGTAAACCGTATGCAATGTGTTAGCATCACAAAATGTTTTCCGGTCACAAAATAAAATGTATTCTGCTTCCAAAGACCGCTTTTAAATTCTCTCTCCTACGTATACCTAGCACAACCTAAAGATTTCCAAAAATATATTTCAACGTTATTCCACTAAGTTTTTCTTAAGAGAATTAAGTGGACAATAATTGCTTTTAGGTGCCATAAAGTCGGCGTGGTCTAGTAGGCAATGTGCTGGCTTACAGATATCAAAATAAAATACAGAAAGCGATTTCATCTGAGCAGATTTCTGGCAATAATTCTGAGAGTAAAAGAACGTGTCGTGAAATGTTTCTCAAAAAAATCTATCGTTCGGAGTCGACTTCAAACTATAGGACCCGCCATTTATGTATAAAATTAACACACACAATATAAGTGGTGTGAGCAACTAGGTCAATAATCTAGACTGAATGGTTGTAATAACCAATTATGTTGTTTAATTCGCATTATAATTCTATAGATTTTAATTGTAGTGTTTGTAACATAAAACGTATCTTGTATTCTCGCAGTAATTTATAAATTATCGTATAAAAACGTATTTTTGTTCTTGTCTTAGATAGTTCCGTTTTTTGTTTTTGTTACCTTGTTCAGCTTGTGATTAAGTTCTGTAGCTGTTTTATGTTCTAGTTGCCATAGCATTTCCCTTTCCCGCTACAGTCCGGACTGTGGTGTGTACGTGTCCCTGCGTAATGGGGACGAGCCCTCCGCGGTCGGGTGAGGGTGGGTTAGTGTGTGGCCGGGGACGTTCGAAGACAATGTTACTATGTATGTACTTCCATAAATAACTTATGCCCATCACTGCCACTGCCTTTACAAAATCTTCCTTAATTTAGCAGTGTTATCGACATTGTTCCATCATCCGCCGTAATCTAGTAGAAAATGTTTACCTTATTTGACGTAAAGCCCAGGTTCGTATGCCAGGTCAGGCATCAAAACTGTATATGAAAAAAGAAAATATTTCTTTGGCCACTTCCTCTCAACAGATTTCTAGCAAAAACTCTGAGAGTAAATAAACCTGCCATGAAGAAGCTTCTCAAAAATCTGTTGTTCGGAGTCGGCGTTAAAACTATAGGTTTAAAACTACAAGAGTGTTATGAGAAGCTAGGCCGTAATCCTGACTGATAGGTTACATTCGCCAATTATGTATGTATGTGTGTAAAGTGATAAAAAAATGTTTCAATTTACATGCGCTTTTTTTCACAATTAATTGAAGTCTGTCACTCCTTCGTGGTGATGTCTTTGATGTGGCAAATAATTTGGGATTACGATGATTTGTTGACCAGATTCAGTTAGTTGTCTCACTTTCACTTGCATTTTGTCTTATTTTATTTTCGTTGGTATGACAAGGGATGACAAACAAATTATTTTTTATAACAATTATACCAAATTAAAGATATAACCGATGTTAACCATAAAAAACTACAAATTATAGAAAAAATTTGAACATCTCTTCTCTCTATTCGTAGATTATTGTTGCTTCTTATTGTTTTTACTTTTCTAATGAAATACGAATCTTCTTATTTCGAGAAAAAGTCCTGAATTTGTAGCGATATTTTATTATATTTTTTTGTTTTTTTAATAAAAATTTAAAATAATTTGTGAAAAATTTCATTACATTCTCCGCACACGCTCTTTATCCATTTCTAAGCTGTGTGAAGTTTTTAAAAATGTTCGACAACTTTCGACCGCTTAATGCTTTACCATAACGAATCTTTTGATTTATTTGCAGCGTTGTAAACATACAATGACACCAACACTAATGACATACGCCGAATGAAATGTGTGGGGGGAAAAGAATCCAAGAGATAAAAATACTTAAAGATACAAATAAAGACAAGGAAAACAATTGCGAAATAAATTGTCAGTTGGGGATTTGATTTTCTTTCGTGCTAACGAAGTTTTACGCAATTTGATTGGATTTGTTTTTATTGCGACAACAATAAATACAACGTAGAATATGGCTTTGATAAGATTTATAGAAACCTTTGCTTAACGGATAAATTAAAACAGCGGACAAGTTAGCTGCAGACATTCCTACAGTAAACGGATATTGCTGCCACGTGATTGCAGTTATAATGGTCGATGTTAAGTTGATAAAGTTCTATGTGAGATATGAATTTAATAGAAAATTTTACCAAATATCTTCACCAATTAGGGCAATAATAGGAGAAGACTAGTCTAGGAATGTAAGAAGTCGATCAACGATTCTATAGTTATCTAGTAACGAGGGAGCGAGTATTCTTGCTCGTTGAATGCCATATCCTTGGATAATCCAAAGCCTCTCACAACACCATTGAAACTCAAGTTGGAAAAGTGGATCCGAACTGCAGATAATAATGAATGCTGGACATGGAACGCTTTTTTATCAGTGTCAAACTTTCGTGACTAGTCTTATAACTCTGAGCTGAGAAAGTTTCTATTTGATACTGGCTTCGTATCAGAAGTAGGGTTCGTATTACGTATTGGTGAACGCGCAGCAAGCACTTTCCCCTTTAATATACCTATCTAACTAGCCAGGCTCTAGGTTCTAAATGTTATACATGCGATAAACACAATAAATGCAGCATAGCAAACACTGTATTGTATTAAAAACAAAATACGTGGGTGTGTACATGTAGAAGTGATTATATTAAAAACAACGCAACAACAAACAATGATTCTGCTTCGCGTTGATCCTTGTCTCAACAGTTCTTGATCTTGATGGTTGGGATCGTTTTCTTCTAAGACGTGCATCACGTTGATCAGGTGTATCAGCAGCTTTAGATGTTGATGATTGTAGCCTCTCCCCTTCTATCGCGTTGATCCGGCGTCTCATCAGTTTTAGATCTTGAAGATTGCATCACGTTGGTCTAGTGTTTTCTCAGTTCTTGATGATGCTCGTAGTCTTTCTCCTGCTAGGCGTCCATCGCGTTGATTCATTGTCTCACCAGTCCTTGATATTGATGATCCTAGTCTCTCTCTTTCTACACGTAAATCTTGTTGATCTAGTCGATCTTATTGCGATCGTATTATTGCCCTTTCTTTGAACTAGAGTCTCAGCAGATTTAGATGTCGTGGCTTTAAACCTTTCAACACTCAGACGAACGTCACTTTCTTCGGGAGTTTGATGCGTTTAGAAAGCAAAGTTTTTTTGGTGACATTTTTTAGATTTTAGTTTATCAAAATATCCGGGATTCTAATGATTTGCGAAAAAGATTAAAAGTACTACTTAAGTACTTCCTTTCAATCAGTAATAGGCAAATATACCATAACAGGTCAAATTTTTTTATTTTCAAGATAAACAATTTTGGACAATAGAAAATGTTCAATATTATTTATTAGGGTGACCATAAAGGTTTCGTCTGTAACAATTGGTAACAATTGGTTCTTTAAAAAATAATGTATGCTGTAGGTAGTTAACAAATTAAGGCGGTATAGTGTGATCAATGGTCAGCGTCTACTGTTAATGGAACCTAAGTTACACATGTCCCTCTATGCGTATTTTTACAAACATATAATAAAACAGGTATTGGAATTAACAGGCAATACACATGTCTTTAGCTGCAATAGTTTATCAGATATAGAATTCATATAAAAATAGAGTCCATTTATTTCTCTAAACCGAAATGTGCATAAGTATGTCAAAGTGGTTCATGATAGACTCCAGCTCCAATAGTTTGCCATGTAAACGAACTTTTATATAATATTTCTATGAAAGGGTCTCGCTCTAATTGCTAGTCCGGCATTTTTTTCACAAATTATTCGTATGGATTTCAGTGTTGTCCGTGTACAATTTGATGATTCCCCAGAAATACAAAGTTTTAAATTTAATTCATATGGGAGGTACCACACCCCCTTTTCCTAGTCAGCCTATTTTTGTCTAAAATCTTCGTATTGACACTGAAGTGGATTTAACAAAATTTTAGGACTCTAACAGTTATATTTTCTTACACATAATTGGTCATTACAACCCTTCAGTCAGGATTATTGACCTAGTTTCTCATACTGCTTATATTCTGTGTGTTAATTTTATACATGAGTGGCGGGACCTACAGTTTAAAGTCGACTCCGAACGACAGATTTTTTGAGAAACATTTCGTGGCTATTTAATTTACTCTCAGAGTTTTTGCCAGAAATCTGCTGAGAGGAAATTGCCGAAAAAATATTTTTTTTTATATTTTATTGTGATGTCTGGCCTAGGATTCTAACCCTGGCTTTACATCTAATAAGCCGGCACACTACCCATTAGATCAGATATGTTAATTTAATATTTGTTTATATGGGAGGTGACACGCCCACTATAGCCAATCCACCCATATGTTCATACATATGTCAAAGTCGTCCATACAAAATTTAAGGACTCTAGGTGTTGAAGTTTATAAGATATGCGAGATTAAATACATATTGGGTATGTAGACGTGGCATCTCGCCTACTTGAAATTTTAAAATAAAAAGTAGCCTTATTGTTTCTTCCAGACGTACAGGAAGGTACCATTAAAATTTCAAGAAAATTGGTCCATCCGTTTAGCCGTCTATAGACTACTAACTAACAAACAAACCCACAAACAAATAAACGCACATTCATCTTTATATATGTATGTATATAGATATAGATATAGGAGATATAGATACATAAAATAGAGGTTTTGAAAACGCGATGTATTAAATATAACGTAAAAGAATATTTTAGAGGCATTATTGATAAATAATTGATGAAACGTTTATTTTTAATTTGTTTTGCCAATGTTTCACTGCTGCTGCCTTTATTACAATTAATGCGCATGCAGCTCACCTTAGCGTGCAATTACAAAATTGTTGTGATTGCTGCGTTTATTGTGTTTATAGCATTCCTGTTTATTGTCAACTGGAAGTGTGTTTAAGTGTTCCCAAATGATGTGTAAATGTACACTACGGTTTTAAGTGTTGTAAATTTGATAGACAGTAACTGCCTTTCTGTACATTTATTAGTGTAGAGTAAAAATTAAAAAATGCAATTATGGAAGAGCATTTGCACAAGATTGTGAATGGCCCAAATGCATTTAGCAAACACACGAAAAGAATTATAGAAGAAAAGTTCGGGTCAAGCTTAAACTGAAAACTAAAGTCTGTTGTACACAATATTATTTTAAGGCTCCCTCCATTTGTGGTGTCTGTCTAAGTACTGATTGTCTGTAATGGGTAATAATGGTCATGCTTTAAGAAACTTCAACTATTGATGCTGCGTCATAAATTGAATTGAAATTTTTTAAAAAACTTAGGTAAGTTAGTGCTGATTTCGAAGATTTTCTTAGAGTATTGCGCAATAAAAGTAATATTTGCGAAAAGTAATTGAGGACAAAATTATCAGATATTCCATTGATTCTGGCTAGATAAAGTAGTTATTATTCGAAATTAGTTGTCATTAAACTGTATTTACAGACTTTGAATCATACCGATTCTTACAGAAAACGTCGCACATGGCTCATTAAGTGGTCAAATCTATGTCGTTTTCGGCTGCAACTGACTCTCAATAAAAATGGAAATTGGTATAAGTAAATCTGCTAAAATAACTCTTATGTAATTAATGTATACGGAATTTTTGAATATTAATGTGGTTTCACTAACTAACTTTAACTAATACGTTTTCCAAAATGATTCTTCTGGAGATAATTTTTATTTCGCTAATGTCACCCGGGTGATCTAGTGTGATGTCAATAAAGACAAAAATACAACAGCAGTTGGTGGGTTTGATTCAAAGTTGCTTAATGTTCTCGTACCGCAACTTGTTCCCAATACAATTGGTCAATTTACACAAGCTGTTGTATCGTTGTATTGAGTGTATTGTTGGACGATTATATAACAGCGTAATCTTGTTGTTAATAATTTTCATGTAAAAATCCGATACACATATACAGTAAGACGCCGCTTTATGCTATCCGGTTTAACTCTGTTTCAGTATTACGCGGTTGCAAATGAAACGGCCATGCACTAAACAAAAATGGTGCACTATATATCGACCGTGTATTATACTATATAGCTTTTTCAACGCTTTGTTAGTCTGTTCAGAAAAAAGATTCCAACTGTATTTTACGGAGTTGCGATCACAGTACGAATTCATCTTTCCTGCGTCAGAGTTGATTTATTAGTTGCCTCGTTTAACGCTATTTCGTTTTGCGCTGGAACTTATTGGAACGTATTCCCCGCGTTACTGTACACATTTATTTTAATTTTTTTAAAAGTTGTATTGATTTCGTACCATCAAATTGTGTGAATGCTAAATACAGCATAGCATGGCATTGAGCGTTCACAAACAACCAAGTGTATTCAATACAACATACACGATACAAAGTCGTATGAATTGCCCAAATGTTTACTTTCATCAAAAGTTTTAAAATTTAAAATTTTTTGATGGTAATGTTCTTTTTAGTACTTCTTTATTATTTCAAAGCGTTTGACTCTGTCAATTATAATATTTTATGTAATGAATGTCAATTCTTTCATAACTTTTCATTGTTTCCAACAGATGATTAGATTATACGTTGATGACGTTCAGGTTTATGTAGGGTCTTTATTTAAGTGAAGATGCGATGTAAGTTTTCGTTTTCAATTTTTATTCATGTCAACTGATATAACGTTACAGCTTAAATAGAATTTCCCAACAGTGACTTCGGACTTTAACAGTCGATTAAGTTAAATTATTTATCGTTTATTCAGTCTGTTTTGCCAAATCACAATGGACAGATATATCGTTGAGCAGTATGTGCAAATAATTAAATTGATTCGTCAAAATGAACATTTGTATGCCCACAATTAATCCCAATTGCCTGAATGAATGGATAGGTTCGAGGACGTGTACTTATCGGTTAAGACAAGTACAATACCCGGAGGTCGAAATTAACCCATTGTACCATTAATGGATAGGAGAATAAACAACATTGTTGAAGTTGGTACGATGCCAATCCATATAAGATCAAGGACCGTCCAAAGTATTTCGAAAAAATTACGGTGTAGTACAGATTTTGGGCTGGCGGAATCTGTGGCGTGGCCGGGCTTTCACTGTCCACGTACGACAAGTACTATCGGTCGATGACTATCGACTTCTTTTGGTCTGCATTGGAAGATTTAAAAGGCAACGATTTGTAAAGAGCCAAGTGCAGACAGGAGATTTGAACATTTCGGATAAGCTCCATCAAAACTGCATCTCTCCCTTAAATTAGATCAGTACACATAGCTTTTAAGTCTTTAAGAATCGTTTTTTGTTTAATGGCTTAATAAAATTGTTTGGCAAAAGTCGCATAATGGAAAATGTATGTTAATTTTCTTAATGAACAGAAATGTTCCCTTTGGACACATTTTCTCTGTTTATGAAATAATCCTGAGTTGATTACATGAAATGCAAAGACTTTTGCACTTTTGTTTGTAATACTTGCCATCATTTCTTGTGTAATTTTTAGAAAGGCAGACAGACAATAAATATTTTAATTAAATAAGATTCTCAAATGTAAACTCTTTGCTCAGGTTCACATATGTATGTGCATATAAAAGTCATAGACAGATAGTTATAAAGATGAATATGCAAACATTAGATTTTTATGAATACATTACAATTGAAGACAACAATCCATGCTTCCTGTTAAACAAAAAAACAATTTAAAAATTTTTTATTTTTTTTATTTAAATTTTTTTGTTGGTTTTTGATTCCTTCGGATATTTAAATATATTCTAAAAATTTTAAAGAAGATTATGCTGATTCAGATTTTATAGTTTACAAGAAAATATTCTATAGTTGCTGTAGATTTTTCTTAAAAACATACTTAATGTCAAAAATACCTAATGAATCAGTATAACATCCAATCCCCATTTTATGTTTGGTAAAAGTTGGCCAATGGAAACGGTGTACATCGTTTAAAATTATAATCAGCAAAAGCTATACCAACAAATACAACGAACTTGTATACTGGCATTAGTTTATAAATTATTATATAAAAATATATTTTCCTTCTTGCCTTAGATTATTCCGTTTTATTGTCACCTTATTCAGCTTGTGATTAAGTTCTGTAGCTGTTTTATGTTCTCGTTGCCATAACTTTTCTCTTATCCGCTACAGTCCGGACTGTAGTGTGTACGTGTCCCTACGTAATGGGAACGAACCCTCCACGGTCGGGTGAGGGTGGGTTAGTGAGTAGCCGGGGACGTTCGAAAAAAAAAAAACCAACAGCATCAGTATGAAAAAAATGCGATAGACAAGTAAGTGAGAACGCAACAACAAGCAATGTGGAAAAACAACAATGTAGTCGCGACAGACCTCTCAAGAAGACGAAACGCCGACTCGTTCGTATAAAAAGGCAAGACAAAGCAGGCAACGCGTAATAAGACTACAGTCAGCCTTGTGTGAAGTCGCATTGCGTGTGAAGAGAACAGTTGTGGTTTGAAAATTTCCGTTGTAAGTAGAATTGCGAAAAGTTGTATGAGAAGAGTAACGAACAAGCAAATTATTGTTGGATACATTCATGTTAGGACATAGCGTCCTGATGGTCCTATAAAGTCCCATACCTATAACGCTAAACCCTGACAGAGAAGATGCTATGTGATCTGCTTTTACTTTAATATAACAGTTTATGACCTTCTTGTAATCCAATATTCTAAGTACACTAGAGCTTCGACTTGCGTCGTTAATGGGGACCGAAGAATTGCGATGCAAATTGAAACAGCACAAATCGAATCAACTTTTTCTATACAAATGGGAACAAGAATTCAAAATGAAAAAAAAAAAACTTAATATTTCAGATGAAAAACAAGTATGAGAACGTTTTTCATTTATTTGTTTAGGCCAGTAAATGCTTTTTAGTTTATCTGGTACTATGTTTAGATAATAAATCCAAATCAACAATACGTAATATCCAATTGATTAACAAAACTGTCAAAGGTTTGTTGAATATTTAAAGATTTTTTTGCTGATATATTTCCCAGATGCTGTTACGCCCGCTGTACGATTTTCGTCAGAATTGTTTTCAGAAAATATATCCAATGCATTGGAAAATTAATTGCTTAGCTTTGGAAATATTGGCAATATTTTTTTCCATCTTATGTATTATTACGTATCATAACATCATCTTCTAAGTTAGGTTAGGTCGGAGTGGTAGCTTTGATATCACAAAGATCATTTGAGCACGCATAGCGGCCTATTGTGATGCCACAACAGTACAGAGTCCTTGTACTCTGGAGCACGAAATCATCAAATCTGACAACTATGTCCTTCAGTCAGGATCACAGCCTAGCTTCTCATACCACTCATATTGTGTGTGTTAATTTTATATATAAGTGGGGGGACCTACAGTTTAAAGTCGACTCCGAACGACAGATTTTTTGAGACACTTCTCATGGAAATTTTTTTTTCCTCTCAGAGTTTTTGCCAGAAATCTGCTGAGAGGAAATAGCCGAAGAAATATGTTTTGTATTTTGTTTTGATGTCTGGCCTGAGGTACGAACCCTGGCTTTACGTCTAATAAGCCAACACACTACCTACCAGACTACGAGGACTCATGTTATGTGTGTGTGTTACAGTTTAAAGTCGATTGCGAATGACAATTTTTTGAGAAACTTTTCATGGCAGTTTCATTTACTCTCAGAGTTTGTGCCAAAGATCTGCTGAGAAGAAGTCGCCAAAGAAATATTTTTGCATACTGTTCTGACCTGGATTGAAACCTTGGCCTTACGTCAAATAAGCCAACACACTACTTACTGTAGTAGACTACAACGACTTCAATTAATTAATTCTGCAAATTAATAATTCCTTTGTAAAATGTTTCAATTATAATTCAATGCCAAATTTGAATGGGGTTTCTTTATTAAGTTTAAATTGGCCAGCTTGTGATTATTTGAACTTTTATTTTTATGTGATAAAATAAAACAGTTTGGAAAAGAGAGGAAACGTTCGTAATGAAAACATTTAATTAATAAAAGCGTCAAATCGCAAATTGAGATAAGAGGAAATGTAGTAAGAAAATGATGCCAATCTCTAACGAAATTCTCATGGTCACAATGTACTCGAAAACACTTCTAACAGAGAAGGGAAATTAAAGCGAATATAGGTTAGAATGGGGGCTTAAATAGAGATGCAACACACATTGAAACAAAAATCAAAAAAAAAAACCCACAAAATTATTTTATTACTGCACTTGCGGTTGCATATTATGTAAGTACGTATGTATGTATGTATGTGTGTACATACAGACATAAATATGAATGTAACAAACTGAGTGTATATGTGCATTCAGCGAATTAAAGCAATTTAAGTTTACGTGCCAATGTGTGTTAATCTAAGTATGTATGCTGAAATAGAGATTTTTTAATGTATTTGCCTAAGTGTGTGTGTGTGTGTGTGTGTGTGTGAGATATCTTTTTTAATTGCAAATGAATGTGGTTTATCTAAATGGCTTAAAATATGAACAAAGGAGCCGCATGAATAGGCAACAAAAACTTATTCGTAATGAATATTGCTTCGCTGGATATTTAACTCCACGCCAATTTGTATGTTTTATGGTCCTCAAATGCATTCGACTTACACTTGCAAAAAAAATTTTAGGAAATACTAAGAGTATCTAGGACTTATTTGTAAATCGTAAATACAATATTTGAAGAAAAAATGATTAGAGAATTGAAAAATGTTATTCATAAACTGATATTTATTAAAAGTATTTATTGAAACTAAAAAATCACTTAGGCTAATAAGCAAAGTTTTGTATTCCTCTTTGGAATTTCTCTCAATTTCCTAGTGTTTGTTTGCTTTGTTGCAGTTCCATCTGTCATGCCATGAAAACAACGCTCAGGCCCGGGAATTTTAAATTCGAAATTCATGATAAAATCTGAAAACATTGCATTCCTGCAGTTAAAGTTCAAATCAAATCAAATTTGGTTGCAAACTTAAATCATTAATTGTTAAAGTAAGTTGTACGCGGAAACGGAACAGGTTAGGTCTTACCCTATAAAACTGAATTGTAGTCAACAATAGAAATGTTTTTAAAAATTTAAAGGAAAAACTACTCCAGTAGGTAGTGTGTTGGCTAATTAGACGCAAAGTCCGGGTTCGTATCCCAGACAAGACATCAAAACGAAATATAGACGCCTCCGTTCTATATCATTCTAAGTCGAAAAAGTGTGTTTTGAGCTATGCGCTTCCACAGTTTTCACGCGATATACGACTATATGTTTAGAGTACACATATAGTCAGATTTTTTCCTATAACTTTGGAACGGATTGGCGCAAATTTTGAGAGTATTTAAGTTAGAGAACGTAGAATTTCAAAATGCAAGAACATTAAAAACATTCTAAGTACACTTAGAACGTTATAGAGTGGAGGCGTGGAAATGAAAAAAAAAAAAATATTTCTTCGGTGACTGCCTCTCAACAGATTTCTGGCTAAAACTCTAAATGAAACGTTTCTCAAAAAATCTGTCGTTCGGATCCGTCTTTAAATTGTAGGTTCCGCCACATATGTATAAAATTAACGTACACAACATAAGTGGGGTGACAAGCTAGGTTGAAATCCTATCTGAAGGATTGTAATAAACAATAATGTATGTATGTATGTATAAAACATCGCATTTGACAGATCTACATTGATGGAGGGTTTTTCTTCATTGATATTTAAACATAACTTTATCAAATTATGCGAAATTTCTATGGTTTTTGCAAAAATATGGCAGTGCCGAAGCAATGTCGATAACATTGCTCAATCAGTTTTTTTTTAACGCTGCGATGGCCTTTATTTTTTTGTTGTATACGTTCATTTTGTTTATATTTGAAGTTGCCATATTGAAAATAATATATATAATATGGCAAGTTCCAACATAAACTGAACTTTAATAGTTACCGGCAGGATGATCCTCCCTTTAGGTTAACGCTCATTTCTACCATATTGTCCACTTATAATAATGAGAAACAAGTTAGCTGCCCAATAAAATAGTCCTTCTAGTTAACCCCAAGTATAGTTATACTTATTGTCCCGGTAAGACGGTTTACTGTTCGGACAATAAAATTAAAATTCAACTTCTTATCAGAAACTTAAATTTCTCTTAATCAGTTTATTTTAAATAGTTTAATTTACATACCTGCATACATACATACATAAATGTCCATTACAACCGTTCAGTCAGTATTACGGCCTAGCTTCTCACACAACTTATGTTGTGTGCGTCAATTTTATACATCAGTGGCGGGACCTACGGGGTAAAGTCGATTGCGAACAATAGTTTTTTTGAAAGTTTTCATGGCAATTTTATTTACTCTCAAAGTTTTTGCCAGAAATCTACTGAGAGGATGTCACTAAAGAAACATTTTTCATATTTTTGTTTTTATGTCTGACCTGGGGTTTGAACTCGGGCCTTTAGTCTACAACACAGTTTAATTTACCATTCGGAAAGTTCAACAGTAGATAACAATTGATTTATTCCATACCCACAAATAAAAATAGTCTCTCCATGCGCTATTGATAACTTTATTGAGTTTCGTTTGCTCCTTAAGCAATAACAATCGAGGTTCGATTATGTGAAAAACTTTTAATTCAAAATTTGATTTTTTTCAGTGTATTTTAATTTGTTTATTGTATTTGAATTTTTATCCTTTTTGTGAGGTTAAATGTATATATGTATGTATGCATTATGTGTAGTATTCATGTATTTATTTGTATTTGTTGTTATGTGCTGGTATATTTCATGGCACAAATTCAAAATTTTCAATTAAAACATATGGGACCAGATTGCCATGAAAAATTATGGCGATATTGATTTTATATCGACAATAAAATTCAACAGCAAATAAGATGACAAAAAATATAAAGAAATATAAAATAAAATAAAAAAATACAAACAAATCGTTACTGACAATATATGGGTATACAATTGAAGACCAGTGAATAATAGGGAACACGGTGCGACAGCAACTACATAGTCCACGTTGTTCAGTTAGTTGAGTAGAACACAAAAACACTTTTTTTTATATTTCTCGAACCCTCCATACTTGTTTTATTTGACAAAAATAGTTTTTTTTTTTTACATTGCGTTCAAATTTCTGGATTACTCTAACATTTCTGACGAGGTTTCCAATATTTAAAGCCTGTTGGAAAAGGGAGAGATAGAGCCTTAAATCGGTATACATATATCTATTATTTGCCTTAATTTGTTTTGATGAGACAAAATTGGAAAATTCGAATTTATTTCATATTTTTTCATGTTTCGCCCATTCATTGTAGCAAACTTTACTAAAAAAGTATGGAATAATTGATAATATTCTTAAAGTCTGTTCTTTTGTGAAGAGATTGACTCATAAAATATATAAGTTGATAAAATTGGATGAAAATTACCGTTGCTATTATTAAAATAGTATAACATTCGTGTTATATTTTCTATATATGTATGTCATCTAATCAAATGATCTTTTAATTCAAAAATTTTCTGAATTTTTGATGGATCTTGAATAGTTATCACAAAATTTGTTAATTTCACGTTTTTGAGACTTCCAGATGTCGGCTAATATTTGTGTTTTGTGCTAATATTATTATTTCTCTTTGCTCAAACATTGGCCAACTTCTGGTGGTCACTCAAACGTGAAATTGACCTATTATCCGATAAACAATCAAGATCCATTAAAAATTCTGAATATTTTAAACCGAAAGTTGATTTGATAAGATCACATATGTATATAAAAAATATAACTCGACTGTTAGACTTTTAAGGAATAACTACGATAATTTCTGTCCGATTTGATCAAACAAAGTGTCAATATCTCACAAAATAATGCACTTTCAAAATGATATCACTTGTTTCATATCTTCAAAGTAAAGTTTGCCACCGTGAACGGACAAACTTGAAAAATTATGAAAAATACACATTTTTCAAGTTTACCTCATCAAATCTCATAGCATATTAGGTCAAATATTAGATGTATGTATACCGTTTTAAAGCTCCATCTATACCCTTTCCAACAGGATTTAAATATTAGAAATCAGGTCAGAAATGTTGGAGTAATCCAGAAGTTTGAGCGTAATGAACAGAAAAACAAGTTTGGAGGGTTGGAGAAATTAAAAAAAAATATTTTTGAGATCTACTAAACAAAACTTACAACCTACACTATGTCATTAGCCGGGTGTATTTAATTTTTTTTTTTATTTTGTCGCATAGTGTAATTAATTTATATTTTCAATTTAATTTTCATTTACACTTCCATCTTTTCCTCTATTAATGACCTCCCAAGTTTATACCATAATGGCGTGATAAAAAAATTTTATATTTTGGCAGGAATTGTTAAACCTTCCCACAAAGCCTTTTTAATGATGTGCTAAGAAATGTTGTGCTCTTGGCATTTTGGACGTCTACCAAAAACTGTTAAAATCAATAGAAATAGAATGCACATGAATGGACACTTAATCTAAAATGATTTTTTTTTTAACAATAAGGCTTTTTCAGTTCGGTTACGTAAATAAATAAACGACTTATTTGGAACGGGTGCAATCAAATTCAGTTGCTAAGGTGTTATAGTTGTGTTACAGAATCACTGGAAGTTTTCAACTTTTACCTATATCTCTGTATATACATATACTGAAGCAAATAAGTCTCCGTACATATTACTTTCATTTTATGTATTTCGATAAGTTAACATTGACTGAAACATTACATGACATTTTTTAAATTTTATTTTATAAGAAATCTTGTCGTTTAGTAAATAACATAAAATATATAGAACAGAATTCATTAAAAATATAACAAAGGGTAATTTCATTAACTTCTTATATAAAATAACATCAATAAGTCTTCGTACGGTTCATTTTTTTACATAAAGAATTCTTCCTTGAACCTATCTTAAATTCTAATATATTGTTGGTCCTCCTTTATGCCAATTACAGCTTTTAATCTGCTTTTCATGGAATGGACAAAATTTAATTGTGATCATAGGGTCTACTTTTTCCCATTTTTCGTTGATAACACCTTTAAGTTGGTCTTTATTTGTTATATTGTGCTGATGGATCTTTCTTTCTAAGTGATCCCATAAAATCTGGTGACTGGGCAATGAGCCATTCTTTTAATGCTCCGGAGGTATGTTTGGGGCTGTTGTCTTGCTGGAAGCAATACAATTTTTCTGCACATTGTTCTACATGTTGTTTTAAAATATTTAAATATGCAAATTTATTCATCGTATTTTCAATAAAAACGAGATTGCCCACTCCAGAAGAAGCATTACTTACCCATACCATTACGTTACCTCCACCATGCTTTACTGTTGGAGTCAAATTCTTTGGGTCGATTTCAATATTTGATTTTCTTCATACCATTATTCTTCTTTGGGGTCGCCGTGGTGTAGTAAAGCCAGGGTTCGAGTCCCAGGCCAGACATCAACATAAAAATACAAAAAGTATTTTTTCGGCGATTTCTTCTCAGCAGATTTCTGGCATAAACTCTGAGAGTAAATTAAATTGCCATGAAAAGTTTCTCGACTTTAAAATGTAGGCCCCGCCTCTCATGTATAAAATTAATTAACACACACAGCATAAGTAGCGTGCGGGCTGCTTGGGGACGATTGCTGTAGACTGTCTAATGGTGAAGGTAAAGCACTGGCTATTTTATAGTCACCTAGCAGTAACCAGTTTCCTTGCCATTAGCATCTTTCCTCTTTCCACATTTTCTAAAAACCTGCACAATGCACTACATTAGTAGGGCCCATCCCCTGAGTACCGGCTTAAAAAAAAAATACTCTCTTCGCTGAAAATAACTCGATTCCAAAAACAAAAAAATCTTTATCAATATGTTCAATAACAAACCATCTGTATGGAGACTTCATTGATTCAGTGTAGGTACCAGAGATCAGCAATGAATCGTTTTTTCACTACTCATAAGTACTTATGCAGTTTTGGGTATAAGTGATTCAAGAGTATTGAAATTTAACTACTCTGATTCATTCGTACTCAATACAACATTGATAAAGATTGCAATGAGTATGAGTCAGAGATAAGCATTGCTGGTCTCTGGTAGGAACCTGCTTATTGGATTTGGATCGACATTTTACATAAAATTTTAAATTCGAAAATTTGTTCGGAAATTCCTGAGTAATACCCAATTTTTTTTTATTTCAAATAAAACAAATTTGGAACGTTCAGGAGATAACGTCAGTCAGGATAACGACCTAGCTTCTCACAGCACTTATGTTGTGTGTGTTAATTTTAGAGATGAGGTGCGGACTCTTCAGTTTAAAGCAGGGGTTACCAAAAAATTTTTGTTTGTGATTAGTGAGTAAGAGAGAGAAAATAAGTTGAGAGCTTTCAGTCATAGAAAAATGTTAGTAATATACCCTATATTGATTTTCGTTTCATCAACATACATAAGGTTATACATCTTTGACTTAATAATTAGGTAATGTTTGTTTAGATATTTGCTGGATACTAATTTTAGTTTATAAGTTTCCTCTCCTGCTAATAACCAAAATAAAATATTGCTAAAATATTGCTTCATATCTATAAAAAAAAAATTGTTCTCTTTCCATATCATCTAAATTATTTACTTGGCAATTAAAATAATCAAAATGTGTTTTAAGAGCATGTAAGATTTTGAATTTGAAAAAAGGATTTTTAAACATAAAATAGTTTAAAAAATAACATCCGCTGATATGTGTGCTTGTCGCAATCAGATCGACGTCTAAATAAGAGAGCATAAGCACTGTGTGTAAATTCTCTCTGCACACTTGTGCTATTAAATGGTAATCCCCAGTTTAAAGTCGACTCCGAACTACAGAATTTTTGCCAGAAATCTGCGGAGAAAAAATCGCCGAAAAAATATTTTTTCTAATTTCGTTTTGATGTCTGACCTGGAGTTTGAACTCGGGCCTTACGTCTAATAAGTCAACACACTACCTATTTAGACTACAGCGACTTGTATTGTATTCAATTTTTTATATTTTGTCGCGATAATAATTTAATTTATACATCAAACATCAAAAACTAAAAATGTAATGTAAGTTAGTTCATATACAATGGCCAAGAATGATAAAGTTAAGATTACGCCTTGCGCATAATTTCCCGTTAGATGACGTAGTGGGCTATTTTAAAGGTTTCCAAGTCTTTTTCATATGTGAAAATTATCATTTCTTCTGAAATGCACTATGTGCACTATGTGAAAGTAGTTGGCAGCCCTGCAATATAACTTACATTGTCATTAGCCAATAGGAACACAATTTGCGTGACGTCATTGCGTGCGTGATGGCGCAATCTTTAGTTTATCATTCTTGTAAAATGGCCTTTAATGGAATTAAGACCTGTCTAACAATAAAATTTTATTAATTTTCAAAATTTGTAGAAAACGTTGATAAATGTTAATCACATTAAGTTCTGTTTTATCCTATCTTACTGAGCAATGAAACATTTACATTTACATCACCAGATCGAATTGAATTGTATAAAAACCTTTCTTTAACACTAAAAGTTGTTTCATTTTCAATAAAATAATGAACTCAACTACAAAACGAACTTTAAGGTATTCATCAAATATCGTCAATCAACTCAAATCATCTATCATTCTGTGCTACAATGTTATTGAAATGGAACTTGAAAATTCTTTTTGTTACTTTGCTATTCATTCACTTAAGGAACATGGGGCTAACTCAAGATATGGTAGATATTTGAAAGAAAAACTTAAAAAGGTTTATTTTTTCCTATTCATTCCTTTAACTCGTTGGCAGCCGCGACAATTTTCAGAAAACTTGCGAAAGAATGATAATTTGATTTTTTCGCATTAGTGATAACGAGATAACTCGTAGCTTGACTTCCTAGAAGGGAACACAATCTACGAGTTATCTCGTAGTCGGCAGTCAGTGTGTTAACGAACATAGGACCGTTACAAGAGAGATTATTTGATGGGCATTAAATTTTTTTAATTTTATGAAACCAAGATGAATATTTTTTCGCATTCTCTGAAGTTTGAGTATACGGTTTGTAAGTATGCATAAATAACACGATGTGAAAATATCTTAAGTAGAATTCAAAAATATATTTTTTTTTTTATATTTCTCGAACCCTCCAAACTTGTTTTATTTGACAAAAACTGTTTTTTGATCCTTTCACACAAAATTATTGAGTACCCAAATATTTTTTAATCTCCTTTCAAAATTCAATTTTTTTTAGAAAGACAAGAGATGAACGTTTAACCCTTTCCGACCGTATTAATTTTATATATGGGTGTCATGCTAGTCTGAATTTTGTGATGTTTTTGTACCACAGGCTATTTCATTTGCTTGGCTGTTTATATGGGAAACATTAACAAAACTGAGTGTTTTTTTTTTGTGTTTTTTATTCCATATGCTAGATTGTGAAGGAAAAAGTTAGTGTTGAAAGAGTCAAAATAAAATTCGTCATCGCTACTTTCAAGTTCACGCAACACTTCTTTTAATAAATTGCTCTTTGCCATTTTATCAGAGTATTATTTTGAAATATTTTAAGAAGCGAAATCGCCAAATTTAAGTTAAACACAACTTAAAACTTATCTTTCGATTTCAACGAATTTCGCAAGCTTATGGATTGAGAGCAGACCTACGACTAGATCAATAATAAAACTTTGGCGGCTGAGAGCATACATATGGCTGATTGGAAATGTGTTTTCTGGTCTGATGAATCCAAAATTAACCAATTTCAGTCAGATGGGAAGCAGTACTACTAACACAGACTCCGGAGAACGTGTTCAAAGAGATCATGTGAAGCTAACTGTTAAACAGGGCGGTGGAAAAATAATGGTTGGGGATGCTTTACATGGTGGCATGTTGGCCCTCTGTATTTAGAAGATGGTATTATGCGAAAAGAAAACTATCTTCAGATTCTGCAAGCCCATCTTCCGAATTTCATGGACAAATGTTCTTATCCCGAAAAAGAAATTGTTTTGCAATAGGATTTTGAAGCACACAGAAAAAATTGTAAAGGAATGGATTGGGAAACAAAATTTTTAATTAATGGAATAGTCAGCACAAAGTCCCGATCTCAATCCGATTAAAAATCTGTGGTCAATCGTTAAACAGCCCCAATAAACATGGACAAATTTTGGGATCGTATAAAAGCGGAATGAAATCGAATTCCAAAACATGTTATCAAAAATGGTAGAAATCATGCCAAAGTGCGTAAATCTAGTTACTTTTAATAAGGACCAAATATTGAAATTTTGCTAGTTTCTTGAAACGTGTAAAATTGAATTTATGTGGGTTATTTTCGTTTTTTCATTCAAACTCATTGAATTCATTTCATTAATTATTGTTTCTTTACTGCTATTTGTTACTAATAAAATAATAAAAATAAAATAATTTTTTTTGTATTTGCATGTATGGTTTTACTCACTCACTTCAGCTCGCCAATGTATAGTCATCTTCATCAAATGAACTTTCAGTTCAAAAATGTTCAAAAGTTTTGATGGATCTTGATTGTTTATCGTAAAATTTGTCAATTTTACATTTGCACTGACTATCAGAAATCGGCTAATGTTTGTTTTTTTTTTTCAAATATTATTATTTCTCTTTGCACAAACATTGGCCAACTTTTGTTGGTCGCTCAAATGTGAAATTGACACAACAACACGACTCTTTAAATAATAACTATGTATAGTTTTTGTCCGATTTTATCAAACGGATTGTCAATCTCTTCACAAGATAATTTAATTTCAGAACTGCCATTACTTATTTCATATTTTTCAACCTTTTGCGACCATATATCTGCTCTCAGCCACCAATGCTGTATTACCTATCTAGCTAGACAAGATCAATCGATAAGCTTTCGAAATTCCTTGGAATCGAATGATATTTTATAAGTTGCGCTTAACTTAGATTTAACGATTTCGCTTCTTAAAATATTTTTTCCTTTACAATCTTGCTTACTGTGTATTACTGTTTTTTCAACGAAAATTAATTCCGATCAGCATGACACCCATATATAAAATTAATACGGTTGCAAAGGCTTAATTAACGCTTGCTACTACGGACGGACAAACCTGAAAAAATTTGATAACTCCATAGCATATTAAGTCAATAATAATATTTATATGTACTACATCATTTTAAAGGCCCATCTCTCTCCTTTCAAATAAGGTTTAAATTTTGGACATCGGTTCAGAAATGTTTGTGTAATCAATAAATTTGTACATAAGGTCCAAAAGCAAACAGTTTTTATCAAATAAAACAATTTTGGAGGGTTCAAGCTTCGATTTAAAAAAAGTATTTTGGAGTTCTACACAACAAAAGTCACAACTTGAACTGAATATGTCGTTAGACGGCTGTATTTAATTTTTTTTTATTTTGTCGCATAATGTAATTGGTTTACAATGCATACGTCCATACAGCGGTGATTGCGATGCCTTTGCACACTGCGGGATTTCACTAAATTCTGAATTTTAAAATTATTTTCATTGACAAACAATTTGTAGTCAGGCTACCACATTATTAATGAATTATTAAATCAGCACCTTTTTACCCAACTCCTCTGATTATTTTCATTAATTTGACCTTTAGCTAATTTTATTAATTCTTTTATATTTTTGGTTTTTATTATTATTACTGCTCACCAGCTGGATACTCGTATATGTTAAAAGTTGTCATTATTGTCCAGTGTTTTTATCAATGTCCTTCTGTTTCTCTCTCACATTTTTTTTTATTCTTTATTTGGTTTTGAATATTCATTTCAATATTATTTATTGGTTTATTTATTAACCATAATTTTTAAAGCTTTGTTATTACATATACATGTACAAACATACTCACATTTAAGTATTTGTGAGGTTATAGACGATATATACATGTACGTGTACATGTACATACAAACAGATTATGTTTAACGGACGTTAAAAATGCATTCATCTGGAAATAAAAGCTCATAAATAACTGTCCAACAACACAAGTAAATAAACATAAATGTACATACACATACACATATACGTGTAAGTAGATGTATCCATATATACAATACAAAAAAAGGACACCATAAAACACATGTAGAATAATATTCAATAACATACAAGTGCTGTATGTACGTATGTATTGTAAATATTGTGCTCAGTTTACGTATTACATGCTGTTGTTTAAATATTCTATTCGGTACAGCGAACCGTATTGCCTAATAGGATATTTCAGATTCTGGTCGACCAAAAACGATCACAAAACACCGCAATATTACTTCGCGGTATATGTAGATAATCTTACAACCATAGTTGCCAGATAATTGAAGCATCAAATCGTCAAATATTTGAGAAAAAAAAATCGTCAAAGACGTTCATTGAAATCGTAAAAAAATCGTCAGGTAAAAATAAATAAATTGAAAGGTTTTAAAAACAAAATAAAGGTCAAATGTTAAACAGCAATATTATTGCATCATCTGTACCCATGGTGGCTGTAAATATTAGGGAGTCAGAAAATCTTGACGTTATGCTCCTGCAAATTCAGTGTGAACGGAAATAATGTGTTTCAGTACCTTGGTTTCTTAAGACAGTGCTACCTACTAGACTTCATCTAATCTATTTACCATTTACACCATTTATAACCGACTGAGAATTTATTAAAACTCTCATGTATGAAATGGCCCTTAAACGATCGAGAAGCCTCAAGTTTACAGCAAAGGCCCTAGTAGCTCGTTAATCACGATAGTGTGTCCAACTCCATTAATTCATTAGAGCATCGTTGCAATGTGGCTTGTATTTCAGTGCTTATCGCTACTACAACGAATATTGCTCAAGCGAAATGAGGAGACTTGTTTATGAAAATCATGTATTGCTCTGTAACACTCGTCTACCTCGCACAGCACATCCGTATGGGGTCGATTGGCCATTGAAATGCACATAGCACTACAGAGTTCGTTTGTTCGACTAACTATTCGTATGTGGAACTCCCTGAAGAGATGTTTCCTTTTACTTATGATATAAAGATATTCAAACCAAATGTCCATAAACATTGGTCCCTCTTTCCTCCTTTTCATAACATGCTTTCTTAGTTCTAACTCTATGCCATTCATTCTCTGAATGCTGGCAATTTAATATTTTTGGAGCACAAAATCGTCAAATCTGGCAGCTATGCTTACAACCCATCATAGTGATCGTAAAGCAGGGGCTTAAAGAAGTCCTGTTGCAGAACGTATTATTGTCATCGAAGTCATAAGAATACCGTAATGAAATGAATGGCCGGCCTCAGTGTTGCCAACTCGTGGTGACTAAAAATGGCTAAAATTATTTTAAAAAATTGCTGAAAAATGGCTAAACAATTTTTGCCAATAAAACACACACATTTAATTAAAAAACATCAAAATCTATTAACTCTTTTTGTTTTTTACAACTATGTTTTAATAATGACATCATTTTTATAACAATAAAATATTTGTAAAAAAAAATTGAGTATTTAAAGAAATAAATCACCTATAAAAGTGCGTTCGGTGCGTTATATTCTTTTAAATCCAAATCTGCAAAATAAATAAAAATTAATTAAAATGAAGATTGATTAGTTTTAGCACTCTTACCTGATAGACAAAATGGAAGTGACGATAGTAGACGCATTTTATTTCTTAAATTAGTTTTCACTAGATTTCTTTAGCTAAAAACCCTTCCAACCAAAGTAAAGAAAGTAGTTTGAGCACAAATTCTAAAATTTCGTGAAACTTTTTATTTCCGCCAGCATCTCTATATAGAAATACCTCTGCCCAAAGTAAAATAGTGTTATTTGTGATTTTTCCATTTTATCTAATGGATATTTGAGTATTGCTCCTAAATTTTGAATTAAATTTTGTCATCAACATCAAATAAATTTCAGATTGATGGATTTTAAGGCGTTATCTATAGATAAATATTCAATATTTTGAAGTATTTTAATATTATCTGGCAACCTGAAATGTGTGTGTAACAAAAATTTGAATTTAAAATAATATTTTTGAATTTAAATATGTTTACAAACCTCTGTTTTAATTGATTTATAAAATCGACAACAAATTTAACACAATTTCGCCTAATTTCACGTTCTGTCTTCTTTTTCAAGTTTCCGTTTTTTTAATTTTCTTAAGATAAGTTTTAAACTTATGACCCTAGGTGGCATGTGTATCAGAGATCAGCTACGAGTATTCAAAACGATGAGTAAATTCGAGTCACTACTTATAATTTCAGATACTTATACGTATTCACACTTATTTTGATATCATACTCATACTCAAAGTTGGAAGTACTCGTCGTACTTATACTTAACAATACACACATTATTGACTTCGACTCGTCTCTACTTAACATTTACACGAAGCACAAAATAACTGTGATTCGCGTACGCTGCACTGCAATACTCACAAGAAGATTTTGTGTATGATATGCTTGTTGCCTTTGTTTTTCCTTTCTTCTTTGTTTGTATATGCAACAACAGCTAAGGCTGTAAATTTTAATGAATGATTCGAATCACTTATAAGTATTACAAGTATTTTTCTAAATTTATGAATCAGAATGAGTAGGCGTATGAATCAAACATATTTCGAATGTTGTGAGTTTGATGTCAATGTTGTAGCGAGTAGGAATGAATCAGAGCACTTGAATTTCAATTCTGTTGATTCACTCATACTCAAAATTGCATGAGCACTTATGAGTAGCGAAAAAACGATTCATTGCTGATCTCTGACCTCTGAAAGACATCTACACAGTCATCACCAACAACTTTTCGTTCCAAAAAATTCATAAGCAATAATAGTTCCTTTAATAAGCCATTCTAGCGATTTCTTGAGATAATTTTTATGTATCATTTTAGTAAAATTGCTGAAAAATATGAATATAGCCAAAATCGGCCAAAAGAAAAAAAATGTCTAATGGAAAAATTTAAACATGATTAAAATTTAGCCACGTAATGGTTAAGTTGGCAGCACTGGCCGGCCTGAACTTGTTCCTCTTTCCATTCATTCCTTTCGTTTTTAGTTGTCGAGTATTGTGTCACTTTTAATCCTTTTTAGAATGGAAGCATTGAATGAAGTTCTTTGGACTATGCTGAAAGCATTCTTACGTAATGTTATAATTTCTATTATATTCGCTCCTATTTCTATTCGGTAACTTTACAACGTTCTACTACCTTCAGAAAATTTATAGCGTACGCTTCCATTCTTTGCCTTCACCATAACCTCCAAAAATGTTTGATTTTGTTAACCTTTGAAATAAAACTCAAAATTAATTTTAGTTTCCGGATGTGATCGGCGTACGTCGCAACTGCTTGGGTAGCTTACATTCAGCTAACCGCCATTCGCTGGCATCCACAGTAATCTGTATTTAGTCCTCTGTAAGCGTACAGTGTGGTAAATAAAATATCGTTCGTAGTGAATATCGTCGTGGTCTAATAGTTAGTGTGTTAGCTTATTAGACGTAAAAACCAGGGTTCGAATCCCAGGCCAGACATCAAAACAAAATACAAAAAGTTTTTCTTCGGCGATTTCCTCTCAGCAGATTTCTGGCAAAAACTCTGAGAGTAAATAAAATTGCCATGAAAAGTTTTTCATAAAATCTATCGTTCGGAGTCGACATTAAACTGTAGGTCCCGCTACTCATGTATAAAATTAACACACACAACATAAGAGGTGTGAGAAACTAGGTCAATAATCCTGACTGATGGGTTCTAATGACCAATTATGTATGTATCAAAGTAAACATATATTATAAGTTCAGTTTATTAACAATTTGTTTTTTGAAATTTATTTATTACGTTTAATGTCCTCGTGAAAAAATGCAACACGATGGCAAATTATGTTCCACACCGTATCTTGTCTTATTTATAGAATAGCTTTCTTTCCATTTTATTTGTTTAACGACATCGTGTTTGAATCCGACAAACCGTTGATTTGTTGATATTAAATTGATAATCAACTTCATTCATTGATTTGCCTTCTTCTAAAGCCCTTGTAATTCACAAGTTGTAATTTTTTCATTAAACTTTTATTTTAATTCCTTTAATTGATTTATACTTTTACCTTTAAAAGATTGCATTGCATTTTTTTTGTCGCTAAATTTGTGTTCTTTTTTTATAAATCTAAAAAAATTAAGTAGAAAGAGAAACAAACAACGTTTACTGAAGCTTTTTATTCAAATTTAAAAATTAACGAATAAAAAAACTAAAGTGGAGTGGAATTGTGTAACGTTATATGTTTCGACCCTCGATTGAATATCATATGACTTGGCATTGCATATTGTTTTTCTCGCTACTGTATGTAAAAATAAAAACTTTTAACAAACATAGGAGTTCCATTAGATATACCACAAGGCGTTCTAATAACCAAGAATCCCCTAATTGAGGTACAAAAACTCGAGATTTTTCGGAATTGTATTATTTTATTGACTTCGATATTTAAAAATGGAAGAAAAATCTGGTCTAAAATAGAAAAAATCTGTGATCTTTTCAAGAATAATAAACTTATGCGAGTAATTCTTTAATCAACTTCTTAAATCGCTAATGAAAGGTTGAATAGCATCAGACAGCCGACGGATATCATCTGAAGAATAATAAATTTCGGTTGATAAAATGTATTGCAATTAAGAAAACAGAAAACAGGTTTAAAGTATATTAACACGTAGTAACACGTAATACCAACTAGGTTTTTTTTTTTTAAATTTGCGTGTTTTTCAAGTAATTCTGTTAATGTAGATGAGTTCAGTGATTGATATTTATGATCCCCGAAGATGGGGTAAATATGGGCTACCATTCGCTTGCTCTACAACTTATCAGCGTGGTGCTTAACTTTGTTAGAGCAAAACACCTACAACACGGTGGGAGTTATATATTAGTATTCCATACAAAATTCCAAACACAAAAAAGTTGAACTGTTTTTTAACCGATTTCAATTTTTGTGTACATATGTACATACAAGTTACCAAAGGATACTCAAGTATCGGCCTTCACTGAAGATGTAAATAATCGTTACCCGACTATCAGTTAAAGATATTTGTATCCGTTACAAACAAAATTGTGCGACACAACATTCCCTGATTGCATGTATCTCCGTACTATGGCTAGGTAGAAAGAAATTTATTAACAACGTGTAGTTGTACGAGGGTTAACTTTATTAAAGAGTATCAATACAATTGTTATAAAACTGTTAGACAATTATCGGAATATACTAATGTCGTCGTAAGTCTAATAAGTAGTGTACTGGCTTACTAGCTCAGACAACTCGAATAACACAAATGTCTTAGCCGATTTCCCCTCAGCAGCCTTCTGGTAAAAACTATAGAGTAAATATACATACATGTAGAATGGCAACCCTGATAGAATAGGACTCTGTAGTATTAATGGAAAATGGAATAGTGGAAAGAAATTGTAAAGTATGAAGAAGAGAAATAAGGAGATGTTTTTGAGTTTTTTTTTTTTTTTTTCAAGTCAGTAGAGCAGTCGCAGGAAAAAGTTGTAATAAAAATAAAAAGTTGAAGAGTTGTAGAAATAAAAAGTGGAAAGTCTTTTTTAAAAAAAGCAAAGTTGAAAAATAGAAAATTGTGAAAAGGAAAACTAAATTTGTAAAGTATTAAAAAAAGACTAAATTTATTAAAGAATCAAACGGAAGCTTTTGTAAATTTTAAAATAAAACTAAAATCATTTTTTTTTTTTTGTAAATTTCCTAAAGTGTTTGAAATTCTCTTATTTAAAATTATATTAAAAATATTAAAATCGAAATTGAATTTTAAAATAAATAAAAACTAAAAGTAATATTAATATTAAAAATATTTAAATATTAAATATTCTAAAAAACATTCCTACATATATACATACATAATAGGTCATTATAACCTTTCAGTCAGGATTATTGACTTAGTTTCTCACACTACTTATGTTGTGTGTGTTAATTTTATACATAAGTGGCGGAACTTACAGTTTAAAGTCGACTTCGGACTGACAGATTTTTTCAGACACTTTTCATGGCAATTTATAGTTTTTTCCTCTCAGAGTTTCTGAACAGATATCTGCTGAGAAGAAATCGCCGAAAAAATACTTTTTGTATTTTATTTTGATGTCTGGCCTGGGACTCAAACCCTGGCTTTACGTCTAATAAGCCAGCACACTAAGAGTAAATTACCATCAAATAAATCTGTCATTGGGTGTGGGCTAATAAATCTCAATGTTAGTTCATGGATAAAATTTACGCACACAATATGGGTGGCGCGAGTTTATAATCCTGAATAAATTGAATATAATGATTAAATTAAATAACTAAATAAATAAGTACGAACTAAAAAGTAGTTGCAAATATGGATAAATACTTGGAAAATTATGTTTTTCTTGTATCTACAAAGAGCTTATCACACCTTAAATTTAAACAGTAGCTCTCTAATTCAAAAGCAAAGGATATAAGTTTGTACTAGGAATGCCAATCGGGAAATTCCGAATCACAAAATTCCAGGATTTTCGGGATTCACAAAATCCCGAATCCTGGGATTTTTAAAAATTTGTCCCGGGATTTCCGGGATTGTGAATTCATATGTATCTTGACCCTATAAAAGGTCCTCAAAAAAAACGTAATTTCGATAATAGCATCTCAGATGAGGAAAAGTGATAAAAAATTATTTGATGGCATCAAAGAGTGCAGAAGCCGTATAAAAAAAATTAAAAGGGTAACTGATTTAGATATTCAACTGTCCAAAGAAATAGATTTTTTTACATCAATCTGCATAGAGATATCTGGGAACAATTTTAGCAACGCAACAAATGTTAATTTTTTTCAACGGCAGGTTATGTTGACAACAAAGCCTATTAGATCACATGTTAGTGCTTTAATCTTTTTGATAGAATCCAAATAATTTTCTTAAAGCTAATGCATTTGCATATGTACGAATAATTTTTATTTTTTCAATTTACGTTTTTTTGTTACATTTTGTCTTGCGGTTTTTATGTTTTATTTTTAATGGCACATAATTCTGATATCCATAATTGGAATACAAATGATTTTGTTAACAAAATATTTTTATTATTAAGAGAAAATCATGATTTTCCCGTGTTTTTACGGGATTTTTGGATCCCAAATTATCCCGGGATTTCGCGATCGGGGTTTTACAAAATCCCGAATCCCGGGATTTTTAAAAAGCGATCCCGTTTGGTATCCCTAGTTTGTATCTATATGTATGAAGTCTTTTATAAGTATTTTTTAATCTTACTTACTTACTGAATCAATAAGGCGTAATGAATTCGTATCCATTTCTTAAGCTATACGTGTAAAAAAAATTATTTCGATATATTTGATTGATTTGAGTAAATTACATATGGACATATGTATGTATGATATGGGTAATGACACTCGCTTTGTTTTTAATAAACATAAATGACACTACTTCTGATTGATAAATAATTTTTCTTTTACTTCAACAGCCTTTGCAATAGCTGAGTGCACTACAATAATCTTGAATACAGATTCATTCATCCAATGGTCATGCAGCATAATTTTTCAAAATAATTTAAATCATCTCACTATTGTGTTCGTACATTATTACCTTTTTCGTTTTTTATTGCGTTTCGCTTAGGATTATTATTTCAAGTTATACTATTCAGTTTGCAAAACTTTTTTTTTTGTATTTTTCATTTAATTTTTATAAATCGCTGGTCATTTATCACATCATAAATTTATGATTTACAATTTGTTGGCGTTTGTTCACAAAAGAAAACAAAAAAACAAACAAAAAAAAAACGTTCATTCATTGTATCCATCTCTAGTTGGCGATTTGAGATTTTTTTGTTTTGTCTTCATTTTATTTTATAGACGATTGGATTGGGAATTTATTTTTACCGTTTTATACTCGTGTTGAATAAATGCTATGAAATTAATCTCAATTGTTTTGCAATTCACAAACTGGAAACTGCATTCAATCACTCAAAACTTTTCAACCAGACACCGAGCACATAACACTCGCACACATACACACACATTCACACACGAATACGCACTTGCTTATTACACTTTCCGACTGAATGCAAAAAGCATTTACAAATAGACACCGTTAACCACAAGCAATTCATCTTTAGCGGGATATTTTCTTTCTTTTTTTTTTTTTGTTTTTCGCTGTTAATGTCCTGTCTCGCAATAACCATACTCACACACATCTGAAGCACAAACGAATAAAAAAAACACACACACAAATAGGAACTACAGTTTCAAATATTTGGAAAAGCAATATCGAACAGCATGAAAATGTCTCGTTTTTAAAATTACAACAATTGTATCGGCATTGTGTTATTGGTAAATACATTTCCCACACGCACACACATATAGAAAGTCTGTGTATTATGGTTGATATTTAAATAATGTTCGTCTCCGAACTATTGACGACGGCAATCACGAAAATCAGCACGCGTCTTATCCACCTTCGTTGCGTGTCAGCGCGGAATGAACGTTTAAATCTCAGTTGATGGTGTATGAAAGTGCTGAAAGTGTCTAAACTGAGATTCATAAACGCAATCATTTTGTGTTTCTGTTTTTACAGCATCCCGATGGAATTGAAAATGCTTCATGGTTAGCACCGTTAAATGTTGCCTGGATGTGGATTTCATTCTTTAAAAAAAAAAATCCATACAATCCACACTGTTGTAAATGCAATAATTTCAAATGTTCTTTCTGTTGGTGTGTTAGTGTGGGTGTTTGGGGAGGTTAGAGTATTGTCTGTGGTGTATTGTTTTGTTTTTTTTTCCTCAATATTCTGAAAGCTGAGTAATTAATGCGCATGAGCGTACTTTACGAAATGACAACAAAAAAGAGTTTTTGTTTTGGTTTTTGTTCCGTCTAATGTGTCTTTTCATTTTGTTTGTACAGTTATTCCTCCTACAACACGTTATCCCACTACACGATTCACTCTAACACGGTACTTCTTTAGCACTATTTTTTTTAAGACTTATTAACCGATTCAAAATCTATTGATGTAAAGAAAGCAATTTTCAATTAAAGACTGCATCGATATCATATCCTTATCGCTGAAAGAACTGAAAATTGCAACATTAAATCGATGTTGGAAAAAGATCTGGCCAGCAGTAGTCGACATAGAAAACGTGCATGAATCTCAAAGGAAAGTAATTGATGGCATATTAGAACTTGCTAGGTTGCTCGGAGGGGAAGGGTTTGTGGTGGTGACCATTAAAGATGCGAAAGATTGATAATGTAAGAAGATAATGAAGTTAATAATTTGACACTAAACACTTACAGGAAGGATTAAACCAAAAAATTGCAATTATTGTTCTTAGATGTAGACTCTTGCGCTGAAAGAAGCCAGAAATTCAAAAGATAGTTTCAAAAATGCCTATCAAGAAATTTACAATCATCTTGGACGGACAAGGAAACAAAGCAAGATTAAGAATTTTTTAAAGATACCAGCAGATGAACGAAATATAAATGCAAGTTCAAAAAGTGAAAATGATATGATTCAATCGAAAAAAAGTTTCCATGTAATTGTTTTCAGCAGCGACGATGAAGAAAATTACTAAACTAAATGCATAATATACATTCATATATATTTATAGCGATTTATTTTTGATTTTTATGTATTTCCCTGGATTTTTATTTATTTTTCTTATATATTTAATTGGAGTTTTATTTATTTTATTATTTGTAATAGAAATAAAGTTTCTTCTGTGGCATTAAAATATTTTTTTTAAACTTAACCTCTGTTTCAGTACCAGCTTCTAGTCTCCTATATCATGGTTTCACATAACACGTCATATTATAGAAACATTTCGACCGTGTTGTACGGGGGATACCTGTATTGCAAAATTAGAAAACGGAGGGGTTTATAACACAATTTCAATAAAATGTTAAAAATCATTCGAATTAAATGTATCTTCCGGTTTCTTACCGATAAAAAAAAAGATAATTTGATAATTTCATTTATGTCTTCATCAAGTTTTTAAGTAATATTACATTACTGTATTACCTTTAACGTTTTACATCCATTTAATAAAATAAATGAATAATACTGAGCAAATTTTATAAATGTTAGTTAAACTAAGCATACATACAGTGGCTCACAGTTTATTTCAACCAGCACCTTTAAAAAATACTTGAATATGAGTTTATAGAATATCTACATATGTTTAAAAATAAAACAAAAAAGTTTTATTCAGTCTCAAATTTATGATCAAATCTTTCGCCAGCACCAGATTTCGAACAAGAATTACATTATAGGAACTCTGAAAAAGGAATGGCCACCAAAAATAACTCTCCCAAACCACTAGGAAGTGGAATCAATGCAAAAAAGGCTGAAAACTGTAATTAAGCAAATAGGAGGTCATACTAAATTTTAATTGTTTCTTTAGAGTAAGTGGTTGATATAAGCTGTGACGAATTGGGTTCCTATATTTTAAGTTTTTAGTTTGTAAGTTTACATTTGTGACCGAATAAAACTTTTTTTTTTAATTTTTTAACATATTCTATACACTCTTATTTAAATTTTTTTAATATCTTGTTTCGTTTCGAAATTATTCGATCAATTATCAATTATCAGAAAACTGGCCACAAAACTTCAATTTGATTTTATCACAATCGTGAGTACGATTGGCACCCTAAAGAGGAACACAATCTACGAGTTACATATCTTGTAGTCGGCAGTCAATGTGGTAACAATGAAGGGGTTTATATAGATTATGATTCTTCATATCAACCAATCATTGTGATTATTAATAAAGCACTACATCACACATTTTACGTTCTAATAATTGCAGTACCAGTGCCTAAACACATCAATTTAAATAAAAATTCTTGCACTGCAAGAGATGTTTTTGTATTAAAGTTATCGAATTATTGAATTGAACATTGCGGTAATGACAGTAGAATAATCGCGATGACAATATAGTTTTTAATTGTTTATTTCATTTACAGTAAGACCATAAACCGGTTTGGGCCTAATCTAGTTTTTTGGGCCATCTAAATCGGGGGCAACATATTAGAATATGCTTCGCATCTTCCTCTTCATCTACACAGTTTGCGCATATAGGGGAAGCATCATGTCCAAATCTGTGAAGGTACTTCCTTAAACATCCATAACCAGTTAGGAACTGAATCACGTAATTCTGGCAATGTTTGTTCTCCATTCAAGCGGTTAAAGAAGGGACAAGGTGAAATGTCCATCTTCTTTCTTTTCTCCGCTTTTATAGCCGCTGTCCGTCCTGGACACTCGAGACGGCAAAAGTATATCTGGCTCATCTCATCCCCCAATATGTCTATTGGAATTGACTTTGCCAACACCAATACCTCTTCATCAGACACTGTCCTGAAGTCTAATCGCGCTTTGACGATACACGGAGGACAATATTCTCCTTGTCGTCCCCACGCAGAGTGCCTCAAACCATATTGAGCATTCAAATAGCATTATCGACGTTACTACCGCTGAAATTATCCTCCTCTTGAATAGACCTGGTCCTCAAATATTTGGCATTATCCTCGCCAGTGCCTCTGCGTTACAGATGCCTTTTCGCTGATGTAGTTTACGTGCTCCTTGAAATTCAACCTGTCGTCGATGATCACTGCCAGGTATCTTATCGCGCTCTTTGATTCGATCTTTATGTCTCCAACGGTCACTTCCATCTTCTTTACTATCTTCCGGTCGCTAATCAAGACGGCTTTCGTTTTATGTGCAGCAAGTATAAAACCTGCCTCATCCAGCCATCTCCTCCATTTCTCTGACCGTCTTAGCTACCGAGACTATAGCAATGACGTCTGCAAAGCCCACAACTATAGGCCCTTTTGACAATCGCAGTCGAAGTATTTCATAGTACATAATACTCCATAGTAATGGCTTAAATACAGAGCCGTGCTGGATACTCGCCGTCCGCGTTAAACAGGGTCTTATTGTATTTCGAATGTTGCCATCAAGAGACATATGAATTTCGCAGCCAATTATGATTTTATGTAACTTTGTTTTATTGTATATTTCTAATAAGTATCACGGATGCACATACAAATGTATGTATGTATGTATGTGTACATGCGTATATTTTTTATCTCAAGTCGATTTAGTTAAAATTTAGCAAATATTTTTAAAATAACTTTAATAAAGATTTTATTGTTTAACAAACAATTAATTATAGTGGATAAGCTTTAAAGTGACAGCAATTAATGTCTCCCTATAGTTAATCCGAATTAACTTCGTTTACTATACTGAACAAGACATAAAACACTGCCATGATTCAAATTCAATTCCATTATTTATTGCTTTGAGTGTACAAAAATCTAACAACACGGAGAAGAAGTATAGAAACAAGCACAAAAACAAATCGAAGAGAAAAATGTCAAAGTTCTATCATAAACTTGCAAGCACGTGTTCTTTATAATCTCGATGATATTCTCGTATACCTTCGTTATTTTGTTTTTGTTTTCTTTTTTTTTTATATTGCAGTTGTATAAATTCGCTTTTCCTTGATTTTCCATTGTTGTTACACGAATATTCAATATTTCTCTCACGTTGGCTGGCTGCTATCCATTGATCAGAAGAAATAAAAGAAAGAATGAAGGAAAGAAAAATTAAAAAAGTGAAAAAAAAAAATTTCGAATTTGAATAATTTTGGACAAAGCGCAGGATGAGTTTTGATGTGGTGGTTTGCAAGCTAGCCGAAGCAGAAATGGCATGAAAAACCAACGTGCAGAGCCATTTTTATGGTCACATATAACACAATGAAAATATCATAAGGGATGTTATTTACCACTTATTCTATGGCAGTCATGTCTCTTATTCTACACATACACACACATTTGCTTTTCTTTTCTGTTATGATACGCAATCTACCACTCTGTTTACCATTTTCTCTCTTGTCCTTTAAAAGAGGAGAGTCATTGCATTGATATAAAACTACCCTGTCTTTAACACAATAGCAACAACAACACCAACTAAATTACAACACTTTCAACTTTTGAGCATGAGAAAAAGAGGAAGAATTATGTTGTTGTTATTGTTGCTGTATAAAAAAATCGATAAACATATTGTCTACAACAATAACACGGAAAAAAGGCATCCATACAAGAAAAGTATATATTGAGTCTCTAGTTGAGCACTAGAAATCTGCACTCATTTATAGAAAATACGCATGAATTCTTACAAAATCCCTTCATCCCTTTCGATGTCTGTCTACGCTATCTGCGAGTGAATTTTTACCGACGGCGGTTTTTTTTTATTCAATTCTATTCGCAACAAAGCTTTAATGTGGAGTTATTTTAGTTTCTATTGCTTTAAAAAACCGAAATCCTCAATCCTAAAGTTGACAAACGTTTTACCATTTTCTGGAATGGGTTCGTCTACAAGGTTTGTTTTGAAATACGCACGTAGGCCGTTTACCATAACCACACATTTAAAAGGGCAAAATGAAAATAGCAATTGTTGTTGACTGCAAATAGAAGAAGAATCACAACAAATCTTTTTAGTGTTTTCTCTATCAACCATTTTGCCATATAGACGAGCATTTCATTAACTATTTGCCGGTTATAAAATATTCAGTCAACGACTATTAGAACGACTTGTGGAAATAAATGGAAAAACTTCATGAATATGTGTAGAAAAAAGAAAAGAAAAGTAAAACGGCTAACCGAAGGACTAGCGAAAAGATAGACAGACTTTCTACAATTACCACTAGTAGTGTAGGAAAACAAAAAAATAAAAGTGATATTATAAACGTAATCACATTTGTACCTCCATGAGTGTGCTTGTGAAAATAAGAGAAAAAAAATCCAACGCACTAAACCATGACGTTGACGATGCTGATTATGATGAAAATTGTCGGAATTATTGCTAACAATCGTCTGTGAATGGTAGAAATTCGTTAACAGAACAGCAACAGTGGGCTAATACTGTAATTTTGCATTACAAATCATTAATTAGAAATTGGTCAATTCACACAAACCGTTGTATCGTGGTATTGAGTGTATTTTTGTTGATAATTTTTTATACAATACAGCATAGCATAGAGCGTTCACAAAAAATCTACAATACAACATACACGATACAATGTCGTGTGAATTGCCCAAATTTTTTTTGAGTTTATGGCGAAAGCAATCTATGTATTCAATAATGTTTATGTTGCTTAACGCAATTTTATTTTCATTTTTCGTAAAGTATGGTAGTGTGATTATAAAAAAGTAATAAAAATAATAACACCAAAAACATTCATACAAAGCAGACTATTTTTGTAATTATTAATCTATTCTTATAAATCACCCGCACACGTAGAATCGTAACCTACTCACAACAATGAATAAGAAAGGTCCGAATGTTTTGCTCTTTGTTTGCTCGCCAGCATTGCCATTTAAACTTTTTATTTCTTAGGAAAAACTTTTTATTAAACTACTGCTTTTTTTACACTACTGATATTCGTATGGCAATACTGAAAATGTAGCTTCAGTAGTAAAATATGCTCTTACAACACAAAGCATAGTTCCGTTACTTCACAGAGAAACGTGTGCTGTTGTATACATTGAATAAATGAGAAATACACATTTCAGTGCACTCGTAAAATCAAAGATCAACAGAAAAGAGTACACTACAGTATTGCATTCGGTGAAGGGTAAGCTACTAGAATGCACACCTCTAGTGTTTACTTTCATTAAATTTCGTTTATATGTTATCGTTATCGTATGTTATAAAAACCAAATTTTACAGGACAGCCATTTTTCTACTTTTCTCTGCTATCACTTGCAGTATCAAACTGAAAATATACATGTGCTTATATAATTAACTAATATAACAACACCTAAAAGGATTCCGGTGAAAAAGTTCATGTTTTCCGACAAAAAATTATTTTTGGCACATACGATAATTTCATTCACAATATTTCGTAGATGCGTATGTTGGAAATGGCACGAAAAATAGAAAATTACGATATCATTTGTCAGTGTTAGAAATAAATTGAAACAAAGATTTATTAGTGGTTTTATGTATTTATTCATTATTTTTTAACTTAGACAGACCGACTTTTAACAGAACCATGAATTCATTAAAAAAAAAACAATTATAATAATAATTAAGTTAATCTTCTTCGACGTGTACCGTTTTCGGTGCACGCTATACCTCATTTCTACGCCAAGCTGAACTTTTTAATTTAAAATGTTAATATCGAAAATTTAATAATTAGTAGGACTTTTTTATGTAACGTAATGATGTTTACAGCAATTTTAGAGTGATGTACCGATAACGGTATGGTAATTAGTTATCGGACCACTTCTGAACTTTTATTGAATACGACAGTTGTAAATGCATCGATTTTATATAATACAAGAAACAATAGTTTAATTTCACATTTTAAAATATAGAAAGTTATTAATTTCACATTTATGTAATACAAACAATGACGGATTTTCTGAAGAAGATGACCATGTCCTACACTCTAGAATTACACCATGAGTTACAAAACTGTAATGATAGACCAGTAAAAAGGATGCAGCCATTCCATGGTATGCAGAAAGTATGAAAAATTATAGTAATGTAATCAAACTTGAGTAAAATATATATTCTGTTTAGTACATTGTCCATATGTTCCTTATTCTACATGAAATAAATTTAATTTTTTATTGTTATTTTGTGCATTATGCCCTTTGAATAGTAATAATTTTGAAAATAAAATACATTTTTTCAAAAATAAAAAAAGAACATGTATTTTTATAGACTTCTGAAAGTAGTTATCGTGTACCGAAAATGGTACACGTGGCCTAGAAATGACACATTCTCAAAAACAGCTTGGCAGGGAACGTGTTAACATGTCTTTTTCGCGTACAGAATATCTTAAATTTAAATATTCTGTCGGTTTGTTATTTTTTAAACATAGATTTTTCAAATCATTGAATTTTTATAGGTAAAATTAAACTTATTTATAGTGTTTTTAGTGGAATTGTCGGAATATACCGTAAGTGAGCTAAATGGATTTTGACTTTGTGTCTAATAATCTACGCGAACTTTGTTTATGTTTAGTTTAACCTTATTTGGTAGTAACAGATTTGCAAAGGACTTTCAGTTTTCAAGCCTATTTCAATACAGTTGTACGCCGATGGATTAGTTCGTTCATTGCGAATAGAGGTGGGCCATTCACTTTACGCCCAAAATGGTACGTCTGCGTACAAATAATCCAATTGTGCTGTGCACAGAATCAACTGGCATCATTGTATGACCGGGAAGTAAATTTGTTATTTTTATTGTTTCAATGATGTTTGACAAATTTTAAAAATATATCAACATAGTTAACAATACATAATGTCGTGGTTTTGACCATTGCAACTGTCGCAATATAGGGCTATGTCTTTAACTGTTTTTCTTTGGTCTATTGACCTATTGATTACTCTGTATACGTACGATGTTTTACTTGGAGTTTTTTACATTAACTGATTACCTCAAATACATGATCCGAACAAGAAGGCATCCTAAATGATTCTCTTCAACTTTAATATCGCCTTTTCTGTAAAGCTAACGGTAAAACGATTAGAGGCAAAAACCAAAATAAAGTAAGCAATTCCCTTTAGCTTAAAATCTTAACTCAGAACGAAATATGTATACATTTTGTCAGGTGACTTCTCCTTGAACGTAGAAAAAGATTACATCAAAAACTTATTTTCAAAAAATATTCTATGCATAGCACTTTGCTAGGCATTACACATCTTAGGGGCATTATTACAACTTACCGTTAAACTTGGTTTTAGTTAAAGATACCATTAGCTAAAGGGAACTGAAAAGTTACTTACATACATACATAATTGGGAATTACAACCCTTCAGTCAGAGTTATTGACTTAGTTTTAAATTTTCTTTCATAAAGAACAATTTGTAGGATCTCTGAAGTTTGCTGCGAAAAAGATGAATTTCCTCTTTAAGTATCGTTTCTTCGTTTTAACATTTTAGGAGACATTCGAAACAAAAAACCACTTTTGTTGTGTGCGTTAATTTTTATTCATAAGTGGCGGGACATACAGTTTAAAGTCGACTCCGAACAACAGATTTTTTTTAGAAACTTTTGATGGCAATTTTATTTACTCTCAGAGTTTTTGCCAGAAATCTACTGAGAAGAAATTGCCAAAGAAATATTTTTCATATTTTCGTTTTGATGTCTGGCCTGGGGAGGCTCGTACCCTGGCTTTACGTCTAATCAGTCAACACACTACCTACTAGACTACGGCAACTTGTAACTATTTGTATTTGTTTTTGAACTATCATTATTATTTAGTAGGAATTTTTTTAATTTTTTATGACTTTAAAATGCATCAAGAACAATTTGTAGGATCTCTGGTATTTTGAAAAGAGTTTGTTACGAAAAAGATGAATTTCGTCTTCGTCGAAGGTACAGCCTTACGAAAACGATAGCCTGTATTGACATTTTAGCAATTAAAAAATGCCATAATAATGGCATAGTTTATACAACTTTGCCCACTGTAGCACATGTGGTTTTGTTGAATGAAAAACAAAAAGAAAAAAGTTGTATATTTGAATGAAGTAGATTTTTATGGAGAATAAAAAGAAGAAGAATACTTTCCTAGATCTCGTCTAGGGCATTAAATACACATTTGCACATTTAACACCTAAACGAAAAAGGTAATTGGAGTTACTTTAGCAATAGACGTGTTGGGAAAAAACGTAAATAAATTCTTATTCCGTACGTTTTCGCACGTTGCATGCAACATAAAGAACTCGGTCAATTGAAAGTGTGTTATACACTTCAAAAATGCTGACAATTCTTATCGAAATGTTTATATTTTGTCGAAGCGATTCAAATATGCGGAAGACCATAAGTTACATAAGTCCGTGTAAGAATGAGCTGAGCAAGATGATAGTTAACTTCGATCATTCTGATATATTTAGCCGGGCATAGATGCTGAAAATAACAATGGATGCCGTGTGTATGGATTGAATATTGAAACGAGAAACAATTGCTATGTCAATAATCAGTTTTTGGACGCATAAGATCCAATAAAAGAAGGAATTGCATTAGAATTTTACGTTTTTGGTGGAACATTTGTCTTGGACTCACATACTGTACTACCTATTATTTTTGTTTCTTTTTATTTAATAAAACAATTCCAAGATCTAGATTTATGTCACATAAATTTAGTATTCAAGACACTTTCATAAGAATAAAACTAACAATATTGTAATGATCGTTTGAAAATTATTCACATTATTGACTTTGATCGAAAGTACCTTTTCATATTATTATTATTTTATAACGAGTATTTGAATATTTTTTATATTGTTACGAAAATGGAAATGGTGTTGTTAAAATGATGAACAAAAGCTCCAAAAACAAAACACCGCATTTGTTCACGTGATCACAGAATAAGTAAAAAAAATATATCAACAAAAATAATAGATTTGTATATAAGATCGCTGAATAAACAAAAAATAAAGGATAAAAGATGTAAACAGCCAACAACAAAATGCAGCGGACAGAGAAGTAAATAACATAACCGAATGTAAACAAGGTACATAAACCAAAATGGATCTTGCCCGAAGGCCGTCATCCTCCTTCGAGAGCATTCATCACACTGTTGATCCAGCGATATAAAATGCAAGACAAAGCGAGTAATGATGGAGTTCGACGACGTTACATTAGTTGCAGTGAGAATTCAATCTGTTGTATGTGAAGACACGAAATCGGATTATAATTCAGTCAGTGCAGACAAGTTGCATGTGAAGAAAGCAGTTGATAGCGTTACGCGAGCAGAAGTGTTGTGCTTACAAGACCATTATGAATAACGAACAAGTATTGTTGCTTACGAGAAGGTTGTAAGCAGAAGAATACAACGAACAATCATATATTGTGATAGTTATTGTTGTATACATGGTATAAGTTCGAACAGTGACACCAAAGTAGAGCGGACAAATAATAAGGTAAAAACACAATAATATATTCAGCGTACACGTCTTTAAAACATTTCAAGATAGTAGTATAATTAGTAATTTATTTGAACCTGGATGCCCTGATCTTCCAGTAGGGTAGTGTACTAGACTATTAGCGTGAGGATTGTGAGTTTGATTCCCACCAATCAGATTCTGGTCTGTTACACTACACCGAGCATAAAGTCTTGTACTCAGTTTGTAACAACTATAAGATAATTTATAATTGCATTCTAATAAATAAATGAATAAATATTTCAACAGCTGTCAGGCTACATTACCGGATGTGCATAAATGTTATATGGGCGTACTTAGATCATTTGAATTTTCTCTCTGTGGCCTTATAATAATATAATAATGCTACGAAAAAAGAAAACTTTGCATACTGTTGTTTTGCTTTTACAACATTTAACATTAAAATTATTAACAAAAGATACAAAAACAAAACAAAAAAATTAATTTGTTTACAAATTATCGCATTTTGTAATATAACCACAAACACCAGCATAAAAAAGGATAAACGAGTAAACGAAAATGTACTAACAAACACCAGCATAAAAATATGGTAAACAAGTAAACAAAAATATGCCAACAAACACTACAAGAAAAAATGTAAACAAAATCTACTAACAATAAGAATAAAACAACGATGTTTACATTTATAGAGATCTTGAGAAGGCGGAGCCACTAACATTCACCTTTAAGATCATTCATCAGACTGTTTTCCTTGCCATACCAAAGGCAAGTTAGTAAAAGTTCACGACGAAATCGTGGTTTGAAAATCTCCGTTAAAACGATCTGTGGAGCAATTAACTAGTAATTGTTATTGTTTATGCAAAGAGTTTAAATAGATGAATAACAAACAAAGCAATTGTTGTGGTTTACGTCAAGTTGTGAACAGTGGCTCATAGAATTATGCGAACAATAAAGAATTTAATTAAAAGTAAACACGAAGGATATAAATGTAACAATATCATTTGTAATGTCGCTAGAATATTCTGTCACATAAGTAATATCATTTGGATGAACAACTGAGATTGAAATCAATTACACTACTTAACTCCAACATGTTTCTTTTAAAAACACAGGCTAAGTAGAACCAGAAACAAAATCCTTAAATTTTTTTTTTGCGGATTGTAACATTCCGGGCAGAATGTAAAGTTTTTGGCAAGATTTCGAGTCAGTATATATTGAATAAAATTGTGTAATGCTCTAAACTTTTGAAAAGCTTCAGAAGTGTCTGTGAAAATAATTATGTTCACTATAGTACGTATATAGAAACTTGTGTTCGTAGTGTATTTCAAACTGAATATAGAAACATGAATATTTTTACTTTCATTAGCTTTTTCTGAATTCGAATGGCATTTACAACACTCTGCTGTCCAATTTCCTCTTAAAATAAGCGTCATTAGTTATATAAGACTAGACCCGACCCTATCCAGACTAGACCTGAAATTATTGAGAACGTAAACAACTTTCATTTTACTTGACTATGCGTTGCAAATTAAAAAAAAATTCCATGAATATATAAAACTATGAACAGAAAAAAAAAATATAAAATGGTAAAAGGTAAACATGCCGGGACTTTTACAATTTTCTTTATTAAAAATGCGGGTAATGCAAATATTTGAATCAAAAAAAAAAACCATCATATTGACCAATTTCTGATGTAGGTACGTTTGCATATTTTTCGATTACAGAACATACGAGTATTACAACAAATATGTTGAATTTTAGTTATGAAATAAAAGCTCAATAAGTAAATAGACCAGATATCAGACTACCATACAGTTCTGTGGTTGTTAACACTAACTTAACACTGACACTGATACAGTTGTGTGAGTGACTGTATATGTTCAACTACTTATTCAATATACTCCATATTTATATGAATTGTTAAAGTTAAGTTCCAGTTTTACTTCTCATGTATGCATATGCAGAACGAATACTCATCCATGGCACAGTCATTCTACATCACATACGAAAGCAAATGCTTAATAACAATAAGTTTTCGTTAGTGTTGGCACATCATACACTAAATAGAATTTGCGTTTCAAATAAATTTAGTTTTTTTTTCAATTTTAAGGAGCAACATTTATTTAAATTATATCTTCCAAGTATACGTTTTAGATGGAGAACTCTAAAAAGAAAGCTTGTTATGTACATATTTTAAAAAAAATTAGTTTTGCTTTCAAACTTTAACGTTTCATAAATGCAATGATTTTTAATTGCGAGATTTTAAGTACATGGAGCCGAGCCAGCAAAGGGCCTCTGGGCAACACGATTGGTTCAGTAGCGTAGACTGTGTGCAACCCCAAAATTCATCAAAGTTCATAATCGCAGTGTTCGACTGATATTATGCACATGGATGGCATAAAACGCAAAACCAGTTACAAATCACGTCACCAAAATGTCAATATTACGCAAAGGAACAATGGAAGAATTATAATTTGTAGCATCTTCTTCTGTCCTCATGACCTCAGAGACCTAACAAAATGCGCCTCTCTACCAGCCTACGATATACAAAAAAGTTATTCCTACAATTTTGTGAAATTAAAAACGTACCTTCCCTAAGTAAAGAACTTAGTCACCACTTCATATTTACAGAGGCAAAGGTGAATCAATATCTGGCACAAAAGTTCTATAAAAGAATGATTGTGGAAAGAGTCAAATCTAGCGGAAGACCATATTTTTTAATTAAAATGAAAGATTAGTTAGCTAGTTGTTCATTATGATTTTTCGTAATAACTCAAAATTACGAACTTAAGGTGGTTAAATAATACTTCATACGATGAGTCGGGAAGTTTGGTCTGAGGCAATACGAAGAGTCTGCATACTCATTTGACAAATTACTGACTTGACCTGGGGAACTTCTTTAAGGATAACTTTATGTTTATCTAGTGAAGAACAATCAAATTATTATCCTATTAATTAGTAGAACTGTCTTAGATGCACTTATTCTTCGACCATCTTCCGAATCGGAACAATGTATTTAGGTTCAGGAACTTTGTATTTATAAAGCCTAAGCATACTGTACATAGCCGGACTAAACAAGACAAGATATAACACTCTTGCTAATCTAAATTCTTCTATAAATCCTTATTCCATCTGTTTTTAGAAGATAAACGTATTAATGTTAAACAAGTGGTAACAGATCCTAAGTTTCAAACCAAGAAAATTTCTGCAAAATATACAAATATTATCTGCTGCCAACACGCACTATATAATCTAAATTAGAACGGAGTTCAACTCTATAATTCACAACAACTAAGGAGTCCTTCTTTATATCTTCACGAATACAATATGTAGTGGGAATTCTCTGCAAAAATGTATAAAATTTTTAATTTAAAATTTCAAATGATTCATTTATTTTATTAATTTGGGATTATATTTTACAATATAATATTACATGTTCTCCGAATTGGTTGTACTAGAAAGGTATTGTGCTCCCAACGTGAGTTAAAAGCGCTACGTCACTGTTACGATCTCCCTCCAATCATTGACCATAAGCCTGAAAGCATGTCTATAAATATGACAACACTACTAATGTGAAAGTTTTTGTTCAACATAAAAACTTCTCAACAAAATTTCAGAAATGTTTGAGAAATTCTTAAAGCCCCTTAAACCGTGACTTAAGGGTTCAGTTGAATATATGTACACCCAACTCTTTTTTACACGGTTCCTTTTTACAGGGAAAAGTAGTTAAACGGTTGAAAAAAAAATTTTTTTTTTTTTAAATTTTTTAAAATCACTGCCTTGTAATTATGTTTGTTTTTAACACACTTGGCATCATTGCTGTAATGAACATACATAGTAGTAACTGGGTAATCCCAAACACTAAATTTTTTACACGGTTTTTCGAAGTAAATATAGTTCTTCATTTCATCTTACACGGTTTTCAGATGACATGGAACGTATCCCCCGCCTCTTTTTTACACGGTTTTTTTACATGGATTTCTGATGGAACGTATCTACCGTGTAAAAAAAGAGTTGGGTGTACATTGAAAATAAAACCAAAACGGATATTGTATGCGTTAAGTTCTTAAAACTGATTTCAGTTTTTAAAAAATGGAGTCGTAGAACCAACAACTTAAATTAAGGCATTTGTAGAGGCGCTAAAAGCAAATCTTAATTCAAAATCATGGTTAAATTTGGCTTAGATCTTAACTGTCCTGCTTAATTGCGTTTAAGTCTATTATAATCAGACGTGTATTAGTGAGAGGCAGACGTGTATTAGCCCAAAGCAAAAATGTCAGTAATATTTTCAAATGTAAACTATCTTACGTTTTTACCTTTTAAAAACGTTAAAAATATGAGTTCATGGATTGAAAATAAGTGAAAAATAAAAAATAAAATCAATTCTTTACTGTCTGCTCTACTTTTGTGCCACTGTTTGAACTTTCACAATGTGTGCTTGTTCGTTATATTTCTCTGCTTACAACTTTTTTTTGTGAGCAACATTTGCTATTTATTCTTCTTTGCTCTCAACCTTCTTGTAAATACAACACTAACAACTGTTTTCTTCACACTCAACTTGTCTGCACATAAGACTGAATTATAGCTCGATCTGGTGTCTTCTTACATAACTGACTGAATTCACACTGCAACCAAAGTGACGTCGTCACACGCGACTAACTTAATTCGAATTCCATCATTGTTTGCTTTGTCTCGCCTTTTATATCACTGGATCAACAGTGTGATGAATACTTTCGAAGAAGGATGACGACCTTCGGGAACAATCCAAAAATGTAAACAACTTGTTTTCATTATTGTTTTTTGTGCGTCTTGTATGCATTTTCTTTTTGCTTGTTTACGTCTTTGTTCGCTGATTGTTCGCTTTGTTGTTGGTTGTTTACAGCTTTTATCATTCATTTTTATGCTGATGCTGTTGCTATATTTTTGATTAGTATTTGATCACGTGAACAAGTCCATTGTTTTGTTTTTGGAGCTGTTGTTTTTTTTTACTTTAAAAATCGTAATAATATGTTTATGTGGTGGAAAATGGAAAATGTTCAGCGCTAAATCCCTAAATACTGCGTATTTAACTTGACAAGTATTCTTCCAAAAATTGAGATTATTTCTATTAGTGAATCTCATTAGAAAATAGTGAATTCTATTTTAATTTTTCTTTTAATACACCAAAAATTTTTAAAAAGAAGCGACAAGAACCTGCTTCACTAAAAGCTGCCAAGCAATTGAATGCGTTTTCACAGTCTTTTTCACTAACATTGTTGATGTCCGTGTGCTATGTGTGAAAAAAGATGAAGATGTTCGGTCCCCGGGGACATTGGGGGATTATATTATACTTTAGTCAATTTCATTTGCTTTTTCTTTTTGATTGAAAAAAAAAAATTGTTTTGTAAATTTTCAGTGTAATGATTACAATCAGTATATATAAAAATTTTATGGTAATTTTACCACTAATTATTATTATTATATTATAGTTATTACAAGTTACAATTATTTCTGCAAAAATAATATAATACGTAGTATTTTGTGCAATACTTTTTAAAAACTGCTGCTCCAGAAATATTGATGTCCTTTCTGGTATACCTCAGGGTAGCCATCTTGGACCGCTTCCGTTTTCATTGTTTATTAACTACTTACCTGATATGATTCACTATTCCAACATCCTAATGTACGCTGATGCTGTAAAAATTTTCCTAAGTTATCGCTGAATTTCCGACCAGAAACTACTTCAAAAGGACCTAAATTCGTTTCAGTTATGGTGTAATTTAAATTTAATGCAGCTTAATCTAGAAAAATGTAAATACATGAGATTTGTAAGGAAGAATACGATTCCTGCAGAATATGCTTCTGATGGATACAATTCAAGATTGTAGATAACTTCCTGGATCTAGGAGTTTTGCTTGACCCCAACTAAATTTTATTCCGCACATAGCTATGACAGTAAATAAAGCAAGAAGCTTATTTGGTTTTATAAAACGTTGGGCAAAAGAATTTAATGATACTTATGTTGCTAAATCGTTCTACACATCTCTTGTGAGGCCTATACTTCAGTATGAATCCATAATTTGAGATCCTCTATATAAAAAATATTCCGACGTCATTGTATCTATACAAAAGCAATTCCTGATATTTTATCTATGAGGACTGAATTTTAATCCTATTAGTTTACCATCTTATTCTGCCAGACTAGCATTAATCAAACTTCTCACACTTGAAAGCCGCAGGACTATGTTAAATATCTCGTTCATATTCAATGTAATTACTGATGATATTGGCTCCAGTTTTTTAATCCATGATATCACTTTTAATGGTCCTCAACGTCCGTCACGTCATTTTTCCACATTATCATTACAATTTTTTAGAACCAACTACGCTGGTTCTGATCCAATAAGGAGAATGTGCAGTGAATTTAATAAATTGTAAAAGCTGATTGATTTCTCTTTAACGAATAATGTTTTAAAAATTAATGTAATTAAGTATTTAAGTTCTTAGTTTTTGTAAATTAAATTTAATTTCATATTTTGTAATATTAACTAATTGCCTGTAAGGAATATTTCATAGGCAAATAAAAATGAAGTAAATTAATAAATAATTTGTACCTTAACCACAGAAATTGTACTCTAACCAAGTTTTTTGTGAATAATTTTTTAATAATTTCTTATTGGTTATTTTTACTATTTTTGTTGGTTAGTGCAATTTTAACCAACAAAATTTGATTAAATTCACCAATAAATTTTTTTGGGTGTAGACAGTGATGGAACTTTCTGCTTTTGTATTTATTTTATTCTTACATGGACCATCACTCGATTATATGTTAAATAAATGAGAGCAATTATTCAGAATTATCCTAAAATTGAGCGAAAAAACTGTACGACATAGAAAAATATTCTTTCTGTTTTAAAAACTAGCAAGACTTGACACAAGTATTGTAGTGTGCTACATGCTTGACATTGAAATGGCAAAAACAACGAAACTGTTTAAATTTCATGCTTTTAGGAATTCGTGATGATGTTAGGATTTTTAAATGATATCCACAAAGTGGAGTGAACAATACTCCTGTACGGTTCTCTTAATTGAGGTGCCTGTTGACGGGCAACTCAATTTGTCAAAAGTTTCCTGGTTCTAGTTCTACTTCTGGGTTTTTTTTTTTGTTTTGTTTTCTTATTTTTAGTTGTGCTGTGTGGAGGTTCCTATTAATTAAATTAAGTGTGGCCATTGTTTAAATTAAGAAATAATTTACAGCAAATAAGAATTAATTAAGAAGGTTTACTTTCTCTCTTTAGACTGTACATAACGCTGACAAGATTTAAATGAAGGTCGTCATCACTATTATCAGCATTATTTCACTCAACTACAGCCATACATACATACGACATACATAAATTAAAATTAGTATTTGTTTGTAAGAACGTTTATTTGATAGTTACAGTAACTAATACTTACAGGGACGGGTCCTTGGAATTTCTATCTTTTTTCTTTTAATAAGATTTCGAATGAATGGTGAGGGGAGGGGAGGGGACACTTCTTATATGAAATCAATTTTAATTATTAATTAATCTTATTTAATGATGACTTTTGTTTAATATTTTTTTTTTTGTAATTTTTTGCAATATTAAATTGAAAATTACAATAAATCTTCATATCTTAGTTTAATTTATTACTCTTTAAGACATTGTGATTGTAAGTAACCAATAAGGCTATTCATTTCTATTCTATGTGTTTAAGTTACTTTAACTTAATTTAATTAATTTTATAAAATGTACTATTCTGGTATATTTAGAAATTTTTTTCTCAGTTTATTTAATTAAATCTTTAAAAGTGAATTAACAATTATTATATTCAACCTTAAAACAAATAACAATAAGTAAGACCCGCCAGCGTGGAACTAAATTCCTGGCTTCATAGAATTTTAAGTTACAGTGGACGTTCGATAGTACGAATTTCATATAGTCGGGCCCTTTCGTAGTATCGAAAAATTCATATTACTGAACAATGCATTTTTAGATTTTTATAAAAAAAAGAATACGTAACAAAACAAGATATAATTAATTTGTATTAATTTGAATTAATTTTTTTTTTTACATAAACACTCATGAAAGAACATACTAATGTATGTACACAAAACTAAACGTGGATGACAGAATAAAATAAAAACTTCATTCATAGATACTTAATTGGCCATTACGACCCTTCAGTCAGGATTGCGACCTAGCTACTCAACGCCACTTTGTTGTGTGTATTAATTTTATACTTGTGTGGCGGGACCTATAGTTTAAAGTCGACACCAAATGACAAATTTTTGGGAAAATTTTCAGGGCAATTTTGTTTACTCTCACAGTTTTTGCCAGAAAACTGCTGAGAGGAAGTCGCCCGAGAAATTCTTTTTTCGCACTTCGTTCTGTTGGAAATGTCTGGCCTGGGGTTTGACACGTCACGTCTAATAAGCCAACACACTATCTACTAGATCACGGCGTAAATAAAATAAAAATTCTTATAACAAATCACCATTCGTACAATCAAAAAATGGCCATCTATTCGTACTATATTATAAGTATTATTGGAAATTCGTAATAAAGAGTGTTCGTACTGCTGGACGTCCACTGTAATTTGAAATTATTTGCGATCGTCTTCTAATGAGGACCACGGTATCTCTTCTTTCCTTGCGGATATGGTCGGCATCATTCAATTCAGCACGATCTAGTGGATTATAGGATCCGAATCTCAGAATTTAATTTTGGCGCCTTTGTATTTTAACAATGTTTGAAGATAAGGCAACCTAGAAGGGAAGCCAATCTCGTATTCACTAAACCTGTCACTTTTGTGTAGCTGCGAATAAAACCGTATTATATCAGAGCTAGTATCGATAAATGGCTTTTTGGAAAAGAACAAAAAGTCAATGTTGGCTTGCGTGAACCGAAAAGTAATGAAAAAATTAACTAAAAAAAACTAAGATATGTAATAATAATAAATATAAAATAAAACGTAACGATTTCTGTTGCAGAAGCCAACTACGAGATAATTCGTAGGTCCTTTTTCTCCTAAAAACATCATTTTTGCTTTTTAATGATACCGATGATCTAGAAATCGAGTTTGTAAAGTTAAGCCAATTGAATGACTCGGGGTACACATGCTTGCTTCCATTAGATTAGACATGAGATTAACTCTTTGCAATCGATACTGATTCGGACGTTACCTACCAGCAGTTCGACGCCACTTTTTAACGAAAGCGTACACCCTAGAAACGTGATCTTATACAATATAATTTTAGAACCAAGTAAGGAATTGTAGTGAAATTTGTTTTATATGAATTTGTGGACTTTGAAGAACAAATATTTAAAAAAAATATCAAAAAGTTGTTACATTACATAGCATTATGACAGTTCTTTTATCCTTCGACGCAAGAGGTTTAATATATATTTTTTTTGATGAATATGTTGGCTTACGTAAAATTTTGTTCTTTTTTACGTTATAAAAACATACTTTGCTAATAATTAACGATAAATTACAAAAACAGAACACTGTCTTATTACTGCAGAGATCTTTTCTATTCGACGTTGCAGTATGAACTAGAGGCGTGCACAAGACATTCTACTAGCTTACCCTTCATCGAAAGCAATACTGTAGTGTACTCTTTTCTGTTGCTCTTGATTTTTCGAGTGTACTGAAATGTGTACTTCTCATTTATTCAATGTATACAACAGCACTCGTTTGCCTGTGAAGTAACGGAACTATGCTTTGTGATGTAAGAGCATATTTTACTATTGAAGCTACATTTTCAGTATTGCCATATGAACATCAGTAGTGTAAAAAAAGTAGTAGTGTAAAAAAAGGTTTTTCCCCAGCAGCGTTGCCAGAATGATAAATTTATCATATTTTTGACGATTTTTCTACCAAAATATGATTTGAGGATTTCTTTTTTCTTAAATTATGATTTCTAATTTATAAAACTTATGATTTTTATATTTGAAGTGAGTATATGAAGTGAGTTTTGGAATTAAAGACCTTAAAGAGAATCTCCGTCTATCTGTTATATTCGTGGGAAGTACAAATTAAAAATATGAAACCCTGTATAGGTAGTCGCCGACTTAAGATTCGACTATTCGAACTTACGATCATTTTTTTTCCAATTTTATTCTTAGAAAATACTTAAAGAAGACAAATATGTAGTTGATGGGAATCCCTAAGATGTAAATTATGTATATATAAATAAATATAAGTATAAATTTTGTTTAGTTTCATTTCTCCGGACCCTCAAAATTAGTAGTACATTACGTAATTTATTTTCTTAAATTTTTTTTGTATGAAATTTGACTTACGACTGAATCCCAGGATCCTATCTCGTTCGTAAGTCGGGGAATATCTGTATTGTAGTAATAGTTCTTAATAATTTTTTTTTAAAGTACATGTACTTTTTAATTTGAATATATTATTATTATTTATTGTTGTTATTATTGTTCTAATGAAATCAGTGTGTTTTTCTAAGTTTTCTATTTGCTGGTTGGTGAATGTGTCATTTGTCAGCACATAAACATAAGTATACGTTTCTTCATAAAAGTTTTAAACAATAATAATTTAAATACATAAGTTAACATATTTCTTTCAATAGTAATTTTTAAATAAAATTTTGAACATATTAAAAACTGATGATTTTTTTTATTTGCATATGATGATTTTCTTGTCAAAGCTTCTGGTAACGCTGTTCCTCAGAAATTAAAAGTTTAAAAAAGTTACTGGCAATGCTGGCGTCGACGAAGACATTCGGTTGCCGAGAGTAAAAAAGAAATGCATGTTGTGAGCCTTTGAAGAGTACAATATTTTTGTTGCACTCTTTACACAAATCTCTTTTATACTATTGTACAATGGTTTACAAGTGCAGTTGAACACTATCTTTGCTTCACACTTATTTATATTTGCAGCTACAATCAATATTCGGTCTTGAGAACAATGCAATAGTGTGCAATTTTATATGTCTTGTGCAAACCTCTAGTACGAACTGAGATCCTGAACATTTCTTGTCTCGCTAATCGGATTTCATTATTATCGTAACAGAAAACTACAGGAGAAAACGTGTTTCTTAAAAAATTGCGGTGGAATAATTTCATTTTCCGTAATCGCTAACAAACTATCATGACCCTCAAAGGGAACAACCGAGTGCAATAGATTAATAATAACTTCATATCTTAATAATCTTGTTTTATCATTAACACATTAAAATATAAATTATCCAATATACTTACATAACTTTGTATGTTCTAGTATATAGTATCAATGTTAAATGATTGCAGTAAAAAAAAAATAAGACATTTTATCAAATCTTCAATTCATATTAACACTTTAAAAATGCTTTCGAGACGAATTTTTTATTCACCCATTTGGGGTTAAAGGATTTAATTTAATTCAACAATATTGCCCCATAAATTCCTAGTCACTATACTGTGTACACGTAAATAAAATATTCTTGAAAATGTGGAGTCGTAGTAAAAGACAAATAAAATTTCGGGAAAAATAATTTTTTATTCAAATTAAAAAAACAAAAATCTTAAACAGAAATTTTAGACTTAAAAACTAAACATTATAATGTATTTACACTGAGCGGCAAAAGTGAGTAAACACCAGTGAAATAATTATTAATTTTCTTAGGATAGCGAGAAAAGTAAATGAGAATAGTCGAATAAATTTCCAAAAATAAAAACGTTTATTTATTACGTTACTCATAAAATGATAAAACAAAAACAAAAAACAAAATTATTGCTGTTTTACTACAAGTGTGTTTACTACAAGTGAGTGTTGACTCACTTATGGCGTTCAGTGTATGTACTTCGATACAAACATACATATACAGTGTGTGCAGATAAAGATATAAAAAAATAAAAAATAAAATATTAAGTGGATTACAGTTAAATTCAATTAATGCACCAACAATAACATCCGCATTAAGTTTGCCAAAAAATGAAAAAAAAAAAAATTAAATTCTCAACGAATCTCTTCATTCTTCATGTGCCAAAAATGATAAACAAAAAAATAAAAAATAAAAAGAAGGAAAATTTTTATAAAGAAATGCTAAGAAGAGCTTAAAATGCAGACATATTTCTGGGAGATTAATGAATACTCTGCACATACATATTTATGTACATTGTACACTTATGTATACATAATAATAATAATAAAAATAAAAAATTATTCTTAAAGACTTTTCACGAATAGGCCTCTAAAAATTATTTCTTAATTTTACTTTACATTTCATGTGAAATTTAATTTCTTTTTTTCTTCTTTGATTTCTTGGATGATTATTAAATGAAATTTCTTCATTGTCGTGTAAGTTGCACATTTAATTCGTGGACAGTCTTTTAAATTTGTATGTGGGATTACAAAGAAATTTCAAGTCGGCAGATTGACAAACAAAATATTTTTTTTCTTTTTTTTTGCGGATGATGATGTTATTGTTATTATTACTGTAGTATTTTTATTTTTCTTATTGTAGTCAGTCACTTTGTCAGTCAGTCGTTAAATAATGACTTTAAATTAATTTTTTGATGGCACTGGTATCACGTGCTGGAACAGATGGAGTCTGGCATCAGCATGGCCCAATTTATTGGTCGCATTACAGTAATAATCGCCGAAATCAGTTTCATTAATACACTCGATTTTCAATACAGAAGTTGTGGTTTCATGAGATGAAGCGGTATTGGAGATCTCATAACGAGAGTCAGATTGTAATTTGGAACCGTTACGATACCAGAATACTGCTGGTGCGGGGTAAGCTTGCACAATGCATTCCATTTGGGCAGCCTGACATAACATTTGGGCAATCTTTGGCCGTTGAACAGCAATTTGAGGTCGGAACTCTACCTCCACGCGTATGAGACGTCGATCCGGTTGACCTACGCCATTATTAGCAATACAATAGTAGCCCCCACGATCTAAGCGATGAGCCTGTTTGATACGCAGTGTAGGTCCTACTAAGATACAACCACCAGCTGGCATAATGGCTTTGTCTTCTCGTTCCCAAGAAAAGGTGGGTGCTGGGAAACCATCAGCACGGCATGTGATTTCTAAATTTTGTCCTTCAGTTACTGTCATCGATTTGGGAGTATGTTCTTCAGAAATAATTGCCGGATGTTTAATGGATAAATTCAATTTTCTTGATATCTTATCAGTAGCGGTTAGAATCACTTGACACTCATAAGAACCCATGTCAGTGGCTTCAATTTTCGTTATCTTAAATGTATAAATAGCGGTGTCCGTTTTATCATCCTTTGTTTCCACAACTGTATAGCGAGGATCACTTAAACTGAGTATACTGCGCATGGAGAGAACCACAGATCCTGCACTCGATTCACTATCACTTTTCGCCCAGCTTACGGACATTCGTCCCACATTTTGAACGGTACAATTGAACTCGACATCCTCACCCACACTGGCCACAACATCTTTTGTAATGTCACTAATTACTGCGGTGGCCGGAGCCGCTTCCACTAATGAACTAGAGAACATAGCCACACCTGCTAAAAGTATTACACACAATTCCATTGTAATCGATAGATAGTTATACTTCCGGAAAAAACAAAAATAAATCAAAAAATAAACCGTGAAGTGAAGCACAATAATGATGCCTCTAACGCTTACAAAATGCTACTGATCACTGATTTTGTGGTCGATCGGATCCCAAGAAGTTGTTTGTATTTGTGTTTTTTTTTTTTTTTTGTTGTTTTGAATACAATACTATCAACACAATTGTGTTCTGTGCAGTCGGTCATTGATTTGTGTAGCAATTTGGATTATTCTCTTGCTGTTTGGAGAAATAATCTTTTGTCTGCTCTCTATTGATATTGACTTTCTCTGCTCTCTTATGTTGTTCTTATCAATTATTTAGTTAAACAGCCGACGACTCACTTTCATTTCAACTCCATTGCAGTGGCCTCTAATCACAACTTCGTTGTTTATGTTGTTGATGCACTTGATGTTATTGATGTTGGTGGCGAGTGGACTCATACACAAGTAAAAGTTTATTATTGTGATTACAGATGATGCACAAGGCGGTTATCAGTTTTAAATTCATTTACTCGGATGGTAATTAAATTGTTTTTGTTTTTTCCAATGTTATCTCACTTAACGTTTGTATTTGTATTTAAATTTTAAATATTTTTTGACTTTTTCTTCAACCTTCGGTATGCATGTTACACGTTTGTTGTTCGACTCTCAAATGAAATGGAGAGTACTATGTGCCAGTAACTTTAAATGAAAATTTGTAAATTTCTGGACAATATAAAGAAATAAAAACAACAACAACAAAAAAAAAAATCATGTACATACTATGCATATAAAACCTTATGCAAAACAAACAACCGTCAGTTAAAAAATTCGTAGAACGAATAATGAAAACAAAGATTTCTCACATTCTAAATGTATTCCTATGGTTTGGTTTCTCTTAAATTTTATTTTATTTGTATTTTCTTATTTCTTTTTTTTTAAATTTTGATTTATGACTTGCTGTGTTAAGGACTACATGTTTTCCTTCTTATTTTCCGCTTTTCTGTTGGTAACGGCAGTAGAAGGTATTTCGGAGAAAGGAGGAAATCCCATGGCAAACTGACGTAGACGGCATACGTGCTATTTATTGAATGAAACAAAAAAAAAAATGCACTAGAAATTTTTATACTAGTGAACTAACTCAACATTTTTCCAGGCATAACGACTAATTTGAATTTATCAACTCCTATTAAGTATTAACTCACACACAATTTCTATTTAATCGTGTATGTTTTTCAGAAATTTCAATTTTCTTATGATATTTTTACGTTACGTTGAATAAAATCAAATACATTTCAATACTTTCGGTGACAACCAGACTTACAATATGACTTATCATTTAAATTCTGTTAACATCTTTGAAAAATGTCATACGTGTAGGTATGTATATACTATATATACATATAAGTAGTTTCCTTACTTACTTACTTAATTGGCCTAGAACAACCCCATTCGTGGATTTCGGCCTGCTGCAATACATCCTTCCAGGCACCTCTCTTTCTTGTGCGCCTACGCCTAGTTGGTCCCACCAATTGATGACAAGGCTTCCTCGATTTGGTCCTTCCAACGAATACAAGGTCGTCCTCTTTGCTGACTTCCGCAGATTTCCGCATCCAATATCCGTCTCGCCGGAGCATTGAACAACATGCCCGAGCCAGCGCAGCCGCTGGATATTAATACACTGCACAACGTCTATGTCGTTGAGGAGCTCATACAGCTCACTGTTGAATCGGATGCGGAAATCATCGCCAACTCGCACTGGACGGAAAATCTTACGTAGGACTTTTCTCTCGAATACTCTCGAGGCTGCTGCATCAATGCTTAAGAGGGTTCATGCCTCTGCGTCATAAAGAAGCACGTATAGTATGAGCATCTTGTAGATTATTAGTTTTGTCGTACGAGAGAGGTTTCTGCTACTCAATTGCCTATTGAGATCATAGTAACACCTGTTAGCAAGAGTAATTCTGCGTTTGATTTCCAGACTAACATCATTTTTGGTGGTAACGGCACAACCAAGATAAATATATTCCTTGACTGTATCAAAAATATAGTTATCGGCCGTAACCTGAGCATCAATACGCCGTGCGTTGTTGTTTGTTTTGCCCGCATTTACTGCCAGACCCATCTTAGTAGCCTCCCGTTCAATAGCACTAAAGACAGCAGTTCCATCTCCTTGCTACGTCCTATGATATCGATGTCGTCAGAGTATGCAAGCAACTGGACCCTTTTTTGAAAAATAGTGCTATTGCGATACACTCCCGCCTTTCGCAGAATACTCTCCATGACGAAGTTGAAGAAGTCGCAAGATAAGTAGTTTCCTTACTTCTATTATTCTATTAGAATTAGAAGAAATTTTAAACTAAATTTCTTACAATTCCATACACACATAATTAGTCATTACAACCCTTCAATCAGGATTACCGGCCTCAGCTTCTACACAGCATGCACTTACGTTTGTGTTGTATTAATATTTTATTACATGAGTGTCGGACCTCAGTCTTAACTTGTACTCCGAACGACAGATTTTTGAGAGCGTTATTACCTCGTTTGCCAAAAATCTTATACAGAATATTTCATATTTTCGTTTACTATGTTTGAACTAGTCTCCGAACGACAGACTTTTAGACTGACGTTACAATTCCCTACTGGAAGAAAAAAAACGATTTGACTCCCTAAAGTGTATAATCACTAGAAAATCATCGAATGTACCAAAACTTTATTAAAATAGATTCATATATGTACGTTAAATAACTTTTCTTCGCAAGTGTACGTTATAAGGGTTCAGTTTAATTGTACTATCATTGAGTCTATCCTCCACTTTCTTTGCCAAATTCCCAGAACAATGCCAAGAGAATGAAGTTAAGTATGCGCAACTATTGAATATTTCTGAACAATACATACATACATACATTATTGGCCATTACAACCCTTCAGTTAGAATTACGGCCTAGCTTCTCACATCAATCATGTTGTGTCTGTTAATTTCATACTTGAGTGTTGGGACCTACAGTTTAACGTTGACTCCAAACGATAGATTTTTGAGAAACTTTTTCATGGGAGGATTATTTACTCTCCGAATTTTTTCCAAAAATCTGCTGAAGAAATATTTTTTTTCGTATTTCGTTTGATGCCTGACCTGAGACACGAACCTGGGCTTTACGCCTAATAAGCCGACAGACTAGCTACTAGCCTACGACGACTTCTGAACAATACCGAAAGCAATATCGTCTGCGAATCTACATGTATGCTTATAGTGGGCATATCAGAGGAAAATATGGCTTTAATGATGGGACGGGTGTGTCATATCGTGGGTCTTCTGTAACTATTTTGTTACAGCCATAATTGTTATCAAGCGTGTAATAAAATCAAGTGGCTTTGAAAAAGCATGAATGCCTCGTTCGACGTAAGTTATTTAGCTCGCAAATATTTTTGGTTGCGTGTAAACAAATGTAATGTGCCTTATAATTCAATTATAAACTGTTAGGAAATTACATCTTGACCTTGCCTGCACTTATCCAACACACTTCCTATTAGACTACGCCAACTTGACACACATTTTCTGAAATACGTGGCAAAATAGTACACCCTGTTTTAAAAGGCTTTTCTCATGCAATTGAAATACATCGTATTCGTTCTAAGTACTGTAATTTGTTCGAAAGTCATATTGGTGAAGTGAAATAAAATGATTTGATCTTCTTAAAGAATAAATAAAAAAAACTTGTTGGACAATAGGATCTGATTTGTGTCGGATCTTTGCCAAATTTTGGAATCAGTACTGTTGTAGACATGCTCCAGATTAATGGAAATTAAACATCGTTAGTATAAAGAAAATGGTTTTGAATGCTCATTTAAGTAATTCTATTGCCATTTTGGTGTTAAAACAATCTTTACCGGAAGTTAATTTTCGATTTAAAGATTTTATGCATTGAGATTAATTCACTTATCGGCGAATTGGAGTAAAAATAGATTCAAAGAAGAAAATATATCAAAATTATTCGTTTACAAATTAATTTATTTCCCATATTTTTTTTTTTTCAATTTAATATTGTTTTGAATTAAAAATAAACCTTCTTTCTTTAGTACCGAATTCATATACAAGTTTTCTCTGAATTTTTTCTTAAAACGTTTAAATAATGCCAAGTTTTAGTTATATTTGATAAGTGTATTGGACATGCAAAATATTATTTATGATACTTAAGTGATTCGGAATTAATTTTTATTAGTATTTAAAAATAATTTTTAATTGATAAAGTTTTTTAGTTTTAAACGATTAACAGTAATTATTTGCTCATATTTGAGATTTAGAAACTTCAATTGTATAATAAAATAATAACACACTTCACTTCAATTCATTATCGCTCTCAAAACGGAAACATTCTTTCATTCTCTTTTCAGCTTGACTCACGCTTTTATTAAGACTAAATTTTTTAAGCGAGGAATATACTACGGTAATCATAAGCATTTGGAAATTGATTCATATTAAATGCGGTACAGTGTTTAACACAAACTCAAATGCTTTCAAATATATTTTAATTACGTACATTTATTAAATATCATTAATGCATGCCTTTAATAAAGTCTCTTAAGATTGTTAAGGAAGAATGAATGTTAACGTACCATAAAGTTCTTTCGAAAAACCAAAGGAAAACGACATTTTATTTTCAGTTCAGTTTTAGTCTCATTTGAATTTAAAGTTTTTTTTTTTCATTTTATTTTATTTTTGAATTTTCTACTCTTTTAATATATTACTCAATCACTTAAAACTACTACTAATGATGATCATTGTCTTTTTGACTTTAGATTTTTTGGATTATATGTGGACTTTGTTCGTGTGGCATGTTAACTGCTGGCAACTAAAAGTCACTAAATAAATATTCCCAATTGTATGTACATACGTATGTACATATATAATACCCTCATACATATAAAGTGATTTAGAGATATATCTCACATTCATTCATATAGACTAAAATCCTTACATATACATACGTATTCACATCGACATATACTTACTCACTTCCATTTAGTGTAAAAGGCCACATAAACTTGCCATAATAATTGTGAAATCTTTTAATAGAAATCTCCTTAAAATTCAAACAGTCAGTCACACATACATACAATCACACAATTTGGTGTGGCTAAACTAGCGTTTTAAGTGCATGCAAAACAAGTTTCTTAAGATTAAAAAATAAGTAGTTTTTTATAAAATAATTTTATAAATAAAATAATGAAATAATTAATTTTAAATTAAATTAAGCATAATGTTAATATTTTATGTGATAACACTTTAGTTTAATAAGTTAATTTATATTTTATCAATTCACGCAAGTCGTTGTATCGTTGTAAAATCGTTATAAACTTGCCCAGCCACATATCAAATAATTGCTCAATTCATACAAGCCGTTGTATCGTTGTATTAAGTGTATTGTTGGCCGATTATACATCAGCGTATGCTTGTTGTTGATAATTTTCATGTAAAAATTCAATACACTTACACACATTTTTTTCATATGTTTTTCAAAAGTTGTGTTGGTTTCGTGCTATCAAATATTTGAGTGCCACAAAAATACATTTGAACACAATACAGCATACAATTGAACGTTCACAAGCAACCAAGTATATTTAATACAACATACACGATACAAAGTCATGTGAATTGCCCAATTGTGTAGTTGTATAGCTTTTGAATATAGTATATTAAGCCTTGTATGTATTACAGTTCAGATATTGATTTTATTACGTGTGTGCTGCAGACCAACTCAGCTAACTATTTCTAAATGAGTCTTTTTTGGGGATTGATAACACAAAACTTAAAAATGAAAGACAAAATGAAATTTAAGACCCAATAGTAAGACAAAATAAATTGACCTCAGTTTCCATTTACAATAATAAAATACAAAAAAAAAACTTTATTAACCGAATAAAATGAGTCTACTAATAGCCGCTGCAGTTTCAAGAATGATAGACTAAAGATTACGCTATCACGCACACAAAATTAAAACTTTCTGCGCATGTTGAATCAATGACGTCACGAAAATTGTTTTCATTATTTTCCTATTGGCTAATGACAATGTAAGTTATATTGCAGGACTGCCAACTACTTTCACATAAAGCACACACTTTTCAGAAGAAATGATAATTTTCACATATGAAAAAGACTTGGAAACCTTTAAAATATCCCAACTACGTCATCTAACGGGAAATCATGCGCAAGGGGTAATCTTTAGTTTATCATTCTTGCCGTAGTTTAATAGGTAGTACACTTAATTCTGTTTTTACACGGTAGATACGTTCCAGGAAAAACTGTAAAATAAAATCATGTAAAAAAAGACATGAAATACATAGAAAAGAAGGGAATTGGTTACATATCCTTCAACTTTGTAAAAAAAAAAAAAGTAAAAACAAAATAATACCTAGGAAAAAAATGATACGAGAGTCTTTATAAAAACACTAAATAAAATTTTTATAAGAAAGCAATTCAAATCTGAAAAATAGTAACATAAATTTCAAATTATTTTAGTTCAGGAAGTCAAAAAAACAATATAAGTTGATAAACAAAAGGCGCATTCACCAATTCTTAAAGGTAAGGATTAAAAGCAGTCAGTGCAATAATGAAAATAACAGAATTCTATTCGCTATCATCATCGGATGTCATACGTGATCGCTTACGTAAAGTTGGTTCAAAATGACTATCGACTCAAACAAGATTGGACAACACTAAGTTTAACAATAAAATCTGTTATTAGTCCTTGTGATTTAGTTTTGGACAGCTCTGTGTATAACTCATAGAAACGTGCTATACAAGATTTCAGATCACGTTGAATAAACTTCTCTTAACCGTGCTATATCAAATATGACCATGTTAAAACAAAGTAAATCTTTTTTTCAAGACCGTGTAAAAAAAACCGTCTAAAAATAGAATTGTGTGTGTATTGACTTATTAGACACAAGGCCTTGGTGCAAACCACAGATCATACATACATAATTGATCATTACAACCCTTCAGTCAGGATTATTAACTTAGTTTCTCACACTACTTATGTTGTTAATTTTATACATAAGTGGCGGGACCTACGGTTTAAAGTCGACTCCGAACGACAGATTTTTCAGAAACTTTTGATGGCAATCGCGGAACAAATACTTTTTGTATTTTTATTTTTATGTCTGACCGGGGACTCGAACCCTGACTTTGAGTCTAATAAGCCAGCACACTACCTACTAGGCCATGGCGACCTCAACAAATCACAGATCAAACATCTTATATCAGCAGATGTCTGGCAAAAAAGCTGAAAGTAAATTTGCCATGTAACGTTTTTCAAAATTGTGACGTTCGGAATCGACTTTAAACTATAGGTTCCGTCACTCATATATATATAAAATAAACACAAACAATGTTAGTGGTGTGAGAAGATATATAAGAATAATTATTTACATTCATATGTATTATTAACCTCCATAATTTGAAGCAGATCTTCGCTTCGACAAAAGAAAATTTTAATATTTGTATGCCCAACGTAGTACAATATTTAAATTTAATTATTTTAAGCCTTTACAGTGGCATATTTATTACACAGACGTTTACATTAAAAATGTTCAAATTACAGATTTTTTTGCTTTTATAATCGACAACACTGATCAAATGAAAAATAAATTTTACGTGCACAGACAAAGCATGCTTTTGTGTGTGTAGTGGAAGTCATGTGCTCTAGTAGAATACAGATGTACAAGATGCCAGCGTCAGAAGGATTCACACAAATGTATTCGTGTAGATGATAGGAGAGAAACAAGAAAAATAAGAAAAGCAGGAGCAATAAACTACCCTCCCATGGATGTGCCCTCTTTTACCGATGCTATGGCAGGCATACACTACATATACTATAGACATGTTAAAATATACATATTCGGACGTACATACGCACACACACACACACACTGACAGTTTTAGACAATAACACCAAAGTCACTAACAGAAACAGGATTCGAGTAATAAATTACAAAATTTGACATTTTCAGTTTCAGATCCGCTTTTTGGTTGCGAGCCGCTGCGTTCCCATGGTCATGAGCTCTTTGTCTATCTCGGTACGAGGACGTAACCGAATAAAATACAATATAAAATAAAAATGCTCATAAACACACTCAAACACATAAACGCATACAATACTACGTATGTATGTATGTGTATTGTAATAAAAAAAAGAGCATTCAAAGTCTCAGAGAAATACACACAGATGCACTCCATCAACTCGGTGTCGGTGTTTACTGTGCTAATGGTAAGAGTGTTGGCGCTGATGCACAGCATAGCATTGGCGTTGAGCACAGGGCAATATAACATTGTGATGTACGATGAGAGGACACGAGAATGAAAGAAGTCATGCTGTTCGGCTGACTGGGTGGCCAAATGAATGGCTAGATGTAGACGAACAAAATCGGATAGATGACCGGCTGAATCTCTGGATGGTTGTTCTTCGTCTGACTGCTTGTTTGTTGTTTAAATTGGTTGCATGACTGCATTTAGTATCAGTTTTGGCATTTACTGCTGCTGCTGCTTTTTCTTTACATCTTCACATCTTTCATTTCGTTTTTCTTTTTTAGTTTTTTATTTAGTTTTTATTTAATTCCGTTTTATAATATATTTTTCATTGTTTTCTCTTCTTCTTTATTCACTCTGTATGCCCAACGGAATAGAAAGTTTTATTTCTGTCTTCAATTTTATAAGATTTTTATATCACAGGTACAGTGGCATGAATAGTTTCAATGAAGATTGTAAAATCTTATCGGATAAGTGCAACGGTGTTTAGTTAACAACTAGTTTAGTTTCCTTAGTTTTTTTTATGTTACGATATAAAATAATTTGGCTAAGTGTTCACACCACATGTTCAATTTTTTTACAGAGGTTGTGTGGAAAACTTCATGCAGTCTACCCGAATATAGAACATGTGCATGAAACCTGATGCATACTGCTCTTCTTTTCAAACAGTTTGAAAGCAACACGTGCCGGCAAGTAATAAAACTTCAGTTTTAATTTCATCATTAAATTCCCACATCATTAACTAAAGTGGTCCCATAAATAGTTTCCTGCTCCAGATAAACAATTTTTGCTGTAAAAGAACAAAATTTTACACGGCCGGATATAATTTTCATGCAAAGTGCATTAATAGCACAAAAGTGGAGAACAAAAGCTCATATCGCCGCCTCCGTCCCATGACATTCTAAGTCGAAAAAGTGTGTTGTGAGTTATGAGTATTCCATGTTGATTTTTCTCTATAACTTCGGAACGAATCAGAGCATCTTAACCAAATTTTGATAGTATTTCAGTTAGAGAACGTAGAATTGATATAGGAATATTGAAATATGGAATATCGAAATTTTCATGTGATATTCCAATTTACTGCTAAAAGTTCGCACTTACTAGTGCTCTACAATAAATAATAAATTTTACACATTAAAATCGGATTGAATTGTAAAAGTACAATTTCGAGTTAATCAGTTCGAGTCAACAATTGACTTTCTTTCACGAAATCTTTTGCAGGATGAATACATTTCAGGGTAATTTTTTTTTTTTTTTTGTTTTTCCTTTATTATTTATTAAATCTTAATTAATAATGAACGAACAACAATTATTGAAATATTAAAAATTAAAATTTATATATTTATTTAGCCATTGCCAAATCAGGTAAAGTATTCAAATTATAAAATAAAGTAAAGTAGCATTGGGGCTCATTCAGCTCTCTCATCTTCGGCTGAGTGTAAGAGTATCCTACCTTTTTAGTCGAATATGACCAGTGTGACGTAAAATTCTACGGACTAATAGATTTGTGTGGTCATCTTATAATTTCCATTCTTTTTTTTATGAGTATTCGATTTTTTGATATATAAAGGGGCGGCAGTGATCATTCGTAAAATTTTATTTTAGCGTCTCTGAATTTTCTCTACATTTGAAGCTGAGACAGTACCCCATAGCTGTACTCTATAACACCAAATGGGTTTTAATATTGATTTGTATATTAGGAGTTTACAATCTAACTGATGAATTTCTACCAAATAACCAATTTATTTGAGCAGTTTTCATAATTATTTGCGCCAGTTATGACTCAAAATGCAATTTCCACGTTAAATGACGATCAAGGTGTATACCCAAGTACTTTACATGAGTGCTTTGTGGTATTGTCAGATTATTAATGCATAAAGCAGGGCAAGTCTCTCTTCGCAATGTAAAGGTTACGTGGGTGCATTTTTGTTCGTTAACTTTTATTTTCCATTTCTTCAACCATTCCTCCAGCAGTGATACTTGTTCCTGTAAGAACTGCGATGCACTCTGTGGGTTCGTATGTACGATTAAAAATTCAGTGTCATCAGCAAATGTGGAAGTATATACATATGTTTTCACTTATAAGACAGGACCTAGTATGCTACCCTGAGGAACACCGGAGTTAATTTTTTGAGGGGAACTTAATTGTTTAATTACAAATTTCCTATCACTTAAATAACTTTTCAATATTTCATATATATTTTCAAGAAATATTTGCTTCAATTTGAGTATAAGACCATCATGCCACACTTTATCAAAAGCTTGAGAGACGTCAATGAAGAGTGCAGAACAATACTTTTTTTCTTCGAATGCACATCTTATTACATTAACTAGTCTATGGGTTTGCTGAATGGTACAATGTTTTCTCCTAAAGCCCCTTTAATTTCTCGAATAATTTGGATAGGTTAGGCAACAGACTTGTCGAATAATAGCATTCATAATGAATAAAATAATTTTTACAGCTATGCTGGGAAAATTCAACAGCATTTTGTTGATTATTTTGTCAATTCTTGGGCCTTACCTTTGGTTAAGATTTTTAATGGCATTTACAATATCATGAAACTTATACCTTATGGGTCTGGTAGTCTTCGCAAAAGCAATTGGTCAATTATTTCGGTACATTTGTTAGCTGTGGAAACAGTTTTCAGCATCACTTCTTGTCCATTTGCCATTAGAGTCATGGTAATTTTGAAAAACAAAGTTTATCGAAGTTTTATTTGGCAAGAAGGCCTGATACAAAAATTGAAGACAAACTTACTTATTAATATTGTAGAGTTATTTAAAAGTTCCAAATGTTTACTATAATAGAGGTATCATTTTAAATGCTTCCTTGCCGATTGCAGACAAGTTTTAGTAGCGCTCGTACATTTAATTTGTACTTCAGTCATGTCAATGAGTATTCACGTGCTGCTTACAATCCCAATAAAATGCCTCCGTATCTTCAGAATTATAACTTCTCAAGTTGCAAAAATGTTTACGTTTACGGAAGATGAATCAAAACTTATATCTTCACATTACATTTACGTTCCGAGAGACATGCATATCAGTTCGAATAAATAACCACTTAGTGGCTGAATATGAGCACATTAAAATGCCCTCACGCTGTTTTGTTACACATAAAGTTAAAAGTACATTTGTTACAAAGCAAAATAATTCGTTACTAAATGCGAGGGTGGGCCCTAAATTTATTAAGCTATACTGACAGGTTACAGGTTGGAATTACTTTGCTGAAAAATAGAAACAGTCATAAAACATACATATTTTACGTCTTAAGGCAATTTTTTCTTCCTTCATCTTTAGTTACCAAAAGTAATCGTTATGCAACGCTATGTCATAGATATTCAATCGAATCTCGCAACTTTAGCGTTATCCAATTCCACTTTTGTTCTTTTTTATTCGTTAATTTTAAAATTTTAATAAAAAAAAAATCATTAAGCCTTGTTTGGTCAAAAGAGCAGTGGACCAAAGTTTTGTTTAGTGACGAAACAAAGTTTAACTTATTTGGCTCTGTGGAATTGGATAACGTAAGAAGTTTCGAACCTCAATTGAATATCATACGACATTAGCGTAGCATTTTTTCTTAGTACTAGTGCACAGTTGAAGTTAGATGTAAGCCAAGAGGGATTATATTTCCGAAAATTCATTTTTTTTTTTGCTGTTTGTTTACGACTAGAAATTATTCACTGGCAAAACTTAAGTTAGTTAGGTTAGAAGACGTTGGAAAACACAAAATTTTATTAGCTGATCGTGGAATGAAGTTGCGTTAGCAAATTGAAATGATTGGCGATTCAAAATGGGGTAGACTAGATAGTCTGCATTGACCAAAAATTAAAAAGCAATGCACAGTATAAATATTATTGTGTGTCCATGGTGTTTTATTTTAATTGAAAAACAAATTTATTTGTTTAGAACAGTAGATGAGCATTAGTATATCTCCAAGCAATTTCAATAATAAATATTATTGAATACTATTTAATAAATTCTATTCATTCAGAAGTCGCCGTAATCAAGTAGGTAGTGCGTTGGCTTATTAGACGTAAAGCCAGGGTTCGAGCCCCAGGCGAGATATCAAAACAAAATACAAAAAGTATTTCTTCGGCGATTTCCTCTCAGCAGATTTCTGGTAAAAACTCTGACAGTAAATAAAATGCCCATGAAAAAGTTTCTTCTAAAAATCTGTCGTTCGGAGTCGACTTTAAACTGTAGGCCCCGCCACTTATGTATAAAATTAACACACATAACATAAGTGGTGTGAGAAACTAGGTCAATCATCCAGACTGAAGGGTTGTAATGACCAATTATTGTATGGTATTGTATTGTATATATCGAAACTCAGACAACAGCGCTGAAGAAAGGCAGGGCTTATGCAATACGCTTTATATGAAAAATACTGAACGATGCTCTATATCGCGATCATTGATTCCAAATGCGTCACAAATGCAAAAATTTTGCTTGTTTACATACCCGCCAAGTTCAAAATGAGCTTCATCTGAAAAAATCAGTATCTTCTGTAAGTCAATCGCAGGCCCACTTAGCAAAGCGTATACAGAACCATATTCGTTCACCGGGAGGATAAAACTCATTATCTGTCAAATCAGACATGAGCCAAGTATTACCATTCACGAAATAAGCATTAGTTGAAAAAAAACGCGATATTTCTATCACATTTTCGCAATTTAAGACAGATTGAGAAACATTTCTTAAAATTTAACCCATTAATTGACAAAAACATACGTATGCATACGTGCAATAGTATGTATTGAATTTGTTACTTGTCAATAACCATAAATTGTAAGCGTTCTATAATCGAAATGTGGGCAGCTGGAAAGAAGGACGAACAAGAACGAAATATGAAATAATTCTTTCGTTCATTAATCAGGTTTAAGCAACCATCAATCATTCCAATGTGACTGATAAAGTCATCGAATGACAGACGCTGGAATTTATGTAGTTCTTCTGTCCTCTGGTGGTATATAACAACTTAAAAGAACTCTACGTTATCAGGACAAGTGATTATACAATGATGTGTAGAATGAATATGAAGATTTCAGCATGCTAATAAATGTAACAGACAAATGTAACATTCTGATCTGATCCAATCTTACAAAATTTTTTTTGAGTTTGATTAACCTGCTGAATAATATTTAATTGTTCCATTCTTCGAATAGAGTTAAAAGGATTTCATTCATTTATTTGATTTGTGTATTATTTCTAGTAATACACCACCTAAAAACCTAAAAGAGTGATGAGAGGCACTTAGAAGAGCAAAGTATTTAACCACTACATTTGACACATAGATGACATTGTTTTTAGGTATTGTATAGTTGTTGTGAAGAAGAAGAGAACACATTGTTACGTAAGTGTAAATGGTGTTGTTAAAATAATAAACAAAAGCTCCAAAAACAACGCAATGGACTTGATCATGTGTGAAATGATAACCAAAAGCTCCAAACACAAAAAGAATGGACTTGTTCACGTGATCAACGAATATGCAAAAAATATAGCAACAAAAATAATGGACTTCTTTATATGATCAAAGAATAACCGAAAATATAGCAACAACATCAGCATAAAAAATATAAGAGACAAAAGAAGTAAACAACCAACAACAAAGTGCAGCGAAAAAAATTAAACAGCGGATAGACAAATACACAAACTAAAACTGCTCTGCCTGGATGAATGTAACCAAGATACAAAAACAAAAATAAAAACGATTAAGTTTAAGTTAATCGTGTGTGACGATGTCACGTTGGTTGCTGTGATAATTCAATCAGTTGTGTGTGAAGGCACAAGATCGAGCTGTCATTCAGTCAGACTTGTGTGCAGACAAGTTGCGTGTGAAAAAAACAATTATCAGTGTTGTGCTTACAAAAAAGTTGTGAGCAAAGAAGAATAACTAACAAGTGTTTTTGCTTACAAAAAGGTTACAAGCAGAGAAATACAACGAACAAGCACATATTGTGTAAGTTATTGTTGAATGCGTGGTATAAGTTCGAATAGTGGGACAAAAGTTGTGCGGTCAAAATAGAATTGATTTAAAATTAAACATATTGCTACGTTTTCACTTTTTCAAAAAGCTTAGAATATGAGTTCATTGATTGCAAACCAAGTAAAAATAAATATGTGTTTATATTAATGAAACTCTTTATGATTCACACAACTTTTGCGCCACTGTTCGAAGTTGTAAAAAGTACACAACAATAACCATAACAATGTGTGCTTGTTCGTTATATTTCTCTGTTTATAACATTTTTGTAAGCACAACTCTTCGGTAGACTTTACTATGGATGCAACTTGTCTTCGCACGACGACTTTTACTTCATACGCAACTTCAGGCAAGGCTGACTGAATTCACACTGACTCGTTGCCTGTCTTGCCTTGCCTTTTTATATGCGAACTTCTTCAGTCTGATGATGGTTCTCAAAGTAGAAAGTTTGCGTTCTCGCCTTCTCGAGAATTCTATTGTGACTACATTATGTGTGATGCGTTTGCCATAAAGTTCCATTCCTTTGGTCTCTTGCTTGTTGTTGTTACTTGGAAGATGTTCGATGTATTTGTTAGTGTGTATTGTGTACACATTACCTCTTGTGTTCGCTTTGTTTTTCTATCTCTTTCGTACTCATACTGATGTTATTGTTGGTTTACTTATAAATCGTTCGGTGTACATATCGCTCCTTTATTGCAACATAGTCATATCTCAAAAAAACTTGAACTTGGCAAAATGCGTTTTAAGTTTTCAAGACATATGTCCTATGATCTAATTACCGCAAACAATTTTTGCTATAACTGTGGTTCCACTTGGGATATAAAACTGATTTTTTTTCAACATGTACAGAAGGTCTAAAAGAGCAGTTTTGCTTAAGTAACTACAAATTTTTAATTTTTTGAGATATGACTATGTTGCAATAAAGGAGCGATATGTATGTGGTAGTATAGCTGGTAGCATTTGTTTATCGTTTTTATGTGAAACGATTCGTTTCGATCTTCATAACAATATATTTATTTTTATTTTGTTTGTAATCTACGAACTTATATTTTTAACGTTTTTGAAAGGTAAAAACGTAGCAATATGATTTATTATGCACCACTGGTAATGATAATCAAAAGTAATTTCGTATTCTCCAAACTCACATCGGGTATGTGAGAGTACTATTTAACAAACCAATAAAGATGAAAGATGACTTTGATATATTTGGGCAATTCACACAACTTTGTATCGTGTATGTTATATTGAATACACTTGGTATATTGTGAACGCTCAACGCTATGATATATTGTGCTCAAATGTATTTTTGTGACACTCAAATATTCGATAGCACGACACCAACACAACTTTTTAAAAACATATGAAAATCTATACACGTTTTTTTCATTCACACAATTTGATAGCACGAAACCAATACAACTTTTAAAAACATATGAAAAAAATGTGTGTAAGTGTATCGAATTTTTACATGAAAATTATCAACAACTAGCATACGCTGTTGTAGAATCGTCCAACAATACAATGGAAAAAATAAATAACTCTTTTAATTTAAAAATTTTTTTGAATTGTGGTAAATTATGTTGCTGTGGTGAGTTTCCAGTGGAGGTGAATTTTAACAAAAAAAAAAAAAAAATATGGTGGATTTATACGATAATAAATGTAATTATAGACCAGTGTACTGTATATTGTGAATTTGGACGGTGAGTGTCTAGAATAATTATTTTCCACCGCTATTACCGAATACATTCACCGTCATGTTTGGTTTGGATTAAGGATAATTAATCTCCATTATAAAACACTAAAGAAAGATAAGCGTAATTAAATTTAATTTATTTTGTGAATGAATTTTTGAATAATTTCTTCCTTTTATATTTTATCCAAAAAGTTTGAAAAAAACTACAAATTGAATTATTGTGCTTTGTTGCAAAGGCATGGCGACCTAACTTTAACATCATGAGAAATTATTAAAAAGAACAATGAATTACGAAATTGGTTGGCTTTTTTCCTCTTTGGTGATTCTTTTTCAGACTTGATTAGAAATATTTAGTCTCCTGGCAACATTGGATATAATGTTAAGCACCAGTGTTGAAAAATTCAGTACTTTAGTACTTTTTTAAGTACTTTTCCTACACTTTCAGTACTTTTTTATTATTACAAATTTTATGGTATGCGCTTAGCAACAGTTCAACATAATGCTAAAGGTCTTTAGCCCTGGCCCAACGTCCATGTAACGTCCTTTTAAGAATACGAAAAGCAATTTGAACTGTAACGTAATATCGGTAAGTATTTAATCTGCTCTACATATACTAAATTGATGGTACATTATTCAGTTACGTTCCCTCGATATTTGTCAACGAGACTTTTACGTTTCGAATAAACTGTTTTTGTTTTGTACATAAGTAGGTCGTTAGTTTTTCTATTCCACTATTGACACTAAAATAACTTTTCTGTTGTAATTGACGTACGTATGAAAAAAAAGAACAAATTTAGTCATGAGTTGTTAAATTCCATTTGCATTGGAAGACCTCATTTTGCAAGCCATTTTAATTAATTGTGTAAATTTTAAATGCGCATCGAGTCATTTAAACAAAATCAATTACAGAAACGGAATTGCATGAATAATTTTTTTATTAAATTATATTTGTTATTTTTATTTGTTTTTATGTTAACTTTTTTTTATTATAAATGTATGTACCTGAACTGACAATGAACAATTTTAAAATAAACATTAACGGTAAAAGTGGCGATGGGAATTTTGTAAGGAAAATTCAAAATGGGTGTAGGGAAAAAAGGGATTTTTTTCTCATTGACGTAGAGATTTTTGGAAAAAATCTCTTAGCATCACTGGGTGCGGTTAATAAAATTAAATTTATTTCAACAATAATTTTTATTATCGACATAAAGGTATTGTCCTTGTTGCACCGTATTATCAGTGCTTAAATATGTGGTTCGTATCAGGAATAAGTAACATCCACCTCGTTTGCCAGAGTCAATGTTTTAAAAGCCTTCTACTAATTGGAATATGAATAATAAACGCGCGTGTCTAGGATAGACGTGTTTATTATAAGCAAGATTTTTTGGTAGAAAATTTCTAAACCGAGGATAAAAGATGAAAACAATCTGGCCACACTAACATGATCTTTAAGTATATTTTACTTACCCAAGAACCAGTGATGCCTTTCGCGATATATTTAGCGCGTTTCAACCACCGAAAAATCGCATATTTTCTCTTTTGCTCTTTTTTAAGAAAACGAGCTAGGTTGGCACTGTTATATTTAATTTTTTTAGTTCCACTTTGATATCATTCTTCACAATTTTGTTATGATTCTGGACAAATTTGTGTATTTTTTGTTTTTAAGTAGATTTTCTTAAGTCAGTTAAGCTAATTTTACTAAAAATAAAAAAAATACTCTTTTTTAAAAAATTATATTTAAAAAATTGATAACAATAAAGATAAAAATTTAAACTTTCTTTATTAGCCTTATTTGACTTAGTATTTTTTAAGGCTGAGCGGAAAGTCTTGGAAGTCTGAAGCCTTATTCAAGAAGTGGATTAGGCAATTAAAAATAGAAAAATAACCAAAACCTTGGTTATTGTAAATGCCAAATTTATGCAAAACCAGCGGATCTTATTTGACACATAAAAACAGTAAAACACCAGAAGGCTTTTAAACCTTCCTATGCTTTGGAATTGGGTCAACCTCTTATAATATTTACCACAAATTTAACAGAGAAGCGAAACAGCCAAGCATCCTTAGCACTTTATTTAGCTGTTCACAACTTAATTTAATCAGTCAGTAATTTACGCAATACAGTTTTTCAAGGCCGCCAGGCAGCAAATTTTAATTTATACCGTACAAGGTGCACAAAAGTAATCACTAATGTCTTAGCACCTCATTTTACTTACTATTAATTAAAGGATCTTGATGATTTCTGCTTTTGCATAATTCTAGATGAAGGTATGTAAGCTTTTAAACGTGGGTACTGATATATTATTTTAAAATCTTTTTAAATATGCTTATTTAGGAATCGATATTTCGGTTGAAAAACTCTTAGCGAACGTTATTCGCTATTACAGCATGGAGAAAAAGTAATTTGTTACAACTTTTTTCTATTTTTTTTTTTTTTTTTGTTATCATTTGACGCTTTTTTACAGCGCGTTTTGATTATATAGTTAGCTACTAAAATTCTTACTTAGCGCTTTTTAGTGCCATTTGAGTAAGAGAACCGCGAACCGTGTAATTTAACAACAGTCAACAGCATTGCTGATTGAAGAAATGGAAGAAGGATTGTTTTGTCCTAACGAATGATTTTTAGAAATCTTCACAAATAGATTAAGTTGTCGATAATAAATATTTGAAAAATCATAGCTTCCATTATGAATACAACGTTGTGTATGCATGGTAGTAATAATTTGCTCATTAACTCAAATAAAGGTCGTGGAATGCGTTAAACAAGACGAAGCGTTTATTACAGTATTGTAATCTATTCCCTACGTTACATTTAAAATTAAAAGTAGTTGCAGCGAATTTCAATTTTATTCGTCACTTTAGAAAATTTGCCAACAGTAGTAACCTCGAAAGTCAGCACGATAGTCTGATGGATGGATTGGGGTTTGTTTTTTTTTTCTCTTTGGGTTTCGACAAATAAAACGAACATGTACGAATTATAAAGTGTATGTGTGATGCAGATTGGTCATGTGTAGTGTGGACGAACACACAATTTCTTTTGGCTATTGAGTGTAAAGTTATCTTAATGTGGCAACTCTACTACTAAATATCATCGTTAAAATATCATCGTTAAAATATCATCGTTCTTGTTTGGCTTTTAGTTTTTTTTCCTTCTATCAATCCCGTTTTATTACGTTCTTCTTGCTCTACCTTCTATATGTATGTTTTTGTAAATTAATTAATTTAAATTTAAAACAAAAGTAATTTATTTCATACTAGAACAATCAGAAATTTTAATTTTGTAAGATAAAGGAAAGAAAAATGGAAACAAATCAAATAGTGAACATTTTAAATAGAAGAAATCAAAACAATAAAAAACAAAAACATTCAATGAAATTATTTAACGATTAAATATTTATTTTATAAATTTTTTGTTTGAGTGTTTCATCGTAGACAGAAAATATTCCTTTTTTTTCGTATATGCTTGTCGACGAGCGAAAATGGACAGGCGAAACAGACAGAGAATACTTTTAAGGCATGCCCATAAGAAAGGGGTGTAACAACCTCCAGATCAATATTTGTAACACTCTCATGCACAAGTTTTACTAGCTGCAATTGCCATCACGAAATAAGAACCCCCTTGATTTTACAAGCACCGTTTTTTGTTTTTGTTTACTCTTCTGATACCCGTAAACAAAAACCATAAGAAGTGGCAAATAATGACGAACATTTTGGCCTAAAAATAAAATGTTTTGAATACATAGAGCGATAATTAGATGAACAAGCTAAAAAGTGCCGAAATCGTGATGAAAATTAAAATAATTGTTGTAGTAATCTTACAGAAGAAGATTGTTAAACTGTTATGGTTTGGTTTAAAAGCTTATTCAGCACAATTATAATAATATCGGACAATAATTAAGCTGAAAAATAACCAGTGAATTGACATCAAACATATATTGTTTGAATTTAAATCAGAATTAAGATCAGTTTATAATATTCGAAAATTACTGCAATGATATACACCCAACTCTTTTTTTACACGATAGATATGTTCCTCAGAAATCCGTGTAAAAAAGAGGCGTTTCCTATAGTAAAATGTTGGGATACGTTCCATGTCATCTGAAAACCGTGTGAGCTAATATGAAGAACTACATTTACTTCGAAAAACCGTGTAAAAAAATTTTGAAAACTATAAAATTGCATAAATGCATACAAGTTGTATGTTCATATGGCATTTTATAGAGCATAAAAAATTAAAATACATAATTCATACGGGTGAAAAATTGGTCTAGCATGCAAAAAAAAAAAGGAATCTCATAATCCAGAATTAAGAACAGAATAATTAAAATAGAAATAAAGAAAAAATATTTACATAGCTACATATGTAATTGTTTGTCGCTACTTGATAACAATCGCAATTGTTTGCGACGAACTGGACTAAAATCGGTCTCAAATTATCAAATGGTGACTTTCGTTCAGTAATACAGATTTGGACTGTCGGGCTACTTTCCGAAGGGTCTTGCTCCGTCGACTTTTTTTTATTAAAAAATGTTTTATAGAAAGTTAAACTTTTGTTTTTTTAAGTTCTTTATACAACTCTTTATACCCAGCAATACAATTATTAATATCTCGTTCGAATTTCAGGGCACGTTCCGTATTAGGATCTTTTTTTAAGAAATGATTCACCATGCTTTTACCAAATGTTAGACCGTCATAAATTAAACTACGAGTTAGTTGACATATTTAGGCCTCTTCGTCGTTATTGGGATTTTGAAACCGTACTAAATTAAATAATTTTAACAAAAAAAATTTTTTTCGACCTTGTAAAAAAGAGTTGAGTGTATTTTAATTTGCATGCAATCACTAAATCTTAAATTTTGATGGCAGCGGTGAGAGATTTTTCTGTCGCAAGGCAGCTAGCTTTGCCTTGTTTGTGAAGCTTTCTTTATTTCCAGACAATGATTTCAAATAATGTTTATTGTTCAAATAAATTTTTATCGCTAAGTTAATTAAATTAATGCAACGAAGGGCTAATTATGCGACAAAATAAAAAAAAAGAAATACACCCGGCTAATGACATAGTGTAGGTTGCAAGTTTAGTTGAGTAGATCTCAAAAATATTTTTTTTTTATATTTCTCGAACCCTCCAAACATGCTTTATTTGACGAAAACTTTACTCAAGCATTTCTGGCCCGATTTCCATACATACATACATATCTCCATTATGTGTCTTAATATGCTATGAGATTTGATGAGGTAAACTTGGATAACGTGATTTTTTTTTACATTTTTTTTCAAAGTTTGTCCATTCATAGTAGCAAACTTTACTTATAAAATATGCAGCAAGTGGTAACAGTCTGAAAGTTCATTGTCTTGTGAAAAGAAAGTGTCAATCTCAAATCGGGCAAAAATTATTGTAGTTATTATTTAAAAAGTCGAGTTATATTTTTTATGTATGTGATCTTATCAAACCAACTTTCGGTTCAAAAATTTTCAGAATTTTTGATGGATCTTGATTGAAAAACTTGAAAAATAAGAAATTTCGCATTTGTCAAGTTTACCTCTTCAAAGCTCATAGCATATAAAGTCAAATAAAAGGCTCATCCTTCTCCTTTGAAATGAAAATGAAAAGTTTTTGTCAAATAAAACAAGTTTCAAGGGTTCAAGAAATATAAAAAAATATTTTTGAGTTCTACTCAACACAACTCACACTTTATATTATGTCATTAGCTGGGTGAATTTAATTTTTGTTTTATTTTGTTGCATAGTGTAATTTACACAAATTAAGGTTAGTCTTGTAATCAAGTAGCAGATTTGATTATTTTTCACTAAGAATTAATTAATATAATTCGTTTTAGAAATCTTATGACAGTCTTTTAATCTTACTTCTGAAATACGTTTGTACATACTAGAGGTGTGCACAAGACGTTCTGCTAGCTTACTCTTCACCGAATGCAATACTGTAGTGTTCTCTTTTCTGCTGCTCTTGATTTTACGAGTGCACTGAAATGTGTGTTTCTCATTTAATCAATGTTTACAACAGTACCCGTTTATCTGTGTAATAATGGAACTATGTTTTATGTTGTAAGAGTATATTTTACTACTGAAACTACATTTTCAGTATTGCCATACGAATATCAGTTTAAAAAAGTTTCTGGCAATGCTGGCGTAGACGAAAATATTCGGTTGTCGAGAGCAAAAATAGAAATGCACGTTATGACTCTATGAAGAGTACAATATTTTTGTTGTGCTCTTCACACAACTCTCTTTTATACTGTTGTACAATGGTTTACGAGTGCAGTTGTTTTTCTTGTACTCTATCTTTGGTTCACACTTATTCATATTTGCAACTGCAATTAATATTTGGTCTTCAGAAAAATGCAATAGCGGGCACACCTCTAGTACATACATATATATGGATATTACATTTCCATAAAATATTGTGAAGTTATATTTCAAGAACGTTTATGTATCTGTTAAAAAGTACCTTCAGTAAATGGTTTCATTACAATAATTATTTATTTAATTATTCTTTTATTAATTACAATACAATTACAAATTATATATGAGCTGAGTAACTTTGACCATATGCTCGTAGTAGTGTCACAGACCAAAGCCCCTGGTGGGAATCGAACCGACGATAATAGTCTAGCACATTACGCGCTAGACTACAAGGGTGCTCTTCATCACAATAATATTTAAAATAAATTTAACATTTTATGTTATGATAGTTAAACTTCGATCCTAAGTTGCTTGTTGAAATAAAAATTGTACCACTAACAATTTATTCTTTTGTACATATATGATAAACATACACTGAGCGCGAAAAGTGAGTAAACACCACTGAAATAATTCATTTTCTTAGGACAGCGAAAAAAGTAAACGAGAATAGTCGAATAAATTTCCAAAAGTAAAAACATTATAAAATGTTAAAACAAAAATAAAAAATATTTTCTCTAATAAAAAATTTATGGCGCTCATTGTATATGAAATTGCCATAGTCTAGTAGATCGTCTGTTGGCTTACAACAAATTTCTAATAAAATCTCTGAGAATAACTAAAATGCTTCTTAAAATTATCACACAAAACGTGGCTGGTGTGTGAAGCTAGGTCGTAATCCTAACTGAAGTGTTGTATTAGCTAATTCTGTATGCATATGGTATACACATTCATTCACATGTAAATGTGAATGGATTTATAAGTAGAAGCGCTGTACCTGATTATAATAAAAAGTGAATTTGATTAGGGGTTCACAAGGTCATAAGTACATAGTTATTCAACAGCACGTGCGTTCTTGGAAAAAAATCCTCTATCCCAAGTAACGGTTTCTTGCAATTATTTATACTTAAAAAAAAAAACTAATTACCTGATCACTGTGAATTTCCTTCTTACCCTTATAAGGGTATTCGTGAAAAAGTTTATAACTGGATATCCTTTAATATAATTGTGAATATTTTAAAATGTAGATCAATGTGGAAAACAGTACAGGTATCCCTCCTACAACACGGTCGATAGGTTTCTATAATACGACGTGTTATGTGAAACCGTGCTACAGGAGACTAGAAGCTGCTACAGAATCAGGGGCTAAGTTTCAAAAAAATATTTTAATGCCACAGAAGAAACTTTATTTCTATTAAAAATAATAAAATAAATAAAAATCCAATTAAATATATAAGAAAAATAAATAAAAATCCACGGAAATACATAAAAAACGAAAAAAAATCGCCATAAATATATACGAATATATATTATGAATTTAGTTTAGTAATTTCTTCATCATCGCTGCTGAATTCAATTAAATTAACGTTTTTCCGACTGAATAATATCATCTCCACTTTCTGAACTTGCATTTATATTTTGTTCACCTGCTGGTATCTTTAAAAAAACCGTAATCTTGCTTTGTTTCCTTGTCCGTCCAACGTTGTTGTAAATTTCTTGATATGGTGATAGTCATTTTTGTAATTCCCTTTTTAATTTTCGGCTTCTTTTAGCGCAAGGGTCTGTATCAAAGAACAATAATTCCAACTTTTTTGGCCAAGTCTAATCCTCCCTGTAATTTTTTCATTGTCAAATTATTAACTTCATTACCTACATCAGAACTAGTAACGATTTCATTCACTTGGGGTTCAGATCCGATTTCTTACGAATCTGCTTTCCCAACTTTTTGTTCCACTAATACGTTTTGCACATCTTTAATGGATATATCCACAAACCCTTTTCCTCCGACCAACTTTGCAAGTTCTAATAAGCCACCAATTTCATTTTCTCCTGATTCATACACGATTTATATCTCAACTACAGCTGGTCATATCTTTTTCCAAAATCGATTTAATATTGTAATTTTCAGTTCTTGCAGGAATAACGATATGATATCGATGTAGTCTTTAATTCAAAATTGCCTTCAAGCTTCCTTTATATCAATAGATTTTGAATCAGGGACGTCTAAAATCCATTGTACTGATCTTCTTATGTAATAAGTCTTGAAAAAAAAATAGTGTTGTAGGAGTACCGTGTTATAAGAGGTTTTCGGAAATTTTTTGAATCGTGTTAGAGTGAAATCATGTTGTGGGATACCGTGTTGTAGTAGGGATACCTGTATTCCAGATACCTGGCATATACAATGACGCATTTACAGTGCATAGCATTAGTTTCTTCCAAGCTAAATTACTTAAGCATTTATGGTATGATAATATTTTAAATAACTTTTGGGTTTAAAAACAATAACTAAACACTTTATAGTATGAGATTAATAACAATTGAACGCCTATAATGCCATTCTGGTTATTCAAAATTAAATAAAAATTAACGGTTGAGGTAGGAATTATGCAATTGTCGTTTATCTAGTGCGGTTATTTGATAAATATTATTCCATTAACCCATTAACGCTTGACCCCAGAATCCATGGTCCGATTTTGGCGAAATTTGGCACAAATAGTACTTGAAGTATTTGTATTGGTATGAATATTTTTATTTTTTTTAGGTGGCGTGTAGGGAGGCCTGTGTAGGGCATGGGTATTCTTCTACCCACTTCGGCATAAGTGTGTTCTAAAATAAAAATTTTTTCTCTTTATTATATGGCGGCTAAATAACATAGTTAAGCTATTTTTGAGAGTTTTATTGAAAATATACAATAATAATCTTGCCAAGAATGATAAATTTGCCAAAATTAAACAATGCCTTGAATAAAAACTTCATGCAATTTGGCATATTTTCTTATAGTCTTTCTGTGGATGAACAAATTATCGCATATTATGGTCGTCATTCCCTAAAGATGTACGTAAAGGGTAAGTCAATACGATTTGGCTTCTATGACAGGCTATAGTTATTCCTTTATCGCATATACTGTCGCTTCTGTTAACAATAATATTGATTACGGCCTTGGAGAAAATTTCTGATCCAAGTCAATAAAATGTTACATTCGACAATCCCTAATTTATTATGGATATAATCTCGAACAGGTTATTTTTCAACTGGTACTGTTCAAGATAATCGTAGCAATCACGCATTGTTGGATGATATTAAATTGATGAAAAAGAAACCTCGGTGTTCATCAGATTTTTGCTTTGACAAAAATAAAAATATTATCGCAGTTCGCTTCAATGATAATTCGGTAATCACCAGTACACATATTTATTATCATGTCATTCCTATGTACGTATATTTTTCAAATCTTTCTGAAAGCAGTGACTGTGATGCCTAATTTTTTGGGTGTATAGCCGATGTGTAAAACAAAAAAAAAATATATGACCGTAAACATCGCATGATGGCTGTCCATCATTCATAATACTGTCATATAATCAGCGAATGGGTGGAGTTGACATATTCGACAATAGCGTATCGTATTCGAATACGCGGAAAGATGTGGTATTGGCGATTACTCACTATTGACGTAGCTTTGGTAAACGCTTGCAAACTATATTGCTTGTGCAGGGAATGTAAAGGTTAGCCACCTATGAGCCAACTCGATTTTTGGGTTATCATTGTTGAAGCGTTAAAAATCGACGTCGTGATGCAAACGTTGTCACAAATGAGCAGCAAATAGCAAAATGCACTGACGAATTTGACCACATGGTTGATAAAATTAGACAACACGTCGGGAAAACAGAGTATGGTTCCACAAAATGTGGGTTGAATGTACATTCAAGGAATTGTTTTGCACAATTTCATGCCGAAACTTCCAAAAATATAGAAAAAATAAACAAAAATAAATTATTTGAAATTTCTGTTTGAATTTAATTTTTAAAAGTTTAAAATAAAATTATTTCTTTTTTTCATACCAATGCCTAAGTGGGTATTTTTATGCCCATGCCCTTTAATCACACCTGTAGCTTAGGTAAATAGACCAATTCAAGTAAAAGTTTTTTCGTTGGGTAGAAGACAAATAATATTACATGGCATCTCAAGATTTTTATTATAATATCATCCACCCATATTCCGCAGAAGTTCTTTCTACAAAATTTTGATTTTGAAAAATTTGTGATCTTTGACCTTTATGCTGTCATTGAAAATATGTGAATGTCATGCCTTACTAATTTTTTTTAAATTGTTCTATGTGTTCTTTATTCTTTACAAAAGCTTGGACTCTCGTTTAAAAAACTTCCTTTTTCTACCCATTCGGCGTTAATAGGTTAACGAAAACCAAATTTCTTCAAGTTCTTTAAAGTACATAATAAAACAGTGATTTTTTCAAGAATAAGAGATCCATTCAATGTGAGACACAGAAGTTTAAAACTAAAATTTTATGACTGACTTTGCAGGTAGACTTGTAGTATAGTGGCCTAAACCACTGACGACACGATTTGATTTACATTTTCGCCGAATTTTTAATCGTTAACAATCTTAAGATCCTACGTTAGAAATTTTGTTTATTAGTTACAATCATAAATCAAATAAAATAAATTACTGCTAATACCTCACTTGATAATACTCACTCATAATTAATGAAATATACAGTGGCTCACAGCTTATTTCAACCAGCACCTTTAAAAAAAAAATATGTTCGTAGAAATTCGAAACGAAAAAAGAGATTAAAAAAAATTTGTATAAGTGTTTATAGAATATGTTTAAAAATTACAAAAGAAAAGTTTTATTCAGGCTCAAATGTAAACCTACAAACTGAAAACCAAAAATAAAGGAACCCAATTCGTCACCGCTTATTTCAACCACTAACTATAAAGAAACAATTAAATGATTAATTAACAAATAGTTTTAATTTCTAAATTTAGCATACCCTCCTATTTTCTTAATTACAGCTTTCAGCCTTTTTTCCATTGATTCCACTTTCTAGTGGTTTAGAGAGCTATTTTTGGTTATTCCTTTTTCGAAGCTCATATAAGGCAATTCTTGCTTGAAACCTGGAATTGGCGAACGTTTTGATCACAAATTGCCCATAAATTTCAGACTAAATAAAACTTTTTTGTTTTATTTTTAAACATATGTATTCTATAAACTCTTGTTCAAAATTTTTTCTAAAAGTGCTGATTGAAATAAACTGTGAGCCACTGTATTTTACCATCAATATTACTTGATGTGGCTTCCATATGTTAACACAATCGTTTTTCTGGGAAAATAATTCTAGATATTAGATATGTGTGTGAGCACATATAATTATCAATGGATAGCTTTAGTTATAGATCAATAGATATTACCTAAGCAGTCCATGTAATTTCAATAGTAATATATGAATAGCATATTATCTGCCTGGTGCTTTCCTTGGTAAAATTAATTAATTAAATTAATTTCTTTACATCTTTCAAAAATATTTGTTCTAACATTCACAAATTAAATATCAAAAGAAAGATATTTTTACAAGTACCCTGGAGTTTCGACTTGAATCGTTAATAGGGACCGAAGAATTGCGACGCAAATCGAAATAACTTTTCCTATACGAACGCATTGAAATTTAATTTATGGGGATCAAGAATTGAAGTCGTCGTAGTCTAATAGATAGTGCGTTGGCTTATTAGACTGAAGGCCCGAGTTCAAACCCCAGGTCAGACATCAAAACGAAATATGAAAAAAAATATATTTCTTCGGCAACTGCCTCTCAACAGAATTCTGGCAAAATCTCTGAGAGTAAATAAAATTGTCATGAAGAGCTTCTAAAAAAATTTGTCGTTCGGATTCGACTTTAAACTATGTATGAACTATGTATGAAATTAACCCACACAACATTAGGTTCGTAATCCTGACTGAAGGATTGTAATGCCCAATTATGTTATATATATGTCACATATATTGTTTTGACGATGAATTACCAAAAAAAATCAGTCTCTAAAACTAGGTGCCTAAATTATGACAAATAACGTTTCCAGCTGAAATTTTTCTCGATGACTGCATGGAAACGTTCTTTATATAAAGAATACGTTTCCATGGTTTCCACCCTCTTTACGGGGGTCGCCGTGGTCTAGTAGGTAGTGTGCTGGCTTATTAGACGTAAAAGCCAGGGTTCGAGTCCCAGGCCAGACATCAAAAATAAAGAAATACAAAAAGTATTTTTTCAGCGATTTCTTCTCTTTCTCTTCTTGTTTCTCAAAAATCTGTTGTTCGGAGTCGACTTTAAACTGTAGGACCCGCCACTTCTGTATAAAATTAACACACACAACATAAGTGGTTGTGAGAAACTGCGGGCTTCTTTGGGACTTTTGCTGTAGTCTGTCTAATGGTGAAGGTATAGCACTGACCATTTTACAGTCACCAGCTGCAACTCGTTTCCTTACCGTTTCCATTTTCCCTCTTTCTACCTTTCCTAAACCTGCACAATGCACTGCATGAGTAGGGGTCATCCCCTGAGTGCTGGTTTAAAAAAAAAAAGTGGAAATGTTGTTGACCGCATGAAACATTTTTTTTTTTGTAATTTCGCATGACGTAAAAATAAACTTGAAACTATAGATCCCGACACTTATGTATACATAAGAGCAAAATAAACAAATTAAGTGATGTGAGAGCCTAAGTTGTAATCCTGAATGAAGGGTATTATGTATGTAGTTGAAACGCGCATAGAGGAAATAATTAATAAATTTAAAATAAACATTCCAATTAATAAGTGATTATTTTATAAAATTGAAAATTTAAATGAATTTATGAAAACAAATTCGAAGCTTTATAATCAGAATTCTAAAATGCAAGTTTAAAGTAAATTATTGAAACAAGATTATTAGCCAATTATGACTAATGTACAGTGGTGGACATATAATTAAAACATATGTAAGGATGATTTCCTTTTTGTTCGATTTTTTGATATTTGAATTCGTTTTTCCACGCGAAAAATAAAATTTGATATTTTTTATTTTTAATTTTGCTATTTTAGCAATATATTTTTACACTCTATGCAAGAACAGTTTTTTAATTAATAACCATTTTAATGTTTTTTCTTATTTGATGCTGGCAATACCATTATTTTATTCTCTCAATTTTTCCTTAATGTTGTGTATGAACGATTATTATTTCATTTGGTATTCGTGTTTAATATTGTTTTTTTATGTTTTTATACAAAATAATTGGTTTTATTAACATAAAAATGGGGTTGTATTTGTTTTTTAATAACAACAATGTACAAATAAAATAAAACAACCAATGTAATTAAAATATTACATTTTGGTTAAAGAAAGTATTCGAGTACCGGTTTCTTTAAATTTGTTTTGATTATTTAGACATCACTAAACTAATTGTGTAAACAAAATTTATATTTTTGGAAAAAAGAAAAATTTGAGTAAAAAAAAATATGAAGAAAAAACTGCCAGTTTATATTATTTTGGTATGTGTGCCATATAATAACACCAATGACACCAGGGAATATTTTTTGTGTTTTTAAACTTTTTTTTATTTATTTTAAGGAATTAGAATATTTTTCACAAAATGTGAAAAATTTTAATAAAATTATGTGAAATGTCTTTAATATAGGTTTAAATTTCATAGATTTGACAATGGTTTACTACAGGTATTTTAAGCTAATTATCGTTTTTGGATATACTTTTATCGAATTTAGCTTAACAACGGTTAGTAAGCATTGTTTTTCCTTAATGTTTTTTAAGGAACTAATTAAATTAAACAATTTATAATTTAATTATGTTATTGGACATTAACAAAAGTTATCGCGAAGACCAAACTGAAAGAGTAAAGAACCGATCTGTTATGATGTTATAATTCAACTAACTTTATTATTTTATTTCTTACTTAATTCTAACATATTTTACATACTTAATTCTAACTGTTGAATTCAATTCAGCAACTCTGTTGCTTATATTTACCTACTTACTATATATTCAATGAACTTAAAATTAACTTAACAGTAAGGGCATTCATGCAATGAAGTCATCAATAAAATGGAAATATTATAAAATAAATAATTTAAAATAATATATGAATGTAAATATATACATATATATTTATATATAATAATGAATTCATTAAACATAATAAATACAGCAAAGGATAACACATAATGGCCCAACATTCCGGCCCCATTGAAGGACTGGAAGTCTTCAATCGAATGGTAATGGAGCCAGTTTATATTTTGGGCTATTAAAAACGCCGTTGTGCGTTGCATCATCAGCCACTTTGACCTTGTCGTTTTACCCGTGGTTACAGCCACGACTCTCCCGGTCAGCGAACTCAGACCGACTACTATCAGCAGATGAGCTGGAGTTAGTGCTTTTCCGTCGTTGGGGTCTGGAGACAGCGGTGCGATGGGTCGTGTGTTGAGCACCGCCTCTACTTCTGCGAGCATCGTTTCCATTTCCTGTTGAGTGAGCGCCAAGTTGCTCACGGCTCGTAGAAGTAGGAATTTCGCTTGCTTAAAAACGACTTCCCGCAGTTCTCCAAAGTGCGGCGCCCGAGGTGGAATGAAGCTGAACCTCACCCCGGACGACGCCTGTCGACTCCTGTCGAACGCTTGTTGAAGCTTCATGAGAATCCGGTTAACTCCGACGCAGTTCGTCGTGTTGTCGCAGTACAGCTCTCTGGGAAAACGTCTTCTTGCAGCAAACCTTTTGAACGATAAAAGAAAGGGTTTAGTGGATGAATTAGACACTAACTCTAAATACACATCCTTATATGTGAAACACGCGAAGGCATCTTGCTTCGGTAATAAAAGTGGGATTTTTGTTGCGTATGGCAAATTTGCACTAACCAATCTCCCACCTACCCTTAAAAGTGAAAATGTAAGAAGGGACTGAATAAGTCCCCATATATTCGAAGGTAGAATCAGAGATTTCTGCAATTTAGAAATCTCCTCAGGAAAACTAGATTTCTGGATAGCCAGAGAGAGAAATTGTCGCTTGGCAGTTATAAACGAAGATCCTAATAATTTTGGAGAAGACTTAAAAGGTAAAGAAACCCCAAATCTTCCCGACGCAAGACGTTGTACTATAGTCTTGGACTTGTTCTCACATTTTCCATGCTCCTCGTCTTCGATCGAAGTATTTATATGAAATACTTTAGTGTTACAAAAGTCCTTTGAATAATTGTATCTTCCAGTAACAATCCAACCAAGAGAAGTTTTTTGAAGGACTGGAAGACTCGGGCCCAATTTAATTTGGCCAGCACATAATAATTCGAAGAAAGGACCTGCGCCAATTAATAAATCGATTCCTTGCGGCTCATAGAAGTAAGGGTCAGCTAATTCCACGTTTGACGGGATATTCAAACTAGTTATGTTGACCCTACGAGCAGGTTGCAAGTTCGTTATTGATTTTAATACCCAAAACTTTGAATCAAATTGGGTAGAGTTGACACTCGAAGTAACCGTTAAATTGACGCGAGATTTGGATACTGAATTTGTTTCATCAATGCCATTCAAATTTAATCTGCCTCCATCTTTTTTCAAACGTAGTAGTTGCGCTAGTTCCTCGGTTATCAAATTAGGTTGAGAACCGGAATCTAAAAGAGCTCTGGCTGGTATAAGTTGACCAGAACTACTTCTTACTCTTACCACAGCCGTCGCTAGAATTATGCGTTCATCTGACGCCGAAAAGTTCACCGAAGCGAAAGAAGTCGAAGGCTGTTCGGAGTAGTTTATCAATGCATTATCAGAACTTGTAGTATATCGGTGCAGTAATGTGTTATGTGCACCATTACATATCCGACACTTAGAGGATGGACACCTGGCAACTGTATGTCCTTTTTTCAGACAGTTTATACACGCTGGCACGGATTTTATAAAACCGAATCGGTCGGCTATAGGCTCAGCAGTGAAAGAAGGGCAATTACTAATCATATGTTGCGTCGATTCGCAAAATAGGCATTTGTCAACAGATTGTCTTGATTTCGTACAATTTAGTGATGTTCTATTGGTTCTAAAATTAAAGTGTTCATTTTTAGGTTTGTTAACCCTCGACCTTGAACTAGAAGACTCGTCAGCGGAAATATGCTGGTAGCGTCTATTCAAGACGGCTTCGCAATCTGACCACAATGGGAGCTTTTCGAAATCAAGCTGTTCTTCCCATTTTGATTTGGTGATTGGATCCACTTTCGACATCACTAAATGTATTAGAATAGCATTCGTTATTTTCTTGTCATCACCAATTGATAACAACGAATCATATATGGCAGAAACAGTATCGATCATGCTTCGCAAAGCAACAGCTGAAGGTTTTGTGATTTGTGGCAAATCAAAAAGTTTTCTTATATTATCAAAGAATATAAGACATTCATTGTCATAAACCTTTTTCAGACGTGCTATTGCTTTGGGGTAATTCTTCTCGGAGATCTGAAAGGCCTTCACGGTATCCAAGGCCGATTCGGACAAGCATGATATTAAATAGTTGAATTTCTCGATATCTGTCAACGTCGGATCATTGTGGACCAGGTTCTCAAATAAGCTCATGAAATTCTTATAATCAGAATATTTTCCACTAAATTTAGGGAGCTTCATATTTGGGAGTCTTGACTGGTGCGCCTGTACGCAGAATGAAGTTTCAGGCACATTCGATGGTCTATACTTGGCCAACAGACTCATAAACAAACTTTTAGTAATCACACAAAGATCCTCAAGCTCGGCTCTATCGTCATTATCGGGATCTAAATTATCCACTTCTGACTGGAGCTTCATTGCTTGGTCAATATATGTCTTTAAAATTTCCAATCGACATTCGAGTTCCATTGGATTAAAAGAAATAGTCCTATCCACAATGGACTGTCGAATTCTGTCGATGTTCTTAATGACCTTCGCTTTTTTAGCGAGTAATTTCTCCAAGTTTTCCACTCGGGAAGGAGAATCTTGGCGTTTAGAGCCTCTGGTAGTCATTGTGCTTTCAATTCGTGTAGAAATTCCTCAAAACAAGGATAGAAAATTGACCAAAGTAAATTATTGGTCTAAGTATATTTGAATCTATTAATATTCACTTGTTTTGGACAATAGAATTTAATTAATATCCCTCGGATACGCAATATCCAAAATTTCCGATTCACAGGTGGCGTTAATTGAGACAAGAAAAACTTACTTGATCTCAGAAAATAAAATATAATTGCTTTATATACAGCCTTCGGTATAAAAATATGTAATTTACCGAGTAAAATCGTATAATAATCGATTTTTTATAATAAAACAAAAATCAAATTTCAATATGAACACACTATTATGAATAACAATAATCGAAAAATTTTTCGAATTTTGTGTGAACAATTTTATTGACAATTTATGTAACTTGATTTTTGTTACTAGTGTGAGCGATCACACTGTACACAGCTGTAATGTGTAATTTATATACGAGCAGTATAGGAACGCGTGAAACGAAACACTGATCGAAACGAAAGTACGAAAAACAAATGAAAAGAAAACAAACAAAAGCAACACAAATGGTATGCTGAATGTTTTCTCACTAACAGAGAGAACAAATTGTTAGTGTAAATACGTATTAACTTAACGATATTAACACTTGCGATTTGATGCACTTTTAAGGGTGGGTTTCTTATAATTTTATAAAGAAATATACCGATGTGTACATAAAATTGTATAAGATTATAAATATATGTATCTATATAAAATTATAAATACGTTTAAAGTTTCAATAGTCTAAAAATGTGAAATATATTTTTTGTGTTCTGCTCTTCAAGCGATTATGAATTTTTTGATTAAATTACAAAAAATCTCTTAAATTTGAATAAATTACAAATTTAAGGATATAGAAACACAAATATATTTTACACCTTTTTACTTGAAGTACTTCCCTAATTTTTCTCCAACCGGCACAAATACAAGTGCAATGGGGCATCTAGGCAGAATTCCTCTCCTGGATTGTAGGGTTCTTGAAGTCGTCCAACGTTGTGATGGTTTTTGTTTGTGTAGAGTGTTGATATGTTAGGTATTGTGTTATTTTATTAAATGTTTCTCACTGTATATGTAATTTATTGTTACACTGTATTTTTCGTATTTCTATTTTGCATATTTTTGTTTTTATTGTAATTGTTATTTGTTTTATTTTTGATTCTTTCTATTCTGTACCTAAGTTTGTTTGTTGTCACAACACTAACCAGTATATATATTGTTATTTTGTTTTATGTATTTTGTATTTTTAACTTTTAACTTGTTAACCCAAACTTTTATGTAATTTTATTTTATTTGTTGTATACTGTTATCGTTTCTTATATTGGTTTAGATTGGATTTTATTTTTTATATATATATATCTTAATCACTTTATAAGATTTATTGATTGATTAGTAAAATCAGATTCGAAGTATTTTATCGAATCACTCGCGCTTTTCTGATTTTAAGCAACTTATAAAATTCACACACGAGTACGACGGTTTGGTATTTTTTTTTTTTTATACGAAATTACTTATCAAGTCCCTGCTCGGGCGCCAAAATGTTTTTCCTTAATGTTTTTTAAGGAACTAATTAAATTAAACAATTTATAATTTAATTATGTTATTGGACATTAACAAAAGTTATCGCGAAGACCAAACTGAAAGAGTAAAGAACCGATCTGTTATGATGTTATAATTCAACTAACTTTATTATTTTATTTCTTACTTAATTCTAACATATTTTACATACTTAATTCTAACTGTTGAATTCAATTCAGCAACTCTGTTGCTTATATTTACCTACTTACTATATATTCAATGAACTTAAAATTAACTTAACAGTAAGAGCATTCATGCAATGAAGTCATCAATAAAATGGAAATATTATAAAATAAATAATTTAAAATAATATATGAATGTAAATATATACATATATATTTATATATAATAATGAATTCATTAAACATAATAAATACAGCAAAGGATAACACATAATGGCCCAACAAGCATGTTGTAAGTTTTTTTTGCATAAGACTGTTAATATTTAATTTTGTTGGTTTTTGTAAGTTTATTTTTAAGTGTGTATTTAATGTTTTCTGACATTAAATGGAAATAGTTGACATAAAATTCTGAAAATATTACTGTGAATTAAATTGATTCAGATGCTGGTTCAGAATCTTCGTTATGTGTAAGTCGTCTCATCCAGCTGAGAGGTGTTATCCAAATTATGGGGTAAGTCCTCATTTTCATAAATAAAAGAGTAATTTAACAAAATTGTATTATAAGTGTAACTGTGGGACAATTTATAAAATAATCAGTTTTGCGGCTCATAAAGGGATAAACCCTACATTTTTAATAATAAAAAATGACTTAATTTAGCAAAAAGTAGTGACAAATTACAAATCATAAACATTACTTTTATACACTCTTTTAATAAAGTAATTACAGTCAACCCTCCAATAACGCGATGACTGCGTATTGCGTTGTATGGAAACTGAACTATACAAAACTCAGATCTAACCGTATAAATCAGGATAATTCGTAGCGGATTCTATGGAAACACTCTATCGCGTTGTTTGGAAACCGCGCTATAAGATACCCCGAATTACTACAAATCAGATCATTCATATCGCGTTTTATGGAAGCCGAGACAAGATAAATTATAAATTATTTTTAATGAATTAAAGACTTTGTATAAGGATTCATAAAAAATGAAATAAAAACTACACTAAAAGACTCTTTGCCATCAAAAATAAGAAAGAGTTTTGTAAAATTATGTAATTTTTAAACACTCTTCTCCCAGACTGTCAGATATGAGTTGCAGAAAATTTTTTAGAAAGACTTGGTCACCAACAAAACGTATGTACTGCGAAAGAGCTCTGAGGTGACTGAAACTGATGTCGTAGCCGGCTATGAGATAAGTTGGCATGTTTATATAGACATGTTATTTATATATCTCCGCTCCGCTAGAAACATTCATAGGATGTGCGGAAGGAACTTATGGAACGTTGTTGAACGGTAACCGCGCTGTAGGCTTACTTCGTTATAGGAGGGTTGACTGTAATGGCGAATAAAGAAATAAATAATTATAAAGTAAATAATAAAAAAAAATAAATAAAATAAAATAAAAAAAAAAACACCTTATAGATCCTAATTATTCGTAATTGATCTGGGCAATTAATTTTTAGTTCTTAACACATACATACATTACAACCCTTCAGTCAGGATTACGGTCTAGCTTCTTATTTGTAACACACTCACAGTTATTTACCAACACACCCAAAAATCCAAAGTGTGCTAATCAGTTTTGCATTCAGCCAAGTGTTTCAATTTCCGTTAAACAAAACAGCTGATGTATGCAAAGTTGGCAGATTTTGAAAATACTTCCGCTATAATTTTGGTTTGCGAATACATCCTCAAAACCAATGTTGATTATAAATTGTATGCATAATAATAACAAAAAAAATAAAAAAAAATTGAACATGAAAGTTGAATATAAAGACAGCATGATAAATGAGAAGTTTCCCATCCATACATCTTTGAATCTTATGTTTTGTATTTAACTTTTCTATTGTTCATTGGAATATGAAAATATAAATTTCCTTTTGTTGAATCTTAGGGCCTACCATAAAATATTTTTGTTTGTGAAAACATAACAGAAAAAATTAAAAATAATAGAACAGATATAAAATATAATAGAATATGAATAGGAGTGTGTGTGTGAGGATATTCTACGGGATAATTACAAATACTCTTTCACTATACAGTAGAGAGCAGAAAAATATTAAAAGTTTTAAACTAACTTTTAATCAATTTTAGTTTTTGCTACAAAAATTAATTTCGTTTTTTTTAAACAAAAGTTTGAGCCAATTAAAGTCATCATTATTAAAGTTTTCATATTGACCTATTGCAACATAATTTATTTATCGATAATGTGGAGTTAGGAACTCAGATATGGGTATTTCCATAAAATAAATTTCATGCCAACAGAGTCACAACACATTTATTTACACGATGTATGACCAAATGTTCAGACGTTCATATACTATTCTGGTCCATAACAGACGCCTTGATCGTGATAGTGTGATTGAAAGAACAAATTAAATGATCAACTTTACGTTCGAGTTGGTAATATTTTACTCTGATGAGAATTGCATAACAAAGAAATTACAGTACGACCTTGGTTATCCGTGCTTCGATTATACAGCAACATCAATTATCTGGGATGGAAAATGAACATTTTTCTGATCAAGCGAAAAAGGGAATTAATTCCCTTTGTTCACTGTTTTCTGACAAAATAATATTTTTTTTTAAATTTTGTAACATATACATATGCATATAAAATCCTTGAATTATTTAGTTTTTATATAAACATGTACATATTCATTTAATTAAATAAAAATTTTAATTAATAATAATAGCCAAAATTGGTAGTCAATTAACCGGAAAATTTAATTATCTGGAGTGCTTCCGATCCCGACCATCACGGATTATCAAGGTCCTACTGTATGTCATCAAACTATATTTTATTGTACTTTGCGCTTGGTTAACTGTGACAAGTACAGTACCGGAGGTCGAATTGACCCATTGTACAACGTATTAACTTCTCACACCACTCGTGTTGTGTGCATTAATTTTATACAAGAGTGGCACGACCTGCAGTTTAATGTCGACTCAGAACGACAGATTTTTTGAGAAACTTTGCATGGGAAATTTTACTCTCAGAATTTTTGCCAGAAATCTGCTGAGAGGAAATTATTCGTTTCATTCATTCAATTTCGTCTAATAAGCCAACACACAAACTACTATATCACGGCGACTTCTAAATTGTTTAATAAAATAATCATAATAATACCGTGATTATGATTTTTCCCAGTATTTGGAAAACTAACAATTGTTTACAAATTTCTGTATACAGTGTGCTACTGTTTTGCAAGATATGTAGACATCTCAACATCATGTGCCAGAGTATTATATTTGCTCGCAACTGTATACTCTGAAGAGACCTTGCTTTCTGCATTCTCGGCGCCTTTGAGGAACGAGACAATTTTTCTTTTACAAAGTCATAAAGTGTGAAAACGAGCATAAAACCTTAACAATAATACCCAAAATACAAGGATGCATATGAAGTAAATATCCTTTTTCTCAGATTAAACGGCATCTCCTGGTATAGCCAGTGAGAACCTTCATAATTTTATATTGATTGTAGTTTGTGGTGACGACAGATTCTATGTCTTGCCATAACAGGTGTAAAGAACTTCTGCAATATTCATGATCACCCGAACCAATACAAGAGAGTTTTGTTGGGTTATTAACAATGTGTAGTCGGTGACACTGATTCATCTCCCCTTCCCTTTTCCTCTTTTTTCATAATACAAATGAAAGAATTCAATGCGAGCCACATACATACATAAATCTATGGCTAGACTGTGCTAAAAATGTGTAAAAGCATTGTATATGGTCCAAATGCGAACACATTGTTCTAAGCTAAGCGCCGACTAAGAAATAGTGACTAGTTTAAAAAATTTTGTCTCAATATATAGTGGATCTTGTCGTTTTGACAATTTGTCCTTGGAATTGAGAATTTATTTCAAAACCTGTACTAATTGGGTAACATACACATACAGTACAGCAGTTGAATAGTGCATTTTATTATACATACGCACATGCTACCAGAATGAATTAGAATTATTTCAATTACGTCATCAATTATTTGGTACAGTATTCCCTCGATTTACGTAGCAGAATGTTCCGGAAAAAGGCGACCTAAATCGAAACGACGTAAACCACATTTCAAATAACTCACACTATCAGATGCATTTACAGTGAATCACAGTGAAAATGACCTACAATTGTGAGATAAATTTCATTGTGAGATAAATTTGAACTGTTTTATTTCTGATGTAGAAAATCAATGAACTAATAATTTAATTAAAAGAATTTTTTAGTTCCTTTATTTTAAACAAAAATGTTTGCTTTATTTCCTTCTTTTTTAATAAATATTAATCAAATACTGATTAATTTCATGATGGGCCATTTTCACTGTGGTTCACTGTATTTATGTATATTTTACAAAAAAAAAAAAAAATAATTAAATTTTTAATCCATGTATTGATTTTTTTAAAGGGAACACCCCCGATTTTTTTTTTATAAACAACGTAAATCGAGTCGACGTACAGTGAACGTCAAAAGACAGTGTACATTAAAAAATATATACATTAATAAATTACCGTTATTTTTAAAATTAAGCTAAAAAAAAATTCGTAACATCGTCAAATGTTTTTCGGGCTCGCTTCTTAAATGGTAAAAGTTAGGTTTGGTGATATTTAGAATTTTATTTTTCTGTACAGTTTCTTTTGACTCTCTCTGTAAATCGAGGGAATATTGTATGTATACAAAACAAAAATTTATTTGTATATGAGTTATCAGAATTTCAGAAAATATAAAACAGGCAATGAAATTCAATTAAAAAAAAAAATAAAAATCTCTGAATCGTAAAATCTATATTTTCGATGCGAAATGAAAATATTTTAGTACCTGTTAATTACTATGAAATACCCATGTTACGCTTGCGACTCGTCTTGGCGGTGCCGCGACAACTCGTCACCAAAGGGATTTATTGCACTAAACGCGAGTACTTAGGCAAATTTTGCAAACTACGTTTCAGGTACTTGCTACCACTTCGATGAAACACACTAAATGTATCCGCATTTCAACGAGAAATTATTAGTTTCTGTTTGTATTTCGTAGGGACAACATCACCATTTAATTTTGACGATGTCGTTTGTAACACATTTTCAGCCAGTGGATCATTCGTCTCAAGTGATGACATATCAAACACCAGTGGATAATTACAATAATGTAAGATTACAAATGTTTTATAAATTCTTTAAAAAGAAGACAATTTTTTTATATTTCTCCTCTATTACTATTGTAGACGATGAATTTACCACAAAACCAAGATATATCATCCACTTCTTTGATACCACCTTTGCAAGATTTTCCGGCAGCAGCAGAACGTTATAGTTTCGAGGTACTACAAACACAAACTAAGTCTAAGGAGGAAAGTGTTCCACAGTCAACAGAACCACCACCACGTACTAAAGCAAAACGTACCCGCACGGCGTTCACGAGTTCACAATTGATACAGTTGGAATCCGAATTTAAGCGAAATATGTATCTGTTTCGCACCCGGCGCTATGAAATCGCTAAACGACTTTCATTATTAGAAAGCCAAGTGAAAATCTGGTTTCAAAATCGTCGTATGAAATATAAAAAAGATTTACGAGGGGCTCAAGACGTTAAACCTCCCGTAAAAACTACACAGCTCTTGACAGAACAAACCGAGCATAAGGGAATCGTTCAACGTCTAATGTCATATTCACAAGATCCATCAGCACAAATTGCTACCACAACCGTTACTCCCTTCACATCTGTTACCCATCCAGCCAATGTTAATAGCGTTCCGAAACAAATAGTACAACCGACTGAAACATTTCACAAAAGTGATCTTAGTGAGATTTTGGATCAACTATCAGAAAGTCCACCTTCGAACTTGGATACTTCTAATTGCCTCTCGTACAATATTGATACGGTTTCACAAACAAAAAACGTTTGGGAATTCCCCACTCAGGTTTGTACGAAACCTCTGGCTGAAAATATAAACAAACCACATGCTTTTAATATTCAAAACCAGCTAAATAGTAATCAATGGGCATTAATTGGTCGCAATGCTACTGGACAGAAACAATTAGAAAACTGGATAGCAAATACAAATATTAGTGAAACGCCTACACAAGTCATGAATAATCAAAATGCTACTGTACAATATCGCTGCCAATGGCTGCCAAATACTGCTAGTGTTACGCCCACACCAACCATGAATTTAACTTGGGGTGAACCTGCGGCCGAAATTACGCATGTCAACGATACGAATTTAAATCCGCCAACAGTTTATTTTAATTATAATTACAATAATCCAAGCGGTAATTAACTTTCCAAATGTATGTATATATGGCTTTATTTAGTTTAGTTAGCATTAAGGGATAAGATAAGTTAAGACAATTAATATATTTAAGGACTGACATTTGAAACCCTTCCTTTACACATGCAAGTGTCGAAAGTGATGGATGTTAGCTGATTGTCTACACCGGCAAATGCAAGTTCATCACAAAAGTGTAATGGAAATCAAACACTTCAGTTGCTATAACTTTATAGGCTTCTGGTTTTAAATCATTTCGCTTGTAAAGTTTTCAATTTATTTCCTACATAAAGTAATAGTTTTAGTTTTATAGTTATTTTTTTAATTTAAAAGTTTGTCCTTTGACTCTGCTATTATGCTACCATTTACATGTTGACACAGAATTATCAGGAACTAAACTTGACTATATTTCAAGGGAAATATTTTGTGATAAAAACATAAATCTTTTTTTGCTTTTTTTTAATGTTTTCATATGCATATGTATACATTTATTAGTATATAAAATATACATACATCCAAACCAAACATTTTTTGTAAGTGACTGCATACGCAAAGTGCCAGTTATCCGAACGCAACGTATCGTACGTAAATGAAAACGCTTACCGAAACGATCATTCTCGTAAGTCAAACGAAACGATCTGCATAAAACAGAATTCTCTTGCGTTTTTTCGTGATATTTGAACATAAGGTACAAATGCCCTATTTGGTACTTTCATGTTTATTTATATAAAAGTTATAAATTTTACATGTACATATACTACTTAAAATGAATTTTTTAATTTTTATTTAAAATAATAATAAAAAAATTATTTTATTAGAAATAAATACTTATTGTTATTTATTTTTCCATTGCGCAAACCAAAAAATTTTTAACTAACTAAATAAATAACACTATGCGACAAAATTAAATAAACCCGCCTAATGACATAGTGTAGGGTGTGAGTATAGCTGTCAGATAAATGAAACATTAAATCGTCAAATATTTGAGAAAAATCGTCAAAATCGTCCAGTGAAATCGTAAAAAAATCGTCAGAAAAAGTAAATAAATTGAAAGGTTTTTAAAAAAAAAATTCATATAATCTCAGCATTAAGCAGCGATAATATTGCATCATCAATACTTATGTGTGGTGTAAATATTAGGGAGTCAGAAGATCTTGAATTTATGAGCAAGAAAACTCTGACGTTGCAATAACTTCATCTGACCTATTTACAACTTACATCATTTATAATCGACCGAAAATGAAATACAACTCTCATGTATGGGTAGGCCGTATACAGGTGAGGCCGTAGTAGGTCGTTAATCATTGGAGCATCGATGCAATCTAGTTTGTGTCATTCTTCTATAGCTACTACAATGGATATTGCTCGAACGAAATAAGGGGAGTTGTTTATGAAAATCATATATTCCTACGTAACACTCGTCTTTCTCGGCCAACACATCCGCATGTGGTCGATTGGCCAGTTTATAGACAAAGTTCTGCATTGCAGACAAAGGAACTGCCTTCCTGTAGAGACATTTCCTGTTACTTGTGGTACAAAATATTCAAACCTAGTCTCCATAAGCCCTGCTCCCTCTTTCTTCATTCCTATAATATATTTTTCCAGTTACAAAAACAATGCCAACCCCTTATTAATGACTGGAGGTGGTCGTAATATTTTAAATGACATAATGTATCCAATAATTATTAGATTTCTGCATGACAATGATCCAAAACACACGTCTTGGGTAGTAATCGGTTACAATCTAATGTTGTTCGTGTTTTGAAGTGGCCTGCTTAATTCCCAGATCTCAGTCAATTGGAAAATTGTAGAAACGAAGATTTATTTGATGCAGTTTAGCAAAGGAAACAATTGAGAAACGAATTGGGTCAATACATCGTCGCTGTGATGCAGTTATCAAAAATAAAGGATAACAAACGAAATATTAATTATCATAATAGGCCAAAGGCTTTTATTAAAGTAAAATTTAAGTTACCATTGTTTTGTCAAGGCCATAAAATTTAATACTTTTGCTTTTTTATGATTTTAGAAGAATGTTATTTTTATGCAATTTTTGTATTTGTTCGTTAATTGTATTACTATTCTAGCTAGAGGTATTGAATCACTTTGAATAGAACAATATGTAAATTCCATTAATATTGACTCAATATTACATTATTACAAGAATAAATATTCATAATAACATAAAACTTAAGAAGCAAACATAACTTTCTCCAATTAAATTTCCAATTGGTACATTTTGAATTTTACATTACATTTGAACAGTACAACACTAATCACTGTTCTAATAGCCGACTTCGAGCAAATGTATGTTCATATATACGGGCCCTCAAAAGTATACATACGATTAACGAATTTCACAAATTTCTAACCCAATGCAAAAGATCATCTTGAAATCGCGGATTGTTGTCAGACAATTATAAAAGTTTTCTACAAAAACTGATTGATTAAAAAATTTCTGAAATTTGTTAACTGTGTGTGTACATTTGCGTTGTAATGTGTTCGTTTGTGTGTTGCTTTGTAACCTGTTTTATTTAATTTACGTTGACAACTGTTCTGTTTTAAATATTTCTATAACTACACAAACGTTCTAACGGCTCCGTCCGATACGTTTTTAGCGCTCTAAGCTTGAGTAACCAGCCCTTTATACTATTGCTGCTAGTATATGAAGGCATGTCCATCCCAGGCCACTCAAACAGAAGAGTAGAAATTGTTTCTGCACAGATTCAATATGTTCGCTGTAAACATTACAATGCGGATCCCATACAATAGATCCATACTCCAAAATTGGATTGACAAGCGATACAAAGAGCCAATGGTGCACCTTGCCTTATTTACAGACAAAGTGATATGAGCATTAAAGTGTAATTTTGTGTCTAATAGAATCCCAAGATCCATAAAAGAGTCAACATTCTCCAATTGATGTCCTCTAAGCAAGAATTAACCGCAATAAAATTATTTCTTGAGAACCGCATACATTAACATTTTTTAATCTTCAGCTCCATCATGTTATACTCTCATGACAAAAAGAAGTTATTGAGATGATTTTAAAGATACATATGCTCGATTATATTATGGAAGGAAAAACTTTTACATCGTCAGCATACATCAAGATATTGGCAAAAATAATTATGTTGCGAAGTTCGTTTATGAACAGCGAAAAAAGAAGAGGACCAAGATGGCTGCCCTTTGTAACACCAGATAGCACATAAATATACTTAGATAAGGAATTGCTTACACATACGGTCTGCTTTCTACCAGTCACATACGACCCTAACCATCTTAAATTCCTATGATTTACACCCATTAAATCCAATTTAGTTAACGGAAGTTTATGATTCACTTTGCGAAAAGGCCTCATTTATCATGGATGTTAACTGAAGCACATTAGACGTTGTTGAGCAGAACTTTCGGAAACCATATTGATGAGGTGATAATAACGATGAAGTATGATAAATTAAATAATCGACAATCAGTTTCTCAAACGTTTTTGGAATACAAGAGTGTATAACCAAATAATTTATAACTTCAATCTGGCAAACATTTGGTACCAATAAAATTGAATTAAAAAAGACTTGGATTATGTAAAAAGTGTATTAGAAATTATTTATTTTAGGTCATTATTAGTATTGTTAATAACGAAAAATAGACTTATAATCGTTTGTGTCAAAATATTAAATGTTCTTAATTAAAAAATAATTTTTTAGACCTTTTATTAAATTGTATATTGATTACAATATTAATATACATACGTAAGCTATCTTTGAAATTGAAGTTCAGATGTATTGCATATAGTAAAGATATAATTACCATATAATATAAGTGAATACTATTCTTTATTCACCTGCTATTAAATCAAAATATTTCAAAATATGTAAATAAAATTAAAAAAAAAGTTAATTTTTTTTTAATTAATAATAATATTATTATTATTATTATTAAATAATAATGAAAACTAAAATCATACTTTCTTTGTACGAAATAATAAACACTGGGTGCGTTCGTAAATTCAGCAAATTTGTAGACCACTGCGGCAGTTGTGCCAAGTTTTGTTGCTAATGCGTGATCAGCTGTTGCAGATGCACAATAACTAAACACAATTTGCTTTTTAGAATGTTCTGCAAAAGTTAAAAAAATTTTCTTAAAATTAGCAATAACAAATATTATTGAAAACTTAGACGGTGGGTTAATAGAGTGTTTTGTACCATAGACTTCATCAAATATGCCATAGAAGTGCCCTGGAAGTGGCGATTCGCCCAGTTTTATAATTCCTAACTTTAATTATTTTATATATGGTTTCCAAATTCATAAATTTTCCTCTTATTTGTTCCTTTGTCATTTTAAAGTCCAATTTGGTTTCTTTCATTTTTAATAAAACTTTTCCCCACAATACTGACTTTTTCTTTCTCCCTTCCTGGAAGTCCGACTCCATATTCAGTCTTGTCCGAATTATAAAATTTTTTCCCAGGAACTAAAAATAAAATTAATTAAAATTTTCCATAACAATTTGATTTTATTACTTTTCCACTTGTCTGCAAATAAAGCAAAATTTTATTTTCTTTAATAGCTTATTTTTTTACGAAACTACAATTTTGTCGAAGAAATGGTTTACCGCAAACTATTGCAACTGAAATCAATCGGTTGCTAACTTGCAAAAATTTGCGACTTGCAAAAAAAGCATTTGACGCAAGTGAGTGCTGTCAAGTATTGCAATTTTTAACATTTGATTATTATTATGCTGCATTGTTGCACAACTACTGCATGTTATTTTTCTTTTGTGTTGGCAACAAAAAACAAATATTTGTGTTTGATGGAAAAAATTGGCAACTCCAGCCTTATTTGGGGTTATTAGCTAAATAAAATTATAAAATCAAATGTAATGGCTTACAAAAGCCGTTAAACTTGGATTTAATTAAATATACCTTTAGCTAAAGGGAACTGTAAAGTTATCTTTAACCTATTGTAAGATAAAATAAAGTTAACTTTTTCAAAAATACGGCAGTGCCGGAGCAATTTCGATAACACTGCTCCATTAAACTAGTTTTTTTTTAAATGCGGTGGCAACAACGGGCTTCGTTTTTTTGTTATTATATTAGAAGTTGCCATGTTGAAAATAGAATACAGTTACATGGCATAAACATAACTTTAAAAGTTACCGGTATGATATTTCCTTTAGCTTAACGCTCACTTCTACAATATTCTCCACTTATAATAATCAAAAACAATTTATCTGCCCGTTAAAATCCTCCCTTTAGTAAACGGTAAGTTGTAATAAGGGCCCTAAGTTAGTTTAATTTTAATAAATTAACTATTGTAAACGATAAATAATTCTAAGGAGTGCGCACAAAACAACTGGAGAAACACTTATCGTTATCTAAATAAAACTAAGTGGCGGATTTTATTCGTTTTATATTTCAATTAAAGTAGATAATATTTGAATTCTTTTGTGTATAAAATTTTTTTCTGACAAAGGTCTCAGAGCATTCAACTTTTACAGCCATTTGTCTTCCAGGCATTATGGGGTGTTTTAGAAAAATAAGTATTATTCTACTTGCTTTGTTTGGTCGGCAAATCCTATTTTTACTTTCACTTCCACGTTTTCTCTCAATACTCAAAGACTCTTATATTGTTTTATTCTTTCCTTAGAAACTGTTTTTTGGTAAACACCTGCGAACATAGCAATTGTTTTTTGTAAGCAGCGCGGTTTTTCATTGAAAATTTCAATTATTTTTTTTACAACATTCTTCTTGGGTGCCCATTTAAAAAAAACTAAGTTTACTATTGCAATGAAATTTAGTACGTGGATTTTGAAACAGATGACTAACAAAAACAATGTAACAGTATACATTTTTTTTCAATTATGATAAAAGTTATAAGCTTAAAAGTAGGCCTTAGTTTGAAAATTTCCTGTAAATAAGAAATTAAAAAGAAATTTGTCTTTAAAACGACGTGAACAACAAAGAGAAAATATTCCAGTCTTTTTGACAGGAAATCTAGTCGGACATAAATGTCCGCAATTTGTTTTTCGGTGATAAAAAGGATCAATCCCCTTGCAAAAATGAATTGATCTGATATCAAAGAGAAATCATAGGTCCGGATAAAGTGTTAGACACCTTTCCTGATAATTTGGATTTCGCCGGTTCACATTCCATATGAATTTCCTACTCAATAATGTGTGATTTAAGGCAACGAATACAGTGACCAATTTAGTAAATATGCTAGAGTAAACAAAAGTGGCTTTTCCTAAATGGAGTTCATTATATCGGCACACGGCCAATTAATTTTAAATATTGTATAACGATCTCTTGGGAATGGGTATTTATTAAGGAGCTTTCCTTCTTCGAACACAGCAATAAGTTCCTCTGAATAAATTGTTATGTCCAATCCATACATGCTTACATACATAAACATAAAATTGGTTGTTACAACGCTTCAGTCAGGATTACAGGATTTCTCACATGACTTATGTATGTTGTGTGTGTTAATTTTATACATGGGTGGTGGAAGTCAATCCCGAAAGAAAGATTTTTGAGAAACTTTTCATAACAACTTTGCATACATATAAGCAAAGTTCTTCATGGCTGTTCTAAATTTCTGTGTATCAATTCCTAAAATATAATTGAAAGATAGAAGAAGTGTTTGTAATAAATTTATTTAATACCTGTTACTGAAATTTATGTATTATTTTTAAAATAATTCAACATTTTCTTAAATCATAATATTCCATCAATTGCGCAAATTTTTTTTTTTTTTGATGGTAGAATAATTAAACTGCTTCGCTTTTTAATATGCAATTAATTTTTTCGTTGTTAGAGAGATTTTTTCTAGTAATTAATTAAAAATATATATTTTTATGTAAGACTTTAAGAAACAAAAGAAATAAAATAGTTTCTCTATTAAATTAAATCTTATTGTACGTTTCTAATTGTCTCTTTGTACACCCGTACCTCAAATTACTTGGTAGATACATTGTTTAAGTCTGGAGATCGAAAAGCCCCTTCCCTGGTGATCAACCAAAAGAAGCCTAGTGTCCAATAGAGGGCGCCACAATAATTTAAGCTTTTTTTAGTAACTTTCCTTTATAATGTAATTCGAGCTTTTAGGACTTTTTAACATTTCATGTAATTTCAATTAACTTATGCCTTTGAGTTACGAAATCCTTGCTAGATTCATTCGTTATTAAACCAGCATCAGTAAATATTGTTTTTAACATCTTGCCTAAATTTGAGTTGATTTAATTTATTTGACTTAATTTAATTTAATTATAAGTTCGCTGTGTTAAGTGCATTATGTATTAATAATTTATGGAAAGAAACAAGTGAAAGATAAATATTATAAATATTTGAGTGAGAAAAAATATAAAAAAATAAAGAATAGAAAAAAATATATACAAAAGGAAAAAAAATAAACCTAAATACACCCAAGGTCGTTTTACTAGTGCCCATTACCAATCGTTACGTGAGTTGACAAAAGGAATGGAAATTGCTCGAGAGTCCATTTAAAACTAAAACAAGGAAAGTATTGGTTTTATTTCCACAGGGCGAAAGAATTCTCAGATCTTTCGTTTTCTTTTTAATCCTACCAGAAAGTGTAATTTTGATTTGACAGTAGTCTATCTTCCTCACCACAACAGTATCTCCGTCATCATAATAAAATTTCATCCACTACAGCTACCTATACAGTCCACAGTCGATCATACATTCCTCGCCAATTCGCGTAAATCGAAATTTACATTTTTGTATGGAAAAATCGCGTAATGCGAATACCTACTGTAAAAACGCTTTTCCATTGAAAAAAAAATTGTTAATAACACGCTGCGACAGTGAAAATACACCCGAGTAACTACATGGTCTACATTTTTCAATTAGTTGAGTAGAACACAAAAATACCTTTTTTATATTTTTCGAACCCTCCAAACTTGTTTTAATTGACAAAATCTGTCTTTTTTTTCTTTGCGTACAAAATTCTGGATTACACTTACATTTCCGACCCGATTTCGAAAATTTAAATCTCGTTGGAAAATTTTACGAAAGATGGACCTTTAAAAATGTATATATATGTATGTACACCTATCCCCCGTTTTACACTTTTTCGATCTTACACGGTTTTTTTGAAAATAAAATTTTTTTAACGTAATTTATTAATTTTGCATTTACACGAAGAAATGACTAAAAATAAATCACAATTGCTCATATCAAATTTTTTACTGCAAAATTTCACGGAAATTCAAATTCTATGGAGAAAGAATCGAATGAGATAGTGCGGTCTAGCGATGAAAATGACATTGTACAAATTTAAAAAAAAGCCGTATTATTGAAAGCGAATGTTAAGCCTTATTTATCGCAATCAACTTAAATGAATTCCAAATTTTAATTTTTAAAGAAAATGCAATATTTAAAATAGGTTTTTTTATATTTGTTTTATTATTGAAATAAATTAACATTTTCATAATTTATTAAGCGCCATTATTACAACGTTAAAGTTGGCGTTAGTTAAAGGTACCTACAGTTAAATTGAACGGGAAAGTTAACTTATTTTAATTATTACAACTTACAGATAAAACAAATATTGACTTTTCCAAAAATTTGGCAGTACCGGGGCAAAGTCGATAAAACTTCTGAGTTAAAAAAGTTTTTTTTAAAACAGTGCAAACAGAAAGCTTTGTTTTGATAGTTGTATAAGTTAAGATGATCTTCCCTTTAGCTTAACGCTCACTTCTATTTCATTGGGTACTTGTAATTATGAAAAAACAATTTATCTCTCCGCTAAAATCCTCCCTTTAGTTAACGGTAAATTATAATAACTGGTAAATGTGTTTGATATAAAATATTTTAATATTTATTTTTCGTTCAATGTGTTTGTTATTCATCATATTAAAAACTGACAAAAAGGGCATTTTTAGAGTGATTTTCGTTTAGCACGGTTTTTCAATATAAGAGTGAGTTTTTCCAGTTAGCCGGTTTTTTATGGAACCTATTTTCCGTGTAAAGCGGGGGACATGTGTATTTTATTCGACTTAATATGCTATGAGATTTGATGAGGTAAACCGCGAAAATTCGAATTTTTTCATATTTTTCAAGTTTGTCCATTCATAGTAGCAAATAAAAAAAATATGGGATAAGTGATAATATTCTTAAGATCTGACCTCTTGTGAAGAGATCGAGTCATCATTTGATCAAATCGGGCAGAAATTACGGTAGTTATTATTTAAAGAGTCTAACAGTCGAGGCATATTTTTATATATGTGATCTTATCAAATCAACTTTCGGTTAAAAAATGTTCAGAATTTTTGATGGATCTTGATTGTGTATCACAAAATGTGTCAATTTCACGTTTGAGTTGGTCAATGTTTGTGCAATGGGAAATAATAATATTTGCAAAAAACAAAGTGACATTACTGCAGCAGTTAAAGCCAAAAAACCTAGCAGCATAATGCACTTTACAGGTTATCCTGGCAGGATGGAATATCATTAGTACTGAGCAGTGTCGGAATTTAAACAACTCAATGCCACAAAGGTGTACTGAAATAATACGCTAAAAAGGATAACCCATAAAAAATTAAAGGTTTAAAACAGTTTGGGTGAAAAATGAACTTAATTATGTGTCCACTTAAATTTTAAGTCTGATATCAACTTCATACTAAAACATTTTTTTATAATGAATAAGTATTAAAGTGATTATTATTAATTAATTATTAAGCATATGAAATTAATAAATATTAGTTGTTTTTGTTTCCATTCTTCCTAAATCTTTTTAATTTTAATAAAAATGAAAAATTTGCTTACTTATCCATAGACATAAATCAAAAATAAATAAAAATTCCTAGTCAATACATCGCAATAGGTTTAAACTACATTAGAGCGAAGATTCAATGAGTTATACAGTATTAAAAATAATATTGTAACATAAATAGCTAAAATAAAAGACACTCTATACCGTACCGATTGCTGAAGAAACGAATTAATGTTATAAAGCAAACTACGAAGGATATTACTAAAAAGATTTTCTTTCCTTTTTGCTATTCCACTTTACTCTCAATAATGACTCATTGCTTTAAAATGTACTCTTATAAATTTAAAAGTAGTATTACTTCCGTATCCATTTAACAACAAACAAAAAAAAGCAATTTTTTGGTGATATGTCCAACCAAGAAGGCCCAAAATATTTATGCAACAAAAAAGACTTCTAAATTTAGATAGACAATCTTTCAGAGCAATGAAAGTAAGACTAGTCTAAATACTATCGCACCACATTACTCGTGGTATTGCTATTATCTGTCTGTCTGTCTGTCTGGCTGGCTGCTTTGACTTACAGCAAGGATATGCATGTATGAGTATGTTTTAGTTTGTGAGTGATAGCAGGTAAAACATAAATGTCGTTGATTTGCAAATGCAAATGTCCTTGACAATTATAAGGCAAACAAATAGTCAGTCCTCTGACCAGACACGTATTACTATATCACATAAATACTTCGGTTAGACCATTGCTCAGAACAATCATAATAAAGTAGTCAACGGAATAACATCACTGGAATCCAAATTAACAATTGGATTTGAATTAAAATGGAACTTGAAAATAATCTGCAATTCGAACAGTCTGTGAAAGAAAATGAATTTAACGTAAGTGTTCAGCTCTAAATATTCTGCGGTGAAAAAATAATTAAATTTTTTTTAAATAAATTTTCACATTTCAGATAAAGGAGAGCTTTGTATCTTCTTCTACGAGTTTACAAAATTCAGCATCACCTACATATAACTTTGGCAGTTCTTCCGAAATATCTTCATTATCATCGTCAAATGCATCAAAATCTAAACGAAAACGTACTGCATTTACCAGCAAACAGTTGATGGAACTGGAGCATGAATTCCACTTTCATAAATATTTGAGCCGACCCAGACGAATTGAAATTGCTGAGCGATTAAAACTGAAGGAAGGCCAAGTTAAGATCTGGTTTCAAAATAGGCGCATGAAGAGCAAAAGATTTGCAGCCAAAACTGTTCCACAAATAAAGTCCATAAACTTTAATCACTTTGCTGAAAGTTCCGATAATTTACCCCTGGCCTTATTAAAACCTAAAACTTTGAGTGTCAATACAAATCCTTTGGATGGTATACCTACTCCCTTCATTTCACAATCGTCGGATAATAAGGTTTCTTTCATGGACTTTAATTGGTCCCTATCAGATGAATTTGATCGAACAAAGTGGTTTAATGATCACATAGATACCCTAAAATGCCTTCTAGAGAACCCTATGTCCAATGGCAATAGTCATTTGGAAATTCTTCGTATTTCATCATATGAAAGCAATTCCTCAGCATTGCCAGGACCAGGTACGAAACCTTCGAATTATTTGTCTCCAACAGCTGATGAGGATTATTTAGGCATTGATGATGATGATGAGTTCATAAAGTATATCGTTAACTTGTAAAATAATTTGATTGATGTAAGAAATGTCTTAATAAAGAATTCAATAATTGCAATGTAATAACTTGGATTGTATAATTAAAATTCATGTTTTAATCTAAATTCAAATGTAAGTACATAATATTACAAAATGACTATATTTGTATACCCTAGAGCACAGACTTGTTAATAGAGACCGAATAATTGTGATGCAAATTGAAACAACTTCTTCTGTACAAATAGAAAAAATGTTTACATTTGTTTCAATCGGTCCCATAACATGGAAAATACAAATAAAAAACATAGCCTACGAAACTCAAGTTGTTAGGGCAGTATATTCTAAGATAGTTAAGTCTCAAAGCCATAAAAACAACTTAATACCAGTCAACAATATTGTTGAAATAATTCAAATACAAACTCTTAAATATCTCAATATAAGAAAAAATAGACTTAAACTACTTTCAAAATAAACGGCTCAATTTTCCAATTTTTTTTTTTTTAATATGTGTTGGAATATGCTTTTATATTTTGTAATGAAAAATCGATTTTTTTATTTTTTATCTTCTTTACATACCGTCGTCGAAAATCCAAAAGTACGTAACATCTTACTTACTTAATTGGCCACAATAACCCTATTAACTTGTTTCGGCCTGCCGCAACACATCCTTTCAGACGCCTTTGCTCCTTGCGCGCTTACGCCAGTTGTTCACACCTGTCGATGACAGGGCTTCCTCAATTTGGTCCTTCCAACGGATACAAGGTCATCCTCTCCGCCGACTTCTACAGATCCCTGCATCAAATACCCGTCTCGCGGGAGCATCCTCCTCCATTCGAACGACATGGCCGAGTCTGAGCAGCCGCTGGATATTATCTGTTACTGTTGATTTGGATGTGGAAATCATCGCCAACTCGGACTGGACCAAAGATCTTACGTAATCCTTTTCTCTCGAATACTCTCAAGGCAGCTGCACGAGTTCTTAATAGGGTCCATGCTTCTGCGCCATAAAGAAGCACGGATAGGATGAGCGTCTGCTACTCAATTGCCTATTGAGACCATAGTAGAACCTGTTGGCAAGAGTAATCCAACGCTTTATATGCTGTTTTTGATGCGGTAAAAACACGATTTCTAATGGGGCTATCGACAGCAGCCTTATAGTCGGCAAAAAGATGGTGTGTGCAAACCTGATTTTCGAGGGTCTTTTCCAGCATTTGGCGTAGTGGGAGGATCTGGTCGATGGTGGACTTGCCAGGTCTGAAGGCCGCACTAATAAGGTCCAATCAGTGTTTTGACGAGTGGCTTCAGTCGTTCACACAATACGCCTGTAAGAACCTTATATGCAATAGGGAGAAGGCTTATACCCCTGTAGTTGACGCATATCGTATGGAGTCCCTTTTTCAGGACAGGACAGAGGACACTGAGGTTCTAATCGTTGGGCATACATTCCTCTAGCCATATTTTGAAGATGAGCTGGTGCTTGCGCCCTACAACTCATTACATCCGGTCTTAAAAAATTCAGCGGGAAAGCCATCAGCACCTGCTGCTTTGTTCTTTTTAAGATGCATAATCACGACTTTAACCTCTTCATGGCTAGGCGTCATCTCCCTCCAGCAGAGTAGAGAAGTCTTTCCTCCACAACCTCAGCACCCCTTGCAGATCTGTAACCAGGTTTCCATTCTCATCCTTGTAGGACGCTCCGGGGTTATACCTCTCGGTCAGGTGCTTAACCTTTTGATAGAATTTTCGAGCGTCAGTCCTGCATCTGTACATCTCGACTTCCTCACGCTCACGCCTTTCCTGCTCCCTCTTCTTGCGTCTAAAAAGGCGTCTCTCATCCCTTTTCCTCTCTCTGTAGTTTTCGACAATGGCTCGCGACTGCAATTTTTTTTTCCAAATTTCGCAATGCACTAGAGCGCGCAGCCCTCATGCCGCAAATGCACAATCGCAACTTGGCTGCGACAAGGTAGCGGTCCGGGTCGATGTTTGGACCTCTAAATTTGCGCACATCTAGTACACTGGATACATGCCTTCCGTCAATCACAATATGATCGATCTGGTTGGGTGTTGCTCGATCGGGGGAGATCCAAGTGGCTTTGTGAATGTCAAGATACGGAAACCTGGCTACATACTACTATGTTATGTGTCGCGGCGAAATCGATCAGCCTCATACCATTGGAGGTAGTGTTCGCGTGGTTGTAAAAACATTAAAAAATATGAGTTCGTAGTCTGCGTTGAACGTGTTTTTACAATAATGAATCTTACCAAAACAAAAATACGAATAGAAGCTCCTCTTAGACTAAATACATATGCATGTGCACATATAATAAATTAATTTTTAAATAAAATAAGACACAACTTTTTTTAATTGTATTTGGGATGTTTTTGAGGATGAAGAAATGGATTTGGAAATAAAAATCTGGCAGCAGTTCCGGTTAAAATATTGTTCTCAATTAAACGAATATTGCCTCAAATAAATTGCATACATGAACATAGTATTAGATTCGAGTCTCTCTTTCTTCCCTGTTACAACATTATCTGCTAAAGAGAAAGCTCGTTCGATAGAGACTCTGCTACCAGGTATAAAATTTTTGGATTAATTTCAACGATTTTATATTTATTTAAAAATATTTATTAAAATCTTTATACAGTAGCGAGCACAAAAAATGCAACGTTGAGTAAAATTATCTTAAAGTGCGATAATTTAAAAAAAAATGGTGACCAGTTCAAAATATTTCTTTGGGTTATTAATCCCTACAGTTATAGATACCTATTATCATTATAACATTATGTAAATATTTTTAATTAATGATATATTATTTTGTCATTTATTAAAAAGACTGCGAATTTCATGGGAGCAATAAAAATGCAACAGCATAAATTTTAATGTGTTTATTTAAATTAAATAGTAATTCTTACAAAAAAAATCTTAAAATTAATATTTAGTGGCGTAGCCCTTATTTTTTATGACTTCTTGCAACCTAGAAGGCATAGAGTCGACTAAAGCTATTAATGTGTTAATGGATATTTTCTCCCATTCACTTTTCAAAATTTCTTCTAATTGCCTCTTATTTGACGGATGTTTCCTCTTAACTTCCCGATCTAATAGCTCCCATAGATTTTCTATGGGGTTTAGATCGGGATTCAAACATTGACATCATTGTCGCTTAAAAAGTTTCGAGCTAAGCGACTTGAGTGCTTTGGATCGTTATCCTGTTGGAATATGCTACCGGAAGGCATTTTTTCCCGCAGATGAGGAAGCATGTGTTCTCCAAGGATTTCACAGTACTTCTTGGCGTCCATTTTTCCTTCGATTTGAGTTAAGGGACCTACACCATCACGGGAAAACGCACCTGTAAATACGTGACGTAAAATCAATATATTTTTTTAAACATATCGTTCCTTACCCCACACCATTATTAATTCACCGCCATGTTTTACGGTTGGAAGTTGATATCTTGGAGAATATCTCTGTCCAGGCGGTCTTCGAACAAAATGTATCCCATCGGAGCCAAACAAATTAAATTTGCTTTCATCGCTCCACAAGACCATTCAATCCTTGTAACGTTTTGCAAATTCCAGGCGCTTCTTTTTATTGATTGCACTGATGAGAGGTTTCTTTGCGGGTCGTCTCGCATGCAAATTAGCCTCTTTCAACCTACGGCGAACAGTGTGAACGCCTATAGAGACTCCCATTTGCTTATTTGCGAAATTAGCAACGTCCTCTGCGGTCTTTCGTGGATCTTTTTTAACTAGTGCAATCATCTGGCGGTCTTGGCGAGAGGTAGATTACCACTACCTGGTTTCCTTTCCACACTATTTCTCAAGGAAAATCAATATTTAATCCGACATACGGTTGATTGATTTACACCAAAGAGGTGTCCAACTTCACGCATGGATTTTCCTTCTTCTAAGGCTTTAATGATTGCAGTTTTGCTGTCAGCTGAGAGCTGCTTCTATTACAAAACACATGTTGTATAACTTATTTAAGAAATTTTCAATTATAATTAAATAAATAACTTACTTTAACTATTTTTTTATTATGTTGCATTTTTTTTGCTCGCTAAAAATTTGCACTTTTTTCACTAATTCAAAAATACGAAATTCGTTTTTTCAAATTTTTCATGAACAAAAATTAAAAATTATGTCATAAATATTAAATTCAGTATAGAAATAGTATGGAAAAATAACAAAATATAATTAGAACTAAAATTGTACATAAAAGTAACCATTCATTTGGTCATAAAAATAGGTACAATACAGAAAAAACAAAATACGAAATAGAAATTCATACTAAAAAGGAAAAACTAGAAGTATACATTAGAAGAGTACGTTATTAAATCTGTTAGGGATAGAATCGATAACGTTACGGCAAGTTTCAACTGGTGTGTTGTAACATATTTCAGTCCTATTGTGTATATTTTCCTTTTTCAACCGATTCTTTTGATCTAAAAAAATTCTTCATTGGGTTTAGAACCGGCGATTAGCTTGCCCAATTCAGGAGTCGGATGTTGTTTTCGCGAAACCAAGAACTTACTAATCTGGAGAAGTGTTTGGGGTCATTATATTGTTGAAAAATCCGGCGCAGTCGAATTTCTTCGCTAGCAAATGGCAGCATGACTTCCTCAAGTATAGTTTTGGTACTTTGCGAGCTATTTTTCCTGGAAGCTTAATGTCACATAGACGACGCCACACAGTTTTTGTCGATATTTGATTATCTATTTGAGCTCCGATTGCTTTCCAAGACTCGCTTAGTTACTTCGCTACCGTCCGTAATAGCGCCGGTTTTCGTCACTGCACAACGTATTTCTACGCCTTTTTGAGGCTTGGGGGCATTAAAAACGAAATTTTTAGATCGTCCAAGCTCATCAGCTATAAATATATACGATTAGTCCTCGAAGAATGATCCTTCTCTCCTTCAATGTACAATGTTGCGCTTTACCCATCTATTGATAATATTAGCATAAAACCAAAGTCCTTAAAATGTTAATATTATATAAATTGTAATTGATTAAAAAAGAACAATAATTTTATAAACATATTGTTAACTCAAATGAAATATTTTATTTTCGGAATGATAAATAAATAGTTTTGTTACATTTATAAAAATTAGCATTTTTTTTTTATTCCGTAGAACATTTTAGGACTATGTTTTCCATGTTGTAGCATATTTTGAAATTCTTTCAAAAGTACAGAGCACTGTGAAAGCAATTAATTTTGTATAGCAAAATTCATCGATTTTCTTCTTATTTTCGTATTGCAATTTTTTCTTAGTAGTGATTTATTATCTGTAAGCGTACTCTTATTAATCCATAAATTGTAAAATTTTGGTAACCGTTTAATTTTAAATACTTGCCAACAAGAAATACTCGAAATTTTGATAAATAAAACAACAGATTTCTACTAACAATTATACAAAATAGCCATGAAAAGTTTCTCAAAACTCTATCGTTCAGAGTTGACTTTAACGAGAAGCTATGTCGTAAGCCAGACTGAAAGAGTGCAATCACCGGTTATGTATGTATGTACAGAGAAAATACTATTGCATATTATAGTTGCTATTACTCTTGCACACATTGAAATGCCTGATTGTCTGGTGCCCTTGTCTTACAGCAAGCACCCAAGAGAGAGAGAACACAAGTTTCATTTCGTGAGTTAGGACAGGTAGAATATATCGCGTTTCTGATTTGCAAACGTAAATGTTCTCGATGGTTACAAGAGAAACAAATTGACAGTCCTCTCACCGGGTACAAATTATTAAATCTCATAAATACCTCCGTTAGATTCCTTCACACCACAATCATAGCAAAGAAGTCATCCACATAACATCATTTGAACCAAATTGATTTAAAATGGAAATTGAAAATAATTTAAGAATTGAACAATATGTGACAGAAAATGAAATTAACGTAAGTGTACAAAATTATTCGTGGAATAGTAAGAAATTATTTTCTTTTAACAAATTTTATATATTACAGATCAAGGTGAGTTTTGTATCTCCATCAAAAACAATTTCATCTCCCAGACCAGCAATAACTGCCAAACCCAAACGTCAGCGTACTGTATTCACCAGCAAACAGTTGATGGAACTGGAGCGTGAATTCCGCTTTCATAAATACATAAATCATCACCAACGAATTGAAATTGCCGCTCGTTTAAAATTGAACGAACACCAAGTTAAAATCTGGTTTCAAAACAGGCGCATGAAAAGCAAAAGAATTGCAGTCAAAAAAATTCCAGAATTACCCTCTTTAAACTTTAATCCTATTGCTGAAAGTCCTGATAACTTACCCCTGACTGCCAACATGAATTCTTTGGGATATATACATACCATCCCCATTCAACCCAATAATTTGAATGTCCTATCAAATATGATTAATGACAATCATACTAAAGCTTCACTGCCACAATCGGCGGTTTCTTTCATACCCTGTATTTGCTCCCAACCAGAGGAATTTTATCCAACAAAAAATGATAACATAGATAACCTCATATCCAATTGCAATATTCGTTCGGAAATTCTTCAATTTTCATTATACGATACCAATTCCTCACCATTACCAGTATCAGGCACAGAATCTTCAAATTATTTGTCTCCAACAGGTGATGAGAATTATTTAGGCATTGGTGATGATGATGAATTCATAAAGTATATCGCGAACCTATAAAATAATTTCATTAATGTAAGAAATGTGTAAATCAAGAATTCAATAATTGAAATGTGATAACTTGGACTGTTAATTAAAATTCCTGTTAATTTAAATTCAAAGTACACCGACTTCCGTCGTTAATGGAGACATGAGAATTGCGATGCAAATTGGAACGACGAAAATTGAAACAATTTCTTCTATACAAATAGAAAAAATGTTTACATTTGTTTCAATCGGTCCAATAACATGGAAAATTCAAATAAAAAACATAGCCTACGAAGTCTAAGTCTCAAAGCCATAAAAACAACTTAATACCAGTTAACAATATTTTTGAAACAACTCAAAAGTAAACCCTTAACTGTCTCAATATAAGATAAAATCAACTTAAACTACTTTCAAAATAAACGGCTCAATTTTCTTATTTTCCTTCCAGCGCCTCTGCTCCTTGCGCGCCTACGCTAGTTGGTCACACGAATCGATGACAGGGCTTCCTCGATTTGGTTCTTCCAACGGCGCAGCCACTGGATATTAACACGCTGTACAACGTCTCTGTCGTTGAGGAGCTCATACAGCCCACTGTACAATCGGATGCAGAAATTACCGCCAACTCGCACTGGACCGAAGATCTTACGTAGGACTTTTCTGCGCCATAAAGAAGCACGAGTAGGATGAGCGTCTTGTAGAGTATTTGTTTCGTCTTATGAGAGAGGTCTCTGCTACTCAATTACCTATTGAGGTCATAGTATCATCTGTTGGCAAGACTAATCCTGTGCTTGATCTCCAGACTGACATCAGTTTCGGTGGTAACGGCGGAGCCAAGATAAACGAATTCCATGACAATATTAAAAGTATAGACGTAATTTGGGAAGCAAGGCTCTACTTGTCGATAACATATACTTTGTTTTGCCTTCTTTTCAGATATTTTATTTACTTTATGTGGGAGGCGCCACACCCACTATTGCTAGTTTGCCCATTTTGTCCAAAATATTTACACTGAAACTATAGTTACTTGTTCAAATTTTGAGGTATCTTGCTGTCATAGTTTTTCCAAAATATCCATTTTGTTATTAGCTTACAACAGGTAGTTTACAATAGCTCATTTGAAATTTCAATATAAAAAGTAGCCTATAACTCCTTCCAGACATACTGGAAGATACTGTAAAAATTTCAAGAAAATCGGTTAACCGTAACCATAACATAAACTTCAACCATACAAACATTCAAACAAACACACATTCATTTTTATATAAATAAATAAGAATATGCAAATTTTTGTAATTACTTCACGTGAGAGGCGCCATCTTACTATAGCTGCAATACAAAATTGGGGGCTCTGTTATCGTTTTCCAGATATGCACATTTTAATAATTAGTTCATATGGGAGGTGCCTCGCACGCTTTTGTTGAACTCCCTATTTTTGTCCAAAATAGTTATACTTAAACAAAAGTTTCTTGTAAAAAATTTGGTGACTCTAGCTGTTACAGTTTTTCAGTCACACAGATTTTCGTATTTACTTTATATGGATAGTGCCACTCCCACTATCACTAGTCCGCCCATTTTTGTCCAAAATAATTTAATTGAAACTGTTGTTACTTGTACAAAATTTGAGGTATCTTGCTTTTATAGTTTTATGGGGGCGTGGCACCTCGCTCATATCAAAATAAAAAATAACCTATAACTCCTTCCAGACATACAGGAATATACTGTGAAAATTTCAATAAAATCAGTTAAGCCGTTTTGTCGTCTATAACGTTCAAACATACAAACAAACATACATTCATTTTTATATATATAGACGTAAAACAGAGGAAATACTACAGCATTACTGAAGTTATTACACATTGAAATGCTTGATTGTCTGATGCCCTTGTCTTACAGCAAGGATCTAAGAGCGAGATAACATGTTTCAATTCGTGAGTAAGGGCAGGTTGAAAATATCGCGCTTCTGTTCTGCAAGTTTTTCACACCACAATCATAGCAAAGAAGTCATCCACATATCATCATTTGAAACAAATGAAAATGAAAATTGAAAATAATTTAAAAATTGAACAATATGTGACAGAAAATGAAATTAACGTAAGTGTACAAAATTATTAATTGAATAGTAAAAAATTATTTTCTTTTAACAATTTTTATATATTACAGATCAAGGTGAGCTTTGTATTTCCATCAAAAACAATTTCATCTCCCAGACCATCAATAACTGCCAAACCCAAACGTCAGCGTACTGTATTCACCAGCAAACAGTTGATGGAACTGGAGGGTGAATTCCACTTTCATAAATATTTAAGCCGACACCAATAAACTGAAATTGGCAATCGATTAGAATTTAACGAACGCCAAGTTAAGATCTGGTTTCGAAACAGGCGCATAAAAACCAAAAGAATTGCAGCCAAAACAATTCCAGAAGTACCCTCCTTAAATTTGAATCCCGTTGCTGAAAGTCCTGATAATTTACCCTGAGTACCAACATGAATCCTTTGGAATGTATACCTACCACTCCCATTCAACCCAATCATTTTAATGTGCCATCGAATATGATTAATGACCATAATAACAAAGCTTCACTGCCAGAAACGGCTATTAATGAGGTTTCTTTTATGGACTGTAGTTGCTTCCAACTAGATGAATTTTATCCAACAAGAAATAATCGCATAGATATCCCCATATCCAAAGGCAATACTCGTTCGGAAATTCTTCAAATTTCATCATACGATATCAATTCCTCACCATTACCAGAACCAGGCACAGAACCTTTAAATTATTTGTCTCCAACAGCTGATGAGAATTATTTAGGCATTGATGATCAAGATGAATTCATAAAGTGTATCGCTAAATAATTTCTGTAAAATAATTTCTTTGATGTACATTAAATAAAGAATCAATAATTGCAATGTAATAAATTGGATTGTTAATTAAAATTCTTGTTTTAATCTAAATTCAAATATAAGTATATTGTAGAATGAATATACAGTGGTTCCCACCCTATTTTAACCAGCACTTAAAAAAATTCAATGAGAGTTTATAGGATATGTTTAAAAATGAAACAAATTTATGGACAATTTGTGATCAAGACGTCAAGACAACACCAGATTTCGAACAAGAATTGCCTTATAGCAGCTCTGAAAAAGGAATGGGAAAAAATATCTCCCCCAAACCATTAGGAAGTAGAATCAATGCAAAAAAGCTGAAAGCTGTAATTAAGCAAATAGGAGGCTATACTAAATTTTGAAATTAAAACTTTACAATTAGTAAATTAAGCATCTCCATTCTGTGTTTATAACATTCGTGCAACTTACGCATTGTGCAGGTTTAGGAAAATAGGTTATAGGAAGGTGGAAAGAGGGAGTAGTGTTAGTGGACATTTGATTTAAACTTACTAATATCGTAATTGACGGGAAAAACCTTCGCAAGAAGATCATTCCACCAACGAGCAGTACGGGCAAAAAATGAATTCTCCTTGTAATGCATTGTGCGGTTCACTGGACAATCAACCACAAACGGATGTTCTCTGCGAGAAGCTCGAGTACCACATAAAAATATGTGATTATCGGGAACCAAGCCCCTTATCTCTCGAGAACACCTCCCATTATAGTACCGATAGAACAGTGAAACACACGCCACATTGTGACGATGCTCCAACGAATCAATAGAGTTGGATGCCCTACAATCATTAATAAGGACCTTCGCCCTCTCCTGTACGCAGTCGAGAAGCTTCAAAATAGACTTTGAAGCACCGGCCCAAACACGAGAGTTGTACTCCATCCGGTGTCGGATAAAGGTCCTGTAAAAAGTATGAATGTCGGATGGAGTGAAGTATTTTCTGCACCGTTTCAAAAAACCAAGGCACTTGAATGCTTCCTTCGACAACACCAGCGCCAGCATAACGCCGGTGTGTAAAAAAACAATATTAGGTCTTGCGCGCATTGAAATCGATCCTGTTCGCTCGGCACCACCCTGTGGTACCCCAGAATTTATACTGAACTCGTCGGAAAAGACGCCATCTATAACAACTCTAATAGCGCGATCGAGAGAAGTGACTACCGACACCAAAAGCAATTAATTTCTATACCAGAGACTCATGCCAGACTCTATCAAATGCCTTTGAGATATCCAGAGCTACAACATTGACCTCACCTAATCGGTGAATGGAACCATTCCACCTTTCGGAGAGTAAAGCCAAAAGGTCCCCAATAGAGCGCCCTTTACGGAAGCCGTACTGACGATCATTTAGCAAACCGTTGGACTCCAAATACATCGCAAGGTGGTAATTAATCATGCTCTCCATCACCTTTGAAAGAGCAGAACAAACAGCTATTGGGGGGTAGTTTTCAGGGTCATTAGCCTCACCCTTCTTTTTTTTTTCTCATAAAACCAACGCTCAGGGGATGGCCCCTATTCATGCAGTGCATTGTGCAGGTTCAGGAAAAGGGAGTAGTGTTTATGGACATTCGATTTAAATCTACCAATATTGTAATTGACGGGAAAAACTCTCGCAGGAAGATCATTCCACAAGCGAGCAGTGCGGGCAAAAAATGAATTTTCCCTGTAATGCATTGTGCGGTTCACTGAACAATCAACCACAAAAGGATGTGCTCTGTGAGAAGCTCGAGTACCACGTAAAAATATGTAGTTATCGGGAACCAAGCCCCTTATCTCTCGAGAACACCTCCCATTATAGTACCGATAGAACAGTGAAACACACGCCACATTGCGACGATGCTCCAACGAATCAAACGAGTTGGAAACCCTACTGTCATTAATAAGCACCTTCGCCCTCTCCTGTACGCGGTCGAGAAGCTTCAAAATAGACTTTGGAGCACCGGCCCATACATGAGAGTTGTACTCCATCCGGGGTCGGATAAAGGTCCTGTAAATAGTAAGAAGGTCGGATGGAGTGAAGTATTTCCTGCACCGTTTCAAAAAACCAAGGCACTTGAATGCTTCCTTCGACACTCGAAAAATGTGATCGTTCTAACGAGCATCACAACTAATTCTCATGCCCAGAACATCAAGAGCATCCGCCTCCTCAATATTTACATTACCCATAAATACAGATGACAGAAGACCAGAGCCAGCATCACGCCGGTGCGTCAAAAAACAACATTAGGTCTTGCGCGCATTGAAATCGACCCTGTTCGCGCGGCCCCACTCAGAGATTGCTATCAGGTCACCTGTGAGTGTGTCATTCATGTTCTTAGGGATTGGCGTGATATTAGTAAGCTTCCAACATGAAAGATAAATACCAGCACGATACGACAAACAGAATAGCTTAGCTAATAGCCGGGCCAAAGTTGAAGGGCAGCGTTTCAGGACCAGTGCTGGTATACTATCCGGCCCAGAAGACTTGTTCACGTTGAGAACCGCAAGAACCCTCCTAAACGCCCTGGCTCGAAAGAATATACTAGGCATAGTCACTGATACTCTTTAAGTTCGGGTAGTGGTTGAGTGCAGCCAAAAGGTTCGCCCTCTCAAAAGGGTCAGTAAATGTTTTGTCATTCATTATAAGAGTTGGAATCGAACTAGCGTTACTCCGCAAAGTTCTAACAAATGACCAAAAGCTCTTCCCCCCGTGGGAAAGAAAGAACTTTAGTACGAAGACGCTGCTCATATAAAGTCTTATCGGGTTTCAGTACTGCGGCACACGAGGATCTCGCCTGATTGCGTAGCAAATCAGTATGTGCACACTTGTTTCTACGCCAATTGTTGAATGCTTTCTCTCTGGATCTGACCGCTAATCTGCAAGTCTGATTAAACCAAGATTTATCTCTTGATTTAATCGAAATCTTTTTGGAAGAAATAAAAGTATTTATCCCAGTTTTAATCATATTCACTACCATCCCTGCTGCGGCATCGATGTTTGATTCAAGGAAACAAAGTTTCCAATTAAAGTGCCGGAAAAAATTGTTGAGTACATCCCAACCTGCTTTCACGTAGTTAAAAGAAGAGCGTTTCTTAGCCATAGGTGAAACCTCACGAAGTCCAGAGAACGGAATAGAGGTATCAGGGTGTGAACTAAGAAAAAGGTCGAGTGTATTATTTTGGTGCCCATCAACACTCGATATATGTGTTGGTTCATTCACTAGTTGAGCATGGTGATTATGCGCTGCAAACAACTCAACGTATTGGCCTTCAGGAGTTGTGCGGCTCGAATGGGGGAGCCAGCATGAATTATGAACATTGAAATCACCAGCAACAACAATTTCACTGTTCGGATAATCCTGCAGGATCCTAGTTATGGAGTCAGAAATAGAGTCGAAGCCAGATAGGGTAACCTCTCTTTCTGCGTTTGGACTTCTATAAAGAAACCCGAAATGCAAAAGATGTGCCCTGATTTTGAACTTAACCCAAAGACAGTTAAATTCTGCATCATACATGCGAATTGATTGCTGGCACTGGTACACAACTTCATTGCGAATGTATATAGCAAGACCTCGGTGGAAATTAAAAAGGGATAGTAGAGATATGAAAATCCTGTGGATCAGCATCCCCAGATACCTGGGTTTCACATAAGGCGGAAACATCCGGCCCATGGACACAAATGTGAGCATAGACAGAAAAAAAATTTGCCCTAAACCCCCGCGCGTTACAAAAATCTAAGCGAAAGCGATCCGCCATCACGATAAGGAATAATTTAAAATCAAATGCCCTACCTCAAGATGCGAACGGCTAGGAAACGAGTTGCTGCTAGGTGACATATAAAATGGCCAGTGCTATACCTTCAGCATTAGACAGTCCACAGCAATCGCCTCCAAGAAGTCCGCACTATGAGGTTATTTGAGTTCAAGGGTGAAGGATAGAGATGAAAAGGAAAGGAAAACGCGCCGCCTTTAGGTGCCATAAAAGACCCAAGCGTGGCCCATAAATGCCCTTTCAAAGCCACAGAACACTAAACAACGCCGCGATAGTCAATTCCACTTTAGTGCGTCCTTAATTCCACAAACGACACTGTGAATTCTATTGTAATGTTATTCTTAATAAATATATATTTCGTTTGATGGTGTTGTTGTTTAAAAAAAAAAAACTGTAATCCTTAGCCACGAAATTGTATATTTTTTTTTTTGATTCTATTTTAACTTAATTTTGTTTTCTTTTTAATTTCAGTATTTCATGTTTTTGTTGTGGATTATTTTAAATTCATCTGGGTTCGTGTTGGATGGTGTTGTTGTTAAAAAAAGAAATGTTTTCATTTTATTTTTTTTTTGTTTTTTTTGTTTTATTATATTTAAAATATTGTTATTCAGAGTATGTAATAGATTATTATTATTTTTTATTAATACTAGCAGATTGTACCCGGCGATGCGCGGGTTATAATAATCCGGTTTCGAAACCGGTTTATCAAACAACTCAGTTTTTTGAAAACTGTGCCCATTTTCACCCCCTTCTGGATCCCTTTTGGTCCAACTTTTTAAACAGAACAACTCGTATAGCTATTTGGGAAACTTAACCAAGATAAATCGTAAAAAATTACCTATTACCATTTTTTCCCCATTTGTCCCAAATTTCAAGAAAATCGGTTCAGGCTAACAAACAAACAAACAAAAAAAAACAGACTTAGAGAAAGATTTATAATATATATTAGGATTAGGATTTTGGCAACTGGTAACTCATCGTAGTACGTTTTTACCCGTTATATATCTACTACTCTCCTAGTTCATTTATTTCATTGGCAGGATCACAATAATTTACGTTTTCATGGACAAATATAAGTTGGTGTACTTTTTCTGGAGATTTTCCAAGTACTCTTCTGGTTTCAGTAAGAGTTATTGAAAAATATTCTTTCTGATGGCGCGCTACTTGCTGGAATGCACAATATTTTACAGCTAAGGTTATATAAATTCGGGAACTGCATCTTTCGCGACTCCCACCATTGTAGTATATCAACCATACAAACATTTGAGGTTTCGTACCTTCCGTTTTCCTGCGAAAATAACTCAGCAAAAAAAGTGGTTAGGCTGCAAAAAATCACCTAGGAGATCCATATTTTTAACTGATAATACACCTTGATTATTTGGGGTATATTGTGAGGGTTGATATACTTCTTCCATAAATTTAGTACTCTTATCATCGTCGGTAAATTGTGTAAGTTTGCTTGCTGACGAGAAAAGAAACAAAGCAAAAGAAAGATTAAGCTTAAAATCCTTAATTATATTTAAGTCTCAATCATTAATGGAGCATATTTTACGTAACTGCTGAATGTATATTAAAACATAATGAACAGTGGGGTATTCTCAGCTAATATATAATCAAAACTATAGAACCTCTAAACCTCTAAATCTAAGTACCTGTACATTTATCACCATTCATAGCCCTTAGCCCGAAGACAATGTTGATGGGCATACCTGAAATACCTATAATGTAAAATAAGAACCTTGACAAATACTTACAGTATATTAGCAAAAACAATTTTTTGCTCACCAGTTAACCTGTAAATTATTTTACAGGTTAGCGATATACTTTATGAATTCATCTTGATCATCAATGCCTAAATAATTCTCATCAGCTGTAGGAGATAAATAATTCGAAGGTTCTGTGCCTGGTGCTGGTAATGGTGAGGAATTGGTATCGTATGATGAAATTTGAAGAATTTCCGAACAATTATCGCTATGGGATATGGGTTATCTATGTTATAATTTTCTGTTGGATAAAATTCATTTGGTTGGGAGCAAATACAGGCCATGACCGATTCTGGTAGTGAAGCTTTCGTATGACTTTCATTAATCATATTCGATGGCACATTAAAATTATTGGGTTGAATAGGGGTGGTAGGTATACATTCCAAAGGATTCATGTTGGCACTCAGGGGTAAATCATCAGGACTTTCAGCAATGGGATTCAAATTTAAAGAGGGTACTGCTGGAATCGTTTTGTATGCAATTCTTTTGCTTTTCATTCATTCATTTGCGTTCATTCAATTTTAATCGATTGGCAATTTCAATTTGTTGGTGTCGGCTTATATATTTATGAAAGCGGAATTCACGCTCCAGTTCCATCAACTGTTTGCTGGTGAATACAGTACGCTGACGTTTGGGTTTGGCAGTTATTGATGGTCTGTGAGATGAAATTGTTTTTGATGGAGATACAAAACTCACCTTGATCTGTTATATAAAAAATTTGTTAAAAGAAAATAATTTTTTACTATTCCACGAATAATTTTGTACACTTACGTTAATTTCATTTTCTGTCACATATCGTTCAATTCTTAAATTATTTTCAATTTCCATTTTAAATCAATTTGCTTCAAATGATGTTATGCGGATGACTTCTTTGCTATGATTGTGGTGTGAAGGACTCTAACGGGGGTATTTATAAGATTTAATAGTTGGTAGTTGTTGAGAAGACTGTCAATTGTTTCTCTTGTAGTTATCGAGAACATTTACGTTTGCAAATCAGAAGCGCGATATTTTCTCCCTGCCCTTACTTACTTACTTAATTGGCCATAACAACCCGATTAACGGATTTCGGCCTGCCGCAATACATCCTTCCAGGCGCCTCTGCTTCTTGCGCGCCTACGCCAGTTGGTCACACCAATCGATGACAGGGCTTCCTCGACTTGGTCCTTCCAACGGATACAAGGTCGTCCTCTTCGCCGACTTCCGCAGATCCCCGCATCAAATACCCGTTTCGCCGGAGCATCCTCCTCCATTCGAACGACATGGCCGAGCCAGCGCAGCCGCTGGATATTAATACGCTGCACAATATCTATGTCGTTGAGGAGCTCATACAGCTCACTGTTAGATCGGATGCGGAAATCATCGCCAACTCGCACAGGACCGAAGATCTTACGTAGGACTTTCCTCTCGAATACCCTCAAGGCTGCTGCATTCAGTTCTTAATAGGGTCCATGCCTCTGCGCCATAAAGAAGCACGGGTAAGATGAGCGTCTTGTAGAGTATTAATTTTGTCGCACGAGAGAGGTCTCTGCTGCTCAATTGCCTATTGAGACCATAGTAGCACCTGTTGGCAAGAGTAATCCTGCGTTTGATCTCCAGACTGACATCATTTTTGGTGGTAACGGCGGAGCCAAGATAAATAAATTCCTTGACTGTATCAAAAGTATAGTTATTGGCCGTAATCTGAGAATCAATACGCCGCACGTCTCTACTTGTCGACAACATATACTTTGTTTTGCCCTCATTTACTGCCAGACCCATCTTCTTAGACTCCCGTTCAATAGCGCTAAAGGCAGCAGTAACATCTCGCTTGGTACGCCCTATAATGTCGATGTCGTCAGCGTACGCAAGCAATTGGACACTTTTTTGAAAGATAGTGCCATTGCGATGCACTCCTGCCTTTCGCAGAACACTCTCCATGACGAAGTTGAAGAGGTCGCATGATAAGGGGTCGCCTTGTCTGAAACCTCGCACGGTATCAAAAGGTTCGGAGAGGTACATTCCTACCTTGACGGAGCTGCAGGAATTGCTCAACGTCATCCTGCATAGCCTTATCAGCTTCGCAGGTATACCGAGCTCAGACATTGCGGCATAAACACGATCCCTTATGGGGCTATCGAAGGCTGCCTTATAGTCGACAAAAAGATGGTGTGTGTCGACTTGTTTTTCGTGGGCCTTTTCCATGATTTGGCGCAGTGTGAAGATCTGGTCTATGGTGGATTTGCCAGGTCTGAAGCCGCACTGATAAGGTCCAATCAGTGTTTTGACGAGTGGCTTCAGTCGTTCACACAATACGCCTGTAAGAACCTTACATGCAATTGTGGGGTCTCCCTTTTTCAGGACAGTACAGAGGACACTGAGGTTCCAATCGTTGGGCATACTTTCTTCTAGCCATATTTTGTAGATGAGCTGGTGCATGCGCCCTACCAACTCATTACATCCGGTCCTAAACAATTCAGCGGGGAGGCCATCAGGACCTGCCGCTTTATTGTTTTTAAGACGCGTAATCGTGACTTTGATCTCTTCATAGCTAGGCGGCGGAATCTCCACGCCGTCATCATTGATCGGGTTCGGAACATCATCTCTAGAGGCGGTATTGGTGTCGTCATCGCCTTGTAGCAGAGTAGAGAAGTGTTTCCTCCACAACCTCAGCACCCCCTGCGGATCTGTAACCAGGTTTCCGTGTTCGTCCTTGCAAGAAGACGCTCCGGGTCTATAACCCTCGGTTAGACGCTTAACCTTCTGATAAAATTTTCTAGCGTCATTCCTACGTCTATGCATCTCGACTTCCTCACGCTCACGCCTTTCCTGCTCCCTTTTCTTGCGTCTGAAAAGGCGTCTCTCTTCCCTTCTCTTCTCTCTGTAGTTCTCGACAATGGCTCGCGTAGCAGCAGACTGCAACGTCTTCTTATATGCGGCGTTTTTCGCTGCAGTTGCCTCGCGACACTCCTCATCGTACCATTGATTTCGTTGGGGTGGGCGCTCGAAACCAAGGACTGTTTCCGCAGTAGTGCGCAAGGAGTGGGAGATATTGGCCCACAGTCCTCCAATGTCGTTGAGATTAGGTGGGGATCGACGGAGCTTATCCGAGAGTTGAGCGGAGAACGCCTCAACTGTCCCTTGTGATCGCAGCTTCCTGACATCCAGCTTCCGCAGTGTACTAGAGCGCGCCATCCTCGAGGCGCTAATGCGCAATCGAAACTTGGCTGCGACAAGGTAGTGGTCCGAGTCAATGTTCGGACCTCTAAATGTGCGCACATCTAGTACACTGGATACATGCCTTCCGTCAATCACAATATGATCGATCTGGTTGGAAGTTGATCGATCGGGGGACATCCAAGTGGCCTTGTGGATGTCGAGATGTTGAAACCTGGTGCTACATACTACCATGTTACGCGCCGCGGCGAAATCGATCAGCCTCATACCATTGGAGGTAGTGTTCGCGTGGAGGCTGAACTGTCCGACAGTGGGGCCAAAGATACCTTCCCGCCCGACCTTTGCATTAAAATCCCCGAGGACAATTTTTGCGTCATGGGCCGGGCACTTATCGTATACGTCTTCGAGTTATAGCATATAAGGCATCCTTAACCACATCGTCCTTATCTTCCGTCGGGGCGTGAGCACAAATCAGGCTGATGTTGTAGAATTTTGCCCTGATGCGGATTGTGGCTATTCTTTCGTTCACAGGTGTGAACCCAGAGACAAGGTGGCGAAGTCTCTTATTAACCACAAATCCGCATCCAAATTCGTGCTTATCAACATGGCAGCTGTAGTACACATCGCAAGATGCTAGCCTTTTGCATCCTTGCCCTATCCATCGCATTTCCTGTATGGCAGTCCTACATTTCTTGAGGGCATCCGCCAGCTGGGCGGAAGCGCCCACCCTGTGAAGGGTGCGGACGTTCCAAGTGGCTATTCTTAAATCGTTGTCCTTTGAACGTTTGCCGTGGTCGTCAACTTTAAAGGGGATCTTTTTGGAATTATGTATATTAGTTTTCATTGGAGTAAAGTTTTTACGTGGTGGGTTCCAAGCCCTACGCACAACCCAAATTTAACGTCCAGGGGATTGGACTTCGCTGCACGCATTAGTTAACATCTAGCGGGTACTAGAATGCCATCCAGGAGGGGCCGCGAGGAGGCTGCGTGTCAACTTGAATACAGCAAGACAAGGATCGTCCTGGTGGTCGCCATGTTGGCCTCAGTCAGAAACTTTACCTTGTTTGCATGCATCCCATCCCTCCCCCCTGCCCTTACTCACGAATTGAAACATGTTTGCTCGCTCTTGGACCCTTGTTGTAGGACAAAGATACCAGATAATCAGGCATTTCAATGTGTGCAAGAGTAATAGCAACTGCAATGTGCAATAGTATTTTCTCTGTACATTCATACATAAACGGTGATTGCACTCTTTCAGTCTGGCTTACGACCTAGCTTCTCACGCCATTTATTTGGTGTGTGTTAAAGTCGGCTCTGAACGATAGATTTTTGAGAAACATGGCAGATTTTACTTACTCTCAGAGTTTTTTCCAGAAATCTGCTGAGAGGAAATCTCAGAAAAAATACTTTTTGTATTTTTATTTTGATATCTGGCCTGTGACTGGCTTTACGCCTAATAACCCGGCACAATACCTACTAGACCACGGAGACTTCCAAAACAGAAATGCAAAGATTTTGTTTTGCAATAATGAAGGTTTACCAGTGATGGCTTTAAGACTTTTCAAATTAATTTTCTAAAAATTTCTGTCTTCAATTTAAATTTTAAAAACTGATTAACGGAAACTTTTGGAAATTCTATTTGAATATAATATTTTATTTTCTATTATTTTTTATATTCTTAGAATTATATTATTATATATTTATGTTTATCTTTATATTTATGCTAGCAGATTGTACCCGGCGTTGCGCAGGTTATAAATATAACAATAAATAAAAATCCGGTTTCGAAACCGACTTCTTCAAAAATGCAATTTTTCAAATTATTCGGAAACCGGTTTATCAAAAAACTCAGTTTTGTGAATACTCTAAGTCCTAAATATAAATGCATGCAATTTGCCCATTTTTCGCCCCTTTCCCCTTTTTGGCCCAACTTTTTAAACAGAACACCTCCAACAGCTATTTGGGAAACTTAATCAAGATAAATCGTAAAAAATTACCTATTACTATTTTTTCCCCATTTGTCCCAATTTTAAGAAAATCGGTCCAAGCGTTCAGGCGTGGTTGTCAAACAAACAAAAAAACAGACTTACAGAAAGATTTATTAGGATATTAGGCTTAGGATTTTATGTACAGTTTGTCAAAAAAATCTTTGCACATTGAAAAAATTTCATAAATATTCGAAAAATGGAATGATTTCTAATATAAATAACCAACTTTTTTATTTTTTTCAAACACAATTTTATAAACATATGTTTTGTTAATATAATAAATAAAAAAAAAATCATAACAATGAAAATATTCTAATATAGAATATTGTTACGAAAGTGGAAATAGTGTTGTTAAAATAATAAACAAAAGCTCCAAAAACAACACAATGATCATGCATAAAATGGATAATTAAAAGCCCCAAAAACAAAACTGCGCACTGTTCACGTGATCAATGAATGAGTAGAAAAATTTACCAACAAGAATAAAGGATAAAAAAGACGTAAATAACCAACAACAAAATAAAGGGAACCAAGAAGTAAACAAGAAATAACAATGTGCAGTATAAAATAGTGTTCACACGAGTGAACAAGTGACACAATCCCATCCCTGATTTCCAACCCTGACAACACGAACATCCCCAACATAGTCCACATTCACAATATATCAACATTCACATACACATCACATTCACCATACATCACATACACACAGTCATCAACATCACCAACATCATTAACATCCTAAAACAGATCAGTTGATTATCGATCCTTAAGCAAGACAAACCAAATACCCAATTAGCCAACGCGAGTGTGTTATAAAATATTATTATTTTAAATATAAAATAAACATTTTTAATATTAACTAATACAAGATAAATAGTGAACAAAATTATTGAACATTGTGAACTTTAAACAAAACCCAAAACTACAAATGAAATAAACATTGTTAACAAAAATACATATTGTTACAAAATACAAACGTTTTATAACATTTCGAATAAAAAACATTTACTATATTATATACACATAAAACATTAAAACACTTTTCACTTACATAAACATATTTTATATAAAAAAGGTTTGTGCACTATATACCCCTATTAACCCTACCCTCTAACCCGTTTAAACAAATAGGATAGACAAATAAACCAACAACAACTAATCTACCTGCTCGAATGTAAACAAGAAACAACAAAAATAAGAATAGGTTGTTTACATTTTTAGATTATTCCCGAAGGACGTCATCGTCCTTCAAGGGCATTCATCACACTGATGATCCAGTAATATAAAAGGCAAGTTAAAGCGAGCAGGGCTGAGTTTGAATTTAATCGTGTAAGACGACGTCACGTTGGTTGAGAATTAAAATCTATCGAGCTTTAATTCGGTCAGACTTGTGTGCAGACAAGTTGCGTTTGAGAAAACAGTTGTTAGTGTTGTACTTACAAAAAGGTTGTGAGAAAGAAGAATAACTAACAAGTGTTGTTGCTTATAAAAGGATTGTAAGCAGAGTAGTATAAAGAACAAACATATATTGTGAAGTATCATTGTATACGTGAAACAAGTTCGAACAGTGGCACAAAAATTGTGCAGATAATAAAGAATTTATTAAAACCAAACACATATTTATTTTTACTTTATTTGCAATCTACGAACTCATATTTTTAACGTTTTTAAAAAGGTAAAAACGTAACAATATTAAAAAACAAAAATAATTCAGTTTTCATACCGTCAAAAAAATGTTTGCACAATTTATAAAATATTAAGACGTATATAAATTTTTTTTAAATTTATGGTACTAATATTTTGTGCGTCCACCTTGAGCATCAATTACCGCTTGCAGACGCCTTCTCATGGATTGAATAAGTTTCGGGATGTCATATTCTGATGGTATTTTTTCCCACTATTTTTTTAATAAATCTTATCAATTCATTTTTATTTCTTGGTGATCTTTTTTCTACCTTTTTCTTTAAATGGACCCACAAATTTTCGATAGGGTTAATATCAGGACTTTGGGCAGGAGTATCTATTACTTTGGTACAGTTGTATAGTAACCAGGACTTACATAAATAAGATTTATGTTTAGGATCATTGTCTTGATAGTATTTGTAATGGAATTTAATGCTGGCGATAACTTCATTTTTTAAAATATCAAGATATACCTCCTTAGTCATAATTTCATCAAAAATTTTGATTATACCAACTCCCTTGCTGGATAAACAGCCCCATACCAATACGGAAAGTTTTCCAAACTTTACTGTAGGAATGAGATTTTTATTTTCTAGAGCTGTTAGACTCTTTGCGGTCCGTCGTGTTAATACAACTTTATTTTCGTCTCATCTGCGAAAATAACATCATCCCAGTACACCGGAGGAAGTGAAACGTGTTCGGTAGCAAATCGTAACCTCTTTTCTATATTTTGTGCTGACAGCAGTGGTTTTTTCCTAGCCACTCTTGCAGAATATTTATGTTTTTCAAGAACATTTCTGATGGCTTGATGGGAAACATGTAACCCTAAGTCATTTTCCACTTGAAGAGCTATTCCCCTCGTACTGGATTGTGGGCAATCATAAACAGTTTTAACAATTTTTCATTCAACATGCTGCGTCACCTTTTTTGGCCTGCCTATAGATCCTTTTAATTCTAGACGTCCTTCTTTTTTAGCACGGAATATGATATTGTATACAGTCCTGATTTTGAAGGAGAACATATCAGCGATTTCCTTGGCAGATTTGCCTTTGTAATAATTGAAATACACCAATTGTATAATATTTTTTGAAACTCGCATTCCTTGCATTTTTGTATTGAAATATAAGGACATGTGTTGCATTACGAACGATCACTTTATTACTGAAATCTTATTTACCTCTTATTTGCAAAAAATCCAAAATGCACACCATTTTTGGGAAATAACGGCATTTTTTTCCTAATTTTTTATTATGATCATTCAATATGCAAAGATTTTTTTGACAAACTGTGTATGTGTACATTGTTGTTTGAATTTTACAGAAATTTCATTTTTTTGACTTAGGTAGGTTAAAAATTTAATTGTATGCAATCTCCGTTATGTCAATAATCAATTGAATTGATTGTAAGCAATTCAAAACTTGCATTGAAAATTTCATTTTATACCAGTTGTCGTTTTATTACGGAAGCATTCCACATGGGAAAAGTACAAATTCAAATTATTCAGTATGCAGGAAATTAGAATTTTGAACCAGTAAAATGATAAATAAATTTAATAAATACTGAACAAAAAAAGCATTATGGTAAATATATACATACATAATTGAATAGTCTAAAAAATACTATTATAATTCGGTGCGAATCGATATAGTTTAATTTCTACAACAATAAAACACATATTTTTACCCTACAATAAAACAAACGGTAATATTTCTTTTCCGCAGGCTATTTGCAAATACAATTTGTGAGAACAAGACATCTTTCAGTTTGTTTATTATTTTATTTGGCAATGCATGTATACATGCACGCATATGAAAATAAATTGTTTAAGCCTCAGCAGTGATGCCAACTCTTGGGGCACCAAACGCGTGAATAAAAATGAAAAACGGGCTAAAAAGGGCTAAATTGAAAAAATTACGTTTTTAGTACAAAACAATTTCATTTTTTTCAAAAAAGCGCAAAAAGGGGGCTAAAATTAAAAAGTCTTTTCAGATAAAGAAACCACAATTTTTAAACAAAACAATTTATTAATTTATTAATTAATTTATTAACAAAACAATTTATTATTCCTTTTGAGATCATTTTACGTTCAATAGAATTAAGATACTAGATTAGTTTCAAATAGAATTTACATTACAGTCTTTCAAATTTGGTCATTGTTACATACGATTTGTACATACGATTTGTCACTTTATATATGGTATTGAGACTTGTCTCTGTCAAGTGTTCTATGGAAGCAAATGATAAATGAATTGCTGTATATAATGATAGCGCAGCCTGACATTTCTTTTTCACCTAATTATTAGGTAAATACAACTTTATACTTTTAGCAAAGCTTGTATTTCCCGCTACTTTTAGTAATTCTATGTAAATGTCAAAGAAGAGATCAAGAAATAGAAGAAAAAAATTCTGCCACATTGGCTTACAATTCGACATTGCCAGAGAAACATAAGATAATATTGCCCTACAGAGTTAAAGTAAAAACGGGCTAAAAGGGCTAAACAAAAATACTGAAAAGCGCTGAAATTGCGCGTTTTTTACTTTAGGGCTAAAAATTTTTTTTCGCGTTAAAGGTACTTCAAAAAGGGCTAAATCTAGCCCCGAAAAGGGCTAAGTTTGCATCACTGAGCCTCAGTTATGCTACTGTAACGGAATGTAACGTGTACGGAACGTAAAAATGTAAGTGCAATTATAGATCGCAAAAACGTATCATATGTTTTTATGTAAATAGAACAAAAAATAAATAAAAATTGCAAAAACACTCAATTTAGTTTGTGTTTGTTGATTAAAGAACAGAAACACAAAATTGAGTACTTTTGATTGTATTTTCCATATAAATAGACGCAAGTGAAATCCTTTACCCTACAGAAACAGATCATATATTTGGGAAACCGAATTTGTACGAATGTTGAAATGCTTTTTATCTTCTCCAGTAAAAGTAAAATGCAGCCTGAAATGCTTTTCGAACGCTTTAATATTTCACTACTGAAGCTAAATTTTCAGTATTTTCATATGAATTTCAGTAGTGTATTCGTTGAAAAAATATGCGTACATAAGTGTTCCAACAGCAATCACTCTTCAAACTGCTATGCTAATAATAATAATAAATAAAATTAGAACTAAAATTATATATAAAAGTTACCAATAAAAATCAAGATTCATTTGGTCATAAAAATAGGCACGGTTAAAGAAATACAAAAAAAAAAAAACAAAATACGAAATAGAAATTCATACTAAAAAGGAAAAACTAGAAGTCTTAAAAGTACATTATTGAATCTGTTAGGGATAGAATCGATAACGTTACGACAAGTTTCAACTGGTGTGTTGTACCATATTTCAGTCCTATTTTGTATATTTTCCTTTTTTAACCGATTCTTTTGATCTAAAAAAAATTCTCCATTGGGTTTAGAACCGGCGATTAGCTTGCCCAATTCAGGAGTCGGATGTTGTTTTCGCGAAACCAAGAACTTACTAATCTGAAGAAGTCTTTGGGGTCATTATATTGTTGAAAAACCGAGCGCAGTGGAATTTCTTCGCTAACAAATGGCAGCATGCCTTCCTCAAGTATACTTTTGGAACTTTGCGAGCTATTTTGCCTGGCAGCTTAATGTCACATAGACGACGCTACACTGTTTTTGCCGATATTTGATTATCTATTTCAGCTCCAATAGCTTTCGAAGACTCGCTTAGTTACTTCGCTACCGTCCGTTTTCGTCACTGCACCACGTTTTTCTACGACTTTTTGAGACTTGAGGGCATTAAAAACGAAATTTTTAGATCGTCCAAGCTCATCAGCTATACGATTATACGAGTGATACGATTATTCCTGTCCTCGAAGCTTTTCAATGATCCTTCTCTCCTTCAATGTACAATGTTGCGCTCTATCCATCTATTGATAATATTAGTATAAAACCGAAGTCTAGTTACCTCAATATTAAATTTAATTTTGATACAAACCTTAAAATGTTAATCATATATATTATTTCTAAAGCACATTTTTTTGTCGGTTGCAAATATCTCCCATACCACCGCACCAAATTTAATAAACGATATCTTATTTAAAAGCTTATATCTAACACTAATGACGAAAAATAATTAGAAATTGAAAAATTAATATTTTCATTGATAAAAATTATATTTTATATAGAACTGCATAATAATACTGTTGTCATTGTGATTATATGTTTTAAAAATGACAACTAACAGGTGCTAAATATTCGTACGGGTCATCTAGTATTATATAAATTGTAATTGATTAAAAAAGAACAATAATTTTATGAACATATTGTTAACTCAAATGAAATATTTTATTTTCGGAATGATAAATAAATAGTTTTGTTACATTTATAAAAATTAGCATTTTTTTATTCCGTAGAACATTTTACGACTATGGTTTCCATGTTTTATCATATTTTGAAATTTATTTTCTCGCAACGCTGACTTACAGTAATTATGATAGAAACGAAAAATATATGGTAAAAGTAAAAATGTGGAATATCCACTATGTTTTTCTTAAATGTATGTTTTTACAAACAAATGCACGCACATATATTTTGTAAATCATTCGATTCGTCAACTATTTTCTGTCGATCGTCTATATAAAGAATTTGTTCATTTTGTGATACATATGTACAGGGTCATTACATCCCTTCAGTCAGGATTATTAACCTAGTTTCTCACACTACTTATGTTGTGTGTATTAATTTTATACATAAGTGGCGGGACCTACAGTTTAAAGTCAACTCCGAACGACAGATTTTTGAGAAACTTTTCATGGCAATTTTATTTTTACTCTCAGAGTTTTTGCCAGAAATTGGCTGAGAGGAAATCGCCGAAAAAATACTTTCTGTATTTTCATTTTGATGTCTGGCCGGGAACTCGAACCGTGGCTTTAAGTCTAATAAGCCAGAACACTACCTACTAGACCACGACGACCTTCATTTTGTGATATTGACGACAAATACCAGTCTCTGATAGTCAATGCAAAAAAATATTGCAAAGGTACAGAGCATTGTGAAAGCAATTAATTTTTAAAGTGAAATTCATCGATTTCCTTCTTAATTTTTTCTTATTAGTAATTTATTACCTGTAAGTGTATTCTTATTAATCCATAAGTTGTACTATTTTGGTAAACGTTTAATTTTAAATACGACAACTTTTTCATTTCCTACGTAAAATATTTGGTCAATATAGAATACTTGAAATTTTGATAAATAAAACAACAGATTACTACTAACAATTAAACAAAATAGCCATGAAAAGTTTCTCAAAATCTATCGTTCAGAGTCGACTTTAACGAGACGCTAGGTCGGAAGCCAGACTGAAAGAGTGCAATCACCGTTTATGTATCTATGTACAGAGAAAATACTATTGCACATTACAGTTGCTATTACTCTTGCACACATTGAAATGCCTGATTGTCTGGTGTCTTTGTTCTACAACAAGGGTCCAAGAGCGAGATAACATGTTTCAATTCGTGAGTAAGGGCAGGTAGAAAATATCGCGCTTCTGTTCTGCAAATGTAAATGTTCTCGATGATTACAAGAGAAACAAATTGACAGTCCTCTCACCGGGTACCAACTATTAAATCTTATAAATGCTTGTATGATTTGACCAACAGTTCTTATAAGAACAACCATCTGAAACAAATCGTTTGGTCGGCTGTAGCAGAAGCAGTTGGAATTAGCAGTAAGTTCATTTATTTATTTAAAATCTTATTATTTTTCCTTTAAAAATTTACATCTCTGGATGGACGCTCGAAAAATTTTCTAACATATTAACCTAAATAGTATTAACGCGAAATATATTGCTTTATGTTTTATATTGAATATTATGTTACGTTTTTTGTAATTAATAAAGAGAAACTAAAACTCCTTCCTTTTATCAAAGAAAATGAATGTCAATCGCTGTGGAAAAGTTTACGAAGGCGCCATAAAACGGGAATAAACAAAAGCCTAGGAAAAAGTGACAGTGAACATCTGAAAATAAAAGGATTATCCAAGCGGTTGATAACGGAGATGGATTATTTCCTCAACTTCAACGAAGGTAAAGAGTAAGTATATTGAATATGAAGTGAAGATGCCCATCTTAATTATACATCTTCTAGGCCAACTGCGACACACAACAGTAGTCAAAATAGTCAAAGTTTATTTGATGAAATGGCCTGCGATCTAACTGAATCGTAGATGGCCTAGGCCGTACGATAGGTCCAACTCTACCGACAATGTAAGCGAAGTTCGGATGGGTCCAACTCTACCGAAAATGTTAGCGAAGGTCGGATGGGTCCAATATTATACTGATTCAAATTTCTTTAACTAAAGCCGAACATTTCAAACATTTCTTTTAATATAAAAAACACACAACACAATTCAGATGCAAGTACGATGGCAACATTTTATTCGATTCTGTCGTGTTTTTTAATTCGTATATGCATTTCATTTTACAATGTAACAGGAATAGGACTCATCCGAATCGGATGCTAGTTGTATGCTCTTAACCAACTTTATTTCTTGTTTTCCTATTGACATTATAGTATACATTTGGATGTGTTTCAAATTGTAATAACCTGCGGACTGCTAAGAATATTTATTGTGTTTGTATTTTATAAGAGAAAGAGGATTTTACTTTATAAAGAGAAGATCCAATAAAGCAAGTAAGCAAAAAGAAGAGCAAATGTATTTATGTATGTATTTATTTATCTACTATGTTTTTCTTCAATGTATCGGCATATCCGACGCCTTGAAAAAAGCTTTAATTTTTTACAAACAAATTCACGCACTTATATTTTGTAAATCAATCGATTCGACAACTATTTTCTGTCGATCGTCTATATAAAGAATTTGTTTATTTTGTGATATTGACGAGAAATGCTAGTCTATGACAGTCAATGCAAAAAACTATTTCAAAAGTACAGAGCACTGTGAAAGCAATTAATTTTGTAAAGTAAAATTCATCGATTGTCTTCTTATTTTCGTATTGCAATTTTTTCTTATTAGTGATTTATTACCTGTAAGCGTACTCTTATTAATCCATAAGTTGTAATGTTTTGGTAACCGTTTAATTTTAAATACTTGCCAACAAGAAATACTCGAAATATTGATAAATAAAACAACAGATTTCTACTAACAATTAAACAAAATTGCAATAAGTTTCTCAAAAATCTATTGTTCATAGTCGACTTTAACACACACCATATAAATGGCGTGAGAAGCTAGCTCGTAAGCCAGATTGAAAGAGTTTAATAGCCGTTGATGTATTTTTGTAAAACAGAGTAAATACCATTGCACATTACAGCTGCTATTACTCTTCCACACATTGAAATGCCTGATTGTCTGGTGCCCTTGTCTTACACTAAGGACCCAAGAGAAAGAGACCACAAGTTTCATTTCGTGAGTTAGGACAGGTAGAAAATATCGCGCTTCTGATTTGCAAACGTTAATGTTATTCATGGTAACCAGAGAAACAAATTAACAGTCCTCTCACCGGGTACCAATTATTAAAATTTTGTAAATACCTCCTTTAGAGTCCTTCACACCACAATCATAGCAAAGATGTCATCCACATAACATCATTTGAACCAAATTGATTTAAAATGGAAATTGAAAATAATTTAAGAATTGAACAATATGTGACAGAAAATGAAATTAACGTAAGTGTACAAAATTATTCGTTAGATAGTAAAAAATTATTTTCTTTTAACAAATTTTATATATTACAGATCAAGGTGAGCTATGTATCCCCATCAAAAAATATTGAAAATTATACATCGTCCACATATACTAGCTCAACAAATTCATCTCCCAGGCCACCAATAACTGCCATACCCAAACGCCAGCGTACTGTATTTACCAGCAAACAGTTGATGGAACTGGAGCGTGAATTCCACTTTCATAAACATTTAAACCACAACCAACAAATTGAAATTGCCGCTCGGTTAAAATTGAACGAACACCAAGATCTGGTAGCAAAACAGTGTAACCAGATCTTGAAAGAATTGCAGCCGAAACAATTCCAGAAGTTCCCTCCTTAAACTTGAATGCCCTTGCTGAAAGTCTTGATAATTCAGGGGTGCCAACCTGAATCCTTTGGAATACCTACCATCCCCATTCAGCCCAATAATTTTAATGTCCCATCGAATCTGATTAATGGCCATCATAACAAAGCTTCACTGCCAGAATCGGAGTTTAGTAAGGTTTCTTTCATAGACTGTATTTGCTTCCAACCAGAGGAATTTTATCCAACAAAAAATTATAACATAGATAACCCCATGTCCAATGGCAATACTCGTTCGGAAATTCTTCAAATTTCATCATACGATACCAATTCCCCACCATTACCGGAACCAGCCACAGAACCTTCGTATTATTTGTCTCCAACTGCTGATGAGAATTATTTAGGCATTGATGATGACGATGAATTCATAAAGTATATCGTTAACCTGTAAAATAATTTCATTAATGTAGGAAACGTTTAAATCATGAATTCAATAATTGAAATGTGATAACTTGGATTGTTAATTAAAATTTAGGACTTTAAAACAATTTCATTAAGTGTTTATAGGATATGTTTAAAAATGAAACAAATTTATGGACAATTCAAGACGCCCGCCAACACCAGATTTCGAACAAGAATTGGAATGGGCAAAAATAACTCCCTCAAAACAACTGGGAAGTGGTATCATTGCAAAAAAGGCTGAAAACTGTAATTAGGCATATAGCAGGCTATACTAAATTTTGAAATTAAAACTATTTGTTAATTTATCATTGAATTGTTTCTTTATAGTTAGTGGTTGAAATAAGCAGTGGCGAATTGGGTTCCTATATTTTTGGTTTTTTAAACTCTTATTGAAATTTTTTTAATATCTTGCTTCATTTTGAAATTATATTAGCTTAATTTTTTTAAAGGTGCTGGTTGAAATAAGCTGGGAACCACTGTATGTACAATAGAGCACCGACTTGCGTCGTTAGTAGGGAGCGGAGAATTGAGATGCAAATTGGAATGACGCAAATCGAAACAACTTTTTCTAAACAATTACATTGACACTTAATTCATTGGGACCAAGAATTAAAAATTAAGCAAAAAAAATCTTAATATTTCGGATAAAAAAATATGAAAACATTATTCATTATTTTATTTAGATCAGTAAATGGTTTTTTAATTGCTATAAAGAACTAACCAAACAATAAATTAACAAAAAAAAGGAACTTAGCAAAAATCAATAAAATTCATTTATAAAAAAATTGTTTAAAGAAGAAATCGTCGTTTGTTTAGTTTATGTGGTGCCATCTTCAGACAATAAATCCAAATCAACATATCTAAGATATAATGGTGACTAATCGTGCAAATGCAACCGAAAAAAAAAATTAAAAAGTTAAATTCAGTGCATAAATTTTTGTTAAGGACAGAGTTATTATCGATTCCATAAAATTAATGTTGTCAGTTATCTTATAATATACTAGCAGATTATACCCGGCGTTGTACGGATTATAAATATAACAATAAATAAAAATCCGGTTTCGAACCCCGCTTCGTAAAAAATGCAATTTTTCAAATTCTTTGGAAACCGGTTTATCAAACAACCCAGTTTTTGAATACTTTAAGTCTTAAATATAAATGCAAGCAATTTGCCCTTTTTTCGCCCCTTTCCCCCCTTTGGTCCAACTTTATAAACGGAACACATCGTAAAAATTACCTATTACCATTTTTTCTCCATTTGCCCAACATTTCTCCCAAAAATCTCTAATATATTTTTAGATCAACGAAGAGCTATTTAAAAGACTTTCAGTTACTTCAGTTCGAGTAATATTAAATATGAGAAAATTTAAAGAAAAAAAAAAAAACATAATTTTCCTATGGAAGCAATTCAATTAATAAAAATAAATAAATAAAATGTGTGAATATTTTTATTTTCTTGGAACTACGATAGTATAGATTTTAGATTTTACCAGAAAAATAAGAGGTTTCTGTCGATGGTCTATATGAAGAATTTGTTAATTTCGTAACATTGTCGAAATACAAAAAACTATTTCAAAAGTACAGAGCGCTGTGAAACATTTTGTTTTACAAGGTAAAAGGCTGCTTACCTAAACGTCTGAATGTAACGTCAAAGTTGTGCTAATATCAAGCAGTACTACTTTGCAACACTGAGAATCAAATTACATTGTTGTCATATTAAACTTTGACGTTTAGGAACATACAATTTGCATTGCAGTATTGTAAAGATTTTGTGAAAGTAAAAAAATGACAGCAAATAAAATTATTTTTGAAAATTTTTTTGGATTTGTGCACTGAAAATAGCCTTTGGAGCCAAATAATTAATACCAGACTTGTTTTAAAAAGAAAACATTTTGTGCGCATGGCAGTTGTTCTACTTCAACAATATATTCCAAGGAAAATACCAAAAAAACAAGAATTTTGCTTTTCTTTACTCACTTCAGAATGAATATTGCGACCTACCAGGTAAAGTAACATTTATTATTTGGTACGAAGTAATTAACCCCATCTTCTTTTAGAAATTGGGGTCGTGCCGGAATATCATTAAGCATGAGCCTTTATATTATATTATGGAAACTGGGAAACCTCCATAAATGCCTCCTCCACACCACAATATTCGCAAAGAAATTGAACCAAATTGATAATTAGATTTGTTTTAAAATGGAAACTAAAAATAATTTAAGAATTGAACAATATGTGACAGAAAATGAAATTAACGTAAGTGTACAAAATTATACGTTGAATAGTAAAAAATTATTTTCTTTTAACAAATTTTATATATTACAGATCAAGGTGAACTTTGTATCTCCATCAAAAAATATTGAAAGTTATACATCGACAACATATACTAGCTCAACAATTTCCACTCCCAGACCAGCAATAACTTCCAAACCTAAACGCCAGCGTACTGTATTTACCAGCAAACTATTGATGGAATTGAAGTGTGAATTCTTCGCTGACAGATATGTGAACTGTCAGAAACTAATTGAAATAGCCGATCAATTAAAATTAAACGAACGTCAAGTTAGAGTCTGGTTTCAGAAAAGGTGCATGAAAAGGAAAAGAGTTGCTAGTAAAAGAACTCCATCAATTAAGTCCACATACCTTAATCAATTCAGTGGAAGTAATTTGCCTAATGAACCCAGAAATTTTGAGTGTCAATATGAGTCAATCGGAAGGAAAACCTATTCCAATTCAATACAACAATTATAATTTGCCATCGAATATGATGAATGACAATCATAATAGAACTTCTTCAAACGAATCCGGGAATACACCATTCAAATCGGCTGATGACAATGCTTCCTTCATTGACTGCAACTGTTCCGAATTAGACAATATTGATTATACCGAAAGGCTAAAATTCCTTCAGGATGATTATATGATAAATGACAACAGTCATTCCGAAATTCTTAGTGATTCAATGCCCTAACCAGGCGCAGAATCTGTACTTATATATCTCCAACTGCTAATAACAACGTAACAATTCGTAATGCATCCCTCGACACCAATTCAACGACACTGCCAGAACCAGGCGCAGAATCTGTTCTTCATATACATATCTCCAACTGCTAATCATTTAGAAATGATTCGTGTTGAATCACACGACACCAATTTATCAATATTGCCAGAATCTGGCGCAGAATTTTATACAATCTTTTTAAAATTTTGACCAAAAGGGGAGAAAAAATGGTACAAATGGGAAAAAAATAGTAATAGATAATTTTTTACGATTTAGCTTGGTTAAGTTTCCCAAATAGCTTTTGGAGGTATTCCGTTTCTAAAGTAGAACGAAAAGGGGGAAATGAGCTGAAAATGGTGCGGGTTATCATAATCCGATTTTTTTGAAATTTGGAATATATGTCGCGCTTTTGTCGGAACAAGTTATTAGCTATAAATCTTTACAACATTTTTACTAAAAGGGGTAAAAAAATGATAATAGGTAATTTTTTACGATTTAGCTTGGTTAATTTTCCCAAATAGCTATTGGAGGTCTCCCGTTTCTAAAGTTGAACCAAAAGGCGCCCAAAAGGAAAAACGGATAAATTCAGTACATAGCCAATCATGCCTGAACGCCTGGACCAATTTTCTAGAAATTTTGGAAATTGATCGAGTTTTTGTTGGTGCAGGTTATCCTAGAAATTTGGGAAATTGATCGAGCTTTTGGAGGTGCAGGTTATCCTAGAAATTTGGGAAATTGATCGAGCTTTTGTTGGTGCAGGTTATCCTAATATCCTAATGCTAATATAAATTATAAATCTTTCTGTAAGTCTGTTTTTTTGTTTGTTTGTTAGCCAATCACGCCTGGACCGATTTTCTTTGAATTTGGGATATAGATCGAGCTTTAGTCGGTGCAGATCACAGGCTATAAATCTTTTTAAAATTTTGACCAAAAGGGGCGAAAAATGGTAATAGGTAATTTTTTACGATTAGCTTGGTTAAGTTTCCCAAATAGCTATTGGAGGTCTTTCGTTTCTAAAATTGAAACAAAAAGAGGTCCAAAAAGACCGATTTTCTTGACATTTGGGATATAGATTGGGCTTTTGTCGGTGCAGGTTATAGGCTATAAATCTTTTTAAAATTTTGACCAAAAGGGGAGAAAAAATGTGGCAAATGGGGAAAAAATGGTAATAGGGAATTTTTTACGATTTAGTTTGGTTTAGTTTTCCAAATAGCTGTTGGAGGTGTTCCGTTTATAAAGTAGAACCAAAAGGGATCCAAAAAGGGGGATCATAATCCTAATATAAGGAAACATTATATTATTAAAGCTACATGATCAGTAATATAAAAAATTGCATTCAATGCTCGAACATCATTAAAATATTTATTTTTTTTTTTATATAAAAAGCTCTCAAAAAATAAAGTTGCAAAATTAGCGATCTGGCAACAACTTTTTCATATTTGCATTTTCTATTGAAAACAAATCAAAAAATACAACATATTTTTAGATCTAAAACCTTTTTTTTTTTTTTTGAAAAAAAAAAATATAAATATATAATATAAAAAACTATAAATTTATTTGCGAAAGTTGAAATAAACCTGTTATTAGATTCATCTTCGTCATCTGATGAAGACGAATTACTGAATTTATTTCAACGTAGTCAACATATTCTTTATAAGTGGCAAACCCTTTTGTAATATTTGTGTTATTTTCTCCTCAAATAAAAAATAACATTACAACAGAGTTGGTCAAAAATTTTTTAATGCACATTGAAAGAGGGTGTCATTTTCTTTGTAGAAAAGAAAACACTATTAGCGTATAGTAAAAAAATGCCGAACATTTGCAAATGCCATGCGCTAATGTTTTAACGAAAACGAATCTATTTGAATCGGGTGTTGATGCCTAATGTTTTTTTTTTTTTTTGTCAACACTTTATTTACAATCTATCCCTTTGGGATAATAAGCAAATTTGATACAATATTTATTTCACATATTTGTTGGACTCCATTGAGACCAACAACGTACATACTTATGCAAATTTGATCTATAAATTAATAGTAGTTTAGTATATACATATTTACATATTTATAATTAGAAAAATAGATACATATTATTATTATTATTTAATTAATTTCGAAATGGCAAATCCAGTATGTGGTGTCTCTTCAGTCGATTTATTTCGTTGGTGTCATCAAGTAGAGCAATAGCTAATGGATTGTCGTGATGAATTAGCCTGCCTAAATAATTTTCACTGAACCTTCTTATTTCGTCTATTACCTTTGGAATGGAAAGGTCATTGTGAATTGAAAAATTTGATACAAACCATGGAGCGTTGACAATGAGTCTCAGAGTTTTTGACTGGTAACGTTGAAGTATTTCAATATTCGAATTGCTGGCCGTTCCCCAAAGTTGAATTCCATAGGTCCAAACTGGTTTTAAGATAGTTTTGTAAATCAGTACTTTATTTCTTAAACTCAAACGAGATTTTGGGCCTAATAGCCAGAATAGACGTTTCGTTTTTATATTTAACTGTTGTTTTTTCATTTTGATATGAGTCTTCCAAGTTAACCTTCGGTCGATGCCTAATGTTAAAAGGAATTTAATTTATTTCGACAAACACTTCTGCGTGGCTCACATTTAGGTTTAAATAACAGTGAAGTTGAAAATTTTTTACAGGTTTACTGTTTGCATACTATGAAGTTACGTTTTCGAATACTGAATGCTCAGTTATACGACCGTAACGTAATGTAACAGTAACGTAATGCAACGTCTACTGGACGTAAACATGCAAGTGCAATTATAGAGCGTAAAAACGTGTCATATGTTTTAATGTTTAACAAAACAAGAAAAGAAATGCACAAAAATAAAAGAAAATATCGTCGTCGAAGCACGTAACATCAGTTTTTCTAATTTTACAGGAGAAGCCAAAAACTTTATAAAATAAAATACGTATACTTAATATGGTACGTCATTTTCGCGACTTTGGCCACTTCATGGCTAGGCGGCGGAATTTCCACGCCGTTATCATCGACCGGGTTCGGAACAACATCTCTAAAGGCGGCATTGGTGTCAACATCGCCTTGTAGCAGAGTATAGAAGTGTTTCCTCCACATCCTTAGCACCCCTTGCGGATCTGGAATCAAGTTTCCATTCCCGTCGTTGCAGGAAGACGCTCCGGGACTACATCTCTCGGTTAGACGATTAACCTTTTGATAAATTATTTTTACGCCTGAAAAGGTGTCTCTCTTCCCTTCTCATCTCTCTGTAGCTCTCGTCAAAGACTCACGTAGCGGCTGACCGCAAAGTTTTCTTGTTGTGGCGTTTTTTGCTACAGCTGCCTGACTTCAATCCGCATCTTACCTTTGATTTTGTTGGGGTGGGCGCTCGAAACGAAGGACTGTTTTCCCAGAAGTGCGCAAGGAGTGGGAGATCTTGGTCCACAGTCCGCTAATGTAGTTGAAGCTAGATGGGGAACGACGGAGTTTATCCGAGAGCTGAGTAGAAAACGTTTCAGCTGTCCTTTGTGGTTGCAGCTTCTTAACGTTCAGCTTTCGCAATGTACTAGAGCGCGCAGACCACAAGGCGTCATCGAAACTTGATTGCGGCAAGATAGTGGTCCGAGTAGATTTTTTGACCTCTAAAAGCGCGCAAGTTTAGTACAATGGATACGTGCCTTCCATCAATCACAATATGATCAATCTGGTTCGACATTGAGTGATCGGGAGACATTCAAGGGACCTAGCGAATGTCGAGATGCTGAAAGTTAGTACTACATACTACCATGTTACGCGCCGTGACCTTCGCATTAAAATATCCAAAGGCGATTTTGGCGTCATTGGCCGGGCACTTATCATATACATCCTCGAGTTTAGCGTATCCATTGCATTTCCTGTATGGCAGTGATGCCCGGCCCACATTTAATGAGGGCATCAGCCACCTGGGCGGAATCGTCTACCCCGCGAAAGATTCGGACGTTCCCAGTGCCTACTCGTATATCATAATCCTTTAAACATTTGCCATGGTCGTCAACTTTTGAAGTGATCTTTATAGTCACTTGTGTTTTGTTTTCATTCGATTTTTGTTTTTTCAATTATTTTTATTGGGAAATAATTCAAAAACTTAACAGGATTGATGACATGTTTTCATACCACAAGTGACTCCAAATACCTGTTCTTTTGAGATCATTTAGTTTTTAAAATTTTATATTATGAGGTAACCTCTTTTGAGAAGAAACGTAAGAATTGGGTGCATTGGACTGAAAAAGGAAATTTTAATGAGCTTTTTACATACACACGTAGTACGTGTACAAGGCATTCTGCTAGCTTACCCTTCACCGAATGTAGTGTACTTTTTTCTGTTGCTCTTGATTTTACGAGTGCACTGAAATGTGTATTTCCCTTTTATTTAAAATGTACAACAGCACTCGTTTGCCTATGAAGTAACGGAACTATGCTTTGTGTTGTAAGAGCATATTTTACTACTGAAACTACATTTTCAGTATTGCCACACGAAAATCAGTAGTGTAAAATAAGTAGTAGTGTAAAAAAAGGTTTTTCCTCAGAAATAAAAAGTTGAAAAAAGTTACTGCCAATGTTGGTATCGACGAAGATGTTCGGTTGCCGAGAGCAGAAAAAGAAATGCATGTTGTGACTCTATGAAGACAACAATAATTTTGTTGCACTCTTCACACAACTCTCTTTTATACTGTTGTACAATGGTTTAAGAGTGCAGTTGATTTTTTTTTGTACTCTATCTTTGCTTCACACTTATTTATATTTGCAGCTACAATCAATATTCGTTCTTGAGAAAAATGCAATATTGTACAATTTTATATGTCTTGTGCACACCTTTTTTTTATTTATTTTTATTCTTATATTTTATTTTTATTTCTTTCTTGTAAATATTTATTGAATTGTTTTTAATAAATTATTTTAAGAAATTACAGATATTTTTTTATATCAAATTTCTTATTAACATGGAAAAACAAAATTTGGTAAAGGAACAGAAAAAATGTGATAATAATAAACAAAATACAGGCTTGCCGTTTATTTATTATTTATATTTTATTATACTTTAAGAAAGAAAAAAAACTCAATGGTGTAATAAAAATATATCTTGGCAACAATGTAACTTGACAAGACGTAACAGTAACGTAAATCAGACAATTATGTTATAAAAACTCATTTTCATACGTATGTACTTGCCTGTGTAGCGATTGCCTGCCTGCCTGTTAAGAAGTTTGTGTTATGAAAACATCATATTATTTTAATAAAATGATTGGTAAAAAGTAAATTGAAACATAAAACATTTCCATGAAAAATTAAAAGTTATGAAATAATTCAAATAACAATAAGCTCTTGATTAAACACATACGTATGACAAGAAATCTGATGAAAAATTAAAAATTATTTAATAAATAATTCAAATGGTGACAGTGATTATTAGTAATAAAAACTTTATCAATATTTAATGTAATCAATTGATATTCAGTTTCGAACAGAATCATGACGGATGACTGCAAAACAACTAACAAAAACCGAATAAAATAATAAAACAACATATGGCCTACCGTGCAGAGTACGAACAGTTCGGGGCATTTCTGTAAAAATATCAATAATTTCGTTAATGAAAAGCAATATTTTCGTATTTTCTCCTTTTTTGTTTAAGAATTTATTGAAAATACGTTGCAATATGAAGAAGTGACATACTGTGTAATATTATTACTCCTATTAATCTTAACTTTGTAATAAAGTATGTGAATAAAATTCATATACGCTTAAAATATATGTAAATATGTATGTATGCATGTATGTACGTAAATTAATTTAAAAAAATTTACAGAAGTGCTTTGCAATATAGCTGCGATTGAAAAGGCTCAAATTCAGTGGTTTTTGAATTAAAAAATTGTGTTTTTTATAGGATTTTGAACTTATTAAGAAGTTAATTTTTTATTTCAAAATTGATTTTTAGTAGCCTTTTAATTGAAAATTTTTCCGCGTTTACGTTAGGTATCCCTCCTACAACACGGTTAATAGGTTATTACGACATGATATGACGTGTTATGTGAAACTGTGCTATAGGAGACTAGAAGCTGGTACAAAAACAGGGATTAAGTTCAAAAAAAAAATTTTAAATGCCACAGAAGAAACTTTATTTCTATTAAAAATAACAAAATAAACAAAAATCGCCATAAATATATATGAATGCATATTATGAATTTGGTTTAGTAATTTTCTTCATCATTGCTGCTGAATACAATTAAATGGAAATGTTTTTTTCGGCTGAATAGTATCATTTTAAATTTCTGAATTTGCGTTTATATTTTGTTCGCTTGCTGATATCCGTAATCTTGCTTTGTTTCCTTGTTCGTTCCAGGTTGCTATAAATCTCTTGATGTGGTGATAGACAATTTTGTAATTTCCTTTTGAATTTTTGGCTTCTTTCAGCGCAAGGGTCTGTATCAAAGAACAATAATTCCAATTTTTTTAGCCAAGTCTCCTTGTAATTTTTTCATAGTCAAATTATTAACTTCATTACCTTCGTCAGAGCTAGTAACGATTTCATTCACTTGGGGTTCCCAACTTCTTATTCCCCTAATAAGTTTTGCACATCTTCAATAGCCATATCCATACTCTGTTCTCCTACGATCCACTTAGCAAGTTCTAATAAGCCACGAATTTCATTTTCTCCTGATTCATGCACATTTTCTAGATCTACTACTGCCGGTCATATCTATTTCCTACATCGATTTAATGTTGGAATTTTTAGTTCTTGCAGGGATAACGATATGATATCGATGTAGTCTTTAATTGAAAATTGCCTCCAAGCTTCCTTTATATCAATAGATTTTGAATCAGTTGCGTCTAAAATCCATAGTAATGATCTTCTTATGTAATAAGTCTTGAAAAAATGTAGAAAAAAATGTTGTAGATGTAGCGTGTTATAAGAGGTTTTCGGAAATTTTTTAATCGTGTTAGAGTGAAATCATGCTGTAGGATGCCGCGCTGTAGGAGGGATGCCTGTATTAGTTAGATTATCAACACACTCTTCAATAATCAATAGTGGGGATCGGATATAGGTGTTGTATTTTAACTAAAATAAGTCGATTGAAACCTTTTATAATTGTAATGCAATGCATTTCATTTAAAATTAAAATCTTAAATCTTAAAAATATTGGATTTCTTAAGTTTTAGTTTATAATCGGCGTTGGAATTATTACATGCAATTATTACGGTGCGACAGTGAAAATACACCCGAGTAACTACTAGGGAAGCCAACCGGGATCGATTTTTAAAAATCCCGGGAAATTCGGTATCCAGAAATCCCGCAAAATCACGAGAAAAATTTGTATGCAGCTTGTAAATATTCACCTTTATCACCTCCTGATGTAAATGAAAGTTGAGTATCTAAATCAAATTCGTTTTATAGGGCTTTTGCATTCTTCGATGCCATCAAATAATTTCTTATCAATGGAAGTAGGGTTTTCCTCATCTGAGATGCTATTATCGAAGTCAAGTGATATAGAATTTTATTTTCAGGACCTTTGGTAGGGTAAAATACATATGAATTCACAATCGCGAAAATCCCAAAAATTCCGGGATTCGGGATTTCCCGATTGGTATCCCTAGTAACTACTTAGTCTAAGTTATTCAATAGGTTGAGTATAAATCAAAAATAGTGTTGCCGTCACAATCGATACATTAAATTTTGTATATGTTATCGATAACTTTTATAGTATTAATTATTATTATCGAATTATTATCAGCACTACAATAATTTTATATTTCTACGCGGATTGACATGTTTTTATTTTTATCTTTTCACACAAAATTATTGATTACCCAAATATGTTTGAAACACTTTTTAAAATAAAAGAAAGAGATTAGCCTTTAAAACGTTTTGTTCAAACTTGTATGTTATGAGTTTTGATGAGGTAAACTTGGAAAAAATTATTAAAATTATTATATTATCCTTTTTTTTTTTTGTAATTCAGTTATTGTTAGTTGCCAAATCTAATTAAAAAATATAAAATAAGTGATGACTTCCTGAAAGTGTATTATTTTGTGAAGAGATTAGTACTTCGTTTGATCAAATCCGACATAAATTATCGCAGTTATAATTTAATTTTACAGTCGAGTTACATTTTGTATATACAGTGGTGAGCAGAAGTGAGAGCATTTTCACATCCACTAAAACAAAACCATACAAGCAAATCCAAAAAAAAATTATGGACAGCAGTACTGTTAACGAACACCAGGGGAACGTGTTCAAAGATACCATGTGAAGCAAACTGTTATACATGGCAGCGAATATATAATGGTTTAGGGATACTTAACACTGTGACATGTAGATGTTTTTAGTAGATGGTATCATGCGAAAAAAGACTATCTACAGATTCTGCAAACCCATCATCCGAATTTTATGGACAAATGTACTTATCCCGGAAAATAAATTGTTTTCCAACAGAATGGTGACCCGCAGCACACAGCAAATATTGTAAAGATATGGAGTTGGAAAAAAAATTTTCAATTGATGTAATGGCCAGCACAAAGTCCCAACCTCAAGCCGATTGAAAATCTTTGGTCATTCGTGAAAAGCCGGCTCGGGCAGTACGAAACAACAAACTTAAGGATCGTGTAAATGAGGAATGGAATTGAATTTCGAAAGATGTTATTGAAAATTTGATAGAAAGCATGTCAAACCGCGTAAATAAAGCTATTTCTAATAAGGGTCTATGGACCAAATATTGGAATTGGGTTAGTTTCTTGAATTTTCTTGAAACGTGCAAAATTGAGTTTATGTGGGCTATTTTGGTTTTTTTATTCAAACTCATTGAATTCATTTCATTAATTATTGTTTTTTTACTGCTATTTGTTGAGGATAAAATAAAAAACTAAAATTATTTTTCTTTTGTATTTGCTTGTATGGTTTTGTTTTTGTGGATGACGAAACTCAGTATCGTGAACATGCACTCACTTCTGCTCGCCACTGTATGTCTTCTTATAAAATGAACTTCCAGTTCAAAAATTTTCAAAAGTTTTGACAGATCTTATCGGAAATTGTGTAAATTTTACGTTTGTACGACAATTTGCAGACGGCTAATACATATTTGCCTTTTCTGAAAATATTATTATTTCTCTTTGCGCAAACATTAGCCAACTTCTGGTGGTCGCTCAAACCTAAAATTGCACACGATTAACCATCAAAAATTTAAGAAATTTTTTAACTAAAAGTTAATTTGACAAAATATATGAAAAATCTAACACTACTGTTAGACTCTTTAAATAATAACTGCGGTAATTGTTATCCTATTTGATCAAAGTGTTAATCTCTTCACAAGATAATGTACTTTCAGAATATCATCATTTATTTCATATTTTTTTTATTAAAATTTGTTACTTTGAACGGACAAACTTGAAAAGATATAAAAAAATCGCATTTTACCTTATCGCAAGTTTACCTTATCAAACGCCATACCATATTAAGTCAAATAATATGTAATATCGTTTTAAAGCCCCATCCCTTTCCTTTCTAATAAGGTTAAAATTTTCGACATCAGTTCAGAAATATTTGTGTAATCAATAATTTTTTTCCAAAAAACACCAGTTTTAATCAAATAAAACAAGTTTGGATGGTTCGAGAAAAATAAAAAAATGTATTTTTGAGTTCTATTCAAATAACTGAACAACTTAGACCAGAAAGTAATTTTTTACATTTTGTCGCCTAGTGTTATTAGACCTTCAGTATCACCATAGAAGTATAATAGTGTATCATAAAACTAAAAGAAATATCCTCTCAAGACCGGAACAAGACCGAAGTTCCTATTTTATAACCAGAGAAGAAACCCAATTTTTTAGAATAGGTTAGGTTACAGATCCCTTCGAAAAAAGCCAACCATTTAGGTCCACAGTGATACCACAATTAATTCTATTCGGGACTAACCATTCCCTAGAGAAAAACATCCCGAGTCATTAATAGATCTTGCTATTGCAGCAATCTTTATATTAGAGAACTCGGTCTACCAAGTCAGAAAATGAGAGGTCAAAAACCTCCGTGTCTTCATGACAAGAACAGGGCACTGACACACAAGGTGAAAGATAATCTCTTCCTCTTCACTACCCCCACAGTATTCATTACTTGGAAAGCCGAGTCTTTCGGCATACCTACCAAAAGAACAATGGCTTGTAAGGATCTCAATAGTACGACTGATGGCCATAGGATTGAAGATGAGAAGTGAGCCAGTGCTCTTATTGTTCACACGTGTCCAGCAGAGTCTGACAATATTGTACTACCTTCCTGTCGCTAAAGAGTTTAGGGCATTATGGAAAAGAAGTAGTCAATATCCGACATTAATATCAAAAAACCAGAAATCCAATTATTCCTGTGTCCCGGAATCCATATAAGAGTTATCTTTAGATGATCCGAAAACCAACGCATATGTACATAATTGGTCATTACAACCCTTCAGTCAGGATTATTGACCTAGTTCCTCACACCACTTATATTGTGTGTTAATTTTATACAAAAGTGGCAGGACCTACAGTTTAAAATCGACTCCGAACGACAGATTTTAAAGAAACTTTTCACCACAGTGTCTGGTGTGAATCGAACCCACGACCCTTACGCTAATAGTCTAGCACACTACACACTAGACTATCAGGGCACGCTCAGAAATCTGCTGAGAGGAAATCGCCGAAGAAATATTTTATTGTGTTTCGATTTGGTTGAAATGCTGACACGGGGTTTGAACCGTGGCCTCTCGTCCAATAAGCCAATACACTACCTACTAGACTACAACGACTTCAATACTGCATATTGTCTGATAAAATTTTCCATAATGCCTCCATTATTTGTAAAGGCACACAAATCATTTGTTGTTGGATTTATTGAATCATTTCTAACATAAAGCCGTCGACTTATTCGTTTGTAAGTAAGTTTTTGTTTATAAAAGAAAGTTTCACAGTTCTTTCATGTTCTATTATTACGACTTTCACTGTAATGCTGTGTGAGTGCGTATGTGAGCCATAATTTTTATTCTCGACATTATTGGCAAAATATCTGACAACGTACATACTATTTGGCAGCATTTGTTGACAATATTTTATTCAAAATTGAATATTTTTCTTGGAATTTGAAGTCTTCGGACAAAAAAAACTCTAATAAATGTAACACTAGCCTAGAACACTTGAGAGTATCATTCGGTGAGAAGAAGATTATCAGCGCAAGAAAAATAGTGTACGACAGATTTATTAAATGACTTCATGGATGGCAAAATTATTCATAGTTTTTGTTAAGAAACTTAACAAATCGAATGAAATTCAATAACATTGAGTACAGGACAGAAATCTTGAAAAAAGTTTTTTTTTTTAACCGCAACTTTAACAAGCTAAAACAGAAGACATATTCAAAGTCTTGTTATTGTCTTAATGGCAGTATTTTGCTCATCATATGGAAGGAAAATTGTAGTCGATGTTGGTGGCAGAGGTAGCTGTGTGGTAGTAGTGGGATAAAAAAGTATGTCACGCACATATTTAACCTTCCGCATAAATATGTAGGGCAGGAAATGCTCACACACATACACACACAGTACTCACACATATTATTTATATTTCACACACTGTCGTACACCCTTAAAAAAATTGACAAAGAACAACAAAAATTCTGTTACACAAACATAAATGTCAACAGAAAAACCAACAACACCAACAACATCAGCATGAAAAACAAGAATTAAAGAGTGAAATTTGAAATATTTTGTACTCTGGTACTCTTTATCATACAATGAATCGCTACTTGTGTACACATTACTATAGTAAGTGCGTACAAGTGATGGCAACACAAACAACACAAGGGGTAAAAACAGCAGTAGCAGCAGCAGCCATAGCAGCGGCAGCAGTAGTTGAAATTGCCACGGGAACACAACTTGGAATTTGACTCTACACCACTGGAGCTGTCATTTTATAACGAATAGAAGAAGATTGATTACCGCCATAGAATTGTCCTTGTTATGTTCAGATGAATGAAAGAGAGTGTGAGTATGTATGAATGTATGCATGGGTATGGTATATGTGTGCACATATGTGTGTTGTTGTTATTTTTATTTTTCGCTGTTTTGTCTATTTGTAGGGTTGAAATTTTGTATTGAATTGTTGTAATTTTCAGATCTCTAGCTCAAGTTGAAGGAAAGAGTTAAAACAGTTGTTTTATTTGTTAATCAATAGCGATGTTCTTGTTCTTGTTGTTGTTGTTATAGTTTTCCGTGTAATCTTGAAAAATTCACACATATGCACTGAGAGAAATTTTTTTTTAAGTGTATTATACTTTGACAAAGTATCCTCATATTGGGTATATTCCCGCTATACATGACAGAATTTATTGTCTTCAGTAAAGTTGCTATTAGTCGTTTGTGGACAAAAAATCAAAATTAATATGGCTCTCTTCGCATTTCTTAACAATCCCTATTAAGTTTTGAATAGAACTTAAATAAAAGGAGATTAGGGAATAAGATAATAAGGCACAAACCGAGCATGCTCATAGAATAGGGCCATTTATGCAGTAATATGATGCTTAGCTGTGGCAGAATTATATGAGGCGCGTATCGGTTGCCAAGCGACTGCAAGTGTTATAGTCTTGATAGCTAAAAAAAATTTGAAGAAACCCTTCCCAACATTATTCAAATAGATTTTGAGATTGTAAGTAGGCTGTGAGTGTCAATTGACCTGAGAGTAAACCCTTGCAAGACCACATTAGTATCATTTGAGTGAAGGAAAAAACTTCTTAAATGAAAAATATTCGACTGATGGTTGAGATAATAACACAGCAACTGGAGATAAGATATCTGGGAATATCATAGGATAATAAAATAACATTGAGGACCAGACAAGTTATAATTCTATGCAGAAGGCTTTAAAAGAATTCCAGAATACGCAATCAAGGAATTTACGTTGGATGTATCACACGATAGTTAGACCAACAGTGATCAATAGCCATCGTCTGAGTGGACAACGTACAGAGAATAACATGTTTTCAGTCAGCAGCACGTCATAGTGAAAAACAGTTTTTTGAAGATTATCCCTGTCATAAAATTCACAAGAAGATTTTTTGATCGAATTGCTTTTAGTTTCCTCTTTAATTGAACCAATACTAGACTTAGTAAGAAAAGGAACGCTGTAGTCTGAAGGCTACATATATACTCCTTTAAAAGATGAACTGTCTGGTGGTTTACTATTGGGCCAACAATAGAACTTACGACAATTGTCGAATTTTTTTACCTTACAATAAAATTGAAAATGGGGCTTTTTCGAATCTCATATATACAGTGAGCGTCAAAAAAACTCTACAGTATGGACAAAATTCTAACAATTAACTATCTCAACTTTCGCTAATTATGGAGAGTCCCCGAAAAAATTTTACAATATTTCGATAGATTTTGTAATTCTTATTTGTTTCAATTTTAAAAATTGACAATGAAACAATTTAAAAATAAAAAATAACGGTAATTTATTAATGTATGTTTTGTTTTAATGTACAGGTTCTTTTGATGATCACTGCATGTTTTGTGGTAATAAGTATAGATTACCAAAAAATATTTCAGGAACCTGTAAGGCCTTAGTGAACTTTAAAAGGAAATACGTGGGTGCATATCAGCTGCTAGGGAAGTAAATGTTCTCTTAGATATCGAGCCACATCTTGAAATGTTAGCATAGTAATGTTGGAGGGGCCATTATTGATCACCAGATATAGATTAAGGGGAAGCACCATACCATATAGATTAATCGTTGCCATGGCAATTATTATTATAAAACTCTTTAAATTGATCGACTTACAACCGAGATAGGTTCCTGATCATCGATCGTAAGACAAATTTCATACAAAAAAATGTAAAAAAAATGACATACTGTACTATTAACTTTAATGGTTAGACGAAATGAAACTACCCAAGATTTATACTTACTTATATATATAAATCTAGTTAACTTAGCGACCTTGGTTCCCCCCAAAACTGATTTTTTGTTATAAATCATCGAATTAGCCGACTTATACGTATCTTTTAAGGGGAAGGGTTGGCATTCCCATTTTTGGTGAGTTTGTCGAAATCGACTCTACGAACTTACCCACCAAATCGCATTTGTCTAAGATCACGATGTTCCTAAATATTAAATTTTAAAAGTTTGCCAACCCTACTTAAGGTTTCGCATTAAAAATAAATTAGCGGGCAATGTTTACCCGAAAAGATAGAAGTCAGTCGCACTTTTTTTTTTGTTCTATCGTATTGTAGAAATTAAATTCCAAATAAAATTTTGTGGAATTTTCCTTCAATTCCTTACTTACTGAATTGAACTATTCGTTAGAAAAATTCACAAAAACGGTTAAAAGTAAAATTTACTTTTCGCTACACCATTATCGATTGTCAGGGAATGCTGCCGCTGCCTCAACCTTCTTTCTGGGCGATTCCACGTCACACTTGTCTGGGTTCCCGGACACTGCGACATTCCGGGAAACTGCAGAGCAGACAATGTGGCCAGGGCTGGAGCACTTCTTCCGGAATTCTCTTCAATTAACATGGGGATGCCACTAACCTCGTTCAAACTGGCCATTCCACAGAAATTCTCCCGGGACGCCAACGTATCCTGAATCCCGCTAGGCTCACTTGGCCCTCAATTGATAGAACGCGCACCAACCAGTTACTTGGACTCGGTAGTAACATCATCGCAATCACAGTGGTCATGCTTACAGGTCACTGTGTTATGGGTAGACACGTGGAAAGAATACGGTTTCCATTTAACGATTTCTGCTGAGGAAGAGGAGACTATTATCCACTTTCTATGTCAATGCCCATCTCTTGGGAGATACAGATATAGGTTATTTCGCTCTCCAACCCTTGTCAGCTTGACGGTGCTATCGTCCATTGGCGTCAAGGACATAGCATCGTTTATCAAATTTTCTGGCTGGCTTTCCAGCGTGGGGTAGCTTTAAATATGCAGCTCTAGCGCTGACCAACTTCTCCGTCATTGGCGCGGAGAACTTAGTCAGTACAGGGACCGCGTTCACCTGTGACGCCACAACGGGCCGCTATACATGCTCAAGTAAGCTTTTGGTATAAAGCTACCACACCAACCTACCTACCTACCTACCCATTATCGACAATAAAACAAAACAAATTTATATCGATTGTTCTTTAATCGATTATCTAATGTGAGTAGCATTTGACCATAAAGGCGATTGAATGTGATTGTGATTACCACTTGAATATTTTTGACTTTTTTTTAGGGCAAAAGTTTATTAATTTAAATTTAAAACAAATCTTTTACAGTAAATGTACCATCGAACTGAATGTAAAACACTTTCTACCACAATATGATCCTGCAATACATTCAACTCCATTAAATGTTTGTAATCCTTTCTAGTAGAAGATAACTAAATTCCCATTAAAAATTCTATAATTTTCAAACACACAGAATTGTTATTAACCGCATAAAATCTAATCAACGCTTCGCAAACGTGTGGAAAGCAATTCTCTACGTTTGTCTTAAAGGACATTCGCCAAGAAGAAGGAACAAACAATTGAAAATAAATGTCATTTAACCAACAATAACAGCAACAACAACAATAATAACAACCAAACTCAAATAAATAAGAAACATAATAAGAACAAAAGCAACAACAACATTGTATTGCTTAAATTGGTCCTAGTAAAGAGACTCTCAACGATTAGCCTGTGCCATAAAAATTATAGATTCAATCTAATTAGAAAATTCTACAGTGCAGTCTAGGTATGAATTCTTTAAAATACAATATGAAAGAAACTTCAGTAGGTGAGTGTAACCGATAAGTTAGTAGAAAACAGTATTATTTGAAAGGTTTAATTAAAATTGAAAGTGTTTCAATGTTCCGTTTTCGGCTTATTATTCTTTATGTTGTGAAATAAAATAATAATCTGTTAAATTCATACCGAATTGGTCATTACAACACTTCATTCAAGATTATTGACCTAGTTTCTCACACCACTTACGTTGTGCTTGTTAATTTTATACTTGAGTGGTTGCATCTACAGTTTAAAGTCGGCTCCGAACGACAATTTTTGAGAAGCTTTTCATGGCAGCTTCTATTTACTATCAGAGTTTTTGCCAGAAATGTGCTGAGAGGAAATCACCGAAGAAATAATTTTTGTTTTTGAGGTCTTGAATGGGGCTCGAACCGTAGCTTTGAGTATAATTAGCCAACACACTACGTTTTTAAAAATGTTTAAAATAAGATTTCGTTGATTGCAAACAAAATAAAAATAAATACTCGTAAGTGTTTAGTTCCAAATAAACTCTTTGTTGTTCGTGCTACATTTGTGTGCTACCGTTTAGAACTTGACGAATGTAACAATAAATGCTTGTTCGCTATTCTCTTTTGCTTACAAAGCAAATCTGTTCAACAGTGATTTTCAAACCACGACTGTTCTCTTTACATGCAAAGCGTCTTCACACAAGACTGGTTAAATTCTTACTACTACTCGTCGTCTGCTTTGTCTTGCCCTTTTTATATACCCGTGTAATCAGTCTGATGAAGACTCTTGAAGTGACACGTTTGGGGTGTCGTCTTCTCGAGAAGTCTATCGCGACTTCGTTGTTCTTTGTGTATTTTGTTCACATTGCTTGTTGTTGCGTTTTCGCTCACTTGTGCATACCCTCCTCTTTCATACTCATCATTTGTTGGTTTACTTGTAACAAGTTCGTTGTATTTGTTTGTGTAGCTTTTGCTCATTTTAACGTTAAACGATGCACGATGTTGCCATTCTCATAACGTTATTATTATAAACAATTAGCTGCCTCTTTGGCATCATATAGTTAGCAATGGCACGTGCAATGGCACGTGTTATCTAGTCTGATAAGTCCAAATGTAACCACTTTCAGTAAGATGGAAAACAGTTCTGCTAGCGCAGATCCAGGGAACGTGTTCAAAGAAACCATGTGAAGCAAACTGTTAAACACAGCGAAGAAAATATTTTGGTTTGGGGATGCTTAATATGGTGGCATGTTGGCCCTCTACATTTAGTAGATGGTATCATGTGAAAAAAGACTATCTAAAGATTCTGCAAGCCCATCTTCCGAATTTTATGGACAAATGTGCTTATCCCGAATAAGAAATTATTTTCCAACAGGATGGTGATCCGAAGCACACAGTAAAAATTGTAAAGATTTGGGATGGGAAACAAAATTTTCAATTGCTGGAATGGCCACACAAAGTCCCGACCTCAATCCGATTAAAAATTTTTGGCCATTCGTGAAAATCCGGCTCCGACAGTACGAAACAGCCTCAACAGTCATTGTCAAACTTTGGGATCGTATAAATGCGAAATGGCATCGAATTCCGAAAGATGTTATTGATCATTTGATAGGAAGCATCTCAAACTGCATAAATCAAGCCATTTGTAATATGGGTCTATGGACCAAATATTGAAATTGGGCTAGTTTCTTGAAACGTGCAAAATTGAGTTTATGTGGGTTATTTTCGTTTTTTCAATTAAACTCATTCCATTAATTACTGTTTTTTTACTGCTATTTGTTAAGAACAAAATGAAGAATTAAAATCAATTTTTTTTTTTTGTATTTGCTTGCATGGTTTTGTTTTTGTGAATGACGAAGCTCAGTATTGTGAACATGCACTCACTTCTGCTCGTCACTGTATATACTGAAACTGAACCAGGACACGCGACATTATATTTAAATGAGCTGCTGGAAATTGTCTTTGCTTAAATGCAAATAAGTCTAAGGCTATCATAATTGGTAAAGTAGGCCTTTTACCAGACCTACTTGCCATCATTAGTTGTTGCAGACTCGGCCATATCATTGGTACAATGTGCTATTTTTAATAGTTAACTTTCCTGGACTAAACACGTTAATACTATTTGTGGGAAGACGTATGTTATGTATGTTACGTATGTTGAGGAATCTCTGTATGACTCAATCTTTTACACTGTTTAATATAAGTATGCTCTTGGCGAAAACATATCTAATTCCTACCCTCTTGTATGGGTGTGAACTCTTTGCGGGTTTGGACTCTGTTAGCACATTTTCTGTAACACATTTTGAAATGTTATTTTTGTTAATTCAACTAGCTTTTTGCTTTTCTAAAAAGGGCTTAAAACCAAATCTCGACATATTATACTCACAGAAATAGCAGAAAAGAATAAAACAAAATTTTAAAACTAAATTTAATCCATGATTTACCAAAGATACTCGTGTATACAAAATCGCTACAAAACAAAAAACCGCACAAAATAAGGTGTGCACCCTTGTGTCAATAAATTCCTTTATTTCTCTGAAAGTCAGCGGTTTCTGTTGTGGTCTTGTTACACGTTTAAATTATTTCGTGGCTTAATTGAGACTCCAGAAGAAGAAGAAGCACACAAACAATTAACAGCAGAAGACTCATAAGTTGCGACATCCAACAGTCTCAAGCAATAGTCACACAGCGTAGCATTTTTGTATGCGACGTGGAAAGAAGCGTGAATATTTAATTTAATTAACAAGAAACAATTTAAATTGTTTCAAAGGAAACCAAAAGCAGTATTTTATTTACGGTATAATACGGTATTGGCGATTGTGGCGACAGTAAATTTTCTTGTAATACTTTGCAACACAGAAGAAGGCACCAACAGATGAATTGAATGAATCAGGAACAGTTTGAATTTATTGAAATTGCAAAAACTGATTAAAATTTAGTTTTCATCGTTTAATTGTTTTAAAATTACATCATAGAGATATAAGTATAGGGTGTTGATTATTTATCAAGAATTTACAAAAAAAAAAAACTTAATTGCTTTCTGCGAATATTCAATAAATAAAAATTTTATTTGACGATTATATTACTTTTTAAATCTTTCCTTAATAGGCTGCGCTGATTATAGAATTATCGAGTCTTCCAACACCGAGTTCCGAACTTTGACAGTTTATAACGACGGATAAATCATTCAACGACACTTGCTTATCAAAATGGATGCTCGGTTCGGGCAATGTACCACGCACTTCGCCATTTAACGAGATCCATAATAGTATTCGCAATGTGAGGGAAAAATTCGACTCCTCTCGATCAGTAAACGATCGATCAAAACGTACTTGTCGACGATACTCAAGTTATGCCGAAGGAATCACCGCTTGTGCAATAAAATCCGAGGCAGCAGATTTCGCATTGAGTTCACAAGAACACAGTCTTTAATAACATTGAAAATATCGCATCATGACTTGGACACATACAAAATTCAACTCGTCCAAGAACTGAAGATTAACAACCACATACAATGGCCTCTGTAGTAGTTGACAGCGGTAAGTATCAAGAACCTAGAACAAACAAAGTTCTCAAATTTGTGACGATACCAATCTATATGTGATTCGAAAGCAACTCATGAATCCCAAAAAATCACTGTTTGGTATCGATTTTGAGTTGGCTGGCATTATCGATCCATTTTAGCATAATGATAACAAACTATTTTTATCTAAATTGGACGTTCCGCACACCAAAGGCGTGCGGTTTCAACAGGACGACACTACATGCCACTCAGCTAATGCTCAGTTGATATTCTCGTCGAGTGATTTGAGGGTATGGTCTTATGGTGATGTGAACTGGCCACCACACAGACTATTTTGTTGCAATAATTACAAAATATTGCTATGTTTTTACCTTTTTAAAAACGTTCAAAATAAATAAATAAAAATAAATATGTGTTTAATTTTAAATCAATTCTTTATTGTCCGCACTACTTTTGTGCCACTGTTTGAACTTATACCACGTATACAACGATAACTTTTACAATATGTGCTTGTTGGTTATATTTCTCTGCTCACAACCTTTTTGTAAGCAACAACACTTGTTCGTTATTCTTCTTCTGCGCACAGCCTTCTTGTAAGCACAACACTTCTGCTCGCGTAACACTAACAACTGTTTCCTTCACACGCAACTCGTCTGCACGAAAGACTGACAGAATTATTATCCGATTTCGTGTCTTCACACATAACTGATTGAATTCTCACTCTCAGAATCCCATGTGGCGTCTTCATATATATATCGCTGGATCAATAATGTGACGAATGCTCTCTAAGGAGGATGATGGCCTTCGGGAAAAAATGTAAACAAGTTGTTTTCATTTTAGTTGTGTGTGTTTCTTATAGGCGCTTTGTTTTTGCTTGTTTACTTCTTTGTTCGCTTCACTTTGTTGTTGACAGTTTACATCTTTTATTCCTTATTTTTGTTTATTCATCGATCTTGTAAACAAGACCATTATTTTTGTTGCTATATTTTTTATATTTATTCATTGAACACGTGAACAACTGCATTGCTTTGTTTTTAGAGCTTTTGTTAATCATTTTATGTATGATAAAGTCTGTTGTGTTGTTTTTCGAGCTTTTATTTCTTATTTTAACAACACCATTTCCACTTTCGTAACAATATCAATTAATGATCTTCCGATTATATTTGCCTTTTATTTCGACAAAAAAATCTTAAAAAACTGACTCTCTTTTGATTATACCCCAAAAACTTATTGGAGAGCGAGGTATGAATAAAATTAACCAATACCAATTTAAGAAATTTTTTGTTATTTCGTAACTCTGTATTTTCCAATGCCTTACTCAGCCTGCAAATTTTCGTTACAGGAAAGAGCAAATGGCAGTTAGAGTGCGGTCTTGTAATATGAATTGATATTTTACGTTTTTACCTTTTCAAAAACGTTTAAAATATGAATTCTTTGATTGGAAGCAAAATAAAAACGAATATTTGTTTAGTTTCAATTAAACTCTTTATTGTTCGCACTACTTTTGTATGTCACCTTTCTACGACTGCATGTATCCAACAATTATTTGCTTAGTTCGCTATTCATCTTTGCTTACAACGCAGATCTTTTCAACGGTGATCTTTAAACCGTGACTGTTGTCTTCACACGCAAAGCGTCTTTACACAAAACTGACTGAATTCTTACGACTACTAGCCATCTGCTTTGTCTTGCCTTTTTATAGGCCCACGTAAACAGTCTGATGAAGTCGCCTTCTCGAGAACTCTCGTAGTTTATTGTTGTTTGTGTATTTTGGTTAGTAATTCTCTTTTATACTCATGGTTTGTTAAACGATATTACACTTTTTTATTATTATTGAATCTTTCTTAATGAAATTTACAATAGTTTTCAAATCTTAAATCTAGTCTTAATAGTCGAGGTTAATAGTTAGCAGCAGCGTATTCATTATATATTGTATTGAAATCTTATAATAATACTACATTGGAAATTATGGTCAGTGCAACCGTTGAACGCGGCTCAATGTGTCACTTCGTTTTATCTTCTGATGGCCGTCCATTGCCAATCCCTTGGGGTAATTCGTCAGTTTATCGACGTATTCTATGGCAAGTTTTTTAATTTCTTCCTGAATTGTAGGGATGTTAAGATCTCTATGAATATTGTCGTTACTAATACACCATGGAGCGCAGACAATTTGTCGCAAAAGCTTGGACTGTCTTCTTTGTAATTTCGAAATCTTAGACGCGCAAGCAAGGTCTAGCGTTAAATTAGGACCAATAATCTAGTGCATTTGAACAGATTTCAGCTTAATGGCCGCTAATTTGATCTCTATGTGGCGGGAAAATGTTAGACGCCGATCTAAGTGCACTCCCAGGTATTTTTAGTAATTTTCCACAGGGACATCAATATTATTTATTATTATTTGTGGGCAATCTTGTTTTCTGAGTGTAAAGTTTAAATGAGCACACTTGGATGGATTTACCTTTATTTTTCACTTTTCAAGCCATTTTTCTAAACCGTATACGTGCGACTGCAGTTGTGCTGAAGTTACCTTCGGATTTTTGTTGACGCTTATAAATATGGTGTCGTCTGCATATGTTGATATGTATGATGTATAAATTAAATATAGATTAGGGTCTAGTATGCTTCCGTAGGGGACACCTACAGATTTATTTTTTGATGTAGACAGTCCGTCCTTCAATTTGACCTTAAAAGTTCTGCCAGTTAAGTAGCTTTTAAGAAGTTTGTGTGTGGTCTCGAGGAGTAGTCGTGTTATTTTGCTGAGTAGACCATCATGCCAACCCTTACCAAATGTTGTGAGATGTCGACAAAAAGAGCTGAACAATATTGTTTTCTTTCAAGTGCCTATCCAATTATAGTGACGATCCTATGAACCTGTTCTATGTTACCGTGATTGCCTCGAAATCCAAACTGATATCCAAGTATAATTTGTCTCTCATCGAGGAACGTGGCTAAGATTTGGAGCAGAAGTTTTTCGAACACTTAATTTATGTAATAATATGTATTGATAGCAAGCCAATAGGTCTATATGATGTAGTCTGACTAGCTTCTTTTCCCGGCTTGGGAATCATAACAATTGTAGATATCCTCTATGATGTTGGGAAATTCCCAATTCTTAAATATGAATGGTACAATTCTTATAGCACTAGTGGGTAAGTTGATCAACATAGAGCCTGTAATGCGCCCTCAAAAGCGACCTGCACGTGAGAAAGCTGGAGTTCTATAGGCGCATTAAGAGTATTACTTATGGTGGGCAAATATGAGCATTAATGTCCTGTGGTGTGAAGACATTCTCCAGGTGGTAGAGGTCTTTCCCCAAGTATGGTTCTACAACCTGAGTGGTGATTCATGAGCGATAGGACATCTCATATGCCTTGCAGCTTTCCAGAGACTCTAATTTGTGTTTTTCGTTTGGTCCAGATTCTGAAGGTAAATAGCAGGTCTAGATTTTTATGTATGCATGAGATTACTCCGTAGTAGGACAATACATCTGTTCAGTTGCGCTTTTAGAATAGGAGAGCGACTATTTTGCCACCGCCTTCTAAGTTTTTGTTCTTCTCTAACGAGATTTAGAATTCCTATAGTATACTGAAATCATTTATTTTTTAAAACACGTTTCACAGCCGTTGCCACTTTTGCTGCCGAAGCCATATTACACTGTTTCCAGTCTCGTAACATTAAACATTATGGCGTCTAATATTAGTTTGTTATTGATCATTGGGAAAGGATTTAAAGTACGATTTTCGTTTAATTTGTTGGCGTATTTTAAAGAATCTTCTTGGGACTACTCCTGCCATAAAGTCCACACATCTGGATGCAGAGCGTTTTGTATTGTTTGTTTATACATCTCAATGGTTATCCAAAGTATACACAAGTGGGTGTAAAGATTTCTGATATTTTCACTCCAGAGAACACATGTTTTCAAAATGTCAATTGTAAACATATGAATTCCATTGAGTATCTGTAAACCCCTTTCCATCCATTTAACCATACATTGAAGGCAATCTCTTCGTATATTTTGCCAAAGGGAAAGAAATTCTATTCATTTCTTGTATGTCGACTACATACATATTCTTAACTTTATTAAGTTACAAATTCACTACACTTTGAATAAATACTTTCTCATTCTCTGTTCGAATGGTTCATTTGAGAGTCAGCCAGTTCGAGGTATTTGATATTGAATAGAAAAACCATTTACATATCGAGTTAATGTTAAATGGTATTCAGTGAGACTAAGTGTGTCCGTCTTTTCACCCAGGGGACAACAATTTGACACAAGAGGTTGGCCACATTTCTTTCCTTCTTACAAGAAGAGAAAGTATTTTCACGCTTCTTTTTCTTTCTTTTTTTTTGGTTTTTTTTTTGTCAACCTCAACCTTATAAATGGATTTGGAGACCGATGAAATGTTAAGAATGGCAATAATAAATGTACTACTAAATGCACAACAACATCAACAACAATAGGACTATTTGGAAGTCGGTTGGTCATCGTTATTTGCGGTTAAAAATCCATAAATCAAATACAATTTCTTTGTATTTTTCTTGCTTATTTTTTCTGTTTCGTTAACAAATTTCAACTTTTTCTAACATTCCGTTTGTGCCTCCGTTTTAGTTCCTTTTGTTTTTTTGTTGTTGTTGTTGTAGCATCTAACCATTCACATACATTGTGTGAAAAATGTCTAAGATGTCCCGAATTTAATTTGGGACATTTGGGGTTGACCATTAAAGTTATTTTTCGCATTCGTAATTTTATGCATCCCGTTTAAGTGCGGTTGACAGTTTAGTTTCTGGTGTTTCCTTGGATCCATTCTAGAAGGGTTAAAATACTTTTCCGGTCGTACATATTCTCAAGCACTATGGCTTAAGGTGGCTTATGATGTCTCCAGTTGACCTCATCAACCACAAATGGACATTAACAAGTGACCAAAAAGATGTTGCAAGTAAAAAAAGGAAAGCATCGCAAAACATGGCCAAAGAAATAAATTATATTCCATTGAAATGTTTTTTCTTATTCTATTTCATGTGCACACATGAAGTATCGTAATCGTATCCCAAAATTGATCAAATAATTGTTGAATAGCATTCTATACACATGATTGTTTTAAAATAGATGAGGAAATAACTTCTTCTCATAGCATACGGCCATATGGAGCGCATTGGCATCCAAGGGAGTCCCCACTAAAATAATAAACTTAATAAAGACACAGTACAACAATGCACCAAGCCGTGTATTACATGAGAACCAAATGGGCAAGAGTATCGAAATAAAAACCGGAGTCCATCGAGGATGTGTGCTGTCACCACTCCTCTTTAACTGTGTCCTCGATATAGTGATGCAAAAGTCAACAAATCGCCACATACATGGGGTGTGCAAGATAGATTAGAAGACCTAGACTATGCGGATAATATATGCTGTTTTGGACATGCAATCAAAACTAAATATAATTAGCGAAACCGCAAAGTTAGCTGGACTGAGCATTAATATCCACAAAACCATTACACTCAGGTTAAATGCTAACATAGAACGTAATTTCCTAATATACGGCAAGGAAATCGATAAAGTAGAGTCCTGTTGTTACCTGGGCAGTATAATCGATAAATCAGGCGGCTCATCAGCGGATGTTGCCACTCGCATTAATAACGCGCGCAATGCATTTGCCCAACTTAACCCTGTTTGGAAATCATCGAACATACCGAGACGCACCAAAATTAAAATCTTCAATTCCAACGTTAAATCCACATTACTATACGGTTGCGAAACGTGGATATGTTACCGCGCGATTCCCAGTCTCTTCAGGTATTCGTTAACAAATGCCTAAAATCATGCCCGTGTACTGGGCTTCTGTAATATACAATGCCCAACACTGGTCAGATACAGACCAGCAACCAATTATGAAGGAAATAATGAGGCGCAAGTGGTGATGGATTGGGCACACTCTCCGAAAGCCATTAGAGGACATAACAAGGAATTCCATAGACTGGAACCTGCAAGGAAGCAGGCTCAGCGGACGATCATCGCACCTTTGGAAACGCAATGTCATAACAGAAATAGCCAAACTACGTATACAATGGAACGAAGTCAAACATCGCGCTGATGATCAAGCGCATTAGAAACAACTTGTTTAGGCTCTATGCTCCTAGAGGAGTATAAGGAACATATTTATCGCTTTTCTAATACAATTCTATTACTTTACGGAATCATAATCATCCATTTGCTTCTGTTATGTGACATTTTCGATAACATATGCATAGATTTCTTAAAGTTGCTGTTCTTACATCAGTTTCTACCGTTAAAAAAAGGGCTTCATAACTTATTTGAATTTTTTGAAGCGTTTTTATTTTAAGAAATTATAAATGCAAGAAGCTTTTACATTTCATAAGATTGAAGTTATAAACAAAAGTTACAAAAACAAAACAAACTTAAGATAACAACAAACACCAGCATAAAAATGGTAAACAAATAAACAAAAATACCACAACAAGTATCAGCATAAAAAATAGTAAACAAAATTACAGCGACAAACACTACAAGAATAAATGTAAACAACAACTATTACATGAAGGCGATTTCATGAACGTTCGCCTTCAAGAACTTTGCCATATAAAAGGCAAGGCAGAGCAGGTGACTGAGTCCGATCTCCGTTACTAAGATCTGTCGAACAATTGCCTAATAATTGTTATTGTTTATGGAAAGGGTATAACCAAATGTATAACAAGGAAAGCAATTGCTGTTGTTTACATCAGGTTTTGAACAGTGGCACACAGAATTGTGCGAATAATAAAGAATTTTAATTAAATCTAAACACAAATTTATTTTTATTTTATTTGCAATTTACGAGCTCATATTTTAAACGTTTCTAAAAGGTAAAAGTGTAACAATAAAATGTTGAGGTTTTACATGAAATAATTACGTCAATTTCAGGTCCCATATTCTTATTATATCGACGCCTCCATTCTATAATATTTAGAACGTTTTTAATGTTCTACGTTCTCTAACTTAAAAACTGTTAAAATTTGATTAAGATGCGTTCCGAAGGTATAGCGATAAATCTACTTGAAATACATTTATAGTCTTATGGCGCATGAAAACTTTTAGAGCTCATAAGTCAAAACACACTTTTTCGACTTAGAATGTTATAGAGCGGAGGCGCCGATATATAAGATTTTAATCTTTATTTGGCTATAAAATAAATATACTCAATTCTGTTTTTACATGGTCTTGTTTTTACACGATTTTGTAATAACACGGTATAGAGAAAAATTGATTCTGTTTTTACACGCGGATATTTGTTATAGCACGGTTGGGAAAAGTTTATGAGAATTTTAAATTTTAAAGAAAAATATAAAATATATATTAACCGCAATCTTTCAGAAATGATTTTTCCACCCGTTCTTTATAAAATAATTAAGGAATATCCCTTTTCATTCATTTTCATGGCAGCTTAGGTATGTTACTTGTTGGAGTTGATAGCTATTTAGATGAACCAGCCTTACTTAAGCGATCACGTATGACACCCGATGATGATAGCGTTTAGAATTCTGTTATCTTTTTAGCTTTTAACACTAAACCTACCGATAAGTCATGTATTCCTATTTCTAACAAAGCGGGTCAAATGACTTCTTGCGGTATTTAAGGTAGATTACATATATTTCTCAGTAAAAAAAAATTAACAAGAGAGGATTAAATCTTGGAAAGCACATTCGATGTATTTTATAATAAAAGTCGAAGACGCAAATGGCGATGTGATAAGGTTATTTTCAAGAAATTCTGACAAAAATTTCACTCTAGGTTATTTGACCCGTGCATGGTAGGTTTAGTGTTAATTTTTTATTTATGAACTTTTGATGATTTTTAGTTTGTTTAAATTATTTTGTTTATCAACTCACATTATTTTTTTGCCTCCCTGGACGACAATAATTTTAAATTTATGTTACTTTTTACATCAGATTTTATTTGCTTTTGATTTTATGAAATAAAATATGCATTATTGCTTATAAAAATTTTATTTAACTTTTTATAAAGACTCTCGTATCAGTTTTATTCCATGAAATATTTTGTTTTTACTTTTTTTTTACAAAGTTGAAGGGTATGGAACCAATCCCCTTTTTTTTCTATGTACTTCATGTCTTTTCTACACGGTTTTTACTGGAACGTATTTAACGTGTAAAAACAGGGTTAAGTGTAATAGTACAGTAAATAATTTTATTTTTCTCAATTTTTCCTTGCTGAAATGCAACAAAAAGTGATATTTTTTGTAAAAAATAATGCAGACAGATCATCAGAATTCCTCATTAATTGATCGTGGAAAATACTTTTCCCAGAGTATACAGCCTAGCATTGAGCGAAGACAGAAAAACTTCTATTTCTGGAAATGTTCCTTGCAATTATAGTTATAATCATGGTTCCTTTAAGGTGCCATTAGGACACCTTTTATTATGTCCTTCATATTAAAAATGAATGAATTTTTTAAATGATCTCTATACTCGCATATGGTTGTAGTAAAACAACCATGAGAATGGATAATTTTTATCAAAAAAAACAAATAAGAAAAAAAATTTACAGTCCAGCTAAATAAAGCCCAATTATGGTCTATAAAATATAATGATCCATAATAATAGAGAAGAACGACATGCAGACAACGTATTGGTAACTTTGCACGAGTATGTATAGACCATGTTTATGTATGGATGTACACACATATGTTTGTCTAAAACATTGCAACGCCAACTGATATTCTGATATGTTCGCTTTGTGTGTGAGTTTTATTTTACCTGCTCAAAGAGTAAGAGAGAACGTATGAAAGCAAAGTTTATCCTGTTTTGTTAACGTTGATACAACACGTTCATACGATATGTAATCGTACATGTGAATAATTGTGCTGCACGAGAATGGTTGCTTAAAATATAATATTTTTTAGCATGTGAAACTTGCATACATTTTTAATGGGACCCCCTTTTATAACGGATATTTATCGTACACATGACCACAACAAGCATCGTAATGAACTGCACAAGTTGAAATTCAAAGCACTCTACACATGGAGTACAGCGAAATTGTCAACAAATCGACAACGAATGAAAGTCCAGCTTGGGGATTACATTGGGCTCTATAAAGTGCTGTCGTTATAACTCCATTTCATAAAATTTTGTTGTGAGCCAGGATGTCCTTGAGATTCCGCAACGGCGAAAATCTCAGGTGTTCATTGGCTTTTAGAGTTCAATGCATGTTCTATCCATTCAAACTTTATAACCAGGATGTAGTACTATTATAGTTGCTGGTTGGGGGTTTGATCAACGGATTGTACGACATACTCATCGGCTGGTAATTATTTGTAAATATTCTCGTAGGAAAACATCAAGTTCGGCAACCTTTAAATGGTAAAGGCGGTTGGTACAGCTGTGTTTTAAATCATCCACAATTCCTCCAAAGCATGAATGGCTCTCGTCAGGATTTGCCATTCTGAGTTTCGGGACTTTAAAATATAGGCGCCGTGGCTTATTAGACCGAGCGCCCCAGATCAAACCCAAGGTCAGGCGTCAACATGAAAATATAAAAAAATATTTCTTCGGCGTCTTTATCTCCACAAATTTCTGGCAAAAATGAGTGTAAATAAAATTGCTATGAAAAGCTTCTCAAAAACTGTCGTTTGGAGTCGACTTTAAACTGTAGGACCCGCTGCTCATGTATAAAATTAATGAACACAACATAAGTCGTGTGAGAACGTGCATAAGTCGCCGTAGTCTAGTAGGAAGCATGTTATTAGACGAGGATTCGAGCCCCAAGCCAGACATCAAAAGAAAATACAAAAAGTTTTTCCTCTCATCAGATTTCTGGCATGTATGTATGTAAAACATAGCCAGCAGAGCAACTGTTTAAAAACGGCTACAAGCGCTTTTGGAATCATAAAAAACGTCGAACTTACAAGGACCGGATTCTATGCCAGGCTTAAATTATTCATTGTGATGGCGAATAACAACCTTAAAGCATATGTGATATTTAAACCACATTTACGAAATTTCACAGCTGATGGGCGAAAAATGACGTCATTTGTCATCTGAACACTGAATTCAAACCGAATTTGTGCAATAATACGAGTGATTTGCCACCTATTGTTACTATACCTGCTCCACAGCTGACGTTCGACTTCCAAGAGATCCGTATTATTTTTGCCAGTCTCGTTCTAAAAAAAAGCCTGTGGAATTCAACCACCAACAAGATGCGAATAAAATTTACCTGTATAGCCGCACAGATTCTTTTTAAAGTTATTTTTCGCCTTGAATATCATGAAAGAAGAAGGTGGCACTTGTTAAGCTGTCACCTATACCTTGGAAAGATCATATCGACACCTCCGTTCTATAACATACAAAGTCGAAAAAGTCTTATTTGAGCTCTCAAAGTTTTCACGCGACATACGTCTATATGCGTATTCTAACTAGATTTTTCCCTATAACTTCAGCACGCATCGGCGTATTTTGACAATTTTCGACATGAAAACTGAATCATACAAATCTTTAATGCATATTTAGAGATCGTCTGAAAATACAAAAGATGAAAATCAGTTAAACCGTTGTTTTACCATTTAAATTCATATGACGTAGATTTGCCATTTTTACTGATATTTTACAGATATCTGTCGTAACATATACTATATTCCCAAGCCGCCTTTTACTAACAGAGATTGAATGAGAAATTCGAATTAGAAAAATTCATATGTCATTATCAGACCTGTACGATTTTACAAACTCAATCTCAATCCGAACCTACAAAATGCCAAAAAAATTTTTAACTTTCAATCGATGCCACGAACGTGTGGCAATGCCTTGTGTACTCCACTTTACCCATGAAAGTATCCTAATCTTTAACGATATGCATATAATACTAGTTGTACTTTAGTACTTTTCTCATTTTAGTGTCCAAAATTTAATAGTTCGAATGAAAAACAACATCCTTTATGAAATGCTTAAGAATTAAAACAAAATATTTCGTAGGTGGGTTTAAGAAAATCAAATCAAGCTTAAATGAGATATTTGTCAGACAAAATGCTATTTCCAATCTAATTACAGTTGAACTTCTATAAATTGAATCACCATTATCCAGAAAAAAACTTCTACTTATAAAAACTTTAAGTTAAAGAATCGAAATCTGATAGAATTTCTCTTCAAGATGCTGTTTTTGTGCTTCAACTTATAGAAAATTCAAGTAATAGAAGTACAAATCATAGAAGTTCGACTGTAGTATATTGTTACGAAAATGGAAATGGTGTTCTCAAAATGAGAAACAAAAGTTCCAAAAACAAAACAATGGACTTGTTTACATGATCAACGAATAGACAAAAATATAGCAGCAACATCAGTATTAAGATAAATAAGGAGACAAAGAAGTAAACAAGCAACAACCAAGTACAGAATAAAAAAAGCGAATAGACAAGTAAACACTACAAGCAACTTGTTTACATTTATAGAGATGTCGCGAAGGCAAATACATTCTCCTCCAAGTGCATTCATCAGACTGCTTTTCTTGCTTTTCTGATAACCTAAGTCCTAGTGCACTCATTAGAATCCTCACGAAGCATCTCAGTAAGTTCAGGAACAAATTTGCCAGTTGAAGAAATGGTTTCCCGTACTATTCACATTACGTCAGGAAACATGTCTGTGCGCTTGGAGAGTTCACCTTAATATTGGACTTCTAAAATCAATGTGGTGTTATGCTATTCCATTGTGGGAAGATGCCTCTGACCTTGATGCATAGAAAATTCAGAGACGGCAGAACAGACCAAATTTTATTTATGATTACAGCTGGACCATGGAATGTTAGAAATTCGCGGGGTGTGAACGTGACAGTGGTGGATATCGATACTATATTCCTAAATAACGCACGTAACGAAGAAACAGGTTTTTTTGTTTGTTGTATGAAATACATACCGTCGTCGAAAATCCAAAAGTACGTATTATCAAAAAAATCAAAATCCAGTTTTTGTTAAGTTAAGGTTATCTAACATATCCGTACCAAATTTTACATTTTTTCGACCAAAAATAACGTTTTTATATCAATAATTAATAATGATTCTACATAGAGTGGGTGAGAAAACAATAGAGACTTTTTCAAAAATTTATTTATGTGTTCTAATCAGACAAAATTGGAAATTGCAGTTCATTAGTATGTGTAAATAATTAAAAAATGCTTTATTATTGAAGTGTTGAAGCCTTCTCCAAAATGATGACTGTTTACAGTTCTTGACCCAAAAATTTTTTAATAAATTTTGAAAGTTCTGATTTGTTAAGTCCATATTTATCACATATTGGTTCTTCTTTCTTGAAATTCAGCATTGAAATCGTATTTAATTAATAAACAGCACAAATATTTCGCGAATTTCTAAAGAATATTTTTAATTTTTAGTGCAGTTTTGAAAAAGTTTCCATTGTTTTGTCACCCACTGTATATGAAGTACTTGTTATTTTATAACTTGATTCTCCTGAAAAATTAGAAAAACTGATGTTACGTACTTTTGAATTTTCGACGACGATATGCATACGTACATACATAATTCTTCATTACAACACTTCAGTCATGATTACGGACTAGCTCCTCACACCACTCATGTTGTTTGCATTGTTTAACGTCTACCCCGAATGACAGACGACTTTTTCATGCCCAGTCTTATTTACTCCTAGAGTTTTTGTCAAAAATCTGGTGAGAGGAAATCGTTGAAGACATATTATTTTTTTCATATTTCGAAAGGCGTGGATATACAGTTCTGTTCAAAATAATAAGAGAGGCTTTTATTTAAAAGTAAAGTTCAAAATTAAGAAAGTTAAATGAGTAAATATCAAATTTTTTTTTACTTAAAATTTATTTCTAATTCATTTTCTAATTATTTAACACTTACTAGTTATTTAGTTAAAACTACGAAAACAAAAAATATTTCATGTAAATAACGTTTACTCTCAATATTAATTATTCAAAATAACAGGAGGGTTAGCACACAACCTAATAATTTTTTGATCAAAAGGCACAAAGCTTTATTTTACTTTAAAGTAGTAAAACTATTTTAGTATTTGGTTGAATAACCTTTGTTTTTAAAAACTTCAGCACATCTACGAGGCATTGAGTCAATAAGATCTTGGCATCTGTTTAAAGGAATTTGATGCCACGCATCCGCGCATTGTGATCCATAGCTCTTCTGCCTGTGAAGATTGTTTCTCTGCAGCATACTTTTTAACATCTCCCCGGAGATATTCTATGCGATTAAGGGCCTGAGTTTACCCCAATAACCCGAACCCACTCATTTGAAAATTTACTGGTAAGTTCCGTGTCATTATCTTGACGGAATATCCATCATTTAGAGGTTGACATAGACGTTCCTATCCATTAGGTCTCTAATTGGATGTACTGGGCCTACACCACCATGTATAACAGTCTTTTGTGTATACTGAGCTTTATATTTGGTGTTGGGCAGACGTCTAACATACTGTCTAGACTAGGGATGGCAATCGGGAAATCCCGAATCCCGGGATTTGTAAAAACTTGTCCGGGGATTTTTCGAGATTTCAGGGATTGTGAATGTATTTTGACCCTTCAAAAGGTCTTGAAAAAAATTTTACATCACTTGACTTCGATAATAGCTGCTCAGATGAGGAAAATCCCACTTCCATTGATAAAAAGTTATTTGATGCCATCGAAGAATGCCAAAGCTTTTTAAAAGGAATTAATAACTGATTTAGAAACTCAACTGTCCAAAGAAATGGATTTATTTACATCAGGAGGTGGTAGAGGTGAATATTTACAAGCTGCATACCGCTATCTTGGAACTATTTTACCAACAAATGTTGATTGCGAAAAGTGTTTTTCAACAGCAGCGTATGTTGACAACGAAATTCGTTCAAGTGTTAAGTGCTTTAATCTTTGTAGAAATCCAAATAATTTTCTTAGAACTAATGCATTTGCTTACGTATGAATAGTTTTGATTTTTGTTAATTTATGGTTTTTTGTTACGTTTTGTCTTGTATATAACTCTGATACACATACATAATTGGAATACAAACGATTTTGTTAACAAAATATTTTTATTATTAAGAGAAAATCGCGATTTTTCCCTTGATTTTTGGATCCCGAATTATCCCGAAAATTCCCGGGATTTTTAAAAATCGATCGATGGCATCCCTAGTCTAGACCCAGTGCCACCAAATAAAACAATTTTGCTTTCGTCGGTCCTGTTTTTTTTTTGTCAGTATTGGCACCTTTTGTGCGCTTCTTGCGAATAAATTGTTGTCCATCAAACGCCTACGAATAGTAGGGCCAAGATTCACATCCTTTTGAATTATTTTGATTTACTTTGCTGTAACGCACAATTCGGCGATCATCGACAGTTGATGCAATAGAAGAATTAGAATTGTTAGACATTACGAAACTGTATTACATTACAAAACCCAATTTCTTCTGTATTTATATGAAAATCACCTCTTTGACAGAAATAGCCACAAGAAAAAGTTCATTTTCCTTATCACTTTCGGCTTAAATATTGCTGCGGATTTTGTGTCGTTCCAAATCAATACTAAACCAATATTGCCTCCTATTGCTGCTAGATTTATACGATTTGTTGCTGTGCTGCATTTGAAATCGAATGGCATCTCTTGCATCTAAAATTATGGACTGTGAAGCATTTGCATTTTCACTATTTTCTGTCTGGTTCGCCAATTTAGCAGTGCCGGACAAAAATCCAAATATAAAGTTAAATTATATAAACTGGACACTCCCATACATACATGTATGTACACATACATTTGTCGATATATGTATTTACGTAGATACGTATGTATGTATGTAAGTATGTGGATATGTTTTGCGTGCCTGTTAACATTTCGAGCAGAGTATGGACAAGACGATTGTTTAGTGGTTCCATTTCATGTTAAAGGAAGCAATGAAAATTTAACAAGTAATTGCTTTGAACCGGTTATTACACGATTGTATAACAATAACAACAACAGACCGAAATAAAAATGACGTTCATACTCCATTTGTTTTAATGTTATTATTGTTGCATTTGTTGTAGCTGTTGTTGTAATAGGCGAGTGTTTTAATAAAAATCACTCGTAACCAGTCAGTCAGTCAAGTCAGTCCATCAAAGGAAAAGTGGAAATTTTTTTCTTTCTTTCCATTTCATGTCCAGATGACGTGAATGGCGGCGGCGGCGGCATCCTTCTGTTCAAACGTCATAATGACTAATTGTTACAAATGAATTTTCCGTTGCAATTTAATTACAGGTTTACAGTTTTATACCTTCTTTCCTTTAAAAAATAAAAAAAAAAAAAAAAAGTGAACATTATTGTAACCCGTTAACAAAGCAAGAAACCGAAACAGTAGTTGTTTTAATTTATATTTCTCTTCTTCTTCATCTTCATCACTTTTTTTTCATTTGGCTTCAATGAAAAATCTCTTTCAGGAAAAGTCTCACATTGAGGAAATAGGCAGTCAATCACAATGAATTGCTATGGGGATAGACAATTGCCAAACGATCATAACCACAACAATTCCGTTTTGGTTTGTCTCCTCCATACATATTCACAAAACATAATCCATCTTATTTGCATAACCCCCCCCCCCATCTCTCTCTCTCCCTCTCCTCCTCAACCATAAGAAAACCATTTTGATCTGAATGCGTTTGGAAGCGGGTATTTTCATAAAAATCAAATATTCAATTTGTGTCACACATCGTTTTAACCTTTAAGCCCATCAGTTCACTTCATATTAAATATGCAAGTTTTTATATGAATTCAGTAAAAAAAAGAAAAAACAAAAAACGAAAAAAACTCTAAAGTGTCAGCCTTTATTTTCATTTGGAAAACAAGAAAGAAAGAACAGAAGAAACAAAAAACAGACCCGGTAATCCTTGCAACAGCAGCAACAGATGCATGAAACAACATCACGAGCAACCAATCAACCCTCATGAGTTCTATTTTAAACTTTTAGTACGAAAGCATGTGAGAGAGAACGGGTGTGTAAAAATAATCAAAAAAACAAGTAAAAAAAACTTACAGGCGACCAATTTCGATTGTAAAATATCCTACACGATAACACATTATTTGGTAATAATAATAGAACAGTTGAGCAATCCTTGCAGCTCCGTCAAAATAGGAATGGACCTCGCCGAACCTTTTGATACCGTGCGAGGTTTCAGACAAGGCGTCTTCTTATCATGCGAGCTCTTCAACTTCGTTATGGAGAGTGTTCTACGAAAGACGGATGTGCACCGCAATGTCACTATTTTTCAAAAAAAGTATCCACAGTTGCTTACGTACGCTGTCGAGATCGAAATCATAGGGTGTAACAAGGGCTGCCTTTAGTGCTATTGAACTACTAAGATGGGTCTGGCAGTAAATGAGGGCAGAACAAAGTATATCTTATCGACAAGTAGAGCCGTGCTGCGAATTGATTCTTAAATTACGGCCGATAACTATTCTTTTGACACGTCAAGGAATTTATTTATCTTGGCTCCGCCGTTACCACCAAAAATGATGTCAGTCTGGAGATCAAACCTAGGATAACTCTTGCCAATAGGTGCTACTTTGGTCTCAATAGGCAATTGAGTATCAGAAACCTCTCTCGTACAGCAAAACTAATACTCTATAAGACCCTTATCCTACCCGTGCTTCTTTATGGCGAAAAGGCATGGACCCTATTAAGCTCTGATACAGCAGCCCAGGAAGTATTCGAGAAAAAAGTTCTACGTATGATGTTCGGTCCTATTTGAGTTGGCGATGATTTCCGCATGCGATCTTACAGTGAGCTGTATGAGCTCCTCAACGACACAGACGTTGTGCAACGTATTAATATCCTGCGTCTGAGCTGGCTTGGCCATGTCGTTCGAATGGAGGAGAATGATCAGGCAAGGCGTGTATTTGATGCGTGAAGACTATGACCTTGTATCCGTTGGAGGGACCACATCGAGGAAACCCTGTCATCAATTGGTATGATCAACTGGCGTAGGCGCGCAAGAGTAGAGGCGCTTGGAAGGATGTGTTGCGGCAGGCCGAAATCCTTTAATCGGATTGTTATGACCAAGTAATAGCCCAGTTTATCAACATTCTATAATTAATTATAAATGTCGCCGTAGCCTAGTAGGTAGTGTGTTGGCTTATTAGACGAAAGGCCCGAGTTCAAATACCAGATCAGTCATCAAAACGAAAATATGAAAATATTTCTTCGGCGCCTTCCTCTCATTAAATTTCTGTCAAAAACTCTGAGAGTAAATAAAATTGCCATGAAAAGCGGAGTGGGTCTCGCCACTCATGTATAAAATTAAAGCACACAACATAAGTGGTGTGAAAAGCTAGGACGTAATCCTGGCTGAATTGTTGAATAGGTCATTTATGTTTGTATAAATGTTTACATATGTATATAGTAGATTAAGATAAATTTCAGACCGATTTTCAATGGGCTTGGTACACTGGATGGCCTATTTTAAATCCGAATTTGATTGTATGGTAATTAGGCAGATTAAAGCCCATTCTTAGCTACATCGCATCGTATCTTTGCAATTGTACTATTATAGTGTAACCAACTCTAGCACAAATAGATTATAACCATCATCCATCCTCAAATGTTTTGTAGTGTACAAAAAGTACAACAAAAAAAACCATTTCAATACATTTTTTTATTTCACCTGTTTACGTAAAATATTTCTACGTAAAGCCTATGCTTTTACGTATGTTTCAGTTACAGTGGGTCAAATACGTTTTGCGTTTTAGAATCTCTTGATTATACTTCATATGAGGCATCTAACAATTACACAGTCAAAATACGCACAACTAATGACATATTGTAGCTTGTGAGTTTTGTTGAGTACAACTCAAAAGTATTTGTTTTTATTTTTCTCGAACCCTCTAAACTTGTTTTATTTGATAAAGGCAATATTTTGGATCTTTTCACCCAAAATTATTGATTATTCAAATGTTTTTTTTTTTTTTTTAAATTGTGTACACGAACATATGGTTCAGACTCACGTGTTATGAGTTTTGATCGGGTAAACTTGGAAATTATAATTTTTTTTCTCATTTTTTAATTAAAAATATAAAATAAGTGAAAACATTTTGAAAGTGAATTGCCTTGTGAAGAGATTGGCACTTCGTTGAATCAAATCGGACAAAAATTACCGCAGTTATTATTTAAATTGTATAACGGTCGTGTTATATTTTTTATACGTCGTCCTATCAAATGAACGATATTGTTCTACCTAAGATCAATCTTTACTGATTTCGTAGAGGGTGAGAACTCAGGAAACATTCTTTCTGAATGTTCAGCATTTTGAAGACTGAGACTTCATCACCTTGTTGATATCTTCAGACACCCACTTAAGTTGAAGAACTGAAAATTCCAAATTATATGATGTCTACGTAGTCGCCGTAGTCTAGTAGGCCATGGTTCAAACCCTAGGTCAGACATTAAAACGAAATTGTGAAAACAGTATTTCTTCGGCGACTGCCTCTCAGCAGATTTCTTGCAAATACTCTAAAAGTAAATAAAATTGCCATTTAGAGCTTCTCAAAAATATGTCGTTCAGAGTCGAATTTAAACTGTAGATCCCGCCACTCATGTATACAAATAACGTTTACAATATAAGTGGTGGGAGAAGTTATATCGTAATTCTGAATGAAAGGTTGTAATGACCAATTATATATTTAAATAAGTTTAGCATTTCCTAGTCGATTTCTCATATTTTCATCGTTTGCAATCAGTAGAACTACGGGTATGAGAAAAAGCTTTCCCCAAATCTAACAACTGGAATTCATTTACTGCGAAAAATTCTTTACTTAATTGTGAATATATTTCGATAATAAAGAAAAACCGAACACACCGGAGCGCATTCATTGAACAAAATACGTAGATGACTTGAGTTTTCGGTCACAAAATGAATTATTCGGAATCCATGGAGAAAGTCGCAGGTATCTTTAAAACTGAAGTCTGCGCTATCGGAAGAATTTATTTGTAATGAATATATAACCAGTGGGGAATAGCAATAGGCTGTCAACCGAGAACGCAGCTCGTATGAGGTGAACTTAGGGACTGCTTGGACTAGCTGTATCAGCTTTTTTTCTATGGTATTTTCTATAAACGGGTGCGTTTTAAGTTATAGACATGTGTTATATCTACTAATATCAAGCACCATCCTGAAGTTTATCAGAATTACAGGAATGAAAGAGATAGCCTATACGGATCTAGTACCAAGTAGACAATAATAGTAATAATAGTAAAAGATTTGTGTGAACTGCAAAAACTTATTTCATTTAATATTAGGCCTTTGCCAGAAAGAGATCGACATCTGGTTGTTGTATGCATATTACAAATTACTGTGGACTATGGCCGTCTAACTGTGGTGTCAAGTTGACGAATGATTAAAATATATATGTATGCAGACTAAAATTTTCAAATTTGAATATTTATTTTATCTACCGATTTTTTTTTTACCCATTTGGATCAAATATTATCTGCCGCACAATCTTATACGGTGCTCAGATATGCACCTTTATTGCGTAAATAGCAATAAACGCCATTATTGAACTCAATATTTCATATGAAGTTTCATTTAATAATTGTGCAATAAATAATTTAAAATTAAAATGAAGCATAAGTGAGCATATTAAAATGTTCCGAACACTTTCAATTGATATTTGATACCTCAAAATGCTAAGAAACTAACAAACGACACTAATTTTCTCTACCAAAATAAAAAAATGCTGTTGTTTCCAAACTGTCAAATGAATATTGAACAACCTAAATTGTGTATATTATTATATCTGAACATTTAAAATATTGTACTCAATTAATCGATTATTGATTCAACAAAAGTGCATATCTGAAATTAAAAATGAACTCAATTAAGATGAGTATCAAAAAAGGTGATGTGAAAATTGTCGCGGTTAGTTAGAAATGTAAATCCATATTGTATCTGAACACTTAAAATATTGTATCCGATTAATCGAATGTTGACTGAATAAAAGTGCATATCTGAAACTAGAAATGAACTCGATTAAGATGAGTGTTAAAAAAGGTGATGTTAAAGTTATCGCGGTTAGTTGGAAATGTAAATCCGTATTGTTCCACTGTTATTCATGGCAGATCAAGGTGTTACAAATATGTTTGCCATACTTTGTCTCTGTATTTTTTTATTTTATTGCTATTGTTGTTTTTCTTCAATTGGCATTCATGCGCTAAAAATTATTCTTTTTTTCACGCTTTTCATTTCGTAAACACTTTATGGAATACAAAACACAACTCCTATCCCAATACCAACTGGAAACGCAAACAATTCTACCGGATATTGGGCCAACGTATTGTACATGAGAGAGTGTAAATAAACGATTGCCATTTTACGGATATGTGACGGTAGCATTTGCGTTTGTGTGTATCGTTATAGTGAGTATGTAAGGATGACAGGAATACCCTTAAAAGATTCCGTTTTATTTTTCTCTGCTTTTACAGTCATTGACTGTTACGTTCCATTTTGACCCAAGTACAGTACAGGTGGTCGGTCTATTTAAGTTTCAACATTTTGCCTATTCTCTTATTGCTCTTGTTGTTGTTGTTGTTACTTCAAATTCTAGTTTGTTGTATGTTACATTCGGTGTTGTTTTTTGTTCTTCTCTGTTAATATATTTTTTATTTTTTTTTTTTTACATTTCGGATATCAAATGTATTCAACATTCATTTCGCCTGCCAGGTGTTACCAATTCTGTTATCTGTTGTGAATTTTTAAATAAAAATCTATTAAAGCTTTGATTAAATGACATTTAACGAGAAAATTTAAACAAAAAATATTTAAATTACGAAATTCCATTAATCGAATGTATTTTAAAGACGTTAATAATCTTATAATTTAGTACGTAGCGATTTCAGCAACTGTCCCTAGAGTGAATACGATGGACGTTCAATAATCCGAATTGTATATCAGGCTACCGTTTTTCCTTTTTTAAGCAAATTTTAAATTGGTTTTTTTATTAAAAGCATAAAGAAAAATAAAATATTTTGAATTATTCATCTAATATATAAAATTCTCGTGTCACGGTGTTAGTGGTTAAACTCCTTCGAAATGGATCGACCGATGTTCGTGAAATTTTGTGTGCATTTTTTAACCTACCCGATGTCTAAGAATCAGACAACATCTATTTTTCATGTTCATAAATGTTAAGAGGGCGTGGCAAATCGTTAAAATTGATTATTTAGGTTCATATTGATGGTAGACGGTGATGTGGGGTAAGTTCCTAGAGCCGATATCGACAATCCCACCAAAAATGGGTGTGACAACCCTCCCCCTTAAAGTGCCTACCCACACCTCTTAAACTACTGAACCGATTTTAACCATTATTTTTTTGTTCGAAAGCTTATCAGGTTTAGATGGTTTAATAAAAAATTCGATATAGCAAAAAGTAGGCGTGGCAAACCTATAAAATTGAATATTTAGGTACATTGTGATCGTAGACGAAAGCAATTTGGTGGGTAAGTTCGCAGAGTCGATATCGACAAACTCACCCAAAATGAGCGTGACAACCCTTCCCCTTTAAGGGATAGCTATAATTCGGCTAATTCGACATACAGTTTGTCAAAAAAATCTTTGCACATAGAGAAAAATTAAGAAAACTTCATTCATTTCTAATATAAATAATCAAAATTTTAAATTTTTTCAAACAGGATTTTATAAACATATGTTTTGTTAATATAATAATTAAAAAACTTTTATAAAAATGAAAATATTCTAATGTAAAATATTAAAAAACAAAAACAATCCAATTTTACTGCTGTCAAAAAAATGTTTGCACACTTGATAAAATATTAAGAATTATACAATTTTTTTGAAATTTATAGTGCTAATATTTGGAGGGTTCACCTTGATCATCAATTACCGCTTTCCGATGCCTTCTCAAGGACTGAATAATCTTCGGAATGTCATATTCTAATGGAATTTTTTACCACTCTTCTTTGATGAACTTTACCAAATCGTGTTTTTTTGTGGGCGATCTATTCCCTACCTTTTTCTTTAGATGAACCCACAAATTTTCGATAGGGTTAATATCAGGACTTTGGGCAAGAGTATCACTAACTTTGGTGCAATTGTAAAGGCACTTGGAGTTACATAAATAAGATTTATTTTAAGGATCATTATCTTGATAGTACTTATGATTAAATTTATTCGGATTAACCAGGTCAATAAAACCAAATTTCCTGAAGCTGGCGGTCAATTCATTTTATAAAATATCAAGATGTACTTCTCTAGGCATTATTTCATCCAAACACCAACTCCCTTGCTGGATATATAGCCGAATACCATTACAGACAGTTTTCCAAACTTTACTGTAGGAATAAGATTTTTATTTTCTAGTGCTTTCAGAGACTTACGCCAAACTCTTTGCGGTCCGTCATGATAATAAAGCATTATTTTCGTCTCATTTGAGAAAATAACATCGTCCCAGTACTCCGGAGGAAGTGAAATGTATTCGGTGGCAAATCTTAATCTCTTTTCGACATTTTGTGTTGACAGCAAGAGTTTTTTCCTAGTCATTCTTGAAGAATATTTGTGTTTTTGAAGAACATTTCCAATGGTTTCTTGGAAAACACGTAACCCAAAGTCTTTTTAAACTTAAAGACCTAACCATCTCGCACTGGATTGCGGTCTATCATAGATGGTTCTAATAATATTTCTCTCAACTCGCTGCGTCATCTTTTTTGGTCTGTCTGTAGATCCCTTCTTAAAGTCTCGTCCTCCTTCTTTTTCAGCACGGGATATAAAATTATATACAGTCCTGATGTTTAGGGAGAACATATCGGCGATTTCCTTGGCAGATTTGCCTTTGTAGTAGTTGAAATAGCCCAATTGTATAATATTTTTTGAAACTCGTTTTCCTGGCATTTTTTGTATTCAAAAATAAGGACACTTGTTACATAAAAACGATTCCTTCGTTACTAAAACGTTATTTACCCCTTTCACATTCCATCTCATTTATAAAAAACCCAAAATGCGCAACATTTTTGGAAATTAACGGCATATTTTTATAACTTTTTTATTATCTTCTTTCAATATGCAAAGATTTTTTTGACACTTCTTAGATTGAGTAAACTTCTTTTGTTGTTGTTATTATTGTAATGTGTGCTACTATTAGGAAACTATTGGTGCCATATGGTCGTAGACAAGTACAGTTATAGAATGAGTGCAAAAATAAAAAAATATATAAAGAATTTGTTGTTGAAATTCTTGAATGAAGATCAAATTTTACATTTTTTTGGTCTGTGCAAAGATTTTTTTGACAAACTGTATGTTCATATATAACATGTGTGTCTATTAGTTTTTGTTTTGGAGCGAGTACAACAACTACAACTTCATCAGCGCTACCCATGGTTCAGACCTTGTATTGTAATTCTTTGTATGTCTCACTTAAATATCGTACCGACTTTGATTAAATTTTGAACGAGATAGATCCGCATACCGCAAAACACATATGTTTTACGCTGTTCTCAGTGGGGGTGTACAGCCTATTACAATAAATATATAATGTGACCTCTTTTGGGCAATAGAAAAAAATCAATTTCGGGCGGAACGAAGTTCGCTTTGTATATATGAAAATGGGCTGATAAAGTACATATAAAATTGAAAAAATCATTCATCCAAAAATTTGTGGATGACATTTTCGCATACATTCTCAGCTTGGTCTTTAATGCACTACATCGCATTCGGCTTTCCAAACTCATAGTATAAAACACTGTAGCACTATTAGGCAAAATATTCGCTTTTCAGAGTGATTGAACTCTATTATGACTATGGACCTATATAATAGGTACCGTTCCATGCCTGGAGTAATTGTTAATCACCTTTTTACACACCAGAATGCTCTTTGTGATCTGACTATCTGTAAAGAGATTTAAAGCCCTATACGTTAAGCTGGCCAAATGATTACTAGACCAGAGCATAAATTTTCTGATCGAGCGAAACTCCGCTTGAAAAACCGAATTATAGTCTGGTAGCCGGATACAATTTTTGATTTCTGGTTCATACGTACATAACACAGCCCTGCATGAGGTTTACAAATAAGATGGCTCCAGGTTTTCTCGAAGGCATTTTGCGCGCTGAACAGAAGACTTCCCATCACTTCAGGTTTTCGAGAAAAAAGTGGTTGAAACCCCCTAAAATGACGTTTTTGGCCATTTTTGAAACATTGTAGAGCTGAACACTGACGTGCTAGAACCAGAAATTTGGCCAAAACCAAATTGTTTGCATGCACTCTTAAAGTAGGAGGTGGATTATGTCAAGGGGTGCGAGAGAGAAGAAACACATTACGGAGGACCTTAAAAATTAATCAGATTTACTTGAAAATTCTTACTCTGAGGTTTTTCGGGTCGCTGATTACAAATCTTCATTTGATTTTAAAAATTCAAAATGGTGGATACAATATAGCAGTCGAGATTTATGAAAATTAATCGGATTTCTTTGACAAATTGTTACCGCAATATTGAGTCCGCCATTTTGAATTTTTTTACTTGTTTTATTTCACTACTAGTAAAAGATATCGCATATTTTACAGTTAAAATAAAATATTTGCTTAATGTGACCAGATCTTTACAGTCCCATGAAATTTAAATTGTGGTTTGCGGAAAATATGAAGTTAAGTACTGTCGGACTTAACTTTCGTTTATAACCAGATATACAATTTTCGAAGTCCTTTTTCTTTTTGTTTTCAGATTCTTTTTTATAATTTTCATTATAAAAAAAAACAAAATAAAATAATAATAATTCAAATCTAATTTAACTTTATAAGACCGTCTTTAAAATCGATTACAGTTTGTTTTCCTTTTTTTTTTTTTTGCTTTTCGTTGCAGTGCGAAATAAAACAGAAATGAAAGTTTCAAAAGACAACGTGTTTGCATTTTCATAAGAAGTTTTGCCTTTCATTTCGATTCATGTTGAAAATGTGTCAATTTATTGACAAAGTTGATGGGAAGATTTCAAATAAAAACCAGCAAAAATGAAAATAAAAAGCAAAAAACAAAAAAAAACATTATAAAGAAAAACAAAAAGAAGAAGAAGAAATAAATGTTTTCACCATCATCTCGGTACTGTACAAGTAACGATCCCAAAAACAGTAGCGAGGTGGGCTGCACCTCGAGTCATGTGAAGAGATACTCACTCCTTCAGTGGTGTTGGTACTTTAAAGAAAAGCGCTTTTGGAAATGAAACGTAAACAAAAACGTTGCAACGGAAGTTATAAAATATAATGCATAAAATCATCTTAAAGATACAATGAGCAGAGGACGGTCGGAGAAAACGAAGGGGAAGTAAGAGAAGAGACGATTTAAAGAAAACAGATAGCAACCGTGCCACCAAGATTGACACAATGATGGACACACCGACATTGGCGTCAACGCCAATCAGCACAAGCAGAGAGAACAAAAAAAAAAAACTTTCAACAGCAAACGAATGAACACAGTGGAGGCAGAAGCAACTAAAGTAACACAATATGTAATATGGAAAAACAATTGGGAGCGTTACAGTTGGTCATGTTCGTTCTGACGAAAGTCTACAACACAGTAACCCTACTGGAAAAAATTTGTAACTTGCATGACATATATGTGCATACGTTCAGCAAATGAGTGTAGGATTAAAACATAATTTCCAAGAATATCTGAGGAGCTGCCGTGCAAAACCAGACGTGTCCCGCTATCTGCTTTTTTACATGTTACCAATGGATTTTCAATAACTGATCCACTATAGATACATTTTAAATCAGTTTAAAAGATACAGACAAGGAAAAAATTATATGGTACATACAGCTGTGTTCAAAATAATAGGAATGCTACCATGTAATATTTTCAAAGTTAAGAATTTTTATTGTACCAATTTGCAAAACATGTTATATGCATTCTAATGGTAGTTAGAACGATATATAAGATATTAAATATAAAGAAGAATCTCGTAATAACTTTAATATTTGCGATGAAATTGATTCATTTCTGCATTTACCCTTGACTTCAGTTGATAAAAAAAATAGGAGTGCGAGTAATCTTATAAAAATAAATATATGACAGCATATAATTTAATAAAAAGTAAGTACGGAAAAATGTAATTAAAAAATTTTCTACAGTGATTCACATAAATTTTAGTAATAGTGGGACGATAAAAGCACTTTACTGAAGAAAAGAGAGAACTAATTAAAAAAATGCAAAACTTATAAAAGAAATAAAGGAAATCTTAAGTTACTTCGATCAAATGATCACAAATGCATTGAAAAATAAAAATAAAAACGAAACGCGTCGGCCCAAGGGCAAAACATCAACTGTAAATGACCGCCGAATTGTGCGATACAGCAAAATAAATCGTTCGGCATCTTCAGAAAAATTCAAAAGGGTCTGAATCATCCCGTAAGTGGCTCTACTATTCGTAGGCAAATGATGGACAAACATTTATTCGCTAGGAGTCCACAAAAGGTGCCATTGCTGACAAAAGAAACAGGTAGCAGTACGCTTAAAGTTTGCCCAAGAACATATCAAATATCCGAAAGAAAAATGGAGGAACATACTGTGGACTGACGAAAGCAAAATTGTTTTATTTGGTGGCACTGGGTTTAGACAGTATGTCAGACGTCTGCCCAGCACCAAATATAAAGCTCAGTATACACAAAAAACAGTTAAACATGGTGATGTAAAACTAATGATATGGGGAAGCTTTTCATATAATAGTGTAGGCTCAATACATCCAGTTAGAGACATAATGGATAATGGATGGATGGCACTTTGAGAGAAGTGCTTTTACCATATTCCACGCCTCTAAAATGGATATTCTAACAAGATAATGACATGAAACACATCAGTAAATTAGCAAACGAGAGGTTTCGGATTAATGGAGTAAAGATAATAGCGTGGCCAGCTCAATCTCCTGACCTTAATTGCATAGAACATCCATGGTGAGATGTTAAAAAGTATGTTGCAGAGGAATAACCTTCAAATGCAGAAGAACTATGGATTCCTTTAAACAGATGACATTTATTTTATGAAAAATAAAACAGTTTGGAGAACGTGCTTTATATCCAAAAGCATTCTGGTCCGCGTATCACCTGCTTTTCTCTTCAATATTTGTATTCATCTGGTCCATCAAGGTTGAATTTTTTTACATGACTGACTTTAATACTACGCCACTTCTCTTCGTAAAATTTGTATTTTTCAGCGAAAGCCAATCTGGCTGCCTTGTGTCTAGGGGTTAATCATGGTTTAGGTATCATTTTTTGTTCTTTCACATCTAGATCTTCATTTAACATTTTATTAAACCGTCTCTTGGTTACGTTTAGTCCCAGCCCCGATTTTATTTGGGAACAACTTATTTGTGATAGTTAAGCGCTTTATTGATCGTTTATCGCGGTCAGTCAGTATTGGCTTTCTACCACATCGTTTTTTAGTGCCGTATGATTTTAGATCCCCCAAATAATTTTGTTCGGTCGTCTTATATCTCTCAATTTTGTTTGCTATAGACCTTATTGAATGCCTATTTTCCCTCAACAATTCAATCTGGGTACGTTCTACAAACGAAAAATGGGTACCACGGGGCATTTCTATCTAAAATTCAATAATTTTACACAAAGAGAAATTATTTAACTGTTTTTAATGTAATATTGTTTTATACTTACGCCGCAAATAATATATTTTTTACTTAAAATTTTGTTTCAGTTGTGATTTATTAGATAAATCTGTTAAAAATTTATTTAACTTGTCCAATATAAGTATTTCATACAAAAACAACGTTTTCAAAACTAAATATAAAAATAACGGTAAGTTCATGATGTCGATACCAGCGAAGTTATTATTTTTGGGAAAAGAATTCATTCAGCGTTGTAATAAATAGTATTAAAAATTAAAGTTCTTGCTACGAGTATTACTTAATCAAAACATGTTAAATAAATTTGTACCATACCACACCATATTTTCTTCTTTGACTATATTGCCATGGATAGAATTCTAAATTATAATAACTTTTTCTAATAAATTCACGATTTATTCATTTCTAAATTCTCAACAATTGCGAGCAGGCACACGATTACGCAGCGGTCCATATAGTAATGTTTATTCGTAATACTTGCACAAGTTTTTTAATACTTCAAACTGTAACATGTTTGTTTATATTTCAAACGAACCGCCAAACTGTGGTTTGTAGCGCAAATACATTATAAATACATGCTAACAGTAAGCTCGCCATAACGTGAACCAACAAAAAAAATAAAAAAGTTTTTTAGACGCAAAACTGTACGTATATTTGTACACTCTATGTGTTGCGTAGCCCAGTAGATAGTTATTAGACACAGTTAAGATTACGGCCTCTCCTCTCAACCACTCACCTTGTGTGCTTTAATTTTATACGTGAGTTTCGGACCTACAGTTTAACGTCGACTCCGAACGACAGATTCTTGAATAACTTTTTCGTGACAGGTTTATTTACTGTCAAACTTTTTGCCTGAAATCTGTTGAGAAGAAATTGGCAAGGAAATATTTTTTTATTTCATATTTCACTTGATGCCTGACCCTGGATACTAACCCGGGCTTTACGTTTAATAAGCCAACACACTACCTACTAGACTATATAGCCGAATCTTAGACATCCAAAAAAAAAAAACGAAAAATTAAAGAAATTCTTCCGCGACTTTCTCTTAGTAGCCTACTGGCAATAACTCTGAAATTAAATAAAATTGTAATGACAAGTTTCTCAAATTCTATCATTGAAATCTGACTTTAAAACGTAACACCCAGACTTGGCTTAAGCTGACTTTCTCCAAACCTGAAGACACCGATGAAAGGAAAGCGTTTTACTACGTTTGAGGAGATAAAAGAAAAATCGAAACAGGAGCTATTGGCCATACCAAAAAGCGCGTTTCAAAAATCTCAGGATTAGTTAACATACATGGCTAATACTTAATGTAATCGAATAAACACTAAAATTTGTACAGTTTTACCTCGATTTACGTCGTAGAATGTTTCGGAAAAAGGCGGCGTAAATCGAAACACCGTAAATCGAATTCAAAATAACTTAAATGCACTGATACTATTTATTCATGAACATTTTACAAAAGAAAAAAAATAATAATAAAATAATTAAATTTTTATTCTATGTAGGTATTAAATTTTTTTTAAGAAGAAATTCTTTTGATTTTGATTATAAACAACAGAGGCAACGTAAAGCGATAACGACGCAAAAGTTGAAGTGAACAAAATTTTTGACGACGTTAATCGAAACAACGTAAATCTAGATATATAGTCCCAGTCGAGTACTCCCATTATTCTTTTGAAAATTAGATTCTGCGAAAAAAGAAAAACAAGAAGAATTTCAAAATACTTCTACTCCATGAATTTTCATTTAATTAACGCGCTTATGTATGGTTTGGTTTAACAAATCATTGTATTTTTTGGTACATTTGTATTGTTTAACAGTTAATTAAAAATAAAGAATAAACTCCTATAGGTATATGGAACTGCTTATGCGAAATATATCAAACGTACAAATAGTTTTATCCATAACTGTGTTTCCGTAGTAGTCTACATTACATAGATGTTCACACTACGGCGAGTTTACTGTATACGTATGTACATAAATACATACATATGTATGTACGTGTGTATGTTTGCATTTAGAGATATTCAATATCAGTTGGAAAGAATGCAAGTCAAAGCGAAATGTCAAAAGAAAGAAATAAAAACGACAAAACAAAAACTGTCAGTATAAAAAATTCTAAAAAATAAAAACAGAAAAATAAAATACGAAACACTAAAAAATTGAGTAGAGAACTACAACACTGTTAAGTAAAAATACCAAACAAACGTGAAAGAGCAAGAAAACGAAAGAAAGAACAACAAAAAACGTGAATAAAAATAAATAAAAACAACAAATCGAATGAAATTAAACCAAACAAATACCAACACATGAAAAAAAAATAATACCAAACAAATACAGCAACTACAGCAGCAACAATACTTAAATGATATACAATACAACACATACATACACATGCATATATAAGAATAAATGTTTTGTTATTGTATTGCATTAGCAACCAACTCATTTCCAATAGAGAAACATTCATACAAACCAACAAGTATGCTTTGTTAAATGCGACCTCGGCTACAAAGCTACACGAAACATACGAAATTGTTGTTGTTTAATAGTTAGACTAACCAATCAAGAGAATGGAGACTTCTGAGGAAATAAAATGTTCAGTCATATGTTCGAATGTGTGTGCATGCATGTGTATGTGAAATGGCAATATGCGTAAGACACTGAGTGTAGAGCTGAACGTAAAAATACTTGAGAAAGAAAAAAAAACTCCACCTTTACCATTGCCCTGCTGTTTTTCTTTTTGTGACCACTGTGTGCGCATGACTTTCATTGCACGCTCGCAAACCCAACTAAACACACTCAATTGAGAACGCCACGAATTTGTGATGGATGGCCACTGTCATAAAGCCACTCCTCTCTCTACATTTTTGTTGTTGTTTATGCTGTTGTTATTGTTTTGAAAAAATTTAGTTTTTAAGGGGCTGTTGCTTATGGCTGCACACGAATATTTGTTGTTCAAACAATTCAGTACAATCGGTACGACTGCTTGAATTGGTGGTGTTTGTTGGATTATTTTATTCGAGAAAATTTAAAACGAAAATAAGCCAAGAAAATAAACGAAACAAATTTGAAATGCGAAAAATAAAATCAATGTGAACGAAGTAAAAGAATTCTTAACAAAACGAATCTAAAATGAAATCATCGTTAAAATATTAAATATCGTATAAAATCTATGAAATAATTGAACAAAAACAAAGTGAAATACGAAAAAACCAAAACGAATATCGCTTGCACAGTGGGTTGAGGAGTATAAAGTCTATGAAATAATTGAGGAATAAAAACTCCGTTCAGCTAAAGAATGCGCTAAGGTACGGCTTCGCAAATCACATTCCATTGGATTACATTTGAAAATTTATTTTTATTTTTTAAAAAAATAAATCAACTGCCATTAGCTTAAACCATATTTAATTTTAACTTAGAAGAGGGCATTTCATTCAAATAAAAAAAAACAAAAAATTAATTTAAAATGTTTATGGAACAGAAAAACACACTCTTTTTTAAGAGCATCAATATTAAAAATTGCCGCGCAAACGCTAAACCGGTCGTAGCTTTTCCAACGAATCTGCAAGGCTTATTGTAGATTTTAATGCTTTTGAAATGAATTATTCTTAATGGTTCTTAGACAGTTTCTATCAATAACTATCAATAAAGTTTTCAAATGGTTGCATAAATCGATGTACAGTTGGAGCTTGATTATCCGTGATGGATGGGATCGGAAGCATTCCGGATAATCCATTTTCCCGGTTAATTGAGTACCAATTTTGTCTAGTTTTTTAATAGATATTTTTATTATTTAATAAATGAATATGTACCTACATATTTATATAAAAACTAAATAATTCAAGGATTTTATATCCATACATGTTTCAAAAATACCTATAAAAACTTAAAAAGAATTTCATGTTATTTAAGGCAATTCCCCCTTTTAGCTTGTTTATCCAAAATAATACTAGTAGAAAAATTGTTTGCTTATAATTACGGATAAATGATGCAGAAAAATTTAAATCGATTCAAAACCTAATTAAATCGATACAAAAAATTTTCTTTTTCCCTTCCGGATAAATGATGTTGCCGGATAATCAAATTACGGATAATCAAGGTCCTACTGTATATATAGATCCTCAATAAGCAAAACAAAATATTGAACTAAACACTGCACGAAAAATTTCTTATTATGTAATAACAAAATTTCCACAACCCGAAGAGGTCTAACTTCATTCATTTTACGTTTACCGAAGACCGTGGCCTCATGTCTAATATTCCAACACACTATATACTAGACTACAGCGAGTTGTTTAGCTATTATTAAGAAATAACGTAAATATAAACTAAAAGATTTTTAAAAATGAATTTTCAAAATAATGGAATAATTACAGAATTCCTAACAAAGCAAACAAAATTAATTTTAATAATCAATATTGCAACCTTTGTAAAAACATCAGCCCATCTACAAAACATTAAGTAAATAACTTGTAATGCGATCTTTAGAAATGTAAAACTACAAAATACTATTTTTATTCGACTTAAAACTACTATTACAACTTCTCATTAAAGTTACCTTTAACCAAAGTGAACTTTAAAGTCACCTTTAACTTCTATTCGTTATTATAACTTACAGATAAAACAAAATTAAATTTATTCAAAAATATGGCAGTGTTGGAACAATGCCGATAATACTGCTCAATTGAACAAGTATTTTTAAACGGCAGTGGCAACGATGGGCTTCGTTTTTATGTTCTATGTGCTCATTTTGTTTATATTTGAAGTTGCCTTATTGAAAATATTATACAATATATGGCAAGTTTAAAAATAAACCGAACTTTAAAAGTCACCGGAAAAATGATCCTCCCTTTAGCTTAACGTTCACTTCTATCATATTGTCCACCTATAATAATGAAAAACAATTTATCAGCCCTTTAAAATTCTCCCTTTAGTTAAGCACAAGTCGTAATAAAGGTCCTTAGGATTCCTTCTTATCTCGCTGTTGAACACAGTTAGGATCCGTAAATGAGTCTTGCATACTTAAAAAATCTGCATTGTACTTTACAACACGATCATTTCAAATAAATTTTCATGTTATAAATTTTAATTTTTCACGTTTTAAAAGTTTTGCTCGTTTTCAAATCAAAAATGAATAGAAAAAGTTGAGAAGTTTACCACGAGCTCCTAAAAACAGGAAAGAAGAAGATACGAAATACAAAATTTTAATCTCTTAATATAATAATTAATAATTAAAGAAAATTGCGTAGCGTGATTCCAGTGATTTATAAAAAATATGTGGACCCTTCTAAAAAATCCCGTCAGTCAATTTGGTCAAGTAGACCTAATACATACATACATACCCTTCAGTCAGGATTATTGACCTACTTTCTCACACCACTTATGTTGTGAGTAGCTGGACCTACAGTTTAAAGTCGACTCCGAACGACAGATTTTTTTTGAGAAACTTTTCATGGCAGGTTTTATTTACTCTTAGAGTTTTTGCCACAAATCAGAGGAAATCACCGAAGAAATACTTTTTGTATTTTATTTTGATGTCTGGCCTGGGGCACGATCCCTGGCTTTACGTCTAATGACAATTGAATCCATAGTGTTTTATCTGATGACAACGGACAAATTTTTATAATTGTGATCATAGTTGCTAGATAAATGAAGCACCATGTCGTCAATTATTTCAGAAAAAATCCCCAAAATCGTCAAAGACGTTCATTGAAATCGTCAGAAAAAATAAATAAATAAATTGAAAATTTTTTGAAAATAAAAACATACAAAGTCAAATGTTAAGTAGCAATAATATTGTATCATCTATACCCATGTGTGGTGCAAATATTAGGGAGACAGAAGATCTTGACGTTGATCTTCGACGATGCAATAAATACTTTATTTCATCTCATCTACTTACCATTTACACCATTTATAACTGACCGAGAATGGTCTATTTTGAGACCGCAGTAGCTCGTTAATCACGATAGTTTGTCCAACTCCATCGATTCATTGGAGCATTGTGTTTTGTATTTCTCTGTTCTATCGCTATTACAACGAATATTGCTTTAGCGAAATAAGGAGACTTCTTCCCGAGAATCATGTATTCCTATGTTACACTCATCTTTCTATGCCAGCATTTCCGTATGTGATCTGGCCAATCGATCATGTATCACACACTGCATTACAGACAGAGTTCGCTTGTTGACGGACTATTCGTATGTGGAACTCCCTACCTGCAGAGATCTTTCCTATTACTTATAGTATAAAAATATTCAAACCTCTTCCTCCTTCCTATAATATATTTCCTAGTTCCAAAAACAATGCCATCCTCTGGGTATAGGTCGTATGAGAAAAAATAATGGCACTTGCCTTTGTTCCTCCGATGGCAATATTAGAAGCTATAATCGAATTCTTAAAATTGTCTGCAACGGCATATGATAATTTATGCTCAGTTAAGATGTTATTTAGGAGTTGAAATTTTTTGGAATTAAAAAAAAAAAAATAAACATCGTCACAGGTATTCGAAGAAAATTTATACCTTTAAGTTATATTTTTAAGTAATTTACTCCTTGTTATTACTAGTAGAAATTTCCAATAGTAACACCTGCAAAGTAAATATAAAGCTAAAAGAGACTTTTAATGTTCTAAAGTAAAGAAAATTATGTAAATTTTTAATTTCTAAAAATCGTCCAAATAAGGGCATAAATCGCCATGTCTTCAAAGTGATAAATCGTCAAAATAAATCGTCAAATCTGCCAGCTGTGATTGTGATGCGGATATGAGTTAAGGCTACTCGAATACGATGCTAAGGCTTAGAAAATAAATCGCATTTTGTCAAAGTTCAGCCAATTTTTACTTGTTTTCTTGGATTATAACAATTTTTTTTTTTTTTTTTTTTTTCCAATACAGTGATGTTAAGTAATTTAGTTTCATTATTAGTTTTAAAAATTTAAGAACATTTCAAATAATATTTTCCCTTTAAATAATAAATTTTCAACCCATAGTGCATAGCCCACCATATTTATTTTTTGTTATTATAAACCGGTTTCATCGCATACCTTAGCAACAACAATAAAAATTAAAAATAACATATCTGAAGAACTCTGTGTACTTGAGTTCACAATTAGTGAGAAATACAAAACGTAAGCGTAAGCGAAAGAAAGAGAGAGAGAGAAAGGCGATAGCGACAGTATATGTGAGTAAATATGAAACTGCAACAAAACAAGTGTTTAATGGAATTGCATAAGTGAAAAGAGAAAAGCAAACGAGAAATGTTTATACTTCGCACACACACACAGTGGCAAGCTGGCAAATAGACGTAAAAGTGATCACAAAAGTCTTACTAGAAATAAGACAGACATACAGTGCAAGACAATTTGTAGTTTTGTAGTTTCCTCTTCAAAAACTCTCCAAATGCATTGAGGGACAGAAACGTTGGCAAGCCATAGTAAGCCGTTGTACGCATTGTTTCTTGTTGTCTGTTCGGTGAGTGTAGAGAATTCAATTGAATTGTGACAACAGTTAACGCAGTCATTGTGTTGTTATTGCCGTTGCTGTGTTATTATTATTGTTGTTGTTGTTGCTTTTGTTTTACATTCATATCGTATTGTTTTGGCGCTTCAACTTGTCATCGTCGCCATGGGTGCCATTGTGGTGGGCTCAGCCATTTCGAATTGCCGTCATTCTTGAGTGAACAAAACTTCAAAAACAAAAAAAAAAAAAAGAAAACAACAAACGCCATTCAAAAGTGTCGCGTTGTGTTGCTTTAGTTTGGATCTACAAAGTTTACCGTTACAAGAAAAAAAAAAAAAGAGTTGTGAGAGAAAAAATATGTTCATATTAAGAAATTTTTATTAAAAAAAAAACAAAAAAACCCAAAAAAATAACAAATAAGACAATAAAAATATACTTATTAAATGATTAAATGTAATGAATAATGAAAATATGTACCAACAACAAATGAAAAATAATATTTTTAATAAGTGGCTTAATTAAAATCGTAATAAAATGTTTTGTAAATAAAAAACAAATGTGTGTCACATAATAAATAAAATAAATAAAAATTAAAATAAAAAAGCTAATAATAAAAAAAAAATTATGAAAACGTAAAACAAACAATGTGTGATAAATTCTTAATTTTTAACGAAACAAAAAAATAAAAATTATTGTAAGTTTAATTGAACAGTGAATACGAATAAAAATTAATTTTAAAAGCATCTTTAGCGCAGTGTTCAAGACCTATTTTCAATAAAATTTACTTCTTAATTAATTGGATTTTTCACCGATCAATATGCCAGCACAGTATTTTAAAGCCTTCAATTTTAGTAATTTTTTTGGCCGTCCAAATTTGTTGGAGTGTTGATAAATCCTGAGACGGCTTATGCATTGAGTGTGAAATATAATTTTACACAAATTGTTATCTTCACTTTTAGAGATACCAAAACAAATCTTTGTTAGCAAACATAAACTTCCGTATTAGCACGATATTATTCGAATCGTTAATTGCAATATTTTAGCTTCAAACATATGAGTATTACTCCATTTATTTTGAAGTTCTATTAGTAAATCAAAAAGTTTTATTCATTACACGAACGTCATAGGTTGTAAGCTAAAACAAAAAAAAAAAAAAACAATAACTAAAGGAATAAAAAAATTAATAAAATTATTAATTTAAAACAATGATTGTTTCTTAGTTTTTCTAAAATGACAAAGACAAGATTTTTTTTGTCTTTATTAGATTAGTAGAAGTGTTAACAAATACAAGAACATAAACGTAAAAATTATTTCGTGTTTGACTTTACAAAAAAAATAAAATAGAATGAGTTTGTAAGACACTATACAGTAAGACGCCGCTTAACGCGGGGGATATGTTCCAATAAGTTGCAGCGCTAAACGAAACAGCGTTAAACGAGGCTGCTTAACACGTACATATGCAAATATATTGGTCTTCGGAAAATACAGTTGGAATCTTTATTCTGGAGCGACTAAAAAAGAGCTTTGAAAAAGATACATACCTACATGGTATACACCGTCGCTATATAGTGCATCACAAATATCAATGCAATGCTCGATTTAAGGGCATCCCAATACTACTGCGTAATACTGAAACAGCGTTAAGCGATGCAGCATTAAGCGGGGTCTTACTGTACATATCGCTCCTTTATTGCAACATAGTCATAAGACAAGACATAAGTCCTATGATTTAATTGCTGCAAACACTTCTTCCTATAACTTCGGTTCAGTTTGGGATATAAAACTGATTTTTTCAACATGTACAGAAGGTCTAAAAGATCAGTTTTGCTTTAGTAACTACAAGTTTATAATTTTTTGAGATATGACTATGTTGCAATAAAGGAGCGATATGTTATATTATTTTTTCAAAGTTCAACACCCTTATGCGGTTGAATAAGATTATCAGGAATTGTACTTGTTTGCAGTTGTCGTGCAATACTCCTGGTCATCAATTTTCGACAATCTCTGCATATAAAAACGTCCTCAGGCGACTATATATGCTCTTCTCCGTATTTTACTGCACGTTTGCTGTATCTTAATAAACAGCACTCATTTCTTTCGAAAATCGCACTTAAGCTGAAAATTTCAGTGTAAAAATTTAGTCAAAAAGCTTAAATAAAAAATCAAGAGACAAGAAGACCTTATAAATCTTTATACAATCAAACTCGTTTATAACGAACTCGGTTATTACGTACATATTTTCAAGTTCCACCGTTTTAATAAAAATTTTCATTTTTCGTTCATTACGAACTCGTTTATAACGAATTCTCGGTTAAAAGGAACTACTTTAAACGGTCCTAGAAATTAAATTTCATACATTTTACCTTTTTTATAACGAACCCTCAGAAAAAACTTTGAAGTGTGGCAATAGTCTTTACTTTTATTTAATATGGCAGCATTAAATTATAACTCAGTATCTTTAATTAGCTGCTAGATAAAAAGAATTAACACATATTTTCGGATTTTAATAAAAAATATACTTTTTGTTTTAATAAATGAAAAATTTATTTGTATTTTATATTTTCTTCTATGACTTCACCCCGTTTATTACGACCTTTGCCTATAACGAACTATTGTTTCTGGTTCCACGGAGTTCGTTATATCCGGGTTTGTCTGTATATAGGTTAATAGAATTTTTTCGATTTTTTTACTATAATAATTAGTTGTAGTTTTCGGGTAGTTCTCGAACGTTCTCCCCAGAATCGCTTAGAAGTCAAACGGTTAAATTAAGGCGTTATCCATTTATGTACATACCCCATAATTGATCTTTACCCTTCAGTTAGAATTACGACCGAGCTTTTGACATAACTCATGTTGTGAGTGGTGAGACTACAGTTCAAAGTTGATTCCGAACGACAGATTTTTGAGAAACTCTTTTATGGACTGTTTTATTTATTCTCAGAGTTTTTACCAGAAACTACAGAGAGGAAGTGTCGCCAAAAAAAAACTTGTTCCTATTTCGTTTTGTTGGAAATATCTGACCTTGGGTTCGAACCATGCCCTCAAGACTAACACACTACATACTAGACTATCCTATTGGTTTAATTTATTTCGTTTTGTTTCATCAGAACAAATAAATTTGGTCTCGGCTATCCCGGTTCCATGTCTTTTTTTTTATTTGTTTTTTTTTTGAAACATATTTTGCATTAACTTACGCCACTATGTACAGCTCGCCTTTGAATTCTTCTTATCGTAATATTTAATAGTAAGAATACAACAACTGGCCTTTTCGATTGTACGGATTATAGTCGTCATCGATATCAATAAATTTTTACGTACAAAGAACAGGAAGTTTCAAAATGTTTAACGATGAATATTTTTAATTTTTTTGATATTCCTCTGAACCATTTCTGCTCTCTTTTATTTATATTTTATTATTTAACACGTTCCCTGCCACGTGTACCGTTTTCGGTGCACACTAAACCTCATTTCTACGACAAGCTGAATGTTTTAATTTAAAATGTTTATATACAAAATTTAATTATTGGTAGGACTATTTTACGTAACGGTACATGCGGCCTTGTAATTAGTTATCGGACCACTTTTGAACTTTTATTGAATACGCCAGTTGTAAATACGTTGATTTTATACAATACAAAGTACAACAGTCTAATTTCACCTTTTAAAATATAGAAAGTTACTGATTTCATATTTATGTAATACAAATAATGACGTATTTTCTGAAGAAGTTGACCATGTCCTACCATCTAGAATTACACCAGGAGTTACAAAATTGTAATGGTAGACCAGTAAAAAGGATGTAGCCATTCCATGGTATGCAGAAAGTATGAAAAATTATACTAGTGTAATCAAACTTGAGTAAAATATATATTCTTTTTTGTACATTACCCTTATGTCCCTTATTCTATGTGAAATAAACCTAATTTTTTATTGTTATTTTGTGCATTTTGCCGTTTGAATAGTAATAATTTTGAAAATAAAATAGATTTTTTCAAAAATAAAAAAAGAACATGTATTTTTATAGATTTATAAAAGTAGTTATCGTGTACCGAAAATGGTACACGTTGCCTAGAAATAACCCCTTCTCATAAACAGCTTGGCAGGGAACGTGTTACAATCAAAGAAGCCCTCAAAAACAAATTAATTCTGCTTGGAAATGATCTTAAAATGGAAAAATATAAAGCAGAAGTAAGGGTGCCATGATATTTTAATACCTATCGTTCTATTTTCTTAGTGCGATGGTCATGGGCTCGTTGTTCATAATTGCAATTTAATTTATAATTTTTTAGTAATAGTTGTTGGCAATTTCTTACATTCGATTGACACAGTAAATATTCAAGGTCTCTTGCTTTAGTTCTTTGGCTGCATTTTGCCACTTACTGTTCCATTGTGTTTAAATTTAAAAAGTATTACAAGTTTTACAAATATGAGCAACATTTATTATATGTTTTGTGCAATGAAGACATAAAAATAATATTAATACATATGTATGTAAGTATGTACATACGAAGTTTTCGCATGCGCAGCTATATGATTTCATTATTCGGTTGAGCAAGAAATATACATATCTGTGGTCTCAAGCAATAAACTCTTAGGCCGAAAGTGCTGCTTTCGGTAAAAATCACTTTTACTTTTTTTAAGCTTTTGGAATGTAGAACTCTCTGACTTTATTAGCCAGAATATTAACTTTTTCATTTTCGATCATTTCCTGATCCCTAGGTACCCGCGTAATGTGTACCGCTCAATACCTGGGCTAATTGTTTTTGGAGGGTACTGTATCCTTCCCCCCCCTCATTGTCATTTGACAAAATTGGTGGACTTATGTATTTGGAATTAGTGCAGTGGTGAACCAAACGGTAAAAATTACCAAAAACATACCATGTTTTGAGTGAAAAGATCTCATTGGGAAATAAAACATTTTTCTGCATTTTTAAAAATTACAAACGAAATATGATTGAATTGGCCTTCGATACTACAGTGAAATCATCAGGAACCGGCGCAGAAGTGTGACACCGCAAAAAAATTATAATATTTGTAATTAATCATTCATTAAATTATGAAATTTTTTGTGGAAATATAGAGAAGTTTGTAATGCCTTTAAAACAATAATACGTTTTATTAGCATTCAGTAATTCGAGATGTAGTTTTGTTTACTTCTGGATACCATACATAATACATACATAATTGGCCATTATAACCCTTCAGTCAGGATTACAGCCTAGCCTCTCAACACCACCCATGTTGTGTGCGTTACTAATTTTATACATGAGTGGCGGGACCTACAGTTTAACGTCGACTCCGAATGACAGATTTTTGAGGAACTTTGTCGTGGTAGGTTTATTTTTACTCTCAGAGTTTTTCCCAGAAATATGCCGAGAGAAAATCGCCGAAGAAATTTCTTTTCGTACGGATACGGAATACGAACCCAGGCTTTACGTCTAGTAAGCCAACAAACTACCTATTTGACTACGGCATAAATCATTGTTGTTTAAATATTCCCCTAAAATTTGAGAGACATTCGTTTTAACACAATTTTTTCACGTCCACCAGGAATAAAAATATTAAACCTTCAATTCTTCTTCTTTTTTTATGATTTCAAAAATAGAAATTGCCTTCGACTAAGTATTCGAATAACCGGCGATTCAAAGCTTCCTTGACGTTAATGTCAAGTGACGATGCCTTATTTTGGTAATTTTTGGAAATTAAGAATTTACTTCATATTCTTTTGTTTCGTACATTAAACATCACTTTAAGCTTTGCATTTGCAATTGAAATTGTTACTTTAGCAAATTTAGTTCAGTAATAATGGAAAGTGAATTATTATATTATCATCTGTGATGATTTTTCTGTATTTGCTGTCTTTTTCATATCTTAAAAACCAAAAAAATTACAATTTCTGCGCGAAGTGCGATCCACATACGAATAGTCCGACTAAGGAACGAATTTTGTCTGTAATGCAGTGTGCGATCCACTGGCCAATCGACCTCATACGGATGTTGCAGTAGCAATAGAACAATGCTCCAATGAATCAATAGAGTTTGATACTCTACCGTCAATTACAAGCAACATTGCCCTCAAAAGATACGTTGAGTCACCGGTCTATACACGGGAGTTGAATTCCATTCTCTTTGGGATATAAGTGGTGATATCACTGCGCTCATGGGCTTATGCAACACTGGGATAGATTGTTTAAACCAAAAACCTGAAAATGATATACAGTAAGACCCCGCTTAACATTGCTCCGTTAAACGATGGTTCAGTATTATGCGGTAGTATTGAGATTCCGCTAAATCGCACACTCTATTGATACTTGTGGTAATTGTGTGCAAATGAAACGGCCATACACAGCTGTTTCGTTTAGCGCTGGAACGTATTGGAACGTCTTCCCGCGTTAAGCGTGGTCTTACTGTAAAACTTCTCGCTTTTTGGAAAAAGAAATCAGAAATGAAAATGAAGGATGGCAGCTTTTAATTTTCAGCCTTGATTGAATTTATTAAGAATGTAAACGGAGTATTAAGCCAAGTTAATTTAAATTTAGGACTTGTTAAATTTTTTTTATGTATGAACTAAAATGTGTACATTGGCTTAAGTTTATATGTTTCACTACAATTTTTTTAAACATTTTCTGTACTTATTTGTTCTGACGATTTTTTGTAATATTTAACGATTTGATCCTTCATTTAACTGGCAGTTATGATCCTTGGACTTTATGGGCATAGATTTTGTGTAATATGAGTCAAGTCGGTGCATTTGAATCCGGTCTCCATGCTGGTCGTCTTTAAAAGGTGACACATTTGGGAAACTAAAGGGTCTGATATTATATACGTATTAAGAGTCGACTTAAACTTGTTCTTTTCAAGTTGTAGAAAATATCTCCTTTAGGTGAAGTCATTGCATTGAAAGTATTCCTGCATAACAACACCTGGGTATCGGTGCTTCGATCTGTGATATTAGAGGGTCCATATATTTGCATAAAAATATATAAGCGGTCAGGCCAACTTTAATGAGGGTTAAAGAAACTTTTGTGATGACCGATTTTAAGGCTACAATTCATATTTGCGTAATCCGTTTCCAACTGTCATGTTTTATAATCTTAATTGAAAAGAAGAATTCTCTCTTAATGACTTCTTTGCTGTCTCTGTGGCTTTCTTATGTTCTGAGAGTCACTATACTTCCCTGTGTTGATCAAAGAACTCTACAATCACTGTTCAAAATCCATTCTTGCTCGTCCTCCAATCATCAGCAGCATTAGTAGATTACTATGTGATATAATTGTTAATTCTGCCAAGGACTTGATATCGAGTATCTAAATCAACGACGAAGTTTAGATGTTCCTTTGAGATTGAACATAATCTCGAGATCAAATTGAAAATTTCCTTCCCCTCACATAAATTACTTGAACTTTGTAAGATTACTACACTTATTATAAATTGTTAGTAAAAATTGTTAGAGTAAATAAAAACGATGAATGATTAACTTTTTTTATTAACCCACGATGCGCCATGAAGCTTTTAGTATTAATGTTTACAAATTATGTCCTCATTACGGCTTATCTGCAAACTATTTGTTATGTGTTCTATCTCGTGTTCTGTGTCGAGAGCCGACATGAACACTCTCCACAGATGCATTAGCAGCTTGAGCTGGTTGAGAGGTGCTAGGGCTTCATAAGTGTAGTCTCAATCTCTTTTGTTTTGTGTCTGTTTCTTTATATGTAATTCCTCCGTTTCCCATTCTCCCTCCCCTTACCTACATTCCTATATCCTCTATTTCCTTCCTCCCCTAAGCACAATGTAGAATGGGTCAATTTCGACCTCCGGGTACTGTGCTTGACTTGACCGACAGGTGCACGTCCTCTAACCTATCCTAACCATCTTGTGTTATATTGTGAATAAGAAAATATTCTAAAATTCTGTTCTGGTATTAGATTTAAATTTTTGGCCAGAAAAAAAAAATCGGATCAGAAAGTCCAAAAACAGATTTTGTCAAATAAAAAAAGTTTGGAAGGTTCGAGAAATATAAAAATATATTTTTGAAACTTACGACCTAAACTATTTAACTTTTTTTTTATTTTGTCGCATAGTGTAATCCATTCAAGAATCCATTAAAAACGCTTGTATGTATTGCTAATCAAGTTAACATCTGCTTTTGGCTGGAAGCAATTCCTTATGAGTTAACCGGAAACTCGATTTTATTTGCATTACCAGGAGAAGAAATTTAATTTTTCCTGTTTGTATCTGTGTTCGGGAAAAACACAGCGTCCGGAAAAGTCTTACATTTTTGGCAACATAGAGTATTGATATTTGAACACACATACATACATACATATCATTCCTATATTCCCTCCTTTCATCCTATATCCTCTATTTCCTTCCTTCTCTAAGGACAAGTATACGTCCTCTAACCTAACCTAACCTACATACTTTTCAAAAGTCATCTTTACACACAAGGCAAATTAACTCTGACATGGCCGTGTATACGTCTGAAGGTAATAGATCCCATATTACTATATGAAAAAAAAAATTTTTTTTAAATGAAGAAGTATGAATCAATAAGTTTATAATTATTTACTAAAATGAAATTCAATAATTCTATACGATATTGGAAAAGCTCATAAATATAATACATGACAATCGATTAATGTCTGTCATATTTTTTTTTTAAATAACTATTCCATGTAAATATTTGTGTAAGTGGATATAAGCAATTTACTGATAACCTGTTGTTTTATGTAAGTTTTTATTCATAGTAAATAAAATGAATTGAAATATTTTAAAAATTAATTTTTCTTTTAAATGTTTTACTTTTTTAATGCAAATGTAGGGGTTTTTCTAGGGCTGTTGTCCACTTTTTCTGTTGAAAGACTCAGCTACTCCACCGTAACGGAATGTAATCACAGCAGTAATGAAAGCGCTGATCGTGTTTGTTATGTACTCGTATAAAGCAATACGAATGGTTATAGAAATGGAATATAACGCAACCGGATCGTATCAATTTGTAAAATATACAATTTCCTTACATTTTTACGTCAAACCGTTGGAGCAGTGTTACAACATATCAATATTAAAAACCATCAAAACTGAAAATTGTAATTATAAGCAGAAATTAAATTCTGTACGAATATTATGTTTATCTGTATGTGGAATTTTCTTTAAATAAAACTTTACATTTTAAAAACCAAAATTATATTACTTCATTATTAACTTTTATAATTTAAAATGAAAATAAACACATTATATGTATAGGTAGGTAGGGTAGGTTTATTTTTATTTTAAATTGAAAAAGTATAGTTTTCCCTATTTAACTACATAATTAAATACCCAAAAGTGTTCGAAATGCCTTTTTGCATTTTACCTTTACTAGAGAAGATAAAAATTTTTTAACTTTCGTACAAAAACTCGATTTCTGATACCTGACCTATTTCTGTAAGACACTTGCTTGTCTATGTGGGAAACGCAAACAAAATTAAGTGGTTTTTATATGTGTAAAAATGAAATTGTTTGTCTTACAGAAACAGCACATAAAAATTTTAATAAATCCCTTTAAATAAATTTAAATTCGTTGTGATGACACAGAATTAACAGTTGATAACAGCCGAATTAAAAAAATAATGAATAGGAGCCATATTAAATGTGATAAAAGTTGTGAAAACGAAGGTTTTTATAATTAAAATAAAATCTGTTTAAAAAACTTAAAATAAAAAGTCTTTAGAAATTTAAGAAATTCAAACCAATAAATATGTGTTTATTATTTTATATTTGGTTCTTAATATTTGTTGTGACATTCAATATTAGTTTTTTTTGGTTTGTTTACTTAAAAACATATGACTTGTTTTTACGTTTTATAATTGCACTTACATTTTTATGTTAAGTATACATTACTGTTATATTACGTTACATTGCGTTACGATCGGCTAACTGAGCCTTAAGGCCTAAATGACGAAATCATAGTAAAACTATGTATTTTTGGAAATTAATAACACCAAAGCAAAACAAAAAAATTGAGATGATTGTAATTAAGTTAACTTATTTCAAATTAAAATTAAATAAAATTAATTAAATGAACTAAAAATATGTGCTGATAATATTCGATAAATCGACTTCTTTTAGCATTATTCCTTAACATTTATGCCAATAGTATTCTGTTGTAATAATAAGAATTAAAAAAAAAATTGTATCATTTGGGCATAATCTAACACAAACGGACTAACAAATGTTTTCTTTCTTTTTCAGAAAAAAAATTTCTGCTGGTCAATTAACACTCTTAGATGGCCCACTGACCTGGAAATACTTTTCAAAGTAAAATGTGAAAAAAACGTTCAATCCAATAACAGAAATCAGCATTAACACATACACTTCTGTTCGTCTTGGGGTGTATGCGTCGAAATAATAGTTGAAAATCATAAAAAAAAAATTCACATTTCATACAGCAAAAGTCAAAATCGCAGAGAGAGAGAGAGAGAGAAAAGAAAATGCAAGAAGTCTGCGCCACACTAGAAAGCCAAATGGGCCCACAAATCAAGTCGGAATCACCACTCAATGCATTACAAGTGCAAACAGGTCAAACTGTAGTACCCGGTGTGACAGCTACACCTGTGCAACAGCAACAGGTACAACAGTCTGCCAATAATACAAATGTTGGTGTTGCTACGGCTACAACCACTGCAATGATTCTCAATAAAATGGGACCGAACTGTGATAAAAGATTGAATGCCAATGAAGCGCCCTACTGGATGACTACCAGCGAAGGGGGTTTCATTAATTCACAGCCATCGATGGCTGAATTTCTCAATCATCTAAGTCCCGAAAGTCCAAAGATGATTGGCGGCGCCGGTGGAATGGGAAGCGTCAGCGGAGGTACTGTGACACCGGTAGTTGGTGGTTATGCAGTTGGTGTCGGTGGTCCACCGCAGACACCAGATGGTATGGATTCTGTACCCGAGTACCCTTGGATGAAAGAGAAAAAAACCTCACGGAAAAACAATAATAACAGCAATCAAGGTAAGGAAAAACTGGGCACAATTAGACCCACAATTATTTTCCATTTCGAATATTATGGCCAATGATGTTATTGTTGTATTGCATTAAGTGTTCAAGCTGCATAAGAAATGCGTAAGAAATGCAACAGAGTGTCATTAATCAAAAGAGAAACAAAACACGTATGATCTTATCAATTTAGCAATTTAGCCTTTGGATGATAGAGAATAAATTTTTATTTTTTTTTATTTTTTTTTTTCGTAAATATCAATTGATGTACTCAAAATGATCAGACGGCGCCGTATTTTGGTTTTTTTTTTCTTTCTTATGGCATTTTATTGTCTTACATATTTACTGTTGTTGTTGTAATTTTAAATTCGATCTAAATAAATACGCGTGTGTGAGAGAGATCTTTTTATTAACATTTAAAAATGAATTCATTTTGTGTTCGTCAGTCGAAAAGTGTTGGTGAATTCGATACCTTTTGATGGACCGTAAAAGTCATTCATCAAAAAATAATAACGAAAATTGTGGGCAAACAAATTGTGTGCCCAAACCCTTCGTAGGGATCAACTGACGATGAAGGCATGAATGTGAAGTGATTTGAATTTGTGATAATTTGTAATAATTTTCATGGAGAGAGACCCATCATCAGCCATCAAAATTGGACATCAAAGATGCGTTTTCATCCTTGCGCACATATAGCGAATACAGATCGCACAGTGGGAATGCTTAAGAATAAATATCGGTTTTTTTTTCTTAAATCTAAAAATGACTTCGAAAATTTTATTTAAATAACTAAAGTTAATTTTATCGATTGTTTATTCATTTATAGAGATGTATGTACGGTTCGGAGTTATATGTGTATTGAAGAAGTCAATCAAAACTGTGTTGTTTTATTTTTCAATTTTGGTAGTAAGTTATAAAAACTAATATCATAATGACATATACTTACATGCAAGAAGGATAAACTAAAGATTACGCCATCACGCACACAAAATTAAAACTTTCTGCGCATGTTGAATCAATGACGTCACGAAACATGTTTTCATTGTTTTCCTATTGGCTAATGATAATGTAAGTTATATTGCAGGGCTGCCAACTACTTTCACATTGTGCATACACTTTTCAGAAGAAATGTTAATTTTCAAATATGAAAAAGACTTAGAAACTTTTAAAATATCCCAACAACGTCATCTAACGGGAAATCATGCGCTAGGCGTAATCTTTAGTTTATCATTCTTGACTTTGATGTATATTAGAAATTGGAAACGGTGTACCATTGTTTAACATCAAGATGAGTATGAAAGATAAGATAAGGGGATAGACACAATTACGCGAGAACGAAACAGCAACGAATGCAACCAAAGTTCTTGAGATGTCGAAAATACAAACATTCTAATTCTAGAATGTTCGTCAAACTGTTTACATAGGCGTATAAAAAGGCAAAACAAAGCAGGTAATGTTGAGTAGTAATAATTCAATCAGTCTTGTGTGAAGACGCATTGCGTGTGAAGAAAACAGTCGTAGCTTAAAGATCGCCGTTGTAAAGCCGTACCGAACAGTTGTCAGTGCTTATGAGAACAGAAGTGTAAAGAAGAATAGCGAACTAAACAAATTGTTGTTGTATCATCAAGTTGTGAATAGTGGCACATAAAATAGTGCGAACTATAAAGAATTGATCTAAAACTAAACACAAATGTATTTTTAAAATTTCTACACGGGTATATGTACTTTAAAGATAATTTATTTTCACTAGTCAACATGTGTCAGCATTCGAAGTGAAGAATACATATTTTTTTTTTATCATTTGACTTAAGTTTTTACTGTAAAGGCCCTTTTAAAAATTCATTTCGTATAAAATTTCCTTGAAGCTAATATATGCGCTAGGCGGCATTACCCAATTCATTGATCCTATAATCTGGCACCTTAGTACTCTCTACAGATTCGTTTTTACATCTCTATCCTTTCGAGGTGGTTACATTAAATAAAAGATTTTCATTGATTCAAATGTGTTCCAAAAATATTTTTGTAGCAATATTTTGTGTGAAAATAATGCGATAAAGTGTAACTAAACGGATATGTGTTGGCGTGGTACAATGTCTTAAATGTTCTACTATAATCTCGAGAAGTTCGTTTCTAAATCCGGTGGAAGGCAAAGATCAATCTTGTTTTCAAATGTGTGAATTAAAAGTTTTCAATCTTTTAAAATAATTCAATAATTCACGTAAGAAATCAACTGAAAAATGTTTTTGTGATTTCTATTCACTGTTTTCTATTTTCTATATTGGAAAAGACTCTATAGTAGAATGGACAATCTTCTGTAATAAATTTTTCATTAAGGACACATCTGATATTAAAGAAGAAATTTCAAAATTTATCATTAATTTAGAGAGTAGATGCGTTTTTTCAAGTAGAGACAACCTGTGTAAGTGGATCAGATTAGGGCGGAGCAGTATCCATACATATGTACATTGATCATTGCAACCCTTCAGTAAGATTACGACATAGCTCCTTACAACACTTGTATATGCTGTGTGTGTTAATTTTATTCTCATGAGTGACGGGGCCTACTGTTTAAACTCGACTACGAACGACAAATTTTTTGAGAAACATTTCATGGCAATTTTATTTATTTTGCCAGAAATCTGCAGGATGAAGTCGCCGAAGAAATATTTTTTCATACATATTTCGTTTTGTTGAAGATTTGGACCGAGACCTCACGTCTAATAAGCCAACACACTGCCTATTAGACCACGGCGACGACGTAGTAAACAACTTCTGGTTCACTATGGGACAAATGCTTGTAATTACTACAATCAACATATGGAGGCGCAATTTCTCCAGAACATATGGCCTTTCCAGAGTTTTGATCTCACAATCAATCTTATTTCAAAGGAGGGTACAGAGGCACGCCGATTATGTATAAAATGTTCTACGGAGAAAACATGATGACAGCGTTTACTAATCCACAAGTATCTGCATTGATTACATTGCCCAGTATATCCTGGTCAGGATATTGATGTCCAACTGTTTGACTACCCTTTAGGTATAAAAATAGCAGTACTGCTAGTTCAGATTTAAGAACTTAGGACAAAGTAAAAAAACAATTTCTTCTGCAGGGAAGCAGAATAGGCCCTCTTCGCTGACTAGAACGATGCATGTATTATATAAGGTTGTAAGTAGGTGGTTGTCTATATAGTTTTTCCCCGCTAATCGGATTCACGTCTATAGAATCGAAATAATGTGAATAAATATAATAACATAAAAACGATTACATACATAATTGGCCATTACAATCCTTCAGTCAGGATTACGACCTAGCTTCTCACACCACTTATGTTGCGTGCATTAATTTTACATAAGAGTGGCGGAACCTACAGTTTAAAGTCGACTCCGAACGATAGATTTTTGAGAAGCTTTTCATGCCAATTTTTACTCTCAGAGTCTTTGCCAGAAATCTGCTGAGAGGAAGTCGCCGAAGAAATATTTTTCTTTTTTAACTCTGACCTGGGATTCGAACCCGGGCCTTTCGTCTAATAAGCCAACACACTACCAACTAGACCACGGCGACTATAAAAAAATTTATTAGGAAAAAACATAAATATTGGCAGTAAAAGAGTCTACATACACCGTTATATATGACACACAATATTGTTACGCAAATAGAAACGGTGTACTATCGTTTAACATTAAGACGATAATCACAAGCTACACTAGCAACTATAACGAGCTTGTTACATACAAGTAAACCAATAACGTCAGCATGAGAAAATATGGTAGGCAACTAAACGAACGCAACAACAAAGCAATCTGAACAAAGTAAACAAACCAAAATGAAGTCACGATAGAGTTCTCAAGAAAGGAAGAACACGAACATTCTTGGTCAGACTGTTAGCGTAGTACTTTAAAAATGCAAGACAAAGCAGACAACGAGTACTAAGAGTTCAGTCAGTCTTCTGTGAAGACGAGTTGTGAAGAGAAGTGTCGTGGTTTGAAGATCTCCGCTATACAGATCTAACGAACAAGTATTGTTGCTAACGCAAAAGGTTGTGAGCAGAAAAGAATAACGAACAAGCAATTATTGTTGTATACGACAAGTTATAAACAGTGACACACAGAAATAGTGCGAGCAATAAAGAATTTAATAGAAACCAAATGCTTATATTTTAAACGTTTGTAAAAAGGTGAAAACGTAACGTAAAGGTATAAACGTAATATGTCATATACAATATTGTATTGTATTTTCTACGGAAATCGTAGTACTTAAGGATTCCTGGCTGTTCGCGTAAATGTACTGCAGGGGGAAAGGTTACAACAAATCTATGCTAAAGTATTCGTTTTGGTCTTGTGTAAAATTAGAAGGATATTGATTTTGTGAAACACGGTTTTTATAAACAATACAGTATTAAAAAAAAGACTGTTAATCCATAATTAAATATTAGCAAATTAATGAAGTAATCTTAAAAGTGTATTTAGAAAATTATTTTCCGCATTCACCATTACTGTTCTATATATATGGTTTCAGAACATATTGGATTTGATTGTGTCTTCTAAAGCCATGGAAATAAAAAAAATAACCTAAATAGGACCGAATGTACACAGAACGCCATAAGTGAGTCAACACTCACTACAATTTTAAATTTTCTAATTTAAAAAATATACTTGCAGCACAACAATAATTTAAATTTAAGTAATAAATGAACGTTTTTATTTTTGGCAAAGTAGTCGACTATTGTCATTTAATTTTCTCGCTATCCTTAGAAAATGTGTGGTGTTTACTCACTTTTGGCGCTCAGTGTATGTATGTATGGCTCCAACCATTTTTATCACTTTGATGGAAGCATGTCGAAGTCAATTTAGTTGGTTAAGCCCACCATATCTAGAGAAATTCAAACGAATTCCGTTCACCTTTAAGGGAAGATCAAGCAAAATTATTAATAAAAAAAAAATTAGCTATCAAGGTTGTCTAGTTGGTGTGCATCGGGCAATTTATTTTTTATATACGATTGTGTTTTAGTTGATCGTTCACAATTTTACTTGATTTTTCTTGTGTTTAATATTAATTCGTCAATGAATTCTTTTGTTTTCTTGTTTATGTTTCTTTTTAATTTAATTTTTTATTACCAAAAATGAAGTCTTTTAGGCCATTATTGCAAACGGACGGACGTTTTACAAAGAAACCGACTAAAGCGAAAAGACATTGAGACGAAAAGAAAATCATAAAAATCCAGGATCACAACTCAAATGAATGTGTTGTTGCGTTTAAGGTGCAACCTGTTATTTGGATTCATTTGTCAAAATATTTCTCCAATTTTTAAGGCACTGCCTCTTCTCTTTGGACGGTTAGACTGACAGGCTGATGGCTCTTACAATGTTGCAATGACACACATAAACGTGTATGTACGTTGGCATGAAATCAACTTTTCAAATAATTTGTCTTGCAACGGCTACAAAAGTCTCTTGGAAAATTTCAGCATAATATGGAGAAAAAGAAGGAATATAACAGAGCATGTATAGAATGACAGCCGGTAGTTTGTATCATTTATTTAATTTTTATATCCTCCGGTTACAATTTCAGTCTTTATGTTTCTGTTTCTGTGTTTCTGTTGATTTGAATTTCTTTTCGTTGCTTTTCTGAAATAAAAAGTGGATTTTTTTTTATTTAGGGGCTCTTGCATGCTCGTTGTTAAACCGGAATTTTCTTTTTGTAGTTGTAATTCAGACTTTGTTGTAATTTTTATTTTTAGTTGCGAAAAACTAAAAAAAGAAATTCTTTAAGGCCAATCCATTTCATGATTCAATTTTTGTATCTCTTCTATCTGGTGCAAGTGTTTCACTTTACTTTTGTTGTTTGAACATCTATTTTCGTTTGTTTCCTGAAGAGAAAAGGTGAAATCAATTAATCACTATTCGTGTTGCCATCCCCCTTTTTTTTGTATTTATTTTTACTTTTGTATCGTATGTCGTCTCTGGCTAAATCCAGATGGACTCCGGTCAGTTCATCATCCATGACTGTCGGCCTAGAGCAAGTAAACATTTTCAAAACTTTTGCAAATAAATTCTTATTTTGAAATTCAAATTTGCATTGGTCATATCAATGTTACTTACTTTTAGAAATTTTCAATTAAACTATGCGCCCAGATATGGAAATGGCAAAAATATTTCGATCTTAATCTTCATACTTAACTTTTTTGTTTTTACATAGCAAAAATAGTTTAGTTTTTCCACAACTAACATTAGTTTTTATAAGAAAAATTTTGGGTTTTTTTGTATTTTGGTGTTGTTTCTTAAATGTTACAAAATTTGAAAACTGTAAAACAATTTAAAATATTTTTTAAGACCAATATGCAGGGAAAATGATAGGTGCTGCAATAATGGGAAGATAGTTACAGGAAGAACGAAAATGATGTACATTTCAAATAATTGATGTATGTAATGTATAATTTACAGCCAAAATTAGTACGAATTTTGTATTATTAGATTTTTGAGAAAATTTTCATGGCAATTTTATTTCACTCAGAATTTTTTTCCAGAAATCTGTTGATAGTAAATACCCGAAAAAAAATTTTTTTATATTTCATTTAGTTGATGATGTCTGACCAGGAACTTGTATCAAGGCCTCATGTCTAATAAGCCATCACACTCATAGCTGCCAGATTTGACGATTTGATGCTGCAAAACTTTGGTGATTTTTAAAAATTAAAAATTTACATCAAATTGTTTACTTCAGTACATTAAAAGCCACTTTAAGCTTTCTATTTAGCTTTGCAGTTATTACTATTGAAAATTTTTCTTCTTATATCCTTAAAAGCCAAAAAACTACAATCTCTGCACATACGAATAGTCCGACTAAAGAACGAATTTTGTCTGTAATGCAGTGAGCGATACATTGGACTATCAACCACATACATATGCATGTGCCCGCCGAGAAAGGCGAGTGTTGCGTAGGAATACATGATTCTCGGGTACAAGTCCATTATTTCGCTTGAATGAAATCCGTGGTAATTTCGATACAACAGTGAAACTAGATCACATTGCAAGGATGCTCCAATGAATCAATGGAGTTCGATACCCTACCGTCATTAACGGGCAACTTCACCCTTTCTTCTAAGCGGTCGAGAAGTCTCAAAATAATTGTGGAGGCTCCTCCCTATTCCATTCGTTTTCGGACATAAGGGGTGTAAATAGTAAGAAGATCAGATGAAGGGACGCATTTCTTACACTCTCTTAAGAAACTAAGACTCTGTAAAACGTGTCGGTTCTAGCGTACATCACACTGAATTTAATTTTCAGGCCGATTTTGTGACGATTAGTTCGACGAATTCCATGAACCTGTTTGATGAATTTGGCGATTTTTTTCTAATATTTGATGATTTGATGCTTTATGTATCTGGCAGTTATCACAACACTATCTAGGGTGAAATTAACCCACACAACATAAATGGTGTGAGAAACTAGGTCGTAATTCTGACTAAAGGGTTGAAATTGCCAATTACGTAAGTATGTTAAATATACTAACGAGAAAAAAAACAACGCTTTGTCATATGATATTCTACCGAGGCACCAACTTTATAACGCTATCCAATTCCAATTCCACTTCACTTTTGTTTTTTTTATTTCGTTAATTTTTAGACTTTATCAAAAAGTATCAGTAAGCGTTGTTTGCTTCTCTTTCTTCTCAATTTATTTAGATTCATAGAAAAGTGAACAAATTTATGTGTTAAAAATGAAAGTAATGAAATCGAAGCAAATTGTGAATTTGGAAATAGAAAAAGTTGTCAACAGATAGTAAATTTACTATTATAAGGACTTTGGAAAAAGGCATTTCAATGAATGAAGATGCTCATCAATTTAATAGCAACACATCAACGGTTGTCAATTTTTATAGCGATATCGTCAAACAAATAACTTGGAAAGAAAGCCAGAAAGTGGTCGACCTTGTAAATTTACTGCCCGCCAATACCGTCAAATGCTAACACTAGGAAAAGTTGATCATCGCAAAACGGTAATACCGATTAAGAAAGGCAAATTAATAAGCTTGAAGTCCAACCAAGAAGACACTTATAAGGCTAATAAGAATAAAACGACTTGACTTTGCTAGACGGTATCTGCATTGGTCAAAAGAGCAGTGGGCCAAACTTTTGTGGAACGACGAATCAAAGTTTAACTTATATGGCTCGGATGGATTAAATTATATTCTTCGGTCCCTAAAACAAAGGTATTCACAACAATTCTGTAAATAAACAATATTCTGTAAATAAGGCAAGATACAGTGCTGAACATAATATGACATCGAGTTGCATTTGTTCTCGCTACGGTATATATAGGAAGTTTGTTAAAACATAAATTAGAATTGGGCTACCACTCAACTCTGAATATACAGTGAGCGTCAAAAGAAAGTGTGCATTTAAAAAAATATATACATTAATAAATTATCGTTATTTTTATTTTAAAATTATTTCATTACCAGTTTTTAAAATTGAATGAAAAAAAACATTACAAAAAATTTCGAAATATTGCCAATTTTTTTCGGGCACTCTCCTTAAGAGTTAAAATTTTAGTTCGATGATTGTTAGAACCATATTCATGGTGCACAATTTCTGTTGACGCTCAATGTTAATACATAATTGGTCATTACACAGCTTCTCACACCACTTATATTGTGTGCGTTAATTTTATATATGAGTGGCCATGCAGTGACGTACAGTTTAAAGTCGACTCCGAACAACAGTTTTTGTGAAGTTTCTCTTGGCAATTTTATTTAGCCGCAGAGTTTTTGCCAGAAATATGCTGAGAGGAAGTCGCCGAAGAAATATTTCAATATTTTCGTTTTGATGTTCGACCTGGTATTTGAACTCGGGCCTTTAGTAGAATAAACCAACACATTATCTACTAGACTTCGGCGACTTCATAATACGAATATCCATGTAGCATGTTTAGTTTGTGTGTGAGAGGTATACGACAATTGTTTCACGTGTTCGCAGATTATCTTTTATTTTGGTGACTATAACCAAATTACTTTTAATAATAATGACTGACGACTTTTAAAACGTTCGTTGATATTTACAATTAATTAGAATTCGAATAAGATTGTGGCTGAAATAGATAAGTTTTAAACAATTTGTTCGAAATATTTCTCCCACCCAACAAATAATTTTTTATTTAATCAAAAAAGTATATGCAAATTATGAATCAAATTCTTAACAAATTTAATCAGTTCTGAGGGGTCCATATTCTTACGATTTTTAGAGTATTATTTACAATTTAAAAACACATCAAATCGAATAATAACAAAAAAAAAAAAAAAAAAAAAAACCCCTAAAAAACACAATCGACCACAAAATCGAAAATAAAAAAAAAATGTTAAGATTTAGCAAATGAACTAACGAGTGAATTTATTTTGTCGATTATACCCACTTGTAGTACAGCCGCCCTGCTGTGTCTGTTTGACTGGCTAACGACTAAACCGCTGTGGATGCTGTGTTGTCTGACAGACAAACGATAATGCATGGAATAGAATAAGTGAAGGAACGAATGAATGAATGAACGAATTTGTCGGTTACTTGCAGGACAGATTACAAATGATGTTGTTCAACTGGCCTGTTTGGTTTTTATTTTCCTCTCTTACACTTGTAATTTATGAAGTTGTAACAATTTAACACAAAAAACACTCGTTTATACTCATACGCGTATATGAATAATAAAAATAAAAACAAAAACAGAAACCAACATCGATATACTGACACTATTTTGGTGGCATTTAACAGTTTAATTTGTTAATAGAGTGTCGAATAAAATCTATGGGTTAGTTGGTGGTTGCACAAGATTTATTATAAAATTTTCGTAGCACAGAAAATCACTACAAAGACACACCGAAACCATTTTGAAATAATTTTCAGTTTCCGAATGAAACTGAAACCAACACAATAAGATTAGCAGTTTGGGGGAAAGGCCCACTTATGAGTTATATGAGGGGGAGATGTGTGTGTGTGTGTGTTAAATCTGTTTGAAAAGTGTTATTGTGCTTGAGGTTATGGTTATTGGCTCCCATCCCGTCGGTATATGTATGGTAGAGTAGGTTACGCTCACACATACGACCATTTAAACGGATGTTTTGTTAACATTTTATCTCAGCCTGTTGAATATTTTGTATCCTGCATATTAATGTGTTGGCAAATGGTTGTTGTAGTCTAGATGATGGGGAAATTTTATTGTGTGTGTGTTTATTTTACTCTGTTCTGTTCTCTTCTATTTTTCTTTTTCTCTTTAAGACGGATATTGTGTTATTCGCCAATATGGTCATATTAAGTAAACAAATATCCTGTTGCTTATGAGCTAAATCGATTATACATACATGACATGGGCTAAAAATGTTTTTCCTTTTCTTTTTTTTTTGTTTTTTTTTGTTTTTATTGTATTATAACTAGCATTTAAAAAGGATTTTATTGAGTACAAAACGTGAAAGGAACATAAAACAGAATTTATTGTATTAAAATGTAATGATTTCAGGCGTCAATCAATTGTTGTCAATGTAATCGTATATTTAAGTAAAATGTAAATGTAAATTAATTTTGTTGCAAATGTATTTTGCTGTTTTTTGTTACTAAAAATTAGAATTGCTTTTAAAAAAATGGTTAAAGACAATAAAAAGGCAGATATTATAGATGATTGTCCTTTTTTTTTATTATTATTAAATGTTTCTTAATGAAATTTACAATAGTTTTAAAATCTTAAAACTTGTTACGAAGGTTAATAGTTAGTACGAGCGTGTTAACTATATATTGTACTAAAGTCTTATAATAATACTATACTACGTTAGCTATTAGGGTTAGTGCAGTCGTCGAGCGAGGCTCAATGTGTCACTTTGCTTTAAACTCTGATGGCCGTCGAATTGAAGCAGGTCCCTTGACAATGCGTTGGGGTGAATCGTTAGTTTACCGACGTATATTATTGCGAATTTTTTCATTTCTTCCTGAATTGTAAGAATGTAAGATCTCTACGGATATTGTCGTTGATGCTTATAAATGCGGTGTCATCTGCATATGTTAATATGTATGTATGTGTTAGGATTTGTGGGCATGTGTGATGTATAAGTTAGATATAGAATAGGGCCTAGTATGCTTCCCTGAGGGTTACCTGCAGAGATATTTTTGATCGTTTTTCAATTTGACCTTAAAAGTTCTATCAGTAATTTAGCTTTTAAGAAGTTTATATGTGATCTCGGGGACCAGTCGTGTTATTTTGTTGAGTAGACCATCATACAAAACCTTATCGAATGCTTGTGAGATTTCGATAAAAAGAGCTGAACAATATAGTTTCTTTTTAAATGCCGAGCTAATTATAGTGATGATCCTCTGAACCTGTTCAATGGTACCATGATTTACTCGAAATCCAAACAGGTGTTCAGGGATAATTTGTCGCTCATCGAGTAACGTGCCTAAGCTTTGGAGCAGAAGTTTTTCGAACACTTTTGATAATATGTATTGATAGCAAGTTTATAGGTCTATATGATTCACCTGCTTGGGAATCATAATAATTGTAGATATCCTCCATGATCGTGGGAAGTAGCCAATTCTTAAAATTGCATTAAATATGAAGAGAACAATTCTTATAGCACTATTGGGTAAGTTGATTAACATTGAGTTGATTAAAGTTGAGAACATTGTATGTGAGAAAGCTGGAGTTTTATAGGCGCATTAAGAGTATTACTTATGCTTGGTGGGCAGATATGAGCATTAATGTCCTGTGGTGTGAAGACCTTCACCGCTGGTTTGCAAAAGCGTTAACGTATTCGCAAGACGTCTTTGGCCAAATGTGGTTCGTCAATCTTTGTTATATGGCTTACAGCTTTCCAGAGACTATAATTTAAGTTTTTTGTTTACTCGAGATTCTTTATATGATGAAATGATAAGAATTATCTTTTTGTACTGTACGGAAGGAAGTATTATACTGTCTATTGTAACACTTACAAAGCCAAATTTTCAAACCTGGTGCTAATTATTGAACTGTTCTTAACAATTTTTTATTCTTATTTTAAATTTGTGAAATTTTTAAATTCTTTGCGATTATGATGAAGGTAATGCAGATTGCTCTTCATTACTACAAAGTCGCTAGTGATATTGTCACTCTGGAATTCTGAAAAGATGCAATATTTAAGTGCCGTTTAGGACTAAGAGTTCACGTGAAGAGTTTTTGAAACCAGTTTTCAGTTTTTCTTTTTTATAAAATACACTCTATTATGAAATTTGATTCATTGATTCCTATCTCTCAATCCTGGATAACTAGGCATGGACATGAACATCTTTAAGAAATCTAAAATTTTCTTTGTCAATCTCATTCACGTTTTCTGTAGAATATGTTCGCTTTTAAAAAGTGGTTAAAATCAGTCTCGAATAAAGATGCATTTAACGCATCCTTACATTAAAAATCAAGATCGCACACAACAGCATTCGATTGTTTTAACGGCTGAAAGAGATAGTCGTTGCAGTTATGTATAGCAGTTTTGCAGACTAGCGAAGTAAAGAGACAATTTCCGTTTATAAAAAGTACGAATAAATGAATTCCGTGAAAACAGCTGCGATAGAATTACATTGCTTTGGTAATGAACTGCTGCTCGTACTTGTGCGCTGTAGTTCATACTATAGGACACATGTCTATACGCATCCGACATTCAGACGGCAACAGATCCTGTTCTATATGTATGCATGCGCTATTTGCCAGGCCTCAATTCAGTTCTGAAAAAAGCTTACAGAAATACAGAAGATTTTACTTATATCGTGGCATTTGAAGCATTTTCCAAATTAAACGCGGATTGCTAACGTAGGAAGGAAACATTTTAAAGGCAGAGAAAGACATTTTATAAGGCAATCACAATCGCTCTTTTGACGTTGTGATGATGACTTAACCGAATACAACATTTACTAAATTTTACTAAATTTAAATTAAATATCGCAATATAATTTCCTTTAATGCTAAATAAAGCGAAATGTAGATTGCAAAATGAACTTGACTCAGATTTTGAAAGGACAACTCTTAATCAACACAAGAACATACAAATGAAAATTATTTAGGATTAGATTTATGCTTGATATGGATACATAAGATGGAATGAACACGTTACAATTGTAACTAAGTACCTAACTTATAAAAGGGTAAACTCAAACTTTCAATAAATATTGAAACCTATATGGACTTATGGTGGACCACCGAGTAAAACAAATGTATGCGCAATTAAATTATGCAGTTAAAGAGTTCCATAGATGTACTCACTAATTTCAGTAATAGATAAATACGAATTTAAACTTTTTAGAGAGTAAACCTCAATTTAGTTTTCAATAATAGAAACACTTTTTAAGGTTTCATATACGAGTATGTATACTGAAACAATAATTCATTGAGGAATTATCTTATACTTACCTTCAGAATTTATTTTATGTCATCCTTTTTACTCTTATTACCGAACATTGTCTTGTATAGACAAATTGCCCAAATGATACAAATTACTTTACATCTATTAATTACACAACCCAGAAACCCATCTACTTCGATAATGCGATAAAATAATGTTTTCAAATCGTAAATTCGCTGTGAAACAATAATATTCGCATATGAAGACAATGAAATGTAGTGTTTATGATATGAAAATGTGCGTTTAATTTGTTCCTCAATCCCTCGTTACTTTTATGTTTCATACTTTATTGCTTCATACAGAATACAATTAAGGCATCAGCCTCCATGTCTTTTCCTCCCACCATCAGAATATATTCCTCAAATTGAATATACAGTGGGTGATAAAACAATGGAAACTTTTTCAAAATTGCACTAAAAATTAAAAATATTCTTTAGCAATTCGCAAAATATTTGTGCTGTTTATTAATAAAAAACGATTTCAATGCTAAATTTCAGCAAAAAAAATAACATGTGATAAATATGGACTAAACAAATCAGAATTTTCAAAAATTATTAAAAAAATTTTTGACTCAAGAACTGTAAACATTCATCATTTTGGAAAAGGCTTCAACACTTCAATAATATAGCTTTTTTTATATTTTTATAAATACTAATGAACTGCAATTTCCAATTTTTTTCTTTCCAATTTCAAATTTTGTCTGCTTAGAACACATAAAGGAATTTTTGAAAAAGTTTCCCTTGTCTTGTCACTCACTGTATATTCGTATTTGTACATACAAAATAGATATTCGAACAAAATCTTTAAAACAACAACAAAAATTATGTCATGAATTGTGTATGAATTTCTCTTAAACGTGGAGTATTTATGACACATGTACATATCGTCGTCGAAAATCCAAAAGTACGTACAATATTCCCTCGATATACGTCGCCTCGATTTACGTTGTTACGATTAACGTCGTCAAAAATTTTGTTCCCTTCAACTTCGCTTTGCGTCGTCATTTGATTTACGTCGGCTCTGTTGTTTATAAACAAAATCGGGGAATTCCCTAAAAATATTCAATACATAGAATAAAAATTTAATTATTTTAGTTTTTTTTTGGTAAATTTTTTTTTCATTTATTATTCAAATTTTAAAACTATATACAATATTTATTTATTTAGCCATTGCCTAATAAATTTTATTCAAATTATAAAATAAAGTAAAAATGAAATAAAGTAAAGTAGCATTGAGGCTCATTCATCTCTCTCATCTACGGCCGAGTGCAAGAGTATTCTTCCTTTTTAATCGAATATGCCCAGTGTGACGTAAAATACTACGGACTAATGGATTTGTGTGGCCATCTAGGTTATCTAAGTATTTTTTAGGGTGTCTTACAATTTTTTTTTAACCAACGGGACATCTAGATCCTTTTTGAATATTCGAGTTTTTTAAATACTAAGCGGCGGCAGTGATCATTCGTAAAATTTTATTTTGGCGCCTCTGAATTTTCTCTACGTTTGATGCTGAGGCAGTACACCATAATATACTTCACAACACCAAATGGGTTTTAATATAGATTTATATATTAGGAGTTTCGAATCTAACTTAACCACTTATTTGACCAATTTATTTGAGCAGTTGTCATAGTTATTTGCGCCAGTTTTGACTCAATATGCAATTTCCACGTTAAACGACGAACAAGGTATATCCCCAAGTACTTTACATGAGTGCTTTGTGGTATTGTCTGATTATTAATGCATATAGCAGGGCAGGCCTCTCTTCGCAATGTAAAGGTAACGTGAGTGCATTTTTTCGCTAACTTTTATTTTCCATTTCTTCAAGCATTCCTCCAGCAGGGATAATTGTTCCTGTAAGAACTGCGATGCAATCTGTGGGTTCATATGTACGGAAGTATGTATGCCTTTACTTAAATATCAGGTATAAAACAGGATCTAGCCTTTTTTTTGCTATCCTGAGTATCACCGAAGTTATTTTTTTTTAAGCGTACATAAATAAATGAATCTGATATTATGAGTTATTTGAAATTCGATATACGTAGCCTTTTTTCGGAACATTCTACGACGTAAATCGAGGGAATACTGTATCATCAAAAAAATTAAAATCGAGTTTTTGATTGATTATGATTCGTGAGGTTATATAACGTATCAGTACCAAGTTTCAGATTTTTGAGACCTAAAATAGCGTTATTATATCAATAATTCAAAATGATTTTACATATGAAGTACTTGTTATTTTATAACTTGCTTTTCCTGTAAAATTAGAAAAACTGATGCTACGTACTTTTGGATTTTCGACGACGATATATGTATGCACAGTTAGGATTATTGACCTAGTTTCTCACACTACTTATGTTGTGTGTGTTAATTTTTTACATAAGTGGTGGGACCTTCAGTTTAAAGTCGACTTCGAACGACAGATTTTTGAGAAACTTTTTCATGACAATTTTATTTACTATCAGAGTTTTTGCTGAAAGGAAATCGCCGAAGAAATACTTTTTGTATTTTGTTTTAATGTCTGGCCTGGGACTCGAACCCTCCCTTTACGTCTACTAAGCCAGCACACTACCTACGAGACCACGGCGACGACGATATGCTGAGTTCAAATTTGAATTTTTATTTCATTTATTAAAGAATATTTCTGAAAATTAATATGATTTAAACGTTAATTAAAATTAGAGTTAATAAATGATGATCTTGTTTACTTTACTTTAAAATGACAAAAAAGAATTATTGAATTGGAGAGACGCGCTTTGAAGCGCCATCTGCCTGATACACCCACTTACCATATGTTGCTCTTTAGAAGGTTTTGTTGTTGTTGTCGTCTTTTAATACAAATGTTAGCATATCAGAAATGTAAATCAACATCCCTTTTCATTGAGTCATCCGAACAGAGAAAGTCCTTTGAAGGAGACAAAAAGCAAAAAAAAAAATACAAAAAATATGTGGATGAGCGCTAAGAGAGCGAGAGACAACAACCGAAACTTACCCCCTGCCGTTTATGATGATTTTGTTGATTGTTATTGTTATTGTAAAACAAATCATTTATCATAATTCCCGTTGTATTTTTCTCAATGAAGGTATCACAACTCTACCCTCATTCTTTAGCCAGCCACGAAATGATTTCCATATTTAAGAAATAAGGATCTATTGGGCTATAAGGCATTGGATTTTATGGCATTGGACTGTTGCTATTCCTTGGTTCATGTGTTTACGATTTATTTTATTTTTTTTCCATTTTTATATGTTTGTACGCGTTTTTCTTTTTTTTTTTGCATTTTTATTAATTTTTATTTATGATGAGTCATTTGCACGTTTACAGCAATTTTAACCTTTTACACATGAATTCATTCAACAAAAATATTTTATTTTGGTTTTTTTTTGCTTTTTTCTTATCTGCTGTGTTTGTAGTATGCGCAACAAAAAGGAAAAAATCAAAAACCGTATCCACAAGAAATAATGAGAGTGAAAAAAAATCTGTAAAAGCTTGCAGTTGTACGAATTTTTCAATGACAAAGTATTTTTAATTTTCGATGTTCTACTAACAACTACGGTTTAAAATACATTCAGCGATACTAAACAGCATTGCTATTAGAATACTATACTATACTATACTATACTATACTATACTATACTATACTATACTATACTATACTATACTATACTATACTATACTATACTATACTATACTATACTATACTATACTATACTATACTATACTATACTATACTATACTATACTATACTATACTATACTATACTATACTATACTATACTATACTATACTATACTATACTATACTATACTATACTATACTATACTATACTATACTAGACTATACTATACTATACTATACTATACTATACTATACTATACTATACTATACTAGACTATACTATACTATACTATACTATACTATACTATACTATACTATACTATACTATACTATACTATACTATACTATACTATACTATACTATACTATACTATACTATACTATACTATACTATACTATACTAGACATACTATACTATACTATACTATACTATACTATACTATACTATACTATACTATACTATACTATACTATACTATACTATACTATACTATACTATACTATACTATACTATACTATACTATACTATACTATACTATACTATACTATACTATACTATACTATACTATACTATACTATACTATACTATACTATACTATACTATACTATACTATACTATACTATACTATACTATACTATACTATACTATACTATACTATACTATACTATACTATACTATACTATACTATACTATACTATACTATACTATACTATACTATACTATACTATACTATACTATACTATACTATACTATACTATACTATACTATACTATACTATACTATACTATACTATACTATACTATACTATACTATACTATACTATACTATACTATACTATACTATACTATACTATACTATACTATACTATACTATACTATACTATAACTATACTATACTATACTATACTATACTATACTATACTATACCTATACTATACTATACTATACTCTACTATACTATACTCTATACTATACTATACTATACTATACTATACTATACTTACTATACTATACTATACTATACTATACTATCTATACTATACTATACTATACTATAACTATACTATACTATACTATACTATACTATACTATACTATACTATACTATACTATACTATAACTATACTATACTATACTATACTATACTATACTATACTATACTATACTATACTATACTATACTATACTATACTATACTATACTATACTATACTATACTATACTATACTATACTATACTATATATACTATACTATACTATACTATACTATACTATAACTATACTATACTATACTATACTATACTATACTATACTATACTATACTATACTATACTATACTATACTATACTATACTATACTATACTATACTTACGATACTAGACTATAACTATACTATACTATACTATAACTATACTATATAACTATACTATACTATACTAATACTATACTATAACTAATACTAGACTATACTATATATACTATACTATACTATATACTTATGTAAGCACAACATACTTCATACTAAACTATGGGGAGAATTCGGCATGCACAATTTGAATTAATTGGTTCAATATTTCAAACAAACTTTCATTTCAATTGTTTATCACTCTAATTATCTTGTGACCATTGCTATCGCAATGAGTTTGGAAGTCTTAGGTGGGTTTATAATTCTTATTTTGTATAAATCTCGTGTTAGAATTCCATAATTCGACAATTATTTCGTTAACTAAAAAGGAGGCGTTAGGCTATAGGGAGGATCCTACTAATCCGTAACTTTAAAAGTTACGTTTAATGCTTAAACGTTGGCATATTAATATTATTATTGCATATATGCATCTTCAAATATAAACGAAAATGAGGGGTCGAATACAAAAAAAAAAAAAACGAAGACTGATCGTTGCCACTCGCGTTTAAAAAAAATTGTTTAATTGAGTAGTGCTATTGACATTGCTCCAGCACTGCCTTATTTTGAACAAGTTAACTTTATTTAACTTAAAGGTAACTGTAAATTTCACTTTAGCTAAAGTTACCTTTAACACAACCGAACTTTAACGGGAAGTTTTAATAATGGCCGATAATTAAATTGCACATTTCTTTTTCACCTCTCTTTCACTATTGGCAGCAAGATGAAAATGTGGAACGAAATAAAAAAATCGCCCTTACAGCACCAACTTGGTTGTTCAATAGAAACCAGAACTTATAAAAATATAGGGTTGTTCGGAAAGTAATTTGTTTTTTTTGTAAAATGAAAGTCAATTTTCGTATAAAAAAACAAATTTTTTTTACCTACTTTAAAGTGTAGGTTCCGCCACTCATGTATAAAAGTTAACGCTGAAGGGTTGGTATGTGTGTATGTGTTTTAATTAAAAAGTAACGTAGTACTAAGTACTTAATTTTTGCTGCTTTTTTTGACTCTCTCTGTTTTTACGAAAAAATAAGAGATAATTTTTAATAGTCCTTTATTGTGCTTTTTATTATTATTATTTCAATTATTTGCATTTTTCTTAGATTTTTCCTTTTAGCGTTTAACCGAAGAATAATAGATAAAAATAAAATTTAAGTGTTTACAAAATTAACTTAAACTTCAAAAGGCAAAAGCAAATAAATTTTTGAAGCATTTTGACTTTTCAATGTCTAATTCAACCCACAATTAATTGTTATAGCGAATCTATTACAACTCTAAGGGCCATTATTACAACTTGCAGTTAACTAAAGGAGACAGGCAATTGTTTTTCATATGCCCAATATGAACGCAAAATGTAGCTTATGTGCTGGCACTAATTTATAAATTACTAGCAGATTGTACCCGGCGTTGTGCGGTTTATAAAAATACCATTTTTTCCATATTTGTCCCATTTTTTCTCCCCTTTTGGTCAAAATTTTGAAAAGATTTATAGCCTATAACCTGCACCGACAAAACTCCGATCTATATCCCAAATTTCAAGAAAATCGAGTGTCATTGGCTAACAAACGAACAAACAAAAAACAGACTTACAGAAAGATTTATAATATATAAAGGATTATATAAAAATGTATTCTCGTTCTTGTCATAGGTAGTTCCGGTTTATTGTTATTTTTTATTCAGCTTGTGATTAAGTTCTGTAGCTGATTTATGTTCTCGTTGCCATTACTTTTCTCTTACCCGCTACAGTCCGGACTGCAGTGTGTACGTGTCCCTACGTACTGGGGACGAGCCCTCCGCGGTCGGGTGAGGTTGGGTTTGTGTGAGGTCGGGGACGTTCAAAAAAAAAAGATAGAAGTGATCGTTTAGCTAAAGTGAGGATCATACTACTGGTAACTTTTAAAGTTAAGTTTATATTTCAACTTGCCATATCATACTCTATTTTCAGTACGGCAACTTCAAATTTAAACCAAATGACCTTATACAACAAAAAAAAAAGGAAGTCCCCTGTTGCCATTTCAAAAAAAAAACTTGTTTAATTGAGCATTTTATCGACTTTGCTAACTAGACAGAGAAGAGATAGACTATACGAGACGATACTATACGAGACGAGACGAGGACGAGACGAGACGAGAACGAGACGAGACGAGACGATACGAGACGAGACGAGACGAGACGAGACGATACGAGACGAGACGAGACGATACGAGACGAGACTAGACGAGACGAGACGAGAACGAGACGAGACGAGACGAGACGAGACGAGACGAGACGAGACGAGAACGAGACGAGACGAGACGAGACTAGACGAGACGAGACGAGACGAGACTAGACGAGACGAGACGAGACGATACGAGACGAGACGAGACGAGAAGAGACGAGACGAGACTAGACGAGACGAGACGAGAAGAGACGAGACGAGACGATACGAGACGAGACGAGACGATACGAGACGAGACTAGACGAGACGAGACGAGAAGAGACGAGACGAGACTAGACGAGACGAGACGAGGACGAGACGAGACGAGAACGAGACGAGACGAGAAGAGACGAGACGAGACTAGACGAGACGAGACGATACGAGACGAGACGAGACTAGACGAGACGAGACGAGGACGAGACGAGACGATACGATACTATACTATACTATAACTATACTATACTATACTATACTATAACTATACTATACTATACTATACTATACTATACTATACTATACTATACTATACTATACTATACTATACTATACTATACTATACTATAGTAAGCCAACATACTTCCTACTAAACTATGGCGAATTCGGCAGCACATTTGAATTATTGTTTCAATATTTCAAACAACTTTCATTTCAATTTTTTATCTATAAATTATCTTGTACCATTGCTATCGAAATGAGTTTGGAAGCTTTAGTGGTTTTATAATTTTATTTTTATAAAGATCGTTTTTAGAATTCCATAATTCGACAATTATTTCGTTAACTAAAAGGAGCGTTATGCTATAGGGAGGATCCTACTATCCGTAACTTTAAAAGTTAAGTTTATGCTTAAACTTGGCATATTATATATTATTTTGCAATATGGCATCTTCAAATATAAACAAAATGAGCGAATACAAAAAAAAAAAAAAAACGAAGACTGTCGTTGCCTCGCGTTTAAAAAAAATTGTTTAATTGAGTAGTGCTATTGACATTGCTCCAGCACTGCCTTATTTTTGAACAAGTTAACTTTATTTAACTTTAAAGGTAACTGTAAATTTCACTTTAGCTAAAGTTACCTTTAACACAACCGAACTTTAACGGGAAGTTTTAATAATGGCCGATAATTAAATTGCACATTTCTTTTTCACCTCTTTTCACTATTGGCAGCAAGATGAAAATGTGGAACGAAATAAAAAAATCGCCCTTACAGGTACCAACTTGGTTGTTCAATAGAAACCAGAACTTATAAAAATATAGGGTTGTTCGGAAAGTAATTTCGTTTTTTTTGTAAAATGAAAGTCAATTTTCGTATAACAAAAAAAAATTTTTTTACCTACTTTAAAGTGTAGGTTCCGCCACTCATGTATAAAAGTTAACGCTGAAGGGTTGGTATGTGTGTATGTGTTTTAATTAAAAAGGTAACGTAGTACTAAGTACTTAATTTTTGTTGCATTTTTTTGACTCTCTCTGTTTTTACGAAAAAATAAGAGATAAATTTTAATAGTCCTTTATTGTGCTTTTTATTATTATTATTTCAATTATTTGCATTTTTCTTAGATTTTTCCTTTTAGCGTTTAACCGAAAGAATAATAATAAAATAAAAATTAAGTGTTTACAAAATTAACTTAAACTTCAAACGGCAAAAAGAAAATATGTTTTGAAGCATTTTGACTTTTCATTGTCTAATTCAACCCACAATTAATTGTTATAGCGAATCTATTACAACTCTAAGGGCCATTATTACAACTTGCAGTTAACTAAAGGAGACAGGCAAATTGTTTTTTCATATGCCCAATATGAACGCATAAAATGTAGCTTATGTGCTGGCACTAATTTATAAATTACTAGCAGATTGTACCCGGCGTTGTGCGGTTTATAAAAATACCATTTTTTCCCCATTTGTCCCATTTTTCTCCCCTTTTGGTCAAAATTTTTAAAAGATTTATAGCCTATAACCTGCACCGACAAAACTCCGATCTATATCCCAAATTTCTAGAAAATCGAGTGTCATTGGCTAACAAACGAACAAACAAAAAACAGACTTACAGAAAGATTTATAATATATATAGGATTATATAAAAATGTATTCTCGTTCTTGTCATAGGTAGTTCCGGTTTATTGTTATTTTATTCAGCTTGTGATTAAGTTCTGTAGCTGATTTATGTTCTCGTTGCCATTACTTTTCTCTTACCCGCTACAGTCCGGACTGCAGTGTGTACGTGTCCCTACGTAATGGGGACGAGCCCTCCGCGGTCGGGTGAGGTTGGGTTAGTGTGATCGTTAAGCTAAAGTGAGGATCATACTACTGGTAACTTTTAAAGTTAAGTTTATGTTTCAACTTGCCATATCATACTCTATTTTCAATATGGCAACTTCAAATTTAAACAAAATGAGCATATACAACAAAAAAAAAGGGACCTCCGCTGTTGCCACTGTTCAAAAAAAAACTTGTTTAATTGAGCAGTTTTATCGACTTTGCTCCGGCACTACCATATTTTAATTTTATTTTATCTGTAAGTTGTAATAACGAAAATAAGCTAAAGAGAAGTGTAAAGATATCTTTAACTAAAACCAAGTTAACGGCAAGTTGTAATAATGGCCCTAAAGATATCAGTTCGTATATTAAAAATTGTTTTGCCAAAAAATTATTTCTTTATTTTATTTTTACCATATTTTACCAATTTCCTTGTGGGATTAAACGGTTTCGAGTTGGTAGTAGACAGGGCTACAAACAAAATGTCTGTTTTAATTGGCATACGCTGAAGTTACACTCGCTCCCACCGAGTTTGGTTTGTACGCTTCCCTTACTTTATAAAACTTAACCGCGTACCCAACACAAAACGTTTCTTTTTTGTGTGTTTTTAAGGAGTTTTATGCGTTTAAGGGTTATTTTATATTTAAAAAAAATTTTTTTCTCATAATTTTACAATTTTTTTCGCGTCATGATTGCAGTTAAGCCCAAAGGCAGAAAAGAAAAGAAAACGGCAAAGAAATGAGAAGAGAAAAAAAAGGCACACGCTGGATAGACGGAAAAGAAAAGAATCTGTTACAATTAGTTCTGGTTAAGAAAAATTGTACAAAAATTTCGTCTGCATTATAGGCTTTTTCAATCCATTTTTATCCCCATTTTCATTCGTGTTACTTGAGAGTTTATTTTTTTTTTATTATTTGTAGCCGAGAAGCTTATCTGCAAAGTAATTTGTCATTATTTAAGAATCTTAAAAAAGTTAAACAATTATTTTCGTTAATTTTTAAAAATTATGAAAATTAATGGAAGACTTTTGTTTTAAAGTTGTTTGCCTTTTTTTTATTATAAAACTGAACTAATAAAACGGAACGTAATTCCTTGGAAAATGTTTCAAAGATAATGTTAAAAGGAAAAAAAAAATAAAAAAAAAAAAAAAATAAAAATAAAAAATATAAAAACTATGCAAATATATCAACGCTTATCTTGTTGAAGTAAAATTGTCAAACCGTTGAGAAAGAAATCGCAAAAAAAAAAAAAATTAAAAAAGAAGTGAAATAAAGAATTTATTTACATTATTAATACATAAATATGAATTCATAATTATAATTTAAAAAAAAAAGCAAAATTTTTTTTCGAAAAGAATAAAAGCTTAAATACAAGATAAATGTGGAATTCTCATTTTCTATGTCAACTTTTAATCATAAAACGCCTGAACCGTGATTAAACTGAGTGCTATTCCTAAAATGTTTGAAAAACTGATTGGTTCATCATACTTCATCGTTATTATCACCTCATCAACATGGTTTCCGAATGGGCTGCTCAACAACAACTAATGTGCTTCAGTTAACATCCATGGTAAATGCGGCATTTTCTCAACAAAAGCAAATTGATTAATTTTTACGGATTTTAGCAAAGCGTTTGATAAAGTGAATCACGATCTTCTGTTCACTAAATTGTATTTAATGGGTGTAAATCACAGGAGTTTCTGATGGCTAGAGTCGTATTGGACTGGTAGAAAACAGACCCGTATTTAATTAAATCGTCTCAAGATTAAAATATGTTAATTTGGCATTTCTACTACAAACAACCCCGAACAAAAAATTCAAAAACCATTTTTTTTACAGAATATCCTTAAAAAATGGACATGAATGATCGTCCTTTGACAAATTGTATACACTGTTGGATGCGCCTTGAAAAAACCTTTCATATGATATAGATATTGTATATGTTGGTAAGGAAACTGATCCACAAATTAATAAAATATTCAAAAATAGACCCTTTTTCAAAATGGTCCAGCTCACGAGAGGTCGAATCTGGAGCCGAAATATTTGAAATGTTGTCTTAAAAAAATCCAAGGTTCATTTTTAGAGGGGTACATCGAGCACGAATTTCGCTTCCATACAACTTGAGTCGCTCTAATGTATAGTGGGAAGCAAAACTGTCCCGATGTTTTGCATTTAGAAAGTAAGTTAATGAAAGTTATACAAATATATGTGTATTATCAAATAAATCTGTTTTTTATTTTACTGAACGTTGTTCTAAATTATAAAAAACAAAGACTTTTATAAATTTCTTAAAAAAAAAATAAAAAAATGCATTAAACAAAAAATTCACTATTTGGACACTTTTGCACTGTTTGCGGGGATTGTTGAAAATCACTAATCGTTGACAATTAATATTTCGTTTTTGCTTACTCTTCACCAACTTTTGGATAGTACCACGGTCAAGAGCTCGCCATTCATGTTGTATTCTCTCACAAAGCTCGTCTAAATTTTTTGGTAGGTTTTCATATGCTTTCAGCTTTCTTTTAGAAATAGACCAAAAATTTCCTATAGGATTCGGATGTGGGCTTTGTGCAGGCCAGCCCATCGTCCCAAAAGTCTGAATTTGTAGCAATCTTTTAACAAATTTGGCATTATGCTTCATATCTCTGTCTTGCTGGAAAACAACTTTTCGGCTTTCTAATGGTGATGCCCCGCACATTGAACGTTTGTAACATCATAAGGCTATCTAAACACATTAAAAAAAATTAAAATACATCTATTTGATAATACAGCTATATTTGTATTACTTTCATTACCTTACTTTCTAAATGCAGAACATCTGCACAGTTTTGCTTCCCACTGTATCTTCAAAGTGATCTCAATGTGGTGCGAGTACAATATGATGGAGGTGAATATTAAAAAATGCAATAATATGAGGTTCTCAAGAAATAATTTTATCGCGATTAATTATTTGCTTGGATGTCATCAATTGCAGAACGTTGACTCTTGACTGTAACTAAGGCAAGGAGCACGCTTGACTTATAAAATGTTGGGCAAAAAAATTTTCTGAGCCATTTATTACGAAACAGCTATTTGTATTGCTTATTAGACCAATTTTGGTGTATGAATCCATTGTATGAGATCCTCGCTATAATGTTTCCGGCGAACACATTGAATCTGTGCAAAAACAATTTATACTCTTCTGTTTACATGGTAAATTATAAATTATTTTCATTAAATTTAAGAGTTCATATAAGGATTGATAAAAACATGAAATAAAAACTAAACTAAAAGACTGGTTTCCAACAAAATTAAGAATGACTTGTGAAATAATGTAAGTTTTTAATATTTGTCCTTACTTGGTTCATCTTCATTTATTGTTTTTTTAAATTGTAAAACCAACTGCTATTGTTTTGCACGGTACTGTATCACGGCTGAGCTTTTGCGTTGAAAATAAAACTTATATTAAACCTTCCTACAATATCTAGTTACTATTCATTCATTGGCTGTGCGGAAGGAACTTATGGGATGAAGTAGAACGCGAACCGAGCTATAAAAGTACCACGTCACAATTTCAGCCTCGCGTTTTAGGGAAACCGCGTTCTGAGAGTAGCGCATTATAAGAGGGTTGACTGTGCATCGTTTTGCCGTAATAGAAGAAGTTAGAATATTTTATTGAGGCTGAAATACAAATAAGATTATGTTCGACTTATTAGACGTAAGGCTCGAAAATATGAAAATATTTCTTCGACGACTTCCTCTCCGCAGATTTCTGGCAAAAACTCTGAAAGTAAATAAAATTGCTGTGAAAAGCTTCACAAAAATCTGTCGTTTGGAGTCGATTTTAAACTGTAGGTCTCGCCACTCATGTGTAAAATTAACAGACACAACATAACTGGTGTGAGAAGGCTAGATCGTAATCCTGACTGAAGGATTGTAATGACCAATTGTGTGCGTATATATGAAATACTGCCAATCAACTTAAAACGTCATAAGTGTAGCGATAAGGCCAAGATATGTATAGATTTTAAGCCGCTCATCGTTGTTGCCAAAATAGAAGAATAAAGTTTTAAAATTTTAATTAATTTCGTTTAGTTTTCTTAAATTTAATTAATTTTTTCAAATCACCCGAATACACAAATAATGTACGTACAATTTAATGCCTGTGTGTGTGTATGTGTGTTTGTGTCTATTTATCAAGGATAATATTCCTTTTGTTAGTACAAGATGAATAGAAACAAAAAACAAAAAAAAAAAATGTAGAAAAGCATTATCGATTTAATTTAATGGCACTCATTTAACTAAAAGCAATAACAATGAAAATAAAAATACCAACAAAAAAAAACATCCAATAAAGAAAATATTTGTCCAGGATTAATTTTTAAAAGCGAAATAATAAAAAAAAACAAATAAAATCAACCCGAGTTGCTCAACATACAGCCTCGCCTTGAAATGTTTTAAACTTGGGAAGAAAAATTAAAAAAAAAACCAATACCCACAATATTTTACAACTTTACGCTGTTGGGGTCAACCCTTGGCAAATGGAGTTTTTTTTTAACGAATACCCGAAGTATTAAAACATTTAAATTTACTCTGCCAAGTGCTTTATCATTGAAATGCTTAAATGGGTGGCCGAGGGGAGTGGGATGCCTTTTTCGGAAACCACAAAACCACACACAGTTAATCGCCACGGATCACATGGCGTTAAAACCGCGACGATAAATATCGTATTTTCTTTTCTTTTTTGTTTTCTTTTTATTTTAGTTTTCTTTTCTTAGTTAATTTTTTTTATTTTTTCTTGCGTCCTTTATAAAACAAATATTTCAGTTACGCTTGGGTTTTCCTCATTCATTCAGCATTAGATTTTTTGTTTTTTGGTTAGGGGTAGGACGCCTTGTGGTAATGGTTGTCAAGGAAAGAAAACTGGTGCACGTAAATAACGTTGTCCCGTATTTGAATAACGGTTCAATATTTCTTTTCTTAACCACTCCAAAGCAGTGGCATTGAAGTCTTTTAACAGTCATCCTGTGGCTGCTTGTTGGCCACTACTTTTTATGACTGAATTATTATTAACGAACCGCCAGCGAGTCAGTTCATCATTACATCGCTTCTTCTTCTTTTTACCACTTAAAGTGAGCACAGATTTTAGGGTGGCAACAATTTTCTTATTCAGTCTGTTGGGTTTATGGGCTGTCAAGTCACTGTACTTGTAACAGAGACCATGACTTGGGCTGTGGATAAAAGTGAATATTAAAACGTTTTTGCATAATAATCGTAAAAGAAAAACAAACAAAAAAAAAAGTAGTAGAATAAAATCAAAATTGAAATTATTTTCTATTTGTATGCGATTTAAAATCTTTTTTTTGTGTTTTTCGTTTTCGAAGTAAAGCATAAGTAAAGAAGAGTAAAGTAAATCGCTTAAATGAAATGAAATGTGCTAAACAGTTTATTTAAGTCAGTAAATACGTATAATTTGTAAACATTTAAATGAATTAAATATTTAATGTCATCGAAATAAAAAATAATACCACGGAGAGTGTGGGTGTACAACACTTGTCAAGCTTTAGACATTATCATCTCGCTGATAATCATCATAATTTTAGATTGTATGTGCGGGATAATTTTCTGATTTTCTTTTGAATTCTAAACAATTGGAAACAAATAAAAAGTTTAAGGAATACGAAAAAGGAATGCATTTAATGCATTTGCTAGTAAAAATCTAAAATATTTTTAACGGTTTTTTAGTATAAGAATAATCGAATTTATCATCACATCGTACGATGCGCTAAAAATGCAAAGTTCCTTTACCTCTATGCGAAATGACGTCAGGCAGCCTCATTCTACTGGTTGCTATTTCACAGCAGCTTTGTAAGAAGTAAAAAAGTCTCCCACCATCCTTTGTTCGACGTAAAACAAACTAGATTTACAGCAATTAATCGTAAAAACTTTTATCGAATTTTATTGGTGGAATGCTATAGAAGGAATATAAATTGGGATATAAGTGGTTATACTGTCCCCATTCTAATACAACAAACGTCTCATTTACCCTGGTATACACCTCAAAACCAAAACCCATTTTATTAAATGCTTTCTGCCCACCTTACTATACGATCACTAGGTGTAAAGGAATTGAAACCATTGACAGACTTAAGATGTGGAACATTGCTGCCAGATAGCTAAAACACCAAATCGTCGTATATTAGAAAAAATAACGTCAAAATTGTCAAAGACGTTCATTGAAATCGTCAAAAAAAATAAAATAAGTAAATAAATTAAAAGGTTTTTAAAAAAATCTGCGTAATGTTGGCTGGAATCGACACAAATTTTTAGTGTGTCAACGTCTATTTCTTCTCGATCGCGCACTGGTGAGGTTAAAGTATCCAACTTCATTGATTTGCATTGCATAAGTAAATATCACACAGAAAATATCACACTTGGAATAGGTAACGAGAAATTATTAAAACCGAATTCTATGAACCACTAGCTGTACCCTGCACGTGTTGCTGCGCCCGCAATTAAAATAAATTTGAAGGAAAGGCATTACACAAATGTCCAATTAATTTTGAATCATTTTATTAATTTTGTTTCCCGTTGTCCTGATGATTCAGATGAACGGGCCTAAGTAGTACGCATTCGATTAGTTTCTAATCTCACTTCTCGTTCTTCAAGTGGTTTATGCGAACGGGTCTCAGCGGCATATACTCGAAGATTTTCCAGTCACAGTGCTTGTCTGATTCTGAGGCTCGTAATGCTCTTTTGTTCCGTGCTTGGGGTGTAGGTCGACCAATTGCTTGTCATTCATTTTGAATAATTTTCAATGACGCCATCCATCGCACCAATCTCTATCGATTCATACGTAACAACTTTGTTAAAGAGTGCACAGTTTAAGATTTGATTCATTTTGAGTAATTTTTAGTAGCACCACCTAGTGAAAATTGGTCATACCAACTTAGAAACCTTTGTCGGCTCATGCGCAACAACTTTGCTAAAGACCATGACGTGACTAAATGCACAGTTTACGCTTTAACTGATTTCAAGTAATTTTCAGTGGCGCCACCTGCCGGAAATTAGTCATATCAACTTAGAAACCTATCCCGGCTCATGCGCAACACCTTTTCAAAAGATCAAATTCATAGTTTACTATGTAGCCGTTTTCTGATTTTAGGTAAATCAAAAAAAGTGGGCGCAAAAATGGGCGGGGTAAAATTGTCTCTTGATGAAAACTTTAAATGGATAAATACAAACATTTGAAAGAAAAATTAATGAAATCGATGGAGCGGTTTTCTGATTTTAGATAAATAGAAATTATGGGCGAAAAAGTGGGAGTGCCAAACTTCACATAAACCATCTACTAAATAGTCGGAACAAAGTCTAAACATTGGGCTTGGATAGGTGAACCCGTTCTTGAGTTATAAAATGACAACGGAAAGTGGCATTAATTTTTATATATAAGAGAAGAAGACGATTAATAAAAGTAAACTTGAAAAAAAAAAAAACAACCAAGAGGATAAAGTTAGATACCCTGCACGAAAAGCTTTCAAGACGCAATCGTATGGGTGTTCTTAAGTAGTCTTTATTTTTAAGTCAAACAATATATCGTGTCTTGACCATAATTCCATCGGACAAGGTATTTCGAAATGTACTTTGTTTAACTCGATTTAAAATTACGTATGTGAATACACTAGAGGTGTGCACAAGACATTCTGCTAGCTTACCCTCCCTTACCAAGTGCAATACTGAATTGTTCTCGTTTTTGTTGTTCTTGATTTTACGAGTGCACTTAAATGTGTATTTCTCATTTATTCAATGTGTACTATAAGTACTCGTTTGCCTGTGAAGTAACGGAACTATGCTTTGTGTTGTAAGAGCATATTTTACTACTGAAACTACATTTTCAGTATTGCCATACGAATATCAGCAGTGTAAAAAAAGGAAATAAAAAGTTTAAAAAAGTTATTGGCAATGCTGGCGTCGACGAAAATGTTCGGTTGCATGTTGTGACTCTATGAAGAGTACAATATTTTTGTTGCACTCTTCACACAACTCTCTTTTATACTTTTGCACAATGGTTTACGAGTGCAGTTGTTTTTCTTGTACTCTATATTTGCTTCCCACTTATTTAAATTTGCAACTACAATCAATATTCGGTCTTGAGAAAAATGCAATAGAGTGCGATTTTATATGTCTTGTGCAGAGGTAGTCCTAAGTGACTTTAAAGCAGTCTGGTTATCTCGAAATTATAAACTACCATGCATTTGAGTCCGCAAATAACCTTTTTTACCAAACAGGGAATGAATTATTCATCACAAAGCATGGTTAGCTACCACATTCTTAGAAAACATACGTCAGACTGTTCTTCCATGGTTTTCTCGGAGCCCTGACCTAAATATTATTGAATATGTTTAGGCTTTCATAAAATATCATAGAACTATCATAAATGTCGAAAAGGCGAAGAGGCTATACAAGATATTAGTGAAATTGTGTCTAAATTGACTACCGAATTTGCTCAAAACTTAATTAACTCATTTCCCGAAAGCTTTCAGGCGGTCATTGATTTAAAAGGAGGTATTAAAAAGTACTAGTTAAGTTTATTAATAAACTATGCAAAAAATAAAAAAAAGTAATAATTAAAATAAATATTGTGACCGGACTTAAGTCTTGTGTAAATACTTATAAAGTGTGTAAATAATTTTGACAACTTATAGGCATATGGTTATTTGTTTTTTATTTAATATTACGAATCGTTATCTTTTTCAATTTAATTTTATTTGCTTCTGCATATTCCATGTTGGGCAATAGTAAAAATTTCCACTAAAAAGTACTGTGACCTTTTTTAAGAAAAACGTAAAAATTCTCTTTTGTGTAAATACCTTTGTATACCATTTGAAAGACTCATCTGTACCCTTTTCAAAAAACTTTGGATTTTGATAACAGGTTAAAAAGTATTTGTGCAATCAATAATTTTTAAATAAAACAAGTTTGAAGGTTTCGAGAAATGTAAAAGAAAAAAATATTTTCGAGTTCTACTCATCAAAACTCACAAGCTACACTATGTATGTCATTAATTGCGTATATTTTGACGGTCGCACGGTGTAATTGAATGAAAAAGGACAAAGGTTGCTAAAAGTAAACACACCCTATAATTAAAATATTATTTTATGTAAGCATATCACATAACTCATGCATATTAAAAGGAATTAAAAGTTATTTTAAGTGCATTTCATATTGAATAATGACTTGACTTGTGATTGTGATTGTGGCCGCATAGTTCAAGGTAAAAAATATTTAATAACACTTGTTGACCATTTTTTTAATTTGTTTTGTTTCTCTTTCAAATTGCATCATTTGTGCAAAACACAATTTTTTTTTATTATATTCAAATAATACGTTTTCCTGTTTATACGCTTATTTTTTATTTCATTTTAATTGTAGTCATAATTTTAAACCAAATATTTGCTGTGCTAAATTACAATTTTTAATTTTAAATTGTATAGTATTAGCTGAGATGCTAAGGCATTAAGAAGAAAATGTTGTTTTAATTTCTAGAAAAGAATCTCCGAAACGTGATTATAAAAATGTAGACAAAAAATTTTTTTTTCCAAATAAAAATATTTGTTTTGTACCTGAGGAATTTTAATGATTAAATATACATTTTTATATAAATTTTTTTTGTCAGTTTTATTAACGGAAATTGAAAAACCATGACATTTGCAAAATTAAAAAAAAAAATCTGTGTGATGTATAACGTCATCTCGAACTGCGTAATCCATTCATTAAAAATTCTATAATTTTTGTAGCCATTAAAATGCATTTTTTATTACATTCTAATACTATGTTTAGATAGACGCATTTATTGAATCTATATTTGGTTAATTGAGTGTAATATTTTAAGTGTTCAGACATAATAATAATATACGCAATTCGGCTTACTCAATATTCATTTAACAGCAACATAGTTTTTATGTTGGTTGCGAAAATTAGTGTTGTTGCTTATTTTATTAGTATGTGTTTGTCGTAGTTGAGTTTTGGCTTGTCAAATATCTACTAAGCATATTACAAGCTTAGTAAGAAAACTTATGACAGTTCTTATTTTAAGTTTTACTCAATATTATAACAATTTGGTAATTGATTGCGCAATAATTAATTGAAACTTTATATGAAAGATTGAGCTCAATAATAGCGATTATTGAGATTTATGCAATAAAGACAGATATCTGAACACCGTAATGAGGAATTCTCATACATAGCATGGTAATCTACGAGTTTTAGAGTTGTGGTTGCAGTTCTTTTCGAAATTAATATTTTAAAATTATTAAAATATATCAAAACTAAACAAAACCAGTATGCTTTGGTCATAAAAACAAATACAATTATATTAGTTCAACAGCAATTTATCACATATCGCTCTCTCCTCCCCCCCCCCTTCCTGGGACGCACTCTCCGGTAATCTAGGATGATGCCCTAAATAAGTGAGCCTTGGCCCTAGTTAAAACAAAGAAAAAAAATTATTATTTCTTTTGTTTTCACGATTAAACCCAAAGTTAACTCCATGAAATTATTTTAAATTTTTGATTGAGCAAAAAGGAAAAATAAAAATTTCGTTCAACAGTTTGATTGTAAAATTCCTAAAAACTGAAACTAAACCATCTATCAACTACATCGTCGATCATTTCGTAATAAAATCTTATCTGACATAATTATTGCGCTAAATAATGGAAAAATTTAAAAATCGGAAAATATACACAAGAGGGCAATTTTGCCAAATCAAAACAGGACAGTGTCAGGCTGCCTTTTATTTTCTATCTTTTTTTTTCGTTTATAAATCAATCAGTAGCTCTGCAACTGTAAAGATTTAAGACAATTTGATGAATTGTTTTGATTTAACAACAAGAGTTTCAATATGACTTTGTATTGCAGGGTTAGATGATTGCATTGTCAATCGCATCTATTCTCTGTCTGTTGTAACACATATTGTAGCCAGTGACAGACAGTGTGTTGGTACGTTCCAAATAAATGACAAATTACTCTTCGGAATCATTGTATGTATGAACATTGTTAAAGAGGGGTTGCATTTATCAGGTATTTGATTTTTTAAAATTTAATATTCGAAAAAAAAAAATTAAAATAAATAAATAAACAAACGCGACATTCAACTGTCAGTTTGATCATTAGTTACTTCCTTTTAAGAAAACTTTAAAAATATACAAAAAAAAAGTGTGTATATTTTAGGAAAAGCATGAACTCTTATGTAAAGATACAGTGAAACGTCTGTTACGAGCTTCATAGAAGTATTTGAATGTTCTTTAAGTAAAAATATGTCGAACATTTCAAAACAAAAAAATCTAATTTCCATACTAAATACACGAGTTTTGTATTTAAAGAACTACAATGAATGATTTATCGTATAATATAAAGGCATTCGATTTAATTTCTAATCTATTCTAATATTAAATTTTCAACAAATAGCGGTAATAACGGTAAATATTTTCCTTTAAATGCAAAACTTATATTCCTTTTATTGGAACTAATTTTGAGTGTCATCTCTACCCTATAAAGTTTCCTTTGACTGAAATCTATCCGTTAAATCTCAGAATATTATCACGAATCGCCGCTGAAATTGGTAATCAACAAGAACTGTGCGGCATCGTCTATGTGACATTAAACTTCTAGGAAAAATTAGCCCGCATAGTTCCATTCCTGAGAAAAAAATTTCCAGAAGAGGAAACAGTTTGCACAAAATCATATGACGTAGTGTGGCAATGAAACCAAGATAAATTTATTTGTAAATAATGCAGGGCGTAGTGTCAGAAGACCAAGAGAAAAGAATTTGACCCATGTTATCTCCCCCTCCCCAAAAAAAAAAAAAAAAACAGTTAAAAACGGAGGCAGAAAAAATATGTAAATACAATTTTTTAGGAAAAATTTTGAGTCGTACCTATTTGAATGGCTACATGCGTATATATTTATATGGGTATAGAGTGGCTAATATATAATGCAACAAAGTAAAGCGCTATGTTTTTTTATTTTTTAATTTTATTGTTCAAAAGCAAAAAATTTTGGAAATAACATCATATTTTAGAATCAGTTTAGATTTGTTCGAATTGGAGAACCTTAGTCTCCAAAATTACGCAGGCGTCCAACGGTCCAACGGATTAAGATCCGGAGATTTTGGTGCCCATTGTGCAGTAGAAATGAAGCGAGGAACCTTCTTTTTAAGCCATTCTTGGTTGACGCCTGCTGAGTGCAGTGGTGCTGAGTCCTGTTGGAATGACCATGGTCTGCGGCCGAAATGTTTGTCTGTCCAGGGCATCAATACTGTCTTTAAGACATTTTCTTGATAATATTCGGCATTTATTTTGGCTCCACGGTCGATGAATACGAACGGGGAGCGACCATCACCCGTTACGGCTGCCCACACCATTACCATCGGCGGCGCTTGAGTTTTCGTGGCCAATAGCAGGTGTAAATTTTCAGCTGACCTCTTTGGCTAGTAAACTCGGTTATTTTTTTTGTTCACAAACTGCTCAATTTGAATGGCTTCTCATAGGAGAAAACCAAATTCGGTAACTGGCCACTTTAGTGCAAGCGAAGTAACTCCTTGGGTCTTTCCAGTATAACTTTTTTGTCCTTCGGTGAGCTCTTCCACTTTTTGGAACTTCAATGGCCTTAGTCCAAGCTGCTCATTTTTCAACATGTGTTGCATCCATTCCCGCGATATGTTCAGCTCACGAGCAATTTTTCTACCACTGCGTCGTGGATTTCGATCACATCTGGCCTTCACCTTTCGGTTCATTTCTGGTGTTGTTACCGTTTTTTTCCATCCACTTTTTGGTCGCGATGTTGTTACCGTTTTTTTCCGTCCACTTTTTGGACGCGATGTAACACTGCCAGTATCACGGTAACGAGCAATGGTGCGAGAAACAATTTTCTTATTAATTTTACTTGGGTTGTCCTTCTAGCTAATTAATTTTCCTTTCTTAATCGGTTTCTGGCTGTGTGGACGCCAATAGAAACCCCTAATTGGTCGTTTGCATAATTAGTAATATCTACTGGCGTTTGCAGAGGGTCAACTTTTAGTATTTTTATCATTTGACGGTCTTGGCGGGCAGTAGTTTACGAGGCCGACCACTTCCTCTTTCTTTCTACGTTGTTTGTTTAACGATATCGCGATAAAATCCGACAAACCGTTGATTTACTCTTAATTGGCCATTAACAACCTGATTAACGAATTTCGGCCTGCCGCAGCACTTCCTTCCAGGCACCTCTGCTTTTTGCGCGCTTACCAATCGATGACCGGCCTTCCTCTACTTGGTCTTTCCAACGGATACAAGGTTGTCCTCTTCGCTGACTTCCGCAGATCCCCGCATCAAATATCCGTTTCGCCGGAGCATACTCCTCCATTCGAACGACATGGCCAAGTCAGCGCAGCCTCTGGATTTAATACGCTGTTTAACGTCTATGTCGATGAGGAGCTCATACAGATAACTGTTGGATCGCGTACGGAAATCATCGCCAACTCGCACTGGATCGAAGATCTTACGTTGAACTTTTCTCTCGAATACCCTCAAGGCTGCTGCATCAGTTCTTAATAGGGTCCATGCCTCTGCGCCAAAAAGATGCACGTATAGGATGAGCGTCTTGTAGAGTATTTGTTTCGTCTTACGAGAGAGGTCTCTGCTACTTAATTGCCTATTGAGACCATAGTAGCACCTGTTGGCAAGAGTAATCCTGCATTTGATCTCCAGACTGACATCATTTTTGGTGGTAACGGCGGAGCCAAGATAAATAAATTCAAAAGTTTAGGTATTGGCAATAATCTGAGAATCAATATGGTGCACGTTTCTACTTGTCGATAACATGTACTTCGTTTTGCCCTCATTTGCTGCCAATTACAGGGAGAATTTTTACACGCACTGCTCGCTTGAGGAAGGATCTTCATGCGGAAGTTTTTCCTGTTAATTATGATATTGGTAATTTTAAATCGAATGTCCACAAACGCTGCTGTCTCTTTCCACCTTCCTATAACCTATTTTCCTAAACCTGCACGATGCACTTCATGACTAGGGACCATCCCCTGAGTGCTGGTTTTATATATAAAAAAAAAGACCCATCTTCTTAGATTCCCGTTCAATAGCACTGAAGGCACCGTTGATTTATTAATATTAAATTGATGAGACTCTTCATGTATTGATTTCTATTTTTAAATTCACAATTTGCAAAGTTTTCATTAAACTTGTAATTCTTCTATTTGATCTCCTTTTGCCTTTCACATATTGCTTAGCATTCTTTTTCTCGCTTAATTTTTTCACTTTTTTTATAAAATCTAAAAAAATTATGTAGTACGAGAAGAAAACAACGCTTAATAATAATGATGCTTTTTTATATATACATAATTCGTCATTACAATCCTTCAGTCAGGATTATTGACCTAGTTTCTCACACTACTTATGTTGTGTGTGTTAATTTTATACATAAGTGGCTGGACCTATAGTTTGAAGTCGATTCCGAATAACAGATTTTTGAGAAACTTTTCATGGCAATTTTTTTTACTCTCAGAGTTTTTGCCAGAAATGAGAAGAAATCGCCGAAAAAATACTTTTTGTATTTTCTTTTGATGTCTGGCCTGGGACTCGAATCCTGGCTTTACGTCTAATAAGCCAGCACACTACCTACTAGACCACGGGGACTTTTATTAAAATTTCGAATATTTCAGCGAATAAGAAAAACAAAAGTGGACTGGAATTGGATAATGTTGCAAGTTTCGAGCCTCGATTAAATATTAAACGACATAGCGTTGCATTTTTCTGTCTCGCTACTACGCAAATATGTTAATAGAAGGGGATCAAACAACGATTTTTTTTACCACTTGATAATTGTACTAGTTCCCACTTAAGAAAATTTTAATCGTTTAAGATTTACATGTCATTAGTAATAAAAAATATCGAATCGGTTCTATCACCTCAATAACGAATGCAAGATCAATAATTGGAATTCACGATTCAATAGTAGTTTAGACCAGTTTTCCTGTGATAAAGCACATACGCCAGGGATATTACTGTTGATTCGTACAATGAAGCAACATTTTTACCCTGAACATGTGTTAATCGTTATGCAACGTTATTGTTGCTTTGATTTTAAAAATTTCATTTTTCAATCATTTAAAGTGTTTCGAAAATACGAGTATGTATGCATGTGTGTATATTGTGTGTACATTCACAAAGTTACACTCATTTTCGTATGCATATGTACGCGTTGAATTTGTTTAAATATTTGGAAGAAAAAAAAAATATGCACAGAATGAGAAACGAAAAAAGATAAAAAGACACACACAAACACAGAATGAGAATAAGGAAGCTTTAAATGTTCAAAGCAACAACCGAAAGACAAGAGAGAAAAAGGTCAAGTCCAAAATGATGGATGATCTTTTATGTCAACGCTTGACGAGACATTGTTACAGCATTTTGTTTTCCACCAACAACATCAACAACAGCAGCAACATCAACATCATCAACATCATTATCATCGTCAGAAGCATAATTCTAACATGTAAATTTTAACACATACACATACGATGACTATACACGGATACATCATACGTCAATATTGTCTGTTGGTTTTGTTTCTCGGTTGAATGCCTTACATTATTTTGGTTTTTTTTTTCGATTTCGATTTTTTTTTTTCTGTTTTGAAATTCTTATGGTTCAGCTTTAAGAAAGTAGAGCGTTATGAAACTTTTTCATTATATGCATACGTACGTGTAAATACATATGTATGTATGGATTCGTAAAAAAGATATAATTTTTCTAATTAAACCTTTTCACATGTTCCTGTTTGTCGTGGTTCCTGTTTCCTTTCATATCTAGTTATGCCATCAACTTGATTTCGAATTTTTCTAATCACGGTTTCGGAAAGCATATGTTCTTCTCGTCTCGTGTTGTATGTACAACATTTTGGTAAAGAAATCTTTCAACATCTTTGTTGAAAGATGCTGATTTGATTTCCTGCAACTCATTCTCACGCACATAAATCTCAGGTTTATTTTGATTTTAAAAACTGAGTGTTAAAATTTTAAACACTTAAACGATGTTCTGTAAAAATTTATGGTCTTTTTAGCATCACGTGTCTACCACGAGCTATTCGCTTGTGTGTACCGGTTTATTATTTCCGCACTCATGTTAACGCACTACAACAACGTATCACATAAATTTCGTTTAAGGATTTTATGGATACTTGTATCTGCACCACAAAAACACACACTGTTGGTTGAACAGAATGTGTGTTTGGAAGTTTTGTTATCGTGAATGTGTGTGTGTGTGTGTCTTTTTTTCCAGATTTACACTGACAGCAAATAGAAAATAGAATCATTTGAATATTCTATTTCCATTGAAATCCTTTTGAATATACAAATAATTAACCCCATAAGGGATTTGATAACAAATTTCTAAACTTTGTGAATGTGAACCATACGTTCGTAGAAAATTTAGAAAATTAGCTTTCCCAACAACTTTTGCTAAGTTTATGTAGTATGGTATACCTGCGAAGCTGAAAAGGCTATGCAGAATGACGTTGAGCAATTCCTGCAGCTCCGTGATTCCTGCAGCTTTTGATACCGTGTGAGGTTTCAAACAGGGTAACCCCTTATCATGCGACCTCTTCAACTTCGTCATGGAGAGTGTTCTCCGAAAGGCGAGATGTTACTGCTGCTTTCAGTGCTATCGAACGGGGGTCTAAGAAGATGGATCTGGCGGTAAATGAGGGTAAAACAAAGTATATGTTATCGACAAGTAGAGACGTGCGGCGTATTGATTCTCAAATTACGGCCGATAACTATACTTTTGATACAGTTAAGGAATTTATTTATTTTGGCTTCGCCGTTACCACCAAAATGATGTCAGTCTGGAGATCAAACGCAGGATTACTTTTGCCAACAGATGCTATTATTGTATCAAAAGGCAATTGGGTAGCAGAGAGCTCTCTCGTGCGACAAAACTAATACTGTACAAGACGCTCATCCTACCCGTGCTTCTTTATGGCACAGACGCATAAAGCCTATTAAGAACTGATGCAGCAGTCTTGAGACGATTCGAGAAAATAGTTCTACGAGTCCGCGATGATTTCCGGATCCGATCCGAGAGAGCTCTCCTCAACGGCGTAGACGTTGTGCAGCGTATTAATATCTAGCGGCTGCGCTGGCTCGGCCATGTCGTTCGAATGGAGGAGGATGCTCCGGTGTGACGGGTACTTGATACGGGGATCAGCGGAAATCGGTGAAGAGGTTTCCGTTGGAAGGACAATGTCGAGGAAGCCCTGTCCTCGATTGGTGTGACCAGCTGATGTAGGCGCGCAAGAAGCAGAGGCGGCTGGAAGGATGTAATCCAGAAATTTGTGCGTGAAGGAAAAAATAAACAATTTTTGTGAAATAAAAAAGTTTTTTGTTAGTTACTCGGGTGTATTTACACTATCGCACCGTGTTGTAAGTCATTCGATCGCAGTTTACCCATTTTCATGACTTACTTACTTACTTAATTGGCCATTAACAATTTGGTTAACGTATTTCGACCTACTTTAACATATCCTTACAGGCGACCCTAATTCTTTCACGCCAGTTAGTTACACCAATCGGTAGCAAGGCTGCTTCGATTTGGAGTTTTCAATGCAAACAAGCTCGTCCTCTTTTCCGACTTCCACAAATCCTAGAGCATCCATCTCCTTCCACACATTGAAATAGCCGAGCCACCGTGGTCGCTGGATGTTAATACACTGCACAATGTCCATGTCACTGAGGAGCTCAGACACTCATGTTCGCCTACTCGCACCGCACTCAAGATCTTTCCTAGGTCTTTTCTGTCGAATAGTCTCAAGGCTACTGATTCAGAGCTTAATAGTGTTTATCCCATTGCACTAAAAAGAAGCGCGGGGAGGATGATCGTCTTGTATAATCGACTCCAGAGAGTTTTGTAGATTATACAAAGTTTGCATTCAATGAATTTTATAATTGTGGATTAATTTTCAATAAATTCTACATAGTTTTTAACGTTATATAAGCTACTCTAAATATACTTGTCGTCATAGATTATGAGCTAACTTAAATAGATACAATAGATTGAACTCGTTCTTGAAGAATCAAAGTGGTAACACGTGATTTGCGGAAAGTATAAGTTGAATTCAAAATTAATGTTATACTATGTTCAGATATGCACTTTTATTCAGACAATATTCGGTTAATTGAGTACAATATTAAGTATTTAGACATAATAATATACGCAATTTAGCTCACTCAATATTCATTTGACAGCTGGTAAACAACAACATTGTTTTTTTCGGGAAAATTAGTGTTGTTGGTTAGTTTATTAGTGTTTGTTTGTCATTGTTGACATTTGACTTGTCAAATATCAACAGAAAATGTTCGGTTAATTGTAATGTGCTCACTAAACACACTTATGACAGTGCTGCATTTTAAGTTTTACTCAATATTGTAACGATTTGTGTATTGATTGCGCAATCATTAATTGAAACTTTATATGAAATATTGAACTCAATATTGACGTTTATTGCGATTTACGCAATAAAGATGCATATCTGAACACCGTATTAATTATTGATCATACTAAACAAGTGTTTAGAGGAAGAAACTAAAATTCATAAACCATCCAAGTTCAAATTAATGTTTGCACGTCAATATTTTTACATATTTATTACGTTTATCCAAAATCGATCCTTGGGTCGATAGTTTTGTAAAGTAAACAAACAGCACAAACGAAATATGTCCCTTCACCTGCATATTTGATAGCAAAATATGTAGATAGTGTTGTCCAACGAATATGTTCTTTACTTACATACCGATTTTCGCCACACTATATACAATCGAATGAATGATAGCCTTAAAAACCGTAAAGTTACATATTTTAGCTTTTAAAGGGTTAAGCCAATGTCACATTATGTAAACATCGTCTATGTGTAAGATTAGTTAGTTGAGTGGCACAACGTTTGTTTCTGAACTATCCTTAGTTTACATTTCTTTTCGTATTTTTTGTTTGTGTTTATTGTGTAAATACAAGTGAATAAAAACATTAACAAAAACAACAACAACAGCAACAGCAATAGCAATATGAAACATTTTAACAATCATTTATAATAACCAGGTTTAAAGTGTAGAATCTACGGTTTTTTCTATTTTTTGCTGTTACTCTCGTACCCGTTTCTATTTGACTTTTTATGCTCTTTTAAACATTGTACTCGCAATACTGCATACAAATCGATGCTAGTAAGTTAGTATGCGAGTGTGTGTGTGCATGTGTTTATACGTGGCTGATTTAAATAAATTTATTCAATTCATTCCATTCCATTCATCCCTCTTTAAATTTTTTCTATTCTACCATTTGTGTGTTTTTGTTTTTATTTCTGTTTTTTCTGGTTTATTTTTGAATACTTATAAATTCATCTTCCATTCATTTATCACAATTCAAAAAAAAAAAACAAAAAATTAAAATTACAGTGTGTGCGCGAGTGAGTGCTTTGGTTTTAAAGATTTCATCGTTTTATTGTCTCGTCGCACTTCGAATATCATCCATAAATGAGTCCTTAAGTGGTGGTAAATTCACACCTTAAATTACGAGAGTATGAGAGAGTTCCTTTGTTTGTTTGTTTGTTGACTTTGTAATGTGAGATCCCGTTAAATTTGTTTTTGTTGGTATTTCTCTATGGATTCTTGATTCTAAAGAGGAAATTAAATGTTTTATGGTAAGTTTTGTGGTGACTTTTTAATCAGACAAGTCAATAAATCAAAAATTTTAAATATTTTATCCTGAAACTATAAAAAAAAGGACAAACAAAGAGAACAACAACTTACTTGTGGTATTGATTACACTTTTATTTAATGTTTCATGAGCGTTTGAAAATAAATATTTTATTACCAATACCATTGAATGATTTTCAAGTATTTTGGTTGAATCAATAATTGGATTGAATACAATAATTTTGTGGGAACTTGTATAGTTTAACGGTAATTTCGAAACACGTGGATAATGGAATTTATGGCTTTAATGCATGGGCGCTTTAAATACTTTTAATATTGTATATAAGAATGTATAATAAAATTATGGTAGAATAAAATTTTATTACAATATTGATACATTTTTACCTTTTTAAGAATGTTTAAACTAAGAGTTCGTTGTTTCCAAACAAAATAAAAATAAATTTGTGTTAACATTCAATTAAACTCTTTACGTACGCACAACTTTTGTGTGATATTATTTACAACTTGACGATACAACAACAATTTGTTTATTCGCTCGTTATTTTACTTTGCTTACAAGCTTTGTAAACAACAACACTTGTTCGGTAAATCCGTATAGCAGCGATATTCAAACCACGACTGTTCTCCTCACATGTAACGCTACTTTACACAAGGCTCACTGCTGTGATTGTCTTGCCATTTTATAGGCTTACGCAAACAGTTTGACGAATGTTCTTGAAGTAGAACGACTTCATTGTTACGTGTGCATTTTGTTCACATTGCTTGTTGTTGCGTTCGCTTAGTTGTTGTCTTTTTCGTTACAATATTTTAAGATTTTGATATTATTTCTTTTGTAACCTACAGAATTTTAAAAAGGCATCAGTTATTTAGGATCGTATTTCAACTAATATTTAATGTTATTACAGTACAGTTACTAGTACTATTTTGAAATCAAACATATTTCCGTAGTTTCGAACAACTAAGTAATGCCCACGGACATCATTCTCAATCGGATAGAATAACACTTTACTAGAAAAACACTTTACTGGTACCCATTAGCTGACATTAAACAATCACAAAGATATTACTTATATATGTTAAGTTGGGTACCGTCAGGGCTCATAATAATGTGTGTCCACCCAAACAAAATTTCGGTGATAATTCACTCAGCTCAAGCCGGTCAAACTTCAGGATAGAGAGACATTAAGAAACAGACTGTTACATCCTCCTCTTCCAAGCCTCAACTTCATACCTTCCTGTTAGACAGTGTACCGTCAAGTCATAGACTATTCGGTTGAAAGAGAAATATAAGCTCTTCCTCGGCTAAGATGCGAACGCACTTCTTTTCTACCTAGGTTAGTTAAAGAATGGAATATATCCTTAATTTCTAGCTTAAGCCTGGAAGATGGGAACGGTCGTGCAGGGTGGGTTCTAGTCTAATAATTACGAAGAAATTGATGACTTTTATGACATTCGATGCGGACTTTATGGAAGCCTGGCTGACCGAGCCTGGAAATATTCTGCATCTGAACACCCATTAAATCGAGAATAGCCATTAATTCAGCCTTGAAGACACTACAGTGATCTGGAAACCTAGAAGAATGCGTCTTAGATATTAACATCACATCCATCTCACTTCTAGGCATGGAGTTATATTTCCAGAAATAGTTATACGAGAATCAATTCGTACAGAAAAATTTTAATCTATAACTTTAGCTTGTACATCAAGTTGATTACACCAGTAGTTTTCCCAGTTTAAGTCTGCATCTGAAGAAGGGCAGTAGGACCTTGGTGTATAAAGTCATAGTTCGTTTTATTCTTAGGCTACTAGTAGTAAGGCCGACAGATTGTCTCAACACAGACCATCTAAAATTCTGCAGTTACATTGTTTCGGCTCCAGGTCAAGCATATTTACGTGCCCTGCTTAAGAACTTTATGATCTAACATACATACTAGAGGTGTGCACAAGACGTTCTGCTAGCTTACCCTTCACCGAATGCAATACTGAATTGTACTCTTTTCTGTTGCTCTTGATTTTACGAGTGCACTGTAATGTGTATTTCTCATTTATTCAATGTATACAACAGCACTAGTTTGCCTGTGAAGTAACGGAACTATGCTTTGTGTTTTAAGAGCATATTTTACTACTGAAGTTACATTTTCAGTATTGCCATACGAATATCAGTAGTGTAAAAAAAATTGTAGTTTAAAAAAAGGGTTTTCCCCAGCGTTGACTCCCAGCGTTTCCAGCAGCGTTGACAGAATGATGATTTCTTCATATTTTTGATGATTTTTCAACCAAAATGTGATTTGAGGATTTTTTTTCTTAAATTATGATTTTTAATTTATAAAAATTATGATTTTTGTATTTGAAATTAAGCCTTGTATCAGCTTGGTTGTTTTTATTTACTTTACAATTATTGTATGCATGTGCTTAAAAATGCGTCATTGTTTTGGAAATAAAGACCTTAGAGAGCATCTCTGTCTATCTGCTATCTTGGGAAGTACAAATTAAAAATATGAAACCCTATATAGGTAGTCCCCGACTTAAGATTCAACTATTTGAATTAACATACATATATACATATATAATTGGTCATTAGAACCCATCAGGCGGGATTATTGACCTAGTTTCTCACACACTTATGTTCTTTTTATACATGAGTAGCGGGACCTACAGTTTAAAGTCGACTCCGAACGAAAGATTTTATGAGAAATTTTTCATGGCTATTTTATTTACTCTCAGAGTTTTTGCCAGAAATCTGCTGAGAGGAACTTGCCCTATAATATATTATTTTCAATATGGCAACTTCAAATATAAATAAAATGTGCATATGCAACAAAAATATGGAGACTGTTGTTGCCGCTGTGTTTCAAACAACAAAAACTTGTTTAATTGCGCAGTTTTATCGACATTGCTCCGGTACTTCCATATTTTTAAATAAAGTTAATTTTTTTTTATCTGTAAGTTGTAATAACGAAATTAAATTAAAGTTAACTTTACAGTTCCCTTTAGCTAAAGGCACCTTTAACTAAAAACAAGATTAATGGCAAGTTGTAATAATGGCCTCAAGTGTGTTATTAATTATCTTAAATAATGAAATTATTTAAACAATTTATTTATTTAAATATTTCAAAAATCCATAGAAAGTAATCATTGTTTAAAAATTATTCACACAACATATTTCCTTGAAAAAGAAAATTGCAATAGAAAAAACCTTCAATTTTCATTTGTATCATTAAATTGGTAAAATTTTGTTGCTATTGATATTTATCCGAGTGTGTAAAATGTTAGAATTTTAATGAAAAATTTCATTTCGATACGATACGTACCAGTATGAACTCTAAATGGCGTTAAATTGATGGTTTATTAAGCGACTAATGAATAGAATTTTACAAACAATTTTTATTTTTTTCAATTTCTTTTTTTTTTTTAATAAACAAGTCACGTAAATATTAAACAAACGGTCACAATTGTATAACATGCAAAGCATTTTTTAAATACGAAAAAAAAAAATATTAAAATTACACTATGCAACAAAATAAAATAAAAATTAAATACACCCAACAACTAATGACATAATGTGAGTTGTGAGTTCTACTCAATAAAAAATATTTTTTTTTCGTATTTCTTGTTTTATTTGACAAAAACTGTTTTTTTTTTGGACTTTAAGCACAAATTTATTAATTATACAAACATTTCTGAAACAATGTCCAAAATTTAAACCTTATTGGAAAGGATATTGATGGGTCTTTCAAACGATATACATACATACATATACATATTATTTGATTTAATATGCTATGTGGTTTGATGAGGTACACTTGACAAATGCCATATTTTTTGCATATTTTTCAAGTTTGCCCGTTCATAGTAGCAAATTTTAATCTAAAAATATGAAATAAATGATAACATTCTGAAAGTGTATTACCTTGTAAAGTGATTGACACATCGTTTGATCAAATCGGACATAAAACACCGTAGTTATTATTTAAAGAGTGTAACAGTCGAGTAATATTTTTCATATTTGATCAAACAAATTGGCAATTTCTGCCCAATATAATGCACTTTCACAATGTCATCACTTATTTTATATTTTTTGATTAAAGTTTGCAATTAAGAATAGCTAAACATGAAAAAATGAAAAACAAAATTGTATTGTCCAAGTTAATCCGATCAAACTCAAAACATGTAAGTTTGAACTTTATGTTTATGTATACCACTTGAAAGGCTCATCTATCTCCTTTTCAAAAAGCTTTGGAGGGATCGAGAAAAATAAAAAAAAGTACTTTTGAGTTGCACTCAACAAAACTCACAAGTTGGGTGTATTTTCACTGTCGCACCGTGTTATTTAAGAATCGCAAAAAAAAAAAAACAAACGAAAAAAATAATTTCAAATGAAATAAAATCCAATCGGAAACATTGAACAGCCATATTTTAATGACATTGAAATTGATATTGAACTCACCGGGCCGCGCCGCCAGTTGTTGTTGGCCTTAAATATTTATTACATATTTGTGTTCTTTAAATATTGAAAAGTTGAAATTCAATTTTCATTTTAATAATTTAACAAAAATTAATTTTTCATACCGTTTCACCACACCCCAACATTTTCAACAACCATTTCGAAAAGTTTTGTCAGAGAAAAAATATTACAAAATTTGCATTGAAAAGTAATTTGTCAACGCATTAAAGACAACGAATGATGCCTGAGTACCGAAAACAATAGCAGCTGTAGTAATAACCAGGGATGGCAAACATCATTTTTGATTGTGGATCAAATAAAGAAATAAAATGATACAATGGATGCTAACAAATTTGAAATTTTTATAAATTTCTTAAGAAAAAATAAAAATCGACTTCCGATATTATAGAATAAAATTATTTGGGTGAGACATCGAACAGCTTGGGGCCCAAATATCTGTAGACTAAAGAAATTATGCTTTGGCAAGATCTGAATATAGTATTACTAACAAAGTTGCCTATAAAAATTATATAAATCGAATAAAATCTACTTTAAATTCTAATCCTAAATATTTTTACAAGTTCGTCAATTCTAAACGTCGTTCTTCTGGTTACTCCAAACTTCTAAAAATGGCTCTTTGGTTGCTGATGATGATATTTGAATAAGTAATGCATTTGCTGATTTCTTCTCAACCACGTATTTTTCTATGTCAAATCAATCATGTGGATTCCGCTTATTAATATCGACACCATTTTTTCGAACTAAAAATCAGTAAAAAGCTCATTTAGTCCAGGTCCTGATGGTATACCGAGCTGTATACTAAAAAATTGTGCATCATTTCTTTTAAATCGTGTTATTTGCCATTAATTTGGAAGAAATCATATATCATTCCTTTATTTAAAAGTGGCATTAGATCGGATATATCAAACTACAAAGGTGTTGTCAAAATTAATGCTATTCCTAAACTTCTTGAGAAAATGATAACTGATCTCCCATGCCATCAAATTTCGCCTCTGTTATCGCCATGTCAACACGGCTTTCGTAAATCTCGATCATCAACAACTAATATCTTGAAACTCATTACAATTGTCAATGAAGGATTTTCAAATAAAATGCAGACTGACGTGATATACACTGATTTCAGTAAAGCATTTGATAAAGTGAATCATAAGATTTTATTGCACAAATTATCACCAATAGGCTTTAGTGATTCTGCTGTAAAATGGTTAACTTCGTGTCTGTCACAAAATGTTACGTAATGTCACATCTAAAATTATTAAAGTGGAATCTGGTGTATCTCAGGGCAGTCATTTGGGCCCAATCTTATTCACTTTGTTTATTAATGACCTTCCCTCAGTTGTTTTGCATTCCAAGTTACTGATATATTCTGACGACGTTAAAATATTTAACAATGTTTAGGGATTCGATCTACTAAGTACTGACTTTTGCAGTTTTTAAAAGTGGTGCAAATTGAATTTGTTGGAATTAAATATTAAGAAGTGCTTACACTTGACATTTTTTAGACACTTAAAGATTGATACCTTCGATTGCATTTATAATACTATGTTGGATAAAGTTAAAACTATTTTGGACCTTGGTATTCTACATATTGGATCATAGACTCAACTTTCGGGATAACATTTGATAGTGAATAAAGCTTAGGGCATACTTGGTTATATGAAACGGTAGTCTAAGGAATTTGTTGATACTAATTTAACTAAAATGTTATTTATTTCTCTTGTCCGGCATATATTGGAGTATGGTTCCATCATATGGGATCCTTATTGTGTAGTTCATATAAATAGCATTGATACAGTTTTTTATTATCCGGTTTCCGAGGTCTCATATGAATTATCGTCATATAGGAGTAGAGTAGCCTTGATTAAGCTGCCAACTCTTAAAAGTCGTCGTTCCATGATGAGTACTCTTTTTATTCTGGGATTAATACGAGATGATGTTGATTCAGAGTTCCTGCTCAGTCGATTGAAATTCAATGTTTCTGTGCGACCCATTTGCAATTTTCAACTTCTGTCACTGAATTCCTATGGATTTGACTATGAAAATAATGATTCCTTTAATGGATTTTTATTTTATTGACATTATTGACTTTTCATGGCAATTTTTTTTTGCTCTCAGAGTTTTTGGCAGAAATCTGCTGAGAGGAAATCACCGAAAAAATACTTTTTGTACTTTGTTTCGACGTGTGGCATGGGGCTCATCCCATGGCTTTACGTCTAATAAGCCAGCACACTACCTACTGGACCACGGCGACTTCAATTATTGATTTTATTTACTATTGACATTAAATAAAATAAATATTAACTATTTCTATGAAATAATATCAATCGGAAATTGTTTAAAGGAGCCACAAATTCCAGTTTCTCCCAAAGTTGTAAATCCATGCCAACTTTCTTTGGTTAATTCGGAAATCATTTTAAGAGAGCTAAAAAACCTCAAAATAATTTTGTTGCCTATGGCGATATAAAAACTTTAGTTTCTAAAATCTTGTTACCAAATATGTTCAAAATTCTAAACCAAAGAGGACAATTCCAATCTCTGGTAGAAACAGCAGCAACACTGCCGTAATATTACTAAACTGGTTGCAGAACACTGACAGGGAAGGAGTAACGAATGTAACTCCATTGACATGGTCGTGTCTGTTTTTTCGTGCTTTCTTTTTTTTATTTATTTTGTTTTTTTGCATTTCTGTGCCATTTAAATTTAATTTTTACTCTTGTCATTGCAGTTCTTATTTTTTCATTTCTCCATTTCCCGTTTTTTTTCTTTTCTCTCGAAAAGAAATATTTTTTCATTGTTTTTTAGACAGCAACTGCTGCGGTTAATGTCTTTTGAATGCAAATTCAATTTTATCGCACTTTTGTTTTTAATAAGATTTTTAAGTGAAATATTGTATATTGGTTGGTTACCATTACTTTACACAAAAGTGAGTGGATGTAGTTTCGTTTTTTACTTCGTTCTTTCTCAAATGGATTTGGGCTGGCGAAAATCTTAAGGTGGAATTTGAGTGTAATTTTGTACAAGTGACACGATAAAAACTTATTTAAAGAAACATTATTGAGGATTTGGAAAAGTTTTCGTTTAAAACAATAACTTTTGTAAAGCTATTCCACACAGAGATACATTACTTCAGCATTAAATGTAAGGGATGATGGTATTTGAAATTGGAAAATAAAAAATATTTGAAATATTTCCAACACATATTTTTTAAAGTTTGTTTTTTCATTTTTTTTTTTTTTCAAATAATCTTGTAAAAAAGGATTTTATAGTATTTAATCCATATTGTTTTGGTTTCAACGACGAATCTTTTCATACGTTTTCTAACAAGGTTATACGCTAAAATGTTATGAATAGATTATTTTTATTAATTACACGGACAGTGAAAATACACTCGAGTATCTACATAGTCCACGTTGTTCAGTTAGTTGAGTGGAACTCAAAAATACCTTTTTTTTATATTTCTCGAACCCTCCCAACTTGTTTTATTTGACAAAAATTGTTTTTTTTTTACTTTTCGAACAAATTTCTAGATTACTCAAGCATTCCTAATCCGATTTACAAAAATTAAATCTTATTGGAAAGGGAAGAGATGCACCTTTAAAACGGTATAATATTCTTAAAGTCTGTCCTCTTATGAATAGATTGGATCATCATTTGATAAAATTGTATAAAAATTAATGTAGTTGTTGTATATGTAAATAGTGTCAAATGGATCGCAAAATGTGTCACTGATTACATAACCCGTTAACACCGAATGGGTAGAAAAATACCCCGAAAAAATAACTTTTTTTTAAAAAAAATTCTATCTTGACCCAACTAAACGAGAGCCCAAACTTTTCTTTAAGAACGAATAAAGTAGACATAGAACTGTTAAAAAAACCTAAAAACCTGCACAATGCACTGCATTAGTAGGGGTCATCCCCTGAGTGCTGGTTTCATAAAAAAAAAATGATACTCACATATTTTGAATGGCAGAAGAAAGGTCAAAGATTACGAATTTTGCAAAATCAAAATTTTGTAGGAAGAACTTCTGTGGAATATGTATGGATGATATTCTCAGAAAATCTTTTAGATGCCATGTAATATAATATATCTTCTACGATTAAATGACAATAATATAAAAATAGCCACTTAGGCAGTGGTATGAAATATTTTTCATAAAACTTTTAAAAATGAATTTCAAATAGAAACTTCAAAACATTTAATTTTCTCTATTCTTTATATTTTTGGTAGTTCCGGCATGAAATTGTGCAAAAGAATCCCTTGGATGCACATTCAAACTGTATTTTGCACAACCATAGTCTATTTTCCCATCACAATGCGAACAGCGAACGCGTTTTTTAATTTGAGCAATCATGTGGTCAAATATGTCAGTGTGTTTTGCTATTTGCAGCGCATTTGCGACAACTTTTTCATCACAGAACAACTACAACTCTACCCCAAAAATCGAGTTGACTCTTAGATGGCAAACCTTCACATCAACTGCGCAAGCATAGTAATTTCCATGCGTTTACTAAAGCTGCGTCAATAGCGTTAGTGAGTAATGGCTAATACCACTTTTATCCGCGGACTCACATACGATAATTCTTAATGTAACATTATATTGACTTGGATCTAAAATATTTTCTAATAGTCGTAGTACCACGTTTTCTCCAAGGCCGTAGTCAGCCTTATTTTTATCAGAAGCGCCAGCATATTGAATAAAGGAATAACAATATCCTATCATAGAAGCCAACACCCAGTATTTGTACCCAAATGGCGACCATAATATGCGATCATCTGTGCATCCACAGAAAGACATTTTTTTTATAAAACCAGCAGTCAGGGGATGACCCCTACTTATGCAGTGCACTCTGCAGGTTTTTTAGGAAAGGTGGAAAGAGAGAGGGAAGATGCGAACGGTAAGGAAACCAGTTGCTGCTGGTGACTATAAATTGGCCAGTACTATACCTTCACCATTAGACACAGTCTACAGCAATTCTCCCCATGAAGCCCGCAGTTTCTCATACCATTTATGTTGTGTGTGTTAATTTTATGCAAAAGTGGCGGGACCTATAGTTTAAATTTGACTCCGAACGACAGATTTTTGAGAAACAAGAAGAGAAAGAGAAGAAATCGCCGAAAAAATACTTTCTGTATTTTTTTTTTCATTTTTTGATGTCTGGCCTGGGACTCGAACCCTGGCTTTACGTCTAATAAGCCAGCACACTACCTACTAGACCATGGTGACCCCCTAAATATGCCAAATTGTATGAACTTTTTATTTAGTGCGTGGTTTAATGGAGTAATTTTGGCAGATTTATCATTCTTGTCAAGATTATTATTGTCGCAAACGTGATATTTTCAATAAAACTCTCAAAAATAGCTTAACTAAGTTGTCTAGCCACCATATAACAAAGAGAAAAAAAATTTTATTTTAGAACAGACTTATACCGAAGTGGGTAGAAAAATATCCATGCCCTACAAAGGTCCACACGACACTTAAAAAAAAAAAAATATTCATATCAATATAAATGCTCCAAATACTGTTTGTGCCAAATTTCACTGAAATCGGATAAAGGATTCTGGGATCAGGCGTTAATGGGTTAATATGCCGATTATTTTTATTTAGTATTGCTGAAAATTGTAATTTTTATGATTGACATTGAATGTTTTTTCGTTAAAATTTTAACTAACCCCACAATATAATCTCGTAACAGGTTAATGGAATATGAGTTATAAATTGTTGAAATGTTTGTTGTAAAATTTCGTATAAATTAATGTCAGGTTTTCAATTAACTTTTAAAGATATTCTAGAATGATATTCTTTGCAATACACAATATACTCGTAACAATTTCATATTTAAATACTAAACGTGGCAATTCTATGTTAACGTACGTACATACGTACCTATGTTACCTACATACATACTGTATATTATAGTCATATTTTCATATTCGAATTGAATTTATATGTCCATGGAATTGTGAATTAACTTATCAAATAATTGAAATGAAATGAAAACGAGCATGAAATATGCTGCTTAATATGTACGTCCATTAGCTACATTGTACTTATAAAAGAAAATAACGAATGAAAATTATTTTGAAACCATTTGTTTTCCAATAAATGATGTATTTATTTTCAATTTTATTTAATAGCTGATTTTAATCATGTCCCTTACATATGCATACATATATACATACATAGTACATACATACAAATGTACATTAGGCAGTCCCGTCCTTGAATGAAAAAAATAGTTTTTTGAGCTACACTTTCGCCAGGGGTATCAAAATTTGTGTAATTTTACACAGATTACGGTAAAAGTAATAAAAATTCGAAAACGTTTTTAAAACCTAAACCCTATGCTTAAAATAAAAAACAAACGAGATACAAATTATATTTTTTTATAACCTATTTTATACTTGCAATTAATGTCCAAGAAAATAAAACTAAAACTTATAACAAATGACCAAAACTTTAAATTTAAACATTTTTTTTGTGATCAAATTTAGTGATTTCAACCTGGTTATAATAAGGCCATCTCTAGAAGCAGCGTTAGTTACACATTAAGAGGCTTCTGTAACTAGTTTAACTCATCTTTCTACAGCTTGTGTGTGACAAGAAAAAAGTCATCAATTTTCAAGGTGTTATTTGAAGGTGCTCATTGGAAATATGCCCAAGAACCGGCGGTGCTCTAACCGTACACTCGTGGTATATAATAATTTCGGTGTAATCTCCTGCAGAGAAGTTTATTTTTGGCGGTTTAAATATTCTCTATTTAGTTCTACTTTCAGTTTCTCTACCTTTGATTATTGTTTGCAATGCCAACTCCCGAATATGGTCTCTATCACTAAACAGAATACTGACAAGTAGATCTTCCGGGTGAGCAACAGAAAGTCTTTCTCTTGATAACAGAATCTACAACTGATCTGATATTTTTGGCTCCTTCTTTAAAAGACGCTTTTTGTTTGATTAGGAACCAAATCGGAGCGTATACTTTAACAACGTAACTGACAAGCAATTGCAAATTATCCGATGGGTTAAGGGTACTTACGTAAACTCTAATTAGACGCATAGTGAGCAATTTTTTCAGGTTTACAGTTTACCAACTAGGACTACAATAACCAGTTTGTACAGCTTTACATATCTCATAAAGACATTTTTGATCCGTACTTAGTTGATTGACCACATTTTTCGGCAAGTCAGGCAAATTACTAGCCATCGCACAAAAAGACACCGTCCGTTGAATCATTATCATAAGTAGCTAATTTTTTTCCAATATGTTTATAATATTCTCTAGGTCCCGAAGTACAACCATCTGAAGTCAAGAATAGATAACGAAGGGGTAACTCATTGTCATGGAGAATTCAAACACACCATTGTAGCAATCTCTTTAAATACTCCTCTAAACATTGAATAACGCCACCCTTCCAACCGGTGTAATTAAGTTGTGATCGAAGTTGGAATGCTCTTTGCAGTGCCACGACTTGGCGTTGTGTGATCCAAATAAACTGATGCAGGTTCTTCTAAAAATTCGTTATAAACGAACCACACTGTGTCTAGCAAATTCGTAGCTGCCAATAAAATGTTATTGTTCCAGTGTTATTGCTATGGGCGTAAAGCCAGGGTTCGAGTCCTAGGCCAGACTTCAAAAAATTATAAAAAAAAGTATTTTTTTCGGCGATTTCTTCTCTTTCTCTTCTTGTTTCTCAAAATCTGTCGTTCGGAGTCGACTTTAAACTGTAGGTCCCGCTACTTCTGTACAAAATTAACACTCACAACATAAGTGGTGCGAGAAACTGCGGGCTTCTTGGGGACGATTGTTGTAGACTGTCTAATGGTGAAGGTATAGCACTGGCCATTTTATAGTCACCAGCAGCAATTCGTTTCCTTACCGTTCGCATCTTCCCTCTTTCCACCTTTCCTAAAACCTGCACAATGCACTGCATGAGCAGGGGTCATCCCCTGAGTGCTGATTATATAAAAAAAAAAAAACATAGTCGTGACATATTTAGTTTTGGTGATGAAATTAAGGAAAACGAAATATAATTATAAACATAACTACTTTTCAAAACTATGAAGATTGGTAGAGTCCCTATAATCTTTTTGGTAATCTACAATCAATTACGCAAATTTTGTAATGTTTTAAGTTAGGGAAATCTAAAAAAATAATTTTTTCGGGATACCCTAATGTACATATAATTAATAACACATACTCATTTGCATGCATATGTACATACATGGTGGCACATAGAAAGTACGTGAATATTGAAAAAGAATTCGAGTAATTGGAATTAAATTTCAGCTATGAAAAGGGGTAGGGTAGGTAGGGAATGTTGTTATAGATTATGGCACCGTAACAAATTATTATTTTTTATATTTTTTTGTATATACAATAACAAAATAATTATAATTAAATACCCGTAAAATGAATATCATATTCAAAATGTACTCAATCCAAATGAATTTTCACAATAATTTAATTCTTTTATTGTTGTTGTTGTTGTTATTGTTAATAATAGTTTAACTGCATTTAGTGAATATTATTACCGTGTATTTATTATGATTAAATTTTTAATAACAAAATATTATGATTTTATGATTACATATTGCATTCAATATGTTCTGGTATTAGTAAACGATACTTTACTAACTACTACCACTCGCTGTTGTTGATTAAAGTCATGTAAGAATCAATAAAGACGTGCTGCTCAATAAATGTTTTAATTAAATACTTTTGTGGAATTACTAAATATGTAGTCATAAATAAATGACACTACATTTAATTATTGAATTTTTGTTTTTTTTTTATTTTCGTTTGCATAATGTTGCCATTAAAATTTCGTTTTTTCATATGTATTCGCAACATGCATTCAATTGAATTTCCAGTTGATGGGCTGTGTCTTTGAATATTTTTATTCAATATAGATATGCATGTTATCTACGTATGTACGCATATTTTTCTTAATAAATACTTTTTGGTTTTTAGACTTTAAAATTAATGTTAATGCAATACATTATTGCCTTACTAAGTACAGTAAGACACCGCTTAACGCGGGGGATACGTTTCAATAAGCTGCAGCACTAAACGAAACATCGTTAAACGATGCAACTTAACGTGTACATAAGTAGATACTAGAGGTGTGCACAAGACATTCTACTATCTTACCCTTCACCAAATGCAGTACTGTTGTGCACTCTTTTCTGTTGATCTTGATTTTACGAGTGCACTGAAATGTGTATTTCTCATTTATTCAATGTATACAACAGCACTCGTTTGCCTGTGCAATAACGGAACTATGCTTTGTATTCCAAGAGCATATTTTACTAGTTGAAGCTACATTTTCAGTATTGCCATATGAATATCGGTAGTAGTAATGTGAAAAAAGAAATTTGTCCCCAGAAATAAAAAATTTAAAAAAGTTTCTGGCAATGCTGGCGTAGACGAAAATGTTCGGTTGTCGAGAGCAAAAATAGAAATGCACGTTATGACTCTATGAAGAGTACAAGAGTACAAAAATACAAAAGTAAGCAAAGAACTTTTGTATTTTGCACTTTGCACTTATTTATATTTGCAGTACTTTGCACTTATTTATATTTGCAGCTACAATCAATATTCGATCTTGAGAAAATTTAATAGTGTCCAATTTTATATGTCTTGTGCACACCTGTATTGTATACATAATTGATAATTATAACCTTTCAGTCCAGATTACGACCTATCTTGTCACATCATTCACACCACTTATATTTTGTGTATTTATTTTATACATGAGTGGAGGGACCCACTGCTTAAAGTCGACTCCGAATGACAGATTTATGAGTAAGTTTTCATAGCAATTTTATTTACTATCAGAGTTTTTGCCAGAAATCTGCTGAGATGTAGTCGCCAAAGAAAAATTTTCATATTTTCTTTTTGATATCTGACTTGGGGTTTGAATTGTGGCCTTACGTCTTAATAAGCCAACACACTACCTACTATACTACGGAGACTGACACTGTTAATTACAGTGTGTATTAATAAATTGTATAAATATGTGGTAATTGTTTAAGAAGGTTTTGAAATGTTGTTCCGATTAGAAAACACAAATTAATTTTTGTTAAAGTTTCCATTATTTTGTCTTCCACTATATGTGATGGAACATCACATCACATTAAAATTGATAAAAAAAAATCCTTACCTTAATACACCAAATATGTTTTTCATACATCAATGTTTAATATTAAAATTGAATTAAAATTAATCAGCATCAGATCATATTATAATAATCGAATATTATCTTTACATATACCAGATTCCCTATCCAAGGTTTTCAAGTCATCTTTCCTAATGCACAACTTAGTCTAGCGACAATTCGTTGAGTACGGATTACACTAGTAAAGTTTCAACGAATTTGGCATCTGTTGTTGGAATTCTTTCGCGATATGAAACAAAAACAATTATGATTCCGATTATTTATTGAAACTTAAATTCTTCTTCTTCCAGCGTGGAAATACCTCCACCGAAATGCAATCATAGATGTTAAACTGTAAAATCGAAAATTAAATGCATTTTGTTTTGGTCATAATTCTGTACGTACGTATGTATGCATTGAGACAACTAACAAATTGAACAAGAATAAGAACAATAACAACAACAACAACAACCACAACAACAGTTACAAGAAGAGGCAATTCTGAAAAAATTCTCAACGAAATTAATACGACTTTGGAAAAGGCGCCACTCTCTTCTTTTTGGAGTCAAACTCTAGCTCTGTTGCTCTGAGTATTTAATAGTTCACAGTTATTTCTGCATGTTTTCATGTTACTATACTCCAGTGTTTTGTAAGTCAAAACCTGAAGAAAGAGGAGATGAAAAAAAAAAGAACGAAAGGCGGACATCAAAACCGACCATGCAACAATCCATTGATTTAACCAAATGGTTGGTTGAGTGGTTGGTTGTTTCGTTTTCACTGCTTATGGTTGAATTTATTTATTGTATATGGAATGGACAACAAATTGTAGGAACTTGCGCATACGAAGTGTACGACGTATAAGCAACAACAAACGACAATAACAACAATATTGAACGGACATGGTAACTTTTACCTTTTCATCCTTTAGGGGGCACAACCTACAATCGACAAATTGTATGGCTTTGAACCCTCAAAGCACGCAAAACAAGAAAAAGAAAGAAGAAAAAAGAAGAAAAACCCAAACCAAAACCAAAACAACTCTGGGGAAAAGCATGAAACATGGACAAAATGCCATCGACTAGGGTGACAGGAGAGTGGGTGTACGGCAAAACCGCTCTGTTTTGAAGCGAATGAATGATAGAAATGTCCACACCTACTTGTCTCTCAAAAAATATTAAAAAAAAAGGAAAATAAATTTAAACAAAACAAAAATTTTATTTTCCCGTTTTAAGTTGAAACTAGTCATTTGATCCTATACTCGAGGAAATTAAGCAGAGGGTGATAATTGTAATACCCTACAACGATAAAGAAACGGCAATTGCAATTCCATTTACACTTTATTTCTACAATATTTCCCAGTGTTGTGGTAGTAATTACGATTATTAAAATACTTAAAAATGGTAATAATAATGGTACTATTTGACGACGAACAAAATATTAAAGACTCTTGAGTAACTACATACCGTAAGGTGTATATTTAGTTGCGTAGAACTTAAAAATATTTTTTTTTATATTTTTCGAACCCTTCAAACTTGTTTCATTCGAAAAAAAAATTTTTGGAACGTTTTACACAAATTTATTGATTACACTATACGACAAAATAAAAAAAATTAAATGCACCCAGCTAATGAAATATTGTGGGTTGTAAGTTTTGTTGAGTAGATCTTGAAAATATTTTTTATATTTCTTAAACCGTCCATACTTGTTTTATTTGATAAAAAGTGGTTTTTGGACTTTACGCACAAATTTATGGATTACACAAACATTTCCGAATGAATGTCACAAATTTTAACTCTCTTAGAAAATGAAGGTATTGGCCTTAAAAATGGTATGCATATAAGCATACATTACTCGACTTAATATTCTATGAGGTTTGATGAAGTAAACTAAGAAAGCTAAAGTTCTCCTACAAATTTGGACTTGATAACATTCCTAGTAACATTTTAATTAATTGCGCCGACGCCATAGCTGTTCCACTTCATACTTATTCAACAAATCAATTAAATGTGGTTATTTTCCTAACGTTTGGAAGGATTCATTCATTACTCCTTTGTTCAATTCAGGAAATAAATCCGATGTTACAAATTATCGTGGGTATTGCAAAACTGAGTATAATTCCTAAACTGTTTGAAAAAATGATTACTGATGATTTATGTTATCAGGTTTCTAACTTGATATCACCTTATCAACATGGTTTCAACTACAACAAATCTGCTTCATCTTTCAACAGTTGTTTATCGAGGATTTATTCATCAGCAACAAACATACGGTATGTACACGGATTTCTGCAAGGCTTTTGATTAAGTTAATCATGTACTTTTAAAGAGGAAACTTCATTTAATGGGATTTACTGATCTTAGTTTAAAATGGATTTACTCATATTTAACTAACAGAAAACAAACCGTACTTTTTAAAAACTGCTGCTCCAGAAGTATTTATGTTCTTTCTGGTGTACCTCAGGGTAGCCATCTTGGACCGCTTCTGTTTTCATTGTTTATTCACGACTTACCTGATATGATTCACTGTTGCAACATCCTAATTTTCGCTGATGACGTAAACATTTTCCTAAGTTATCGCCAAATTTCCGATCCGAAACTTCTTCAAAAGAACCTAAATACGTTTCATTTCTGGTGTAAGTTAAATATAATGCAGCTTAATCTAAAAAAAATGTAAATACATGAGATTTGTAAGGAAGCATCCGATTCCTGCAAAATATGCTTTTGATAGGTACGATAGAGTTTTACTTGATCCCAAACTAAATTTTATTCTGCACATAACTATGACAGTAGAAGCGTACTTGGTTTTATAAAACGGTGGGCAAAAGAATTTAATGATCCTTATGTTGCTAAATCGCTCTACACATCTCTTGTGAGGCATATACTCGAGTATGGATATTCCCACGTCATCGAATCTATACAAAAGCAATTCCTGATATTTTATCTACGGGGACTGAATTTTAATCCCACTAGTTTACCATCAAATACTGCCCGACTAGCATTAATTAAACTTCCCACACTTAAAAGCCGCAGAACAATGTTGAATATCTCGTTCATATTCAATGTAATTACTGGTGATATTGGCTCCAGTTTTTTAATCCATGATATCCATGATTCCTTCAACGTCCGTCACGTCACCAACTACGCTAGTGCTGATCCAATAAGGAGAATGTGCAGCGAATTTAATAAATTCCATATGCTTATTGATTGTTCTTTATTGAATAATGTTATAAAAATTAATGTAATTAAGTATTTAAATTCTTAGTTTTTGTAAATTAAATTTAAATTTCATAATTTGTAATATTATTATAATATTAGCCAGTATTTCATAGGCTGTAAGGAATATTTCATAGGCAAATAAAAATAAAAAAAAAAACTTGGCAAATGCGAATTTTTTTCTTCTTATTTTTTCAAGTTTGTCCATTTATAGTAGCAAACTTTAATTAAAAAATATAAAATAAGTGCCGAATGTTCTTTATCTTGTTGAGAAATTGACACTTTGTGTCTTCGTTTGATCAAAAGGAACAAAAATTGATGGATATTAATTGTTTGATGGATCTTAATTGTTTATTTGAAAATATGTCAACTTCATGTTTGAGCGACCATCAGAAGTTGCCCAGTGTTTGTGCAAACCGAAATAATAATATTTGGCAAACAACACAAATATATGAATAATAAATTTTTTTTGATAAGGGGAAAGAAAAACTCTGTAATCGTGCATATTGCGGTGGAAAATATGTTCCTTATTTCTTCTTTTTCAAATTTGGCCATTTTTAATTACGAAATTAATTTAAAAAATATAAAAATAATGCTGATGTTCTTCAATCGGACAAAAAATTGTGCTAGTTAATGTTTAAAAACCAGTCTTTTTTTCGAATAAAAGAAATTCGAAGGATTCGAGAAATATAAAGAAAGGAAAAAATACGTATTTTTTCAGTTCTGCTCAACAAAATGTACAACTTACGCTGTGTAGTTTTATTCGGATATATTTTTACCATCGCGCCCGATAATTAATAATTTTAAAAAGTTTTATAGTTTCATAGCTCTCTTAAAATTTTTGTAGACCATTTTGCAGAGCCACTGGTTGTTTGAATTGGTTTTCAGTCCGTAATGTTCAATATAATTTTGCTTAAAAATAATTCTTATTCCTTTGCTTAAAGAAAAATCGAAATTATTCAAGATTATATCGCTCCTTTATTGCAACATAGTCATATCTCTTCAAAACTTGAACTTGGCAAAATGCGATATAAGTTTTCAAGACCTAAGTCCTATGATCTAATTGCCTTACACTTTTTGCTATAACTTCGGTCCAGCTTGGGATATAAAACTGATTTTTTTTTCAACATGAAAAGAGCAGTTTTGCTTAAATAACTACAAATTTTTAATTTTTTGAGATATGACTATGTTGCAATAAAGGAGCGATATGAAACAGTGAATCATACTAATTATACTAAGACATTTTGAAAATATGAGGAATAGGGGAAACAAACAACGGGAAAGTTCTAAATTAAAATTAAAAAAAAAACAGAAAAATGTCAATAAGAAGTAAGAAACCGACATACTCTCATTCAGTGTAGGATCTAGCAGAAAAACCGTAATAAGCGGTGATAACAATCAAAGACTTTTTTCGATTTAAATAAATAAATTACATTTTTTATTGCAAACTGAAATCCTTGTATCCACAGGAAATACTCGCTTTTAATACGTAATCGTATTATCATGTACATTAGAGCGACTCGCCCAAAAAAGTGCTCAATGTACCCTCCTGAAAATGAACCTTCGACTTTTTAAGACAACATTTAAAATATTTCGCTCCAGCTTTGAACTCTCGTGAGCTGGACCATTTTGAAAAAGGACCTATTTTTGAATATTTTGTTAATTTGAGCATCTGTTTCCTTGTGCGAATTAAAAAAAAAAACTGAGACCCGTATTTAATTAAATCGACTAAAGGTTAAAATATGTTAATTTGACATTTATATTACAAACAACCCCGAACAAAAAATTCAAAAACCATTTTTTTACAGAATATCCTTAAAAAAAGGACATAGATGATCGTCCTTGGACATATTGTATACACTGTTGGTTGCGCATTGAAAAAACCTTTCATATGATATAGATATTGTATATGTTGGTAAGGAAACAGATCCTCAAAAAAACAAAATATTCAAAAATAGACCTTTTTCAAAATGTCCAGCTAACGAGAGGTCAAAACCGGAGCCGAAATATTTTAAATGTCGTTTTGATGTCTGACCTTTGTTTGAACCGTGGCCCAACGTCTAATAAGACTACACACTACCTACTAGACTACGGCTACTTCAACTGACTTCAAATAACATAGAGAACATTATCTAAGTCTTCATAGACTGACCCAGGTTACTCGAAAAATTCGGATGTGAAATATTTTCAGTCCAAAATAATAATCAAATCCACATGCTGCAATCCGCGTGTAGTACGAAAGTATATTAAAGCAAAATGTTTTGCTTTAGATTCGTTTCATTTTATTCTTCATTTTTCCGTCTATTAAATTCTAGAATAACAATTCAATTATTGCTTATCACGTTGGCAATAATCCGATGTAATTTCACTGTTTACCTTTTTTTTTTTCTTGGTGGATATGGGTAAAAAATTATTTCTGTTTTCCTTTCTAACGCAATATTCCCAAAATGAGTTGCAATTTTCTTTTATTTTCAACAAGACCAGACAATATTTTCTTCGTTTTAGATTTGTATTGTGGTCATACTTGGAGATTTAAATTACTAATTTAATTTTCCTAATTCTATTTTAGTTTTGTTTTTCGACAACTTAATGAAATGTATTGACATTTCAGTCCAGCCAGGTTATTGGTAAGAAAGGCCTTTTTTATATTTTCCAAAGCCGCATGAGTTCTTCATATAATCTTCACGTCAACCATAGTCTTCATAGCAATTATTTTTACACGAATTTACTTGAATTTGCTTACATTCTGCTTGCTCTCTTCTTTAAAGGTTTTCTGCTAAAAAAATGTTGAATTTTTGGTTTTTTTTTTACTGAAAAGTTTAACTTGCTTTATTTCACTTCAGCGAATTCAAAAATTTTTTGGCAACTCCTTATAAAAACCAAATAAATTAAGGCAGGCAAGCAGGCAGGCAACTAGTCTGTGTGGATAATAAACAAACAGTTGGACAAGTGATGACTCTGTTAAAAAGGAAGAGACTCTATATTTCATATCAGTTTTTATCAGTAAAAGTTTTCGAAAACTTTCTTGTAGACGGTTTCTTATTACTGGAAGCGGAAACTTCTAGTTGACCACTACATATGCCGCACATGACTTGGGTCCGGCCAACTCCAACAACTCTTGGGATTAACTTTTTCATAAACTATGTAAGATGGTCATCATAAGGGTTAATAATTATTATGCCTGGCATTGATAAGCATTTAAGAATTGCTCTCTGCTACAATTTAAGTTCATTTCTATAGTAAATAAATTTTTTTAAAGTGATTTTCTGTTTCTTTTTTATCTGAGTTGTATACTCGCACATATAAAAAAAAAATTTATTTTATTTGCATATTTTTCATATCTCTTCAACAATTTTAAAAATTTATGGGTGTGTTTTTGTTCTTGTCTTGACTTCGAAGTCTCATTTTGTAAACCACAAAAGCATGGCATTGCTTATATCCGCCAAGGATATCTTTGCTTGGAATGACAGGAAACTTGTGTAACGGCACACCGTGCAATCCTTGTCTTGTCTCACGCCGAACAATTTAAAAGTCAGCGGTGATGTTGTGGCGCAATAGACTGGCACATTGATGTTTTAAGGGTGTGGATGCAAATGTTGCCTTTAGAATCGAATGCTGAAAAGGTGGATTATTCGCAATTCCATTACAGTCTGTTTGAATGTTTCTGTTCTTTAAATTTATTAATGAAATGTTTGAATTTTGAAAAACAGTTTGAAGATACTTTTCTGGAATTGTCTTAAAATTTTTATTTAAAAAAACGTTGAATGTACGAAAAAATTTAGACGCACCTTTTAGCACCTTTCTGTTTTAGAAAGTATTGCTGTGAACAGAAAAGATGCAACGCAGCAAGTACAACAATTTTGCAATTGCAGCCTTAACTAAGCTGCATACCCATTGATTATAGTAATAAAGGCAAAAAGGGGAAAACATAATTAAAATAATTAAAAAAAAAAAACCGTTTCATTAATCCACTAAAACATTTTTTTTTGCGTAATATCTCGTTCATCGTATTTTTTAAACGTTTTTTTTTTTTATTCTCCCATTGCTGCGAATAAAAATAGAAATTAGCCTTAAAGAAAACTAAACAGAATTGTTGGTTGTTGTCGCACTGCTTTTAACACTAAACCTACCATGGACGGATCAAATGGCCTATTTTGAACTTCTTGTCCGAATTTCTTGAAAATAACATTATCACACCGCCATTTGCCTTTATGACTTTTATTACAAAATACATCGAATGTGTTTTCCAAGATTTACTCCTTTCTTGTTAATTTTTTTTTTACCGAAAAATATATGTAATCTACCTTAAATACCGCAAGGGGTCATTTGACCCCCTTTGGTAGAAATAGGAATACATGAAGTATCGGTAGGTTTAGTGTTGAATTATACCCTATTTATAATAGACTGCTGTGTTTGCAGCGTTGCGTCTATTGTGTTTATATCATATATCGACACCTCCATTTTATAACGTTCTAAGTAAACTTAATGTTCTTGCATTTTTAAATTCAACGTTTTCTAACTTAAATATTGCCAAAATTTGGTTAAGATGCGCCGATCCGTTTCGGAGTTATAGGGAAAAATCTTCTTAGAATACACATATAGCCATATGTCGCGTGAAAACTTTGAGAGCTCATAATTCAAAACTAACTTTTTCGATTTAGAATGCTATAGAACAGAGGCGTCGATATAATTTAATTTTAATTTATTAATGATGTAGTTATTTACAACTGGCATATGTTGTCAACGAGCTTGTCACAGAAAAGCCTAGGAATGATAATTTCACATTATTCTAAGACGATTCAGTCTCAAAGATTGGCTGATGTTCATGTCTATGTGTTAAGTATTTTAATACTTAAAAATGTGTCCAAGATACAAATGTTGTTAAAATAAATTAGAAACAATTGAATCCCACAGAGACAACGTGTGATATCATACATAATTGGTCATTACAACCTTTCAGTCTAGATTACGACCTAGTTTCTTACACCACTTATGTTGTGTGTGTTAATTTTATACATGAGTGGTGGGACTTGCAGTTTAATGTCGACTCCACACGACACATGTTTGAGAAGCCTTTCTTGGTAATTTTATTTACTCCCTCAGAGTTTTTGCTAGAAATCTGCTTAGAGGAAGTCGTCGAGAAAATATTTTGTTCATATTTTCGTTTTGATGTCTGACCGGAGACTTCGACCCTGGCTTTTTGTCTAATAAGCCCACACACTACCTAATAGACTACGACGACTTCCATATGACAACCAAATATAAAATTAATACGGTCGCAAAGGGTTTACTATTGTTTTTATGAATTGTTCGCAATTTCGTAAGTCTGAAATCAGCTGGGATATGCCGGAATTAATCATTTTATCGAAATCTGTAATCCAAACACAAACTTCTGAAAAATTTTAACTGCTTAATTATTTTGCAAATGCCTTAATGATTTCAGCAGTTGGTAGAGGTTTACAATTAACTTTAGAAATTTTTGAAAAATTTCTAAAAATTAAAAAAAAAATAAATGAAGAGTACAAATACATTCAATAGGTAATTTAATAAAAAGTCAATGTGAGTTTTCCAAAAAAAGTCGTCTTCTTCGATAAAGTGGCTTAGTAAATACACAAAACTAACGAATGCAATCCAAGAGAAACAAATGCACCGAAAGTGAAAAACTGTCTGGAGCCGATTATGGTCAGGTAGTGTTAATTGGTCTTACTTTTTTGGAGATGATACCGCAATTGCTGTGACTAATAATAACTGAATTTTACGACCTCAACTGGACAGCTTTACTCAAAAAGTATGAAAAATGCATTATCTTGTGAAGAGATTCGGACAAAAATTAACACAGTTATTATTTAAAGAGTCTAACAGTCGACTTATATTTTTTATATACATATCTGATCTTATCAAACCAACTTTGGGTTCAAAAATTTTTAGAATTTTTGATAGATCTGATTGGAAAATGTGAAATGAAAGTTTGAGCGAGAACCAGTAATTAGCCAAAGTTTGCGCAAAGGGAAATATTAATATTTGCAAAAAAACAGAAATATTAGCCGACTTCTGGAAGTCTTGAAAAAACGAAATTGACACATTTTGTGACAAATAATCAAGATCCATCAAAATTTCTGAAAATTTTTGAACTAAAAGTTAATTTGATGAGATGACATACATAGAAAATATAACACGACTGTTATACTATTTAAATAATAAATGCGGTCATTTTTATTCAATTTTATCAAATGATGACTTATACTCTTCATAAGAGAACAGACTTTATGAATATTATCACTTATCCTATTTTTTTTTTTTTTAAGTTTTGCTACTATGAATAGTCAAACTTGAAAAAATATGAAAAAATTCGAATTTTACAAGTTTGTCTCATCAAAGTCCATAGTATATTAAGTCAAATAATATATATACCGTTTAAAAGGTCTATCTCTCACCTTTCCAATAGGATTTAGAAATCAGCCCCGAAATGTTTGAGTAATCCAGAAATTTTTCAAAAAAATCTATTTTTGTCAAATAAAACAAGTTTGGAGGGTTTGAGAAATATAAAATATTTTATCTTTAAAATAAATGTTGTTTGATTCAATTCGGACAATTTTTGTGAGAGGTTGAGCGATTTAAAAATCAAATTTTGATATTTCAATAAGTGGTACGAACCTTTAATGGTTAGGCTAGTATAATATGTCGGTAGGTTTAGTGTTAAAAAAGAGAAATCCATCTTTAATATTTAACTTGGCAATTTTACTAAATAAAGTACTTACCAAAAAATGAATAAAAAAAGTGCAGTTTTTTGTTTTATTAGAGAACATAAATGTCTGGTATTCGCTCTAACGCCAAGGCGAAATTCAAATGCTTATCGAAATGAAGTTAATGGTCGTTGGCACAAACAACTCAAATAAATTTTATATCGACGAAACGTTGATAATAAAGTCTGGCGAAATTTTATGTTTAACAAGTGATTTTCAAAATTTATTTCTACCGTAACAGACTGTTTCTGGGGTGAGGTGTAGCATTTAAAGCACTTAAATGGGATGTGAATAAATTTGGAATAGTTGGATACCTAGTATCGTCTCGCAGAATTTTTTATTGTTCTCCTTCTTCTTTACTTTGTGGACTTCTTATTATTACATACAACACTTAAAATATTCTACACAGAATTTAATGTTTTTTTTTCTTTCTTTTTATTCTCGTTACAGGTGATAATGCCATAAGTAAGTAAAAAAAGCGTTTATTTCTTCATTTAATTCATAACAAATTGGCTTATACAGAAATAACTTTTGTAACAGAAATATTGCATTCAATTTGTTAAAAAAAAAGAAAAAAAATCTTTTCTTTCTTTTTTTAATCTTTTTTTTATAATTCATTATAAAAGAAATGCCACAAAACTTTTTTCTAACAGAAAACTAAAAATAAAAATAAAAAAAACTTTTGAAAATTATACTCGTACAGTTGTGGTCAAAATAAAAGGAGTGCTACCATGTAATATTCTAATGATAGTTACAACGATATGTAAGAAATAAAACACAAAAAGGAATCTTGTAATAACTTTAATATTTGCGATGAAATTGATTCATTTCTGCGTTTGTCCTGGACTTCAGTTGATAAAAAAAAAATAGGAGTGCGAGTGTTCTTTTAAAAATAAAAATGCCACAGCATATAATTTAATAAAAAAAGTGAACAGTAAGTAGGGAAAAATGTAATTAAAACTTTTTCTACAGTGATTCACATAAATTTTTGTAGTAGTGGGGCGACGAAAGCACTTTACTGAAGAAAAGAGAGAACTAATTAAAAATCTTCGAAAAAAAGGCAAAACTTATAAAAGAAATTAAGGAAATTAAGTTACTCCGATTAAATGATCACAAATTCATTAAAATATAAAAAAACAGAAACGATTGGGCGCAAGGGCAAAACATCAACTCTGGATGACAGCCAAATTGAGGGTTAGAGCAAAATAAATTCTTCGGAGTCTTCAAAAAAATTCAAAAGGATCTGAATCTTGCCGTAAGTGGTAATAGTAATTCGTAGGCGTCTGATGGACAACAATTTATTCGCAAGAAGTCTACAAAAGGTGCCATTACTGGCAAAAAAGAAAAAAACAGGTAGCAGCAGGCTTAAAGTTTGCCCAAGAAAATATCCCAAAGAAAAATTAAAAAACATATGATGAAAACAAAATTGTTTTATTTGTTGGCACTGGGTCCAGATAGTATGTTAGACGTCTGCCCAATACCAAATATAAAGCTCAGTATACACAAAAGACAGTTAAACATGGTGGTGCAAAACTAATGATATGGGAAGCTTTTCATATAATAGTGTAGGCCCAGTACATCCAATATGGATAGAAACGCCTATGTCGGCACTTTGAGAGAAGTAATGTTACCATAACGAGTGGTTTCGGGTTAATGGGGTAAAGATTATAGCGTAGCCAGCCTAGTCTCCTGACTTTAATCCCATAGAACATCTATGGGGAGATGACAAACAGTATGCTGCAGATTAACACCCTTCAAATGCAGAAGAATTATGGATCACAGTGCGCGAATGTGTGTCATCAAATTCCTTTAAACAGATGCCAAGATCTTATTGGCTCAATGCCTCGTAGATGTGCTGAAGTCATTAAAAACAAAGATAATCTCAAATTAAGATAATCTCAAGGTTAGGTTAGAGGACGTGTACTTATCGGTTAAGGCAAGTACAGTAGCCGGAGGTAAAAATTGTCCCATTGTACAAGATAATATCAAACTTTTGTGCCTTTTATTTATAAATTATTAGGTTGTGTACTAACCCTCCTATTATTTTGAACAATTAATTCTGAGCGTAAGCTTTATTTACATGAAATATTTTCTGTTTTCCTAGTTTTAACTAAATACTTAGTAAGTGTTAAATAATTAGAAAATGAATTTAATGAAATAAATTTTAAGTCAAAAAAATTTGATTTTTTTTGTTTTTTATTTTTCTTAATTTTAAACTTTGCTTTTAAATGAAGGGCACTCATATTATTTTACACACAACTGTACATAATTTTTGGTGCTGGTTGTCGTCTGGTCTTTGTTTTTCTGGGTTGGGCACTTTTTTGGTTTATGGAAACAAATCTTAGTTTTTTTATGGTCAGAAACAAATTGTTTTCTGTTCATTTTTCCATTGGCAAGAAATTGCAATCCACTAGGTTTTTTTGTTGTTTTCGTTTTCGTTATTTTTTTTTTTTTGTTGTTTCTGCAAGCTTTTTAATTTGGTTACGGTCCAAAGAAAATAGAAAAAGACGTGAAAACCAAAAACAAAAAAAAACGTATTTTGTTTGAAACGAAATTATGTTTAAGTTGAGAAAAATATTTTTTAATAATTTTTTTTTATTATTTTAGACGAATTGCGGTGTGAGAATTTTGCTTGAATTTCAATGCCATATTTAAAGCAAGTTTCCTTTTGTTTTGTTTTGTTTTCTTAATATTCTTAAGATGTTTTTGAGAAATCCATTTTAAATTAGTTGAAATTAACCCATGTTATAGGAAAATTTTGGACGTAGTGTTTAATAACTTAAAATACTACAGCTGTTGATACATAAAAGTGTGCATTATAAAAGCGAATATTTTATACAATTAAATGCTCTTTCTGCCTGCATACCCACAATTACTGATTTTGTGGAAGGATTCGAGATATCAGAAGCCGCGCATAGAATATGACGTCGAATTAAAAAATTGTGATAGAGTGAAATGTAGCTGCCGTCAAACCACAAACACTGATATATGATATGTTACGATCTGACCTAAAATAGCGACATAGTATATAAAAAAACAAATACGACGAAATATTTTTGGAAATATTGTTAATATATATTTAATCCTAGGGGGTGACTGACTCGACTTTTTTTTGTCCATAGAGAGCGACCCGCCCTAATATATATATCTCGTTTGACTTAATATGCTATGGGGAAGAAGAGAAGCACCGTCAAAATTGTCACATTTGGGGCAAAGAACACCCGCACACATACATTGAAAAGCCGACGCACCCAAAACGAGTCACTGATTGGCGCGGATTTTGGTCCAGAGGCATAATTGGGCCATTTTTCTTCGAAAATGGACAAGGAATGGCCGTTACAGTCAATGGCGATCGTTACCGAGCCTTGTTGAACGAATTTTTGTTTTTTTTGATATTGCCAACATTTGATGTCAACAGGACGGCGCTACGTGCCACACAGCCGAAGCTACATTCGATGTTTTGCGCCCTGTTTTTGAAGATGTATTATCAGCCGCCGAGCTGATGTCGTTTGGCCACCTCAGAGCTGCGATTTGACACCGTTGGACTATTATTTGTGGGGTGCCGTCAAATATAAGTGTTACGCCGACAAGACAGAGACAATTGACGCTTTAAATGACAATATTCGTGAAGCCATTGGTGAAATACAGCTGCACACAATCGATAATGTGCTTCAAAATTGAATCCGACTGTGTAGGATACTGCATGGCCAGCCGAGGCAGCCATTTGATTGAAATTATTTTCCATTATGAACCGGAAGAATTGTTCTTTCAAATGAAAAAGAAATTTGAGAAAATTTTCGCTAATTTTTTTTAATGCGTTTAAAAAAAAAAGTTATTTGGCGGACCATTTTATAATATTTTTTCAAATGAACTTTTAGTTCTAAAATTTTCAAAATTTTTATGGATTTTGATTGTTTATTGAAAAATTTATAAATTGTTGAAATAGTAATACACTAATACCCCGGTTTGCGTCGCTAGTAGGACGATTTTCCATACATTTGTATTGATTTTCATTTAATTGGTTCCAAAATTCATAATTTTAGCTGAAAAAATAGATTTTTCATTAAAAAAATATTTAATATTTTTTTTTAACTAATATTTGTTATTGTAAAAATATAACATTTCATTGGAGTAATGCAAAAAAACATAACAAAGAAATTTAAAAATGATACAACTTCGAATTTGCACCAGAGTTAAACGGGAAATCCCCTTTTTCTGTTTTAGCTTTGTACAAACTTTTTTGTATTAACGATGCAAGTCGAAGCACTACCGACGAAACTTCGAAACTTGCGACGCCAACTAAAACAAAAACGACGCAACTTCGAAACAGACGCAGAACGAGGCGACGCAAACCGGGGTATTAGTGTATTTGGAAAATACCACGAATTTTGCCGAATCGTGCAAACGTGAAATTGACACAATTAGCGATAAGCAATCAAGATCGATCAAAACTTTTTGACTTTTGAATTTTGAACTGAAAGTTCATTTAATAAGATGACATACATCCATATATGAAAAATATAACATGACTGTTACCCTATTTATATTATAATTACGGAAATTTTTGTCCAATTTGATCAAACTAAGTGTTAATCTCTTCACAAGGTAATGCATTTTCAGAATGTCATCACTTATTTTATATTTTTTAAGTAAGTTTTGAAAAATATGTTTATGTACACCATTTTAAAGGGTAATCTGTAATCTGTCCCCTCTTGAAAAAACTTTGAATTTTGAAAATTGGTTAAAAAATATTTGGACTCCATAATTTATTGTTTTAATGTTAAACGATACTAAACTGTTTTCATTTTCATAATAATATTTTGTCCTTATGATCCAAGTCCAAAGATTTTGGTAACCAAAATTAAATTTTTCTGTTTAGAGGTTTTTATTTTAATAAAGAATTTACGGCGTGTACTCTTTTGTCTATTTGCAATAAAGAATCGGCGGGGTCGCCGCGGTCTAGTAGGTAGTGAGCCAGGATTTCATCAAAATAAAATACAAAAAAAATAAAATACAAAAAGAATTTTTTCGACGATTTCTTCTCAGGAGATTTCTGGCAAAAACTCTGAGAGTAAATAAAATTGTCATGAAAAGTTTATCAAAAATCTGTAATTCGGAGTCGACTTTAAACTGTAGGTCCCGCCACTTATGTATAAAATTAACACACACAACATAAGTAGTATGAGAAACTGCGGGCTTTTTGGGGACGATTGCTGTAGACTGTCCATTATATCACTGGCCATTTTATAGTCACCCAGCAGCCTGCACAATGCACTGCACGAGTAGGGGCCATCCCCTGACTGCTGGTTTTTTAAAGAAAAGTTAATTTGTAAGAAAGACATAAAATATGAATTAAAAAAATTGTAATATTGTCAAATATAAAAAAATGGGTTTGCGATCTGTATAGCTGTACAATTGACAACAAGTGGAAAATTGTATAAAGAAATTTTTTTAATTTTATCAGAATTCACTTCAAATTATTTGTTTAAAGATATTTTTTTTTCGAATTTAGAGCAATGTCGGTTCTAGAATGAAGTCGCCGTAGTCTGGTAGATAGCGTGTTGGTTCATTAGACTTAAAGCCAGACATCAAAAAGTATTTCTTCGACGATTTCCTCTCAGCAGATTACTGACAAAAACTCTGGTGTGAGGAACTAGGTCAATAATGCTGACTGAAGGGTTGTAATGAACAATTATGCATGTATGTACGTACATAATAATTAACTTTGTGTGAAAAGATAAAAAAAACAGTTTTTGTCAAATAAAATAAGTTTTGAGGGTTCGGGAAATACAGAAAAAAAAGAAAATATTTTTGAGTTCTACTCAACAATACTCACAACCTAAACTATATCATTAGCTGGGTGTACTTTGACTGTTGCACCGTGTAATCTGCAATTTTTTAATCGGCATTTGTCTTCCAGCAGAGATCAGCATAAAGTATTCAAAACGATGAGTAGGTTCGAGTCATACTTATAATTGCAGATACTCATACTACTCCTATACAAAGTTGAAAGTACTCGTCGTATTCATACACATGATGTTATTGACTTCGACTCGTCTCTACTTAACATTTACACGAAGCACAAAATAACTGTGATTCGCGTACGAGCACTGCAATACTCACAAGAAGATTGTGTGTATGCTTTCCTTGTTGTCTTTGTCTTTTCTTTCTTCTTTGTTTGTATATGCAACAATAACAAAGGCTGTAAATTTTGATGCATGATTCGAGTCACTAGAAAGACTTATAAGTATTTTTCTAAATTTATGAATCAGATTGAGTAGGCGTATGAATCAAAACTATTTCGAATGTTGTGAGTTTGATATCAACGTTGTACTCATACTCATTGCTACTTATACTTGTAAATCAATGTTGTAGCGAGTACGAATGAATCAGAGTAGTTGAATTTCAATTCTGTTGATTCACTCATGCTCAAAATTGCATGAGTGCTAATGAGTAGCGGAAAAACGATTCATTGCTGATTTCTGTCTTCCACTATATAGAAAACTGTTTTAAATGTTATTAAAAAATTTTGCTAAAAAAATTTTTTTAAAATAAAAATATTTAATCGAATAGTAAAAATCCTCGACCGTGGACAAAATGGAGTGCATTTTAACAATGGGTTAATTGTAGTCTTTGTTGTTGCTGTTTTTTATTTGTTTTGTTTTGTTTGTCCATAATTCAAATGTATTTTGTGGAAATAAAATTTATTTCTCGTTTTAACCACCTTAAAATTCATTTCCTTTTTGTTGTACTTTTAGTTGTTGTTTCTCTTTTCTTAGGTAAAAATGGAAAAAAAACCGAAACAATTTTTTTTTTTGTTTTTTTTTTATAGAATTCAATATGATTGTATGGTTGGTGTTGTTGTGGTCTTTAAAAGGTTATAAAAAAAAAGAAGGGGAGTTGGACGGATGGACGGACGGAGGACTGCCATTCATCCAAAAGTTTTTGTGTATGCGATTAAGATAAAATAAATAAAAAAACAAAAAAAAACAAAAAAAAACATGAACAAAATTTACCTGAATTAAATTGAGTAACACGAATACTCAAGAAACTTTTTTATTTTGTTTGTCCGTGTTATTGTTGTTGGCGGTATTTGTATGCTTTTCAATAGAACGAATGAATGGTTCCCAAAGTTTTCGTTGTTGTTTTTGTACGTACATTTTTTATTTCGAATTTCATGAATTTTTGATTCATGAAAAGATGGTTGTTGTTGTTGCTGTTGTTGTTGTTGATTTTTTTACTTTGGCTGGAACATATTATTTTTGATTCGGTTTTTTTTTCTTTCTTTCTTTGTGGTTGTAACAAACAAAATGACGTGTTTCAAATGAAATAATGAAGAAGAAGACGAACGAAACATTTCGAATGAATGTAAACAAAGTTGTTTGTATCACGGAAACACGCTACCGAATTTCTTTCTCTACGCGTTGATGCTTTAATTTTTCCAAAATGTTCATTGTTGTTGTACACCGTGGAATAAACATATAATGCCATGCTTTTGGCCATATTTAATCATTGGTGGTTGACTACTGGGGTCTACAAAAATAGGATTGTTGGTTCATGCACACATATGTACGTATATAATGAAAAAGGTACGATGACTTCAAAAGGAAATTGTAATTATTTCCATTGAATGATGGAAATGTCTGCTTACTCTTCTACTTTCACACACTCTTAAAACAGATTCTTCATATTCTTCCACCAATCATAGCAAGCCGTTCGAATACGAACGATTATTTTTCAAACAAATGTAGTCTGGTGAGGAAAATCGAAATATTCTATCTTGGTTTTGTATTTCGTAAATAAATTATTTTGTATGAGTGCATGCATACATACATAACATACATAATTGGTCATTAGAACCCATCAGTCAGGATTGTTGACCTAGTTTCTCACACCACTTGTGTGCGTTAATTTTATACATAAGTGGCGGGACCTACAGTTTAAAGTCGACTCCGAACGACAGATTTTATGAAAAACTTTTCATAGCAATTTTATTTACTCTCAGAGTTTTTGCCAGAAATCTACTGAGAGGAAATCGCCGAAAAAATACTTTTTGTATTTTGTTTTGATGTCTGCCCTGGGACTCGAACCCTGGCTTTTACGTCTAATAAGCCAACACACTACCTACTAGACCACGGCGACTTTTCGGGTGCATGCATACAATTTTGAAAATCACTTGTACTTCTACGATCTATTTCTCGATATACTTCGACCGTATGCAGAATTATGTGATTGTGAATGTTGTTTTATTCCATCCACTCTTAACAAATATGAATTTAAACGTATGAATAATCATATCCCCCGGAATCCGCCAGCAGATCGCTACTGCGCCCTGCTCTACACTAACAGAATAGGAATCGGACACAAGCGATCACACACACTTAGATATCAACGCGTTGGTATTTTCTGCCTATTACTAGATGCAGAATAATTTTATTCAAATTTTAATAAAAAAAATCAATAAAATGGTTCATTATGGCTTTATAAATGTGGCAGATTTTTACTACAGAGCGGACTTACGATAAGTGCATCACTAAATTCCAAAAAGTTCAGTGTCAATAACAGAAACCTTTAATTAAACTTTTAATAAGACCCATTGAAATAAACTTAGTTCTTGTTGGTCAATAAATCGAATGTTAAATCTGTAATCTATAGCAGTGATGGGAAATTGATCTTAACAAATTGTACTAACTGTCAGAAAAAATTGTACTTTTTCCACCCCGATTGTACTAAATTCACTTTTTATATTTTTTAAACTTTTTTCTTATTAAAAATAACATAAAAATAAAACTGTCAATTCATTTTACATATATTTGTGCATATATTACATGGCAGTTTCTTTGTGCTAAGTACTTGTATACATAGCTGCCAGATAAATGAAGCATCCCCGAGTATGGAATACAAATCTCGTCTATTTTGTGGTTTCTCAACCGTTTACGAGCTCGGATATTGCTGGAGCGAAATAAGGAGACTTGTTTATTAAAATCATTCCTATGTAACACTTGTCTTTCTCGGCCAGCACATCCATATGCTGTCGACCCTAAGGCTATCGTATCGCACACTAACTTAGAGACAATGTTCGTTTGTTAGAAGGGCTATTCGTATGCAAATAAAAATAAAAATATGCAAACCTAGGGTCCGTAAACACTGCTCCCTTTGTTCCTCCTTCCTATAATATATGTTCATAGTTCTAAACACAGTACCATACCCTGAGTGTTGGTTGTATGAAAAAAAATAATGGATGGCCCTTGCCTTTATTCTTCCGATGTCAATAGTAGAAGCTATATTGGAATTTTTTAAATTGTCAGCAACCGCTAAAGAAAATTTATGGTCATGCTATTCAGAAGTTGTAATTTTTTGGCTTTCAGGGGATTAAAAAGGTATAAAATACAGAAACATCATCACAGGTATTCGAAAATAACTTAAAAATATAATAGCACAAATTGTAACAACTACAAAGCTTAAAGAGGCTTTTAATGTACTAAAATGAGGAATATGATGTAACTTTTTAATTTCTAAATATCTTTAAAATGAGGACATAAATCGTCATGTCGTCAATATAATATTTTTGGAACACAAAATCGTCAAAATGACGTTAAATCGTCAAATCTGGCAGCTATGCTTGTATATATAATAGATAAAACCAACAATTTACTTTAATACTTAACTATAAAGGGATACAAAAGTTTATGAAATCTAAATTTTAAGTCACTATTTATGATACACAACAGAAAACTAGCCATTATTAGTAAAACATTCACAATAAAAGTTAACAACGAGTTGCCATTTGAAAATGAAACGGAAACAAAAAATTATACAGTGATGAGACAGAAAATTTGAGTAATGTAATAATGTAGGGAAAATTTTTAAATAGTGCTAAATAATTCATTGGTGTTTTTGACTTTCAAATAGTGCTAAAAAAAGTACAATTGTACCAACTTTTCCATCTCTGTTCTATAGAAGTCGACGTGGTCTAGTAGGCAGTCCAGATCAGACATCAAAACGAAAATATGAAAAATATTTTTTCGGTAAGTAATATAAACAAAAATATCTTTCTTTTTGATAAAATGTCTGTTTTATTACATACATATTGTCGTCGAAAATCAAAACGTACGTATCATCGAAAAAACAAAATCGAATTTTTGATTGATTATGATTCGTGAGATTATCTAACATATCTCTACCAATGGATTTTTGTGACCAAAAATAACGTTTTTATAACACAATAATTCAAAATGTTTCTACATATGAAGTACTTGTTATTTTGTAACTTTTTTGCTTCTACTGTAAAATTAGAAAAATGTTTAGATCAGGTTTTATTAATTTATTAAAACAATCTGTTTTATTTAATTTTAAGTAGCTTTTGGTATACAGAATTTCTTCAATTGTGTGAGAGTTAAAATTGTTTGGATAAAAATTTACAATTTTGGTAATAAAAAGTTTGTTTCGATAGTTTTCATTGCACAAATTTGTTTCAAAAAATTTAAGAAATCCTTTTGATTGTACTATTGAAATCTAATAATTTAAGTTCTCGAAATTCTGTATCAGGTGCGAAATTTGGAATATGTTTAGTTGTTTCAAATATTAAATCTAATTCTCCATTTATCACAAAATTTGGATTTACAGGTATTCCCCGACTTACGACCGATATAGGTTCCTGGTCACCGGTCGTAAGTCGAATTTTATATGAATTAAAGAATTTAAGAAAAAAATTACATTCTGTACTATTAACTTTGAGGGTCAGGAGAAATGAAACTTCCCAAAATTCATATAATTCAAACTTTATTTAAATTAATAATATATTTTAAGGATTCTCCGCAAGTACATATTTGTCTTAATACTTAATTTTCTATGAAAAAAATTGGAAAAAAAATAGCCGTAAGTGCGAAGTCGCCGTAGTCTAGTAGGTAGTGTGTTGCCTTAAAGTCAGGGTTCGAGAAGTAAAGCCAGGCGAGACATCAAAACAAAATTCAAAAAGTAGCAGATTTCTGGCTACAACTCTGAGAGTAAATAAAATTGTCATGAAAAGTTTCTCAAAAATTATGTATGTAAGTGCGATGAGTCGTAAGTCGAACGGTCGTAAGTCGGAGACTACCTGTATTGCTTTTTTCCATTCTTAACAAAGTGATATTGATACAATTATATGAAACCAGTGATTAAATCGGCAATTTGAGAGCAAAAATCAGCAAATCGCACTTTGCTATTTTTACAGTCAAAAAGATAAATCGGCAAATCTGGCAACAATGATAGTATCTAATTTTCAGTTATTGGCATATATTTCTAAAGAATTTGGCTAGACTTTCTCTGTAATTCCAATAAAAAAGTATACTTCTTCATTATAACAGCTCGGACAATTAAATTATTATTAAATACAAAAGAAACTTTAACATTCTCAAAGGAACGAAATAGAAAATTGTAAAGTGTTCTGAAATTTGACAGTTGATAACGGCCATCTTGTTGAAACTATATTTACCGAAATAGTTGTCATTTATTCAGACAGCATGCACGTACTCTCTGATACACAAAAATTACAACACAGTACATATTTTTTCCACTGCAAAGTAAATTTTAAGAATAATTTTGATTCAGAAAATATTATACAATAAAAACAAATCTACTGAAAATATGAATTATATTATAATTAAGACTTCGAATAAACATTTTTAGTGTTCATTCGTTAGTCATTTATAATTTTTTATAACCCAGCTTTCTTTTTTTAATGCAAAAATTTTAAATTTGAAACTAAAGCCATTTCGAATTGTCCCACGTACATACTACATATCTTCCGACAAATAGTGCACATTATCGTATCGCATTGAGTGCATTTCATGTTTTTTCATTTCATTTCATTTTTCCAAAAGATGGCAGAAGTTGGAATAAACAGAGGAATAAAAAAATGCGTGTTTACTTCTATAATTTGAGTTATATTCATAGAAATTCAGCTGCTTCATTTTGTAGCCACCAATACCAAATTCATATGCAATACCATAATACAACGTTTTGCTCTTCAAGGGGCTTTAAGAAATATTTCTTAATTTTTAACACGAATGCATAACAAAGAATATCAGAAGTACACGCATACACGTTACTTTCATTGACTAGCATTCGGAAGATCGTTTTTAAAAAATGTCACCTTGATGAGTCCTTTCAGAGAACTTTTGGTGATCAAAAACTTATTAGTCAGTTACATGATTAATAAAGACTTAAAAATGATTCGCGCCAATGAGTAAAATGAGTTCGATTATAATAAAAAATAAAAAATTGTATAGCAATCGTAAATTAATCATCCAGATGTTTGAAATCTGGCTATTATTTCCGTTATTTATTGTTTATATTCGACTTACAATGAAGATTGAAAAACGCTAAATTGGAAACAGATCATGCCGAGGTTTGAAAAGTGATTGCAATTACGTATTTCATGATCATATTTTGCGCTAGTAGATGATTAAAAACTGCTTTTCTGAATAAAGTACAATTTTTTTTTTTAAATTGAGAATTTTTCTTTGTTTTTTAACTAAAAACAATATTTCTTTAAATAAATTTTGATGTCTGATGTACAAACATCACGAACGTAAACTTAGTATTCTTTTTTTGATACTTAACGTTCATACGAACGTGATTTTTGTAATCGCGGTAGTGTAAACGTAGGACCCAGTAAACCTAATAAAACCACTTGAAGAGAGTAAAATAGAATTATAAGTACGAGTAAAAAGTTTTAATCATAAACGACATAAAAACGAGTCCAAATTAATACGAACATTACTTATAAATGGTAATAAAAGGATTCATAAAAGACTCGTATGTGATTAAACGATGACAGAAAGACGACTCGAAAAATAATCATAAACGAAGGTAAATAAGACTAATAAATGATCAGAAAGTGATTCGAAAATGATTATAAAGCTAATAGAAAAAGAGTCGAAAATTACTCTAGAATAATATAGAAAATGACTCATAAGTGACTTTTTAAGAAGAGTCGCTAGTGGTCACTTTTTTCTCCCGACGAAAGAGTCTTTTATGATCGGAAAATGAGAGCATATTCTAGCTTTTTATTCACGCAAAAGAATCAAAAAAGACTCCAATTTGATTAAAAATTTTCAAAATTGCTGGCTGGGTTTAAACACAAAAGCGAAAGGGTCAAGGCAACACTGGTAAAACAACTGTACAGAACATGGTACATTGTTGTTTACACATGTATTCATATGTATGTATGTATGTATGCATATGCATTAGGGTGGTTTTAAAAAATCTATGTCGGATTTTTTTGGGCACCCACCTAAAATGTATCCTCCTGTCAGATTTTAGGTTTGCTAAAGTTTGAGCACAATTGGAAGATGTTAACCCGTGCCACTGGGGCCTCAAAGTTTTGAAAATTTCGATTTTTGGCGACTTTGCCGACCCATATCTCGCGGACGGTTTCATATATTTGCCTGTGTCATACATCAAATTGAAGTCGATGCTGTTAATAATATTTTATATGAAATAAAAAAAATACGTAAATAGTACTGAATTCGAGATAATGAACCTAATGTTCCTAAAAAATTGAGTTAGTAGGCATCGATGTAATATTTCAACTGAATAAAAGACGAAATCATAAAAGCAAGAACCACATATCTATGCTTTTCTTTTTTGATAACAGATTCTGAACCCCTGGACTTCTACTTAAAATATAACAAAACATTTCTTACAGTACGTGGGTCTAAAATTAACGGTATACCATAGCAAACATATTTAAATGAAATGAGATTCCACACTACAAGTATTTGTCTATAATAACCAATAATAATACAAGGAACGCATCTTCACTCTCAGGGGTACCTAGCCACGTTTTTAAAGACATTGGCTCTATTTTTTCGGTTTCAGTACTAGCTGCGTATTTATTGTGTAGAATATTAAATATTATAAACAGTATGACCTTTAATTTGATAAATGACACGGGGAAATGGCTTTAGCCGTTCCAGATATAGGGATCCCTGAAGTGGCAAAACTGACAAAAGATCGAGATTTTTAAAACTTTGAGGCCCCAGGGGCTCGGGTTAACATCTTCCAATTGTGTTCAAACTTTGATCTGACAGAAAGAAACATTTTAGGGGGGTGCCCCAAAATAATTCTGACATTTTATTGTATCCCATTTAGAGGTCGCCGTGGTCTAGTAGGTAGTGTGTTGGCTTATTAGACGAAAGATCCGAGTACGAATCCCAGGTCAGATATCAAACCGAAAATTTGAAAATAATTTTTCGGTGACTTCCTCTCAGCAGATTTCTGGCAAAAACTCTGAGAGTAAAAAAATTGCCATGGAATGCTTCTCAAAAAATGCGTCGTTCGGAGTCGACTTTAAACTGTAGGTCCCGCCGCTCATGTATAAAATTAACGCACACAACATTAGTGGTGTGAGAAATTAGGACGTAATACAATGTGTCAATTCTACCACCGAGTACTGTACTTGCCAGAATTGACAAGTACACGTCCTCTAACCTAACCTATTGCATCCCATATAAGATAAAACTACCCTAGCATGCATAATGTATTGTATTACGAATATTTACCGCGTACAAATTTACCTGTCACTTAAACACATACATATGTATTTATTTATGTATGTGTGTATGTTCTTAATATTACTTGTTTATGTATGAGTGGTTTTTTATTTAGTTTGTGTTTGTCTTTCTTTGTTTTTCTGTATTTTTTTTTTGCATTTTTAACGTTCAAAATGGCTTCGTTACAATTTTATTTTATAAAAATTTTATAAAATTGTTTAAATGCTGATTCAAATGCTTGTTAAATAATTTTTACTCTGTTTCTTATGTAATTATTCTCCTTGATAGCAATTTAAAATGAACTTAGCATGCGTATAGACATTGAGTTTTTTACATTTTGGGTGACCACCATACGTACATGTGTATTAAAGTGTTATTAATTGTTTGCTTTTATTCTGCCTTTCTTCAGTTCATTTTGTTAAAATGCAAGGACACACTCTGTGTATGTACTGTGTATAGGCGAACATAGTATTTGACCTCTCTTGAACTTTTTTAAGGCAGGAACCCATAATTATTTTTGAAGGTAGTTGTGATCAATAAAGGAATAAAAACTTAAAGAAAAGTTGTTTATTGATTATGCAATGTTTTCAAATTTCAAGTACAAATGTAATGCAACATTTAAATTTTGGAAATCTAAGAAAATATATTGTGAATTAGGAAACGTTAGTATATTAACGGCCATTATTACAACTTCCTTAACCCTAGACGGTTACTCTTCTATTTCGTACATTAAAGCTGTTCTTCGTTGAAGCGATGGTTACTGAATCGACGAAGATCATTTACAGTTTATCATATAACTTTTTTATGTTTGACCAAACTTCACTCCTTTTATAGACAAGGTTGATTGATTACGAAAGCTTGTAGTGATTAAAACTACCCGAGGTATCCATTTAATTAATTCTGGATGATCATTTTTGTACTAGTAACGTTACTCTTCGTCGAATAGACAAATTTTTTTTCGTCCTCTGCCTGTAAGCTTTTATTATCAAATGTTGAACAAACATAAAAGAGTTTTATTATAAAGTGTAAATGAGCTTCGTCGATTTAACGAAGATTAATCGCCCAGGGTTAAATGTTATACTCGTTAAGAATCTGCATGATTCAATTAAATTCCTTTCAATTTTTGTGTTTTAAGTTCTGAATATCTCTATTCCTTAATAATTTAATATATACTATGGGTAAAACAGTATGAAATTAAACATTTAGATAGATAATAAAATTCTGCATTATATAGTAAATTTTCACGACTTTATCTTAAGATTTGTAGATTTAAAACGATGTCAAATTCAGGAAAGTGTTTTATTTTTGAAATTTTAATAGGTTTATATTAGGGATGCCAAACGCGATCGATTTTTAAAAATCCCGGGATATTTAGGAATAATTCGGGATCAAAAATCACGGGAATAATCACGATTTTCCCGTAATAATAAAAATATTTTGTTAGCAAAATCATTTGTATTCCAATTATGTATGTATATCAGAATTATATATCATTAAAAATAAAATATAAAAACAGCAAGACAAAATGTAACAAAAAACCGTAAATTAACAAAAATAAAAATTATTAATCCATATGCAAATTAGTTTTAGGAAAATTATTTGGATTCTAACAGATCACAACGTGTGATCTGATAGGCTTGAACGAATTTTGTTGTCAACATAACCTGCCGTTGAAAAACACTTCTCGCAATCAACATTTGTTGGTAAAATTGTTCCAAGATAGCAGTATGCAGCTTGCCAATATTCAGCTCTACCCCCTCCTGATGTAAATAAATCTATTTCTTTGGACAGTTGAGTATCTAAGTCTGTTACCCTATTAATTCGTTTTATAGGGCTTTTGTATTCTTCGATGCCATAAAATAATTTTGTATCACTGGAAGTAGGGTTTTCCTCATCTGAGATGCTATTTTCGAAATCGAGTGATATAGAATCGAGTGATATAGAAATTTTTTTCAGCACCTTTTGTAGGGTTTAAATACATATGAATTCTCAATCCCGAAATATCCCGGGACAAGTTTTTAAAAATCCCGGGATTTCCCGATTGGCATCCCTAGTTTATACGCAGTGGTGTTGTCGAGCCGGAACGCTCCGTAATGTCGTTCCGGTACTTCCTTTTTGGACAGGAACTCTTTCCGAAACTAAAGATGATATTTGATAAAGAGAATTTGAAAAAAAAAAATTAAAAAGAATTGCTGAATTGCTTTTTTGACGAGTTTTTACATGTTTGTTTGAACCGAACCGGAACGAACCGGTTTGTTTTTCCGAACCGTGAACCGGAATCCGCAACACGTTCCGGTAAAAAAAATTAGCACAATACCGCTGTTTAAATGGTATTTTTTGGTGGCAAAACGAATATAGGTTTTATATTGTTTTTTTTTTTATCTGAAAGGCTTAAGAAACGCCCACTTTCAGAGTTTTTTATATTAACGTTAAAATTTTTCGTTCAAAATTTTAAAATAATAAAAATTTCACATTTTTTACCCTCCCCAAAAAAAATGATAAGGATTTTAAAGTTGAAAGCAATTTTTAGTAGTTTAATGTTATGTTACCAGAAAAAAATATGAACTTTCTACATTCAAGAACAGAAAAAAAGAAAAGTTTGCGCAAATGTGCGCAATTATTTTTTAGCGATTTTTTGAAAATGTATGGGCCACTCATATACCCCGTTATTGAAACCTAACATACAATCGAGATATAAAATGGAAAATGTTTATACAAGATTACAGTTATTCCAAATTGTGAAGGAATCGAATGCCAGAACCATTGACGAAAAATTGCAGCTTTTAGTCAGAAAATTGTGCGATATTTCAAAATGTCAAGGGGATGGCGATATATTAGTAGTAAAGCTATGCTGAACTTATTTCAATGATTATTTTATGAGATGCTGGAGTACAGCACAACGAAAAGAGGACCGATTTGTAACAACATATTCAGAATGGCTAGACGAGACTGTGGCAATACCAGCATTTTGCAATTCGTCTTCAAGACGACCATAAAAAGATTTTAATGGAGAAGTGAAAGAAAAAAAAAACGAAGAAAAACGGAAATAACTCGTCAGCAATCAACAACAGTGGAGATCACATTTACTGCATCCGTGAGTCAAAGGGCAGCAGGAAATAATGATGCGGCTAAATTAATAATGGATATAACCCGATCTCCACGGAAAGCAAGAATTTGCAAGCGATCATTAACAACTTCTGAGGTCAACCCTGTAAAGAAGCGTTATGGGTATTAGGGTCATATGTGATCCGATTTTCACCAAACTCTACGCTATGATTTCTTAGTATACAGAACTCATTTATGCTAAATTTTATCATGATTGTTGCATAATTACCATAATTATGTGTAAATAAGTGCAATTTTGAGGAGAATTGTATGGGGGCTAGGCGAAATCGTGGACCGATTTGAACCAAAATCTGTTGGATTCATTCTTTGGCCTAATTAACACTAACGCTATAAAAAATTCCAGCAATTAACTCAAAAAAAACTTTTCTAATACTTTTGGCCAGGTTTTCAACCAAAATGCCTGTCTGTGTAGAGTCGTGTAAAATTATTATAACATTTTATATTACAATAGTAGGGCATTTAGAAGTTATCTGCCAATATCTACGTCTTCTAATGTATTCAACTTAGGATTTAATATGCAAATTGTAATCGTTTAAATCGCAATTATTTACAAGCGTTGTTACTGTTGTCAGTGAATGCTGCTGCTTTATACTGAAAATTCCTTCAATAACTGGCAACAGCCGTAGCAAAATGAATGAAATCAGGCCTGGTTTTCATTTTCTGTGTTTATCTAAACATTTGCCTACTTATCGTTCGTTCTACACACATATGCCGCATGCAATTGAAGTGTAAATTATTAATGTTTACACACAAAGTGGAGGCAAAGAGACAGATTTATGAAAACAAGACCACAATGTTTCTCTTTTTTCTTTGTTTTTTGTTTTTTTTTTGTCATTCTTATCGCATTTTTAATTGCTAACAAATTAAGAGTTGAGCTAATTGAAAAAATACCCACTGTTCTCTATGTATGTATGTGTGTATGTATGTACACTCAATTTGGCATAAACAATTAGTGGCATATCCTCGTTGACTTTATAACAGTCGTTGTACTTTTTGTGTGTGTGTGTGTGTTTTTTTTGTGTTTTAAGCGCCAAAACTTTTAAATCTCTTCGTAATGTGATTTAAAAGTACTGAAGAACAAACGATTTAATCACTTTCGACATGGTGATTAAAGTCTTTTAAATACGTGCGTAAATTTAAAGTAAATCTCAAATGCTCACACAAACACAGAAACGTATTGCAGAAGTTTTTCTCTTTAACGGTGTGTTAAAGAGAATAAAAGAAATTTGTTTCATATTCACCCCTCTGTTATCGATATTTTTTATTTTTTTGTTTTTGCTGTAAAAATAGGAAAAGGAAGAAGGCGTTCCAAGTTGTCTTGTTACAAGTGTGCGTACTAGACGACGAATGTTCATTTGTTTCAAGATAAAATTCGTGCCACCATTACCGCCCATCTACAGGATGTGTGTGTTACACAGGATATTCATACCGTTCTCCGTTTCGCTTCTATTTTTCTACGCACACTTTAACGTGGAATTTTTTTTACAATTATTTTGTTCATGTTTTATATATAACCTGAATGTTTTTTTTTTCTTTTCTACGTAATAAATTAAAAAAGGTATTTTGTACAAAATATCTTTAAAAATAAATTGTTCATATGATATGGAGATGCCATTGATAGTCGATTATAATCGATATTTTAATCGTAAATATTTGGAGGCTTTGGAAAAATTTATTAAAAATGTAAAAGTAACGTTTTTAAATTAAAAAAAAATCTTAAATTTGTTGAATTTTTATAGCGTTTTCATCTATTAAGAATGAAGATTGCAATTAAAAAGAATATAATATACGTCATTGATTCTTTCAATGTTTTTAGTAAAATTTGAATAGAATTTTTATAGTAGTTTCTGAATTTACAAATTTTAATTGGATCCTAGCTAAAAAGGACATAGAATGTTTTAGCACGGAGAAAATATTGATGATTGGTCGTCTAAGCATGTTTTTGATGGGTCTATTTGTTTTTTTTTTTCAAACTAAAACATATTATGTACACTTAAACGCACAAAATTCTTTTTTTTTATTCGGGGAAGAACCTTTTAACTACACTTACAGACACTGAAGTCGCCGTGGTCTAGTGGGTAGTGTGTTGGCTTATTAGACAAGAGGCCCGGGTTCGAATCCCAGGTCAGACATCAAAACGAAAAATATTTCTCCGGCGACTTCCTCTCAGCAGATTTCTGGCAAAGACTCTCAGAGTAAAAATTGCCATGAAAAGCTTCTCAAAAATCTGTCGTTCGGAGTCGACTTTAAAATTGTAGGTCCCGCCACTCATGTATAAAATTAACGCACACAACATAAGTGGTGCGAGAAGCTAGGTCGTAGGACTGAAGGGTTGTAATGACCAATTATGTATGTATGTATGTACAGACACTGAAAAAAGCACAAGGAACTTACCAAGTACACACAGAAAATACAACGTAAAGAAATGTCCCTTCGATTAAATTCTAAGTCAACTTAGATTTCAAGACAATTTAAAAATTTCCAAGCAAAAGTGGAAAACTTCGGAACAGATAAGCGCATCTTAACCAAATGTTGACAATATTTAAGTTAGAGAACGTAGAATTTCTAAAAGCAAAAACATAAAAGTGTACTTAGAACATTATATGTAACCAGATGACCCGTGCCAATATTTCGCACCGTTAGTTGACATTTTCGTAACATAAATGAAAATAATTAATAGAAATTTTATTAAAAGTATAAAAATATATTAGAAATTCATAATATCATCATACATATTTACATACATACATACATACGAGTATGTTTAAATGCTTTTATAATACTTCTTTGAATACAATGTTAGATGTACTGACATGTTCATCGTTAACTTTTTGCCCGTACGAAACCTTAATACAAACAAAAATATCTTTAAACGTACGCACTCGAGAAATAGCCTCGCTCATGTGAAAAGACCGGTTCTGATAAATACAATCCTACCTTTTGAAAGGTTGTGCTTTGTTTATCGTCATAGCAAAGGCAACTTTCACAGGGAATTGTTTTCTTGCCATTTGGAAAGGCACAGTTGGATCAGAAGTTTGATTCGGCGTATAAGTACAGTTTTATCGGTATGAATAATTTTTGCTAATATGATGTTTTCTCCCGAGTTTGTTACGATTAGCCTGGTACCATTTATTAACCCCTGTTTAGATTTTAATACATACTATATTACGTAGAACTGCATTACTATTAAGCGACCCTGTATTAGCACACTTGAACAAAAACATGTAATCACAATGACAACAGTATTATTATGCAGTTCTATATAAAATATAATTTTTTATCAATGAAAATATTAATTTTTCAATTTCTAATTATTTTTTGCCATTAGTGTTAGATATAAGCTTTAAAATGAGACATCGTTCATTAAATTTGATGCGGTGGTATGGGAGATATTTGCAACCGACAAAAAAGTGCTTTAGAAATAATATATATGATGATTCTTATCAATCAGTATACAGGACTTGATGTAGATTAGGGATGCCAATCGGAAATGGTTTTTAAAAATCCCGGGATTCGGGATTTTTCAAAAAATCCCGGAATCCCTATTTCGGGTTCCCGGGATTTTCGGGAATTCTGAATCCCGAACAAAAATTCCCTGAAATTTCTCAATTTTAACACAAAAACGGTTTTTTTTTCTTATATAATGTTTATTTAAAAGTTTTTTAAGTGAAAAATACTTAAAACAAATAACAAATTTCACTTTTATTAACAGAAAGTAGTCGTTTATAAGTAATTTCATACATTATATTTGGGGACCTACATAAATATTATGTAAAAAATAAAGACAAATAATGTAATATTAACAATATTTATCAGTGTATATTAGAATTAACAAAAATTAATTTTCAATTAAAATTAAAAATTCATAAATCACATTTGAAGATCTACATACATATAATGTAAAGTATAAAGCAAATACATATTGTTACGAAAGTGGAAATGGTGTTGTTAAAATAATAAACAAAATCTCCAAAAACAACACTATATACTTGATCAATGCATAAGTAAAAAAAATATAGCAACAAAAATAAAGCGCTTGTTTACAAGATCGATGAATAAACAAGAATAAGGGATAAAAGACGTAAATAACCAACAACAAAATGAAGGGAACAAAGATGTAAACAAGCAACAACAATGTGCAGTATAAAATAGCGGATAGACAAATAAACCAACAACAAATCATCTGCCTGGACGAATGTAAAAAAGAAACAACAAAAATGAAAAGAAGTTGTTTACATTTTTGGAATGTTCCTGAAGGCATTCATCATACTAATGATCCAGTGATATAAAAGGCAAGACAAAGCGAGCAAGAAGGATTCAAAATTCAGAGTTGGAGTTGAATCAGTCGTAGTGTGCAAACGGCACGTTGTATTCGGAGTTTGAATTAAGGTAGTCGTGTATAACGACGTTAAGTTGGTTGAAGTGATAAATCTATCGGTTGTGTGAAGACACGAGATCGAGCTATAATTCGGTTAGACTTGTGTGGATACAAGTTTCGTCTGAAGGAAACAGTTGTTAGTGTTGTGCTACAAAAAGGTTGAGAGCAAAGAATAACTAACAAGTGTTGTTGCTTACAAAAAGTTTGTAAGCAGAGAATTATCACGAACAAGCATATATTGCGAAAATTATCATTGTATACGTGGAATAAGCTGGAACAGTGGCACAAAAGCTGTGCAGATAATAAAGACCTGATTTAAAATTAAACACATATTTATTTTTATTTTATTTGCAATCCACGAACTCATATTTTTAACGTTATTAAAATGTAAAAACGTAACAATATATTAATATTTGTTAGTCTACATTAGAAAAGTACATAAAAAGTATTAGTACGACAAAATAAATAAAACGAAAACGGGATTATCAAATCCCGGGATTTAAAATTAAAAAATCCCGGGTTTCGGGTTTTTTAAATCCCGAAAATCCCGGGAATTTCGGGAATCGGGAATTCCCGTTTGGCATCTCTAATGTAGATATCACACCGAATGCGAAGGAAGCCAAAGACTATATTGTTGTTGTTGTTAATTTGTTTATTCCCTTTTTTATACTGATTTTGTTGTTATATTTTCGTTAATTTGTTGATCATGTAGACAAATCCATAGATTTTGTTTTTGTAGTTTTTTTCTATAATTTTAATTTAAACAATGTAAAAAATATAAATAAATGACAATATTAAAACAGTATTTTTATTTTTTAAGTCGAAATGTTTTGTTTATTTTGGAAAGGAAAACGCAATTAATTTAATATTTTCGTGAAGACAAGTAAATGTTAATGAAAACTAAAAGCAAGAACGTAATTATGAGTTTAGTTTTCCAATCTACAGTATAGTGACTGACACTATAATATTCGTATTGAGTGCGAAATTTTTAATTGTAATTTTGTTAAAAGAGTCAGTTTTAATTGAATGAAATTCAAAATGACCAGAAGATTTACTTTTATTGGCAATTTTCCCTAGTTATGTCAATTTAAGTATTTGAAATATTTTAGATTGAAACAAAGTAGATGAAAAGATAGAATAACTAACTAAACGCTTATTTAATGAGGAGATTTGCATATAAAGAACTTTGAAGAATAAATAATAAGGAAGATGAATCCTAGAAGTATAATGACTAAATGATACTCAAGTGAGGTGAAACGAAAAAGTTAAACATTTTTCAGACTCCTTCCTGTAAAATAACATTAAAGAGTATTAAATAGAGAGGACTTCCTTAAATTTCTATCACTCTCTTTAATTTGTATTTGTCCTTCTCATGATAACAAGAGCGAACACATGTGAAATCCATAATTAAGGATTAATTTGTAATTTTTGTTTTTTTTATCGGCAACAGTATCGTCTTCCATTTGTCTGATGTTTAATGTCTAATGTGCTGTCCAAGACAAAATCATCCAAACAAATGTGTTTCCATTTTCGTTTGACCGAAAATATTTGTTTACTTTGGCAGTGTTTTTACTGTTAAACAACGAATACATCATTACGTAAAATTTTCTGTGCTTACGGTGTAACGCATTTATTTATTCTGCTCTTATCGATTACTGTTGTCTACTTAATTCACCTTGATGAAACAACATCGAGTGGTAAACGACAAACGTTTCCTTTCCCATCATTTTTTTTTCTCTTTTTTTTCTCAATTTTTGTTTTTTTTTTTTCTTATTGACCGTATGAATTGACGGTAATTCTCTTTGCCCTTCTTTAGTAGTTCGTCTATCATTCGAGATGTCTGTCTGGCTGTGTAGAATTGGCCTCCTCCTACAAATTTTTCGTGGTTTATTTTGCTTAAAAACAACTGCAGAGACCCTTAAGTTTAATAAGCAGTTTTATAAGTCTATGTGTCGGTCTACAAGTCTATACATACATTCATCCATCCATACATACGTCTACTTGTCTATTTGGGTTCAAGCCCACATGTTTGCATCATTAATCATTGCGTTTCAAAACTGACACATTCATTCAATCAGCAGCGCATCGCTCCGCAACACCAAAACTTCTAACAACAAGACGAAAATCAAGAAATTTATAAAAAATTGTTCTTCGTTAGTCTATTATGTTGTCTTTTTTGTTTTTATTTTTTTTTTCTTTTTAAAAATTTACTTTGAGGCCTTTTTCAAAGCAAAAAATAATTCAATTGGTTAAAATCATATTGACACTCATATTTGACAATGTTAAGGCCATTTATTTAAATCATATTCAAATTAAAATTCAAACATTTTCATTTTATTTCCATGGATTTGAAATTCAAAGAGAAGAAAATAAAAGTAAAAAAAAAAAATCAGTAAAATGAAGATGTAAAAAAATATTGGTGTAGCATTACTTTTTCTGCTCACTGATATGATTAGTTTTATGCGCTCACTAACAAGACGTACCGATCACCAATTTCATGAGTTCAAAAACTATGGATTGAAAGGCCTTGGATGTAACCGGTGTGATTATTTGACTAGATAATTTTGATACTCATTTCAGACTAAGTGCTCAGAATATGCTCACCGTATCACACGGTTTTTATAATTTAAAACAGTTCAAGATGTTGTGCAAACTGTTTAGCAAAATAGTGCTAACATACTACGCATACTACCTTCTCCCGGAGGTACATACAGCGGTGGTTTCATATTTAGAAAGGACCTAGCAACATGTATGTTTGATAATTTATTGTCAACTCTTTGTAACTCATTTTATATTATGAACCTGTGTACCTGGCTTTGTTTGGAGGACGTCTTACACAAGTTTTCCATCGGATTGGAACAAATTAAACTTGGATTCGTCACTTCTGAGAACTCTGCTCCAGAACCGTTTATCTTTTTTAAGTATTTCCGTTCCAAACTGTAACTGCTTTTTAATATTTTGCGATTTTTTCTGCGCAATTCATCCTCGAAGTCTCGACTTCTGTAAGCGCCTCTTATTGTCCGTGTGGATATTTCTGACGTTAAAACTGCCTATTTCAGGCTTTATTTCACGAGAAAACTCTGGCTTTTCAAATAATTCTGTCTTCTGCTGGAGTGGTTTTTCTAACTCTAGGCTTCCTGCCTAGGGTTTTAAATAATTGTCAAAAGAGATCTTAAGGACAAAAACCCTCGAAATAAAGATGAATTGTTTCAGCTGGTGCAACTAACCTGGCACAGCATTACAACCTTTCAGTCAAGATTACGGCATAGCTTCTCACACCATTAATGTGTGTGCGTTAATTTTATACTTTTTTTACTTAGAAATGATTCGAGTGACTCGAATTATTCATCAAAATTTATCACCTTGGTTGTTATTACATTTACAAAGAAAGAAACCAATGCCCCTCAAGGAACGGTCATCTTAGGTTTTCTACACATATAGGACACGAACATCAATAATGTTCAGTAAGATTCAGTATTTTCTAATGAGATTCCCTAATAACAATGAGAAATGATCTCCATTTTTGGAAAAATATTTTTCAAGTTAAATACGCAGTCTTTATAGATTTGGCCCTGTACATTTTCCATGTTCCACTAAATAAACTTGTTATTAGGTTACACTTGGAAATATTACGAACAATTTTCCTCTGGGTTATATACATGCCTCTCACAAATACACTCACATTTTTATCATGTTCTCTTTATATCGACGTCTGTTTTAGAGAGTATTGTGGTAATGCGACTCATACTTATTTAGTGTTTCGTATAAATGTTAAGTAGAGGCATGTCGAAATCAACAATATCATGCGTATTGTTAAGCATGAGTACGATAAGTACTTCAAACTTTGAATGGGAGTAGTATGAGTATGATATGAAAATAATTATGAAAGCGTATAAGTGTCAGAAATATGACTTGAATTTACTCATTGCTAATTTCCACTCGCAGTCTAATACTCGTATATAACATATAAGTATTTAATTTGTCAGGTATCATGATTACCTATTTTAAGAAAAAATAATTTTTATTTTCCTTCCAAATAAGAAGATGAACGTACAAGGTTTAGCGCTTTGTTCAGAGAATTAGCCGCCTACATATAGAAATAATTCTCAGTTCAGAAATATGGTTTAGTACTGTCACTATCCCTTTGCTCAATGAATCGGGTAACCAACAGGAAATGTAACAGTATTCAGAATATTTTACAATCAGGTCTCGTCTTATGCGATAATTCGCCTATAAAAATGAATGATTCGTTCCAAAGTAATGAAAAATCAAAGCAAAATCGCACAAAAAATTCGAAAAAAGTTTATTTATTGTATTTACTTAAACAATAAAAACAAATAGTTCTAAAAAAATAAAAAAAAATAAAATATTAATTCATTAACAACTAATCAATAATTAATAAATAATAAACTGAAGTCTGTAATTATGAATGTACGATTTTTTTGCAGGATATATAGTCGGTTATTAAATTTTGTGAATTTGAGTTTTTAAATTGCCTAGACTACTCATGGTATCCGGAAAACAGATCGGTCAATCTGTGTTAAATCTTCAATCTACGGGGTCTGGGTCCATACTAAGAATAAGAATTTGTAAATCATTAACTTTGTTGAGAATATCAGCAATTTCTTTTGAATTGAATTGTACAACATTTTCTTACGAATCACTATCACTATCACGTTTCTCTCATTGTCGGTGACTAAAGTTATGACGTCGATCTCGGTTAATGGTTACATCATTCTGCTTCAGTGAGTCAAATCCATCTCGTCCAGTTTGATAAGCTAATCAATCACTGGTGAGTGTCGAACTGGCTAAGTAAACACAGAAACTGTCAACCATGTTTTAGAATATGCCATCCAATAAACTGGCCACCTTTAAGAGCCCGTGGCGTTAAAAACCGATTTACTACCAGCGACTTTTAACATTTTATCACCTGTCGCATTAGTGCACAGTAAAAACGATAGTCTTTCCTTACAAGTCTTAAATCCACTGGCTCGTTTTTCTGATTTTGCAACGCAGATTCGATTTGACATTAATTTTAAATTGATGCAAAAGTTTAAAAATTTAAATGAGAATCAAATGTATTCCCCTCTTTTTTTATCCTGTTGTATCAGATTGAGAAAGAGACGATAAGCTAACTAACAATGGGTGGTGGTGGTACATGACTCCCGAGGACATCAACTCTCTCCTTCATCTATACTTAGCAGAGTAATTGCTTTGAGTTGTATTCTTTAGTTTGTGCTTTCAATTAACTCCCTTAGCGTCACCTGGCGAGTCATTTTGGTTTAAAGAAGTTTCAATTATTAAACTGTAATGGAAAAATGGTTAAAATTCAAAATATTAAATAAAATATTAAGTAAATGCGATACCGGGACCGCCATCTAACGTTTTTTTTTCCAACTAGTGCTTATTTCGTCAATGGTAACACTTAGTTCATGTCTGATTTGACAGATAATTAGGTTAACTTTCCGCTGAACGAATATTAACCATCCAATGCGTTTTCGCTTCGCTAAGTGGGCCTGCGATCGACTTACAGAAAAGGCCGATTTTGACAAAAATCATCTCTTCAAATGAAGCTCATTTTGATCTTGGCGGGTATGTAAGTCTGTATCAAGTCGCCGTGGTCTAGTAAATAGTGTGCTGACTTATTAGACGTAAAGGCAAGGTTCGAATCCCAGGCCAGACATCAAAATAAAATGCAAAAAGTATTTCTTCGGCGATTTCCTCTTAGAAGATTTCTGGCAAGAACTCTGAGAGTAAAAAAATGCAATGAAAAGTTTCTCAAAAAATCTGTCGTTCGGAGTCGACTTTAAACTGTAGGTCCCGCTACTCATGTATAAAATTAACACACACAACATAAGTGGTGTGAGAAACAGAAAGGTTGTAATAACCAATTATGTATGCATGCATGCGCATGTAAAAAAATTGTCGCATTTGGCCGGCGAGTTAATGTTTGGTGCGGATTTTGGTCCAGAGGCATAATTGGGCAATTTTTCTTCGAAAATGGACAAGGAGTGGCCGTTACAGTCAGGCGATCGTTACCGAGGCATGTTGAATGAATTCTTGTTCACAAAAATTGAAGAGGAGGATATTGGCAACATTTGGTTTCAACAGGACGGCGCTACGTGCCACACAGCCGAAGCTACACTCGATGTTTTGCGCTTTGTTTTTGAAGACCACATTATCAGCCGCAGAGCTGATGTCGTTTGGCCACCTCTGAACTGCGATTTGACACCGTTGGACTATTATTTGTGGGGTGCCGTCAAAGATAAGTGTTCCGCCGACAAGCCAGAGACAATTGACGCTTTAAAGGACAATATTCGTGAAGCCATTGGTGAAATACAGCTGCACATATTCTATAATGTGCTTAAAAATTGGACCGATCGTGTAGGCTACTGCATGGCCAGCCGAGGCAGCCATTTGATTGAAATTATTTTTTGTTATTAACCGAAAGGATTGTACTTTTAAATAAAAAAAGGAATTTTGAGAAAATCTTTAGTAGTTTTTTTTTTAAAGCATTTTCAAAAGAAAAAAGTTATTTGGCGGACACTTTATATAGTAAGTATAACGACAATCCATATCTACTATATTTATTTATATGTATGTGTACTCATGGAAATATTATTTTTTATATACACGGGTGCCGGTGGCACAAACACATACGACACACACATTATGTCGTGTATGTGTATGTATGTATGTGAAGAATGGTTGAGTAAGTATTTATGTTCATAGGACATGTTTAACATGTTCCGTTTGATGTTTAACATACGAAACCCCCCTTTCTCCCCAATCATATCGTGTAAACGCAAACATGTGCACATACCAGTTTCTTCTTGTTCATTTATAGTGTCGATGAAAAGCAAAACTTTTGAATTTTTGAATTCCTTTCTGTCATAAGATCTTGTGTTGTTATTACGATTACTGTTGTTAGTGTTGTTGTTGTTGTTGTATGCAGACATAAATCATTTAAATCACTTAAACATGCATATGCCTCGCGTTAAAGCATTAAATAAATCGCTTTGTTGTTATTATTGCTGTTGTAGCTTTTGTTGGCAAGTATATTTCTTTCCTTCTTTCTTTTTTTTTGGCAAGAAATCTTTGTTACAAAGCCATACAGCCATGCAACTATACAGCCAGTTATACGTGTTCACCAGCAACAGCAGCAGCAGCAGCATATGTTTTTCTAAATATGAAACTAACAGCAACGACAACTACAACAATATCAGCGACAACAAATATTAACAAAAGGTGAAACTTGTACAACACAAAACCCCGCATATGTCACACACTCCCACATATAGAAAGAAATTTACAACTTTGAACATGAAACATTCTGTACGAGTGTTCAACGGTTTGTAATATTCTCTACAAAGAATTTCTAGGAAATTTTTCCACATTTTACAATAACAATCCAGACCATATTGAACTTAAATTGTAACCCAGTTTAACCAAAATAGCTTGGGGGTGCGGTGCGTTACATTTTCGCAATGGGTGAACTAATGGTGGAAATGGAGAAGCAATAGAAAAAAGAAAATGCAAGAATGGGAGTGTTTGGAAGAAAAAAAAAATTTAGAAACGATAAATTTTGACTCTATTTTCTTAAAGCTTTTCATGACTTTTCACGCATTTGGGGTTGTGTTTTAAAAACAATCAGATTTAAGATGATTTGTGCACTCAGAACAGGTGGCAGAAACAATCTGTCACTAGAGGATTTCAAAATTCATATTATAATCTACAGATCTGGTCTATATAAAGGATAAGGGCACCTCTTAACGCCATTTTCGTAGGAATAAATGCAAAAGTTTTTTGTCACTTAAACATTAAAGGCTTCAAAACGGTTTTATTATGATTTTATTGGTTTAAAACTAAAACCCATTGAATATTATTGTTGATGTTCTTTTACTAGGCAGCAAAATAAAAGTGTGCTTGGATCACTCAGTTTCTCTTTGAAATTTTTGAAATTGCCTCACTTAGTGTTGCTTGATCACACATACATAATTGGCCATTACAACTCTGCAGTCAGGATTACGGACGAGCTTCTCACACCACTGATATTGTGTTCGTTGTTAATTTTATACGTGAGTGGTGGGGCCTACAGTTTAAACGTCGTTTAAGAATTTTTACTGGAAATCTGCTGAGAGAAAATCGCCGAAGAAATATTTTTTTTTCATATTTCGTTTTAGTGCTGGGCTTTACGTCTAATAAGGCAACACACTACTAGACTACGGCGACTTCTAGTGTTGCTTGATCACATAGTTAAAATGGAAGCCCCACATGCCTCCACTTAAGCCACCATAATAAGGAATAGGAAGGATCCTACGATGTCTGAAATATTTAGACTGATAGGAATAAACATTTAAAAAAATAAAGACAATTTTTACAAAATTGGTTTGGTAGGGATTTTGAACGTGGAGAACGAACAATAGTTATCAAATAAAGGCAAAAATCCCACGAAAGAAAAGCTACAGAGCTGTTATATTGTCTAAATTAGTGCACCTAAAAATTAATACCTCACTTTAGGTACTGAAAATTTTAAATATTGTATTTCATTTCCAGAATATGAAGAGAACTGTAAAACAAAAAAAAAAAAAACCAAACACGAGTTATCGTAGTGATTTCGTTATTTTAATGCGTTTCTTTAAAAAAAAATCATTTTAGAACACTGCGATCATGAAATCTTTACATTATCATCGCTTATAGTGAATTTTCAAATCGATTACGAAATAGTTTCAAACAATAATACAAATTTTGCACTCTATTTAGCTTATGATATCGCTTCTTTATTGCAAGATAGTCATATCTCAAAAAATTAAAAATTTGTAGTTACTTAAGCAAAACTGCTCTTTTAGACCTTCTGTACTTGTTGAAAAAAAAAAATCAGTTTTATATCCCAATACTCTTAATTTTAATATTTAATTTCTTACTATCTTTAAACGACTTCTCTGGGTTGAGAGCCTTCCAAAACTCCCTTCTTTCATGATTCTGTCACATAAATCAGGCTGAATGGGCTTTATTCGTAGATATCCGCCGTTTACGAAAACCTCGAAAGATAAAGTGGGAGGCAATTTACATCATATCCAATGCCCAATATGGCATAAGGTTTGTGATACGTTCCTTAGCCCAGTATTTATTCGACTTTAAGCTATAGGTCCCGCCACTTATTATTAACATACAAAACATAATTAGTGTGAGAAACTGCGTGCTTCTTGGGGACGATTGCTGTAGACTGTCTAATGGTGAAGGTATAGTACTGCCCATTTTATAGTCACCTAGCAGTAATCGTTTCCTTGCCGTTCGCATCTTCCGTCTTTCCACCTTTCCTAAAAACTTGCACGATGCATCTCCTGAGTGCTGGTTTTATAAAAAAAAAAGAAAAAGAGAAGACTGAGCGTTAAGCTTAAGAGAGGATCATCTTACCAGTATCTTTTAAAGTTAAGTTTATGTTTGATATTCCCATATTATATATTATTTTCAATATTTCAACTTCAAATATAAACAAAATAAGCGTATACAATAAAAAAACGAAGCTAGTCGTTGCCATTGCGTTTTAAAAGAACTTTTAATTGAACAGTGTTGTCGATATTGCTCTGGCACTGCCATACTGTAAAGTTACGTTTAGCTAAAGAGGACTGTAAAGTTACTTTTAACTTAATTTTCGAGATGGCTTACCTTTGCTATCCGTCTACTCAGCGTTTACAGAAAGTACCTTTAATCCTTCAGAAAATTTGAAACTGCTTGTCAATTACGTTGTTAAAATATACGCTCCGATTTGGTTCCTAATCAAACAAAAACCGTTTTTAAAAGATGGAACCATACCTATTTTTCATCTGAATATGTACTCTCGTTTTTTACTCGTTTTAAATATGAAATCAGTTGTGGATTTTATTATCGAAAGAAATGCTTTTTTTGCTGACCCGGAAAATCTACTTGCCAGTGTGCTATTTGATATTTTTTTTTTTTTTTTTTACGCCGAGGAGGGGCAAATGTACCTAACCGTACCATAGAGGAAGTCGTCACGCCCTCCGTATGTGGGGCCCTCACCCACTAAATCCCCCCCTCGTACCGTGGACTGTTGTGTCCACTCCGGAACTTTGGAGTGGAGTCCTTTTTGGCGCTTTGGCCGCCTTCATGCTCACATCCGCGTCATGACTGCGTAATGAAGGTTGGGGAGACTTCTAATTGTCTCCACTATTCCTTCCGTCCAAGCTCCCGACTGGGACCTCGTTTGACACGTGAGCTAGTGTCATCTATGCCGGCGTGCCCGTCTGCTCCGCAGCCTCCAGATCTCTCTTCTTCAGTCTCAGAATGCGCTCCACATAATTCGCCACTGAGGCCCAATTCTCTCTGCTCGCAATCATAACCCCGACAATGTTAGCGGCCGTTATCGTTCCGATCATTGACGTCAGTGCAGAGCGATAGCTCTGCCAGCGTGCACATTCGAAGATAGTGTGTTCCGCTTCATCTACTACCTCCTCTTCTTCGTAAAGGCAGTAAGGCGAGGTGGTCTTGCCCATTCTGTTGAGATATTTCCTAAAATATCCGTGGCCCGATAGCGTCTGTGTAACATAAAAATTTACTTCTCCAAATTTCCGACAGATCCATGGCTTTATTTCCGGAATGAGTCTCGCCGTCCACCTTCCTCTATCCTCGCCGTTCCATCGTCGTTGCCATTCTGAAATTGTGTTTTCCCTGAAGTGACCGGTTATGTGGTTTCCAGCCGATTTCGCCATATAAATCTTCATCCGCTCTGCTGCCAGTAGATCGACAGGGATTGTACCTGCTATCACAAGTACGGCTGGGTCGAACACCGTACGATATGCCGACGCGATACGTAGTGCAGCCGTTCTCTGTACCGCTAGAAGTAAATTCGCCCGTTTTTCAACCCCTAGCGTTTCGGCCCAAATTTCGCTCCCATAGAGCATAATGCTGCTTCCAACACCCATCAGGAGTCTCCGTCTCGCCGGTAGCGGGCCTCCAATATTCGCCATTAATCTGCTGAGCTGCCCGACGATCTTCCGGGCTTTGTCAGCCGAGTACTGAATCTGGTATGAAAATTTCAGCCTGGGGTCCAGCCTTATTCCCAGTTATCTTACCGAACTCTTGGTTCTAATTACCTCGCTTCCAATACTACGTAGAGCTACTCCCACGTTGTGTGACCATCGCCGCTTCTGTCACCTCTCTTAAGGCGTCAATGGTAGACCGACCGGGTCGAAATCCATATTGTCTGGCAGACAATCCGCCACTATTCTCAATAGCCGCAGTAAGCCGTGGCTTCAAAAGCCTCTCGAGCAGTTTTCCCGTCGTATCCAGCATGCAGAGTGGCCTGTACGCGGATGAGTCCTCCGGATCGCCCTTTCCCTTGCTTATTAAGACCAGCCGTTGTTTCTTTCATATTTCGGGGAAAATACACTACCTTAGGCACGCGTTGTACATTCTCAATAGGAGTTCCGGTCTTTTACTGGCAATCTCCCTTATTACCTCAGGCGGGATGCCGTCGGGCCCTGGTGCCTTACCGGGTTTTAATCCGACCGCTGCTGCTTTCAGCTCCTCTGTGGAAAATGGTAAAAATTCCGTATTGGGCTTGTACCTGTCGCCGTTCGTTCGCCGGTTCGTGAGTGGGGAATAGTGTATCCATTATATTTCTCATTACTCGCTCATCCATAATCTCCATTGGTTTCCTTTTGTTACATTACATTATAATCTTGTATCCAAGTCCGTACGGGTTTAAGTTTACGTCTTCGCGTAGTTCTTGGAATGTCTGAAACTTCTTGCGCGTTATAGCCTTTTTCAGAGACTTCTTTGCTTCCTTATATATCCGCATTTCCTCAGTGGCTGGTCCATCGGGTCTGGCTCTCGTGTACTTTCGCCGTAGACGTAGGCACTCTCGCCTGAGTGCTGCGATATTATCGTCCCACCAGTACACTGCTTTCTTTCTGATATTCGGGAGTCTCAGCAAGGGCATTGCCTTTTTACATCCGCGTCTTATTATCTCCATTGTTTGTTATACTCTTGTCCTCGCGTTGTCCGAGAGTTCCACTCTACTACACAGTCTGTCCACTTCCAAGATTAGCCGATTAGCATTCAATTTCCGTGCATCCCATCTTCGACTGTTCGTGTTGTGATTGTCCTCCTCTACTCTATTCCTTGAAGCAAAGGTGTACGATATGTACTGGTGATCACTGCCCGTGTATATTTCCAGGACCTTCCAGTCCTCGACTCTGTGATACATGCCCTCCGACACCATAGTGATATCCGGAATGGTGCCCTCGCAGCCTGGTCGTATGAAGGTAGCTACGCTCCCCTCGTTCGCGAAGACCAGTCCGGTTCGAGCTGCCATCTCCACAATTCGCCTGCCCCTTGGGTTGGTGTTCCGCATTCCCCACTCTACTACTCTAGAGTTAAAGTCTCCTGCCACTATGAGATTGCCGTCAATCTGCACTATTGCGTCTTCGATTCTAGCCAATTTCTCCTCAAATGTTCCCACGTCATCATTGGGAGTCAAATAACAAGCTCATTAGAGTGATCTCATCAAACTGTACCCAGGTGAAACCCCTGCCTGATCTCCTCGGTCGAGGACCCTGGTTATCCGTTATCCATATAGCTGCCGTAGATGTTTCATCACCCAGCCAGAATCCACTATTCTTCGGCGCATATTGTTCGCTTATGATAGCTACGTCAACTTCCTGCTCTCTGACTATTTGCGATAGCCACCTTCCCTCTGTGCATATTCAGCTGCAATATCCTCATGCTGCCTTTCGCAAGCTCATCTCACAGCCCCGCGATTCCGGGAGGTGTTGCAAGGATTTTCCCGACTCCGTAAAGCAAATACAACACCTTGGTGTGTTTCTGCATTCCTTCCTTTTATGCCCTTTTTCTCCACATTTCATACATAGGCTTGATCTGTCCGGCCCATTACATTCCCACCGTCTGTGACCACTTCTGAAGCATCGGAAACATCGTATAGGTTCCTTTCTGACCATTATCCTACAGTTTGTCCAGCCTATTCTGATCCTTTGTAGTTTCAGAAGCGCCTTCGCACAGCTCGTAGAGGTTGATACGAAGGCCTTTTTCTGCTCCCGGTTATTCGCCCCAGTTAGACGAATGGATATATCCGGATTTATACCGCCCGCTTCTCTCTGTACCGCCGCCAGGACTTCCTCGGTGGTTGTGAGGGCATCCAGATCTCGTATTTCCAGAGTGACCACCGGTGTGAGTTCCTTCACGGTTGCCTCCTGATTGAGAACGCTCTTCAGGTTCTCCCTGAAGTCGTCCCTTTTGCCTCCCTTACCCATCTCAATGAGTATGGCACCTGTTTTTGTTTTCCGGACGGCGCATATCGCTATCTTCGATTCCTCCGGCTCTATTTTGCTCCTTATGTTCCTCAGAACATTAACGTAACTGTGCCCCTCAGTTGGATGAATTATCACAGCTTCTGGACGATTTTTTACCGTTTTCTGTCGATCCTTTTTCTCTTTCCTTGCCGATTTCTTGCTCTTTACTGTACTCCATTCTCCATCCACTAATGTTTCCTTAAGCTGTGTCGTGGTCTCCGCTGTTTGATAATAGAGACTATATTCAGGAGATGGCATTGCAAAGAATAATCAAAGCTAGAGAAGCTGAAAGTAGAACTAAATAGAGAATATTTAAACCGCCAAAAATTAATTTCTTTGCTAGAGATTACACCAAAATTATTATATGGCATGAGTGTTGGGTTACAGCACCGGCGGTTCTTCGGCCTATTTCCAATGGCAAATCATGGCAAAACGTAGCAGCTTGGAACTTGATGAATTTTCCTGTAACACACAAGCTGTCGAAATATGTTTTAAACTGGTAAAAGAAGCCTCTCAATGTGTAACTAACACTGCTTCTAGAGATGGCCTTATTAGAACCAGATTGAAATCACGAGCAAATTGCGAAAGTGTAGCTCAAAAAACCATTTTTCACATTCAAGGACGGGACAGCCTACTGTACAATTAGTTCCCGACTTTTGATCGATCGAATTACGACTATTCGCACTTACGACAATTTTTTTCCAATTTGTTTCATAGAAAATAGTTGAAAGAAGACAAATATATATTTTTGTTCTTGTTATTTTTTGAAATAAAGTTTAAATTATAAAATTTTGGATAGTTTCATTTCTCCTGACCCTTATATTTAGTAGTACAGTGTGTAATTCTTTCTTAAATTTTTTTATATGAAATTTGACTTACGACTTACGACCGATGACTAGGAATGTATCTCGGTCGTCAGTCGGGGAAAACCTTTAATCATAGCTGCCAGATATATGCAGTATCAAATCGTCAAATATTTGAGGAAAAATCGTCTAAAACATTCATCGAAATCGTAAAAAAATCGTCAGAAAAAATAAGCAGCATATTGCATCATCTATACCCATATGGGTTGTAAATATTAGGGAAACAGAAGATCTTGACGACATGATGTTCGCTAGAACTCACACATTTTTCAGCGCCTTCGTTTCTCAAGACTGTGCAATGAATACCGAGAATGCAGTTTATAAACATCATACATATATTCTTAGGTAACACTCGTCTTTTCCGTACAGCACATTCGTATTGTGGTTGTATCGCACACTGTATTCAAGACAAAGTTTGTTTATTAGACGGACTATTCTTTTCTGTAACTCTTTTGCTGCAGAGGTCTTACTTATGGTATAAAAATTTTCAAACCTTCCTGTCCATAAACACTGCTCCTCTTTCCATATTTTCCTAGTTCCAAACACAATGCCATCCATCCTCTAAGTGTTGACAAAAAATGTAATTGCCTTTGTTCTTCCGAATCGAATTTTTAAAATTGCCTGCCATTCTGAATGATAATTAATGCTCAGCTATGATCTTATTTAACAGTTTAAGATTAAAAAGACAAAAAATATAGAAATATCATCATAATACTTTACTCCTTATTATTATTATACTAAATATGCAAAAGTAGCAATTGCAAAGCAAATACAAAGCTTGAGGAAGGCTTTTAATTTACTAAAGTCGAGAAAATAAAAATCGTCAAAATAAGGGCATAAATCGTCTTATCGTCAAAATGATATTTTTGGTGCTCAAAATCGTCAAATCTGGCAGCTATGCCCTTAATAGATTGCTAAGATAACTATTTTTCAATAAAACTTTTAGCCGTTAAGCTTAAGATATGAAATATTTTTTCAAATCTTTTCATGGAAACCACGTTTAACGGTTTTGTGAGCCAGTACCTACTTCTTATAACTTTCTTCGTGGGGCTTGGTTGCTCTAATTTTGACTGCCTTTAGAATTGTAACGAGAAAAAAATGTACATACAATCGCTACTTCTTAATGGGAGGGAGTTAATGTTTAATTTTACATTTATTTCGTCTTATCTCGTGTAGTTAAAAAAAAAGGAATGAAAAATTAAATAAAAATGTTTCGTACTTATTTATTGCTCATACTCAAGGTAAACTTCAAAATAGCCTTCAGACGAAACCGCCAAAACATACAACAACAAAAACATCCATACAATGTATCTTTAAATACAATTGTGTTTTGGAAAACAACAACAACAAAAAAAAAAACAGAAAATAAAAGTTCATGCAATGTCATTCAGATTCAGCCTTCATACCAATAAAATAATACCACAACATGCAAAAAGAAAAAGAAACAACACGGCAACAGAAATAACAGAATTTAAGAAATCCCAGATGATGGAGATGAACTAAAATCATCACACATTCAGTTTGGAGGGCTAGTAATTGCCAAAGAGAAAAAACCAAAAAAAAGAAAAACGGAAAAGAAAAAAAATAACACCATGACCACCCAGTATTAGACATGACATCATGATACAACAATAAGAAGACGTTTGTTGTTGTCATTGTTTGCATTTTTCATGCTTCAGTGTTTCCAAGTAAAATGGACACACCGCCAAGAAAATGAGAAACATGAAAAGGCCGCAAGAAACGATACGAACGATGAAAAACCTAAAAGGAACTGGGGAAGTATTTTCTCAAACTTAAGAAGAAATGTCTTCAAAGCCACATCAAGTGACGTTCAATGCTAATTCTTGTTGTGTGTGTGTGTGTGTGTGAGTGTTTTTTTTTTTGTTTTCTTTCTTTGCTACCACCGGTCGGTGACTTGGACGGACGCTTCTAAAGCAAATTTATCGTTCGAAGCAAAGAAAAACAACGAACAGTCACTTCCGTGCAAAAAAAATTTTTTTCTTTCTTTTTTATTTCATATTCTTCATTACCAGCTGCTTCTCCTTTGCATATCATTTTTCTCTTTCTTTCTTTGCCATAAAACTAGACGCTAAACTTGTTTACAAATGGCTAAAGTTTGTTGTTGTTGTTTTTTTTTTAAGCGCAACTTTAATTTTATTCAGCTTTTGAAAGTCATGCAAATATTATGTAAAATACGAAATTGCAAATAAAAATTCAAAAATTTTCTTCAAATTGTTCAATCAATTCTATTTTAATTGAAGACCGTGTATCTAAGTGCTAAGAAAAGTGATTTTTATACGTTTATAGGCAGTGATAATAAAGACGGGTAATTTCCGTTTAATAAATCCATTTACAATGAAGTTTAAATCGAAATATCCCCAAATACCGACCAATCGTAAACAAATTTCTTATTAAGATAGAATTATATACGAACATCTTGTCAACCATGTTGAGCTAACTTTGTAGAAATATTATTATAATCAGGGACCGTAACTGTTATAACTTTTACCGTAAAAGTCACAAAATAAGAATTCTTTTTTTAAAAAGCATCCCATTTTATAAAAATGTTGGTCCAAGACAATCAAAACGGTATACTTAGTTCTGTTCTCCGACATTTCCTTGCGGTTGCTTTTTTTTAATCAGAAATTCAAAAACAGCAATTATTTTCGGTCCCTGGTTAAAATACATAAAATGCTTGAAACAAAAAATTTATAAATCGGAGTTTGCTTTTATTTATTCACAGCAAAACTTATGGAAAAAAATCAGCCGAACGTTCACGGAATGTTAGGGAACGTACATTCGTTTTTAGAATTAGGAAAGGTTCTTCAGTCAGGATTACGATTGCATGAGTGGCATGACAGAGTTATGAGAAGGTTTTCATGGCTATTTTTTTTTACTCTCAAAGTTTTTGCCAGAAATCTACTGAGAGGAAATCACCGAAGAAATACGTTTTCATATTTTAGTTTTGATGTCTGACCAGGGATTTGAACTCGGGCCTACTGCCTAATAAGCCAACACACTGCCTATTAGACTACGGCAACGTCTAAAGTAGAAATATTTTATTAAAATCCATTAAAAAAAAATCAATATTTTTTAAAAATCATTGATTATAATTCATAAAAATGTTTACATGTATTAGAGTACCTAGACTTTTACCGATCACTGTTTGTATATAATTATATCAAAGAAAATAAAGAAAATTATATCAAAGAAATATCGTGCATTTTAACATATTTTGGAATATTTTTCAAAAACATTCCCTGTCGCGGGAGGAAAGATAGAAGGGAAGGGAAGGAAACGGAAACCAAGAACATAAGAATGCGTTGTTCTCATCAGCGTTGTCAACTCAGTGCTTTTAGCACTGTTTTTAGTGCTTTTTAAAACTTTCGATGCGGAAAATTTCCGAGTTAGTGCCTAGAGTTTTTCTAGTGCTTTTCTTTTCATATCAGTGACACCAAACCAAATAACGTATCAAAAATCTATTACTTTGATATGCAACACTTTATAAGTTGTTTGAAGTACATTATATTTGCAACCACATAAAAAACTTGTTAAAACTAATAAGTTCTTAAAACTAATTAAAGAAATAAAATATTATTAGTTTTAGAAAATAAATTAATACAAAGTATTAACTCCAATAATATTTTATACTGAAGTCGCCGTAGTCTAGTAGATTGGCTTATTAGACGTAAATCCAGGGTTCGAGCCCCAGGCCAGACATCGAAAGGGGCGGTTTCCTCTCAGCAGATTTCTGGCAAAAACTCTTCTCAAAAAATCTGTCGTTCGGAGTCGACTTTAAACTGTAGATCCCGCCACTTTTGTGTAAAAGAAACTAGAAACTAGAGAAACTAGGTCAATAATTCTGACTGAAGGGTTGTAATGACCAATTATGTATGTATGTAATATTTATACTTTTTAAAAAATCATATAATAAATTAACAAATAAATAAAACAAAAACTCTTTTCCTAAAAAATAAATAACATTAATTTTTTTACTGACTGTATAAAATGATGATAAAATTGAAATAAATATTATAATTTTTTAGTGTTTTTTTTTTTCAAAATTACGCGTTTTTAACGAGTTTGGTGCTTTTTGAAAATTTATAGTTGACAACGCTGGTTCTCATCATCTCATCTTATTAATTTTTCTGAAATCACTTATTCTAGTAAGTGTTGCCACGAAAAAAAATATTGTAACCAATATTTGTGAAAAAAATCACCAAATCAGAAGAAATATAACCAAAATTAAGTTCACAGTTTTTTCTTTTATTTCTTTTTCAAATATAAATTATAATTAATACAACATAGTAAGAAAAGAAACAAAAAACTACAAAATAAAATTTTAGTCTTACTAATTAATTCATTTCTATATTTCTTTTTATAAGAAAAATAAATAACCAAATCCGGAAGTTTTTGTTAAAAATAGCTAAAGACGGCAACACTGGATGCAATTAGTAAGCTGGAGAGAGGAAATAAGTGGAGGGAATTTATTAATTTTCAGCCACAGAAAAGTCTTGGCGATACAAGCTATTTTGATTTTCATTTCAACAACATACTTTAAGCTATCTATCTTTTTATTAAAATAACATAAAGATATTCATTTTTGGCTTAAAAATAGATAGATAAATAAAAATAAAAAAAACAATTTTGCATTAATAGAAAAAGGCGAGAATTCCAAAGCATTTGAAAAAAAATACACTATGTGACAAAATAAAAAAACATGAAATGCGCCCAGCTAACGACATTGAACATTTTTAACATAAAATATTTTTTGAGTGTCATTCTGAAATAAACATTCTGAATTAAACATCCAACATCTTCCTGTCGCAGTCTGATCGACAACTAAATTAAAAAGCACAAGAATGCGTGTGAGTTCTCTCTGCACAATTGTGAGAATAGGTCGTAATGTTACAACCTGCCATAAGAAATTTTACTCCTACATAATGCGCTTCTTTCTATCCATATTCTTTGGTTACATATAGTGCATATTAAATATGTTCAATATTTATACCAATACTAGCAGATTGTAAACGGCGTTGCGCCGGTTATGTAGTTTAGATTAGTTTAAAAAAATGAAAAATATTTTTAAATTAAAAAAAAAAACAGTGGTTATTTGTTACTGTTAAAGAAATTTAAGAGATTTTATTATTAACGCTTAACAGGCATCCTTTGGGAGGTATTTCTACAAAAATGGTAGCCATGGAGCACTCTATTGTATAATTTTTGCATTAAAAATAACAATAAATAAAAAACCGGTTTATCGGTGTCGAGAGCGGTTTTGAAATATACAATTTAACACACACATATACGGTCTAACACATAACCCAGTTTTTTTAATACTCTACCTAACTAAACTAAATAACGCGTTTATCTACAACCCGGTTCCCAAAATGCGGACATTTTCTTACACCGTGATTTTTACGAAAATTTTTATGTACGAAATTTTTTTCAAATATTTACTATTTTAATTTGAAAAAGGTTTTCTCGGCTAAATAAAATTCTTTGCATTTTGTTGATATTTTGGTACCTGTTTTCTGCAGCATTGCTACTCTACACTCGAACATGTGTATTAAAGGGAACCATCAAATACGTAAATTGTCCGATGTCTTAAGAGCTATCAAAATAAGTTCTACAACGACAAAATTAAAAAAGGGGTTTCGGCGCGGTTCTGACACCACGATTTATGCTACTTTCATTTGATGTGGAGTAGAAAATTATCGTTCTATTTTGGCTTTAATTTATTAAATCTTTGAACTTTAATATTTTACATAGAATTGAAATTTTATTTTATTTTGTTCAAATAAATGAAGTATTATTAAATTACATGATATGGCTCAACAAATAAATACACAAAAATATTTTTAGCACATATTTTTACTAAACAAATTTCAATATTTTATTGAAAAATTTTTTAGTTTGGAACGAAACTCTGATTTTTGTATGGAGTTCATATCTTCTACAACACGATTTCTCCCAATGCAACATTTTTTTGGAACCTATTTCCCGCGTTGTAGGAGGGTTAGGTGTATATATTAGAATTAGGATAATATCGTTACTGATTATTTTATATTTATTGTCTACTTACTTATATTAAATTTGTAATTTTAATTCTGTTTTCGAATTGAGTTTTAACTTTAAATTGTTCGGAAACTGAATTCTCTATTTCAATTATATTATTTTATTTCAAATAGGATTTAGTGGGGTTTTTCCATTTCTAATAATTTTTTCTTATTCTTTCCCATAGGAAAGAAGCGGCAAGCGCAGCACAATTTCAAGTCTAACATTCAAGGCTTTACATGGTGATATTTGTGACTTTGCAGAATTTCTTATCCCAAATTAAAATCAGATATTTGAGAAGAATTTTTTTTGTCTGATTTTTTTTTTAGGTTTCCTTCTTTTCCATTTTCTTTGTTGCTTTTCATGCAATTACCCACAATTTTTATTTATTTTCTTTAATATTTTTACTTCATCGTTTCGTTTTATTTGTTTGGTGGCGTATTACTTGCAGGTTCTAAATGAAATAAAAACTTATTTAATGGAAATGTAATCGAGTGTAAAGGCAAAATACTCGCCATCTAAGTGAAAATATTTTATGGAAAATGATAATATTTGTTTGGAAGACTTTAATTTAGAAATTTTAGTAATTAAAGACAGTTTTTAAATGTGCCGTATTAAATGATTTCTTCAAGTATAGTAAAAACAAATATATTTGATTAGGTTACCCGGGGTAAAGTTAGTGGTTATTTTTGTAGTTACAGTAAGACCCCGCTTAACGCAGAAAAATATACATAATATACACCGTCGCTGTATAGTGCACCGAATTTGGTTGGTGAATGGTCGTTTCATTTGCACACATATACAGGTATTAATACAGTGTACGATTATGTAGAATCCCAATACTATACCGTAATACTGAAACAACGTTAAGCGGGGCCTTACTGTATTTTAAAATTAAGCCAAAAAATATCTATCTTATGGTGTTTTCTTTTCTATAAAGAAAATGTCACCCTATTACAAGGTGCATTAAAAAATTTTTGACCAATCCTGTTGTAATGTCATTTCTTATTTGAGAAGAACATAACACAAATATTTAAAAAAGGGTATGCCCTGTGTTTACCACGGCGACTGTTGCCTACGTATGTTGAAATAAATTCAGTAATTCTTCTTAATCAGATGCAGTAATATATTTACATTATTTTCATAAAAAATCTGTTAGATCTAAAAATATGTTGTTTTTTTGATTTATTTTCAATAATAAATGTAAATATGAGAACTTTTTTATAACAAAAAAAAAAACAAAAAAAACATTTTAACACTGTTCCAACATTGAATGCAATTTTTTATATTACTGACCATGTAGCTTTATTAATGTAATGTTTCCTTAAGGTTACCTAACAAAACAATGAAACAATTAACTTCAAATTGGGTAACAATACCAGGCGACTTTTTTTAAATATCATCTGGTAGCCCTATGAATAAAAGTTATCTGCTTAACAGGGCATTATCAGCACTCTCGATTTATGCAGGGCATAAAATGCAATGGCGTCCACCATTGGCAAGTGCGAATTATTTAGAATGAAACATTTTTAAGAAACAAACGCAAAATTGCATTTTGCCTTAATTAAATGCACATTTTTTGGATGCAGAAATCTTTGGCAACTCGCGCTGGATCGAAGATCTTACATACACTCATACATAATTGGTCATTATGACCCTTCAGTCTGGATTATTGACCTAGTTTCTCACACCCCTTATGTTGTGTGTGTTAATTTTATACAAAAGTGGCGGGACCTACAGTTTAAAGTCGACAACGAACGACAGAGTTTTTTTTTTGGGAAACTTTTCATTGCAGGTTTATTTTTTACTCAGAGTTTTTTCCAGAAATCTGCTGAGAGGAAATCGCATAAGAAATGCTATTTGTATTTTATTTTAATGTCTGGCCTGGGACGCGAACCCTGGCTTTACGTCTAATAAGCCAACACACTACCTACTAGACTACGGCGACTTCAAACCAGATCTTACATGCGACTTTTCTCTCGAATGTTCTCAATGGTGCTGCATAAGTTCTTAATAGGGTCCATGCCTCTTGTAGAGGCATCTTTTGTCACACGAAAGAGGTCTCTACTACTCAATTGTGTATAGAGACCATAGTGGCACCTTTTGGCAAAAGTAATCCCGCTCTTGATCTCCAGACTGTCATCATTTCTGATGGTAACGATGGAGTTAAGATAAATAAATTCCTTGACGGTATCAAAAGTATAGTTATCGGTCGTAATCTGAGAATCAATACGCCGCACGTCTCCACTTGTCGATAAGATATACTTTATTCTGCCCTCATTTACTGCCAGACCCATCTTGGTAGACCTCAACTCAACCAGCCATATTAATTAATGCAAAAGAAGGTATTGCAGTTCACTAAATATTAGAATAAGTTTTAAAATATTTTGGCTTTATTCTATAATTTTAAAAATGTCGACACGCGATATTGCACCAGACAGAGTACGTAGTAATTAATATTTGGAATTTAGTTTTATGCCTACCACAACTGCAATGGTTGCACAATAAAATTACAAAAAAAAAAAAGAAAAGAAAAATTGCAAAACGTATTTTATTTTACATTTTATGAACTTTAAACACGTTTATATACGTAAGTATTTACGAAATCGAAAACAAAAAAACCAAAATCCTATTGAATAGTTAAATTTTAATTACAAAACTGGAACCAATTTATAGTCACCGTAAAGAAAAAAACAACTGGACACACGTTACCAAACCACTAATTTGTCAAATGTCCGACAATCATAGATTTGATTTCAGATGCAAGACATCTGTCTACTGCTCTTTAACTACTCATGTATGTACATACTTATGTACACATGTCCACAAAGATGGTGTACAATTTTAAGCTGTTTAGTGAAACTACACTTTTTAAATAAAGACTTTACCGTAACAAATGATAAATTTAACGGGAATCAAGTAAGTACGAAGCTTTGTATGAAGATGGCTTAGCAAAATAAAAACAAAAACAAAAAAATATATTGTAAAGAAGAAAACAGACATACAGTTTACAAATAATAATAGATACACTTTGAAGACAATCCTTTTATGAAAAGACCATCACCGCCAAGATATCAAGACAAAAAGACCAACAACTGGCGAACGGATGATGGTGGTAACCAATTCCATGCAAAAGCTTTTGACAATCATCATTTCTTCAATGCCGTCAAAAGTGAAATGAAAACTTTAGAAGAATGAACATGTTGAAAACAATCAATCATTCTCTCATTCATTCAAGACATTTAAAAATTCAAAATTCTTGCATGTTGAAACGCAGTCATGATAAATATGTAAGTAGTCATGGAATCGGTAGAAAGAGACGTCGCCAGATATTTGACAACAATATATCACACTCTGTATTGTACAAACGGCAATAAGGTATGGAAAGGGTTAAAATGTACGATAATAATACAAAATAATTATGTATTATCCCCGAATCTTATACTGGGTCCACACATGCACCTTTATTGCGTAAGTCGCAATAAACGGCATTATTGATCTTAATATTTCATATAAAATTTCAAGTATTATTATTACGCAATAAATTCATACATTATTATAATATTGATTAAAACTTTAAATACAACACTGTCATGAGTACGTTCAGTGAGCATATTACATTTTTCCGAACACTTTCTATTGATATTTGACAACTCAAATGTAAACAACGACTGTGCCATAAGCAAAAGTTTTTTTTTTCTGCTAGCATATTCAATATTATCAAGTTTTCTTTCTCATCCTTCTGAGGGAAGCCACTTTGGAGTCACAAGTAGTCCCTATCAACCGCAACAGCTCCGGGTTTCCGTTAATCATTAGCAATACCTTTTCCAATGTTCAATTGTTTTCCAATTTTTCTAAAAATAATTTTGACACTTTTTTTCGAGATTAAATTAAAAGCAATGCGATCAGCTGTTTTCCTAACCAGCTGTCAAATCAATTTTCGTAAATTACATGTCTGAACGCTAAAAATATTTTTTCTCAATAAACCAAATATTGATTTAACAAAAGTGCCTGTCTGAACATAGTATTAAGTTTTTATTGCCAATTAGTAGCCAAAATGCTCTAAAAGTCCTTATAAAAGTATTTTTTTTTAATTTCGTTTGAAGTTGAAGTCGACTTTCGAAGAAAAAACAATTTCTCATTCAGCGTCTAATAGCACTTATCAAGTTGACGTTTGCATCATGAACACGAATGCAATGAAGAGAATCGCCAGAAGAAAACTTTAAATGAGATTAAAATTTAAATTTATATTTAACAAAATTCCTTAACGACAACAAAATCTTCAGATAGTTGTGAGCTAAATGCCACTATGCCACTCGCCTCGATCAAGCTGGCCATTGCATGAAATTCTTTATAGACGCCAACCTGGCCCCTGATGAATAGAAGGCGTATCAATCAGTTACTTGGACTTGGTCGTGACATCATCTCAATTACAGTGGTCATGTTTAGAGGCCATTGTATTATGGGTAGACACGCGGAAAGGATGCAGCTCCCATTTAATGACTTCAGCCGTCGGTGCAGATCAGCTGAGCAAGAGGATACTTTTATCCACTGCCTTTGTTAGTGTCCATCTCTTGCGAGAAGCTGATATAGGCTATTTGCTATCAACTATTGATGTCAAGGTTACCACTCCTACATACCTAACCTATGAGCAAATTCTTATAAGTTAACAAACTAAGTATCTTTTATTATATAAAAACGGAGATATTTCTATATTGTAAAGGGTCCGCCAAATAACTTTTTTTATGAAAATGCTTTAAAAAACTAGTGAATATTTTCTTAAATTTCTTTTTTTATTTGAAAGTACAATCCTTCCGGTTAATAATGGAAAATAATTTCATTCAAATGACTGCCTCAGCTGGCCATGCAGTACACGATCAGCCCAATTTTTAAGCACATTATCAAGTTTGTGCAGCTGTATTTCACCCAATGGCTTCACGAATATTGTCCTTTAAATCGTCAATTGTCTCTGGCTTGTCGGCGTAACACTTATCTTTGACGGCACCCCACAAATAATAGTCAAACGGTGTCAAATCGCAGCTCCGAGGTAAACGACATCAGCTCTGCGGCTGATAATGCGATCTTCAAAAACAGGGCGCAAAACATTCAGCGTAGCTTCGGCTGTGTGGCATGTAGCGCCGTCCTGTTGAAACCAAATATTGCCAATATCCTCCTCTATAATTTTTGTGATCAAAAACTCTTTCAACATGGCCTGATAACAATCGTCATTGACTGCAACGGCCGCTCCTTCCTCATTTTCGAAGAAAAATGGCCCAATTATGCCCCACGAACAAAATCCGTACCAAACAGTGATTCGTTTTGGATGCGTCGGCTTTTCAATGTCTGCATGCGGGTTTTCTGTGCTCCAAATGCGACTATTTTGACGATGCTTCTGTTCTTCCAAAATCCGTACGTAATTTTCGCACACATTCTGTAACATTACCGTGATTTTCAAAGTAATGCCGTCAGCGCCACTTATGTTGTGTGTGTGTTAATTTTATGCATGAGTGGTGGTGCCTACAGTTTCAAGTCTATTCCGAATGACAGATTTTTTAAGAAACTTTTCATATTTACTCTGAGAGTTTTTGCCAGAAATCTATTGAGAGGAAGCTGTTCATATTTTGTATTATTGGATATGATCCGGAATTTGAACTGCGTCCTCGTGGCTATTATACTACGGTAACTTGGTACCATTATAATCAAATTTATTTGATAAAGAAGTTGGTTTTGTTTGATAATAGTGCAGTGGTAATTTTGAGTCACTGGCTACAGGTTTAGTTTAAAAATATACCAAATACACTCGACAACTGATGATTAATAGAGGTTACCCAGTAACAGTGGCCAGTTGCTACTCTGCTAATGTATGCAGAGACAGAACAAGTAACCACATTTCTGAGCCATTTAATAACATTTTGCGTTAGTCAAAATACACTCAGCTAATGACACAGTGTAGATAGTGAGTTTTATTGAGCAGAACCTCCAAAACAAAAACTGTTTTTTTTTCAACTTTACGCACAAATTTCTGGATAACTCAGACATTTCTGACCCGATTTCCAAAGCTTAAATTTTATTGAAAAGGGGGAGAGATGAAACTTTAAAACAGCATACATAGCATCTATTATTCGACTCAATATTCTATGAGACTTGATCTGGTAAACTTATAAAATGCGAATTTTTTTTTACATTTTTTCAAGTTTGTTCGGTCATAGTTTCTTCTTCATTCTGAAAGTGCTTTATCTTGTGAATAGATTGGTTTGATCAAATCGGACAAAAATTACCGTAGTTACTACTTAAAGAGTCTAACAGTCGTGTTATACTTTTCATATTTATATTTTTTCAAATGCACTTTCGTTAAAAAATTTTCAGAACTTTTGAATTTCAGGTTTGAGCGATCAATGTTTGCGCAAAGAGAAATAAATATATCGTGCAAACTTGAAATTGATACATTCTGGGATAACCAACAAAGATGCATCAAAAATTCTGAAATTTTTTGAACTAGAAATTCATTTGATGAATATATAACACGATTGGTATACCATTTAAATGAGAACTACGGTAATATTCAACCAATTTTATCAAATGATGACTACATCTCTACGCAAGAGAACAGATATTGAGAATATTATCACCTATCCTATATTTTTTTTTTAAAAAGTTTGCTACTATGAATGGTCAAACTTGAAAAAATGTGAAAAAATTCGAATTTTCCAAGATTACCTCATCAAATCTTATGCATATTAAGGCAAATAATAAATATATGTATACTAGGCATACCAATCGGGAAATCCCGAATCCTGGGATTTTTCGGGATCATGAACTGATTTTTTTTGACCCTATAAAAAGTCCTGAAAAAAATTCTATATCACTCGACTTCGATAATAGAATCTCAGATGAGGGAAACCATACTTCCATTGCTAAAAAGTTATTTGATGCCATCGAAGAATGCAAAAGCCCTATAAAACGAATTAATAGGTTAACTGATTTAGATACTCAACTATCCAAAGAAATAGATTTATTTACATTAGGAGATGGAAGAGGTGAATGTTTACAAGCTGCATACAGCTATCTTCCTTTCAGCAGATTTCTAGCAAAAATTCTGAGAGTAAATAAAATTGCCATGAAAAGTTTCTCAAAAAATCTGTCGTTCGGTGTCGACTTCAAACTGTAGGCCCCGCCACTCATGCATAAATTTAAAGCATACAATATAAGTGGTGTGAGAAGCTAGGTCGAAATCCTGACTGAAGGGTTGTAATGACCAATTATGTACATATGTATGTATACAGCTATCTTGGAACTATTTTACCAACAAATGTTGATTGCGAGAAGTATTTTTCAACGGCAGCGTATGCTAAAAACAAAATTCGTTCAAGCCTATCAGATCACATGTTAGATGCTTTAATCATTTTGTTGGAATCCAAATAATTTCCTTGAAACTGATGCATTTGCATGTGTATGTAGGAATAATTTCTATTTTTGTTACTTTTTGTCGAATATAAATGATTATGTTAAAAAAATATTTTTTTTCATTTTTATTATTAAGAGAAAATCTCGATTTTTTCCCGTGATTTTTCTGTATTTTGTAATCCCGACACCGAAATCTCGGGATATTTTGGGATAATTCGGAATCCAAAAATCCTGAATCCCGTGATATTTAAAAATCAATCTCGTTTGATATCCCTAGCCATAAAAAAGGATTATTAAAAGAATTAAACAATATTGTTGTTTAAGAAAGTATTCCATCGTTGTTACCGAATTAGTGAAAAAGCGGACATTTTAAAAAATAAATTCTTTTTAGAAGTTACGTGTGGTAAAATAGTGGACAAATAGTGGACAAGTAGCGGACGCAACAAAAAAAAAAAAAAAAAAACGGACAGGGGAATAAAACAGCGGACTTTACGCTATAGTAGTGGACGGAGGACACCGTAATCATAACTGAATTGTAAATTTTCGTATAGGCAAGTGGTTTATAAAGAACGGGAAGCTCTAAAAGAAAATTGTTGTCTAACATTATGTATCATACTCGTAGTTTAAAAAGGTTTGTCCAAATTTGGAAAATCCTTGATGAAGTGTAAAAAAGATTTCCCACTTCAGGTGGTCTTTGCAATACAACAAAGTTAAACTTAAATCCATTTCATAAGTGAGTGAACTCACTATTTGAAGGTGTTACAATTTCCAAATGAAATGAAAGTCCATCAGTCTATTCTTACTAATTACAGTGGGTAATTTTCTTGATAACCCTTTTCTTATTCCAACTCATTGTTGTATTTTTTGCTGTCGGTCTAATTCCAAACACTAATTAAAACTAATCTGTCCGACAAAATGTGTTTTTTTGGTTTTCCGAGTGTTTATGTGTCACAACAGAATACTTTTTCAAATAAATGTCACACAAAGTCATCAGCCCTTCATTACACTTTCGAAGAAAATATGCTTAAAGGGTATCACTCGGAAACAAAATCACAAAAAAGAAAAAAAATATGATTGAAGACATTTCAGATTTGAGCCACTAATTTTTCATTCTTCTATTCAATCTAGTGTTTTAAGTAACCCACAAGACAAAGAGGAATTGCCTAGGAAAATAAATAAAATTGAAGTTGAATTGAAACAAAACGAAGATGTATTTGAGTTTTAAATGAAATTTCTTTGTTCCTGACAATGAATCAACAAATAACCATTATTAGAGATCAACAAAGTTAAAGACATTTGCCTGTGGTGGTGGGTGGAACCGTTTAACCCTTTTGTGTTGTATTATATGGGCATGTTATTAAAATGGTTTATGTGGCTCTTTAAGGGATAATGTACATAATAAAGCACTTTAGGTATATAACATATGAATATTTTTAGAAATATTGTTATGAAAATGGAAACGGTGTATGGCATTGAACATTAAAATGAGCAAAAGCTACACAAACAAAAACAACGAACTTGTTACAAATAAACCAACAGGTCATGAGTTTGAAAGGGAAAGAGGTGAAATCGCAACAACAAATGCGAAATGCAACCAAAATACGCAAACAACAATGAAACTATAAGAGTTCTAGACAGTGGCGTTGTGCTAATTTTTTTTTTTTTATTGGAACGCATTAAGGACTTCGGTTCACGGTTCGGAAACACAAACTGGTTCGTTCCAGTTTTTGTTCCGATTCTGGTTCGGTTGAAACCCTTGTTTATAAAAATACATACAATACTTTTTAATTTTTTTTTTTTTCAAAACGTCAGCCAATTCACAAACGTTCTACTTCAAGACTGATTACGTTGGCATATAAAAAGAAAGACAAAGCAGACAACGTGTAGTAAGAATTCAGTCAATGTTGTGTGAAGACACGTTGCTTGTAAAGAAAACAGTCGTGGTTTGAAGATCGCCTTTGTAAAGCTGTACCGAACAGTTATTAGAGCAGAAGAAGTGTAAAGAAGAATAGCTAACTAAACAAGTTGCTATTGTAGTATCATAAAGTTGTGAACAGTGGCATATAAAACAATGAGAACAAAAAAGAATGTGATCTAAAACTAAACACAAATTTATTTTTATTTTCTTTGCAATCAACGAACCCGTATTTTTAAACGTTTTTAAAAAGGTAAAAACGTAACAATATTTTTTTTACTTGATTTTGATTGATTTATAATTCTATTGAATGTTAATTTTTGTAGTTCATCTTATCTTTAAAATTTATTTTAACACATTTTAATTAATCTTTTAAACGATCTTATAGCGATTAAATGTGTTTCATATTTTTTTGATCGTCAATTTTCTCATTGTAATGACCACCATTTTAAGCGTTACAAATAATGGCACTTGATTAGTTAAACACATGATTTTTGTTACTTTATGGTCTGTGCCATATAACTGAAGAACTCAACAATAAATCAAGTCAAGAAAAGAAACCGTTTCGGTTATTAAATTAAAGTCTTGCGTGTTTTAAACCGTCAAAGTCGTAACGTATAATTTTATGCAATTTATGCATAAAAATTTTCATGTTAAATGCCCGTAAATGTATCAATGCATGCTTGACATGACAAGCAATTGAAAATGCTTTTGCGAATTTCAAAAAAACATCGCGTACGACTGAAAATATAAAAATAAATTGATTTTGTGATAAAATATTCACAAATCTAGTTAAAAAAAAAAAAACAACAACAAGAACACGCTACAGAAACTAGTTAAATTTCTAAATTTACTTTAAAGTTCGTATTAATCATTGCTAAAGTCGAGAGAGCCGCATAAAAATTGTTTTTCATTTTTATTTTCATTGCTTTTTCAAATAAGTATATACGAATACAACCTTATATCACTTAAATCTCTTTAAATTGAAAAACTTTAAAAATCTCTTTTGTCCCCCATCTAAATTACTTGGATAAATGCAAAATCCTTTAAAACACTGACAAAGAGAGAGAGAGAGAGACAGAGAGAGAGAGTGAAGGCAAACAAACTGTATCAGCTTTGGTGAAAGTGTTTTTCTATACACACATACATACATACGTACGTAATATGTATTATATTTCACAATGCCAATAACAAAAAGTTCTTGTTTTTTTTTGTTATCATTTAAGCCTGATTTACTTTAAAACTTCATAATTTTATAAATTCTATTCAAACATTCTCCGTTCCATATTCTACGATGCTCGTATACTCGTGTAGTACACAGTGTCAGTTACATTGTGCTGCACTGGGTGCTGTCAGTTTGGCATGACGCTCGCAAATATTTTTATACGAAAATCCATCAGGGATGGATAAGCAAATGGGATGGATGGTTGGCTGTCAATCAAAAACAAGGGAAACTTTCTTTTCTTCACAAAAATTTACATTTTCTACACAAAATTTTTCGATTTGGTATGAGTTTTTATGTACAAAAACATCCATATTTCTCGCGCGTTAAATCCTTATTTGAACAGTTTGTGGGGATAAAAAAAAACTGAAAATTTTTTTTTTGTTTTATTTAAATTTCAATACAAAATGGCGGCTGCTTATAGATATTGAATGATTTAATGATAAAATAATACAATACCGAAATGTATATTCCAATTTCATAATAATAATTTAAAGTGAAACTGTTTAATATTAAAGGCAAATTATGTTAAATGAAAATATTGACGAAACTTTTTGAAATTAATTTTTACGAATAAAATTTTTATTTCTAAAAATACATGTTTGTACATATACCGTACATGATAAATAAATTTAATATATAAAATTCTTGTGTCACGATGTTAGTAATCGTGTCGGTCTGAGAAACGGACAACATTTATTTTGTGGGTAAGTTCGTAGAGCCGATATCGACAATCCCTCCAATAATTGGCGTGACAACCCTCCCCCTTAAGTTATACCTACACCTCTTAAACTACTGAACCGATTTAGAAAGTTTTAATAAAAATTCGATATAGCAGAACAACATAAACCATCTGATTGGAAACGTGTTATGTGGTCTGAGTCCAAAGTTAACTACTTTCAGTAATATCGAAAGCAGTACTGTTAACGAAGACCAGGGGAACGTGTTCAAAGATACCATGTGAAGCAAATTGTTAAACATGGCTACGAAAATATAATGGTTTGCGGATGCTTAACATGGTGGCATGTTGCCCCTCTACATGCGAAAAAGACGAACAAAATTTTCAATTGATGGAATGGCCAACACAAAGTCCCGACCTCAATCCGATTGAAAACCTTTGATCAGCCGTGAAAAGCCCAGTCCCAACAAACCTGGACAAATTTTGGGATGGTATAAATGCAGAATGGAATCGAATTCCGAAAGATTTTATTGAAAATTTGATAGAAAGCATGTCAACCGCGTAAGTCAAGCTATTTCTAATAAGGGTCTATGGATATTATTGAAATTGGGTTAGTTTCTTGAATTTTCTTGAAACGAGCAAAATTGAGTTTATGTGGATTATTTTCGTTTTTTCATTCAAACCCATTGAATTCATTTCATTAATTATTGTGTTTTTACTGCTATTTGTTAAAAATAAAATTAAAATTATTTTGTTTTTTTGTATTTGCCGTGAGTTTTTGTTTTGGATCGAGTACAACAACAACAACTTCGTCAATGCTACCCATGATTCGGAACTCTTATTGCTATTCTTTGTATGCCTCACATAATAATATATCGACTTCGATTAAATCCTGAACTCGATTGATCTGCTTACCGTAAAACACATATGGTTTACGTTGTCCTTTTTGAGAAGTACTCAGAGGGGTGGTACAGCGTATTGCAATAAATATATAATGTGACCTATTTTGGGCAATAAAAAAATGTATTTTGGGCGGAAAGCAGTTCGCTGGGTTAACGAGTGTATGAGAATCAATCTAAAAATTTCTTTATTTCAAATTGTTTTTTTTAAAGCTTTTGGGGTACGAATATGTCTTTAAAGTTAAATAAGACTACTACTAATGTAATACTAATATTGGAAAAATTAAATAATTAGTATTTTATGCTTTCCAAAAATAGTGTTATTATACGGCGCAGTGTACAGGATATCTCAATAAGTATGTCATTATACTTACGTGGATTTTTTGTTTTTGTGTCACCAATATCCAGTGTATCTCAGATAGGGCAGTTGAGGTAGAGGTCAATATTTACAAGCTGCATACAGCTATCTTGGAACTATTTTCACAACAAATGTTGATTGCGAGAAGTGTCTTTCAGCGCCAGAATATGTTGCCAACACAATTCGTTCAAGCCTATCAGATCACATGTTAAATGCTTTAATCTTTTTGTTGGAATCCAAATAATTTTAATTATTAATCAATAATTAAAACTAATGAATTTGCCTATGGTCGTCGAAAATTCAAAAGTACGTAACATCAGTTTTTCTAATTTTACAGGAGAAGCAAAAAAGTTATAAAATACCAAGTACTTCATTTGTAGAAACATTTTGAATTATTGATATAAAAACGCAGAAATCTAAAAATTTATAGAGATATGTTAGATAACCACACGAATCATACGGAATAAAAAACTCGGTTTTTTTTTTTTTTTTGATGATATGACGATATGAATGAATAATTTTTATTTTTGTTAATTTACGCTTTTTTGTTACTTTTTGTCTTGGTTTTTTATATTTTATTTATGATTTGTTAACAAAATATATTTTTTCATATTTATTATTAAGAGAAAATCGCGATTTTTGCCGTGATTTTTCAGGGATTTTTGGAAATCATAAATCCATTTGTTATTTTTCTCGAACCGTTCAAACTTGTTTTATTTGGGATTTTTTTTGACTTTACGCATAAATTTCTGAATTACTCAAACATTTTTGACCCGATTTCTAAAATTTAAATCTTGTTGGTAACCTTTAAAACGGTATACATATATCTATTATTCGACTTAATATGCTATGAATTTTGATGAGGCAAACTTTGAAAAATTCGAATTTATTTCATATTTTTTCAAGTTTTCCGTTCATAGTTGGAAAATTTACTTGAAAAATTTAAAACAAGTGACAACATCCTGAAAGTGCATTATCTTGAAAATTGCCAAACATGAAAGGTCTGACGAGTACTCAATTAAATACGGGCATTGCGGGTATGATGCTTTCGAGAAATTTGCAAATGTATTTCAAAAAAACCCACGTATGAGAAGCATTAACACTTTTCAGACGTTTATGTATTTACATGATTTGTATTTACAATTGTTTTATAATTTTTAATAAATACAGAAGCCTTGTACATCAATCGATAACAAATGATTCGATACATCGATTATTACAGTGAATGAATGAATTTATAACTGAATGACTTGATGACTATACAATCATATTCAAAGCATTAAATTTCTAAAAGCCTACCTGTGGAATAGTCCAACAGGCCAGACAACGAACAAAGAACAAAAATTAAAAAAAAAAAATTTAAGAAATCAATGCGATGATCATTAACATTGTCTACTCAAAAAAAAAAAAAAAATGTTGAGAAGAAAATACAAAAAAATATAAAAAGAAAACTGAAAAGATCATTAATAATACTCTATAATATCCTCTCTTTCTCCCGCATACAAATTTAATACACAATGAGTACTTTTGTTCTGTGCAAATATGAACAGCAACAACAGAAACGTACGTCTAACAAATTTCCGACCTGTCAACTAGACAAGACATCGACACTGTCAAAGAAGCTTATTTTCACACTTGGATCATGGCGAACAAAAGAAATCATGAAAGCAAATAAATTATGAAATATAGTCCAGCTAAGTAAAGTGCAGTGGTTTTTTAGCTTCTAAAGAGCTCCTAATTTATTTATTTATTTTTTTTCGTGGTATTGTTTTGGAGGTATGTACGTCAAAAATTGTAAGCTTCATGGCAGTTATTGTATTCAAAAAACATAAAAACAGCTCACTACAATTGAAACATAAAAGTGAAGAATTATGATTCTTATTACTCAATGACATGCTACAATGGTTCAGCAGTACCGGTAACTGGGTTTTATTGGTTCAGAAGAGTTCATTTCACAATTTACTAATAATAGTTTGCCTCAGCTTTATTTCCTATACTTTTGAGATCAAAATTTTTAATTATAATTGGAAAATACAAATGATTTCATGCAATCCTCTTTACCATGGGAAAATATATCCAAAAATTAGATTTTTAATGGAAAGGTTAAAACAATTAATGATAAAATATTAAAAAACTCTTAATAAAATTGAAAATATAAAACGTATATAAAAATATTCATAAATTTCTTAAGGTTCAATTAGTCGTGACTTTACCATAACGCTGTAGTCATAACATAATCCATAACCGTAAATTTAATATTAGCAGCAATCAGTGCTGCCATGGCCATAAACAGCTGATGACGTTAATTGCACATATGTATTTTTCAAAAGTACAAAAGTAAACAAAAAAAATGTGTATACATGTAAGTAAATTCAGCAAACAGCTGTTTATGGCTATGGCAAAAAACCAAAATTCAATTGGTACATATGGTTATCGTTATGACTATGGCATTATAGTAAGTCACCTATAATCGAAAACAGTGATGTCTATAAAGTTGGTTAAAACAGCTGATTTATATGGTTATGGTTAAGTCACGACTAATTGAACCTTTGGTAGATAAATTTCTTCAAGTATTTTTCCCTAAAGGCACAGGTTTCCGAAACACTTTCGGTTCGCACAAAATTTTTTTATATGTAGTTTGACATTTTTCTAAGAGAGCGAGAGAAATTATTTTGTGCAAACCACTCTCAGCGCGAATTATTTTATTATTAATTTGGTCCGAATCATTCTTGAAAAGGTTGCCACGCCATATGAAATTTATAAAAGTGACATGCCATACTGTTTGGCATTTGTATTATAAATTCAGTATGGTAAAATAACAAATGTAAACAAAAAGCAAATAAGAAAAAACACAAGAAAAAATAAAAAAAAAAAATGGAGAAAATGTTAAAATTGAAAAATATTACATTCGGTAAGCTGTAATATTAAATCAATTTACTGTATAATTTCTATATTTTCTTTGTCCTTCAGATAAAGATTTTTGCACATTTTCAATTAAATATGGAAGCACTGTTTTTACGAACAAAGTTTCTGAAATGGGTGAATCATATTGCAGAAAACTCTCACTAAACAAAAAATTTCTCCGAACCAAAAATGTTTCAGAAACCTGTCGGTGAACCCGCCTTAAATCTCTCCATTTTAATTCGACCGATAGGAATGTACAGTTCAATCAATTTTGAGGGCTTTTTTAGTTTTAACTTAAAACCTTATAGTCGAATTAGCCGCTTGCTTACAGAGCGCAATGGAACGTAATTCTCAGTTAGTCGACTGAAACATAATGTGGTAGTAACGTCTAATTTACGGAAGATCTTAAAAAGGTGCATATGTTTTAAGGAAGCAAATCAAAAAAATAATATTAAATGTCATAAAAATTGCAAAAATCAAAAATAAAGATAAGAATTTAAAAGACATGTTTATGGGCTTGAGTATCTTAAATTTTTAATGACTTATTTTCAAATCTAAATTTTAAAAACTTCTTTTACGCAACTTTTAATCGCTTTTAATACGGAGCCTTTTCATTTTCTATAATTTAGCTGTTATCAACTGTTAATTCAGTGTTCTCATACCATTACAACCCTTCAGTCAGGATTACGACCTAGCTTCTCTCACCACTCATGTGGTTTTGTGTTAATTTTATATTAGAGTGGCGTAACCTTCAGTTTACCGTTGATTCCGAACCACGATCTGTTTTTTCAGAAGCTTTTTCATATTTTTATTAACTCTCAGAATTTTCGCCAGAAATCTGATGAGAGAAAATCATCGAAGAAATGTTTTTTTGCATATTTCGTTTTGATGTCTAACTTGGGATACGAACCCGAGCTGTACGTTTAATAAGCCAACGCACTACCACTAGACTACGGCGACTTCATTCAATGTTATCACTGCAAGTTTTTTAGAATAATTGCTACGATTTTATTAAAGTTTTACTTAAAGAGAATTCCACATTCGGACATACATAATATAGGAACAAAATTTAAATCCTTCAGTAAGAGTGCGAAACTCTCGATAGAGTGGAAATACTACCTTCTACATGAGTACATTTCATTTCGGGATTGTTCTTAATTAAGAGCTCTAAATAAATTTATTACGTTTGTACCTTTTAAAAGTTTAAAATATGAGCTCGTAGATTGAAAATAAAATAAAAATAAATTTGTATATAGTTTTAATTAAATTCTTTATTTTTCGTACAATTCTGTGTACCACTGTTCACAACATGATATAACAACAACAATTACTTTCTTTGTTATTCCTCTGTTTATGCCCTTTGCATAAAACAATAACAATTATTAGACAATTGCTCGACAGGACTTTGTAACGAAGGTCTTAAAACTACGAATAATCTCTTCAAACGCAGAGCGTCTAAACACAAGACTGACTGAACTTTTACAGACTTCAGTTGCCTGCTTTGTCTTGCTTTTTACATGACAATGTAAACAGTTTTATGAATGCGAATGTTCGTTTACCTTATCGAGATCTCTATAAATGTTAACATCATTGTATCATTATCGCTGTTTGCGTATTTTGTTTACATTTATTCTTGTAGTGTTTATTGGTGTATCTTTGTTTACTCGTTTATGATTTTATTCTGGTATTTGTTGTTATATTACGCAGTGCGATAACTTGTAAACAAGTTTATTGTTTTTGCTGCTTTTGTTAACAATTTTAATATTAAACAATGTAAAAGCTAAACACCAGAATTTAGATTTTTCCATTTTCGTAACAATTTTATTTGTTTGTAGTAGAGTCAAGGATATATCAGAATATCTGAGTATCAGAATATAATGATGAAGCTATATCCGGTATCAGGTAATGCGACTGCCAATCTACTCTAAAATATTTGCAGTTTGTGTTCTTAAGGATTATGATTTTATCTCCATCTCGTTTATATACACAAGTTAAGACAATTACTCTAAAAGTAGTTGCGATTTAATTTAATTTTCCTTAACAATTTTTAAGGAAATTTTAAAGTAATATTGTATGTACACAGTAATGGTTGTTTTAAAGCTAACGTATTAATTTTTTTGTTTTGGTTTTTTTTTTTGTTTTATTCATTTATAATGATCATATTGGAATCATAATGCCAAACGAGATATCTATTGTCAAAACAAACACTGACAGACTGTAAGAAACAATTGCTTTTCATTCCAATTTTTTTTAATTCGATTCCATACAATAATCAAATCGGATTTGATGCGTTTTCTTTTCAACGTTCATAGTTTTTTCTTTGCTTTTTTTTGTTCGATAATTTTTTTTTATTTATTCAGTAGCACATCATTCGCATTTGTTGCCGGTATAGATAAATAGATGGATGACTGGATGGATAGATGGTTGGATGGGTAGATGGATAGATGGGGATACACATATTGGAATACATGTGTAGATGAATGAATAGATTCCATACTTGCATACACTTTGTTTTACACAGACAGCCAACAAACAGAGAATCTTTAAAAACAAAAAAGAGTACGTCGTACGTACGTACGTACATATTTCCATGAGAAATTGACTCTTTTTTTTATTTTTTGGCTCAAAATCCAAAATGATTAATGATTGCATCGTTCGTTATTCGTACACGAGATATAAAAACTGACTTGTTGGTATGATTTGATATGATTTTATGCTTTCATGCAGATACAATTTGTATAGAAGTGTGCAAATGTAAGTATATAGTAGCATGGCATGGTGTGTCTTTGCAATAGTCCTTGAATGCAACCAAAAATAATTTGTATTGCGTACGATTCGATACATGTATAGTCAGTATTTTATTTAAAAATACCCTACAATAATGCAGTTTAGTTCGATATACGCCTATACGCACTTACGACCATTTGTTTCCCCATTTTTTTCATAGAAAATATTTAAAGAAGACAAACATGTAGTTGCAGAGAATCCCTAAAACATATGAAAAAAATTAAAAAAAAAAAGGTAAAGAATTCTATTTACATACATATTTCAGAAAAAATAACACATTACATCAGCTAAGTCGGAATTTTTTTAAGTGAATCATCCCAAAAATTAAATAAAATTTTTTTTTATATAAAATTCGACTTACGACGTAATCGACCGATGACCAGGACCTATCTCGATCGTAAGTCGAAGAATACCTGTATTGTGTTTGTAAACAAACTATGTTCAGACAGTCACTTTATTGAGTCAATATTCTTTTATTTGAGTACAATATTTTAAGTGTTCAGATACATAATATACGCAATATTTATTTGACAGTGGTAAATAAAACAGCTGGTGTGTCAACAACGTTGTTTTTTTTTTTTGCAGTTGCTGACATTTGATTTGTTAAATATCAATTGAAAGTGTTCAAAAAATTGTAATATGCTCACTGAACGTACTTATGACAGTGCTATATTTTAAGTTTTACGGGTTCAAGACATCAAAACAAAATATAAAAAGTATTTCTTTGGCGATTTCCTCTCGGCAGATTTTTGGCAAAAACTCTGCGAGTAAAAAACCTGCCCTTAAAAGTTTCTCAAAAAAATCAGTCGTTCGGAGTCAACTTTAAACTGTAGGCCCCGCCACTTATGTATAAAATTAACACACATGACATAAGTGGTGTGAGAAACTAGGTTAATAATCCTGAACGAAGGGTTGCAATGACCAATTATGTATAAGTATGTGCGATAAAATAAAAAAATTAAATTCACCCGCCTAATAACATAGTGTAGGTTGTGTTTTTTGTTGAGTAGATCTCAGATATTATTTTTTATATTTCTCGAACCCTCCAAACTTTTTTTATTTGACAGAAACAGTTTTTATTCGACTTTACGCACAAATTTCTGGATTACTTAAACATTTCTCACCGGTATATACATACAAACATACATAATTGGGCATTACAACCCTTCAGTCAGGATTATTGACCTAGTTTCTCACACTACTTATGTTGTATGTGTTAATTTTATACATAAGCGGCGTGACCTACGGTTTAAAATCGACTCCGAACGACAGATTTTTGAGAAACTTAGAATGGGAATTTTATTTACTCTCAGAGTTTTTGCCAGAAATCTGCTGAGAGGAAATCATCGATTTTGTATTTTATTTTGATGTCTGACTGGGGCTTTACGTCTAATAAGCCAACACACGACTTCTTTACTTTACTTAAAAATACTAAATAAGTGATGACATTTTGAAAGTGTACTATCTTATGAAGAGATTGAGATATTATTTGATCAAATGTCCCCTTTCCAACAAGATTTAAATTTTGCAAATCGGGTCAGAAATGTTTGAGTAAACCAGAAATTTGTAAGAAACAGTTTTTGTCCAATAAAACAAGTTTGGAGGTTTCGAGAAATATGATAAGGTTATTTTGGGGCCCTACTCAACTAACTGAACAACAGTGGACTATATAGTTACTCGGGTTTATTTTCACTGTTGCATATTTATTGCGCATTAATAAATTGAAACTTCATATGAAATATTGAGCTCAATAAAGGCGTTTATTGCGATTTACACAATTAAATTGCCTGACTGAACATAGTATAAGGGTTAGCAAAACATGCTAATTCAGCCAAAATTAAAAACAATTTTACACTCTTTTTGAATTAATTAAAACAAAAAAATTATATTCCAAAAATTGCATAATTTTTGGCATTTAAAGATCAATAGTTAATCCAACCCGTAATGATCTCTGAACAATTGATCTGATCATCCGGGTTTTCAAGCTTCTGCGTATTAGAATCAATTTTACAATTTTAGAAATATCTTTACCTTTCAAGTCTGATATACAGTAGCATTGAATTTGCATAATATATTGTTATAGACAGGAAAAATTGAAAAACAAAAAACGAGAAAACAAAAAAAAACAACACTTGCATTGATTGGATGTAAAAAATGTAGGCAAAATGAGAAAAAAGCAGCACCAGCATCCGTTGCAACATTGGCATTCCCATACATCAATACCATAACTTGAGCATTTCTGTAATATTTGTTTGCTTCTTGTTTATCTTCGATTTTGCTACCAATTGTAATGCACAGAATACATTTTCTCTTTGGCCATTTCTCAAACATAAAAAATGATTTCAGTTTTTTCCTTTTTCCTCTTTCTTTCATTTTCTCTTTCTGTTGAATAAATTTCATGTAACACTTGTGCAGTGACTTGAATACATTAAATCTGCATGAATTTACGAATGTTTACGCCTCTTGTATCAGTTATAGATCGAATGAAATTTAAAAAAAAACATAAAATTTATGTATTGTATTGCATTGAATTTGCAATTTGAGTACATATTTAATATTTAATTTCAATTTAAATTGTTTTATTTTGTATTTCTTATTCAACTGAAAGTAAAATTAAATTGTTAAGTAAATTGTAAATGAAAATTGTTGTCTCAACTAAAACAATTTTATTGAAAAACTAGTTAATCCAGCGAACTTCGTTCCGCCCAAAATTGATTTTTTTTTATTGCCCAAAATAGGTCACATTATATATTTATTGTAATACGCTGTACCACCCCCTATGAGTACTTCTTAAATAGAGCAAAGTAAACCATATATGTTCTAAGGTACGCAGAGCTATCGAGTTCAAAATTTAATCGAAGTCGGTGTTTTATTTAGGTGAGGCATACAAAGAAGAGTTCGGAATCATGGTTAGTGCTGACGAGGTTGTAGTTCTTGTACTCGCTTCAAAACAAAAACCAACAGACATACATTTTATTTAACAGACATATATTTTACATACAAAACATATTGGACAAATATTATAATATTTTGTACGATTTAAAAGAAATTAGATATTTTAGAAACAACAAAAACATACTATAATAAAAACACATCCCTAGTATAGTTAAAACACACATCCAAATTGGTGAAAGGGTTTTTGGAATAAGAAGGCGTTAATGTCATGCAGTCCCCTGCACAGCCACCTGACTTTAACCTAATAGAAAATTTATGGAAAATAGTAAATAGAAAGGTAAATCGGGAATCGGCACAATGGAATCCAAATAAATTATATCACGCTATAAATGAGGCATGGTCAGCTATTCTAATGAATACAATAGAGTATCTTATAATCCAATATGTTTTGTAGTATGAATGTTTGATCTTTATTTACCTTTTTGCTTAATTTTTAATAATATCGTAATAAACACTGAAATTAAATTTTATTTTTAACTATACTAGGCATGTACTTTTATTTTAGTATGTATTTGTTGTTTCTAAAATATCAAATTTCTTTTAAATCGTACAAAATATTATAACCTGAATTTTGTCCAATATGTTTTGACCGACACTGTATTTGACCTACATGTATATGTAGTCAAATACCATCGAATTAGCCGATTTATAGGTATCTCTTAAAGGGGAAGGGTTGCCATTCCGTTTTTGGAGAGTTTGCCGATATCGACTCTACGAACTTACCCACCAAATTGCATTTGTCTACGATCACTATATCCCTAAATATTATATTTTAAAGTTTAGCCACGCCTACTTTTTGCTATATCGAATTTTTTTAAAACCATCTAAACCTGATAAGCTTTCGAACAAAATAAGACCGGTTAAAATCGGTTCAGTAGTTTAAGAGTTATAGTTATCACTTGAGGGAGGAGGGTTGTCACGCCCATTTTTGGTGGGATTGTCGATATCAACTCTACGAACTTACCCATAACATTTTATTTGCCTACGTTCAATATGTACTTAAGTATTAAATTTTAACAATTTGCCAAGCTCTCTTAACATTTATGGATATGAAAATTAGATGTTGTCCGATTCTCAGACCATTTAACCATTTCGGAGGAGTTTAACCACTAACACCGTGACACGATAATTTTATATATTAAATATCTCTAAAGTTGGATAATTCCCATACTCCTTTAAGTACATATACATTCAAATAAAAAAAAACAATTTTAAATTTCCTTTTTGTTTTTGTCATTATTTTTCCTCAAACGAAAGTATTTGCATTTTAGATATTTTAATGCTGATGTTGCTATTTTCCTTTGTTTTTTTTTTTTTTGAATACTTTTTTCTTATGGTTGTGCCCAAAGATAAATTGGATACACTTTTCATGTGTACGAAGAATGTGTTTAAATTTTTAAGGCAAAAGCTGTTTTTGGGCAGTTTGTCATTTGGTGGCTCGACAGAATCATTATGTAACCACTAACTTGTCTGTTTTTGTTTTGGTGTCGTTGGCTTGTGTCTTTTGGTCGACCGCTGTTTAACCAAATGACCAAATGGTCAACAGTTTAACAACCCACACATGTCCTTTATGTCACTTACTCAGCTCTGTCTGTCTGTTTACCGTTAATAATATCTTCCTTTCCTTTTTTTTATAAACGAAAGAAGTTTCAACAATTTCTGTTGCACAACCATAAATTAAAAATCCTCTTGGAAAAATGTGCCGACAGGATGTTTGTTAAACGAAAACTAAAACTTTAGTTTCACAAATAATTTACAAAAAAATGTATGATAAACTGACAGAGGCTTGGATAGTTGCTACTAATATTGATTTTTATTTTAAAATATACTATTACGTCTTTACCTTATAAAAACGTTCAAAAATGAATTCGTAGATTGCAAATAAAATAAAAATAAAAATGTGTTTAATTTTAAATCAATTCTTTATTGTTCGCACTATTTTTGTGTCACTGTTCGAACTTGTTTCAAGTATGCAACAATAACTTACACAATATGTGCTTGTTACTTATATTTCCCTGGTTATAACCTTTTTGTAAGCAACAACACTTGTTAGTTATTCTTCTTTGCGCACAACATTTTTGAAAGCACAACACTAACAACTGTTTTCTTTACACGCAACTTGTCTGCGCACAAGACTGATTGAATTATCATTCTCGATCTCGTATCTTCACACACAACTGATTGAATTCTCACTGAATACATCGTGACATCGTCACAAACGACTGACGTAATTTGAACTCCATCATTGCGCGCTTTGTCTTGCCTTTTATATCGCTGGATCAACAGTCTGATGAATGCTCTCAAAGGAGGATGACGGCTATCGGGGAAGATCCAAAAATGTAAACATGTTATTTCCATTTTTGTTTGTGTATCTTGTTTACATTCGTTCCGGCAGAGTAGTTATTGCTTGTGTATTTGTTTATCCGCTATTTTATTTTTTTATGCTGCACTTTGTTTTTTATTGTTTACTTCTCTGTCCGCTGCACTTTGTTGTTGGCTGTTTACATTTTTTATCACTAATTTTTGTTTATTCATCGATCTTTTGTTGCTATATTTTCGACTTATTCGATGATCACGTGAACAAGTCCATTATTTTTATTTTTTGAGCTTTCGTTTATCATTTCACACATGATCAAGTCCAATGTTGTTGTTTTTGGAGCTTTTGTTTATTATTTTAACAACACCGTTTCTACTTTCGTAAAAATAAAAAAATTGAAAAAAATTTACTAATTTCATCTAAAATTTAAATTTTAAATGTAAAATTATAGCTTTGCTTGTGTTTTGGGACTTATTTATTATGTTATAGGAAAAGTGTTAGCAATACTACAGATATACAGTCAACCCTTCTATAACGCGGTACTCTCAGAACGCGGTTTTTTCATAACGCGGAGCTGAAATTGCGACAGCCGTCCTATAACGCGGTGCTCTCAGAACGCGATTTCCACATGACGCCGAGCTGACATTGCGACAACCCTCTTATAACGCGTTATACTTACTGCGCGGTTTCCGTTCAACAACGTACCATAAGTTCCTTCCGCACAGCCTATGAATGACTTCAGTAACTAGATATTGTAAGAGGATTTGATATCAGTTTTATTTTTGACACAAAAGCACAGCCGAGATATATATCTAAGCAACATTTTAAAATAAACATGCTAGCTTATCTCATAGCCGTCTATGACATCAGTTTCAGTCACCTCTGAGTCACCCTTTTCACAGTACATACGTTTTGTTGGTGACTAAGTCTTTCTGAAAACTTATATCATTTTTCTGCAACTCATGTGTATCTGACAGTGTGGATGGATTTTGAAAAATCACCTAATTTTACAAAAGTCGTTCTTATTTTTGTTGTCTTTTAGTTTAGTTTTTGTTTTATTTTTTATCAATTCTTTTAAGAACTCTTTATTTCAAAAAAAATAATTTATAATGTCTTGGTATCCATACAACGCGGTACGAATGATGTGATTTGTACTAATTCCGAATTTCTTACAGCGCGGTTTCCATACACCACGATAAACCCTTTTCATAGAACACGCTACGAATTAGCCTAGTTTGTACGGTTAATTCAGAGTATCTTATAGCGCGGTTTCCATACAACGCTATATGCACTCACCGCGTGATAGAAGAGTTGACTGTATTGTATATGCTGATGTAATCTCTCGAAAAGAAATATACTCAATTGTGTGTCCGAGGAATAAATTCTCTTGCGAAATGTGTTTACTTTTAAAAATTTAAACCATTTAAAAGAGCATAGCAAGGATAGAATAATGCCGTTAAGTACTTTATTCATATTTTTTCAAATAAATGGAAGTTGATTTAAATGAAATGTAAAAATAAGACGAAAGTTCTCCATGCAAAATTTTCTACATTTTCGCTTAAATAAAAATCAAAAATATTTTTGTTTAGACGCTGATATATGCTGATTGATATAACTCAAGTCACAGTCTGGTTTCTTTTTTTATATAATTTACTATGATACAGTCGAAGTCCATTAGTCCGGAATGCTCGATAGTCCGTTATCGCTCCGGAAAATTGTAAAAATTTTAGTTTTCTCCAAAAGTTTGTTCGGAAATAATTAGCGGCCGGCTAGTCTCAGCAACAAATTCAGGTACAATGCAGCTCCGTTTGTTAATAGCGAAGCTTCTTCGCCATTTTTTTGTGGGTTGTTGTTTTTAGTGATGCCAACTTAGTCCCTTTCGGCTAAATTTATCCCATTTTGAAGTAGCTTTAACGCGAAAAGAACTTTTTAGACCTAAACTAAAAAAAGCGCAATTTCAACGCTTTTCAATATTTTTTTAGCCCTTTTTACCCGTTTTTCCTTTAACTCTGTATGGCAATATTATCTCATGTTCCTCTGGCAATGTCGATTTGTAAGCCTATGTAGCAGAATATTTTCCTTCTTGTTTTCTTTTTTGTCATTTACATAAGATTACCAAAAACACCGGGAAATACAAGCTTTGCTGAAAGTTTAAAATTGTTTTTCCATAGAACACCTGACAGGACCAAGTCTCAATACCTCATATAAAGTGATTTATGGAATGAAGAAAAGGATGACCGAGAAGTACAAATCGTATTTAACAATGACCAACTTTGAAAGGTTGTAATGAAAATTCTATTTGAAACTAATCTAGCGCCTTAATTCTATTGAACGTAAAATGATCTCAAAAGGAATAATTCCGATTAATAAATTGTTTTGTTTAAAAATTGTGGTATTTTTATCTGAAAAGACTTTTTTAATTTTAGCCCTCTTTTTGCGCTTTTTTGAAAAAAAATTAAATTATATTGTACTAAAAACGTAATTTTTTCAATTTAGCCCTTTTTAGCTCGTTTTTCATTTTTGTTCACACATTTGGTGTCCTAAGAGTTGGCATCACTGGTTGTTTTGTGTACTTTCACATCGCAGAAAACGTAACTTTCGAAACTGTTTATAAAAAAAAAGTGATTTTCGTTGTAACTGTTCTGTGATCAATTAACCTAATTGTTCTTATAATTACAGTCACACAGACCGACAACGAGCCGGATTATCGCACTTCTACAGTATTATCTGCAGAAATTACAATCTAAAAATTATGAATTCGGAAAACTCTTAACTTAATCTTTTAAACCAAACTCAACATTTTAAACCTCAAAATTTTTAAATGAATTCCTTTTCAGTTCTTAATAAAAAATAGTATTGAGCTGAATCGACTACGTTCCTTTTTACGTAATTTCTTTCAAATAATTTCAAGGCAATCAAACAAACCTTCTTATAATTTCTGTGATCGATGCAAAACATAGCCTGACACAACCTCATTATTCCAATTTCTGTACTCACCATTTAAATGTGAACGAATGAATGGATTTCATACTATCGGCCGAAATAATTTTTTGATCAGTAAGACTGGCCAAAAAAGGAAAAAGGCCACTTGAAAAATATTTTGCATTTGTAGCAAAATTTAATCGAGTTTAAATTTTGAGTTTAATAACCAACTACTCTGGAGTGCCGGTTAGGTTATAATTTCTCAAAAGGCAAAAAGGTAAAAATGAAACAAAAGGACATCATAATTCATAGTTAAACAAAACAAAAAAGAGAACACTTACTCATAAGGGACGGACACAAAGGATAATGTACCCCCAAAATGAAACGAATAATTGCCACTTATTTATACAGACACAAAGCACAAGTGCTTTTAAGTGTTAACAAGAAAATTACAATGTTAAGTACGTATCTGCTGCGTATGTATGTGGACGTATAGTTATTATATCCTCCAAAAAAATTACAATAGAAAAAAAAATAAGAAAATACGTCCACATTTCTAGTAAAATGAAAACAGAAAAACGAAAAACAAAAACCAACAAACCAAACCAAACCCATAAATAATTGTAAAGTCAACCTTAAAAGTTTAAATCAATTTTCCTGAGTGTAGCGGAAATGTGAAACCATTAGATTGCAATTCGTTAGGAAAATTTTACTAAAACATACGTATTCGTGCACATGACTGTATATTGTTTGTAATTCTGTGACATTTTTCTGCAAATGAAGTTGCAATACGTAGTTAGATGGCTTGAAAACATTCGAAAGTCAAACATCGATACACAATTTTCCATCCGCAACAGAAAAGGAAGAAACGACCAAACACTTGAATCGTTTGGAAAAGTTTAGATAAGTTTGACTTCGGATTTTCCGGTATTTCTTCTCTCATGCAGATGATGACGATGATGTTGATGGTGATTGTGATGGTGATGGTGTTGGTGATATTGGCAAATATTTACATTTCTAACCATGAATGGCCTTTTCATGTATTCCATGTCATAGCCACATACACTGTGTACATACGTATCTTGACTCTACACATTCCTCTGAATCCCCGACACATGACTGTAAGTATTGCATATGAACACACATACATACACATTGCATATGCATATACTGATTGCATTTACTTTGTCTTGCTTATGCAATTCAAATTGTCAATACTCGTATACTTTCTATGATGCTGATGATTTCCTTGAATTTCCATGGAATCAATGAAAGGAAAATGCTTTCCAAACATCTTTTATGGCAATGCACTCGTTCATATCACTACAATAAGGTCGTATTAGAAAAAACAGAAATAGAAAGAGAAAGAAAAAAATTATTCGAATCACCTAAAGTGCATAGAATTGAATTTCAATAGAATTTCCTATTTTTCTCAACATTTCCGTGTATGTTGGCTTGCCAACATAAATAGTTTTATCTGCTCCAGTTTTACTTGTTTTCCTATTGTCAATTGAAAGGAAATCATATTTTCTATCTTTCTGGAGATGAGACTTCTTGTTCGGATCAATTCAATTCAAAAAGTGTTTTTTTTTTTTGGAAAACTTTACATATTTTCCGCTGTTATATTTGCATAATAAAATGGCTGCATTTTAAGAAAGCCTAAATAAAGAAATAAATTAACAAAGAAACTTAGATTAAAATAATTACAATAAAAATCAGATAATCCGACATGTTCGGGACCGGCTCTTTGCCGGACTACCGAAAATTGCGGTCTATCGAGCGGTAATTATAAGAACAAATAGGTTTAAAACACTATGCGATAAAATAATAAAAAAAATAAATACATTTGCCTAATGACATAGAGTAGGTTGTAAGTTTTATGGAGTACAGGGTGGCTGATATATAATGCAACATAGTAAAGCGCTATATTTTTTTAATTTTTTTTAATTGTATTATTCAAAAGCAAAAAATGTGGAAATATCATAAATTTTTGGAATCAGTTTAGATTTGTTCGAATTGGCCACCGTTGGTACGAATTATGGCCTTCACAAAGTCATTACAGGCTGCAAGAAAGTGGCTCTGCGGTATTTTGGCTCATTCCCGGCGAAGCGCCGTCTTGAGATGATCGACACTTTGGTATTTTTTGGTGAGAACCTTACACTCTAAAATGCCCCAGGCGAAAAAGTCCAACGGATTGAGATCCGGAGATTTTAGTGGCCATTGTGCGGTAGAAATGAATTAAGGAACCTCCTTTTTAAGCCATTCTTGGTTGACGCGTGCTGAGTGCGGTGGTGCTGAGTCCTATTAGAATGTCCTTGATCTACGGTCGAAATGTTTGTCTGCCCAGGGCTTCAATGATATCTTTAAGACATTTTCTCGATAATATTCGGCATTTATTTCGACCCCACGGTCGATGAATACGAGCGGGGAGCATCGGCCGTTACGGTGGGTCACACCATAACCATCGGCGGCGCTAGAGTTCCGGTGGCCAATCGCAGGTGAAAATTTTCAGCTGATCTCTTTGGCAAGTAATCCCGATCATTTTATTTGTTCACAAACTACTCAATTTGGAATTGTTTCTCATCGGAGAAAACCAAATTCGGTAAAGCGAAGTAACTCCTTGTCTCTTTCCCGTATAACTTTTTTTTTGTCCATCGGTGAGCTCTTGCACTTTTTGGAACTTCAATGGCTTTAGTCCAAGCTTATTTTTCAATTAGTGTTGCATCTCTCGATATGTTTAGCTCTCGAGCAATTTTTCTACCACTGCGGCGTGGATTTCGATCAAATATGGCCTTCACTTAGCTTTGTTGTTAGCTTTTTTTTCGTCCACTTTTTGGATTCGATGCAACACTGCCAGTATTACGGTAAAGAGCAAAGGTACGAGAAACAAAAGATTAATTCACTTTTAAATGCTGGAGGGCTCTAACGACAGCCACCTGTGGTTTTCCAACCAAATATAAAGCAATTACACTATCACGCTAGAATTCCAACACGTATAACTTTCTTTCTGAATGCAATAGATCAAAATGCTTTTGTAAGCTTGTAAATAATAAAATGAACTGTCACTGAAATAAATCTGTCAGCTGTCAGACAATCGGTTTATAAATGATAACAACCTGAAGTTGGTTGCAATACATATTAGCCACCCTGTAGCGACGGTGTGTACTATGTCCGTTTTTCAATTCTCTTGTTAGCCTCTCCAGAATAAAGATTCCAACTGTATATTCCAAAGTCGCTCTGTATCAATTTATATACATGTTAAGTTGCTTCGTTTAGCGCTAGAACTTATTGGAACGTATCCCCAGCGTTAAGCGGGGTCTTACTCTAGTATTTTGTATGCATGTACATACGAATGTATGTCAAATGTGATACAGAGCACCTGTTTTCATTCAATTCTATCTATGTATGTATATAAGTATGTACCTCTGTGATACATCAGTATTACATACATACATACATACGTATGTATAAATCATTTATAATATATTTTATGTAGAGAATTTTGTAAAAGTCTCCACTTAATGGCAATTCATTTATTTTAAGTAAAACTCAACGAACAATTTAATTAAAAAGGAATTCACGTACAAAACAGTAGCAACATGACTAAAAGCACCACCAGAAGCAACAGCCCCACTAGCGCAACAAGACACAACAGCGCATACGAACAGATCAATTTACAATTTTTGTTAAAGTTTTGTTTTGTTTTGTCTCATTTGAAGTGAATCTTGACTGATTGATTGATTAGAATTTTTTGTTGTTTTTCGGTTCAGTTTGTTTTCGTTTGTTAATTACTTAATGTTTTAACAACATTTTACTTCTTACAACCGCCAAACAAGTGGTTAAACATACCGTGTACCGTGTAAATGGCAAAAATAAGAAAGACAGAAAACTTTAAAAACTTTTTTTTTTTAATTTATCAAAACTTGTATGACAATACACTCTACCGCTAGATGTTGTAAGTTTGTATGTTTAATCCTATCTAACCATCTAATAATTTAAATTAATAAAAATGATTCATTAGACATTAAATTATCCGCGTAAAATTATTGCCAAACTGTGCGGAAGCTGTAGTGTTATGGCGTTGGGCCAAGGAACTTGACTGCTAACAATTCATCGACATTTTGTCCACGGACTTCGCAGCCACTTGCACAGAAACGATTGCTCCATAAATAAGATCGCATAAGTGGTTTCATTATAAGCATGTGAGTATTCATAGCTTACATATTTACATAATTGGTCGTTATTTCGGGTCAGGATTAGGATACACTGATGTTGTGTGTGTTAGTTTTTTTATACATAGCGGGACATACAGTTTAAAGTCGATTCCGAACGACAAATTTTGTTTCTGAAACTTTTCTTGGGAATTTTTTTTACTCCCAAAGTTTTTGCCAGAAATCTACCGAAAGGAAGTCGCCGAAGAAATATTTTTTCATATTTTCGTTTTGATTTCTGACCTCGCATTTGAACCGAGGCCTCACGTCTAATAAGCTAAGCTATAAAAATTAACGAAAGAGAGATTCCAAAAAGGGCGGTAGAGGTCGTATTATTTAGTCGACAACCAGGAAAAAAAACCTTTGATATCGTCAAAAAATAAAAAAGCTAAACTTGAATTCGCCAAAGCTCATCTCCACTGGAGTGTGAAAAATGGATGAATGTGCTGTTATCTAACGAATCTAAGTTTAATTTAAAGGATTCAGATGGCATAAGGCATCCTGATGCAGGTCAAACGGACAACGGTTGAATCCTAAACGTTGCTGGTCGTCGACTGAAAAATCCGCCCTCTACCGTCCTTCTGGGAATAGACCTTTCGCTAATTTTTAAATCTAAGCGGTTTCGTATGTAACCGGTTAATACCGTAGAATCATTTTGGATTGTACTTTTAATTAAGGAGTCTTCATGTCGCGAAGTCTCACGTGACCTTCCTCCAGAATGAGTATGATATGTGCGACCAGTCTGTAAAAATGTTTAAATTAGCCTAGAAATAATTGATCTGTTGATTGAATATTTTGCACACAATTGATGCCTTAATAAGCCAGTTCTACAATCCTAAAAATCAACCCAGAATATTTCAAAACCAAAGAAGGCTTATTTGAGGCCGCAAAAAAATATATCCTGAAATAATAAATAATTTAATACCCGCATGCCTAAAAGATGTGCGTGTGTTATCCAGAATAAAGGATTCGCAACGAAATGTTGTTTTCAATACTTTTTGGGTGCACCTTAATTTGGGGGTGCTTTAGTTTTGTCCGCTTATATTTCCGACTTAAAATGTTTTTTTTGAATTTTAACTTTAGTTTTGACCGATACTGTATGTACTACCTATTAGATTCCGGCGATTACATGTGAATACTTGTAGATCATTCAAACACGTGGTCAAATGTTATGGTAACTGTACATACTGTCCTTATTTCGAAAATTGTGAGTGAGTTTGTTTTGATCAACCTTTAAAAATTATTTTCGGTTAAATTTTTACAAATTTTATGTAGACAATCGAAGAAATTTAATAGTTGAACGGATATTTGTTTAGGAAGAACCATCAAACGTGTTCAGTTCTCTTCTATATCAATTGCAGAATAACAGATTTCCTTGACACTTTAGAACTCAGACGTGTTATCCTTATGATTTAAAAAAATTTAATTTTTTTTTTTAAATTTTCTTTAATTCATGTGGATTTTTTAAACATTAATTGGATTTTTAATTTCAACTGCCATCAAATATAACAACAATTCCTGGATAGCTCTCCGCTTAGATTTTGCACAGATATAGTCTCCCATTTATCTGAAATTATTTCAGAACAAGACAAAAACAAAATTTATTAAATATTTCAGAACTCTGAAACAGTTTTATGCCGAAAAGCTATTAGGGGCACTAAAACAAGTAGAGTAAATAGGTTTAAAAAAATGTATGTCAAATGAGCGAAGGATGAGCGAAAAAACATATTTTGAAATAACCCAACTAAGAAGCATAAAAATATTGGAAGAGAAGACAAACTCAAAATCAACTGTTTTTGCACTGAATTTCTATAAGACCTAATAAAAGTTAACGTTAAAAATATTGGGCTGTTAGGAAATTAATATCATTTTTTTCCGCCAGAGGATTTAAATGTAATTTTTTGTACCTATCCATACTTAATTTGTAAAATTTATATATGCTTTGAGAGCTCTTTTGTGTGAAAAATTCTAATTAATTATAAATTAGTTTTAGGTTGGGGCTCTTTTAAATATGGGAAACGATAAGTAGAATTTTCGACATGTCTAACCTTTTTACTAGAGAAAAGGTAATAGTGCTGTTAAAGCTAGAAAGAAATTGACCGATATGTATGGAGAAGGTGTGTTGACAGTACGCCAGTACCAGAACTGGTTCGCTTAATTGCGGTTCGACAATTTTAATGTCGAAGATGCACTACGTTCGGGAAGGCCGGTTGAAGCTGATAAAAACGCGATAACAACACGTGAGATCGAATTGATATTAAATTTATCAAATTAAATATAATTTAATTAATTGAAATTATTATTAACTAATTAAGAAAACTAAATTACTTTCGAACAATTCAATATTTGGCTATTGACTTGGTTGATGACACCTTATGTGTGTTTGGTATTACTATGTATCTCCTATTTTTAAAAATCTAATTTAATTTTAATTTTTAACGAAATGAATGCAATATTTCTGAACATAACCACAATCACCGCCACTATTTAACCACCATATTCACAATAATACGCTGCGCCAGCAGTGGTATAAGGCCCACCATTGCCGCCGAAGGAAAACTTCAGACATTTTATAATAAATGTCTGCATTCAAGATTTTGATCGAATTGTAGAAAAACATGTCGCTCCTTTATTGCAACATAGTCATATCTCAAAAAATTAAAAATTTTTAGTTACTTAAGCAAAACTGCTCTTTAGACCTTCTGTACATGTTGAAAAAAAATCAGTTTTATATCCCAAGCTGAAATGAAGTTATAGCAAAAAGTGTTTGCGGCAATTAGATCATAGGACTTATGTCTTGAAAACTTAAATCGCATTTTGCCAAGTTCAAGTTTTTTTGAGATATGACGATGTTGCAATAAAGAAGCGATATGTATGTTGACTATAAAAAATGTTTCCTACGTTAGAAAGTTTGAAATTAATAAAATTTTATTACGTTTTTACCTTTTTAAAAACGTTTAAAATATGAGTTCGTTGATTGCAAACAAAAAAAAATTAATTTGTATTTGCTTTCTATTAAATTCTTTATTGCTTGAACAATTATTTTTGTGTGCCACTGTTTTCAACTTGATGACACAACAATAATTTGTTTTGCTCGTTGTTCTTCTGTGCTTACAATCCTTTTGTAAACAACATCCCTTGTTCGTTACAGCTTCAAACCGCGACTGTTTTGTGCGCACGCAATGCGTCTTCACACAAGACTGACTGAATTCTTACTAATCTCCGTCTACTTTATCTTGCCTTTTTATAGGCCTACATAAACAATCCGACGAACTTTCTTGAAATAGAATGTTCATGTTTTCGCCTTCTCGAGAACTCTCGTAGTTTCATTGTTGTTTGCGTATTTTTATTGCATTCTTTGTTGATGAGTTGTCCTTTACTCGTCTCTTTCTCTTCCATACTCATGATTTGTTGGTTTACTTGCAGCAAGTTCATTGTATTTGTTTTAATGTTAAGCGATGGTAAACCGTTTCCATTTTCCTAACTATATTTCCCTTTATCTGTTGAATCTAATTTCGCAATTAATTCCATTTCCGATCGGAATTGAATTCTGTGACAGCTCCGAATACTAAACACATTAAAGTTTTCCCAGAAATATGGCATGTGGTGAGGTGTGTATTTCAACTTCCATTTTTAAAATGTGGCTGGTTGAATAAATGTGTGTGTGAGTGAGTGAGTTGGTTCAAAATCCCATTTATTCATGTATCAAGTGAATGCAATTTTCAATTGCAGCTGAATTCGTTCCAGAGAATGGCCTGCCACGACGTTTACGTACCGCGTACACAAATACCCAACTGTTGGAATTGGAGAAGGAATTTCATTTTAATAAATATCTATGCCGGCCAAGAAGAATTGAAATTGCAGCCAGTCTCGATTTAACCGAACGTCAGGTAAGTTTTTCGAACCTCCTCTGTTTTATTTTTTCTAAAACGTTTACTTTCCATAATGATTGTAATTTACTTTAGGAATTGGTACGAACTATGTATTGCCTTTGAGTATTTATTTTTTTTTACGTTTTTTCATACTTGAGAATTATAAAGTCTCTGTTGTTTCTTTTAAAGGTGAAAGTTTGGTTTCAAAATCGTCGCATGAAACATAAACGTCAAACGCTTTCGAAAACTGACGATGAAGACAACAAAGATAGCCTAAAAGGTGATGATGATCAGTCCGATAGTAGTAAGTGTAAATACCGCTTTTTTTCTGCATTCCCTCCTTACCTTATAATTTAAAAACTTTTATTCTTTTTATTTATTTTATATTTATTCATTTAAAATTGAGAATTATTTAATCATTTGTTCTATTAATTTGTGGAATTTTCTAATAAGTTTGCAGAACTATTTTAACCTTTTTTATAGTCGGTTTTACTTATTGTATTTTCATTTTGAACTGTAACTACTTGTTTTAGTGAATAACTTGTAGGAAATAAAATAGGATATCAAAATGTTCCAATGCACTGTGTAAGGCCACGTGTTATATACAAAGAATTTGATTTGATCAAATAATTTTCGGGGTTTAGTAAAGAGCAGTTAGGGTTCGACATGCAAACAAAATACTTAAGATATGTACATTTTAGAGAATTAGTCGACAGTAAAATTTGTCAAACGACCATGCACGGTCATTACAATGAGTCTTTATTACCATATTACCTCTTGTTGCAGTACGCTGGCTTCTGCTCAAAATTTTGCAAAAACTCTGTCACGATTTCAAACAAAAATATTTTATACTCGGCTATACGGGCGTTTTTCACTGTCCCACGTTGGGCGCCAATTTTATAACGTTTTCTTTATTATCAGGATATTGCAACAATAGAAAAGAAAAAAATAGAATAAAGTAAAGGAAAGAGTCACAAAAAATCCCAGTATTTGTGGGCACCATTGCGACCAATATCTACTTAGAATTTGTCAGCCAATTGCATCTACAAAATAAGCAACGGCAACCATCGCTGCCACGAAAGTTATAATGCACTTGCAATTGTTTGTGTGATCAATCTCACCAACCTGAAACAATAGAAAAGTCTGAATCCTTTGAGTGCACTGCTTTTATACCCTTTTCCATATGGGCTTTTCTTCATATCAATCACAGCAAGCGCTCAAATCTTCAAATTTAGTTGCAAACTCAACGAAGTGTTGCTTTAAACCATTTACAAGGTTGTATTTCAAAACAGTCACACATGCTAGTGACGCACAATTTAATAGTAATCGGCATAAAAATAAAATAAAATAATGTTTCAATTATAAAATATGCTACGCTGCGCACTTGAATTAACGGATAGGACATCCATAAAAGCGTTTGAGTTTTCCATTTAGCAATATCGATGGTGAAATCATTTAGGAGTTACAACAATATACAGCAGCGAGCAGAAGTGAGTGCATGTTCATGATGCTGACTTTCGTTATCCATAAAAACAAAACCATACAAGCAAATGCAAAAAAAAAATTTAGTAGTAAAACACAATAATTAATGAAATGAATTCAGGGAGTATGAATGAAAAAACAGAATATAAACTCAATTTTGCACATTTCATGAAAATTCAAGAAACTAACCCAATTTCAATATTTGGTCCATAGACCTTTCTTAGAAATAGCTTGATATACCAAATTTTCAATAACATCTTTCGGAATTCGATGCCATTCTGCATTTATACGATCCCGAAGTTTGTCCATGATTGTTTCGTACTGCCGAGCCGGCTTTCCACGAATGACGAAAGATTTTCAATCGGATTGAGGTCGGGACTTTGTGCTGGCCATTTCATCAATTGAAAATTTTGTTTCCCACTCCATATCTTTACAATTTTTGCTGTGTGCTTCGGCTCAACATCTTGTTGGAAAGCAATTTTTTATTCGGGATAAGCGCATTTGTACATAAAATTCGAAAGATGAGTTGGCGGTATCTGTAGATAGTCTTTTTTCGCATGATACCATCTACTAAATATCGAGGGCCAACGTGCCAACCTGTTACGCATCCCCAAACCATTATGTTTTCGCCTCCATGTTTAACAGTTTGCTTCACATGGTATCCTGGGTCTTCGCTAGCAGTATGCTTTCCATCTCACTAAAAGTGGTTGAATTTTGACTCATCAGAGCAGAGCAGATAATACGTTTCCAATCAGAAGAAATACTCTAAGATAATAATAAAACAAAGGTTAGAGGATCGCCGTGGTCTAGTAGGTAGTGTGCTGGGTTATTAGCGAGGGTTCGAGTCCCAGGCCAGACGTAAAAAATAAAAAAAATACAAAAAAAAAGTATTTCTTCGGCGATTTCTTTTCTTTCTCTTCTTGTTTCTCAAAAATCTGTCGTTCGGAGTCGACTTTAAACTGCCACTTCTGTATAAAATTATCGTACACAACATAAGTGGTGTGAGAAACTGCGGGCTTCTTGGGGACGATTGCTGTAGACTGTCTAATGGTGAAGGTATAGCACTGGCCATTTTATAGTCACCAGAAGCAACTCGTTTCCTCACCGTTCGCATCTTCCCTCTCTCTTTCCACCTTTCCTAAAAGCCTGCAATGCACTACATGAGTAGGGGTCATCCCCTGAGTGCTGGTTAAAAAAAAAACAGAGGTTAATAGAAATTGATAATTTTGAAATTTTATACTTGCTTTTTATACTGCTGACCCTGTTTTATTTTTTAAATTAATTTTTTCTGATTATAATTGAAAGTAATTTTTTATTTCAAACATTTTTTGATCTTTTGCGGTTAAATTTATTTCGATTCGAATAGATTTTGGAGCGACCTTGAAACAATTTAAATCATTTTTTTCTTTTTTTTTTTTTGTATCTTCAGAATTTCTAAAGAAATACATACGACTCTTAAGCATATTCGTAATATCTCGCAATGAGCAATGTTTCATTGAGTGCCTGTTTGTAGACCAACTGGTTAGTTAGAAAAACAAATTCAGTTTTATTTAAAAATAAAAACAGAAACAAAATTATGTTACCACCTTTAATTTAAAAGAAAACAAAAAAAAAACGAATTTTTTAAGGCAGGAATGAGAGGTAAAGTAAAGCCTAAACAGCAATGATATCGAATGAAGCGTATCAATCACTGTCAGTGCAAGAAAATAAAGCGTATCTCCCTTTTGAAGTTTCTCTTACTTTTTTAGTTTTCTTTGAATTTTAAAGCAAATGTTATTCGCTTACTTTCATTAGGAAATAAGCAGTAAAAATATTGCACATTATCACAGTCAATCTGTCTGTCTGTCTGTCTGTCTGTAATATTTTATTAACATATTATGCTCTAGAGTATTATATACGAGTAGGTACTGTATTGTGTACTGTACAGTTATTGTAAAATAAATTATTTCAATCCGTTAACTGTTTACCTTTCTTTATAGACTCCAATTCCAAGAAATCTTGTCAAGGCTGTGAACTGCCATCAGATGACATACCCGATTCCACTTCTAATTCAAGAGGTCACAACAATAATACACCAAGTGCTACGAACAATAATGCCAGCGCCGGAAGTTGTAAGTTCCTCTCTTTCCCTCTCTTTTCAAATATTCCATTCTTTTTAAATATTTCATTATAAAAATAATTCGTTTTATAAGCAGTGACTCCAAATTCCACATTGGAATCTGGCATATCTTCCAATCTTATGGGCAGCACCACCGTGTCTGGATCTAACATGGTTAGTGCTGATTCTAGTGTTGCTTCCAGTGGCAGTTTAGATGATGACATTATCGAAGAGTGTCCAATCAATAAAGTTAAGAAAAAAGATGAGCAACACATTAAAAAAGAATCGGTGGTTTCGACTTCGTCCACTAAGATCTCTTCACAATTCAGTGGCTACGATTCGGCTATTTCTTTAGGCCTTGGATCGGGTTATCGCCGTGACTCTGATACATCGTCGCAGCATAGTCAAGCGACGGCAAATAGTAATAGTGGTGCTAGCGGAGGCAAACGTCGTTATCAAAACTCAAATGCTGTGGCAAATACCGCCAATATGGCGGATGGCAACCAGTCATTTTATTCAAATTACTACAACAATAACACCGGTAATAAACAGTCACAACAGCAACAACAACAGGTGCAGTCAGCACAACAACAGCTACAGCAGCAAGCGACACCACAAACCCCAACACAAGACTACTACGGTAAATACGACATTGAATTTGCCTCTCCTGGTTCGGCGCAACATGTTGGAAATAGATTTCAGCAGCAGCAGCAACAACAGCAACAGCACCAACAATTGCAAAATGCAAATATGCCTGTACCAAATGGTGAATATCTAAGTCCTAAACCAGACTTTTTAGCAGTTTCTCAAAGTTCACCACATCTCAAACCGGGGAACGAAATGGCAACGAAACTAATTCAAAGTGGTGCAAATATTTTTCACCATCCACCGCCACCACCAGTATCTGGCACACCTGGTAATCAGCAAATACAACAACCACTTTACAATCACCACTCTGGTGAGTCAATACCGTATAATGCCTACAATCACCATCCTCATCATGGTGGAAATTTTGTGGGACCACCACAGCAGCAAATATCTGGTGAATTCGATGTCGGTTATTATGATCCTAAAGGTCAGGGACCCAATAGCGTTTATTATGAACAAATTAATTTCCAACAGCAACAACAACAAATGCCAGCTGAATTCCATCATCATCATCAACAACAACAGCATCAACACAGTATGCCACATATTAATTCAGCAACGGCTACCGCCTTGGGTATACACATGGAGGCAGCACCGCCGCCACCACCGCCATCATTGCCAGCAACACAAAATAACCAAATACAGCAACCATTTTACAACCATCACCACCATCATCATCATCACCATCATGGTGTGGAACAACAGTATAATCCCCATAATCAACATGGTCACTTTACCCACCATCAGCTACATCAACAACCATTGGGTGGTGAGTATGAATTTCGAAAAATTCTTCCGTTTAAAGAAAACCCTCAAGTACATGCTATGTGTTCAGAAGTAGTTCTTTCAGCACTCGCGTGCAATGTGTCCAAACTGTATAAAGTTTGAAATCATTTTTTAATTTAAAAATAAGGTTTTAAATTAATTTTTATTTTTTTATATTCAACATGGATATAATAAGTTATCTTAGCTCATCACCATTTGAAATTTTTAATTTAGTCTAGCCAGCTCTAGAACCATAAATTACATTATTTACCATGCAAACGACGAAAAGGGGCCAACATACAGTAAGACCTCGCTTAACCCTGTTTCAGTATTACGCGGTTGAAAATGAAACGACCATGCACTAACCAGAAGAGGTGCACTCTATAGCGATGGTGTATACTATGTGTCTTTTTTAACGCTCTTTTGTTAGTCTGTTTATAAAAAAGATTCCAACTGTATTCTCCGAAGTCGCCGTCACAGTACGAACGTATATTTCCTACGTCAGAGTTGATTTATTAGTTGTCCTCAACATGTATACGTGTTAAGTTGCCTCGTTTAACGCTGTTTCGTTTAGCGCTGGAACTTATTGGAATGTATGCCCCGCGATAAGCGGGGTCTTACTGTAATTTTGGATATTATTGGCCAATGGATTCGAGCGAATTTAAAGTTTCTTGAGGTATGTCCATGAAGATGACTGTTACCATTCGAAAAATTTTATTGTGACGCTTTCCAACGTTTTCTAAGGCTAATGTGATGAAGGCCGGCTGTTATAACTAAATATTAAAAATGTATAATGATTCTAATATGAGATGTATAGCAAAAGATTGCCAAACAAACTAATTGCGACCCCTTCTCTGCTGTGATGACGACTCAGAAATTTTTCCTCCAAATTAAATTTTTTTCGTTGGAAAAATCACTTTTCGCCAATTGTTATCGCATTCAATGCCATGTGAACTTTGACAAACTGAACGCCCTGTTATTGACGGGTTGTATTTAAAGGAGGTTTTTTCTTTAGTTTTCGGAGTTGTAAATGTTGACTGCTTATAATGTTGACTGCTTTGTACAATGGGTCAATTCGACCTCCGTGTACTGTACTTGTTCACATCCTCTAACCTAACCTAATAGCGCGACGAACTGTTGATTTACTTGCATTAACTGCCAAGTGCTTAATTTTAAAGGTAGAATTGGCTGAATTTGTGGCAATTCGAAGAATTTTTCGCCTGTTCTCTGGTGTTAGATCTGTTTAAGTACCTCTTTTGTACTGGTCATATCTTTCAAGTGTGTTTTATGTAAATCATTACCACATTATGACTTCTTCCTATTTTTCTACCGATTTCGCGATAAGAATTCAGAATGGTAAACATCAATTAGTTAACTGCAGTTACAGGCTATAATTTTTATTTTATTTTTTATAAAGCTTTATTACAATCGCCCAGAACTCATTTTAATTAAAAATGCAAGTGGTTCTATTCTGTTGAATCAACAAATAAATAAAAAGTTTTATACTTGACTACAAGGAAAGAGAAACAGTAACGTTATAGTACATTTTTATACTATTTGTTGTGTTTAAATTATCATTTACAGTATCAAATGCTAATTTATCAGCAAAACTAAATTTTATTTTATTTTATATTTATTTTCAACTAGCTGTACCTTGCACATGTTGCTGCGCCCCTAACTAAAATAAATTTGAAGGAAAGACATTACATAAATGTCCATTTAATTTTGAATCATTTTATTGATTTTGTTTCCCCTTGTCCTGATGATTCAGATGAACGGGCCTGAGTAGTATGCATTCGATCAGTTTTCAATCTCACTTCTCGTTGTTCAAGTGGTTCATGCGAACACGTCTCAGCGGCATATACTCGAAGATTTTCCAGTCACAGTGCTCGTCTGATTCTGAGGCTTGTAATGCTCTTTTCTTCCGTGGTTGGGGTGTACGTCGACCAATTGCTTGTCATTCGTTTTGAAGTGACGTCATTCAGCGACTTTGTTAAAGAATGCATACTTTAAGATTTAATTCATATTGAGAAATTTTCAGTGGCACCACCTATTGGAAATTGGTCATACCGACTTCGAAATCTTCGTCGGCTTATGCGCAACAACTTTGCTAAAGATCATAACATAATCAAATGCATAGTTTACGATTCTATAAGGTACATACAAACAAACATTCATTTTTATATATATAGACAATGGGAGGTGACACGCCCACTATAGCCAATCCGCCCATTTTGTTCATACATACTTCAAAGTCATCCATACAAAATTTTGAGGACTTTAGCTGTTGCAGTTTATGAGATATGCGATATTAAGTACTTATTGGGTATATGGGCGTGGCAGCACGCCTACTTGAAATTGTAAAATAAAATATAGCCTATAGGTTCTTCCAGACATACAGGAAGGTTCTGTTCAAATTTTAAGAATATCGGTCCAGCCGTTTAGCCGTCTAAAAACTTCAAACACACAAAGCCACTAACAAATAAACACACATTCATTTTTTTTTAAATTTAATTAATTAATTTAATTTAACTGATGAAGAGCAGTGTATGTCCAACAAAAAGAGAAAGCAATAATATAAATAAAGTGAACCGCTATTCATTTAAATAAACATGAACACGTAAATGCTTATTGAACAAGGATCTTCCAATATTGAAACACTTGTACTGCTTAAGGCCGTGATTAACGACCTCGTAATAGAAGAACACGATAGTGACTACTAAAAAGTTTGAGTGTCTGTCAGATTTTTTGACATGTCTGTCCGATTTCATATTTTACAGCTGCAGACAAAAGTTGCTGGTCATTTCTTTATCGTATTGTTTTGTATTTGTTTATTAGGTAATCATATAATACAGTTAAACTCAGTCATAACGAACTCCGTGGGACCAGAAAAAAATAGTTCGTTATAGGCAAAGTTCGTAATAAACGGGGTGAAGTCATAGAAGAAAATATAAAATACAAAGAATTTTCTTCATTTATTAAAAACAAAAAATATTTTTTTTTATTAAAAACCAAAAATATGTTCTAATTCTTTTAATTGATTGAAGATGCTAAGTCATAATTTAATGCTGCCATATTAAATAAAAGTAAAGACTATTACCACACTTTAAAGTTTTTTCTGAGGGTTCGATATAAAATAGGTAAAATGTATGAAATTTAATTACTGGGACCATTTTAAGTAGTTCCTTTTAACCGAGAATTCGTTATAAACGAGTTCGTAATAAACGAAGTTTTTTGTTTGAAAATTGTTACTAAAACGTTGGGACTTGAAAATATGTACGTAATAACCAATAATTCGTTATAAACGAGTTTGACTGTAATTATAAAATATAATTTTGCAGATAGAAAAAACACACATTTTTTGTTCCAATTTTCTTAAAGTAGGACAAAAATCCATCTGAATATTTTGACATAATCGTACAGCTTTGTAGGATAGTCAGTGACGGCCTCTACCTATAAAAAAAAATACCAGTTCTATCTCGGGCAGGCCAGCGAATCGTTTTGCATTCATACATACATAATTGGCCATTAAAACCCTTCAGTATATATATTGTGTGCGTTATTTTTATACATTAATGGCAGGACCTACAGTTTAAATTCGACTGCGAATAATAGATTTTTGAGAAACTTTTCATAGGAATTTTATTTATACCCAGAGTTTTTGCCAGAAATCTGTTGAGAGGAAGTCGCCCAAGAAATATTTATTTTTTATATTTACGTTTGGATGTCTGACCTGGGGTTTGAACCCTGGCCTTGCGTCTAATAAGCCACCACTCTATCTACTAGACTACGGCGATTTATGTTTTTCATTCGACGAACTTAATTTATCTTTTTTCCTTTTACATTCTATAATACACCAAGACCCCATTTGCTGCACACAATATTTTTAGTATATGAAGCTTTTTGTTAGCTACGAACTTAACATAGCATCAAAATTAGATGCGAGGTAAAAATTCTCTTTTTCTTCCTGGCTAACACACATAAGATAGAAATTAAAATTCGAGGTTGTTTTTTTCTTAAGTTAAACATCCGTTATAATTTTTTATATCATAATTTTTAATCGTTTCAGACAATCACGTAGTTCAGCCTATGCCTGGTGATGTCCTTTTAGATACTGATCCACCACCACACATTCATCTACCAAGCGGCAATGGGCCAAATAACAATTTTGTCAATCCTGCCACGGTTCAGCCACCCACGATGCCCTCACACAATACAAATTTTCCACAAACTGGTGTTGGTTCAGGTCTCAACGGTCTGGTTGATAATTCCAATAGTTCATCGGATTTTAATTTTTTAAGTAATTTAGCGAATGATTTCGTACCCGAATACTATCAATTAAGTTAGTTAATGTAATTTGTTACTTAGAAATCTATGCTAAATTAATTAATTAATTAAATAATTAATAACAAAATAATAAAAAACTGAAAAATCATTAATTATATTAATTGTAGTAATAATGATAGCAATGGTGTGTTTTCAAATTAAAACTATTTCTTGTCTTTAATTATTGTAAATAATTTTTTAATTTAATTTAATTTTGTGTAAAACTTAAATACGATCCAGATTTTAAGGGGAAATAAATATAAAATAATATTATAAAACAAGAATCTATTTGCATTATTCAAATTTGTTTGTATATATACTTACTTAAATAAATAGTAAAATAAATACGTACGATTATTGTGAACAAAAGCTGTAAATATTTTAATTTGTTTCCATTTCTACCAATAATTTTTGATATAATAAATAAAGCCTTATTAATTTGTCTTTCGCAAATCTCTTTTACTCAATATACAGATTTTCTAAGTTCCGATTCCTAACGTTTGAAATATTCTTATGAAAATGGTGTTCCTAAAATGATGATAATCAACGAATAAACAAAAATATAACAACAACATCAGCTTTTGATGGATACGAGCTTGTAGATAACTTCCTGGATCTAGGAGTTCTACTTGATCCCAAACTAAATTTTATTCCGCATATAACTATGACAGTAGAAGCGTACTTGGGAAAAATATTTTATGATCCTTATCGCTCTACACAACTCTTGTAAGGCCTACAGTCGAGTATGGATCCATAACATGGGATTGTCTATTTAAAAAATATTCCGACGTCATCGTATCTGTACAAAAGCAATTTCTGTTGTATTGTCTACGAGGACTGAATTTTAATCCCACAAGTTTACCTTCTTATTCTGCCAGACTAGCATTAATCAAACTTCCGACATTTAAGAGCCGCAGAACTATGTTAAATATCTCGTTCGTATTCAATGTAATTACTGGTGATATTGGCTTCTGTTTTTTAATCCATAATATCACATTTAATTTTCCTCAACGTCCGTCACGTCATTTTTCCCCATTATCAGTACAATTTTTTAGATCCAACTACGCTAGTACTGATCCAATAAGAAGAATGTATACCGAATTTAATAAATTCTATATGTTTATTGATTTTTCCTTATCAAATAATGTTATAAATAAATTTAAATTCCTAGTTCTTTAGAATAGATTTCATGTAATATTATTTAATTGCCTGCAAGGAATATTTCCATAAGCAAATAAAATAAAATAAAGAAGTAAACAGGTAATAACAAAGCGCAGCATAAAAAAACGAATAAATAAGAATACAGGAAACAACAACACTGCAAGCAACTTGTATTGTATTTATAGAGATTTCGGGAAGGCAAAGGCATTCGCCTTCAAGTGCATTTATCAGAAAGACAGATCAGGTAACGGAAATTCACAAAGGATTCAGTCAGTTTTGTGTGAAGACACGTTGCGGTTTGAAAATCTCTGTTACAAAGATCTATTGAACAATTGTTATTGTGTACGCGGAAGAGTGTAAAGAATAATAACAATTACAGCGAATTGTTCTTGTTTAAGTCAAATCGTTAAAGATGGCACACGGAATTGTGCGAACAATAAAGAATTGATAAATAAACACAAATTTATTATCATTTTACAGTAGTTCCCGCTTATTTGATTCCCGGTTATTTGATTTGCCCGCTAATTTGCTTTAAAAAATTAGCAATGAAGTTTTTCTGTATTGAATATACTGACAAAATCTCGTTTAATGGATTTTCGGTTAATTGCGTTACCCTTTTAATTGAATCATAAATTCCCTCCTTCTTGATAAATGTATACAAAAATACCCGGTTAATTGGCCTCTTTCCTAAAATATTGTACATCTGCCGATGTCGATGCTGCAAATACTTTTTTTTGATACAGTTTTATCAAATTTAATTTCGAAGTACGAGCTTTCACAAATATATAATGCGGATGAAAGCTCCCTATTTTTTAAAGCGTTGCCAAAATCATCATTATGCAAAAAAGGGAACCGAGTACAAGGCTATAAAAATTCAGAAGAACATTTGACGTTGTTATTTATTTGCAATGCAATCGGCGACTACAAAGAAGTTGTTGTTATTGGCAAATCGAAAAATCCGCGTTGTTTAGAAATAAAATTTAAGTTATAGTCTTAAAACAAAACTTAGATAACACAGAATATATGGCGTAAAATCTTACTTTCACTTCCCAGAAGATGTCTATACCTTTATCTAATATCAATCTCCAATATTTACAACGTTCATAGTGTAACCGCTGGACCAGGGTATAATTCACTGCTTTAAATCTTATTACAGGCAAAATCTTGTGCGAAAGTAAATTGATGCTATAGAAAACGGGAAAACCATTACAGATTTCACAAAAAGCCTTAATTAATTGGTGATGTGCACATCACAAACAAATTCTTGGTGGCTAGTTAATTACATGTATTACATGTCTTCCACTCTTGCAAAGTAGTCATATTTTAAAAAGAAAATCGATTTGATGAAATATGACACCGTTTTAAGTCGAAATAATGTTATGAAACTCAGACGTCAGTTATCGGTATTCTGAATGATTGTGCTTCTTGGCATTTGACTACATTGCAATAAAGGGAGAACGCAATATTTTTGTTTTTATTGTTTTTAACATTTATTTTCTTAGGCAAAGTTTATTTCATCCTCTGCATGTATCAACATAAAAGAAAATATTTCAGAATTCTCTATTGATCACAGAACAACAACAAGAATTCGAAAATTATGTTTCCTTTGATGATAATTTTCCATGCTGTGGACAACTTACGGATGAGGAAGTCATAAATGAAGTGGTGAACGATTTAACTTCAAACTCTTCGTCCGAAGAAGAGGACGATATTTTTTCATATGAACTCGATAGTATATAAAAATATACTATTGAACAATTTTACAAAAGACAGGTTCAAGCTGTAATAACCGATTTTTTTAAGCCTATCTAGATGCAGCATAAAACTACAAACAGGTATATGTTAAACATATTTATGTATGATAAGAAAGTGTGTAATGAAGAAATTTTTTGTTAATTCGGTTTCTGTTTTTTATCCATAGTACAATGCATAAGTATGCACAATTATTTTTCAATGAAGTATTCGTTATTTTTAAAAAAAGCGGCATTTAAGTTATTTTGTATACGTAAATTCAGAAATCCTGCTTTATTGAGCCTATAGTTCATTTAAACGGAGCTCCTTTAATTGTGCCAATAAATCAATTAGGCGAGTATCGAGCTGTGCAATTTGGAAAATTCAATTAAGCAGGAACTACTGTATTTGCAATCTACGAATTCATATTTTTAAAGTTTTTAAAAGGATAAAAACGTAACAATTTATTAAAACTTAATTAATACGGCTTCTAGTTATCTAGTGTCGCCAATCTCTATTTGGGACAATTTCGTGGAAATAACTAGAATTATTCAAAAATTTCTTCAAATAAACAAAAAGTTCCGTATTTTGAATATTTCTCATTATGTAAAATACATTTTAGGTTCTTCAGTTAAGCTGGCTATTTGATCTTAAAACCTGGTGCCATAATTTCGTACTATCAACATTCAAGGTAGAATTTTTAATCAGTCATTCAGTGCAATCTTTTTTATACTATGCGCTGTTCTAAATAATTTTTGTAAAAATTTTAAATCTTTTCACTTTTTTTATAAATTAAAAAAAAAAAAAAAATTGAGCAGAATTGAGGCTAAAATGTAAAAATCAACGAATAATAAAAACAAACAAAGACGGTGGAATTGGATATCGTTATTAGGTTTGAGTCTCAATAGAATATCATATAACATGGCGTTGCATTTTTTCTCGCGACTGTATGTTTTTAGCCTAAAATTTTGTATGAAAGAAAGAAAAATGTGTTACTTTACTCTGAAGAAAAGTAGGTAGGGCAGATGCATCAAAAGTTTTGTTAAATAATACTTCTGTGAATGAAATTTAATTGCCATACTTCGACGACTAACTAACAAACAAATCAATTCAAATAATTAGCGTAACATAAAACATACATTTTTAGTGTTGGTCAGAAAACATTGATCTAGACATGTTGTGTAATAGGTCTGAAGATTTATTCGATGATACGATTGATAAGACATCTTAATCAAGCGTAGTACAGTCAACCCTCCTATAACGCAGAACTCTTATAACGCGGTTTGCGTTCAACTTCATCCCATAAATTCCTTCCGCACAGCCTATGAATGAGTAGTAACTAGTTATTGTAAGAGGGTTTAATATAAATTTTAGTTTCGACTCAAAAGTTCAGCCGAGATACAGTACTACAATGAATGAAGATGAACCGAGTGAGGATAAATATTAAAAAATTACATTATTTTACAAGTCTTTCTTAATTTTATTGGGAACCAGTCTTTTAGTTTCGTTTTTATTTCATTTTTTTTTTATCAATCCTTATATGAACTCTTGAATTCTATAAAAATAATTTATAATTTATCCTGCTTTTTGTATTTCCATTTAACGCGGTGTGAATGATGTGATTTGCACTAATTCTGTGTTACTTATAGCGTGGTTTCCATACAACGCGGTAGACGGTTTCTATAGAACGCGCTACGATTGTACCTGAAATCCAAGGTTCTTATAGCGCGGTTTCCATATAATGCGATATAAGAGGGTTGACTGTATTCCGTTACTATATTTCTCACTTCCTTCGTCACTATAAAAATATTAGAGTTTCTTAAACATCAACTCGCCATACATATAGAGGTATCCCTCGTATAACGCGGTACTTCTACAACGCGTTTTCGATATAACACGATTTAAAAAGAAAAACAAAACTGTTTCATTACAACGCGATATTTTGACTTGTATAAAACGCCTTATTACTAGCGCCTTATTACAAAATCGAAAAACAGTTGGAAAAAAAGCAAACGAAAGCTGATAACTGATTTTACAATCGCACAATCACTGGAAGAACCTCCAACAAAACGAATTTTATCAAATGGCGACAACTTTTTCTGATGATATTTCTTCTGATGAAGTTATACGCTGACTATTTCAACGTAATATGATGTTCGAAGTAAGTGAAACAGACTAAGTATGTGACAGACTATTTATGTTTTCCGATTGTTTTTTTTTTCATTGTTTTTTAATTTTTTTTAAATAAAGTATGAATATTGATTTTGAGTTGTAAACGTATCTTTAAATTAGTATCTATTTTATTTTGGATAAAGTTTATTGGAACATAGCCCTTAAGCATAGTCCTCGTTATCCGAGGGACACTGTATAGCAAATTTTATATTAGTTAAATGTAAATTCCTTAACAAATTATTTTTTTAATTGAAATCTAAATTATTAAATAATTTTTAAATAAATAAACAATGAATTCAATTTAACATTTTTATAATCTTTAATTAACATCTAAATAATCCAGACAACATTTTTTTTTAATTACTAAATTATATGCAAAAATCTTATGGAAATAAATTTCGGATTATTTGGATTATTAATGACGTAAAAAAAATTTATTAAGAAGAATATTTATCAGTTTCTAAATTAAACATACAAAGATATAAAAATGGATTTGATATCAAAAACAAATCACATAAGAAATGTAATTCGAGTAATTAAAAAATTATAAATTGTTTTTTAACATCGCAAATAGATGCCACAATAGCCAAAAAGCCAAAATATAAACTCCAACGTTCTTAAATCTGAGTCCAAGTTGAATAAAAATAAAATATTATAAATATTTGCTTCAACCAATTCAGCTTTAAAACGGTTTGGCGACGTTTATTACCAATCAAATTAAGGGATCCATTACAATTCTATAACGTCGTCCATATACCGCTTCCTGTCTAATCAACCCGATTAACGGATTTCGGATTGTGGAATAATGCGGATGCGGAAATAATCCCCAACTCGGACTGGACCGAAGATCTTACGTAAAACTTTTCCTTTGAATACTCTCAAGGCTGCTGCATCAATGCTTAATAGGGTCTATGCCTCTGCGCTATACATAATTGGCCATTACAACCCTTCAGTCAGGATTACGACCTAGCTTCTCACACCACTTATGTTGTATGCGTTAATTTCATACATGAGTGGCGGGAGCTACAGTTTAAAGTCGACTCCGAACGACAGATTTTTGAGAAGCTTTTTCATGGCAATTTTTACTCTCAGAGTCTTTGCCAGAAATCTGCTGAGAGGAAGTCGCCGAAGAAATATTTTTCATTTTGATGTCTGACCTGGGATTCGAACCCGGGCCTTTTGTCTAATAAGCCAACACACTACCCACTAGGCCACGACGACTATAAAGAAGCACGGTTGGTATTAGCGTCTTATAGAGTATTAGTTTTGTCGTACGAGAGAGGTCTCTGCTACTGAATTGCCTATTGATACCATAGTAGCATCTGTTTAATCTCTAGACTGACATCAGTTTTTTTTTCACCAGAACGCGTTCCGGACTCCTGTTCACAGTTCGTTCCGGTTTTTGTTCCGATTAAACCTTTGTTTATAAAAATACATATAAAAATTAGAAAAAAAATCAGCAAATCTTTTTAAGTTTTTTTTTTCAAAACGTTAGCCAATTCTCGTTATCAGAAATCATCTTTAGTTCCGGCTTGACAACAACACTGGTCAGAACCCCTCCTCTGTGCGAAAGATGACCGTGCCCTCAAATACTTAGAACATCCTATGTGGCACGAAGTGCCTTCAATCCACATTTGATATTTTGTTTGTTTACGCATAAATTCATCCGTAAATGGGTCTAATCGCAAAGAGTCTGATGCCAATTGTCGTCATTTTTCAAACCAGACTGAATCAATTACAATTAGTTTGACAAGTTTGCCGTTAGTGACTGTCAAAGTTTGGTCCCTAATGGAAGACCAGGTAGGATTCATTCTATAAAAAGCTAAAAGCGATTGTTTGTAGTAAATAATCAAGTTTTTCTCAGAGTTACTCTATTCTATCAGCTTGTGTTACGTGCTCGTACAATTTATATTATTTTCTGAGCTACGCTGCAATAATTATTTCCTTAAATAAAATAACGCACAGTATTAAAAAAATAAATATATAAATTGTGTGTCGAAATATAAAATACAAATACAACAATAGAAGCAAAATACACAAAATCTACAAGACCCTTAAATACGCTGATGTGTCTCTAATTTGTGAAAAGTTGAAAAAAGAGAAAAAAATAGAATTCCATTGACATTTTGAAGATTGATCGATTTAGTGTCAACACTTCGATATCCTGTAGTTTTTTTCATTTCCTTTTGCATTTATTCTCATTTGGACTTACGTGTGCACGTTATATGGAATTTCATTTGAAGCTGCTCTCCACTTTAAAATTGTTTGGCAGACAAACAGACAAACAAACAATTCTTCTCAAAGAAAATTATAAAAAAATGTAGTTTTTAATACGATACAAGCTGTAATGCTTTAAGAAATCTCTCCATTTAATTTATTTTCAAGATCACTTGATCAAGCCAATGAGAGGAAAATATTCCGGAATATTGATAATAAATTTACAAATTGGGTTTGCGTTTAATTCATCTCGCTTTACGTTTGCCGTTACTAAAAATAATTAACGGTATTCTGATTAGAGTATTAATTTACATTAATTTTCAACTATGAACTTTCGTTGCTCTTTATCATTAACAGAAATAATAAATACTAGATGACCCGTGCGAATATTTCGCACCGTTAGTTGACATTTTTGTAACATAAAGTGGAAATATATAATAATAATAGAAATTTTATTAAAAGTATAAAAATATATTAGAAATCATAATATCATCATGCATGTCAATACTTCGTTGACTACAATAGTGGAGATAATGGCATGTTCATCGTTAACTTTTTGCCCGTACGAATCCTTAATACAAACAAAAATTTCTTTAAACGTACGCACTCGAGAAAAAACCACGTATGACTGGCCATGTGAAAAGACTGGTTCTGGTAAATGCAATCCTACTTTTTGATGGGTTTGACCTTGTGCTTTGTTTATCTTCATAGCAAAAGCAACCTTCAAAGGGAATAGTTTTCGTGTCATTCGGAAAGGCACAGTTGGATCACAAGGTGTAAGGTTGATTCGGGGTATGAGTACAGTTTTATCAATATGAATAATTTTTGCTAATATGATGTGCTCTCCCAAGTTTGTTACGATTAGCCTGGTACCATTTTTTAACCCCTGATTAGCATTAAGATTTCTGATGAACATTATAATTGCATTTGTCTTTTCAAATGCTCGTTATTTATATTTTTACGTTGCACGTTATTTTTATTCTTATTTTTTTTAAAACCTTTTTAACTGTTAAATATCAGCTGACACAAACGACATGACAATAACGACATTACCAAAATGGCTTTTACAACTTTTTATATTATTATGTGGGATAGCATTACAATTAAGTGACCCTGTTTATCGCACTTGACCTAACAACTACTGCAAAGTATTGCCAAAACAGGCTTTTTACAACTTAATATGCATATTATATATAACTGACTTAGTAAAAAACGACATTATAATAAATAGCGTTATTGCTAAAATGGTCTTTAATACAAGCTATATTATGTAGAACTGCATTACTATTAAGCGACCCTGTATTAGCACACTTGAACAAAAGCACATAATCACAATGACAACAGTATTATTATGCAGTTCTATATAAAATATAATGAAAATATTAATTTTTCAATTTCTAATTATTTTTCGTCATTAGTGTTAGATATAAGCTTTAAAATGAGATATCGTTCATTAAATTTGATGCGGTAGTATGGGAGATATGTGCAACCGACAAAAAAGTGCTTTAGACATAATATCAGAATCAGAACCTTTTGATACCGTGCGTGGTCTTAGACAAGGCGACCCCTTATCATGTGACCTATTCAACTTTGTAATGGAGAATGTTCTACGAAAGACGGGTGTACATCGCAATGTCACTATTTTTCAAAAAAGTGTCCACAGTTGGTTGCGTATGCTGACGACATCGAAATCATACGGCGAACCAAGTGAAATGTAACTGCTGCCATTAGTGCTATTGAACGAGAGTCTACTAAGATGGGTCTGGGAGTAAATGAGGACAAAACATACAGTACACATGCACTAATGTGAAAAATTGCAACTCTTTTTACTTTTTTTAATTTTTTAGAGTGGTCAATGAAGCAAAAAAATTTTCACATTAAGCGGTGCACATTATCGCGCGTGCACTGTATGTTATCAACCAGAAGAGACGTGCAGTTTATTGATTTTCAGACTACTGGCGATAACTATACTTTTGATGCAGTCAAGGAATTTATTTATCTTGGCTCCGCCGTTACCACCAAAAATTATGTCAGTCTGGAGATCAAACGGCGAATCACTCTTGCCAATAGGTGTGGTCTCAATGGGCAATTGAGTATCAGAGACGTCCCACGTGCGACAAAACTATTACTTTACAAGACACTTATCCTACCCGTTTTTCTTTATGGCGCAGAGGCATGGACCCTGTTAAGCACTAATGCAGCAGCCTTTAGAGTATTCGAAAGAAAAGTCCTACGTCCATCGCAGCAAATAAATAAAAAATAATTTTTAACAAAACTTACAACAATCAGTGGAAGAAAAGTGGTCCAAACACTAAAATACTTCAAGCCTTTTGAATGTAAAATTAATGCAAAATGCGTCTCCGTTTTTAATCCTAAAATATTATGCGACCAGTCAATCCTCCTAAATGCCCAGACTTTAGATATATTGGGAGATTTTAGAGTACCTTTTGAAAGACACAGAAAGCATAGTGCAAGTGATAAACTGTTAAAAAATTAAATTTTCAGCTATACTAGAACCTGTTAAAGGTTGACCTTGTGCTATCATTATATATTTGACTTAAACAAATTTTGTTTTGAATTTAAATAATTTCAAAATAAATTTAGTTCTTCTAAAAGAAATATTTCGTGCGCTCTCCTCTTATGAATAATAAAAAAAAGTTTGGAATAATTAATCAAATGTTGACTTTACTGCAGGACTTATGGATCATTTTAAGTGATTAACATCCGATTTGATACTATGTTCACATATGCACTTTTACTGAGTCAATATTCGGTTTATTGAGTGCAATATTTTAAATGTTCAGGCATAATAACAAGAAGCGACAGTTAAAATATACCCGAGTAACTACATAGTCCACTTTGTTCAGTTAGTTAAGTAGAACTCAAAAACCTACACTATATCATTAGCCGGGTGTATTTAATTTTTTTTATTTTGTCGCCTAGTGTAATACTATGTTCAGACATGCACTTTTATTAAATCAATATTCGGTTTATTGAGAATAATATTTTTAGCGTTCCAACAATTAACCTACCAAAAGTTATTTGACTGCTGATAAACAAAAGAGCTGATTGCTTCAACAACATTGCTTTAAAATTTAAAAGTAAAATTTAAAATTTAAAGTTTAAATTTAATCTCGAAAATTAGTGCCAAAAATTTTTTTTAGATAAAATGAAAAACAATTAAATATTGGAAAAGGTATTGCTAATGATTAACCGAAACGCCGAGCTGTTGCGGTTAATAGGGACTACTTCTGACTCCAAACTGGCTTTCCTCAGAAGGATGAGAAAGAAAACTTGATAATATTGAATTGCTAGCAGAAAAAAAAGCTTTTGCTCATGGCACTGTCGTTGTTTACATTTGAGTTGTCAAATATCAACAGAAAGTGTTCGGAAAAATGTAATAAGCTTACTGAACGTACTTATGACAATGTTGTATATAAAGTTTTAACCAATATTATAATAATTTGTGAATTTATTGATCAATAATTATTTTAAATTTTTTATAAAATATTGAGATCAATAATGCTGTTTATTGCGATTTACGCAATAAATGTGCATGTCTGAACCCAGTATAATATACGCAATTCAGCTTACTCAATATACGTTTGACAGCTGGTAAACAACAACATTGTTTTTAGTTTGGTCGTGAAAATTAGTGTTGTTGGGTAGTTTATAGAGTATGTTCGGTGAATTGACCTATATACTCACTAAACACACTTATGACAGTGTTGCATTTTAAGTTTTACTCAATACTATAACAATTTGCGTATTTATTGCGCAATAATTAATTGAAACTTTATATAAAATATTGAGTTCAATAATAGCGTTTATTGCGAATTACGCAATAAAGTTGCATATCTGGACACCGAATGATGTTAGAAACATACGCAAAAGCCTCGTGAATTCAATGCTAAAGAAGAAACCTGCATTTTTTCCTTTTCGTCTGATTAACTATTTATAATTTAAATTAAATTTTACCTTAAAATGAATTCTACATTTCATTCAAAATAAATTTTTTTTAAACATAGAAAAAACTTTTTCCCTTCCAATTATTACTGATTTTTGGTTTTGTTCTTCCAATACATAAAACAACAAACGAAAAAAAAAAAAAAATTAATGAAATTATATATACTCTGTACTAATTTTCAACACATGATACTCGAGAGATTTCATTTTCCACCAACAAAGATAAATAATAGAGAAAAATATTAGAGATACCCGTTGTAAAATTAAATAGAAACTGTTCAAATATTTTTTGACATTATTTAGGTTTTAACACATCACAACGTTGTTGTGAACGTTGTCCAATTGCTATGTTGTTGTTTGTATGCTATCACGCAGTAACGTCTATTTGGTGATCAATCTTAAATTTTCACCGCTTCTGTCAAAAAATACTCTTCCTAGAATTGTGGGTTTTTAGCAGGATAAATTTTTGTGTATGTTCTCTAACACCATCCCTTTCACATTCTCAGCTGGCCGGGTATTTAAGCAGTTGCCACAGAATGTTGCCCACATTATGTGAAGAAGAGTTTCATGTTGAGCATAGTGCCATTTACTGCTGTTTAACATTAGAAATTTCAATGGCTTTTAGATTTTACGTACTCAACATTCAACGAAATGTCCCAGCCATCTTTTGTTAACTACCACAAGTTTGAGCATCAATTAAATCCTTTGGGACATTTTTAATAATTTTCAAAAATACAAGGAATTTACATTCGATGATTACGAATATTTTAAAACAAATTGTAAAAGGTTGCCATGTAGTATACTAATTGAGAAATTGCAGTTTAAGTAATTAATATTCCATTCGATGAACTGAACAATAAATTAAAATTTTAATTTTATTTTTATCAATTTGTGTAAAAACTCTGAAGTGGATCGTGAAGAGAAAAAATTCTTGAAAATAAATTTCAATACTTGACGTAATTGATGCCCTAATTTATTTAGTTACACTGGCGAAATTAGACTCTGTTTATACAAAGCTGCAACATTGCAAGATTTCACCATTCTAGGGAGACAGATTTAAATATTTTTAAAACGGATTATGCTAGACACAAGGCACAAAGTGTTACTAGGCCAATATGTATCATTGTCAAAAAAATGGGTGACTTTGGACGACTGCCACGCTTACATTTCCGATATTATTCGCGTTGGATAATCAAAAAGTAAATAAAGTAGTGAGTATGCATGAAAATGTTTAAAATAAATGTTAAAGAGGTATAAGTAACAATTTATTTTTATTAATTTTGATTTCTTAATTTAAATAGTCATTCATTATAAAAAATGTCTTGGTATGGAGTTGATATCAGGCTTAAAATTTAAGTGGACATATAATGAAAATATCAGCCAAGGACATTGTCTTTCCAAAAAAAATTTTTTTGGACATGCTGCTTTCCTACAGGGTGTGCCATTAAGTGTTGTATGGGGCATCCTCGATTGGTAATATATTAATAGTAGTAATATGTTTATAATTTAGTATTCCATTTGATTTCAAAACTTTAAAAAATATATGCATATTTTATGCATTATATGTTGTATTTATTTATTTTTAGATTTTTACCCTACACTCAGCATGCACCGAAAATATTACTTAAAAAACATAAGTTCATAATGAGTTAAAATTTTATTTTCATAAATTTTTTTATTTAAAATTTGTATTTCTTTTTAATTTTTTATTGTAAGTATCAGATGTGGTTTATTTGTGTAATTTATTTTTTTTTTTTTGTTTTTATATTTATGGAATATTTTTTATATAATGACGTCCTTTTTTATATTTGTTCATGTTCTGGAGGAAACTGTTTGGGAAATTATTGTGAGTCAGAGCTTTCCGAAATATGGGTGTCATGTAACTCATTCACATTTAAAAGAAGTTGCTTGACCTCATCATCTATTTCAATATGATTTTTTGAGTACCGTGTGGTACTTTTAGATTTAGATGTAATTAAAGGGTCTGAAGAAACTAACAATGCATGTATTAGGTCCTCCATAGTGTGTAGTCTTGAGGTTTTTCGTGTGTGGTTAAGCCTATAGCTGCGGAAATCTTTATTTCTTGCCTCAAGTGCCTCTTCTGACATTATTCCTTTTGGTAACGAAACATTTTTAATAATATCTGCGCCATGCAATAAAATTTTATGAATGGATGGAGGCATGTAGAACCAAGGGTATTCAGCTACAAATATTTTTGCAGTTTCCAGTGCATATATGCGAAAAGCTTCTGTGTTGACTGTATACCCACAAGCCATTGTGCGCAAAATTAAACCTAATCTTTTAATTAATTCCAAATGTACGCCAGTTACTCTAGAAGCCATTATCGGTTGCTTAAAAAATATTCTGGCAGTATTACCTGTATTTGTGTTCCCTGAGCCTGTCATTGGAATGTCCACCAAGATACCCATTTGTTTTCTTAGTTCTAGTTGAATTTTTGTTTCTGTTGCTTGAACAACTTCTTTATTTTCTCCACGAACTTGCCAGGTTTTGATTGGTAGTCTGTACGCGATATGAATTATACACTCAAAGCAGCGAATCCACGCATGGAGTGTTGATAATCCATATTCGTAGAAATGTTCTTGGGGTTGTCTCAGCTGGATCAAATTCAGATTGTTAAAAAATTTTGGAGTAGCTCCACAAATTCCGCAGGCCTGTGATGATGACTCCGTTATGGTGTTGAAAACTTTTCCATCGATCATTGTTAAATGGAATTCATGTTGTATTTGCAAATGATTTAATGTTGTAGGTTAAATTTGACAAGTCCTATGACAAGTTACCCACTTGCAACGTAATTTTAGAACAAAATTTTTCAATTGTTGACGAATTAGTTCACATTGCTCTTCGTTATACTTTAATGGATCAATAACATTAGAAAAAACATGATTTTCCACTGCCAAAATCTTTTTGCTAGTACTGGTTCAGCGTGCCAAATTAAAAAAAGGGTGCGTTTCGACACTGACATTGTAACTTAAAAACGAAATAAATGAAAAAGTTGCAGATAATTTCTTAATTGGACATAGAAAAACAGATCATAGAAACAAAATAACCAAATATTGGAGCGAAACAAATCGAATCTTTCCAACTTTATTCCATTGAAGTTTAAGTTACACATAATAAAACACTATTTATACAGGACATTTGTTTACTACAACTAAGGACTTAAACATATAAGCACAAATCACAAACATATTTTTTATTTAATACATACCTAATAGTTTCAAATTAAACCACTAATCCAAAAAAAAAAAAAATTAAAATAAAGGTCTTGTGATGTAAACGAACTTTGGCTTTAAAAATACGTGAACAGTATTAATGCACATGCCAAAATATTGTCAAGTTTGAAGGCTCACAGGTGGGGCGAAATATCGAGATGCAAAACAAAACAAAAAAATCAAAAATCCGTTGGGTACTTAGTTTTCAGAAAAATAAACAAAATTATCACAATTGTAAAATTAAATTTTCCTTAAAGCGCACCACCAGATTGGGCATTCTCCCACTGTGCGCTGATTACAGATCTTTATTCAGATTTAAAAAATTCAAAATGGCGGATCCAATATGGCGGTCGAGGTTTAAAAAAATTGATCGGATTTACTTAAATATTGTTACCGTCATATTGGCTACGCCATTTTGAATTTCTTAATTCTGAATAAATTTCTGTAAACAGTGGCCCTAAATATCCCTGAAAAAATTTTTCAAGTAAATCTGATTAATTTTTAAGGGCCTCCGTAATGTGTTTTCTTTTTCATTTTAAAAAGCAAAGATCAATTGTCAATTTCTGACAATAGCGATTATTCTTACACGTCAGTGTTTAGCTAAAAACGCTGTTTTTAGGGGTCTCAACCCCCTATTTTTTTTGAAAACCTGACGTGATGGAAAGTTTTTGATTCGCCCAAATTTGTCTTCGGAAACACCTGGAGCCATCGCATTTGCAAAACCCATACAGGGCTGTGTTATTGAATGCCTATGTTTATTACATACAATCTCTTTTATTAGACGAATATTAAGCAGAATTGATTAGATTTTGTAAAACAAACAATTTAATTATGCTTTGCAAGTAAATGACTAGAAAATAAAGTTTTTAATTAAACAATACAATTTATTTTAAATTATTATATCGAGAACATTAAAATATTTGAACAATTAATTTTGCAAACTATTGATCTAAATTAAATTGAATTGATTAATGATATCAGTTTTTTTAGTTTTAATTCAATTAATATTGGTCCTTGATATCAAGTATAAACATTATGAACGCAAGTATTAATTAACTTGTGAAATTTATTTAATTGTAACAACAAAGTCAGCAATGTACAGATATGTTTCGCACACTTGCTAGGCCGTACTGAAGGTAAAGGAAAAGTAGTAGATCGATTCATTCATCTTTGCCATTAGTAGACAGTAGATATTAGATAAATAAGTGGACGGACGGATGGTGAATCATATAGTCATACAATAGGATCAGTAGCTTTTTTGGCTGATATGTTCATTTTGAATTGCTTTTTTGTGTATTCGTATTAAACTTTGAAAGTAGTTTTCAGTAAATTGAATTGAATTGTTTAACAACATATGTACATAAATAGTCTTTTTGATGGCTTATTTTAAAACTTTAAAAATAAAAAAAAACCTCAAAGAGAATAAAAACCAAAAAAAGGAAAAAAAATTTAAATAATATAAAGTATTCGAGACCCCCAAAACAGATTATTTTTTTTACTGGGACTAATATTTTTCTTTTTTTTCTTGTGGAATGCGCTTGCGCAGATTTTTGTGTTTTTCACACAATGTACAACAATAAAAATGTACTCCAGTTATTTTTTTTTATTTTTTGTCATAAAATCAATTCCAGCGATTCCCAATTCCTTGGCGTTATTCATATTTTAACTTTATTTTTCATACTTTTATGAACAAATAACTTGAGAAACTCTTGCTCGCAAAGTGTTATTTCTGCAAACGTTTATTTTTTCACAGAGAAATACATAAAAAAAGATTATAGACGTGGACAATAAACACTTTTTTATTTTTATTTTTATGAAATAGTTTTTATTCCATGTTTTTTTGATTTTTTAATTTTTTTGTATGTTTCTTTACTTTATTAACCGCAAATAGTTTCACGATTGTGCACAAATAATTTGCGATGAAGGTCAATCAAACATAAACGGGGAGTAATAATGTGGAACAGACGTTTACCGGTAACACTGTGTAGCAGCTAATGGTAACAAACAAAAAACAAACAAAAAAATGTAAAAGAAAAAATAATAAAAGTAACGTTAAATTTAAAAAATAATTATTCAATTCTGTTCAATTTAGATTAATTAATTGACAGCCAAAGTTAATTAGCGTACCCAGAGCATATCCGAAATTTATTTTACATATGATTTGAGTGAATTAGGAGGTACTTTTAACCGTCAGGTTTAAACAGTTGCCATGACAACGTTTTTTTTAACATATTTTCTCTTTTAAATTGCAGCTAATAAGCCTATTTTATATTCAACATAAATATATAGATTGAATCTAACAAATAAAGGAATATGTTTTGCGGAAGAATTTTTCATGAATTTAAAATACAGTACACGCGCGCTAATGTGAACTAATTAAAACTGTGAATTGTTCACATTTCCGAATACCGATAACTTTAGAACAGATTTACACCAACTTTTAAACAAAAACATTATTTATAAATTTTTTTATGATTTAATCTTATAATTTGTTCTTCACAAACTTTCTTCACAATACTTAATAATCTACTGCAAAACGCGAACTAGCGTGAATTTCCAAAAAGGCTGAGATCCTTATATAATTAAATCGACTAAAAATTAAAATATTTTAATTTGGGATTTTTATTACAATCTCGAATAAAAAATACAAAAACCGTTATTTTTTACAAAATATCCTTATAAAAAGGATATTAATTAAATAAACCTTCCTTATGATAGATTACTTCGGCCAAATGATCACAAATGCATTAAAATATAAAACAAACCCGAAATGAGTGGGCGCAAGGGCAAAACACAAACTGTCGATACAGCAAAAAAAAAAATACTTAGGCGTCTTCAAAAAAAATTCAAAAGGATATGAATCTTACCGTAAGTGGCCCTACTATTCGTAGGTGTCTGATGGACAACAAATTATTCGCAAGAAGTCCACAATAGGGATGCCAATCGGGAAATCCAGAATCTCGAAAACCCGGGATTATCGGGATTCACAAAATCCCAAATCCCGGGATTTTTAAAAACTTGTCCGGGGTTTTTCGGGAATCTGAATTCATATGTATTTTGACCCTGAAAAAGGTCCTGAAAAAATTGTATATCACTTGACTTCGATAATAGTTTCTCAGATGAGGAAAACCCCACTTCTATTGCTAAAAAGTTATTTGATGCCATCGATGAATGCAAAAGCCCTATAAAACGAATTAATAGGGTAACTGATTTAGATACTCAACTGTCCAAAGAAATAGATTTATTTACATCAGGAGGTGGTAGAGGTGAACATTTACAAGTTGCATACAGCTACCTTTGAGCTATTTTACCAACAAATGTTGATTGGGAGAAGTGTATTTCGACGGGAGCGTATATTGTTAGATGTTCTAATCTTTTTGTTAGAATCCAAATAATTTTCTTAAAACTAATGCATTTGCATATGTAGGAGTAATTTCTATTTTTGTTGATTTATGCTGTTTTCTTTCTTTTTGTCATGCTTTTTTTATGTTTTATTTTTAAAGGCATATAATTGGAATATACACTGATATACATACATAATTGGAATACAAATGATTTTGTTAACGAAATATTTATATTATTAAGAGAAATTCTCGATTTTTCTCGTGATTTTTCGGGATTTTTGAATTATTCCGAATATGCCTAGATTCCGGGATCGGGAGTTTTAAAAATCGAATCCATTTGGCATCCATAGTCTACAAAAGGTGTCATTGCTGATAAAAAAAATACAGCAGCAGGTTTAAAGCTTCCCCAAGAACAAATCAAATATCCGAAAGACTGTGGACCGACGAATGAAAAATTGGTTTATTTGGTAGCACTGGGTCTTCTCAGCACCAAATATAAAGCTCAGTATACACAAAAGACAGTTAAACATAGTGGTGCAAAACTAATGATGTGGGGAAGCTTTTCATATAATGGTGCAGGACCAATACGTCCAATTAGCGACATAATGGATAGGAACATCTACATATGTCGGCACTTTAAGAGAAGTGATGTTTCAATATTTCTCGCTTTTAAAACGGATATTCCAACAAGATAATGACAAGAAACACACTAGAAAATTGGCAAAGGAGTGGTTTCGGGTTAATCCCATACAACATCTATGGGGAGATATGAAAAAGTATGCTGCAGAGAAACAACCTTCAAATGCAGAAGAACTATGGATCACAGTGCGCGGATGCGTGGCATCAAATTCCTGTAAACAGATGCCAAGATTTTATTGCCTCAATGCCTCGTAGATGTGCTGAAGTCATTAAAAACGAAGATTATTTAACCAAAAACTAAAATAATTTTACTATTTTAAGATAATATCAAGGTTAGGTTAGAGGACGTGTACTTGTCGGTTAAGACAAGTACAGTACCCTGAGGTCAAAATTGACCCATTGCACAAGATAATATCAAACTTTTGTGCCTTTTGTTTACAAATTATTAGGTTGTGTGCTAACCCTCCTATTATTTTGAACAATTAATTTTGAGAGTAAACGTTATTTAGATGAAATATTTTTTGTTTTCATAGTTTTAACTAAATAACTAGTAAGTGTTAAATAATTAGAAAATGAATTAGAAATAAATTTTAAGTAAAACAAAAATTGATTTTTAATTTTTCTTAATTTTAAACTTTGCTTTTAAATGAAGGGCGCTCATATTATTTTGAACAGAACTGTATGTTCGTATATACACACGTGTACACCAAAAACGGGGATTCCCGCAACTAATAAATACTGAATTTTAACGTTTCAAATTAAAAAAAATCACATTAGCGCGTAAATCGCATTTCATTTCATTCATTTTTTTTGTGAAATTCTTTAATATGAAAAATTCAAAAAAAAAAAATATTTTAAATGCCTGCCCCATTTAGATAAAAACACAGAACACTTTGCTGCTGGGTCAGCAAACATTTATACGCCTATTGCAATTTTTTTATTGATTAAACCTAAACTATCAACAACATTTAAATTTTGTTTAATAACCGAAACATCGTTTGAAGTATCCCAGCATCGTTGGGTGATCCAATGTTAAGTGTTGAGTAGCCATTTAGAGTTTCATGTGTCACCTTTGTTAAGCACACGGGGGACCCTGGAGATAATTCAAAATGTTGTTGTCATCTGAAATAAATTTCATTTAAATTAGAATAACAAAAAAAATTCTATAATATGATGAGTCTTATATGCTTTTTTTACACTGACCCCCGATCGAAAACATCTCTAGGATATATAACAGAGATCAGCTATGAGTGTTTAAAACGATGAATAGATTCGAGCTATACTCATAATTTCTGATACTTCTGATACACATTCATACTTATTTTAATATTTATCATAATCATACGACACATATTCAAAGTTTGAAATACTCATCTTATTCATACTTAACAATATGCGTGATGTTGTTGATTTCGACTATCCATGACTCAACGTATAAACGAAAAACAAAATAAGAATGACTCGTGTACGAACACCACAATACTCACTAGATGGTTGCGTAGTTGCTTTGCGTTTTTCTTTTTTCTTCTTTTGTAAATGCAACAACAAGTAAGACTGATAAATGATTCGAATCACTCAAAGTAGTTATAAGTATTATAAGTATTTTTCTAAATTTATGATCCTGAATTAATAGGCGTATGAATCAAACATATGTATTTCGAATGTTATGAGTTTGATGTTAGCATTGTTTGCGTACTCAGTTGCAGCCTGTACTTATAAATCAATTGGTCAATTCACACAACTTTGTATAGGGAATGTTGTATTGAATACACTTGGTCGTGTGTGAATGCTCAATACTGTGCTCTATTATATATTTCGTATATTTCTTCATAATTTTTGGCATTCAAACAATTTGACAGCACGAATACAAGTTTTAAAAACATATGAAAAAAATGTGTTTAAGTGTATTGGATTTTTACAAGAAAATTATTAACAACAACCATACGCTATTGTATAATCGTCCAACAATACACAAAATACAACGGCTTGAGTGAATTGACCAAATGTTCTACTCAGTACGAATGAGTCAGAATACATAGATGAATTTCAATACAGTTGACCCGCTCTTACTCAAAATTAGATGCGTACTTATGAGTAGCGGCGAAATAACGATTCATTGCTGATCTCTGGCATATATGTACTAGTATGTCTACTGTATGTGTATGTACAAATCTATGCATGTGAACCATCGATTTTTTATAGTTTACTGCTTGAATTTAAATATTTAAAATAATAAATTTAACAAAAGGCCCATTATATATTTAAAAATCCAAAAATTATTTATTATATGATAAAATTTAAAAATTAATTTCTAAGAACTCAACAATGTTTATTTTTTTTACAACACTATAGTGGCCTTCCGAAGTTTAATAAAATCCGGCTCATAAGTGTACATATCGTCGTTGAAAATCCATGACTACGGAACATCACTTTTACAAATTTTGCAGGAGAAGCAAAAAACGTTATAAAATTAAAAACACTTCATATGGTTCGTCATTTGGAATTATTGATATAAAAACCAGGGACCGTAGCTGTTATAACTTTTATCGTAAATAACTTTTATTTTCTGACTTCTATTTTTTCGAGCAGTAATAAAAGTTATTTTTGTTTTAATTCGTGATGAATTCATAATATTTATTAAAAGTTTTTTTAAAACAATAAAGTAATTTATGAATTTATAATTTGGCATGAAATAACAAAATTAACTTTTATTTCTGCTCGAAAAAATAAAATTTATTTCTGCTTGAAAAAGTAAGAGCCAAAATTAAAAATTTTTGTTTGAAAAAATAAAAATCAGATTTTTAAAAAGCATCGCATTTTATAAAAATTTGGTCCAAGACGGTCAAAATGGTATACTTGGTTTTGTTCTCCGACATTTCTTGCAGTTGCTTTTTTTTAATAAAAAATTCAAAAATAGCAGTTATTTTCGGTCCCCGATAAAAACGTTATTTTTGCTCGAAAAAATCTACAAATTGGTAGACACCCACGACAGTGAAAATACAGCCGAGTAACTATATAGTCCACGTTGTTCAGTTAGTTGTGTAGAACTCAAAAATACCTTTTTCATATTTCTGAAAATTTTTGAAATGTTTGAGTAATCCAGAAATTTGTGCGTGAAGTCCAACAGTTTTTGTTAAATAAAAAAAGTTTTGATTGTTCGAGAAGTATAAAAAATGTTTTTGAAATCTACTCAACAAAATTCACTTAAATCGATCAAAAACTCGATTTTGATTTTTTTGATGATACGTACATACTTTTGGATTTTCGATGACGATTTGTAAGTACAGTCAACCCTACTATAACGCGGTGAGTGCGTACCGAGTTCATATAAGGTCGGGTTAGGTTAGGTTAGAGGACGTATACTTGTCGTTTAAGACAAATACAGTATCCGGAGGTCGAAATTGGCCCATTGTACAATGTCCTTAAAGAAGGAACGAAATATTGGATTTCGGATGAAAGGAGGGAATGTAGGTAAGGGAATGGAATCGGGAGTTCATATAAGGCTTAATAAAAAATGAAATAAAAACGAAACTAAAAGACTGGTTTCCAACAAAATTAAGAAAGACTTGTAAAATAATGTAATTTTTTAATGTTTATCCTCCCTTGGTTCATCTTCATTCATTGTTTTTTTAAATTGAAAATTCAACTGCTATTGTTTTGCACGGTACTATATCGTGGCTGAGCTTTTGCGTCGAAAATAAAACTTATGTTAAACCCTCTTACAACATCTAGTTACTATTCATTCATAGGCTGAGCGGAAGGAACTTATGGGATGACGTTAAATGCAAACCGCGCTATAAGAGTACCGCGTTATGGGAGGGTTGTCCCGCGTTATATGGAAACCGCGTTCTGAGAGTACCGCGTTGTAGGAGGGTTGACCGTATATACTTAAAAATTATTTTATTATGTATTTGCCACAAAAAGTTAAAGTCTACGATTATCCAATATCATATCGACGACTCCGTTCTATAACATTCTAAGTCGAAAAAGTGTATTTTGAGTTATGAGCTTTCAAAGTTTTCACGCGACATACGACTATATGTGTATTCTAAATAGATTTTTTCCTATAACTTCGAAACGAATCGGCGCGTCTTAACCAAATTTTGACAGTAATTAAGTTAGAGAACGTAGAATTTGAATGTAAGAACATGAAAAACATTCTAAGTATAGTTAAAACGTTATACAATGGAGGCGTCGATATGTCCTTTTATCCAAGAAAGTTTATTAAGAAGTGAGATTCTAGGATATCTAAACCAAAAAGCATGTACATATTTCTGTAGAAAATATTGTTGATCCATCTATTGATACGAATGCAAATATTTATGGCAAATACACTACGATTCAGGACATTTTAGAATTAAAATCTTGTGGGGATGTCTTTCTGCATGTTTGCTACTAAAGTAATGTCACAACATATTTATGGATAGGGTCCAAATGCTATTTTTTAATTGGCTTCATAGTTTCTAATACTAACCAATATAATTAATTTAGTTTTTTAACACGTTGACTGATAAGTGCTCCTAGTAGTTTACTTCTAGGGAGCCAATCTACGAGTTATCTCGTAGTTGGCAGTCAATTTGTTAAACAAAATAAATTAGTTATATTGGTTAGTATTAGAAAATGGAGTCCAATTAAAAATATCATTTAGACACTCGACATAAATTTGTCACATAACATTATGGACAATCATATTCGAACTTCAGACAATGCTTTTAAATAACGATGGTTCACAAAAAAAGTTCTCCCTCGTCGTTTTTACAAATTTACCACACTCTTGTAATTGTTCATACCTTTTTATGCTGCCAACAATTACAGACGCTTTTAATTTTTATTTTGTAATCCATATTCAGTTCGTGTTCTGTTTCCTTTTCTGCCACACAAAAATCCTTTTGGCTGATGATTGTCAAATTCATTGCTGCATATCTAATCCTTTGCAGAGAAAAATAACGTAACGCGAACTAATGAGCGGCAAATAAAAATTTTTTTTTATCTCCAAACAAAAAACTCTGAACGGTTGCAACACAAAACACTGAATGATGTTTCAGGAGATGACGACTCATATTTATACACAAAATCAAAGACATAAAGAAAAAGCTTTAAAGGAGTACGTAAGCCATGCTAAAGAAGTAAGACAAAGAAAGAAAATAAGGAAATCACAACTAGAATTGAGTTAAAATTCGATCGCTGTTCTACAAAATATGGAGTGCATTTTGTCATTCTTGTACGTGAACAAACATTCAAGGTAAGGCAGGTAAGTTGGCAAGGCACATAGCAAAGGGAATCTAAAGCCAAAGTTGGAACCAAAGGAACGTAAAACATAAAATTAAAGTTAAGGGATCATAGTGGATAGTAATACTTGATAGTGCAAGTTTTAGAATGAGTACAACTGCCTGTAAGACAGAAATTCAGGCAAAACAACAAAAAAACAAAAAGACAAAAAACAGACAGAAAAACAGCAACAGAAACTGAAGAAGGGTTTGTCTTGCCGAGATTGCATTGTGTTGTGATCCTTTAAATAATTTAAATACTGCACACAGTAAAACACAGCATAAGGGAGTGTCATTGAATGTTGATCGCTGAATGCTTTTGTGTACTGCTTTGCTTTTGCTTGCTTTCCATCATCCGTTTAGAATGATGCACTCAAAAAGGTCAGCAACTCGCCTTTACACTACTTGGTCAATAACAATACCCCAGAGTCGTACACATAGAAGCAATTGGTGAAAATAAGATAGAATCGAGACAACAGAATCGAGAATAAGAAAAACAATTTTTTTCCCTTTACTCATCCATTATTAAGTACTATTACCGATGATCTTGCAACCAGCACCAGGTGTAGCACCAGTCATGCCGTTTACACTATTTTTCTTTACGTTTTCTTTTCTTTTCCTTTTTTTTTTTTGGTTTTGCATGCAATTTTAGACTATTTCTTGCCATTGTTATTATTATTATTGGGGTAACTAGACGAAAGAGTAATGAACTGCAAAAGATGTTGCCAGTTGTGTCTGCGTTTCAATGTAATGTCCTTGAGCACACTTGTAATATTCATAGTAGTATGCTGGGATGAGAACAGAACAATATTTCGATCGAATCCCCATAGATGCTTAACATCCTTTACATGAAATGAAATGCTAAAGAAAAGGTTACAACGCAATTTACAAAATTTATTTGCAACAGATGGTTTGCCTACGCATTACATTGTTGTAAAATGATTTTTTTGTTGATTTTTTAAGCATTGATTTTTCTTCTCGACTTTGTTCCAAATACTCAAATTTAAAAATTGTTTTTTTATTTTTATTTTTTTTAAATTGTCCCAAATTTTGAATTATAACTTTAAGCGAATTGATATTGAATTTTTTTATGAAAACGCACGTATATACATACGTATGAGAATTAAATCATAAATCCAGCCAAACAATGTGCAACAACACTTTAGGAAATTAAATATCGCCTTCTGGTCATTGCACTCTATAAAACAAAAATAAAAGCAAAACTCCTTTCTTGACACAGTGGTTTCAGAGTACGAAATTCAGCAGATGTGAAAATATGAGTTCACATACATACATACATAACATAACAATCCTTCTAGTCAGGATTATTGAGCTAGTTTCTCACACTACTTATGTTGTGTGTGAGAATTTTATACATAAGTGGCGGGACCTACAGATTAAAGTCGACTCCGAACGACAGATTTTTGAGAAACTTTTCATGGCATTTCATTTATTCTCAGAGTTTTTGCCAGAAATATGTTGAGAAGAAATCGCCGAAAAAAATTTTTGTATTTTATTTTGATGTCTGGCTTGGGACTCGAATCCTGGCTTTACGTTAAATAAGCCAACACACTACCTACAAGACCACGGCGACCACCAATATGAGTTCATAACATATAAATTGTCATTTCTCGAAATCTATCATGGATAAGTTCTTCTATTAAACGTAACCAATTATTTGAAATGGAAGTTGCCGTACTGTAGTAGATAGTGTGTTGGCTTCTTATATGAAAGACCCTTTTTCAAATCCCACTTTAGACATCGAAATGAAAATATTTCTATAGCGACTTCCTATCAACAGATATTTGACAAAAACTCTGAAGGTAAAAAAAGCTATAAAAAGCTTCTCAAAAAATCTGTCGCACGCATTCGACTTTAAACGTATGGATAAAATTAATTAAGTGGTGCGAGAAGCTCCTGACTAATGGGAGGTAATGACCAATTATGTATGTATGTAATTATCTGAAATTGTAATTTTAATATCACATTTGTTTGATTGTTTTTTTAACTGAATCATTTGATGAAGAAAGGTGATATTGCGTAACCTCTTTAAAAATGGAAAAATATATAAAAAAAATCGGAAGAAAGTCCAGACCATGAAAGAATTACTAGTACCGCAGATCACTTAATTATTAGTCATGCAAAAAGCAATCACTTGATAATGGCGTCCAAATATAAATAAAAATCATGCATTGCAGACTAAAGGTTTACTTTCATAATTAATTGGGTATGCAGCGCAACACAAATCTATGTAGGGTTGCCAGATTCCGATTCGCATAAAGCTGGACATCGGGTTTTAAAAAGCTGGACAAAACCAAACAAAGCTGGACAAAATACTGAGAAAATGGTAATTGTTGTTTAGTCCGTGGGCAACGTCGACCAGCTTCGCCTTGGAGAATTGTGTTTCAATTTTTGTCTCAGTTGGGTCTACAAAATCCGAAATAATTTGAGACAACTTCTGCGACGTCCCCATTTTATTATGTTTTTTGTTTTTATTAAGCGAGCGGTTGCCTTCATATTTGATTATAATGTCTGTTTGACACAATTCACACTCTGGAGTGTAATTATCTTTTTCTCTTATCCAATTAGCATATTTTGCAAACTCGTTCCGTCTATCGCAGAAAGTTGGGAGACGTCTTTTAAATGGACCAGCTTCTTCATCAATACCCATTTCAAGATTTTCTGGAAATTAATTGTTGTACGCAAAGAAATTGACTATCGCTCGTATTAATATTTACTATGACATCAGATGTTCAAGTGTTGAGACATGTTGTCAGTGATAATAGAAAAGGGAAATCATAACTTAGTTGTATAACAAATGTACAATCAGTATTAGCTAACATGATTTGACAAAGGATAACATGAAAATTATTGCCTAAGTTATTGCAGTGTACTAAAATTGTATCTTTAGCTGGACAAATTAAATTTTAACTTGAAACTGGACAGACAAGCATCAAATGAGCTTGACAATCCAGCCAAGTCCAGCCAGGCTGGCAACCCTAAATCTATGGTATCAAAAATAATCTTGCGGCTCGGCTCGTCTCTCTTTCGCTAAAATGTAGAGATATAAGCCAACATTATTCAGAATATTTTAAGGAGTGGTAAATGTCAATGCCATTGATTTGAATTTAACTGAAACAACAATGTTACCGTCAACAGTGGCGTTACATAAATCCAGCATAGAGTGATGCACAATGTTATTGCTAGCTTCCAAATGGCACACTGTGGTTTCGATAATAAAGAATAATTCCCTGATTAACATTTTCACGCTGGTGCTTTAATGGCGGCTGTTATATTTATAAGACGTTATTAATTTAATTATTTAATTGTAAATAAGATGGTTTCAGGTGTCTCCGAAGGTATTTTATGCGCTGATTACGAATCAAAAGCTTTCCATCGCGTCAGGTTTTCAAGAAATTTTTGAAAAATTGTGGAGATAAACGCTGACGTGCTAGAGTCATCGCTATTGTCAGAAATTGGCAATTGATCTTTGCTCTTAAAAATGAACTCAAAGCCAAATTGATTGCATGCACAGGTAGGGGTTGAGTTGATGAAACCCATTACGGAGGCCCATAAAAATTAATCAGATTTACTCGGGGGTTTTTGAGCTCGCTGATTACAGATATACACGCCACGAAAACTTTCTTGTACCATAATGGTAATGGTACGATTGATTAAAGTGTTTAGAGAATCATAATGTCCAGTATAGAGCTGTAATTTTAGTCCAATTTATTTAACGATCTTGAGATACAAGTTGCACAAAAAACTAAAAAATTTTTAAGGCCAGTGGATAGTGGTTCGTACAGAACGATATGATATACAACATTAAAGATATAAGAGGCTCTTTGAAAGTCTTCCAGATATAATAATATTAAATAATTAAATTCAAATGATGATTTTACCCACTTTTAATGAGGAGATGCTGATTACGTGACCCATAAGTTTTTTACTTTTATGATTTTAAGTGTCATTTTCAAATTAATTAATTAATTAATTTTTTAATTAAATTCTTTCTTTAAAGGTTCCTTCACTTCATATATCGCTTAAGTACGAGTTGTGAACAAAAAATGACCGTTATTATCAAATTTCGTGAGAAATATATTATCATATTATCACTTGTCTAATATAATTTTTTTTATTAAAGTTTGCCACTATAGCCGGTTAGTTTACCCCAAAACTCGTACGATATTAAGTCAAATAATGTACGTGTGGATACCGTTTTAAAGTTCCATTTCTGCCCTTTCGAACCAGATTTAAATTTTGAGAATCGAGTCAGAAATGTTTCAGTAATCAAGAAATTTGTGCGTAAGGTCTAAATAAACAGTTTTTGTTAAATAAAACAAGTTTGGAGGGTTTGAGAAAAATAAAACAAAGTATTTTTGAGTTCTACTCAACTATCTGAACAACGTGAACTATGCAGATACTCGGGTGTATTTTCACTGTCGCACCGTGTAATTAATCAGGTTTCATAATTAAAGTAATGTACTTATATGAACAGAAACCTTCGAGCTAAGTGTTTGACTTGAACATACGAAGACTAGTCGATAATCTGATATGAAAAATAAGCGTTTTTTGCAATAAAAGCATGAGTGCTATAAATTGTAAACAGAATCACTGATAGCCCTTATTAATAAATAATTGGCCATTACAACCCTTCAGTCAGGATTATTGACCTAGTTTCTCACACCATTTATGTTGTGTGCGTTAATTTTATACGTGAGTGAAGGGACCTACAGTTTAAAGTCGACTCCGAAAGACAGATTTTATGATAAGCTCTTCATGGCAATTTTATTTGCACTCAGAGTTTTTGCCAGAATTCAGCTGAGAGCAAATCGCCGAAGAAATATTTCTTTTTATATTTCGTTCTGATGACTGACTGGGATACGAATACGGGCTTTACGCCAACACTCTACTTAAATCATAGCTTATGTTAGCATATTTTGAACAAAGTTGCATTAATAAAACATGAACGAACATTTTAATAGCTTTTGTAAAATTTATTGGTGTGCAGTAGAGCTGTGCACAACACATTCTGCTAGCTTACTCTTCACCGATTGCAATACTGTAGTGTACTCTTTTCTGTTGCTCTTGATTTGACGAGTGCACTGAAATGTGTATTTCTCATTTATTCAATGTATACAATAGCACTCGTTTGCCTGTGCGAAACTATGCTTTGTGTTCCTAGAGAATATTTTACTACTGAAGCTACATTTTCAGTATTACCATATGAATATCAGTAGTAGCAATGTAAAAAAAGGCTTTCCCCAGAAATAAAAAGTTTAAAAAAGTTACTGGCAATGCTGGCTTCGACGAAGATGTTCGGTTGCCGGTTGGTTCTATGAAGAGTACAATATTTTTGTTGCACTCTTCACACAACTCTCTTTTATACTATTGTACAATGGTTTACGAGTGCAGTTGTTTACTAGTGCAATGTACTCTATCTTTGCTTCACACTTATTTATATTTCCAGCTACGATCAATATTCGATCTTGAGGAAAATGCAATAGTGAGCAATTTTATATGTCTGGTGCACATCTCTAGTCTGCGGACTATTTTTATATGAACCATTTGCACCTAACAGAGAGAGAGAGAGAGAGAGAGAGAGAGAGAGAGAAGCAAGCTCAGAAGTATTCCAACTTTTCAGATTTTTTTCATGGAAAATTGTTTCCTCAATTTTGTTTGTCCGTTCTACTGTGCTTTCGATGTTTTTCTTTTGTTTTTCTTGTGAATTTTCATTGTGTTGAGTAAATAAATTTAGTTTTTGTATTGCTTTGATGAAAGTTTTCTTGATTTGCGTTTTGTATTAAAACTTTTGTTCAACAATTCTCGGGTCTCTATTATTATTGTTAAAATAATGGAATGAATGAATGAAATTTAACCGGCCAGCCAACCAGCCAGCCGTCACCCAGTCAGTCGAACAGTCGGTATTTCAGCTTTTATCTCCTGAACAAATTACACACATCACACGCATAATGCGATCTAATAATGAAGATTGAAAATATTTCAACAAAAAAAAAAAAAAAAGAGGCAAACAAAATATGCAGTCAGAGCAGAACATACAATGAAATCAACATCAACAATTGCTCACCCATAAGATCTATGAACTCTGTTTTTGTGAAATTCTGATCAAAAAAAAAAAAACTTTTTGTATTTCAATTTGAAATGAAAACAAGTCTGATCACTTATGAAATATGTTTGGTTGGCTAAATGGATAGATGGATAAACATTCTTATTCTTATTATTTTTGTGTTGTTATTGTTGTATTTGTAAATTATCAAAGTACAATTTGAATGGAGTACAATAATATGTATGGAGTTGAACAAAAGGGTTATTTTTCTTAAATCCTATTGTCTTTCGCATTGTTGGTCTTTTCTTAACGTAGCTAAAGTTGCATTTTGTTTCCATCATTGTGTTATTTTTTTTTTTTCGTTTGTGGCACAGTGTAAAAGACGAAAACTATACAAAGAGAACTTCTAGTGTTATTTCTCATTTTTTGTTTTTGTTTTTTGTATTTCATGCCCAAGAATAGTATTAAAATCTGTTGATCAGAATGTATGCAAGTAGAGTAGAAAAAAAATAAAATTTTATTTGAATTTTCATTTTCATTTTTGTTGTTATTATTGTTGGTATAATTGATGCTAAATGAAACAAGCAAGTTGTTGGTAATAAGAGTTTAATCTTGAGATAACGCTCCGAAACAAAATGAGCAGAGAAAAATTGGAATGTACAAGAAGAGGGTTTGTTATGAGAAACTTTTTAAAGATCTTGAAACATTGATAAGAAAATGACGAAAATATGACTAAAGTCACTCTGTTAAGAGAACGGCAACAAGCATAATTTGAAGAAACAACAATAATAAGAAAAGAGTACGAGTTGGAGTGTTTTTTTTTTTTTTTTGTTTTTTTGTTCAACTTTGGTTTGACCCAAAGGGCATTTTGAACAAATTCTGTTGGCGTCTGTAAAGGAATATTCTCTAAAAAGAAATTGTTAAGGTGTTGCCAAAATTATATTTTTTTGGTTTTTGTTATCTCTATTATGGCTTACAATCTCTGATAATTTGGCAATTATTAGCATTTGTTTGAATAAAGCCTTTAAATAAGTATGATTTCATCCCTCGCGAAGTGAAACAGAAGCTCTTAATACTGCTAGTACGTTCCATAATATATTTACAATACAGGACTGCATGTATAGCTGGCAGACAATTTTGTAATCCATGGCGACATGGCGATTTATGCCCTTATTTTGACGATTTTTAGCAATTAAAAATTTTCATAATTTTCTTTACTTTAGTGCATCAAAAGCCTCCTCCTTAAGGTTTGTATTTGTTTTGCAGTTGTTACTATTGGAAATTTATTGTAGTAATAACAAGGAGTAAAGTTTTATATTTTTAAGTTTTTTTCGAATAGCTGTGATGATTTTTCTGCATTTTTAATCCCTTAAAAGCGAACAAATTACAACTCATAAATAACATCGTAGTTGAGCATAAATTACCATTTGCTGTTGCAGACAATTTTAAAAATTCGATTATAGCTTCTAATATTTCTAACCGAAGCAAACGCTATTATTTTTTTCATATGACCAACACACAAAATATGGATGGCATTGTGTTTGGAACTAGGTAAATATATTATAGGAAGAAGGAAAGAAAAAGCAGTGTTTATGGACATTAGGTTTGAATATTTTTATGCCGTAAGTAGGAAAGATCTCTGCAGGAAGGGAGCTCCACAAACGAATAGTCCGTTTAACACTGGCCAATCAACCACATACGAATATGCTGGACAAAAAAAGACGAGTGTTACGTAAGAATATATCATTTTCATAAACAAGTCCCCTTATTTCACTCGTGCAGTATCCATTGTAGTAGCTATAGAACACTGAAATACAAGCCACATTGTAACGATGCTGCAATGAATCAATGAAGTTGGACAGAGTATCGTGATTAACGAGTTACTGGTAGAGAATCCTTAAAGTAGAATTTGTAGGTGTAAATGGTAATCAGAACAGATGAACTGAAGTATTTATTGCACCGTCTTATGAAACCAAGACACTGAAAAATGTGTCAATTCTTGCGAACATCACACTGAATTTTCATTCCCATAACGTCAAGATCTTCAGACTCCCTAATGTATATTTACACTACACCTGGGTATAAATTATGCAATATTATTGCTGCTTAACATTTGACTTTTATTTTAAAATTAAAACCTTTAAATTTATTTATTTATTGTTTTCTGACGATTTTTTTAAGATTTCAATGAATGTCTTTGACGATTTTTTCTCAAATATTTGACGATTTGATGCTTCATTTATCTGGCAGGTATGACTGCATGGATTTTGCACCCGAAGGCATTTTCCGCGCTGAACGTGAATCTCGTTTCAAAAACTGTACCTCACGTCAGGTTTTCGAGAAAAAGGAGGTTGAAACCCATAAAAATAGCGTTTTTGGCAATTTTTGAAAAATTGTAGGGCTAAACATTGACCTGTAAGGACCATCAAGTGGTGCGAGAGAAAAAAAAAAACATTACGGAGGTCCTTAAAATTTAATCATTAATTATTAATTCTTTATCTTTTCACCCCTTGACATAAACCCATCCACGAGTTTAAGGGTGCATACAATCAATTTGGCTTAGGGCTCAATATAAAGAGGAAAAATCAATTCGACGCCTCCGTTATATAACATTCTATGTCAGAAAAGTGTGTTTTAAGTTATGAGAAAACTTATGAAAACTTTACGCGCCATATACATAGTCGTAGTGTATTCTAAATAGATTTGTTCCTATAAATTCGGAACGGATCGGCGCATCTTAACCAAATTTTGACATTATTTAAGTTAAGTGACATTATTTAAGTTGCAAGTTCTAAGTGTACTTAGAACGTTATAGAATGAAGACGCCGAGTTGTCAAATTTAATTGTCAATCAATGGTTTTGCTCTACAACTTTTCAAAAATGGCCAAGAACGCTACTTTTATGGATTTCAAGCCCCCTTTTTCTCAAAAACCTGACATGATGGAAAATTTTTATCTTCGGAAACATCTGGAGCCATCTTATTTGCACAAAAAAGTCCAGGGCTGTGTAATTTTTAAAGAATGTTTTGCTGTTTTAAAATGCAAAAATTATTTTTTGATATCCAGCATCAATATAAAATACCCGGTAAAATGTTTTAAAATCTCTAAAATCTTTATTTAATTGTCACTACTTTTACTTTTATTTTATATAGTGTAAGCCATCTATCAATTTAAATTGGAACCATCGATTATTTCCCATCTGACTTATGTCATTCTATTTAGTCACAAAATTCAGTATATAATCTCCATTGAACGTAATGATCGAAGTAAGTCTGCACAACGTTGGGATTTATTGGGTCAACGAGAAATTACGCGATGACGCCGATATTGCCAAAAAATTAATTTTACATTTTCAAAATCGCATTTTTGCAGCTCAGAAAACCCCCACGTGGTCCTACGGAAGCCAAGGCACCCATTACGAGTGATTGTTTGGTGTGGTTTATGGAGCGGGGGCATCACTGGCCCATATTTCTTTGAAAACGAGGACGGTCTAACCATTATGATTAATGGCACCTATCGCACCTTGGTAACAAAAATTTTTGTACCCTATCTTCACGTGAAAAAGTTTCTCAAAAAATATGTATAAAATTAACGCACACAACATAGACGCACACAATATTCCGTTATTTTAATGCGCCTTACATATATGAATTAAGTTAACAGAGGTTGTCAGATAGAGAGGAAAGAAGGTTTAAACAAAATTTTAATAAAAATTGAACTAGATTGAGTTTTGAAAAACGTCGGGAACATTCGCAACCTTTATTTTGGGGCCACCCTAATATAATATGCTGTTTGAATGTCCTTTTCCCATATCTTTTCAATTTTGTCCCTTCATAGTAGGAAAAAAATATAAAACAAGTGCTGAAAATATAAATTAAAATGCATTCTTTTTTGAAGAGAATCGAGGAGGTCATTGCCATATGATAGAATGAGATTAAAAAATCTTTGATTTAAATTTTAATGCAAATGTTTGTGCAGAGTTTATTAATATTTTGTACTCGTAAAATAAATAATCGAACATTTTCTAACAATAATCGTTTTAAGGAGCGTCATTTAGTGATGGTAAGCAACAGTGGGGGCAGCGTAGGAAGTGTAATGAGCTGGAGCTGAATATTGAGCATATGGTGTTGAGAAGTGAGCTAAAGGTGCAGCAGATTTAACGACAGCGGGTGTAGAATAGTGGGCTACTTGAGCAATAGCTGGAGAAGCATAATGGGTAACTGGCGCAATGCTTTTGACTACAGTTGGAGCAGTGTAGTGAGATACGGGAACAGCGCTCTTGACAATGGTGGGAACTGAATATTGAGCGACAGGGGCTACAGTCTTGACTACTGTTGGAGCCACTACAGATTTGACAGCCAATGGAACGCGGTTGACAACAGCATTGAAGCCATTAATTGGATCAGCAGTGTATTGAACAGTACGTTTGTAACCATCGGCATCGATCAAGGAGTATTCACCACGAACAACATCACCATCACGTTCTTCAAATTGACTCTTGGAGTCGCCAGTCAATTGGTCTTCTACGCCATAAGAAAACTTGTACTGTGGATGAGGATCGTATTCCTCCGATTTGACGACAACTTTTTGAGCCACAGCTACTGGGGCAGCATGTACAGTAGCTACAGGACTAGCATGATAAACATGACCGGCAGGAATATAGCCAGCACTGGCAAAAGCTACGAACGAAAGTGCGAAAATAAACTGAAAATAAAAATCGAAAATCAATAAATAAAATCAAGAAAACAAAAATAACAAAATAAATTTCTGCTTGTAATGGTTTATTGTCACAAGATTATAATTGAAAAAAATATATTGGCCTTGAATTATTTGATTACCTTAAAAGCCATGTTAGTTAAGATATTTGATAATAAATTGACGGTTAAAGTTCTTTGCTGAAATGTGTACCGAATGTGAATGATACAATTTGTTAAATTTCATCAACTTTTATAGAAATTATTTTAGTTTGAAATTTAATTTCAATTGTAAAGAGTGGTGCTGCTGGGCTGTATTACTATGACGTAGTAATTCTAATGGAATTATTTTTTTCGCTTCAAACTGCCAAATATGGTTCAGTATTTCGTTCTCGATTTCCGGCTTAGAATTCTGTTGTACTTTGATTGGATATTTATTTCTTCATTCTAACGTAGGTAATCTGCTTGCTTTCCAATTGATGAATACGATTTTAATTATTTTTTTCTAAATAATTAAGATTAAATATTAAAAGTTGTACTGTTGCCAAGAGGCGCAGATATAATTGTACTTTAAGGAATACCTCTTACTGTCGGTTCGAAAGATATATTTTTTTTTGGTTTGATATTTTAGATTAAACTGTGATTAGCTCAGGTAAAATAATTAATTTTTTTTTTAAATACTACGTACACGTACCTTTGGACAACAGAAGCATTCTAAAACATTTTTTTTCTCATTAAATTTTGATCATTAAATTAAGAGTTTAGTTGTAATTCAAATTTTATTAATTAAATTATTTCATATCATTTAATTAATAGTGTCACGCCTTTTTTTTTAAAAAATCAATTAAAATATTTTTAAATATGTTTTGTTGTATTTAATTTAATTTAATTAGTACGCTTATCAAATTAGATTTATTATATCTGAAAGGAATCTCTTTATTTTGTTATTTAATGGAATTGTTAGATGGGTCCGCTATATTCTATATTCCATTTTCACATAGCGACTTTGCGATTCCATGTTTAAAAACAATTGAAGTAATTTTACTATACTGATAGTATTTACTATCATTTAAAAATATTTTTCTTCTAATCCAGAAGCCGAATATTACAATTTATAGAAGCAACATACAAACAACATTTGTATTTATTTGAAGATTTTTTAATATAGGGTCCGCCATCTAACGTTTTTTTTTCAACTAGTGCCTATTTCGTGAATAGTTATGTCAGATTTGACAGATAATTAGGTTAACCTTCCGCTGAACGAATATTAACCATCCAATGCGTTTTCGCTTCGCTAAGTGGACCTGCGATCGACTTACAGAAGATGCCGATTTTGGCAAAAAAAAACATTTTTTCAGATGAAGCTCATTTCGATCTTTGCCGCACGCATACATTGATAAGTCGACGCACCCAAATCGAGTCACTGTTTGGAGCGGATTTTGGTCCAGAGCCATAATTGGGCCATTTTTTTTCGAAAATGGGAAAGGAGTGGTTTTACAGTCAATGGCGATCGTTATCGAATTTTGGTTCACAAAAATTGAAGAGGACGATATTGACAACATTTGGTTTCGACAGAAAGGTGCTACGTGCCACACAGCCGAAGTTACACTCGATGTTTGCGCCCTGTTTTTGAAGATCGCATTATCAGCCGCAGAGCTGATGTCGTTTGGCCACCTCGGAGCTACGATTTATCATCGTTGGACTATTATTTGTGGAGTGCCGTCAAAGATAAGTGTTACGTCGGTAAACCAGAGACAATGGGCGCTTAAAGAGACATTATTCGTGAAGCCATTGGTGAAATACAGATGCACTCAATCGATAATATGCTTAAAAATTGGACCAATAGTGTAGGCTACTGCATGGCCAGCCGAGGCAGTCATTTGAATGAAATTATTTTCTATTATTAACCGGAAAGATTGTACTTTCAAATAAAAAAAGAAATTTGAAAAAATATTCAGTAGTTTTCTTATAAAGCATTTTCAAAAAAAAACAAGTTATTTGGCGGACCCTTTATTTTCATTTCTTCTAAGAACAAAGCCAATCTGTCGCTTTCAAATTACATCTTTCCTTTTGCTTTGTTTTTGTTTCATTAATTGGTTATTTCAGATAAGAGGCTAACTGGTTTACTGTAGGAGGTATATGCACCTTTATTGCGTAAAACACCACTATTGAGCTCAATATTTCATATGTCTAAAGTTTCAATTAATTATTGCGCAATAAATACCAAAATTGTTATATTATTGAGTAAAACTTCAAATGCAGCACTTTCATAAGTGTGTTTAGTGAGTATATTACAATTCACCGAACATTCAGTCAGGATTACGGCCTAGTTTCTCACACCAATCTCATGTTGAATGCGATAATTTTATACGTGAGTTAAGGGGTCTACAGTTTAACTTCCGCCATGAACGACAGATTTTTGAGAAACTTTTTCATGTCAGGTTTATTTACTCTCAGAGCTTTTGTCAGAAATCTGCTGAGAGGAAATCGCCGAAGAAAGAGGAGGCACTTTGCTTAATGAGTTCAAATTTGTGATGTTCTAGTGATGTCAGGATGTTTTAGTCTTCTCAGGAATTCTAACCAGCACTATAGTAAAGCATACCAATTACTTTATTGCACTACCTTCTCTTGATTTTTTTTTCATTGAGGTAAACTTGCTGAATGCGAATTTTTTTATATTTTTTCAAGTTTGTCCATTCACAGTAGCAAAATTTGATAAAAACAAAAATATAGAATACGTGATAATATTCTTGTAAAGAGATTGAGACATCATTTGATCAAATCGGGTATAGTAGTATTTATAACAGTCGTGTTATGTTTTTTAGTTTATGTTATCTCATTATCGTTTTAAAGGTCCATATCTCTCCTTTCCCACAAGATTTAAATTTTGGAAATGGGTTAGAAATATTTGAGTAATTCAGAAATTTGTACGTAAAGTCCAAAAAAAACTGTTTTTGTCAAATAAAACAAGTTGGGAGGGTTCGAGAAATATAAAAAAAAGGTATTTTTGAGTTCTACTCAACTAACTTACCAACGTGGACTCTGTAGTTAATCGGGTGTATTTCCACTGTCGCACCGTGTAATTAATATTTAAGAAAATTGTGAAAGAGTGCAAGTCGCCGTAGTCTAGTCGGTAGTGTGTTGGCTTATTAGACGTAAGACCCGAAATTCGAAACCCGAGACCCGAAATCAAAACGAAAACATGAAAATATATCTTCGAAGACTTCCTGACTTCCTTCTGCTGAGATTTCTGGGAAAAACTCTGAGAGTAAATAAAATTGCCATGAAAAGCTTCTCAATAATCTGTCGTTCGGAGTTGTCTTTAAATGAAGGTCGCACCACTCACGTATAAAATTTAACGCACACAACATAGGTGGTATAGGAAGCTAGGTCGTAATCCTGAAGGATTATGTAGGGTTGTAATGACCAATTATGTATGCATTTGTGAAATTCTACCTTGTATAGTAAATGGTCAATCAATGCATCGTATTCCAAGGTTCCAAGGGTGAAAAACTTTATTAATGAAAAGTTATTGCCTATCGCTTTGGTGTCGGTTAAATGGGTTAAAGTGGTGTGCAAATCTCGGAAAATTACAAGATTTTCATCCAATTATAGTCGTCGTTCGCAGATTTTGTCGTTTGTTTGATTTATATGCTAACTTTGAAAACTGTTTTCACAGCGTCAATAAGTTTTTCAAACAGCGGTTTATAACTATGTGGACTGTAAGTCTACCTCCATTTAATACAAGACCTGTCTTGCATTTAACATTGAATTTCATTGGATTTTTGTTTTTTGATATCTTGTTTAGTTTGGCGTCTGATGTTGTTTGGCTGTCAAGTAGGGATGCCAAACGGAATCGATTCGGATCTAAAAATCTCGCAAATTCATGGGAAAAATCTCGATTTTCTCTTAATAATAAAAATAATTTGTTAACAAAATCATTTGTATTCCAATTATGTATATCAGAATTATATGTAATTAAAAATAAAATATAAAAACAGCAAGACAAAAAGTAACAAAAAAGCGTAAATTAACAAAAATAAAAATTATTCCTACATATGCAAAAGCATTAGTTCTAAGAAAATTATTCGGATTTCAAGAAAAAGATTAAAGCATCTAACATGTGACCTGATAGGCTTGAACGAATTTTGTTGGCAACATACTCTGCCGTTTAAAAACACTTCTCGCAATCAACATTTGTTGGTAAAATAGTTCCAAGATACCTGTATGCAGCTTATAAATATTCACCTCCTGATGTAAATAAATCTATTTCTTTGGACAGTTGATCTAAATCGGTTACTCTATTAATTCGTTTTATAGAGCTTTTGCCTTCTTCGATCGCATCAAATACCTTTTTATCAACGGAAGTGGGGTTTTCTTCATCTGAGAAGCTAATATCGATATCAAGTGATATAGAATTATATTTTCAGGACCTTTTGTGGGGTCAAAATAAGTATGAATTCATAATCCCGAAAACCCCGAAAAATCCCGGGACAAGTTTTCAAAAATCCCTGGATTCGGGATTTTGGGAATCCCGAAACTACCGGTATTTCGAGATTTGGGATTTCCCTATTGGCATCCGTAGTATACACCGTCACTATATAGTGTACCGCTTTTGGTAGGTGCATTACACCATGCACACAAATACAACAGTTATTAATACAGTGTGCGATTTAGGGGAATCCAAATACTACCGCGTAATACTGAAACAGCATTAAGCGGGGTCTTACTGTACACTGTGTCATCAGCAGACACACTGTACATTTTGTCGAGTATTTGGCTTCTTAATTTTTTGTCAAGAAACTATTTGGTTAAATATTATGAGAACCATTAGTTTAAAATTAACTGAATTTGATTTCAAATCTTGCAATCAATGTCATTTAATCTTTTTTATCACTCAGTGATACATATCTGCGGCATTAAATAATAATAGCTTAAGTCGAAATTTCGTGTTTAGAGATATTAAGGTTTTTGTCTAGAATAAATAGAGCTTAAGTTAAGTAAAGTTAAAATATAAATGCGTATAGTTTTAATAATAATAATGACATTTTATACATGAAATTTAGTTAAGTGATAGATCTTGAAGAACAGATTAAGAATATGTAATATAATTAAAAAACACTTATGTCGACTTAAGCTATTATCATTTATTCCAACAGATATATATGTACGATGCAAAAAACTTTTTATTTTTATTTAATCATTGAAAATGTTATTGTGCAAGTAAAAAAAAAGTAAAAAGCTAAAGTCTTTCAGAAACTTTCTGTTATTGAAAGTCTTTTTTTTTCTTTTTTGTTGTTATCAATGTTTATCGAATCATTCAACACAAATAAAATTAAACACAATCTTTAACGCAAATTTCGTTTTTAATTGTAACTACAGTCTTTAGGACTGGTCAATACACATGTGCACATACATACATACATACAAACGTACATACATATGTAAATGTTTATAAATAAAACCAAACAAAGTAATCAATTCAGAGAAAAAAACTTTTAATTATTTTGTATATAAACTGACGTTATTAGTCAAAATTGTATCACTTACGTCTTGTCTCGACTTCTAAAAAGAACGACAATCACTTAAAAAAAAAAAAAAATGGCTTTCAAAGTAAGTGACTCTGTTGTGACAGAAATTGCAAACATTTTTATTAATTTTTGTTATTCATTTTATTTTATTATTACAGTTTGTTTTCGCAATTGCTTTCGTTGCTGTAGCCAGCGCAGGTTATGTTCCAGCCACTCAAGTTTATCACTCAACTCCTGTAGCTGCTGTCCATGCTGCTCCTGTAGCTGTAGCACAGAAGGTTGTTGTCAAATCGGAAGAATACGATCCCCATCCACAGTACAAATTCAATTATGGTGTTGAAGATAAGTTGACTGGGGATTTCAAGAGCCAAGTTGAAGAACGTGATGGTGATGTTGTACGTGGTGAATACTCGTTGATAGATGCTGATGGTTATAAACGCACTGTACAATATACTGCTGATGATCATAATGGTTTCAACGCTGTCGTTCACCGTGAACCCTTAGTGAAAACTGTTGCTCCTGTGGCTCACTATGCTGCTCCTACTATTGTAAAGACAGTTGCTCCCGTTGAACACTATAGCGCTCCTGCAGTCGTTAAGACTGTGGCTCCAGTTGCTCACTACACAGCTCCAGTTGCTCATTACTCTGCTCCAGTTGCCCACTACGCCGCTCCTGCTGTTGTTAAAACTGTAGCTCCAGTTGCTCATTACTCTGCTCCAGCTGTTGTTAAAACTGTAGCTCCTGTTGCTACCCTTCATCATACTTCTTATGACGCTCCTACTTATGTTAAATCATCTCCAGTTGCTCATTATGCCGCTCCCGCCCACTATGCCACATATGAAGCCCCATCATATAATTATCATTATTAAATAAATTCATTCATTGGCGAATTGTTATTATTGTTTCTACAATTTATTTATTAAAGAAATTAAGAAACTATCGTACATTATTAAATAAATATTGTTTTTTGAAAATCTATCCACCAAATCACAAGTTTTTGTTTCGCATCATTCACTACACGAGTATTTTCTATACTGCTTACATTGGAAAAAAGATTTCGTAGGACAATTATTTGTCAATAGTTTTCGAATTACGAAAGTTATTGTTTAAAGAAATAATTTAAAAAACTTTATATATCGAGTTGCCGTAGCCAAGTAGGTAGTTTATAAGCTCATTAGACATGAGGCCTCGGATTAAACCGGAAATCAGCAATGAATTGTTTTTCGCTACTCGTAAGTACTCATAAAATTTTGAGTATGAGTGAGTGAACAATATTGAAATTCAACCACTCTGATTCATTCGTGCGTATTGTTAAGTATGAGTACGTTGAGTATTTCAAACTTTGAATATGAGTAGTATGAGTAAGATATTAAAATAAGTATGAAAGCATATAAGTATCTGAAATTTTAAGTATGACTCGAATATACTAATCATTTTGAATACGCATTGCTGTCCTCTGGTTCAAACCCCTTGTCAGACAACTGCATTAAAACAAAATATGAAAAAATATTACTACGGCGTCTTCCTCTCAGCAGATTTCTGGGAAAAACCTCTGAGAATTAAAAAAATTTCCATGAAAAGTTTCTCAAAAAATAGCTTGTTATAAGCACTCATCCAATTTTGAGTATAAGTGAATCAACAGTATTGAAATTCAACTACTCTGATTCATTCGTACTTGCTACAACATTGATTTATAAGAATAAGTAGCACTGAGTATGAGTACAACGTTGATTCATACGTCTACTCATTCCGATTTATAAATTGAGAAAAATACTTATATACCTGAAGTGATTCGAGTGGCTCGAATCATTCATCAAAATTTACAGCCTTTGTTGTGCAAACAAAGAAGAAAAGACAGACAAAGACAGCAAGCAAACCATACACACAATCTTCTTTTGAGTATAGTAGTGTTCGTACGCGAATCAAACTTATTTTGTGCTTCGTGTAAATGTTAAGTAGAGACGAGTCGAGTCGAGACGATGTTATTGACATCATGCGTATTGTTAAGCATGAATACGGTGAGTACTTCCAACTTTGAGTATGAGTAAGTATGATGGCTTATAGGTATCAGAAATTATAAGTATGATTTGAATCTACTCATCGTTTTGAATACTCATTGCTGATCTCTGATACATATAACAACGAATATTTAAAGAACACAAAAAGGTTCAAACCTCATCTATCTGGGAACTTTCCAAATAAAAAGAAATATGAAAAGTTATTTCTTTAGGCTTTCTCCTTTCAGCAGTAATGAAAAAATGTCTCATATCTGTATATCGAAATCGGTAGTCAAACTATAAATGCCTGCCCTCGTGGATAAAATTAAAATACACTACAAATTTGGTAAAGAAGAAAGTTGATGAAAATCTGTTTCTACGCATCTATATATGTTAATAGATCTTATTATGAGACATTTCAGTTATATTTTCAAAATTTCAGCCATAATGTTCGATTTTATGAATAAAGTGCTGATAAAAAATTCTGTGGTACAGCATAAATAGTGGTTCCTTGTAACGGTTGCCGCTTCGATTTCCACAAATAATTTTAGATTTTCGGTTCCCTTTTAATTTTTTACTTTTATAATTTATCCAACAGCCTTTATTAGAAAATACAGAAACTCATAATGCAGGAAAGGCTTTTAGTAATCTTCTTTAACTATTCGTCCCGCCACTCATATATAAAATTAACACACACAACATAAATGGTGTGAAAAGCTAGATCGAAATCCTGATTGAAGGGTTGTAATGACCAATTATGTACAGTGAGCGTCGAAAGAAACTGTACATTAAAAAATTATAAATTAATAAATTACAGTTATTTTTATTTTAAAATTGTTTCGTTACCAATTTTTAAAAATGAAATAACAAAAAAAATTACAAAAAATTTCGAAATGTTATGAAATTTTTTCGGGCACTTTCCTTAAATGGTAAAATTTGAGTTTGGTGATTGTTAGAATTGTATCCTTAGTGTAGCGGTTTTTTTGGGGCTCACTGTACGTATGTAGGTTAAGTACTCTTCAAAAATTACAAACTGGTATACTCCCTTATACCCTAGACGTGAGACTACGGTTCAAACCTCAGATCAAATATCAAAACGAAATATGAGAAAATAAAATTTCGACGACTTTCTCTCTCTCAACATAAACTGTAAAAGTAAATAGAATTGTTACGAAAATTTCTCAAAAATCTGTTGTTCGGAGCCAAATTTTTACTGTAGGTCCCCCGCCTCATGTGTAAATTTAACAAATACAATTGGCATTAGAACTAAGTCGTAATGATAATTATGATGATCAATTATGTATGCATATATACTCCCTTATAGATCCTGTTCATAATGTTTAAGTCTGCCAATTCAAAGAAATAGATTGTTATATGGAATTTACCGAGTAGTAAAGAGAGACACAGAAATTAATTTTAATTTTTATAACTACCCAGAAGATTTTTTTTCCCGTACATCTTCCAACTGAGACTAATGACAATGTACATAGATCCGACTAATCCAAAGTCTATATTCAGTTTCCACTTACATTTACACAGCGATGGCCTAGGCCGTACTATAGATCCAAATCTACCGACATACATTTGGATGAGTTATAAGTTGTAATAACCTCTGGACTCAGAATGAGCACAGAGAATATCTTGGTGAAGGTCGATTTGTAGAACATGTAAAGTATAAAGTAAATTATACAATGGACTTGATCATGTATAAAAATGATAAAAAAAAGCTTCAATAACAAAACAATGGATCAACGAATGCAACAAAAATATAGCAACAACATCAAGATGTAAACAATCAACAACAAAGTTCTGCGAACAAAGAATTAAACAAGCAAAAATCAAAATGCATATAGAAACACAAACAATAATACTGAAAACAAGTTGTTTATATTTTTGGATTTTTTCTCGAAGGCCGTTATACTCCTTCGAGAACATTCATCGCTCTGTTGATCCAGCTATATAAAAAGCAAAACAAAGCGAGCAATGATAGCGTTGAAATTAGGTTAGACGTGTGTGACGACGTCACGTTGGTTGCAGTTGTTAGTGTACTGCTTACAAAAAGGTTGTAAGCAAAGAAGAATAACTAACAAGTGTTGTTGCTTATAAACAAGTTGTAAGCAGAGAAATATAACGAAGAAGCACATATTATGAAAGCTATCGTTCTATACGTAAAATTAGTTCGAACAGTGGCACAAAAGTAGTGCGTGGCAATAAAGAATTTATTTAAAATTAAACACATATTTATTTTTATTTTTTTTTTTTGCAATCTAGGAACTCATATTTTTAAAGTTTTTAAAAGGTAAAAACGTAACATTATTTCTGAGACCAGAATGAGCACAGAGAATATCTTGCTGCAGGTTGATCTGCACAACCTGTTTTTCTAAGTGGAAATAAAAGATTTCAATCAGTATAGAAATTCTTGCAAATGTAGAGGAGAACCTAGCTCGGAATGTTCAATGTAACAAATGTAAGTCTTACTGTAGTGTACGGAAGTAAAACTTAAATTGTATCGTAAGCAATCACGCAAAACTACAGGCATTACTCAAGAAGTGCCATTTGTAATGACTGTATCAGTTTGAATCAAAACGCTTGGCGAATTCGATCTCATGAACTTAACCATTCGATCTCATGAACCTAATGCTTCAGAGTATATTAAATTTAATGAAGACATTAAAAGTGGATTTGCCGTACCATTAAATTACTTGAAGTTGTTCTATACTTCGAATGATAAGACCGTCTTGCATGGATAGGGTTAAAAATAATAAGCCAGTGGAAGCCATATTCTGATAACATGAAGAATAAAGGAAAACAAATTAACTAAAAAAAATTTATAAGTCCAATCAATAAATTGTTTTTGTTTTTTTTTGTTGAACGCATAATAATTAATTCATAATGATTGGGAAAACTGCCACATAAATTGTGAATCAAAATATTTAGTACGTTTACCAAATTCAACGTGATTAATTATAAAACTAAAGACTTTGTGAGTACCTAGCTCAGTAAGATCAGTAAAAACGTGAAGCAGAATTTGTGTGATTACTCTGCAAATACGATAAATAAATAACAAATACGAACATACAATATTAGAATGCAGTGAAAATATATTTGTCTGTGTTGTTTTTTTACCATCCAAAACATTTGATTAAAACTCAAAAAAATACTTGGAATTTGATTAATAAAATTAAAGTGAATGTTGAATGAATTCAGATTGCAAGATTGTCTTGACTGATAAAGCTAAAGAGGTGTATCGGGTGGACCATCTATCGGTTAAAATGTGAACCATCGGATATTTCGAATCTGGCAATACTTATGGCATTCAATCTTATTACACTGAACGCAACGAATCGATTTACACCTGAGCAACGTTGGGATGTCGCCATAGTCTAGTAGGTAGTACATTGGCTTATTAGATATAAACGTAACATTATTTCTGAGAGCAGAATGAGCACAGAGAATATCTTGCTGCAGGTTGATCTGGACAACTGGAAATAAAAGATTTCAATCAGTATAGAAATTCTTGCAAATATGTAGGAGAACCTAGCTCCTTACTGTAGTGTACGGAAGTAAAACTTAAATTGTATCGTATGCAATCACGCAAAACTACAGGCATTACTCAAGAAGTGCCATTTGTAATGACTGTATCAGTTTGAATCAAACGCTTGGCGAATTCGATCTCATGAACTTAACCATTCGATCTCATGAACTTAATGCTTCAGAGTATATTAAATTTAATGAAGATAGTAAAAGTGGATTTGCCGCACCATTAAATTACTTGAAGTTGTTCTATACTTCGAATGATAAGACCGTCTTGCATGGATAGGGTTAAAATAATAACAGCCAGCCATACTCTGATAACATGAAGAATAAAGGAAAGCAAATTAACTAAAAAAATTAATAAATCCAATCAATAAATATGAATATGAATAATTAACTCATAATGATTGGGAAAACTGCCACATAAATTGTGAATCAAAATATTTAGTACGTTTACCAAATTCAACGTGATTAATTATAAAACTAAAGACTTTGTGAGTACCTAGCTCAGTAAGATCAGTAAAAACGTGAAGCAGAATTTGTGTGATTACTCTGCAAATACGATAAATAAATAACAAATACGAACATACAATATTAGAATGCAGTGAAAATATATTTGTCTGTGTTGTTTTTTTACCATCCAAAACATTTGATTAAAACTCAAAAAAATACTTGGAATTTGATTAATAAAATTAAAGTGAATGTTGAATGAATTCAGATTGCAAGATTGTCTTGACTGATAAAGCTAAAGAGGTGTATCGGGTGGACCATCTATCGGTTAAAATGTGAACCATCGGATATTTCGAATCTGGCAATACTTATGGCATTCAATCTTATTACACTGAACGCAACGAATCGATTTACACCTGAGCAACGTTGGGATGTCGCCATAGTCTAGTAGGTAGTACATTGGCTTATTAGATATAAAGCCCGGGTTCGTATCTAAGGTCAGGTGTGAGAACGAAATATGCAATAAAATATTTCTTCAACTTTTTCTTCTCAGCCGATGTCTGGAAAAAACTCGGAGAGTAAATAAAATTGCCATGAAAAAGTTTTTCAAAAATCTATTATTCGGAATCGATTTTAAACTGTAGGTCCCGCCACTCACGTATAAAGCTAATGCACTCAACATAAGTTGTTTGAGAAGCTACGACGTAATCCTAACTGAAGGGTTGTAATGGCTAATTAAGTATGCATGTAACGCTGGGATTTATTGGAAATTTACTTTCACGACAAAAACAAATTGGTGCCCCTCCATCGCTCTTAAGAATTGAACATTTCACGAACCAGTTTCTGTCGAATTCTATTGTATTGGCTTATTAGACGTAAAGCCAGGTTTCGAGACCCAGACCAGACATTAAAACAAAATACAAAAAGTATTTCTTCGGCGATTTCCTCTCAGCAGAATTCTGGCAAAAAATTTGAGAGTAAATAAAATTACTCAAAAAAAATCTTACGTTCGGAGTCGACTTTAAACTGTTGGCCCCGCTACTTATGTATGAAATTAACACACACAACATAAATAGTGGGAAAAATTATATCCATAACTCTGACTGAACGGTTGTAATGACCAATTGTGTGTATATACAGTGAGCATCAAAAGAAAGTGTATAGCAAGGATAAGATTCTAATAATCACCAAACTCAACTTTTACCACTTAAGGAGAGTGCCCGAAAAAATTTGACAATATTTCAATTTTTTTTCGGTCTTTTGTATCAATTTTAAAAACTCTCAACGCACACAACATAAGTTGTGTGAGAAGCTAGTTCGTAATCCTGACAGAAGGGTTGTAATGGCCAATTATGTATGTATGTCATTAATGTACATTTATTTTTAATGTACACTTTCTTTTGACGCTCAATGTACATATGTAGGACTACGTGGAATTTTGCGAAAATATTACCGATATCCGCCGTACAAACAATTGTACAAAACAAAAAAAATTAATTTTAAAAATTTTGAAACTGTTTTTGTTTTATTGTATTTATAAATTTAAACATTTAAACGGCCTACCCTTTATTAGGGAAACGTTTTCATTATTTTCGTTATATATTTAAAGCACAAACTAGTAACGAAAACCAGAAAAACCGTTTTTTATTACTTCAGAGATTAGAATTATAAAGTTTGCACCTGTAATTTAAATTTTTAAACAATTTTTAATTCTTTGTTTTCTTATTTTATAAACGATCTTCATTTTTCTAAATGCAAAAATTTAAACTATAAACAATTCAAATAAACATTCAATCGACACAAAGAAAGCTCATATTTTAGCCTTTCATTTTGTAAGTCAAGTTCAAGTAGCATAAGAAATTTCGTTTTCAAAGCTAATTACCCAAAATTATTGAAAACACAGTTTTATGCGCCATTCAAAAAATTCATTTTATTGGCAAAAAAACAAAAAAGGTTTCACGTAAAATTATAAAATTTTTGGTATATAAAGCGATGAAAAACTAAGAAATTGTATCATTCGTCTCTTGTGTTCATTCCTAAAAGGAACAACATCCATACATACATACTCCAACCAATTTCATTTTGACATGGCATTCAAGGTAAATTGTAGCTACATTCACTGTCAAAAGTTTAATTGCGGTCTGAAGAATATTAACAATAAAAGATCTTATAAATGAGGAGCTGAATTTATTGAATTTTCTTTTATATTTTACAGTTTGTTTTCGCACTTGCTTTCGTTGCTGTGGCCAGTGCTGGTTACGTTCCAGCTACTCAAGTATACCACTCAGCTCCTGTCGCTGCTGTCCATGCTGCCCCTGTAGCTGTAGCTCAAAAGGTTGTTGTCAAATCGGAAGAATACGATCCCCATCCACAGTACAAATTCAATTATGGTGTTGAAGATAAGTTGACTGGGGATTCCAAGAGCCAAGTTGAAGAACGTGATGGTGATGTCGTACGTGGTGAATACTCCTTGATCGATGCTGATGGTTATAAACGCACTGTACAATATACTGCTGATGATCATAATGGTTTCAACGCTGTCGTTCATCGTGAACCCTTAGTGAAAACTGTTGTTCCTGTGTCTCACTATGCTGCTCCTACTATTGTAAAGACGGTAGCTCCCGTTGCACACTATAGTGCTCCTGCAGTCGTTAAGACTGTAGCTCCAGTTGCCCACTACGCCGCTCCAGCTGTTGTTAAAACTGTAGCTCCAATTGCTCATTACTCCGCTCCAGTTGCTCATTACACCGCTCCAGCTGTTGTTAAAACCGTATCTCCAGTTGCTACCGTGCACCATACTTCTTATGACGCTCCTACTTATGTGAAATCTGCTCCAGTTGCTCATTATGCCGCTCCCGCCCATTATGCCACATATGAAGCTCCATCACACAGTTATCATCATTAAATTTCATTCATTATTGTGCGAATTGTTATCCTTACTTTTGCGATTTATTTATTAAAGAAAAAATAAAGAAAATATTGCAAAAATATTGTAGTATTATTGAAGGAACACTGAATTCAGGACTGAGTTCCTCTTTAGACAGTGGTGGGGCTTACAGCTTAACGTCGATAGATTTTTAAGATACTTTTTCATGACAAGTTTATTTACTCTCAGAGTTTTTGCCAGAAATCTGCTGAGAGAAAATCGCCGAAGCAATAGTTTTTTCTTATTTCGTTTTGATGCCTGACCTGGGATACGAACCCGGGCTTTACGTCTAATACTGCCAAACCAACAAACTACTAGGCTACGGCGATAGGTAGTAGCTTTCTATTTTCAATCTTGACTATATTTATTAAAAAATATCACATTCTTCAGCTAATGCAATTAAGCAAAGTTAATTTGAGCTCAAGTCCTTAGAGGCAATATTATATAAAAAGTTTATTTAAAACTTAGCAATCGTAACTGCTTCGACTTTCATTAAATTTGATTAAAATGTTTAATTCTAATAGACAAATGTGACCATTAAAATAGGTACGACTTAAAATTTTTCTTATTTTGTATTTTCAAATTTTTTCCGCCTTCGTGTTTAACTGTTTCTTTTTTTTTTGTAACGTGGGTCAAATTCAGTTCCCTTGGTCTTCTGAGATTACGCCCTGCATTATTTCCAAATAAATATATTTTGGTTTCATAGCTCCAGAAAATATTGTACCATTTTTTGATACCATCTGGTCCACACAACGTCTTGTAATTTTGTGCAAACTGTTTCCTCTCCTGGAAATTTTTTTTCTAAGCAATGGTACTTTCCTAGCTACTTTTCCTGGAAGTTTAATGTCACATGGACTACGCCGCACAGCTCTTGTCGATATTGGATTATCTATTTCAGCGACGATCGCTTTCGAGAACTTAAAAGGATCCCGCTTAGCTAGCATAGCAATGTAACCGTCCGTAATAGTGCTAGTTTTTCTCACAACACCACGTTTTTCTACGACTTGTTCAGGCTTGAGAGCATTAAAAACGAAATTTTTACATCGCCCAATCACATCAGCTATAAGTTTATAAAATTTTTTCTGTTATCGAAACTTTTGAATGAGCCTTTTCTCCTCCAGTGTACAATGTTGCGCTCCACCCATCTATTAATAATCCTAATATCCTAATATATATTATAAATCTTTCTGTAAGTCTGTTTTTTTGTTTGTTTGTTAGCTAATCACGCCTCAACGCCTTGACCGATTTTCTTAAAATTTGGGATATAGATCGGGCTTTTGTCCGTGTAGGTTATAGGTTATGGGGAAAAAATGGTAATAGATACTTTTTTACTATTTAGCTTGGTTAAGTTTCCCAAATAGCCATTTTAGGTATTCCGTTTCTAAAGTTGGATCAAAAAGGGGGAAAGGGGTCAAAAACGGGAAAATTGAGTGCATGGCATATAAATCGAGCTTTTTTCGGAGCAGATTATAGGCTATAAATCTTTTCAAAATTTTGATCAAAAGGGGAAAAGAAATGGGACAAAGGGAGAAAAAATGGTAATAGGTATTTTTTTACGCTTTAGCTTGGTTAAGTTTCCCAAATAGCTATTGGGGGTGTTCCGTTTATAAAGTTGAACTAAAAGGGGAACAAAAAGGCGGAAAGGGGCGAAAAACGAGCAAATTGTATGCATTTATATTTAGGAATTAGAACATTCAAAAAACTGGGTTATTTGATAATCCGGGTTCTGAATAATTTGAAAAATTGCAGTTTTTAAGAAGCCGGTTTCGAAACCGAATTTTTGATTATGGTTATTTGTATAACCCGCGCAACGCCGGGTACAATCTGCTAGTATATATTATAAATCTTTCTGTAAGTCTGTTTTTTTGTTTGTTAGCCAATCACGCCTGAACGTCTGGACCGATTTTCTTGACATTTTGGGATATAGATTGGCCTTTTGTCGGTGCAGGTTATGAGCTATAAATCTTTTCAAAATTTTGACCAAAAGGGTAGAAAAAATGGGACAAATTGGGAAAAAATGGTAATAGATAATTTATTACTATTGAGCTTGGTTAAGTTTCCCAAATAGCTATTTGAGGTATTCTGTTTCTAAAGTTGAACCAAAAGAAGTCCAAAAAGAGGGAAAGGGGCTGAAAACGGGAAAATTGAGTGCAGGTTATCCTAATCCTAATATATATCTTTCTGTAAGTCTGTTTTTTTTGTTTGTTTGTTAGCCAATCACTCCTGAACATTTAGACCGATATTCTTGAAATTTGGGATATAGATCGAACTTTTGTCTGTGCAGGTTATCCTAATCCTATTATAAATCCTTCTGTCTTTTTTTTATTTGTTTGTTGGTTTGTTTGTTAACCAATTACGTCTGAACGCCTGGACCGATTTTCTTGAAATTTGGGATATATATCGAGCTTTTGTCTGTGCAGGTAGTCTATACATCTTTTCAAAATTTTGACCAAAAGGGGAGAAAAAATGGGACAAAGGGAGAAAAAAGCAGTACTTTATAATTTCATTTGTTTTAAAGGTTTATGTGTTTTTACGTTTAGGTTACATTTCCCAAAGAAAGTGTTCAATTTATAAAGTTGGACCAAAAGGTGTCCAAAAAGGGGAAAGGGACCAATTGAATGAATTTATATTTAGGACTTAGGGTATTGAAAAATCTAGGTTGTTTGATAAACCGGTTTCCGAATAATTTGAAAAATTGCATTTTTTAAGAAGCCGGTTTCGAAACCGGATTTTTATTTATTGTTGTTTTTATAACACGCGCAACGCCGGGTACAATCTGCTAGGATTAGTATAAAACAGAAGTCTAATTACCTCAATACTGAATTTATTTTTGATAACAAACTTTAAAATGTTAATTTTATGACAAAATTTTCAAAAATCTCCACGCGTTCCTATTCCAATGGCCAGGAATTTTTCTTAGTATTTTAAAAAGCCGTTCATAAAAAATAGCAAAGTTAAGAGAATTTGCTGTGTCAAAAGAAAACAGTATTGACAATTAAAAAAACGAACTTTATTACAACATTTTGCGATTGGCAAAAAAAAAAACAATGAAATTCAGTTTAAGGTCGTTCCTATTTTAATGGCCATATTTGAATGTATATTCGTATACACCCGACTCTTTTTTTACCCGATAGATACGTTCCTCAGAAATCGGTATAAAAAAATCGTGTAAAAAAGAGGCATTTCCTATAGTAAAATGGGGGGGAATACGTTCCGTGTTATCCGAAAACCGTGTAAGATGAAATAAAGAACAGTATTTACTTCGAAAAAACGAAAAACATTTGGCGTTTTATTGAGCATTAAAACTTAAAAAACATAATTCATACAGGTGAAACATTGGTAAAGCACGGTTTAACAAAAGAAATCTGTTAATCCAGAATTAAGAACAGAAAAGTTAGAATAGAAATAAAGAAAAAATATTTACTTGGCTATATAATTATTCGTCACTACTTGATAACAAGCGCAATTGATTGTATGAACTGGACTAAAGTCGGTATCATCACTGGAGATATCCATCAAATTATCCAAAGGTGACTTTCGTTCGGTAATAGAGTTTTGAACTGTCGGACTACTTTCCGCAAGGCCTTGCGCCGTCGACTTTTTTATTAAAAAATCTTTTATAGAAAGTTTAACTTTTGTTTTCTGGAATTTCCCAGATACTACTATGTATGTTCATTTCAGCATTGGTGCCAAGTGTGGTAAAAACAAACATAACTTGAAATCCATGTAAAAATAAACCGTGTAAAGAAAGAGCTGAGTATTAAACTATGTACCTCCATATAGGTTTTTAAACATATAAAACATTCGCTTACAAAGTTAATTTTTTTTTATAAGGACTTGTTAAAATGTTTTGTTAAATGTTTTTCTTTTTATTTTTGAACTAAAATATCTACATTGACTTAACTTTATACATATGTTTCACCACAATTTTTTTTTTTAATTTTTAATTTGAATATTTATTTTTTCTGGCAATTTTTTTACGATTTCCATAAACGTCTTCGACGATTTTGAGGATTTCTTCTCTAATATTTAACGATTTGATGCTTTATTTATCTGGCTTCTGCAACTTCTTTTTTCCAAAGAATTATTTTAATGAACCCCATTTACCGTGCCCGAGTTGAGTTAAGATTACCATTTAAAAATTTAGTTCTTTTAATTAATAGAATTGAATAAAATTAACGAATAAATATTTTTAGATTTCTATTTATTGTTTAGAAACATATTTTAACTAAGAACTTTTGTTAAGATACAAATGGAGGAAATAAAATTATTTCTCGATGAATGAAATGCGTAGGAATTTCTGTAGGGAAAATTTTTTAATGTGTAGCGAGATTCGAATTCTTTTAGATGCAATAGGTACTTTTCAAAAAGTTTTCTAGCAACACTGACTGAGAGGAAGTTGCCGATAAATAATTTTTTAAATTATTTGGCTAGTACATATTTAAACATACGATCTCTTATCTAGTAAATAAACTTTTTACTGGATCTTAGTCACTTTCTATAATGATACTGAGATACTCTGAATGGTAAAAAAAAACCCTGAACCCTAGCTTAGCTTTAACAAAAAGAAAATGAAAGAAAAAAACAAATCAACAATCATTTGCTTTTAGGCATTTAAGTGTACAATATTCATTTGTATGTATGTATGTAAACCGACATAAGTGTGTCAATTTTTCTTTATTGTGTACGGGAGCATTAAAAAAACAAAAATTCAATTTAAACTTGTTCACAGGGTATTACAGTTATTAAAGAGCAAATCTATCTTTTAATTTTTAATTTGAATATTTATTTTTTCTGGCAATTTTTTTTATGATTTTCATGAACGTCTTCGACGATTTTGACGATTTCTTTTCTAATATTTAAGGATTTGATGCTTTATTTATCTGGCTTCTTCAACTTCTTTTTTCCAAAGAATTATTTTAATGAACCCCATTTTTTGTGCTCGAGTTCAATTAGGATTACCATTTAAAAATTTAGTTCTTTTAATTAATAGAATTGAATAAAATTAACGAATAAATATTTTTAGATTTCTATTTATTGTTTAGAAACATATTTTAACTAAGAACTTTTGTTAAGATACAAATGGAGGAAATAAAATTATTTCTCGATGAATGAAATGCGTAGGAATTTCTGTAGGGAAAATTTTTTAATGTGTAGCGTGATTCGAAATTCTTTTAGATGGAGTAACTACTTTTCAAAATATTTTCGGGCAACTCTGACTAAGAGGAAGTTGCCGAAAAATAATTGTTTTACATTATTTGGCTAGTACATATCTGAACATACGAACTCTTATCTAGTTAGTAAACTTTTTACTAGATTTTAGTCACTTTCTATAATTATACTGAGATACTTTGAATGGTAAAAAAAAACCCTGAACCCTAGCCATAGCTTTAACAAAAAGAAAATGAAAAAAAAAAACAAATCAACAATCATTTGCTTTTAGGCATTTAAATGTACAATATTCATCTGTATGTATGTATGTATATATGTATGTAAACAGATAAACAATTATATACGCTGATTACCGTATACATAAGTGTGTCAATTTTTCTTTATTGTGTACGTGAGCATTAAAAAAACAAAAATTCAATTTAAACTTGTTCACAGGGTATTACAGTTATTAAAGAGCAAATCTATCTTTTAATATGTTAATCGCTTAGAAAACTGTTTTCATATAAAAGTGGGCCCAAAACGAAAAACCAAATCATTCACTTCTCGAGTCTCTTTCTGAAAAGAACCGCAAACAGATTCACTTTAATAAGATGGCTTTCAAGGTATCGTAATTGGTATTGCTATTGTCAAATCCTGTTTTTTGTTTTGAAAGTTTGTTAATTTATGTTTCGTCCTTTTACTTTTAATAGTTTGTATTCGCAATTGCTTTCGTTGCTGTGGCTAGTGCTGGTTATGTTCCAGCCACTCAAGTTTATCACTCAGCTCCTGTCGCTGCAATCCATGCTGCTCCTGTAGCTGTAGCTCAAAAGGTTGTGGTCAAATCAGAGGAATACGATCCCCATCCACAGTACAAGTTCAATTATGGTGTTGAAGATAAATTGACTGGTGATTCCAAGAGCCAAGTTGAAGAACGTGATGGTGATGTCGTACGTGGCGAATACTCCTTGATCGATGCTGATGGTTACAAACGCACTGTTGAGTATACTGCTGATGATCATAATGGTTTCAACGCTGTCGTTCACCGTGAACCTTTAGTGAAAACTGTTGCTCCTGTATCTCACTATGCTGCTCCCACTGTTTTGAAGACAGTAGCCCCCGTTGCACACTATACTGCTCCTACAGTTGTTAAGACTGTGGCTCCAGTTGCTCACTACACAGCTCCAGTTGCACACTATACCGCTCCTGCCATTGTTAAAACTGTAACTCCAGTTGCTGCCGTTCACCATACTTCTTATGATGTTCCCACTTATGTAAAATCTGCTCCAGTTGCTCATTATGCTGCTCCTACCCACTATGCCGCATATGAAACTCCATCATACAGTTATCATCATTAATTAAATTTATTAAGTCCGAATTGTTATTATCCCGTTAGCATGTTATTTAGTACAGAAATAAAGAATATTTTGTAAAAATATTCGACATATTAGCGAATGAATATGTGCTTGATTTTTTAATAAATATTTTATAGAACGATTAAGACTCAAATCATTGGATTTTGGTGGTATCATGAAATCCGACTGCCCTTAAATCCCTCAAGTGAGATAGTCATGAGCTGGATGATTTTTCGATGAAAATTATTGTCAGTTATTCAGTCTAAGCAACGAACAAACATCGTTTATATTCAGTTCCTAAGTCGTTTGAATTTTGTAGGGACGCAATATTACCCAAGTCTGAGAAATTTCGAGTTTTTCTGAGCGATAAAAAAATTGTATCGTTTGTGTATGGTGTTGAAAGCTATACCCGCCTATGGTAACTTAGCAGATGTTCTTACTTGACAGATGTGCAGTAATATAACCGTTAACTATTCTTAAAGTTTGGAACTCCCTGTTGGAAGACAGCATACAATTGTTACCAGCAATTAATTTTTTTATACAATTCTTTACAGTAAATTACAAAATAAGCCTATATGTAACAAAATGTAAATTATTTTTGTCTGTATTACGTCCTAACCATAATCACAGATATCACATTAGCACTAGAATAAATTTATTACGTTTTTATCTTTCTTAAAAACGTTTAAAATATGAGTTCGTTGATTGCAAACAAAATAAAAATAAATTTGTGTTTAGTTCCAATTAAATTCTTTATTGTTCGGACAATTTTTGTGTACCACTGTTATATAACTGTTATAACATTAATTGCTTTCTTCTACTTTATACTCTTATTGCGTAAGCACTAGCAATGCAGATCTTTACAACGGCAATCGTGAAACCACGACTGTTTTCTTTACACTCAACGCGACTTCACACAAGACTGACCGAATTTTTACGTTGACTGCGTTTTCTTGCCTTCTTACATGCCAACGTAAACAGTCTGACTAACATTCTTGAAGATGAATGGTCGTATTTTCGCCTTCTTGCTTACTCGTGTCTATCCCCTTCTCTTTCATTCTCATGGTTTGTTGGTTTACTTGTAACAAGTTCGTTGTATTTGTTTCTGTAGCTTTTGCGCATTTTAATGTTAAAGGTTACACCGTTTTCATTTCTGTAACAAAGTGAATATAAGGCATAATGAATTGGGGTCTGAAATGCTATCCATTTTAAATGGATATTAAAATTTATTCTGTGCATCACACAAAACAACAACAAAACTATCGTAACACGATCTTAACAATATCATATCTTAACCAAAACGTTTACTCAAATATTTCATAATTTTTTTAATACAACCTTAACTCAGGGATAATCCCTGCTCGTGCTACCCACAGTTTCATAAGTGGAAAAATATGTGATGAGACATAGTGATGGACATTAAGAAAAACATCGCTGCTGTTGAAAAAACTGAAACAAATCAAACAGATTATATGGAAAGAATCGAAGATACTTTGTTTCTTCCCTGTGTTTGAATGAATAAAGGATTGAAAAGTAATACAAAATTCCGTAGCTAAAGAACGAATTTATTTTTGTAATCCTTTATGTGATCAAGTGCACAATTGATTGCTAATGACTACATAAAAATACAGGACTTTTAGAAACTGTTGCATTAAATTACATCGAGTTGTAGTGTCGATAAAAGCCGTGTTGAATACTTTTGCTCTGCTCAGTAGGCAAATAAAGTCTATGTAACTTCTAGGCAACAGTCTTTCGACATCTAAAACAGAAGATAGTAACAGTTAAGAGGAAATTTATTTTTCATGCCGAACACATCGTGTCCTTGTGACTCCATAATATCTTCATCGCACTTTATAACTGCAGCCTTAATCTCACTAAATCTGCTTTCACTTTCCGAAGAGTGGGGTAAACAGATCACTATTAATATGAGTCATATTTAAACGGTCGTAGTTGTTGTTTTAAATAAAAGCTAAACGGCATCATCATGCATGAAGATGAAATGCGTGCAGACTGACATTCGAAATTTGATGCTTGGTACCAAACTTTGCAAGCATAACAGCCAGCATAAGCTGATCAAGGACTAAAAAACTGTATTAATGGAGTGAACTACAGCACAACAGATCAAGTTCTGGATGAAAAGCGTAAAGTTCAAAACGTGAATCGACATTGCAACCTTGTGGTTATCCAAGCCAAAGGAAGTTTTAAAAGAGTTCCACTCTTTTGGGTTGCTGTTTATTAATGTTTCGCTGTTTGTTCAAACAGTGTCTCAAATAATGACTTCGTCAACATTTTACTCTTATATTAGTTATTGCCATCTGGACCTATGTTTTGAAATAACTACTCTCCATATTGTCCAGTAACCGACTGCAATCGTAGGAAGCATTGTGATGCTGAAATTTGATGTCATAGAAAAAAATGCTTCCTACCATTAACTTTACCGCACACTGTCACTTGTCTCAATACTATTTCTTGAGTGCATGCCGGATGCTTTTCCTTTTCCTCGATTAAAATATTTTTCTTTGTCCTGTTGCTGTTCCTCTTTTAGTATTTCTTACTTCGTTGTGATCATTGTTTGTCTCTTTTACGTCATTAACCAGATCTTTGAGCATCGCCAATATTTCTGCATACCTTCGGCCCAGAAATAACTCTGAGCGATTTAAAAAGCGATTTTGAACTCTACGGTTTGAGTGAAGTTTTTTTCCGTGCAACATACTCAACCGACTTAACATTCGCTTCTTAAATACAGTTATTCGCAGCCTGATACATTAATTCAGGGTTTACCAAAAATTTTTTGGCTGTGTATTAGTGAGTAAGAGAGAAAAAATTAGTTGAGAGAATTTATTTATTTACAGCCATAGAAAAGTGTTAGTGATATACAGTATTTTGGTTTTCATTTCAACAACATACATTAAGCTATCCTATCTGTCTTTGGCTTAATAATTTTAGATCGATAAAATAAAACAATTTATTTTTTATTAAAATAGCATAAAGTTATCCATCTTTGACTTAAAAATTAGACCATCTGTAATGGATAAATTAAAATAAAAAACCCATTTTTCATTAATGGAAAAAAGCGAGAATTCCAAAGCATTTAAAAAAAATTACACTATGCCACAAAATAAAAGAAATTAAATACGCCCAGCTAATGACATAGAACATTTTTAACATAAAATATTTTTTGAGTGTCATTCTGAAATAAAATGATAAGCATCCGCCGCACATGTCTTCTTGTCGCAATCCGATCGACAACTAAATCAAAAAGCTGACGAATGCGTGTGAGTTCTCTCTGCACAATTGTGCTGTGAAATGGTAATCCCTGGCTTAATTCTATGAGCTTGTGGTCTTCACTTAGATAAAATGTTGGATAATCAAACTTTCAAGCTTCGAAAATGTGGAACATTTACTATTGGACGGTAGTTTCAGGATGTTAAATTTTTTCTTTTTTTTTTGCGATCTTTTTTTTCTTAATTTTCATGAACTAACAATAAGTGTTCAAATCTTAAGTTTAAAGTTAATAAGTACCGATGTCCAGCCAGTGCCAGACAAAAATTCTAATTTTCAAATGTTAATAAAACAAATAATCTGAGTTCGATAGTGTCCCTCCTTCTCAAGCGGGTTTTGACACGATGTTGTAGGATGTTTCGAGCGAGAGGATTTGAATGTATTTCCAGCTTCTTTAGATATTTGGTTACATATTTTGAAATTTCGTTTTTGACCAGTTGGACGTCAAGGTCTTTATGAATATTGCTGTTTTTAATATAACAAGGAGCGGCAGTTATCATTCGTAGTATTTTATTTTGACGGCGTTCTATTTTTTCAATATATTTTTTTTTATAAAACCAGCATTCAGGGGATGGCCCCTACTCATGCAGTGCATTGTGCAGGTTTAGGAAAGGTGGAAAAAGGGAAGATGCGAACGGTAAGGAAAGAAGTTGCGGCTGACTATAAAATGGCCAGTGCTATACCTTGACCATTAGACAGTCTACAGCAATCGTCCCCAAGAAGCCCGCAGTTTCTCACACTACTTATGTTGTGTGTGTAAATTTTATAAAGAAGTGGCGGAACCTACATTTTAAAGTCGACTCCGAACGACAGATTTTTGAGAAACTTTTCAAGAAGAGAGAGAGAAGAAATCGCCGAAAAAATACTTTTTTATTGTATTTTTTTATTTTGATGTCTGGCCTGGGACTCGAACCCTGGCTTTACGTCTAATAAGCCACCATACTGCCTACTAGACCACGGCGACCACATAACTAGATACCATAACTCCATGTTGGTTTCAATACAGATTCGTAGAGCAAGTGTTTACAATCCAGGCTAAGAACGGAATTTCTACCCATAAGCCCATTGATTTGGACTGCTTTCAGTTTCATTTGGATCAATTATGTATCGATGTAATATTTCCATGTGAGACGTCTATTATTATTATTATTTAACATAAATACGTTGTGGCACCCTCTGATTATAAATACTGATGGGCGGACATGTTTCTTTCCATAGGGTAAAGATGATGTGGTCGCATTTCTGAGCATTGATTTTAATTCTCCACTGATTAGCCCATTTCTCCACCTTGGTAGCATGGTGCTGTAATCGACTTGAGACATCTTTTGGATTTTTGTGGGAGCAAAGCAAAGCCGTATCATCAGCAAAAGTTGATGTGTGTGTAGTACTGCTTGTTGGCATATCTGCGGTGTATAAAAAATATAAAATTGGTCCTAGGATACTGCCTTGTAGAACACCAGCCTTTATAAGTTGAGGGCAACTTAAAAAATCTTCTTCTTTTACATTAGCAACTTTGGAGTACGAACACGTTATGGAACAAAAAAATGGAGATAATGGACGAGAGAAGTTCGAAAAACTCCACTTTTAAGCAAAAGATCCAGTATGTGGAGATCCGTAAGAATGCGTTCAGCTGCACTTAGTCGGAAGAATATATAAGCCGCTATTAACGCCATTATTGTTTGGCCAGGGGTAGACCGCTTAACCACAAACAAGAATTACTTGCCAATAACACAACTAAAAACTACATACAATATTAACTGTGCTGGACCTACGAATGGAAAGAAGAAGCTATCAATAACTGGATAGATAGTATAGTTTAATTTGTTATTTCTTTAATAAATAAATTGTGGAAGAAATAATATCAGTTCGGACTTAATAAATTTAATTAATGATGATAGTTGTATGATGGAGCTTCATATGTGGCGTAGTGGGCGGGAGCGGCATAGTGAGCAACTGGAGTAGATTTCACATAAGTGGGAGCATCATAAGAAGTGTGGTGAACGGCAGCTACAGTTTTAACAACAGCAGGAGCGTCGTAGTGTGCAACTGGAGCCACAGTCTTAACAATTGTGGGAGCAGAGTAGTGTGCAACGGGAGCTACTGTCTTTACGACAGCTGGAGCAGCATAGTGAGAAACGGGAGCAACAGTTTTTACTAAGGGTTCACGATGAACAACAGCGTTAAAGCCATTATGGTCGTCAGCAGTATATTGTACAGTGCGTTTATAACCATCAGCATCGATCAAGGAGTATTCGCCATGTACAGCATCACCATCACGTTCTTCAACTTGGCTCTTGGAATCCCCAGTCACTTTATCTTCAACACCATAATTGAATTTGTACTGTGGATGGGGATCGTATTCCTCTGATTTGACCACAACCTTTTGAGCTACAGCTACAGGAGCAGCATGGACACCAGCGACAGGAGCTGAGTGGTATACTTGAGTAGCTGGAACGTAACCAGCACTGACCGCAGCAACGAAAGCAATTGCGAAAACAAACTGTAAAATATAAAAGAAAATTCAATCAATTCAGCTTCTCATTGATAAGACAATATTGTTTAGATAGCAATTATGCTTTTGACAGCGACTGTAGCTACAATTTACCTTGAATGCCATGTTAATATGAAATTGTTGGCTAATGGTTTTAAGTATGTATGTACGTATGGATGTTGTTCCTTTTAGGAATAAAGTCAAGAAACGAATGATAGAGTTTCTTAGATTTTCATCGCTTTATATACCAAAAATTTTTGTAATTTTATTTGAAACCTTTTTTGTTTTTGCCAATAAAATGAATTTTTTGAATGGCACATAAAACTCTGTTTATGCGTTCACAGCTTCTTTATTTCTCTTGTGTGTTTTCAAATTCAAAAGGTTTTTTTAAAAACTGGATTTCTTTCTCTGTACGTATTGTTGACCTCACAAATGAAAAACTAAAACAATTGAAATGAAAAAAATTTTTTCTCAACCGGAATATTTGTCACTTGCAAAGAATTCAGATTATGAGTGTGAGATGGAATCATACTTGAATCTCGAGAGAACAAAATTGTTGCCTCCATTACCTAAAAGGACATGAGAAGATTATTAGAATATCAAAATATCGATTCATAAAAAAGGGTGCTATGGAGTGAGAGTAAGGGGGCACAAAATCATCAGAAAATGTATCACTTGTTATTTAACATCATGTGATCCATCCAAGTTATTGAATTGAAAAAAATAAAAAAAAATTAAATATCATCGAGGATACAGCAAGAGAAATTGAAGGTCATTGGCTCATTACTGTTGGGGAAGAATGGACCTTATAGTGGTAAAAGCAGCAGAACCACCTTTAGAAGGATATAATACTAGTATCAGGGTCAAAGTGATTGAAGAATTCATTGGAAGTGATGAATAAATGTACCACCTACACAGCAAATAGTGAAGAAGCCCACAGACAGTCAAATTGCAAGAACAATCTAGAAAGGAACAAGAAGAATGCGTCCAAACAAAAATTTTGGATAATTATCGCGGACCTTGGCAGGTATCTGAACACTTCAACAAACCAGAAGTGTTTCTATGCATTTGATGTAGAAGATGTAGCTAAATTAAGGACAATAGGAACATTTATGATGGCATAAGAAATGAGTCTAGCTTTAATAGAACAATCATAATACAAAAAAGATAAAAGGGAACTAAAATTGGTAATTTCAATTGAGGTTATAACATGCATAGCCCAAAGTTGGCAAAACCTATTATTAGAAATATTTCACATGTGCTCAGCTTACTATATATGGAAAGGTAGTACTTGGTTCTGATAACTAAAAAAAAGGGATACAAGCCGCTTTGCGGGCGTGATGTGACTCTTAAACTTTTTAAGAAACTAATAAAAAGCATTGTCACAGAAGAGATGGAAAAAGTAGGAGGTCTATCGATAAGACAATATGGTTTTCGAAGTATTATTCCGCCAGCAACTTTATTCTAAAAGCTTGGGAATAAAAGCGAGGTGTGGTGGTCAAACAGCTTGTCCACAGGCCAAGAAGCCTAAGTTCGAAATCCACTGATTCAAAAGATTCATTGTGCTTTTCTAATTAAAAAAAAAGTTAGGGTTCTTAGAAGTGGAAACCTTCATAACATCACAGGAAGGCCAGCCGTGCCCACCACGAAAGGTCGGAATCAACGAATAGCTAAGTTCTCCACTGGTACAGCACATTCTCGAAAGGCTTTGTTCCTAGGCACCGAAAGTTGACAGCCCCATTATATTCCTACCCCTTACAGCAGAACAATTTCCTGCTTAGCTAGAACAACGAAAAGATTAACGAGAATAATAATAAGCAACCGATGCTTAGGGCAACAACCTTTGGCAAACAATAAGAAACGTGATCTCTGACAGACGGGCAGACGTTAAAATAACAACAGCCTGCCTGATAAGATATGCCTGATAACTGTCATATTGTAGGTTATGTAGATGGTACAGCTGTTACTGCTGTTAGAAACATGAATAATGCAAAAAAGAAATTGAATACGCTATTGGTCGTAATGGTGTTCCAAGTTATATTTTAAATCGATGTGCAGAGTCATTCATCACACTGTAAGTCATATTGTTTAATAGGTCGATTAATTATGGATATTTTCCTTTGTTTTGGAAGGACTCGTACTCAGGCAATAAGTCTGATGTTCCAAATTATATGGCATTGCAGAAGTGAGTGCTATTCCAAAAATGTTCGAGAAACTGATTGCCGAATTTTCGGTTCGTCATACTTCATCGTTATTATCACCTTATCAACATAGTTTCTGAAAGGCCATGATTAAATGCGGCCTTTTCTCAACAGAAGCAAACTGATGTAATTTTTATGGATTTTAGCAAAGCGTTCGATAAAGTAAATCACCAACTTCTGTTAACTAAATTGGATGTAATGGGTGTAAATCATAGGAGATTAAGATGGCTGGAGTCGTGTTTGACAGGTAGAAAGCAGACCGTATGTGTATTTATATGCTATCTGGTGTTCCTTAGGGCAGCCATCTTTGTCCATTTCTTTTTTCGCTGTTTACAAACGATCTTCCCAACATAATTAATTTTGCTAATATCTTGATGTATGCAGACGATGTAAAAGTTTTTCTCTTTCATCGAGCGTATTATGTATCTTCAAAATGATCTCAATGATTTCTTTTTGTGGTGCGTGTACAGCATATTAGAGCCGAATATTAAAAAATGCAATTATATGGGGTTCTCAAGAAATAATTTTATAGCGATTTATTACTTGCTTAGAGGTCATCAATTGCAGAATGTTAACTCTTTTATTGATCTTGGGATCCTATTAGACACAAAATTAAACTTTAATGATCATATCACTTTGACTGTAAATAAGGCAAGGAGCACCCTTGGCTTCATAAAACGTTGGGCAAAAGAATTTTCTGATCCATTTACTGCGAAACAGCTATTTTTATCGCTTGTCAGACCAATTTTGGAGTATGGATCCATTGTATGGGATCCCCACTACAATGTTTACAGCGAACACATCGAATCTGTGCTGGAACAATTTCTACTCTTCTGTTTGCGTGGCCTTCATATACTGGCAGACTAGCATTAATAAAACTTCCTATTCTTAAGAGTCATCGAACAATGTTAAACAGACTTGGCACAAGAATTGCATCAATTGGAAGGCCTCTCGAACGGAGCCATTAAAAATATATCTAGGCCTCTCTGCCTCACAGTTCAGCTCTGTTTTAGTGTAATAGTGTTTAAATTTTTTTGTACTTGTCCACTGGAGTGTAATTACGGTATGGGATCTTCTCTAAGAGTACCATGTCATTTACGCACCTGATAAATCTTGCAGTCAACAAAGCTGCAAGAACAATTAGAAATATTCACACTGATGGTAAATGTAGAAGGCCCAACATAGCTGAAGCGAAAATTGTTAATGGACACCATAAATTCATCGCTTTTATACGTCAACGAAATATTAGAAACGAATATTAGAGAACAAAGTAGATGGAGTTTACCATTGGAAGTACATTAAACATCAGGGCTGAGGCTGGTATCCGCTTGTTGAGCGGTCCAATATGGAGAGAATTAGTCGAACGAAGGCAATGTAAAAAATCAGATTACAATAACATACGAATTTAAACTAATAGGAAATGATGTAATTCCACGAATGATAGGTGGACGACAAGATCGAAACCAAATATAGACGAATGGTGTAACAGAAGAGAAGGAGACATAAATTATTGCATTACGTAAAGTATTTACGGACATGGTTATCTTAGAAAATATCGCTATTAAAAATCGGAAGAGCCAAGTTGTTTGTAGGTCGACGCAGAACACGCATTCTTTGAACATAGAAGATGTAAAAATTGGAGAAGAGAACTGAGGACATTGTTAAAGAAACTATTGGGACAGAAATAGTTAAAAGTGGCGAATTTCAGAGAGTATATACTGAGAATGAAGAAAACTGACCTGTAGAGACAAATACTGCAACCGGTCTTGATGCGGGTTATTGAGGAACGAGGGGATTATCCACCGCAAAAAAAAAGGAAAAACGTGCTTCCCGACATTAATTTTACTGCAACAGCTGTCATGCTGGATGCTGTGAAGCATTACAAAATGGAGATAATGGACGAAAGAACATCGTAAAACTGTAAGATCAGTAAACATGCTCTCACTTGCACAAGTTTGGATGAATCTAAAAGTCGTTATTAGCGACATTATTTTTTGGTCTGTGGGAGACTGTTATTCGGCAAACAAAAATTACTTGTCAATAACAGAACTAAAAAGTGAAAAATATCGATAACCAATTGTGATCGTATGTAATGGATCTACGATTAAATGGAAACAAAATGGTATAAATAGCTGGATAAATTTTTCAAGAACAAGTTTTATATGATAATACACAGTTTTCTTTTGTATTTCTTTAATAAATAAATTGTAGAAGAAATAATAACAATTCGGACTTAATAAATTTAATTAATGATGATAGTTGTATGATGGAGCTTCATATGTGGCGTAGTGGGCGGGAGCAGCATAGTGAGAAACTGGAGTAGATTTCACATAAGTGGGAGCATCATATGAAGTATGGTGAACGGCAGCAACTGGTGCTACAGTTTTAACAACAGCAGGAGAGGCGAAGTGTGCAACTGGAGCCACAGTCTTAACAATTGTGGGAGCAGAATAGTGTGCAACGGGGGCTACTGTCTTTACAACAGCAGGAGCTGCATAGTGGGATACAGGAGCAACAGTTTTTACTAAAGGTTCACGGTGAACGACAGCGTTGAAACCATTATGATCATCAGCAGTATACTCTACAGTGCGTTTATAACCATCAGCATCGATCAAGGAGTATTCGCCGCGTACAGCATCACCATCACGTTCTTCAACTTGGCTCTTGGAATCCCCAGTCACTTTATCTTCAACACCATAATTGAATTTGTACTGTGGATGGGGATCGTATTCCTCTGATTTAACCACAACCTTTTGAGCTACAGCTACAGGTGCAGCATGGATTGCAGCAACAGGAGCTGAGTGATATACTTGAGTAGCTGGAACGTAACCAGCACTGGCCACAGCAACGAAAACAATTGCGAAAACAAACTGTAAAATATAAAAGAAAATTCAATCAATTCAACTTCAAATTCAAATTTTCATTGATAAGACTTTTTATTGTCAATATTGTTTATATGCTTTTGACAGCGACTGTAGCTACAATTTACCTTGGATGCCATGTTAAAATGAAATTGTTGGCTAATGGTTTTAAGTATGTATGTACGTATGGATGTTGTTCCTTTTAGGAATGAACACAAGAGACGAATGATACAATTTCTTAATTTTTCATCGCTTTATATACCAAAAATTTTATTTTTTTTTATTTGGGAACTTTTTTGTTTTTGCCAATAAAATGAATTTTTGAATGGCATACGAAAATGGGTTAACGGTTATTTTGTTTCTTTATTTGTTTGTTTTCAAATTCATAAAGTTTTTTATAAACTGGATTTCTTTTTCTAAATAGTTGACCCCAGAAATGAAAAATTAAAATATTGAAATGAATTTTTTTTGTCTCAAATGAAATATTTGCCATATTTGATTTGAATGCTTTCAGAAAAAATATTATGATGTGTCCAGCTCATATATATGTGGATGGAAGACCAAACATTTTTTCACAGATTTTAATAAATTCCTAACACAAACCGAGTAATAATAATAGAAACTATTAGTTATGTTTGTATGCATATTAAGAAATTTCCTAGAACGTTTTCTTTTTTGTCTTATAATTAACCCCACTGTTAGGTTAGAAAAAAACTTTTGAATCACAGGTAAAAGATTTTTTCATAAATAATTCGATATAAAATTCTTATTACCAAATTTAAATTGTTACAAAAGTTCTGGGATTTCCCATTTCTATGTAAATCCTTTACCACGTCACATTAGAACTTTAGGGGAGGATATCATATTATTAACACCAAGTCAAACACGTTTCGTGGTGTCCAGTTGCCGTGATGTTTGGTCTACTCTTTTATTATTTTTTCCTCCGAGAATAGAAAAAATAATTATTGGAAATACGAATAAATATACAAACATATATAAATCTGTTCATTACAACCCTTCAGTCAGGATTGTTGACCTAGTTCCTCACACCACTTCTGTTGAGTGTGTTCATTTTATACATAAGTGGCGTGACCTACTTAGTTTAAAGTCGGGTCCTAATGATAGATTTTTGAGAAACTTTTAATGGGAATTTTATTTACTCTCAGAGTTCTTGCCAGAAATCTGCTGAGAGGGAATCGCCGAAGAAATACCTCTTGTATTTTGTTTTGATCTCTGGTCTAGGGCTCGAACCCTGGCTTTACGTCTAATAAGCCAACACATTATCTACTCGATTACGGCGTTTTAAGAGTATTTTATATTTTAGATAAAAATTATTGCCAACTTATTTACTTACAATCCTTTAGTCAAGATTACAACTAGGGTCCTTCCATCACCCATATTTTTACATGTGTTAAATTTTTTCCATGAGCAATTTAAAAACGATTCCGAGCGACAGATTTGAAGAACTTTTCAGTTTTTGCCAGAGAGGTGCTGAGAGAAAATTGTCAAAGTAGGTAATTCTTTCAAATTTTCTTTTTTCAAGTAAATCAAATAGATTTTTGCCATTTTAAAGCGATTTTATTACCTACTGTTCGTTATAAAATGTCACTGAGATACCCCTCTAATCATTGTACTGAAAAAAAAACCATAAAAAGGCATTTGCTTTTATTCACATACACATACACATACAATATCTACAATATCTACAGATAAACAATTATATACGCTGATTACCGTATACATAAATGTGTTAATTTTTCTTTATTGTGTACGGGAGCATTAAAAAAACCAACAAAAATTCAATTTAAACTTGTTCACAGGGTATTACAGTTATTAAAGTGCAAATCTATCTTTTAATATGTTAATCGCTTAGAAAACTGTTTTCATATAAAAGTTGGCCCAAAACGAAAAACCAAATCATTCACTTCTCGAGTCTCTTTCTGAAAAGAACCGCAAATAAATTCACTTTAACAAGATGGCTTTCAAGGTATCGTATTTGCTATTACTACTGTCAACTACAGTCTTTTAATTTTGAAAGTGTGTTAATTTATGTTTCTTCCTTTTATTTTTAATAGTTTGTTTTCGCAATTGCTTTCGTTGCTGTGGCCAGTGCTGGTTACGTTCCAGCTACTCAAGTATATCACTCAGCTCCTGTTGCTGCAATCCATGCTGCACCTGTAGCTGTAGCTCAAAAGGTTGTGGTCAAATCAGAGGAATACGATCCCCATCCACAGTACAAGTTCAATTATGGTGTTGAAGATAAAGTGACTGGGGATTCCAAGAGCCAAGTTGAAGAACGTGATGGTGATGTCGTACGTGGCGAATACTCCTTGATCGATGCTGATGGCTACAAACGCACTGTTGAGTATACTGCTGATGATCATAATGGTTTCAACGCTGTCGTTCATCGTGAACCTTTGGTAAAGGCTGTTGCACCTATATCCCACTATGCTGCTGCTCCCACTGTTGTAAAGACAGTAGCTCCTGTAGCTCACTATACTGCTCCTACAGTTGTTAAGACTGTGGCTCCAGTTGCTCATTACGCAGCTCCAGTTGCTCATTACTCTACTCCAGCTGTTGTTAAAACTGTAGCTCCAGTAGCTGCCGTTCACCATACTTCCTATGCTGCTCCTGCTTATGTGAAAACTGCTCCAGTAGCTCACTATGCTGCTCCCGCCCACTATGCCACATATGAAGCTCCATTATACAGTTATCATCATTAAATAACTTTACTAATGCCGAGTTGTTATTATCCATTTTGCGAGTTATTTTTTTAGTAATGAAATAAAAAATATATTTTGTAAGAATATGCTATTATCGAATGAATTATTTTGCTTGTAGTGCGAATATATTGAAAACTTTTGAATTCTATTAGAAATGAAGAAATTATGTGCCAGTGAGACAAAGAATTGGCTGTTTGGCTGCCAATTGGCAAGGGCAAGAGTAGGAGATCACCAGTGCTCAACGTATCATTCCTACAAAAGCCTTGTTCACAAGAGCACTGGTGATCAAGGAGTAGGAGTAGGAAATCACCAGTGCTCTACGTATAACTCACAACAAAAACCTTGTTCATAATGGTTACCTGGCTTCCCGCTACGCTTTTCCTGCTCTACGTATCACTACTCTAAAAGCCTTGTTTTCTCAATGCTTAACTAGTTTCCCGCTATGCTTTTTGTTAAGCAAACAGCCAAACTAGCCACGACTAAACTCAATTCCTTGCCGCGATGGCACATCATTTTTTCTGGGCATTCCCCTGTTTAGGAAGTTAATCCCCTAGACCCTGCAGAAAGTTATTTAGACAGGAGTTTTCATTTTCTGATTCCGAGCATCATCCATCTTCCCGTAATCGATGGATGTATATGCTGATGGCTCCAGACTCGATAATAGGTTTAAAAGCGGTGTCTTTGGTTTCTGAGAAACTCGACTTGAAGATTTCCCTTCGACTGTCGGATAACTGTAGCTTGTTTAAGGCGGAGACGATGGCTTTGTTACATTTAAGCGTATCTTAATCTTGTATTAATAACCAGCCAAGTTGTAATAATGGCAATTGGGGCCTTGGCCCATACATAATTATAAAATGAAACAAGAGGTTCATTTACAATTTAATTTATGTAGAACATACAAAGAAGTATTTAAAAATAGTAATAGATGGTAAAATAATAAATATAATTCAACAATACATACATATAATATGTATGACATTACAACCCTTCAGTCAGGATTACGACCTAGTTTCTCACACCACTCGTGTGTGTTAATTTTATACATGAGTGGTGGGACCTACAGTTTTAAGTCGACTCTGAACGACAGATGTTTGAGAAATTTTTCAATAGACTTTAAGATATATATATTATCGCTTATCCTATATTTTTTTGAATGGACATTGAAAATGCCATTAAATTTTGGAAGAATCCCAAGTTAATGAATTAAATTGAACTAATGTCGAGGTCGAAGTTCATTTCAGTCATGAAATGTCTTGAAAATAATATTCTTAAAGCAAGTTTTCATTAAGAAAATAAAAATATTTATAATAATAATTTGTATTTTAAAGATAACAATAATCCTATTGATTAATTAATCCCGATGTTAGGTTTGAACCATTTTGGTCAAATTGTTTTTTTTAATTTTTATTCAATTTAAAACGTGAGCTCAGGTATTTTTTTTTTATATTTTAATGGTTTCAGTTAGTTTTTAGCTATCTAGGATAAAATTGAACAGAACAAAATTAAAATTTACCAATCTTGGTTATGGATCAGTATGGTCCATGCATTTTATTTTATTCTGTAAATTATATAAAATAATTTAAGTAAATTTAAGAAAAAATGATTGTGGCTTATGAACAAATTGTTTTTCGCTTCAATTTGCATACGAATTTATTGCATTTGGCATCACATTTGGCTTTACAGCAATTGCAAATTCCCTGTTTACTAGGAGATGACTTTTGTGTATCATCGCTTGTAGAATGGCACACTACTTGAAGACGATGCTTGTAGTTGAGGTAGTAGTTCTGCCGCAAATGGATATTAAGGTTTGACTGTCCTTTTCAACATTTATTCTTCTGATAGGCACGCAGCTAGCTGACGTAAAATCTCAAGTGTTGCGATTTCACTTAAAGCAAATGTAGATGAATTTCGGTGGGATTAAAGTCTTGCTTTTTCGTTTTTCATATCCTAGTTTCCTTTGTAAACGTTTTATCCCTAACTCAAAAGATCAAAAAAAGTTATCAGCTGTAATATTTTGCCCTTTCATTCCTTTTGTCAACTCTAACACGAAGCGCTCTCCTTGATTTTTTTCAGGCTAATTATTTTTTGATGTTCCAAGTTGTATTTTCCATATGTATCCTGATTTGGAGTCCACAGCTAACCAAAATTTAAGCCCATATTTGCCTGGCTTTGCAGGCGTATACTGCCTAAAGGAACATCGTTCTCTAACACCCACTAGCTGCATATCAATAATGACATTTTCATTACAGTTATATGGCATTGAAAGCAGTGCTTCCCAATTGTCCCATAACTCACGAATAGGAGTAAAATTGTCACTACTTTATTGTTGTCTCTGTTGATAACAGTATAAAAACGGAGAGGAATTGTTACCAGGTGAAAATTATCCTCGCTCATAATAGACCGGAATATTGAATGATCAATACAAAACTTGTATCAAACAAACCATGCAAATCTTCGTTACTGCCTCTGTAATACAAAATTGTTGTAATAACTACTTCATGTATACAAAAAATCAGAAATATTTTATATACCGATAAACCCCAGCACACTAATATATAGTATGTATGCCAGCAATGTAGATTTATCTGAATCTTAACATTTGCTTTCGAATTTAATTCTACCATATTTATTCGTTTAGGGCTATTATTATAACTTCCCGTTAAACTTGGATTTACCTGAAGGTACCTTTAGCTAAAGGAAACTATAAATTTACCTTTAACTTATTTTCGTTATTACAACTTACAGATAAATAAAGTTAACTCCTTTCAAAACAATGCCAGTACCGGAGCAATGTCGATAATTAAACAAGTTTTTTTTTTTAACGCAGTGGCAACGTCGGAATTCGTTTTTTTGTTGTACAGTCGAACTTCTATAATTTGAAATTCTATTAGTGGAATTTTCTATACGTTGAAGCAAAGCAACAGCATCTTGGAAGGAAATTCTATTAGGTTTTGCTTCTTTAACTTGAGGTTTCTATAAGTTGAATTTTTCTTCTGGATAAAGGTGATTCAGTTTATAGACGTTCGACTGTATATGCTCATTTTGTTTATATTTAAATTTGTCATATTGAAAATAATAGTATATAATATGGCAAGTCAAAAATCACTTCACATTTCACATAAGCTGGACATCCATTTATCACACGACATGTTATTCGAATAATCTTTATTCACCTTTGCCATCCAATATTTTCAAAATAATTCAAGTGTTAAAGCAATCCTGTTTTCTTTTTGACATGTCCAAAATTTCGCTTTAAATGCATATGAACATTTCTTGTATTTGGTCAGAATTGGCCATTGGGAATCGTAATCTCTCTCTGTACTAGTGTGAACAGTCAAGCAGCAGTTTGAAGATTGCGGCCATTGTGTCACTCCAAATGTGATATAATATCCATCGACTTTACGACACATTATCCATGAAAAACTGAACATTATGTCATGCCACTAAATAGAACTTCATATCATTTATTGATCTGTCGAAAATATGAAGTTTTATAAATTTTCATAAAAATTATAATCACTTGGAATTCAAAATATTTGTTCAACAAAATTTCGTTTAGTCGGTGTGACGAACTCGTCCATGTCAGATATCTAACTTTAATATCAGAATAGCAATTAATCAAGTCTGCGATACATTTGCCTTTGGCTTACACAAAACTACTAAGAAATGCTTATTCAAACTATAATAAATAAATAAATTAATAAATCCATAAAGTTATTTTCATTATTGTTCATTATATGTCGCCGTAGTCTAGTAGGTAGTGCGTTGGCTTATTAGACATAAAGCCTCGGTTCAAATTTCAGGTCAGGCGACTTCCTCTAAGCTGCTTTCTGGAAAAATTGCCATGAAAAATTTCTCAAATATCTGTCGTTCAGAGTCGACTTAAAACTGTAGGTCCCACCACTCACGTATAAAATTAACACACACGAGTGGTGTGAGAAACTAGGTCGTAATCCTGACTGAAGGGTTGTAATGTCATACATATTATATGTATGTATTGTTGAATTATATTTATTATTTTACCATCTATTACTATTTTTAAATACTTCTTTGTATGTTCTACATAAATTGAATTGTAAATGAACCTCTTGTTTCATTTTATAATTATGTATGGGCCAAGGCCCCAATTGCCATTATTACAACTTGGCTGGTTATTAATACAAGATTAAGATACGCTTAAATGTAACAAAGCCATCGTCTCCGCCTTAAACAAGCTACAGTTATCCGACAGTCGAAGGGAAATCTTCAAGTCGAGTTTCTCAGAAACCAAAGACACCGCTTTTAAACCTATTATCGAGTCTGGAGCCATCAGCATATACATCCATCGATTACGGGAAGATGGAAGATGCTCGGAATCAGAAAATGAAAACTCCTGTCTAAATAACTTTCTGCAGGGTCTAGGGGATTAACTTCCTAAACAGGGGAATGCCCAGAAAAAATAATGTGCCATCGCGGCAAGGAATTGAGTTTAGTCGTGGCTAGTTTGGCTGTTTGCTTAACAAAAAGCATAGCGGGAAACTAGTTAAGCATTGAGAAAACAAGGCTTTTAGAGTAGTGATACGTAGAGCAGGAAAAGCGTAGCGGGAAGCCAGGTAACCATTATGAACAAGGTTTTTGTTGTGAGTTATACGTAGAGCACTGGTGATTTCCTACTCCTACTCCTTGATCACCAGTGCTCTTGTGAACAAGGCTTTTGTAGGAATGATACGTTGAGCACTGGTGATCTCCTACTCTTGCCCTTGCCAATTGGCAGCCAAACAGCCAATTCTTTGTCTCACTGGCACATAATTTCTTCATTTCTAATAGAATTCAAAAGTTTTCAATATATTCGCACTACAAGCAAAATAATTCATTCGATAATAGCATATTCTTACAAAATATATTTTTTATTTCATTACTAAAAAAATAACTCGCAAAATGGATAATAACAACTCGGCATTAGTAAAGTTATTTAATGATGATAACTGTATGATGGAGCTTCATATGTGGCATAGTGGGCGGGAGCAGCATAGTGAGCTACTGGAGCAGTTTTCACATAAGCAGGAGCAGCATAGGAAGTATGGTGAACGGCAGCTACTGGAGCTACAGTTTTAACAACAGCTGGAGCAGAGTAATGAGCAACTGGAGCTGCGTAATGAGCAACTGGAGCCACAGTCTTAACAACTGTAGGAGCAGTATAGTGAGCTACAGGAGCTACTGTCTTTACAACAGTGGGAGCAGCAGCATAGTGGGATACAGGTGCAACAGCCTTTACCAAAGGTTCACGGTGAACGACAGCGTTGAAACCATTATGATCATCAGCAGTATACTCAACAGTGCGTTTGTAGCCATCAGCATCGATCAAGGAGTATTCGCCACGTACGACATCACCATCACGTTCTTCAACTTGGCTCTTGGAATCCCCAGTCACTTTATCTTCAACACCATAATTGAACTTGTACTGTGGATGGGGATCGTATTCCTCTGATTTGACCACAACCTTTTGAGCTACAGCTACAGGTGCAGCATGGATTGCAGCAACAGGAGCTGAGTGATATACTTGAGTAGCTGGAACGTAACCAGCACTGGCCACAGCAACGAAAGCAATTGCGAAAACAAACTATTAAAAATAAAAGGAAGAAACATAAATTAACACACTTTCAAAATTAAAAGACTGTAGTTGACAGTAGTAATAGCAAATACGATACCTTGAAAGCCATCTTGTTAAAGTGAATTTATTTGCGGTTCTTTTCAGAAAGAGACTCGAGAAGTGAATGATTTGGTTTTTCGTTTTGGGCCAACTTTTATATGAAAACAGTTTTCTAAGCGATTAACATATTAAAAGATAGATTTGCTCTTTAATAACTGTAATACCCTGTGAACAAGTTTAAATTGAATTTTTGTTGGTTTTTTTAATGCTCCCGTACACAATAAAGAAAAATTGACACATTTATGTATACGGTAATCAGCGTATATAATTGTTTATCTGTAGATATTGTAGATATTGTATGTGTATGTGTATGTGAATAAAAGCAAATGCCATTGAGTGTCATTTTGTAACGAAGAGTAGGCAATAAAATCGCTTTAGAATGGCAAAAATTTCGTGAATTTCGTGAATTCAGAATCTAGCTCAGGCACCTTGAAAAAAGAAAATTTGGAAAAGTTATCTACTTTGACAATTTTCTCTCAGCACCTCTCTGGCAAAAACTGAAAAGTTCTTCAAATCTGTCGCTCGGAATCGTTTTTAAATTGCTCATGGAAAAAATTTAACACATGAAATATGGGGGTGATATAGTTGTAATCTTGACTAAATGATTGTAAGTAAATAAGTTGGCAATAATTTTTATCTAAAATATAAAATACTCTTAAAATACTCTACACGTAGTCTAGTAGATAATGTGTTGGCTTATTAGACGTAACGCCAGGGTTCGAGCCCTAGGCCAGAGATCAAAACAAAATACAAAAGGTATTTCTTCAGCGATTTCCTGTAAGCATATTTCTGGCAAGAACTCTGAGAGTAAATATAATCCCCATTAAAAGTTTCTCAAAAATCTGTCATTAGGAGCCGACTTTAAACTGAGTAGGTCATGCCACTTATATATAAAATTAACGCACACGACTTAAGCGGTTTGAGAAGCTGTGTTGTAATACTAACTGAAGGGTTGTAATGACGAATTCTTTAAACCAGTAGTGTCCATTAATTTGTGTTTAACAGCCATTGATAGCTGAAAGTACTCGCAGCATTTGAAAGGCGTATTAAGCTTTGTGAAATAATCTCCTAGTTCGGGCTTAGAAAATGCAATCGCAGAGTTATCTACTACTGAGTTCTTTAGGCGCCCTAAGATTTTATTGAATATGTTTGCGTTTCTATGGCCGATACTATTATTGAGCACATTGTTTAACCATTGAATTTACCGATGGACAAAAAAAAATTAGATTGGAAAGAGCCAAGGAATTACTTCGCTTGCACGAAAGTGACCAGTTACCGAATTTGGTTTTCTCCGATGAGAACCATTCCAAATTGAGCAGTTTGTGAACTAGCCAAAGAGGTCAGCTGAAAATTTACACCTGCTATTGGCCACCAGAACTCAAGCACCGCCGATGGTAATGGTGTGAGCCGCCGTATCGGCCGCTGGTCTCTCCACGCTCGTATTCATCTACAGTGGGGTAAAAAAAATACCGAATATTATCGGGAAAATGTCTTAAAGACAGTATTGAAGCCCTGGGCAGACAAACATTTCGGCCGCAGACCATGGACATTCCAACAGGACTCAGCACCACCGCACTCAGCACGCGTCAACCAAGAATATCTTAAAAAGGATGTTCCTCGCTTCATTTCTACCGTACAATGGCCACCAAAATCTCCGGATCTCAATCCGATGGACTTTTGCGTCTGGGGCATTTTGGAGAGTAAGGTTCTCACTAAAAAATACCAAATCGTCGATCATCTCAAGACGGCGCTTCACCGGGAATGGGCCAAAATACCGCATAGCCACTGCAGCCTGTGATGGCTTAGTCGGCCGTTTAAAGGCCATAATTCGTAGCAAAGCTAGGCAATTCGAACAAATCTAAACTGATTCTAAAATTTGATGCTATTTCCAACATTTTTTGCTTTTGAACAATAAAATTAAAAAAAATATAGCGCTTTACTTTGTTGTATTATATATCAGCCACCCTGTATATTGACACAAAAATACAGGCATCATGTTTTATTAGCTTTGAAAAAAATTTTTTAACGTCGATTGCCACAATGTAATCCATGAATAAAATATAAGTGCGGTGTCAATATCATGGATGGTTTTATTGGTCGATATTAAATTTCAGTGAAGGGCAACAAGTATACAAATCGACCGTTCTTACATTTCCATGACTTAGGCATGGTAAACGCCTAAAGCTAATGGTACACGATACCCGCTATCAAATCTCTGAGCAAAAATTGAGCCCGTACTTTGTAAGCAGAGTCCTTCGTTGTCAAACGCTCCAGGACTTCCACTTCAAAATCAAAAAAGAATCCTTTCTGCCACCTACAAACATCCGTTATGATGATGTCGTACATTTTCTGCAGATTTTATCATGCTCGGGTAAAAAAGTGTAAATTTGTGAGTTGCAATTTCGAAACTCAAATTGTATGTCGCAAGTGTAATATAAACTTGTGACCAGTTCTACGATTTTCATCACAAATAACTTGAACAAACTGTTTTTCCCATAAAGATTGATTTTATTTTTTTTATTTTTTTTGTATTACCTTATAAGGAAATAAAATATGAAATTTATCTTTATTTTTTATAAATCTCTTTTATAATCTGTTCTTTTTTTTTAAATAAAATATTTCACTCTCCTTATATGAAGAAAAAAATTTCTGTAAAATTTTTTTTGATTTTTTTCCTAAAGCCGCCTAAAGACGGTCTAAGATTTTGGCGCTATAAAACCCGATTTAACCAAAAAAAAATATTTTTTTTTTAAATATCCTTTACTTTTAAGACAAATCAAACCCAAAAATAATTTTTTAATCCAGGAAAAAAATTTGGGCACTGGAGGATTAAACTTTTTTAGATCGTTTCTAGATGATTTTGTTTATCTTGCTTAATATTCCCATTAGAATTGGCCAAATTTAATTTGTTAGAACCTTGTTTCATACCGTAAATCTGAATTAGTTAAATATTTTATAATTTTGAGAGCAGGAAAAAGAAATTTTTATGTAATCGTCTTAGGTGGTGACGTGAAACGTGATATTGTAGTTCAGCACTGTATTTCTGTACAATGTTTTTAAAATTAAATTAATTTGAAATTATAACAATTTATTTGGATCTTTTTATTTCTACTTTTGTTTTGTTGTTGTTTCTTATTATTTTATTTAATCATTTAAAAAGGAAAAAAAAATTAAAAATATTTTCGTATGAATTTATATGCGAAACGAATTGTTTCGTAATGAGATCTATGACGGACACACTTGGAATTCATTATTATAGCAGGTTTTTATTTGTGAGTATTTTTTCGTATTGGTAGCAGATTCTGTTTGTTTCAATTTGATAACTTCTTTTCAAACGGTTATTAATGAAATAAATCTGATTATTTCTGATTTCACAATATCAGTGGTACAAATAAAAATGAAATTTCTTTTACAATCGAGCTTACAACCACATTTATGAGGTCCGAATAAATGCAATCACAACGAAGTAAATGTCCAATGTTACCAACATATTATTTAAATGTTGGCTCTTATTATTATAAATTTAAAGTGTAGGGTGTATATTTAAATAGAATTTTATTAAATAATTCTTATTCAACTATGTATTGTATTGTATTCTCCTCTTTAAGTTTCTTTCAATAATACTGTGACGTATTTTGTGAAGGTGGTTTATCCGTAACAAAATAATTTGTTTTTAAGATACAAGAAAACAAAAAAAATTAATCAAAAATTCCCAAAACGCTTCAAACGATATTGAACTTATTTATATTTTATCACTGTATATGTACAGTTCTTAATTTAAGCTTCTTTGGTGTAGTTCCGTTTTGAAAGATTAGACTGTGAATTCGATAATAGGATTACGAGATACTTTAAATATACTTGAGTACAGAAACATGGAGATTAACTTATAAAAACTCGTAAGAATCGTTAAAAATTATTGGAAAAGTTTGTTAAAGGTCAATGGTTTTTAGTCTTAAACATTGTTTGTACGCATGATTACTTTGGCGCACGCGCTTTAAATTTTTTTTCCTAATGACGTGCAATTGATAGATTTTCGGATAAACAATCAACATCCATTCAAAATTCTAAAAATTTTTGAACTAAAAGTTCCTTTGAAGTCGCCGTGGTCTAGTAGGCAGTGTTGGTTTATTAGACGTAAAGCTAGGGTTCGAGCCCCAGGTAAGACATCAAAAACTAAAATACAAAAAGCATTTCTTCGGCGATTTCCTCACAGCAGATTTCTCACAAAAACTCTGAAAGTAAAAGAAAAAACCTGCCATGAAAAGTTTCTCAAAAAAGTCTGTCGTTTGGAGTCGACTTTAAACTCTAGGTACCGCCACTTTTGTATAAAATTAACACACACAACATAAGTGTGGTGTGAAAAACTAGGCCAATAATCCTGACTGAAGGGTTGCAATGACCAATTATGTATGTATGCATGTATGTATGTAAAAGTTCCTTCGGTGAGAAGACACACGCTGAGCGTCAAAAGTGTGTAAACACCACTGAATTAATTCATTTTCTTAGGATAGCGACAAAAGTATAGTCGAATAATAAACATGAGAATAGCCGAATAAATTTCCAAAAATAAAAACGTTCATTTATTACTTATGAAATGTTAAAACAAGAACAACAATTCAATTATTCTTGTGCTACAAGTATATGTTTTATAATACATAGAAAATTTAAAATTATAATGGGAGTTTACTTATTTATGTCGCTCAGTGTATGTTTATAAAAAATATAATACTGTATTTAAATAATAACTACGTTAATTTCAGTCCGATTTGACCAAACGAAGTGTCAATCTCTTCACAATGTAATGCACTTTGAGAATTTTATCACTTATTTTTTAAGTAAATTTTGAAATTAAGTGCAGTTGAACTTGAAAAAATGAGAAAAAAAATCATATATTCCAAGTTTACCCAATCAAAACTCAGGACATGTAAGTTTGAATCATACGTTTACTAAAGCGACTCACCAAAACATATCCTTCTAATATCTTGGAATTAACAAATAAAGTAAATGTAGGGTTCAGCAACTGGCAACAAACTGATGTTAACTACACAGATTTCAGTAAAGCATTTGACAGAGTCATCCATGATCTTTTGCTTTATAAACTATCTTGCATGGGTTTTAGTAACAATGCAGTACGTTGACTGAAATCATATCTTTCTAGTAGAACTCTTGCCATCTGTTATTACTGATTATAATATACTCATGAATGCTGATAATGTAAAAATTTTTAATTTCCTTGATAGGATATCCGGTTAATCAACTCTTCAAAAGGATATTGATTATTTTTGTCAATGGAGTTAAACGTCAATAAATGCAAACATACGACATTTCATCATTCATTTAAACTTGATGCCTCTTATCATTTGGAAAATTTTTAAATATAACTGACCTTGGAATCTTGTTTCTGAACTTAAAACAATGATGGTGAACAAAGCAAATGGTGTTTTAAAATTTATAAAGCACTGGTCAAAGGAATTTACTGATCCCTACGTAACAAAACAATTAAATATATCGTTGGTGCTCCCTATTCTTGAGTATAGATCTGTTATGTGCGATCCACATTTTCTCATTTACGTTATCTGAATTGAATCTGTACAACAGCGCTTTCTGTTATTTTGCTTGAGAGGACTTGGATGGAACTCGTTTGTTCTCCCTTCGTATGAAAGTAGACTCGCTCTTATAAAGCTTTCTACACTGAAAAGCCAAAGAATAATGCAAAGAGTCTCTTTTCTTCAGGGTTTAATACGTGGAGATGTCTTTTTCTGATTATTTGTTTCGTAAAATTAATTTTAATGTTGCAATTAGACATTCTCGTAATTTTAATTTCTTAAATTTACAATTTCATCGCCCAGTCTATGCCAATAACGAGTCTTTTCGTCCAACATGTCTAAAGTTTAATAATCTTTATCATCTAATTGATCTTTCTGAAAATTATACATATTGTACCTGAATCATTTAATATGAAATTTAGTCTCCTGTAAGGAACACTATCCATAGACATGAAATAAATGAACGTCAATGTTTTTTATACTTTTGAGGCTGTTCTTCAGCGAAATATTGAATTGTTTGTTACTTGGTGCAGGATTAATTTAATGGATCTTAACTTAAGAAAATGTAAATGCATGGTTTTCTCTCGCAGGGCTGTAATCTCGTCCACTTATGTGATTAATTCTTGCCCTTTGGAAACTGTGCCTTCATTTCTTGATTTGGGAGTATTATTGGATATGAAATAGTCTTTTATTGCTCATATAGTTTGATGATTGGCAAGGCTCGGGCTATTCTTGGTTTTATGGAAAGATGGGCTAACAAGACTACTGTACATTTCACTTGTTAGACCTATTTGGGGGTATGCGTCTGTTATTTGGAATCCATACTATCGTTGTCATAGTGATTCAATTGAGTCTGTGCAGAAGCAGTTTTTATTATTCTGTTTATGTGGCTTAAGATGGGATTATGCCGATGGGCTTCCGTCATATGAGGATAGATTAGACTAGACTTTGGAACGTAGAAGGGCTGTTTTAGGGGTTTGTTTTATTTTTAATCTGGTTAAAGGTGATATCAATTCTGAATTTTTGCTTCGTAACCTGAATTTCAGTATTCCAGCAAGATTTTCACGGCACTATCGTCCTTTTTCTTTAGATTTCTATAGAACAAACTATGGATGTAATTTTCCTTTTCGTAGATTATGTAATGATTTTAACTTACATTATGACTAAAACGTAGCTTATATGGTGGCATTAATTTATAAATTATTATGTAAAAATGTATTTTCGTTCTTGTCTTAGGTAGTTCCGGTTTATTGTTACCTTATTGAGCTTCTGATTAAGTTCTGTAGCTGTTTTATGTTCTCGTTTCCATAACTTTGCCCTTACCCGCTACAGTCCGGACTGTAGTGTGTACGTGTCCCTACGTAATGGGGACGATTCCTACGCGGTCGGGTGAGGCCGAGGACGTTCGAATAAAAATGAACTTTGGGTTTTTAAAGATGGCTTTCAAATATTTCTGCTCCAACTTTGACCTCTCGTGATCTGGACCATTTTGAAAAAAAGATAAATTTTTGAATAAGAATGAGGTTCCTTACCAACATTTACAATACGTATATCATCATGAGGTCGCCGTGGTCTAGTAGGTAGTGTGCTGGCTTATTAGACTTAAAGCCAGGGTTCGAGTCCCCGGCCAGACATAAAATAAAAATACAAAAAGTATTTTTTCGGCGATTTCTTCTCAGCAGATTTCTGGCAAAATCTCTGAGAGTAAAAATAAAATTGCCATTTAAAGTTTCTCAAAAATCTGTCGTTCGGAGTCGACTTTAAACTGTAGGTCCCGCCACTTGTGTATAAAATTAACACACACAACATAAGTAGTGTGAGAAACTAAGTTAATAATCCTGACTGAAGGGTTGTAATGACCAATTATGTATGTATGTATCATAAGAAAGGTTTTTTTAAGGCGCGTCCAACAGTATATACAATAAAAATTCAGTAAAAAATAACGGTTTTTTAATTTTTTGTTCGGCGTTATTTGTAAAAAAATGCCAAATTAAGAAATTCGTGAATTAGCGTGAATTTCAAAAAAAAAAAAAAAGCTGAGACCCGCATTTAATTAAATCGGCTAAAGATTAAAATATGTTAATTTGGCATTATTAGTACAAACAACCCCGAACAAAATATTCAAAAACCTTTTTTTTTTTGCAGAATATCCTTAAAAAAGGACATGGATTATCGTCCTTGGACAAATTGTATACACTGTTGGACGCACCTTAAAAAACCCTTTCATATGATAGACATATTGTGTATGTTAATAAGGAAACAGATTATCAGATTAACAAAACATTCAAAAATAGACCCTTTTTCAAAATGGTTCAGCTCACGAGAAGTGAAAGCTGTAGCCGAAATTTTTTTAATGTCATTATAAAAAATATTATAGTTCGTTTTGCAGGTGTTACACTTTGCACGAATTTCGCTTTAAGACAACTTGAGTAGCTCTAATGTTTATGTAACCATTTTAAAGGCACATCTGTGCTGTAGGTTAAAAAATATTTGGATAATCAATAATTTTGTGTAAAAAAATCAAAAATATAGTTTTTTTCAAATAAATGGAGTTTGGAGGGTTTGAGAATATTTTTGAATTCTTCTCAGCAAAACCCACAACCTACACTATATCATTAGGTGAACGTATTTTGACTGTTGCACCGTGTTATCAAGTGTTTGTCCCATTTCATCTATAACCAGAATAAAGAACTGCAAGAGAAATAAATATTGTTCTTGAAATTAATTTCATTAAGATTTTTATGGTTGAAATGTGGTATAAAAGTATTCAAATTAAATTATCGTTTAAAAATGTGTGGCAAAATATATTCTCTTCATATTGAAGTACAACCAATTCTTTTTTTATATTGTCTTCTTTACACGGTTTTGAAATAACGCGTTGTAGAAAATAATTTTGATTCTGTTTTTACACGGTTGAGAAAAGTTTATGAAAAATTTCAACGTGATGTGAAATCTTGTATGGCTCGTTACTATGAGTTACACAAAGAGCTGTCCAAACCTGAGTCACAACGGCTAATAACAGATTTGGTACTAAAGGCAGTGCCGTACAATCGGAAACTGAAAATGCTAATCTTGTTGCAGTTGATAGCTATTCTGAATCAGCCTTACATAAGCGATCACGTATGAAATCCGATAATGATAGCGAATAGAATTCTGTTATTTTCATCATTACATTGATTATTTTTAATTTTTGAACTTTTGACCTTTACCAATGGCTGAATGTGCCTTTTGTTTATCAATTTATATTATTTTTTTTTTTTTTTTGTTTGGCTTCTTGAACTACAACAATTTTAAATTTAAACAAAAATTGACTCTATTTAATATGAAAAATGATATTTTAATAAGTAAAAAAATCATCGGTGTCATCTTTGTTTGAAACTAAATTTAAAATAATTTTTCAGTAATTTTTTAAAATTCATTGGGAAATTCTACTCCATATTGAGTCCAAAAGATTAATTGCATCTTTTATAGTTAACATCTTAATAGAATTTAGCAATTCTGTTTGTTTTCCAATGCCAAGAGAGTGTTGACATGGCTGTGCGGAAAGATTTTCTCCAGAAATTTGAAGAAGGCGAACATCAAGACTATATTTAAATTTTTGAAGTCATCCGTCACTGGTGTTAAAGCCATGATCATTTTCTTTAATTTGATCGAGAATTTCTGAAGTTTCACAATTTAAAAACAGATTAAAAAACAAAATCTAAAAAAAATTTTCACGTTTTAGAGCTTTCAGATTTTGTTCACGTTTTAGAGTACTCTGTGGAATAATAAATTTGTTCATGTTTTTGCGACGTCCACACTTTCGAGTGTTTACGATTTTGCGAGCTTACAAAAATTTAATTCAGTTTTTATAAAGACTCTCCTCGAATCAGTTTTTTCCTACGAATTATTTTTTTTTACTTTTTTTTTGAAGGATATGGAACCAATTCCCTCCTTTTCTATGTACTTCATGTCTTTTTTTACACGATTTTTTCTGGAACGTAAATCCCGTGTAAAAACGGAATTAAGTGTAATTGGAACGTACATACATCCCTGTATATATGTACAGTCAAATTCGTTTATAACGAACTCGATTATAATGAATTCTTGGTTAAAAGGAATTACTTTATATGGTCAGAGTAATTAAATTTCATACATTTTACCTCAGAAATAACTTTGAAGTGTGGCAACAGTCTTTACTTTTATTTAATATGACAGCATTTAATTGTAACTAAGCATCTTTAATCAGTTGATAGACAAAAAGAATTAAGACATATTTTTGGTTTTTATTAAATTAATAAAAATTCTTTGTATTTTAAATTTTCTTCTTTGACTTCACCCCATTTATTACGAACTTTTCCTATAACGAACAATTTTTTCTAGTCCCACAGAGTTCGTTATAACCGGGTTTGACTGTATATAATTATGTCACCTCTCTTACAGTTAAATGAGAACAATTAAAATATGTTCATTTATATTATTGGTTTCATTACAAACTACATTACATTTCGTCAATGTAACTACAACTCAAACTGAATGCAATTTTAAATTTTAATTAAAATTTTTTTAATGTAAACATTCGCGTATGTGTATTGATGTGAATGTGTGTGTGTGTGGTTATTAATTGTGGGAAAACTTAAATTCGAAACACTTCAAGTTTGTGACGTTTGTGATGTATTCGTAATGAATTTTACTTTAATATGCGTCTAACAGAAATCCATTTCAGTCAAATGCTGAGTCAGCAGAAACGAATTTTTGTGTTTAAGAAAACAAAATTTAAGACCCACAATTATTTTTAAAAAAAGAAACATTTTTTCTTTGTTTTTTTTTTTGATTATTTTGGAATTTATTACGACCTTGACTTTAGTGTTCTGTGTTACTATTTTCTTTGTATCCGATAACAACAGACATTCATAAAATGATTACTTGGATGCCTGTATTTAATGTTTTTTTTTCTTCTTTCTTTCTTCATTTTCGTTTTTCTATGGCTTTAGCGACATAGTATTGTACGTACGTACGTATGTATGTACGCGAGTATAAACAAACAGGTAAACGGGAATAATAAAATTTAAACCGACAAAATAAAAATGGAAACAATTTGATCGTAAACGCAATTTAATGAAATACAACTTGTATGTCGGTCGGTGCGGTCTGTCCGTCTGTCTGTCTGTCTATGTAGAGTAGAGTCGAATGAAGCAAAATCAATGGAATACATTCACTTTTTCTTATGGTTGTTCTTCGTTTATTGTTAAACATTTTTTTTTTTATTATCAAAAACAAACAAAAAAAAATTTATTTTTCAGTTGAACTTATTTGCGCTAATTAAAGTCGAAACAATGGCAATGCCACGTTAGAAAGTGGGAGTAAGAATTGTATCCGCAATTACGAATACGATGAAACTCGCTCATTAATGCACAGAAACTATACAATTGAAATGTATGTACCTCCTTTAGAATATTGAAAAAAAAAAACATAAAAAAATTTTGGTTGATTTTGTTATCAAGAAATGTAAGAAATCCCTTCCCTACCATGTTAACTAAAGATTATAATGGGCAGATAAATTGTTTTTAATTATTATGAGTACCCAATAACATAGAAGTGGGCGTTAAGCTAAAGGGTAACTTTTAAAGTTACGTTATGTTTGAACTTGCCATATTGTATACTATTTTCAATATGGCAACTTCAAATTTAAACAAAATGATTATAGGCAACAAAAAAAAAAAAAAAAAGAAGCCTCCCGTTGTGTTAAAAAAAACTTGTTTAATTGAGCAGTTTTATCAATATTGCTCCGGTACTGTCCTATTTTTGAAAGAGTTAATTTCATTTTATCTGTAAGTTTTTGTAACGAAAAGAAGTTAAAGGTGACTTTAAAGTTCACTTTAGCTAAAGTCAGCTTTAACTAAACCTAATTTTAAAGAAAATGTAATGTAATAATGGCGAAAATGGTGAAAATTATGCATTTACATACATAAACTAAATGATTAAAGAAATATTATGTTTGATGTAATTAAATAAAGCAATTATATAACTTTATCGCCTACTGTATTCAGCGAAACAATTGCTCGCATTGTTGCAGTTAGATCATGCCCGCATCGAAATTTTAAATAAATTTTGATTACTTTTATTGATTTCCTTAATTGAAATTATAAACTTGAATAAAACCACTGACCTAATATCTAAATCCTAGAATTAAACTCTCCAACTAGAATTAAACTCTCACCTAGCCCATAGTAAACTTTTCATGGCAATATTTTATTTACTCTCAGATTTTTTGCTAGAAATCTGCTGAGAGGAAGTCGCCGAAAAAATATTTTAAAAACTTCGTTTTGATCTCTGACCTGGAATTTGAAATAGGGCATTAAATCTAATAAGACAACACCTAATTACCTACTAGACTACCGCGACTTTGTAGAAATGCCGAAACTGTCCCCTTAAAAGGGTTGAATCTTTTTAGCGCTTCTGTAATCATGTTTATAGAGATTTCTGAGGCAACCATTGTTCTATTATTCCCAGTTTGCCACAAATATAGCTATTCAATTTACACGACGAGAAAGTAGGTTTTCATCAACAGGCGTATGTAGATATTCCTCTTCTGTATCCCTATACTTGCCTCCGTATCTTTAGTTAGTTATGCGATTATATGGCTATAAACAGAATTTACTTCACAAGCTGCAATGTAAACTGTAAAAAAGCAACGGAAAAGTGGTTGTAACGTCGATAGTAGGCTTTAATAAAAAAAAGATGTGCATGGAGCTGCCGAAATTATTTTGTTTATTTTTCTTTTTTCTCTCAAATATAAGCGATTCATAATGTTTAAACTGAAGTAAACTAAAAGACAAATAATAACTCTTAGCGCCATTATAACAAGTTGCTATTAAAGTTGGGTTTAGTTAAAAGTAACTTTAGCTAAAGTGAACTTTAGGTCACCTTTAAACTCTTTTCGTTATTACTATTTACAGATTAAATAAAATTAACTTTATTTAAAATGTGGCAGTGCAGGCGCAATGTCAAGTAAACAAGTTTTTTTTTAAGAGTCACATTGAAAACGAAGGGTTTGTCCCATGTATAATAATGAAAAACAAAAAAAAAACAAGATATTCTTCCTTTAGTTAACCGTCGAAGAAATATTTTTTCATATTTCGTTTTGATGTCTGACCTGGGACTTTGAACTGGGGCCTTATGTCTAATACGCCAGCGCTACGACCTATTGGGATCGATTTTTATAATACCGGATTCGGGATTTTGTAAATCACGATCCCGGAAAGTCACGGGATATTTCGGAATAATGCAGGATCAAAAATCCAAAAAATCATGGGAAAATCGCGATTTCTCTTAATAAAAAAATTTTGTATATTCCATATATCAAATTATGCCATTAAAATGAATTAAATGGCATAGTGTGTAAGAAAATTATTTGGATTCCAACAAAAGATTAAAGCATCTAACATGCTTTAATAGGATTGCACGAATTTTTTGTCAACATACGCTGCCGTTGAAGAATACTTTGGGCAATCAACATTTGTTGATAAAATAGTTCCAAGATAGCTGTATGAAGCTTATAAATATTTACCTCTACCACCTTCTGATGTATCTGAAGTATCTAAATCAGTTACCCTTTTAATTCGTTATATAGGCCTTTTGCATTCTTCTATGGCATCAAATAACTTTTTAGCAATGAAAGTAGGGTTACCCTCATCTAAGATGCTATTATCGAAATAGAGTGATATAGAATTTTTTCAGAACCTTGTATAGGGTCAAAATACATATGAATTCACAATCCCGAAAATCCCGGGAAAAGCTTTAAAAAATCCCGGGATTCGGGATTTTGTGATATTTCTTCGAAATATTCACCATTACTCTTTGGATCATATTACGCAACATCGATTTAATGTTAAGTTTTGAGAAGCTCTAGAAAGACTAGGTGAAATTGACCCCCCAATTGAAAATGTTTCTAAATGGAAAATGTTCCTCTCTCTCTCTCTCTGGTTTATTTAATTTATAATATTTTATATAAGTTTTCTGCATTTGCAATACAAGTTTTGTTCCTATTCTAAATATTTTGTACAACTTGTTTCCAACAATGTTTCCAATTAACTTGTTAGCACAATTGAAGAAAACGAATAAAATTTAAGGCTATAATTTTGTGTGATAAACTGGAATGAATTTTCCTTTTGAATAAGAATTTGAAATTTATTCGTATTAGTTTACATACATACGTATTAACCCAGCTAGTATTCGAAAGATTGTTTTTATAAAAATCATCTTGCTGAGTCTTTTTAGAGTACTTTTGGTGATCAAAAACTTATTAGTCAGTTACACGGTTAAAAAAGGACTCAAAAATGCTTCATGTCAATGAGTAAAATGAGTTCAATTTAAAATACAATAAAAAATTGTATTGCAATCGGAAATTAATCATCCAGACGTTCAAAATGTGATTATTATTTCTGTTATTTATTATTTATATTCTACTTACCCTGAAAGGTCATTGTAATTACGTATTTTATGATCATATTTTGCGCAAAGATGATTAAAAACTGCTTTTCTGTATAAATTTTCTTTTTTTTTAAATTGAAAATTTGTCTTTGTTTTTCAAAGAAAAACAATAATTCTTTAAATAAATTTTTGTGCCTGATGTACTTAACGTTCATACGAACGTGATATTTGAAATCGCTGTAGTGTAAGCGTAGGACTCAGTAAACCTAATAAAAACTCTTGAAGAGAGTAAAATAGAATTATAAGTACGACTAATAAATGACTCAAATTTTAATCATAAATGACATAAAAACAAGTCCAAATTAATACGAACATGACTTAAAAAAGACAATAAAAGGACTCATAAAAAACAATAAAAGGACTCATAAAAGACTCGTATGCGATTAAGCGATGACAGAAAGACGACGTTAGAAAGAATCATAAACGAAAGTAAATAAGACTAATAAATGATCCGAATGTGATTCGAAAATGATTATAAAGCTACTAGAAAAAGAGTCGGAAATTACTCTAAAATAATATAGAAAATGACTCATAAGTGACTTTTTAAGAAGAGACGCTTTTAATCGCTTTTTTCTCCCGACGAAACAGTCTTATGATAGGAAAATTAGCACATATTCGAGCTTTTTAATCGCGCAGAAGAATCAAAAAAAACTCGCGTTATATTAAAAATTTTTAAAATTGCTGGCTGGGAAATTACAATTTCATTTGTTATATTGTACATGTAGTAAGTGAAGAAACGTCAAATATTAAAAAGTAATTATAAAATTTATTTCAAACCGTTTTTTTTATTTTTGTTTTTTATTAATAATAAACCCTTTGAATAACATAAATGTGAATGGAATGGAATGATATGTGTGATATGATATGTGCACAAGCATGTAAATTATTAATCGAGTTGCTCACTTAAGTCTTTTGTTTTCACACACCTTACCCATACTACTCGTACTTCATGGGTTATTTAATTTATTCACTTATTGTTTTATGTCCATTGTATTGATAAACATACGAATATATGTATGTGTAAATGTGTGTGTGTCTAGTTGTAAATGTATGAATTCGTGATCTCTCACATACGTACATACAAATGCAATGATTACAATCATTCAAATATTATTTAATAAAGTAAATTGTGTCTGAACGGTGGGTGTCTGCATGCATGTCTTCTATGAAATTTGTTTATTGTTTTTGTAGTTATTTTCGGATATTCATTGTATTGCCTGAGGTATATATATTTTTTTTTTATATTCGTATAGTTTTAAGCCAATTTAACAACAATACATCAACATAAAAAGGGTACAACATAAAAGTGAAATTCAAAAATTTAAATAAAAAAAAACGAACAATAACAAGACAACAATACATAGCCATCTCCTATGTACATACATTCGGTATTTACATTCACTCATCCATCCATCCATCTCATAACTGAAAATTGTGTATAATAATTACCAGTCTTTTGATGGTATAAAAACAAATGCGCTTTTAGCTTCTATTATCATTCAAATCACGTACTTCAGAGTGTTAGTACAACGCGTTTGATAAATTTTATCAATTTGGATTAACTTTTGTCGCTCAGATAATACAATTTCGATTTTTGTGCAAAAATGCCCTTCAAGGTGAGTTCGAGTGTATGTGTGTTTGCATCTACGTTTTATTGTGGTTTGCAATTTTCGTTTCGTTTCGTTTTCAATATCAAGAAGTCTAAATAACTGAATTTAAATTGCTGTTTAGTTGAAAACAACTGTATTTCGGTTTCATTAGTTTTGCATGCACATGGCAACTGAAAATGCTGATGTCTACCTTTCATTGATATTGGCATACTTTAATGGAAAATGCAATACAATGTCTAAAATATAAACGAAATATACAAACTTCTCTTACTTCTTGTGGTTTCAAAAACAAAAAGACTTCAATGTAAATAGTTTTGAAATCATGATGACCTTTGGAAAATTGTTTCCATCAGTTTTGTGTGTGTTAAATTTCTAAAAATTCACAAATATTATCTAATTTAATGTCTTATTCCTTTAACTTTCAGTTTATTGCCGTATTCGCTCTTATTGCCGTTGTAAATGCTGGTATCATTCCAGTGCCTCAACATCATGTAAATTTAGAACACCATCAACCTGTTGTCTACCAACATGTCGCACCTCAACAACATCATGTTCTTTTACAAAAATCCCACGCCGCACATGAAGAATATCCCGATGATCCTCATCCTAAATACAATTTTGCTTACGAAGTTGAAGACAAACATTCCGGTGATTCCAAGACTCAAGTCGAAAGCCGTGATGGTGATGTTGTCCATGGAGAATATTCTCTAACTGATGCTGATGGCTTCCGTCGTACTGTTAAGTATACCGCCGACGATGTCAATGGTTTCAATGCTGTTGTACATCGTGAGCCTATTAGTGGCCACAAAGTAGTTACAACTGCTCATGCCGCTCCCGTCCACATTTCTCCTGCACATACAACTCAATATCATCATGGTCCAGCTACATACGTTGCCCCAACTGCCGTAGTGAAAACTTCAGCGACTTATGCAGTTCCCTCCTACGAAACTCCCGTCAATCATCATGCCCACCCCGAACAAATTCATCAATCATACACCACATACGAGGTTGCTCAACAGGAATCACATGAAACCCATTATTAGTTTTCCACAATTTTTTATTTCGAATTTTTAATAATTTTCACCTCATTTTGTTATTTAGTTTTTCGTTAAATTCTATCCTAAAAAGAAAAAGCAAAGCAAATGTATCTGTATTATTAGTTTTAATGAAAATAAAAAAAATAATTTAAATTTTAAATTCCATAAATTAGACAAATTTTTAATTTTTATTAATAATATAAACAATATAAAACGATTTTCGACGATAACGTCGTCTCTCCTCAGCTACACACAATTTCTTCTTCAAAATTGTTAGTAAATATTGAAAAACTAAAACCACCATTCAATAGCAATATGTTTCGAGTCGAACAATTCATTATTAATTGAGACGATCGCTATCGAGGATCTTAGTCGATTATGAACTCAATTCGATATCGACTGCCAATCCTCTCGTTTTGTGAGAAATTTGCTAAGGGAACAAATAATCCGACTTTATTAATTCCATTTGCTTAGAGACTGGATACATATTTTAATTCTCTCCCTACAAGCCCTATTATCAATATATTAACTGAAGCTGGTTTACAGTCCATTGGGGCCGCACTGTTTCTTTAACCTACAAACTTGTTCTAAAGCTTCTTATCACAAAAAATAAATTTTTATATCGAGAGGTACTAAAAACTTTCAAATATAAATGAAGCATCAGCATAGAATCAATTATTGGTAAACATTGTAAATTATCACAAAACCTAGATTTACAAATTAATCCTATATACTCTAAACAACAGTCGGAACCACCTTGGCTGTTGGAAGAATCTTCTTGTATAAGATCTATGATTAATCTCACGAAAGCTAACACCCCACCCACAGTTTATAAACAAAAAAACAAATGAAACTTCTTAGTCACGGATGGCTATTCATCAAAACGGCCGGACACCTTAACAACTACTGTTCTAACTTTACTGCTGAAATCTTAGCTATATTGAACGCTGTTAAATATGCTGATTACCAAAAATCAAAATTTATTATATGCACAGTCTCTCTTCTATACAAGCTATTTGGAATACTAATTGTGACTCACAGTTAATTAACGAGATCAGAAACTATTTAATAAAAAGTTCAAACAGAATCAAACTTGCGACCTTTTTTCAAATATTCCAAATGGGAAAATAAGTATATTTGGAATGTTATTTCATCATTTTTAAATAATCTTCACGACAGTAATTGGTCGAATTATGTCCACTCCTACAAAAATGTCAACCCCCTTAGAAGGTAACCAAGTTACCCGAAAACCTGCAAGAAAAATGTTACTTCAACTTTTGTTCGTCTAAGATTCAGCCGCTGCAAATCCTCTCATCAACATCTTCTGAATAAAACATCTCCTCTTCTCTGGACTACATGCAATAGACATATTATCGTAACCTATATTTTAGATGAGTATCCAGCTTTTAACACTTCCCGGATTAATATTTTTGGAACTAAAAGAACTTCAACTCATGTTTGTGATAACAATATCAATTTAATTTTTAAATTCATTTTAGAAAATAGTCTACTAAGGCTTATTTAATTTAATTTTTTTGCTGTTTTTTATATAAAACCAGCACTCAGGGGATGGCCCCTGCTCATGCAGTGCATTTTGCAGGTTTTTAGGAAAGGCCAGGTTGCTGCCAGGTGACTATAAAATGGCCAGTGCCATACCTTTACCATTAGACAGTCTACAGTCCCCAAGAAGCCCGCACTTTCTCACACTACTTGTTAAGGGAAATGTGTGTTTATTTTATACATAAGTGGCGGTACCTACAGTTTAAAGTCGACTCCGAACGATCGATTTTTGAGAAACTTTTCATTGCAATTTTATTTACTTTCAGAGTTTTTGCCAGAGGAAATCGCAAAAAAATACTTTTTGTATTTTTATTTTGATGTCTAATAAGCCAGCACTCTACCTACTAGACCACGGCGACCCCTAGTATTTCCTCCTTTTAATTAGTTACAACAATTGTATTTTGTAATTAATAAATGAATAATAATAATTGAAGAATAACATTTTTTTCTGTTTTTCAAGTTCGATTACCCCCAGTGTAATTAGTTTCATTTTTATTGTCCTCGTTGAATTATTATTAGCGTAACATCTCTGTGTTGTTATTTGCCACTAGCAAGATTTTAAAAGTCGTCGTGGTCTAGTAGGTAATGTGTTGGCTTATTAGACATAAAGCCCGGGTTTGTATCTCAGACAAGACATCAAAACGAAATGTGAAAAAAATATTTCTCCTCACCAGATTTCTGGCAAAAGCTCTAACCGAAGCCTACAGATATCAAGTTAACACATTGTTGATCATCAATTTTACGCTGAAACTATCTCATCTCTCCGACTATTATTTCGTAATTCAATGCGAAACTGAAACAAATCCGTTACTTTACTTAAACTCGGTGCATCACTAAGTTCGACAGATATAACCGAAATATTTAAGTAATCGCTTCAAGTTCTAGTAGTTACTTTTTTCCGTTTTACTGATTTAATCGCAGGTTCATAATTGCATTTCGATAAACTATCTCTTTCCGAATCACTACAATTTGTTTCCTAAATCACTCGGGCAATCAGATAAGTCGTCCGTATCTCATTCATTGAAAAATTCTTCATTATCTCGATCTGTCACAGTTGAAATTTTTACAGAAATAAAATTGTTATAATAATCTGAATATCTAGAAAATAACTGTTTTTTTTTTTTTTTTATAATAAAAGGACAATATTCATGAAGCCATTGGTGAATACAGCTGCACACAACCGATAATGTGCTTAAAAATTGGACCGATCATGCAGTAGCCCACACGCTGCATGGTCAGCTGAGGCAGCCACTTGAATGAAATTGTTTTGCATTATTAACCGGAAGGATTTTACTTTCAAATAAAAAAAAAAATTTTTAAAATATTCAGTAGTTTTTTTTAAAGCATTCTCAAAAAAAAAAGTTATATGGCGGACCCTTTACAATGGCATTATTGAAACAATCATAAGGCCCAGACATTTATGTATAGACTGTATTATTATGTTAAACATAATGCATTCGTGAATAAAATTGTACAATTCGATGCCTCCGTTCTATAACATTTTAAGTATGTTTTGAGTTATCAGCTCTTAAAAGTTTTCACGCGTGTGTGTGTATTTTAAGTAAATTATTCCCTACAACTTCGGAACGGTTCAGCGCATCTTAACCAAATTTTGACAGTATTCAAGTTGGAGAACGTTGGAGTATTCAAAATGCAAGAACATTAAAAATGGAGGCGCCGAGTTTAAAAATATTTCAATGAAATTTCACAAATTTTTTGCTTACCGTAAATGGTTGCGAAGAAGGTGATGGGGATTTTCATGACTCGGATGACACGTGTTTCAAAAAAATAAAAAACTAAAAACAAATAATTTTTATAAGGCAAAAGGAATTAATATTCTGAAGTCAAGTACAATCTTGAATACGGTTCAGCGGATTGCCTCTTTGAGTATCACTGGAGTGAGGAAGAGTTGCCCTCAGGCTGCTCTTGATACTATGCTCTGTCTGACTTCGCTTGACTTAAATGTCAAGCGGTGTGCGGCGCGTAGTGCCGGTGAAGGCTATTGAGGCCTTAGCTGGGGGCCCATCTTCGGTTTCGGAGTCTTACTCAGTAAACGCACCAGTGGTATTAAGATATGTCATATAAATGCTCAAAGTTTAAACAATAAAATAGATGAGTTTAGGTTTATGTTTGAGAAATCCAACATTGATGTGGTATGTGTGTCTGAAACTTGGTTAAATAAAACTACTCCGTATAGTATGATTGACCTTCAGGGATATGTAACTTTCAGAGCTGATCGTAAGTCTCGTGGTGGTGGTGTGACAATTTTTATAAGGAATACTATTAAGTGCAATTTAATATCTCTGAGCTCATCTTATACTGATTTTAACGGCATTGAATTTATTTTTATTGAGATTGTGTCTTTTGATAACAAATTACCTATAGGCTGCGTATACCGACCAAATTGTCATATTCCTACTGGGGCATTTATAAACTATCTGGGTGATATCTCTCTTTCATATACTGATTTAGTCATTGCTGGTGATTTTAATTCGAATTTGCTACTGATTCAGCTTTTATTGATGATATTTATTCTATCGGCATGGAACCTATTAATCGCTTTACACCAACGCATTTTACTACTTCATCTAACTCTCTGCTAGACTTATTCCTTGTCAACAATAGCTCAAAAGTTCAGCTTTATGATCAGCTTTCAGCTTCTTGCTTCTCGAAACATGATCTAATTTTTACATCATATGAATTTCGCCTAAGCTATGAAGAGCAGTCTTTTAGTTACCGTGATTTCAAACATATAGACTATCAATATTTGTGGGAACATTTTACGGCGATAAACTGGAGTTCCATATATTTCATGCCATCTGCTGATGATAAACTATCATTTTTAGAAAGTAACATTTCCCAATTATATGATCTTCACGTGCCAATCCGCACTAAAACTATTAAGCACAATACGAGACCTTGGATTTCTTCATCAGTTAAAAAACTGATGGAAGTGAGAGATGTGGCATATTCGAGGTGGAAGCGTTTTAAAACCACATTGCTGAAAAATGTATATCGGAAAGCAAGAAGTGAAGTTAACCGTGAAATACGAAGAGCTAAAATTAATTACTATGCAGGAAAATTCTATAACGCTATCGGCACTAAAAAGACCTGGAATACGATCCGGGAGATTGGAATAGGCAGTGAGGGAAATATAATTGATAGTAACGTAACTGCAGAGGAATTGAATTTAAAGTTTACTAATATTTCGTACGCTGATGATGATTCTCTTTCTAGTAATTACTTAAACAGTATTGTGAACACTACCGTTGAGAGAGAGTTCGAATTTCGTTGCGTAAATGCTGCGGAAGTCTTAAAATGTTTTGAGTTGTTACACTCTAATGCTATTGGATATGACAAAGTTGATCCTCGTTTTATCAAAATATTATTACCGGAACTACTACCTTTTCTTACGCATCTCTTCAACACTATCATAACTACCAGTAAATATCCTAGTAATTGGAAATATGCTAAAATTATACCTATACCTAAATCTAATTCGGAATTTAGGCCAATCGCTATTCTGCCCTATCTGTCGAAAATATTAGAGAAACTTTTACACGCTCAAATGAATGATTACATAAATGAATTTAATTTACTTACGCTATTTCACTCTGGCTTTCGTGCCAAACATAGCTGCACTACTACTTTAATTAATTTGTGTGAAGATATTTGGTACGATATTGACAATGGCAAAATTAATATTCTTGTATTACTAGATCATTTAAAAGCGTTCGATTCGGTTGATCACAAAATTCTTCTAACGAAACTGCAAAGACTCTTTAACTTCTCCAGTACGTCTAGTTGTTTACTGAAATCGTATCTTAGTAATCGTTTTCAGCTAGTATGTCTTAATGGCAAGTACTCATCATCCTTGGCTCTTACCAAAGGAGTTCCCCAGGGTTCGATAATGGTACCGCTTTTGTTCTCATTGTATATTAATGATCTTCCGGACTATTTGGAACACAGCAAGATACACCTTTATGCGGATGATGTACAAATTTATCTTGGAGGTTCTTTACAGCACATTGAGGAGAATGTTTTTAAAGTCAACCATGATCTTAATAATATCTTTAAATGGGCAACGGCTAACAAACTTTTAATTAATCCACAGAAATCTAAATTTCTTGTTATACATAAGAACACCGTTCATTTAAACATCGATTTTGATATTAGGTTGAATAACCAGAGAATAGCGTGTGTATCGTCTGCAAAGAATTTGGGAGTTATTTTCAATAACAACTTGGATTGGTCTACCCATATTAGCAGAATTTCTGTTAATTCATACCTAATGCTGAGAAATTTGTGCCTACGCATTACGTGATGCCTTTGAAAATAAGAATTTTGATTGCCAAAACCTATTTAATGCCACGATTGTTATATGTATGTGAAGTTATTGCTAATTATGATTCCCGAAGCAGATATTTACTGCAAAGGTCCTTTAATAATATAGTTAGAAATGTCTTTGGCATACGTAGATACGATCACGTCTCATCTTTTTCAAATTTGCTTTATGGTATGCCTTTGGAAAGCCTTATGAAGATAAAGAAGTTAATCTTATTACACAAGATAATATATTCCAAGAAGCCATCATATCTTTACGATCTTCTTCATTTCACTAGGTCAAATCGAGGCAACAAACTAATTCCGATGAGATATCACTGTAGCGTATCTAAGTATCACTTTTATATATTTTCTATGATCTATGTCTTGTTGTGTGAAATTGTTAACTTGAAATAAATAAATAAAAAAAAAAAAAATAAGCTGGTATGTTGTTTAAATATATCGGCTGTGCTTTTGCGTCGAAAATAAATCTGGTAATAAATCTTCTTACAATATCTATATAGGCTGACTTTCAGAAATTATCTACACATGATATACAAAGTTACCAAACAATGCATCAACTATAAATCCGATGCCTAATTGTTTTTTGCCTGCGTTAAAAATACCCATTGGTGACGTTCTGAAATAGAACACATAGTAAAAATTTTGTACAGCGACTTTATGAAACACTGTACTTTGTTCAAGCACAAAGCACCTAAGATTTTGGAAGTCAGCCATACTAGAGAAATTCTTAGGCTGTTATTGACTTGTCGCCATTTCACCTACGCGTTATGTGGAAACCGTGTTCTAAGAGTATTGCGTTATAGGAGGGTTGTTGCAGTTTCAGCTCCATCAAATTTGGGAATCTATATTTTATATCTATCCAAAAAAAATGGCGTCGCCATATTAACTTACGATTAAACTTTTTCATAATACAATAATAATAAATATTTTATCACTTTTGAAAAGACTGGTGGCACACTATATCATACTTACATACATTACTGGACTTTGCAATTCTTCAGTTAGGATTACGACATAATTTCTCACCCCAGTTATTTGCGTGTATAAATTTCATCCATAAGTGGCCTCACTTACAGTTTAAAGTCGATTCCGATAGATTTTTGAGAAAAATTTCTTCGCAGCGATACTGCGGTGAGTCCAAGTGAGAACTGTTCTCGTTAAAGAATTCTCCGCATATAAGCTCTGTGTCCGGCAAACATTTTTGCATGCGCTTATATCCGGTGAACACTTTACATAATTATTAAATTCAAAAGACTCAATGGTTGGTTAGCTAATGTTGAAGTAAAAAATTTTTGTATACATTATAAGGATTATATTGAGAATTGTTTTGAGAAAATAAAAAAAGATACAATTTTAATTAATTAAGCGTATATAATGGGATTTGAATTACTTTTGTCACTCACAACGAGTTTTGTTAGAAAAAAACAAAAAAAAAATGAAGAAAATTAATAATTTATTGTGTTTTTATGTCAATTTTTAAGCCAACTATTGAAACATGAACACAAAAAGTGTAACACCTGAATGCAAACGGTATAAAAACGTGTGGTTTTGGACAAGAGGCTGTAGTTGAATTAAAGTTTGTTGTAGTTAAACAACTTCGGTGGTTACAAAAACTCTAAAAAAAAAAAAAGAAATGGCTTTTAAGGTACAATATTTGAATTATTTTGTAAACGGATTTGGAATTTGGCATTAATAAGGTTTCTGTATTTTTAGTTTATTGCTGTCTTTGCTTTACTTGCTGTTGCTAACGCTGGCATCATTCCAGCAACCCAAGTCTATCATGCAGCCCCAGCCGCAGTAGTTAAGACTGTTGGTTCTCATCCTGTCTTGACTAAGGTCGATGATGAATACGATCCTCATCCTCAGTACAAATTCGCTTACAATGTCCAAGATGCTATCTCAGGTGACTCCAAACATCAAGTTGAGGAACGTGATGGTGATGTAGTACATGGCGAATACTCTTTAATCGACTCGGATGGCTTTAAACGCACTGTACAATATACTGCTGATCCTGTTAATGGTTTCAATGCTGTCGTTAACCGCGAACCATTGGCTGTCAAGACAGTTTTAGCTCCCGCTGTAGTCAAAAGTGTTGCACCAGTTGCTCACTATGCTGCTCCTGCTGTAGTGAAAACTATAGCTCCTGTTACTCACTACTCTGCACCAGCTTTAACCAATTATGTTGCACCTGTAGCTCATTATGCCGCCCCTGCTACCTACATTGCTCACCACTAATGGCCATTTCGAATGGAATTAATAAAATTTAATTAATTCATAAGTTGTTGACATGAAATAAATTTTAATTTACAAAACAAAAATTCATTCTAATTCTTAAGAGTAAAAGGAAATGTTGTTCTTGCTTCGGCAGAACATATACTAAAATTGGAACGATACAGAGAAGATTAGCATGGCCCCTGCGCAAGGATGACACGCAAAATCGAGAAGCGTTCCACATTTTTGCTATTAAAACTTCAGATAATCAGATAATAAAGCTGCTTGTGGTTTATTTTCCAGGGAATATTTCGAACAATAACACAAAGGGCAGATTTAAAAGGGATATTAGAAAACTTCTTAGAGTTGATAGTAATGTTATCATATGTGGTGATCTGAACAGTAGCATAGAAATTGGAATTGAAATAGAGTAAATTTTTGGGGTAATTTATTATTCCGCACTGTGTCACTTCTTCCTTACACAATTCTAGATCCAGGCTCACCTACTTTTATTCCTACTAATAGAAATAGAACGCCATCAACAATTGACTTGATTATTTCAAACATAACACATTGTATAACCCATCCGAGGACAATGAATGCTCTAGGGTCAGATCACTTTCCTGTGTCTTTTAAGCTGAATGCTGGTTTCCTTAAATGTAGAGAATTAGTTTTTGACTACAGGAAAACAAATTGGAGGCTATTTAGGTCATCGGTAGAAGAATCTGTTTCTCACTTACTTTGTGATATGATTAGTGTAACAGAAAAGAGTTCTACTGATCTTAGTGTTGAATATTTAACTAGAAGCATAATAAATGCGACTACTATTTCGACGTCAAGGATGGCATTGAATTGGATAAAATTAAATTACCATATTTTATCAGGCAATTAATGACTTCTAGAAACTATTACCGACGGCTTAGGCTTAAATTTCGAAATTCTTCTGATTTAGCTTACATTAAGGCATATAACAGGATAATTCAACTTGAAGTTTCTAAATTTAGGAATAGAACATGGAACGACAAGATTTCAAACTTGGATAAAGCTTCGAAACCATTTTGGAAGCTAACAAAATGTCTTCGAAAGAAGGGAATGTTTATTCCACTGATAGAAAATTCTTACATTTATTACACGGACGAGGATAAAGCTAATCAACTTGCGCGTAACTTTTCATATAATCATCGTGTCGCTGACAACATGAGTAATGAAGGACATATACCTACGATTGATAGTGTAATTGAGCGGTTTTCTCTACTTGATATTCATGAGGATGAAATTTGTGTGATTATTAAGGAACTTAAACCCAGAAAAGCTTCTGGCCTAGAAACTATTAAGAACACAATGTTAAAGAATCTACTCAATTCGGCTGTAGTATTTGTTTACTTCGTTACAAATTGTTGCCTAAAACTACAATATTTCCCTCAAGCCTGGAAAACGGCTAAGGTGATACCAATCTTAAAACCCAATAAACTTCCTAACTCGATTCGAAGTTACCATCATATTAGCTTACTTAGCAGTCTCAGCAAAATCTTGGAGAAGATTATAAAAACTAGAGTATCTAAGTTTATAGACCGCAATAGTATCTTACCACTAACTCGGTTTGGTTTTAGACCTTTTCATAGTACCACTCACCAGATAAAAAGAATTTATTACCATATAAATAATGGGTTTAATAATGGTTACTCAACAATCCTGGTAACGCTGGATATTGAAGAGGCTTTTGATTCCGTTTGGTATAACGGGTTATTGTACAAAATGATTCAATATAATTTTCCTCTGTATTTGATGAGAATATTACTGCGTTAGCCTTAATGACAAATATTCTGACCTATTTGAGATCCCATCTGGTGTTCCTCAAGGCTCAGTCTTAGGTCCTCTTCTTTATAACCTATATTGTTCGGATATACCACAAACGACTGGGGTGGAAATTGCAACATACGCAGACCAATGCGTCTCGCATGCGTTTGTCATAATAACCCCGATAAAAGCTTCTTTGGAGTTTAAGCAGTGTCGTCGTACGCCTTCAATTCAACCTTGGCCAGATTTTTGTACCGTTCTGCGTTTAAAAGAAGCTGCGACAAACAAATAATGTGGAAAGAAAGCCAGGAAGTGGTCGACCACGTAAACCTACTGCCCGTCAAGACCGTCAAATGGTAAAAATAGTAAAAGTTGACCGACGGAAAACGGCAGTGGATGTTACTAATTATGCAAGCGACCAATTAGGGGTTTCAAGTGGCGTGAAGACGGCGTAGTCTAATAGATAGTGTGTTGGCTTATTATACGTAAGGCCCGAGTTTAAATTCCAGGTCAGACATAAAAACTTAAAATAAAAAAAAAAATATTTCTAAGGCGACTTCCTCTCATCAGATTTCTGGCCAAAACTCTGAGAGTAAATAAACCTGCCATGAATAAGTTTCTCGAAAAATCTGTCGTTCGTAGTCGATGTTAAACTGTAGGACCCGCCACTTATGTATACAAATTAACACACACAACATAAGTGGTGTGAGAAATTAGGTCAATAATCCAGACTGAAGGGTTGTAATCACCAATTATGTATGTATGTATGTGTATTGTCCGTCAGAATATTTAAAAACCCTAACTTTAAAAAAAAAAATGAGATACGACCTTTCTATACTAAGTCATCAAAATACAACAAAAATCGAATTCTGTCGTTGCCACTGCGTTTAAAAAAATGTTTGTTTAATTAAGCAGAGATATCGACATTGCTCCGGTACTGCCATATTTTTGAAAAAGTTAACTTTATTTTAAATGTAAATTGTAATAACGAAAATAAGTTAAAGTTAACTATACAGTTACCTTTAGCTAAAGGTACTTTTAATTATACCCGAGTTTATTGGCAAGTTTTAATAATGACCGTAAAAGAACTAAAAAAATTTGGAAAATGGTGGTAAACAACCAACGGAAACCTGCATAAACATATATTTTACGTTCCTATAGAGAATTTTAATCTTATTACGACGTGAAATGAAATTTTTAATTTAATTTTTAATAATTTTTAATAAGGAGACCCAAAAGAAGAACAGCGTTCACATGAACAGAGATTTTTAATTGAAAAAAAAACACTTGGAATTGTGTACTCGTATTTCAATAAATTTCTGTGGCATTTTTTTTGTAAAACTATTCACAATCCATTCAACCGGTTTAAAAGCAAACTAATTAAACTGTAATGCTTATTCGAAGTGGAATGCTAGGAAGTGTTAATCATTTAATTGAATGTCAACTTGAAATATTGTTAACGGTACTGCGACATATATTTCAGCTAATAAATGAACATATAAACACCATTAAACAAAAATACAAAAACGCAATAAAGTGCTCTAAAATGTTGATCAGTGTAACAATCGAATGAGCCAAAAAGTTTGTTTTCTTCAAATACTCTTTCAATGTCAAGTCTTTCGTTTACAATTGTGTTTCGATTCGAATCAGTTGCTGACTGCCCTACTCTGAATGTATTATACAATATATGTGTACGTCACAGTAATTCATTCATAACAATTGTTGTAAATTGTTGCCCTAAGCGATAACAGGTGAATATACATACGAATACGAATACAATTGCATGAATAAAATGAGAATTACTTACACTCACTTGTTACTATTAGTTGACATGTGAATAAGACAAGAAAATTTTGTTAATTTTGTATAAAAAGCTGTCGATTGTACCATTTCTTATCACAAGTTAATTTGCACTCAATTCAATCAGATACACTTTCAGGTGTCACTAAATCAATCTTATCGAAATGGCATTCAAGGTATGGAATTGTAAACAAACAACCCCTAAGAAAAGGATTAATAGTAGCCATTGGATTATGCTCATATTTAATTTCTCTTCCATTTTATTTAGTTCGTTGCAGTCTTTGCTTTACTCGCTGTCGCCAATGCTGGTTTCCTTCCCGCTGCTCAAGTATACCATACAGCACCAGCTGCTGTTGTCAAGACCGTAGCTCCAGTTGCTCATTATGCTGCCCAACCCGTATTAGCCAAGGCTGTTGAAGAATACGATCCTCATCCTCAATACAAATACGGATACAATGTTCAAGACAATTTGTCTGGAGACTCCAAGAGCCAAGTTGAGGAACGTGACGGTGATGTTGTACGTGGTGAATACTCTTTGATCGATGCTGATGGTTACAAACGCACTGTTCAATACACTGCTGATCCCATCAATGGTTTCAACGCCGTCGTCAACCGTGAACCTCTTGTTAAGGCCGTAGTTGCACCCGCCGTTGTTAAGGCTGTTGCTCCAGTTGCCCATTACGCTGCTGCCCCAGCTGTCGTTAAAACTGTTGCCACTGCACCAGCTTTCGTTAAGACTGTAGCTCCTGCTTACACCACTTATGCTGCTCCATCTGTAGTTAAGACTGTAGCTCCTGCTTACACCACTTATGCCGCTCCAGCTGTAGTTAAGACTGTAGCTCCTGCTTACACCACTTATGCCGCTCCATCTGTAGTTAAGACTGTAGCTCCTGCTTACACCGCTTATGCCGCTCCATCTGTAGTTAAGACTGTAGCTCCAGCCTACGCTACTTATGCCGCTCCCGCTACATATGTTGCCCATCACTAAATGCCAATTTCGTTAATTCATTGTGACTACTAATGACTATTTATATTATTGTATTGTTGATTTAATAATAAATTAAAAATATTAAAAAAAAAAAATCATACAAAAGTGTCATTGATTTTTAGAGTTCAAATTTTTGGCACACGATTTTAATTTGATTCTAAACCAGCCATAGATATATATTCGTTACCCACCAAATAATGCAATTACTCATCAAGGAAGGCCTCTGATTCCTTCTCCTTTTTCTGTGGGTAACACCAGCATAGAAGAGACATGCAACACCAACACTCCTAGAATAGAGTAGATTGTTTCCTGCGTTCGCACCTATTGAGCCTCAAACCATTACAATTCCACATCCGCTCTTTACAGTATGTGGGAAGTGATGTTGGCTTAGGACTGCAATCTTCCTCTTCACAAATTTTCGACTTTCATTAACGAACATTTTAATAGATACTTTATTATTTATTCCATTTAACAGAAGACCTGAAACAATGTATTTTTCCTCGTTTTGGGAGCTCAAAAGAAGACTGTACTCAGCCTCCTCGATTCCCGACTTATATAACAAAATATAAAATATTTGTGGGCCAATATAAAAATTAAATTGAGTGCCCTAATAGTCTAGTCGGTAGTGTGCTACACTATTAGCATGAGTGTTGTGGGTTCGATTCAGAGACTCTGGTCTGTGACATATATATCGACGCCTCCATTCTTTAAGTGTACTTAGAACGGTTTTAATGTTCTACGTTCTCTATCTTAAATACTGTCAAAATTTATTTAAGATGCGCCGATCCGTTCCGATGTTTTAATGAAAAATGTACTTAGAATACGCATATAGTCGTATGTCGCGTGAAAACTTTGAGAGCTCATGACTCAAAGCACACTTTTTTGGCTTAGAATTTTATAGAACGGAAGCGTCGATATGTAATTAAATCAATGTAATCGTATTGGCATACCGTGGTTTAGTAGGTAGTGTGTTGGCTTATTAGACGTAAAGCCAGGTTTGTAGTCCCAATCCAGACATCAAAATAAAAAATACAAAAAGTATTTGTTTCGGCGATTTCTTCTCAGCAGATTTCTGGCAAGAACTCTGAGAGTAAAAACAAAACCTGCCATGAAAAGTTTCTCAAGAATCTGTCGTACGGAGTCGACTTTAAACTGTAGGTCTCGCCACTTATGTACATATGAAACTAAAACACACACAACATAAGTAGTAGGTCAATAATCCAGACAGAAGGGTTGTAATGACCAATTATGTATGTATGTATGTAATCGTATTTCATACATAATTGGCCATTACAACCCTTCAGTCAGGACTACGACCTAGCTTCTCACACCACTTATGTTGTATGCGTTAATTTTATACATGAGTGGTGGGACCTACAGTTTAAAGTTGACTCCGAACGACAGATTTTTGAGAAGCTTTTCATGGCAATTTTTACTCTCACAGTCTTTGCCAGAAATCTGCTGAGAGGAAGTCGCCGAAGAAATATTTTTCATTTTTTGATGTGAACTGGGATTCGAACCCGGGCCGTCCGTCTAATAAGCCAACACACTACCTACTAGACCACGGCGACTTGTAATCGTATTATTAATAATAAATAAAGAAATAAAAACTAAAGTGTGTAAATATCACGAAAATAGTCTATTGGGCACATGGGGATCCATACCTGCAGAGATAACCAGTAATATGGTTTATTATTGCTGAGAATATTGTTATTTGTCAGTTTACCCTACTTTTTTCTTTATATGGTACATACTTACATATCCGTAAAAAAATGTTTCTATAGGATAAACGATTTCAAATGAATGTCTATTTGCATGCAAAACACAAAAAATAACGAGTTGTTGCCACAATCATAATAATTTTTTTTATATTCTTTTATTCAAAAAATTAGTAGGGGGGTGATAAGTGCCACAAACTGTTTTTTGTTTTTGGCTCACTGTCGACATCGTATATTAACATACTGCACTAGTATGTTAAAATAGTTTGTTAAGTTCATAAAACTATAATTCTGGATATAAAAAGCATCGAATTTACACTTGTGTTAAGCAGCCGAAATCATTATTAGCATTCGTAGATTCTTGGTCATGAGTTTTCTCGTTTCGGCTTAAGAAGATATGAGAAAACTTTAATTTGATACCAAACTTTACGTAAAATAATGTGAATGCTTCGCTTATTCGGAACAGTTAAAGTCCTTTCTATCTTTCTTTCTTTCTATACACGCACAAGTGAATCTTATAGGACATAATTTTTTTGCACTAAAAAGCCAAAAAAATTGTAAAACCGATATTCAAACGGCGACTAGATTTTAAAGATTTGAAATTTAAGATGAAAACTTTTAATAGAATGTAACAAAAAATTTTTGTAAGCATGAGGAGACTTCATATCGCTTCTTTATTGCAACATAGTCATATCTAAAAAATCTTGAACTTGGCAAAATGCGATCTAAGTTTTCAAGACATAAGTCCTATGATCTTGGTTCAGCTTGGGATATAAAACTGATTTTTTTTTTCAACATGTACAGAAGGTCTAAAAGAGCAGCTTTGCTTAAGTAACTACAAATTTTTATGTGGCAATAAAGGAGCGATATGTCTATTCTTGGTTCGGAATTTCCATTTGACCTTCGATCCAGTAGGTTCGATAATATTACTGTGTTCCTTGTGAATTGCACTCAACTCCAATGAAAAAATACTACCAGTCTGAGATCGATCCAAATTATTTGAGGACGGCGTTTATTGCCTTGTAATATTTCAGGTCATGATACCTTCCAAAGAATTTCGTGCTCAACTTGTTTCCTAACTAGTATCCTAATTCTATCCTCTACACCTCTGGCCCAATAAAATATAGTGTGCTAGTCTAGTGACTAGCTGTTGGAGGTATGACGAAGGCAGTATCCACCACATAGAAATTTCATAATGGTGAGAAGATTTCCCTTTTTCGGTGACATCTGATTGGTGTGAGACCTATTATTTCGTCCTTCTTCAGGCTTTTGATATGTACTCAAGAATATGGTATTAGTGGATCCATGTGGTGAACATAGGCAAAGTGGATGTTGCCTTTTAAAATTATAATTTCTGTTAATCACAAATTTTATTATCAATAAGGAGGGAACAAAGAAAATTTTGCTAAAAGCTTATACTATGTTCAGATATGCACTTTTATTGACACAATATTCAGTTCATTGAGTACAATATCTTAAGTGTTCAGGCGTAATAATATACTAAATTCAGCTTACTCAATATTCACTTAACAGCTTTTAAACAGCAACATTGTCTTTATTTTGGTCGCGAAAATTAGTGTTGTTGGTTAGTTTATTAGGGTTTGTTTGTCTTTGCTGACATTCGAGTTGTCAAATATAAACTGAGGGTGTTCGGTAAATTGTAATATGTTAACTAAATACACTTAAAGCAGTGCTGCATTTTAAGTTTTACTCAATATTATAACAATTTAAGTATTTATTGCGCAATAATTAATTGAAACTTTATATGAAAATTTGCGATTTACACAATAAAAGTGCATATCTGAACACAGTATTAGATGACATAACAGAAATTCAAACTAAACAAAAATTAATTATAATTTACTGTTTTATTTTTATTTTCAACTAGAAAAAGAACTTAAAAGTAATTTTAAAATGAATTAAAGTGTACAATGTCGTTTGTCAGAGTCGGTGGTGAAGCCCGAAATTGAAGGGCGAACTGCGTAAACGACTACAGGAGATACGAAAGAAAGTGAATGAGCCGCACATACCAAGTGCTTCGTGGTGTTCAATCCCATTAAAGCCATTGTGATTATTAGCGGCGTCTTAACAACTGTGTGAGCAATAATAGCTTTAATAAAAAGTTCACGGTTGGCAATGGTGTTGAAACAATTGATTGGATTAGCAGGGTATTGAACAGTGCTTTTGTAACCACCAACATCAATCAAAAAGTATTCACCACGTACAATGTCGCCATTACGTTCTACTACTTGGCTCTTGTATTCAGCAGACACGGAATCTTGTACATGGTAGCCGTATTTACATTGATGGCTTGACATATTGAATTTGTCATCGTCCTTCTGGTAAAAATCTGAAAGTAAATAAAATTGCCATGAAAAGTTTTTCAAAAAAGCTGTCGTACGGCGTCGACTTTAAACTGTAGGTCCCGCCACTTATGTATTAAATTAACACACACACAATATAAGTGGTGTGCGAAGCTAGGCCATAATCCAAACTGAAGGTTTGTAATGGCCAATTATGTATGTATGTGATGGAGCGGCCTTGTATATTTGTGCAACAAGAGACACGAGACCAGCATTGGGAACAGCAATAAACTACAGTAAACTATATATAGTTAGAGTGGTAAAATGCTTTTTCAAGATTTATAATTTAACTTAAATTGCTTACATTAAACGTACACAATATTCGATATTCTTTCTGTCAAATTCATTGACCTTTATTTGATCACTTTTTCCTAGGCCGTGACGACTAATGAGTTATTTGTCTTGTGTATTTCAATTTTATAAATGAAAGTATGTATGGATCTTTGTAAATCATGTACATATGTATGTATGTATATTCAAGTTGTTAATATGTGCCCAAAATGCGTTGTCAAGTGCTGTTTAGAAAGAGTTTATTAGTCCATTATTGAATCGTGGCAATGGGCGTGTATGGCATTGGTAAAAAAATTTCGTATGTTTTCTTTCCACATACTTTTCAATTAAATATCTTTTAAAATTGAATTTTTTTTCCTTTTAATTATTTCAATTGTATGCATGTTGTCCATCCGTATTTAATTGTAAAAATAAAAATAAACTAATTCTTTTAGTACTTATTAACCAAGTTTATATGATTCGTAAATGCGATTTAAACTTAGATCGAGCCTTAAAAAAATTTAATAATTCCACCTTTTGTATCACTTTTGATACATAATTGCAGTACATAGTATTTTCACGATTATTGAAAGATTTTGTTAAAAAATGTTAATATTTTTATTTATTTATATTATTTTTTATAAAACTACTTTATGTTATTACGTTATATTATCACTTTTGCGAAATTTACGCTAAAATTGTTGACATGATGTACGTTGCATTATGACTTTTTACGTAAAAATCAAAAACTTCATGTCAGCTTGGTTTTATTGTTTTTCCAAATTGCAATAATTTGGCATCTAGCAATCTTGCTTTGCGGCAATTTATAACTTTTCAATTGTTTAGATGTGACAACTTGTTCTTACTTGCATTAGCAACACTCTCAATTGAGGGCTGGCTGAAACCTTATGCTACAAACCAATGTTATATTTCGTTAGAAACAAAACGTCAGGTTCTCAACGTCATGTGAGGTAAAAAAGATTATAATAGAACACCGATTATGTCAATAACAATGTTCTCCCTTTGAGTCATTTCTGATTTCACGGATACAGGTTTCCTTAGCACAGCTGTAAGTTCTTGGTACACATGCAGCATGTACTTGAATCCAAAGCGGTCAATTCGATTTCGGAGGACCACGAAATTTATAACGACCATAAAATTTAACTTGTTACTAATCACGAGCGATGAAGTCGCCGTGGTCTAGTAGGTAGTGTGTTGGCTTATTAGACGTAAAAGCCAGGGTTCGAGTCCCAGGCCAGACATCAAAACAAAATACGAAAAAGTATTTTTTCGGCGATTTCCTCTCAGCAGATTTCTGGCAAAAACTTTAAGAGTAAATAAAATTGCCATGAAAAGTGGTGTGAGAAACTAGGTCAATAATCCTGACTGAAGGGTTCTAATGACCAACTATGTATGTATGTATGTTAATTAAAGGTACCTTTAGCTAAAGTTACCTTTCTGTAAAGTTACCTTTCCACTCACTGTATCAGTTTTAAAAAATTTAATTTGACGAGGTAATCAGAACAGATTTTTTTGTAAAATGATTACATACTTAGAGTTAAATATCATCGCCAGTTCCTTTTTCTTTCTGAATGACTCGGTAGTCTGTGAAAAATAGCTCTCAAGTATAAGCTATATATATGGTGGAGAGTGTTAAAATTTTGACAGAAGCAGTATTCAGTTAACAGCCATGAATTTCAAAAATTCAGGGCCTCATTAGCACCCCCTTGAAGTTTAAGGACTTTATAAAGTATGAAAAGATCATTTTAAACAAATTGGTGGATAAAGATATTTCATCTGGTTTCTAAAGAAATATGGAATTGAATTAAAAAAAAATTCAGAGTCACAAGAGCATTGTACTATATTTTTAATATTACCTTCAAAAAACCTCTTAGAGTTAACCTACTTTAATGTTTTAAAAGTTCTTTGACTTAATTAAGGATTGGTTTTTCACATTTTTTGTGATTTTTCAGTACCTTTGATTTCAGTACCTTTGTTAGAAATTTAATAAGTTTTATTAGAATTATTACCGTTTTTTAACAATTATTTTTGAAATAATTATTTATTAATTTTTACTTTTACTATTTTTATAATTATTTTTATCATATATATTTTTATTTATTAAGCAAACTTTATCAAAACCTATTTAAATTAAATATTTTGAGCTGTAGATTAAGCTTTGTATCAAAAATGATACGTTTTAATTTTTGAAATTATATAACTTTAATTCAGAAAACGTAATTAAACCCAAGTTGTAATAATGGCCCTTAATATTAAAAGCTTTAACACCACCATCACCACCTATAAAATTCGAAAAGCTAGACTAAGTAAATCCAGGATTTTATCCTTAAAGGGAACTGAAAAATCCCCCAGATGTCACAACCAAAATTGTGTAAGACGTACAAACTCGTTATATTTGTGACAAATGTGAAGAACCGATATGCCCGAAATGTATGAAATCGTTATACACATAAATTGCCATTAACGCTGAGTGGCCACGAATGTGGACGTTATTCCTTTTTATGGATTTTTCTAAATTCCTATTGAAGTACAATTAATTAATTAAAAAAAGAAAAAATAATAACAAAATTCAATAATTTCTTTGTTACCATTAAAAAATCGTCCCCGAAGAGGTTAAAAGTGAATTGCTTCAATAGAAAAACAAATATTTGCAAATTCTTTTTTTTATATAGAAGACATCCCTCCCTTCTACGCTTTAGAATAAGACGCTATATTTTTATTGTACTTTTAAAATCTTTTTATTTTTTGTGAGTGGCAGTGAAAATCCATTTATAAATGAAATCGTAGGTAACTAAAGCTTCAAAGGTGATTAAATCGACAGAGTTTATTTAATATTCGCCTATGTTTACCCATGTGATTAAAAAGGGCTATGATTGCTTAAGCATATTTCCGTTTAAATATATTTAAACAGGTAACACAACAAAAACAAAAACATTTAATGACAAAATATTTAAGTAATCTGTGAAAACCAGTTCAGATTGTTTAGTATAAAGCGTTAAAAGTTTTTATTGGTTTTACTTACCTATCAATGCAGAAGGTAATTGAAGAAAAACCAAACAAAAATTCAACTATAAAAACTACAGCAAAAAGAGTTTCAGACAACAGAAATCATTTGTTTATACGACAAGTAACATAACACACTTAACGGTCACACATTTCAAACTACACAATCAAAATGGCATTCAAGGTATTGAATTGGTCCAAACCCCAAAAATCAAAAACATTTTCTAATGCCCCTTTAGCTTCAAATGGCTCAATAATATTTTGTTTTGATAATTTCAGTTTGTTGCTGTCTTCGCTTTGCTCGCTGTTGTCAATGGAGGCCTTCTTCCAGCTGCCCAGGTTTATCATGCTGCACCAGCTGCTCAAGTAGCCCACTATGCTGCCCAACCCATTTTGACCAAGGCTGTTGATGAATACGATCCCCATCCTCAATACAAATACGGATACAATGTGCAGGACAACATTTCGGGTGATTCCAAGAGTCAAGTTGAAGAACGTGACGGTGACGTTGTACGTGGTGAATACTCTTTGATCGATGCTGACGGATACAAGCGCACCGTTCAATATACTGCTGATCCCATCAATGGTTTCAATGCTGTTGTCAACCGTGAACCTCTTGTTAAAGCTGTAGTTGCTCCCACTGTTGTAAAGACCGTTGCTCCAGTTGCTCACTATGCTGCTGCCCCCGTTGCCCACTATGCCGCTGCCCCAGCTTTCGTAAAAACTGTTGCTCATGCTCCATCTTATACTACCTACACCGCTCATCACTAAATCCTATTTTGATGTTTTTCAAAAGTGACCAATCATCAGTAACATAATACTATTGTTATTTAATTTATAATTAATAAAATATTTGAAAATTCTCTATCGAAATTAAGAATGCATATCTTATCACAGCACGTTCTTCTTAACTTGTTTATTCACAGAGGATTCACGTAAACACGTACCCTGTCAAGGACGTTTTAAACCAGAGATTACCATTTCATAGCACAATTGTGCAGGGAGAATTCACACACATTGCTTATCCGACAAGCACAGATGTCAGGGAGTGCTATGTTATCTTTTTTTTAGGTTTACACTCAAAAAATATTTTCATGTTAAAAATGCTTTTTTTTAAATTCAAAGTCTTAAATGTTCTTAAAACATATTTCGATAGTTTTCATAGTCAAGTAAATAATTTAGATGATATGGAAAGAGAACAACATTTTTATAGATATTTTAGACAAATTAAAAGGTTGGTTATTAGCATGAAAGGAAATTTATAAACCAAAATTAGTATCAGTATGAGTATAATTGGTCATTACAACCCTCCTTCAGTCTGGATTACCTAGACCTAGTCTCTCACACTACTAATGTTGAGTGTTAATTTTTATACATAAGTGACGGGACCTACAGTTTAAAATCGACTCCGAACGACAGATTATTTTGAGAAACTTTTCATGGCATTTTTTTCTTACTCTTCGATTTTTTGCCAGAAATACAAAATATTTTTTGTATTTTGATTTGATGTCTGGCCAAGGACTCGAACCCTGGCTTTACTTCTAAGAAACCAACACTCTACCTACTAGACTACGGCGACATCAAGTATTAGTATAACATTACCTAAGTCAAAGATGTATGTTGATGAATCGAAAATCAAAATAGGATATAACATACATTTTTTCTATGACTGTAAGCTCTTAACTTATTTTCTCTCTCTTACTCACTAATGCGAAACCAAAAAATTTTTAGTAACCCCTGTCTTAAATCAAGCTTTTACACAATTTCCTTACTACATATTACCATACTTTCAGCGGCTAAAAAAATAATTGGTCATTATTCAGTCAGGAATACGACCTAGCTTCTCACAACACCTGCGCTGTGTGGGTTAATTTTATACATGAATGGCGGGACCGAACCCGACTCCGAACGACAGATTTTTGAAAAGCTTTTCATGGAAATTTTATTTACTCTCAGAGTTTTTGCCAGATATCTGCTGAGAGGAAGTCACCGAATAAATATTTTCATATGTTTGTTTTGATATCTAACCTGGCGTTTGAACTCGAGCCTTTCGTCTAATAAGCCAACGCACTACCTACTAGACTACGGCGACTACAGTTTCATAATTATTTATTTTCGTTATAAAAAAGGGAAAAATATTTTTGTTATATTGCTTGAAATTGACACATTTTCCTATAAACAATCAAGATCCATTTTGAAAATTTTTGAATTAAAAGTTAATTTGAAAAGATATAGATAGGGAAAACTCGACTGTTAGACTCTTTAAATAATAACCCTGTTGGCACTATTGTCATTTTAAAAGGTCCTGTTATTTTCTTCATTGATCTATTTATTGATCTATTTTTTTACGGAATACAAACAGAACACGTAACAGTTGAGTGTGAGAGTTGTAGTAGTGCGATCAGTTGTAATTTGCGTTAAGAAAAACAAAAATTTTGGAAAAAAAATATAATTTTGGCTACGATGGAGAAAGAACGGTAAATAAAAGAACAAAGGAAACAAGAAAATTCATTGTCACTTTATTTTTGGGTTGTTTGGTTTATAATCTTTAAATTTTGTGCAATGAAAATTAAAATATTGGTCTTGTTTGCTTTTTATTTAGTAAAATTTAAAGTCCTTTATAAAGGACAATGGCAAAATACCCTACCAATAACATTCGCTTTTTATGTTAAACAGATTACTGCGCAAATCGTTAACTGTGAACAAAATATTGTAAGAGGTTGAAGATCAGCCAGGCGAAATTTTTATATTGCCACCAGAAAATGGCTATTACGACGGTACAGATGAAGATAGTGGTGAGGAATATAATGTGAATTTATAGAACTTGCCAGGTTTAGAATTGCTTTCCGAAGCTGCTGTGAATAGTGTATGCGATGAAGACTTTGATAGCGACGATGACATATGCTTAGTAGACTTTCGTAAACGAATATAAACAACCATCCGCATTGTCAAGGCATCACAACTAACGAAGTACACTCGGAAGAAGAGAAATATAGAACCATCTTTGCTAATTTGGAAGGAAGTTTCAGGCTGATCTCTTAGGTTTGATCTCTCGCCAAAGGAAGCTTTTTCGTGCTGCTTCAACGATGAAACTATAAAGATATTCGTGAAGAATGAAAATAAATACGCTACAGATCATAACCACGAAGGGAATGTTCATGGTGATGAGATGCGTTGTTTCTTCGGAATTTTGCTGTGAAGTGACTACGTTATTGTTCCCCGGCAGGAAATGTATTGTGAAAGTTCACCATATGTTCACCATGAACTCGTTTCAACCGCCATGCCAAAACGCCGTTTCCGCCCCCTTTTCGACATACTTGGAAGAAACTTCATTGAATTCGCGGAAATGAGCAACATCACTGAGTGGATGAAACGACGTTACCATATTATGGAAACCACGGTACCAAGCAACTCATTCGAGGAAAGCTAATTAGATGGGGCTATGAAATATAGATGGCGGCATACCGACTCGGTCATATCACGGAAAATCTACATCACTTCACGAAAGTTTCAGGCGTCTTGGCTTAGGAGCAAGCGTTGTCCTACAGTTTGTGGATATCTTGCAAACTTTCAAACTTTATGCATATAACACACGCATAAAGTTTTTGTTATAAATTGAAGTAATATGAGTTGTATTAATAAAATCTATAAAAAATAACTAATACAGTCAAACCCGGATATAACGAAATCCGTGGGACTAGAAAAATAGTTCGTTATAGGCAAAGTTCGTAATAAATGGGGTGAAGTCATAGAAGCAAATATAAAATACAAGGAATATTTATTCATTTATTAAAAACAAAAAATATTTTTTTTATTAAAATCTGAAAAAAACTTTTAATTCTATCAGCTGATTAAATATGCTGAGTTACAATTAAATGCTGCCATATTAAATAAAAGTAAAGACTATTACCACACTTCAAAGTTATTTCTGAGGGTTCGTTATAAAAAATGTAAAATGTTTGAAATTTCATTACTGGGACCATTTAAAGTAGGTCCTTTGAACCGACAATTCGTTATAAACGAGTTCGTAATAAACGAAGTTTTTTGTATGGAAATTGTTATTAAAACGTTGGGACTTGAAAATATGTAGATAATAACCAAGAATTCGTTATAACCGAGTTCGTTATAAACGAGTTTGACTGTATTAGTTTATTTTGCCACCGTCCTTTAAAAAAAAAACGGCATTTTCCAGGAAAACGGTGAAAAACAAAAAAATTACACTTTTTCCAAAAAAAATTGGGCGGCAAGTGTGAGAACTACTGTAATTTTTGTTCGATTTGATCAAACTAACCGTCAATTTCCTCACAAGATAATGGGCTATCAGAATGTCATCATTTATATCATACTTTTTAAGTAAATTTTGCTACTATGAACGAACAAACTTAAAAAGAAATGAAAAAAGTTCGCATTTTCCAAGTTTACCTCATCAAATCTCAAAATAAAAACAAAATATATATATTTATACCGTTTTAAAGGTCCAACTTTACCCTCTTCAACAAGATTTTTTTTGAAAATCGGGGCAGAAATGCCTGTGTAATCCAGAAATTTGTCCGTAAAATAGAATAAAAAACAGTTTTCGTCAAATAAAACAAGTTTGAACGATACGAGAAATATAAAAAAAAATATTTTTAAGTTCTACTGAACTAACTGAATAACATGGACTGTGGTATAAGCCTGGTATATTTAATTTATTTTTATTTTGTCACATAGTGTAATTGAACTGAAGAAACCGTTCTAATGCCTAATTATTTTTGTTTGTTTACCAGAATGACTGAGACCAAAATTTTTTTTGTTGTTTCTATATTTGTTAACACTAGTTAAACTAGCTAACAGTCGTTTGAGTGGCATGTATCCATCCCTCAAACTTAATTATTTTCATTCGCTTCGCATAATTCTTTACTAATTTTCGAAAGATCGTCTTTTCGAAAGTCAAGTCCAGGTCCAAAGCACGTTTTAATTCTTATTCAATGATACTTTATGGCATAAAAATTGCCGCATGAAGTTCTGATAATTTTGAAATAAATTATTAGTGCAAGTTTTATTAAAAAGAAAAACCCAAAAAGAACGGAGACAATAATGTCGAAACGTACCAGTAGTCAGTATTCAAAAATATCCAAATTGGTATTTGCAGCATGAGCTTATGTGCGGAATATTAATTTTTAATTTGAAACCAAAAATCAAAACCAAAAACTGAAAACGTTACCAAAAATGAATTTCAATTAAGACGCCTCAATGACAGTGTGTCAACTATAAATTGTGGTTGCATTAACTGGAGGAAGACATTAAGTGTTTTATACTTTCAGTGTAAAGAACAATTTTGTTGTTTAAACGTTAACAAACAAATCAAATTAAGCAATGGCCTACAAGGTGGGTTGAAGAGACAAGAAAAAAAAAATCATAAAAAAGTGATTTGAAATGAAATCTAAAATAAAAAATTAAATAAAGTCCTAGAGGACTTAGAAAAATCAATAACAAATCAAGTGTTTCGTGTTGATATGAAGTGAAAATGTTGATTAAAAAAAACAAAACTAAATAACATGACAATATCAAGAAAATAATGAAAATTAATTTAAAAAAATCTTCATTTTTTGTGTTTCTCTGTACAGTTTGTAATTGCCCTCGCTTTATTCGCTGTCGCTAACGCCGCTGTGGTAGTACCAGCTGCTCCTGTTTTGGCAAAGACTGTTGAACTTGAAGAATACGATCCCCATCCTCAATACCAATACGGTTACAACGTTCAAGACAATCTTTCCGGTGACGCCAAGGGTCATGTGGAAGAACGTGATGGTGATATTGTTCGCGGTGAATACTCTTTGATCGATGCTGATGGCTTCAAACGTACCGTCACCTACACTGCTGATCCCGTTAACGGTTTCAATGCTGTTGTACGTCGTGAACCTCTCGTAGCCGCTGCTCCCGTTGTTAAAGCTGCTCCCGTAGTTGCTGCTGCTCCCGTAGTTGCTCCAGCTCCTGTAGTTAAAGCCGCTCCTGTAGTAGCTGCTCCAGTAGTCAGAACTGCTCCCTTTGTTGCTGCTGCTCCTGCCTACACCGTCAGACACTTCTAAAGCGAAAGATTGTTAAATTTGTAGATCTTATTGTTAAATAGTTTTCGTTTTAAAATAATAAATTGTGATAAATAACTGACATCTGACGTGTTCTTATTCTATTTAAAGTTCTAGACGTTTAGTAAAATGTTGTGGAGAATGCAATATCTGTAGTAAAAAAAGAAGATGGAGTAGTAGTCCATATAGTAAGATGTATACAAAACTTAAAATAGTGATTAATTAGGTAGAGGTTTTATATTATATTATATCACATATGATCGTAAAATTATTAAAATGTTTCTAACTTTTTCTTACTCGCAAGCCCGCAACAGTAAGCCCTTCTTTTTATGTTCAAATGCCACCAAATAAACCATCCGTTGCAAAATTTAGTTTTAAGTATCTTGATCTTAATGATGTAGCAGAAGGTTTCTACAATGTCAAATCAAATGTACTCGGTTTGGATGATATTAACCCAAGGTTCATAAAGATACTACTACCATGGATAATGCACCCCATTAAGTATTTGTATAATACAATTATCAACACCAATATTTTTCCAAAGGAATGGAAATATGCCAAAATCATAACAGTTCCATAAACTGAGCGTGAAAACCCCCAATTTTACCATGCCTTTCAAACTGACCGTCAATCAAGTTTTAAATCTCAACATAGCTGTTTAACCGATGTAATCGAAAACATAAGAAATAGCTTAGACAATGGGAGAATAACTTTCTTAGTTTTGATTGACCATTCAAAGGCCTTTAATATGGTTTACCATTCAAAACTGTGCTTCAAGCTATCTAGAATGCTTAACTTCTCTACTACTGGCGTTAGATTGATGTCCAAATATTTAACTGACAGATGGCAATACGTCTCCAATAATGGAATACTTTCTAACCCTCTTCGCGTGACAAGAGGTGTTCCGCAGGGCTAGGACCATTACTGTATTACATTTATGCTAACGATAAACCAAAGCAGCCCGAACATTCTAGAATTCAAATATATGCTGATGATATTCAGCTCTACCTTAATATCTCTTTAGCTTCCATCAACCCGGAAATTAAAGATCTTAAAACTGACCTCAATGATATTTCTCTTTGAGCGACTGCAAATAGTTTAAGGATTAACCCTAAAAAGTCAAAATGCATTGTAATATACAAAAAATCCACAAAGATTAAATCTTGTATTAATGTTTTTCTGGGTGGGAGCAAGATTGATATTGTTAATTCTGCCAGAAATCTGGATGTGGTTTTCAACAGTACGCTGACCTGGTCGGATAACATAAACCAAACATGTGAAAGGGTTTATAGTATGCTAAGGTGCTTCACAGTATGACCCTTCCCGGTAAAGATGGATTTAGTTAAAGGTAACATTAGCTAAAGTGAACTTTAAAGTCCCCTTTAACTTATTTTCGTTATTTACAGAAAAAATAAAATTAACTTCTTCAAAAATGTACCAGTGCCAGAGCAATGTCGATAACACTGCCCAATTAAAAAAGTTTTTTTTTTCCTCTTAAACTTAGTGGAAACGACGGGCTTCTATTGTTTGCTTGCCTTTGCTCATTTTATTTATATTTGAAGTTACCATATTGAAAATAATATTTAATATGGCAACTTCAAACATTAAATTAACTTTAAAAGTTACCAGTAGGATGGTCCGCCCTTTAGCTTAATGCTTACTTCTACCATATTGTTTACTTATAAAAATGAAAAACAATTTATCTGGAAATTAAAATCCTCCTTTTCGTTAACGGTAAGTTGTAATAATGGGTCTTACACAATTTATTTTTTAATTTATTCATTTCCATCGTCACTGCACAGCAATCACCATAAAATCATAAATGCGAATTTTTATTTGCACTGTCATTTATTAGCATTTGATTGCACCTAGCCGGAGGTCCAGTTGACTAATTAGACAATGTCCTAAAGAGGAAAAAGAAGAGGAAGTAGGAAAGGGACAATAAGGAAGCAGAGCTAACAAAATACACAAGAGAGCGCGACTACATGTAGTGTACGGTTTACGGAAATAATTTTAGTTATATATTTTCACACTCGTTTTGGTCATTTGAACCACTGTGGAACTCTTTCTTATATGTCAGAATAAACATAAACTGTTTGTTTATACAAAAGCTTTATACTCGATCGTGTCAACATGTTGCTATCACACAGGAACATGTAGCCAATCAAATGTTTACAAGGTCATAAGCGAACCAACATAAATACATATTTACAAGATCCTATATGATTTTTTTTTTCGTACAGTAAATATGAAAAGATTTTCATAATATTAATTTTCTTTATAATGCGAATGTAAATGTACTAACATTTGGCGGAGGAAATCTAAGTAGTACAGTACAAAGATGTATATTGGTTTTATTGGCAATCATGTTTTATATTTTTCTGATTGTCAAAAGCTTAAACAAGCACTAAAGTTGAATTATACGTGTTTTCCCTGATTGTTAAGAGAGGTTTCCTTAGTAAGAAAAATAGAGTAACTCATGACTTTGATTGAGACCTTGACTATAGAAGGGTCAAGAAATTTGTAATTCAGCTATCTTAAATTTATTTAAAAAAAAAAAAAACAAAAAAAAAAATATAAGTGAAGTGATAAAAGTTTTTGGGAAATAATTTTTTTTAATCTCATCTGGTGGATGTTTAATCCTTGTCCAATACCTTGAGAAGAACTTGAGTGCAGAAAATATTAATTGTTTGGCATAAGGACGGAAATTTTTTTTTGGTTGTACTCTGGACTTGCTGATAAGAAGCCCAGCAAATTATCTAATTTTCATCCAGTAACTCTAAGGTAGAAAATGCTGTATCTCGGTGCGGGAGTAAAAATGGAATAATGGTATCATTCACTTTCTTTTATATTAAAACTCTTCTTATATATTTACTTAATATTGTAATAAAATTATTTTTGTATTAAATTATCTTATTGTTTCTATAAATTATATTCGATAAATTTCTTTTCTATGAGTAATATTGAAACCTAAAATGTTAAAAATTTTGTTAAACCTATAATAATATCATTGCATTACTCTATCATACATATATATTTTTTTTAAATAATTAACATGCCTAATGTAGTGATCATTATAAGTTAATAATTGCCTAAGTTTAGTTAATCTTTCCTTTCTTGAATTTCGTTTATTTTACGTACCTAATTACTCTCTTTAATAGAAAAAGCTATACCTAAAAGAATACCTAAAAAAAAAAAACAACCGAAAAAAAAGAAAGAAAACACATAGAAACAACAACATTATGATAATTTAGTTTTCATGTAAAACAGTAATAATGATCACCCAACATGTTTAAATCAAACTTTATTTTTCTCCTATTCAGTTAGATCTTTTGTAAATTTAATTTTTTTTTTTCGTTTATGGGTATAATGTATTTTTTCTTTTAAATTGTGAATTTTCATTTTTAGTTTTAAAAATAATTTAATAATAATTTAATAATACATATGTAATTTATATTAACGTTTTATAAAAACTTAAAGTGTAAGCATTAAGTAGAACAGAATTAGCCCCAAGCAAATTAATAATTTTTCTTAGCTATAATTCTAGAAAATAATACATCGACAACATCCTCGTATACCTCGAAATTCTGAAGGCCTTCTGGAACTCGATTACATATACATACGTTTGGTGAGTGCTACTTTTATGTTTTACCCTAATATTGATATTATTCATCAGTGATAATGGGACCCAACATGTTTGATCGAACATAATTTGCTTATTACTTTCTTAGTATATTATTACATGTTTGCCCTCATTATCGCTGATGCAGTTTAAGAAAAGTAAAGTTAATTTATGCTTGGATGATAATGCTTGCATTTAAAGTTCAATTATGTTAGGATTTTTTTATATAATTCTACTCATTCCATTTTTTTTTTTTTTTGTCAATAAATTATAAGCATTAGCATGTATGATTAATTGAACTACAAAGTGTTGGAAAATAGTTCGGGTGACATAGTTTGTTTTGGGGTCCTAATAAAAAGATGTCCTTAGGACCAAGGTAGTGGCGGGTTTAGAGACAGGCGTATCAATACCATCAGATACTGCTCTGTTATGTCAATAAGATATTCTCTTTTTATCTAAATTTTGCTTGCTTTCGTCCTCGAAGATGTAATCGGGTTTTTTTTTCTTACTTAAAAATAGGGAGTCTACAATAAAGCTTCTGTAAGTGAACAGAGTTTTGTTAATGGAGGGACCGAACCCACCCACCCGACTGTTTGCTAGCGAATATATGGCTCCCGCATTCCTTCCATAAACACTTTCCTTTAGCACTATGTTTTTTTTTGTGCAAAAATACTTTGGTTCGTCAACGGTCTTTTATTATTTTGCCTGACCTATTACTTGTGTACATTACATACAGTCAGCTCAAAGTAATAATGAATCCAATCTCAACCTACTAAGGGCTGGACATTTCCAGAGGTACTGTCTTTTAGTCTCCAACTCCTCCTCATCACAACTGCAAAGTCCCGCAACATACTCTGCAAAGTCCAGCTGGAATCGATTCTAGATCCTTGTCTCGCCTAAACCTAACAAAAACCTTTAGCTGGCTTTATCCAAGTTCATCAGTCAACCTGTTCTTACACTGCCATGACACCTAGAAACGTAACAACCCCATCCATTCCCTTAAACGCTTCTGCTCTTCACCTCAAACCCATCTATTGATCAGGTCGTAAAGGTGACAGATTGTGGCATCAGCCAACAACAATTTTTATAAAAAACTTTTTCTTTACAAAAAATTCTAGTTTTTTAAAGTAGATAAATTTTAAATGAAAACTTTAAAGTCCGGTGCATCTATTACTTTCAAACGCCAAATCTCTACCTTTGCCAAATTCTTTATTGAAAAAATAGAAAATTGAAATTTATTGATGAAACTTCTTTAGTTTGAAAAGAAACTCAATGAAAATTTTTCTTCATCTTATAATAATCTTGGAAAATAAAAAGAACTTGACAAAAGGAAACGTGGCTTGTGCGAAATATAGGAAAATAAATATGATATGATCATTCTCTCTTCGTCCACTCTCCCTATAATGCAATAAATACAATAAAAGCAAAGTAGCAAATGATACCTCCCAATATTAGAATACATACATATCGCTCCTTTATTGCAACATAGTCATATCTCAAAAATACTTGAACTTTGCAAAATGCGATTTAAGTTTTGAAGACATAAGTCCTATGACCTAATTGCCGCAAACACTTTTTGCTATAACTTCGGTTCAGCTTGGGATATAAAACTGACTTTTTTTTCAACATGTACAGTAGGTCTAAAAGAGCAGTTTTGCTTAAGTAACCACAAGTTTTTAATTTTTTGAGATATGACTATGTTGCAATAAAGGAGCGATATGTACATAATTATGAAAGGGATTATTTTAATTTGAAAGTAAGTATCAGCGCCTCAATTCCATAACGTTCTAAGTACAGTTAATGTTCTTGCATTTTTAAATGCTACGTTCTCTAACTTAAATACTGTCAAAATTTAGTAAAGATGCGGCGATCCGTTCTGCAGTTTTAGGGAAAAATCTGCTTAAAGTACACATATAGTCATATGTCTCGTGAAAACTTTGAAAGCTCTTAACTCAAACACACTTTTTCGACTTAGAATGTTACAGAACCGGTGCGTTGATATATGGGAGTATTAAATTTTTATTCGCACACAATAAACACAATAAACGCAATACTATGTTCAAACATGCACTTTTATTAAATCAATATTCGGTTTATTGAGAATAATATTTTTAGCGTTCAGACATACAATATACGAAAATTTATTTGACAGCTGGTAAACAAAACAGCTGATTGCTTCACCAAAATTGCTTTTAATTTAATCACGAAAATTAGTGCCTAAAATATTTTTTAGAAAAAATGGAAATCAATTTAACATTGGAAAAGGTATTGCTAATGATTAACCGACACACCGAGCTGTTGCGGTTAATAGGGACTACTTGTGACTCCAAAGTGGCTTTCCTCAGAAGGATGAGAAATAAAAATTTGATAATATAGGATAGCTAGCAGAAAAGAAAGCTTTTGCTTATGACACTGTCGTTGTTTTCATTTTAATTGTCAAATATCAACAGAAACTGTTCAGAAAAATGTAATATGCTCACTGAACGCACTTATGAATTTATTGACCAATAATTAATTGAAATTTTATATGAGATATTGAGATCAATAATGCCGTCTATTGCGATTTTCTTAATATAAGCGCATGTCTGAACATAGTATAAAGGAAGCTGTATGCGCATTGATTATAATAAAGACATCAAACATTCTTTCGAGTTATATTTCATACATTGTGCTTTTAAAACCTATATTTCATGTATTGATACTGCTAATCCTCTTATTTCCAGCACAAATTCTCTTACTGTCAGTAAATCGAAATCCTAGGAGACCAATACAAAGATATTATTAAAATTATTGGTGAAAGTCCTCAATGCAGACGATTATTATTTTTACTCAGATCGGCTAACGAATGGAGTTTAAATTTAATTTTATTAGAATAGCTTAACGTTCCCATAATCTATCTGGAGAGTCTTTCTTAAGGTTAGGTTAGGTCGCAAACTCTCCTTGAAGAACGAGCCTCGTCTTGAGACCATAATTAATATTCAACCAGTGCTTCAAATATTCCCTAAAAAACCGATATTATTCTAGAATAAATATTTCTATTGCAGTAATCTTTATATTAGAGAATTCAATCAAAAATGTGAGATCTCAGTGAAAAATCTCACTCTTTTGAAGGCCAGGGCACCTGCACATGAAATAAAAGATAGACTCTTCCCAAAATCCTCAGTTCATATGAAAGATAATTGTAGGAATCGAAGTTTTTAGACATGACTTCCAAAACGAAAGAGGGCCGTTAAAATTTCTGTTGTGCGATGGAAGGCCATTAGTCCGTCAGACGTCTAATAATATAAACAAGTTCTTCAATTGTAGGAAAGGAATCGGCGATTGTTCTAGTACAAGAAAAGGGTAGAATTGAAATAATTTAAAGGTTTTTAAAAAGGTAAAAACCTTACAACACAATATTTAGGTTCAATTAAATTTTACCAAATCAATACCTACAATAAATAAGGCAAATATGAAATTATATTTTTTTATTTATTTTGGAACTGGAAGAGACGCATGTACAGGTCTCAGTTTAGTAAAGAACATCTTAATATATTCAAACTTGATCTAATCTAACCAACGCTATAACGCGAACGCAGTTATTATTGATACTAAAATTTGTATTTTTTGGTCCAGTTAACGAATCTACATTAATCGTAATACATACTATTGCTATGATTCTAAAAGAGATCTTGTCGTACGCACGGTTTTTACAAATCCGATTTTATTCTGTTTTGAAGTCGTTTAGGTTTAACAAGGTTAATTAGGAATTAATTGGTTTTAATCGATTTTCAAGCAATCATTTTTAAGCAGCTGAAACAAATTCTAAAACGAATTTCAGAAAATTTAGTTGCCATGCCAATCAGTTTAGCTTCAATGAACTTATAATTAAACTAGATTGCAAGATTGTTTTTCTTAAGCTCAATTAAAACAAATTGCAATTACAATTCACACATGGAAGATTTTTCATAAGATTCTTATCTTATCTAATCGATTCTTTTTTAAGTTTGAGATTGATTTTACTTAAACCTTGACAGATTTCCTTATCTTTTAGGGTTTCACAAGGTCGCCGACCGAGGATCCAACTCAGAAATTACTTTAGGCAACACAGGCATTGAAAATGCCAGTGCAACGTCTAGTATGTGTTCACAAATATTATGCGGAAATCTCACCTTTGCTTTAAACATTGTGTATAGAAGAAATCTAACAGATTCAGATTGAGTTGCAGGGCAAACTGTCTAGGAACGACGACTTAGTTCAAACGACATACAATTAGCCTGAATTACTGAATTAGTGCAATTGCCGTAAGCGTGGTTCGCTGTAGTTATTCTTTGTGGAATGGTCTTTTTATCGACTGTGCTCAAAACAAATTGCAAATGAAACCCAGGTCAGACATCTCGAACAAATGAAATCTGAAATAATATGTCTTCAACTAACTTTTCTCATCAGTTTTCTAACAAAAACTTTGAAAGTGAACAAAAAAATTATCATAAAAAGTTTCTCAAATAAAAAGTTCTATCGTCCGAAGTTGGCTTTAAGGTCCCGCCACTCTTGCATAAAAACTAACATAATACTGACTAAAGAGCTGTAATTAGCAATTAGGTACTTAAGTAAGTACTATGTGCTGACTATTCAAATTCATTAATTAACTCTTAAGCAACAGATGGCTTTGTGTGGTTCCTCTCTCCAATACAATCCTTTTCCTTCCTTTCTTATTTTATTTATATTTTAGGAAATTGAATGTCCATTCATTTTAAGCCGAATATCCAAAAGATTTCTATTATAAAATTCTGTTAAGTGAACTTCTTTCTTAATACCGTAGATGTAAACAATTTAGCAAATGAATGAAAATAGACGTTTTATAATTAAATTTTTATAAAATTTATTATGTTTAAACAAAAACTAGTCAACAATGGATTTAACAAATTTAACAATTACCCGCCTTACAAGTGTCTGACGGCATAAGTGGGAGCGGCAGCAACGAATGGAGCAGCTCTTACAACAGGAGCAGCTACAAATGGAGAAGCTCTAACAAGGGGAGCAGCTGCAACGACGGGGGCAGCTTTAACGACTGGAGCAGCAGCAACTACGGGAGCAGCCTTAACAACGGGAGCAGCGACTACAAGAGGTTCACGACGTACAACAGCATTGAAACCATTAACGGGATCAGCAGTGTAGGTAACGGTACGTTTGAAGCCATCAGCATCGATCAAAGAGTATTCACCGCGAACAATATCACCATCACGTTCTTCCACATGACCCTTGGCGTCACCGGAGAGATTGTCTTGAACGTTGTAACCGTATTGGTATTGAGGATGGGGATCGTATTCTTCAAGTTCAACAGTCTTTGCCAAGACAGGGGCAGATGGTACTACCACAGCGGCGTTAGCGACAGCGAATAAAGCGAGGGCAATTACAAACTGCACAAAAAACATGAAAAACATTAAATAAATTTTATTAAAATCACATTTTACATTATAAAAGAAAGATTTCTGGTTTTTATCCAATTTTTTAAGTTATTAATTTTAAAATTTTCACATTCATTAATGGTTTGGGCACAAAATTGTCGTTTAATTCCAATTATTATTTTTTTTTTTTGAATTTTAATTTTAATTTTTTTTTTTAATTTCTATCTCCAAACCTACCTTGCAGGCCATTGTTTCTTATTTAAATTGAATTATTTGTTTAAGTTTAAACAAAAAAAATTGTTCTTTACACGGGGTGTACAAAACACTGAATGTCTTCTTTCACCGAATGGAGCCATAATTTATAGTTGACAACTTGTCATTGAGGCGTCTTCATTGAAATTCAATCAATGTTGGTTATGTTTTGGCCATTTTTTTTTTCGGGGGTAAAAAAAATTAATATGCTGCACATTGTGAAGTACAAACACAATATCACGTTTTTCTTATGAAATTCACACTTTAATTTTGGGTTAAACGAAGTTTTTTTGTGGGTGAAACTAAAAAGTGCGCATAATTATTACAAAATTAATATTCGCTCACCTATATTTTATATGCAGTTTTAATTGCAAAATATTTACTTTTCATTATTTTATAGTGTATTAATGTACTATTACATACTAACGAATATTTAAACGGTGCATCACACTTTAGAGAACAAATTTTTTAGGACGAACGTTAAAACGTTGACTAAGGGCCATTATTACAACTTGCCATTAAATTTGGGTTTAGTTAAAGGTACCTAAGGAGATTGTAAAGTTAATAACGAAACTAAGTTAAAGGTAACTTTACCTAACGGAAACCATAAAGTTAAAAATAACTTTACCTAATGGAAACCCTAAAGTTAAAGGTAAATTTACAGTTCCTTTTAGCTAAAGTTATCTTTAACTTTACGTTACCTTTATTTTATCTAAAGAGAACTGTAAAGTTACTTTTAAGTTATTTTATTATTACTAAAGAGAACTGTAAAATTACCTTTAAGTTATTTTCGTTATTACAACTCAAAAATAAAATAAAGTTAACTTTTTCAAAAATATGTCAATGCCGGAGCAATATCGATAACGCCGCTCAATTAAACAGGTTATTTGTAATACAATGACAACGACGGGCTTCGTTTTGTTTTTTTTTTTTTTTGTGTTTATATTTGAAGTTGCCATATTGAAAATAATATATAATATGGCAAGTTTAAACATAAGCTTAGCTTTAAAAGTTACCGGTAGGATGATCCTCCCTTTAGCTTAACGCTCACTTCTACCATATCGTTCACTTATAACAATGAAAAACAATTTAGCTGCCCGTTAAGATCCTCCCTTTAGTTTACAGCAAGTTGTAATAATGGGCCTTAATAGCAAATATACGTAGGAATTAGGGATGCCAAACGGAATTGATTTTTTCATTCATACAAACACATGAGTTTTAAGAAAATTATTTGGATTCCTAAATAAGTATATTATTACTTTAAATAATTTTTTAAAAAGATTAAAGCATCTAACATGACATCGAATAGTCTTGAATGAATTTTGTTGTCAACATACGCAGAAAAACACCTCTCGCAATCAATAAAATAATTCCGAGATTTGCAGTTTGTAAATATCCACCTCTATCACCACCCGATGTAATTGAGTATTTAAATCAGTAACCCTATTAATTGATTTCATAGGGCTTTAGCATTCTTCGATGACATCAAATAAGTTTTTAGTAAGGTTCTCCTTATCAGAGAAATTATCAAAATCGAGTGCTATAAAATTTTTTCAGGACCTTTTGCAAGGTCAACTTACATATGAAGTCACAATCATTAAAATCCCGAAACAAAATCCCGGGACAAGTTTTAAGAAATCCCAGGATTTGAGAATTGCGAATCTCGAAAATTCCGGGTATTCAAGTTTCAGAATTTCCCAATTAGCATCCATAGTAGGAGTGTATCAAATGAATTCGTTAAAAAACAACTTTTCTTATGGCTGACTTTAAACTATTTTGCCAACAAAACGAATGAATTATTAACCTAACTACACAAGAAATGATCGTGGTGGACAATATCATGTCACGGATTAGTTGAAGTGTGTGTGACGATGCTTCTTAAAAATTATATCTTCGGAAAAATCTAGATTTTTCGATATTCTATGTTGCCATGAAAGTATGACTTTTCTGAAATTTGTTGATTTTTGAAGATAGATTCCCAAAACAAAGTGAACGGTTTGCGCAAAAAAAAGGACCGATAAAACCCTAGATAAACTTTAAATTGCCCAGTCTTCAAAAATCCTAGATTTAAACATGTCTAGTAGACTTATTAGACTGAAGGCCCGAGTTCAAACCCCATATCAGACATGAAAACGAAAATATAAAAATTATTTCTTCAGTGACTTCCTCTCAGCAGATTTCTGCCAAAAACTCTGAAAGTAATTAAAATTTCTTTGAAAAGCTTCCCAAAAATCTGTTGTTTGGAGCCAACTTTAAACTGTAGGTCCCGCCACTCATATATAAAATTAACGCATACAACATACATAAGTGGTGTGAGAATCTAGGTCGAACTCCGTGGGACCAGAAAAAATAGTTCGTTATAGGCAAAGTTCGTAAAATACAAATAATTTTTTTTCATTTATTAAAAACCAAAAAATGTTTTAATTCTTTTTATCTATCAGCTAATTAAAGATACTGATTTATAATTTAATGCTGCCATATTAAATAAAAGTAAAGACTATTGCCACACTTCAAAGTTATTTCTGAGGGTTCGTTACAAAAAAGGTAAAATGTATGAAATTTAATTACTGGGACCATTTAAAGTAGTTCCTTATAAACGAGTTCGTAATAAACGAAGTTTTTTGTATACAAATTGTTATTAAAACGTTGGGACTTATGAAAATATGTACGTAATAACCAAGAATTCGTTATAATCGAGTTCGTTATAAACAAGTTTGACTGTACATACAAATACATATATGATCATTAATTATGGGTTATAAATTGTAATTTTTAATTTATAGACAATGGTAATTTAATTTATAATTTATATAATTTATATAATTAATAAACAATATAACAATAGGTAGCATAAAAATTATTAATTATTGAAACGGATTGCTTATTTAAAAATTCCATTTCTTTTTTTTAATTATTTAGACAAGCTCTCAATAATTGTTTTATACAACAATTCCCCTCGCGTATTTCTTACGGATTAATGCCATGAGCTTTAGTGTCTATAAATAAAATCCATATCAAAACCTACGCAATATGTATTCGAAATACATTGGGTACATATGGATGTATAATTAGGTGCAGATACTGTAATCGATTATTCTTATAAAAACCAAACCGTGCCTATTTTGGACATTTTGCGAATCGACATTAATCTGCAACTACAAGATCTGTTGCATAATATTTTCTTTCATTCAATTTTATTTTTTATTTTATTTTATATTTATTAAATAAACGATATTATTAAGTAAATAAATAAAGTAGAGAAACAAAACAATTGAATTAAAGTGAATAGACAGTTTTAAACAATTAAAATCAAAATGAAAGTGATAACAAAAGAAAAAAAGTAACAAACAAATCATAATTCGAAAGTAATTCAGGTTTTTGTTTCAATAATTTCTTGATTGATTAATAATTGCAATAATTTGCTATAAATACCGCATGAAACTCAATTAGTAATCATACAAAAACCAAATTCAAAACATTAAAAAACAACCTTTATAACACGCCTAGTGTCCTTTGATCCATAATAAAATCGAATTAAATTCTACGAAATGGCATTCAAGGTAATATTATTTGATTTTAATTATTTGTAAAGATTTTTCACACGATTAACATTACATTTCTAATGTTTTCAGTTTGTTACTGTCCTTGCTTTTGTGGCTGTGGCCAGTGCTGGTGTTTTGCCGGTTCCCCAGGTCTACCATCCAGCCCCAGCAGCACCTACGGTAGTCAAAACTGTCGCTCCAGTAAGTTATGTTCATGCACAATCCCTGTCCAACAAACATCACGAAGAACACTACGATTACCCCGCGCAATACAAATTTGCTTATGAAGTCAATGATGAACATACTGGTGATAACCACAGTCAGCATGAAGAACGTGATGGTGATGTTGTTCATGGCGAATACTCCCTAATTGATGCCGATGGCTTTAGACGTGTGGTACAATATACTGTTGATGCTCACAGTGGTTTTAATGCTGTCGTTAACCGTATCCCCTTAGATCAACATGCAAAGGTTTTAGCTGCTCCTGCTCATTATGTTGCTCCTGCTAAAGCCACTACTGTTGTGAAGGAATACCCTATCCCAGTAGCCTACCATCAACTTCACTAAATTCCATTTTAGTTTAATATTTCGATTTTTAAATATTTTTTTTCTTGTTATTTAGTTTTAATAATAAAGTTATTGAAAAAAGCAAATCGTTTTAAAATAAAAAAAAAAACATGTGAAATTGTACCTTGTAGCCGTAGTATCTTAAATAACTCACTATCATGTTGTACACAGTTTTAAAAATTTAGAGGAATAATCTTTTGTTTATCCAGGGGAATGTTTTACCACACTTGTTCATATCTTGATAACACAAAAAAACATAATAAAATGGAGATGTCGCAGAAGTTGTCTTAAACTATTTAAAATTTTGTAGTCCCAACAGAGACAAAAATTGAAACACAACTCTTCAAGGCGGAGCTGGTTATTGTTTAGCACAACGTTGTCCACGGACTAAGCAACACTTAACATTTTCGCAGTATTTTTTTATATTCAGCTTTGGTTGGTTTTGTCCAGCTTTTTAAAACCCGATGTCCAGCTTTATGCGAATCGGAATCTGGCAACCCTAATTGTTTGGCTTCATCGCCTATTTGAGGCATCAACCAAATTGCTTATCTTTCAAATCGAAAGAAAAAGAAAGCTAAGAAACGTGAGATTAATTGCTCATTGAAATCATCTCTCAATAGATTTATAGTATCGCATGTAAGGTATACTTCAAAATGATAAGGTCACCTCAATATTTGATCAATTCATCAAAACTATAGAATACTAGCAGATTGTACCCGGCGTTGCGCGGGTTATTTTTTTGCTCTTCCCCCTTTTTGGACCAGTTTGGTCCTACTTTAGAAACGGAATACCTATAACAGCTATTTGGGAAACTTAACCAAGCTTAGTCGTAAAAAATTTCCTGTTACCATTTTTTCTTCCTTTGTCCCATTTTTTCTCTCCTTTTAGCCAAAATTTTAAAAAGATTTGTAGCCTATAACCTCCACGGACAAAAGCCCGATCTATATCCCAAATTTCAAGAAAATCGGTCCAGGCGTTCAGGCGTGATTGGCTAACAAACAAACAAACAAAAAAACAGACTTACAGACAGATTTATAATATACTAGCAGATTATACCCGGCGTTGCGCGGGTTATAAAAATGACAATAAATAAAAATCCGATTTCGAAACCGGCTTCTTACAAAATGCAATTTTCAAACTATTCGAAAATCGGTTTATCAAACAACGCAGATTTTCTTTCAATAATTTAAGTCCTAAATATAAATGCATAAAATATGCCCGTTTCCCTTTCCATATTTTTGGTCCACTTTAGGTCCACTTTTGGTCCAACTTTATGAACGAAACACCTCCAATAGCTATTTGGTAAGCATAACCAAGCTAAATCGTAATAAAATACCTTTAAAACAAATAAAATACAGGATTTATGCATAAAGTACTAATTTTTGCCCTTTTTCTCTCCCTATGTCCCATTTTTCCCCTTTGGTTTAAAATTTTTAAAAGATTTATAGCCCATAACCTGTACCGACAAAAACTCGATCAATATCCCAAATTTCAAGAAAATCGGTTCAAGCGTTCAGGCGTGATTGGTTATGCTCTTAATTTTTCAGTTTTTGGCCACTTTTCCCCTTTTTGGACCCCTTTTTTGAACTTTAGAAATGGAACACCTCTAATAACTATTTGGGAAACTTAACCAAGCTAAACGTAAAAAATTACGTTTAAAACACATAAATTACAGCATTTATGCATTAAAGTATTAATTTTTGCCCATTTTTTCTCTCTTTTTCCCATTCTGTCTCCCCTTTTGGTCAAAATTTTGAAAAGATTTATAGCTTATAACCTCCACGGACAAAAGTCCGATCTATATCCCAAATTTCAAGAAAACCGGTCCAGGTGTTCAGACGTGATTGGATAGATTTATAATATATATTAGAATTATGTATGATCACCTTATTCAAAAAAATTCTACGTTCAAATAAGTGAACAGAAGCCAATTTTCCGCCCAAACCCCAAAAACACCCGAGTAACAATTTTCAAGAAAATCTGATTAATTTTTAAGGACCTCCGGAATGTGTTTCTTTTTCTCTTGCACCACTTGACATAAGGTTTGGTTAGGTGAGGTTAGAGGACGACAAGTACAGTACCCGGAGGTCGAAATTGACTCATTGTACATTGTGTTAGGGGAGGAAGGAAATAGAGGATATAGGAATGTAGGTAAGGGGAGAGAGAATGGGAAACGGAGGAATTACACAGAACCATTTGACATAAACCCACCCCATACTTTAAAGGTGCATGCAATCAATGTGACTTTGCGACAATTGTACGTTACTTTTTAATTGTCAATTTCTGACAATAGCGATGATTCTAGCACGTCAGTGTTTGGCTCTACAATTTTTCAAAAATGGGTTTCAACCCCTCTTTTTCTCGAAAACCTGACGTGATGAGAAGTTTTTGAACTTTTTGAGATTCGTGTTCAGCGCTCAAAACACCTGGAACCATCTTATTTGCAAAACCCATGCAGGACTGTGTTGTTCATACATATGCAAATGCATTAACTTTAAGAAAATTATTTGGATTCCAAAATAAAAATCAACTAACATGTGCTGCGATAGGCTTGAATGAGTTTTGTTGTCAACATACGCTGCCGTTGAAAAACACTTCTTGCAATCAACATTTGTTGGTAAAATAGTTCCAAGATAGACACATGCAGCTAGGATTTGTTAATCCCGAAAATCCCGGAATTTCGAGATTTCCCGATTGGCATCCCTGGTTATTTTTTTTTTTTTTAATTTCTTACTGCTAGGATTTTAGCAGCATTTTTTTTTTTTTGCTCTACCATATCATCATCAATCATTACTTAATAAATTTCTCCATTAAATTTTAAAATCAAATAGTAGAACGAAGCAAGTAAATATTATAACGATTTTTGATTCTTTTTATTTTACGTAGATTTAATGGTATTTGAAACTGTAATTTGATTAAAATAAAACTCTTCTCTTACATACATACATATATACTTGGTATGTTCCAAATGTACCATAAATTATAAGATATTTAACTTGTAATTTCCAAAATAACAATTCAATTCCCGTCAACAATTTAATAATTTTTGAAAATATTGAATTAAATAACAGTGCGTACTCAGAAATTAAAGAAAATTAATTTTTATTGAAATTGCAACTGATGTTTGGTATTAAGTTCGCAATTATATCAACAAAAGCAGTAAGTAACGCAATAAATTTAAGGTCACACCATTGAGTTAAAAAACTTAACAGTTGTGCAAGTACTTGTCATGAATACGATGATCTTGATAAGCCATCTCTAAAGGTTGAAACCGATAGTAAATGGGCCAATGAACACAATGAGTTTGATTTGGTTTTCTTTTGCATCTCAACTGATATATTTCGCTTGTAAAAATTCAAAGTTACAAACAACAAGTAAAATTATCGGTTGCTGCGTAGCAATTTAAAATTGATTGCGTTTTAAATGATTTGCAACATAGCCAATCAAATCAGCAACTGAAAATTACGCAGGAACGAATTTTATATGCAAGCGAATGAAATGAAATTGGTTCGTAATCGAATGAAAACATCGATGAATAAACAACGAATGCAATAGCAATACAGTATAATCCAAATATGACGAACTCTTAATATATTTAGCTTAGTGGTCATTACAATATCACTTCTCACATCACTTGTGTACAGTGTGAGTTAAATTTATTCATTGGAGTTTTTGCCAGAAATCTGTTGAGAGAAAGTCGCCGAAAAAATATTATTTTCATACCTGGGGTATGAACCGTAGCCTCACGCCTAATAAGCCAACACACTACCTACTAGACTGCGGCGACTGCATAACGCTCTTGGTTATAGCGTATTCTCGATCTTAACAAAGTAATTTCAAATCCGTAACAATTCAGTTACCATTTTTATATAAAAATCTTTCATAGCAACAAAATCGGTAACAATGAATCCCTGATTGTATTGAATGCTTTTCATGGTCTCTGTTACCAATAATTAAATTTATATTTCGTAATATTAATGTCATATACTGCCTACTCCCATGGAGTTCATAATAGTCGAGTTTTACTGTACCTTATTACAATACGTATTCACATTGAACTTTATCCATCCATTCTTTATTGATAACTTTGTTGTTGTCATTGTTTCCCTATCTGATGGTGATGGTAAGATTATTTCAGTTTTTAAAGGAACGACTTCTGTAATTTAAATTATATTTAAAAGAGTTAAATTTTTATAACAATTTTTAAAGTTAAGCCTATAAACTTAGCTATTAATCAAACATTGTAATTTTTATTCGCCTTCATCATTCTGTTTGTTCATAACTAAGGGCCGTTATTATTACTTGCCGTTAACTGAAGGGAGGATTTGAGTAGGCAGATAAATTATTTTTCATTAAGATAGAAGTGAGCGTTAAGCTAAAGGGAGGATCATCCCACCGGTAACTTTTAAAATTAAATTTATGCCATACATACATATATAATTGGTCATTACAACGCTTCAGTCAGTATTATTGATCTAGTTTCTCACACTACTTATGTTGTGTGTCTTAATTTCATACATAAGTGTCGGTACCTACAGTTTAAAGTCGACTCCAAACGACAGATTTTTTGAGAAACTTTTCATGGCAATTTTATTTACTCTCAGAGTTTTTGCCAGAACACTGTTGAGAAGAAATCGTCGAAAAAAAAAATACTTTTTGTATTTGATTTTGATGTCTGGCCTGGGACTCGAATCCTGCTACATTATATATTACTTTCAATATGGCAACTTTAAATGTAAACAAGTAAGTACGTTCTATGTGTTTATAGAAGCAAGGCGTCGATTTATAGGTATTTCTCGAAGGCAAAGACATTCTCCTTCAAGTGCATTCATTAGACTGCTTACCCTGGGGTACAAAAAGCAAGACAGAGCAGGCAACGGCGATTCACTAAGAATTCGGTCAGTCGTGTGTGAGTTCAGAAAGAATTCAGTCAGTCTTGTGTGAAGGCACATTGCGTTGCATGTGAAGTGGATCGTGGTTTGAAGTTCTAACGAACGAGTGTAAAAGAAAGAATAACAATTAAACCAAATTGTTATTGCGTAAATCAAGTTCCAAAGGTGGCACATTGAATTCTGCGAACAATAAAGATTTGATGTAAAATTAAACACAAATTTATTTCAAATTTTTAACGTTTTTTAAAAATGTAAAAACGTAACAATATTTTTAATTCCGATTGATGTGAAACATGAATAAATTGCATTGTATCCGATTTTATTTGATTTAAAAAAATTAAATTTTTTTTTAAAGTTTAATGTTTTAATTGTTTTAAGGCCCTGATTTTCGTTTTGAAAAACATTTCGATGCACAGAAACAAGAAAAAAATAAAATTAAGCATAAAAACTATGTTGCCCGATCAAGATTGTTATTTTTATTTTCGGTTTTTGGCAACTGAGTGTTAAGGTCAAAGTCACATTTTATTACTATTTTTTTTTATTTTTTGTTTTGATTATACCAACAACAGAGCTTTTTTTATCGCTGGTAATTACCGTTGAATTGTTTTCCATTTGTGGTTACAAACACAATCAAAGTAGAGTACAAAAATAAGAAAATGTATTCCCTCACTGTAATAACGCATATTTTTCACAAACAATTTCTCTCCAATAATATGTTTGTAGAGTGTAGGACGTATACACAGGAAAGACATTTTTGACAATCGGTGCGTTGAACGTGCTTATTCATATGTATTTCTGAAAGGTTGGTAAAAGGTGTAGAGAGTTTATTTTTATTGAATTTTAACATACTAAAAAATACATTAAATCTTGTATTTTTTTAATAATAATTTTTCAATATTTATTTTGTAGGGTTTTAAATATTCGTTTCCATCCAATTAAGCGAGCAATCTTTAATCAACTTTTTTTCTTTTTTATTGTAATTGACTTGTGTAAACATTAACAAGCATAATAAGACTCTTATAATTAAATAGACGGTCGGATTTTAAATGTTTTTGTTACGGTTTTTTTTTTTTCTACCAAAAACATCCGTTGTAATGGAAGTACAATTCACTTACTCACTTCGTCATTTATTCATTCATTAACTACAACCTTTCAGAAGCTTAAACATTACGTACACGTTTATTTAAATAAGTGCCGTATACCCCCCCCCCCCCATACATCTGTATGTATTCACCTATAGAGTATGATAATTGTAAACACGTACAATGAATTTACGCACGTAATCCAATGTCGCCAAAAAGAATGGTAAAAACTATACTGTTATCCAATACAGGGTGTTGAAGTGTTGAAGAAGACATTATAAATTTTATGACAAATTTTACATCATCAATAACGAAATCATTTAAATATACGAAACACAAGACGTAGGTACTGAACTAATGACTGCCGAAATCGTGTCAATACCTTAATGTGTTATCACGGTGTTCATATATGCACCTTTATTGCGTAAATCAGAATAAACGCCATTATTGAGCTCAATATTTCATATAAAGTTTCAATTAATTATTGCGCAATATATACGCAAATTGTTATATTAAGTAAAACTTAAAATACAACACTGTTATAAGTACGTTCAGTCAGCATATTACAATTTTCCGAACACTACAAACAAAAATGAACCAAAACAATAAACAACATATCAAATAAGAACAATGTTGTTTAAGCAACCAGCTATTTTATTCACCAGTTGTCACCTGAACATTGAATAAGCAGCTGATCTGCGTATATTATTACGTCTGAACACTTAAAATATTGTGCTCAATAAACAGAATATTGACGAAATAAAAGTGCATGGTATTAACCACTTAGGTATGTAGAAAATGTTTTTGAGGCAATTATTATATTGGAACCAGTACTAAACCAACGACTGGCGAAATTGTGCTAAAATATGCATATTACAGTGCACCTTTATTGCATTAATCACAATAAACGTAATTATTCAGTTTGATATTTTAATTATTTATTCCGTAATTAATACGATAGTTGTTATAATATTGAGTAAAACTTAAAATGCAACACTGTCATAAGTGTGTTTAGTAAGCATATTATAATTTACTGGACATTTTCTGTTGATTTTGACAACTCAAATGACAATAATGACAAACAAACTCTAATAAACAAACTACACTAATTTTCGCAACCAAAATAAAAACAATGTTGTTGTTTATCAATTGTCAAATGAATATTGAGTAAGCTGAATTGGGTATATTATTATGCCTGAACACTTGAAATATTGTATTCAATTAACCGTATTGTGAATAATAAAATTATAACTGATCTCTTATACTATCAAATTTCGCTTCTTCTATAGCCATGTCAACATGGTATTATTAGTTGTTGATGATTGAGATTTACAAAAGATCTCAATCATCAATAACTAATATCTTGGAACTCACTACAATTTGTCAATGAAGGATTTTTAAATAAAATACAGACTGGCGTGATATACACTGATTTTAGTAAAACATTTGATAAAGTGAATCATAAGCTTTTACTCCCTTATTGCACAAATTACCACTTATGTTCTTTAGTGATTTATTTCTCTTGTCCGGCCTATACTGGAGTATGGTTCTATTATATAGGGCCCTTGTTAAGCGGTTCACATTGAGCATTGAGTCAGTGCAAAAACAGTTTTTAATTTTCTGGTTACAAGGTCTTGGTTGGAACTTCTATGAATTACCGCTATAACGGAGTAGACTAGCTTTGATTAAACTGCCAACTCTTAAAAGTCGTCGTTCCATGATGAGTACTCTTTTTATTATGGGATTAAAACGAGGAGATGTTGATTCAGAGTTTCTACTCAGTCGACTGAAATTCAATGTTCCTGTGCGATCTAACCGCAATTTTAAAATGCCATCACTGAATTACTGCACATCAGACTATGAAAATAATGATTCCTTCAAATGAGCCTGTAAAACCTTTGATGAATGCTACCAAGTAGTTGATTTTTCTGAGTGCAAAGATGTTTTTAAGAAAATCCCAACTTTATTTTTGAATTGTTAATATAAAGTTCTTGTTGAACTAATATAAAACTGTATTGTATTTGTTGCATATAGTCAGTAAGGATATATTGTATCTACTGACATTAAATAAATCAATAAATAAATAGTAGTGAAGGACGAAAAATGGAAGTTATGTTTTTACTACAGGGTATGAAAATTATACAAACAAAAAAAAAAAAAATCTCATCTTATCTCATCTTATCACTCAAAATGTTTCCAGTTCAATTTATCCCTGCAGGAATCATGTCTTTATGGTGACATTGTGATATAAGCGTCAACAATTATTTTATTTTGATGAGAAAAAAACTGTCAATTGACAAATTGTCAAGAAATTATAAACGTTTAATAAAGAAAAAAAAACAAGCAATGTTATATAAAAATAAAAGTAGTGAAAATGAGGCAATTATAAGTCCAAGTGTGAATTGTCGTCTAAAATCGATTCTCCAAAATACAGTTTGCGTGAGAAGATATAAAATTGGTATGTAGGACACAATTTTTTAACAAAATAAAATTGTTTCAAATCTTATGGAATTTTCCCCTATCGACTCTGAAGAAATGCAGAGTGAATTTGATGCTATTTTGAAAAGTCATTCAAGCATACTTTTATTGTAGAACTACTTCAACGAATAAAATTGCATTTATTGTTTTTTGTATTCAACAGATTCGTCAAATGAAATCACACCTTGCGGGTAATGCAGAACAAAACCTTCATGAAATATTTGACCAAAATATTATCATAAATTTTAATGTTTTAAAGTTTCGCGAATACTCAAATGTTTTTAAAGCCTTAGTAAGAAATAAATGCTTTTTTGTATTCTCATAAATATTTATAATATTTTAACAATTTGTTTCGTTTTTTTAGTATCCAGATGTAATATCAAATTAGAGTAGCATTTCAGCGCCAAAAGGAAAAATATTTCAAAGAAATGGGTCGCAGCAAAATGATGTAAATTGTGAAGAAGACGACTCTCCCAAAGAGGATTAATAATTTTACTTAATTTTAATAAAACAAAAATGTTATTTTAATGTTTCTATATGTATAAATAAGAGAGACTGAATTAAAATAGTATATTTTTAGTTTTCATATTTAAATTTAAAAAAAGGCTGTAAAAATGAAATCGTAATTTTTTTTTTCTTTTTAATAAAATATCAAATATTTTCAAAAATTTAAATTTTATAGTCGTCTATTACTACAGAAAAATACCAAAAGTGTAGACTAGAAATGCTAAATTGTACTATTGATTCACTGGTTCCAATGTCTACATGTAGTCCCAAAAGGAGTACCTATTCACTAAATAGTCAATAGTTCAGTAGTAGATTTTCAATGACACGCACATTTTAAATGTCTATGGTAAATAACACTAGCTGGGGTATAAAATGTCACTAGTACTTGTGACTGTGTCAATAGTAAATCAGTAGAGTTTCACTATTTTTTTTTTTTTTTTTGCGGGTAGGAGGGAAAATGCTTTATGCATTCATGAAGGTCGGCACCAGACATGTTATGTCGGACTTACCCATTGTTGGGTATACCGACTAAAAACCCACCTTGTCTCCTCACCGGGGAATCATTCCACCTCGGAACCACGGTTGTATTACGTCGAGGAGGACCCCTTTTCTGGCATGTGATCCAGTTACAACATCGTCAGACTGCGTCCAGGCTCCGCTCTATTTTTAATCTACTGCATATAGGTCAGATTTTTTTCTTCGTACGACGTACTCTGCCAATTTTTTCACGGTATTTCAGCTTTCTCTAGTATTTATCATTTTCGTCAAGACATTTGTTCAGCTTTGAGTCGTTGACGGCTTTCGGCCCAGCGACGGCAGCTGAAGAATGTGTGTTCGGCATCGCCTAAAGTTTCTTTCTCCTCGTAAATACAATATGTCGAGAGGCATTTACACATGCGATGCAGATACTCTCTAAATTATCCGTGGCCTATTAGAGTCTGGGTTATATAGTAATATACTTCTCCATGTTGCCTGTCTTGTCATACTTTCAATTCGGGGATCAGTTTGTACGTCCATCTTCCATGCTGTTCATTTTCACAGCGAGATTGCCATCTTAGGAAAACTTCCTGCTTTATCGCTTCTATGTTTCGTGGCTGAGTCATACCGTACTTGGCATTAAAAATCATCCTGCGCTCGATTGCTTGTAGGTCGATGGGAACTATTCCGGCTATTACTAGGACAGCTTGTATTGACACCGTGTGGTACGAGGATATCACTCGTAAAGCGGCTATTCTCTGCGCAGATAGAAGCTTTTTAGCTCTAGTACGGGTTTCCAGAGTGGGAGCCCAGATTTCAGACCCATAAAGGAGTATACTATTTCCAGACTCCATGAGTAGCTTCCTCCGACTTGGAAGTGGGCCTTCGATGTTTGCCATCAGTCTACTTAATTGAGTTGTTATTTTAGCCGCTCTCGCCGTAGCATATTCCATTTGCTCTGAATAGGTCAGTTTTGAGTCTAGTCTGACCCATGTGTGTCGCCTTGTTAATAAAAGCAGCTCCGTTTTGTGCATGGCCAGTAGCAGTCTGTGAGATTCTAACCAGCTCTTAGTCCGCATCATAACTTGCCGTAGTCTGCGTTGAACTTCGTCTCTGTTCCTGCCCATAATGACTGCTACGAAAGTATCTTCCGGCATCTCTATTTATAGAATTTTGTCGTAAGTCGCATTCCAGAGATCTGGTCCCAATATGGTCCCTGTGCCGCTCCGAAGCTGATCTGCATTCTTCCTGGCCCTTGGTTTGTATCATATATCAACACTGTTTTTTACGTAATCCTCAATAACTTTCATCAAATACGCCGGAACATGAAAAATAGTTTCCAGGGCCTAAATCACATCCGTCCACCTCAAACTCTTGAAAGCGTTTTAAATGTCTAAGGTCGCTAGGAGTATAACCGGTCGCAGAGTTTCACTATTGGCCTGTAGGAAATGCCAATATTATAAAAACGGATTAGTCTAATTTTACTTAAAATTTTTATTTTTATAAACGTCTGAACTATTTCACCCTGTATGCTCATAATTGTACGCAAGTGTGTTAGTATTACAATACGTTTATCGAACTTTTTTCTTTTTTCTTTTTTTGGTTCTGTTTCAGTTTCAATTTCAGTTTAACTTTTATTTGTTTTTTGTTTTCATTTCATTCATATTCTTGGCAGAATGTCAATAACACCAAATCCCCGTTTCTGTCCACCAACCTACCATTATGAGGCATATTTTTTATTTTCATTTTTTTGTTGTTTTTAGTGGTCACTATGCCGGTCATCAGATTAGCTTCTGTACTATCCAACTTTTATTTTTCAGTCGCTAAATTTTGAATTTGTATTCACATCACGCGTCTACCATAGTACTAATGTTTGCACAGTTGTGGTGATTTGGTCTTCTTTATTTTCAGTTTTTTTTTTTTTTTTGTCTTTTTTTCATTCAACGACCTTCACTTGCTTCAATTTAAAGCGAGAGTTGTTGTTTTTTTCATTATTATTTTGCTTGTAATACTTTTTAATTCATTTTGTTATTAACCATTCTTAACCGGGCTACTTTAGGAATACATAATTACAAAAACAACAAAACAAAAAAAATTTCATTGTAAACTAATTCGAAAACTTAATTGAAAAAAAAAACGAAAACAAAATGGAAAAATGGTTTGTATTCGATTAAATTTAACCTTTAATTTGACTCTCAATAAAAGCATTTGAGGGAATAAATATGTTTAAGGTCACCCAATTTAAACGGAAATTCTCATACAGATTATTATTGAATAAAATACCAACAACAGCAGCAACAACTTTATTGATCTTGGGTACAAAATTTTGTAAAAGAGATGGTAGTTTGTAATCAGAAGTTGGATTTACATTTTCCATTCTTGTACTTGCATTTAAGCTTTTGCTGATTTACTCTGATGCGAGTGTGTCTAATCCATATGGGCGTTTGCGATAGATTGTTTGAATAGAATTCAATTTGATTTTATATTTTCAAATGAAATCGTATTTATCAACAGATTTTACACGCAGCAAGTATTACACGTAATTGCATTTAAAAAAAAAATTATTTTTATGTCCAATTAATGTACATATTTAACGACATACGTATAGTCCACGTAAATTTGAATTTTCTCGGCTTTTAAAGTTTTTAGCACACTAAAGCAAAGTCTACCGCATTTTTAGAATATTTGTAATGAAAGTTTTAGGGCCATCATTACAACTTACCATTAACTAAAAGGTGGATTTTAACAGTAGACAATATGGTAATAGTGAACGTTAAGCTAAAGGTAGCATCATCCTGCTGGAACTTGCCATATTATATGTTATTATTTTCGATATGGCAACTTCAATATAAGAAAATGAGCAAATACAATAAAAAACAGAATGCCGTCGCACATTGTGGTGTTTAATGCCTAAAATGGGAATTAATTGGGAAATTAAATTCTTGGATACCAAAATGTTCACAAAATTCTGCACCACTCTCTTAAAAAGTGTCTCTCTACGTCTTTTTGAAATTTGAATTTTTTTGATGTATTTTAATCATTCATGAAAAAACTAAATTTTTAATGTTTTTAAAATTAGTTTTCGCCAAGTTTTTAAGTAAAAATACTTAAAAAAAATATAGACCCTTCAACAACAGGTGATTGAGATTATATTTACTTCGTTGTTATTTAAGTTCATATGGTTTTCTTATTTTTAAAAACATTTTTTGTAAAGGTCTATAAATTTGCAAATTTTGTAGCATATATAGAAAATTAGTTGTGAATTAACCAAAGTTAAGTAAAAAAAATTTTTTTCTTACACCTAAGACACCTTGTGAAATAATAGTAAAAAAATTTTCTGCACTTTCTTGCACCTGTGATTAAAAAAAATGAAAATATATTTGTGCACTTATATAATTTTTATCTATTAATTACTAATTTTTAATGAAAAGCAACACAATGCAGTTGGTGTTTGCATTTATTTTGTGGATCAAAAAATAAATTACGGATTCAAGAAGAGTTCAGGGCTTATCATTGATTGCCCGAAGCCCGGTTTTGGAAATGCCAATGACGCATACACAGCTCGTCTTTTTTTTCAAAATACATCTCTGTCATCAGCAATTATAAAAGTAGATGAAACACTGATAAGACGAATGCTAACAATTATGACTACCATATTTAGTGGTATATAAATTGAAACTGAAAGTTTCGCGTTTAAATTTGTATCCTTGGTATGATATGTCCCCAATGATACACAAATTTCTAATCCAAGGACCAGAAGATCTATTAAATAAATGATAACTTATAGTATAAAAAACTAGCGTCAAAAAAATTCTAGTACCATATCGTCACCCAAAATGCAGAAGTGTGTAACAACACTTCAAAATTTTACACGAGAGGAAAAAACACACTCAATATGATTTATTGTGGTTGGTAGATAATTCTTGAGAGTAGGATTATAAAATTTTATCAGAACATATATCTTGAAGCAATACATCAGAATCAATCAAAAACTCAATTTTGAATTTTTTGGTTATTAGGCCCTTATGCATTTCAGGTTACGACTTTTATTTTTGTCATTATGGATTTACCTTCTTTAAGCGAAATAAACCAAAAAATGTTAAAATAAGCAAACAGAAAAGCTCTCACGATTTAATTCCCATTGCCATTGCGTTTGAAAAACAACGTGTTTAAATGAGCAGTGTTATAGCCATTGCTCAGGCACTGCCATATTTTTAACTTTTTTTTATCTTTAAGTTGTAATAATGAAAATAAAGTTAATTTTACAATTTCCTTTAGCTGAAGTTACTTTTAACTAATCTAAGCTAAACGGTAAGTTGTAATAAAGGCATTTAAGCTGTTTATAAACGGTACGTAATTAAAGAAATTTTTTTGCAGTTTAAAGCAATTAATCACACAATTAATCACAATTACAAAACCAGCCAATAGTCTAGGACAAGTTCCATCAAGTTCTCTAAAAATTCACTTCAAATATTTTTCTATTGCTTACTTAAGCTGTTCTAAAGCAGACGCCTGATTATTTTGCACATAAAATCTTTGTACAATTCAATTTTACTAAATTTTTACCGTGTGTTATTCACGTTAATTCAGATTATGAATGGATCCAAATAAAAAATTAGGTAGGAATTGAATAAAAAAAATGTTTTGAAATCTTTCAAACAAATTTAGAATTCTAAAGACTAATCGAAAAGATCAGTACTTAAACTGAAAATTGTCAAAAAAATCATTAGAATTTAATAATTAGTCCTGAACTCAAAAAATCATCATAATATTCCACTTTAGAGGATTGCAATTGTATTATTTTGCCTAACAATTCTAAAATTAACCAATTAGATAACTACTTATTTACTTGACCATTAAAGTTCTTTAGTCAGCATTACGACCGAACTAATCACATCACTTATGTTGTGTGAGTAAATTTTTTATTCATAAGTGGCAGAACCTTCAGTTTAAAGTCTACTCTGAATGACGCAATTTTGAGAACCTTTTTTTTGGCAATTTTTTGTTTGCTTTCAGAGTTTAAGCCACAAGACTGCCGAGAGAAAGTCGCCGAGAAAATATTTCTTCATATTTCGTTTCGTTCTTCACGTCTTCTAATCAAGTTAAAAACATTTGCATCGGAAACACACTAATTCTCAACCAGATTTAATACTAAATAAAAAATCCAGTGAAGCAAAATCCCAAGCAAGCCTTATGCGCCTAATAATGCTTTCAATGATTTAAATAATCCGAGCATAAATGTAAATTATCATCACAACTTTATTAACAACTATCAGTCACAATCAATCCAAAATAATTATCTTATCTTAGTAAGCGTAGGAGATAAGGGGAGATGCGAAAGTAGTCTTGACGACAGCTGGAGCAGCAACGATAGGAGCGGCAGTTTTAAGGACGGGAGCGGCAGCGGCGTATGTGAAAGGAACAGCAGCTGGAGCAGCTACAACAGGGGCAGCTCTGACAACTGGAGCAGGGGCAGCAACAACTGGAGCGGCAACAGCAGCTACCAAAGGTTCACGACGGACAACAGCGTTGAAACCGTTAATGGGATCGGAAGTGTAGTCAACAATACGTCTGTAGCCATCAGCGTCATTCAAAGAGTATTGACCTTGAACAAATCCACCGTCACGAGTTTCAACAGCAGTTTTTGAATCACCAGAGATGGCATCTTTAACGTCATAACCGTAAGAGTATTGTGGATGGGGATCGTATTCCTCAACGGCGGCAACAGCGGCCAAAGGAGCAGCAGCTGGGATAACGGCTGCGCTGGCAACAGCAATGCATGCGACAAAAAGAGTGATGAACTGAAATTAGACCACAAAATAAGATTATAATCCGATTCGATTCTATTTGGGCTGATGATAGATAGAATATCCTTACTTTGAAAGCCATTGTAATATTAATTGAAAGTGTTTTTAGATGCTCTAAATACCAATTGTGGATTTGAACTGTAGTACTCTATTGTTCACAATGGCTTTTATATGAAAATGACCAAAATAATTTTTAATCGAAATATAGCGACCGAAATATTGTACGTGAAAAAGTGTACCCCATAAGATGCAATAAAATCGAAAGCAGTCAATGAACAAATGAGCGCACATTGAATTTAAATGAATTTATTTTTTGTTTTTTTTTCGGTTACCAGTAACTACATGATTTCTTAAATATGTATTTAGTATTTATACAGTTGACCTTATTTAAAATATAATTTCTGAAAGCACTATTTATTTATTTCTAGATACCATTTGTACTATTAATCCATATAATGTTTGTAGTTCAATGTATTGGATTATGCTCCAATTAAGAACAATTAGAGTACATTAGAATATAATTAAATTAGTTCTCTTCGTCACGAAAAGATAAGCATATTACAGTCAAACCCGGCTATAACGAACTTCATGGGACCAGAAAAAATAGTTCGTTATAGGCAAAGTTCGTAATAAATGGGGTGAAGTCATTGAAGAAAATATATGAAATGCAAAGAATTTTTATTCATTTATTAAAAACAAAAAATATTTTTTTTATTAAAAACCAAAAATATGTTTTAATTCTTTTTATCTATCAGCAGATTAAAGATACTGAGTTATAATTAAATGCTGCCATATTAAATAAAAGTAAAGACTATTGCCACACTTCAAAGTTTTTCCGAGGGTTCATTGGAAAAAAGGTAAAATATATGAAATTTAATTACTGGGACCATTTAAAGTAGTTCCTTTTAACCGAAAATTCGGTATAAACGAGTTCGTAATAAACGAAGATTTTTGTATAAAAATCCTTATTAAAACGTTGGGACTTGAAAATATGTACGTAATAACCAAGAATTCGTTATAAACGAGTTTAACTGTAATTGATAAATAATATCAACTGATTAAACTGATGTTGTAGGGAGGAATAGAGTGGGGGCAATAAAGCAACAGCTCGTATACGAATGTCATATCTGGGAAACACCCAAAGTTGTGCTAACCTGGTAACAATCAAAGTCCTTGCTTACACCAATAGTGATCGTCAATAATTCAGGAGAAGTTGTCAACAAGATTTTTAAACAGAACGAACGTACATTTTTTAATGTTATTATTTTTGTTTTATTTTCAAAATTTTTTATTTCATTTATTTAGTTAACCCTTTAGGAACATTCAATTGAAAAATTAAATTGAAATTTTATTAAACTCCTACAAATTTTTATAGCACATATATAATTGGTCATTAAAAACCCTCCAGTCAGAATTACGACCTAGCTTCTCACACCACTTATGTAGTGTGCATTAATTTTATACATTGAATTTGACTCCGAACAGCAGATTTTTGAAAAGCTTTTCATAGCAATTTTATTTGCTCTCAGAGTTTTTGCCAGAAACCTAAAGAGAGGAAGTCGCCGAAGAAATATTTTCATATTTTCGTGTATTGTCTGACCTGGGATTCGAACTCGAGCCTTACGTCTAATAAGCCAACACACTACCTATTAGACTACGGCCTAAGACATAGTTTTTGAAAACTATAAACATAGCTCACGTGTGTCATATAAAAAAAACGATTGAAACGCCACTGTGCCTATACAATGCCAGTGTTAACCTATAAATCATAAAACGTCTCTGGATAGACAAGTTCTGTCAATAAATTCTGAGTAAAGAATGATACCCCTTTCAGAAATGTTCAGCGATTACCTATTCTCCGTTATCAGAGCAGCCTTTAAATAAGTATTTTCCGCCTTGGCATTTGTTTACCTAAGGGTCGCTGTCCATTTCTGTTTCTCCATTTCTGTTTCTTTTCGAAATAATAATTTTCTCACTTTATTTTTGCAGATGAGTCAACTCCATATAAGAGAATTTGTTTGCAAAACAAGAAAGGAATGCCACTTTGTTGATATATTTTCCACATAGAAAGCTAACCATTGCATGTCCCCCTATCTCCTAGATGGAAAAGAAATTTTAAAATATGCTCATATTCCATATATCTCCAACCTAGAGCTTTTATTCCTCATAAATGTTGTATAAGTTTGGAATCAAATATGACTAAAACCATAGAATGTCGAAAGCGAAATATTTATTCGACGACTGAAGAGAAGCCAGAGCCTTCACAAGGTTAGAAGGCCTGCAGCTATTTATGTAACCAGTGCTCTGCACACCACCCCTACAAAAGCCTTGTTCGCAATGTTCAACTGACTTCCTACTGTGCTTCTCGCAAAGAAGATAGCTAAGTTTGCTGCGACTAGACATAATACCCTCTCGTTGGCACATTGTGCTTCTGGTCACTCCTCTATTTTGGAAATTGATGCTGTGGCTCCATTAAACATGGATTATCTCGCTGCGGTATATTGCCTTGACAGAGGGTTTTCTGATTCCGAGTAGGGACGGCTGGGACCCTAACACGATCGTCCGCCATATATGTAGATTTGAGTACATGTTAGCAGATTACTTAATTCATTAATATTATAAGGTAAGTAGGTTTTATTCCATGACAGTCAAAAAGGTATTCCCTTCTGTTACTATAACGTGCTACGTGTTAAATTCTTAAGCAATATCCTTTCTCGACTATCAGATACATTGAGTCTCTCTCTTTACTCTAGAGAATGTTACGCATTTTTTACAACTTCTGGAACACACCATGTCATAAATAGGTTATCACACTTTTTCCTCTTCTCCAAATTACATTCTGTTATGATGAAGGAGATTTATAAAAGTTTCCTATCAGATGCAATTCTATATTTTTTTGTATAAAATATACCATTACAATAACATTTTCAGTAAGGAGTCAAAAATATCTTTTTCTATTTTTCTCGAACCCTCCAAATGTCTTTTATTTGACAAAAACTGTTTTTTTTTTTCTTACTTTACGCACAAATTTCTGGATTACTAAGACATTTCTATCGTGATTTACAAAATTTTATGTTTTTGAATTAAAATTTGCTACTATGAGTAGACGAATTTTCCAAGTTTACCTCATCAAATCTCATAGGATATTGATTTAAATAATAGATATACGTATACCTCTTTCCAACAAGATATAAATCAGAAATGTTTGACTAATCAAGGAATTTCTGCGTAAAGTCAAACCAAAAAACAGCTTTTGTCAAATAAAACAAGTTTGGAGGGTTCGAGAAATATAAAAAAAATATTTTTGAGGTCTACTCAACTAACTGAACAACGTGGACTATGTAGTTACTCGGGTATATTTTCACTGTCGCAACGTGTAATCTTTTTAAAATTTAGTCAAAAACTTTATAATATTAGCAAAGTAAGGAAATCATTAGGATTTTTATAAAATTAAAATATCATCACAATTTTATTAACGAATATCAATCGCAGTCAGTCCAAAACATTTATCTAATAAGCGTAAGAGATAAGGGGAGATGCGAAAGTAGTCTTAACTACAGCAGGAGCAGCAACTGGGGCGGCAGCAGCGTATGTGAAAGGAACAGCAGCTGGAGCAGCTACAACAGGGGCAGCTTTCACAACTGGAGCAGGGGCAGCAACAACTGGAGCGGCAACAGCAGCTACCAAAGGTTCACGGCGGACAACAGCGTTGAAACCGTTAACGGGATCGGAAGTGTAGTCAACAATGCGTCTGTAGCCATCAGCGTCATTCAAAGAGTATTGACCTTGAACAAATCCACCGTCACGAGTTTCTACAGCGGTTTTTGAGTCACCAGAGATGGCATCTTTAACGTCATAACCGTAAGAGTATTGTGGATGGGGATCGTATTCCTCAACGGCGGCAACAGCGGCCAAAGGAGCAGCAGCTGGGATAACGGCTGCGCTGGCAACAGCAATGCATGCAACGAAAAATGTGATGAACTGAAATTAAAGATGAGAAATTAATACTAAAATCGGCTTTTCCTGACGATGATATCCTTACTTTGAAAGCCATTTTAATATTATTTGAAATGTTTTTAGATGCTCTAAATACCAAAACCGGATTTGAACTGTGTCGTTTAATTTGTCGCCATTGTCTTTTATACAATATTACCTAAAACAGCAAATCCTAACCAAACTATGTCAATAAACAAATATAAAAACGAATACCATAAATGTACACGAACAGATTTTACGCTACACAATTTTCTATAAGATTTAAAAACTTAAATGAAAACTTAAATAATATCGAAATAAGATGCCCTGATAGTGGATAGTGTCCCAGACTATTAGCATGAGGATATTGAAATCAACTCACACCAGAGACTCTGGTCTGTTACACTACATTGAGCATTAGGTCTACGCTACCCAACTCGTAATAATTATGATGATAATTTGTAATTTTATTGTAATTAATAAATAAATATCGAAATAAGACTACCAAGAACTGTAAAATCGAATCTGGTTCCTGGAAAAATCAAATAGGATCGTATAATATTTTAATTAATTTGTTTACAATTACAGTTGACATACAAACTCTTTAAATTAAACTATCGGAAGACCTAGTGTAGGGTATTACAATTTGCGCGTCTTGAATTTTAATACGAATTTTTCATTGCTTAGCTAGTTACTCATTAGTTGTGGAATCTCATGGGTTTGCATTGACATTCGAACAAAAAAAAATGTGTGCATTCATTTTGCATTTTGAATAAATTTTAAAATTAGTTCACTGTTATTGAGAATAAAACAATTTATTTAGTTTGTGTGGAAAATATGGAAAGTCTAGATATATTGTATTGTATTTTAAAGATTTTGCTTTTAAAAATTTTCATTTCAAGAAATTTCTTATAATTTCAATAATTTTTCTAGAGTATATGTTTGCCATGGCCTTTAGTTAAATTATTTTTTATTCTATAGCCGTAGTTAAGTAGGTAGTTTGCTGGTTCTCTGGTTCTATCTGTCCCTGGTTTAGATATCTCGAACAAAATAAAATATGAAGCAATATGAGTATGTTTCAGTAATTTTAACTCAGCAGTTTTGTAGAGAAAAATGTGAAAGTAAATTGAAATTGTCATGAAAAGTTTCTCACATCTCGAACATTATGCTGACCAACAGTTATGGATAAAATTAGCACACAGAACATGAGTGGTGTGAGAAGCTAGATTGTAATCCTGACTTAAGGAAGCAATGACAAATAATAACAAATAATTAGTAATAACACTGTAGTCGCGGTAGTCTAGTAGGTAGTGTGTTGGCCTATTAGACATAAAGCCAAGGTTCGAGCCCCAGGCCAGACATCAAAAACAAAATACAAAAAGTATTTCTTCGGCGATTTCCTTTCATCAGATTTCTGGCAAAAACTCTAAGAGTAAATAAAATTGGCATGAAAAAGTTTCTCAAAAATCGATCGATTTTAAACTGTAGTTCCCGCCACGCATGTATTAAAGTAACGCACACAACATAAGTGGTGTGAGAAGCTAAGTCATATTCCTGACTGAAGGATTTTAATGATCAATAAGTACCTATGTATGTAAAAAAACGGTGCCACAGTGAAAATACAAGCGAATAACTTATACCTATGTTCACGTGTGCTCCTTTATTGCGTAAATCGCAATTAAAACCAATATTGATCTCAATATTTCATATAAAATTTCAATTAATTATTGCTCAATTAAATGCTAATTGTTTTAATTATTATAATTTTCCGATTGTAATATTCTGATGTATGCTGCCGACGTTAAATTATTTTATACTTTTGATGATGATCATGGCCAGACTGTTCTTCAGAGAAATATTGATTTGTTTGTTACTTGGTGCAGGATTAAAGTAATGGATCTTAACTTGAGAATTATAGTAATATTATAGTAATTTCGTCCACTTATGTGATTAATTCTTGCCCTTTGAAAACTGTGACTACATTTCTTGATTTGGAAGTATTATTGGATATGCAATTGTCTTTTATTGATCATAATAGTATAATGATTGGCAAGGCTCTGGATGTTCTTGGTTTTCACGAAATTCATTGATCCTTATATAACAAGACTACTGTACATTTCACTTGTTAGACCTATTTTAAAGTATGCGTCTGCTATTTGGAATCCATACTATCGTTGTCATAGTGATTCAATTGAGTCTGTGCAGAAGCAGTTTTTATTATTCTGTTTACGTGGCTTAGGATGGGATTATGCCAATAGACTTCCGTCATATGAGGGTAGATTAGCTTTGATAAAACTTCCAACTTTGGAACGTAGAAGGGCTGTTTTAGGGGTTTGTTTTGTTTTTAATTTGGTTAAAGGTGATATCGATTTTGAGTTTTTGCTTTGTAGCCTGAATTTCAGTATTCCAGCAAGATTTTCACGGTACTATCGTCCTTTTTCTTTAGATTTCTACAGAATGAACTATGGATGTAATTTTCCTTTTCGTAGATTATGTAATGATTTTAACTTACAGTATGATTTTATAGATTTTATTTGTAGTGCTTGTAATATAAAAAGTAGCTTATATGGTGGCATTAATTTATAAATTATTGTATAAAAATGTATTTTCGTTCTTGTCTTAGGTAGTTCCGGTTTATTGTTACCTTATTCAGCTTGTGATTAAGTTCTGTAGCTGTTTTATGTTCTCGTTGCCAAAACTTTTCCCTTACCCGCTACAGTCCGGACTGTAGTGTGTACGTGTCCCTACGTAATGGAGACGAGCCCTCCGCGGTCGGGTGAGGGTGGGTTAGAGTGAGGCCGGGGGCATTCGAAAGAAAAAAAAATACTGAGTAAAACCTTAATTACAGCACTGTCATAAATTTAGTGAGGATATTATAAGTAACCAAACACTTCCTGTTGATATTTGAGTTGTCAAAGAAACAAAAAAACAACGAAGAAAACAAAAACATGTTGTTGAATCAGCCAGCTGATTTGTTTAGCAGCTGTCAAATGAATATTGAGTAAGATGAATATTGCGTATATTTATTATACCTGAACGGCTAAAATATTGTTCTCAATTAACCGAATTTGTGTCCGAAGTGTCAATCTCTTCACAAGAAAATGCACTTTCAGAATCTCATCACTTCTTTTATATTTTTTAATAACGTTTTACAATTAATAAAAGCTAAACTTGAAAATTAAAGTTTGCTACTATAAATTGGCAAATTTGAAAAAATATGAAAGAAGTTCGCATTTGTCAAGTTTACCTCATCAAACCCCATAGCATATTAAGTCAAATAATATATATTTATATGTACATATATCATCCCTCTCCTTTCTAAAAAGGATTAAATTTTGGACATTGGTTTAGAAATGTTTGTGTAATCAGTAAATATGAGCGTAAAATTCAAAGAAAAACAGTTTTTGTTAAATAACACAAGTTTGGAGGGTACAAAAAATCTAAAAAAATATTTTTAGTTCTACTCAACAAAACTCACAACTTACATTACTTACATTATGTCATTTTTATTTGGTCACATAGTGTAATTAGTAATAATTAATATTATTAACTCCTTCAATATTAATTTTTCTAGGAATCTTATTTTACTTAAAAACATTTAGATTTACTGATATAAACTTCTTAATACATTCATCCATTCCACATCTGAAATTAAAAATCTTGAAACAACCACTTACTATTAGCAATTCGTACCAACTCTTACATGTACATATCGCTCCTTTATTGCAACATAGTCATATCTCAAAAAATCAAAAATTTTGTAGTTTCTTAAGCAAAACTGCTTTTTTAGACCTTCTGTACTTGTTGAAAAAAATCATTTTTATATCCCAAAATGAACCGAAGTTATAGCAAAAATGTGTTTGCGGCAATTAGATCATAGGACTTATGTCTTGAAAACTTAAATCGCATTTTGCCAAGTTCAAGTTGTTTTGAGATATGACTATGTTGCAATAAAGGACCGATATGTATATGGAATTTGGTTATTTTCAGTTTCAATTTTCAGCAATTATTATTTCTAGATTGTAATTCAACTGAATCCTTGCCATTTGAGAATTCCTCTTACAATGTGAACCTTTGCCGACATAGTATACATCTCATCACAAGATGAGATGGTTATTAGATAGCCCTTGCAGAAAATATATTTTTTTATCATTATAATAAAACGGAGTGGTATGGCAGAAAACAAAATTTAAGTCAGTGATGAGAGTGAACAGCAGATTACTGTTACTTACCTGCCAGTTAAAAAAACACTTAAGGTCCACAAAAAGTTTTTAAATACGTATCATTGACATTCGTGTTGACTTTACATGTATTTTACATCTTCGTTGAAAACCTTTTTTCGATTATAAAAGTTTCTATATTTCTACTGCCTTTGATAATATTTAAATATCTCCAGTGGTTGTTTAAAAAGTAGACGCTTAACTAAATTTGTTTCCAAATCACACTCTTACTGGTGCTTATATTGGGAAAACATGAAATGGTGCTTCTATTTTACTCCATTTTACATTTGGCTCTGTAGGCGTGTAAAGAATGATGTCTGAAATAAAATCTCAAAGAGAGTAGCAGAAGTATTTAAAATTAAACTTAAGGAGTGACTAAACTTAACGACTTAGGAAACTACTGGAACAGTATCCCTTAGGTAGTTAAAATTAGCTACTACTACCGTCTGTTTCCAACTCAGTCAAAAGAATGTTCGCAGCTGACCCATATATTTTGAGTTAAATTTGAGTTTAACTTAGGCTTAAATTTGATTTAATCAAATATTGAATTCTTAAGAAAAAAAAGTGTAATGAAATTGCATTTTTAAATTGCATTACATTGCTTTTTAATTGAATTTCTGGCGGATATTGGGATTCTTTTTTATCTTTAACTTTAATATTACCCTCAAGTATGTTTGGTTGCATTAGTTAATGTGTTCAAGCTGTGTTTTTTACGAACATTTCCAATCTTCTTACAAAAATTGCTGGCATCTGGATTGCCAAATTATATTTCGGACCATAAATCTGATTTCAGAAGCAAACAGAGATAATAAAAAACACAGAAATTTTTAAAATAACATAATAACAACATAAGCGGTGTGAAAAGTTAGGTCGCAATCCTGACAGAAGGGTTGTAATGGCCAATTATGTAAGTATGTATGGACGGCATTCGACTTTAAGAAATAATTTTTGCTGTTTCTACACAGGTTTTGCAAGAATTCGATAAATTTTTCATGAGTACTCGAACATAATATAAACCTCAATTTTCATAGTAAAATTAAGCAGTCTTTCTGATCGCTTCCCAATCAATTGTAGCCAGTAAGTGACGGGTTGGTACATTGAGGCTTATTTATATTACTTCACTTCACTTTCACCTTTTTTGGTGGCTTTTCTTGACACATATTAATACTCTCGTCATATCTAAGGCCATGCAAGCTAAAACTTTGGATTCGCGTTACTCTATATATTCGTTTTGACATTAAATTTAAAGATTACATGTTTACGTGTAACTTTTCACGTAAAGTATTTTTAACGTAACGCAATTGAAAAATTTGGATATCATTCAGTTTTTTTGTCCTCTTTTGACGTTTTTCTAGTCTAGTTTTTAGTCGTATTAAATTCATTTGGATCTATTTGGTGCACTTCTTTAAAACTCTTAACAAAGTGTTTCCATCCAGAGCTCTTCAACCATTTGCTGCACGATTAGAATTATTTGAAGCATTATATGCAAAAAAGAACCAAAGTGGCTGAAGTCGCGTTAGTCTAGTAGGTATTATTAAACGAAAGTATAAAAATATTTCTACGGCGACTTCCTCTCAGCAGATTTCTTTCAAAAACTCTGAGAGTAAATAAAATTACCATGATAAGCTTCTCAAAAACCTATTGTTCGAAGTCAACTTTAAACTGTACGTCCCGCCAACCATTTATAAGCTTAACGCACACAACATAATCCCGTGTGAACTAGGATTGAAGAGGTGTGATCCTGACTGAATGATTGTAATGACCAATTATGTATGGTATGGTTGGTAAAGGCAAACAAGAAATGTATAAGTGTTGTCAACGAATTTTAGTTTCACGAAACTTTTGGTTCAAAACAAAGTTTTATCCGATTCGGCCTAAAGCGGAGTACTTTTCCCAACTAGAATGAGTACTAGGAAATAAAAGTGAATTATCAAAAACGTGTGTAGATATCACTAAAAGCAAGTTTTTCCGTTCTTATAAATAATCAAATAAAAGCTCAATAATTCAAATACATACATAATTGGCCATTACAATCCTTCAGTCAGGATTACGACCTAGCTTCTCACACCACTTATGTTGTGTGCGTTAATTTTATACATGAGTGGCGGGACCTACAGTTTAAAGTCGACTCCGAAGGACAGATTTTTGTGAAGCTTTTCATGGCAATTTTTACTCTCAGAGTCTTTGCCAGAAATCTGCTGAGAGGAAGTCGCCGAAGAAATATTTTTCGTTTTGATGTCTGACCTGGGATTCGAACCCGGGCCTCTTGTCTAATAAGCCAACACACTACCCAATAGACCACGGCGTCTCCTAATAATCTAATAATTCAAATAACATAATATAAATTTCATATTGAAATGAAATTCGACCAATTTTAAATAAAAGTTCTCAAAACATATTGTTTAAATGGTGTCTTACTATTATGTTATGGGGAACTGGCACTATTCCTCATACCTACTTACATATCGATTTATTTCGTCAGTACAATCCTTTAGTCAGGATAGCAACCTAGCTTTTCACATTACTCATGGTGCGCGTATTAAATTTATGCATGAGTATCCATATTTTGTTTTTGTTCGAAAGTTCTGAATTATGATTTGAACTAGGGGCTCTTATTTAATACGCCAATACCCCACATACAAAACCAAATAGATTACACGTGATTAAAGCATAAATAGTTGAGTCGTATTACCCAATATAAGCAACTAAAAAAGTCGAATTTATTTATTCATTTATTCATCCATTTATTTATGTAGATAATAGTAAATGCTTTATTTAAGTTGCTCAATTATTATTAATTTAATATATCAATTGAAGAAAACAAAATAATAAGTTTACAAAACTATCCACGACTTACAGAAAAACTAAAGAGGAATGAATAATAACAGAGTGCGACAGTGAAAATACACCCGAGTAACTATATAGTCTAGGTTGTTTACTAGGTTGAGTAGGACTCAAAAATACTTTTTTTTTGTTTTTCTCGAACCCTCCAAACTTGTTTTATTTGGTAAAAACCAGTTTTTTGATCCTTTCACAAAAAATTATTAATTACCCAAATATGTTTGAATCCAAAGCTTTTCAGAAAAGGGAGAGATTTGCCTTTCAAACGGTATATATAAACGTTTCGTTCAAACATATATGTTATGAGGTTTGATGGGTTAAACTCAGAAAATATTAAGTTTTAATAATTTTTCAAATTTGTCCGTTCAGAGTAGCAAAATTTAAATAAAAAATATAAAATAAGTGGATGCATTAAAGTACATTAAAGCGCATTCTCTTGTCAAGAGTTTGACACTTCGTTTGATGAAATTGTGCAAAAATTACCGTAGCTATTATTTATTATTTAAAGAGCATATTTTTTATATATGCTGTCTTATCAAATTAACTTTCATTTCAAAAATTTTCCAAATTTTTAATGAATCTTGATTGTTACCCTGAGAATTTTCCCTTTGCACGTTTGAACGACTATCAAAAGTAGTCTAATATTTCCGTTTTTCGCAAATATTATTATTTCATTTTGCCAAACATTAATCTACTTCCAGTGGTTGGTTCAACGATAAAGGGACACATTTTTCAATAAACACTTAAGATCCGTTAAAAGTTTTTAAAATTGTGAACTTAAAGTTTATTTGATAAGACAACATATGGAAAAAGTATAACTCAGCTGTTATGGTCTTTAAATAATACTCACTGTAAATTTTGTCCGATTTTATAAAACCAAATCTCAATCTCTTCACAAGAGAATATACTGTAAGGATATTACCACTTAATTTATAGATTTTAATTAAACATTTCCATTGGAAATGGCCAAACTTGAAAAAAAAGAAAGAAATCGTATTTACGGTGAAAAACCATAACATAAATGTTTGCACAAAATTATTATGTAGGCTAATCTCTTCACTTTCTAAAAAACTGTGGGATTTTTAAAATAGGTTCAAACACTCATATTTGTGTAATCAATAATTTTGTGTGAAAATATCGAAAATAAAACCGTTTTGGTCAATTAAGAAAAGTTTGGCGGGTTCAAAAAAAAAAATAGAAAAAGTATTTTTGAATTGTACTCAACTAACTTAGACTAGGTAGTTACTCTGGTGTATTTAATTTTTTGTATTTTGTCGCATAGTATAATCACAAGAGTTACAATAATGCCTCTTCGAATTAAAACCATTTAAGGGATCACTAGCAGTTTAATAATTTGCATTGTAGGATTTTAAAATTATATCGTAAAAAATGTTACCGTTTAAAAGATATCTTTCCGCCAAAATTCATTTATCTTGGGAAAACTTATGTGCAGTAATTCATCCTAGCATATTTGATGCATCACTATTCGAATACGAATCCCTTGCCCTTCACATTTAAATAAAGTAATCAAAGTTTTTTTTTTTTAAAGAAATAAAAATAACATCACAATTTTATTAACAACTATCAGTCGCAGTCAATCCAAAATGATTATCTTTTCTTAGTAAGCATAAGAGATAAGGGGAGATGCGAAAGTAGTCTTAACTACAGCAGGAGCAGCAACTGGAGCGGAGGCGGCGTATGAGAAAGGAACAGCAGCTGGAGCAGCTACAACAGGGGCAGCTCTGACAACTGGAGCAGGGGCAGCAACAACTGGAGCAGGGGCAGCAACAACTGGAGCGGCAACAGCAGCTACCAAAGGTTCACGACGGACAACAGCGTTGAAACCGTTAACGGGATCGGAAGTGTAGTCAACAATACGTCTGTAACCATCAGCGTCATTCAAAGAGTATTGACCTTGAACAAATCCACCGTCACGAGTTTCTACAGCAGTTTTTGAATCACCAGAGATAGCATCTTTAACGTCATAACCGTAAGAGTATTGTGGATGGGGATCGTATTCCTCAACGGCGGCAACAGCGGCCAAAGGAGCAGCAGCTGGGATAACGGCGGCGCTGGCAACAGCAATGCATGCGACAAAAAGAGTGATGAACTGAAATTAGAGACGAGAAATTAATACTAAAATAGGCTTTTCCTGACGATGATATCCTTACTTTGAAAGCCATTTTAATATTATTTGAAATGTTTTTAGATGCTCTAAATACCAAAAGCGGATTTGAACTGTGTCGTTTTTAGTTCGCGCTCATCTTTTATATGAAAATTACCAAAAGCAAATGCCTTCCAAAGTAAAGTAATTAAATTGTATTAAACAATTGGGCGTATGATGAAATATTATAAAATTTGTACTAAGTAAGCAGTCAATGAAAACGAAAGACAAATGAAATTAATAAACGTTTATGGAATTTTAATACAACATAGGTAAGGAATTACACCAACAAAGCTCTAAATACCCCACAGCTGTTTCTACATCCAATATTATCGAAAATATGACGGTAAAACAAACATTCAATTCGATATCTTCCCCACTTTACTTTTTTTTATAATTTCATTGATAATCGACGCGTCGTTGCGTTTGATTTAATTTTGTAAATTTTAAATTTCTTAAAAAAACCTAATTCAAGAGGTGCAACAAGAAGTATCCGAATCGAGTTCCATATTAAAAAAATCACATACATACATACATACGTACTTATCAAGGCCGTCTGAATGGGCGCATGACGACTAAATGGCTTTAAAACTCATAATCATTCACATGCATTTGTTATGTGACAATAATATTTGCGTTTCTTTGGCGTATTAAAAATCAAAATGAGTGAAGAAACAATTCAAATTCAGTCTTTTTTCAACTCACATATCACATCACACAACCAATTCAAATATAAACTCTTGTTTGTCCGACCGTCCGTCCGTCCAACGACGTTTGTAATAATTTAATTACTTATTCAGCTCTTACCCACACCATTGACTTACTGATGAACTGGCTGGCTAAACTGTTATTGCATTACTGGAATCCAAACGCAATAATCACAACAAAACACGCAATTCGTATCGATTACCATATATTTGCGATAAATTCGGATACACCCACACCAGTTCGATTTTATTTTCGAAGTCATTCTGTTACAATTTTAAATCGCAATGCAGCTCATGTGCCTATGTAGAAAGAAATGGCGATGCATTTTACGGTGTAGTACACTGTAAAAAAATTATGAAGAAATTTTTTACGCATAAAAATAAAAACAGATGGCACAGCCAACTTTCATTTGCTGTGATCAGAATCGTTTCTGCTTTCACATTGTGTGCGTAATTAATTAATCGTGACAGATTATGCTGCTGTTAAATTTAAGTTGCAGCGTGGTATAGTAGTGTAAACGAATTGTCTACAAGTCGCGAAAGGCCAGGTCCAATGATTGAAAAAAGGCCATATTTGAATCCAAGGAAAACAACTCGATGATCCTAATGGAGTTGAAAAAAATCGTTCATCATGGTTTTTAAATTTCAAATTGAATTTCAAAGTGAATTCATTTGAGAACCCCCTTCTTCAAGTTTATACAACTTTTTAAGTTCCATATACTACTTTGTAGTATGAGTAATATGAAATTCGTATTACGTCGTTTCGATTTTGGTCGCCTTTATTGGAACCAACTGTAACGTAAATCGAGGAATTACTGTACTCGGAGGGAAACGATAGATCACAGCCCCGTTATCCCAGAACTTGCAATAGTAGACCTATCATCTGCTTACATACGTAGATACATAATTGGTCATTACAACCCTTCAGTCTGGATTATTGACCTAGTTTCTCACCCACTTCTGTTGTGTGTGTTAATTTTATACATAAGTGGCGGGACCTACTCAGTTTAAAGTCGGTTCCTAATGACAGATTTTTGAGAAACTTTTAATGGGATACTTACTCTCCGAACTCTTGCCAGAAATCTGCAAAGAGGAAATCGCCGAAGAAATACTTTTTGTATTTTGTTTTGATGTCTGTCCTGGTGCTCGAACCCTGGCTTTACGTCTAATGAGCCAACTCACTGCCTACTAGACTACGGCAATTTTCGACCTGCTTACAGCGAACAAAATAGATCAAAGAAACTGAAACTATGGAAGCCTTATGATCCCAAGACGGGCACTGGAAAAAAATGTTGTAACAAGTCACTGTTGTCTTGTAGGTAGTATGTCGGCTTATTAGACGAAAGGTTACGGTTCAAACCCCAGGTCAGACATCAAAAAAATAATATTTCTTCGACGACTTCCTCTCAGTAGACTTCTAGCAAGAACTCTGAGAGTAAAAAAAAAACTTGCCATGAAAAGTTTTTCAAAAAAAATCTGTCGTTCGGAGTCGACTTTAAATTGTAGGTCCCGCCACTTAAGTATAAAGTTAACACACAACAGAAGTGGTATGAGAATCTAGGTCAATAATCCAGACTGAAGGGTTGTAATGACCAATTAGGTATGTACATGACTACACCACTATTAATGTAGCTGTGGCCACATTAGACTAATTTCTGCTTTAGCTGGCGACAATGAATAATTTGGTGCTGTCAATGCAATAGGGCACATGAAAAAAACACGCGATGCATGAAATAAGGTGTCGGCTTAATAGACGTAAGGCCACAGTTCAAACCCCAGTTCAGGCATCAAAACGAAATTATGAAAAAAATATTTCTTTGGCGACAGTTCCTCAGAAAATTTCTGGCAAAAACTCTGAGAGTAAATAAAATTTGCCATGAAGAGCACTCAGGTATAAAATTAACGCACACGACAAACATATTTAGGTGGAGTGAGAAGTTAGGTCGTAATCCTGACTGAAGGGTAATAATGACCAATTAAATACTATGTTCATAGTAGAGGTGTGCACAAGACATATAAAATTGCATTTTTCTCAAGACCGAATATTGATTGTAGCTGCAAATATAAATAAGTGTGAAGCAAAGATAGAGTACAAAAAAACAACTGCACTCGTAAACCATTGTACGTAAAGAGAGTTGTGTGAAGAGCACAACAAAAATATTGTACTTTTCATAGAGTCACAACTTGCATTTCTTTTTTTGCTCTCGGCAACCGAACATCTTCGTCGACCCCAGTATTGCCAGTAACTTTTTTAAACTCTTTATTTCTGGGGAAAAACCTTTTTTTACATTACTACTTTTTTTACACTACTGATATATTCATATGGCAATACTGAAAATGTAGCTTCAGTAGTAAAATATGCTCTTACAACACAAAGCATTGTTCCGTTACTTCACAGGCAAACCAGTGCTGTTGTATACATTGAATAAATTAGAAATGCTCATTTCAGTGCATTCGTAAAATCAAAGATCAACAGAAAAGAGTACACTACAGTATTGCATTCGGTGAAGGGTAAGCTGGTAGAATGTCTTGTGCACACCTCTAGTATGTATGAATTAAAAACGTGAACAACACTCTTTTCAAATGTCACAAAAATCACAATTCAGCTGTTTATTTCTTTGTTATTGTATTAAAACTAATTAGGTAGCTGGTCGCATGTGTCCATCGGCATTGTTAGTGGTGTAGTCGGCGACCACTGACTACTGTCGCATGTTTAATGCGTGTGTAAATGTTTGATATTGTTAATGCCTGTGGTTCTCGACTCATTATTATCGTTTTTAATTTAAAATATCATGAAATTCATTTTCAAATGGTTAAAGAAGCCACTGAATGCCAGTGTCTGTCTGGGTTTGAGTACGTCAGTCAGTGCGTAAGTATGTACTTAGCCAAGATTGAAAATCAAAATCATTGAGCTAATTTCGTTGTATGGCAAATATTTACATGTTCATTATTATTATTATTATTATTATTATTGGATTTGCATATTTACTTTATTTTAAATTGTATTTTCATTTCCAATTAAATGAATTCTTGTGATACCATTTAACAAATTAGCCATTAAGCTACTACGTTTACAGTTTAAAATCGTTTAAAAAGAATTTTGTTTTTATTTCGGCAATGATATTCAAAATAATGAATTAATTTTAATTAGAATTTGTTCGTATGTTGGTAACTAAACATAACAAAAAATTGTTTTGAATTTGAAATTGTTGACCGTTTTTTAACCTCCAGTTTTGTTAGGAAGTTATTGTTATAATGAAGGTCGCTCGTGAATCAATGACGGTAGTACACTACCGCACTTAAGAAGATAGTTGTCTGTTAATACAGTTGAACAATTTTATAGAAAACTTATTGTAGTTTTGTCAACTATTTTCTTTGAGATGGAAGCTAGTGAAAGGATTAACGAGTACGTGTGCATTGACTTGTGATAAATTGTTTATTCTAACGCAAAAATTTAATATTCAGTTCCTGATTCAAATTTATTTTAAAAACACTTTAAGTAGTTCGACAGCCATTCGAGATCTGTTATCGTTCTTTGCTTCGCTTCTTTGCAGATATCCTATTCCACTTCGTTGTGTTTTTGCGATTGGTATTGATGAGTGACATTTACCCAAAAAACTAATGAGTTTTATCAGCCGTAATCTGAGAATCAACACTCCGCACGTCACGGAAATGCCGTCAGCGTACACTAGCAACTATGTGTGTACTTTAGTGGAAAATAGTGCCATTCCGCCTTTGACGATTTGTCGTCTAAGTGTACTTAGCATATTTTTGATAGGTCTATTTGTTTTTTTTTCCAAACTAAAACATACCAAGAATGATAAATTAAAGATTACGCCTTGCGCATGATTTCCCATTAGATAACGTAGTTGGGCTATCTTAAAGATTTCCAAGTCTTTTTCATATGTGAGAAATAACATTTCTTCTGAAAAGTGTGTGCACTACGTGAAAGTAGTTGGCAGCTCTATAATGTAACTTACATTATCATTAGCCAATAGGAACAGAATTTGCGCAGAAAGTTTTAATTTTGTGTGCGTGATGGGGTAATCTTTAGTTTATCATTCTTGAAACATACTATGTACACTTACACGCACAAAATTTTTTTTTTAAATTCGGGGCATAACCTTTTAACTACAAGTACACATACAGAAAAAAGCACACTGATCATACCAAGTACACCTAACTCTCCTAAAACGCGGGGAATAGGTTCCCAAAAAATGACGCGTTGTAAGAAATCGTGTTGTAGGAGATATGAACTCCATACAAAAATCAGAGTTTCGTTCCAAAGTAAAAAAATTTTCAATAAAATATTGGAATTTTGTATATTAAAAATATATGCTTAATATATTTTTTGTATTTATTTGTTGAGGCATATTATGTAACTTAATAACATTTACGCCTCAACGCCTAGACCGATTTTCTTGAAATTTGGGATATAAATCGAGCTTTTGTCCGTGCAGGTTATAGGCTATAAATGTTTACAAAATTTTGACCAAAAGGGGAGAAAAAATGGGACTAATGGGAAAAAAATGGTAATAGGTAATTTTATACGATTTAGTTTGGTTAAGTTTCCCAAATAGCTATTGGTGGTATTCCGTTTCTAAAATTAGACCAAAATGAGTCCAAAAAGGGGGAAAGGGGCCGTAAACGGGCAAATTGAGTGCAAATTATCCTAATCCTAATATCTTAATCCTAATATACATCCTAATATATATTATGAATCGCCTGGACCGATTTTCTTAAAATTTGGGATATAGATCGAGCTTTTTTCGGAGCGGGTTATTATAGCCTTTAAATTTTTGAAAATTTTGACCAAAAAGGGAAAAAATGGGACAAAGGGAGAACAAATGCTAATAGGTAATTTTTTACGCTTTAGCTTGGTTAAGTTTCCCAAATAGCTATTTTAGGCATTCCGTTTCTAAAGTTGAACCAAAATGGGTCCAAAAAGGGGGAAAGGGGCGAAAAAATAACCCGCGCAGCGCCGGGTACAATCTGCTAGTATATTATAATATAATATAAAAGATGGTATACAAGTGGCAGAAACACAAAATTAAAGAACTCATCGTTTTAATTCAGGAGTTTCCATGTATTTACAATATAAAATCAAGAGAGTATTTGGACAGGGCCAGAAAAGCCGGTGCCTTTCAGAATATTACAGACAAAAAGATCAGGCCATTACATTGGAAGAAGTATTTTTGGGAGTATTCGTTTACATTTGTAGAGGGCATGCAACGCAAGCACCATTTTTCGTTACACTCCGTTTTGTGAATCATTGCATATATTGCTTTACGGAATTGATTTGTACTGTCAACATGAGATTCGTTTTTTTGTGATTGTATTCAAAAGTAACCAATCAAACCGTTCTCTGTTGTACGCATTCCTGAAATTTTATAGTTTTCAACATTTCTTTCACGGTTTTTCGAATTATTTCTTTATTTTATCTTACATGGAACGTATCCCCCATTTTACTATAGGAAACGCCTCTTTTTTACACGGATTTCTGAGGAACATATCTACCGTGTAAAAAAAGAGTTGGGTGTATATGAGTATTCTAAGAAGATTTTTCCAATAACATCGAAACGGATCGGCGCATCTTAAACAAATGTTGACAGAATTTAAGTTAGAGTTCAAAAATTCAAGAAAATTAAAAACGTTCAAAGTGTACTTAGAACGTTATAGAATGGATGAGTCGAATGGTAGTAATTTCGCTTACGTCGATAGCTAAATGGGTCGTCGATATTAGAGTGATGGAGCTGCTGCTGTTAACGTAATTTCTATTTATTAAATATTTAATTGTGATTATTTTATTTATTTATAATAATTAACATAACACAACTAACATAACACTAATGTTATAAGTTTTAGTGCTATGCTTATGATCAATTAAATATAAACAAAAAAAATTACATTAATTATATAAATATAAGAAATTAAGTAAAAAACAAATATAAATATAAATATATAAATATTAGATTTAAGTAATAAAACATAATTTAAAGCAATTTAGAAAACTAACAATACTACAGAAATAAATAGAAAAGTTAAAAGAAACATAAAAATATAAAAAAAGGAATATTGACAAAAATCCATATAAAAAAGTAAGAATAAATATTTAATCGATATAATAACCAAGCTAATAATGTAAAAAACTTTTCATTAAAAGAACAATTTAAATACCTTCTTTTTGAACGCATTTGCATTGTCTAACTACTTGGATGAATTCCAAAGTCTTGTGGTATGTATAAAAAACTGTCGCTGTGACAGAAGAGTTCTGTTGAATAGTCATCATGCCCCAGAAAGATCTAGCAAACTTAATGCAGCCTAATAAATATTCCAGTTATACCGTGTTAATAATTTCATGGAATGGAATGAGGGATTTAATTAAGCTGACCATATGTCCTCTATCTGTCATCTTTATTTATCTAAATTTTTAAAAAATTGATCAATATTTATTTTTGTAAATTAAAACATATTTTATTTTTTCTGTCAAGTTGTATGGAAAACGTCGTGGCGTACCGTGCCGTGTAAGTTAGTGCAATGAGTTTTTAAATTTCTTTATTATTTGTTTTAATTAATTTTATATATTTATTTATATTTATATCTAAATGTAATTTTTTATTTATTATTATTTTTTATTTATTTTACATACATACACAAATTTTTCTGTAAAATATGTAAAAAAATGTTGAATTCAACTAAATTGTTTAATTTTTTTCTTTACGTCATCTATTTTCATTTCCAAAATCTGGTCGCCTTAATTTAATTCTCAGAAGATTATTAAATTTCACACCAAATATCCACTAAGATAAATGAGAAATATGATCCCGGTGATTGAGTTTCCGATTGTCATTACTATCGCTACTTGCGAAAATTTCGCACCCATGCAATAGCACAGGAATTAAATAAGTCATAACAAGTTGCATACGAATTTCAAAAAAATTAGATTATCGGCAGAATTAGAAAAATTAAACAGTTTCCGGGGTTTATTCAATAAAATTTTATGATTAACTGTATCGAACCCTTGCAGTGATCGAGAAGAACTAAAAACGCTACACTGTTCTCATTTAGCTCAACTACATTTAATAGAGCAGTAATGTAACTCATACATTTCACGAAACCCGACTGACTAACTGTTAAGTAATTGCATCATTCCCGATAACTATTGATCTGTCTAGCTACAATGTTTTCCATTACCTTCAACAAAAAAAATGGAAGAGCAGAAATTGTCCTTAACTCATTGTTCGTTTTGGGAATTTAAAAGATTTTAGCTAGTTTCCATTCATCAGGAAAAGTAGATTTAGTCAACACTGTATTGAATAAGGTCGCCGTGCTAGTATTAGACGAAGAGCCAGTGTTCGAGCCAGACATCAAAACAAAATACAAAATTCTCTCAGCAAATTTTTGGCAAAAACTCTGAGAGTAAATAAAATTGCCATGAAAAGTTTCTCAAAAATCTGTCATTCGGAGTCGACTTAAAACTGAAGGTCCCGCAACTTATGTATAAAATTAATACACACAACATAAGTAGTGTGAGAAACTAGGTCAATAATCCTGACTGAAGGGTTGTAATGACCAATTATGTATGTATGTATGTGTATTGAAGAAGTGGGTATAATATGGCTAAAGTACCTAGACTTTAACCTAAACTTTGTTTTTTCAAGAACAAATGATCTAAATCATCAGCACCAATTGGATTAGATTAAATAATAAATTTATCAAAACAAATAGAATATGCTACAGCAAGAGCAGCCAGAATTAGAATTCAACTAAGTAGACAGATGGCAAACATTGATGGACCCCTCCTAAGTAAGAGGTCGTCTCTCATAAGGGCTGGAAATAGCATACTCCTTTATGGATCTGAAATTTGGACTTCTACTTTGGAAACTCGAAACTACTGTCTGCGCAGAGAATAGCTGCTTTATGAGTGATATCCTCGTACCGCACGGTATCAACACAAGCTTTTCTAGTAATAGTCGGAATGGCTCCCACAGACCTACAAGGAATTGAGCGCAAGAAGGTTTTCAGTGCCAGGCACAGTATGTTCAGACACAGAACATGGAAGAGATAAAGCAGGAAGAAGATGGCAATCTCGCTGGGAAAATGAACGGCATGGAAGATGGACATACAAACTGATTCCCGAATTGAAAGTGTGGAAAGACAGGGAACATGGTGAAGTAGATTACTATACAACCCAGATGCTGACCGGTCTCGGATATTTTAAAGAGTATCTGTTTCGAATGAGTAAATGCCTCTCCCTATTCTGTATCTACGGGGAGAAAGAAACGCTAGACGATACTGCACACACATTCTTCAGTTGCTGTCGCTGGGCCGAAAGCCACCAACGTCATTAACCCAACAAATGTCCTGACGAAAATGGTGAATAGTAGAAAAAGCTGGAGCGCAGTGAAACAATTTGCGGAATACGTCCTACGAAGAAAAAAATCTGATCTAGACGGAGCAGAATAAGATTAGAGTGGAGCCTGGACGCAGTCTGACGATGATGTAACTGGATCACTTGCCAGAAAAGGGGCCTACCTCGACGTAATACAACCGTAGTTTCGAGGTGGAATGATTCCCCGGAGAGGAGATAATTCGGGTTGACCTAAGATAATTCTGATGATGACCTTCATGAATGCATAAAACATTTTCCCTCCTTCCCGCAAAAAAAAAAATAAATAATAAATTTATTACAAACGAAAAAGATAATAATTGCCCTTCAACCTAGTAACTCCTCTCCAGTGAACGTAGTTCAATGTGAAAGCAAGTTATCGATTTGAGTATAAATCGATTGTCTTTTAATATAACTTCATTGCTTACTGTACCGTTAATTTAAAAGCTATTAAAAAGCAATTTTACACAATTTATCGGCGCAAATTTGACTTAACAGGCTACATAATCACGCGTTGTCTTAGGTGTTAAACAGAATTGCCAAAATATTAACGAAAAAAGTTTTCATTTCAAATTGCCTGCAAACCTCAACAAAAGTGCTTGCCTTTTAAAAAAGAGAACAACAAAAACAACATCTTTTTTTTAAATTGAATTTCATGTAAAAATTTCTTTATTAACAACAACAATATTTCAGACAAAAGGAAAACAACGACAACAATTTAGATTTAATGATGATAATGAACGTATGAAACATGATGAGGAGTACCAATTGAAGTCTTAACTAAAGCAGGGGCGTGATGAAGCACAGCTGCAGGGGCATGATGTACAACGGCTGGTGTATGGTGATGGGTAGTTGTTATTAAAGTGGGAACCGATTTAACAATTGCAGCTGATGATGGAGATGTGTGTACAAGGTGGACTGTATGCGGATCCACGTAATTTACAGTGGCGGGCTGATGATGGTGATGATGCACGAGAACGGATGTAGCTTTGGGTTCAAATACTTTTGGTATTTGCTTTTTTGGTGACACTTTGACAACCGATTGCGGTACAATTGTCTGTTGGACAACAAGTTTGGAGGGTGCAACTAAACGCTCGCGTCGAACAGTAGCCTTAAACCCACTAACAGCATCCGAACTATAGTCTACAATGCGTTTGTAACCATCGGCGTCATTAAGGGTGTATTGTCCCTGAACGTTGTCGCCGTCTCTGGTCTCGGTTTGTGCTTTAACATCCCCCGTAATCGAATCATCAACGCTGTAATTGAAATTGTAGCTGGCATGGGAATCGATGTTTTCCGATGTTGTGACCTCAGGTAAGCGGGCTGCACCCACCATAACTAAACAGGCAAGGAACGAAATAATCTGCAAAAAAAAAAAAATTTTTAAATTTTCATAAACTATTTACTTCAATTTATTTCGTTTATTTAGTCGAATTACTTTGTTTTGCATTTTGCGTAAATTTAATTCAAAGTGTTGAAAATGAATTTCTTAATGTTGCAAGAATGAATACCGCAATTGAACTGTGCTCATAGGTCCTGTTGCACATCGTTTTTATATTAATGCATGACACTGCATATTTTATGCAGTCATTCCTCATAATGCACTCAGAAACACACAAGATCAGATACATAAAGAAAAACAAGGGAACATAATTACGGTGCTGTGTACCACTTTAGAGAGTTTAATCAATGACCCACTGCCCCAAAACTGAATTATTAAAAAAAAAAAATTAATAAAAAGCCAAGAAAAACAGTAAAAGAACAGGTACTTAAAGTTTAGCGGCAAGGTCATTTAGATATTGATTCTGCAAAATTATCTACTTACCACTCAGCAACACTCTCGAGTGTCCATGTACATACAATATCCATTCATTCATTCATCCATCCATCCACAAATCATCTTTATCAGTTTATTTTCTGTCTGTCTTTTATTTTTTATCAACACAACAGTCACTTCAACTTGACCTTAAAATCGTTTTAGTATGCAACCAATCATACCGTCAAGCCTTGCGTATGTTTTATGGAAACTGACTTTACGGCCGGCCATCGAACCAGTTCCTTTCACTGCCAATGGTTTCAAATTCCATCTCAGTGAGCATGTGCGATAAATAAAATGTTCGCAGTTAGAATTTCAGGCACAGACACTGGTAAAGAAAATTGATAAAGAAATTATTTTGCATACCGTGTCATTCAACCACTGTGTGTTTACTTAAATAAAACTGTTATAATAGTTGTACGCCTAAAAGTATGCGAGCATGTTAAAGTTTCTGTTGACACTTTAATGTTATGCTCCACTTCTGATTGGATGTGTGTGTGTTGTGTATAACAGATATACTCTTCACGTTGCAAACAACGTGTGGCATAGGACAGAATTGCTGTAGAAATAGAAATTCATTCGTGTAAAGTTTGTGTTAAAATCGTACGGACATTTCGTGTACTATGTGTGTATGCGACGAACTGAATTTAAAGTGTTAGTTACTCAAGCGTAGAGCATGTAAAAACGTATCGTACGTTGCAGTAAAGGTCTAGCTACTCGACCGTAACGGAATGTAAGAAACAGTTGATCGTTTTCGTTACATGTACAGATATTCCTGCTATAATAAGACGTGTTATGTGAAACCGTGATATAGGAGACTAGAAGCTGGTACAAAAACAGGGTTTAAGTTCCAAAAATACTTTAACGGCACAGAAGAAACTTTATTTCTGTTACAAATAACAAAACAAATAAAAATCTACGTAAATACATAAAAAAACAAACAAAAATCGACATAAATATATATGAATTTATATTATGAATTCAGTTTAATAGTTTTCTTTACCGCCACTTAAATTAAATGGAAACGTTTTTTCTGCTGAATAATATTTTTAAAAAATCTGTAATCTTGCTTTGTTTCCTTGTCCGTCCAAGGTTGTTGTAAATTTCTTGAATGTCCTTTTGAATTTTTAGCTTCTTTCAGCGCAAGGTTCTGCATACAAGAACAATAATTCCAATCTTTTGGCCAAATCTAATCCCTCCTTTAATTTTTTAGTCTCAAATTATTAATTTCATTATCTTCATCAGAGATAGAATTGATTTCATTCACTTGGGTTTCGGATGCGATTTCTACCAAATCTGCTTCCCCAACTTCTTATTCCACACTAATAAGTCTAGCACATCTTCAATAGCCATATCCACAAACCCTTCTCCTCCGATCAAGTTCTAATATGCCACCGATTTCATTTTCTCCCGATTTATGAACTACAGCTGGCCATAACGTCGATTTAATTTTGCAATTTTCTTACATTTTTACGTGACATCTGTTTATCATATAAAACAAAATAAACGAAGCTCGTCGTGGCCATTGCGTTTAAAAGAAACTTGTTTATTGAGCACTTTTATCGACATTGCTGCGGTACAGCCATTTTTTTTTTTCTAATTTAACTTTATTTGATCTGTCGCCGTGGTCTAGTGGGTAGTATGTTGGCTTATTAGACAAAAGGCCCGGGTTCGAATCCCAGGTCAGACATCAAAACGAAAAATATTTCTTCGGCGACTTCCTCTCAGCAGATTTCTGGCAAAGACTCTGAGAGTAAAAATTGCCATGAGAAGCTTCTCAAAAATCTGTCGTTCGGAGTCGACTTTAAACTGTAGGGACCGCCACTCATGTATAAAATTTAACGCACACAACATAAGTGGTGTGAGAAGCCAGGTCGTAATCCTGACTGAAGGATTGTAATGGCCAATTATGTATGTTATTTCATCTGTAAGTTATAGTAACGACAGTAAGTTAAAGATAACTTTTCAGTTCCCTTTAGTGAAAGGTACACTTAAATAAATCCAAGTTTCTACATACTTCAGACTTAATTACTGAGATGTTCATGTTGTAGATATTAAAGCGCTTGAGGATGAAAAGAATGAATGAGCAATGAAACTGAAACAATCTACATGGAATCTCAGCAAAGGAATTTACGAAAGAAGCTTACTGGTAGAAAGAAGACCCAGCGTTCTAGAGAAATTGCTGTCTTGGATCAGTGTTGAAAAATTCAGTACTTTAGTACTTTTTTAGTTATTTTCCGTTTCAAAAATACCGCAGTACCCCCGCGACGCTAGCAGTTTTTTTTTATTATTACATGTTTTATGTCTAGCTCTTTTTTCAACTATTAATGCATTAGCAACGTAATGCAAAACGTTAAATTAGTCTTTAGCCCCGATTAGCCAAACGTCCATGGAACATACGTTGGTTTTTAGAATACAATAAGCAATGAGAACGCTGTCCGAACAGTAATGTGATTTCGGTAAGTATTATAATATGCTACAAACGCAAACATATTCCATAACATTCCGCCGACATTTGACTACACGTTTCGTTACGTTCAGAATCAGCTTATTTGATTTTTTGTTTTATTTGTGACGAACACGTATAAGTCGTTAGTTTTTCCGTTCCGTGTCGTGTGTGTTTTAAATATAAATAAATAAATAGTCTAGCAGGTAGTGTGCAGACTTACTAGATGTGAACCCGCCGTTCTTACCCCATCTCAGATATCTGCAACATAACGAAAAATGAAAAAATATTCCTTCAGCGACCTCATTCTGCAAAAACTCAAAGAGTAAATAAAGTTGCCATGAAAAAGTGTCTTAAAACTCTATCGTGTGGAATAGACACTCATGTATAAAATTAAGGCACACAATATAAATGATGTGAGAAGATAATCTTGATTGAAGGGTTGTAATCTGTGTATGGATTTTTTTTTTTTTTTTGCAAAAGTACTCTTTGAGTAATAATTTAGTACCATTTCAAAATTTCAATTTTTCAACACTGTCTTGGATATAGACCGATACTCAGTAGAAGGAGTTCTTCTTAACAGGAACATCGATACGCCAACTGTAAGGCGCGTTCTGTAAATGTTGGGTGAAAGGTAAATTATTGCCTATTTTTAAAGCGAACCTATTTTGATAAGAACCAACAGGAGATGACCCCATGATAAAGTAATGTAAGTGATAGTTACAGGCAAATTCAACCGAGTGGAATCCAAAATATTACAAAGGCTCTAACTGATGTATCAGACTGGTGACTGTGTTTCAATTTTGTTTTCAGTTAAAACATGTAAATAGTTTCAAAGTATGGCGAATTCTATACACCTGGACCTTTAAGCCTTAATGTAATTCCTGTTGGTTGGAGTGTTATTGAAACGAAGTCACGTATCTGGGTTTAGATGGGAAACTGCGCTGGAAGTCTCACCTTGACAGACAATTGCAGTATGCAGTGGTATAAACTCACAGAGCGGTATTAAGAGTGCAAACTTAACCACATTTTTAGAAAGCCACGCTGCACTGCAACCATTGACTTTGCGTTCATCGAAATCTTAGCTGATCAGTTGAATAACCACATGGAGTATCAAACAAAATTGTACCTTTCACTGAGACCCTTGTTGCTCTAATATCACCAACAATAAAATTGCTGACGTACTGGTGAAGAAGATATACATATTTTTTTTTTTTATTTAAAACAGAACTCAGGGGATGGCCCCTACTCATGCAGTGCATTGTATAGGTTTTTTTTATTAAAGGTGGAAAGAGGGAAGACGCGAACGGCAAGGAAACGAGTTGCTGCTAGGTGACTGTAAAACGGCCAGTGCTATATCTCCACCATTAGACAGTCTACAGCAATCCTCCCCATAAAGCCCGCAGTTTCTCACACTACTTATGTTGTATATGTTAATTTTATACATAAGTATATTATCGGATTTTAACTACGAATTTTTTTGTTCAAATGTATGCCGAAACGGATACAACGAGAGATCATGCTTACAGGAGCTTAAAGTCATTCTTGTTTCCATTCAAAAAAGGAAATTGCTCTCACGACGACTTAAACAAATATCAACAAACAACGTAAAACTAAACTCTATACCTGGTAGGGATGATTTTAAAAAATTCAGGGATTCGGGGTTTCATTTCAATTTTATTTATCACTAAAAATAAAATATAAAAAAGCAAACAAAAATAAAAATTCTTCATAGACATACAAATGCATTAGTTTTAAGAAAATTATTTGGATTCCAAAAAAAGGTTAAAGCATCTAACATGTGATCTGATAGGATTGAATGAATATTGTTGTCAACATACGCTGCCGTTAAAAAGACTTCTCTCAATCAAAATTTGTTGGTAAAATAATTCCTCTACCACCTCCTGATGTAAATAAATCAATTTCTTTGGAAAGTTGAGTATCTAATTCAGTAATCCTATTATTTGATTATATAGAAGTCGTCGTAGTAGTGTGTTGGCTTATTAGACGTAAAGCCAGGGTTCGAGCCCCAGATCAGACATAAAAACAAAGTACAGATGTCCACTCAACAGATTACAAGAACAAAGAGAGTAAATAAACCTGCCCTAAAAAGTTCCGCAAAAACATCTGTCGTTCGGAGTTGACTTTAAATTGTTGGTCCCGCCAATTATGTATAAAATTAACACACACAACATAAGTGGTTTGAAAAACTAGGTCAATAATCCTGACTGAAGGGTTGTAATGACCAATTATGTATGTATGTATAGGGCTTTTGGACTCTTCGATGGCATCAAATAACTTTTTAGCAGCGGAAGTAGGGTTTTCCTCATCTGAGAAGCTATTATCGAAGTCGAGTGATTTTTTTTCGGTACCTTTTGCGGGGTCAAAATACGTATGAATTCTCAATCCAATAAATCCCGGGACAAGTTTTCGGGTTTCGGGATTTCCCGATTGGCATCCGTAATACCTACTCATTGTAACCGGTACTTATAAATCAGCGTTGTACTGAGTACGAATAAATCAGAATAGTCAAATTTTAATACTCATACTCAAAATTTCATGAGTGCTTTTGAGTAGCGAATAAACAAACGAATTATTGCTGATCTCTGTTAAGCCAGCAATTATAATACATCCTGGAAAAATCTGAGCTAAAAAATTAAAATGCATTATATTACAGCAAGCCTTTGATTTATGATGTAACGACGATTTATATCGTCATAGATGTTTAGCGGATTTTTGTTTTAACATCTGTAAAGGATGCAGACAGTGAAGAACCTGAAAAGTTGTAAAAGTTGTACCTCTTGGCATGTTCCTAAGTACTACAGTGGGTTATTCTGATAACGAATACTAAGAGGGACGAATATTTATACGAAAAGTGAAAAGAACGAAGATTTAAAAAAATAAACATCAACTTTGGTTCGGTGGGAACGTTTCACGCAATATTAAGATTTAACCAATGAGAGAAATGCTTTGAAAACCATATGGCCTGAATGACAATAAAAGTGTTGCCAAATTGTACGATATTAATAAGGAAACTATAAAATTGGCGAAAACATTTTATCATTGTCGAAATCAACGTGCTGAAGACAAATAGACTTCAGATATAGAGACTTGTACAGATAATGCCTAAGTTCATAAATTTACAATTAAATTGATAATGTTTGAAGCAACTGATAAGGACTAGATAAGACTTTGGTCAGTAAAAATTATTCTTTTCACATTAACCGAATTGTTTAAGACTTTATTCTTACTTTAAGTGAAATGTCTTTAAAAATCAAGAAAAGAAATACAGTCAAACTTTCTATAACACGGTGAGTGGTCACCAACAAAATGTATGTACTGTGAAAGGGTTCTGAGATGACTGAAACCGATGTTGTGGACGACTGTGAGATAGGCTGGCATGTTTATATAAACAAGCTGCTTAGATATATATCTCGGATGTGCTTTTGCCTCGAAAATAAAACTCATATTAAACCCTCTTACAATATCTAGTTACTAGAATCATTCATAGGCTGTGCGGAAGGAACTTAAGGGATGTTGTTCAACAGAAATCGAACAACGTAAATTCGGGGAATTGCGAATTTGCCCAAACATTTGTCGGACACTTGCAATCTTGATTATTATAATTTTATTATAATTTTTATTATCTAGATCGACTTTGACTTTTTTATAATTTCCGATATCGTTATGCTGCCGTAGTCTAGTAGGTAGTGTGTTGGCATATTAAACTGAACGCCTGAATTCAAACTTCAGGGCAGAGATCAAAACGAATATATTTCTTCGGCGACTTTCTGTCATTAGATTTCTGGTTTAAACTCTGACAGTAAATAAAATAGCCATGAAAAGCTTCACAAAAACTGTCGTTTGGAATCGACGTTTAAACTGTAGGTCCCCCCACTCACGTATAAAATTAACGCACACAATATAAGTTGTGTGAGAAGCTAGGTTGTAATGACCAATTATGTATGTATGATATCGTTGTGCCATCCAAATCCGTATCGAAATTGCTTTCGTAACATTTAAAAATAAAAGAATATGAAAAAGCAAAATCAAATTTAAAATTTACATTCTCTTCCAAACAGAACAATTTCAGAAATAATAAGGAAGAAACAACAATAAAACATTTTAAACGACAGAGAGTTAGTCATCTTTAGTTTGTTTGAAAGGAAATGTTTTATAAACAAAATATCTCTAAAGGTAGAACGATTCTAATTAAAATTTCAACAAAATTAAGTTTTTGTTATCCTTATATTTACAGTGAACTCACGAAAACGTAAACTCTCGAAAGTGTGAACGTCTCAGAAACGTAAGCAAATTTATTTTTCCACAGAATAATCTACATCGTGAACAAAATCTGAAAGCTCTAAAACGTGAACACTTTTTTATGTCTGTTTTTTAATCTGTTTTTAAATTTTGAAATCTTTGGAAATTCACGATCAAATTAAAGCTGGTGATCGTAGATTTAACACCAGTGACGGATGGCATCAAAAATTTAAATAAAGGTTTGGTGTTCGCCTTCTTAAAATTTCCGGAGCCGTAACATCTTGACCCACTTAAAGAAAAGTTAAAAGCGAACATAGAAGAAATCTCTCTTTGTGAAGATCAGCCTTATATTGCTGGTGAATCCGGTTTATATTGGAAGCAGTTGCCATATAAAACATATTTGTCATCACTGAAGAAAAGTGCTCCAGGCGTAAAAAAAGAGAAACAACGAATAACTTTCAATAACTTAATTTATTGGTAATAAAGTCTACGAAGTTTCAAAAATTTTACATGCCCAGTGAATTACAAATTCTCCAAGTCAGCATGGATGACATAAAAATTTCACTTGGTTTCATCAATAATTTGTTAAAGACGTAGACTTCAACTGATAAATCTAAAATGGAAGACTTTGTTATAATCCTTGGATTTGGTTACTAAGTTCTTAACTAAAAAAGCGCCCTTCTGTTAATAGACAATACGCCTTCACATCCAGCTGAATCCCAATTGATTTCTTATGACGGATTCATTTGTACAATGTTTTTGCCACTCTAGGTCACAGAATCTGTTTGAAATAACAAAACTATATTAAAGAAACAATCTCTTGGCATTAGTGGCTGTAAAACAAAAGAGAATTGCTAAATTCTATTAAGATGTTAACTATTAAAGATGCAATTAATCTTTTGGACTCAATATGGAGTAGAATTTCGCAATAAATTTTAAACAATTGCTGGAAAAGTGTTTTAAATTTAGTTTCGGAGACAAAGATGACACCGATGATTTTTTTTACTTATTAGAATATAATTTTTCATATTAAATAAAGTCATTTTTTGTAAATTTTAAAATTTGGGTATTCGATAGCGTAAACAAACTCGAAAAAAATTAGTTCACGTTATCGAGAGTTCACTGATATACTTTGTTTTCCATGCACTCTTAATTTTTTCAATTATTAATTAATCTATTTAACTTTGATTTAATTTTAGTTTTTTTTTTTTGTTTTTGTTTTATAAACGATTTTAATTTTCGTAAATTTTCGATTAATTTTCCTCTTGTGATTTTATTTCTTTCGGATTAAAGTCGAACTGAATTCTGATAAAAGACTGAAGCAGAGAACACCCAGCATTTGTTACAAAAAATAATAAAAAATATGAAAAATGTTAAAACAACAACATCTTCAACTACAACAACAACAAAATTTTACATGTAAATCATGCAGATTTTCGAATAACATAACAGGGGTGGAAAATAAATTCCTTGAATTTAAGTCACACTGGCAAAATCTACATACGCAACGTACACCGCAAAGGCAAAATCAAAAGAACACACAAATTAAGATTACAACTACAACCACAACTACAACTGTACAGCAATAACAATCATAAACCAATTGTAATGGCGATTCCCAAAAGCCGTTCCCATTGGTTGATTATAATGTGCTGTTTCTCAACACGATATCTTATTCACTCTTACAACTGCATGTGCTCAATACAGAATATTAACTGAATTGGCCAAATTAACTGCGTGTGTCACATATCTGAAGTTGTGGTTGTGGTAGAAAATTCTGTTTTACAATACTTTGTTGAGAAGTTTTAGTTTACATACGAACACTATTTTTCCCGACATGACTTTAGTACTTTCCCGATGTGACTTCCGGACTTTCCAATTAAAAATTTATCGCGTACATAATCTGATTACAGTAATCCTTCGATTTACATACGTCGCCTCGATTAACAATGCTTCGATTTTCGTGATCAAATTTTGTATTTCCTCTAACTTCAATTTTGCTCGTTATTCGATTTACGACGCCTTTTCTTGGAACCAACTACCACATAAATCGAGGGATTACTGTATATTGGACAACCGGACGATTCAGACTGGCTGTGATGAAAACAAACAAAGTTATGTATGAAGAAAATGAAGATAGGGTTCCAGACTATGCAAATCCTTGTACGGTAATCCTTTGATTTACGTCGCTTCGATTAACTTTGCTACGATTTACGTAAATTTACGATTACTGTAATTTTTGCAAGTTCCTTGTTAAAAATATAGGTACTACTTTGTATATAGTACATATGTATGATCAATATGAAATTCCATTTATGTCGCTTCGATATACATCGCTTTTTTTTGAACCAACTGCGACATAATTCGAGGGATTACTGTGTTGATTGGAATACCAACGGTAAAAAGAAGACATCTTTTGTATTTATCCAGAAGGGTTGGAATAAAATTCCTATGAAGTCTTATAGAAATGCTTTACTTTATAAGGAAATGTTCTTGAAAGCAAATTGATAAATGCATGCCAGATTTGAACTACTGCTGAACGATATACAGTAGAGAGAAAAAAAATTCAACTCGATGCCATGTTATGTTCAATACCTTGTCTTTTCTATTTCCAGAATTGTTGTGAATACCTATTTTTGTTTCGAGAGCCAAATAAGTTAAACTTTGATTTAATACTCCACAAAACTTTGGCCCGCCTGCTCTATTGACCAATGCAGATACCGACAGTGGCGCTATCGAGCCGGAACTAAAGATGGTTTCTGATAACGAGAATTGGCAGACGTTATGAAAAAAAAACTTAAAAGGAATTGCAACTTTTTTTTCTAATTTTTGACGAATAAACAAGGGTTTGAACCGAACCCGAACCGGAACGAAGCGGCTTGTTTTTCCGAACCGTGAACAGGAGTCCGGAACGCGTTTCGGTAAAAAAAATTAGAACAACACCACTGGATACCGATACCGTCTAGCAAAGTCAAGCCGTCTTTTCTTATTAACCTTATTTATACGCTGAGCGCCACGAGTGAGTTAACACCCATTATAATTTTAAATATTCTATGGTCGCCGTGGTCTAGTGGGTAGTGTGTTGGCTTATTAGACAAAAGGCCCGGGTTCGTATCCCAGGTCAGACATCAAAACGAAAAATATTTCTTCGGCGACTTCCTCTCAGCAGATTTCTGGCAAAGACTCTGAGAGTAAAAATTGCCATGAAAAGCTTCTCAAAAATCTGTCGTTCGGAGTCGACTTTAAACTGTAGGTCCCGCCACTCATGTATAAAATTAACGCACACAATATGAGTGGTGTGAGAAGCTAGGTCGTAATCCTGACTGAAGGGTTGTAATGGCCAATTATGTATGTATTATAAAAAATATTCTTGTATGACAACAATAATTTAGTTTTTTTGTTTTTATTTTAACATTTTAATAAATAATAAAAAAAAGTTTTTATTTTTGGAAATTTATTCGACTATTCTTATTTACTTTTCTTGCTGTCCCAAGAAAATAAATTATTTCAGTGATACTTACTCACTTTTGGCACTCAGTGGTTCGTTTTCTAGCTAATAAATTTGCCTCTCTTAATCGGCTGACTGTGTGTACGCCACTAGAATTACTTTTTTGTATAATTAGTAACATCTACTGCCGTTTTCCAAGGGTCAACATGTCATCGAAAAATGCAAAAGCCCTATATAATCAAATAATAGGATAACTGATTTAGATATTCAACTTTCCAAAGAAATAGATTTGTTTACATCAGGAGGTAGTAGAGGTGAATATTTACAAGCTGCATACAGCTATCTTGGAACTATTTTACCAACAAATGTTGATTACGAGAAGTGTTTTTCAACGCAAGCATATGTTGACAATAAAATTCGTTCAAGCCTATCAGATCACATGTTAGATGCTTTTTAATATTTTTGTTCGAATCCAAATAATCTTCTTAAAAATAATGCATTTGCATATGTAGGGATAATTTTTATTTTTGTTAATTTACGCTTTTTTGTTACATTTTGTCTTGCTGTTTTAACATTTTATTTTTAATGATGTATAATTCTGATATACATACATAATTGGAATACAAATGATTTTGTTAGCAAAATCTATTTTTTTTTTTTCATTTTTATTATTAAGAGAAAATCGGGATTTTTGGATCCCGAAATATCCCGGGATGGCATCCCTGGTCCCTACATAAGAGTCGGTAGTAAATATTTCTTCACTAATAGCATTCGAATATTAGTTGGTGTAAAATACTGTAACATCTGAAGATTTCGAAGCATCGTTAAGGTTTTTCTAAAGTTCATTTTCACGTTATGTGATCAATTTAGTTATCTATTCAGAGTTACACCAAGACTTTTAGCTGTTCTAACAAATCCTATATTCGATCCATTAATTTGAATTGGTGGTAGATTCGAGATAAAATTGTCAGGTATTGCAACCAGTAACGCCATCGATTTGTTGCGATTTATACTTAGACCATTTGTAGATGCCCATAAATAAATCTGATTTAAATCCTGATGCAATTGGTAGCAATTGGTAGCATCACTAGCGCTACAACCCATGTATAGCTGCACGTCATTAGCATACATGTGTATTTGGCAATGTTTTACCGGCAACGGCAACAATGGGCCAAGTATAGAGCCCTGTGACACATCTCTTGGCATTGAACAGCTTCTGGATATAACTGAGTTATGGCTAACGCTTTGACTTCTGTCGCCTAGATAGGAGGAGATCAGTTTTAGTTCTGTTGAGGAAAAATTGCACAGATATTTCAGTTTAAGTTCCAAGATAGAATAATGGACTGTGTCAAATGCCTTAGAATGATCCAGTGGTACAAGAAATGACATGGTGTGACGTTTATCAATCTCGCACCTAATGACCTCGGTTACATCAACCAATGCACTAAGTTAGCTGTGTTGTGGTCGAAATCCCGATTGCCTTTTCATCAATATCGACTTAGTATACAAATAACTACTAATTTGCAAAAAAAAACTAATTTCTCAAAGACCTCCGATAAATAGGGCAATATAGCAATAGGCCGAAAACTTTTATCTTGTTTCAAAATTGGTACGATCTTAGCTCAGAAGAGTACATACGTATGGGTTACATTTGATCTATACAATTTAATTCTATGCCCATTTTTTTCACTATCTTTAGCAAAATGAAAAGCCATCATTGCCAAGTCTAAATAAAATAAAAACAATATTAAAATGAAACTTTATAGCACAATATTTGTATTATTAAATTACAATTTAACAAAAACAATTAATTAAAAAAAAAGAACGAAACAAAATGAATATTCATCATTTTTGTGTTTTTTTTTTTTTGAATTCTTCTTGCCGCAATGATGATTAATTTTATTTATTTTTCATGAATGTATCGAAGTGTCTTTGTGTTGCGGTTGCTGTTGGTTTTTTATTGGACTTTGCCGTTTGCTAATTTAGATTGGCATCAAAGGGCGCCTGTGTTTACAGGAAAGCGTCAACACAATTAACCCAATTGCTTATGGTTATGGGTGCACGTTTACCGGTGTCTGTCAAATTTTAGGTGAAAGACGACAGTCGCTATTCCAACTCCTTCAAAGACGGCGTACCTACTCAGTTTTATTTAAGAAAATACGATCGAATAAATATTTACACGAGGAGACAGACAAACGTTCAATTGAAAACAGTAAACAAATATTAAAAAGAACAACAACAATGAAAAACGAAAAGAATTGACCACGAATTAAAAAAAAAAAGTATTAAAATTCTATTCGATATCGAGACAAAAGTCAGCAACAACACAAGGGAAACATACAAAAATTAACAAGAAATGAAACAAGAAGAAGAATACATGAAAAATAGGGCTAAAAAGCAAAAGTTTTGCCGCTGACATGTTACGGTGAGGCGCCGCGTACACAAATCCATCAATTATTCCTGTTACTTATTCACAAATTACCGTAAGCCATCAAAAAGTGTAACACATTAAAAGCAAAAAGAGCGAACGCTAACGCTAACGTTGGCCAGTCAATGGACAGACAAATGACGATGGTCTAGGCAATCTGAGTGGCTGACGTTTTGTAAGTTTGTAACACTGTCACCAGTAACATATAAAAAAACCATCATTTGTACCCACCAGTCAATCATTATTAAGGCTTTTCAAATGGCATTGATGTTTTAGACTCCCCAGAAATTAGAAAAACAACAACAACATTCCGTAGTTGATGGTAAAAAAAAAATGTAAAAAACAGAGAAATTTGAATTATGTTTTTACTACGTTTAAAACGATGGTTGTCTGAGAAGTATAACAAAAATTTTAACGTTTTTCTTCTATCGATCGTTCTGAATAGTAGTATAATTAGTCGATTGTATTTTAGTTAATTAACGCCTAGTATATAAAAATTGTTTTTCCCTTATTGTTACTACTAAAATTGCTTGTGAGTAGAAAAGAAAACTTGAAATATTTTGTAACATTAACATGCGTGTACAATATGGGGTAAATTTACTCTTTTTCAAACTGGTCTGATTAATAGTGGGAAAGCTATGTTGAGATTATTTTTAGTTATTACAATTCTGTGATAAGTTTAGTTTTAGATTTATTTACCAACTTTGAACATTAAAATAGCAAATTATAAGTAATTGAAATATTTTGTTCAAATCATCGATTTTTCCAGTGCTCGGCACATGTGTTCCTAAGATCGGCAAAAAATGATCCTTTTGTAGGCATTAAAATTTTTGTTAAAGAAAAGAAGTTTTGGAGCTATTGGACATTGCACTCAAAATTAATACCGAAATAAAGGCAGCAGAATTCGACATAGCTATAGATATTATTAACAAAATAGCTCCAAAACTTTTTTTCTTCCGGTAAACTATTTACTGCATCTTTAGGTGGTCGCACATATGGAAACACAACCATTGGGGCTACTATCTGACCATTTGTCGAAAAAACCAGCAGCACTGTTATTATTTTCTTTTCAATTCCCATTTGGATACTGTAAACGTTTCTATATCCTTTTTGTGCAGTACTTTTCTGGTTTTGAGCATAAACTAAAGCTGGATTCACCTCCATTAAATATTCGCGATGGATCATTCAAAATGTCAAAAGGTGTATTGCTCTGTCAGAAAACGGAAACAGTAGGGGGTCTTTGATCATCTACTATTATCGCATGAACTGCAGTTATCAAGTCTTCAGCTTTTAATGGGAATCCACAATTTGCTAGGTCTTTGCACTATTTCTCAAGAGATTCCTCTTCAGATTCTATCAAGACCGCTTGTGGAGCCATTTCTCTGGCATCAACCGATGGATGAATTCTGTCCTGTATGATGGAAGGCGGGACTCCATATTTTTTGCTTGCACCCAATATTGTAAATGCGCCATTTCGTACTTCTATTAAAGTACATTTGAGCGATTCTTGGGAGTATTGGTGTATGAGCGTTTTCCCGTATGTGGACATATTAATGAATTTATATTGCCTGACATTCAGAGAACAGACTATTATGTCTACTGAGCCTTCTAGTATATAAATGTAAGAATGCCGACTTTAGATTCTCGGCTGCTCTCAGTGTATTCATTATACATTATGCCGACTATTGGGTAAATCAAGTTTTTACTCAGTTTCCAGGAGTCGGCACCTTCCTGCCGACAATTGGAAACCATATAATCTTTTGTTCCAAATGCCGGCAGCAATATAAATTATAAAAAAAAACATTAATTTCCTTAATTTTTCACTCTTAATTTAATATTTGAACTATTTTCTTTCATTAAAATCACTTACTTTGTTCAAAAATACTTAATTTAATATAAATACTTGCTTGCTTAAGGAGACACCTAAACTAAAAATTTTGTTAAAAAATAGGCACTACTCCACTTTTTTATTTTTATTTATTTATTTAAGAATTACAATACAATTACAAATTATATTATAATCATGTACGAGCTGAGTAACTTCGACCATATGCCCGATGTAGTGTCACAGACCAGAGCCTCTGGTGGGAATCGAACCCACGACCCTTACGCTAATAGTCTAGCACACTACCCACTAGACTACCAGGGCGCTCTACTCCACTTTTTGAAAAACCATGACTGCTGGAGGACAAGTATTGACAAAAGTATTCATCCCACTTCAATTTACTCATTTCATAAGAGAACAAAACTATTTTTTCTACCAAAATCAGTTTTAATTTGGTAAATAAAGGTTGCTTTTCTTATTTATTTGCATTTTTTATATAAAAACTGCCGACTACTGGTACATGCCGACATTAGGTACATTTGCCCTGTACGGCGACCATTATTTCCACGATAAGAAAAGCGGACAACTATATAAAATTGAAAAAAAAAAATTCATTTATTGTAATTAATAATTTATAAACAGATTTATAAAATACCCAACTAGCATTTGGATGATTGTTTTAAAAAAAATTATCTTGCTGAGTCTATTTAGAGTCCTTTTGGTCAGTTACAAGATTAAAAAAAGACTCAATAATGATTCGTGTCAATGAGTAAAATGAGTTCGATTTAAAATACAATAAAAAATTGTATAGCAATCGGAAATTAATCATCCAGATGTTTAAAATCTGGCTATTATTTCCATTATTTATTATTTATATTCGACTTACCCTGAAGATTGAAAAACACTAAATCGATAACACAGCATTTTTTAAAATCCCTTCTGTGTAAATTTTTATTTATGTAAATAGAAATCTGAAGTACATATATGTATCTCGCATATAAATATTAATTCTTTAATTGCTACTTAATGTTCATGCGAACGTGATTTTTGAAATCGCGGCAGTGTAAACGTATGATTAAAAAAACCGACTAAAAACACTTGAAGAGAGTAAAATACATTTTGAAATACGATTAATAAATGACTCAAATTATAATCATAAAAGACGCAAAAAGGTGGTCAAATTAGTACAAACATGACTGATAAATGATAATAAAAGGACTCCCAGACATAATGGTAAATAACTCATAAAAGACTCACATAAACGAAGGTAAATAAGACTAATAAATAAAACTACCCTTTTTCTAGTAGTTTTATACAGAGTCCACATCTCAACGTAATTGAACATCTTTGGGAAGAATTAGCTGGAAGAGGATACCGACAACAATTTAAAGCTTTGAATCAGCTTAAGGTGGTTTTACTGGAAGCGTGAAGCTCCATAGAACCTGTGGTACGCTACAATTTGGCAAAATCAATTTCAAAATGTTTACAGGCCGTTCTTGAAAGATTCTTTTTAAGTTTTAAGCCCATACATATCAGACAAATGCTTGTCCGATTATGCGATGGAGCCACTGTATATAATTTGGTGATTCCCCTTTTTAGTTTTACAGAATAAAAAGAATTTGGAGATTTCTTGTGTTAAAATTGCAAAAAAAACTCAGAAATTTGAATTTAAAATTCGAATTTTAGAGCGTATAATGTATTGCAAGCACAGATTCTAATTTCTGGAGGTTCTACTGTAATTCTCTTCGTATTAGTTCTTATACAAAGCTGAAGTTATTAACGAATTGACGTCATATTAAATATGTGTATGAAGGTTTTGAATGCAAACTTGTGTAACAACCTACGTAAAGAATTTTAAACAACGTACCTTTCTCCAACGTTTTCATCTATTTATTATACGTGCAGCAGCAACGGAAAATACAACAAAAAGTCTGCTAGAATAAGTGTGGTATTGGGAAATACAACAATAATAACAATGTTAGTGCAACAACCAGCAAACAATATCTTCAACAAAATTCCACCATTTAGGCGACACAGAAATAATCTCTTCCAACATTTGCCGCGCCATTAACCGCGACATTTATTTCAGTTGTTCGGTTTTTTTTTTGTATCATTTCGCGTATTGATGGGGTTTTTTTTCATGGCAATAGCAAAAAACTTAAGCAGACAGCAGATATCAGGTGGTTGTAGTAGTGTGGTGTACTTCCCAATACATACTCTCATAATCAACTTATCAGTTTCGATGATATGCGTTCATATTTCTTTAAACTAAATGGCTTCATAACAGGCTGCATTACATATAAAGTTGTGAAATACAATAGAAAATATCAGGATCAAACAGTGGAACATTTCGCATTTGATCGTAGGGAAGGTACTTGAGAATATGATTAGAAAGAATATCTGACAGACACTTATTTGCACGGAATTATTTGTCGGTTCGCTATTGCAAAGGAAATAAAAGTTTTAATTAAGCTAACATTATCTCAAGTACTGTATGAATTAATATGTACACTAAACTACAATAACGATAGTACGTCTAGCGGCGACGCTTGAAATATAATTTTATCTTTAAAGAATTTTGTTATGGAGGGCCATTATTACAACGCCAAGTTAACTAAAGGGAGGATTTTAACGGGCAGATAAATTTTTGTTCATTATTATAAGTAGACAATACGGTAGAAGTGGGCGTTAAGCTAAAGGGAGGAGTTTATGTTTGAACTTGCCATATTATATATTATTTTCAATATGGCAACTTCAAATTTAAACAAAGTGAACATATACGACAAAAAAAAAAAAAACAAAGGCCACTGCGTTTAAAAAAACTTTTTTAATTGAGCACATACTCACACACTGCCACATTTTTGAAAGAGTTTTATCTGTAAAGGTAGGTATCAGAGATCAGTAATGAATCGTTTTTCCGCTACTCATAAGCACTCATGCAATTTAGAGTATGAGTGAATCAACAGAATTGAAATTCAAGTACTCTGATTTATTCGTACTCGCTACAACTTTGATTTATTAGTATAAGTAGCAATGAGTATGAGTACAACGTTGACATCAAACTCACAACATTCAAAATATGTTTGATTCATACGTCTACTCATTCTGATTCATAAATTTAGAAAAATATTTATAAGTGATCCGAGTGATTCGAATCATTCATCAAAATTTACAGCCGTTGTTGTTATTGCATATACAAACAAAGAAGAAAGGAAAGACAAAGGCAACAAGCAAAGCATACTCACAATCTTCTTGTGAGTATTGTGGTGCTCGTACGCGAATAAGACTTATTTTGTGCTTCGTGTAAATGTTAAGTAGAGACGAGTCGAAAGCAATAACATCATGCGTATTGTTAAGTATGAATACGAAGAGTACTTCCTACTTTGAGTATGAGTAGTATGAGTATCGCATTAAAATAAGTATGAATGCGTATAAGTATCAGAAATTATAAGTATGATTAGAATCTACTCATCGTTTTGAATACTTGTTGCTGATCTCTGTAGGTACTCTGTTCATATTTACGAAAAATTATGGTTTTTTCATGTGAAAATTTGGATGTGCAACAAATGTAGTCTATCTCGTGTTTTTGGAAAATTCTTTGGTTTTATTACTTGAAAGTATGCATCGATGGATCATTGCTTTAAATGCGTAAACAAAGACCATATATTTTTGAAAGCTGAAAATAAAATGAAATTTCAATAACAATAAACTATTTCTATGGCACTTATTCCAAATAAGCTTTTGTTTTTTTACATCTACTATTAGTAACCGCTTATCTGTGCAATTAAATTTTTCATTTTTTAATAAATTTTTTCCGTTTTTTCGGCTCAACAAATAATAATTTATGAAGTTGGGAAAAATTAATTATAAATTCATAAATTTCATGCGAAAGAAGTGCAGCTTATGTTATTTCGTAAGTTGGAAACAAAGTTGCCAGATAAAATTCATAGCGTTTTTCACAATAGGAACCGAGTATGTACTGGTTTTGCGAAATTATTTCGGAAATATTTCATACGAAATATTTTATATGTAGTTTGACTGCACTTCGCACGAAATTTCGAACAGCGTACCTAGCTTAAGTTGTAATAACAAAAATAATTCAAAGGTAACTTACAGTTTACTTTAGCTAAAGGTATCTTTAACTAAACCGAAGTTTAACGGCAAGCTGCAATAATGGTCCTAAATATTGCAGCATCATTTTAAATTCAATTGTATACCGTCGGTTATTCATTAGTTTTGTTGGTAAATCAAAAACTTGAATTCTATTAAATTTAATTTAAATTCAATACATATTCTATCAAACAAAAGTCATAAACTTTAATAAAAGTGTTGATAAAGGTTTATTCCCTTGTTTTATAAAATATAGGAATATGTTGGCCAAAACTAATTTCACTTCCTAAATGTTCCTCAATTAATGACTTTAATTTGAAGTTTTTAAAGTAGCTTATATGGATAGATCTGCATAAATACGTGTATGTCGAAAAGCAATGATAATTTAATTAAATTTTAATCCATATTTCCCCAAAACATTGTTTCTATATAAAGTTTAGTGTTTTACCCTACCTTAAAATATTTTACGATTAGGAGTCAAATAAGTTTTTATAGACAATTAAGGATGGGCTGTATTACATAAAACTGCTAAATAGAAATAATTGTCAGACAAATGGTTTTCTAAAGAGCGTAAATCTTTGAAGCATAAATAACACGATGGGACAATGAAAATACACTCGAGTGCCCTTTTATATTTTTTGTCAAATAAAAAAGTTTGGAGCGTTCGAGAAATATAGAAAAAATATTTTTGAGATCTACTCAACAAAACTCACAATCTACACTATGTCATTAGCCGGGTGAATTTAATTTTTTTTTTATTTTGTCGCATAGTGAAGTTATTCCACCATATATTATATTAGTTTTAAATTAATACATATCTATTATCGTATATTATTAGCATATATACACAAAATGTCCTAGCAGTTTTTACAAGTACCAGGTTTTTCTATCTTTAAATCTAAATTAATAAAAATATAATTGAGATATAGTCGAGTTTTATATGCGCTGAAAGACTAATGGCTTCCTGCTAAACTTGGGTTTTGTTAAAGGTAACTTTACAGTTCATTTTAGCTAAAGCTACCTTTTTTTATAAAACCAGCACTCAGGGGATGGCCCCTGCATTGTGCAGGTTTAGGAAAGGTGGAATGAGGGAAGCTGCGAAAGATAAGGAAACGAGTTGCTACTGGTGACTATAAAATGGCCAGTGCTATACCTTCACCATTAGACAATCTACAGCAATCGTCCCCAGGAAGCCCGCCGAAGTCAACTCCGAACGACAGATTTTTGAGAAATTTTTCAAAAAGAGCAGAAATCGCCGAAAAATTACTTTTTGTATTTATTATTTTGATGGCTGGCCTGGGACTCGAATCCAGGCTTTACGTATAATAAGCCAGCACACTACCTACTAGACCGCGGCGACCTCCTTTAACCAAACCCTTTAGTTAAAGGTACCTTTAACTTATTTTCGTTATTACCGCTTACAATTAAACTAAAGTTAACTTAATTTAAAAAATGGCTGTGCCGGAGGAATGTCGAAAACATTGTTCAACTAAACAAGTTTTTATTGTTGTACAGATATCCCTCCTACAACACGGTCGATAGGTTCCCATAATATGACTTGTGATGGGAAAGCGTGCTATAGGAGACTAGAAGCTGGTACAAAAACAGGGAGTCCAAAAATTTTTAATTTCTATTGAAATATAAATTAATATAATCCACGAATACTAAAAAAACAAAAAAAAATTAGTATAAGTATTATTTATATTTTTGGTTCAACTCAAATTCTAAAGAAAATTTATATGGTACATATAAGAAAAATTCATAAAGTAATATAAAAATATTTAAACATACTTGCGTTTCCTCTCGTTACACGCATTAACCGAAGATTTTATATTCTTCAACAAATGCTTTGTCCTTTTTACACGTATATTGAAAAGTAAATTATTCAATTTTCTTCAAAATTCACGAAAATCAGTATCCAATGTCCATTTTTTAGAGAAATAAAAGATGGAGAACGGCAAACCAAAGCAACACATGTCTTTAAAGGTCCTCCCTGAAAATTACGTGCTATTCTAGTTCGCGTATCACCTCCTTTTTCTCTCCAATAATATTTGTATCCATCTGGTCCATTAAGGTTGAATTTTTTTCATCACTGAATATAATACTACGCCACTTCTCTTCCAAAAATTCGTATTTTTTAGCGAAAGCCAATCTTGCTGCCTTGTGTCTAGGGTTTGGATATCATTTTTTATATTTTCACAACAAGAGTTTCATTTAAAATTTGATTAATCGGTCTCTTGGTCACGTTTAGTTCCAGCTCCAACTTTATTTGGGTACAACTAAAATTATTTGTGATATCTAAGAGTTTTATTGACCGTTTATCGCGGTTAATTAGTACTGGCTTTCTACCACATCGGTTTTTAGTACCGTATGATTTTGGATACCCCAAATAATTTTGTACGGTCGTCTTAGATCTCTCAATTCTGTTTGATTTTCCCGCAACAAATCAATCTGGGTACGTTCTACTAACGAAAGTTGAGTTCCACAGGGCATTCCTACCTAATATTCAACAATTTTCACACAAAGAAAAATTATTTAACGTTTATAGTAATACATATTCTTTTATACTTACTCTTCAAAAAATATACTTTGCATTTAAAATTTTGTTTCATTTGTAATTTATTAGTTAAAATTGTTAAAAATTTAAGTTTTTGTCGAATATAATTATTTCATACAAAAACAACGATATCGAAACAGAATATAAAAAATAATGGTATGTTCATGATGTCGATATGAGAGAAGTTATTATTTATGGAGCCTTGTAATATGTAACATCAAAAATTAAAGTTCTTGCTATTACTTACACAAAACATGTAAAATAAATTTGTACCCTATATTTTTTTCCTTGGCTGTAAGAATTAGCCTGGTTTGTACAATTAATTCCGAGTTTCTTATAGTGTAGTTTCCATACAACGCATTATAGCAGGGTTGATGGTACACATACTTCTTCTTAAGTAGGGTGTTTAAATGTTCCAATAACACGAATTGTTGTTTGATTATTATTCGTTTTCTGTTTGTTTTTGTTTCATTTGCCATATGATTAAGATATAAAATAGATACAAAAATTAAATAACACACATACATACATACATACATATAAAAAAATACTTATGTATATATGTATGTGCATATTTATATACCATTCCATATTTATGCATACGTACATACTGATATGTATGCATGTACATATATACGACGATATATATGAACAAATACAATAAATAACATCATGTTGCTATTAATTGGTGCTGTCCAAAAAAGTAATAGATCACCATGCCAACCAACAACACAAATGATGAAAAAAAAGACGAAAAATATAAACGAACCAACAATAGCAACAAATATTAAAAAGACCAAAATAGAAATTCAGTTTTTAGTGGCAACGAAATAATTTTAGAAGATTAAACAAAAAATAACAAGAAATCCCAAATAAAATATAAGTCTCTATTATTATAACACAAGAAGGACATTCGAATATAAGGCAAAATAAGATACCAAATGTGTATGTGTGTGTATGTATAGCATAAGTTTTTGGCATTTATCCTTAGGATGAGAATGGGTCAGTAACAAAACTATGTTTTGTGAAAATGTCAATCAAGGCAAGGGTATGAAAATAAAAAGAAAAAAAAAACAATGTTAATATGTGTAAAGCACACAAACACACACATACATGCACCTTAAAAGCAACTGTCAATTTTATGACATCTTTATGTTGCAAACGGCAAAGAAAAGAAAAACAAAAATTGTAACTGCACCTACATGCAACATTCCATTCCATTTGTATTTTAATGTCATTCCTTTCGCTGCGATTACAATTCCATTCGTACAAAGCATTGTCGCAGCAGTGGTGAAAAACATTCATGCAACAATGCAACCCACTGTCAACTTTATTTCACACAAATTTGCAATCGACTAACGATTACGAGCATATTCATCCATTCATTTCTCTCTATCTGGCATTCATAATACGAACTCTTAAGATATTTCAATTTTTTTTTTTATTTGTATTCCTTTCATACTCGTTCAATTGCAAACTGTAAGTAAAACTGATAGTCTGTCCATCCGTCCTTCTATCTGTCACATGAGTAAACAGCATATGACAGCATTAACTACAAGTATTGCCACTACATAGCTCAACTCTAAAAACTGATAAATACAAACGGCAGGACGTATGTACGTACATACATACGTAGTAATGGGCAGACAATGCGACATAAAGACAACACAGTGTAATAAAGGTGCATCAAAATTTCTACCCACAGTTGTTTTTCTTTTTAACCTTTTTTGCATATGTACTCCATTGGGAATTAAAAACTAAAGGAATTCGTGACCACAAAATACTTTAGCTAAGCTAAGCTAAAGGAAAACTCAGCAAAAAACCAAAAAAAAGAAAAAAGCGAAAACAAAAACTAAAACTAAACAGAGTTTGTAAATGAAAAAAAAACGTTAAAATTAAAAAACTACTGACAGTTTTACAAGCTGCAGATCCTATTGGGAGCCTGCGGCATTTGTCGCTGTTATTGTTGACGTTATAATAGATTTGCCAACTAAAACTAAAAAATTGTAATGCCAACGTATGTATGTATGTACATTCGAGTATGTACAGTGTAAACACAATAAACTCATACATATTCTTTTGCGCTCAAGAGGGCGTAACTCAGTCGAAGAAAAAGTATACAACAACAGCTTGTTATAAATAATTTCAAATACGGATCTTGTATTGGTTTCTGCATCAGAGCTGTGGTGATGGAGGGGTGTTCCAGAATGGGAAGAGAATTTTTACTCAATAATTACAAGGTGTGACAGTGAAAATACACTCGAGTAACTACATAGTCCAGATTGTTCAGTTAGTTAGATAGAACACAAAAATGCCATTTTCATAATTCTCGAACCCTCCAAACTTTTTTATTTGACAAAAATTGTTTTTCATGACTGTACGAACAAATTTTCAAAATTTAAATCTTGTTGGAAAGGGGAGATATGGAGCTTTAAAACGGTATACATACATCAATATCCTGTTTGATGAGGTAAACTTGGAAAATTCGAATTTTTTTCATATTTTTTCAAGTTTGTTCATTCATAGGAGCAATCTTTAATAAAAAAGTATAGGTTAAGTGATAATATTTATATAGTCTGTCCTCCTGTGAAGAGATTGAGTCATCATTTCATAAAATTGGATAAAAATTACCGGAGTTATTATTTATATAGTATAACAGTCGTGTTATACTTTCTATATACAGATGTCATCCCATCAAATGAACTTTTACTTCAAAGATTTTCAAAATTTTTGATTAATCTTGATTGGTTATCACAAAATGTGTCAAATTCACGTTTGCTCGACTTCCATAAGTCGGCTAATATTTGTGTTTTTTGCAAATATTATTATTTCTCTTTGCGCAAACATTGGCCAACTTCTGATGGTCGCTCAAACTTGGATTTGACACATTTTCCGATAAACAATCAACATCCATCAAAAATTCTGAAAATTTTTCATCTGAAAGTTGATTTGATAAGATCACATATATAAAAATTATAACTCGACTGTTAGACTCTTCAAATAATACATAACTACAGTAATTTCTGTCCCATTTGATCAAACAAAGTGCCAATCTCTTCGCAAGATAATGCACTTTCAGAATGTTATCACTGTTTTCATATTTTTTAAGTAAAGTTTGCTACTACCAACGGACAAACTTAAAAAAATATGAAAAAAATCGCGTTTTCCAAGTTTACCGCACCGAATCTCTCGGTATATTTAGGCAAATAATAGATATATGTATGTATAACAAGAATGTAATATTGGAAATCGGGTCAGAAATACTGGATAAATCCAGAAATTTGGGCGTGAAGTCCAAAAAAAACAGTTCTTGTCAAATAAAAAAAGTTTGGATTGTTCTAGAAATACAAAAAAAATATTTTTGAGATCTTCTCAATAAAACTTACAACCAACACTATGTCATTAACCGGATGTATATATTTTTTTTTTATTTTCTCGCAGAGTTTTATTATCCAGCATTATACTGTGTTCAGATATGTACTTTTTTTGAGTCAATATTCGGTTAATTGAGTATAATAGTGCTCAGACATTATAATATACCCAATTCAATTTACTCAATAATGATTTGACAGCTGGTAAACAACAACATAGTTTTATTTTGGTTGCGAAAATTACAGTCTTTTGTCAATATCAACTGAAAGTGTTCGGTGAATTGAAATATGCTTAATAAACATACTTATGACAATATTATAACAATTTGCGTATTTATTGCACAATAATTAATTGAAACTATATATGAAATATTGAGCTAAATAATGTCATTTATTGCGATTTACGCAAGAAAGGTGCATATCTGAACACCCTATTAGATTGTTAGATAGGTAGATTGGTTGTTTGTTCACCCTGAGGAATACCACCTTACTTTCTATTGCGATTTTGTGTTTTGTCGAAACCCTTTTAGTTTCGATTAACGTCGTCAAAAATTTTGTTCACTTCAATTTCGATTTGCGTCGTGATTCGATTTACGTCGCCTCTGTTGTTTATAAACAAAACTGTAGGTAGTTGTGCTGGCTTATTAGACGTAAAGCCAGGGTTCGTGTCCCAGGCCAGACATCAAAACAAAATACAAAAAATATTTCTTCGGCGATTTCTTCTCAGCAGATTTCTGGCAAAAATAGATGAGAGTAAATAAAATGCCATGAAAAGTGCATCTGATAGGTAGTATGAGTTCTTTGAAATTCGATTTACGTCACCTTTATCCGGAAAATTTCACGACATAAATCGAGGGAATACTGTAATCAAAATATGAACAAGAATATGATTTTGGATAGAAATTAGTGAATAAATTGTCGTTCGGAGTCGACTTTAATCTGTAGATTCCGCCACTCACGTATAAAATTAACGCACACAACATGAGTGGAGTGAGAAGAAAGATCGTAATCCTGACTGAAGGGTTGTGTGTATGTTATGTGATGTAGATTTAAAGTCACTTACAACTCAAAAACTAGGGTCCACCATTGCATGTTCAGGAACAATAGCTAATCCGGTAAGTTTATACTCGTATGTACTATGCTTGGTTGGGAGTATGCATGCACGTGTATATCACCCTCCTTTAAAATTTCTTTTCCAAGACCATGGCCGTAACAGCTAAAATTAGTGAATTAATGTACGAATGACTAATAAATACCTGGTGGTAAAAACGAAAAAAAAAAAAAAACAACAACAACAAAGTAAACAAAAGGTAAAAAGAAAAACAAAGAAAACAAACATTAAAATTTTGACAAGATAAAATGAAGGAACATAACACAACCGAGTGAGACACAAAATTAAAGAGATTCTGAAAAGAGGCCCCTGTGTTAGAGTGAAAGCTGTAGAGCGATTTCAAAAAAGGGTGGAGTCTTAAAACGTTGTGTTCAGGACAGATAAGTTTGTCGTATGGGCACATATTACCATTTGCTGTGTTGTTGTTGTTTCGGTTGGTGGTTGTTTTTTTTTTTTTGTTTGCCGTCACTATCAAGCACAAGACAGACGGGGAGACAAACATACGGGCTATCAAGGGCCGAGCTATGTGCGGGTAGTTTTACTTGCGTATCAGTTGTGAATTGGTTTCACGCGGGAATGTCTTGCTTTTGTGTACGCAGTCGTTAGAATTTTTCATTTACAATTTGAAACATTTTAAAATCAAAATACAAATAATTCTACAATATTCTTTACAACATAAATAAATAAATCAGAAAAAAAAGAGGAAGAAATAATTATTTTTGTAAAATCGTACAAAAAGAAACAAAAAAATAAAAAGAATGAAAGCTTCCACTTTCAGAAGTGTATTGGAAGGAAACCTTTTAAAATGTTAGGAGGCGACGGTGTTTCGCGAAAGTATGAAATTTTAAAATTTTGTAACTGAAAACTTGTGGATATTTTGGTTACAAAATCAAATTGGAAATTATTACGATAACGATCACACAGTTCCCGAAATGAAGTGCCAATTTTTAAGTTAAAATTATTAAAAAAAAAAAAATAGTGAAAAATACAATCAAAATCATTAAAATTACTACGAGTAGTATTAAGAATTACATAAAAATAGAAAAATAGGAAAAAAAAAAATAAATTAAGAAATAAAAGCAATCCAATAAATATTGTGAAATCAAAAGTGTTTGTCGTTACAAGTGAAATTAACCTCCAACCGGTTACCGGAAAACAAACAAGAAAAACATAATTAACCCGTTAGTTTGAAACAAAAATGATGGACATTAGCAGCATGTACGGCAATCTTCATTCTCATCATTCTAATACTTATCACACAGGTGCTACCGGTGTTCCAGATGTGACCAGTGTTGCCGCTGCCAATGCATATCCAAATTCCTATTTTTCCAATTCATCCGCCATGACACACGGAACTTTACATCATCAGGCAAATCATCACCTTAATAGTGGTTATAATGCTTATGATGGATCATCACCGAATTACTATCAACAGCAGCAACAACAGTCTCAGCAGCAATTGACACCTCCGCCCAATCAAGCCTTGATTCAGGGCCCAACTTTATATTCTCAATCGCATTCGCATCTGTTTAGTCCAACTGCAGCTGAATATGGCATCACCACCTCAAATACGTTGGCGGCAGCTACACCTTCACACCCAGCCAATGCTAGTCAATCGCCCAACGAAGCTGTCTACTATGAAAACGACTCAGTGCATGCATACTATGCCACAGCAGCAGTAGCCACAGTTGCACCTGCCACTACCAGTTCTCCCGTCTCGGCAGCTAATGCTACGGCTGCTCAAGGGGATCATCACAATGTTACCATGGATCCAGCAATTATAAGTTCGGAAAATGGTTTAAGCTACACAAATCTGGATTGTTTATACAATCAAAATTCTCCCCATCAACATTCTCATCAGAGCTCCTATTTGCCATCAGAGGAGAAGTATGCTTCCGTTCTGCATTCCCAATACAATATGGACGAAACTCTTATGCATTTGGGTGCAGCTAATGGCAATAACACTCAAAACCAACAACACTCTCCACAACTATGGTCTCATCAACATCATATTGGGGCATCTTATAGCAGCTCGCTGGATGCCGGCGGTCTATCAATAGATTCGTATTCAATGAATCCACATTTGCATACCCACAGCGTACCCGCACATTTACCGGCGCATAATCACAGCCAAGGTAATCCATCGCAAATGGTTACTCCGCATCAACAATCATTGCTACAACATCATTCACCACCCACCACCGTTTGCGGCAATCAGAATTCACGTTCACAAAATGTAGTGTCACCATGTGGCACGACAACCACTTCAACGGCATCTACTGCGTCGGTAACCAGTACTTCGGGATCTAACAACGGTAACGGTGGTGTTGGTGTTGGTGGTAATCCCTCACAAGCCAAGTCGCCCAGTCATGGCAATAATTTACCCACATACAAGTGGATGCAACTAAAGAGAAATGTACCAAAGCCGCAAGGTAAGTTTTATGGAATATTAACAAGCCACCATTTTCATTAGAATGGTTTGTAATACAGGGTTACCTTGAAATCAACGTTTCATAGCATTAGCAGGAAGGAATTCTTTGGGGCATTTCTTCTCTTAACTTCTACTATACATGTACATAGTATACAAAAATTGGGTCGAAATAATTACTTCTTTGCTATTTCTGATAACTCTTCGTAATCATTTAATAAAATTTTGAATTTTCTTGTCGGGTTGCTTATGATCAAATTAGTCTAACTACCGCGCATGTAAAGTATTCAATATTTTAACCAATCTAATATAGGCACTTTTATTGCACAATACATACTTCATATAAAGTTTCAATCAATTATTGCGCAATAAATACGCCAATTGTTATAATATTGAGTAAAACTTAAAATGCAGCACTGTCGTAAGTACGTTTAATGAGCATATTACAATTTTCCGAACACTTTAAATTTATATTTGACAAACAAAAAATAAAAACAATTTGTTGAAGCAACCAGCTCTATTCTATTATGTGTCTGAACACTTAAAATATTGTACTCAAATAAACGAATATTGACTCAATAAAAGTGTCTATCTGAACATAGTATAACAGCAGTTATATAAGATGAGATGGGACTTTTCAACACATCCTAACGTACCTTGCTCTACAGGCATGACATGTGTCATTAAGAATTAAACTCTGACAACATTCCACTTTCGGTTAAGATTATCTTTTTAATTTTCATTAAATTTACTGTTCAATGCGTTGTAAATTTCACCTATCAGTGACAAGTCGCGGTAATTTGAATTACAATATGCATGACCTTCCTACAATAAAGTTATTAGGGGGGCTATTTTAAAGCTATCGGGTAGAAGGCACTTGATTACGGTAATAGAATTAATTTAATTAACGCACACAACATAAGTGGTATGAGAAACTATGTCGAAATCCTGACTGAAGAGTTGTATTGACCAATTATTTTATGTACAGTGCTGTTCAATAAAATAGATTCACCTGCTCTTTGAAAAGTTTACTATATCGAAATATCTTATACAAAAAATATACAAAAAAAAGTAACTGCACTTTATTTACTAATGTCTTATGAATATAATCGCGTCACATTTCCAAAATTTGAAGCGTCATCCTTCTTTAATTAATTGCAAGTATAGCTTTAATAGATATATAATCGTCCAAAACGCAATAAATTGTTAGTTTCAGGCAGAAACTTGAGGGAAGAACCGAAATTCATACCCCTAATGGAAGAAAAAATTGTGCACAATGCGAGAAACGTACCCATTTGCAACCTCTGCTGCCCTTAAGAAGGGATATAAGCTTCATATTTCCACTCAATCCGCAATGTACAATAAATACCATTAAACATGGTGGAGAAAGGATATTGGTATGGGCATGTTTTTCCTATCATAACACAGGGCCTCTATTTTGAATAGAAGTTATAATGGATACCCATTTATTATACCAATATACTAAACGACGTCATTGTGCCTTATGCCGAATGGGAAATGCTGCTTCCATGGGTGTTTTCTTCGAGGTTTTGAGCTGGCCGGCATAGTCGCCGAAAATCTATTTTATATTTTCAAAGCAGCTCTGCGAGGAATAAAAACACTTCATATAAAGAACACTTGAACGAAGCGGTGCAAAATATTCCAATAGAAACATGTCCGAGACTTGTTGACTCTATGCCATAATGGTGCTCAGCAGTAAGAAAATAAACTGTAAAAATAAAAAAAAATAATTTTTTTTAGAACACCAAACTTAGTGAATCTACTTTTTTGAACAGGGAAAAATTGTTCATTTGAACAATATTGATAAATGCCTATTTTTTTTTTTTTAATTTGGACGTTTTGAAGCTATATATTTTTATACTAGCAGAATGTACCCGGCGTTGCGTGGGTTATAAAGATAACAATAAATAAAAATCCGGTTTCGAAACCGGCTTCTTAAAGAATGCAATTTTTCAAATTATTCGGAAACCGGGTTATCACACAACTAAGTCTTTTGAATACTCTAAGTCCTAAATATGAATGCACTTTTCCCGTTTTTCGCCCCTTTCCCCCTTTTTCGACCCCATTTGTTCTAACTTTATAAACGGAACACGTCCAATAGCTATTTGGGAAATTTAACAAAACTAAATCGTAAAAAAATACCTTTAAGACAGATAAAATACAGCATTTATGCATAAAGTTTTAATTTTTGTGCTTTTTTTCTCCCTTTGTCCCATTTTTCCCTTTGGTTCAAAATTTTTAAAAGATTTATAGCCTATAAGCTACATCGACAAAAACTCGATCAATATCCCAAATTTAAAGAAAGAGGGTTCAAGCGTTCAGGCGTGATTGGGTATGCGCTTAATTTTCCCGTTTTTGGCCCCTTTCGAAAACATTTTTTGAATGTTCGCGAACTTGCGCGAATTTCAAGAAAAGCTGAGACCCGTATTTAATTAAATCAACTAAAGATAAAAATATGTTAATTTGGCGTTTTTATTTCAAACACCCCCGAACAAAAAGTTCAAAAACCATTTTTTTTTCATAGAATATGCTTAAAAAAGGGCATGGATGATGGTTCCAATTGTATACACTGTTGGACGCCATTTAAAAAAACCTTTCATATGATATAGATATTGTATATGTTGGTAAGGAAACAGATTCCCAAATTAACAAAATATTCAAAAATAAACCCTTTTTCAAAATGGTCCAGCTCACGAGAAATTGAAGCTGGAGCAGAAATATTTTAAATGTCATCATAAAAAATATCAAGATTCATTTTAAGGGGGATACACTTAGCACGAATTTCGCTTCCATACAACTTGAGTCGCTCTAATGTACACCTAAAACGGGTATTCTCGCAACTAATAAGCACAGATATTTTAACGTTTCAAATTAAAAAAAAAAATCACTTCAAATTATAGGGCATTTTACTTTTTTCATCTTTTAGAGTAGTTAATGAAACAAAACAAATTTTCACATTAAGCGGTGGTCATATAATGCGGTGTTCACATTAGCGCGCGTGCACTGTATTAATAAAAATTAGTAATCCCGTTTTTCTAATATTTTATTGGTGAATCAATTTTATTGAACAGCATTGTATGTACGAGGTCCGTATTATAAGATAGATTCCAGTGTATAATGTGTTTGGCTTGAATTTATAATTCCTATCTTATTTACCAAACCTATGCCTTCTATTTGTATCAGTCCTAATTAGGAAATTGGCAGCAGTTCTAATGTCAGCAAAACTGGACAATCTGCTTGATTAAATTAGTTTTATCACAATTTTTAATAATACTTCCATATTCTGAATTGCTAAAACATAATAAGACATTGGTTGAACAGGACAAAATTTTTTTGTTTAAATTTTTTGAAACAGAAAAAGACTCAATTCCTTTCAGAGTCTGTTTTAAAAATTTTATTAATTTTTCTACTTTCTACATTAAAAATAATGTGTAATAATAATAATTGTTAATAATTTTTTATTGTATTGCATTGTTTTAACAACAACAATTTAATTAACATTTAACAACAGTTTCAAATCTGTGTTGCATGATGATGTGTTTTTAATCATCTGCTCTTCGTTTAACGGCAATTTTTAATTCTCCACTAAAAACCAAAACAACCGATTTGCACAATGGAACATGCGATACAAACGCCAATGCACTTTCCATTCTGTACTCGGCATTCTTTGACTCGTGTTCCACCTAAAGTGGCAACAATCCCTGACGAACAATAACAAAAAGAAAAAGAAAAATGTGAACAAATCTAGATAAGCAAGGCTTAAATCGGATTTATTTAATGCAACACAAACAACAACAAATGAAAACAAACAATGAAAAGAGTTTACAAAAGAGCTTTAAATTGTAATGCCATGAAGGCAATTACAATCAAGATCAAGAACACTGAAGAATAATGAATGAATTTATCACAGACAAAAAAAAAAAACAGAATTTACAATTTTGAAAGAAGATTAATTGTTTTGTTCTTTAATTAAAATTAGTCAATAAACTTATTTATTCACTTAAAAATAAAAATAAAAAAATTTAAAAAAAACACACACAAATTAAATTAAAACCAGTTTTAGCGTAGGAGATTCAATAATTTAAAAATTTCTATCGAAATCTGCTAATAACCTGTTCATTTTGGAGAAAATATGAATGTCTTCTGGGTTGCTTTGCTTGGTTCCATACCTTCATACATAAAACCTGATAAGGAAGACCACGAGAAAGAATACAAAGAGAAAAATTACGATTTAAAAAATGTAAGAAAAAAGCGCAGATTGATTGACAAGCTAAGATATTTCAACTAAATATCAAACCATCAGACGTCCAACAGAGGGTATGTCACCTAAAAATATAAATGCTTGTCGTTTTTAACCCCAAAACTGTCTGTCTGCTATTTAAATATTAGGGCGGTATTAGTGTAACACGAATGAATTTTTACTAAAAAAATTCAATCAACAAAAACCAAAAATACGAATATTAACACGTTGACGGCTAACTACGAGATAACTCGTAGATTTCGTTCCCTTATAGAGTGCCAAACTACGAGTTATCTCGTACTCACTAATGTGAAAAAATCAAATTGTCGTCTTTTAGACAATTTTCAGAAAATTACCGCGGCAGTCAACGTGTTAAAGAAATTAATTTTATTGTTACTACTACTGTACGTGGATGGGTCAACATGTTTATGGTAAACCTTATACTTTAAGACACTTTTTTGAGCGTAAAGTATTTAATTTGTTCCTTAAAAACAAAAATTATAAGAACTCTCGTCAAATGAAAGCACAAACCTTAAACATTTATTTTAACGTATACTACACGGTGTGGCAGTGAAAATACACCCGATTAACTACATAGTCACCGTTGTTCAGTTAGTTGAGTAGTACTCAAATATTTTATTTGACAAAAACATTTTTTTTTGATTTTTCCTATTTCAAAATTTTAAATCTTAGTAGAGAGGGGAGAGATGGGCCTTTAAAACAGTATACATATATCTATTATTCGGTTTAATGTGCTATGAAATTTGATGAGGTAAACTTGGAAAATTCGAATTTTTTTCTTATTTATCCGTTCATAATAGCAAATCTTACTGAACTGAATATTGAGTAAGCAGAATTGTGATGTTATTATGCCTAAACACTTAGAATATTGTGCTCGATAAACCGCATATTGACTCAATAAAAGTGCATGTCTGAACATAGTATTAGGCTGTTGTTACTTGTGATATTAAGGCCTTGCGTTGAATAACTTCTCCCTTCTTGGCTCGGAGGAATTTGGTCAGTACAGGGAATGCATTCTCCTGTGGCGCCACAACGGCCAGCTATGCGTGCTCCAGTGAGCTTTTAATATAAAGCTACCACATTAACCTAACCTAACCTATTACTTCGGATCGTAGATTTTTGTTATATCGCTCCTTTATTGCAACATAGTCATATCTCAAAAAATTAAAAATTTGTAGTTACTTAAGCAATACTGCTCTTTTAGACCTTTTGTACATGTTGAAAAAAAATCAGTTTTATATCCCAAGCTGAACCGAAGTTATACCAAAAAGTGTTTGTGGCAATTAGATCATAGGACTTATGTCTTGAAAACTTAAATCGCATTTTGCCAAGTTCAGGTTATTTTGAGATATGATATGATATGATGTTGCAATAAAGGAGCGATATGTATAATGGACCGTATTTTTATAAAATTGAATAATTATTTATATTTAATTGTCTAATTCTTTTAATTAATAGACTGGCTAAATTTTATTTTAACGGGCAGTTAAATAGTTTTTCATTATTATAAGTGGAAACTATGGTAAAAATGAACGTTAAGCTAAAGGGAGGATCATCTTGCGGTAACTCTTAAAATTAAGCTTATGTTTGAACTTGCCATATTATATATAATTTTCAATATGGCAACTTCAAAGAATGGAAAAATATGCATATACAACAAAAAAACGAAGCCATTCGTTAATTTTACTTTAATATAAGTTAAAGGTAAATTTACAGTTCTGTTTAGCTAAAGGTACCTTTAACTAAACCCAAGTTTAACGACAAGTTGCAGTAATGGCACTTAATCTTTTGAGTTTTTACTGTTAATTACAGTCAACTCGCGTAAACGTAAACATTCGAAAGTGTAAACGTCTCAGAAACGAGAATAAATTTATTTTTCCACAGAATAATCTAAAACGTGAACAAAATCTGAAAGCTCTAAAACGTGAACACTTTTTTATATTTCGTTTTTTAATCTGTTTTTAAATTGTGAAATCTTTAGAAATTCGCGTTCTAATTAATGAAAATACCAGCGACGAATGGCTTCAAAAATTTCCTTCTTAAAATTTCCGGAGCCGCAACATGTTGACCAACTTAAAGAAAAATTAAAAGCGAACATGGAAGAAATCTCTCTTTGTGAAGATCAGCCTTATAATGCTGATGAATCCAGTTTAGATCGGAAGCAGTTGCCATATAAAACATATTTGTCATCACTGTAGAGAAGTGCCCAGGTCCAGTGAAAATCTCCAAGACAGCATGGATGACATATAAAATTTTTTATGACTGTTTTCATCAATATTTTGTTAAAGAAGTAGACTTCAACTGATAAATTTAAAATTGAAGACTTTGTTATAATTTTTGGCCTTAGGTTACAGAGTTCTTGACTAAAAAGGTGCTACCGGTAAACACGCTTCTGTTAATAAATAATGGTCCTCCTCATCCGGCTAAATCCCAAGTGATTTTTGGTGATGGATTCATTTGTGTAATGTTTTTGCCACCCTAGGTCACATCGTTAATTCGGCACATGGACCAAAATGTTTATAAAATAACAAATCAGTATTAAAGAAACAATTTCTTGGCATTAGTGGCTGGAATACAAACAGAATTGCTAAATTCTATTAAAATTTTAACTACAAAAGATGCCATTAATCTTTTGGACTCAATATGGAGTAGAATTTCGCAACAAATTTTAAACAACTGCTGGAAAACTATTTTAAATTTAGTTTTGGAGACAAAGATGATTTTTTAATTACTCAAATATAATTTTTCATATGAAATAGGGTATTTATTTTTTTTAAATTTCGAAAACGTGAATTAACTCGAACAAATGTGAACTGCCTTGGTAAAAATTAGTTCACGTTTGCGCGAGTTTACTGTATACAGAAATTAATTATTTCAATAATTTTTTAGTTTATTAGCCTTTAATGACACATTAATTATTCTATAAACTATTTTAATGATTTCATCAAATAATATTTGATATCTTGATTCATATATTTTGTTAATGTAAAAAGCGTATTAGAAATTTTTTCCTCTTAACTTATTATCACCCTAATGAATTCGTTTCAATTCATATTTAAGTTGCCGTATCTAGATTTCATTTCAAATTGGTATTGGTATTGGTATTGAAATAAACATGTATTTGAGTGTGATTGTGTTTGTGAGGCACATTCGTGACTCTGTGATTATGACATTTAATAATTTGAAAATTTTTTTCCCGTAAATGTCAAGCATCTCTTTAGCATTTTGAATTTTACTTCATCCTGCTTCTCTGCTCTGCTTGTTGTTTTCCTTTTTTTTTTCTCGTGTTTAAAAGAAGAAATTTTTCAGATAATTTTGTCAATGTTGTGCAGTCAAGTTGTCACTTGTCAAAGTTTGCGTAAAATACAATGAATTGGCCTGACTCACTAAAAATAAAACACAACACAATTTGAGTGATTTAAAACTAAAAATCTTAGAGATTTGGAAAAAAATTAAAGAAAAAAAAAGAATGCGTACGCACACTTTGCTTTTTTTTATTTTATTTTGCAAATTTGTGATAAAAATCTAAAAAGGAAATATTTTTGAACTGCGAAATATTTTTGCAAATATTTTCGAATTAACTGAATATGACATTTGAAAATTAATTTTTATAGTTTATGATCTAAACTTAATAAACGTATGAAAAATTAAATTAAACAATAATAAAACATGACATAACTTATAACAAATCCAAAGGATATGAATAACTTTAGTTGATTTAAGGACTTTTAATGTATTATTCATTGTTCATAAACCGGAAACGACATTGCTCTTTTAGGGCTGTAAAGGTTATGCTGAATGAGATTTTAGGATGTGTTTAGAAGCTCTGATTACTTTACATGTATATTATTAGGTGCCCTGGTTAGTTTGCTAGACAATTAGTGTGCTAGACAATTAGTGTGATAGTCGTGGGTTCGATTCGCACTACTGCTCTGTTACCATAAGCCAAAATTCAAAAAAAGTGAATGTTTTTTCTAAGCTCAAAATTTTATGAATCTAAAAGAGATTTAATATTTCCGTCATTTAAAAGTGGAGTTATGTTTATATTGTGGTCGCTTAGTCCTACAAAAAAAACTTAAGTTTAATTAAAAATAATTTTCGTGTTATTTTGGCAGAAGTCTCCAAAAACCCAACAAAAATTAAATTTTAACTTGTTTTCTACCAAATTAAATGATAAAAGTTGTAAAAGTTTAAGCTCATTAAAAATCCCTCAGAAATACTTTTTTGACCTTTACAAAGCACACGCTTCTTAAAAACTAATTTTTCACGTAGACTTTTAGTTATTTGATTTTGATTTTGATTTTTAGTTATTAGATTTTTTATCCCTCTGTAAATTAATATTGTGGCCGCGGGTTTTTGCATATCGCTCCTTTATTGCAACATAGTCATATCTCAAAAAATTAAAAATTTGTAGTTACTTAAGCAAAACTGCTCTTTTAGACCTTCTGTACATGTTGAAAAAAATTAGTTTTATATCCCAAGCTGAACCGAAGTTATAGCAAAAAGTGTTTGCGGCAATTAGGTCATAGGACTTATATCCTGAAAACTTAAATCGCATTTTGCCAAGTTCAAGTTTTTTTGAGATATGACTATGTTACAATAAAGGAGCGATATGTGACGCCTTGCCTACAGAAATGAATGACATTGAAAAATACGTCGAAAAAAGAGTAGACGAAGCTCGTTACGAATTAAGGCCGTCACTATTACATGCCAACATACGATTTTTTTGAGCACTTATCGTATAAATTAGAGCTAAAAAAAAATCGAAGGCCGGTAAAAACGAAAAGTCAAGTGTTTATTCAACAACAATTTCGGGCCGAAATGGGACTTTTGGTAGACAGGCCAAAAGCTGGTGGGTTTGGAAATTCAAACGATGATAACACAGCGCGTATATTTTTTCAAAATGTCGATCTTTCAAAAATAACAGGAATCGATAAGGACATTTTGCAAAGATATGCCACAACTCTCCAAGTTAAAAATTCTGGAATTGAAATTGATGCCAAAAAGTTTGATAGCCAGAAAACTTGCGTCCTCCATCGGTAGACGAAATTCTAATCCATGGAGCTGAAGCGATTAAGCATGCATTAGTGCCCATGGGTGAACTAGCGGAGGAAGCAGCTGAACCAGAGAATAAGAACATAAAACAATTTAGATTGCAACATACAAGAAAAATATTGCGTACTCCTTCTAAACAGGCCTTTTTAAGTTCAAATCCATGTATTTCTGGAGCCCGAAATTTACCAACAAAGAAAACAAATAGTTTAAGTCAATGATTTTTAAATTTGCTTAATATTTTATCTTATTTTACTTATTCTTAAAACAAATCTATAAACCAATTAACCCTTTAGAGATCAAATGGCTACTTTGGCTACAGTTGTTAAATTTTTTTTATTAAAATTTGCATGCTTTAATTCCCTCGGACATGATATGGGATGACCTCTTTTGAAGACCCTAGATTTTTTGGTTTTAGAGATATTGATTTTTGACAGCTTCTCCATATAAGGGAAAGTACTACGTACATCCAGCATATGGTCCAGGTTACTGTGCTTGTATATAATTAAATATAATTTAAAATAGTATTCTGATTAAGAAATAATTTTATAAAATAAATACTTGCATTCGTCTTGCATTCGTATAATCTAACATGATTTGTATAACCCGGGAAATAGAGTCATCCTACTATTTTATATGCAAAATTACAAGTTATAGCGCACAAGCATGATATAAATGGTAGAACAATTTACAAAGTTCCAGTTTAGATACAAAAAAAAAAATAAAAAACGAAAAAAATTTGAACGAATTGGCAATGTTTTGTTTGCAAAGACTTCCTACTCAACCACTAGTTTAATTAATTACAAGATACGCTTTATTAGCTGGTGCTGCTGCAACAGCAACTAACTAAACAAACACAAGCGATGTCTATGTACAGACATATAAGCAATCCCAGTGTTCGATGCCAAAGTCAAGCAGACATGTAATGATTAAGTAACCAAAAAGTCAGTCAAGTGAATTGAGTTTCTGTTTTACCATCGCTTGTATGCTCTCCATATGCCAATAAAAGGCAAAAAAAAAAAAAATTAAAAAAATAATAAAAACAAATATAAAAATAACAACTGAAGCAACAACAACAATTTTAAATAATTTTTATTCAATACTGCTACTACTACTACCATTTATGATCATGATTACTGATTACTTCAAAGTTATTCCTTTAGATATTCACTCCTTTGCATAAGTACGATCATGCATGCATACGTATGTATGTATGTACGTATGAAATGTAAATGTAAATGTGTGCGTATGTTATAAACACTTTATACTTTCCAATGGACGACATGACAGATGAAGCAAACAATCATGCTCACAGCCAGACACTAACTTCATCAATATAATGCTTCATACTAAACATAGTATGTATTGGTTCTGTCGTCTCGACTTGTATGCACCGATATCGTATAAAAACAACACAAAGTTAAGAACTCAAAGTGCATCATACACATAATCTGTACATGAGTGTACTTGTTGCCTTATAAAGTCCAAAAGCATTCAACCATTGAATCATTCAACCAGCCAACCAACTAACGATTCCAACCATTAAACAAAACAAAAAAGTAACGAATGAAGCATGCATGCATGTACATACATATACATACATACAATACAGCAAATGTATGTGTGTGGGTATGTTTTTTTTTTATTTTTATTTTAACTCGTAACATTCTTTTGTACTGGCATTTCAATAATAATTTTTTATGACAGGCAACTTGACTTCCAGATCAGTAACAATTTTAAATTGTTTATTTGTTTTGTTTGACTGGCTTGTTTGACTCATGACTCTACATAATTTACATACACGTACATAGCGATTCATGAATCCCTACATACATTCTTACGTATGTAGTTTCACCATTGCATGGGTCCATAGAGAGTTGGTGTCGTATAATTTTTTGGAATTAAACCAAATCCTTATATTGCACGATACAATTATTTCTCCAGTCTTTTGACTATTCAGACAGGAACACTGGGCGCAAATAAAAAAAGGTTCTCAAATAACTTTCGTTCGGAGTCGACTTTAAACTGTAGGTCCATCCAGACATTAATAAAATTAATACCAAAAAATTATGTAGTGTGAAAAGCTTACTGAAGCTCAGTGGTGACCACTTAAGTAAGTAAGTCTGTATCTCATTATTTTATTTGGTAGTAAGTTGAGTAATACTATGTTCAGACAGGCATTTTTATAGAGCTCAATATTTCATATAAAGTTTTAATTAATTATTGCGCAATAAAAAAGCAAAATGTTATAATATTGATTAAAACTTTAAATAAAGCACTCTCATAAGTACGTTTAATGAGTATATTACAATTTTCTGAACACTTTCAATTGATATTTGACAACTCAAATGTCAGCAACTACAAACAAAACAACATTTCAAAAAAACAAAAGAAAAACAATGTTGTTGAAAGTAGAAGGTCCAAGAAAAATTTTTAAATAGACTCACTTAGGCCGCATGGGGCCCATTGTGCTACCACAGTTATTCACAATCCCCTAGTCTCGAAACCACTCGGAGCTCCTAATGATGCGATTCAGGCTGCCAATGTCAATTCTCGACAGTTCCTCCAGGCTATCCATGTAGTAAGTACTTTCTTCTCCTTTGGCAAAGAGCCGGGCATGTAGGTGAGGGACAGTCTCCTCTTCTTCCTCATCTCTGCAGTTAGCAAGCTCTCCAAGACCAAGGCTCCTCGCATGCGTACTCATAATGCAATACTTCGTAATAACGCCGACAACTACACTGAGCGCGTCTCTTTGGAGTTTAAGTAGACTCATTGTGCGCCCCTCTTCCAGCCTTGACCAGATTTTTCGAGCCATTCTACCAGTGTCCGAGGCCGCCCACCTGTTGTTGACGGAATCGAGGATGCATTATCAATTATTAGATTACTGGCCCTCATAAATGTTGTTGAAACAATCAGCTGTTATGTTAATCTCTGTCAAATAAATATTGAGTCTATTATGTGTCTGAACACTTAATATATTGTATTCAAATAAACGATTATTGACTTAATAAAAGTGCCTGTATGAACATAGTATTACCAAGACATCCGTTTCATATCTTTTTTTTATTTTTTTTCACATCTTTGATTCGCATTGAGCGCACCAAAAAGCTTTAGAAAAATATAGTCTGATGTTTTAGTTAGAAATCTTGTCCTTCAATTATGACCAATTATGTGTGTATTATAAGTGCTGTCTTACCGCGTACATAAAGGATTTAGTGTATGGGATTGTGTCTTGATTGAATCTCCGTAATATTTTTGAATTGTATGGCGTCCGTTTGGTTGAGTGACCATTCGGTAGGTTGGGTTGCTAATGTTTGAATGAGAAATATATTGAAATATCAGTAGGTTGACATCTTTTGATATGGGTAATATAGTAATGACACATCTGAGTTAAAAAAATTACAATTATAACAACAAAACAATGTAAAACGGCTTTTATTACCATATTAAAATATAAAAACCAGATGTTAATGATAAAAACAAATCTAACCGAACTGAAGGTGCATTTTATGATAAAACTTTAGTGAACCTAAAATAAAATTTTAAATACAAATCATTATAATTATAGTAGCTACCAACTAGCAGTTATCAAATGAACTATATTTGTTTGAATTCCAACATTATTTTGTTACCGAAAAACTTGTCTCTGTCTACCTGAGAGTAAAAGTGTCAGTAAAATTTGTAAGTAAAAATAAAGTTTAAATAGCTGGCGCCATATAATCTATCTAAACAAATACTGGTCAGGAAGTATTATAAACCATTGAAAAGCACTTTATCAACTGGTGTGTACGGTCACATACCATACTCGCCTTTATTGTACTCATTTTAGGATTTCGTATGGCATTGAAAAAATGATAAATGCAAATTTAAGATTCATTAGAAATATTAAAATTCATTCACAAGTAAGTAACCTTTACTCTATAAGCAATTGCCATGTAGTAGGACAAACAAAAAAAAAAAAAAAAAAAAAGAATGAATAATTTTAGTTAAAATATTAGCCGCAACAGTTTCGTAAAACGTAGTAAATAATTCGTGACTTTTTCTGTTTTATTTTATTAAATGAGGTTTGAATTGCTGCACTCCGTAGTAGACATTAAATTGTTCAACGTCATTTTCGAAATTCACAAATCCCGAATGCCGGGATTTTTAAAAACTTGTCCCGGGATTTTTTGAGATTTTCGGGATTGTAAATACATATGTATTTTGACCCTACAAAAGGTCGTGAAAAAAATTCTACTTTAGTCTGCTTCGATAATAGCATCTCATATGAGGAAATTTCTAGTTACATTGCTGAAAACTTATTTGATGTCATCGAAGAATGCAAAAGCCCTTTAAAACAAATTAATAGGGTAACTGATTTAAATACTCAACTGTCCAAAGAAATAGATTTATTTACATCAGCAGGTAGTAGAGGTGAATTTTTACAAGCTGCATAGACCGATCTTCCTCTCAGCAGATTTCTGGAAAAAAAAATCTGAGAGTAAACAAACCTGCCTTGAAAATTTTCTCGAACAATCTGACGTTCGGAATTGACTTTAAACTGTAGGTTCCGCCACTCATGTAAAAAATTAACGCACACAATATAAGTGGTGTGAAAAACTATGTTATAATCCTGACTGGTTTTGGGTAAATTCAATAAAACTTTCTAACTTCGTTCGCATTAGTGTTCTAAGGTCATCTGTCTTACAACAGACTACATCAAATTTAAATTGGTTTTCGATAAGAAGGGCACCTTTGAATGATCTTTGGTTCCGTTAAAAGAGTTACAGCTAAGCATTCTGTTAAATCTAAGAACCTAAGATAAACCGCAGGTATCACAGACGCCGACAAAATTATATTCTTGGGTAGGCAGTGTTGCTTGAGAGTACCGGCTTCATATTCAGTGGAGTTGCGGTTGATTCAGACCTTCTTTGATCATCTTGAACAACTTCATGCTGTGAACAAAGTTGTGCTGTCCTAGCTACCGAGTTATTTCATATTCGCGAGGAATGGGGTAAAACCATGTTAAATGAAACAGAAATCAGATCGATAGTAGACCATTAAGAATATTTGCTCTTATTTGCACATTGATAGGGCGCTCAAGGAATTCATCAGACTAAATGCTTCTCCTACGGAGAAAACCTTTTTCAATTATAGTGGAGTGGCGAAACAAACGATTACACGGTGCGACAGTGAAAACACACCTGAGTAACTACGTAGTCCAAAACAAAAACAACAAAAACACTTTTTTTTTCGACTTTACGCATAAAATTCAGGATTACTCAAACATTTCTGATCCAATTTCCAAACTTTAAATCTTGTTGGAGAGAGGAGGTATGGACGTTATACATATATATTCTCCGAATTAATATGCTACAAGATTTGTTGAGGTAACCTTGGAAAATTCGAGCAAACTTTAATAAAAACATATAGGATAAATGATAATATTCTTAAAATCTGTTCTCTTGTGAAGATATTGGGTGATCATTTGAACAAATCGGACAAAAATTGCCGTAATTATTATTTGAAGAGTCTAACAGTCATGTGATATTTTTTATATTTGTCTTTGCATCAAATGAACTTTTAGTTCAAAGATTTTCAGAATTTTTGATGCACCTTGATTGGTTATCACAAAATGTGTCAATTTTACGTTTGCACGACTCCTACAAGTCGGCTAATATTTGTGTTTTTTGCAAATATTATTGTTTCTCTTTGCACAAATATTGGCCAACTTCTTTTGGTCGCTTAAACTTGGAATTGTCACATTTTTCGATAAATAATCAAGATCCATCAAAAATTCTGAACATTTTTTATCCGAAAGTTCATTTAATAAGATCACATATATAAAAAAATATAACCCGACTATTGTACATACATAATTGGTTATTACAACCGTTCAGTCAGGATTACTCGACTGTTAGACTCTTTAAATAATAACTACGGTAATTTCTGTCTGATTTGAGTAAAGTGCCAATCTCTTCGCAAGATAATGCTCTTTAAGAATGTTACCACTTATTTCATATTTTTGAGGTAAAGTTTGCTACTACGATCGGGTAAACATTAAAAAATATGAAAAAAATTCGTGTTTTCCAAGTTTACCTTATCAAATCTTTCATATTAAGCCAAATAATAGATATGTGTATACCGTACTAAAGGTTCATCTCTCCCTCTTCCAACAAGATTTAAATTTTGGAAATCTGATCAGAAATGTTTGAGTAATCCAGAAATTTGTGCGCGAAGTCCAAAAAAACTGTTTTTGGCTAATAAAAAAAAGTTTGGGGGTTCGAGAAGCATAAAAAAGGTATTTTTGAGTTTTACCCAACTCACTGAACAACGTAGACTACTCGGGTGTAACGTAAACAATTTCGTAATTGTCCGTAGCATATAACACATTTGGTCAATTTACACATGTAAAAATCCGATTCACTTGAACACGTTTTTTTCATATGTTTTTCAAAAGTTGTATTGGTTTCGTAGTGTTAAACTGTTTGAATGCCAAAAAAATACATTTGGAATGCGAAATACACAACACAGCAGACACACAACCAAGTGTATTCAAAACAACATACACGATACAAAGTTGGGTGAATTGCCCAATTGAAATGAAACTGAAGTGAACGTTTTATTATTTTGGTGACTGTACACACATACTGAAATAGGTGCACACACATACACATTTTTTTTCCTTTTTTTGCCATTTACCTGACGTTGTGTTCGAATTTAAAAATAAACTATAAAGAAACGTTCAACTTGACTTTATAAATCAATTGCATTAAAAGTATGATTTGGTGATCAAAGTTGCCGCTAAATATCGAGCCCCAAGGGCTTACTATTATGGACAAAGTGTCACCAGAAGCTTAACACCAATTTATGCCATTTCACCGTACATTACACAGAGAAACAAATTCAGTCGTATGGTAATTGAAATTGATTTCGTATTATTTGAGTTCGTGTATGAAAGTGAGATCCAAAGAAATATTTGTCAGGCTCCAACACTTGAATTGTTAAAGATTGCCGGCGGCAAGGCAATTATTATACAACAAATAATTTATTTTCATATTTTTTTTATTTTAAATAAAAAATGTATACATATGTATATGTATGTTTGTATATATGTGTGTATGTCAGAGTAAATAATGAAAGTTTTTTTTTATTCCGTATAAACGTCTGTCTATACAAGATAATAAAAGTTAAGCATTTTTAAAATACTGGCTAGAAGTAATAATTTTTTTTTTCTTTTCCATGTTATTTTTCTTATTTGATATTGAAAAAGAATTTGGAATTACAAAACATCTAAAAATACTTTTCATGTCAAAACGAATTTGAAAAAGTCACCGTAAAAATTTTTCTTTTGTTCCGCAGTGTTTCAAAAAAAATTTTTTTTTTGATTGAAGTGTTCAAATCACAATTGTTTTTTGTCTATGAAACATAGTCATTAAAGAGTTTTTCTTTTTATTATTTAATTAAAAAAAAAAAATAATAACAATAATAACGGCTTCTCCACTGGCTTGATCGATCAGACCGAGGTAGGCCAGGCCCATTTTTGTCGTGATACTTTTTATTATTTACTTGCGCGTACATACAGTAAAACAAATACATTAGAAAAGAGTTTTTTGTTTTTGTATTTCAAATCCAAAAATTGTCAAAAATTACACTTGAGCCTTTTCAAACACTAAGAGAATAAATCAATTCGACGCCTCCGTTCTAAAACATTCTAAGTCGAAAAAGTGTGTTTTGAGTTATTAGCTCTCAAAGTTTTTACGCGTTATCTTTGAAACTATAACTATGCAGGTGCTGATCCAATAAGGAGAATATGCAGCGAATTTAATAAATTGTATAATTAATGATTAATTTTTCTTTATCGAATAATGTCCTAAAAAATAATGTAATCAAGTATTTAAATTCTTAGTTTTTGCAAATAAAATTTAATGTCATAGTTTGTAATGTTATTGCCTGTAGGAATATTTCATAGGCATTAAAAAATAAAATAAAAAAATAAAAATTGCTATTAGTCAGTAAGGAATTTGTCCATTGACTTGAATAAATAAAATAAATAAATAAAATAAAAAAAAAGATACGCCATTGGTTCTTTCACTGTTTTTAGTAAAATTTTAAGTAGAATTTTTATAGTGGTTTTTGAATTTACAAATTTTAATTGGATCTTAGCTAAAAATGGCATAGATATTGACGATTGGTCGTCCATTATTTAGATTAATTTGTTTTTTTTTTCCAAACTAAAACATACTGTGTACACTTACAGGCACAATTTTTTTTTTTTTTTTGTGATTCGGTGAAGAACCTTTTAACTGCACTTACAGACACAAAAGAGCCTACGGAACATAAAAAGTATACATAAAAAACACAACGTTAAGAAATGTCCCTTCCTTAACATTCTAAGTCATCTTAAATTTCAAGACAATTTAAGAATTTTCAAGCAAAATTATTCTAAGTGTACTTACTACATTTTACAACGGAAAACTTTTACGACTATATGTGTATTCTAAGTAGATTTTTTCCAATAACTTCGGAACCGATCGGCGTATTATAACTAAATTTCAAGCGTATTTAAGTTAGAGAACGTGTAAGTACTTAGAACGTGTACTTAGAACGTTATAGAATGGAGACGTCGAATTGATTTACGGAAGTAGGAAATAAGTCTTACCTGAAATTATTTCATTATTAAGTTGGGCTTTATATTACAATCATAACTTCTTAATATTGAATTTGACTTTTTGGAAGTTTCGACGAACTTTTATTTTGGAAGATGTTAGTATATGCACACATAGCATATATAATTGGTCATTACAACCCTTCAGTCAGGACCACTTATGTTAGGTGCATTAATTTTATACATGAGTGGTCGACTCCGAACGACATATTTTTAAGAAACTTTTTCATCGCAATTATATTTATTCTCAGTGCCAGAAGACATCTGAGAGGAAGTCGCCGAAGAATTATTTGTCCTTTTGTTACAGATGTCTGACTTGGGATTTGAATCGTGGCCTCACCTGACCTCGACTTCGGTGTAGAGTACATACAAAAAAAAAAAAAATATAATTTGTGTTAAGGACACTCCTTTTTTTTTGCAAATTTTTAGATTAAATACAGTGCTGTTCAAAGATATGGATTGGAGAAATATTTTATGGTTTGACGACTTAAATTAATATCTTTAATTATGACAGAACCAGTTAGATTGTAAGAAGACTTCCGAACTCTGAACTACTTCCGCAATATACAATTAAAACCATTAAACATTTTCCTACCATGGCACAGGGCCTCTATTTTGAATAGAAGGACTAATGGATGTTCATACCAGATACACCGATATAATAAACGACGTCGTTATGCCTTATGCCGAATGGGAAATGCCGCTTCGATGGTTATTTCAAGAAGATAATGACCCGAAACACACATCGCAGCGAACGAAAGATTGGGGTCAGAATAATAACGTCGAGGTTTTGACCTGGCTTAATTCCATTCAAAAATCTATCCAAAAAAATCCAAGGAAAAAAAGTCTTCCAATAAAGACGAATTGTGGTTGTACTCAACGCAGCAGTGAGATATATTAAATTTAGAAACATGTCAGAGACTTGTTGACTCTATGCCAGAATGGTGCTAGGCAGTAATTAAAAATAAGGGTTACTCCACCAAGTATTCATATAAATAAACTGTAATTAAAAAGAATTATTTAGTTTAAATGCTAAAAGCTATTTTCTTTTTAGAACACCAAACCTAGTGAATCTATTTTTTGAACAGAAAAAAATTGCTGATTTGAAGAATATTGATGAATACATAGTTTTTTTTTGTAGTTTCGACGTTTTGCAGCTATAATGGCATATAGTAATCGCGTTTTTCTAATATATTTTATTGAACAGCACTGTATATTAATTTATTGATTATTATATTTGACATAGGTGAACAAGATGTGAATCATTCCTACATTGAAAGATCCCTTAGTAGAGCGTTTTACATAATTACGGATATCTTTACAATCACCTACACACCATGTAATGTATTTTTCGGATTTGTTTCTCAAACCTTGTTAGTTAAACCAACATCGATATGTCAAACAACTTCAAACTTCACAGATTTTTGAAAGGCTTCGTTGACAGTAGCAATTGTCATATTTGACATTGACGTTTCTGGAGCCGTCGATGTATTCCAGAATGTAACTGGAATCCAGTTTCTTTATCTGATATGAAACTGTCACACTGCGGAGATCAAATTATTTGAAATAACACAGGACTCAACACTTCACCTCTTATAAGTAAAAGATATAGCTGTTAGCACTCCTACAAAAGCGTTAAAGTTTGTTTCCAAAAAATATTTTTTGAACAGAGAAAGATTGAAGGGATTGGAACAGATTTCTAATTATTCGAAAGCGTTTAATAAGTCTGTATTTTAAAAAGTATACAATTAGTAAATGTTATTTCCAGTTAGTAAATGTAAAATTAGTCATCATTGTCTAGTGGTTATTGTATCGGCTTATTAGATCTAAGACAGCAGTTGAAACCCCAGGTCAGACATCGAAACGAAATTGTGAAAAAATATTTCTTCGGCGACTGTCTCTCAGTAGATTTCTGGCACAACCTCTGAGAGTCGACTTTAAACTGTAGGTCCCATTAATTAACATTAATGCACATAACATAAGTGGTGTGAGAGGTTAGGTCGTAATGCTGACTGAAGGGTTGCAATGGCCAATTATGTACGAGTATGTAAATGTAATATTATATGAAAAGAAATGTATGTTTAAACATATTTTTTTTTTTTTTGATATTTTTCGTGCGACACCATTGGCAAGTAGAGGTTCAGGTGTAAGTAATGAAACCAGTAGTAAGTGGCGATAAGAAATTAAAGCCACTTGACGCCAAGATATTAAACTGGTCATTATTTGTTGTTTCATTTTACCTTTTGATTTTTGTACACACATTTTTTTTTTTTGTAATAAAATTTCAATTGAAATTGTGGTTTTTTTTTATTAAGAAAACAGTTTAAATAAATAAAAAGAGGAAGAAAATAAAATGCGTTGGGTATAGAATTTTTTTTTCGTGCACCGAAAAGGAAAAAGTTGTCGTAAATTTTGAAACAAACAGATGTCATAGAGATTAAAGTATTAAAATTAATAGCAATTATTGACTTAATTTGTACTTAGATAATTATTAATGAATGATAAACATGAAAATTGGCCATTTTATGTGTTTTACGAAGGTTACTAATCGAAATTCCCCACAATAAATCTTATCTCATATTAGTCTAGTATGAAGCGATGAACTAACTCACCGTTTATTAAGCATACGTATTGGCAAACTTTTTCGATTTTAAGTGATAGCCAGTGTCAATTTAGAAGAATATGAATTTATTAAAAACCGGAGAGAAGTATTAACGTAAATTTTTATTTTTGCAATAAAAAAATAGAAATTCTTAAAATTATTAAAAATGTTGTGAAAAATATTTATTATTGGCTAAAAGTATTGAAACCTGATCTTTGGCAAACAATATGTTTTTATCACATTTCACCCTTGAAAAATGAAAAGTGCCTGCCAGCTCATAATGTTCAAGACTGAAATTGCGACTGAATGAAAGAAGAAAGAGGAAAAAAAAAGAAGAAAGAAAGAAATCGCATTAAGAAATTATACAAGTATGATATACATTTTAGAATGTGTAAATATGAGATAAGATATCCACACCATTCACCCATTGTGTTGAATAATATTTATCCAAATAATGACGTCTTATATTACATAACATTAGTTTGACAACCCCTCATAGTTTGTGGCCTTTTTCATGGCCTTCATACCGTGATATTAAGACAGACCAAATTTTATTTTATGTTTGCATAACAAGAGTAAACAGTATCCTTTTTCAGCAATTTATACAATTAAAGTTGCCTTCGAACTCTCAAAATAAAAACAATTATTTCCCAATAAAATTTGAGAAAAAAAATTTCAAAATACTCAAATATTGGCTACCGTTTCTTACAAAAGGTTTCGTTCAAATAATTGAAATTGTTCAAATCTAAATGAAATCTAAATGAAAATTTTCTTCAAATTTAAATGCCTTTAAAACAACAACGATTTTTAAGTGACTATTAATGTTACCAATTTATTTTATCAGCCATTACAAATCAGCCTTGAGATAATTATCATTTAAAAATGAAACAAATTTTTGAAAAAGAGAAAAATTTAAGAATAATTGTTAACATAACATCTTTCGATCGTTGTAATTAATTTTAAATTCATGATGTATATGTACATATCGTTGGTCTCATGTAGAAAAGCCCTAACTCGTATATATACAATTTTTTTTATTACATTTGTATAAGGAGATGTAGGTATGAATTTGTGTTAAATGTATTGGAATCACAAAAAAAATCAACTTTGAAAAAAGTGTAAGTTAGGGCCTTTCTACATGAGATCGACGATATGTACGAATGGTAGAAAGGCGTTTAATATTCAACTTTCATTTCCATGTATTACGTTTTACCTATTTAGTATGTGGGCAAAAAATACAAAAAAAAAAAAAAACAGAATGTTCTGTTCATGTTTTCTATGGATTTGTGTCGCTTTTAATTTCAGCGACTTATCATCCTAATGAATGGTAGGTTTTATCATTGAAATTTAAAATTTCTTAAACAAAAACAAAAAAAAAAAATTAAAAAAAACACGTAAACTGAGTACTTCTTTCTTATTAGAAAAAGACCCCTTTTAACGAAGTTTAAAAAGCAGTTATCACGAAATTTTAAAACAATTCGAACATTTTAAAGGGCCAGTTGTGCAGTGCAGGTTAAAAAAATTATTCCATAATAAAATAAGAAAAGAATTTTACATCATTTCAAATGAAGCAATGAATAATATTTTTGGAATAAATTTAAGGTTAAAAATAAAATTTTAGGATCTCGTTTTATGAAATTTACAACAAAAATTTATTTAAAATTTAACAATTTTAAGTGTCTCAATTCAGATTTAGGGCAATTATTACAAATTCCCTTTAAGGTTGGGTTTAGTTAAAGGTAACTTTAGGTAAAATGAACTTAAAGTTACCTTGAACTGCTCAATTAAAAAGTTTTTTAAAGGAAGTAGACGGGCTTCGCTTTTTTTTTTTTTTTTTTTGCTGTATATGCTCATTTCGTTTTATATTTGAAGTTGCCATATTGCAAATAATATATAATATGGCAAGTGCAAATATAAATTTAACTTTAACAGTTACCGGTAGGATGATCTTCCTTTTAGTTTAACGCTTACTTCTACCATATTGTCCACTTACAATAATGCCCATTAAATTGTCTCTTTTGTAAACGGCAAGTTGTAATAATGGCCCCTAAAGTACTGAAATAAACTAACTTCAATTGTAGGTACCTCCAATCATCTGTAATATGTAAATACCAGAGGTGTGCACAAGACATTCTGCTAACTTACCCTTCACCCAATGCAATTTTGTAGTGCACTGAAATGTGTTTTTCTCATTTATTCAATGTATACAACAGCACTCGTTTGCCTGTGAAGTAACGGAACTATGCTTTGTGTTGTAAGAGCATATTTTACTACAGAAGCTACATTTTTAGTATTACCATATGAATATCAGTAGTGTAAAAAAAACGGGTTTTCCACCAGAAATAAAAAGTTTAAAAAAGTTACTGGCAATGATGTTCGGTTGCCGAGAGCAAAAAAAGAAATGCATGTTGTGACTCTATGAAGAGTACAATATTTTAGTTGCATTCTTCACACAACTCTCTTTTATACTGTTGTACAATGGTTTACGAGCGCAGTTGTTCTTTTGTACTCTATCTTTGCTTCACACTTACTAATATTTGCAGCTACAATCAATATTCGGTCTTGAGAAAAATGCAATAGCGTGCAATTTTATATGTCCTGTGCACACCTCTAGTAAATACACTACATGAGCAGTGCTAGAAGCTTAATCTTAATCCTGATTAAAGCGTTCTAATGGATAATAATGTACGCATGAATTACATTCTCTATTAACATTGGCACTACAAGTTGTTCTCAATAATAATGTTTAATAAAAAAATTCAAAAGTCAAAATAAACAAAATGCTCATGAGAGCATTGTTCCAAAAGTCAGTGAGGTCTTGTTAACATTCGTATTATTTACCTTGCAGTTGCGTTATTTTTCTTCACTTGATATTAGCTAAGATGAAACTGCTGTTTTATTCATTAAACAATTGTTATCAATAAATGTAGAAATAAAGATAAACTAGACAAATCTCTAGATGGATATTTAATATTCAGATTTAAAGTATTAAAAAATATTGGAAAATATTGTAAAAACGAACACTGTAAAACCGTACCCTTTCAAATTCAAAAAATAAAATTGAAAACGAGATAGAAAACTAGGCATTTGTTTTGATGTGTATTGCCACAAGAGATGTTTATCTCGTTCATTTTTTTTTTGTGTTTCTATTCCTGGTGGTCAATTTCGTTTACTACATATTTTCTATTTCGTTTCGTTTTCGTTTTGTGTAATTCTTCTATTCTATAATTTTTTTTTTTTTATTCATTTAACCACTTTTTTTTACCAAAATGTATAATTAATTCAGAGTATTTTAAGGCTTTGGCACTTTAAAACATTATCAACACGACTCTAAGTCATACTAGGGAAGCGTAGACAAGAGTCTGGCTGGCTGCGTGTTTTATGAGTATGCCAAGAGTGACATTGCGTGCAAGTGTCAAAAAATATCACAACATCACATCAAATAAATGTTTAAATGGAATAGAAAATAAATAAAAAACCAAATGAAATATTCATAAAAAAAAAATTTCATATTTTTATGATTGCCTCTAGATTATGGTTAGAAAGAATATTCAATGAAAATTTTATTAACGGCGCTTGAGGGAAGGTCCACTCTAAATACACAAACGTTACAGTTTTATTTCGTTAGATATCAGTTTCATATGGAAATCGAAGGCGAACAATATAGGAGGGGTTGCTTGACTGGCAGTTTAGACTTTTCGTCTGGTTTGACGACTGGGCAACCTAAAGAACTGACCCTTTTTCTTCGCTGCCAAGTATGTACTTATGAATATTCAAAACAGCAACAGCAGGTAACGTCCATCACTTTGACAATGACCAAAAATTTGATTGTGATCATCAAATAGATATCGAATGTGCTCTACTTTTTAGTGACCACTATAATATTTTTATTTTTTTGAATTCTTATAGACTACAAGTATATATTTGACCTGTGCCGCATTTGTATGTGATTAAGTTTCTCGTTTAGTTTTTATTTTATTTTACAATACAAATGAACGAATACCACAGACATTGGGAAATACTTTGACATCAGTAAAGTGTTTTAGGTTTGCGTGTTGTGGCTTCAATGAGAGTATGAACGTTAGGATATAAAATTTGTTACAAATGAAATTGAAAAAAAAATATAAAAATAGGAAAACATTTAAAATAAAATAATAATAATTGCTAATAAAGAGTTTATTATCACTTCTGACAAGTGGAATAATGGTCATGAAAAGAAGGGAATCGTAAATTAACACCAATAAGTGGTTCGTTAAGGGGTCGCTATTAAAACAAATTAAATTATGACAATAAAAATCGATTGCTCTTGGAAAGAATACAGGGAGGCATTTTCTTAAATTATTTGTTGCAAAGTTTTATTTCAATTGAAAATTCTTTTTAAGTATTTTGAATATCTATTGATTTGAATTTAAGGATTAAAGTATTAATTAAAGATTCATTATTTGCCAAATTAAAACATATTGTGTATATTTTATTATAAGGTGATCAATTGTTCGACTTATTTTCAGAACCGGCCAATTTCACGTTTGCACGACTTCTAGAAGTCGGCTAATATTTGTGTTCTTTGCAAATACTGTTATTTCAGTTTACGCAAACACTGGCCAACTTTTGGTCCTCGCTCAAACATGAAATTAACACATTTTTCGATAAACAATCAAGATCCATTAAAAATTCTGAACATTTTTGAACCGAAAGTCCATTAGATAAGATCACATATGTAAAAAATATAACTCGACTGTTAGACTCTTTAAATAATAACTATGGTAATTTCTGTCCGATTTGTTAAAACAAAGTATTAGTTTCTTCGCAAGAGAACTTTAAGAATATTACCACTTATCCTATATTTTTTGAATAAAGTTTACTACTATGAATAGACAAACTTGAAAATATATGAAAAACATTCGAATTTTTCAAGTTTACCTCATCCAAATTCATAGCATATTAAATCAAATAATAGATATATGCATACCGATTTGAAGGTTCATCTCTCCCCTTTCCAACAAGATTTACATTTTGGAAATCGTGTCAGAAATATTTGAGTAATCCATAAATTTGTGAGTAAAGTCAGAAAAAAGAGTTTTTGTCAAATAAAACACTTTTGGAGAGTTCGACAAGTATAAAAAATGTACTTTTGGGTTCTACTCAACTAACTGAACAACGTGGACTATGTAGTTACTTGAGTGTGTTGTCACTGTCACACCTTGTTAAGTTGTTTTCTTTAACTATCTAGGTATGTTAAATTAAAACGTAAATTTGTTATGATATTTTATTCTGTGTCCCTCAAAACTAATTCTCAATATCTTTCAATTATGATTTCTATCCGTTTCATCTCTCTTCAACATCCAGCAGTTGTCTGCTACCATGTTTGCGTTCCACCTTTCTTGTTATCTGCTCTCCTTAATCATAATATCTTGGTGGGTCTTCACTTAAGGCACTAATGGTGTTTTCTTTTCTACCAAAAAATGTGCATTTTATTAACGCAAAATGCAATTATAATTATTATATAAATTTATAATATGTACCTAATTTAATATGAAGTGGATGTAGCAGCATTTTTAATTGATCAACTAGTGCCACTTTCATAACGTTTTTATTTCCAGTGGTTAATGATGCTATTCTTAGCCAGTCTTTTTTGATCCAATGTTGTGCTCTGTTCCTACTATCCCATTCACAAAGGAAGCAGTGATGTTTTGTATACCCGCCTTGCAGACTCAGAAGTATATTCAATATTTTAAGGTCGCCGTATGTAGTCCGAGTACTTAATTTTTGTTAAATGAATTCTATATTTTCATAACATTCTTTTATATGAATGAAATGACCGATCGGCAAAGAAGCATAATTGTTACCATTACGCAGTAATATTGCTTTAAGACTTCTTTTAGAACAATCCATGAAAAGTTTCCAATTATTTGGATTGTGTAAGATTGGAAATTAACACTAGTAATACGGGATAAATCGTCGTAGTCTAGTAGGTAGTGTATTGGATTATTAGTCTAAAGGCCCGAGTTTAAACCCCAGATCAGACATTAAAACGAAAATATGAACGTATTTGTTAGCCGACTTCCTCTCAGCAGATTTTTGAAAAAAACTCTGAGAGTAAATAAAATTGTCATGAATTGTCATTCTCAAAAATCTACCGTTCGGAGACAACCGCGTTATATGGAAACCTCGCTGTAAGATACCCGGATGTAACCGTACAAACCAATATAATTCGTACCGCTCTACATGGAGAACAAGACAAGATAAATTATAAACTATTTTTATTGAAAGGGCTCATTTAAAGAGCCCATATCATGATTGATAAAAAATTTAACTAAAAATTAACTAAAAGACTGTTTTCCAGCAAAAAGAAAGACTTTCGGAAAATAATGGAATTTTTCAACATTCATACTCGCTGTCAGATATGACTTGCAGAAAATTTTTTAGAAAGACTGTGCTTTTGCGTCGTAAGTAAAACTAATATTAAGTCCTCCTACGATCTCTATGGGATGTTGTTGAACGGAAACAGCGTTGTAAGAGTACCGCATTATTTATAGCAGGGTTATCGTAATTTCAGCTTCTCGGTATATGGAAACCCCGTTCTGAGAGTATCGCGTTATAGGAGGGTTGACTGTAATTACCAATCCTATTTCATTGTTAGATTATTAAGTGCATTACCGTTAAAATTTTTATGATTTATCTCGGTAGTGTAAATAGAATCAATACTGGAAATAGATATTCAACAAGTAATCATCGAACATCTACACAGTCTGTCAGCTGGCATTTACAAACTGAAAAATTTAACATCAATTCCCACGATTACAATTTTACACACTTTAATGATAACTTAATGCAAAATGCGAAGAATATCGAAAGCAACGAATAGCAGTATCTGCTTAACAAAGAAGTAAATTTGCATTATTCTAGTTTATGAAGTTTATTTAATGAAATGATTAAAATAATCCTTTACAAGTTAAAGATTCTCGGGCCAGAGCTCCGTGCTTTCTGATAAAATGTGTAAAATGACTGAAATTCAATTCAAATATCCAAAAGCTGGATTGAAGTTGAAATTCCATTTGATTTGTCTTTAGACCACTCGCCTATCGTTATTGCATCCATCACAAGTGTTCTATTACGGATGAGTATATACATTATTGGTCAAGGTTTTCGAATAAACTAAGCTCTCATTGCACAGAAATGTACGATTAAAAACCCCAAATAATGTGGTTAAATTTATCTCAAACTTTATTCAAAACCTCAAGCAGGCCGGTTTGAGTACAAGTTTAATATATCCAATCAACTTAGAGAATTCCTAGAAATTAAAAAAAAACCGGATCTGTTTCAACGCCTTTTCTTCCTCTATACCGGTAGTTAGACGAGAAATTCTTAACCACGTTCCAATATAGAGGAACCAGTAACATGATGCTCCCATCATGTTCATTAAAAATTTGATTTGATTTATTTAGAGGACACACTACCATTTTTGCTTCTGATAATACTTTCGTTAGCATTGGAAGGAAAACGGCACAAAGTGTCTAGGTAACTGCAGAAACACATATTCCAGCTAATTAGAGAGCTATTTAAATAAATCGCGTATTTAAATCATAATTATGTTCACGTAGCATTTATGTTACAAAAGTGAATGTCATTCTAGTCGAATTAATAACCTGTAGTGTCTTCATAATCCCATATAGAATGTATTGAAATATATCTTGAGAGTTCAAATGCTTTGAAATTTCTCAACATATAGGTCATACCTGGGACTAAACTTTAAATTGTTTACTGCATAATCCTCATCTTGGACTAATATAGTCTAATAATATATAATTGAGGAGAACGTATCGGATACTCTAGTTCAATACCACAGTTGCAACTCTTATTTTCACATAACAAGTTCTGATCTTGTCAAATGCGAAATATATGTTGATTTATTGCCGCTCTTCATTGAGAATAAATATTAATTATTTTTAAGAGATTTGTTCAATGCTAAACTGTATGCCCTTTTATTGTAACAAAAATAATTCAAATTTGTTTTTAAAAGAGCTCTTTGCAGCAAAAACCAAACGTATGGATAACGCTCCATATCACTGCAGAAAAAGTTGGAGATATTAAGAGCTGCGATGCTGTAATCTAGTAGTTATGTATTAGTTTATTAGACGTGAGACTACGGTTCAAACCCCAGATCAGATATCATAATTATAATGAAAAATAAAGAAATATTTCTTCGCCTACTTTCTTGCAGCAGATTTCTGGCCATAACTTCGAAAGAAATAAAAATTGTCATGAAAAGTTTGTCAAAAAAAAAAAAAAAAACAAAAGAAGAAAGCTGTCGTTCGGAATCTCCTTTAAACTGTATGTCCTGTCACTTATGGATAAAATTAACACACACAACATAAGTGATGTGTGAAGCTAATTCGAAATCCTGATTGAAGGGAAAGGAATTATTTTCTGTATGTATGTTCTGATATCAGCAATATGCTTTCCTCCAAATAACATTCGGTCTCATTCAGAGCTCATTATCAAACAATTGATTACGGAAAACAATTCGAATTTTAGAGTTTAAAGAGAAGAATGATAATGTAGAATATTGGAACTTTTCTTCAGCTTCAGTTTTTTAGATCTCCTAGGAATAATAACTTAGGCTAAAGGTACAATTAAATTGAGTAATGACGTAATGGAGACGTTCTTATATGGTTATCACTAGATTTACCAAGAAATTTTTATACCTATTTATAGGTGTTCAAAAGTAACGTTTTGAATGTGATGTTAATTTTGGATGTACTATAAAGTTAGTTATCGATAATAAGGGAGTTGCCAGATAAATTGTTAGTGTACATATATTAAATCTAAACAAGAAGCTTTCGCTGCCATATAAAAATATACCAGTCCAAATGACTGGCTCCCGTATAAGTGCCAAAAACAAAAATTACTTTTTTTTGGTTGTGTACACAAAATCAAAATAAGTTATCAAATTGATTGTAATTAGTTGTCATTATAAAAATCATATAATAGTTACAGAAAAAAATATTCACAAAAAGTCAATATTTAAGGCTAATATGGCAAAACAATTCGTTTTGACAGGCGCGGTAAATCTAGTGTTAACTATGAATACAGGAACAAAAAATCCATCCATACTACGTATACGAAATTTATAATATTCAGAGCAAGTTATGCTTCGATGCATATTGTGGCCGGATTTAAGTATTGATAAATACGTGCTCAAAAACAAATGAAAGGATATTCTTGGGGAAAGTGAAGTTGGAGATAGGCTGAGTCTATTCTTAAACCAAACGAAATTAAGCCTATTTAAACTTTTCTGCGTAAATACATGGTTTAGAAATTTGAGTCGTGCATCACACTATCCAGAGCGGGGTATCTATAATCACTATACGGAAACTCTACGTAGGATGTGAACAGTACAATATATTTTCAGATCACAGCTCTTGAACAGCTCTACACACGGCGGTAATAATCTATATATATAAAAATTAATGTGTGTTAATTTGTTTGTGGGTTTGTTTAAAGTCTTCGATTTTCTTGAAATTTTAGCTGTACCTTCCTGAAAGGAACTATAGGCTGTATTTTATTATAAAATTTCATGTAGGCGTGGTGCCACGCCCATATACCCAATAAGTATTTAATATCGAATATCTCATAAACTGCAACAGCTAAAGTTCTTAAACTTTGTATGGATCACTTTGACTTATATATGAACAAAATGGGCGGATTGGCTATAGTGGGCGTGTCACCTCCCTTAGTTTATATAGATAATGAAATGAATGATTGTTTGTATGTACCTTATAGAATCGTAAACTATGCATTTGATCATGTTACAATCTTTAGCTAAGTTGTTGCGCATGAGCCGAAGAAGATTTCTAAGTTGGTATGACCAATTTCCAATAGATGGTGTTACTGAAAATTACTCAAAATGAATTAAATCTTAAACTGTGAGTCGAGGGAGATAGGTGCGATTAATTTCCGATGGATGGCGTCACTGAAAATTATTCAAAATGAATGACAAGCAATTGGTCAACCTACATCCCAAGCACGGAAGGAAAGAGCATTACGAGCCTCAGAATCAGACGAGCATTGTGACTGGAAAATCTTCGAGTATATGTCGCTGAGAAACGTTCGCATAAACCACTTGAACAACGAGAGGTGAGGTTAGAAACTGATCGAATGCGTACTACTCAGGCCCGTTCATCTTAACCATCAGGACAATGTAATGTAATGTGTAATGCCTTTCCTTTAAATTTATTTAAGTTGGGGGCGCAGCAACATGTGCTGGGTACAGTTAGTAAATAATAAAAATAATAATTTCTAAGCGATGAAGGTCGGAGGATTATCCAATTTTTTTGTTGGCGGTAATCTTACTGATATGTAACAACAAAACTAAATGCATATGTATGTATGTATTAAAGAATGTACCGTTAGAAGGGAAGGTATCTTTGTTATAATAATAATATACGATAAAGTTGTTGAAAATATCTTTAATTTCATTTAGACTTCATAGTTTAATGACCACACCCCATATGTGATGGGGTGTCCACTCAAGCGAATTTGTAGTCGCCTTAAAGTTTTCTAATCTCAACTTAACATCCCTCATAGAATGCACAGACACATTGAATTCTGTTTTTCGTTGCCCCAATAATAAATTAATTCAGAAAAACTAAACTAAACTTGAACATAAATTTCCATCCTCCACTTGATTGGCCCTGGCCATTGTTCTTTCAACAATGCCCGGAATTGTTACAATCGATGTACATCTGCGTTTTTATTATAATTTTTCCTTTTTCATTTACTTTATTGTTGTTATTCTTGTATGTTTTTCGACACACAGAAAAAAAAAAAATTCTACGTGTTAATTCAATGTCAAAAAAGAGAAGAAAAAAAAATCTTAATTCGGGTAATACTTTTTGACAACATGACGGATCACCAACCAAAAAAAAAAGCAGGAAAAAGGGAAAACGCTGAAGAAAGAATAAAAATGCAAAAGTAAAGAACACAATGGAGGAACAGCCAAAAATAAATGGAATTTATAATAGAGAAATTTGCTATGTATACAGTACATATGTATATGGGAATTTTTTTAACGTATGTATGTATAAACTTACATACATACATATCATATGTATGCATTCATATCCATACATATGTATGCAGTATTACTCCTGCTTTACCATGTCTACAACACTGAAAGAGAAATGTATAGGGAGAGAGTAAAATATTACATTTTAGTGCTAAACAATAACAACAACAACAACAACATTATAATTTTCATTTATAAAACATGTACGAATGTTCCATATTGCATGTGTGGTTGTTTAACGAATGAACATGCATGGACAACAAACAATATTAAATTTACGCTTGCCAAGATAACATTAAAAAAGAAAAATAGAAAAGTAAAGAAAACGCTCAAGCAAAATGTGCTATTAAAGTGCGATGAAATTTGGCAAGCGGTGACTAAGTACTGTGGTATGCATGGAACCGCCAAGGAAATTTTGTATAATCTTCGAGTACAAAATCGTTTTTGTTTTTGAATTTTCTAAACTTTCGTTCTGGAAAACTATTTCAATTCATAGGGTAAATGCACCTAATGTCGGCATGTACCAGTAGTCGGCAGTCTTTGTAAAAAAAATGCAAATAAATAAGAAAAGCAACCTTCATTTACTAAAGTTAAAACTGATTCTGGTAGAAAAAAATAGTTTTGTTCTCTTATGAAATGAGTAAATTTCAGTGGAATGAATAATTTTGTCAATATTTGTCCTCATGCAGTCATGGTTTTTCAAAAAGTGGAGTAGTGCCTATTTTTTAACAAAATTTTTAGTTTAGGTGCCTCCTTAAACAAGCAAGTATTTAGATTAAATTAACTGTTTTTGAAGAAAGTAAGTGCTTTTAATGAAAGAAAATACTTCAAATATTAAATTAAGGAACAAAATTAGGAACAAAAAATTCTATTATTTCCAATTGTCGGCAGCAAGGTGCCGACTACTGGAAAGTGAGTAAAAACTTGATTTACCCAATAGTCGGCATAGTTTATAATGAATACGCAGAAAGCTGCCGAGAATCTAAAGTCGGCATTCTTACATTTATATAACTAGAAGTCCTATAACAGAACGAAAATTTGTGGTTCAGTAGGCTGTTCTTTGAATCTCAGGCAATATAAATTCATTAATATGTCCACCTACGGGAAAATGCTCATACACCAATACTCCCAAGAATTTCTAAAATGTGGAGTCCCGCGTTCCACTATACAGGACAGAATCCAGCCAGAGATTTTGCCAGAAATCTGCTGAGAGGAAGTCGACGAAGAAATGTTTTATATCTACTAGACTATGGCGACTACTTTTGATTTGCTGTTGGAATTAAATTTTCAACAGACGTACACGTAAAATGGAATATTATTTCACTGTCATTCACTTGAGGGTGGTGAGAAATAGTAGCTCTGCGCTATCGATCCTGGACTCAGTATTTTCCTGGCAACAGTCCTTCAAATTCGTCTGACAGCTAGATGGGGTTTAGCCTGAATGGTTGGTCTATTGTAATGTCTCACTTAAAAGAAAACCTGCTGGGACATGCCAAGTATTTAGCATATCTGAATGTGATTGCAGCCTAGGAAGCAAAGACTAAGTACTTAGCAACTCGACCGAAATATTAATTGCTATCGAATTGCTCATAATAAGATGAAATAAAAATATTAATACTATAAATCCAATTGAAACAAAGAAATCTCAGACATTACATAAGCGGCTCTCACATTATTTCAACCAGCACCTTTAAAAAAAAAATTCAGAACAGGTTATAGAATATGTTTAAAAAAATTAGACAAAAAAGTTTTATTCAGTCCCAAATTTATGGGCCAATTTTTGATCGAAACGTCCGTCAACATCAGGTTTCGAGCACAAATGACCTTATAGCAGCTCTGTAGAAGGAATGGGCAAAAATAACTCTCTAAAACACTTGAAAGTGGAATTAATGCAAAACAGGTTGAAAGCTGTAATTAAGCAAATGGGAGGTCGTACTAAATTTTGTAATTGAAACTATTAGTTAATTAATCATTTTTTAATCGTTTGTTTATAGTAAGTAGTTGAAATAAGCTGTGACGAATTGGGTTCCTATACTTTTGATTTTTAGTTTGTAAGTTTCCATTTGAGACTGAATAAACCACTTTTTTTTTGTTTTTAATTTTTAACCATATTCTGTAAACTCTTATTAAAATTTTTTGAATATCTTGTTTCGTTTCGAAATTATACGAGCTCAATTTTTTTAAAAACTGGTACTGGTTGAAATATGATGGGAGCCACTGCATGCATGCACATATACATACATATGCACAATATAATTGGTCATTACAATCCTTTAGTCTAGATTACGGTCTAGCTTCTCACACCGCTTATGCTGTGTGCGTTAATTTGGCAGGACCTACAGTTTAAAGTCGACTCCGAACGACGGTTCTTTTTGAGAAATTTTTCCTGGCAAATTTATTTACTGTCAGAGTTTTTTCGAGAAATCTGCTGAGAGAAAGATGCCGAAGAAATATATTTTTGTATTTTCGTTCTGATCAGCAGTTTGAACCGAGGCCTCACGTCTAATAAGCCAACACTCTACTTACTAGACCACGGCGACTTCTGCAACATTAAGCAAATTATTATTATGCAATTATAAATGTTTACAAGTTGAACAGATCATGCTGTGAAATCGTATTTTCATATGGGGACTTACTGAATTTGGAATTGTTCTAGAAAATATAATTTCTCCTTTTGGACAACAAAATAACCACGTTCGCCATATCCGAAAGTAACTTAAATTCATTGACGCTTTGCTGAATCAAATTCTAATGTCATGGAAGCCTTATCGGACAGAAAAAACGCTGTCCGCTTTAAGTGCTATTTTAGAATTTTGTCTCTGATATAATGCTTTAATTGAGTGGAAATTACCAGTCAATTAGAGAGTCCTTCCCTGATTTTATTTCTCGTTGGGATAAGTAGGTTTTGGGCGACTAAAATAAAAATTGATATCGTTTTATAAGAAAAAAAATGGTTATAATTGAAACGCTCTTTCAAAATAAGGTTGGCCAATTAGTGACCTTGAGTGCAAATGATCGTCACAACACGTCAAATCATAAAATGTCTCACGTAATAAAAACAAACCATTCCTAGGCCTTCTTTTCAAACCCAAGAAATTATAATCTTTGCAGAATGGCCGATAAACTGTTAATAAAATAAATTTTTGATACCAAAAGCTGAATTAATACAATTTATTAATCGATATATTTTAATAATTTCAGAACAATTAAATAAATTTAAAATCTTTAAGCAATCTTAGACCGGTCTGGTAAAGAACATACGACAAAATTTATATTCTTTTCCTAGAGAAACATCAAATAATTAATTTAATTTAATTTTAATTTTATTTATTATAATTTACATAGCACAACAAGATATGAATCTTATAATTGACAGTGCTATGTTAGGAATCATTAAGATTTAAAAATTAACAGTGAAACAAAAATACATTAAACAATATAAAGAAATAAAAAATTAAAAAAGTAAGTAAGTAAGAATATTAAAGTTAAAAAAGTTACCATTTGCAAAAATTAGTATAAAAAAACTGGGAATAAAAATATATCCTATATAGACCTAAAAATAAATCACAAATAGTAAAAAATTTGATTCATGAAAATAATTTGAATCACTCCTCTTGAACGCGATTGTATTGCCTATATTCTGGATGTAATTTGTAGGGAATTCCAAAGACTAGTGGTGTGTATAAGAAACGTCTCTGAGATAAAAGGTCCTAAATCTTTGCTGAATAATGTTCCTACCGCGGTAGGATCTAGCAAATTAATTCGACAAATAAATATGCCGCCGTCCCGTGTAATTATCTTATCAAGTAAAATAAGGCATCTAATTTTCAGGAGATTATCAAATTTTACATTAAGAATCCGGCAGGCCAAATGGGAAATGTGATCACGACGCCCCTTCTGAAAGACATATCTAGCTATGTTATTGAACGCCAAGTTAAGTCTACGTTTATCATCACAATCGCAGTTTGCGAAAATTTCACACCCATACAAAAGTACCGGAATTAAGTACGTTCTGGCAAGTTGCATACGAATGACAAAAGGAGTCGAATCAATAACAGTCCACAAGTTCCTAAGCATACTATAAATTCTACCTACAACTGCACCTATATGGTTAGACCACGATAAACTGCCATTAAAGACAATACCCAGATTTTTTCGCAGATTTGACAAAGTCAATCTTATTTCCCCTGATGCATAATTCAGGCATGACAAATGATCTGTCTGTTCTCGAAAGTATAATACATTTAGACTTGAAGGGATTGATGCAAAGACCATTGGGCGAGGCCCAGTTGTCAATCCTTACCAAATCACTATTAATATAGTCGAAACAAGAATCAATATTCTCCCTTGGAGTACTAGTATAAAGCTGCACATCATCAGCATACATATGAACATTACAGTGAATCAAGACATCCGGTAAATCATTTATATACATACAAAATAACAAGTAGGCCCAAGTATTGACCCCTGGGGAACACCTCTACTAATATTAAGTGGATTTGAGATATTGCCATTAAGATGTAGTAATACAGAAGAAGCTCACGAATTAGAACCTCCAGTAATTGGAAATTCCAGAAATTAGAATCAGTGCTTGCAATACATTATAGGCTCTAAAATTTGAATTTAAAATTCTAATTACTGAGCGTTTTTCCCCCATTCTTAAGACAATAAATCCTCAAATTCTATTTATTGTGTAAAATTTAAAAGGGGAATCACCAAATTATGTACGCTATTCCGTATTTGATGCTTTTTTTTGTGGCATTTTTGTATTTTGCGGCTAAATTATGAATTGTTACATTTTGTTTTCTTGTTTTTATCAAATTGACCAAAAATAATTTAAATGTGTTTTATTTTAGTTTTTGAAATGAAATCTGTTTAGTTTTTTATTTCGAAAGAAACGTCCAGAAATTAGAATTGCCTCAAAAACAAAGCGGTTCGAATTTGTGAGCGCGACTACAGTATTGCCATGAAAAGCTTCTGAAAAATTCGTCGTTCGAGTGGACCTTAAACTGTAGGTCCCGCCACTCATGTATAAAATTAATGCATACCACATAAGTGATGTGAGAAGCTAGGTCGTAAACCTGACAGAAGGGTTGTAATGTCTAATTATGTATGTATGGATAAAATTTGTTTTCAATCCAAATTCAATATTTTCCAAAAAAAAAAAAAGAAAAATATAAAGATTTATAAGCCCTAAATGTCTCTCAAATGTATGTTCATAACTCGTGTAATTCTGTGATAAATAACAAGAGATGGAAAACATAAGCTAATTCGTTAAAGTAATTACAGTTGATTAAATTCTATTAACTGCTTTCTTGGTTAATTTAATATGAAATATAAATACACAATATAACACACAAATTACAATTAATTTTTTTATTTTTAATAATGGAAACAGTGTACATATATTATATTGCACACCACACAATGGGATATGTAAGTAAGCACTCAACAATAAATGGCATCCATTATGAACTCAACATCTCGGGTATGTAATTGTTATTCCGCAATTGTAGAGAAAAGATTTTCAAAAAGAGGAATTCTGAATAATAAGGGTGATTTTCTCCCTTGTCTTTCTATTTCTAAGCGTGTGTAAAAACAAAATGGTGGCCTATATGTACATATTTGTGTGAATTTTAGTACGTATTTATTTAATTTGTTATAAATTAATTAAAATAAATCCATGCTAGAGAAGACTTTTCCCATTGTTGAGATTTCGTTTTCTTATTACTCCTCTTGGACTTACTTTCTTAATCCCTTAAGTGCTGGTAAATTGAAAACCTTTTCATCTTTTAGTGGCTTTCATTTTTTGTTCTCTCCTAAGCTAAGAAGAAGGGAAGACATCGAATTGAAATTAAAATGTCAACATTACAAATTTAAAGCGTTTAGTGGTGCGGTAAAAAAAAAATCAGCCACTTAGTGTCTTATCAAATAACTTGTCTTTTTACCGCTCTTTCTCTTTCTCCCTTACTCATTCACTCTCTTTCTTTAGAATCTTTAGTTTTCTTTTCATTAATTTCTTTTTTCGTTGTATTTTATTTTCATTCTTGTTTGTTTTTCTTTTTGTTGTACGTATTGTTAATTTGTATATTGTTTATGTATGTATGTATGTACGTATGTGTGTATGTGGTTGTTTCTGTGTTTAAATTTATAATAAATTTTTTGACAATGATGCTAATGTCATCATCAATCTTAAGCTGAAAAAGGCAGCAATAACATCGAAAATAATATGTATAAACATCTAAACGTTCACATACATGCATACATACATACATAGATATGTACGTATACGCTGTGAAAGCAAATCTAATATCAGACAAATTTTACAGAATTGACAGTCAATTAGAAGAATTTTATACCAGAATCGTTAATTCGTATATGTTGTATTGCCAAACTGTAAGAAAATGTCTTCCACCATATTGTCTTCCACCTTTCTTTATTATTATTTGACTAGCTTTCTGTAGTTTCTGACAGGCCTCTCGATATGTTGCACATACTACGTAATGTCGGACATGAATTAGAAGCATTATCAAATAAAATCATTCAGCATTTTGAGGATAGAGGGTATAAACCTTACCTAATGCTTCTGTTGAATATAAATTTGGCTATACCATCAACACGTTTCCCTTGCTTTCGACGTTTAAATTTCTATGTAGATGCATTCCACGTATAATACGCTGGAATTTTCTGAATATAAAAAAGTTTTCACAAACGTATAGTTTCTATAAAGATCAATGTTAATTATGTTAATGTTGTAGCCGGTGTTACTGCTGCTCTCGCGCGGGCGTTTATTTCTGTAAAGTAAAACCGTTGTCCATTTTCCAGATGCACTGATAATTGAACAAAAGTTGGATTGTGCTTATGAATGAGAAATCCAAAAATTCGCCATACTGGCCATTTGATACTGTATAATTTCATCGTTTGGATTATGTAATGAAAATACAGCCATATCTGACCCTTTACTAACATATTCGGACAATACTCAACATAAATATGCGCTTTAAATGCTTTTGAAAGCAATGGACAGTAAGGTACTATCGAGCGATTATCAACATCAACATCATTTCCATGCAAATTTATTGAAATTGATCATCCAACATTATCCGTAGAACGTCGGCGGTAAAGTGGGTAGCCATAATTTCTCGAGATTGTTTTCTGAATCAATTGCCTTGGATGTATTGCTTTGTAATGCATTTTTTAAGATGCGACAATTTAAAAATACTTTACCCATTAGTTGCCCATTTTTAGAAGTAAACATTAACATAACTATTACATATGCATACTATGTTTTCAAGATAAATATTTAAATAGTATGAATTTTAGTACTTGTAGTATTTGAGTTGAAAATTTCAAACACATATACCTTAATATTGCATATTTCACTATATAATAATTTTGACACTCACTAATATTATTTAATTAAGAAAAATATAATAATTTTTGTAATTACTTCACGTGAGAGGCATCACCTTACTATAGCAGGAGTACAAAGTTGAGGACTATAGCTGTAGTAGTTTTCTGCATATACATATTTTAATAATTAGTTCAGATGGAGTTTGCCGTGCGCCTAGTGCTTGATCGCCCATTTTTAACAAAAATATTGATATTGAATCTTTAGATATTCGTACATAATTTGAGCAGTGTAACTGTTCTGGTGTCTTAGATATGTAGATTTTATTATTTACTTCATATGGGAGGTGCTACGCCCGCTTTTGCTGAACTCCCTAGTTTTGTCCAAAATATTTATACTTAAATAAAAGTTATTTGTAAAAAATTTGGGGACTACAACTGTTAAAGTTTTCCAATTATGCAGATTTTAGTATTTACTTTATATGGAAGGTATTATGCCACCTAATGATAGGTCGCCCATTTTTGGTAAAAAAAATCGTATTTTACCTAAAGATATTCGTACAAAATTTGAATAGTTTAACTTTCCTGGTGTTCTCGATATCCAGATTTTAGAATTTACTTTATATGGGAGGATCCACGCCCACTTTTGCTAGATCGCCTATTTTTGTCCAAAAGATCTATATTTAAACTAAAGTTGCTTGTAAAAAAATTGGGGACTCTATCTGTTACACTTTTTCAGATATACAGATTTACGTATTTACTTTATATGGGAGGTGCCACACCCACTATTGCTCGTTCTCCCATTTTTTGTCCAAAATATTTATATTGAATCTGTAATTACTTGTACAAAATTTGAGGTGTCTTCCTGTTATAGTTTTTCCAATATACGCATTTACTTATCAGCTTACAATAGCAGGTAATGTTGTTTATGTAGGCGTGGCACCTCACTCATTTGAAATATCAAAATAAAAAGTAGCCCATAACTCCTTCCAGACATACAGGAAGATACTGTGATTTCAAGAAAATCGGTTGAGCCGTTTTGTCATCTATAACGCGCAAATTTCAATTTTCAAATTATTCAAATTTACAAATAATTAAATTTGTGTGTGTGTTTCTTTTCCGTCGATTTGTGCTGAACTTAATGATCAGTACCATTAACTAGTACTTTAGAAAAATTAACTTCCCTATGAACGCGAGATAATACATACATAATTGGCCATTACAACCCGTCAGTCAGGATTACGGCCTAGTTTCTTACGCCACTCATGTTGTGTGCGTTAATTTTATACGTGAGTGGCGTGACTCACGTTTTAACGTCGACTCTGAACGACAGATGTTTGAGAAACTTCTCATGGCAATTTTATTTTTGCCAGAAATCTGCTAAGGAGGCAGTCGCCGAAAAAAATATTTTCACTTTGATGTCACACGATTAATATAAAGACTTTATTGTGTTGTTTAAACCATAAACAACAGAATTCTTGTGAATAACTTTTGTTTGAGGGTAATTTAACCCCATCAAAGCGAAATAAGTTAAACTTTGATTCGTCGGTCCACAAAACTTTGGCCTACTGCTTTATTGACCAATGGAGATACCGTCTAGCAAAGTCAAGCCGTTTTTTTCTTATTAACCTTACCTATAAATAGCTTCTTGGCTGGGCTTCTATCTAATTTGCCTCTCTTAATCGGTTTCCGGCTGTGTTGCCGCCAGTAGAAAGGGTCATCTTTCCCTATTTTTACCATTTGACGGTCTTGGCGGCCAGTAGATTTACGAGGTCGACCATTTCCTGGCTTTATTTCCACGTTATTTTTTGACGATATCGCAATGTAATCCGACAAATCGTTGATTTGTTGCTACTAAACTGATGAGTAACTTCATTCATTGACTTGCCTTCTTCCAAAGTCCTTATAATGGCAAATTTGCTATCTGCTGACAGCTTTTTCTATTTTAAAATTCGTAGTTTGCAAATTTTTCATTCAACTTTTGTTTCAATTACTCTCTTTTAGCTTTAACATATTGCGTTGCATTTTTTTATGTTTTTCGATAAATTTGTCTACTTTTTTTTATAAATTTAAAAAAAATTAATTAGAAAGAGAAGCAAACAACGCTTAAATATTCTTTTTAATAAAATTTAAAAATCAACAAATAAAGAAAAACAAAAGTGGAGAAGAATTGGAAACGTTCCAGGCTCGATTGAATATCATATGACATAGCGTTGCATTTTTTCTTTCAAAATTACGATAGCTTTCTATTCCATTATTTAGTCATAAGCAGGGCAAGGATTTTAATGCAAATGCATGTTTGTAGTCGGTACTTCAAAATCACTTTTGATAATTTTTTCGAATCGAAGAATTTGCGACAAAATTGCATCGATTTGTTGTTGCATATTTTGCATATTTTTCTTATAAGTGCATATATTTAGCATATTTTACTATTTTATTGTATATTTAATTTTTTTTTTGGAAATGTTTTGATGTCAATCAAAACATCAAGTTAAAAAAAATCTCATTTTATCTTCATTCAAATAATATTTATATTTGTTCGTTAAACTGTGTACACAAAATAAATTTAACATTAAGGTACTCAATAGGAAAAATTTGCTGGGCGTTCAATTGGAAAACTACTGCATAAATATCTCTATATATAAAAAATGACGAGTATTCTCGTCATCGCTAAACGCAAAAACTACTGAACCGATTTTGACCAAACATAATATGCATGTTCTATAGGGGGTGAGGAGTGTTTCTGTGTAGTTTGAAGTTCATCCGACAGATGGAGCAATATTTAGTCTTTCTGAATTTTGCACCGTAACTCAAGAACTACTGCAATATGCTGTGTTTCGTTGAAGGCGTTGGGTCGTTAATTAGCATGCAGGGGTGTTAATTAGCGCGATACCCCACTGATTTTAATTTTCTTCGAAAAACAGTTCAAAATAAAGGAAACATTTGGGGTCAGCAACGCGGATCGGACCAATTGCTATGTCGATTTAGTGCACTTTTAATTCTTCTTCTAAATATCAATCAGCCATGACTTTGCATGGAAACCAGACTTACAGTGAAAATAAAATTCGAAGGCAAACGTTGTTGCTCTGGACTGCTAGTTAATTACATTTATAACTTAACAATATCTTTATATGTACCCATGACGTATGTAAATGAATATCCAATTTTCCTTTAAATAATACATTTAAAATCTTATATGTTCCTTATAAATATGAAACTGTGACCTAAATTTTATTTTTTTATTTGTTTAATAAATATATTTCAAAAAAAAAAAAAATATTTTCTCTCTTATAGTGCATATTATATGCGCATATTTTTAATTTTTTTGTACACGAAATTCTTTGCCCTGGTCATAAGTATTGGCTATTAACATACATATAAGCTTTATTTTATTTTATTTATTTATTTATTATTTAAAAGCTCCATACACAAGACCATATGTCTTATATTGCAGTATGAAACTAATTAACATGTAAGAGTAACAATGTTTACATAGAATTAAATAACAATATAAATTAAATTTTACAGAGTACAATAATTTTAGAGATCAAAAATTTACATACATTTATCATGACAAATATTTAGTAGACTTTTAGAAAATTACGTTGAAAACAATTTCATAAGTTGTGCTTTAAATTGTCGTGCGTTACTTAATACTTACAGCTGTAGGGGATCGAGTTCCAGAGAGTTGTTGCAAATATGTAAAAATGCCAACTAGAGATGAGGCTCTTGTACCGAAATGATCTTATTCTTCTACCTCTGCAGTTATTTGCGAAAGAGAGTCTATTGTAAAGATGCTCCGGATGGCGGGTATAAATTATCTTGTGCATAAATACCAAAACTTTTAATTTAAGCAGGCAATCAAAAGAAATTCCGTACAATTGAGTTGCGAACATTGAAATTCTGGATCGTCTGTTTAATCCGTATACATAACGCATAATGTTGTTGTAGGCAACGTTTAACTTTCTCTTGCTAGATGAATCACAATTAGAAAAAAGTTCACATCCATAAAGTAATGTGGGAATTAAATATGTTTTCGCCAGAAGTATTCTTATCCTCATTGGTGTGCAGTAGTGAGATGACCACATAGTTCTTAGCATAGAGAAAGAACGTCCACAAGCATAGTTGACGTGGTCAGACCACGTAAGTGTTTTATTGAAATAAACTCCCAGATTTTTTGCTGATGTGACTATTTGTATTTTTTTACCGTTTATACATATATCAGGAATACTTATTGATTGTGCAAGCCTTTTCTGAATAACAATGCATTTTGATTTTGCCGGATTTATTGCCAACAAACCATTAGCAGAAGCCCATGTCTGAATACGATGCATCTGTTGATTCAATGAACTTATACACTGAGTAATCGTTGCATTATTGCAGCTAGTATAAAGTTGGACATCGTCTGCATACATCCTTATCTTACAATCCGTTAATATAGTTGGAAGGTCGTTGGAGTACATCGAAAATAAAAGAGGACCGACAATAGAACCTTGTGGAACTCCTCTTGACACGGGAAGAGCTCTAGATTTTCCATCATGTGCTTCAGTGTATTGGTATCTTCCGCAGAGATAAGTTGACAAGAGCTGGGTGGCAGAAAAGGAAAAATTGAAGAAGTTTTGTAATTTGAAGCATAGAATATTGTGTTCCACGGTATCAAATGCCTTGGAGTGGTCCAGCAAGACCAAAAAGGCAGTATTTCCATCATCCACTTCTCTTCGAATATTTTCAGCAACATCAACTAGCGCTGTTATGCATCCATGATTTTTTCTAAAGCCGGACTGAGTTTGTGTTATCATATTGTTCCGATCGAGGAAACGTGTCATCTGTTTATGCATAATTCTCTCGAAAACCTTGGAGAGAAATGGTAAAATGGCGATTGGTCTATACTCGGAACTAGATTTTGGTACAGGTACAATTCTAGCTATTTTCCAATTCGAAGGGAATTCACTGCTCGTAAGAATTCTATTAAAAATATGAGTAATAAAAGGAAGCAATGGAGGGAGAAGGACTTTAAGAAATTTTGGATTAATGTTATCCGCACCAACAGAATTAGATTTAATCGACAACAAACTAGCTAGCACATCACAATCATCCACAGACTCAAAAGAAAAAGTTGCCTCAGAAATATTGTTGGGGTGATTATCGTAATAATGCGGATCAGCCTCCACTATTGGAATATTTAGAAATTGTTCATTCATAACGTTAGCGTCGATTACACAGGGTTCATGTGTAGAGGTTTTACCAATACCAACTTCACGTATGGTTTGCCATGTTTTCCTGGAGCTAAGAGCAGAAGAAAATTTTTCAGCATAAAATTTCGATTTTGCCCTTCTTATTAATTTATTAACTTTTCTTTTGGAAGTGCGATAGGCCTCACGCAACTCAGTGGGTTTAAATCTTTTCCATCTTTTATATGCAATATCTCTCTGAAGCATAGATTCTTTGATTTCGTTGGAAAACCAGGGCTTTTGGCGACTGCTGATCATCTTAGTTTTAAGTGGTACCACTAAATCAAATAATCTATTAACATGATGTTCAAAGAATGTTAACTGGTCGTTCACTGAATTAAAATAATATATGTTATTCCATTCAACTTCAAAATATTCTCTCTCCAGTAACCTCATGTCTATATTGTTAAAATCTCTAAATGTAATAATCCGGGGTGGTATAACCAACTGGAACTTGTAGGTCATGAATATAAGATCATGTCTAGAGAAACACGGCACTGAGAGCTGATCATAGAGCAAAATATTGTATTTATTGCTTACAAAAAATAGATCTAAAAGTGTGTTGCTTGTATGTGTAAAGTGCGTGGGGATTGTAGTGTTAGGTGATTGAAGACCAAGAGAAGCAAAATCATTCAATATAGCATCATCTTCAAGCAGATTCGAATTAAAATCACCTGCTAATATTACATCATCGTACATCGCAGTTTGCGTTTCCAAAGCTTGCAGAAATCGCTCAGTATTAATGTTTCATTGGGTTATTTTTAATTTTCTTCTTTTATTACACAAAAGATATTCTTTAAGGACAGTATCCAGTTCGTCAAAAAAAATTTTCCCTGTATGGCTGAAAATTATTCTTCTATATAGATTGTATACCAAATACATATATATCCAGCAGCTTAGAGCCGTTTGATACCAATATGACATGGATTTAAAATAATCTAAGCTTTGAGCTTTAGGAGTGATCATATGACATTTTAAAATAGCTTTGAAGACCGTCTTCCCCGGTTCCAATAACGGTTACAATAAAAATTTGAATGCTTTAAAATTTTTTGTAAAAGCGATTTTGAACAAAATTGGTGTTTCAAGCATTATTTAACAATTTTAATTATTAAATTGAAAGGGGAATTCCTCCCTTTTGAATTATGGCGATATCGTCGGCCTTTATCAGTCAGTTCTAGTATTAGCTCAAAGAAATAATAAGAAATTTACAATTAAAAATAAAAATGTTAAATTAACTGTAATTGTAATTGTAAATATTGATGATAATTTTATCGAATAATTGTAAATTCCTTATTGACGGTTCAAAAAAAAAAAAAATTAAAAAGAAAAACAAAGAAAAAAATAGTGATTATCTCTTAAATGCAATGAAAATTAAAGTAAAGAAAATTGCAAATCCAATATTACACAGTAAATATACTCGTACTATGTGATTGCCGCAATCATATTCCAACGGTCTCCCAGATACATGTCCGTTCTTCTGTCTGCACTTTTGTTGTGTTTGTTTACAAAATTGTCATTCTGTGTTACTTACTTATGAAGCTTTGGTGCCAGTGGCGCTTAACTACACTCTTCCAATACCGTTACCACCACCCTCACTTGTGTTCGTAATGTGGGGAAAATGAAAATACGATATTCAAACAAAATAAAATTCTATTGATAATCGCGGAAAAGTTAAAATAGAAAAAAAAACTTAAATATCTACTCTATTTCTTAACAAACACACATACTTGCATGTACGTATGTATGTATGTATGTACGGTATAGACAATCATAAGAGAATTACTTGTAATACAAGAATTTATGTTGGGGTTGGCTGGGGTAGGCTTGAATAAGTGGCTGCTACAACCGTAATGACGATCACCGATAACGAGCTGCTAAAACTAATATTACATGAGTAGATACCGTATGGCGCCGTGGGCCAACCATTAGCGCCGCCATCTGGCCGCGTCGATTTTGACATGAAGCGATTGCTCGCTCGCATTAAAGTCAACATAAAATATCCACAAAAACACACGCAATTACCTGTGTTTCACGCTGCATGTGTTTGTTTGTGTAAGGAAAAGAAGGAAAGCAAGTGAGTGACATTCTGTTGCCGCCAAGTAGCAGCTACAATTACTGCATTATTCAGTTGCAGTTGCAGTAGATGTTGATAAGAAAAACCGTTTTTTGTGTTTAGCATTTAACTGATTAGCGCGTTATTTTCTATAAGAAAATCTTAATGTTTTAAGATGATTTTATTTTGTGACTTTCCTTAATAAACATAATTTATCACTTTCTGAATAAGTTCACAAGTTTCGAAATAAACCAAAGGAAAGAAAGATATTTTTGGCTATGCACGCACAGAAGTAAGGAAAACTGGTTGTAGAGCCAATTCCATCTTGTTTGTTGTTATTTCATACATAAAATTTTATTTCCAGTTACACTTTCTCTATTTACGCTCTTAGAAAACATATAAGAAAATTTTTATTAAAGTTGATCCAATTCCAAGAAGGTAAATACAGTAGGATCTTGATTATCCGTGATGGTCGGGATCGGAAGCATTCCGGATAATCGATTTTCCCGGTTAAATGAGTACCAATTTTGGCTAGTTTTTTAATAGATATTTTTATTAATTAAAAAATTAATATGTATGTACATATTTATATATAAAAATTAAATAATTCAAGCATTTTGTATACATACATACATTCATATATATATTAGAACGACTCACCAAAAAAAGTGTTCAATGTACAATGTTAAGACAACGTTTAAAATTCGCACAAGTTCGCGTTTCGTAGTGGTTCTAGTTTGTAGTTTTGTAAATATAGACAATAAAATTTTATAATAATTTTTTAATTTGGTGAACAAATATGCCGCCAAAAAATCATGGATCATTTCTTTTTTTCTTTCTTTTCTTTCCTAACATGATCTAGAAACTAAATCCGCTATCAAATTGGAGTTACCACAAAATTGCATTTTTATATATTCCAGAGCACTGTGTAAAATGCATCTAATTTGCTAAAATCTAAATTATTTACATGTAAAGATGATGTACCTGGCAAAAGAAAAAATTTTATACCCAATTGCCCTATTTACAACGAAGGGCTGGCACCCCATTGCATTTTTTTCAAACCACAATTTCAAGAAAAGCTGAGACCCGTATTTAATTAAATCGACTAAAGATTAAAATATGTTAATTTGGCGAACAAAAAATTCAAAAACCATTTGTTTTTACAAAATATCCTTAAAAAAAAGACATGGATGATCGTCCTTGGACAAATTGTACTCGGACAAATTGTACCTTGGACAAATTGGACTCGCCTTAAAAAACCCGTTCTTATGATATAGATATTGTATATGTTGGTAAGGAAACAGATCCTTAAATTAACAAAATACTCAAAAATAGACCCTTTTTCGAAGGTCGAAGCTGGAACCTAAATATTTTAAATGTGATCATAAAAAATACCAATGTTCATTTGATGTTCAATGAATTTCGCGTCCATACAACTTGAGTTGCTCTAATGTACATGTTTCAAGAATATAAAAAAAATTTATTTTGTCAGAAAACAGTGAACAGTAGTGACTCATCGTATACTAAAGAGAGAAATCCCCTTTTTCGCTTGTTTGTTTAAAATAATAGACAAAAATATTTGCTTATAATCACGGATAATAGAGGTAATCACGGTTAAACGATCTATAATAAAATTAAGTCGATGTAAAAAAAATTTTTTTTTTCCATCCTAGATAATCGAAGCACTGATATTCAAAGTCTTACTGTACATATTTCATAAAAAGTTAATTATACATACATAGTTGGCCACTACAACCAGGGACCGTAACTGTTATAACTTTTATCATAAAAGCCAGAAAATAAGAATTATTTTTAACTTTTGTTTTTTCGAGGAGAAATAAAAGTCATTTCTATTTTGATTCATGATGAATTCATAACATTTATTAAAAAATTCTTTAAAACAATTAAAGTAAATTAAGTTTTGCTATAAATATTATGAATTCTTAATGAATTAAAATAAAAATCACTTTTATTTCTGCTTGAAAACTAAAAATCAGGTTTTTAAAAAGCATCGCATTTTATAAAAATTTGGACCAAGACAATCAAAATGGTATACTTGGTTTTGTTATCCGACATTACCTTGCGGTTGCTTTTTTTAATCAAAAATTCAAAAATAACTGTTATTTTCGGTCCTTAATTATAACTCTTCAAGTTAAGATTAAGACCTAGCTTCTCACACCACTTATGTTGTGTGCTTTAATTTTATACACGAGAAACTCTTCATTTTTTTTATTTACTCTTAGACTTTTTGCCAGAAATCTGCAGAGAGGAAGTTGCCGAACAAATATTTTTTTCTTCATATTTTGTTTTGTTGGAAATGTCCGTGACCTCGCTTTTAAAAACCAATCTTCTAGCTACTAAACTACGGCGACTAGCAGTATGCCTAATGTTTAAAATAAATATAAGAATTCTAAGAGATACATTGACAGGAAAATATGAATTGGAAAAATTTTTACAATACCTTTTCGACACTATTAATCAAACAATTTCATATGAACGTCGCTCAATTCGTAGTTAATTTATAGTTCATTTATTTACAAACCCGTAAGATAAACGGTATGTGCGAGTGCGTCAGGGAAGTAGAAAGAAAGTAAGTGATAGCGAATTGCTACTGTTATTGATAGATTGTTGGAAATTCTAAAAGAAGTTGAAAAAGTAAAACAATTGCACAGTAAAATACGCTCAAACGGTAGCAAGGTGACAAGAAAACACACAAACAATAAGAACAAATATAAATAAACTGATCTAAAAAGTAAACATACTTATACAGTAACGTTCAAAATAATAGCATCATTCGAAAAAATGTTGTCCCAAAATAGAAGTCAAAATAATGTCTGTCTATTTAAATGAGTTTATTGTCTAATCGATATTCCTACAAGTAGTAGTTATAGAATCTAGAAAAAAGAAGGTAAAAAAAATGAATCCCACCACTGCATTATAGTCAAAACAATTCGAAATTAGTACAGATTGGATGACACACATACATAATTGGTCATTAGAACCCATCAGTCGGTATTATTGACCTAGTTTCTCACATCACTTATGTTGTGTGTGTTAATTTTATACATGAGTTAATTTTATACATGTTTATTAATGAAATGGACCTTTTAGAAGCAGGAAAAGCGGTGGTTTTAAAGTGGCAAAGGAATTATTTATCATGCTTTAAGACCACCTCCTCAAACCGAGTGGTGGATTGCAATAAATTAATAATTCACTAATTGAAGGAGAATTTAAATTCTTCATCCCAGAAGTGACATCACGACTCTAAATACATTAAGACCGTGCTTAATGCAGGGGATACGTTCCAATAAGTCCCAGGGCTAAATGTGACAGCGTTAAACGAGACAACAGGAAAGGTGCATTCGGACTGTGATTGCGACTTTGGAAAATGCAGTTGGAACCAGAGATCAGCAACAAATCGTTTTTTCGCTACTCATAAGCACTCATGCAATTTTGGGCATGAATGAATCAAGGTAATTGAAATCAATCAACTACTCTGTTTCATTCGTACTTGCTTCAACATTGATTTATAAGTATAGGTTGCAATGAATATGAGTACAAAGTTGACATCAAACTCACAACATTCGAAATATGTTTGATTCATACGCCTACCCATTCATTGTGCTTCGTGTAAATGTTAAGTAGAGACGAGTAGAAGTCAATAACATCATGCGTTAAGTATAAATTCGATGAGTACTTTCACCTTTCAGAATGAGTACCATATCAAAATAAGTATGAATGCGTATAAGTATCAGAAATTATTAGAATGATTTGAATCTACTCATCGTTTTGAATACTCGTTGCTGACGTCTGATTGGAACCCTTATTCTGGACAGATTAAAAAAGAGTGACGAAAAGGATACACACTATACACCAACGCTATATAGTGGTCCCCTTTTGGTTGGTGCATAGCCATCAACAAGTTTCAATACAGCGTGCGTTTTAGGTGGTGTGGGAAGCTAGGTCATAACTCTGACTGAAGGCTTGTAATGACCAATTATGTACCTATGTTAGTTGTAATGCTGTTAATATAATCTGTTAACGTTTAAGATTATTTCAACTTTTTTACGTTTTACCAGAAAATCAGAATAATTTTGTGACACACAAACATTTATTTTTATTGCGAGATCGGAATGATAAAAATTCTAAACAAAGAATATCAAACACAAAGTAAATATTTGTTTAAAGGAGTCTTTTAAAATAAAAATAAAAAAATATTATGTTTTACTCAAACGTAAATATTGTCATTAAGCAAAGAAAGAAAAAAAAAAGTTAACAATTTTATTTGTAACACGACGTCAAGGGGTTAAGGTACATATTGGTAGATAGATACTCGTGGCACAATAATCGTTACATTTTAAAATTTGTGTATGACATGATTGACATCAGTAGGACAGACTTCCTGTTTAAATGCAAAACACAAACATATGAACAAGAACATAAATCGGAGCGAAAGAGAATGGAAATGTAATGTATCGATAAACCCTATTGGCGCCACTTTACCACAAGTCCCCAAATGAAAGGATTAGTTAAACTGATACAATTTGTTTCTTTTTTCTTTTTATTTTTGTTTTGTTTTCAATTTCATTTAACTTGATTCGTTTATTTTTTTTCTTTTTCTGGTCTTTCTTCATTTGTTCTGTGATATATAGAATGCTGAGATAATGAGATTAATTTCGTATTTGTATGGAAATCTCTCAGGATCAATTGATTCTTCCTCAGCAGCATCAATACAGCAACGAAAAACATGTTCAACAGGCTTTGGAAACAATGATTTCGAATTAAATGATTTGGATGTAGTGGACTCATAAGAGATCTTTGAAATACAAATAAAATGACCGCGGGGAGCCATCCAAATCAATGCATTTTCAAATGGATACAATAAGTTCAGTTGGTTTTCTTTTTTTTCTTCATTAAATTCAATGTTTTTGAATACAACTTTTAACCAGTCATGGCTCAATATTGCATACAAGTTTATTTCGCCTGCACCACAAAACGTATACACTCACAAAAATGTTGTCAGTTCTAAAAGAATAAAAATTCATTTGATGTTCTAAAGAGTAATCATAATTGAAATTTTCTGTCACTTTTAATGATACATAATCCTTCCGTCAGGATTACGAGCTAGCTTCGCGTACCACTAACGTTGTATGCGTTTATTTTATACATGCGTGGCGGGACCTACAGTTAAATGTCAATTCTAAACGACAGATTTCTGAGAAATTTTACGTGACAATTTTAGTTACCCTCAGAATTTTTGACAGAAATCTGCTAGGAGGAAGTCGCCAAAAAAAATGTTTTCATATTTTCGTTTTGATATCTGGCCTGAGATTTGAACCTGGGCCTTACGTCTAATAAGCCGATACACTACCTACTAGACTACGGCGGCTAAAATAGCAACAAATCCGCATATGCTAACTTGGCAGTAGTGTTAGGTTTCTATCAAAGGTCCTGTTGTAATACCAATGTTTTGATAACCGTTTAACCCTAATCATACATACATACATACATAATTGGTCACTACAACCCTTCAGTAAGGATTATTGACCCAGTTTCTCACACTACTTATATTGTGTGCGTTAATTTTATACATAAGTGGCGGACCTACAGTTTAAAATTGACTCCGAGCGACAGATTTTTTGAGAACTTTTCATGGCATTTTATTTATTCTCAGAGTTTTTGCCAGAAATCTGCTGAGAAGAAATCGCCGAAGAAATACTTTTTGTATTTTATTTTGATATCTGGCCTGGGACTCGAAACCTCGCTATACGTCTAATAAGTTAGCACACTACCTACTAGACCACGGCGACTTCAATCACCTAATCACCTCTGACTAAACAAGATTTGTCGATAAATGTGGTTAGGCACTAGGCTTTCGGCTGAGATTCCTTTTCCCGCTTGTTCCGGCAACATATCCGGTGTTAGACACATAAAGAAAATGAACAATGTCTTCGATGGAATTGTTCTATAGATAGCTGTTGCCATTAACACCAACATTCGAGTACATACTCGAATCGATTTTTTCCAGTCTTCTTCTGCAAACTTAACGTAACAAACGGACAAAAAAATTGTTTAAAATACAAAATCGTTAGTACCATGACCAAAGTAGGGTTAATGTCCGAATCAGACTTATTGCTTTAGTCAGATTGTGTGAATGCTATAACGTTGATACTAGGCCTAGAAAATTTCTTAATTATTATCTCCTTGCAAATAGATTTTCTGTTTTCTAGTTGGATTAACCGTCACTACAACCCTTTAGTAATGCTTACGACCTAGTTTCTCACTCCATTTATGTTATGTGTGTTAATTTGTATGTATTGCAGGCGGGACCTACAGCATAAAGCCGACTCCGAACGACAAAAGTTTTTTGAGAAATTTTTCCTTTTATTCTTTAAGAGAAAGGAAGTACACAGAATAAGAATCAAGACGGAATAATTTTTTTTTCTTTTTTTTTTGCAGATGAGCCCTTTTAGCAAGACTTGACCAATTGAATTCGATTCTATAGTTGTACGATGAGCATCTTAAAAATGTTTTTATTTATTACCAAACATTTACTTTTGAGTGTACCATTTGGATAATTTTCAATTTTCTAAACCCCCTCCGAAATAAAATGACAGCGTAGAAAGTTTCTAAATGACAGCTAACAAAAGTAAGAAGAAGAAAAAAAAATTTGTAATAAAAATGACAGAATGAATGGATTAGTGTATGTTTTCGTCAAGTCATTATATTGGAATCTTTCGAAAAGCAAAATGGAAATTTATTAACTGGAATTTTTATACAAAAAAAAGAAAAAATCAACTCAAAAAGAATTTGATAGAAAACAAAAAACCCAGAGAAAATTAATAATCATGTTGGAATGTCAAACAATTCAAATTTGAATCATACACACACATACATATAATCAACAGTCGATATATACAAACAATTTAATACTTTGATGAAGAAAATGTGTTGACTTTTGCTAATGAGTTAAGTGAAGATGAGGCTAATTTTTTCATTTCAAGCTTATTCTATCCGTCAGTTGGTTCTTGCGATGTACTATATATTTGACTGATGCCTCTGTTATGTCAGTCATTCACCCTCAATATGAAATTTCTTGTTGTTGTAATTGTTGTTATTGTTATTGTTTTTTTGTTTATACGTATTTCAAAATGATTAAATCAGCAGGGTTATACTCTTTGGCGTTGACAGCATCATCTGAGGTTTACAATTTCATAAACACTAACAATGTCTTCGTTAAGATAATAGGAACAACCAACATATTGGCTGTGCGTCTGTACATCGATTTCATCAATTCAGTGTCAAGCGTCTAATTGCATATATTTTGAAATGAAATTACGTTCCTAAGCAAATCATTTTATTTAATCAATGTCCAGTTCAATATTGACCATCTGTAGGTTGAACAAATATCATTAAATACTCTCGTAATATTGCTAAATGCAATCAGTGGAAGCCAATTAATTCTATAAATCTGGAAAGGAAAACTCTTCTTGACTTATGCTATGACTGTACAATATTATTAACTAAGGGAAATAGAAATAAACAAACAAATTGATTAAGTGGAATTCAAAACGGCCTACTATAATACTTTTCTTTGAATTAAAAAAGAATATTTTTATGAATCATCAGGCATCAATATTAAATTGAAAAAAAAATAACACGGTGTGACGCTGAAAATATACCCCACTAACTACATAGTCCACTTTGTTCAATTAGTTGAGTAGAACTTAAAAATACATTTTTTATATTCCCCGAACCTTGCAAACGTGTTTTATTTGACAAAAACTTTGCTTTACGCACAAATTTCTGGATTATTCAAACATTTCTGACCCGATTTCCAAAAATTTAAATCTTGTGAGACAAGAAAGAGATGGACCTTTAAAACAGTATGCATATATTTATTAATCGACGATGTAAATATGAACGATGTAAACTTAAAAAACTTATAAAAACTTAAATAAAATATCGAGCGTTTCATAAAGAGATTTCCATATTTATATGCGACTTTAGTGGGTGGAACACATATGATGCGTACAATTTTCTATCCAAAATTGCCCCAAACTTATAGCAACCCCTGGATAGAGCCCAGATCTCAACGTAATTGAACATCTTTGATAAGAATTAGCTAGAAGAGTATACCGACAACAATTTAAAACTTTGAATCAGCTTAAGGCGGTATTACTGGAAGCGTTAAGCTCCATAGAGCTTGTGGTACGCTACGAATTAGTAAAATCAATTCCAAAACGTTTACAAAGAATTCTTGAGAACAAAGGATATGCAACAAAGTATTAATTATTAACTTTAGTCATTTTTAGCAGAGGTTCTCTTATTTGTCCGATTATGCGTTGAGCGCAAAAAATTGAGTTAATTTCCTTTATTGTTATAAAATTCCCGTTATAATGAAAAATGTTGTAAAATTTTTTATTAATCTTAAAGTCTGGAATATAGAGTGTAAATATAAGCAAAAAAAACATATATTAAATACATTCTTTTTAAGTTTTAAGCTCGTACATATCAGACAAATGCTTGTCCGATTATGCGATGGAGGCACTGTACCTATACGTTTGATCACAAAGCCTTCAAATCGCTCGTGAAGAAAGTGATAGGAGTTGTGTGGCATGAGGCGCCGTGCAGTTAAAATCACATATTGTGTCCTGTCCAATTCAGGCCAAATAGAGTTGGTAATCAGGGATATTTAGTTCTTGCTGTAGACAGTGACGGCCAGGCCGCTGAACATTATTCTTTAAGGAATATGCATCCAGCCTAAAATCCTGGATCTATTGTGTATTAGAATCCCAAATTCTAAAATATTGTTTCTTCACTAACATATTCATACATGAATGGGCCACATTGCTGAAAGAGACTTTTTAATCAAAATTATAAAAATTTTCTTGTGGCCTACCTACGAGTACTTGAAATCCACGGGATCGGATTCTTCTGCATACTCCCACGGACAGAGGTGATATTTTCTGCAGATATTGCGTTTTGTCAAAGTTCAGGTATCGAACGATTGTTGACTGAACCAAATTAATCGAACCTATCCACCACATGGAGAATAGCTTTCTCAGTAGAGTGTTTATGGAGATCGTAAGCTGGCACAAGAGTACGGGAGTGTTGCCCGAACAGAACGCTCAATTTGATAAAACAAAACAATTTCATATATTTACGTATGAATTTAAATTGAAACCAGCTTTGTCTAAGGGAATAATTTTTCGAATATTAACCGTCGGTTTTTTTTAATTACGATTGCACCAACTAAACTTTATAAGGCTTATGTGTCAAATCCTCACTTAAAATTTGTCATTTAATGGATATTTGTTGACAATGCCGTTCAATCTGCTAAAACTATCACTACTACTGCTGGTTATCTCACTATAAAACTCAACGTTAGAAAGCTTTAACACTAAAATTTCAAGTTATTGTTGAAATTTGAAATTGTTATCCATCGAAGTCGTTATATATCGAAGTCGTCGAAGTATCGTATGTAGTGTGTAGGCTAATTAGATGTATGGCCCGGGTTCAAACCCCAGGTCCGATATCAAAACGAAAATATGAAAAAATATTTCTTCAGCAACTTCCTCTCAGCTGATTTCTGACAAAAACTGTAAGAGTAAATGAAATCGCCTTTAAAAGTCGCTAAAAAAAATCTGTCGTTCGGAATTGACTTTAAACTTTAGGTCCCGCCGCTCATGTATAAAATTAACACACGTGGCATAAGTGGTATGAGAAACTAGGTCGTAATCCTGATTGAAGTGTTGTAATGACCAATTGTGTATTTTTGCGGTATGTGTTTGCCCAATCTTGTTCGGCATTATAATATTTTATGTAAATGCGATATAAATACAGGCCCTCGTAAAAGTTGTATTTTAAAAATTTCAATTTATGAAAAAAAAAATTGTTTCCTTGGCTCTTGAATTTTATCTCATATGTTGCATTAACATACGTACGTATGTACATAAATTGTACTCATAGTGTGACTTCCTCATAATTTAATGTTTGTTTGTTTGTCTTTTATAAAACTATCTCTGCTCTTCAATTGTAATTAAAGTTGTTGACAACTTAATTAAGTCCAATTCCTGTTGACACTCACTCATTTCATCAAAAGTACTGAGTACATAATACTAACTGACTCTTCACATTATCATTCCCATACTTGCAGAATATCTCTGGAGAGCAAGAAAAAAAATAAAAATAGAAAAAAAAACTGTGTTTGGGATCTAGTCATGCATAAGTGTTACTTCAACTTCAATTAAATGAATAGAAAGAAGTTTGCTTTTCTTATCATTGTTGGAATAGAAGTTGTTCTTCCTTGCCTTTCCATTCGGTCTACAGTTATGCAGGCGCCAGTACTTGTAAATGTTTATTGACAATCACTTCACAGACACCAAGTGTGAGCGTTGAAATGTGTATGTATGTATGGTAGATCTTTTTATAATTGCGATTGGAATTAATATCGTGAATTTCTATAAAAATTTCTATAAAAAGTTGCTGCAATTTCTCCAAAGTTAGAAATCGCAAAGTATACAATTGAAAGTTTCTCTTGGCATAGTAAATTGTAGCCGCCGTAGTCTAGTAGTTAGTGTGTTAGGTTATTAAATTGAAGGCCCGTGTTCAAACACCAGGTCAGACATCAAAATGAAAATATGAAAATATTTCTTCGGCGCCTTCCTCTCAGCAGATTTATGGCAAAAACTCTGAGGCAAATAAAAAACTGGCATGAAAAGTTTCTCAAAAATATGTCATTCGGAGTCGACTTAAAACTGTAGTCCCCGCCACCATATCTGCCAGCTAAATGATGCATTAAATCGTCAAATATTTGAATAAAAAATCGGCAAAGACGTTCATTGAAGTCATTGAAAGTGAAATAAATAAATAAATAGAAAGGTTTTTAAAAACAAAAACATTTAAAGCCAATATTAAGCAAGAATAATATTGCATCATCCATACCCTTGTGTATTTTAAATTTTAGGGAGTCAGAAGATCTTGACATTGTGGGCATGGAAATACAATGTGTTGTTCGAAATGAAACATCTTTCAGTGCAATAAATACTTCACTTCATCTGATCTACTTACCATTTACATGGAATACAACTATCATGTATTGGTTGGCCCTTAACGCTTATTTTGAGGCTTCTCGACCGTTTACAGGAGAGGCCGTAGTAGCTGGTTAATTACAATAGTCCAAATCCATTGATTCATTGCAGCATTGTTGCAATGTGGCGTGTGTTTCACTATTCTATCGCCACTACAATGGATATTACATACATAATTGGTCATTAGAACCCATCATTCAGGATTATTGACCTAGTTTCTCACACCACTTATGTTGTGTGTGTTAATTTTATACATAAGTAGCGGGACCTACAGTTTAAAGTTGACTTCGGACGACAGATTTTATGAGAAACTTTTCATGGGACTCAAACCCTGGCTTTTACGTCTAATAAGCCAACACACTACCTACTAGACCACGGCGACAACGGATATTGCTCGAACGAAATAAGGGGACTTGTTTAAGAAAATCATTTATTGCTACGTAATGCTCGTCTTTCTCACCCAGCACATGCGTATTTGGTCAATTGGCAAGTGTATCGCACACTGCATTACAGACAAAGTTCGTTTGTTAGACGGACTATTCGTATGTGGAACTTCCTCCCTGCAGAGACCTTTCCTGTTACAAACTGTATATAATTGCTATAAAAATGTTATAAAAATATTAAAACCCTCTTTCCGCCTTCTATTATATATTCTCTTAGTTTCAAACATAATGCCATCTCCTGAGTGTTGGTCGTATGAAAAAAAAATAATGGCCGCTGCTTTTGTTCTTCTGATGGTAATATTAGAAGCTATAATCGAATTTTCAAAATGTCTACAACGGCGATGTTATTTATGAGTTGTCATGTTTTGGCTTTTAAGGGATTAAGAAGGTGTAAAATACTGGAAAATCATCGCAGGTTTTCGAAAATAACTTAAAAATATAATACTTTACTCCTTGCTAGGACTAACATAAATTTTTAGTAGTAACACTTGGAAAGCAAATACAAAGCTTAAAGTGGCTCTTAATGTGCTAAAGTAAAGAAAATGATGTAAATTTTTAATTTCTAAAAATCGGCAAAATAAGTGCATAAATTATCATGTCGTCAAAATGATTTTTTTGGACCATAAAATCGTCAAAATGAGGATAAATTTTCAAATCAGCAGCTATGCCCGCCACTCGTGTATAAAATTAATGCATACGACATAAGCGGTGTGAGAAGCTAAGTAGGTCGTAATCCTGAGTGAAGGCTTGAAATGACCAATTATATACAATGTGTAGCAATTTGTACGTCAACGATCAGAACAAATGATACGAATCTGATGTCAAATCTCGACTATAAAGAGATCCATGGGAACCCCATACAGAAGCGAGGCATTATCGGTGTTTGTGTTTTGCCTATTGTATTGGAGAAAAGTGTCAACTTTTCTAATCGCTTGTTTTCTTTCAACTAATCCACTTTTCACCTGCTTATTAGCAATGATTCCTTCAATCATTGCCCACTTTTATTACAAGACAGATAGAAATACATTCGAAAGAACAAACTGATTGTTGCATTACATTTCTTCAGGAACAATCTGATTTATTCAATTCAATTGATTTCGCTTCTGTTCGATTTTATTTTATTTTTTTTTTTTTTTGTTTAAAAACAAATTTTTTTTTTAAATATTTTATCGATAATAAATTTAATATTTATTTATAGCAGTAGCAGTTTTTGATTTCTGTGTCTTGAATTTGATTGATCATTATTCCCAAATGGTTCTTGACTTATTTATGATCGTGCTAGACTTACAAACATACATTCAAGCATACATATGGTATACTCATGACCATAAGTACAAGCATATTTTTTGGTGGGCAACGTATTCAGTTTTATGGCCCCAGTTTGATTTCTAACGCTTATAAATTTTACTCTCTTTATTATTGGAAATACTTGACATTTAATATGCCGTTATATATGATATTCTACCGTTATAAGCAACAAATTATACACAAATACACATAAAAAAATAAAAAAAATCATAATTTATAACGGTAGCAATTGAAATACGAGCGTTCTATAGATGATTAACGTATTTATCTCCAAGCGCTTAATGGTACTATCTGAGACCCAAATAATGACAAAAATTCGATTTATTTTATCCAAGAGTACAAATAGGAAAATCACGTTTTATGATTACAAAAGGGAAATAAAAAAAACTCATTGTGTGGCATTACTGGCCTAATTAAAGTTATTGAGTCAATAAAAAAAGGTAAAATTTGTAATTTTATATTCGTATGTTTATTGTGCATTAAATTGTAGGCAATAAAAAAATTTGAAATTTGTAATATTCCCCGGATAGTGAAGACGCCGTAGTCTAGTAGGTATTGTGTTGGCTTATTAGACGTTAACATTAAAACAAAATACAGATTTTGTCTCAACAGATTTCTCAAAAAATCTGTCGTTCGGAGTCGACTTTAAACTGTAGATCGCGACACTTATGTATGAAATAAACACACACACCATAAGCGGTGTTCAATAATTCTGACTAAAGGGTTGTACTGAATAATTATGTATGTATGTAATATTCCCCGGATATAAGCACCTTCTCAAATGCCTACAGGACTGTGCTTATAAGCGGGGAATACTTATACTAGAGATCACAATAAGTATTCAAAACGATGAGTAGGTTCGAGTCATACTTATAATTTCAGATACTTATACGCATTTATACATATTTTGATGTCATACTCATACTACTCATACCCAAAGTTGGAAGTACTCGTCGTATTCATACTTAACAATACACATGATGTTATTGATTCGACTCATCTTTACATCACATTTACACGAAGCACAAAATAAATATGATTCGCGTACGAACACTACTATGCTCACAAGAAGATTGTGTGTATGCTTTGCTTGTTGCCTTTCTTTTATTCTTTGTTTGTATATGCAACAACAACAAAAGCTGTAAATTCTTATGAGTGATTCGAATCACTTATAAGTATTATTCTAAATTTATGAATCAGGATGAGTAAGCGTATGAATCAAACATATTTCGAATGCTGTGAGTTTGATGTCAACTTTGTACTCATACTCATTGTAACCTTTCCTTACAAGTCAATGTTGTAGCAAGTACGAATGAATCAGAGTTGAATTCATTCTTATTCAAAATTGCATGAGTGCTTATGAGTAGCGCAGAAACGATTCATTGCTGAAGTAGAATTATATTTGTCGCACTGATAGTAATAGCTTCGTATTCGATAGAATATCAGCTTCTCGGAGAGGACTTTGTATATTTTTTACAGGTCGGTGTGTTGAACAATATTTTAATTTTCTAAGCCACCATGCTACTATGAAGACATTGCTAAAGGATCCGCAGCAAACTTTATAGCAGGGATTACCATTTCATAGCACAATTCATACACATTGCTTATGCTCTTTTATTCAGTCGTCGATCATACTGCAACGAGTGCACATGTCGGCGGATGCTATAACATTTTTTTTTAGGTTTACACTCAAAAATGTTATGAGTTAAGAAATGCTTTTATTAAAATCCAATGTCCTCTAAATTTTTAAAAACTTTTAAGTGATAAGGAAAGGGAACAGTTTTCTTGTAGACAAAAATCAAAAGCAAAACTAGCTCTCTCCAAATATATAAAAAACATTTCCTAATTTTTAGATCAAAAATATATAACTATACTAGCTGACTCGGCGAAAATTGATTTATTTTATTGCCCTATAACAGTAATACGCTGCATAAAGCGCTGATGAACCCTCTAAATATTCAATTTTAAAAAACGGTTCAGTAGTTTAAGAGTTATGGATATCACTTGACGGAGGAGGATTGTCACGCCCATTGTCGACTCTACGAATTAACTCACCAAATTAGTCTACGATCAATAAGTTTCTAAATATTCAATTTTAATGATTGCCCGCCCTCTTTACATTTAGGGATATGAAAAATAGATGTCGTCCGATTTTCAGGCCTACCCGCTATGCACACAAACTTTCATGAAATTCGGTCGATCCATTTCGGAGGAATTTAACCACTAACACCGTGACACGAGCATTTTATATATTAGATGTATTTTGGTGAAATGAAAATTAAAATAGCGTATATTACTAACACTTTTCTTTGACCTTAAATAAATAAATTTTCTCAATTCATATCCTGACTAATGCTCTACCAAAAAATTTTTGGTAACCCCTGTTTTATAGGCATAATCAAGAGTCCTATTATAGTATTGAGTGGGCAGAGAATGTGATCGCCGACTCGCACGAGACCCAAGTCAGATAAGTAGAAAAAGAGATTTACTAAGTGCGAAAGGCGAATATTGGTGAATTGTAGTTTTTTTCCATCAGGAATTAATTATCTGAGATTGCGTTACCATAGTTGGTTAAGTCTTCTAGGAGAATTCAACATTTGCTTCAAAGAATGTGAAGTCATAAGGCTATACATAAAAGTCCAATTTTTTTTAATTCTTTTTCCAATAAATCTTGCAACGGATTATGAAATCCCGAAAAGTTTAATCACATCAACGAGGGAGCTAGTGAGTAGGACCAATTTTGAAAAGGAAGTAATCACAAAACGAGTGCATATAACCAAATTTTTTTTAAGTAAATTTAGTGTATGAGGTACACTTTTCGGCGTTTATAAGCGGGGAATTCTTAAAAACGGAATGCATATATCAAAATAATTTCAATACATTCTGATGCAAAAATCAAGATTGCATAAGTTTTAGTACTTCTAAGCGGGACATTTTTGTATCCGGGGTGCTTATATCTAGGAAATACTGTATATATCAGCTGGAATCCATTAGTGATCAACAAAATATTGTTACGAAAATGGTAAAAGTGTTATTAAAATGATAAACAAAAGCTTCAACAACAAAATAATGAACTTGTTTGCATGATCAACGAATAAACAAAAATATAGCAATAACATTAGATAAAAAAACAGGATAAACAAGTAAACACGCAACAAGGGCAACGTAAACAAAATATACAAACAACAATAACAACAACAAGTAACAATGTAACAACTTGCTTATATTTATAGAGATTTTACGAAGGCAAAAACATTCTCCTTCAAGAGTATTTATCAGACTGCTTACCCTGTGATATAAAATGCAAGACGAAGCAAGCAACGGAAATACAGAAAGAATTCAGTCAGTCTTGTGTGAAGACACGTTGCATGTAGAGAGAATAATTGTGGTTTGAAAATCTCTGTTATAAAAATCTATTGAACAATTGTTATTGGGTCCAATAATTAAAGCAAATTGTTGTTGTTTAAATCAAATCATTAAAGGTGGCACCCGGAATAGTGCGAACAATAAAGAATTGATTTAAAACTAAACACAAATTTATTTTTATTTTATTTGCAATCTACAAACTCATATTTTTAACGTTTTTAAAAGGATAAAAACGTAACAATATATTGAGAAATTAAATTTGACACGTTATATGAGATGTTTGTACTTGTTTTAAGAAAAAAATGTAATTTCCATTGACTGCATTATGAGTAATTTTAGTAATTCACTGATGAGGTGAACAGGATTATTATAAACTGACTGACGATAAAAACTAACACAGATATTTTTAAAACCAATGTTGATTTAAAGAAAAAAATTTAAAAGAAATATTTTAAAATTCTTCAATTTATTTAAACTGTAAAGAGGCACGTTGCATTTCCCTTAGGAAAATCCGTTTGAGAAAACGCCCACCAAAATTAAAAAATAATCTTTATTCTCTCAATTTATTTGTGTTTTCAAAAGAGATAATTTCAATATTTTCAAACAAACTCTAGTTAATCCTATTAAACAAATCATTTCGATGAAAGTCAATTTATGTACCACAAAAGAGTTGGAAACAGTAAGGGAAATATGATTTTCATAATCATTAGAGTAAGCCACGGGGCGCATGTCACATTATGTTTAAAGGCAAAACTTGAAAAAAAGGAAAGAAAAATTGAATGTTGTTTTTACTAAGTCATGCCAAAGGAATTAAAAAAAACCACAAAACTAGACATTAATGTACCTGCTGTACGAGTATATAACAAATAAAGGTTCTCTCTTTCATGGTAATTTTGAATATTCAGCAAAAAAATAAAAAAAAAAACCAAAAAAAAAATATACCAAATCATTCAATAAAACAACCCCGTAGAGTTTAAGGGGGGGAAGAGAGAATACTTGCATATACTGGCACACACAGATTTAAGATTCTATTCTGTTTTAGTATTAATGCTCAGAGAATATCTCACGCTGATTAACTTTGACAGCGATCATCACTGACACAACCACTCATAATCTGTACGGCCACAATAATATTTAACAGAAACATAAAAATCAGTCAAAAATCTTTTTTTTTTGTTTTGTTTTGTTTTCAAAACTAACAAACTTGTCTAATTACGGCATTATATTGTGTCTGGTCTTGTCTTGTCTTTGCAGCACCAAAACTACCTGCCACTTTGCATGATTTTCATCATATGAATGGACAAGCCACATTGGATGTAATGTGTCGCAATACTACCACAGCCGGCGGCGTATTGGCGGCCCATCAAATGGTTGGGCAGGGTAACCCCTCGGTACTACTTTCAGGCAACCATAGCCCCAGCAGTATAGTACAACTGTCTTGTGGCTTGGCTGCCACGAACAATTCGGGTCGCACCAATTTCACGAACAAACAACTTACCGAATTGGAAAAGGAATTCCATTTTAATCGATATTTGACACGAGCACGACGCATAGAAATTGCCAATACATTACAATTGAATGAGACACAAGTACGCCAGAGACTAACGATTAGTTATTAACAAATTTATTTTAATTTATTGCATATTTTTTTTGTTTTATTAGGTTAAAATTTGGTTTCAAAATCGTCGCATGAAACAAAAGAAGAGAGTAAAAGAAGGACTTATACCGGCCGATATTTTAACCCAACATACTGTAACCACCACTACACCATTACCGCCTGCCATCAATTCATCATCTTCGCCGACGGCCTCAACGGGAGCTCAGCCACCACCAACTCCTAAAAATATGGCACCCACAAAATCTACCAACAGTGCCAACACAACGACCAATAGCAATTGTACCAGTAAAACAGCAACAAATACAACCACATTAGCGGATTGTCAGTTGATAATGCAGCATAACAGTGATAACAGCCGAGAGTCAATGTAAAAAATCCACTACCTACAACCGCAAAAACAAAATCGAATTGCGTGTCGTAAAATCCTCTCAATTTGCCAAATGACAAGTAAATTTGCATTGAAAAGCACAAATTGAAAACGTTAATCAAATACAACAAGAATAATTTGCTCATTTGGCTGTGATAACAAATTAACAAAATTTAAAAAAAAAAATAATAAAAACAAAAACTAAAATAGGAATAAACAGATCGGAAAATCAAAAATCTTAACATTAATATCAAATCAATCAACATGTACATACACACCACATACGTACATAAAACTTTCAAAAAAAAAAAAAAAAAATCATGATAATTAAGACGATATTCAAAGTTCATAAAAAAAAGAATAGTTGAAATTATAAATAAATAAAAAAATATAAAAAAAAGTTAAAACCTATAGAAATATAATTTATATCAAAACCAACTCAGGGTCTTTTATATAAAACAAGAAAATAAAACAAAAAAAAAAAACCAAGAACAAAAGCGACAAGTAGTTCTAGTGTTATTATTAATAAATAAGAATAGAATTACGAATGAAAATCAAATTAAATAAATTTATAAATTATTTCAAACCCCATAACACACAAATAGAAAGTAATTAAATGAGCATTATTCGTTGATTCAAATAATTTTTTAAATAATTTCATGTGTTGATGCATTTTTTATTTTTTTGCTCTTTATTTCTGAATTTAAAATTTAATTAATTTATTGATTTTCTTGGCCTTTTGTCTTGTATTCATGTTTTCTCTTAATTAACATGAAAAAAAAGTAAAAGAAAATGTTTTAAAAATTAAACAAAGAAAAAAAAAATACTTCCACGCTCACGAAAAGAAATTTGGGCAATTCACCCGACTGTTGTATCGTGTATGTTGTATTGAATACGCTTGGTAGCTTGTGAACGCTCAATGCTATGCTGTATTATGTACAGTGAACTCGCGATAACGTGAACTAATTTTTATCAAGGCAGTTCACATTTTCGAGTTTGTTCACGTTATCGAGTACCGAAATTTAAAACGAAAAATGACTTTATTTAATATGAAAAATTATATTTTAAAAAGTAAAAACGGATCGGTGTCATCTTTTTCCGAAACTAAATTTAAAATACTTTTCCAGCAATTGTTTAAAATTTGTTGCGAAATTATATTCCATGCTGAGTCCAAAAGATTAATTGCATCTTTTATAGTTAACATCTTAATAGAATTAGCAATTCTATTTGTTCGCTAGTTACAAATGCCAAGAGACTGTTTCTTTAATACAGATTAGATTTTTTAAAAAACATTCTGGTCCGTGGATCAAATTAACGATGTGACCTAAGGTGGCAAGAATATTGCACAAATAAATATGCCATCAGAAATCAATTGCATGTGCAAGGGCATTGTCGATTAACAGAAGGGCGCTTACCAATAGCCCTTTTTTAGTCAAAAATTTAGTGACCTAAGGCCAAAAATTATAACAAAGTTTTCAGTTTTAAATTTGTCAGTTGAAATATACCTCTTTTGCAAAACATTAATGAAACCAGTCATAAAAAATTTTACATGTCATCCATGCTGCCTTGGAGAATTTATAATTCACTGGACAAGTAAAGTTCTTGAATCTTTGTGGATTTTTAGATTTCCCAATTACCAATTAATTAAGTTAAGTTTGTAAGTCCTCGACGCATTTGAACAGCCCGTGAAAGTTAATCGTTGTTTCTCCATCTTTGCTCCTGGAGCACATTCCTCCAGTGATGACAAATATGTTTTATATGGCAACTGCCTTTAATATAAGCATGATTCATTAGCAGTAAAAGGCTGATCTTCACAAAGAGAGATTTCTTCCATTTTTTGGTTTTTTTTTAAGTGGGTCAACATGTTGCGGCTGCGCAGAAAGCTTTTCTCCGAAAATTTTAGGAAGGCTAACACCAAACCTTTATTTAATATTTTGAACCCATCCGCCACTGGTGTTAAAACCACGATAATTTTTTTTAATTTTATCGTGAATTTCTAGAGATTTCACAATTTAAAAACAGATTAAAAATAAGTGTTCGCGTTTTAGAGCTTTCAGATTTCGTTCACGTTTTAGCATACTCTGTGGAAAAATAAATTTGTTCCCGTTTCTGAGACGTTCACACTTTCGAGTGATCACTGTATTTAAAATTCCAAATGCATTTTTGTTGGCATTCAAACAATTTAATAGCACGAAACCAATACAACTTTTAAAACATATGAAATATTATCAATAACAAGAATACACTGTTGTATGCTCGTTCAACAGTACACTCCATACAACGATACAACGGCTTTCGTGAATTTTACCAATTGTTGTCCACCTTAGTTATTCAATTGTAATTTTTGTTAATAATTTTGTTGTAATTTACATATTTATGTATATTTATTGCATATATTTTATTATTAATGTATTTATTATTTATATTTTTTCTTTAATCATAAAATAATTAATAAGTAATTAATTAATTCTCAATTCATATATTTTATTTGCAAATATTTCAATTTTAAGTAAGTTTGTTCTGTAGTATGTTGTATGGTACATAAATTCACTTTCTTTAAGAGTTTAACATTATTTTTAATAGCACAAATAAACAATATTATTAGATAATACATAATTATTTAATTATAAAAAAAAGAAAACATAACAAGAAAACCTAGTCCTTATAATTATAAAAAAAAATTAAAATTTAATAAAAGAAAAAATAATAAAAAAAAATATAATTTGAAAACAAATCAAATGTAAATTATTAAATAGAAAAACGTTAAACTAAATAAAATAAAAATGTTGTTAAAAAAAATATAAAAACAATATTTTTTAAAATTTTTTTTTGAGATATTTTTGAAAATACAATAATTTTGAAATAAACTACATACTATATATGTATGTCTGCTGATGATTGGCAAATGGATTCAAGATTTATATATAAATACCTCTAGTAAAGAATTATGGTATAAACCACAACATTATAAGAACTGGTTTTGCCCCCAAATCAAATTAAAGCATCTGCTTAAAAAATGGCCCACAAAATTAATTTATCAGACAAAGCGTTATAATAATGGTTTTCGTTACTTTTGGTGTTTTCTTTTCTACCAAAAAATGTGCATTTTATTATGGCAAAATGGAACTTTGCGTTTCTTAAAAATGTTTCGCCCCTCTAAAAGGGTGGTATATTTTATTCTAAATAATTCCCACTTGCCAATGGTGGAAGGCATTACATTTATGCCCTGTATAAATCGATAGTGCTAATAATGCCCTGTAAAGCGGAGGTTTTTTGTTTATTTATAGGGCTACCAGATTTTTTCATTGTTTTGTTAAGTAATCTTAAGAAAACGTTACATTATTAAAGCTAAATGGTCCGTAATATAAAAAATTGCATTCAATGTTAGAACAGTGTTAAAATGTTTTTTTTTTTTTGTTATAAAAAATAGCTCTCAAAAAATAAAGTTGAAAAATTAGCGATCTGGCAACACCTTTTTAATATTTACAATTATTAATGAAAACAAATCAAAAAATACAAAATATTTTTAGATCTAAAACCTTTGTTATGAAAAAAAATATAAATATGGATATTTGTGAAAATTGAAATAAATCAGTTATTATATCCATCTTCGTCATCCGATGAAGAAGAATTACTGAATTTATTACATACATAATCAACAGCTGTCGTGGCAAACACAGGGCATACCCTTTTTTAAATATTTGTCTTATGTTCTTCTCAAATAAAAAATGGCATTACAACAGGGTTGGTCAAAAATTTTTTAATACACCTTGTAAGAGGTGACATTTTCTTTGTAGAAAAGAAAACACCATTAAATCAATAAAGAGTGCACTTTAGCGAGATTAATATACTTCGGTTCTCTATCAATTATCTATGTTCCTTTGATTTTGTATGTTAACTAATCAAATTCGTATCGGTCCATGTGCTTGTCCATCACTGAGCTACCTATTACTACTACTACTTTATATTCAGATATTACATAATCACATTGCCTTCACATACGTTTTTAATTTCACAAACAGTGAAAATATACCCGAGTAACTATGTACATAGTCCACGTTGTTCAGTTAGTTGGGTAGAACCCAAAAATACCTTTTTTTATATATCTCGAACCCTTCAAACATGTTTTATTTGACAAAAACGGTTTTATTGACTTTAAGCACAAATTTCTGGATTACTCTAACATTTCTAACCCAATTTCAAAAATATAAATCTTGTTGGAAAGGGAAAAGATGAACCTTTAAAACGGTATACATAAATCTATTATTGTATGCTAAAAGATTTGATGAGGTAAACTTAGAAAATTCGTATTTTTTTCATATTTTTTCCTTCACAGTAGCAAACTTTAATAAAAAAAACAAAATAGGATAAGTGATAATATTTTTAAAGTTTGTTATCTTGTGAAGATATTGAAGATAAAATTGGATAAAAATTACCATAGTTATTATTAAAATAGTATAACAGTCGTGTTATATTTTATATTATCCCGAAATCTCGGGACAGAATTTTTTTTAGAAACTTTTCATGGCAATTTTATTTACTCTCAGAGTTTTTGGTAGAAATTTGATGAGAGGAAGATAGTTGTATGAAGCTTGTAAACATTTACCTCTACAGGTAAAAGCAAATGAGTCTAAATCATTTTAAACCGTCAGAGGATAGTTGATACGTTTGATGTAAATATTATTACTTGAATTGTTTTTAATTAATAACATATTTAGTCCAGTCTCTGGACTTTTGTTTCGAAACTTTTGTGGATACTGAGGTGTCATAACTTCTTAAAAAGAAAATTCAATTTAAATGTACATTTTAAAATTATATTCATATAAATTATGTTGTAACAATTTCATCGTTTCTTGTCATGTACGCTTAATTCTCTTTTTACACGGTAGATACGTACCAGAAAAACTCGTGTAAAAAATGACATGAAGTACATAGAAAAGAAAGGGATTTGTTCCACATCCTTCAAAAAATGTAAAAACATATAATTCGTAGGAAAAAATTAATACGAGAGTCTTTATAAAAAACTAAATAAAATTTTTATTAGCCTTAATACATATTTTATTTCATAAAATTAAAAGCGATTCAAATTTATAAAAAAGTAACATAAATTTAAAATTATTGTAGTTCAGGAAGTCAAAAAAATAATATAAGTTGATTAACAAATGATACATTCACCGATCCTTGAAGGTAATTTAAACAAACTAAAAATCATCCAATGTGATGATGAAAATAACAGAAGTTATTTTTGCTATCGTCATCGGATTTCATACGTAATCGCTTACGTGAGGTTGGTTCAGAATAGCTATCAACTCAAACAAGATTATCATTTTCAGTTTCCGATTGGACAGCACTGCGTTGAATAACAAAATCGGCCGTTGCGATTCAGTTTGAAGTCGTCGTAGTATAGTAGAAACAATGTTGCCTTATTAGACTAAAGGCTAGAGTTCAAACTCCAGGTCAGATAGCAAAACGAAAATATTTTTTCGACGACTTCCTTTAAGCAGATTTCTGGCAAAAACTCAGAGAGTAAATATAATTGCCATGAAAATCTTCTTGAAAACTGTCGTTCGGAGTCGACTTTAAACTGAAGGTCCGGCCACTCATGTCTAAAATTAACGCACACAACATAAGTGGTATGAGAAGCTAGGTCGCAATCCTGATTAAAGGGTTGTAATGACCAAATATGTATGCCTTTGTGTAAGTCATAGTAACGAGCCATTAAAGATCTTAGATTACGTTAAGATTTTCATAAACTTTTCTCAACCGTACTGTACCAAATATCACCGTGTAAAAACAGAATTAATTTTATTTTCTAGACCGTGCTATTACAAAATTAAGCGTACTTACTTTTTTAATATTTTTTCTTTTTCCTGCCTTCTTATTTTAAACACAACACCTTAATCTTTACCTTCATTTGAAACAGATTTCAACTTTAGGTTTTCGATTTTTGCTTTGTACTTTTTCTACTAACCGTTATTCTCTCTCCCGAATTGCATTTTTTCTTACTTGTATCATAAAATTCACCCTTGAAAAAAAAACGCTAAAAAACGCTAAAGCGCCGTAAAAAACTCCAGATTTCCCGCTAACCGCTAAATAGCATTTTTTCCCGTAATTGGCATTGCAAAAACGTCAGATTTGACGGGAAAAACGTCAAATTGGCAACAGTGACCTCTACTACCTCCTGATGTAAATAAAGCAAATGAGTATGTATATCAGTTAACCTATTAATTCGTTTCATTGGGCTTTTGCATTCTTCGATGGCATCAAATAACTTTTTAGTAATGGAAGTAGGGGTTTCCTCATCTGAGATGCTATTATCGAAGTCGAATGATGTAGAATTTTTTTTCAGGACTTTTCGAAGGGACAAAATACATATGAATTCACAATTCCGAAAATACTGGGACAAGTTATTAAAAATAAAGGTATTCGGGATTTCCCGATTGGCATTCCTAATCAGGACTACATTCATTGTATATTATTTAGAATCGCTTCAATTTGATATTTCGTCATATCGCTCCTACTTTTGCTGGAAAAAGTTTCTGTTTTTATAAATTTAAGTATTGAACCTTTCCATTTTAAATTTAAATAACAGAAATTATTCAATTCTTAAAAACTAAATTACTTATGTCTGGATAACCCCTTGACTATGTATATCACATTTTTTAAGTTGGGAGCAGCAGTGTATCCATTTCTTAATCGAATATGTGTTATTTTCTCTATTGCATTGATAATGTTGTGTTTGGACCTTGGTATTCTACATAGACTCAACTTTCGGGATAATCTATCCATGATCGTGAATAACGCTTATGACATGCTTGGATGTATGAATCGCTGGTCTAAGGAATTTGTTAATTCTTATTTAACAAAAGTGTTATTTATATCACTCGTCTGTCCTATCCTGAAGTATGGTTCTATCATATGCAGATCAAAGATCAGCAATGAATCGTTTTTCCGCTACTCATAAGCACTCATCGAATCTTTCGTATTCCCTATAACATTGATTTATAAGTATAAGTAGCAATGAGTATGATGACATCAACTCACAACATTCGAAATATGTTAGTTTCTTACACCTAGAAGCCAAAGACAACAACCAAAGCATATATACAATCTTCTTGTGAGTATAGTAGTGTTCGTACGCGAATCATACTTATATTCTGCTTCGTGTAAATGTTAAGTAGGGACCAGTCGAAGTTAATAACATCATGCGTATTGTTAAGTATGAATACGACGAGTAGTTCCAACTTTGAGTATGAATATCATATTACAATAATTGTGAATGCTTATAACTACCAGCAATCTTAAGTATGATTTGAATCTACTTATCATTTTGAATACTCACAAAAATAGCATTGGGTCTGTACAAAAACAGTTTTTAGTTTTCTGTTAACGGTTGTCGTTCCATGATGAGTACTCCTTTTATTCTGGGATTAATACGAGGAGATGTTAATTCAGAGTTCCTGCTCAATCAATTCAAATTCAATGTTCCTGTGTAACCTAGACGTAATTTTGAACTGCTATCACTGAAATACTATGGATCAGACTATGAAAAGATAATGATTCCTTTGGGCGAGCCTGTAAAAGCTTTAATGAATGCTACCAAGTAGTCGATTTATCGAAGGGTAAAGATGTTATAAAAAACCTTAACGATATTTTCAAATTGTTAATTAAAGTTCTTGTTGTATTGTTATAAAACTGTTTTGTATATGTTGCATATAGTCAGTAAGGATATAATTGGACAATTCTCCCAAGCCGTTGTATCGTTGTATTGAGTGTATTATTGGACGAGAATGCTTGTTGTTGATAATATGCATGTAAAAATCCAATACATTTATACACATTTTTTTCATATGTTTTTCAAAAGTTGTGTTGATTTCATGCTATTAAATTGTTTGAATGCCAAAAAAATACATTTGAAATACGAAATACACAATACAACAGAGCATTGAGCGTTCATAAATAACCAAATGTATTCAATACAATATACACGATACAAAGTTGTGCGAATAGTCCAAGTGTATCTATTGACATTAAATAGATGAATAAAATACATACATTCATCTCTCTTTCGCTCTCTCTCTGTTACAAGACAATCTTCATTTTATGCTATTCTTGAATTATTCGTTTTACTTTAGGTATGTACATACACACTTTTCAGTAAAATCCTCTATTTCCGTTCATAATAAATCTTCAATTATTTTTATTTCTTGTTAGAAAAAATAGCTGAAAATTCTGAACTATCACATGTTTTTACAATTCATCAAAGGGGTTTTGTTGAACATTTTTTCTCTTAACTTCCAAATCAAAACCGATAACTTTATCAATATTTTGTGAAAGTAATTCGTCAAATTATTGCAAAAACGTCGGCACCTTTACCTGCAATTGATTGAGTGACTGATTGATTTATTTGTGTTTAATGCCATGAAACAGATCAATTTTATTAGACCTTAAGACAAATATATTTAGACAACCAAAATAACAATAAAAACTTACGGGAAACACATTGAACACATTGTAAAATGGCCCTGAAAAGTTGTCAATAATTTGTGATAAAAAATAAATTGGAATAAGACCGACAATTGCGAACTTATACCCGAACCAGAACTCTTACAACAAGATTACATAAGTTTCATTATCTTGCTTCAAAGTGTCGCGGTTACCAGATAAGATCATAACACTTTATTAATTTTTTTTTTATACGATCAACACTCAAGGTATGGTCCATACGGCGGTGTTGTGCTAATTTTTTTTACCGGAACGTGTTCCGTACTCCGTTTCACGGTTCGGAAAAACAAGCCGGTTCGTTCCGGTTTCTGTTCCGGTACGGGTTCGGTTCAAACCCTTGTTTATAAAAATACGGTGTTGTGCTAATTTTTCTTTACCGGAACGCGTTCCAGACTCCTGTTCACAGTTCGGAAAAACAAGCCGGTTCGTTCCGGTTTTTGTTTCGGTTGGAGTTTATAAAAATACTTGTAAAAACTCGTCAAAAATTGGAAAAATAAATCAGCAATTCTGTTTTTTTTTTCAAAACGTCAGCCAATTCTCTTTATCAGAAATCATCTTTAGTTCCGGAACGCGTTCCTGTCCAAAAAGGAAGTACCGGCAGAACGTTCCGGCTCGACAACACCACTGTGTCCATACTTATCCAGTGCATTCTGTTGGAACTAGGGAATTATGTTATGGGAAGGAGAAAAGAGGAAGTAATATTTATGGACACTATATTTGAATCTTTTTATGTATTTTAAAAGTGGCAGGTAAGAACTCTGCAGGAAGGAAGTTCTACATGCGAATACATAACATAAATTAATTGCAATAATAGACAATCCTTCAGTCAATATTAGGACCTAGCTGCTCACACCACTTACGTTGTGTGCGTTAATTTTATACATGAGTAGCAGTTTAAAGTCGACTCCGAACGATAGATTTTTGAGATGCATTTCATGGCTATTTTATTTACATTCTGAGTTTTTGCCAGAAATCTGCTGAGAGAAAGTCGCCAAAGAAATATTTTTATATTTTCGTATTGATATCTGACCTGAGATTTGAACTCGGGTCTTACGTCTCGGGTCTTAGCTAACACATTACATACTAGACTACGGTGACGTCGGATATTCCGGCTAAAGAACCAATCGACTACAAACGGATGTACTCGGCGAAAAAGGCGAATGTTACTTAGGAATACGTGATTCTCGGGAACAAGTCCCCTTATATCACTCGATCAAAATTCGTTGTAGCGATAGAACAGTGAAACATAAGCCACATTGTGACAATGCAACCTACCGTCATTAATAAGCATCTTTGCCCTCTCTCTGTACACGATCAAGAAGCCTCAAATGGACTTCGAGGCACCAGCCCATATATAAGAATTGTATTCTAGATTCTCTCAGTATCGGTGAGTATCATTTGAATTGCCTGAATTGTGTGTGCGTTGTGGTGGCTGGTTGTTTCGTGTGTAGAGTTGGGCATCGTTTGTGTGTTGTTGCAATTCGGCGGATTTAACGGGCAACGGACAGGATCCCCAAATTAATTGTTTTTAGTGTGGTGTCTCGCAAACGTGGTGAAAGTGTTGGGAATTTATTCGGTGTGGTGAGTTTCCATTGTAGTAAGTTTATGGTGAATTTGTCTGGTACGGTGAAAAATTCACCAAAGTGCTGTTATTAAAAATATGTACTGTGTTGACACAAATCACTCTATTATCAGTGGTGAAATAACGGGTGTGTGTCTAGAATAAGTAATTTTTACATCCATCAGCGGAGTCATTGGCTTAAAGCAAACCTACCATACACTTATATATAAATTAGGGTTCGCACCAGGGATGGGTAGAGCCACGTAGTGTTGCCAATGTCTTTTATAAAAATTAAAAAATATGTTATGCATAAAAATAAAACTTAAATAATTTTTTAATTATATTTTTTAATATATTTTTACTCTTTTGAACTTATTCAAAAACAGAGTTTGTGGATAAAAAGAGCGAAAATTTTTTTTTGATTAACATAAATTTAAAGTTTTGCTGATGAATACAAATTATAAATAAGTAATAGAAATAATATACTTTGCATTCCTTGAAATCTGCATCTGCCTAACCGCTAGCAAAAAGGCTACAGATTGCTATTTCTTTGTCGAATTAGTTTATAATTATTTTTGTGCACTGTTCGAACGTTATATCGGACCTAAATAAAACAAAAAAACTATGAACTAAATGAATTTGGTTTTTTATTTTTCTCTCCTTTGTGACTTCTTTTTTCAGAAGTAGGTTACAAAATTTTTTATTTTCTGACAACATTGATACTGAAAATTTATTTAACGGTTATATTATTATAAATACACCACTGTGGCATACGCATTTACTATTGGTTTGTGTCAGTGTTGCAAAATTTAAATTTTGAAATGGTACTATAGCAGTTTTGGTAATTAAAAATGTATTATACGTATTTATTTATACAGTCGAACCTCCCTAAAATGAATCTTGACGGGACCAGAAAATAACTTCATTATATAGAAACTTCATTATACAGAAATTATATTTTTTTTAGGCATAAGGCAAGTTCGAAGCCTTTTGCGTTTCGTGCTCAATTGCTCGTCTTCTACATTTTTTAGAATTACAACCTTGTTTTTAAAAATATTTGATAATGTGCTGGTATGAATTCCAACCTGCCTTGCCACATCCTTTTTTTTAATCCTTCTTCAACTTTATTAATAATTAATAATTTTTTTTCAGGAGAAATGTTTCTTCGCTGCGTCATTTCCGATCAACTGATGTCAAAATTCTTACTGATGTGCCTTTCTTCTTTTTTTGTGTTCTTATTTTCCTCTTTTGGGAATCCCCTCATTATATGTGGCATCTTTCTCGGTACACAGAATTGTTAGTATGCGTAACAGAAAATTGTTTGAAAATTTCATTATATGGAGAGAAAAACGCATGTGAGCCAAATATTACACCTGCCCTAGCCCTTGGTAGGTTGAGGACCCTTGGCAGGGTCTTCTTTGAGAGCTTGAGTTCTGTATCGAGAGCCGACATCAAGGCTCTCCACAGATTCATTAGCAGCTTGGGCTGGTTGAGAGGTGCTAGGGCTTCATAAGTGTAGTCGCACTCTCAACCTCTTTTGTTTTGTGTCTGTTTCTTTATATGTAATTCCTCCGTTTCCCATTCTCCCCCCCCCCCCCCCTTCCCTACATTCCTATATCCTCTATTTCCTTCCTCCCCTAAGGACAATGTACAATGGGCCAATTTCGACCTCTGGGCATAGTGCTTGTCTTTACCGACAGGTGCACCTCCTTTAACCGAACCATAGAAAATTTCGTTCTAAGGAAATTCATTATAAGGAGATAAAAAACAATGAAATTGGCACGGAAAAAGTTGTGTGTTTGAAATCAATTCATAATAGGGAGAGCTTCATTGTATAGAGTTCACTACAGAGAAGTTCGACTGTACTTAATATACGTTCGGAATGGAATAGAAAAACTAATAACTTATGCTTGTTTCTCCGATACAAATCAAACCCAGTTGATTGGAAACAACGCAAAAGCCCCGTTCAGTCAACTTTCGGCGGAATGTACGTTCATCTTTGGCATATGTAAAGCTGATTGAATACTTTACCGAAATTGGTACGGTAAAGCGTTTGGCAAGCGTTCCCATTGCTTTTCGTATTCTAAAAACGAATATACTTTGCATGAACATTGGATTAACCGGGGCTAAAGGGTAATTCTAGCATTATGTTGAACATGTTGGTAACGCATTAATAGTTGGAAGGCGCAAATGTCGTGGTGATACTGTGGTATTTTTGAAAAGGAACAGTACTGAAAAAACTTCTAATTTACTGAATTTTTCAAAGTTGGTTTATGTCGTCGGTAATATGTGAGTAAGTCTCATCTCTAAATGATTGCCCGGCGATTAGTTATTCAGAATTTACTTGTCATCTCTAATCAAAATCCAGCTGTTCGTATCAACAGCTGTTTAGTAAATTTCCATGTAGGCAAATTTGTTTATTATGCATTCATTCAATTGGTTGGATATTATTTTTGCTTTCAGTTTATTTCGACATTCCTCATGATTTAAGAAAAGAAAAAAACTAAAAACAAAACAAAAAAAATCATTTTAAATTTGGCCAAAGGGACTGCATAATTTTTAAATGGCTAAAGGTGGTAGTAGCACAGAGAACTATTACGACATCTTAAAGGTGCGTCAGGATTGTACAGATAAAGAAATTCGGACCGCCTATGTGGAACTTTCTAAAAAGGTAAGTGAAGGGGAAGAAATGTACAAAATTTAAAAAGTTGACAATTCTTTTAGTCACTCGAATTTATTTTTAGTTCCATCCAGATGTCAAAGGCAATAAAACAGATGCTCAACAAACAGCAGATTTTCTGAAAATTGCAGAGGCATATCAGACCCTAAGCAAACCAAAACTGCGCAATGAATACGATCTTACTTTGCAGGCTACCACCTCATCCACAAAAGTGTATACAACAGGCAGTTCCACAAAAAGTGAAATTCATAGGTAAGCAGAATATCAATAAAGTATGTATGGAATCATGCAAACGTTGTGTCAACTGGTATTTTTGGTTTGTCTGTGCGTTTCAGACCCTGGGAAATAAGGCCAAATTATGATCCAAATCCGGGACCCTACTATGGCATTAAAGGTTTAAAAAGGACAACCAATTCCAAAATAGCATTAGTGCTTATAGCTTTGGGCATATTTGGCGGTGTGTTTGGTTTTGCTTCCGTCAAGTAAGAAATTGAAAAACAAAAAAATGATTCGTATTATAATTTTAAGTGCATACTTTTAGGCAGTCATTTTCATTGAATCAAAAACGTATAGACGAAGTGTCTAGCAGAGCCACCGAGCATCATCAGAAAATCCGTTCGGAAGCTGAAAAATACAGTAAAGACGAAGCAGCTGCGCCGTGTAATAGATCGCATATCTAATCAAGCTCAGCGGTAGAAAATGCTTTTAATTTTTCAATTTTCCCAGGTTATCTCGAAATCACTGCGGCCGTCAGAAATGATTATTTTTGTAAATATTTTATAAAAAAATTTAAAAGTTATTTAAAAAGTACTAGTGTTGTTGAAAGGAAACTAAAAATTATAATAAAATAATGGTTGCAACATGAAAATACAAACAAAGAAAATGATCGCATGAATGAAAGAATACTCTTCTCCCTTTTAGGTGTGATATCTTTTTGTTGATGTCGGCGAATACTTTTGCTCATGCGTACACGTAGTGTGTATGCGAATATTTTGTGGGGTTTTTTTCTTCATGGGTTTGCATTTCTCTATTTGAATTTTTTTTTATTTTAATTTGTATTTAAGTAAATAGTGATTGTGTTGTTGCTATTGCATATGTGTTAAGATTATGAAATGGTTTTTTTTTTTTTGTTGCCATGTTTAGTTTATGCACGAACGAAATTATTTTTTATTCTAAAGTGTAAAATTGTGAAATAAAAAGGTGAAATTTTTAGTTTCGTTGATAAAAGTGCAACAGGTCGGATGTTATTTTCGTGAAAAGAAAAGAAAATTAAAAAATTATTGCTAAATTCGGTTATTTTTATTAAAATTGTGTGTTAAAATGTAATTAATAGAATATAAAAAACTTAGTTTTATGTGAAAAAAATGAAAGCAAATGATGAAAATCGAAAAAGAAAAAAAGTTTATTAAATTCATGAGGGTGCTTCCATAAAAATGAAAAAAAGTGTATGTGTGTATTAAAAGTGTATGATGAGATGTTTAAGAAATTGTTTTTGCACGGCATGTGATTTTGGATGTGAATTAGAAATTTGTATGAAAATGACTCAAACAAGAATACTTGAGCAATTGAGTGTTTTTTCATATAAATTTTCGATCAAGTAGAGTGGCTTGCTTACTGTAAGGCACAGCGTAGAGGAAGTTCCGTGTATGGGGTAAGTCAATATTGCTTTACCAAAGCAAATAGCGAATATGGGGAACATATTGTGAATTTCCTTGACTTAATTTTAACATGTGAGACAGTTGTTTTTGTATTTGAATTTACAGTAGCGAACTGAGAGAAAGACTTTCAATAATGTTTTGTTGTTTTATTAAATAAAGTTTATAACGCTGTATAGAATGTAGTATTTTCAGAATTTTTGATGGATCTTGATTGTTAATCGCAAAACTTGTCAATTTCACGTTTGAGTGATCACCGCAAGTTAGAAATATGTAATAGAAGAGAAATATGTAATAGTATTTCCAAAAAACACAAATATTAGCCGACTATTGGTAGTGGTTCTTCTAGATGTACATAGCTTTAATCCGGCGTCTCTTCAGTTCTTGATCTTGATGATTGGGATCGTTTTCTTCTGACATGTACATCGCGTCAATCAGGTGTCTCAGCAGCTATAGAAGTTATTGCTTGTATCCTCTCTCCTTCTACACGTGCATCACGTTGATCTGGTGTCTCCGCAGCTCTAGATGTTGATGCTCGTAGTCTCTCTCCTTCTAGGCGTACATCGCGTTGATCGGGCATCTCATCAGTTCTTGGTCTGTAGTCTGCACGAACATCTCGTTGATCTGGTGTTTCTGCAGCTATCGCTCTTTGCAATCGTATTCTTTCCCTTCCTAAATATTCATCACATTGAACTGGAGCCTCAGCTCAGCTTTCAGCTCTTGATATGGATGCTCTAGACCTTTCAACAGTCAGACGAACATCATGTTCTTCGGGAGTTTCGTCAGCACTTTCTGATTGTAAATTAACTGCATTTTTGGTAAGTTTAGAAAGCGAAGATTTTTTAGTTGGTATTTTTTTGCTTTTGTTAATCACAATATGATCACTCACAAATAGTTCCTTCCAGACATACAGGAAGGTTCTGTTAAAATTTCAAAAAAATCGGTCCGCCCGTTTTTAAATACAGTACAACTTTGACAATCCGGACATGCGCCAGTCCGGACATTTCAATAATTCGGACGCTTCTACATTGCGGACAACTAAAAATTTTTACCTCTACAATCCTCTATCAGTTTCGGTATATTTTTTCACAAGCGTGTTTGTCTAACTTCATACCAAGTGTCGTTCATGTCCTTAAATAATATGTTATGTGACACTATGCTATAGGAGATTAGAAGACGGTACAAAAACGAAATAAAATTAAAAAAAAAAATTTTAATGCCACAGAAGAAACTTTATTTCTATTAAAAATAATAAAATAAATAAAAACCCAATAAAAAAAAAATAAATGTAAGTCCACGTAAATACATACAAATCAAATAAAAATCGGCAGAAATAAAATAAAAGATTACGCAGTCCCGTGATTACGGATGATATTTTTCCGAACAGCAAGATTTCACTGACCACCAAGACTAAGAATCTTGGCATTATTTTTAATAGCACACTGACTTGGAACGACTAAGCCATTTATACACAGGAACCTAAGTATCTGTTTGATAATATTATCTTCGCCTCGTGCCCATCACACACTTGTCTCTGAGCGGTAGTTCTCAATTTACTCGGTGCGTCTATGGAATTCGCTCTCTCACAGTATACAACTAACTAGTAAAGTAACGCATTTTAGAAAGTAATTGCTCTTATTTTTCTCTAATTAATTTACAAAGATTACTTTTGCTACACAAATGACATATAATTTTTTTTTTTATTCTTATTATCAAATTAATTAATTAATTATTTTTATACTCTAACTGCTTTTTTGTTTTATTTTTTTTTTTCTTTTTACTCTTTCTTTTTATGTGCGTGTGTAAATTATTTTTATTTTCTTTTCTTCTACTTGTGTCCCTCTTTTAGTATTAAGTACTGATATAAAGTATTAGTTTTAAGTAAATTTTAAGTATTTCTTTTTTTATGTTTGCAACTTTTTTCTTTAATTAATTCTGTACTGTAACTATAAGATTCATTCTTGTTGTGCAGAAGTTCAAATAAATAAATTCAAATTCAAAAAAAAAATTCAAAAATCGGCAGTAATATAAATGAATGCATATTATGAATTTTGTTTAGTAATTTTATCCTTCATCATCGCTGCTCAATTCAATTAAATGGAAAGGTTTTTTCGGTTGAATAATATCATTTTCACTTTCTGAACTTGCATTTATATTTTGTTCACCTGCTGATATTTTTAAAAAATCCGTAATCTTGCTTTGTTTCCTTGTCCGCCTAAGGTTACTGTAAATTTCTTGATATGATGACAGGCAATTTTATAATTTCCTTTTAAATTTTCGGCTTCTTTCAGCACAAGGGTCTGCATCCAAAAAAAATAATTCCAAGTCTAATCTTTCTTATAATTTTATTTTAGTGTCGAATTATTTATTAACTTCATTATCTTCATCAGGGCTAGAATCGATTTCGGAAGCGATTTCTTATGCCACTGACAAGTTCTGCACATCTTCAATAGCCATATCCACAAACCCTTCTCCTCCGATCGACCTACCAGATTCTAATATACCAACAATTTCATTTTCACCTAATTCATGCTGGCCATATCTTTTTTAAACATCGATTTAATGTTGTAATTTTCAGTTCTTTCAGCGATAAGGATTTGATATCGATGCAGTCTTCAATACAAAATTGCTTCCAAGCTTCCTTTACATTAATAGATTTTGAATCATTTATGTCTGAAATCCATTGCAATGGTCTTCTTAAGTAATAAGTCTTAAAAGAAGTAGAAGTACCGTGTTATAAGAGGTTTTCGGAAAATTTTTTTTAATCGTGTTAGAGTAAAATCATGTTGTGGGATACCATGTTATAGGAGGGATATCTGTACTTGGGTTTCAATCAGAATTTATTGAATATATTTATACAAACATTTTATTCTTCTTGGATGTACAGAGTTTAATAAAACTAAAGAAACATTTTCAAATTCATTTGCATATTTCGGCATTTTATTGGGACAATAAATCAATAATAATAACATAATTAACAAAATTAACAATAAAAATGTATATAAAAAAAAATAATTACATGACATATACATAAATATGTATAGTAGATATTAACAATAATTACGCCGGTTTATTTTTAATAAAAAATAATTAATAATAATAATAATTTTACATAATTGAGCAAGTAATTATAAACAAGATTTACTTAAGCATTAATTATTAATTCATTAATTAATTAATTCATTTTGTATAATACACGTACATACTACGTACGTACATACGTTTAAGTATTTATCACTTTTTATTTAAATCAACTAAAGTCTACTTTATGAATGGCAAACAATGTTTAAACTCCGTTTCAAACAGAATTTTTTTTTTTTTTAATTTTTTTATTTTTTATGCCGTTGGTAAACGCATAAATAAAAAATATTTGTTGTTGTTGTTTTTTTTTTATTATTTTTTTTTATTATTTAGAACATAATAAAAAAATATGTTTGAATAGACTAAAAAAATAATATGAAATATTAACAACAACGAAATCACAAAAATAAATTCATTAATTAATCTACTACATTAACAAATGGCAAACAGTGACGAACAAAATATTATTATTGTATTGAAAATATTTACAAAATATATTTTTTTAAAATAGTAAATGCTATAAAATAGTTTATTCATCACTGTACATAGTTTTCTAAACAACATACAACTGACATACGAAATCAATCTTATTAGTTTGTACTATATAATTGATTCTAGTGGTGTGTATGTAGATATGTATGTATGTATGTAAGCCAAAAAAAAAAAAAATTAAAAATAATTGTACATAATAAGATAACCAACACCAACAATATATGTATGTACATATGTATGTATGTATATAGAATAACATAATAAAACCTACAATTAAAATTACATTTGAATAACAATTCTACAATTCTCTATATAAATTAAGTAATAAATGTTTATGTATGTATGTATGTGTATAGATAAATATATATGTATGTATGTATACAACCGCATATCATTCAGTTTAGCCATTTATAGGTGGGGGGATAGATAGTAAGTTCACATTCAAGAATTTCAGCGTATTTTCATTTTCCGGATTTAGCCATTATTAGATGTCTTTGATGTGTCTGATGGTGTTCAATTAACTTCCTTAACCAAAATACGAACTGCTTTATGTGGTTCTTCTGGTTTAAAGACAACTTTACCGTTGACTTTGTAATCCGCATAGTTGAGATGGTATACCTCATGGAAGCCCATTTTTTCCATAACACGTGCCGAGTAATGGCTTGTGCAAAGGACATGCATAACGGGAATTTTATGTTTACGCATATAATCTAAAGTACTTTCGGTAAGTCGACCAGCAATGCCCATTCCACGATAATTGGTATTAACAGATAGAATTTTTCCATCCATAATAACATTGGCATTTGGGTACAAGCTGAAGATATCGAATTTTCCTTCAATATAATCCATTAAGGCCAAAATTTTTTTGAATTTCGGATGCCTGCTAGAATCGGCCGCCTTTATAGGTTTTGCATTGGGCGCCTACAAAAAAAAAAGAAAAAAAACAAATTGTTTAATCGATTTGAAGCTATGATTTCTAAAAAAAATATGAAAATGAATATACACCCAAGTAACTACACAGTCCACGTTGTTTAGTTAGTTGAGTAGAACTCAAAAATATTTTCTTTTATATTTCTCGAACCCTCGAAACTTTTTGATTTGACAAAAACTGGTTTTTTTGGACTTTATGCACAAATTTCTGGTTTACTCAAACATTTCAGATCCGATTTCTAAAATTTAAATCTTGTTGGAAAGGGGAGAGATGAGCCTTTAAAACGGTATTGGCTTAATGTGCTACGAGATTTGATGAGGTAAACTTGGAAAATGCTTATTTTTTTCATATTTTTTCAAATTTTTTCCGTTCATAGTGCAATACCCCCACCATTGGCAAGTACGATTTATTTAAAATAAAACATACCACTCTTTTAGAGAGCGAAATATTTGTAAGAAACAAACGCAAAATTGCATTTTGCCTTAATAAAATGCACATTTTTTTGTAGAAAAGAAAACACCATTAGTATGTATCTAGTTGTCTCTTTCTATCGACTTAATAAAATAGGTTATTGTCATTATTGTATTTACACTTATTCCTTTTTAATGTGTTTCTTTTGAAAATCAAAAACTGTGATCACAATCACTGTTTTAAAGAACAGCTCATCTCTAATGTATACCATTTTTAAGGTCCATTTCTCCCCTTTCCAAGAGGATTAAAATTTTTAAAATCGTGTCAGAAATATTTGAGTAATCCAAAAATTTGTGCATAAAGTAAAAAAAAGAACCTGAAACCTGGTTTTGTAATATAAAACAAGTTTGAAGGGTTCGAGAAATATAAAAAAAAGATATTTTTGAGTTCTACTCAACTAACTGAACAACGTGGACTATATAGATACTCGGATGTATTTTCACTGTCGCAACGTGTAACTGAATTTAAGAAAACTTTTGGAATATGTTTTGATTTAAAATACATCAAATTCTGTTTGTACACGGTGATATTTCATATAGCACGGTTGAAAAAAGCTTCTGAAAATTTCAACGTGATCTGAAATCCTATATGGCTCGTTAGTATGAGTTATACAAAGAATTGTTCAAAACTAAATCACATCACATAGCTAAAGTTACCTTGAACTAAACTCAAGTTTAACGGTAAATTGTAATACTGGCCCTAAAAATGTTATTACTTACCGGACGATGCATGAGGGAACTCAAGAAGACTCCAATAATTTCACCCTTTTTGGTTACTGCCTTGTAGGAGCAGCCATCTTTAATGGCTTTTGTTGAGAAATCTTCCAGTTCCTTGCATTCACCCAATTTTAGATAAGTATTTAATGGTTCGTCCTAAAATCAAAATAAAAACAAGAAAAATTTCGAATTATAAATCAATTTAATATAATAATTAATAATTATTAATAGGTTAGGTTAGAGGACGTGCACCTGTTGGTCAAACAAGCACAGTACCCGGAGGTCGAAATTGACCCATTGTATATCGTCCTTAGGGGAGGAAGGAAATAGAGGATATAGGAATGTGGGGAAGGGGAGGGGGAATGGGAAACGGAGGAATTACATGTAAAGAAACAGACACAAAACACATGAGATTGAGAGTGCGACTACACTTATGAAGCCCTAGCACCTCTCAACTAGTATTTTTATTAATAATTATTATTAAATATTGAATGAACTGTTAAACTCAAACTTTAGTCCAACAGCTGACATCAAATATCGTTAGAAAATGAAATGCAACTTGATTTAATAACAATCAATTTGAAATCTTCATAATTTATACATTAATTATCCTGTGTTTTCTGATTTAATTATCGGGTGGGCTATCTATCATCTTAAATTTGAATCATCGGTTAAGACAGTTGGTCGGAAATTGTATAACAATGAAGTACAATGAAGATCCAGAGGAGGAACTACACTGCTCGGTATACACAAGTTTACTGCAAAAGTTTGTAAAACTGATTTTATTGTTAATGCACCAAGACGTGAGCATGCTCACATAGTGTGTACCAGAGATTAGCAACGAGTATTCAAAACGATGAGTAGATTCAAGTCATACTTACAATTTCTTATACTTATACGCATTCATACTCATTTTAATAAGATATTCATACTACTCGTACTGGAAGTACTCATCGTATTCATACTTAACAATACGCATTATGTTATTGACTTCGACTCGTCTCTTCTTAACATTTACACGAAGCACAAAATAAGTATGATTCGCGTATGAACACTGTAATACTCACAAGAAGATTGTGTGTATGGTTTGTTTGTTCTCTTTGTCCTTTCTGTCTTCTTTGTTTGTATATGCAACAACAACAAAGGCTGTAATTTTTGATGATTGATCCTATCCAATCGAATAAATACTTATAAGTATTTTTCTAAATGTATGAATCAGAATGAGTAGGCGTATGAATCAAACATATTTCGAATGTTGTGAGTTTGATGTTAACGTTGTACTCATGCTCATTCCTACTTATACTTCTAAATCAATGTTGGAGCGAGTACGAATGAATAAGAGTAGTAGAATTTCAATTCTGTTCACTCATACTCAAAACTGCATGAACGCTTATAAGTAGCGGAAAAACGATTCATTGCTGATCTCTGGTGTGTATGTGTATCGTTCTCAAGAATTGAACATTGCATGCACCAGTTTACGTTGAAACTTGCGAAAAGATCTAAGTATGACGCCTAACAAAGTTCAATTGATTCCAGAGGTGAAATCGCATAACCAGCCGCTTCGCTATATGGGCGAATGAGAAACTGCACGATGATGTTGATTTTGCAAAAAAAATATTAATTTCGGATGAAGCCCATTTTCATCTTGGTGGATGCCAATCGTGAAATCTCGAATTCCGGGATTTCAGGAATAGCAAATTCTGGGATTACTTAAAATTTTTGAAGCCTCCGTTCTATAACAGTCTAAGTCGAAAAAGTGTGTTTTGAGTTATCAGCTCTCAAAGTTTTCACGCGTGTGTGTATTCTAAGTAGATTTTTCCCTATAACTTCGGAACGGGTGGGCGCATCTTAACCAAATTTTGACAGTATTTAAGTTAGAGAACGTAGAATTTAAAAATGCAAGAACATTTAAAAGGCCCGAGTTCAAATTCCAGGTCAGTCATCAAAACGAAAATATGAAAGTATTTCTTCGGCGACTTCCTTTCAGCAGATTTCTGGCAAAAACCCTGAGAGTAAATAAAATTGCCATGAAAAGCTTCTAAAAAAATCTGACGTTTGGAGTCGACATCAAATTTTAATTGCCTCCGCTCTTGTATAAAATTAATGCATACAACATAAGTAGTATGAGAAGCTAGTTCGTAATTCTGACTGAAGGCCATGGATTTGTTTTTAAACACACAAATTTGCCAAAGTCCTGATTGATCTGAATTTTGTTTTATCGCTAATAAGTTTTCCATAAATTCTTGCATTTGTGTGTGTGTGTTCATTATGTTAATAATTTTCTAACTGTTGTTGTCACAAATTTTAAAGAAATTTAATTTAATTTTGCCGCTCATAAGAATTAAATTAAAATGTAGAATGTACTCTCTCCTCTGTCATGTAAAACACAATGTCAAATTGTTATATTCCGTCAGTCGTTATTATTCCCTTTTGTGTGTTCGATTTAATGTCTAAATTATTTACATTTCATTGCTTCAAAAGCCGACACGCTTTCGCAAGGTAGTGCAAACTCGCATCGCATTAATCGATGAATTATTATCATCCCGATTGACGTGGAATAATTTAGCACATCTGTTCTATTTTAGATCTTTAATACATCGTGCCGTTACAACTACTTTTAATTTGTATTGTGTTTACAATATACAGTGGCTCACAGCTTATTCCAACCACCACCTTTAAAAAAATTTGAATATGTGTGTGAAAACAGCCGCCAAAAACCAGATTTCGAACAAGAATGGGCTTATAGCAGCTTTTGCTTATAATAGCAGAAGAGGAATGGGCAAAAATAACTTACCAAACTACTAGAAAGTGGAATCAATGCAAAAAAGGCTGAAAGTTGTAATTAAGCCAAAAGGAGCTCATACTAAATTTTAAAATTAAAACTATTAGCTAATTAATCATTAAATAAGCTATGACGAATTGGGTTCCTATATTTTTGGTTTTGAAATTTGTAAGTTTACTTTTGAGACTGAAGAACCCATTTTGTTTAGTAATTTTTAAACACGTTATTAGTGGTTAACCTCCTCCGAAATTTATCGACCGATATTCATGAAATTTTGTTTGCCATCGAGTAGGTCTGAGAATCGGACAACATTTATTTTTCATATCTCTAAATGTTAAAAGGGCGTGGCAAATCGTTAAAATTTAACTTTTAGTTACATGTTATTAGTAGACGAATAAAATTTGGAAGATAAGTTCGTAGAGTCAATATCCACAATCCCATAAAAAATGGGCGTGACAACCCTCCTTCCTCTTTAAGTGATACCTATAACTCTTAAACTACTACACCGATTTTAACCATTTTTGTTTGTTTAAAGCTTATCAGATTTAGATGGTTAAAAAAATCGATACAGGAAAAAGTAGGCGTGGCAAATATTTAAAATTGAATATTTAATACAAAGTGATCTGAGACGGATGTCATTTGATGGATAAGTTCGTAGAGCCGATATCGATAAACTCACCCATATTGAGCGTGGGTAAGTAAGAGATACTTATAAGCCGGCTAATTCAAGTTTATAACTACATATGGACATATATAACATGTGTGTCTGTTAGTTTTTGTTTTGCAGCGAGTACAACAACTACAACTTTGTCCGCGCTACCCATAATTCGGACCTTTTATTGTTATTCTTGGTATGCCTCACCCAAATAACGTACCAACTTTGATTAAATTTTGAAGTAGATAGACCCGCGTACCGGACAGGACGAAATTCGCCGGATCAGCTAGTAGTCTATAAACTTTTATTCAAATGTTTTTAAATATCATCTTTTGTTTCGAAATTATACGAGTTTAATTTTTTTCAAATAGTGCTGATCGAAATAAGCTGTGAGCCACTGTATAGATGTATACGTATATGCATATAATTATATGTAAAATACAACAACAAGAAATCATTATTAAGGTGCTACGTTAGAGCACAGTTCCAATCCCAACTATAGAATTAAAAAGCAAAAAAACAAAAAAAAAAAAAAGAAAATAACACCTGTAATCACATAATGCACGAGGGTGAAGTCAAATTAAATGTGTTCCTCTATTATTATTTTTTTAATTTGCATTCTATGTGTTGATGGCCTGAGTGATTAATTAAATTTAAATTAAAAATAAAAATCAAATTTATTAACATTTTTCTTTCGTTTGTTTTTTTGTTTTTACTTGGCAATACAATACAAAAACAAAAATAAAATAAAATAAAATGCATTCTATTGTTATGGGGCTTGTGCTGGCGTATTATACATTAGAAGTAAATTAACTGAAGGAGTGTTTATAAATACTTTTTCCCCCCTTTTTTTGTTGTAATTTGAATAAATGAATTTATTTATTTAAAGAAGCAGTTTTCCCTCCCGATAGATAATAATTAAAAAAAAAAATAATAATAAAGCAATGCACACGTTTTGTATTGAATAAAATGTTTCTTTTTTTTGAAAAAAAATTTTTTTTGTCCGTCTGGGAAGTGGGATTGCAATTAAAATGTATTGTCTCTTGATATTCACTCCGATAAGACTAAAAACTAAAAACGTGATTTCAGTATTTCGAGTTCGTACTTTTTTTTTCCAAAAGTAAATTTTTTTACAATGCTTTGAATCTGAGCAAAAAAATTTATTCAAAAATAAATCTTTTAGGATTTTATTCTGGGTTTTCATTTAAATCGTAATGTTATTTTTAATAAAAAAAAGATTTAATGATTTAATTACATTTATATTGTCATCAATTTATTGTAACAGAATATAACGATTAAAAACTAAAATAATTGATAACCAACTCTAACCCTTCAGGACTAAAAGGATCATCTGATACGTATGGCAATTTGGCATTATTATTACAAACAACCCCGAACAAAAAATTCAAAAACCTTTTTTTTACAGAATATGCTTCAAAAAAGGATATGGATGATCGTTTTTGGAAAAATGTTATATACGCCATATGATGCGCCATAAAAAACCTCTCTTATGATATACATATTGTATAGGAATTAACAAAAAAAATTAACAAAATGTTCAAAAAGAAACTCTTTTTCAAAATGGTCCAGCTCGCGAGAGGACGAAGCTGGAGCCAAAATATTTTAAATGTTGTCTTAAAAAGTTCAAGGTTCATTTTTAGGAGGGTACATCGAGCACTTTTTTTGGTGAGTCACTCTACTGTACATACATGAAAATGAATTAAAGTTTTAAAAAGAAATTAGGATCGATCCTCCAGAAAAAAAAGAAGGATTACTCTACTGTTGCTTGTGATATCCGTAAACGTCTTAATCAATACAGTATGTTTATTATAGATTTTACAATTTATTTATTCATGTACACGATTTAAATTAAAATTTTACATTGTTTAGATTATTATAAAAAAGCAAAAAAAACTGTAAAGTCACTCAACCCAAAATTATTATAAAATACTCAACAAAGTATAGATTATTAAGGGATAACTGAGGAAATTTGCATAAAATTGTAATTAAAAAATCATTAATGAATAAATAAAATGATCGATTGATGGATGATATTGTTATCTTCTAATGCCAGTATTTTATGGTAATTTTACTAAATCATGAATTTTTAACGAAATTGTATTTGAAATGTTTACATTTTATATCTTTTAGTTGGTCTTTTTTAATTTTCTAACTATTTAGTGTACGTTGTATGTGCAGTCGTGATATTAAGTCATAAATAACAAGCTATCGATTGGTATCGAAATGCAATTAATGTGCTGCAATAAATTTATTCGACGACATTTTTGCCAATTCCGAAATGAGACAGCAAACGGCGGCCACAACAACCACAACAACCAAAACAATGAACAATGATCAACAGAAATAAACACTCACACGTTTTAGCAATTTTTCGAATTCGATTAGCGATTAAATGAATTTATATTTTTTCTCGATAAATTAAAATTAAAAGGTGACAACGTTTAATTTTATTCCAAATTTGGGATTGTACAGCAATACGATAATAAGTATACCGCTATAGCAGTAGCTATAGAGTTGCATGTAAAATTTCGATAAAAAAAAAACGTCTTATGAATTTAACAGATTTGCAGATTCTTTTGAAAGCTATTCTAAGCGCATTGAAAAATAATGTGAATTTTTCCAATTTTAATACAATTAACATGTTTAATATGTTCCGAACAAAGCAATATTTTTTGACATCATATTCACAATCTTACTCTAATAGATTAACGCATCTGCTACAGTGCATTCAAAAGATTTTATTCAGTTAGCGTCATACTAATCGATTCGAAAAATAAAAGAGAAAGACTTTACTATCGACAAGAACTCACAATCAAAATTTAAAATAGCAATAGTAAATGAAATAGTAATAGTAAATGGGAAACAATCGTAAATAAGTTTTTGTAACTGACTGTGATAGAATAAAATTGAAAAAGAAGCAACAAAAACCGAAATATTAATACTACAGCTCTCAAATCATTTAACAGAGATATTTAAGAACACGTGCAAATATAATACATAGATTAAAGCAACATCTAATGTACAGTGCATCACTAAACTAAAAGTTTCAATTCCACATTCCTAACTTACAACAATACTGCTACTCACTTACTAACGCAAGAATATAATCTTGAAATAAAATATTTAACTTCTACAAAATCTTTAACTTTCACTTCAGTAAATTAAAATTAACGAGTTCCATGAGAATGTAATTGCCATTATTAGAACTAGCCGTTAACTACGGCCAGATAAATTGTTTCCATTATTGTAAGTGGACAATATGATAGAAAAGAGCATTGTGTTCAAGGAAGCACTAGCCTGCCGGTAACTTTTAAAGGTTAAATAAGCATATACAATAGGTCAATTTCGACCTCCGGGTACTGTGCTTGTCGTGATCGCCAGGTGCACGTCCTCTAACCTAAGCATATACAACAAAAAAAAAAAAAAACGGAGCCCGTCGTTGCCACTGTGTTAAAAAAGACTTGTTTAAGAGCCATTATTACAACTTGCTGTTAACTGAAGGGAGGATTTTAATGGACATATAAATTGTTTCTCATTATTATAAGTAGACAATATGGTAGAAGTGAGCGTTAAGCTAAAGGGAGGATCGTCCTACCGGTAACTTTTAAAGTTAAGTTTATGTTTAAACTTGCCATATTACATATTATTTGCAGAATATACAATAAAAACAAAAAAACGAAGCCCATCGTTGCCATTGCATTTAAAAAAAGACTTGTTTAATTGAACATTGTTATCGACATTTTTCCGGCATTACCACATTTTGCTAACCATTAATGCAAATTATCCTAATATAGATGGAATATGAATATTGATGATCATATAAGAACGCGTGAAGCATTTCTAATAGCGTATATTACTCCTATATATACATACAATATAAATCAAAATTTTTTTCATAAGTAAATTCTTTCCAAATTTATATGATACACCTGGGCACCTTTACCAAAAGCGTGCGCTTAATTCTTTATAATTGTTTCTATTTCTATTAAGAGATGCAAATACTTATTGAAACAGAAAAAAGAAATTGTTTTTCTTTGCCAGGCGTTTGCTTTTATGTGAATGCATTTTTTTTTTTTTTGTTGTTTTTCTTTTTATTTTTTGTTTGACTTTTGTTTATCAGCATTCCGAAACATTGAAAAAAAATGTTTTCCTAAACATTTGTTCGACAAAAGCTATAGAAATTATTCAAATTCATATTGAAATCCAATTGCACATACATTATCGGGAACGATCCAAATAGGTATCGTATCGAATATTTCTATTCTCAATCAGGCATTCATGAAATTAATAAACAAACCGCAAAGAAAAAAGAAAACAAATGGTAAAAAGGAAAACATAAGCGATATCTATGGCATACGATATCTACGTACACCAGAAGTGCGAATAACGATCTCACTGAAGAGCTGTAAAGGTATGACTACAATGGATAAAAGAATGCATGTTAGTTTATTTTTCAATATTTAATTGTAATCATATTGACAGAACTTTTAAGTTTAAATTTAAGGATGAAGTGCCTACATCAAAAAAGATCGCTGCAGGTGTTCCTCAGTTAAGCACACTAGGCCCTATTCTATATTTAATTTATACATCAGACATGCCCACAAATCCTAACCCATACACATTAACATATGCAGACGACACCGCATTTATAAGCGTCAACAAGGATCCGAAGGAAGCATCAACAAACCTGCAGCCGCACATGTACGATTTGAAAAAATGGCTTGAAAAGTGGAAAATAAAGGCGAATCCACCCAAGTGTGCTTATATAACCTTCACACTCGGAAGATAAGATTGCCCACAAATAAAAATAAATAATATTGATGTCTCTGTAGAAAATCACTGCAAATACCTAGACCGGCGTCTAACATAGTCCCGCCACATCGAGGCCAAATTAGCGGCCTTTAAACTGAAATCTGATCAAATGCACTATATTATTGGTCCTAATTGAACAATGCAAGGTTCTTTCATACAAATGCATTATAAAGCCAATATGGATCTAAGGCATTCAGGGCATTGGGGCAGTGCTTGAGCGTCTAACGTTTCGAAATTACAAAGAAGACAGTCGAAGCTTTTACGACAAATTGTCTGCTCTCCATGCTATTTTCGTAGCGACAATATCCATAGAGATCTCAACAATCCTACAATTCACGAAGAAGTTAAAAAATTCGCCATTAAACACTTTGATAAATTGACAATTCACCCATCAGAGGTTAAAACGTGGTGACACATTGAGCCTCGCTCGACGTTTGCATTGGCCATAATTTCTAATGCAGTACAGGTAGTCCCCGACTTACGACTATTCGACTTGGAACTATTCGCACTTACGACCATTTTTTTCCAATTTTTTTTCATAGAAAATACTTTTAAATAAAATTTGATTTTATATGAATTTTAGGTAGTTTTATGTCTCCTGAGACTCAAATTTCGTAGCACAGTATATAATTTTTCCTTAAATTCTTTTCTATATGAAATTCGACTTACGACTTAATCGATTTAAGATTATAAGATTTGAATACAATATACAGTTAACACGCTGGTGCTAACTATTAACCTTCAATACTAGATTTAAGATTTGAAATCTATTGTAAATTTTATTAAGAAAAAAATATTGGAAGTCTTATTTTTGGTTAAAAAAAATATTTCGCACCGTTAGTTGTCATTTTTTTTAACATAAAATGAAAATAATTAAAAGAAATTTTATTAAAAGTATAAAAATATTAGAAATGGTAATATCATTATACATACATACATAAATATGTTTAAATGCTTTTATAATACTTCTTTGAATACAATATTAGAGGTAATGACATGATCATTTTTAACAGATACAAACAAAAATATCTTTAAACGTACGCACTCGAGAAAAAGCTACATATAACACCCCATGTGAAAAGATAGATTCTAGTATTTGCGGCAATTAGATCATAGGACTTATGTCTTGAAAACTTAAATCGCATTTTGCCAAGTTCAAGTTTTTTTGAGATATGACTTTGTTGAAATAAAGGAGCGATATAATCATAATGACAATAGTATTATCATGCAGTTCTCTATAAAATATAATTTTTGTCAATGAAAATATTAATTTTTCAATTTCTAATTATTTTTCGCAATTAGTGTTAGATATAAGCTTAAAAATGAGATATCAGTCATTAAATTTGATGTGGTGGTACGGGAGATATTTGCAACCGACAAAAAGTGCTTATGATTAAAATTATGAATTAAAAAAATTAAATGTATAAAACTAAATATTTTATTTTGAAGAATTTTTAAATTAATTTCCCAAGTCTTTATTCCTTTAAAGTTCTGATCATTTACGTATATTTTTTCTTTTTTTTTTTATGTATATGTTTACATTACTGTTCAATTTTTAAATGTTTATTTCGCTGTGAATATTAAAAAAAAAATGTTAATGAGTTTTTTTATTTTCTTTTTTTGTTTTTTGCAGCTCAATTAAATATTTTCATAAAATTTATCGAAACCATTAAAAATTCTATTAACGAACGCTTCAAATATTTTGACACAACATATGGTTTGTTTGGAAAATAAAAATTTTCCTTTGGAAAAGTGTGGATCGTCTGTTTTTGTTTTCGTTAACTAAACAATGACAACGTACGTCAATGAAATGAGAAATTATTTCATCTTTACTGCTTACCTTAAAGAAGAACTTTTTTAACATCTCAATAACTTTACTGGCATCCTTTGACTTTATTAATTCGACTGTGAAGGGTATTGGAGCTGGTGATGAAGAATTTAATTTTGAATCCATTTTTTTGGTGAATCTCGCAATTGGATATAAATCCGAAAGCTGAAATGGAAAGAAAATTATAGAAATGATAAAGTAATAATTAAAATGTATGTAAAAAAGAATTTATAATAATATTTGTATTTAACAATTTATTTAAATTATAAAAATTAAGTTTCAATCTTATAATTTAAAGAAAGTTTCATGATAAAGTTTATTTCAAATAATTTTCTTCAATAATATAAAGACAACAAAGTTATCTTTTTAAGGGGAGGATATTAACGGACAGATAAATAATAACATAATTGGTCAATACAACCCTTCAGTCAGGATTATTGACCTAGTTTCTGACACTACTTATGTTGTGTGTGTAAATTTTATACATAAGTGGCAGGACCTACAGTTTAAAGTCGACTCCGAACGACAGATTTTTTGAGAAACTTTTCATGGCATTTTATTTACTCTCAGAGTTTTTGCCAGAAATCTGCTGAGAAGAAATCGCCGAGGAAATACTTTTTGTATTTTATTTTAATGTCTGGCCTGGAACTCGAACCATGGCTTTACGTGTACTACTCACTACCTACTAGACCACGACGACCACGGACAGATAAATTGCTTTTTATTATTATAAGTAGACAATATGGTAGGAGTGAGCGTTAAGCTAAAGCGAGGATCATCTTATCGGTAACTGTTAAATTTAAGTTTATGTTTAAACTTGTCATATTATATATTACTTGTAATATGGCAACTATAGATAATATGAGCATACTATATACGACAAAAAATGAATAAACTTGTTTAATTGAACAGCGTTATCGACATTGCTTCAGCACTACCATATTTTTAAAAATGTTAGTTTTATTTTATAAGTAAAATAAAAAGTTACTTTACAGTTCTCTTTAGCTAAACATAATTGGTCATTAGAACCCATCAGTCAGGATTATTGACCTAGTTTCTCACACCACTTATGTTGTGTGTGTTAATTTTAGACATTAGTAGCGGGACCTACAGTTTAAAGTCCGAACGATAGATTTTATGAGAAACATTTCATGGCAATTTTATTTACTCTCAGAGTTTTTGCAGAAATCTGCTGAGAAGAAATCGCCGAAAAAATACTTTTTGTATTTTGTTTTGATGTCTGGCCTGGGACTTGATCCCTGGATTTTACGTCTAATAAGCTAACACAATATCTATTAGACCACGGCGACTTCCCTTTAGCTAAAGGTAACTTTAACTAAACACAGGTTCAACGGCAAGTTATAATAATGGCTTTAAGTCTGCCTTTTTTTCGGTAGTATTAAGGGAAAATGTTCCCATTTTCCTTCCCCTTACATACATTCCTATATCCTCTATTTCCTTCCTCCCCTAAGGACAATGTACAATTGGTCAATTTCGACCTCCGGGTACTGTACTTGTCTTAACCGACAAGTACACGTTCTTAACTTAACCTAACCTAACCTAAGGGAAAATGTTCAATCGAAACTCATTGCCATCCTAATGTTTGCAACTATACTTGTGTACTTTTACGTATTATTTGTTTTGATATATTTTTTCTTTAAAATTCTCCGGAAATAAGAGTACATGATGAATATGAAATGTACACACATTTTTTCAAAGGCAGATTTCTAACTTTTTTGTAAACACAATGTGTGCGTTTAATTTTTGTTTTTTTTTTTTTCATTTAATAGAAGAAAAATACGTTTTTGTTTTGATTAATTACATTTCTATTAAACTGACCTTAAATTCTGGCTAATACCACTATATATCTATATATGTATACTGTTTATAGCTTTCGAATTAGATATCATATGGTTTTTATTTGTTTTGTTTTTATTTTTATCTTGAAGAATATTTTACTAGGAATATTAATTAATATTCCATATATGTACGGGTATACTAGTAGCTAGTCGCCGTAGTCTAGTAGGTAGTGTGGTGGCTTATTAGACGCAAAGCCGGGGTTCGAGCCCCAGGCCAGACATCAAAGCAAAATACAAAAACTATTCCTCTGGCGATTTTTTCTCAGCAAATTTCTTGCAAAAACTCTGAGAGTAAACAAAATTGCCATGAAAGGCTTCCCAAAAAAATATATATCGTTCGAAGTCGACTTTTAACTGTAGGTCCCGTCACTTATGTATAAAATTAACACTCACACAACATAAGTGGTGTGAGAAACTGTGTCAAAAATTCTGACTGAAGGGCTGTGAGGACCAATTATGTATGTATGTATCAGATAGTATGAGTTGTTTGAAATTCGATTTACGTCGCCTTTTTCCGGAACATTCTTTGGCGTAAATTGAGGGAATACTGTATCTAATATATAAAATTCTTGTGTCACGGTGCTAGTGGTGTGTGCATATCGGGTAGGTCTGAGAATCGGAGACAATATTAATTTTTCAGATCCGAAAATGTTAAGAGGGCATTGCAAATCGTTAAAATTTAATATTTAGCTACATATTGATCGCAGACGAATAAAATTTGGTGGGTAAGTTCATAGAGTCGATATCGACAATCCCATAAAAAATGGGCGTGACAACCCTCCCTTCAAGTGATACTTATAACTCTTCAACCAATGAAACGATTTTAATCATTCTTTTTTTCGTTCGAAAGCTTATCAGGTTTAGATGATTTAAAAAAAACGATATAGCAAAAAGTAAGCGTCGTAGACGAAAAGAATTTGGTGGGCAAGTTCGAAGAGTCGATATCGACAAACTCACTATAACTAAATATGTATGTACATATATAACACGTATGTCTGTTAGTTTTTGTTTTGGAGCGAGTACAACAACTACAACTTCGTCATATAATGTGACCTATTTTGGGCAATAAAAGAAATAAATTTTTTGGCCGTGAAAAAGTTCACTGGTTCAGCTAATATTTTTATAAACATTTATATGCCTATTCTGTCATGGCAATTATCTTATTATAATTGATCTAGTTACCCGATTAAGAATCTTGACGTTTTTTTTTTTTTTTTTTTGATGCTTTAGAAGAATTTCTTAATATTTCCTACAAATGCTTTCAAACAGACAAAGTATCCGCAACATTAAAAGGTATTTTATTGTAGATTTCATCCGGCAATGTCACGCATTATAACTCAAAAGTAGCATATTAATGGTTGACATTTTTATTATAATTGACTTCCACAAAATTAGTTCCGCATGGAACAATTGATATCTGATCCGTAGCTTATTTTTTATTACAGGATTTTAAGTATTTCGAATAGCAAAAGTGAGAGGGAATAAAAAATTAAACCCACTTTTTCAAATTTCAACCACATCATTTGAATTTTAAATAATGATGTACAAAGAATATTAAGTTAATTTGTTTCCCTCTTCTTCTTTCAGTGTGTAATTGTTATTGTTTTTAAATTATTGAATTATTATTATCTTCATATACAGCGTAGGTTTAATGGCTTCGCGACAAGTTTAACTGGAATAACTTTGTTTTTTGTTTTTATTAATTAACCACAGAAAATTGTTTCTACATTATGAGTAAAGTATTTAACTATGAAATAAAAAAAATATAAAGATTTAATAATAATAATACTACTAAACGTGTGTAATCACATAAACAAAACAAAGCAAAAACAAAAAAAAAATCTCATAAATATTTATTTTTCATAAAAGGTCATTAACTTTTGTTAATTATTAATTATATTTGCTTGGACAAAAAAGCAAATTAAAAAAAGAATTAATTTGAATTATGACATCTAAAACTGAAAATCTTTTTTCGATATACGAAATTTCAAATACTACTTGCCCTAAGCAACTTGAATAATAAGGAGCAATTTCTATCAGCCATTCATTAATAATGTACGTGCATAAATACATACATGCATACATACAATGTATGCAACATTTTGTTTTGAATAATATTCAACAAGATTTAAATTTCCTTTATTAACGTTTCGCTAACTTATATCTGTAAATTTATTTTAAAATTATTTTAATTTGAATCAATTTTCTATTCTGCGGTAAATTGCTGGAACATTTTCAATTCAAAAAAAAAAAAAAAAACATGGCGGAATAACGGGTCACTAACAGATGAACAGATGAATGTACTTGCAAAGCATTGAATTTCAAACTTCGTGCTGTGCGAGAATGATGGAAAGTTAATGGAAACTTCAACAAGTAGAATTTCCGATCTTAGTAGGAAGAGCAGCAATATAGTCTTTACGAGCTATCATGAAAGGTCCACAGTTTGGAATTTGTGATCCAGCATAATCATTAGATTGTCATGCATGTGAACGGATCGTAACGTCACCGACAATACAGCAAGGAACCAAGCGATGGCTATTGCAGTTTTTTTTTTAAACTTCTTGGACTCGGTTGACGCATGGTTTTAACAAGATAATACTACATGTTAAACTGTATGATATATTGTGAATCTGTTGAAAGGCCAGGTTGGTGGCCAATTCATTTCACCCCAATTGAACTATTTTATGTGGCAATGCGTAAAGTAGGTACGTCCATATTTACATACATATGTCCATTGATAAATTAAAAAAAAAAAAATTATCAAAATTATTCATACACATATAACATACATACATACACAATTGGTCGTTATAACCCTTCAGTTAGGATTACGACCTAGCTTCTCACACCACTTATGTTGTGTGTGTTTTAATTTTATACATGAGTGGCGGGACCAACAGTTTAAAGTCGACTCCGAACGACAGATTTTTTGAGAGATTTTTCATGATAACTTTATTTATTCTTTTGTTTGTTTGAGTTTTTGCCAGAAATCTCTAGCGAGGAAGTCGCCGAAGAAATATTTCTTTTATATTTCTAGAAATCGTGCAAACGTGAAATTGACACATTTTGTGATAAACAATCAATTTCCATCAAAAATTCAGAAGATTTTTGAACTAAAAGTTCATTTGATTATATGACGAATGCAATTTGATGGGTAAGTTCATAGAGTCGATATCGACAAACTTAACAAAATGGGCGTGATAAGTTTCACCCTTTAAGAGATATTTATAAGTCGGCTAATTCGATGGTTTTAGCTGCATATGTATATAACATGTATGTCTGTTAGTTTCTGTTTTGGAGCGATTACAACAACTGCAACCTCATCAGCGCTTTATGCAGCGTATTACAATAAATATAAAATATGAGCTGTTTTGGTCAATAAAAGCAAATCAATTTTGGGCGGGATGAAGTTCGTCGGGCCAGCTAGTTTTCAAATAGTCGAGTGTATTTCAGGTTTTTTTATTTTGTTCCGAACTATACTCATAATGGTATGCATTATGAACATAATAAGGGAATTAATCAAATAACACTCATGCATTTAAAACTACACCCTATTTCCTCCCTCGCATTATCTATAATGTTTCCTCCAAACCTGTTGCAAGTATCAAGTTGCTGCTCGGTGTCAGTAACGTTTCCTACTACCTATTGTGTTTCTATAATCCATTCTTATTGTTAGAGAATCTAAATATTGAGTTCACCTTACAGAATAATACAATTTTATTGCAAGTAACAATTTCAAGGCAGTTCTTTGTATATTCAGCCACAATTCAAACACTTTGTATCAAAAATACGCGAATCATTATAATTTTATGAAGAAAAGAATCAAAAATGTTGTTAAGAATGTCGAAAACTAAATAAAAGTATCACAGAATATTAATGTTTAGACAGTTTTCTGCATTGCAAGTTAAAAATTTTCTTGAGACTTAACTTTTTCTTTTTGTCAATTATTAAATTTTTGAACAAAAAAAAACAACACGAATAAAACAGCGGCACTTGTTGGAAGAAAAATTATCACAAAAATAAATAAAAGAACTGACAAAAGAAAGAAAAAAAAACTTACCGTATAACCCCTATCATTAATAATCGCATCATTATCGGCAAATGAGCGATTATTTTTCAAAATCTGGGTAAGATTTTCAATTTCCATTTTGAAGCCTAGAATGTGTGTTGGAATGTAGACGAGATAAAACTAAGAAACTAAAACGTTTTTTTCTTCTTTCTTTTTTTTTTTAATTAAAGTTTCGTTATTAAACAATTTAATTTGAATATTATTCACAAGTTTTTCTCTTGAACTGGATGACAAAAATTTTAAAATGCTTAACAATTGGCAAGAATTGAGGAATTAAAATAGAAATTGATAAAAGGGATGCTCAAGATAAAATCAACAATGATTCGCCAAATATATTGTAGACAGCCACGATATGTTGTTTGTTTTTCTTTTGATTTATTTATTTTGTTTTTCTCTATTTTTTTATTTTTTTTTTTTTTGTATTATTTTGACGTTTTTCTTTTCTATTCTATTTTTTATTTTTTTTTTTTTTTTTTTTTGGTTATTGTTTATATTTCATTATATTTTTTTTTTTTTTAATTCTGTAGCAATTTTTCATGCGTTAAAACGTTTTAATCAATTGTTGATCACTTTTGAATCGAATGCATGCCCGTTTTGTTTAAATTATTGTTTATTTGTTTAAATATTTTAAATGGTTTTTAACACTTTGTTTGTTTCTTTCTTCCTTTTCTGCTCAAGTAATTTTCACAGCTACTCGTTAATTTCAAGTTTAAACAATTTGTGATGCTTTTTGCATATTTTTTTTGTTTTTATTGTAAAAGTTTTGATTTTTAAATAAAATTAAAAAAAAAATTATTATTCTTAAGCGTTGTTTAAGATAAATTATCCTTTAAACTATCCCGAACATTTGCTGTAGCAACCTGACACGGTAATTTGTTTGATACACTTGGTCAATGAATGAATAAATGATTGTCAACAATTATACGGTGGCACGTTTTATATACATTCACTGTAACGATATTTTTCTGTCTTTCATTTCATTTCGTTTTTTTTTTGTGTCTTTTCAAAAATTCCCATACAATCAGATTTATTTTTTAAATTCTTATTTTTGTTTTTATCTAAAATAAAAACAATTTTTGTATTGTGTTTGCATTTAGCCAATACATTATTTTTGTTTTTATTTTTGTTTTTGTATTTTCTAGATGTGATTATTTGCTGTGCGGTTTCCGGCGAGTCTATGCTAAAATGATAGTTCAAGTATCGTTGGCTGACTCTTGCTTGTGTTGTGGTCTACCGTACCGTGTATAAGTCTTAACTGACTGGTCACGACGCGACGATTGCTTTTCACTCTCGTGTAGAAATGTGACGGAACAAAAACAGAGGCCGGCAGAAAAGCAAAATAAATAAAAAAATGTTTCAAAAACAAATAAAAAAAAAAAATAATTTAAACAAAAAGCAAAATCAAAATCAAACAAAATAATAAAAGAAATTCATTATAAACAAAAAACAAAATCAAAAGCAAACAAACGGGCAAAAATTTAATAAACGCTTCCCTCAATTAACGCGATTTGCTAAAAATTTAAATGGGAATCGTATGTGTACGGCCAGAATTGAGATAATAAATGGTGAATACACAAAAGGCCGGGGAATTTACGGTCTATTTGAAAGTGGTTGTTGTTGTAGAAATATCACCTGAAGCATCACAATTGAGGCCAGCACTATCCTTTTGTTTTCAGATGATTGTCATTGAAAGTGTTATCTGATTAATGTTACTCAGAAGATCAACAAAGAATGGCGTATTTAACCGAATACTACACATCAATTAAAATCAACATTCCGTATCAGTCAGAGATCAGCAACGAGTATTAAAAACGATGAGTAGATTCGAGTCATTCATACTTATTTTAATATGATACTCATACTACTCATTCTCAAAGTTGAAAGTACTCGTCGTACTCATACTTAACGCATGATGTTATTGACTTCGACTCCGGTTCGTCTCTACTTAACATTCACACGAAACGCAAAATAAGTATGATTCGCGTATGAGCACTCCAATACTCACAAGGAGATTGTATGTATGCTTTGCTTGTTGTCTTTGTCTTTCCTTTCTTCTTTGTTTGTATACGCAACAACAACAAAGGCTGTAAATTTTGATGTATGATTCGAATCACTCGAATGACTTATAAGTATTTTTCTAAATTTATAAATCGGAATGAGTAGGCGTATAAATACTCATTGTAACCTATACTTATAAATCAATGTTGTAGCAAGTACGAATGAATCAGAGTAATTGAATATCAATGGTTGATCCACTCATACTCAAAATTGAATAATTACTTACGAGTAGCGGAAAAACGATTCATTGCTGATCTCTGGTGTCAATAATGCTTTTCAAGCTACCTAGAAAAACTCGCATGAGCTGAGTTTATTCAATACATATTAAGCAGCTGGAGGTTATACATCTTAAATGCCGATTTACTTGAAACAGCCGCTAGATGCTAAGTTGTTTCAAGTGAAACTGAAGTAGACACAAATAAATTGTCGTATTAACTTTCCTATACCAGCGCATTCATCTCTGAGACCGATTTTTTTATTATTGCAACTTTTTGTAAATATAAAAGTGCCAGCAAGTTGATATTACTGGTAACTTCATTATTCGCAATATGTTTCACTTTTGAGTCTCACAGACCAACGCACGAATATTTGTGTTTCACTTTTTGGCGCGGGTATAGGAAGTTTAATAAAATCTCAGTCCGATATTGAAACTTATCTGGCACTACGGAACACATCTATGGGCCCTGCAGGATGCAACATAATTTATTTGAGAATGCTTAAATGGCTGTAGTAATATTAAATACCAAATAAAAATGTCATTTCTAAAATTAATAATGTTGTGGTCGCCGTAGTCGAGCCGTAAGGCCACGGTTCAAACCCCGGCGACTGTCTCTCAGCAGATTTCTGAGAAGCTTTTCAAAAATCTATCGAATGGAGTCGATTTTAAACTATAGGTCCCGCCACACACATATAAAATTAATGTACTCAACATAAGTGGTGAGAGAAGCTAGGTCGTAAAGTGAGTCTAAGCTGTATTCTGTAGCAAACTAAAGGCAAACTTTTGTAAACGGATAAGCTTAGTTTTCGTAAAAAAAAATAGAGAGAAAACCATAATTTTTTTCTAATGAAAGAATAAAATTGAAACAATGAAACTTCGATTTCGATTTTTTCATAAAACGAAAAACAAGACAAATTTAAACTAAAGTTGACTCTGAAAGTAAAACTAAATTAAAACAAAAAATAAATCAAAAAAAGGGAACAACAACTGCATGTACATATGTACTCAAAAACAAAATCAAAGACTAAAAAAATAAAAAGAAAAAAAAAATAAACAAAAACAATGAAGTTACTTGAAAAGTTTATTGCAGGCAGCCTTCAGTTCATTGGATCCCAGTAAAAACAATTGTTGAACGAGTATGTTCTATTGATTTAGACTGCAATGCAGTCAGCAGTAGTCTTTGTGTTGTTTTTTTTTTTTTTTTTGTATAATTTTTTTTGTCTAGCTGGGTGTTCGCTCGATCGACAAATCGAGTCTTTTGTTTCACTAGAAACTTTTCCTCTGAAGTTTGTCAATAAATCATTATCGATCTGTTTGATCTGCTGAAATGTAACAATTCATTGTTTTAATGCATTTTATTTAGTCATTGTTCAACAAAAATCTTTTTTAATATCCCAAGTATTTTCGAGTACATCTAAGTGTGTGGTCAATACAGGAAGTTAATTGAGTGTTGAAACATTTTTATAAGGCATTCACATACACGTACATATTAGCAAAAATGTCATCTGATATTAATATATGCCTTGATAATTTAAAATAAAAAAAAGATAATCATCTTAATCAAATATCGTAATTTGAGTCACACCACAGTTTTTATAATAATAATTACGCGATAGTACAGTGAAAGTACATCCGAGTAACTACATAGAGTTAGTTTTGAGGTGAGTAGAACTCAAGAATCCCTACATACATATATAATTGGCCATTACAACCCATCAGTCAGGATTACGGCCTAGCTTTCCACACCACTTATGTTGTGTGCGTTAATTTTATACATATTGGCGGGACCTATAGTTTAAAGTCGACTCCGAACGACAGATTTTTTGAGAAACTTTTCATTGCAATTTTATTTACTCTCAGAGTTTTTACCAGAAATCTGCTGAGAAGCAGTCCCCGAAAAAAAAATTTTTTCATAATTTCGTTTAGATGGCTGACCTGGGGTTTGAACCTTGGCCTTACATCTAATAAGCCGACACACTATCTACTAGACTACGGTGACTACATCCCAAGCGACTAACCCCAAATTGAGAATATAAATTTGCCAATTTGCTCCTTGCTTAACACTATTTCTACCAAATGTGTTAAAAGACACCTTTTCAAATTTTAACTTGAAATTTATTTCAAAAGTTTAATAATTTTTTCATACTTAATTTTTTTGATAATTCTTATAATAATTTTTAAATTTATTTAGCGTTATCATTTTCCTTCAACTCATTCTGTAACAGTATATGCGTACATGATATATCTATTCTTACCATGAGGTGTCTTTTAACACCTTTACGATTTTTTTACAGTAAGAAATATAAAGAAACTACACTAGCTTTCATTTGGACAGAACTATAATTTATTTTTAGCTTTTTCCTGTTTGTATTACTATACCAACCCGTGGAAATTGTTTGCAATTGGAAATTCTGAGAAATGTTGTTCAGCAACTTTTCAAAAATGTCAAAAATTTTCGGTACACTGAATTCCCCGTTATAATTTTTATATTAGATTATTTTTTGATTAGAATAGGAATAGAAATAGGATATGTTTTAATAATTATTTCCATAATTATTTGCTTTCAAACGCAAAGTTGTCAAAAGACACCTTTTGATCGAAATAAGTATACAAACAATCGTGGTAGAAATAGTGTTAGGGTCGAGCTCTTGTGAACAATGCGAAATCAACTGCCTGGCATTCTTCTGTACACTACCCCAGACGGCGATATTTATATGAAGATTTTAAGCTTCTTCCACATATGAGTGTTTGTCGATAGGTCCTCCCTGTACCATCATTACGACGATCGTAAAACATGGGAATACTATGTACGTTGCCCAAACAGAACAGAACGTTTTAATAAAACATTGCATGTATTATTGAATGCCGGGTAGTATATATATTCGTGTTTTTCTCAGATATTTTTATTCAATTGAATTATAAAACAAATTTTTATTCCTTTTAAAAAAAAAAGCTTAAAACTACTATATCTTCAATGTCAGGTCAGTAGAGTGTAACACACCTAATCCACTCAATCAACAGGTTTCTTATACTACGTTCAGACATGCAGTTATATTGACAAAATCGTAATAAACGGCATTATTGATCTCAATATTTCATATAAAATTTCAATTAATTATTGGTCAATAAATTCATAAATTGTTATAATATGGCCACTGTCATAAGTACGTTCAGCATTATTAAATTTTAATTATTTTGGTCACTTTTATATATTAGTATACACTTCATTAAATTGTCACTCCGCATATAGAAAAGTTGATATTTCGAAGGAAATTATTTATTTTATCATCTAAAAAAATTATTAATGTCATAATGAAACTTTCATTTACATGCGAACTACAGTCTTAATATATCGAATTAGTATATTCATTTAACTATAGACTAGACTAAAAATTAGACCAAAAATTATTCTAGTCTATAGTCTAATCTATAGACTTTTAGAATAGTTTAGAGACTAATATCTAGTACACGGTTTCTTTTTTAATTTTTGATTTGGTGTCACTGACATGAAAAGAAAAGCACTAAAAAAGCACTAGGCACTAACTCGAAAATTTTCCGTGTCGAAAATTTTAAAAAGCACTAAAAACAGTGCTAAAAGCACTGAGTTGACAACGCTGACGTTCAGTGCGTATATTACATTTTTCCGAACACTTTCTATTGGTAATAGACACCTCAAATGTAAACAAAGACAGTGCTATAAGCAAAAATTTTCTTTTCTGCTAGCTATTCAATATTATCAAATTTTTATTTCGGTTAATCATTCGTTTCGGTTAATCATTAGGAAATTCCTTTACCAATGTTAAATTGCTTTCCATTTTTTCTAAAAAAATTTTTTGGCTCTAATTTTCGCGATTAAATTAAAAGCAATGTTGTTGAAGCAATCAGCTGTCTTGTTTATCAGCTGTCAAATAAATTGTCGTATATTATATGTCTGATCGCTAAAAATATTGTTCTCAATAAACTGAATATTGATTTAATAATAGTGCATGTCTGAACATAGTAATACATTCTCACTAGTTCTGTAACCATTCATGGTGATTTGGCAAATTTAGTTCCATTGGTGAAAGGAAGTGCATTTCAATTTAATCATATATTACCCAGACATTCGATTGCATATCTGAATAGCTCTGGGTAAAAGTAAATATTTTCGTTTTTATCCGGTTTTAATAATTAATAAATTATTTTAAAACAATGTATTATTATTATTATTGTTATTACTTAAATTATTATATCTTAAAATTTATTTAAAATTAAAATTTATAGCCAGACATACATCATATAAATATTAATGATGTTAAATTAACTACAACTATTCGATTTTCATTTTACTCATGATAATATGAAAATAAAACCGTTTACGAGCACAATAATAATTATATTTAAATGCAGAGCAGTCAGTATATCTTCTGAAAAGAAATCTATAGGATTTCGTTTAAGATTCTTAATTAAGAAATAAAAAAAAAAAAATCTTAAAATTAGTTCATTATAATCCTCTGTCATTTTTAATTCCCACCAATGCCCATTTTCAATTGATTACAGATATTCGGGGACTCAAATACTTCTAAGAATCAAATCACCCACACAGTAAGACAATGATTCTAGACGATCGGATAGACTTTTGCGGGGATGATCTGCTTATCAGTAGACCATAGAAGTAATTAAATGACGAATTGTGGTCGCATGGCATAGACGGACTAAAAGCGGTGGCAGTAGTTAAGGCGCCAATCGATTTCATTCCATTCATTTGAAAAATTGTATGAGAAATAAATGAAATAAGCAATGTTTATTGAATTTAATGTACATACCCACACATCATCATCATCATGACGTTGATGAGATTTGATTTTGTTTTTAATTTTGAAAAAAAAAATGAAAAAAAAAATTTTAAAAGCAACAACAAATACAATACAATAAATGGCATTGATTGATGACTGATCCGTTGGTTAATATGAATGATTGGTTAATGTGTTAAAATAGGCACGCGACAAGCAACATTTAGAGTAACAAACCCGATGATAAAACATCGTAATAGATTTCATACAAATTGAAAAATAATTTTCTTTAATTCTTGATAAATATTTATAATGTAAACTGTAAACTATTTTAATTATCGCATTAATATGATATTAATTATTATTTTATTTTATTGTTAAATAATTTTAACGATATATGCAATTAAATTAAAATTTTTTAATTAAATACTACAATTGCATCATGGCGTTATGATATAAACGTTACATTACATTTAAGATATGATATTTTCTAACTGGCCCTATTAGATGTACAGGTATCACTCCTACAACACGGTCGATAGGTTCCTATAATAAGACGTGTTATATGAGACTATAGGAGACTAGAAGCTGGGAAAACAGGGGTTAAGTTTCAAAAAAATATTTTAATGCCACTGAAAAAGCTTTATTTCTATTAAAAATAATAAAATAAATAAAAATCCACGTTAATACATAAAAGACAAACAAAAATCGGTATAAAAAAAATATACTAACGTATATTACGAATTTAGTTTAGTAACTTTCTCCATCATCGCTGCTCAATTCAATTAAATGGGTTTGAATAATACATCTTCACTTTCTGAACTTGCATTTATATTTCATTCACCTGCTGATATTTAAAAAAAATCCATAATCTTGCTTTGTTTCCTTGTCCGCCCAAGGTTGTTGTAAATTTCTTGATATGGTGATAGGCAGTTTTGTAATTCCCTCTTGAATTTACGGCTTCTTTCAGCGCAAGGGTCTGCATCCAAGAATAATAATTCCAATTTTTTTTCCCAAGTCTAATCCTTCTTGTAATTTTTTAGTATCGAATTATTAACTTCATTATCTTCATCAGAGCTAGAATAGATTACATTCACTAGGGGTTCGGATGCGATTTCTACCAAATCTGCTTTCTTAACTTCTTGTTCCAATAATAAATCTTCCTCATCTTTAATAGCCATATTCACAAACACTTCTCCTCCGATCTACCTAGCAAGTTCTAATATGCCAACATTTTCATTTTCTCCTAATTCATGCACGTATCCCAACTACTGCTGGCAACATCGGTTTAATGATAAGCATTTGATATCGATGCAGTCTTTAATTGAAAATTGTTTCCAAGCTTCCTTTACATCGATAGATTTTGAATCAGTCTAAAATCCATTCTAATGATCTTCTTATGTAATAAATATTAAAAAAAAGTTGTTATAGAAGTACCGTGTTAAAAGAAGATTTTAAAAATAATTTTAATTGTGTTAGAATGAAATCGTGTTGTAGGAGGGATATTTGTAATTAGATAATGCAACAAAATTCATGCAATATACAGAGCGGGCTTAATTTGCGCAACTACCTATTACTGCAACTGACCGATTTGCTCAACAGCCTAATTTTTAACATTACAGTCTTTATAACAGCAAACTTTTTTCAAAAAACAGTTCGCCATAAGCGTAAATTTGTTTTTTATTTTTTAAATGTTATTTTATTTGGCAGTTATTCGGTTTCATTTTCTTTTTATTTTCATAGTTTTTCAATCAGAAGCGTAATTTAAAATTGTTTGACAAGTCATAGGAACTTAAAAAACTCTTTCACGATGACACTGGTCTCACAAAAAAATTTTGACTGTTTATTTACCACAAATGATTGATATAAGGGGCCCAGAGTTAGAACAAAAGCTAAAAGATTTTAACATTCGTATGGCAGTTACAATTTTGGCCAATGCAATTAAAAAACAATGGATCATTCTTAGGTCAAAAAATGAACAATGGACGGATGAAGATCATCTACTTTTAAATACAATACGAGAGAACATAGTCCAGGAACAGGCCTTACTTGTGGCTTCTATACCAACATTGTTAAGAGATATTTTACCTAATGTGTATCTTGCAGCTGAAGAATTGAATATGTGGACGAATGATAGTGTGAAAAATGAGTACAAAAATTCAGTTCATGTTGAAGTACAAGAAATACTAATAATAAAAACTGATGATGTCAATAGAGCACTTAACGTTTGGGCAACAAAAAATTACATTTCATTTGAAAAAAATTTTCCACTTCAGAATATAAAGGAGTCTACACTTAACAAAAAGTTTAAAAAATCCAAAGTTCAGACAAAAATCTAAAATTTTTTTGTTTAATCTAGTGAATAGCAAAATTTATTATATTAATTATTATTTTTTTTATTTTTATTGGTAATATATATTATTTTAAACCTTTTATTATAAATTTTTTGTTTAATTATTTTATGTTAATAAATTGCTTTTTTAGTTAAAAAATGAATTTAAAAATTGCACTGTATTTAGTGGTCGGTTATTGCAACATTTCGAAAATTGCAACAACCCCGATTTGCAAATCAAGCCCGTACTGTAATTTATCTAAAATTTTATTTCTATAGGTTTTCTTTAATATTTTACCCATTTGAACCCATTGGCAGAATATAACCGACATACAGTGCTTGACAAAACAATGGAAACTTGTTCAAAATTGTACTAAAAATTAAAAATAAACTTAAGAAATCGCCAAATATTTGCGCTGTTTATTATCAAAAAAAAAAATCAATTTCCATGGTGAATTTCAGCAAAAAACAAAAACAATATGTGATAAATATTGCCTTAACAAATCAGAACTTTCAAAAAGTATTAGAACATTTTTTGTGTCATGAACTGAAAACATTCATCATTTTGCAGAAAGGCTTCAACACTTCAATAATATAGATTTCTTATATTTTTATTCATATTAATGAACTCTAATTTCCAATTGTTTTTCTCTTAAATTTCCAATTTTGTCCGATCAGAACACATAAACACCCTTTTGTTTTGTCAATCACTGTACATATGCAAGTTGCCATAGTTTAGGAGTTAGTATGTTGGCTTTTAGACGTAAAGCCCGAAAATATAAAAAAAAAATATTTCTTCGGATATTTCCTCTTAGCAGACAATGAAAAAGTTTTTCAAAAATTCTGTCGTTCAGAGTTGACGTTAAACTCACGTATAAAATTAACGCACACAACATGAATGGTGTGAGAAGCTATGCTGTAATCCAGACTGAAGGCAATGGCAAATTATTTATGTATGAACTAAAAAAGCCCACGTAATTTGAAAATTAACCTTTATATTCACAGTTTATATTCTAAAAAGGAACAAATTAAAGGAACTGGATAAATACAGTTTTTATTAAGCGCATCAAAGGTTTAAAAGTCAACACCACTGCCCTCATGTGATGTAAAATATGACGTAAATTATTTTTCTTTTTCTTTTTTGTGTGCATGTTTTTAGATGAAAAAATACCCCACATTTATCGCATAAATTTTAATATAAATCTGAATACTAAATCCAGACGAATATTAAAATTAAAAATGCGTCAGCTCGAGTATGATTCAGTTTTTCAAATCACATGCTTAGATTTACATTCAAATTAAGTGCATGTTATTATTATAATTTTGACTATTACTTAAAAGATCATTTAAACAAAATTTTTCTATTACAAACATAATTTCATTCCGTTCCAGCTAGACAAATGAAACACTTTGAAATTATCACTTTAATTAATTCAGGCAAATTTTCTCAAAGAAATCGTAGTATTTTTTTTTTATTTTGAGAATTCTTACTAAGTTATTAAGCATTTAATAATTAATGTTTTTCATCTTCCATGGAAAAGGTCTGATCCAATCATAGCTTTTATGAGAATAATTCGTATACGTAATTTGATTCCCCTTTTTCTCGTAAAAACTTTCAATTTCATTCTGTAAACTTAAATTCATAATTTTTTTTGCTGTTGAAGTAACCGTTATTGGTTTTGAACAAAATTTTTTTGGGTATAAATTAAATAAAATGTTAATTTTTGTTTTTTATTATCAACGAATTAAAATTCATATTTATTTAATAGGTGATCGATCTGACGAGTCGTATAAACGATCAAAACAAAACAAAAAAAAACCGCAAAACCACATACATACGAGACTTTTATCTTTTGTTTAATTATAACCCGATTGGTTTGTTCTCCTGTTGTTTGTTTTCTTGTTTTACAACAATAATTATAATTTTTATTTTTGTTTGTTCTGATTGATGCATTTAACAGGTTTTAATGGAAAAAACTCAAAATTAAAAATTCAAATTCTCAACAATACTTCAGACTAAAAGAAATAAAAGAAAAAAAATCAAATTCAAAAAATCAAAAGTCAAAAATAATCAAGAAGAAAAGACCAATAACAAAAACCACAGTCCAAAAAAATCCCAACTCTTAATGAATTGCGGTTTATTTATTGTAGCTCACAGCAACTACAGCAAAACATTATTAATTATACACGGGCCGTGTGTGCACCATCGTCGTCGTACTCATCTCCATCATTAATGCTTGACTTGATTTGCAAACTCGTGATAACGCAATTTTATACGTTTCAAATACAATAACAACAAACAATAATTTATTCTATCAGACTCATTATAATAAAAATTCATAAATTAACGATCAAAATAACTTATTTTACATATTTAGATTGTATATGCATATGTATGTGTGTGTACTATTATATGAGTCAGTAGGGAATTTTTTGGACACAAGCAAATTAACTGTAATAATAGCAGTTTCGAGACAGGTTGGAGGAAATTTTACACATTTTAATAAAAAAAAAACATAATAAAAGCACAACAATAAATAACGGATTATTTGTCGTAAGAAACTTTAAACAATACGAAGGCAAATGGAAGAAATGGTTACTAAAATACTGTTCCTAAATACACATTTGAGAACACATACGTAACTGGCCATTACAACCCTTCAGTCAGGATTACGACCTAGCTTCTCACACCACTTATGTTGTGTGCGTTAATTTTATACATGAGTGATGGGACCTACAGTTTAAAGTCGACTCCGAATGACAGATTTTTTAAAAACTTTTCATGGCAATTTTTACTCTCAGAGTCTTTGCCAGAAATCTGCTGAGAGGAAGTCGCCTAAGAAATATTTTTTCGTTTTGATGTCTGACCTGGGATTCGAACCCGGGCCTTTTGTCTAATAAGCCAACGCACTACCCACTAGACCACGGCGACTTCATGGGAACACATACTACTAGCATATTACTAGCTGACCCGGCGAACTTCGTCCCACCCAAAATTGATTTTTTTTATTGCCCAAAAGAGGTCACATTCTATATTTATTGTAATACGTTCCTTAAAGCGCTAATGAAGTTGTATTTGATGTAATCACTCAAAAAAAAAAAAAACTATCGGATATACATGTTATATATGTATGTTAGAGCGACTCACCAAAAAAAGTGCTCGATGTACCCTCCTAAAAATGAAATTTTTTAAGACATTATTTAAAATATTTCGGTTATAGCTTTGAATGTTTTGTTGATTTAAGAAGCTGTTTCTTTACCAACATATACAATATGTATATCATAAGAAAGGTTTTTAAGGCGCATCCAACGTTTTTTTCCAAGGACCGTCATCCATGTCCTTTTTTAAAGGATATTGTGTGGAAAAAAATGATTTTTGAACTAAAAGTTCCTTTGATGACATGATATGTATAAAAAATATCATTCGACCGTTATACTATTTAAATAATAACTACAATAATTTTTATTCAATTTTATCAAATGATAACTCGATTTCTCCACAAGAGCACACACTTTAAGAATATTATCACTAATCCGATATTTTTTTTATTAAAGTGTGCTACTATTGACTTTATCAAATCTCGTATTAGATTAAGTCGTATAATAGATGTATGTATACCGTTTTAAAGGAGCATCTCTCCCATTTCCAACAAGATTTAAATTTTGGAAATCGGGTCAGAAATATTTGAGTAATTCAGAAATTTGTACCTAAAATCTAAAAAAATAGTCTTTGTCAAATAAAACAAGTTTGGAGGGTTCGAAAAATAAATATAAAAAAAATATTTTTGAGTCTAACTGAACAACGAGGACTATGTAGTTACTCGGCTGTATTTTCATTGTCGCAACGTGTTACGATTCGTAAGTTTATTTTTGATGGATCTGGATTGTTTATCACAAAATGTGTCAATTTCATATTTGCAAGATTTCCAGAAGTCGGCTAATATTTGTGTTTTTTGCAAATATTATTATTTCTCTTTGCGCAAATATTGGCAGCTTAAGCTTGGTATTGATTACATTTTTCGATATAGAATCAAATTCCATCAATAATTTTTGATAAGATTACATATGTATATTAAAAATATAACTCAGCTGTTAGACTCTTTAAATAATAACTACGGCAATTTCTATCCGATTTCACAAGATAATGCACTTTAAGAATATTATAACTTATCCTATATTTTTTCTATTAAAGTTTGCTACTTTGAATATGAGAAATATGAGAAAAATTCGCATTTTCCAAGTTCACCTCATCAAATGTCGTAGCATATTAAATCGAATAATAGATTTATGAATACCCATATAAAGATCCATCTCTCCCATTTCCAACAATATTTAAATTTTGGAAATCAGGTCTGAAATGTTTGAGTAATCCAAAAATTTGTGCGTGAGGTCTAAAAATACAGTGTTTGTCAAATAAAACAAGTTTGGAGTTTGGTTCGTGAAATATAAAAAAAAAAATATTTTTGAGTTCAACTCACCTAACTGAACAACGGGACTTTGTAGTTACTCGAGTGTATTTTCACTGTGGCACCGTGGTATAAATCACATGGAAATTGTCAAAAGTCTGAATTTTTTTCTCAGTGTTTTTGGTAATGAAACTAACAGTACGAGTACATAAACTTTCATTTAAATACCTATGGAATGTACAATATGGTACATAGGGACCGTTAACTGTTGAGTTGACAATGATTAACGCATACACCAAAATACATATTTCTTACGAATTTATTCGTTTGTTTGTTATGGGGCGTTTTATGTGCCAGCTTATATGGACTGACGTTATCGTTTTTCGTGTCTAACAATATTTTTTTTTGATTTGTTTTTTTTTTAATTTATAGCTAATCGTCTCTAGAAATAATTTATTAGCTTGTCAAAAAAGAACTTGTCGAAAACATAAAAAGTGCAACCGAAATTTGCAAATTATGTGTCATGTTAAACATGACATTGCAATTTTTGTAGTGATTTTATTTCATCATGTAAATTAACAATCATTATTATAATCGTATGCCTCATAAATGTGAAAATTAAAATAAATGTACATGTAAAGTTAAGTTTAATTATTTTAAAAACTTTAATATAAAATTTTACATAAAATTATAGAACATCAAGTGGGTTTACAAGGTTTTAACACAGAATAAATTTTTATTTGGGGAACTCAAAACTCCACTGTTAACAGAGAAAGTATTCTATTGTAATACGGCATTGCCAAAAAAATCGATAACTTAGTCGAAACGTTTCAAATCGTACATAAGACAATACAGAATTGATCATTACATCCCTTCAGTCAGGATTACGACTTAACTTCTCTTCCGCTTTCGTTAATTTTAAACATTAGTGGTAGGACCTTCAGTTTAAAGTCGATTCCGAACGACAGTTTTTTGAGAAACTCAAATAGCAAATTTATTTACTCTCAGAGTTTTTGCCGAAGAAATATTGTCATATTTTCATTTTGATGTCGAGCCTTACGTCTAATAACCCAACACACTATCTACTAGACTACGGCGACTTCCAAATCGTCTAACTTACATATTGAAATCTAGCACATCTAGCTTCTGTTTGTAAAAACATATATAAAGTACACTCGGGTCTCTTTTAATGCGGATTTTCTTTTTTTTATGCGAATTCGAATTTATGATTTTATTTTATAGATTTTATAGATTTTAAAATGTGATGATACTTTTTAAAATTTCGCATCATTTTTAAGTTAACCCTAACTGAAGGGTTGTAATGATCAAAGCTGCTGACTCAGAAAGCGGCAGTGATTCCCCTGCGGTTTGAATGTAGGTTTCTTGTAGTTTGAGCCTGATATCTAATTTTATCAGATCTGAATGCCGAATAGCTTGTTTTCAATTGGCAAAAGGCAGTTGATTAGCCTCAGATCGCTCTAACTATACCAATAAATGCCTTCAAAAGTCAATGCTTACTTGTAATTTAAAGAATCTTTTGAATAAAGGAGCAGTTCCTTTTCAATAACAACTTATTGTCACTCGGATCAGTAAAATTCTCAATTGACAGCAGGCTGGTACTTGATGGTACAAAGCATTGTTATATTTCGTTAGAAATATTTGTTGTCAACGTTATGTGGTGTAAAAAGTTTCCCGTGGCAATAGAATATCGATGATGTCAACAACAATGATGTTTCTTTGATTCTTTTGTGATTACCCGGATACAGGCTGCCCAAGTACAGCTGTAAGTACTTGCTACACATGTAGCACGTGTTTGAATCTGAAACTGCCAATTCGATTTCGGTGGACCACGAAATTTATAATGACCATTAAATTCAATTTGTTACTAATTTAGAGCGACAAAATTATTGGGATTATAGAAAGCTGGAAGGCTTTAAGCATTTAAAATTATGATAATTTCCAAGTCGCACATTATCAAATCGAATGATTCTATTATCGCATACATACGTACATACATAAAGGCCAGGCAGAAATATTTCCTTTCTGTAATATTTATGAAATAAAACATATGACAAAACAGCTATTTCTTAATAAATTTCACTTTAATACACATTTTCAGTAGAAGCTCACAAATTAGAACCTCCAGCAATTAGAAATTCCAGAAATTAGAATCAGTGCCTGCAATACATTATACGCTCGAAAAATACTAATTTCTGAACCATTTCTTTCTTTTTTTGCTCTTTTAACACAAGAAATCCCCAAATTCTTTTTATGCTGTAGAACTAAAAAGGGGAATCACCAAATTTATATACGTTTTTCCGTATTTGATGTTTATTTTTTGTCGCATTTTTGTATTTTGTGGCTAATTTATTTGTGAAATTTGATACGCGTGTACAAAAAAAAAAACAGAAATTAGAATTGTCTCAAAAACAAAGCCGTTCTAATTTGTGAGCGACTACTGTATCCATATACATATCGTCCTCAAAAATCCAAAAGTATGTATCATCAAAAAAAAAAATCAAAATTGTGTTTTTGATTGATTATAATTCTTCTGGTTGTCTAACGTATCAAAAATTCAGAATAACGTACCATATGAATACGGTGACCATAATTGCCATGGGAAAAAAGCGGACAAATATACATATAAAATTGAAAAACAAAACAAATTTATTTATTGTAATTAATATTTTATATAAACATTATACAAATACAGACATATATAGGTATAAATAACCCAGCCATCATTTTTGAAAATTTTTAACCAAATTCAAGTCTTTTTTATTTGATTGATTTTTTGATCATAAAAGACTTTTTGTCCGAACAAAAAAGTGACTACAAGCGACTCTTCTTACAAAGTCATTTAAGAGTTATTTTCTACATTATTTTAAAGTAATTTTCGTCTCTTTTTCTATTAGCTTTATAATCATTTTCGAATCACTTTCGAATCATTTATTAGTCTTATTTACCTTCGTTTATGATTATTTGTCGAGTCGTCTTTCAGTCATCGTTTAATCGCATCGAGTCTTTTATGAGTTTTTTATTGTCATTTATGAGTTATATTCGTATTAATTCCGACTCGTTTTTATGTCATTTACGATTAAAATTTGAGTCACGAGTAGTACGAATAATAGTACTAGTAATTTTATTTTACTCTCTTCAAGTGTTTTTATTAGGTTTTCTGAGTCCTACGTTTACGCTACAACGATATCAAAAATCACGTTCGTATGAACGTTAAGTATCAAAGAAAGAATATTAAGTTTACATTCGTTGTGTATGTACATCAGACATCAAAATTTATTTAAAGATATATTGTTTTTCGTTAAAAAACAAAGAAAAATTTTCAATTTAAAATTCATAGCCATCTTTTACACAAAAGAAAATTTACTACTACTTGCGCAAAATATGATCATAAAATACGTAATTACAATAACTTTTCAAATCCCAGCATGATCTGTTTCTGATTAAGCGTTATTCAATCTTCAGTTGAAGTAGAATATAATAATTATTAACCGAAATAATAGTCACATTTTAAACATCTGGATGATTAATTTCCAATTGCCATATAATTTTTTATTGTATTTTTAATCGAACTCATTTTACTCATTGGCGTGAACCATTTTTGAGTGTTTTTTTAATCGTGTAACTGACTAATAACTTTTTGATCACCAAAAGTACTCTAAAAAGGCTCAGAAAGGTGATTTTTTTAAAACCAATCTTCCAAATGCTAGCTGGAATTACTCTACAGTATGTAATTTTTTTTAAGTATTGGGCCTGTAGTTAAAAATGTTTTAAATTTTGGATTATGGTCAAAAGGAAACCCTTTCTGTTGGGGCATTAGACGCTGGTAAAGCAGATGAAATGTCTACTAATTTCAGAATGTTTTTCGTTTCGAAAAATTTGAAAATTTCAACCCACTTTTTATTGGGACTTAATGTTGATTGTTTCCATGTTTCTGTATGTTCAACATTTTTTGATAAGTAAATTCAACAAAAATTTCGTTATTAATTATATTTAAATCACTACTGATTTCTGTTATCTTTATGGTCACCGAACGTGCAAAGTGTATTTTACTTTAGTATATTTTACTTTATTTTTTGCTTTTTGCTTCTCCTATAAAATTAGAAAAAGTGCTGTTACGTACTTTTGGATTTGCAATGACGATATATTTCATGAAAAATTATTTTAATTCATCTGGTATTCTTTCTGGTTCCAATTTATTTTTCAGAACAATGTATTATAATTCGAAAGACTTTAGTAATAAATTGATTCTAAATAAGGCCACTTTATGATGCACCTGTGCATAACCATACAGAAAATACCAAATTGGAGGGGCGTGACATAAACATAAGCAATGGAAGATTGAACATTTTGTCTACCTACATTATATGAAAAATAAAACTCCATATCATATATATAAATTGAAATCCAATAAATACATTAAATACAGTTTTTAGTTTGACTCTAAACGATATTCATATAAAGCAACTCGATTGGAAAAGTTAACCGTCAAATCGGGTTGGGTTAATTGTGGCCACTTAAATGTAAATGCTGTTGATTAGAACATGAACAAATTAAGATTTTAAAAAGAATGCCAATAAAACAACACAACACAATACAACAAATTTTTAGTTTTTCTTTTTCTTACTCCTGATAATTTATTCTGTCTTTTTGTCATTAACGAAACGACTAAATGACTGTCAGGGTGGGTTGCATGAATAAATATGAATTAGCCATGGCCCATGGGTGCTAATGAGTCTGGTTGAACTATTTCTATTTTGTTAAGCTGAAAATGGTTTTTCAATCGTAAACGCTTAATAAATTATTTATAAATAAAGAAATAAATTTTTATTTTATGGTATTCACATTAAATTAAACAACAAACCCCACCAAGTAAGTTGAAAATTGTATTTGAATTTGGAATAAAAGAAAAGAATGAACGAAAAACAGAATTAAAACAGAATTAAAGCGGAATTAGTTTGACATTTTCAATTAATCGACATGAAAATGCAGCGAATGCTTCATACGTTTGGTCAGTATTTGAATTGAGCAGAGCGGTGTTATGTAACAACATTTTTCATAAACTACATATTAAACAGTTTTGTTTAATTCTTATTTACTTTTATTTAATATCGTGCCATAATCTCAACTCACAATAATCGTGACCAGATTTTCTCAGTTTGTATTGAAATTCATCACCCCACTGATATCAACAAACATAAGGAATAAATGGCAAAACAAACACTTTTTTTGTTAATTTTTTTTTAGCACACAAACAAACAAACAAAAAAAAAAAAAAGAAAATAAAACGAAAAATAAATAAAAAATAAATACAAAAATAAAAAAAAACTAAACCACCATGTTGAATAAATAAAATGAAACAACACTTCCACATGACGAAGAGGGAACTGCACCAGGCCAAATGCAACAAATAAATTTTAAACTATCGGATATCAAATTCAAGTACAAAATATAGTGCACTTTATATTGAACATTAGGGTGCCACATATTTAAGACAGTTACATTTAAATTACAAATTTATGCCTGAAGACATACATAATTCTTAGGGCCATTATTACAATTTGCTTATTATTATTATTAGTAAATTTGGGCTTAGTTAAAGGTAGCTTTAGCTAAAGGGAACTATAAAGTTACCTTTAACTTATTTTCGTTATTACGACTTCAATATAAAATAAATTTAACTTTATTCTAAAATACGGCAGTGCCGATGTACTCGCAACGACTGGTTTATCTTAACGCTCACTCCTTATTGGGTAATCATAATGATGAAAAACAATTTATCTGCCCGTTAAAATTCTTCCTTTAGTTAACGACAACTTGTAATAATTGCCGTTAATGTAAAATCGTTCACTTTTTTTCTAATCGCCATCACTTTTTTTTTGTGTCAAAAATGATACATTTCAGAAAAAGTATGAAACCTGATATTTTTAGAATTTGTAGGTTTAAACCAAATAAAAAAAAGAAAATTTAAAACAGGGGTGAAAAAATTCAAAAACTTGATAATTCTGGGTTATGTATCATTTTAACATAGCATTGTAACGATTATTGATAGGCTTTGTTAAAAAATGTAAATATTTTGACTTATTTTAATTCATTTTAATAAAACTATTTTATATTATTACATTTTATTATCATTTGTACGAAATTTACGTAAAAATTTTCGACTTGATGTACATTGCAACATTGGATTTTACATAAAAATCAAACATTTCTTGTCAGCTTGGTTTTATTTTTTTCTAAATGATAATAATTTAACATCTAGCATCATTCTTTTGCAGCAATTTATATGTTTTCAATTCTTTAGATGGGGCAGCTTATTGTCACTCGGATCAGTAAAACCCTCAATTGACGGCTGGCTGAAACCTTGATGGTACAAAGCATTGTTATATTTCGTTAGAAATATTTGTTGTAAACGTTATGTGGTGTAAAAAGTTTCCCGTAGCATCGATGATGTCAACAACAATCGTATTTCTTTGATTCCTTTCTGATTAGCCAGATACAGGCTTCTGAAGTACAGCTGTAAGTACTTGCTACACATGCAGCATGTGGTTGAATCTAAAACTGCCAATTCGATTTCGGTGGACCACGAAATTTATAACGACTATGAAATTCAAAATGTTACTAATTTAGAGCAACAAATATTTTTAAGGTTCGATCTATGGTTAACATATTTTTCTTTTCTTAATGAAAAGAAAATAGGGGTTGTAGGAGAATATAATAAACGGCTTGATCACCTAGACACGATCATTTCGGAAACGAAAAATGGAGAAGTCTCGAAAGCAGCTTGTTAACAAAAAAATTTTAATTTAATGCTTTTTTAATGCTCTTTAGACTGGATATATTTTATTATTTATTTGTTGTTTTTCTTCTTCTAATTCGTTGTGATGATTTTTATAATTCTTTAGAAATAATAGTGAAACAAATCAATAAAAAAAATTGTAATAGTAATAAAAATAGTAAAAGTAATAAAAAATAGTAATAGTAATAAATTTGTAAAATAGCAATAATAAAAATAATTAAAAGTTATCAAAACAACAATAGACAATAGACTATTGTATAAAGATTTATGATTAATTAACTGCTAAGCATTGTTTAATAATTTCACTGTCGTAAGTAGTAAATTCTAAAGACGTATAGCAAAGACGAAAAATTGCTATCCTGATATTAAAGTTCGATATCTGAAGTGGATAAGGTTATTTAATCATTTAAAATAATTCTCCTTTGGTTTTTATCTTAATGCAAATACATACACAACTACTCTTATTTTAAGCTGGTAATTAAATGATTGAAGTTGCCGTGGCCTAGTAAGCAATGTGCTGGCTTATTAGACGTAAAGCTAGGGTTCGAGTTCCAGGCCAGACATCCAAACAAAATACAAAAAGTATTTTTTCGGCGATTTCCTCTTAGCAAATTTCTGGCAGAAACTCTGAGAGTAAAGAAAATTGGCATAAAAAGTTTCTCAAAAATCTGTCGTTCGGAGTCGACTTTAAACTGTAGGTCACGCCACTTATGTATAAAATTAATGCATACAACATAAGTGGTGTGAGAAACTAGGTCTATAATCTTAACTGAAGGGTTGTAATAGCCAATAATGTATGTAATTAAATAATGAATCATAAAGTTTTTTTTGGTAAAATTTGACACACAGGCGGGCGTATTTATCTCACTACAGAAGTAAGGTTTTTCGGTATCGGTACTATATATGACGAAGCGATTATTTGCTATACGGTAATGTATTTTCCACACTCATCTTAGCATTAAACTGATTTCCTCTAAGTCGTTCTTATATGTTCTGTCCAGCTGAAGCTATTATTGATCATAAACCTGTGGCAAATTCAATCTTATAAATAAAAAAAAAATTAGTCTCGATGCTTATTGATACAAAACCTATCCTATTATTATTCAAAATATCTAATATACTTTATCTGTGAATAAAAAATCCGTGTTGGAATTGAATTTTGAATTTTTGTTCTTTCAATCCTCTTCAATTGTAGCAAAAATTTATTCTTTTAATATCTAAAAAATATTGAAATTAGCTATGATTCCTAATATAAAGAATTTTGATTCCTGAATTTTGTATTGGTTAAACAATGAATTTATAAAAATAAGTGGCTACAATTCAAACAAAAAAAAAATAATTTTTGGAAATTATAAATAAGTAGTTGTCACATTAAAAAATATTAAATTCGTAATATTCGGTACACCCTAATATCAATTTTATTATGCGGATTTAACAGCTGTTCATACAAATACACGGCCACACATACCCAACAATCCAATTTAGTTGACATTCAACGGAGACCAATGACGAACTATTCATTGGCTCCCTGTGCCGTTTAACCATAAACATTAAACGGAACTTTTTTCAGGTAATTTTATTGTGCTACATACACATACACTCTTATGTGTATTTATAAACAGTAAAACCTTATGTATTCGAACAGAAATCTCACTGCTGATATTTATGAAGTATGAGACACAAATCATGTTCTAAAAATTCGACTATAAAAATATGGGTTTTGAAAGACTCACTAAGAAAAAGTATAATTTCGATATTTAAATTCAAATTTAAATAAAGATAATTATGACATGAAGATGTCAATTGTGTGATTAGGAGTCGTCTAATTTTTTAGAGATCGTAACAGATGATAATTTGAAGGTGAAAAGTCCTAGATACATGGAATCTCTCTGTTTCAGATGTGCGTGATATGTCGTTGCCATGATTGCATACATATTTTCTAATGATCAGTTCTGGCCATTTTTGTTTATGTTCTTACTTTAATCGCGTTAATTGTATCAATCGTTTGATCCGGTTATAAAAGCTCTTTACCTTTCTTGTGTAAATCATGATTTAGCCATCGTCTGTGAAACTTAATTTTGCTTTATCGATAAACTTTTTCCAATCTTATTATCGCACATGATCCACAAATGAATCGACAATCGTTGAAATATGTATTTTGTACCGTGTTTCTTTATGTATCCAGTTTTCTTCAAATGGTTTGCAACTGTTCGGTGACGAATTCCTAGTTTCTTAACAGTGTCTACCCTGCTTATGTGCCAGTCTTTTTTTCCATGATGTAATCAACTTTTTCAGTGATTAGTCAACCAGAGTAACAATCAGAATGAAAACGATCGCACAATTTAGCTGTTGTTCAAAGACAACATCGTGTCTCTAAAATGTTCTAATTTTCGCTGCAGCGCGCTTTTTCGTGGGAAAATGAAAAACAAATATATTGACAATATACCGAATTTTCATTCGTTTCTTAAAGTAAATAACTTTCCACAGACAATGTGATTTAACAAATTTCTTCTATCAAGATGTCACCTTTGAAACAACCTATATTACCTTTTATAACATCCATCATCAATTCATCCATCAACAATTTAGAACACTCACTTTCATATGTATTTCAGAAATTGTTGATCTTTACTGAGAACAATTTATTTACGAAATAATCTTAGGCATTTAGTGGTCGCCTAAGTCCAACAGGCACGGTCAGCTCTGATATCTCAAAAAAATGGAATTTTAAAAATATTACTATAAGTATCACCACTCATGGCTAAAGTAAACAAGCACAACAAGCTAAGCTGGGTCGTAATCTGGACCAAAAATAGTTGAATATTTTAAAAAAGAAAAATAATTACACTATGCGACAAAATAAAAAAATTAAATACACCCGGCTAATGACATAGTGTAGGTTGTGAGTTTTATTGCATGAGGACTATTCGTATGTAGAACTCGTGTAGAGGTTGTAATTTTTTGAATTTTACGGGATGAAAAAGACATAAGATACAGAAAAATCACTTAAATTTGCAATATTAATAAGTGCAAAGTAAATACGAACCTTAAATAAATTTTTAAATAAATAAATTTTCAATTTCAAAAAATCGTCAAAGTAGACATAAATCGTGACATCATCAATATGATATTTTTGGAGCACATAATCGTCAAATCTGGCAGCTATGGTTAGCATTCTAATAAGAATTCAAACAAGACACTGAGCTATTGATAGTTCCGCTGACAAGCTTGGTCTGGCCCACTAGGATTACTGCAGAAGCCACTATGAGGTGGAGGAAATGGGATCGATAAAACACCTTTTATGCGAGTGCACTGCACTTCAGGACAGACATAATTGGTTTTTAGGTGACAGAACGTTTGTTAACTCTGGGCATAGTTTGGTCATGACATCAGAAGATCGAGGTGGTTTAAACCATATTAAGGGATCTTACGTTGGACTGGGTGGTACAATGGGACATATGGGCTACCGAGTGAACATGCCTGTGAGCGGAATCTATGTGCTAACTAGGGATGCCAATCGGGAAATTCCGGGATTTTCAGTATTCACAAATCTCGAATGCCGGGATTTTTAAAAATTTTTCGAAATTTTCGGCATAGTGAATTCATATGTATTTTGACCCTGCAAAAGGTTCTGGAAAAAAATTTTATACCACTCGGCTTCGATAATAGCATTTCAGATGAGGAAACCCCTACTTCCATTGCTAAATAGTTATTTGAAGCCATCGAAGAATGCAAAAGCCATATAAAACGAATTAATAGTGTAACTGATTTAGATACTCAACTGTCCAATGAAATAGATTTATTTACATCAGGAGGTGGAAGAGGTGAATATTTACAAGCTGCATACAGATTTCTGCCAAAAAGTCTGAGAATAAATAAAATTGTCATGAAAAAGCTACTCAAAAAGCTGTCGTTCGGAGTCGACTTAAAACTGTAGGTCCTGCTACTCACATATAAAATTAACGAACACAATATAAGTAGTGTGAGAAGCTAAGGCGAAATCCTGACTAAAGGTTTGTAATGACCAATTATGTACTTATGTATGTATACAGCTATCTGGTAACTATTTTACCAACAAATGTTGATTGTGAGAAGTGTTTTTCAACGGCAGCGTATGTTGATAACAAAATTCCTTCAAGCCTATCAGATCACATGTTAAATGATTTATTTTTTTTTTGGGAATCCAAATGATTTTTTTAAAACTAATGCATTCTCATAGGTATGAATAATTTTTATTTTTGTTAATTTACGTTTTTTTTTTACTTTTTGTCTTACTTTCTTTATATTTTATTTTCAAAGGCATATAATTCTGATATTATTGGAATGGATATGATTTTGTTAACAAAATATATTTTTTTCATTTTTATTATTAAGAGAAAATCGAGATTTTTTCCGTGATTTTTCAGGATTTTTGGGTCCTGAATTCCGGGATTTTTAAAACTCAATCCCGTTTGGCATCCCTAGTGCTAACCAAACCTAATCTTAAATTCAATTTATACATTTATTAGAAGGCATTTATTGAGTTAAATTTTTAAAGTGTTCATTTTACCGAAGTAATTCTGTATGCATTTGTATTTGTTTTATTTATTTTTTTAATTTTTTTTTTCATTTTATTTATTTCAATTAGTTTTTTTTGTGGCATATTAATATAATTAAATGTTTATGGTTTTACACTTTTACTCCTATTGTTATAGAAATAATTTAAAATCTAATTTTGTATGTTAAAATTCAAATATTTTAGTGCACTTGTTAATACATGAACACACATTCAAATCATATAGACTCCATCCATCGAAAACGACAAGACAACAATCCATTGACAATGACTTGTAATAAATTATTTCGTTTGTAAGTTTGTCGTTAAATTGCCAGTCGTCTGTACTGTATTCACCTTGATTTATGAACAATAGAAATATTGGTAAAAAAAAAAAAAAATTTAATAAAAAAATAACAAACTTATAATATTATAAATGAAATACTGTATACAATGTAAAATACATATGTTTGTACAAATTAAACAAAATAAATTTATACGTACATTGTAATTGAAAGCATTTCTCAAAACAATTAAATTCGTATGTTTTTTCTTTCTTTCTTTCTTTTTTTTCTATTCAATAATTGTATTTTAATAAATATAAACAGTTATGTGAGTATTGTTTAACGATAAAATATTTTTATATAAAACAACATAAAATTTAAGCATTTTCGTCTGAAACAAAAGACTTTAGAAAGCTCTCTACACTCTTGCATACCCCAGATTAGAGATGGGTTTACACTAGGGATGCGAAACGAAAGCGATTTTTAAAAATCTCGGGATTCGGGATTTTTTAAATTCCGATTACGGGATAATTGGGGATCCAAAAGTCCCGAAAAATCACAGGAAAAATCGCAATTTTCTCTTAATAATAAAAATAATTTTCTAACTAAATAATTTGTATTCTAAATATTTATATCAAAATTATATATCATTAAAAATGAAATATAAAAACAGCTAGACAAAATGTAACAAAAAAGCGTAATTTTGTTGTCAACATACGCTGCCGTTGAAACACACTTCTCGCAAACAACATTTGTTGGTAAAATAGTTCCACGATAGCTATATGCAGCTTGTAAATATTCACCTCTACCACCTCCTGATGTAAATAAATCTATTTCTTTGGACAGTTCAGTATCTAAATCAGTTCGTTTTATAGAGGAAATTTTTTGGAAATATTTCTATAAAAACGTAAGTTTCATTAACACAGTGCGAGAAGCGATTCAAATTACTCAAAGTTAATAAAATAGCAAAACATTAAATTACGTACATCAAATGTCCAATATTAATAAAAACTAACGCATCCCTTGAGGTCTTAGCAGTTCATGAACACATTGCTCTACAAGCCGATATAAAATCACAGCTACTTAGTGAAATCTCTTGAAAATAATTAAATTTTAGTTCAAAAATATTTGATTGCATTGCAGAAAGGATTTGTAATCTCGAATCAAATGGATAAAATATAAGCAACTTTGGTACTGAATGATGCCGAAAAAACTGAGCTATCTACCATATTCAATACACGATTTAAAAAAAAAAAAACATAAAAGCGATACATTTAGCTGGAAGGAAGCAGAGCTAGAAACATTAAAATTCATTCACAAAATGTCACAGGCGCTAAGCATAAATGCAATGGCAAATTCTCCTAATTACAAGATGAGATTTCTTGGTGGAAAAGAATTTGTGGAAGAACACAATTAAGCAAATTAGCTGTTCGAATTTTAACAGTTCCCTGTACTCCATCTGCTACTGAACGTTCCATTAGCACCCACATCTTCATTTACTCAAAAAAAGGAACGATTTATATCGTTCAACTGGAACTTGCGTTTTAAAAATAGTTTACCACCTTCAACAGAAAGCACGAACTCCACTTAACTTGAAAATGCGATGAATTCTTCACTAGAAGGAACTGAAAACGATATCCCTGTAACTTCAACAGAAATCACGCATTCTACACGATATGAGTTTTTATCGGATACGGACAATGACAGCGATTATGACTAAATTTATGAATTATTTCATTTCTTATTAAAAATAAAAATAAAATAAAAAACACAGGTGATTGGGTATTTAGCTTTAAATACCCAATCCCATCACCCTTGCCCCATCACAGAGTACACAAAGTAGTGGACAACATTCCAATAGATTTGTAAACAAATTGAACGACTGACTTGACATACCAATTCTATTACAAATAGAGTGCATTTAGATTTTTATTCTTTGCAGTATCGTTTATGAAAATGTTCATTCCTTTCCTTTTATGGAAACAAATTGTTTTGTCACCGGCGCTCATACTTTGTAATTTATTTAATTATTTTTTACTTAAACAAAAAAATAAATTTAATTTAATTTATTGCAACAATCTCTGTTACTTTGTTTATAATTGAATTAAAATACATTTTCTCGGTTTGATTGACAACATAATGAAATCTGTTACAAAATATTTTTATCTTCCTTGTGTTTACAATTCTCCGTTTATTCTTCAAAAGACGAAAGAAAAACTTACTGATGCATTAATGATAATTGAGGCGTTGTTGCATTCTAAAAATGTTTCCGTTAAAATACAAAAACTCTCAATTTTTAATGCATTTTTTAAATAAAATTGCAATTCAATACCCCTCACTGTAGTTATTAGAGGTGGGAATCGCATTATTTAGTCATTTTATGATAATTCTAACATTTAAGGCCATTATTACAACTTACCGTTAACTAAAGGGATGATTTTAACGGGCAGACAAATTTTTAAAAAATTTCATTCATCGAAAATGAAAAGATTTTCGGATATTGTGTACATTGTACGCTTAAATTTTCAATTTGTAATGGTTTTCGTAAAAGATAAAACTCATGATGATGAAGATGACATTTTTACGACTAATACAGGACCAAGTGTAATTTTGAATTTGACGCCATAAAGGTAGACGATAAGACCTTTAATATTATAAGGACCATTATTACAAGTAGCCGTTAACTAAAGGGATGATTTTAACGGGCAGATATATTGTTTTTCGTTATTATGAGTATCCAATAAGATAGAAGTGAACGTCAAGCTAAAGTGAGGCTCATCTTACCGGTAACTTTTAACGTTAAGTTTATATTTAAACTTGCCAGATTATATATTGCTTTCAATATGGCAATTTCAAATTTAAACAAAACGAGCCCTCTGTTGCCACTGCGTTAAAAAAACTTGTTTATTTGAGCAGTGTTAGTAAGTTGTAATAATATTATCATACAACAATCGTGTTATTTGCCAGAAATTTGAAAGAAATCATATATCATTCCTTTATTTAAAAGTGACATTATATCTGATACCACAAACTAAGGAGATATTGTCAAAATTAATGCTATTCCTAAACTTCTTGAGAAATTGATAATTGATCTCTTGTCAACACGGCTTTCGTAAATCTCGATCAGCAACAACTTATCTTAGAACTCAGTAAATTGTCAATGAAGAATTTTCAAATAAAATGCAGGCTGTTATGATAAACACTGATTTTAGTAAAGCATTTGATAAAGTTAATTATAAACCTTTATTACACAAATTATCACTTATGGGCTTTAAAATTCGTATCTTTCACAAAGAATTCAACAAGTCAAATTTTGGCTTGTCACATCTAAAATTATTAAAGTGCAATCTGGTGTAATTCAGGGCCCAATCTTATTCACTTTCTCTATTAATGACCTTCCCTCAGTTGTTTTGCATTCTAAGGTACTGATGTATGCTGACGATATTAAAATATTGCCTTTTATTTTTAACAATGTTAATGGATTCGGTCTACTTTGTGCGGACTTCAGCAATTTTTATAAGTGGTGAAAAATGAAATTAAGGAAATTAAATATTAGATAGTGTAAACACATAACATTTTTTAGATACTCAAAGATTAATACCTTCTAGTGTATTGAGACTATCTTGGACTTTAGTATTCTATTGGATTACAGACTTAACTTTCGGGAAAACATATCCGTGATCGTGATTAAAGCTTGTGGCATACTTGGATATATGAGACGCTGTTCTAAGAAATTTTTTGATCCTTATTTAACGAAATTATTTTTTATATCTCTCGTCCGTCCTATGCTGGAGTACGATTCTATCATATGGGACCCTTGTTATACAGTTCATATAAATAGCATTTAGCCAGTGCAAAAACAGTTTTTAATTTTCTATTTAAGAGGTCTTGGTTGGAACGCCATATCAGAGTAGACTAACTTTGATTAAACTGCCAACTCTTAAAAGTCGTCGTTCCATGGTGAGCACTCTTTTTATTTTGGGATTAATACGATGTTAGTTCAGAGTTCCTGCTCAGTCAATTGAAATTCATTGTTCCTGTGCGACCTACACGAAATTTTGAACTGCTATCACTGAAGTACTATAGATCAGACTATGAAAAAATAATGATTCCTTTAGACGAGCCGGTAAAAGCTTTAATGAATGCTACCAAGTAGTCGATTTCTTGGAGAATAAAGATTTAAAAAAAAGCCGTAATCATATTTTTAAATTGTTAGTCTTAGTTTTGTTTATTTTCTTATAAAACTGTAAAACTGTGAGGTCTTTGTTCAAACCCCAGGTCAGACATCGACAACGAATTATGAAAACAATTTACTTCGTGATTACCGGTAAACTGCAGATTTCTGGCAAAATCTCTGAGAAGAAATAAAATAAAATTGCCATGAACAAGTTTTTCAAAAATCTGTAGTTCGAAGTTGACTTTAAACTGTAGATTCCACCATTCATGCTTAAAATTAACTCACATGACACAAGTGGTTAGAGGCCTAGCTTCTCACACCACTTATGTCGTGCCAATCTGGCTGCCTTGTGTCTAAGGGTCAATTGTGATTTGGGTATCTTTTTTTGTTTTTTCACATCTAAGGAGTGCCCACGAAAAAAATGGGCCTACTTTTAAGCTTACAACTTTTATCATAATTGAAAAAAATGAATACCGTTACATTGTTTTTGTTAGTCATCTGTTTCAAAATCCAAGTGCTAAATTTCATTGCAATAGCAAAATTAGTTTTTTGAAAATGGGCACCCAACAAAAATGTTGTAAAAAAATAATTGAAATTTTCTATGAAAATCGAGCCGCTTACAAAAAACGATTGCTCGGTTCGCATGTGTTAACCAAAAAACAGTTTCTAAGGTAAGAACAAAACAATATAAGGAGTCTTTGAGTATTGAGAGAAAGCGTGGGAGGAAAGTAGAAAAAAAAAAAGGATTTGCCGACCAAAACAAAGCAAGTAAAATAATACGTATTTTTCTAAAATACCCTAAAATGTCTGGAAGAAAAGCGGCTCAAAAAGTTGGATGCTCTGAGATCTTTGTCAGAAAAAATTTTGTATACAAAAGAATTCAAATATTATTTACTTTAATTGAAATATAAAGCGAAAAAAATCCGCCACTTAGTTTTATTTCTATAACGAAAAGTGTAGTCCAGTTTTTTTTGTGCGCACTCCTTAGATCTTCATTTAAAATTTGATTAATCCGTTTCTTGGTTACTTTTAGTCCCAGCTTTGATTTTATTTGGGTACAACTTAAATTATTTGTGATAGCTAAGCGCTTTATTGATCGTTTATCGCGGTTAGTCAGTGTTGGATTTTACTCCAAATCGGTCTTTATTAACCGGAAAAACGGTTTAAAAGATAGTCGTCCTTTAGATAACAATAGACTCTCGTCTATGCACATTTTTTGATGGGAATTGAATGCCGGTTAAATCCGGCACTGGTACTTACAGAGCGTTTTGTCTATGGCGTCTAAGTTCGGCGCTAGTAACGAAAGGATTAAATATTGTTTTACCCCAAATCAATACATAAAATATGCAAGTTCTTGCAATTAAATTAGTTAATACAATTGCACAATACAAAAAAATAAATAATAATGATATATCGATATACATATGTATGTAGTGATTAGGGATACCAATCGGGAAATCCCGAAATCCCGGAATTTTCGGGATTCACAAAATACCGAATCCCGGGATTTTTAAAAACTTATCCCGAGATTTTTTTCCTCAAAAAATCTATAGCTCTCGACTTCGATAATAGCATCTCAGATGAGGAAAACCCTACTTCCAGTGATAAAAAATGATTTGTTGGCATCAAATAATGCAAAAGCCCTATAAAATGAATTAATAGGGTAACTGATTTAGATACTCAACTGTCCAAAGAAATAGTTTTATATACATCAGGAGGTAGAAGAGGTGAATATTTACAAGCTGCGTACAGCTATCTTGGAACTATTTAACCAACAAATGTAGACTGCGAGAAGTGTTTTTCGAAGGTAGAGTATGTTGACAACAAAATTCGTTCAAGCCTATCAGATCACATGTTAGATGCTTAAATTTTTATTTGAAACCCAAATAATTTTCTTAAAACGAATGCATTTGCCTATGCATTAATAATTTTTATTTTTGTTAATTTACGTTTTTTGTTACATTTTGGCTTGCTGTTTCTATATTTTATTTTTAATGATATATAATTCTGATATACATAATTGGAGAGAAAATCGCGATTTTTCCTGTGATTTTTCGGGATTTTTAGATCCCTAAACATCTCGGTATTTCGGGATCAGGATTTTTAAAAATCGATCGTTTGGCATCCCTAGTAGTGATGGAATACTTCAAAAAAAATCAAGTCTAGTTACTTCTCCCGTATACTAGAAATGAAGGATATATATTCTTAAAATTAAAATAACAAGTTTTTGATGAACATTAAAATTGCTAATAAAAATATTTTAAATGTTGGATCATATAACCCTATTCGGTATTGCATAGAAGGATAAAATATTATAAAATTTTACAAAATACAAAAAGTTGAATTTTTTATATAGTAATTAGTATTGTGTTTCGTATTATTTATTTATTTTTTTTTTATTTAAATCGTGCTGTTGGTTTCAAAGAATTAACCCGGGCCCAATTGTATGTAAAGTATTATAATGCATTATAATTTTCTTTCAATGAAATGTAAAGAAATAATAAGAGTATATTGAATATGCTAAACTCCTTTTACTTTATAAATAACTTCAAGTCAATTAGATCAGAGCAATTATTGTAAGATACCTTGAACACCTGTATGGATATATTGTAAATTATTATTATTATATCTATTCATAGAGAGGTGTTAAATACGTAACTCAAATCTGTTATTATTGTTGAACAATAGATTTTTTTATTTAATTTTTTATTATTTTATTTATTATTGTGTTTTTTCCAATTATTTTAGGTTTTTCCTAAAATGCAATATGAAAACAAGTGTAAGTTTATTACAAGTTTATTATTAGTCAGTATGTATTACTTTCTACCGCATTTTATGACACCGATATACATGCATTTATTTATTTATTAAATTTTTTATTTATTTTTCTGTTTTTTTTTCTCTCATTATTATTTATTGCTTGTTTACCCCACCCAAAGTGTTGTTCTATAGTATAAATATTTATATCCTCAAACATTTGTAAGTCATGACATTTATTGTTGCATATCGATGATAACAAACTGACTGTACTGGAAATTATAAAAATCATGACACTCTAAATAGCATGGGTGTTGCTTAAGGTTGCCAGCCTGGCTGGACTTGGCTGGATAGTCCAGCTTTTCTATTGCTTGTCCAGTTTCAAGGCAAAATTTAATTTTTCCAGCTAAATAGAAATTTTTTAGTACACTGCAATAACTTGGGCTTTGTCAAATCATGTTAGCCAACACTGATTGTACATTTGTTTTACAATTAATGGCGTTTTCTTTTCTACAAAAAAATGTCACCCTCTTACAAGGTACATTAAAAAACTTTTTGACCAGATCGCTAATTTTTCAACTTTATTTTTTGAGAGCTTTTTTTCATAAAAAAAAAATAAAAAACAGTTTAACGCTGTTCTAACATTGAATGCAATTTTTTAGACTACGGGCCATGTAGCTTCAATAATGTTATGTTTTCTTAAGGTTACTTAACAAAACAATGAAAAAACTAACTTCAAATTGGATAACAATACCAGGCGACTTTTTTTAAAATATCATCAGGTAGCCCTATAAATAAACAAAAGTCATCTGCTTTAAAGGGCATTATCAGCACTCTCGATTTATACAGGACATAAAATGCAATGCCCTCCACCATTGGCAAGTGCGAATTATTTAGAATAAAACATACCAACTTTTTAGAGGGTGAAACATTTTTAAGAAACAAACGCAAAATTGCATTTTACCTTAATAAAATGCACATTTTTTGGTAGAAAAGAAAACATTTTAATTGATGTTTTCTCCTTCTATCGTCACTGACAACATGTCTCAACACTTGAGCAGCCGATGTCATAGTAAATATTATTGCGCGCGATAGTCAATTTGTTTACGTACAACTTTTATTTTTTTGTACATGAAAATAATAAAAATAATTTGCAGGAAATCTTGAAATGTAAATTGATAAAGAAGCAGGTCCATCAAAAAGACGACTCAGAACTTTCTGCGATAGATGGAAAGAGTTTGCAAAATATGCTAATTGGATAAGAAAAAAAGATAATTATTCGGCAGAGATGTGCCAAATAGATATTATAATCAAACATGAAGGCATAATAATATGGAGATGTCGAAGAAGTTGTCTCAAATTATTTCGAATTTTGTAGTCCCAACAGAGACAAAAACTGAAACACAAATCTCCAAGGCGGAGTTGGTTTGTGTTTACCACACCGTTGTCCACGGACTAAGCTACAATAGTCTTAGTTACCAAATACAACTCAGCGTAAAATCGCTAATAAAATAACTTGTGTAACAACAAATTTTAGACTTGTACAGTGATGCGTATGAAACTTTAAGGGATATATGTCCAGTTTTTTGCGAATCGGAATCTGGCAACCCTAGCGCTGCTACATAATATTAATGATTGTTTGCGTTAAAAATTATCCCGCGGTTATGGTGTAACTTTTGGGTTAAATATGAATTTTAAATATGATACAATGAATACGAATATTTTTTAAATTTTCTGCCGTGGTCTAGTAGGTAGTATGCTGGCTTATAAGACGTAAATCCAGGTTTCGAGTCCCAGGCCAGACATCAAAAATAAAAAATACAAAAAGTTTTTTTCGGGCGATTTCTTCTCTTTCTCTTCTTGAAAAGTTTCTTAAAAATCTGTCGTTCGGAGTAGACTTTAAACTGTCGGTCCCACCACTTCTGTATAAAATTAACACACACAACATAAGTGGTGTGAGAAACTGCGAGCTTCGTGAGGACGATTGCTGAAGACTTATCTAATGGTGAAGGTATAGCACTGGCCATTTTAAACTCACCAGCAGCAGCTCGTTTCCTTACCGTTCGCATCTTCCCTCTCTCCTTCCACCTTTCCTAAAACCTGCACAATGCACTGCATGAGTAGGGGTCATCCCCTGAATGCTGGTTTAATAAAAAAAAACATAGTAGTGGACTTAGGTTTCGTTCTTTCTCAACCTTCTATTCACCACTGTAAACGTTTATGTTTTTATCTAACTCTTAAGCAATACAAAATACACCTTATATCGTATAAAGTCATAAAATTAATTTTATAGTTATTCATTTGTCGAACTTTTACTGTAAAAAAACTTTTATAATAAAAAAAACACACCCACAACATATTTAACAAAAAAAAAAGACATATTTTTGCAATTTCCATTCCATGTCAAACCCATCACCCAATCAATTAAGCAATAGCCGGTAATCTCAAATAACACACGTACTTGAGGTTAAATGCAATGCATAAATTATTAAAACTTTAATCTTTAAAAGCTAAACTTTGGATTTTTTTATTTTCAATTTAAATAAAAGCGTTTCTTTTTTATTATTTTTTTTTATTCTCTTTTTTTACACCACATGGGGTTTTAAATTTTGCATAAATCCACCTGCTGCAGTTGGTATTGTTCTTGTTGTATGTCAGTCACTCAGTCAGCGGGTAATTTAAAGCTCTGCGGTTTAGCAAACGCTGATAAACACCAAATCAAATCAGGCAGTGTGGTATCGCAATATACAGTGTGGATAAAAAAAATTTTGAGATGAAATTCTGATTTCATTTTTTAAGTACAGATTGCGCATGATAAACAAGTCATATGACAACCCACATATTCCTGTCGTAGAAGCTGGTTCAAAAACAGGGGTTAAGCTCAAAAAAAAAAAATATTTTAATGCCACAAAAGAAACTTTATTGCTACTAAAAATAACAAAATAAATGTAAATACATAAAAAACAAATAAAAATCTCGAAAAATATATATGAATGTATATTAAGAATTCAGTTTAGTAGTTTTATCCTTCAACATCATTTTATCCTTCAATTAAATGGGAACGTTTTTCGGCTGATTTCTTATGTTGTGGGTCTTAATTTTACAGATAAATGGCAGGACATACCCAGTTTAAAGTCGAATCCGGACGACAGATTTTTGAGAAACTCTTCAGGGCAATTTTATTTACTCTTACAGTTTTTGCCAGAAATCTGCTGAGAAGAGAGGAAATCGCCAAAGAAATACTTTTTGTATCAGAGATCAGCAACGAGTATTCAAAACGATTAGTAGGTTCGAATCATACTTATAATTCCAGGTACTTATACGCATTCATACTTATTCTGATATCATACTCATACTCAAAGTTGGAAGTCCTCGTCGTATTCATACTTAATAATAAGCATGATGTTATTGACTTCAACTCATCTCTACTTAACATCTACACGAATCACGAAATAAGTATGATTCGCTTACGAACACTACTATACTCACAAGAAGATTGCGTGTATGCTTTGCCTGTTGTCTTTGTCTTTCCTTTCTTCTTTGTTTGTATATTCAGCAACAACAACCAATTTTGTGATGAATTTTGATGAATGATTTGAGCCACTCGAATCACTTATAAGTATTATAAACATTTTTCTAAATTTATGAATCAGACGCCTACTCATGTATGAATCAAACATATTTCGAATGTTGTGAGTTTGATGTCAACTTTGTACTCATACTCATTGCTACTTATACTTATAAATTAATGTTGTAGCGAGTACGAATGAATCTGAGTAGTTGAATTTCAATTCTGTTGATTCACTCATACTCTAAATTGCATGAGTGCTTATGAGTAGCGGAAAAACGATTCATTGCTGATCTCTGTTTTGTATTTTGTTTTGATGTCTGGCTTGGGGCTCGAACCCTGGACTTTACATCTAATAAGCCAACACACTATCTACTGGATTACGGCGAGATATACATGGAAAAGGTATTGTGGGGGTGAGCGGAAAAATAATAGAATAAAATATTTGGCGAGAAATCGGAGATTAAAAATACAAATTAATGCATTTTTAAGGATAGAATACTAGCCAATATGAAACTAGGGCGAAAAACCTTGTTCATATGTAGTAGATCTGCATTAAATATTGAAATTCTAAAAAAATGGCAGAATACGACTTCATTTTACTTTACTTACAAAACATAGATTTTTATGGCTATTATCCTCAAAATAAATTCATTTTCCCGGATTAATTTTGTAAAGTTGTCGCTACGGTTCAAACCTTAATAAAAAATATCTTTTCGGTGACTTCCTGTCGGCAGATTTCTAACAAAAACTCTGAAAGTAAATAAAATTGCCATGAAAGGTTTCTCAAAAAATCTGACGTTCAGAGTTGACTTTAAAATGTAGGTCCCTCATGTATAAAATTAACACACCCAACATAAGTGATATGAGAAGCTTGGTCGTAATCCTGACTGAAGGGTTATAATGACCAATTCTGTTTGTATTTAATTAGTTAAAAATAAATTTGTTTAATTCTGTCAATAATATGGAGGATATGATTAATAACTATACGTTACAATAAGTCACATTTAATTACGGAAGACCCCAAAATGTGTAAGTCCTATCATTTAAATTATTTATACAAACCAAATGAGAATATACTCTGATTTATTTTCTACGAGCAACCACTATGCCTACAAATGTTAATAAATTCAATATGATTTTATCAGATTTAACCATCACTGTAAATGTGAATGTTGATAGATGCATTTATATGTACACATTTCCACTAATATTACAAGTAATTGAAATGTAGGTGAACAAATTGTCGATAATATGTTTATAAATGTTTTATACTGTAATAAATTAAATTCAACAATAACAAAAACAATAAAAAAAGAAAGAAAATTTAATTTATTTTACTGCCATAATAATACGAATAAAAGCATAAAATTCCGCAAGTCCAATAGTGCTGTGAATAAAATATTCACATTGAGTAAAAACAAAAGAATTAATGTTCACATGGTATACACTATACTACTTAGTAAAAATGAATGAAATAAATGTCTCGTATATACATACATACATAGATATGTATCCACATATAGTTAAGAGCTTGTAAATATTTATAGAACTCCGTATTTTTGCTTTTTTTTTCATTCTTTTTTCAGAAATCCAATGGATGAATATTTAAAGCGTTGTAATAAAACGGGGCATTTACAATAAATAATCAAAGTGGGTGGAAATGAATGCAAACTCATAATAAATCACTGCAAAGAAAACTTTTTTTATTTTATTTTTAAAATCTTTTACTGAAAAGCTGATATCTAACTACAGCCAATAGGATGTGGCTAAATTTGAATGACATTAAACTACTCGCAGTCATAAATGCCAAATAAATAAAGCATTAAGAAAAAAAATCATTAAAGACGTTAATGGAAATCGTAAAAAAAATTGTCAGATAAAGTAAATACATAAAATTTAAATCCATGTACTTATTTAAGTTCATAAATAATTTAAAAAAAAATTTAACAATAAACTTTAAAAATTAGTTTTCACACAATGGAGGTGTTCCTCGTATAACGCAATGGTTACGTTCCAAAAAAATTGCGCGTTATGTAATTTGCGTTATAGAAGACTTAGTTTTCATATAAATTTCATAATATTTCATATAGTTTTTCACACTACTTATGCTGTGTGTATTAATTTTATACATAAGTGGCGGGACCTACACTTTTAAAATAGACTTCGAGCGACAGATTTTTGAGAAACTTTTCATGGCAATTTTATTTACTCTCGGAGTTTTTGTCAGAAATCTGCATGAGCTATTCTGACTTTATTTAAAAAAACAATCCGAAAACATATATAGTCTGTGTCACTTACTTCGAACTTAATATTACATCGAAAGCGTATAACTTTATTAGAAGAAATTTCTTCGGAAAAGTTTTCGTCATTTGATAAAAATATTTTGTTGGATGTTTTTCCAGTAGAGATGAGCGATATTTTCAAAACTGTGATTTAATCACGGTGATTGATAATTCACTGGTAACTACAGTGATTGAAATTGCCAAATAACAGTTACTAATAATGTCGTTCTTTCAAAATTGTTACATACTCAGGTTTATTTCATTTTATTTTGAGCGAGACAGAATTACTATTAGATGATGCTGATTATTTACTTTTGCCTTTTATACATGAACATTCTGTGAAACTTAATTGTCAAACTTCATATAAAAAAAAAATTGATTAAAAATAATAACATAGATGACACCACTTTGATTTTGTTTAGTAGTCTTTTCATATTATGTATCTAGTTGTTTTTTTCTTACGACTTATTAATATACGTTATTGTCATTATCGTATTTACTAGATGTGTGCGTAAGCCATATAAAAAGACAATTGCCCATTATTGCATTTTTCTCAAGACCGAATTTTGATTGTTGCTGCAAATATAAATAAGTGTAAAGCAAAGATAGTGTACAAAAAAACAATTGCACTCGTAAACCATTGTACAACAGTATAAAAGAGAGTTGTGTGAAGAGTGTAACAAAAATATTGTACTTTTCATAGAGTCACAACATGCATTTCTTTTCTTGCTCTCGGCAACCGAACATCTTCGTCGACGCCAGCATTGCCAGTAACTTTATATTTCTGGCGAAAAACCTTTTTGCACTACTGCCATTTTTACTCTACAGACATTCATATGGCAATACTGAAAATGTAGTTTCAGTAGTAAAATATGTTCTTACAACACAAAGCATAGTTCCGTTACTTCACAGGCAAACGGGTGCTGTTGTATAAAGTGAATAAATGAGAAATACTCACTTCGTGCACTCGTAAAATCAAGAGCAACAGTAAAGAGTACTCTACAGTATTGCATTCGGTGAAGGGTAAGCTGGCAGAATGTCTTGTGCACACCTCTAGTATTTACATTTGTTCCTCTTTAATGTGTTTCTTTTAAAATCAAAAACCATGATCACAATCCCTGTTTTAAAGAACAGTGATTAACAAATCACGTTCACTGAAAACAAGTTTCTTCAAAAATCATTGGATCGCTCATTTCTATCTTCCAGTGATTGTGCGATTGTGAAATCAGTTATCAGCCTTTGTTTGCTGTTTTTCGATTTCGTAATAAGGCGCGTTATACAAGTCGAATTACTGCTTTATACAAGAGATACCTGTATACATATTTTTAAGTTAAAAACATAGTTTGAATATATTTATTAGAATTAAATATTTTATCCAAATCACAAATAATAATAAACAACTTGTTTATATTTATGTACAGAGATTTCGCTAAGGCGAAGACATTCCACTTCAAGTGTATTCATCAGACTCCTTCAGCCAGTCTTGTGTATAGACACGTTGCGTGTGAAGAGAGTAATTATGGTTTGAAGATCACTGTTATAAAGATCTATTGAACAATTGTTAGTGTTTACGCGGAAGTATGTAATACAAAATATTGTTGTTTAAGTCAAATCATGTAAGGTTGCACAAGGAAATATGCGAACAATAAAGAATAGATTTGAAACTAAACACCAATTTTGTTTTTATTTTATTTGCAACCCACGAACTCATATTTTGAACGTTTTTAAAAGGTTAAAACGTAACTTAATAGGGCCTCCAGCGTTGTTTAAAAGCATTATGTTACCATATGATCATCAAGATTTTGGCGTACCAAATTTTTCTGTGATACTAGTTTCCACTATATTCTACAAGTTCTCAATTAGATTTGAATCTGCAGTTATGTATCAGTATAATATATTGATATCGTTATTATCGAAAGATTTCTTATTAGACTTTGCAGGTATACAGAGTGAAATTCTGCTTTAATTTTATAAACATTCTTTAAATAAAAAACAAATTATAAAACAGCAATGACAATTGAAATTCAATTCAAATTATGACCTATAATGGGAACGCACTGGCAAGCGGTTGATGGTACATTATACTGAATATTTAATCGATTAATTGAAAATGGTTGCTACACTATAACAGACAGAATTTACTAATGTCATCAACAATACAATTTAACAATTGCTTTCAACGTATTTCAGTATATGAATTATTCTCATTTTATTTGAAATTATTAAAATTTTAAATGATTGTGAAGTCATCAAAAGAACTGAGTATTTAGTCATTATTTTATTTTAAATCATAGCAGAACTTAACAAAATACAATACAATTAAAATTCAAGAACTTACGTAATAGCCTTCGTCTTGAAAAGCTGTAAAGAAAAATTGTAATGAAATAGAAAAATTAAAAATGAGTTTCTGAAATATTTGTAAGTAATTATAATAAAATACAGTAAGACCTTGATTAGTCGTGAGAAAGAAAAAAAGAAAATTTTTTACATCGACTTAATTTTATTTTTTATTAACAAATAAAAATATTTATTAAAAAACTAGCCAAAATTGGTACTCAATTAACCAGGAAAATTGATAATTCGGAATGCTTCCGGTGCCGACCATCACGGATAATCAAGGTCCCATTGTATTACTAATACAATACCTATGTTTACAATATAAAAATATATTATTTAATAGAATCGAATTACTATTTGCCAAGGAAACAAATATTCATTAAAATTTTATCAAAACCATTTAAATTTTTCAAATAACAAAACTTTATTAATAAATATATATCACTCCTTTATTGCAACATAGTCATATCTCAAAAAAGCTTGAACTTGGCAAAATGCGATTTAAGTTTTCAAGACATAAGTCCTATGATCTAATTGCCGCAAACACTTTTTGCTATAACTTCGGTTCAACTTGGGATATAAAACTTATTTTTTTTTCAACATCTACAGAAGGTCTAAAAGAGCAATTTTGCTTAAGTAACTAAAATGTTTAATTTTCGAGATATGACTATGTTGCAATAAAGGAGCGATATATTATCCTGATTAAAATCTAAGAAATTACACTATGCGATACAAAATATTTAAATATACCCGAGTAACTATCTACTCTTGTTAGTTGAGTAGAATTTAAAAATACTTTTTTTATTTTTCCCGAACCCTCCAAACTTGTTTTATTTGACAAAAACTGTTCTTTTTCCGGATGGATTTATTGATTACACAAACTTTTCTGAACTTATTAGAATGGGAAGGAATGGGCCTTTAAAACGATATACATAGTGTATATATTATTTGACTCAATATGATATAGAGCTTGAAGAGGTAAACTTTACAAATGCAAATTATTTCCACATTTTTTAAGTTTGTCCGTTCATACATACATACATAATTGGTCTTTACAACCCTTCAGTCAGGATTATTAACCTAGTTTCTCACACTACTTATGTTGTGTGTGTTAATTTTATACATAAGTGGCGAGACCTACAGTTTAAAGTCGACTACGAACGACAGATTTTTGAGAAACTTTTCATGGCAATTTTATTTTTACTCTCAGAGATTTTGCCAGAAATCTGCTGAGAAGAAATCGCCGAAAAAATACTTTTTGTATTTTTATTTTATGTCTGGCCGGGGACTCGAACCCTGGCTTTAAGTCTAATAAGCCAGCACACTACCTACTAGACCACGGCGACCTCTGTCCGTTCATAGTTTGCAATATTTAGGATTCAACCGTTGTCGGTTTGGCCTATGTCTGGATGCGTTATGCCATCTGAGTCCTTTAAATTTAACTTAGATTCGTCAGAAAACAGCACATCCATCCATTTTTGGACACTCCTGTTGAGTGGGGCTTGGCGAATTCAAGTTTGGCTTTTTTTTTTGACGATATCAAAGATCGTCGACTGAATAATCCGCCCTCTACCGCCCTTCTGGGAATCGTTCTTTCTCTAATTTTTAAACCTAAGCGGTTTCGTAGGTGACTAGAAGATACTGTAGGATCATTTTGGATTGTCCTTTTAAGTAAGGAGTCTTCATGTCGTGAAATCCAAAACTAGTAGGATATGCGTGACCGACCAGTCTGTAAAAACTTTTAAATTATTGTAACGATTTGTAACGAAATATTTATTTCAACAGTTCATTGTGTACCTTAATTTGGGGGTGCTTTAGTTTTGTCCGCTTATATTTGCGACTTAAAATGTTTTTTGAATTTTAACTTTTTTTATTAATTCTGAATGCCTTAAGTTTGTGTTTTTCAAAGGATATAAATAAATAAAAAAATAAAAAAAAATTTAATAGCTTTGTTTTGTTAAAAATATTATTATAAATAATATGGGGATGCTTTAGTTTTGGCCAATACTGTATGTATGTTTGCAAATGAAGTTTTAGTTCATAAATTCAGAATTTTTGATGGTTCTTAATTGTTTATCGGAAAATGTGTTAATTTTATGTCTATCTCTTCACAAGATAATGCAGTTCCAATATATCGTCGCTTATTTCATAGTTTTTAATAAAGTTTTGCAATTAAGAAAGACTAAACTTGAAAAAAAAATCGTATTTTCCTAGTTTACCCAATCAAAACTCATAACATGTAAGTTTGAGCCATATGTTTATGTATACCGTTTTAAAGGCTAATCTTGCCCCTTTCGAAAAAGCTTTGGATTTTTAAAATAGACTCAAACATATTTGGGTAATCAATAATTTTCTATGAAAAGCCCAAAAACCAAGTTTGCAGGGTTCGAGAAAAATAAAAAAAGTATTTTTGGGTTTCAATCAATCTAGTGAATAATTTAGACTATGTAGTAACTCGAGTGTATTTTCACTGTCGCACCGTGTTATCATTAATAATCATCTCATAAATGAGTCATGTGTTTAACTACGATATTATTAAATATCTATATTAAATATCTTATGAAAATTTCTGATAATTCTGTTATTTTATTCTATTAATCGTTTTAATTTAATTTTTCCCTAAAATCTATTTGGTTTACATACATTTTCTTAAAATAATTTCAACAATTGTAAATTATAGGGTGTATTGAAGTTGTAAAACATACTTTATTCTCACAATATGAATCCTTTGCACAAATGAATTCCCTTACATTAATACAAACATATGTACATGGAATCCATGTACAACATTAATGCAAACGTGAAAAGTAATATTCGGATAGCGTTTATTTGGACTGAGGAATATATCGTACTGTACATACATACATACATATAAAATGTTCATACAATACATATGTATTTGAAGAATTTTCATACAATCTGTATCTATTCAATGCCATTCATGTGCAACAGTCAAGCCATGCGAGATAAAAAAAAAATTGTTTTTTTCAAATGCCAGATGATGCTGTTGCTGGATTCTGTTGTATGTAGTACATGCGCTTTCATTCATGCAATCATTCGTATATCGTTGACTTAAATTTTAAAAATTTTTTAAACAACTTGATGTAATGAAATTTTAAAAATAAAATTTTATTATTTTATTGTACATTTTATAATTGGTATTTTTTTTTAAGATAAAAATAATGAAATATTAAACGTTATGTATATATAATATAATAATTTTACAAGCATATAAAAAAACTTTTCCTATTCACATTTCCACTAACCATATGCGGAGACACAAATTGTACATACTATTTTGCCAATGCCTATGGCATCGTTTGGTCGATAGTAATTCAAGCAAAGATTTAAAAAACAGAATTATTCTTGGAAAATAATCACTTTTAACACAAAAGCAATTTTAATCAACTCATTCAATAGAAAAAACAAAATATTTCGAATAGGCTGACTATTAAAATGAAAATTCAGAAAGTTAATTAAAATTTAAACATGTTAACTTGATTTCGAAATATGTTTTGAAATTGAAAAGAAAAAAAGTTAAAGAAAATTCAATTTCAAAATATAGGATACTGATATGCATACATATGTATATAGTATACGTACATATATGTACATACATATTTCTTTTGTGATAATTATTAACTTTAAAAATTAGTTTTAGCAATAAACGTAAACATATTCTAGGGTAAACTTATTAAATATCATAAATTATAAAAATACTAGCTGACCCGAACTTTGTCTAGCCCAAAATTGATTACTCTATTGCCCAAAACAGGTCACATTATATATTTATTAAATACACTACATAAGGCTCTGATGGAGTTGTAATTGTTGTAATAGCTCCAAAACAAAAACTTAAAAACATACATTTTATATATGTACTTATAAACCATCGAATTAGCCGATTTATAGGTATCTCTTAAAGGGAGAGGGTTGCCATGACCATTTTTGGTGAGTTTGTTGATATCGACTCTGCAAACTTGCTTTCGTCTACGATCACTATGTCCCTAAATATTCAATTTCAAAAGTTTGTCACCCCTACTTTTTGCTAAATCGAAGTCTTTTTAAAACATCTAAACCTGATAAGCTTTCGAATAAAAAAAAGAATTATTAAAATCAGTTTAGTCGTTTAATAGTTATAGGTATCACTTGAAGGGGAAGGGTTGTTATGTTATATATGTACATACATATGTAGCTATAAACCATCGAGTTAGCCAACTTTTAGGTATCTCTTAAAGCCGAGAGGGTTGTCACGCTTATTTTTGGTGGAATTGTCTATATCGACTCAAAAAAGTTACCCACAAAATTTTATTCGTCTACGATCAATATATATGTGCCTAAATATTCAATTTTGACATTTAGGAAAATCAAAAATAAATGTTGTCACTGTACAGTTAGAACGACAATCACTTTTTTATGAACAGTTTCAAATGTTACGTTTACTGCGATGTGAAAGGTCACAAAACAACAACGCACAAAAAATGGTGAAAATGCTTCGTGATTGAATAACGGAGCTGCACTGCAGCTGAATTTTTTCTGACAGCTGAGGCTAGCCGGGAGCTAAATGTTTCCGAACAATACCGAGCGCTTTCGGATGAACTCAGACTATCCCGAAAACTTCCGAATAGCTCACCAGCGTTTTTATTTTCTTTACTTTTTACATACATTTGTAAAAAACCAAAATTTTTAATATTTTCCGGCACTCCAGTCTGAACTGAACTTTTACTGTAATATTATTAATTTTGACCATAAGCCATTGTTATTTGTATTTGCTGTAAAGTATACTTTCGAATCATTCATTAAACGAAATGTTAATTTTTTCACAACGCTGACGTATATATCAGCCTGATTTTGACAGACGCCATAGGTTATGTTGACTCTGAGGACCGCTTATACGCATACACTTGCGACTTAAAAAACCCCACAGGAGAAAGCCTATATCGTTAGCCTCAAATCACTCTTGTAGAATATACAATGGACCACGTAATGACAGCCAAAAAAATATGAATTTATGAAAATTTTCAGTTTCACGTGTTGTCGTCCGCGGAGATTTGGCAAGACAGAATGATTATAGTCTCGGTAGCGTAGTGGATAGTATGTAAGCTTGCTTATGTAAACATGAAGCGACTGTTCAAACTACAGGTCAGACAGCTGACCAAAAACTCTAAGGGCAATTATTACAACCGTTAACAAAAGGGAGGATTTTAACGAGCAGATAAATTGTTTTTCACTATTATAAGTGGACAATATGCTAGAAATGGGCTTTAAGCTAAAGGGAGAATCATCCTACCGATAACTTTTAAAGTTAAGTTTATGTTTGAACTGTGGTTCTAGGTAGTGGTCTAGTAGGTAGTATGTTGGCTTATTAGACGAAAGGCCCGGGTTCGTATCCCAGGTCAGACATCAAAACGAAAAATATTTCTTCGGCGACTTCCTCTCAGCAGATTTCTGGCAAAGACTCTGAGAGTAAAAATTGCCATGAAAAGCTTCTCAAAAATCTGTCGTTCGGAGTCGACTTTAAACTGTTGGTCCCGCCATTCATGTATAAAAATTAACGCGCACAACATAAGTGGTGTGAGAAGCTAGGTCGTAATCCTGACTGAAGGGTTGCAATGGCCAATTATGTATGTATGTTTTGTTTGAACTTGCCATATTATATATCATTTTCAATATGGCAACTTAAAGTTAAAACTGCGTTTAAAAAAAAAATTTGTTTTATTAAGCAGTGTTATCGAAATTGCTTCGGTACTGCTATGTTTTTGAATAAAGTTAGCTTTATTTTATCTGTATGTTGTAATAACAAAAATAAGTTGAAGTTAACTTTTCAGTTTCCTTTAACTAAACCCAAGTTTAACGGTAAGTTGTAAAAACGGTCCAAAGAGTGAATAAAATTGCCATGAAAATGTTTCATAGAAATCTGTCGTTCGAAGTCGACTTTAAACTGTCGGTCCCGCCTCTCATGTATAAAATTAACGCACACAACATAAGTGGTGTGAGAAACTAAGTCGGTGTAATGACCAATTATGTATGTACTATGTATATAATACAAAACTAACTATACTCACAACTTTAATGCTGCATAGGATTCCAATTAACTTTATCAATAATTAAATTTTACAGTAATCTCACGAAGTTGATTCACTTTACTAGACAATTGATTTAATTTGCATACATGTAAGTAGATAGTACCCACAACTGAAGGCTTTAAAAACAACATAATGAGGGAACAAAAAAAAAAACCGTTGAAATACAAACAATCACTTTATTATTCTTAAAGTATCTTAAATATATGAGATTGTAAAATTTCTAATCTTCATTCGGCAAACTTCTTCCAATAAAAATAGCCTATCATAGAGCCTGTTTTAGGTATTTTAATAACAACTCTTACACAATGCCGAAATCATTCGAATGGAAAACTTGTTAAGCCACTCTTATCCTATGAAAGTCGTTTATTTTATTGTATAGATTTTATAATATTTGCAATAAAATACAGTCTGTCATAACGTACCCCCACACACTTCCTCTTTGTCAGCCAGTGTCGTACGTCGCGGCGGTTACATCACAATCACAGCGACTATTTGTTTAGGGTGGGTGTGATTAATAAACACATTGGAATTTTGTTAAATGAAATTTCCAACATTTTTCAAACAACACATATACACACCCACAAACACATACAATCTCAATAAATCTCAAACACAACGATCCTTATAGGGAAGCAAATGTATCAAAGGACTTATGCAAACACTCATAAAATAAAGTTAAGTGAACAACAAACATTGTGAACATGCTCTGACTTACTAAAAGAGAAAGAAAGAGAATGGGAAACAATAAATTTCATACACTCCAGTAGTAGTTGTAATAATCAAACACGTATTTCAGAAAAACATGGACTTAACCCATCAATGGCAACCTAGGGACCGTTGTGATAGCAACTGTAAGTATCATAGACAAGTTGTGTTGTAATTAACATCGAATGAATAAATATTTGAAGTTGAAATTGCTGTAGCTAGTGTGCTGATTTATTAGACTGACGGCTCGAGTTCAAGCCCCAGGTTAGACATCAAAACGAAAATTTGTATGAAAATATTTTTTCGACGACTTCCAAAACAAAATTGCTATGAAGACCTCATCAAAAATCTGTCGTTCGGAGTCGACTTTAAACTATACGTCCCGCCACTTATGTCTAAAATTAACGCACACAACATAAGTGGTGTGAGAAACTAGGTCAATAATCCTGATTGAAGAGTTGTTATTACAAGCTAGGTTGTAATCATTGGCATGTGTATGTAAGTTCTAGGGAAATCGAGTAGGACTAGATGGGTAGTAAACGACGAATTCTGGGTATCGTATAACATTTTCCACATTTTAAAATCGCCTAAAATGAAATAGTTCAAGTTGGAAGAAGTTAATAAATCAAGATCCGTGCTAAAATCGTCAGGATAACCTAGACAGTACTTTTCTATTACAAATGCTCATAAAAATACAAACGTTTTCAAAAATTTTAGCATTGAGTAAAGTTTCTTACTTATGCTCTAATGTTAATTTTTCAGAAATTGCTCCACCATGAGAAACTCTATCTTTTCTGTAGATAATATATCCAAGTAGCTTAAAACTGTGGTTAGGTTTCAAAAATGTTTCATTAAGTAGTAAAATTTCAATATTGTTTTCTAATAGAAATAAGTGGAGTTGAGCTGACTGGCTAAAATTTGTAATGCCTTGACAATTTCAGTGCATTGTGTATTTATACAGTTAGACGGCATATTTAGGCATTTGCATTATTACAGTAAGCTGAGGTCCAAAGCGACTCTAGAAAAAAATTTCAAACAACTCATCGATACTGAAGATATTACCTTTTGTGTGATGAGATCGGTACGCAGTCCTCACAGCTTCAGCATAACTTTTAATGGCAAAAGAATGGCTATTTTCATTCGGAACAGTGTTTGAAGATGCATCGTTTTGCGTTACATTTAGAACTTGGTCAAAAAGATCACGATAGAAGTGATTTTTTAGAGGCTGATATTGTTTTTGTTAACTTTATCGCGCATAATTAGGTATTCTTAACGGCTAGGCAATGAGGACAATCTGCTCTATGATGAATATTTTTCAAATTTTTCTGCATACAGTTAAAGCATTTGAAAGAAGCATATGCTGATGTTTCATTAATTTGGCATAAAGAGAAATCACAAGCACCACTACAAGCAATGCAGATACTGTTATGAAAACAATTTGTGTAAGACCTTTCTTGCTTTTCAAATGGGTTCTCCAATATATTGCAATATTACATAGGCGTCTAATCTTCATAATCTGTGTTTTAGATGTAAAAGTAAGACCCAAGTCTAGAACATACAAAGCATCATCGCCAAAAGAACGTGCAGTTTGTATTTCTTTTATATTATGTACAGATACATTGCATTCAGTTTTGTGTATGTCTTCAATTTCTTTAGGGTCCAATTGGGGAGGTCCATATAAAAATAATTGAAATATTTTAGTATCATTACATTCAGGGGTGTCGAATTTAAAATTTGTAGCAGACAACTTATTTTTAGCAATATTATAATTCACCATAGACAAAGAAATTATCTTAGTTCCGACTGACATTCGCTTAAATTCGAATTTTTTTTCCAATTAATTTAAAAATTCGAAGGAATTCATAACTAGGATCAACTAGTATAGGAGGAATCACAACTTTATATTCCTTTATTTCATCGTGGTCATCCGCACTATATGTGTCTTCATCACCATCGTTAACATATTTTATAACGATTTTCATTAATATTTAGCCTCATTTTTAGGGCACTTCCCCAACACTTCTTTCTTTTTAAAGCACTCTTTAACGAACAAACAAAAAAATAAATAAAAAATTTAACACCGATTTGCATACACCTCCTTAGTTATCCGATCCAACCTATCTACTCAGTTGTAGACTTCTAATATTCGTGGACTTTCAAAAAGGTTTTGCGATCCAAATACATGAAGCGATTTGAACTAAGTTAAGCCGTTAGGTAATACCAAATTTTACAAAGACGCCCATTGCCGGGACGCAATATCGCATTCAGAATAGGCATTATCATTCCACCCACCTCCCTGAATTCTTACTTCAAATCCTGTCAATAGTAGATGAGATATGTTTTGGGTTGCACTAACTTAAGACTTGCCCGCTATGATAAAAAAGATAGTTTTCAGCCTCAGGAGGTATTAAAAGCTTAATAATCTTTGGTGAAAAATTCATATAATTCGTAGACAACTTAGGGATCCGTACCGTCGTTTCACAAAAGGTTACAAATATTTTATAAATTCCTTTAAAACTCATCATGATGCGTTAGCACAAACAAATTTATATTCTTGAGTGAATAAATGTACTTTTATATACATACGTACGTACATACATACTGTGGGAAGCACAACTGAGTACAACTTTGGTACTTTGGAGTAAAAGAAAACTTCAAACGTTTTTTATCATATATTTAGCATTTACTGATTAACAAAATAAAAAAATAGGAAGCATCAAGTTTGAAGAATATAATGAACAAAACAAAGACAACTCGCATGTACTCAATTTTGCACGTCTGATATGTTTGCAAAAACGAAATCAAAAACTACCTTTAGTTTTTCATGTTATTTGAGCGATTATTTTTTACAACTCATAGAATAAAAATCAATTTCTATTACAAAATGAAAAAACTCTCGAAATCAACTTGAAGATGTTGGAGTTAGTCAGTCAGTAGTCCTCAGAGTCCAAAAACTTCGTTCTGTTGTTCTCAAGTCTCAAATCAAAGGTCGTAAAAATCGACTAACTAGTGCCAATGCTCAACTAATGGTAGCAAAAATGAAAAGGGGTAAATTTTTAACACCAAAAGGAGCTCTTTTAGCAATTGGGAAAACCATAGTCGAAGGAGGACAAATAAAGCTCTTAAAAAAATTAACTATACCTCAGTAGTCAAAAAGAAAAACCTGCAATTTCGGTTAAAAATTTAAAAGAGTTATTAAAGATTGCCAGTGAACACAGAAATTGGAGAGTGGATGACTGGAAACATGTGATCTGGTCAGACGAATCAGAATTCAAGCGCTTTCAGTCTGATGGTAAGCAATATTGCTGACGCAGCCATGGGGAAAGAGATCAAGGACACCATGTTAAGGAAATGCTGAAACACGGTGAAGAATATGTCATGATATTGGGTTGCCTCGGACTACTGCAAACAATCAAAAATATTATGGAAAACGAAGTTTGTTTGAGAATTTTGCATATTCTCATATTCCCAATTTTGTTGACAAAAGCACCTATCTTGTGCAGGAAGTACTTTTCCAACAGCATGGCGACCTCAAATACACCTCCAAAATCGTTAAAGGATTGCTTAGTGAGAAAAATGTTCAATTAGTACAGTGGCCAGCATAAAGTTCCGACCTCAATCCGACTGAGAATTCGTGATCATTCGTGAAGAGGCACCAACCAATTTAGATTAGCTTTGTGGCAACGGATTAATCAGGAATGTACAAATATTCCTAAAGAAATTATAGAAAATTTGTTAGGGAGCATGCCAAGTCGCGTAAATGAAATTTTATATAACAAGGATCTTTGAATAAAATATTATAAATACTCGTTTTCCCCAAAATTTTGGAAGGGTGTAAAATTGAGTACATCCGATTTAATTTCCTCTTGATTGTTTTTTTCTTAGAATTTGATATTATTTTGTCAAGTACTGAATACTAAATAAAAAACGAAAACATTTTTTTGAATTGGCTTATAACTTCTATTTTTATGCAATTAAAATTGCTCAGAGTACAATCATGTACTCATTTGTGCACCCCACTGTAAATTTACGTGCGTACGTATATTCAATTTTCATAGCATAAAACATTCTATAAATTATTATTCAAATCCCATCCAATTCTTATTCACTCAACATTACAACCATTTAGAGAAACTGCTGTGTCTGTGAGTGTATGCGTGTGTGTGTGTGTAATTGTGTATTTGTTAATTCCAGTGAGAAAGACATTGTTTATGTTGTCATTGTTATCACATCGTTATATGTAAACATACCCCTCCCCTACTTTGAATTTTCTCCTACACAGTGACTGCCAAAAGGAAAACAAAAGGAAATCTTAAATAGTTGAATAGCTATTGTTGTAATTGTTTTGCTAAAGACCATCTGGTGTAAATATGTGTACACTAGTCTTCTTAGTAAAACTGAATCCAAGTAGGAGTGCCAGACGTACTGTTTTTAACAGTACATGTACTGATTTTTTTCAGTTGTACTGTTTTATTCACAACACCCAAATCAGTACGCAAATGCACAGCTTTTTACAATTTGTAATGTTTTTGTAACGTTTTATTTTATGACAAAATTATCGAAGATCGCTACTAATATTTTGATATTTTGGATGATGATCACACTTTTTCTATTTCAACCGAAGCATCCAACAAAACATACTGTTTTTATGAGTCAAATTCCGAAATGTCTAAAGATATTTCTGATTCGTTGAAGTTTAAATTGAAAGGCCGAAATTTAAACTTGACCAACGTCACCAGCTTCTGTGCAGATAATGCAAATGTTAATTTCGGATGCAAAAAGGTGTTTTTGTTCAGCTTAAGAAATATATCCAGATATCATATCATTAATAATGCATTTAAGAATGGATGCAAACTTTTAAAACTCGATATAGAGAATATTGTAATAAATGTTTTTAATGAATTTAGCTCATCAAGAAAGAAGACTTCAAGCCTAAAAGGAATATTCGAGTTCTGTGAATTAGAATGGATGTGTGCCGACACGATGACTATGTTTAAATCCAGCCGTTGAACGATTTCTCAAAAACTATCTAGGCTTCAAAATCAGGGACCGTAAGTGTTATAACTTTTATCGCAAAAGTCAGAAAATAAGAACTATTTTTTGATTTTTATTTTTTCGAGCAGAGATAAAAGTTATTTTTGTTTTATTTCATGATATTTATTAAAAAATGCTTTAAAACTGTTAAAGTAAATTATGTTAAAAAATTTTTAGAATTAATTTTTGCAATAAATAATTATAAATATTATGAATTCATCATGAAATAAAACAAAAAAAAAACTTATTTCTGTTTGAAAAAATAAAAATCAAAAAAAAAAACTTCTATTTTTTATCTAAAAAATAAAAATCAGGTTTTTAAAAAGCATCGCATTTTATAAAAATTTGGTCCAAGACAATCAAAATCGTATATTTGGTTCTGTTTCCCGACATTTCCTTACGGTTGCTTTTTTTAATTAAAAATTCAAAAATAACAGTTATTTTCGGCCCCTGATCAAAACGTATTTTATTTCTCAGGATAGTTGTCCAGCTGTTTTAAAGCAATTTTTTGAACTTGAAACTTCTGAAGCTTATTTGAAATTTGCCCACCTCACAGGTGCTGCATTATTGTCATCAATTACGAAATTAGAAAAAGGAAAATTTAATTATAATCGACGTTTACAAAATAGTTAAAATGCTTCGTGGCAAATTTGAAGAACAAAGAAATGAAAATGTTACATAGTTGAAACTGTTTGCAGCAATCGTAATAACTTACAAGAGGTTTCTTTATTTAAAAAACGAGCCAACGCTGTTCTATCATATGTAATTAAATATATTGAAAATCGATTTGATTTAAACAATAACAAATTTGAAAAACTAAGTAAGTATTTTCAACGTAAATTCAAACATTTAGTCTCAAGATTTTACTAAAATTTTTAAATTGTTATCTTGGATATTTTTTTTCAGGGGATGGCCCCTACTCATGCAGTGCATTGTGCAGGTTTAGGAAAGATGGAAAGAAGGAAAATGCGAACGGCAAGGAAACGATTTGCTGCTAGGTGACTATAAAATGGCCAGTGCTATACCTTCACCATTAGTCAATCTACAGTAATCGTCCCCAAGAAGCCCGCAGTTTCTCACACTACTTATTTTGTGTGTGTTAATTTTATGCAGAAGTGGCGGGAGTCGACTTTAAAGACTCCGAAAGACAGATTTTTTTGAGAAACTTTTCATGGCAATTTTATTTAGTCTTAGAGTAACTGAGTTTATTACTTTGAAAAATTTTTCTAAAAAGTACAAATACAAAAAATTGTTGACCAAAAATGGAAAGATTTTTTAAATAGTAGTAGTTTTCCAAATTTTGAAAATTTTTTCAATACCCCATTCAAATGCAGCCACTAAAAAAATTTTCAGTCTGATGTATTTATTTTGGAGAAAGGAGAAGAATGGACTGAAAACCTGGAAAGTAAATTTTAAAATTTTTTTTTTTAAACGAAAAATGGGAAAAATTACATTTTAAAATACAAAAACAAAAGTTTTAAATATCTTTAAAAAGTAATATACAAAACTATTTTGTACTTTGAAAACTTTTTAGTCAGTTACACGGTTAAAAAAGGACTCAAAAATGATTCGCGCCAAGGAGTAAAATGAATTCTCCCAACAAAAGAGTCTTTTATTCTAGCTCTTTAGTCGTGCAGAAGAATCAAAAACAGACTCGAATTTGATTAAAAATTTCCAAAAATGCTGGGGGTACATATGTACACATCTGTAAATATATAAATAATTAATAATCTAAAAAGCGTTTTAATAGTATGTACACTTATATTTAAAAATATTTTAATATTTGTTTAAAAAAAAGTATATACTTTTGTACATTTGAAACTAATTTACTACTGTATGATCTCATATTTTAATTGTTTTTTTTTTTCTAAATAATACCTCAAAATGTTATGAATTGAATAAATTGTTGTTTTTGTAAAAGCGTACTGTTTTTTCATTAATTCATTTCATTAATTTGTCCTCAGTGTACTGTTGTTCCGAATTCCAAATCTGGCTACCCTAAATCCAAGTTTACTGAGCTCCCCCAGTCATACAGTCATGTTTGTATCTATTTTTTATATTTTTATGAAATTGTTTGTGCCATTAATGTATGAATTGTTGTTATTTTTGTCGTTTCTTATTTCTTGTTCCAAAGGAAACGTTGCCGGAAATAAGCCGCCAGGGAAATGAAAACATGTTTTATATTCTAGATTTATTTGTCGTTCTAGTCGTACATTTAAATTACTCAACAATTTTTATAAAAATTTATAGTCATTCATTGAAAATGAAAAGATTTTCTGATATTGTGTACATTGTACGCTTAAATTTTCAATTTGTAATGGTTTTCGTAAAAGACAAAACTTATGATGATAAAGATGAAATTTTTCCAAATAATACAGGACCAAGTGTAATTTTGAATTTGACGCCATAAAGGTAGATGATAAGGGCCATTATTACAAGTAGCCGTTAACTAAAGGGAGCATTTAACGGGGAGATAAATTGTTTTTCATTATTATGAGTACCCAATAAGATAGAAGTGAACGTTAAGCTAAATGCTACCTACCGGTAACTTTTAAAGTCAAGTTTATATTCGCACTTGCCATATTTTTATATTGTGTCCGTTAGGCAAATTTAAATATAAACAAAATGAGGATATACATCAAAAAAAAAAATGAAGCCCGTCGTTGCTACTGTGTTTAAATTTTTTTAATTGAACAGTGTTATCGATATTGCTCTGCACTGCTATATTTTTGAAAAAAGTTAACTTTATTTCATTTGTAAGTTGAAACAACGACAACAAGTTAAAGGTAACCCTACAGTTCCCTTTAGCTAAAGGTACCCTTTAACTAAACTCGAGTATAACGGCCAGCTGTAATGACATTTTCGATAATGCGGTCATTTTTTATTTAGTTCTTTTTTAGTGTTCTTCGTTTCAGTACGTATGTATTAAGATGACTTGTAAGTGGACCAACAATAATATTGTAGGTGAAAATCAAATAATGGATTTTTAGTTAGTTTGTACTCTTTTATTAAATTTCATTATTTATGTACCAAATTCTACAAAATTCAGTATCGAAAGTTTTTTTTTTATTAAAATTTACTAATTAGTCTTCACTTTCATAAATACAGGCGAAAATTTCCTAAATTATTGAGTATTATTAGCCTGATTTTGAGATAGGAACTTTATGAACTTCTATAAAGGCATAGAATATCCACACCGGCATAGAATGTTTATAAAGTTCCTATAAGGAATGAATCCAGGTAATGAAAGCACAGTGAAGTTGATAGCTAAACTAGTGGCGAAATAGTAAGGGCAGAACTGCTTTTGCTTACTCACAACCAAATTATTTATGACGATAATAACGAGCTGCCAAATACTGAACTCGTTTATTATAGTAACATGAATAGAAGGGGACATGAAATGAAATGGTTACTTTTAATCGTACAAGACTATTTCTTGTGCTATTGCAAAGGATTCCTTTGGGATCTTTTGACATTCCTAACAAATATCTACATTCCTTATGACTATCGCCTGGCGAAAGACCACACTGCACTCCAAAATCCGTTAGGTCAATAGTCTACCAAGATTCTTATTGTAAATACTTGAAAAACTTAGAGACAACTATATAAGAATTATTATCACAATGGACCCTATGTACGGCCTAAGTATGTCCGCTCCTAACACCATCGAGGACACTAGGAATTTCCTCGATTTTAGTACAGAAAGCTCCACGAGGTCATACGTAACTCATTAGATAGAAGAAACGTAGGTCCTATACAAAAGGTTTTCGTAAACGTACGCTGGAAATGAGATAATAAGAGGATGGTGTCCCTTCAAACATAATATACTACCTTGCTTTCTGTGAACTCTTGATAAACTATCTGAGGGGGGCATCGGCTCCCATGGATATACAGATGGCATAGTCTTGATGGCTAAAGGAGCAGAGTCTATTGGAAAAATAGCGTGCATCTCCAATCTTTTGTGTCATAAAAAGATTTGCTTAATTCAACTTGGAAATTTTGTACAAAAGACAGGTTATAGCAATTCCATCTGACAGTCAGACCGTCTTTCGAGCAATAGACTCTTATAATGTAAAAGCTCAGATAGTATGAGTTGTAAGCTGAGTTCCAGGTGATGAGGGAGTTCTCAGGAAATGAGCAAGTCGACAAACTTTGGGTTGAATTGTGGCTTCCACGTCCTTTTGTGGAGTGGCGGCAGATATTTGGAAAGCTATACTAAACGAAAGGGAAAATAAAGACAAACAAGAGGTTCTTCCAAGACCAAATGGGTTTAAGGCAATCAAAACTTTTGTTTTTGTATCAGACTATTGGATAAGACTATCCAGGAATAACCTGTGGTACCGTCTTTTAACAGGATAAGGTAGTTTTATAGAACAGTTACTCTCGAAGGAGGGTTGTTTCGAAATCAGCTTCTAGATTCTATCACGATGAGAATGAATCATCGGAACATATTCTTGGAACTGAGAAACATTATCATTGTCTTTGTTGACATTGAGCACTATCCTGAAATTTGTCTGTCCAAGAATACATTATAGGAATAGACGATAAAGTTTAAGAAGTACTTTCCCACTAAACTTAATTAAATTTCTAATAACACTCTGCAACAAAATCAAAAAAAAAGAAATTAAATACACCCGGCTAAATATTTTTTTTATATTTCTCGAACCCTCCAAACTTGTTTTATTTTACAAAAACTGTTTTTTTTTTTACTTTGCGCACAAATTTCTGGTTTACTCAAACATGTCAAATATTAACCAACTTCTGGAAGTCGTGCAAACATGAAATTGACATATTTTGTGATAACCAATCAAAATCTATCAAAAATTCTGAAAATCTTTGAAGTAAAAGCTTATTTGATGAGATGACATATATAAAAAATATCACTCGACTGGTAGACTCTTCAAATAATAACTACGGCAATTTTTGTCCGATTTGATCAAATGAAGACTCAATCTCTTCACAAGAGAACAGACTTTAAGAATATTATCAATTTTCCTATGGTTTTTGTATTAAAGTTTGAACAAACTTGAAAAAATATGAAAAAATTCGAAGTATAGATATATGTACAACATTTTAAAGGTCCATATCTTCCTTTTCCAACAAGATATAAATTTTGGAAAGCGTTTCAGAAATTTTAAGTAATTCAAAAATTTATACGTAAACTAAAAATTGGTTTTGTCAAATAAAAAAAGGTTGGAGGGTTCGAGAAATATAAAAAAAGTATCTTTGAGTTCTGCTCAACTAATTGAACAACGTGGACTATGTACTTACTCTAGTGTATTTTCACTGTCGCACCGTGTAATCTTGAAACTGTTTCTGAAAGTGATTATCAAAACTAAATCTAATTCCGTTTTTTTTTTTATAATCATTCGTACTTTAATTTCGAAAGTAAGCACCATTTTAGATAAGCTGAACAGATTTTTCAAGTGTATTCGTGTGTGGTGGCAACCAAATTATTTGTTTCTTTGAATTCATTTTAACACAAAAGGCGATTGCTATGGTCTTGGGACTTATAAATAATTAAGATTTTGACAATTATATACGCGTGTTTATTTCTTTTGCCCACTTAATTGGAAACTATTTTACGATAATGATTTAACGGCACGCACTTGAAATTAGTCACATGACGTGTGTAAACGGTGTATAGACATGATATTATTTATGGGGTCACAAAGGTATTTTGACCCTCATGTGACCTTTACGTTTGATCTTTTTTGAACCAAATAATCCTGATAAATTTAACATTGAATTAAACACTTTCGTTTCCAAACTTTTCCTGACCTTTAACGAAAATTCAATTAAATTAATTAAAATTGGAAACAATCTTTTCATTGCTTTTCAATAAGGAAATTACGTTTTTGCCTTGTCATTTGCAAATATTTGTTAAATCAACCATAGAAAGGATTAACGATAAACGTTCCTTAAGAGTAACTAGCAAAACATGTACACAAACGTGTGTATTCAAAACTCGCCCATACATACATAGAATATAATCTTATTATACACCATAAAGGCACACACACACACATTCAATATTCCTACACTAAAGCAGACTGAGACTCGTACATTTTGTAAATCTTTTGTTAAAGAAATAAACACACTCACACACACACACTCCATGTGCACATATTCTCTAACAATAACACAAACATATACATAAGCATATATATACACACACACACACAGCCAATGTAATCGCTTTACAAATATTCAACAGTACGAAGAGGAAAAAAGTAAAGAAGGAAAATAAAATACAAACAAAATCTCTAATTCAATCAAAGTGATTCGAATCGATACTGTATAAATAAACACATGAATGCCTACACTCATGTAGTACACACATATACGTATGTATGTATATAATATATATACTCATACATTATTGTATACATACAATGATTTTATCTGTAAGGAATGTTTAGTTTTCATTTTATATTCCATTATATGTATGTATGGATGTTATACTCCATATACATACATATGAAGGACTTCCTAAAGTTGTAAGTAATGATCGAAAATAGGCAGGAATTATTGTGTTTCTATTTTTTTAATATTATTACGAAAATGGAACGGTGTTATCGTTTAGCATTGAAATGATAAATAAAAGCTACAAAAACAAAAACAATAAACTTGTTTACATGATCAACGAATAAACAAAAATATGGCAACAACTTCAGTATGAAATAAAGGAGATAAACAAGTAACCAAAAATCAACAACAACACTGCCAGAACAACGTAAACAAAAAATACACAAATATCAATAAACAACTTGTTTACATTTATAAAGATTTCGCGTAGACAAAGTCGCCGTGGTCTAGTAGGTAGTGTGCTGGCTAATTAGACGTAAAGCCAGGGTTCGAGTCCCAGGCCAGAAATCAAAATAAAAATACAAAAAGTATTTTTTTTTTTTTTGGCGATTTCCTCTCAGCAGATTTCTGGCAAAAACTCTGGGAGTAAAAATAAAATTGCCATGAAAAGTTTCTCAAAAAATCTGTCGCTCGGAGTCGACTTTAAAGAGTAGGTCCCGCCACTTATGTATAAAATTAACACACACAACATAAGTAGTGTGAGAAACTAGGCCAATAATCCTGACTGAAGGGTTGTAATGACCAATTGTGTATGTATGTATGCAGTGCGTTGTACTGCAACTAGGAAAATATATTATGGAAAGGAGGAAAGAGGGAGCAGTGGTTGTAGGTAATAGCTTTGATAGCTTTAATGACACGAGTGATAGGAAAGACCTCTACAAAAAGGAGAACGAACGAAAAACGAATTTTATCTGTAACACATTATGCAATCCATTAGCCAATCGACCACAAAAGGGGATGCCAGCCTTTACTTCGTTCTAGCAAAATCCATTATAGTGTTAATAGAACAGTGAAACATTAATAAATCAGAACGCAATCGAGAAGTCTTCAAATTAACGTTGAGGCACCGGCCCTTACATGAAAGTTTTATTCTATTCTTAATCGGATATTAGTGGTTTATAAATATATCTTGCACCGTCTTGAGAAGCCAAGGTACTAAAAAATATGTCGGTTCCAGGGTTTATTACATATTTTTTTCTGACAGTTCTTTGACGATTTTAATGAACGCCTTTGACGATTTTGACGATTTTTTTTTCTAATATACGGCAAATTTGTACTTTATCTACCTGGCAGCATTGATCCAATGTGTTAAACTTAGCGAACCGTACAACCTTGAAAATAAATATCCTAAGAGAAATATCTCTGCTGTTGTTTATGGTCTGTAAGCCCCATAATAATTTAATTCTGTTTTAAATTAGTAGAAATTTATTTGAAAATTCTTCATTATCTCAAGAACCCTGTTGTAGAGTACAATCGAGAAATAGTAGTAGACTCACTTTATGATAGACATCTGATAATAATATTAAATTTTTCTTTTGCGTATATTACTAACATACATATTGAGTATTTTTACTATTATTTACTACTATTTTATTACTACTAATGCCAGTCATTTACTATTCTCATGTTTACGAGTGCTTCGAGTGGAATGCTGTTGAATCCTTGTTTGTTATTCTGTAAAAGTTGCAAATAAAAACTTTTAAAGAATGCTTCCTGCAAAATTTATAAAGAGAATTCAGAGTCGTTAAAGAATTAATTGATGTGAAAGAAGTAAAAAATGAGAATAAAATTTAAAATTTTACATATACTGCAATTACAAATGCATGGTCATTACAACTACAACCCTTTACTCAGGATTACGACCTAGTTTCTCCCTTATGTTGTGTACGTTAAGAATGGCAGGCATAGCTGCCAGATTTGACGATTTATCGTTATTTTGACGATTTTGTGCTGCAAAGATATCATATTGACGACATGACGTTTTATGCCCTTATTTCGACGATTTTAGCAATTAAAAATTTTCATGATTTTCTTTACTTAAGTGCATTAAAAGCCTCCTCCTTAAGCTTTGTATTTGTTTCGCAGTTGTTACTATTGGAAATTTATTGTAGTAATAACAAGAAGTAAAGTTTCATATTTTTAAGTTATTTTCGAATACCATTTTTAATCCCTTAAAAGCGTAAAAATTACAACTCATAAATGACATCGTAGTTGAGCATAAATTACGATTATAGCTTCTAATATTACCATCAGAAGAATAAAGGCAGGGACAATTATTTTTTTTTTTTTTTATACGACCAAGACTCAGGAGATGGCATTATGTTTGGGACTAGAAAAATATATTATAAGGAGGAAAGAGGGAGCAGTGTTTATGTTGAATATTTTCATGCCATAAGTAATAGGGAAGATCTCTGCGGAAAAAGAGTTCCACATATCAATAGTACGTTTAACAAACGAACTTTTTCTGTAATGCAGTATGCGATACACTGGCCAATCGGCCACATACGGACGTATTGGGCGAGAAAGGGTATAAACAAGTTAAAAAGAAGAAGAACAAATAACAATAAACAACTTGTTTACATTCATAGAGATTTCGCGTAGGGACAAAGACATTCTCCTTCAAGTTCATTCATCAGACTTCTTACTTTGCGATATAAAAGGCAAGACAAAGCAGGCAACGTGATCAGAAAGAATTCAGTCAGTCTAGTGTGAAGAAACGTTGCTCGTCAAGAGAATAATTGAAGATCTCCGTATTAAAGATCTAACGCACAATTGTTATTGTGTATTGTGAAAAGTATATAAGAAGAATAACAATTAAAGCAAATTGTTGTTGTTCGAATCAAGTCGGGAAAGGTGGTACACGGAATTTTGCGAACAATAGAGAATTGATTCAAAACTAAACCCGAATTTATTTTTATTTTATTTTCAATCTACGAACTCATATTTTTAACACTTTTAAAATGGTAAAAACATAACGTATTCAAATTAATTACCAAAGTTTGCCAGCATGAATAAAATATTATTAAGGAGACAACTTTGCGGATGTGTTGCGCGAGAAACAATGTAGGAATACATGATTTCATTAACAAGTCCGCTTATTTCGCTCGAGCAATATTCATTGTAGTTGCGATAGAACAGTGAAACACAAGCCATATTGCAACGATGCTCCAATGAATTAATGAAGTTGGACACACTATAGGCTACTACGGCCTCTCATGCAAGCGGTGGAGAAGCCTTAAAAAGACGTTAAGAGCCAACCCATACATGAGAATTGTATTCCATTCTCGGTCGGTTATAAGTGGTGTGAGTGGTAATAAAATCAGATGAAGTGAAAAATGTGTCAATTCTAATGAACATCACACTGACCAATTCCGACTCCCTAATATTTACTTAACATTGACTTTTTATGTTTTTGTTCTTCAAAACCTTTCAATTTAATTATTTATTTGTTCTGACGATTTTTTACGATTTCAATAAACGTCTTTTGCGATTTTAATGATTTTTCCTCAAATATTTGACGATTTGATGCTTCATTAATCTGGCAGCTATGGTGTTTGGACCTACAGTTTAAAGCTGACTCTGAACGACAGATTTATTTGAGAAACTTTTCATGGCAATTCTATTTACTTCTAATTGGTACGATGGTAGTCTAGTGAAGACTGTGCAAGACTGTTAGCATTATGATCGTTGTTTGGGTTTCCACAAAAGGCTCTAATCTTTTACACTGCTCTGAGAATGATGATTTAAATAAATAAATAAAAAATTATTTTTTTCATAATTAAACAATTTTTTTTTACATTAAAATTCAAATGAATTTGTTCTTTTAGAGCCTGTTGTATTCTACTGAGTTTAAAGCAGAAAAAATAAAATAAAATCTTTATTTTCATCTTTTTTTTTGCTTTTCAAATTTTCTTTTATTTTTGTTTCAGTTTTTTTTTTTAACAAATTTTCCTTTCCAAAGTTATATCCATTGCTACAAGCTACATACAATAGAGAATAGAAAGAAACAACTTTTTCCGTATACTCGTATAGATGGGTGCACAGTTGTGTTTGTGGAAAGTGTACGTGGGGAGTTCATTTACTTGCCACGTTGTGGTTTGGTATCACACAGACTCCCGGTGGTAAAATAAGACTAACGATGGTTCAATGAATACAACACAAATAAATCAATTTATTACCAGTAAAAGAAAATAATAACGATAATGAGAATGAATAAAAAATGTAACATAAAAGATATAAGAATTAAGGAAACGTGTATTACCGTTTCTAAATATTGTACAATTATTATAATGGTTTATCCTTAAGTTTGTACGTTTCTTTTTTATTATTATTCTTCCGATTTTTGTAATTATTTAAAATGAACTCAATATTTGTTTTTACAGCATTATCAATTCTATTTATTGAAATCTATTAAGTTTTGTTTTCTCGAAACAACGATAACACGGTACGGCAGTGAAAATACACCCGCGGAACTACATAGTCCACCTTGTTCGGTTAGTTGGGTAGATCCCAAAATTATTTTTTCTATATTTTTCGAACCCTCCAAACTTGTTTGTTTATTTGGCAAAAACTGTTTTTTGTTTTTTACTTTACGCACAAATTGATGGATTCCTCAAAAATTTCTGCCTTGATTTCCAAAATTTAAATCTTGTTGGAAAGGAGAGAGATGGATCTTTAAAACGGTATACATATATCTATTATTCAAAATAATATGCTATGAGATTTGATGAGGCAAACTATGAAAATTTTAATTTTTTCATATTTCTTTCAAGATTGTCCATTCATAGTAGCAAACTTAATAAAAAAAAAATATAGGAAAAGTGATTATATTCTTAGTCTGTTCTCTTGTGAGGAGATAAAATTGGATAAAAATGACCGTAGTTATTATTTTATATATGACATCTCATCAAATGAACTTTCAACTGCAAAAATTTTCAGAATTTTTAATGGATCTTCATTGTTTATCACATAATGTGTCAATTTCACTTTTGCACGACTTCCAGGCTATATTTCTGTTTTTTGTAAATACAGTGAACTCGCGGAAACGTTAACATTTCAAAGTGTGAACGTCTCAGAAACGTGAACAACGAGTATTCCAAAACTTGAACTTGTTTTACTTATTTTATTTATTAATCTGTTTTTAAATTGTGAAATCTTTAGAAATTCACGATCAAATTAAAAAACGAGCTTAAAACCACGCTCGGATGGATGGCTTCAAAAATTTAAAGAATGGTTTGGTGTTCACCTTCTTAAAATTTCCAGAGATAAGCCTTCTGTGCAGCCGCAACATGTTAACCATCTTAAAGAAAAGTTGGAAGTATAAAATTGAAGAAATCTCTCTTTGTGAAGATCAGTCTTATAATGCTGATGAATTCGGTTTATACCGGAAGCAGTTGCCATATAAAACATATTCGTTAATACAGGAGAAAAGTGCTCCAGGCGCAAAGATGATGAAACAACGATTAACTTTCATGGGCTGTTCTAATGCGTCGTGAACTTAATTTACTGGTAATTGGGAAATCTAAAAATGCACAAAGTTTCAGAAACTTTACTTGTCCAAAGAATTACAAATTCTCCAAGTCAGTATGGATGACATGTAAAATTTTTTATGACTGGTTTCATCAATGTTTTGTTAAAGAGGTAGACTGTAAGTGACAAATTGAAAACTGGAAATTTTATATAATTTTCGGTCTTAGGTTACTGAGTCCTTAATTAAAAAGGGGCTATGGTGAACGCCCTTCTCCTCTGCCTGAATTCCAATTGATTTCTGATGACGGATTCATTTGTGCAATATTTTTTCTAACCTCACGTCACATCTTTAATTCAACCCCTAGAGCAGAATGTTTTTAAAACAACAAAACTGTATTAAGGGAACAGTCTCTTGGCATTAGTGGCTGGAAAACAGACAGAGTTGCTAAATTCTATTAAGATGGTAACTATAAAAGATACATTTAATTTTTTGGACTCAATATGGATTAGAATTACGCAACAAATTTTTAAACGATTGCTGGAAAAGTATTCCAAATTTAGTTTCGAACAGAGATGACACTGATGCTTTTTTACTTATTAAAATATGTAGCATTATTCATATTAAATAGGGTAATTTTTTGTTTTAAATTTGGGTAGTCGATAACGTAAACAAACTCGAAAATGTGAATTGCCTTGGTAAAAATTAGTTCACATTATCGCGAGTTCACTGTATTATTATTTCTCTTTGCGCAAACATTGGCCAACTTCTGGTGGTCTCTCAAGCTTGAAATTGACACATTTTTAGATAAACAATCAAGATCCATTTTTTGATCTGAAAATATTTAAAATAAAAAAAGTTTGGAGCGTTCGAGAAATATAAAAAAATTGAATTTTGAATTCTACTGAACAAAACTCACAACCTGCATACTATGTCATTAGCCGGGTGTATTTAATTTCTTTTTTATTTTGTCGCATAGTGTAATGGATAGTATTTACACAGTATTATGGGTTATTTTTTTTTATTTTTTAAAAGAAATTATCAGTTAAAGTAAACAATTTTATTGAATTTATTTCTTTAAACTTTTATTTGCGATTAGATAATGACGTATCATTGCAATAAAACATACACTAACAAGGCTTTTCAATGAATGTTTTTAGAACAATTCTACAGAATTTCTTTAAAGAGGAACACAAACAAATAATTTAATTAATTATAAGCTCTTTTTATGTTTTTATCAATAAAATATTAAGTATTTCAAGTTTTAGTTTTTTCAATGATTATTTCTGTTTTTCTTCTCAAATTCTTTTTCAATTTCTTTCTTACGAAATGTCAGAAGAAAAGTTACAATTCGTTGAAATAAATTCATTATCATAGTGTAAAGTGAAGATCTGTTTCGATTTTCGAATCTTCGGCAAAGATGAGTGGTTGTGGTTTTGAACATATGAGTAGAATATAATCTGGGTAAATTATATATTATTTTAAGATTTTTGTTTTGAATAATTTGGAGTTTTTTCAAACATGTTTTAGAGCAGCTATCTGCTCATACTTGTCATAAGTCGGATGAATGCTCATTTTATAAAGTAAAAGTTTATTCGTAGTGTTCAGTTTTTCAATTTTGATTTTCGCTTTAATAGAGGGAAAAGTGCTCCCCCCGTATTTTGCAGCTTGTTCGCAAAAATATATCACATGTACTTTAAACGACAAGCGATTATCCCGAACGAGACCTAGATATTTGATGGAGGTTTGATTGGGAAATTGGTGCCTGTGTTTTTCCTTCATTAATTTGTATTTTCCACTCTGTGAATTATTATCAATGTGAAAGAAGGTCTTGTTCATTTTTTTGACGGTAGCATTTAAGACTTCGCCATTTGAAACAATGAAAACTACGTTTACTCCACGGACTTCAACACGAAATTATGAAATTTTTCTCAGTCCTACGAATAATTTATTTATTCCCAAAAATATCGATGGATTTTGCATTGGTCCTGGAAGGCGATTATAATCCCCGATTTGCTGCAACTACATCGAAATACAAAATTTCACCGAAATACAAAATTCCACAATAATACACCGAAATAATAAATTCACGAAATGTTGGCTTATTAAACATAAATCCCGGATTCGTATCCCAGGTCAGGCATCAAAACGAAATATGAAAAAAAACCTCTCAGCAGATTTTTGGCAAAAATTCTAAGAGTAAAGAAAATTGCCATAAAAAAGTTTCCCCTGCCGTTCGGAGTCGACGTTAAATTATAGGTCCCTCCCGTTCACGTACAAAATTAACGCACTCAACATTGTTGGTGTGAGAAGCTAAGCCGTAATCCTGACTGTAGTATTGTAATAGCTAATTACACGGTGCGACTGTGAAAATACACCCAAGTAACTACATAGTCCACGTTGTTCAGTTAGTTGAGTAGATCTCAAAAATACTTTTTTTATATTTCTTGAACCCTCCAAACTTGTTTTATTTGACAAAAATTTTTTCTTACTATACGCACAAATTTCTGGACTACTGAAACATTTCTGACCCGATTTTCAATATTTAAATCTTGTTGGAAAGGTGAGAGATGGACCTTTAAAACGGTATACATATATTTATTATTTGACTTAATATGCTATGAGATTTGATCAGGTAAACTTGGAAAATTTCGAAATTTTTTCATATTTTTACAAGTTTGTCGATCCATAGATGCAAACTTTACTTAAAAAATTTGGTATAAGTGATTACATTCTGGAAGTGCATTATCTTGTTAAAGGATTGAGGCTTCGTTTGATCAAATGGGATAAAAATGGCCGTTGTTATTATTTAAGGAGTCTAACAATCGGGTTCGAGGGCCAGGCCAGACATCAAAATAAAATGCGAAAAATATTTCTTAGGCGATTTTATCTCAGTAGATTTCTGGCAAAAACTTTTCGGAAAAACTCTGCCATTCGGAGTCAATTTTAAACTGTAGGTTCTGCCACTGATGTATAAAATTAACACACACAACATAAGTGGTGTGAGAAACTATACAATAATTCAGACTGAAGGGTAAGTAATATATGAACAACAAATACTCTACGATGAACCTGACATTTTTAAATACTTGTAATACCTTAATAAAAATAATCAGAATTATTACAACAACGTACTTAACACGTACCCCGGCGCCTTCTTATCACTATTCGTATGTACGTGCGTGCGTACGTTTATTATTTTATCAAATTCTAACTAGAATAGATTATTAAAACAAATTCAACCTTATAAGTAATCTAAAATATAAGAGTTGTTTGTCTATGTTTGTTTATTAATTTTGTTTGCTTTAAAAGAAATTGATAACAAAAAACAAATTTTTTTAATTTCAAATAGCGAATACAAGTTATATGTTGATATTCTCATCAATCTGCACTATTTTTACTTTTGACGTAATTCAATAGCGTCTGGTAATTCCAGTACATACTTCACTTGAAAATACGATAACAATTTTAATCTGAATTAACCCCTATGATAGGGATTTTCAGATAAACTGTTGTAGCCCATTAACAATGTGATTACAACTAAAATTGCCCATATTAGGAAATATTTTCATTCTCTATTCGAAACTTTTTGTTACTCCTTAGGTTATTATCTTCAGGATTAGAAATTTAGAAAGTAGAATTCCAGAAAAAACCGCATAATACTCGAATTTATGCTGATATTTTCATTAAACTTTAATCTTTTTCATACAAAAGTTATCTGTAACAATCTGTTATTATTTTTTTTTATTTTTATTTATTTATTTTATTTAAAATTTAGCACAACAAGATAGACATCTTATAAATTAAAGTGCTAATGATTACATAAAAAAAAATTTAGCGTAATGTAACATATATATTATTTCTAAAGAACTTTTTTGTCGGTTGCAAATATCTCCCATACCACCGCACCAAATGTAATGAACGATATCTTATTTTAAAGCTTATATCTAATACTAATGGCAAAAAATAATTAGAAATTGAAAAATTAATATTTTCATTGATAAAAATTATATTTTATATCGAACTGCATAATAATACTGTTGTCATTGTGATTATATGTTTTTGTTCAAGCGTGCTAATACAGGGTCGCTTAATAGTAATGCAGTTCTACAAAATATAGTATGTATTAAAATCCATTCTGGCAATACCGCTATTTACTATAATGCTGTTTATTACTAAGTCAGTTATATATAATATGTATATTAAGATGTAAAAATCTGTTTTGGTAATACTTTGCAGTAGTTGTTAGATCAAGTGCGATAAACAGAGTCGCTTAATTGTAATGCTATTCCACATAATAATATATAAAGTTGTAAAAGCCATTTTGGTAATGGCGTTATTGTCATTGTTTGTTTTACGAAGTGTAGTATAAGGTGTTTTTTAATATATACGTATATATAGTGTCAGCTGATATTTAACAGTTAAAAGGGTTTTAAGAAAAATAAGGATAAAAATAACGTGCAACATAAGAATATAAATTACATGCATTTGAAAAGACAAATGCAACTATAATGTTAATCCGAAATCTTAATGCTAAACAGGGGTTATTAAAAGGTATCAGGCTAATTGTAACAAGCTTGGGAGAGCACATCATATCAGCAAAAATTATTCATACCGATAAAACTGTACTCATACCCCGAATCAACCTAACACCTTCTGATCCAACTGTGCCTTTCCGAATGAAACGAAAACAATTCCCTGTGAAAGTTGCTTTTGCTATGACGATAAATAAAGCACAAGGTCAAAAACTTCAAAAGGTAGGATTGTATTTACCAGAACCGGTCTTTTCACATGGGCAGTTTTATACGTGGCTTTTTCTCGAGTGCGTACGTTTAAAGATATTTTTGTTTGTATTAACGATTCGTACGGGCAAAAAGTTAACGATGATATGTCATTACCTCTAACATTGTATTCAAAGAAGTATTATAAAATTATTTAAAGATATGTACGTATGTATGTATGTAAATATGTGTGTATGTAAATGCAGCTGTGTGAAATATAATAGTAGCGCTACAACATAAATGTAACTTTTCGTTACTGCAGTGTCGTTCTGTTAAGAAAGAAAGTATTATCTATGGATATGGCATCCCTAAACCTTCACCATAACGATCAGAAATATATTTGTCTCTTTCTTAGCATTTTTAAAGGCAATAACTTTTTGGCTATAAATTAAAACAAATAGTGTTTTCTTTCAATTTTTTAATAAAAACTATTAATATAAATAGATAAACATAATAAAAAAAAATGGGTCGCGGAAAACACTGCTCTCCAGCCACAAAAAAAAATAAAAACAACTTATCTCAGAAGGAAAATCTTACAGATTTATTCAAAATATAGTAGGATGTTCCCTCACGGTTATTGCCAATTATAAAAAATTTAAATAAAAGCCAAAAACTCGCGGACGCAAAGCAAAAATTTCTCCCAACGACTCAAGAAGAATAAAACGCATGGTATCATTAGACCCATTTGCTACTTCAACAAAGATAAAACAACACTTGAAGCTTGATGTTCATACCTCAGTTATTCGTCGGCATCTAACTAAAGGCAATTTATAGGGTAGAAGTCCAAGGAAAATACCATTGCTGAATTCAAGACATGTCTGCAACCGACCTAAATTTGCTGGACTTTACGTTGATTGGCTTCAGTCGAAATGGCGCAATATTCTGTGGAGAGATGAATCCAAAGTGGTTCTTTTTGATAATCCTGGCACCAGAAAATATGTAAGCAGACCAAAGAACAAGAAATACGATCCTAAATTTGCCATAAGGACCGTGAAGCATGGCGGCGCTAAAATTAACGTTTGGGGTTGTTTTTCTTATAATGGTGCAGGACAAATATTTTGGATTAAAGGCATGAACTTCTCAGTGAAAATTTTAAAAACTGTTGGAGAATATAATATGCCGCTTAAATGGGTGTTCCAACAGGACAACGATCCCAAACATACCAGTAAAATGGCAAAAAAATGGTTTTCTAAAAATAAAATTGAGGTATTAGAATGGCCGGCTCAGTCCCCAGACCTAAATCCCATTGAACATCTTTAGGGTGACGTAAAGAATAGTGTTTTTAAAGATAAGCCGTAAAATGTAGAGCCGTTGTAGGCGTCAGTGAGGTCAGCTAGGAAAGAATTCCTATCGAGAGGTGCAGATATTTATTTGACACACTTCCTCGGCGTTGCGAAGTTGTAATAGCCAATAAGGGCTTTTCACCTTAATATTAAGGTATATCTTACAAAATAAGATAAAAAGTAGTCACTTGTGACAACATTTTTTTTTACAGATACGTTTTCTAATGCTACTACTATTTTTTTGCACATCAAATATTTTGAGTTTTTAGCAATTTAGCATCGTTTTTTTATAAAATTAATATTTGTCTTAAAGTTTTTTTATTTTTCAAAACTTTAGACTGGTGGTAATAAAATGGAACAACAAACTATTTTTAACTTGAATAAAAATAAATTTTTTTACTTAACTAAAATATCTTTAATACAGCGCTACTATTATATTTCACACAGCTATATGTATGATTATATTATGATTTCTAATATTTTTATACTTTTAATAAAATTTCTATTAATTATTTTCCATTTATGTTACAAAAATGGCAACTAACGGTGCGAAATATTCGTACGGGTCATCTAGTTAATTATTATTATTAATTACAATAAAGGTTAATATAAATTGCAAGCATTACAGCAAAACACATTCCCTGTTCATAATGATACATGGATCATTCGGAATAATAAATATTCAGATTGTAAAAACGGTTCTTTCCCTTAACAATTTTGTTCCTAGTTTCCAATATCAACTGAAACTTTAACTCAAACATAAAAACATCTTAAGAAATCAAAGATAAATGAAATGAAGAATAAACTCCATTGAGATATAATTGTGCTATTTAACTGGTAACAGTGGCCGTATACGTAATATGTAGCACGATTGTAATGAAAATACCAGTAAAATTCATTACTCATACGTGCTGTTTAACCGCACTTACTCTCATATGGAACGGCTTGTTAAAATTGTTCCTACGAACAAATTTTGTATTTCACAAACACAAAATTACCATAATTCAGCAATAAACACATTTGAAAACTTTGTATTGAAGTTCTTCTACTTATATTTCAAATTTTTATTTTTTTGTTTATTTATTTGCCTTGACACTTGTAATTTCTCTAAAGACGGAAAATGTGTCATGTTATAAAGTCTAAAGAGTTTTAGGTTGAAACAAAATAAAACGAAACGAAACAAAAATGTAAATTTTGACCCTAATGGGGGGGCATTCTACTTTCCACTTTCCCCTGTCTTATACATGTGAAACGATCAATAAAATTAAAATAATTTGATGACGTATTTCCCGAAAAGAATTTTAAATTGTTTGAAAATTCACATTTGTTGTATAAAAATAACTGCAGCGGACTGACTAAACATTAAATATTTTACAAATTTTAATGGTTTCCAAAAACATTTCCAAATGTAATGGTTTTTTTGTTTTGTTCATTTGATTTTATTTTATTTCTTTTAGTGAATGAAAAATTCAGAAAGTTTAGTTTAATGAATAAGAGCTTAAAAGGCAAATAAATTATTTTCATTGTGTTAAGTAACACGCATATAAGTAGCGAGCAAATGACTCGATGCCATTTTATGTTCAACACCGTGTCTTGTCTTATTTACAGAATGTTATTTATTTACAGGATTATTGGGAATATCTTTATTTTGGGAACGAACGTAATTTAAGCCATCAGACCCAAAAAAGTTAAATTTTGATTCGTCGCTACACAAAACGTTAGCCTACTGCTCTTTTGTCCAATGCTGATCAGCAATAACGATGAGTAGATTCAAGTCATACTTTTGATGCTTATTTTAATAACATACTCATACTCAAAGTTTGAAGTACTCGTCATACTCATATATGATGTTGTTAATTTCGACTCTCCATGACTCAAACTATACACGAAGCACAAAATAAGTATGAGACGCTTACGAATACCACAATACTCACAAGAAGATTGTGTGTTTTCTTTGCTTGTTATCTTTGTCTTTTCCTTTCTTCTTTGTTTGTACATGCAACAATAACTAAGACTGTAAATTTTGATGAATGATTTGAATCACACGAATCATTTATAAGTATCTAAATTTATGTATTTGAATGAGTAAGCGTATGAATCAAACATATTTCGAATGTTATGGGTTTGATATCATTGTTGTACTCATACTCATTGCAACCTGTACTTAGACTCAACGTTGTACTGAATACGAATGAATCAAAGTAGTTGAATTTCAATACTCTTGAGTCATTTATGCTTAAAATTGCTGCATGAATACTTATGAGTATAGCGAAACATCGATTCATATGTATTAAACTTTAATATCCACCAAATCCTTACCTTACCCAATAACATGGCTTGTTTAATAATATTTTCAAAAATGACATTTATGCCCTTTAGTTTCTCTATGAGTACTGTGGTTATGAACAAGTGTTTATAGTTTTCATTGTGTGTACATATTCTGTTTGTAATGGGCACTTGTATTAAGATCATTATGTTATTGTTATTGTTGATGTTTTTGTTTTGTTTTGATTTGTTTACGTATCGTGGCTTTTACAACTTCAAACTATAAAAATGATAGAATAGAACGGCAACTTTTAATGATGGGATTTTCTTTGCGGCGTTTAAATTTTTATATTTTTTTTTTCGTTTTTGGGAAATTTGCCAAAAAAAATATTTTGTTTTAAGAAATGATAACGACAATATTCCTAATGAATAAGAAAAATCATCCGAAACATGTATGAAAAGAAAAACAAAGTTTACACTAACAAATTGTACATACACATGAAATGAAAGCCTATCAATTAAGTTTCTTAAGTTATAATATTTTTTCCCAAATTTCAAGTGTTGTTTTAATTAATTGAAAAACAAAATGAAATTTGAAATGTTTTTCCTTCATAGTGAAACAAACCGAAATAAATAAATTATTTAAAATTTTAAGAGATTAACCTGCGGTTGCAACAATAATCCCAATCAACCACAGCAGCACAAAACTTAGAACAAACATATGTCGGCCATAAATCAAAGACATTGGGTAATGGGTTTGAATTGTTTTAAACCAGATTATTTTTACTATTTTCCTTTGTTTACAGCATCAAACTTACTTTAAATTTCTGATTTTACCTTCAATTTTTGCACAAATCAAAATATCGTAATTAAAATAATATTTAAGAGTTCTAGTGTTTCTTTTTTTTTTTTTTGGTTTTTCTATAAACTTCTTTAACTACACTTTTAAAATCAAATTAAAATCTTCGTATTTGTTTATTATTATTGTACTCGGTTTGTTGTGTTGTTACAAAATTGACTTTACGCGCTCGTTTGTCAAATTCGCTACTTTAAATGTTCACGTATGTAAACTTGAATAAAATACCGTTAGAAAGAGCTTCCAACACAAGACTTGACTGTTTGCGACTAAATGGAACTCTTGTAAACAAAACTATTTCAACCCCTCAGCAATAGTCGCAGTGGCAGCAACAGTGACAGCCGAAACAACAACAGTGGCTGCAAAACACATAGAGAACTGTTTCTATTATTGTCGTATAAAAAGTATTTCATTCATTCAGGGCAGAATACACACATAATACTCTGGCAAATACACTCTTATCAAATAACAACATATACATTCATGTGTACTACCAGTGTATTGGTGTATGTTGTCTTCAAAAATGTTGTCGACGACAATAACAACAGCAAAAACAACAACAATAATTATTATCAATGCTTTTTAACGATGATAATGACGATGTTGATAACAACCCCAAATGTATCAAAGTGCTAAAGAGACCGCACCACACACGTAAACAATCAAACCAAATGAAATACAACTAAAGAGTGAAACATTTAGAACCACAATACAACATGACTATCATTCAACTCACCTCAAAACCCAAGAAAACTAAAAGAAAATTGTATGATTCATACACCACACAATGGAAATATGTGCGTATGTTAAAGATTATAGGAAATCAATCAGTGTTCCTAATACTCCTTGTCAGGAGAGTGTGTGATAAATTTAGAATTTTTGTTCTTCAAAAGAGCGTAATAGTAACATTATTATTTTTAATAAAATATTACTACCTTAAAAATTTTTTTTACAAAAACCAACATATCAAATGATGGAAATTATAAAATTATAATTTTTAATAAAATATTACTACCTTAAAAATTTTTTTTACAAAAACCAACATATCAAATGATGGAAATCGTGGTGGTTCGCTGAAATAAAATAATATTTTGCTTTAAGGTCTGTAGAAAAGAGGATTTATCCTCATAATAAATGATGTAAAGCATCCTAAACAGACGCTAATTTCTATAATAATCTACTTATTGTACAAAACTTCGTCATAATAAATTATGTAATCTAATATATAAAATTCTCGTTTCACGGTGTTAGTGATTAAACTCATTCGAAGTGGACCGACCGATTTTCATGAAATTTTGTGTGCGTATCGGATAGGTCTGAGAATCTGACATTTATTTTTCATATCCCTAAACGTTAAGGGGGCGTGGCAAATCGTTAAAATTGAATATATATGTACATATTGATCGTAGACGAATACCTATTACTCTTAAACTGCTGAACCTATTTTAACCATTCTTTTTTTATTCGAAAGCTTATCAGGTTTAAATAATTTAAAAAAAATCGATAAAGCAAAAAGAAGGCGTGGCAATCTTTTAAAATTTAATATTTAGGGTCATAGTGATCGTAAATGAATGCATGGTGGATAAGTTCGTAGAGTCGATATCGACAAACTCGCAAAAAATTGGCGTGACAACCCTCCCCTTTCAAGTGATATCTATAAGTCGACTAATTCGACGGTTTATAACTACATGTATGTCCATATATAACATGTATGCCTGTAAATTTTTGTTTTGGAACGATTACAACAACTACACTTTCATCAGTGCTTTATGCAGCCTATTGGATGTCGCCGTGGTCTAGTAGGTAGTGTGCTGGCTTATTAGATGTAAATCCAGGGTTCGAGTCCCAGGCCAGTCATGAAAATTAAAATAAAAATACAAAAAGTATTTCTTCGGCGATTTCTTCTCTTTCTCTTCTTGTTTATCAAAAAATCTGTCGTTCGGAGTCGACTTCGGCATAAAATTAACACACACAACATAAGTGGTGAGAGAAACTGCGGGCTTCTTGAGGACGATTGCTGTACACTGTCTAATGATGAAGGTATAGCACTGGCAATTTTATAGTCACCAGCAGCAACTTGTTTCCTTACCGTTCGCATCTTCCCTCTCTCTTTCCAACTTTCCTAAAAACCAGCACAATGCACTGCATAAGAAGGGGTCATCCCCTAAGTACTGGTTTTATAAAAAAAAAAATGGTGTGACCTGTTCTGGACAATAAAAAAAAAATCAATTTTGGAAAGGGCGAAGTTCGCCGTGTCAGTTAGTAATTAATAATAATGAAACATTGAGTGTTTTGTATAACGCCTTGAAATAAATGTTTCTTTAAAATTATGAAAAGAGAATTGTTACTAGAAACATTATTACGACACATTTATTTCGAATATTTCATTATTTTCTTATGAATATTATGCATCGTTACAAAGCCCTATCACAACATTAAGAAAGGTTATCAATAAATTCACTTTGTTTGCATATTAAAATTAAAATCAAAAATACCGCTGGTACATACTCAAAACAACCGTTGAACACATCTACTTTAATGCCCAGAACAACATGTTGCATGAACCCCAACTTTCATTCATACATACCCATAACAGTTGAAAGAATTGTTGTAACTGTTAAAATGTTGAACATCATCAGCAACTTATTGAAGAACATGTTGATGAAATGGTCACCTTACAAGATTTCAAGTTCTGTTGAATAATAAAGAAAATATTTTGCCTTATGTTCCTGAATTTTTTTGTTTTTTTGTTTTGTTTTGTTTTTTCAAATTGATAAGAATTTTATTTTGTTTATTCTTGCACTGTTATCTTTAGTTTAAATAATTATTTTATTTAAATTACAATTTATGTCATTCACAATATGTATTTGAAAACAAACTCGAAGTAAAAGGCTTTGTAGTATTCTCTCGGGAGTATAAAACTGTTGTGTAAACAAACGTTTAAAATACAACAAATATATACGGCTTAACACCAGATACACCAGCGAATCCAATGACATTTCTATTGATGTCAATTCAATAACGAATCTAATAATACATTTTTTTTTATTTTGTTTTTTGTTAATTTTCAAAAATAAATATTTGAAAACAGTTGCTAAAATTCACTTGAAAAATTTTATTTGAAATTACCTCTCGTTTTTAATTTGCAAACAAAATATTCAAATAGTAATTGGAATCAGAAAAATTTTAAAAATACATTTCAACAACTGAAAAATTAATTTGGTTTATAATTTATTGCTTAAATGTGTTTATTCTGAACTAATTACATTATGCGACAAAATAAAAAAAAATTAAATACACCCGTCTAATGACATAGTGTAGGTTATGAGTTTTATTGAGTAGAACTCAAAAGTATTTTCTTTTATACTTCGCAAACCCTTCAAACTTTTTTTATTTGACAAAAACTGTTTTTTTTTCTACTTTACGCACAAATCTCTGGATTACTCAAACATTTCTGACCAAATTTCCAAAATTTAAATCTTATTGAACAGGAGAGAGATTGACCTTTAAAACGGTGTACATATATTAATAATTTGACTTAATATGCTGTGAAATTTGATGATTAAACTTGGAAAATGCGAATTTGTTCATATTTTTCAAGTTTGTCCGTTCATAGTAGCGAACTTTAATGAACAAAATATGGGATAAGTGTTGACATTCTGAAAGTGCATTATCTTGTGAAGAGATTGATCAGAAAATTACCGTAGTTATTATATAAATAGTATAACAGTGGTGTTATATTTTTTATATATCGACGCCTCTATTCTATAATTTTTTTTCTCTAACTTAAATACTGTCAAAATTTAGTTAAGATGTACCGATCCGTTCCGAAGTTATAGGGAAAACTCTACTTAGAATACACGTATAGTCTTATGGCGCGTGAAAACTTTGAGAGCTCATAACTCAAAACACACTTTTTCGACTTAGAATGTTATAAGCGAAGATGTCGATATGACTTCCCTTCAAATGTTAAAAAATTTTCAGAATATTTGATGGGTCTCGAGTGTTTATCACAAAATGTGTGAATTTCACGTTTGAGCGACCACCAGAACTGTTTGCACAAAGAGAAATAATAAAAAAAAAATCGCGCAATCGTGTAATTGTCACATTTTGTGATAAACAATTAAGATATATCAAAATTTTTGAAAATTTTTGAACTAAAAGTTCATTTGATAAGATATCTAATATATAAAAATTAATGCCACTTTTCGTTGTCATTTTATAACTCAAGAACGGGCTCACCTATCCAAGCCAAATGTTTAGGCTTTGTTCGGACTATTTGGTAGATGGTTTATGTGAAGTTTGCCACTCCCACTTTTACGCCAACATTTTGTATTTATCTAAAATCAGAAAACGGCTCCATCGATTTGACTAATTCATCTTTCAAATGTTTGTATGTATCCATTTAAAGTTTTCCTCGAGAAAAAATTTTGCCCCGCCCATTTTTGCGCCCACTTTTTTAAATCTTAAAATGAATTAAATCTTAAACTGTGCATTTGATTATGTTATGATCTTTAGCAAAGTTGTTGCGCATGAGCCGACGAAGATTTCTAAGTTGGACCAATTTCCAATAGGTGGTGCCATTGAAAATTACTCAAAATGAATTAAATCTTAAACTGTGCATTCTTTAATAAAGTTGTAACGTATGAGCCGACGGGAATTGGTGCGGTATTTTCCGATGGATGGCGTCACTGAAAATTATTCAAAATGAATGACCAGCAATTGGTCGACCTACACCCCAAGCACGGAAGAAAAGAGCATTACGAGCCTCAGAATCAAACGAGCACTGTGAATGAATAATCTTCGCATGAACCACTTCAACAACGAGGAGTGAGATTAGGAACTGATCGAATGTTTACTACTCAGGCCCGTTCTTCTGAATCATCACGACAATGCGAAATAAAATCAATAAAATGATTCAAAATTAATTGGACATTTGTGTAATGCCTTTCCTTCAAATTTATTTTAGTTGGGGCGCAGGAACACGTGCAGGGTACAGCTAGTCATATATAAAAAATATAACACGGCTGTTATAGTACTTGAATAATAATTATGGTAACTTTTATCCAATTTTATCAAATGATAACTCAATCTCTTCAAAAGAGAATAGACTTTAAGAATATTATTTCTTATTCTATATTTTTTTATTAAAGTTTGCTACTATAAGTTGACAAATTTAAAAAAATTGTAATTTTTTTCAAGTTTATCTGATCAAATCTCATATCATATTAAGTCAAATAATAGACATATGTATATCGTTTAAAAGTTCTATCTTTCCCCTTTTTAACAAGATTTAAGTTTTGGAAATCGGGTCAGAAATGTTTGAGTAATCCGGAAATTTGCGAGTAAAGTAAAAAAAAAAAGTTTTTGTGAAATAAAACAAGTCTGGTTGGGTTGGAAAAATATAAAAAAAAACTATTTTTGAGTTCTACTCAATTAACTGAACAACGCGGATATATATAATGATACTCGAGTGTATTATTGAAGTCGCCGTGGTCTAGTAGGTAGTGTGCTGACTTATTAGACGTAAAGCTAGGGTTCGAGTCCCAGGCCAGACATCAAAACAAAATATGAAAAGTATTTCTTCCGCGATTTCCTCTCAGCTGGTTTCTGGCAAAACTCTGAGACTAAATAAAATTGCCATGAAAAGCTTCTCAAAAATCTGTCGTTCGGAGTCGACTTTAAACTGTAGGTCCCGCCACTTATGTATAAAATTAACACACACAACATAAGTAGTGTGAGAAACTAGGTCAATAATCCTGACTGAAGGGTTGTAATGTTGGTTGGGTTGGAAAAATATATAAAAATATTTTTTATCTAACTGAACTACGTGGATATATATAATAATACTCGAGTGTATTATCATTGTCGCACCGTGTTATTACTAAGAAGTATAGAAAATCATAGAAACATTTGCCTAGTGCCCTAAAACAAAACATATTTTGGTATTTATTAAAAATTCAGTTCTCATCAACATCATCAAGAATTAAATTTTCTACTCTAACCATTCGTAATTAAATCCGGCCTGCCCCGGCCAATATATAAATCGTTCATTGTAGTTTAACTGAAGTTTATACCTTAAATATTGAATTCTAGGCATAAAGAGGAGGACTATGCTAGGGCCTTAACAATTTCATTTATTATTAAGAAAAATCGGCAGCTGATTTTTACCATCTATAGATTTTATAATTGATTTATAGACGTGCTTATATGTATGGGAATAAATTATTAAAATTTACAATCTTTTGATAAATTTATTCAAACTTTTCGATTTTTGAAATGATAAATATGAAAAGCAAATTGAATAACACCCAATTGTTAATAATCTTTAAAACTAATTGTTCCCATTTGTTCCAAGAATACATAAATAATAATAATTATAATTTCTGCGTTATGTTTTTTTCCAATTTATGATTCCAAAAGTTTACAATTCTTTCACACCTAAACGATATTGCTTTTCGTATTGAATCTCAAAAGAAAAACAATTTAAAAAAATATGTTTAACAATAAAAAAAAAAAAAATTAAAGACTTGCCACGAACGACATATGGATTCCAGAAAAGCTTTTCAGACCAATAGAGCCTAAATTATAACAAAACACTTTCGACTTCTTGATCGTAAGAAGCTCGCCTCCACATACGATTATAAGGACAATCCTTCTTATTAAGTATGCTGTTGTTGACAGGGTTCAGTCATTAGTGGATTCATCCATCTTTTACTGAGGCGACTTATCTTTTTCGAAAAACTTTATCCGGAAATCAGCGTTGTTAAGTGTCTCGTCACTTAACGGAGATCTAAATTTTATGATTTATAGGGGTAAATCGATTCAACTGTGCCTGAAATATTTCTTAACAGCTTTGTTCAAGTTTGTCCGCACGAAATATAGGGTGGGTGATTTAAAAGTCTAAATTTAAAAATGCACTGAAAGAAAAACGTTTTTAAAAGTTTGTCAATTTTTTTCTTTTAAATTACAATTGTTCCGGTTAGAAAGTTTTTCAAGTGTTTGGGGAGTGCATGTCTCTGGTTTGCCGGCATTACACTTTTCTTTAAAGGGGTCTACAAAAAATAATCCAACAATGTCAATTCGCAGCTTCTTGAAGGCCAATTGACATCTTCATGTCGGCTAATTAAATGGTCAGCAAACGTTTGATGCAATAAATTGATAGTGCAGTGAGATGTGTGGCAGTTAAAACATCGTGTTGAAACCGAACATCGTTCATATAAATATCATAAAGAGTCACTCGTAATGGGTTCATTAGAATCTGTAAGACGACGTGTGGATTTCCTGAACGCCAAATATGACAATTTTCCTAATTAACGTATCCACCAAGCTAAAAATGAGCTTCATCCGAAAACATGTTTTTTTTTTTTGTCAAAACACAAAATAAAACGTAAATCAATTCATTACGTTTAGTGGGGATAATATAGTGAATTTTGTGAAAGAATAGATTAACATAAGTATTGCAAGACTCGAAATAACCGTTGCTTCAAATTTAAACTGATAGATGGTCTACACTATATATAATTAAGACAAATGGAGCTAAGAATTATTTTTCCTCCCTCTCTCTCACTCTCTCTCTCTCTCTCCCAAGAACTGTCAGAGTGTTGTACTTATTGGCCTCATGACTCACGCTAACTACTAGACTACGGCGACTTCCGATTTCTTTTAAAATTGCTGGATTTTTTCTAATTTCGTAATAAGGGTTTGAAATTGTTCTAATTTTATTTTTCATTTTTTATTTGTTTTACCAAAAGAAAATTAGAAATTCTAGAAATTTATGGACTTTAAAACGCAATGACGCTTAACAATAGTATTGATAACTATTAAGTAAATACCAGCGACAACAACGCATGTATTTAATATGGGGGAATAGATATATTTACAGTTCAAAATTAAATGTTATTTCTTAAATTTAAATTAACGTTTCTCAATTTAATGTTTAGAAAGGTAGCAGAGATCAGCCATGAATCGTTTTCCGCTACTTATAAGCACTCATGCAATTTTGAGTGTGAGTAAATCAACAGAATTGAAATTCAACTACTCTGATTCATTTGCACTCGCTACAACATTAATTTATAAGTATAAGTAGCAATGAGTATGCACAACATTCTCACTCATTCTAATTCATAAATTTAGAAAAATACTTACAATACTTATAAGTCATTCGAGTGGTTCGAATTATTCACCAAAATTTACAGCCTTTGTTGTTGTTACATATACAAACAAAGAAGAAAGGAAAGACAAAAACAACAAACAAAACAAACACACATCTTCTTGTTCGTACGCGAATCATACTTATTTTGTGCTTCGTGTAAGTCTGAAGTAGAGACGAGTCGAAGTCAATAATATCATGCGTATTGTTAAGTATGAATACGACGAGTACTTTCAACTTTGAGTATGAGTATGAAATCAAAATAAGTATGAATGCGTATAAGTATCTGAAATTATAAGTATGACTCGAACTTACTTATCGTTTTGAATACTTATTGCTGATCTCTGGAAGGTATACAACCATATGTACTATAGTGACATCTACAAGTCAAATGATATGCAAAAAACATAAAAGTGTCAATTGCTAACAGTGTTGCAAAATTGAAATTTTGATAAAAATTCATTTCAAAAATAATTTAAATTTAATTATTTTTTATATGGTGGTCTTCTAATTTTAATTTTTTAGTATTTGAAATTGAACGACATAATGGCAATATTGTTTTTTAATGCAGTAACCAGTCATATCGGTGTATGCCTGCACTAACATCTGTGAAATGTATTTATTCCAGGCATAAACCGTTTAAATCAATCACATTTATTTATGACAATACAGTTCTCATTTCGAATAACGGCACTTTGGTGAGTTTCGATTTTATTCACCACTCCAGATAAAATCACCACATTATGTAAAAACTCACCACAACTATTAAATTCCCCACACACTGCAAAAAAATTACATTTTTTTGTTCTTCTTTCCTTCTCAACCAACAGCAACTAAACAAACAAACATTTATTTTATTTATTTAATTTATTTATTTTTTGTTTTCGTTTTGTCCGCATCTAGAGGGTTAAAAACCTAAACAAACCAAATTTTGTTCTCTATAGCGCCACCACCACACATTTTAATTACGCCGTTATTTATTATTTCGTTTTGCCTGACCTGGGATTGAAACAGTGGCCGTAGGTCGTCTAAACTTGTTCAAACTACAGATAGACCACATAGAACATTATTAAACAGACTGGGGTTAACTCTTACTTAATAAACCCGTAAACGGAAAAATAATGTCCGGATTATTTATTAAAAAAATATTGTTTTTAATTTTTGTAACAAAACAAAACCAAAAAAAAAACCAATTTGATGAAAATAGTACTGGTAGTGCGGTATTTGTGAAATGAAAAAAGTACTGAAAAAAAAAAACAAAAATACTAAATTTTACAACTCTGCGAAAGCTAATGAATTTTTGCAAAAACAACAATGAAATGTAAACAATCGAAAAAGGCATAAATCAAAACAATTTTGCACAATAAACGAAATAATAATTGATAAAAGAACACGTAATTGTAATTGAACAAACGCAAAGTGGTAAACGACAAAGGAAACAACAAAATATTTTATTTATCAACAAACATGATAAAGTTCTAACGAAAGCATAAAGATAAATTTGTTAGTGTAAACAGTTGGAATTAATTAAAGAAACAACATTTAACCGCATTAAATGTTTTTTTACACATTTAGTATCGCATTTCCCCCCTTGTGCTTACGGGTCATATTAGTACTGTAAAAGTTGTATTCAATGCTAAAATGACCTTCACTGTATGACCCTGCGCAAGTAACTGCAATAAATGATATTTTCATTTATTTTGTATGAAAAAGTACGTGAACAGCAAAACGACCGCAATTTCGCATTTTCTATCAGTCGGAAATTCATTGAGCAGCGGACAACAAGTAAAGAAACGTTTGTTAGTGTTTGTGCTTGCCTACTTACAATTTTTTTTTTCTTATTTTTTTTTTCAAAGGCATTAAAGGAGAAACGAATAAAACGTCATTAGTCATCCTCATTAAGCTACTACATAATACAATGGAGTTGGAAGGTAATATTAAAAACTATGAATGGGGAAAATTGGGATCAAGATCCGAAGTGGCCAAACTGGTTAAAACAAATAATGAAAGCTACAGTATATCGGATACTACCCCGTATGCTGAACTATGGATGGGTGACCACAGCAGTGGATCATCTATAGTGAAATCATCAGGACAAGAGTTGGGTCAAGTGTATAAACAGCGTTTGCCATTCCTCTTCAAAGTTCTCAGTATACGAAAGGCTTTAAGTATACAAGTACACCCAAATAAGGTAAGTAGTTACTGATAAAATGGTGGTGGTGGTGGTACTGATAACAATATAAATTGTATAAAAATGCGCTCCATGGAATGCAATCGAACAGTGTGAATGATGCGAACGGGTTTTGCATTTTATTAATGATTTAAAATTTATTTGTGTTGTTAAGGCGTTATGAAAACAAGTTTTCGGATAACCGAGTTTCATTCAGCCTCATAAATTTGAATTTATTTATTTCTTTTCTTTTAAAATTTTTTTAATTAATTTCTGTTTGTTTTAATCAATGCGAATAAATTTGTAACACTAACCCAATTAGATTCGCATCCCTAATTTGAAAATACAGTGCTGTTCAATAAAATAGATTCACCCCGAGCTAACATCTTCGAGACCAATAAAACATTAGAAAGACGCGATTATTAATTTTTATTTTTTATTTTGGTAAACTTATAACGTAAATGAGCTAAATAAGTAAAAACTTTAAAACATGGAAAGTAAAAAAAACTATTAATATTCATCAAAATTCTTCAAATCAACAATTTGTGTGTGTGAAAGCTAGGTCGTAACCCTGTATGAAGGATTGTACTGGCCAAAAATGTATGTACTAGAGGTGTGCACAAGACATTCTACTAGCTTTCCCTTCACCGAATGCAATACTGTAGTGTAATCTTTTCTGTTGCTTTTGATTTTACGAGTGCACTGAAATGTGTTTTTCTCATTTGTTCAATGTATACAACACCACTCGTTTGCCCGTGAAGTATCGGAACTATGCTTTGTGTTGTAAGAGCATATTTTACTACTGAAGCTACATTTCCGGTATTGCCATATGAATATCAGTAGTGTAAAAAAGTAGTAGTGAAAAAAGTTTTTCCCCAGATATAAAAAGTTTACAAAAGTTACTGGCAATGCTGGCGTCGACGAAGATGTTCGGTTGCCGAGAGCAAAAAAAGAAATGCATGTTGTGACTATGAAGAATACAATATTTTTGTTGCACTCTTCACACAACTCCCTTTTATACTGTTGTACAATGGTTTACGAGTGCAGTTGTTTTTTTGTACTCTATCTTTGCTTCACACTCATTTATATTTGCAGCTACAATCAATATTCGGTCTTGAGAAAAATGCAATATTCGTGCAATTTTATATGTTCTGTGCACACCTCTAGTATGTACAATCGAAATGCATATGATATTTCCGACAGTAGTCACGAGTGTTAGTGATATTTTGTTTTTCTCTTTTTAACAATCGGCAAAGAATTCTATGTTTTCGGTATCGTCCTCAAGTTTCATGATACGCATACAATCCTTGTGCAATATATTTTAGCAAATTAACAAATTTACTTTTTATTTGTTGCCTCGTTTGGTGGACAATGGGTTTTTTGCGCATGCACTTCTTCGACCTGCAGCTTTCTAGAATTTTGAAGAAAGATTAACATTTCATTATCCGTTGTATGAAATCCTGTTTCTTTACTTCGTTGGGGATGATGATAGAAATAATGAAATAAATATTTCAAATTTATTAAAAAAAATACCAAAATCAAATATTAGATTTTGTTTTATTAAAAAAAAATCGGAAAATAAGTCCCCTTAAAGGTCGTCAAACGAGCTGGAAACACAAAAAAACATTAAAAAAAAATTATTGAAACATGCACAAATTCTTATTGTATTGACCGGTTTGTTATTGAATTGATGCCAAATAAAAAGTAGAGAAAAATAAATCAACGAAATGCAAAAGTATTCAAAAAAATCAACTTATTCTTTATATTTCGCACAAGTGTTACCAAAATATTTTTTCAAACTCTCTATATAAACGCATATGTATTTACTTTTTTAAATATTTAATGGCTAAATATTAATTTTTGTATGCGTAAATCAAATTTATTTTAATTTTTATCCATTCGATTTAAGAAAAGTTAATTTTTTATTCAAATTTAAATTATTATTAAAATTTAAAAATATTTTTTTTAACATTTATGTAACGATTTCATATACATAAATCAGATGTTTTCTATTGTAGCTTCTTACTGGCATTGGCCTTAATTTATAACTTTTAAAGAAAAATATATTCACAAATAATTTCTACAATATTTTAATTGCAAATGGCTTTTTTTTTTGTTCATTCTAGGAGGAAGCAGCGCGATTGCATAAAGAAAGACCAGATTTATACAAGGATCCAAATCATAAGCCGGAATTGGCGATAGCATTGACACCTTTTAAAGCACTTTGTGGTTTCCGTCCATATACTGAAATTTATCAATTCTGTCAAGATTTACCGCCTTTAAAGGAATTACTAGGCGGCGATAATGTTGTAAACGGTTTGGCGAAGGACTCCAGCAGTGACTTTAAAAAATGTTATCAAACTCTTATGACTGCTGATCCAACTACCGTTTCAAATATTATTGAAACTATTTTAAAAGATTATTTGCCAGGTTAGTAAAAATGTTTAGAATAAAAAAGAATAGAATGGAAATGTTAATTGGAAATTTTTTTTGTTATTTATTTACAGTTCTTGCCAAATACGGTCTCCAAGAGACATTTTCTATAGTCAATACCGATTATCCTGGTGATGTTGGTGTTCTCTCATTATTCTTCCTAAATTTACTCGATCTCAAGCCGGGTGATTCTATTTATTTGGGTGCCAATGAAATACACGCATATCTTTCAGGAGATTGTATAGAATGCATGGCATGCTCAGACAATGTTATACGAGCCGGTTTAACGCCGAAATTTAAAGATGTAAAACAACTATTAGCATCTCTAAATTACGTCGGGTCGCCAGCTTCTTCAAAATTATTCCAACCAAAAGTTCTTGATTCGAATACCAAAGTATTTTCACCACCAGTTTCAGATTTTGCCGTTGTACAAATTACCTTAACTACGGAATCGCCATCAGAATACACCCTTAAGTTACCAAAAGCTCCTGGTATTTTATTAGTTTTAAACGGTTCTCGTACTTTACGTATACAAGGACATTCCGATTTAGTATTAAAACGTGGTTCAATTGTATTCATACCACCCGAAAATATGAATCAAATAGAATTTTTAACTTTAGATAATACAGTTAATGTTTTCAATGCTTATTTGGCTACTGAAAATTCATTTAATTAAACTTGTTTTTAGAGTATGTTTTTAATTTTTTCTTTTTTTTTATTATTTGTTACTCAATTTATAAAAAAAATTGTTGATTTGTTTATATTACATTTATTGTGTAGTGGATTTAATAAACTTTGACTGTTATATTGTATGTTATGACACTTTTTTATTTCATAATGATTGTAGGGTGTTCAGTCGGTTGCGCATTGTATTACTCAGTGTGAGCTAAGTCGATTTTGGCGATTTTCTACTATCAGAAAAATAAATGGATCGAAGGAGTTCCATCAAATTTTGTGCACCAAGTGAAATTAAGTATTCACAAACATTTGGAATGTGCGACGTTTCTTTTCGTTAAAATTCAGCTGTTTTAAACGAAGTCGCTGCCACACGCTTTATGCCCAAAACTTGTGAAAAAATTGAGTGGCAAGAGTTAAGTGACATCTTAAATAACTTTTCTATTATGATTCCCACAACCATATTTTTCACTCTATTTAAAGTTTTATTGAGCCACGTCTTGGATGTCCAATCATCCACAATGTGAACATTTTTTCAACTCAGAGTACTCACGTCATATGCCACTGGTCGGAGTGATAGCTCTGATATCAAAAAGCTCTCTTGAGCACGTATAGCGGCCCGCTATGATGCCACGGCTGAACGCAGTCCCTGTACTGTACCCAAAATCAGGGAAATGGAAGAAGTTGGTCAGCGCCTGACTGCACAACAAAACCACGGCTACCTGCCAGAAACTTTGATGAACGAAGCTATATCCTTGATATTAATAGATGATAGCTCCGTCAAGCTAATAAGGATGGCTACCCATTCCTACCTACCAAGAGACGGGCACTGGCAAGGAAGGTGAATAATAGTCTCCTCTTCCTAAGCGAGCCGCATCCACGGCAGAAGTTGTTAAAAGGAAGCTTCATTCTTTCCGCGTGTCTACCCATGACGCAATGACCTGTAAGCACAGCCACTGTAGTCGAGATGATGTCACGACCAAGACCAAGTAATTGGTTGATACGCCTTCTATTCATCAAGGGCCAGGTGAGTCTAGCGGTGGAGCAGGACTCCTCATTGACCCAGGATAGGTTGGCGTCCTGAAAGAATTTTTGAGGCAAGTGGCATACCCAATTCTACATAAGAGGATTCCGGAAGGAGCGCACCAGTTCTGGCGAACTCGTCGTCCCTACAGTTTCATGGAAATTTCACTGTGCCGGCGGACCCATACCAGAGTGAGACACTAATGAAATTTTTGAAGTAGTCCTGGTCTGAAGATACGGAAGATTTAAGGAGGTCTTTTCAGGTTTATATTGAGGTTTTCTAAATTCTGGATAGAGTGGACTGTACTATATTTAGATCAAACTTTTGCGCAAGAAGACGACAAATCCAAATCGCACGAGCATCCAACTTATTGGTGGAAAGAGTGCTGACGGACTGTCTTCTGCAACAGCTGTGATTTTGCGAAAAAGGAAGAGACTATTTTTCACCTTATGTGCACGCAATCTCTCTTACAATGAAGAAAATCTAATTTTCTATCATTCTTTCCAAAGAAAGATTACTGCAATAGGAAGATTTATTTTAGAATCAGATTGCTTTACTTTTAGATATTTGTGATCGCTTGATTGGACAGTAATTGTGGTATCGCAATGGTTTTAAATGCTAACATACAGTAAGTGGGCCCTTGTCTTTCAAAGAGAATTGGTATGGTTTGACTATTGGAAAGAATTTACTGCAAATGAAGTTCCTGGAAAGAATAATTTTGTTTTTAGTGTAAAGCAATCTAATCGACAATGTTTATTTTAAAATAAATATTTGATGCCTTGAGAGACAGCATTCGGTGTGAAAACAACAACGCTAATTTGTCATTGAAAATGTACAGGCAGGCATGAAAGTATGATAAAGTTTTCATTCAAAATGCTTTTTTAGTTGGCAAAACTGAAAATAAAGGCAACAAACAAATAAAATATAAAAAAAATTTTTGTTGTTAAGATCTTATAAGTAGTGAACATTCAAGAGAATTTTATTTTGCTTATATTAAACGTGAGTGGCAAAAGCTATTCTTCAATAATTATTATTGGAACAAAACATTATTCATTTAAGAAAAACTTTAAAAACATTTTAAATGATATTAGTCATGCAAGAAATAGTCATAATCGAATTTAGATTTAAATTCTTATATAACATAAGTACTCGTATTTACATACATTAACGAATACTAACCGTGTTGTGATAAATAAATACACAATAATTATTTTTTTTGTTTTTTCTTTTTTTCTTTCTTTATAATTATTATTATAGCTTATCAATTCTATAATTTTGATTACAATATATGAATGGGTGTATATGTAATATGTTTTTATGTAAATTTATACATACATACACTATATATACTTACTTATAAACAATTTTTAATTTTAAAATTATTTTCATTTTCACAATAATAAATTACTTTAAAGGGAAATAAATATATTAAGAACTATAAATTTTTCATTTAAAATAAGCTATTTCAATTAATTTCAAACATTAAACCAGTGGGATTATTTATCTATGATAAGGAGCTTTCAACACACTTTAATAGGGGTTACATTTAATTAACAAATATGATCTATAGATAAATCAAAACACTTCCAAACAATATCTCTTCTTCACACAAATTTTAACGGATTAAATAGAAAAAAAAAGTAGCAATATATTCTCTTTTTTATTTAAAACGTAACAATAACAAAGACTATAAATATTTAGAATGTATTAAGTATTGCATTTTGTTTACACAAATGTATGTATTCTTATATATTTTTTCTTTAAACAATTGCCTATTATTATAAACATTTTAATGAATCTGAAAATTATTATTAACTGTCTTATAAAATGTTGATCTATAGCACGAATTAAAGAAACAAAATTCATATTTTTATTAAATCTTCTATCGAAATTACATACAGTAGTTCCGTTCCCAGGTTAATTCAACCAGCACCTTTAAAAATAAATTTAATTAGAGTTTATAGAATATGTTTAAAAATTAAACTAAAAAAATTTATTCAGTTTTAAATTTACGGGCAATTTGTGATCAAAACGTCCGCCAACAGCAGCTCTGAAAAAAGAATGGGCAAAAATAATTCCCCCAAACCACTAGGAAGTGGAATCAATGCAAAAAAGGATGAAAGCAAATAGGAGGTCATACTAATTTTAGATTTAAAACTATTAGTTAATTCATCATATCATCATTTAATTGTTTGCTTATAGTACTTGGTTGAAATAAGCTGTGACGAATTAGGTTCCTATATTTTTGGTGTTTAGGTTGTAGGTTTACATTTGGGACTGAATAAAACTCTATAAACTCTTATTAATTTTTTTTTTAACATCTTGTTTCGTTTCGAAATTATACAAGCTTAATTTTTTAAAGGTGCTGGTTGAATTAAGCTGAGTGCTACTGTATATCGCTTCTTTATTGCAACATAGTCATATCATAGGCAAAATGCGATTTCAGTTTTCAAGACATAAGATCTATGCTCTAATTGCCGCAAATACTTTTTGCAATAACTTCGGTTCATTTGATTTGATTTTGTTGATTTTTTTTCAACATGTACAGAAGGTCTAAAAGAGCAGTTTTGCTTAAATAACTACAAATTTTTAATTTTTTGAGATATGACTATGTTGCAATAAAGGACCGATATAACTTTGAAAAATTTTAATAGAATATTATTAAGCATCTGTTAGAAAAAAACGAATGCTAATTATTTTAATTTCTTACATTACATATATACAAATTATTATTAAAAAAAAAAAACAAAACACAAGGACTATATTTTTCGAAATTCTATAGACTCAACAATTTTATAAGTTTTTTTTTTCATATAATAAAATTCTCTCTAAAAAAATTGTTTCTATCTAAAAAAGATATGAAATTATGACACACTACAATAATATTTAGTTTCATGAAAACAAAAAAAAAAGACTTATAAAACATTTAGTTTTAGTATATAACAAACAATTATCCTTTACATTAGGTATGTAGATAGAGATGGCTGTCCATTGTCCAACGAAGGAGGTTTACATTAAGTTATAATTTAAATTCACAATTCACAATTAAGATTTATAGTTGTATGTTATATAGTATAGGACAAGTTTTAAATTGCTTTTTAGTTTATATTATAAGTATATAATAAAATTTTTTATTCATTAATTTTATATAGTTTTTGTGTTTTATTTTGTAAATATTGGTTCCAAAAAAGTTACAATTGAAATGCTTTCAAGTACATTGTAATATATAAAAACATGTAGCTTTCAGTTCAAAGAATTATATTTCTAATTATGTATGTATTATAATATAATGATAATCATTAAAATAGTTAACGGCTCGTGTAAATAGTATAATAAAAGTTATCTTCATTTCAAACAAAAAATAAAATAAAAAAATATTTTAAATCATTTTTAACACAAATTATAAGTCAATTTAATAGGTTTATAGTTTTTGTTTTAATTTAATAATTATGCAGATTGAAAACATGTATACATACTCCTGTATGTTTGTATATATTATTAAAAATATTGTATACATATGTTTATATTTATTATAATTTTAATTTGTTATAAAAAATCGGTAGGTTAGTTGTTTAGTGTCTTTATTTTGATGTAATTTTTTCTTGATCATTTTTATTTCGAATAGAGTAATAGTTTACAGTGTTGGTTAGTGGGTGGTATTTTTTTTTTGTTGTTTTAATATAGGTTCCATTTAGTATAGGACACACATACATACATGTTGTAATACTTTTATGTCATATTTATTTGTATATAAATTCTGTTGTAAATCATATATAGTGATGTGCTTTAGTTGATCTGTTTGTTTGTGCCAGTTGTACGATTTGTGTCTTTCATTGTGCATTTTATAAGAGCTGGTTGATTTCATCCAGTTTCATTTTTCTTTTAATTTGTTATACTTTAAGCTGTGTATAGAAATAAGAGTTTTAATTAGAATACAATATATTAATTATTAAACGTAAATATAAACAAAAAATATATTTTTTTTAAATATTAAGGCACTTTTATATTTACAAATTTTCACTCTATTAATCAAACACAAAAAGGACATGAATTTTGCGTCTGTTGACAACAAAAAAAATTCTAGTAAAAAAAAATCAATTTGATAAGTATTCCCAAATTGGCACTAAATAAATATAAACTATAAAAATTTGATCATTGAAAAATCAAAAACCATTGAAAAGAAACAATTTCCCAGTTATTAATATACACTAAGCGCCATCATTGAGTGAACACCCTCTATAATTTTAAATTTTCTATTATAAAAAGTTACTTGTAACATAATAATAATTTTTACGATGAAAATTTAAAGCTTCCTTCATAAACAATTCTTACCACGAAATAAAAATTTTAAATGAAAAAAAACATATTTTTTTATTTGTTTAAAACAAAAAAGTTGCATTTTTCTTCACATTATATTATTAAAAAAACATTCGAATTAATAGTTTTCTTCAATCTTTTGTAAGACAATACATATTAAACATTCTTTAAGTTCATTAGTATTCATCACTTCCTATGTAATAATCTCACAAGAAGTAGAAAAGGTTCAACTGAAACTCGAAAAATGATTGTAGAACTAAGGGAGAAAGGGAAATCATATCGTGAAATTGCGATAATTGTCGATAAATATAAAAACTTTAAAAGAATTGAAAATTTTAATCGAACGGTAAAGAATATTAATTGAAAGGGAAAATAGGAAGATTATTGCCACATTGCAGATTGCCAAAGAGATTAGTGAAGAGTTGGAAAAATCTGTAAGTGGAGATACAATACGACGTGTATTGCATAAATCTGGGTTTCATGCCAGACGTCCCAGAAAAAACCCCTTATTTCCAAGGTAAATAAAGCAAAATGCATAAATTACGCGAAAAATATGAAAATAAGGACATTAACGTTTGGGAAAATGCTCTGTTCACGGATGAAAGTAAATTCAAAATCTTTGGAAGTAAAAAAATTAAAAAAAAATTTGGAGAAAAAATGAAAAGCTGGTCGAGCAAAATATCCACTGTACAGTTAAGCACGGAGGAGGCTTAGTAATCTTTGGGATCATTTGGACCACCAGATCTAGATATTATTTAATATTACTACATATAGAAAGACTAAAAGAAGCATTCTTAGAAGAATGGGTGAAAATTCCACTCGAATTTACCAGAAAATTAGCGGCACCTATGACACATAGGCTAAAATGTGTCAGAAAGACCAAGGAAGGCCCAACTAAATATTAAAACTTATATTTTTTATATTTACCTTAATAACCATTAAAATGTATGCTAACTTTTGGTGTGAAAATGTGGAGTTAGTTTTGTTCTTACGTATAAAAAAGCTCCTTTATCATGAATTGTTGTTTTTGTTTTAACATTTTATTAGTAATAAATAAACGTTTTTATTTTTGGAAATTTATTCGAATATTCTCATTTACTTTTCTCGCTATCCTAAGAAAATGAATTATTTCAATGGTGTTTACTCACTTTTGGCGCTCAGTATTTAATTTCAGAAATCTTATACACTTCTGTTGACCAACTGTGAAAAAAATATGCATTCGATATTCTATTTTCCGTTCAGCAGATGTCTTATCTATAGAAGCAAAACATATGAGCATTTGAAATAAAAACGTTTTCTTCCTATAGAGGTACTACGCTTGTATCGGTTTAAATGACTGCTGTGAATATTTTAAAAATATATCCTTAAGATTAAGATTTGGGAGAATAACCGAAAGTAAAACTAAAATAATGGAAATGATAAAGTGGAGAAGTGGGGGTTTTAAGATTAGTAATGAGAAAATCTAAAAGATAAATAGTAGTGGGGTAAAATATTTGGGTTTTACAATGCGCAAAAAATTGAATTTGACTTCATCTGCTGGAAACTAAAAAGAAAAGAAACTTTTTCAGAAGACTAAGGAAATAAGTACCGGTACACAATACAATGATTAACTCTTATTTCGAATATAGGTTGATAACTCCACACTCTAACGCATTTTAATTAATTAGTGGCTTGAATAGCCAAAATGGCTAAAACTGGAACAAAGCCTACAAGTGAATACCTTAAATTTTATTCATAAAATAAAAACACCAACAACAATAGCAATGCAGCGGTCAATGCCCTGCAAAGTACTACAGTTATTCATCAAACTAAAGTATAATATCAGAAAGGAAAATAACACAAATTTATTTAGGATTTTTGTTAAGAATAAATTAATTTTAACCACAATTACTTATTTGAAAAATAATATTTCTCCAAATATGTATGTAAATATGAATTATATTAAATGTAAAAAAGAAAAAGGACATAAAAAATTAAATAAATTAACGAAATTCTAACTAGAAAATTCGATTTTAATAACAATTTACAACAAAAAGCAATAAATTAAATATACCGGAGCAACTACACAGTCTAAGTTGTGCACTTAGTTGAGTAGAATCAAAGAATATGGATATAAATAATGCGCATTATGTAGAAGTAAAATTTCTTATGGCGGGTTGTAACGTTACGACCCGCTCTCACTAATATCTTTTTAACATTACCAACCGTTCTCACCAAAATTCGACTTCCTTCTGGCAAACACTCTGAGAGCAAATAATAAAATTGGTGTGATAAAGATTTTTAAAAATCTGTCGTTCGGAGCTGAATTTAGACTGTAAGTCTCGTCACTCATGTATAACATTAACATACACAAAATATGTAAGTGGTGTGAGAAGTTAGGTTATAATCCTGATAGAAGGATTACAGTGACCAATGTATTTGCATGTATTTTTTACAAAAGTACCATTTTGTGTAAAAAATTACTCTTTCAGTTCGACTTCAGTACGATTTCAAAATGCTGGAAACTAATATGAATACAATTAATTATAAAATCAATACGAAACAACGTTTAGAATTAACAATGAAGTAATAGGAAAAGTTACAAATATAAAATATTTTGGATTCATAATAGATCAGGTAATGAAATTCAAAGATCATATAGAATACGTATGCAAAAAAAGGGGTAAAAAAAATATATTTTTTTTTCAGAAAAATTAGGAATAAAATCTCTATAATGATAATAATAACACTATGCTATGGTTTTGAGTTTTGTTGACTAGATCTTAAAAATATATTTTTTATATTTCTCGAACCCTACAAAATTGTTTTATTTGACAAAAACGGATTTTTTTTTTTTGATTTTACGCACAAATTTTTGGATTACTCAAACATTTTTGACCCGATTTCCAATTGGATTGGAAAGGGGAGAGGAGGACCTTTAAAACGGTATACATAGTATATATATTATTCGACTTAAACCCTCACTTCGAATTTGGATCGACGAAAATATATGCCAACAAATCACAATCGGTTACAAAATCTACAGAATAATCGGCATTGCCTGATTATTTTAAAATAGAATTCATTAATTCGGGTTATGTTCGATAAACTTAAATAGCTGAATATTGAATAACGACTTGAAGTTAATACTCCGAGTTTTAAATATAAACTTAAAAATGAAAATGATCCTAAATATCTGTGCAATCAAATGAAATACATAGGCGAAGTACTGTTATATCAAACCGTAAGGGAATAAAATACAACGGCAATGTATAAATCTATAAGGGAAGAAAAAAATGTGTAAATTTTGTAAGGAATAATGGGAAAATAACGCAGACATTTTATGAAGAAAAAATAAAAGGAAACTTTGTAAATTACAGAAATTTAAATATGAATTTTTAAATTATTATAAATACTAATAAAGAGTAAATGAAGTCGCCGTGGTCTAGTGGGTAGATTCTGGATCGAATCCCATGTCAGACATCAAAACGAAAAATATTTCTTCGGCGACTTCCTCTCAGCAGATTTCTGGCAAAGACTCTGAGTAAAATTTGCCATGAAAATCTGTCGTTCGGAGTCGACTTTAAACTGTAGATCCCGCCACTCATGTATAAAATTAACGCACACAACATAAGTGGTGTGAGAAGCTAGGTCGTAATCCTGACTGAAGGGTTGTAATGGCCAATTATGTATTTAATAAAGACTAAATAAATTAATTAATTATAACTATTAATTAATGATAACTAAATACACAACCACCACTTAAACCGATTAATACATTATCCATTAAAGTGCCAGAGCACCCTTTCTTTCGAATCCTTAAGAGTGTAAAATTATGTTGCTTTTGGGATTTTTATTAAAATTCCGGTTTAAAATCCTATATTCAGAAATATTGGACTTAACAAAACAAAGCAATACAATGAATTCAGTGAAATTAAACAATTAATTAATTCACTACATGCTCTTGGATAAATAAATCTAATCATCGATTTTGAAATTAACTTAAAAGCTTTAACCTTTAAACTGTTATACTATATTATGAATTAAATATGCTGTATACCTACAATGTATTTATTTTTTACTTTTTTACATCACCCACATACCCATGCCTTCTACTGTTTCCTTTCGCTAACTTATTTCCATCTGTAGGTAGGTATATAGGATATTATAAATAATAACGGCATAAACTTAGTTACTAACGTACTTTGCTTAAGTATCCTAATAGAAAACAAAAAAGAAATTGACATAAAAAAAAACAAAATCATTCATATAAGAATGCGAATACAATTGGCAAGAGTGCTTGCTTTGGGGGTGGTGGTAGTGGTGTTCTTGTTGTTAGTGTCAATCTTATTACTTTTTTGCTTTTGAATTAAGGAAAAAACATACCTCATGATGTATTGTTTTGATTTTGTTTTTGCTTTTTGTGTTTGTTCTGTTATTAATAATATTAATGTTGTTGCTGTGTTATGGTGGTGGTACTTTTCGTAGATATTGTTGACGGCGCGACAATGTTAGTGACTGAGTATAGTGATGGCATTGTTATTGATGGTGATGACGTTATTACTTTATAATGCCGTATTCCTCACAGCTCCTTTAATGATATGGGTTTAAATAATTTAACTCTTAAGCAAATTATTGGCTCTCTTATTGACTCCAGTCATACGCTCATTATTTGCATCACCCTTAGCATTAATACGATCGATTTGTCTATTTTGATTCTCCAATTCTGAACCCATATCCAGTGCCATATTGCGTAGGTTACCCAACATTGAATTAACTTGGCCCAAATTCTCATCCATTTCGTCTTCACGAGCATCGTTTGTTATGCGGGCTATATAACCGGATTGTGGCGCTCCTCCCATGCCAGCTCTTTCTCTCTCATCAATAACACGTTGTGGCTGGTTGTTGACTACTTTGCCGTCATCGTTATTCTTCCAAGCACTATCACTGTCGTCCTTGATGGATACTTTTTTCCATGGCAGTACACAAAGACCACAGCACTTTTCCATGCCGCTAAGATTCTTTTCGGCCTCTTTCATATCGGCATTTATACGATCCATATCTTCTTCTATGCGGTCCAGTTGTTCACCTTGATCATCGAGGGCCACAAGCGTACGTATGCCCGCTTCTTTACTTTCCTCCATTAAGTTTAACATACGGCGGGTACTTTCTAATGAATCATCAGTGACCTGAGCGGCCTTGTATTGCAAATCTTGCAATTCAGAACGTGGAGCACCTTCTGTAGCCATTTTTGTTAATTTCTCCTCTAACCTTTTAAATCAAGTTGTGAAACAAACTGAATTTTTCTCAACGTTTTTCACTTTACTTTGTTCACTTTTTATTTATTTCCGTTTTTTAGACGTTTTTCGCAAGTGGTTGTTAATCTACAACAGCGTTTAAACAATTGATTTAACAAATTTATCTGTGTATGGAAATATGCATGAACTTGAATTCTTCGCTATAAATAAAAATTCCCAATTTTGTTTTTTTTTTATTATTATTGTTGTTGTTGTTGTGGATAAAAAAAAATTGGTGATTTTTTTATCTTCCTCGCTCTCGTGTCTCGCTTATTGGCGTTAGTCACTATTACAATAAGATTTTATACTTTCTCTGTAAATCTCTGGATTTTTATATCTACAACCGTCTCTTAAAAAATTAACTTCTTCTTTAACAACAAAACATTTATTAACTTCTAAGTTAAAATTTGCAATGAAAAAATAAAAAAACAATACATTAAGCAATTGAAAGTTAATATAATACTATCCTCACACACACCCACGGTGTTTTTCTCGCTATACTAAAATATTTCCGTCTTTTTTCATATTCCCTTTTAATACGCATACTATACATGGGAAAATGTTACCAGATTGTTCGTCACGAAGAAGAAGAAAAGAAACAAAAGTATAAAAAATAATAGAGCAGTATATTCAAAATCATTTATTTAGCTAAAACGGATTTAAAAGCCATTAATTTTATTTTTTTTATTTGTAGTTAATTGTTTAATATTTGTTTTCACAAAATACTAAAGATTTCTGTTGAAGGCATAGTTAACCGCTGTATTAACTCTATGGTTATTTATTGCATTTGAATAAACTTTGATTATTTGTGAAACGTTCCTAATTACTATTTGCCTGGGAATGACAATTTTCAAGGCAACTAACACTATCAGCATTCATCTGGATATTCTCTGGTATCCTGCTGAACTAACTTATATAAGAAGGCACATAATATGTAAGTCTTATCGCGGATAACATCTTAGTTAAATAGGCCACAATAACCACTGTGTGTGTGCATATGCATTCTGGCGGCTAGATGGATGTCCTAACCTAAAAATCATAAAAGACTGCAAGCAACTTACCAAAAAAAAAAAATAATCATTGGGAAACACACGTTGTCCATACGAAAGAGCTTCGGAATTTAAGAAAATTAGAAAAAGTTAGTAGCACTTTCCAGATGTTAGTGAATTGTGATGAAACAAAATTTCTAATATTAAAACAAATGGGGAATCAACAGTTCTTGTTAACAGCATAAAAACTATGCTAGAATTATAAAGTTCATAATATTTGGGAACGCTCAAGAAGTTCAAAAGGTAAGCAATTATAACACCCTAAAATAAACTCTTAAAAATGTATCCTGAAAAGATTTGAAAATTTTTATAGGTGAATTACAAGATGCGTTCAGACAACAATAGCTTAGTAATCACGACAATGGACCACTTGTAAAATTGTGTGGAACTATAAAATGAAGTCGAGACACTTACATTCATAATTGGTCATCACAACACTTTAGTCAGGATTAGGCTGACTGTTCCTCATTTTTAATCGTTAAAATTCGAAAGTTACAGCTCTTTATTAATAAAAGTCTGTAATACTAAATTAGTTCGCCCTGATACCATAATTTCAACTAAAAGAAATTGACTTATTTCTAAAGCATAGTCAGAGAATTAAGCCTAGCTTTCTTGGTTCCACTCTAAGCGGAGTTTTAGAGAAAAATGAATTAAAAACAGTATATACTCGGAAATAGAAACCGCTATGTTGTTTTTATTTAAAATTTATAGAAAATTATTTATTTTTTATTTAACAAGTCATTTGCCGAGGTATTGACTTGATCTAGATGGATATTGTTAGAGTCGGCCTTTTGAATAATTCGTACAAGTTGGCCATTATGTGACTGCAGTTCAGAATTCATGTCTACAGCCATATTTCGAAGTACGCCTAGCATAGAATTCACTTGATTTAAATTCGAATTCATTTCGTCCTCTCGAGCATCATTTGTAATACGCTTTATATATTCATTGGTAGACGCGCCAGTTGTACTACTATTCGTAATGCCAGCGTTAGTTGTAAGTCGTGGCTGGTTAACGATCACGTTGTGTTCTGAATTAATTGCAATATCAGACTCCGTATTACACTTGTCTTTTTTTGGTACTCTATCCGAAGGAAAAGAACAAATATTACAGCATCTTTTCAAATTCTTTAAAGCTTTTTCTGCGCTTTTCATGTCACTGTTTATATTGTCCATGCCTTCTTCTATGTGATTCAATTGTGTACGCTGTTCATCCAAGGCTTCAAGGGTGCGAGTGCCGGCCTCTCCACTCTCTTCAACCAGTGCTAGCATGCGGCGAGTACTTTCTAATGACTCATCGGTCACCCGGCCTATCTGAAGTTGCACCTCTTCTAACTCGGTACGTGAAGGATTTATTGGGTTCATTTTATCTGACCAATTTCAATGAAGACGTTTTGCACTCGATATTGTTTTAATTAAAATGATTAAAGTGGCTTCTATCGTTCCATATTATATTTATTTAATTTTACTTATTGTAATTGCTGTGGTTTTTAATAAGTATATATATATATAGCGCTCTATAAAAATATCTTTCATATTTTCAAGCGGAAAAGTAATGAATCACAAATCTATCAATAACTCTATTTAACTTATGCTGCCCTTAGTAATCGGCAAATTTCATTTTAATTTATACTAGTACTAACTAGACTAGAAAGATTCCTTTTAAATTTCTGCCTAAATTGTTTGCTTCTACTTTATAAGTTTTATATCAATAATGCAATTACCTTAATCTGATTCGATCACAATCACCAATACCACTGTCTTCCCGATAACCATCATCTGTATCACTATCCGTTGTTTCATCATTCAGTCTTATTGGAAGGTAATTGTATCGTCGTCCCGGGTTTATCGGTGTTCCATTGGTAACGAATTCGTCATTCTCATTGAATTCTTCAGCATCACTTTGAATATCTTCATTATATTGCCGATCAGTACCGTCTTTCTGAATTTGTCTATTATGTTTGTCTTTATTCGACATTTTAATGATTACCTCTTTAAGATTCTTTAATTGCTCAATTAAATAAAACTTCTTTTAGAACAACGTTTTTCTTCTTCAGTTTAAGAACGATTAATAAATAAATTTATTTTTATTATTTCTTTATTAGACGTGGTTTATTGTATCATGTATTTATTATTCAGGGGTATTCACTATTAATTCTTCAGCTGAAAGATTATTTTTATTCAATTCGTGTAAAATTAGAATGAATTTGTTCAATATGATAATCTATAATTAATAATCAATTTATGGATTTTACTTCAAAACTGTCGATTTTTAACAAAAATTTGTAATAATATGACAAAAAAAAAAAAAATGGAGATGATGAAATTTATAACCTTTACTATAAATACCTAGCTTCCAATTTACTTCCAAACATTTCCGAAATACAAAGAAGATCGTCTCGATTTTTATGTTTTCTTTTTGCATAGTTAGATAAGTCGGAAATTATGTTATTTATGGGTTCTTACTGATTCTTACATGGTGTGGTATGTTAATACGATTACTAAAAAACAGATAACAGGTGATAATAAGAAAATTATATCCTAACTAGCAGACTGTACCCGGCATAACGCCTGTTAAAAAAATAACAATAAATAAAAATCCGGTTTCGAAACCGGCTTCTTAAAAAATGCAATTTTTCAAATTATTCGGAAACCGGTTTATCAAACAAACCAGTTTTTTGAATACTCTGAGTCCCCTTTTTGGACCCCTTGGTCCAACTTTTTAAACAGAACACCTATAGCTATTTGGGAAACTTAACCAAGCTAAATCGTAAAAAAATACATTTAAAACAAATAAAATACAGCATTACTGCATAAAAGTATTAATTTTTGCCCTTTTTTTTCCCCATTTTGGTCAAAATTTTGAAAAGATTTATAGCCTATAACCTGCACCGACAAAAGCTCGATCTATATCCCAAATTTCAAGGCATGATTGGCTAACAAACTTACAGAAAAATTTATGATATATTAGGATTAGGATAACCTGCACTCAATTTGCCCGTTTTCAGCCCCTTTGCACCTTTTTGAACCCTTTTGGTTCTACTTTAGAAACGGAATACCTCCAAAAGCTATAGGGATATGGTTAAGTTTCCCAACCAACCTTAATCTTAAAACATTAAAAACCAACAAACATTTGGGAAATTTAACCTAGCTAAATCGTAAAAAATTACCTATTACCATTATATTTATAGCCTATAACCTGCACCGACTAAAGCTCGATCTATATCCCAAATTTCAAGAAAATCGGTCCATGCGTTCAGTCGTGATTGGCTAACAAACAAAAAAACAGACTTACAGAAAGATTTATAATATATATTAGGATTAGGATTAATACGCTAGGTTCATAAATGCATTCTTAGTAAATTTATCAGTTCCAAAAATGCTTAAAACATTTTTTAAATGATTTTGTTTGTCAAAATGAAATTAAAATGCTTTTAAAGATAAAATCGTTAATGTGAAAAACTACCAGTAAAGCCTTGTCACATTTTATGCGGAAAAGAAGATAAAATTAAGTTTTGTTCATATACTATAAAGTAATTTATCGGCTATACCACTTTTCTGTTCTTTAACCTTTATTGGAGCTATGTTGCATATAAGACATATAGAGACTATATATTTACTCCGTTAAGGATATACAACAAATTAATGCCTTCCATGGCTATCTTAACGTACAGTTTCATTCTACAATACGCCCCAAATATGTTTTTCGAACTTATACCAATGGTCCAGTAATAGCGATTTTTAATAATAGTATTTTACTATTCTTCTACTGATATTACATAGTTGCTAAGCTTTAATTAAATCATAGCTGTTTGAATAGCCACAGAATAAATAGTACTTTTGTACATTCTTAACTGGTTTAAGCAGTGGTGTTGTCGTGCCGGAACGCTTCGGAACGTCGTTCCAGTACTCCCTTTTTGGACAGGGACGCGTTCCGGACCTAAAGATGATTTCTGATAACGAGAATTGGCTGACGTTTTGAAAAAAAAAAAAAAAAAATGTTGATTTTTTTTTTTAAATTTCTGACGAATTTTTGCATGTTTTTTTTATAAACAAGGGTTTGAACCGAACCCGAACCGGCCTGTTTTTCCGAACCGTAAACCGGAGTCTGGAACGCGTTCCGGTAAAAAAAATTAACACAACACCGTTGGGTTTAAGTTATTCGAGTCAGGAATTAACAAAATTTCTTCAAGTCTAGAGATTCATAAAAAATGGAATGCTTAAAAAGAATGCACCAATTTATGAACTGACTCTGTAATATTTAGACAATTGAATTATAGATAATAAAACAATTTAATTTCATAAAATACATTTGTTTCAGACTTCTTGTATTCCAAAAAATTTTATATAGAAACCGAAATCCCTGGTTATATTCTGAAATGAAACACTGTGAAATGACATCATGGCAAATTAGCATCTGGCAATGCTTAGCAATAAATACAACGAATTCAAGAACAAAAAGAAATAACAAAAGGCAAGTATAATTTTTGCAAGTTTCGTTTAGTTTGTGTTTCTTCGTCGAGAGGTGTTGTTGTTTAATTAAAGAAAAACGGAAACGTCGCTATAGTTTCGTTGTTTATTTTTTTGTTGGAAATTTTTTATTTTTTTTTGTTCACAAAACAGAAAAGAAACAAAACCAAATAAAACGCGTTTATTTTCGAATAACTAATTAAACAATTATAACGAAAAAAGTGAGAAAAATTATGTTATAAAAAGTAAAAATTAATGTATAAGAAAAGAATTTTGTTGAGTTCCATCTTGCCTTGTGTTTTTCGTTCTCTCTTATGTTTCTTTCTCTCTCTCTCTATTGCCTTCTAATTTTTTTTTTTTTTTGTTTCTGTGCTTTAACCAACCTTTTGTTGAGTGTGTTTAACTTGAAATCATAATGATGATGACGATGAGGGCAGTGGTAATAATGATTGTTATTGTTGTTGTGTTCTCTAGATGACGAAGTGGAAAACAAATAAAATACAATAAAAAGCCTAAAAGATAAAATTAAAGAATGTTAACCAGTATTATAATAAAAAAAAGAAGAAAAAGATGTGTACATATATAATAAACAACAAAAGGAAAATTAAAAAATATATATGAAGTATTAGAAAATGATAGAAAATCGCAAAGAGAATAATTCACCAAAAGAAGTGCCAAAAAATATTGTGTTCAAGTGCAAAAATATTGTTGAGCCTTACAAATAACCGCTTTGTAGTGATCTTATTGCATATTGTACTTACTATTCTGTCACAAAAATTACGAGGGAATATATTTTACCAACCTTACCCTACAACTCATTGTGACCGGGGTGTGTCAATGAACGTTTATTTTCTATTAAATATTTAGAAAAATTTAATATCAATAGGTTAAAATAATTGTTCACATTTTATTTTCAATGCTTGGCTTACATCCAAGATTGTATGTTTGACTTGTGTCTCTCTTATTTTTTTATTTCCTTATTGTCTCTTTTTCGTTGTAAATTCCCATTAAAACATGTATGTAGTATGGTACACCTTGCCTTTTAACAACAAAATAGAAAAATAAAAAGAATCTATACCGTATTACACACACTAGACAATGGGATTTTGTTTGAACATCGAGAACAAATTCCTCTGCTTTAAACTCTGTTAACCAATACATTACCAAACAAACGAACGAAAACGATGACGGCTAACTGAGGAACGACAAGCAAACTAAAAAGTAGCTTGAGAATAGCGTAATATTATCTCGAACAAAAACAAAAGAAATAAGAATATTTGGTAAAAAAAAAGTAACAGTTATTTTATGAAGCAGTACATTCTCATAGTGTTGCCAGATTTGTAATCATCTCTTGCCTGAATTTAGTGAAAGAAAACTATAGTACAAAATATGAACTAGGAAAAGACGGGAAAATCAACCTCTTGGTTCGCTTTATGAAGAAGATGCAGCTCCTTTAAGAGTTGCGTGGCCATCTTACGCTGCTCCACCAGCATTTGAAAACAAATTTTTAAGTCTTCTTCTTCTTCTACACATTAAAATACATTTCAGTATTCCTGTGTTTTTCATTTCTATTAAAATATTCATTCGCTTTTATTTATTTATTTATTTTTGATTTTCTTTATTGATATTTTTTCATAGTTCAAATAATTATTTAAAAGTAAATTTTTCTACAGGCGCGCTATTGGGAAAGCGAGCCCTGAACTTTGTAATCCCTGTGAAAATGGGATGGGATAATGTTCTGCGTATAAATTACAGCTTAAAATGGTTGTTTTCGTTTTAATTTATTTCGACAGAATAATTCTTGTAGTGAATTAAATGTAAAATTGACTTCGCGGCTGTATACCAAATGAAAAATTTAAAATGTCTTAAGTTTAAAATGAAACAACGGCCATATTGATTCCCAAATAAAACAGAATAAAACAGGAGAAAAGATTAGGTGAATGAAGTATTGAGACGAGGCTGTTTTAACTGTCAATTTGCATGGAAAGTATGAAGCTGTGTCCTTAGACTGGTTTATGTATTCAAAAATATACTCCTTTATGTCTCAGATTTTTAAACCGATAGAAGGATTATCATTTTCCTTTTGTGAATTGCAATTTTAGTCATTTCACTCCTGGCTTCATCATATAAGGAGATTATTGATAAATGTTGTACAGGGTGACTGATATATAATGCAACAAAGTAAAGCGCTATATTTTTTTTGTTTAATTTTATTGTTCAAAAGCAAAAAATTTTGGAAATAACATCAAATTTTAGAATCAGTTTAAATTTGTTGTAATTGGCCATCCTTGATACGAATTATGGTGTTCAAACGGCCGACAAAGCCATCACAGGCTGCACAAAAATGGCTCTGCGTTATTTTGACCCATTACCGGCGTGGAACAGTCTTGAGATGATCGACACTTTGGTATTTTCTAGTGAGAACCTTACTCTCCAAAATGTCCCCGGCGTAATCCATTCTATAACGTTCTAAGTGTACTTAGAACGTTTATAATGTTCATGCATTTTTCAATTCTACGTCCTCTAACTTAAATATTTTCAAAATTTAGTTAAAATGCGCCCATCTGTTCCGAAGTTATAGGGAAAACTCTATTTAGAATACACATATAGTCTTATGGCGCGTGAAAATTTTGAGAGCTTAGAATGTTATACAACGGAGGCGTCGATATGTACGTATGTGCTCGCAGCGAAAGGCGAGTATTACGTACGAATACACGATATCCGAGAATAAGTCCCTCATTTCGCTCGAATAAATTCCGTTATAATAGCGATAGAACAGTGAAACATAAACCACATTGCATCGGTCCCCTACCGCCATTAATGAACCACTTCGGCCTCCCTCTTGTACACGTTCAAAAAGTCTCATAATAGCTAATGCACTGAAATATGTGTTTTATAGCGAACATCTCTCTGAATTTTCATGCTGATTTTGTGACGATTTTCATGAGCGTCTTTGACGGTTTTGACGATTTTTTTCTAATATTTGACGATTTGATGCTTTATCTATCTGGCAGCTATGGTAGGGAGGCCTACAGTTTAAAGTCGTCTCCGAACGACAGATTTTTGAGAAGTTTTTCATGGCAATTATATTTACTCTCAGAGTTTTTTTTTGCCAGAAATCTGCTGAAAGTCGCCGAAGAAATGTTTTTGAACTGGGACCTCTCGTTGAATAAGTCAGCACACTACCTACTAGACTAAGGCGACTTCTGAACTTGAATACTATGGAACGACAAAACGATTCACTACTATTCTCGCTATATAATTGCATAAAGATTAATGACAACGTAGCTGTAATTGCAAGAATTCTTCGCAGCTAACGATTCTAATATCAGTTATCAGAAAGCTATTCCATGGAAATTATTTGTTTTTTTTTTGCGTAATTTTCAATTTCATTGCATTAATTGACGATTATTTTGAATAAGAGGTCAATACGAAGTTCTTTCGCGTGTCAGTGCAACCATTATTCGGTTTTTAGTTTTATTTTGATTTCTTACCAATTTTGGCATTGTAATATTGATTCATTTAGCTTCGAGGTACTCTTCGCTTGTAGCACATAAGATAACATATTGTTGCAAATACCATATTTGTTTAAAATTTCGCTAACGTTTGAAAATCGAGTAGGTATACTGTTATCAGCTTAACATACATACATAATTGGCCATTACAAACCCTTCAGTCAGGATTACGACCTAGCTTCTCACACCACTTATGCTTAACAGTATGCGGATATTTTTTGTTTTCATTCTCTTTGAGAACTCATTTCTCTTTAATGTTCTTTACCTGTTCTTTATTGTCACTGATTTTTCTTTTATTATTCTATTTTTCTCCTTTTTGCTTTTCTTTTCTAACAAATGGTTTTCATCGCACACTGTTCCGCCGTCTGTCGTCTCAGTGAATTTTAATCCGATCAGCGCTTTTGTTGCCCTTGTGTTTTTTTTTTTTCGCAATTTCTAAAATGTTTAAAAAACAATTGCAAAGATTGTTCAATGTGCTCACATGTATTTAATTATTGTTTTGCGTATTTTTAATTTACTCCCCTTATGATATTGAATTTAGAAAAATATTGATTGTCAGATAATTAGCAATAAAACTTAAATTTAGTGGGGTAGATGTCCAGCAATCTATTAATTTGGATATACAATGAACTCGCGATAACGTGAACTTATTTTAACCAAGGCTGTTCACATTTTCGAGTTTGTGCCCGTTATCGAGTACCGAAATTTAAAACCAAAAATTACTCTATTAATATTGATGCATAATTTAATAAGTAAAAAATCATCGGTGCCATCTCTGTCCGAAACTAAATTTGAAATACTTTTCCAGCAATTGTTTAAAATTTGTTACGAAATTCTATTCCATACTGAGTCCAAAAGATTATTTGCATCTTTTATAGTTACCATCTTAATAAAATTGATCAATTTTGTTTGTTTTCCAGCCACTAATGCCAAGAGACTATTCCTATAATACAGTTTTGTTATTTTATTCTGGTCCATTAGTTGAATTAACGTAGGGCAAAAACTTTGGTATTCAGCCGGGTGTGAAGGCGCATTGTCTGTTAACAGAATAGCGTTTACCGGTAGCCCCTTTAGTGACCTAAGGCCAAAAATTATAACAAAGTTTTCAGTTTTAAATTTGTCACTTGAAGTCTACCTCTTTAATAAAACATTGGTGAAACTAGCCATAAAAAAATTGTACATGTCATCCATGCTGTCATAGAGAATTGGTGATTCACTGGACAAGTAAAGTTTTTAGATTTCCCAATTATTAGTGAACTAAGTTAAGTTTGTGCGCCCCCAACGCATTTGAACAGCCCTTGAAAGTTAATCGTTGTTTCACCATCTTTGCGCCTGAAGCACTTTTCTATAGTGATGACAAATATGTTTTATATGGCAACTGCTTCGAATATAAATCGGATTCATCAGCATTATAAGGCTGATCTTCACAAAGAGATATTTTGTCCATTTTTGCTTTTAACTTTTCCTTAAGTGGGTCAACATACTGCAGTGCATAAAGCTTTTCTCCGGATATTTAAATTTTTGAAGCCATCCGTCACTGGTGTTAAAGCTATGATCATTTTCTGTAATTTGATCGTGAATTTCTACACTTTGCACAATTTAAAAACTGATTAAGAAACAAAATATGTTTGGGAACTTTCAGATTTTGTTCATGTTTCCGAGACGTTCACACTTTCGAGTATTCACGTTTTCGCGAGTTCACTGTATTTAAATAAAATGTTCACTCTTATATATCCTAATGCTATAATCACGGGGGTCGCCGTGGTCTAGTAGGTTTTGCTGGCTTATTAGATCTAAAGCCAGGGTCCTAGGACAGACATAAAAATAAAAAAAGTATTTTTTCGGCGATTTCTTCTCTTTCTTTCTCTTCTTGAAAAGTTTCTCAAAAATCTGTCGTTCGGAGGCGACTTTAAACTGTAGGTCCCGCTACTTCTGTATAAAATTAACACACACAACATAAGTGGTGTGAGAAACTGCGGGCTTCTTGGGGACGATTGTTGTAGACTGTCTAATGGTGAAGGTATAGCACTAGCCATTTTATAGTCACCAGCAGCAACTCGTTTCCTTACCGTTCGCATCTTCCCTGTTTCCACCTTTCCTAAACCTGCACAATGCACTGCATGAGTAGGGGTCATCCCCTGAGTGCAGATTTAATAAAAAAACCATCAACATGACTGCATAAATTTAAACAGCCCGTACTGTAATTCATGCTTCTTTCCCATTGACGGCAGCAAAATAGTTAAAACAAGAGCCTAGAATACGATCCGCCAAATACTTATTTAAAATCATTACGAGCCTTTAGGATTTAGTTAGGATTATGACCAACCATGTAGTGTCGTTTTATTTAATATCACAATCAAATGCGTAAAGGCTGTATGCGCCGGCCAGAACTTGTTAAGTACAATATTCGATACGATTTTGTTTCAACTGGCTAGTAAGTGGGGTAATACCACAAGAGTTTGTTTTCGTATAGCAGACATTAACTTTTGTCTTGAAATATGTTGGAAAAAATTTTAAATTAATATTTGGATTAATAAAAACTTTAAAAGTAAAATCATTCTTTGTACAGTCAGAATTCTGATAAATAATGGTTTCGTTTTTTTTCTTTTTCAGACAATTTGTTAAGTTTGCTGTTTTATTTAAAGTAAAATAAGAAAAAAATAATCTATCATCACTATTGATAAAGAACATTTTTAAGAATATTAAGCTCTGAGCTAAGAGCATCGGGAAATCGAGCAGAAAACGAAGAAAATTTAAATAGAAATTAATTAAGAGGAGAAAACGTTTTCTTTGGTGAGAAACAAAAACGAATAAAAACTTAACATTAAAAATAAAAAAATAAAATAAATTTTAAATAAAAAACGAATAAAAAAGATATTAAAGAGATCTATGCAATTGTATATTGGATTGCTTTATATTACGGGCGTCGCGTTTAAAATCGTTCTGTAATTGTATTCGATCGTGCGGTGTTTTTTCGTGTTTTTTTTTTCGTTTAGTTTACGTTATTGTTTTGTGTTTACGCCTACAGCAATAACTTCAACATGTTTAAGTGCATTCCAATATTTAAAGGCTGTAACCGCCAAGTGGAGTTTGTGGATAAACGTCACTGTTCTCTGCCCAGCGTACCTGAAGAAATTCTACGTTATTCACGTACATTGGAGGAATTATTTTTAGATGCAAATCACATACGAGATTTGCCAAAGGTGAGTCATTTTATTTTATTAAATTTTGTTTGTATTTGGTTTAAATAAATCACTTTTAATAAAATTAACAATTGATACTTTCTGAAACCTTTGAGTATGCAAATATGCAAGTTGTTTAAAGACAGGCTATGTTGCAAACATGCTCTTAACACAACCATGTGAGCATTCGCCGTAATAGTGACAATTAAGATATTGCTACGTTTTTATCCCTTTTAAAAATATTAAAAATAAAAGTTAGCCGATTGTAAATAAAATAAAAATAAATTTTAAATAAAAAACGAATAAAAAAGATATTAAAGAGATCTATGCAATTGTATATTGGATTTTTTTTTCGTTTAGTTTACGTTATTGTTTTGTGTTTACGCCTACAGCAATAACTTCAACATGTTTAAGTGCATTCCAATATTTAAAGGCTGTAACCGCCAAGTGGAGTTTGTGGATAAACGTCACTGTTCTCTGCCCAGCGTACCTGAAGAAATTCTACGTTATTCACGTACATTGGAGGAATTATTTTTAGATGCAAATCACATACGAGATTTGCCAAAGGTGAGTCATTTTATTTTATTAAATTTTGTTTGTATTTGGTTTAAATAAATCACTTTTAATAAAATTAACAATTGATACTTTCTGAAACCTTTGAGTATGCAAATATGCAAGTTGTTTAAAGACAGGCTATGTTGCAAACATGCTCTTAACACAACCATGTGAGCATTCGCCGTAATAGTGACAATTAAGATATTGCTACGTTTTTATCCCTTTTAAAAATATTAAAAATAAAAGTTAGCCGATTGTAAATAAAATAAAAATAAATTTTTGTTTAGTTTTAAATCAATTCTTGATTGTTCGCACAATTTCGTGTGCCACCTTTAACGATTTGACTTAATCAACAACAATTTGCTTTAATTGTTATTCTTCTATCACAATCTTCTGCGTATATAATAACAATTGTTCAATAGATCTTTATATTCTCTTCACACGCAATGTGTATTCACACAAGACTGACTGAATTCTTACTGAATTCTTGCCTTTTAATCTCTATAATTTTAAAGTTGTTAATTGTTATTTGAGTATTTTTTTCACGTTTGTCCTTGCAGGTGTTGTTGGTTGTTTATCCCTCTTTTATACTGATTTTTGTTTATTCATTGATCTTGTTTCAAATGCTTAAGACTAGCGAAAAAAATATTCATTACTGGCCTCTGATGCATATCTTTACCAGCAAAAATTCTGTCAATGGCGGTTCTGTTTTTTTTTAAGGACATTGCACATCATTTCACGTAAATTCTTAAGTGCATTGTGCCTGCTTTCAAGTTTAACCAGATATTATTAGCAAACAACTAATAATTTTTCCCTTAATTTTCAAGGATAAAACTTGAATTCGTGCATTTTTGTGTCTTCATCTTTAGGGGTTGTTGTTTGCGGAAACAAAGTCTGCCTGCAACATTACTTAACTGTTATCCAGTGTCATATTGCCCCTGTGTTTCTATAGCAAAAAAATTTCAAATCAACATATGTCTTCGAATAATGTCTCTCTATCGTTATAACAAGCTGGTCTTCCAACTGTCGCATCCAATTCCAACATATTTATTGCATTTTCAATTTTATTAAATTTATAAATTCATTTTCTATTTCAAATCAAATAAAAAAATTCTCTAAAGAAGCAAAAGATTAAATGACAATAAATGTAAAACGGAAGTGATTAATTAAATTTCGCATTTAACTGCAGGCCAAAACAGATGGGAATGCAATCAGTGTGCTATTAAAGACCAAGCAACTGAAAGCCACGACAACATACAACATTCGTTCATTCCTGTTACTAGAACCGTCCATTCATAAACTAAAACAAATTCAACTACATTCGTATAATAAATGCTATTCCTCCTGACCTGCTAAATGCTCTTGGTGTACCATCTCTACTGAATGAATGATAATTAAACACAAAAAGATAAATGGTTTGCAACAATAGTGTTTAGCTTTGGATGTCGGTTGCATGCCGGCAACTTGTGGCAATTTAAATTGAAGATTTTGTAATTAATTTGTTTTTCATTTTCACTTTTCTTTTTACAGTACCCGACTGACTAGTTACAATAAAAGCAAATAAAAGACAATCAGTCAGTAATTTGCTATTGACAACAATTTAAATCTTTAAATGAATAGAAAAATATCTTGAAAGAAAAAAAAAAGCAAGCTACATACCAGAGATGAGCAATGAATCGTTTTTCGCTACTCATAAGTACTCATGCCGTTTTGAATGTGAGTGATTCAACAGTATTGAAATTCAATTACTGCGATTCATTCGTATTCGCTGCAACATTGTATGAGTACAACGTTAACGTCAAACCCATAACATTCTAAATATGTTTGATTCATACGCCGCCTACTCTTCAGATTCATAAATTTAGAAAAATACTTATAATACTTATAAATGATTCGAGTAACTCGAATTTATTTACAAATCAATTTATCTTGGTTTCATTGCTCCAGAAAATATATTAGACCATTTTTTGATACCTTCTGGTCCACAACAAGTCTTGTGATTTTGTGCAAACTGTTTCCCCTTATGGAAATTTTTTTCCATGCTTTTTTTTTCTGTGCTTGTCTTGACGGACAGGTGAACGTCCACTAACCTAACCTAACCTAACCTTTCCCTTTATGGAATTTTTTTTTCTAAGCAATGCAACTTTGCGAGCTATTCTTCCTGGAAGTTTAATGTCACATAGACGACGACGCCCAGTTCTTGCCGATATTTGATTATCTATTTCAACGGCGATCGCTCTTAAACACTTCAAAAGATCCCGCTTAGCTAGAATAGCGTTGTAACTGTCCATAATAGTGGCCGGTTTTCTCACTGCATCACGTTTTTCTACGATTATAAATTTATACGATTTTTTCTGTTTTCAAAGCTTTTGAATGCGCCTTCTCTCCTCCAACCTAAAGTGTTGGGATAAACCCATCTGTTGATAACATTAGTATAAAATGAAAGTCTATTTACCTCAATATTAAATTTATTTTTGATAACAAACCTTAAAATGTTAATTTTATGACAAAATTTGCTAAGATCTCAAGTCGTTCCTATATAAATGGCCAGAAATTTTTCATAGTATTTAAAAAAACCTTTTCATAAAAAATGGCAAACAAATTGAAAGTTAACAGAATTTGTCAATGTCAAAACTCTACTTCGTAGAGTCGATATCGAGAAACTTACCGAAAATGGGCGTCGTAATTCTTCCCCCTCCGGTGATACCTATAACTCTTTAAGTACTGAACCGATTTTAACCATTCTTTTTATTTTTTTTGTTCGAAAGCTTATCAGGGTTACCGAGTTCATGGAAATTTCGAAAATGGACTTATTTCTAATTCTGTTAGTCGATAGTTAACTAACTAATCGATATTATTTTTCCAGTGTTGTGAAAAGTTTTCCAACACTGAACACTTTTGTAAGCAAAAACATATATTTGTAAAGTGAAGCAATTCAGAAAACTAAATTTTACAAATTAAAAAGGTTTGTAGTTTTGAATTAATTTTTTGTTTTATTACAACTGTTGAATTTTGTTTTTCTTTAGGTCGAGCTTTTTATTAATTATTTTAATAATGTTGTCTAATCTTTTTAACACTTCATTGCGGTATAGGTCTGTAGCCGTCATATTTTCATATTAATTTTCGTTTTCTTCTTCATTGTTTTCAATTTCAGTACAAGAGGAAATGATTTCGCTGTGAATTCTTCATTATCAAATAGTGTACAGGCAGAAATAAACGAATAGTTACAAGATGTATTGCTTTGTGATGTAGTTGCAAAATTTTGTGGCTACAATCTTTTGCTTCTGACCAATCTTACCTTTCCTTTATTTGCATAGCTGATCCAAAAGTTTTAATGTTCTTCAGCCCCTCAAAGTTGCTGTTGAATGCCATGCTATGCCAGCAGCATAGTTTGGCATGCTTTATTAGTGGCCTAGAGGCATTAAAGCAACTCCCAAAGTTGGTTAGCCTTTACTTTTCCTTGTGCAGTATTCGGCAATATACTTTTTGCCAAATTCGTATGTTTAGCCATAAGTCTCATATAATCTATTTTTGGGTGCCATTTATTTTTGTTAATTTCAACCTAAAATACTAAAATTATAACTATTTTCTTTAGTTTTTAAAAAATTCTTACTTACATATCCTTTTTTTTAATTTTTGTTAACAAAAAAGCTTTACTTGAAAGCTTTACATACATACATACATAATTGGTCATTACAACCCTTCAGTCAGGTTTACGACCTATCTTCTCACACCAGTTATGTTGTGTGCATTTATTTTATACATGAGTGGCGGGACCTACAGTTTAAAGTCGACTCCAAACGACAGATTTTTGAGAAGCTTTTCATGGCAATTTTTACTTCCAGAGTCTTTGCCAGAAATCTGCTGAGAAGAAGTCGTGGAAGAAATATTTTTCGTTTTGATGTCTGACCTGGCCTGAAAGCTTTACAAAAAAGCTTTACTTGAAAGGTTTTTTGTTTACGATTAAAAACTCGCAAGATTGTATTCGAACGGTTGCACGCTATCGACTGCTGTCATTAGAAATGTCGATACATACTAATCGATATCGACTGACAGAATCCCAAAACTAAAATAAATCGAACGTACGAGCAAGTGTTCGATCGTATTTGAATGCCGGAATTAAAAAAAAAATGCGATGTAGCAAAAAGTAGGCGTGGCAAACCTTCAACATTAAATTTTTAGGGACACAGTAATCGTAGACCAATGCAATTTGGTCTACATATAACTTGTATGTCTGTTAGTTTTTGTTTTGGAGCGATTACAACAACTACAACTTCGTCAGCGCTTTATGCAATAAAAAAATCAATTTTTAGCGAGACGAAGTTTGCCGGGTCAGCTAGTTTATTAATAAAAAATTTACCATGTTCTAGTTGCCATTGTAGTTAAAACTTCTCGTCGAAAACATTCCGAGACGCCGTTGGGTTTCAAATATTAATTGAATTGGAATTCTTTTTATCGGCTTCTCTTTTTTATGACGTTTCTAACCTTTTAGAACTCTTGAACTTATTTTATCGAATTATAATTATTTTTATTAACATGTAATTAGTTTGGTCCCTTCCCAGTGTCCGGAAGTGGTTGATGTTGATGGACTAATGCAATGCAAAAATGTAATAAAACTGGCTGGTCATAAGTTTTTCTCCTCTATAACATTTCATTCATCTGTGCCAGATTCTTTTGTTGTAATTCATGCGGTTGTTTGTTTTTAATTTATCTTCCATCGTTTCTACTCAATCATGACATTTTTTGGTCACTGAACTTTCAGATACAATTCCATAGATACGAAACAATAATAAAAAATTATTTCATATTGTACACATGCTACATACAGACGTACATACCCTCCTCTCCATTGTACTTGCTACTCCGATAGACATAAATTTAAATGACACACCTTTTTAATGATTAAATTGTTTTCTGTTTCTGTTTCTTTTGTTCTTCCTGTTTTAGATTTACAATTCTTTTTTCTTTGTGTAGCCCACTGTAACATCAACATACATACATACAGTTTAGTTGAGTTGAGGTGATTTATTTAGTTTTAAATATCAGATTTATAGTTTCATAAGCATATTCAGATCATAATCTCATAGTCATAAAAATAATAATGACTCTCTGTCTTTTAGAGAAGTTTGTTAAGCCCTGTACCTCGTACGTGTATTTTTTTCATTTCATTTTGTAGAGGGTTGTCGATATTACAACCACACAAACAACCACACGTACACTATTGCAAATTAATGCTAGTATTGTGTAAGTAATTAATAGGGCATCAATACTTTAATATGTATCGGGTCCTGCAACAGGTACTTCCGATCTTTGTCTGTTGATAACGGTCACGTTGTTAAAGCTACATCTGTTAAAAATAGTTGTCATTTTATTCATAATTGGCCATTACAACCCTTCAGTCAGGATTACGACCTAGCTTCTCACACCACTTATATTGTGTGCGTTAATTTTATACATAAGTGGCGGGACCTACAGTTTAAAGTCGACTCCGAACGACAGATTTTTGAGAAGCTTTTCATGGCAATTTTATTTGCTTTCAGAGTTTTTCTCAGAAATCTGTTGAGAGAAAGACGCCGAAGAAATATTTTAATTTTTCATGTCTGACCTGAAATTTTAACTCCTAATAAGCCAATACACTACAGTGAACTCGCGGAACGTGAATTAATTTTTACCTAGGCAGTTCATATTTTCGAGTTTATTCACGTTAGCGAATACTCAAATTTAAAACAAAAAATTACCCTTTTTCAGTCAAGAACTCAGTAACCTAAGGCCAAAAATCATAACAAAGTTTCCACTTCTAAATTTGTCAGTTGAACTCTAAATCTTTAACAAAACATTGATGAAACATTTCATCCATGCTGACTTGGAGAATTTGTAATTCACTGGACAAGTAAAGTTTTTGAATTTTTATCAATTATCAGTAAATTAAGTTAAGTTTTTGAGATTACGACGCATTTAAATAGCCCATGAAAGTTAATCGTTGTTTCTTTACCTTTGCGCCTAAAGCATTTTTCTTCAGTGATGACAAATATGTTTTATATGGCAACTGATCTTCACAAAGATAGATTTTTCCCATTTTCGCTTTTAACTTTTCCTTAAGTGGGTCATCATGTTGCGACTACGCAGAAAGCTTGTCTCCGGATATTTTAAGAAGGCGCACACCAAGTCTTTATTTAAATTTTTGAAGCCATCCGTCACTGGTGTTAAAACCACGATAACTTTCTTTAATTTGATCGAGAATTTCTGAAGATTTCACAATTTAAAAATAGATTAAAAAACAAAATACGTTTGAGAGCTTTCAGATTTTGTTCACATTTTGCAGTACTCAGAGGGAAAATAAATTTTTTCACGTTTCTGAGATGTTCACACTTTCGAGTATACACATTTTCGTGAGTTCACTGTACCTACTAGACTACGGCGACTACAAAATATAAAATTTTTTTTTATCAAAAAATTAAAATTCATCTTCAGCGTATTTGTTTAATTCTGCCAATAACTTATCAATGCAACCTCGTTTTATTTTTACAAATAAGTACGAAGAGACTTAACACTTGTTAAGATCACAAATTTAAGGTGTGGCTCTTATGGCTCAAATAAATATAAAATATGGCAACAAAACTTGTCTCTCATACATATTAGACTCTCTTAAGGTTTGAATTTAAAGCTACGATTTACAGACTCACGAATCATTTCCATTCTCATTCCCATCAAAATTCACATGACTGTGAAATTGTAATGGAAATTAGTTCCATTTGAAAATCCCAATTTGTTATTATAATTTCTCTAAAACGTAGTTGTTTGTCTTGTTTTTTATTTTTTATTTTAAATTTTATTTTTGTTTGTTTTTTTTTTTTGTTCAAAAGTAACAATTTAACTGAACTTCACCTAAATGTTGCTTTTTGGTTGTTGCAATTATTTTCTATATAAACACGAGTACAATTTTGTTTTCGAAGCATTTTTTTTTCTATAATTTTATAAAAAAAAAACGTTTACAACCTGGGAATAGGTAAGGAGTACGTCAAAATGTGGAGAGTAATTTATTTCTAATTTCTACAATAAAAACTAATACGAGTACATGGGAAGTGTGATCAAAAAATAATCGTTATTTTAAATTTTTCCAAAATGTATTTAATTTTTATCAATAACTATCTTGCGACCTTCAAACTAACCTCCCTCAGATATAATATACTTATGCCAGCGCTTTTTTGTGTCGATTTTCCTTTGATTTCCTCAATCATAGCAAAACGCTTTCCTTTTATCGGTGTCTTCAGTTTTGGAAAGAGAAAAAAGAGGCCGAGTGCAATGAATACGGTAGTTGTGGTTTTGTTTTTGGGCAAAAACTCATGCACAAGCAACGATATGTGAGCAGGTGCAAAATCCATGATTGTTTCTTCCACAATTCTGTGCGTTTCTGACGAATTGCTTCGCGCAATCGGCTCATAACTTCAAGGTAGTATTCCTTATTGACCGTACGATGTTGTGGCAAGAATTCATGATGCACTACGCCATTGCGATCGAAGAAAACAGTGAGGACTGCACATTTAACTGAACTTGACGTGCTTTTTCGGTCTTGCCTGTTTTAGCTGCTTCCATATAGTCATATACCGATGATTGGTCACCAGTTATGACCTTTTTGATGAAATCTGAATCTTAAAATAAATAATTTTCTTCACTGCTTTAATTTTTTTTATCGGTTGTTAACGCTTTGGCATTGACGTCTTCTTGGCTTTCTTTAAACCGGTTATACCACAATTGAACTTGTGTTCTGCTTATAGTAGAATCGCCAAACGCCATAGCCAATATTTCAAATGTCCTTGAACATTTAATTTTTTACACAAAACTTAATACAGTTTCTTTGATCCATTTTTTCGAATAGAAAAAAATCGAAGAGTACATCAAAACACGACTAACCTTTTCATGGGTCAAAAACAAACTGACAATACAAAATGGCTGATATTGTCAACATATTTAACAGACTTGTGTACCAACATAACAGAAAAAGAAAAATGGGGAAAATCGAACATATGTACGTAGCTCATGTAATTTAAAAATAGCAGTTATTTTTTGATTACACCTCGTACATACGTCTGAATGAGTGTTGGTAGTAATGAATATTATGTGACAATATGTTTTATAACCGATCATTAACAAAACTAAACAAGAAAAATAAGCAAAAGAAAAACTCCTGGTTACAATTGACTATAAGACTCCCTACATTATAATGCGATTAACAAAAAAAAAAAAAAAACACACTCACCCTTATTCCAGTTGTCGCCATCGAAACAAAACAGCATCGTTATTAGTCGTTTACTTCAAAATGTAATTCTAGTTGCCGTTATCGAAGATAATCGAATATATTTTGCATTCTTCGAGAAAATGTGACGACGATATTGTGTTTAAGCGGCTTTAATTTTTTCGTTACCATTTTTGGTAACGACTTCAGTTGATTCAAAACAAAAAAAAAAATGGAAAAATCCAATTTGAAAAATTAGTTTTAAACGGGAAATCCCCATTTTCTGTTTTAGCTTTGTACAATTATTGGAGGAATTGGAAAAGAATCCTTCTCTTGCAGTGGGATTACGCAGAGACACTTACAACCATGGCGTTTACACTCGAAAATTCTTTGCGGTTAAAATATAAATGCTGCTGATCTTTTTTTGGGGCAATAATTTTGATATGTGTACCATCAGCATAACCAATAACGCCAGGAAAACCGGTCTTTTTCAAAATAATTTTAATTTTGTTTTATTTTTTCAACTTCTGTTATTTCAAATTTAATCCACTCCCAACAAACTGTCGTTTCCAATACACCCGTTGGTTGCGATATCCCCAAAATGAAATCGTTATGAACAACTAGTTGGCATGATCCTTATGCCAATAATCGTAACCTTGCTGCCAACTTGATTGTCTTGGAAATGAAAGCAGATCTTACTCCGGTTTTCAACTTTGGTGTTATTGCTTCTATAGCATAATTAGAATTGAGAACAAAATTGTGGCTGTTCAGGTATAACAAATATATGCAATATTCAGTTTACTCAAGCTGGTAAACAAAGTAGTTCGTTGTTTCAACCACAGAATATACACAGAAGGGAAAACTTTGACGTTTGACAACCTCACTTAGCATAATTTTACATAATTTTTTAGAGGGAGACAAAAAATGTATTATACGTTTTGCAAAGCAAATGTGTTAGAAGCAACAGATATACAGAGTGAAAACTGGTGGATAAAGTTGAAAAATTAAATGTAAACAAACATTGATTTTGTGTTAAAAAAGGGAAAATTTTGAATATTTTTTAATTTCTTCAATGAAAAGTTTAAAGATTCTTAAATATTTAATTATTAATCGAAATGTATGTAGTTTTTGGTCGTAATGAATATAGTTTCTTGTGCAAAAGGTAAGTAAGAAACTAAATATATCAAGATCAAATAAGTCCTATTACTCATAAAATTTTTTTCTTGCAGAACTTTGTGTATATTACTAGTATTTATTAGTTTCTTGAATGAAAAAGTTAAAATTCGGTAATTTTTTTATTATTAATCGAACTCTTAGCATCTTCTCTTAACAATGAAACAAGTTCCGTGTGTAAAAGATAAGTAGAAATAAAAATATAACTAAATATATGCTCATAACTTTTTGATTCAGGAGTTTGTGAATATACCTCTCAATTGGTTAAATACTAAGTTAGTGACAATCGCTGAAATGTGTCACCAAATACATTAGTTCCGTATTACGTTTCCCCAATACAACAGTTCATTTCCTTTCACAAATAGTCTATTATTTTACAAAAATATCATAAATTTCTACCAAATTAGAAAATAAAAACCCACCCTAAAAATTAACTAACATAAATAAACAAAACATAAATAATCAGACAGGGACAGAAATACTTTTTGGTAATATTTGCTGTCCCTTTCACCAAAATTATGTAAACGTCAAAATTCCGTTTCCATTCTGTACGTGTTCTGTGGTTTCAACAACATTGTTTTTGTTTTGTTCGTCGTTGATATTTGACAGCTCGGTTACTTATGATATGCCCACTAAACTTATGATAGTGCTGTGTGTATTTAAAGTTTTACTCAATATTATAACAATTAGCATTTAATTGAGCAATAATTTTATATGAGATATTGAGATCAATATTGTCGTTAATTGCAATTTACGCAATAAAGGTGCTTACGTGAAAATAGTATTACTTGCTGCCCAGTAGGTTGAATATATTATATTTCTGTCTCAGAAGCTTGTTTTTTCGCCACCGCTTGAGTTAGAATTTATTTCACAAACGAAAAACTTTTTTATTTCTAATACAGTCGAACTTCCCTATAATGAATCTTGACGGGACCAGAAAATCACTTCATTATATAGAAACTTCATTATACAGGAATTATATTTTCCCCCACTTTTTATTTAAAATAAATAGGCATAAGGCAGGTTCGAAGCCTTTTGCGTTTAGTGCTCAATTGCTCGTCTTCTACATTTTTTTGGAATCACAGCCTTGTTTTTTAAAATATTTGATAATGTGCTGGTAAGATTTCCAATCTGCCTAGCCACATCTTTTTTTTAAACCTTAAATGCTACTTTGCTGCGTCATTTCCGATCACTGAACACCGACAACTGATGTCAAAATTGTTATTGATGTGGCTTTCTTCTTCTTTTTTTTTTGCTCATATTTCCTCTTTTGGGAATCCCCTCATTATATGTGGCATCTTTCTCGGTACAGAGAATTGTTAGTATGCGTAACAGAAAATTGTTTGAAAAATTCATTATATGGAGAGAAAAACGCATGTGAGTCAAATATTACGCCTGCAAAATTGCTTCATTGTATAGAAAACGTCATCGTAAGGAAATTCATTATATGGAGATCAAAAGCAATGAAATTGGGAATGAAAAGTTGTGTGTTTGAAGTCAATTCATAATAGGGAGAGCTTCATTGTATAGAAGTTCACTATAGAGAAGTTCGACTGGAATTTTTTTTCTAAATAATAATCAAACCACACAGCTGATGAAAATATTCAGGGATGTCGTCGTTTTCTTATGGAATGATAAATTGCTTTCGGCCTTGAATCGAAGTGACATTGTCTCAAAAATGACTGCGACATTAATGTCGACAACTGGAATAAGGGTGTTTATATAAAAAGTTTTTTCGATTAAACCTCTTTTTCAGATAATGCAATTGCCGGTATTATTTCTCGAAAAATCGTGTTTGATATTATTAGGCTGTGAATTTTTCTTCAGGAGCCCCAAATATCTGCACAAACTCGTTATACCGTCATCAGATAAGACAAACATAGTGTAGGGCTTAAACATCAACAGGCTTTGCTGTGGCGTTACGACCATGAAAATTATTTATTTATGTTACTACAACAACTATACATGCGTATGTATGTATGTATGCGAGTGCAAGTCAATATGTCATACATACTATTCTTCTGTATGTATGTACAATATTGGAAGTAACAATTAGAGTGTATTTTTCTCTCTCTTTTCGTCTTTAGTTGTTGCTATTAAATATGAGAAGATTTTTTTTATATAAAACAAAAACAAAACAAAAAAAAAATTAAGACAACAACAAGAACATTATTATGTGTTTTAGTTCGTATCAATGACGTCTAATCAACAGGTTGTTTGTTTATGTTTTTATTTTTGTTTTCGTTTTCGCTTTTATCTTAATTATTTGGTTTTAGTTTCGATCGTCCGAACACCAGCAATGAGTTAGAAATTTTATTTTGAGTTCTTCTATGTTAGCTCTTTTTATTTTATTTGGTTTTTTAATTAAAAATAATTAAAATTTTATAAATTTCAAAAAAGCATTTTTATACTTGAAGAAATGAATTCGTGTAAAGTAGCTGTAATATAAGTATACACCCATACCTCTCTTTGCGTCGTTTCTTTTTGCGTTTTTTCGTATTTGGGTCGCTGCTGGATTAGTACTATTTTGCAATGTGCGCTGTGAGCTGTTCGGTATTTGAAGTTGCATTGTTTAGTGTTCGAGTTTAAAATTTTTTTTTCGTAATTTTTTTGAATTTTCCTAACTGCACCACTCTATCCCTTTCTATCTGAAAATAAAAAAGCTTTAGTTTAACTTTGTTTATATAATTTTAGAATTCAGTTTCAATTAGTTTGTTATTTTAATTGAATTTGTTTTTTAATTTTTTTTTTGTATTTTGTATGCACTAATACCCTGGTTTACGTCGCTAATAGGGTCTGAAGAAACGCAATGACGCAAAACGAAGCACGATTTTCCATGCATTTGTATTGATTTTCATTTAATTGGTTCCTAGATTCATAATTTTAGCTGAAAAAATAGATTTTTCAATAAAAAATATTTAATTTTTTTTTTAAATAGTTTTTATTTTTGTTAAAATATAAAAATTTATTGGAGTAATGCAAAAAACAACAACAAAGAAATTTTAAAAAGACAACTTCGAATTTGCACTAGTGTTAAACGGGAAATCCCCATTTTTTGTTTTAGTTTTGTACAATCATTTTCGTATTTACGACGCAACTTTGCACATACGCCGCAATTTCGAAATCACAGAAATTTTAAAAAAACGCAACTTCGAAGCAGACGTAAAACATACTTTTTTCAAAGTTGATTTTTTTTTGTTATTCCATTTCATTTAACACAAATACATACACACCTCACAAGAATTTAATAAAAAAAAATTCGAGTTAGGGTTTTTCTACATGAGACCAATGATATGTGTGACATGTGTAATATAGTTTTGTATTATTTTTGTTTTTAAACGTTTACTTTGTTCAATTTCCTGCTTAAAAAGTAGTATTTTCGTAACACTGGAACCTATCTTCGATATTTACATGGTTTGCTATAGAAAATCATAATTCACTTTGCGACGTTTTTTTTTTTTTTTTTTTTTGAACGTAAAGTGAGGTATGGGAGCAGTGTTGAGGAGTACAATAATCGATTTTCTAATAGTTTTAAGAGGATCACATTTAGTTAAATATGTTGTTTTTAGTTCTATAACTTGTTGCCTTTTTAAAATATTATTAGTAACCATTGCAGGGAAGTTTTCAGTATGAAAATTATTTTTCGTTGCAAATCACTTGAAGTCAATTTCCAGAGTTCCAGAGCCTTCGGTACGAGAGTAGATTGCTTTTGTCCTGATGGGACAAAATTATTCTACTCTTTGCCAAAGATCCTATTGATTAATTGACGAATTTCGAATTACTTTTTATTAGCTTTTTTACTCATAAGCACTGTTAATATTTTCAGTGCGTTTACTTCTGTCGAAGTAAAATTCTAAAATCTGACATATATATCCTTATTTCGATGTGCGGCTAAACATTCTTTGATGAAGCACTTATAAAAACTTATACTTCCTACAATGGTAGGAAGGATACGACTCAAGTGGAGTCTTCTCATGATTGAATTATCAACGTCCTCAAAAGATAGCGAAGAGACAGAGTCTAACTCCACCCGTGTATCGTCCGTCGAAGTGGAAACCTCTAAGCAGTCAACTTTCTTTCTCCACAGTTATTTTCTTCATTATTGTTATCAACAAAACTTGCAATTGGAGCAATTGCTTTAATTGTTGTACCGCTTTATAATTAAACTAAAATACTACAAATTAATTTTATTTATTTAGTGAATAGAGTTTAAAATCGTTTAAAGTAACACACGAATGCATTCATTTCATTTTCTAACTTGTAGTTTAATACGTTGAGGAGAGGAGGAATTGGCCGACATACAAACCACTAAATTTACCAACAATCTGTATATCCTTTTGACCAATAATTACATTTTAAATGTATTATTTTAAACAGGCTTTCAAATTTCCTATATTAGATTTGGCTTTTATTCCTAGACTGCACTTTAATCCCGCTGCCTCTTCCTTCAGTTGTTATGTCCATAAGAGGATTACTGTTGTGTTTCATTATATTAAATGATGTTGTTGTTGTTGTTGCTTTTATACTCGTATATTAACGACTGGCTCTCCCTCTGGTAATAATATTACGATGACTTTTTGTCTACGTGTCTTTATAGAAAACAGCATCAACAAGTGTTGTAGTAAAAAAAAACGGTCTGCATCTAACGACAACCACCTACTCATTGTGATGCAATACACTCAGAGAAAAAATCTGCTTTCGAGTGAATTTTTTTGTTTTAACATATTGTAACGTTTTTACCTTTTAAAAACTTTAAAAATATGAATTCGTAGATTGCAAATAAAATAAAAAGAAATTCGTGTTTAATTTTAAATAAATTCTTTATTGTCCGCACTACTTTTGAGCCACTGTTCGAACTTATTCCACGTATACAACGATAATTCTCAGAATATGTGCTTGTTGGTTATATTCCTCCGCTTACAACCTTTTTGTAAGCAACAAGACTTGTTAGTTATTCTTCTTTGCTCACAACCTTTTTGTAAGCACAACACTAACAACTGCTTTCTTCACACGCAACTTGTCTGTGCACAAGACTGACTTAATTCGAACTCCATCATCGGTCGCTTTGTCTTGCCTTTTATATCGCTGGATCAATAGTGTGATGAATGCTTTCGAAGGAGGATGACGGCATTCGGGGAACATCCAAAACTGTAAGCAATTTGTTTTCATTAATGTTGTTTATGTGTTGCTTGTTTACTTCTTTGTTCGCTACATTTTGTTGTTGATTGTTTACATCTTTTATCCCTTATTCTTGTTTATTCATCGATCTTGTAAACAAGCCATTATTTTTGTTGCTATATTTTTTTACTTATATATTGATCACGTGATCACATTGATCACAATGTTAGATTACTCTCCACAATTTTATAACAATTGAAATTTCTATCTTACCTAATCTCTCTCTTATATTAATTTATAAACAAAGTGCTCACTTTATATATTGGGTTAAATGTTTGTTAAATTCGAACTACTGTTGCAACCGGAGTGCCATCCGTATTTGGCAACAGTTTTTTATTTTTAAATTTTATTATTTAAAATGATTAATTAGCAGAAATCGAAAAGAAGCCATTGACGTGAACAAGCCATTGTGAGAACAATACAGCCAGGTAACTCCATGAGGCGATAACATCGTTAACGAATATCTCAGGAAGTTCGGTCTGCAGCAGAGATCAGCAATGAGTATTCAGAACGATGAGTAGATTCGAGCCATACTTATAATTTCAGATCCTAATACGCATTCATACTTATTTTTATATCATACTCATACTACTCATACTCAAAGTTTGAAGTACTCGTCGTACTCATGTTTTGTCTTTTTCTTTTTTCTTCTTTTGTAAATGCAACAACAACTACGGCTGTAAATTTTGATGAATAATTCGAATCACTCGAATCATTTATAAGTATTATAAATATTTTTCTAAATTTATAAATCTGAATGAGTAGGCGGTAGTATTTATGTATTAAAATCTCCCACTGGTGGACAAAAATTCCTCGACGGTCGGTTTACGCCTATGGGGGATTTCACTGTAGTTAAATTTCAATACTGTTGACTCACTCATACTCAAAATTTTATGAGTACTTATGAGTAGCGATAAAACGATTCATTACTAATCTCAGGTCAGCACCATTTATTTTGCACCTACTTTTTTGCAGTGTATCCTTTCTGGTTTTTACCGTTTGTGCTCAGTCCGTCAGCAGGGTGGGTGTAGAATATTTTTATTGGGTTTGTTTATTTACCGCAGTGGCCAAATAATAACAATAGCGCTGTTGCGAAAGGAAAACGATAATATTGTGGGAACATGTAAAGGAAAAACAACGTAATCAATAACGTAACAACGATGGACCGTTGGCTGGCTCTGTTATTTTCACAGCTTTGGCTGGTGGAGGTGTTTATTGTGTTTGTATGGTTCGAGTATGTTTTTGTTTTTTTTTTCTGCAAGGAAGACCCCCATTCTTTCACTCTCGTTGATATGAGAAAACATTTTTAATGACATTTTTGTTTTCGCTACAACCTGACTTTGTAAACGAATCGCTTCTTTCCCCTTTGGCTATTGATTTATTTTGTTAAAGACAAAACAAACCAAAAAAAAAAGAAAAAGGAAAAAGCGATAGATAATCTAATAGTGACCCTGTTTTCATTGTTCCAATTGTTTGTTCGTAAATCGTACAATATTTTCCCAGCAATATAATGTTGTTGCTCATCTTGTTAAACGTTGTTTAACATCGTATAACATATTGGCATTGCTGTTGTTACTGTTGCTATTATTGTAAACTCAACAGTATATTGAGTTGCATACATAAGTACATATGTGGGAATCCTTCATCTATGTATGTATGAATGCATGTATGTATGTATATGAGAAAGCATTTTAACAATTAGGCTTTCCATGTGAGCAACAATAGAGAAACGCAAACATGGGGGATTTCTGCACCAGCCTTTTGGTTTTGAAGTCATTCCGTTCTATTTTTGATTTTGCCAAAGGGGTCACTTGAAAATCGTGGGTATTTTGTTTTTTCTTTGTTTGTTGTTTTTCTTTTCTGCGCTGGCGTCAGTGACAACGTACATACATGTTTAGAAAGTTGTGACACAGAATATTTGACAATCATGTTTGGGGGGCACAAAAAATTTGATGACACTTCAACGAGTTGAGTCTAGCGAGTGCGGAATGGGAAGAATTGAAATTTATTTCACAAAATTTTTGTAATCAAAATGTATTTACTTCATATAAGGCGTTTTGTGGTCTTACTTTAACAAAATTTAGTGTTCATTGACCGGATTGCAATATGGCAATTTACTACATAATGTTCACGTTATTAGTACAACATGTTTAGAAATTTTTTTCTCGCGATAGAACGAATTGATTTGCAAATATGTTTTAATATAAATATGCTCCTTAGTTAGTACAGGGACCCGTGGCATCACAACGGGCCGCCATGCGTGCTCAAGTGAGCTTTGTGATATCAGAGTTACCACTACGACGTAACGACCTAATATGCTCCTCACCTTCTACTATATTCTTAAGAATATCTGAAATATGGAAATTGGAGGAATTTTTTATTGAAATTGCAATCATTTTATAGATTATCAAGAATATAATATTCAGCACTGTTTCCTTTCGACAAAATAAATATTGTTACGTTTTTTCCTTTAAAAACCGTTAAAAATATGAGATCGTAGATTTCAAATAAAATAAAAATAAATATGCGTTTAATTTTAGATTAATTCTTTATTGTTCGCACAATTCCCTGTGCCAGCTTTAGAAATTGATTTACACAATTACAATTTACAATAACAACTGCTTATAACTTTTTTCGTAAGCAGCATCACAATATTCTTTTCACACACAACGTGTCTGACTGAATTCTCGTTTAATTCCACATGACGTCTTCACTCACGACTGACTGAATTCTAACTTAATCTTATGTGTCGTCTTCACACACGACTGACTGAATTCTGTCTGAATTCTCATTGCCTACTCTGTCTTGTCTTTTATATCACAAGGGTCACCAATCTGATGAGAGCACTTGAAGGAGAATGTCTTCGAGAAACATCTAAAAATTTAAACAACTTGTTTTCATTATTGTTGTCTGTGTATCTGGTTTCCAATCTTCCAGGCAGATTAATTGTTGCTTGTGTATTGCTCTATTCGCTGCACTTTGTTGTTGGCTGTTTACATCTTTATCCCTTATATTTTTTTATACTGATGTTGGTGCTATTATTTTTGTTTATTAATCGATCTTGTCAACAAGCCCATTATTTTTGTTGCTATATTTTCTTACTTATTAATTTCATACATGATCAAGTCCATTGTGTTGTTTTTGGAGCTTTTGTTTATTATTTCGTGACAATATTTTCACTGCTGGCATTAAAATGGTTTATTTAACCAATGACTTTTTTTTTATTAAAGACGAAATATAATTATAAGGTCGCCGTTGTCTAGTAGGTATTGTATTGGTTTACTAGACGTAAAACCCAGGTCAGACATAAAAACGAATATATGAAAATATTTTTTCGGCGACTTCTTCTCAGTAGATTTCTGGCAAAAACTCTGAGAGTAAATAAAATTGCCATTAAAAGTTTCTCAAAAATTGACGTCAAACTGCAGGTCCAGCCAAGAATGATAAACTAAAGATTACGCCTTGCGCATGATTTCCCGTTAGATGACGTTGTTAGGCTATTTTAAAGATTTCCAAGTCTTTTTCAAATCTGAAAACTAACATTTCTTCTGAAAAGTGTGTGCACTACGTTAAAGTAGTTGGCAGCTTTGCAATATAACTTACGTTATCATTAGCCAATAGGAACACAATTTTTGTGACGTCATTGATGCAACATGCGCAGTAAGTTTGAATTTTGTATGCGTGATGGTGTAATCTTTAGTTTATCATTCCTGGGTCCAGCCATTCACAAGTATCAAATTAACTCGCACAACATAAGTCGAGTGAGAAGCTAGGTCGTAATTCTGACTGAAGGTTTGTAGTAACCAATTATGTTATGTATGCTTGTGATGTACACTAAAAAGAGAAAAACTCACTACATTTAATTATTTTTTAATTCTTTTATTTCGAATACAATGTTTCTTTTTTTTATCGCCTATAGCACTGTTACCTGTTGCTTTTTGGAATATTTAAAGTTACTCTGTCTGATGAATTCTACTTAATAATGATTTTTAATGTCTTCATGATATTTAATTCTTGTGGAATTTAATTTCGTTTCTTTGTTGTTGTATTATAATTATTATCACTTATAGTTGTTGAATGAATTTTAAAATTGTATCAATTGTAATTGGAAGAAAACAAAGAGAAGATTTAATTGGGTTTTCCGCTTTTTAGACTAAAAGAATTGTAAAAAATTCAAAATGTAACATAAAAAAAAAATTAACAAGACAGTGATTTAGGAATAAATGAAGCAAAACTAAAAGAACATATCTTCACATGCAAATAGGTTAAAACATAGTAAACAATTGAATTTACTTTAATTAATTTCCTTAATTATTCGGATGTAGTTTTTATTTTAGATGATTTTTTTTTTTCTTTGATAATTGTTTTCTTGGTAATTGTTGTCTTCGATTATGAATCAAAATTCAACCTATCCGTCTAAATTGTTAATCGTATGTTGGGTAGTAAAGTGAAATCTATTATTTTGTCAATTATCACGTAGGAATGTTGTTCAAATTTTACAATAAACTATCTTTTAAATTTTTTTTTTTGTAAGTAATTCGGACTGCTGACATTTTAAAAGCCATCGTGCACAAATTTGCTTATTTAGATTCCTTTCTGAATTGGATGTCAAATACGTACAGTGACGGACAATAGTAACTGAAAAAATCTTACTTTCGACATTAAACCATACGAAAAAAAGAAAAACTCGATATTTTCAAAATATTTACTATATTAAAATTGTTAAACATAGCAGGTGATAAAACCATTTTTTTTTCTTAAAAATCACACTCTTAATGTCAATAAACAAAATAAACAACTTGTAAACTCTATTTACAACGCGACAAAACAAACTGAACAAAGCTGGTCAGTAGCAAAACAAAAAAAAAAAAATAAACAACCGTTATGTGTTTGTTTGGGATGAAAAGAGTACGTCGCCCACCTAACCAACGGTTGCATCCTCGATACTGTCGAGGTACTGTTAAGCATGGAGGTGGCCACATATTGGTGTGGGGCTGCCTTTCAGGGCAAGGCTTACGACCCTTACATAAAATCGATTGCATTATGGACAAGCATATGTACACAGAAATTTTGCAGAACGTGATGTTACCACACGCTGAAGACAAAATGCCATGCTCAATACGACAACGACACAAAACACGTCTCAAAAGTTGTAAACAATTGGTTGGATCAACAAAAGGTCGTTGTCTTGGGTTGCCTGCACAGTCCCCTGATCTTAACCCCATAGAAAATCTATGGGAAATAGTTAATCAAAAAATTAATCGGGGTGAGGTTAGGGAAGACCATCAAAGATGGATGGTTAAATGTTCCAATAGAAATTATCGATAATCTTGTCGATTCAAGACCAAAAAGGTGTCTAGATGTTATCAAAAAAAAAAGGTTTAGTCACTAAGTACTGAAGTCGAAATGTTATTCATTTTGTTTTGATGCTTGAATATATAATCATCAATAATATTTTATTTTGTTATAAATTAAAAAACAGAATTTTAAATAAAAATTAATTTAAAATTTCGTTAAAAATTAAATATATTATGTACTAGTATTTTGTTCAGTTAGTTTTGTCCGACACTGTATGTGCTACCCGATATCTGCTATGAAGCAATAAGTTTGATGATAATATAATTTTCAAAAAAATAAAACTAAAAGACGGTAACTACTAGTGCAAACTGTCAAAAGGGTCAACAGGCGAAAAAAGGAGCTTTCTTGAACCCTAAAGAGTCTACTCAAAAGTTGGTCAATATAGGCATGAATGAATAAATATTAAATATAACCTATAGAAGCATACGAAAATTTCTATCAAGTATTTCCTGACTCCGTAGAACATTGAAATAAAATTCATCTGAAGGAAATTTACTGTCGTAAGATTTATGTTTGCCTTTTAATTTCGGTACATTACGCAACAAAGTTAAACATTTGGAATTAGCCTTTAAGAAATTCGAAGAAATTTCTATGATTGGGGTTTTTTTTTCGCAGTCCAAAGTGATTCAATTTCAAATTAAACTTAAAAACCAAACTTTTATGATTCGAATTATTAGAATTTCTGCTTATCGTTCAGGTATACTTTTAAGGCCATTATGACAACTTGCTGCTAAACTTGGATTCAGATAGAGGTACCTTTAGCTAAAGGGAACTGTAAAGTTATCTTTAACTTATTTTCATTATTACAAATTACAGACGAAATAAATTTAAATTTTTCAAAAATATGGCAGTGCCGGAGAAATGTCGATAACACTACTCAGTTAAAGAAGTTTTTTTTTAAACGCAGTTGCAACGACTCATTTTGTTTATATTTGAAGTTGGCATAGTAAAAATAATAATGGTAACCTCAAACATAAACTTAAATTTAAAAGTTCCCGGTAGGATGATCCTCTCTTTACCTTAATGGTTACTTTTAATAATGAAAACAATTTATTTGCCCGTTAAAATCCTTCCTTTAGTTAACGGCTATCGGATCCTATTTCTAAATTCAAAGACTTATGACGACCCCGACAAGCTCATTCGAAATCATCTCTCCAGGAAATTACATTTCTCCTCATGCACATAATTGGATTAATAATGAAAATTTCATGCTGTCATGTTCAACAACATGTTTTCATAGAATGATTAATTATTTTCATAGTTCCATGGTTGATATTGTTGTTATTGTGATGAGATCTATGCCAACACGGCGTCGTTGTTATATTGTCATTGTTGTTGTTGTCATCATCGTCGTCAACCAGAATAAGAAATGTTAATGTTGATGATAATGATGATGACTTTGATCACTTGAATTGATTACCTTCATAGAAGTAGAAAACAAAATACGATAAAGGAAAAGAACAGTAGAAATACAAAGAAATTGTCGTATTTTACAAGGAAATTAAATTTATTAGATGACATACAACATATGTATCCCATCATAGTATTGCATATGTATGTAGTCGATGAATAAGAAAAGTGTGCAACTGCAACTGCCTAAATGACTGATGGCTGATGGTTGCCTCTTGACGAATGTCATGGGCGATGCAATTGGCAACAAGAATTTTATTTTTCATATACATACATACGTACAAACGTAAGTATTCTGTGGTCATGAATTTTGTTGTCCTCTTTTTATATGCATTAACTGGAAATTATAATTTCATGCAGATTTCAATCTACAAACGGGTGGCTTCAATAGGTATTGAAAGTCGATGCTTTTGCTTATTGTCGGAAATTCGTTAAGTCCATTCAATTCTAATTAATATTGGTCGTTACAACGGTCTGATATGGTGGTTCAATCATTGCATCCGTATTACTGTTGTCCTATACAATTGAATTGAATTTATTTTTAAAGGAATATTGGCCTTGAACGAAAAAAATCGAATATATTTTTATTTGAGTCTCCCGATATGCAAATTTAAGTTTTCGACTTAGCTTCGGATGATTCTACATTTTCTACCTATTTCGACCAAAAGTTGTCTTATGACTCCTTTGTGTTTGGATGCAAATAATTATGGAAATAATTACACTACTCGACAAAATAAAAAAAAAAGAATTAAATACACCCGGCTAATGAGTAGATCTCAAAAATACCTTTTTTAATTTTCTCGAATCTTTTCTCCAAACTTTTTTATTTTACAAAAACTGTTTTTTTTTTTGACTTTTTGCACAAATTGAAACATTTTCGACCTGATTTCCAAAATTTAAATCTTGTTGGAAATGGGAGAGATAGTCCTTTAAAACGGTATACATACAGTGGGTTATTACCCACTGGAAATTTTTTGAAAAATTTATTTATGTGTTCTAATCAGACAAAATTGGATTGAAAATTACAGTCCCTTAGTATGCATAAAAATATAAAAAAGCTAAATTATAGAAGTGTTGAAACCTTCTCCAAAATGATGAGTGTTTACAGTTCTTGACTCAAAAAATGTTCTAATAATTTTTGAAAGTTCTGATTTGTTGAGTCCATATTTATCACATATTGATTCTTTTTTGCTGAAATTCAGCATTGAAATCGGTTTTTATTAATAAAACAGCACAAATATTTTGCGAATTTCTTAAATATATTTTTAATTTTTAGCGCAATTTTGAAAAAATTTCCATTGTTTTGTTACCGTTAATATGCTAAGAGTATTGATGAGGTCAACTTGGAAAATGCGAATTTTTTTTCATACTTTACTTAAAAATATGAAATAAGTAATGATATTCTGAGAGTGCATTATCTTGTGAAAAGATTAACACTTCGTTTGATCAAATCGGACAGAAATTACCATAGTTATAATGGAAATAGTACAACAGTCGTGTTATATTTTTCATATAGTGTGTCATCTTATCAAATGAACTTTCGGTTCAAAAGTTTTCAGAATTTTTGATGAATCTTGATTGTTTATCACAAAATGTGTCAATTTCACGATTGCACAACTTCCAGAAGTGCGCTAATATTTGTTTTTTTTTTTTTTTTCAAAAAATCATTATTTTTCTATGCTTAAATATTAGCTGACTTCTGGAAGTCGTGAAATCGTGAAATTGACACATTTTGTGATAAACAATCAAGATCCATCAAAAATTCTGAAAATTTTTGATCTAAAAGTTCATTTGTTGTGATGACATATAAAGGCTCCGGCCACATAACTTTTTTTTCTTCTTGAAACTACTTTAAAAAAAACTACTGAATTTTATCCCAAATTTCTTTTTATATTTGAAAGTACAACCCTTCCGGTTAATAATGGAAATAATTTCATTCAAATGACTGATTCGGCTGGTCATGCAGTAGCCTACACGATCGGTCCAATTTTTAAGCACATTATCGATTGTGTGCGGCGGGCCATATTAAACGAATTTTTGTTCACAAAAATTGAAGAGGAGGATATTGGCAATATTTGGTTTCAACAGGACGGCACTACGTGCCACACAGCCGAAGATACACTCGATGTTTTGCGCCCTGTTTTTGATGATCGCATTATTAGCTGCAGAGCTGATGTCGTTTGGTCACCTCGGAGCTGCGATTTGAGACCGGTGGACTATTATTTGTTAGGTGTCGCTAAAAATAAGTGTTACCCCGACAAGCCAGAGACAATTGATGCTTTAAAGGACAATACGACTGTTATATTATAATAACTACGATAATTTTTACACAATTTTATCAAATGCTACAATTAATGGACAAACTTGAAAAAATATAAAATAAAATTCCCGTTTTCCAAATCCAATAGCATTTTAATTCGAATAATAGATATTGAAAATCGGATCAGAAATGTTTGAGTAATTCAGAAATTTGTAGGTAAAGTCAGAAAAAAAATTTTTCAAGTAAAACAAGTTTGGAGGGTTCGAGAAAAAACTAGCTGAACAACATGGACGATGTAGTTACTCGGGTGTATTTTCACTATCGCAGCGTGTTATCTATCCATCATCATTTCAGTTTAAGTTTGGGTATTTCTGTTTTCATCTTTCTACAACAACTGTTTTTGCCACCCCAGTGACACTAAATACTCGCTTGTTGCAGTTGTCAACCAAAAGTCAAACAACAATAACACAATAAAAACCTAAAACAACTGCCTTTCAAATATTTTATTTCTTCTATTCTTCGTCCTTTTCTTATTGTAAAATTCAAAACCATTAAAATGAAACAGAAACAGAAAATGGAAAAAGGCAAAAAAAAAAAAAAAATCTAGTATTACCGGCCGGCCGGCATTTACATTTACTGGTTTTTCTTTCTGTTTTACTCCTTCCCTGAGTTTCCTTTATTATTTTTCTCAATGCTGCTTACGTTTCCAACTGAGTGCAATTGCAGCCACATAAACAAGAACACAACAATTGCAACAACAACATCATCTTTGCTTCAAAATGTTACGAAAAATACCCACAAGGGAACTTTAGACAAAACAAACGATGAGGTTTAATCTCTTGCGAAAATGCAATGCAATGCAGGCAGGCAGGCAGGCAGGCAGGCAAACAATGCCAGACAGACGAATTAATATAGAAAAGATACTCACTGACATAGCACATACAAACACACCAATGGATGGATGTACATAATCAACTCACCTTAACGTCGTTCACTTCGTCAACAAATAGACAAATTTTTACTATTGTATCTATTTTGATCAGGCGTACAGAAATCTACCTAAAGACACCACATCACATCACACCACATTTGCAAAACCTACTGCTCACTACTGCTCGTTGCAGATTTACAGATTCTCTATTTAAGACAGGCATGCATGCAGGCAGACTGGTGCTGATGCTGCTGCTGATGGCTGTGCTTATGTGCATTTTATTCTGTCATGATTTTGTGCATTTTTATAAATGTTGTTGCTGTTGTTGTTGTTGTATAATTTTTGTTTATGACGGACTAGAAATTAAATGCCACATTGACTGACTTAATGACTTTGTGTTTGTGGCCGACTACGAAGTTTGCCTTTCAGAGTTCGCTTTTACAATTGTTGGTGGTGTGCTTGTCTACAAACAAAACAAAACGAATGTGAAATTTAAGACTTAAAATCATCTTAAGCAACCAACTTGGCAACAATCACTACTAAACAATTTTATTCCATCTCTCTCTCTCTCTCTCTCTAGGTTTTTCTTTCTTTGTACACAGAGGTGCATATAATATTGGAGTATTATTCCGTTTCTTTTAGGTTTTTCTTTTTGCAATTAAACTCGTTGTACAGGTAGCTTTCAACAGATGTGTGCCAGAATCTTTTGACTGAAAATGCAAATTAAATTTTAACTTTAGATTCATGCTTCCAAAGTCTATTTTTAGTTTTTCCAATCCATTTTTGTGTCAGAGCTGTGAAAATCTTAAATTTTTATTCTTTTTTAAAGCACATCATTATCAAAATAATGCTTAATGCAGACTTTACGAGTGAAGAGTATATGTTAAAGGTGTTCTGGGAAGCCCAGAACGAGATCAGGACATATGATGTAAAGAACGAGTTTATTTACCGTTTAATATAGGGGCTTTGTCCTCAGGACCCTTTATAGAATTGTTAAAAAACGTCTAAATAGTAAATTATATTCATAATAAAATGTTTTTCATTTAAAAATGCAATAAAAATTCGAATAGGCAAATGATCCGCACTGTTGTTTATGTATTGACTACAAAATTGTATACTTTATTGTGTGTACCAACACACTACCTATTAGACTACGGCGACTACATTCCAAAAATGTAAATGTATGCCGAGCTTTGAAACCCGAACTAAGTACGGGTTTGGCCGAACTTTAAATTGGCCGAAGTTCGGTAGTGTGTTGGATTATTATAGGTAAGGCCCGAGTTCAAACTCCAGGGGTCTAATTCTGGCAGCCGTGATCAAATTGGCTTTCGAGTTGATAGAAATTTTTAAAAATGGTCTTATTTCTAATTCTGTCAGTCGATAGTTAACGAATCGATATTATTTTTCCAGTGTTGTGAAATTTTTTCCAACACTGAACACTTCTGTAAACGAAAACATATGTATGTCTTGTAAAGTCGTGAGCATTTCAGAAAACGAAAAACTAATTTTTGCAAATTAAAAAGGTATTGTAGTCTTACTTAAGTTTGATTATACAGCTAGTCCGGACTTACGACCGTTCGACTTCCAACTATTCGCACTTACGATCATTTTTTTCTTAGATATTTTGAAATAAAAAAAAAAAAAAAAAATGATAATTATTATTATTATTAAAAATTATATAATACAATAAATGAAATTATATAATTAAAAGTACGAGTGTGAGCAACTAGGCTTTCAACTCTGGGTTTTCTAGAAATTATTTTAAGCTAAATATAAATACATATATACATTGTTAATTTACACTTTTTGATAGAGTTTACATTTCTTAACAAAGATTGAAATTTTATGGATATTTTCAATTGATGGTGTACTAAGCAGCGAGCTAGGAATGGAATGTCCAAAAATTGAGAATCTATCTTGAGAAAATAATTGACAGCTATCCAGTATGTGTTCTACAGATTGTGGGATGTTACATGAATTGCATATTGGTTTGTCTTCCTTCGATAATAAATATTGATGTGTCAATATGGTATGACCGAGTCTTAGTCTGGAGAAAAGTTTTACTTCACTGCGGGAGACTGTTGATTGATAAACGATCTGTTCGCTCTTGGGGTTGAATGTTTTATGGCGGTGATTGTAAGTTTCCCAATTGTTACGTTTTGTAATATACATATGCTTTACTAGTTGCGATTTTAAGTCTTTATTCTCATGAGTATGAAACAGTAGTAAAGGCTTACACAGGGCTTCGGCAGCAACTTTGTCAGCTGTTTCATTACCTTTTATACCCGCATGACCAGGAACCCACATTAAGCGGATTTTGTTTGGTGATTTTATCAAATAATTACGGATATTTGTTATTATATACCCTGAGTTCCTTGTATGTGAAATAGCAGATAATGTAGATTGACTGTCAGAGCTAATGAATTTTCCTGTAAGTTTGAGGCAATGTTCTATAGCCAATTTAATAGCAAAAGCCTCTGCAGTATAAATGCTGCAATGGTTCTCTAGCAAACCGTTGTAAATTTTCGATTGGTTTTCATTAGTAACAGCGAATGAGGTATATAAATCTGTTTTCGATCCATCCGTAAACACAAAAGTCCAGTCAGCAAAAGAATGTTGAATTGCTGTAAAAGCTTTTCCATATACTTCAGGTGCTGTTGTTTGCTTCGGGAATCGAAGAAGATCAAAAATAAAAGATGATGGCTTGAGAAGCCACCAAGCCTCGATTTTAGTGTTAGGTTGCTTAGCTGATAAAGATGGAAGTAAGGCTTTAGCGTATTCGATCGTTCTATGAATCGAGGATTTAATTTTACAGGTAATCTTCTGTTTACAAGCATTCTTTAACAATTTTTGTAAATTAGCATTATTGGAGTTAAAGATTTTTGGTATAAGGTACAAATCACTGGCGTAAATAAATTCGGGGATTGAAGAAAAACCAGCCTCCGTTAATATATTTTTTGTGTTGGTTGTTTGGAAAGCTCCGAGGGCGTACCGAATGGCAGAGTGATAAGGAGAATTTATGTGTTGCATATAAGATTTAGGGCAGCGTCCATAGATTTGTAGGCCGTAACCTATTTTCGGTAAAATTAACGCTTTGGTAACATTTAGAAGCGTACTGGGATGCATACCAGATTTTTTCGAAGATAGAAATTTTATAATGTTTAGACGTTTCGTAAGATTTTTTCCCAGTTGAAGACAATGCTGCTTAAAATTGAATTTATGGTCGAAGATAATACCCAGAATTTTTAGTTCTGAGACATAAGGGATACTTGTGTAGTTATATTTAAGAGTTGGAGGGTTACAGTTACGTTTATCACAAAAAAATGATAAGAAAAATACTTAAAGAAGACAAATATGTAGTTGCGGGGAATCCCTAAAATATACATTTTATACATAAAAATAAATATGTATGAGTATACATTTTGGGTAGTTTCATTTCAATTTTTTTTGCATGAAATTCGACTTACGACTTAACCAACTTACGACCGATGTTCAGAAACCTATCTCGGTTGTAAGTCGGGGAATACCGGTACTATTATAATTTTTCACACTTTCTGCATACCATTATTTGCAGTGGTTCCTTTTTACTGGTCTACCATTAAAGTTTTGTAATTCAGGGTGTAATTCTAGAAGTCAGGACTTGGTTATCTTCTTCAGAAAGTATGTCATTATTTTTACTACTGACATAAAGATGAAATCAATAACTTTCTATATTTTAAAAAGTGAAATTGAACTATAGGTTTCTGGATTACATATATAAAATCGATGCATTTATAGCGGCCGTATCCAATAAAAGTTCAAAAGTGCTCCGATAACTAATTGCCACGCCACATGTACCGTTATCGATACATTACTCCAACATTTATCTCAACATCATTACGTTGCATGAAACTGTCCTACCTATAATTAAATTGTGGATGAAAACATTTTAAAATATAAAAAATTCAGTTTGGCATAGAAATGAGGTCTAGTGTGCCTCGAAAACGGTACAAGTGGCAGGGAACGTGTTAAGCACTGCTTGTGTTACGCACAATGATATTCAAATCAACTTAAACAAATTTTGCCAAAGATGAAAAAATAAGAACTATAAGAATTAGATTAAAAGAAAGGGCAACGAAATTTCTTTTGGACAGCGGACTACAATGATTGAATGGCTCAGTGTGTGAATATGCGAATGTACAACAAAATTGGAGCGTTTGGACGTTTTAAATCGTTACAAGAATATGAAAATTAATAAAAGAAAAAAACCGATAAAAAAAACGATATCAAAACGTGTTTATTTTTTCCGATGTGCCTAACAACAACAACATAATTATTATCACAGCCATAGTATTGCCATCATTGTATGGAGAAATACTCAAAATGCGATAAAATTTTATAAAAAAAAAATTCAATGACGAATTCAGTTATTTAGTCGCGTGAATCATACTTAACTACGTACTTCCGTTTACCCGGGCAACGCAACGTGTGACTACTAATCCATTGCATTACGTTGCAAGTGCAAGTGCGTGAGTTTTATTTTTTTTTTTTTTTATCCCAACTTTGTTTCCTATTTCAAATATTTGTGTTTGTAAGTTTTCGTTTGGCGGCACAGAACGTAAATCATTCTGTGGCCTATTTGCTCTAAATATTCTCTTCAATATGACGGCGTCCACTTTATTCACTAAATTGAAAACGTTATTGATAAAAACAGTTGCCCACTCCAGGGAATTCGATTGTGTTTGTGTCGTTTCAATTGCAATTTTGGTTTATTGGTCTTCTTTAAGGCTAGTGTGTAGTAGAAGAGGAAAACAATTATTTTCTACAATTTTAAAGTATTTTTTCAAAATTTGTGCACTACATAAGATTCGACGATTTTAATTTTTTTAATGACACCAGTCGTCTTGCCTTCTGTCTCAGGTGCTTTTGATAAGGTAATTGTATTGTTTTCCTTTTTGAATTTTTTGAAACTAATGGTGTTTTCTTTTCCACAAAAAAAAAAAACAAATATGTCACCCTCTTACAAGGTGCATTAAAAAATTTTTTGACCAACCCTGTTGTAATGCCGTTTTTTATTTGTGAAGAACATAACACAAATATTTAAAAAAGGGTATGCCCTGTGTTTGCCACGGCGGCTGTTGATTATGTATGTAATAAATTGAGTAATTTTTCTTTATCAGATGACGAAGATGAATCTAATAACTGATTTATTTCATTTTTTGCAAATAAAATAGATGCAGTAATATCCAGATTTATATTTTTTTTTTCATAAAAAACGTTTTAGATCTAAAAATATTTTGATTTGTTTTCAATAATAAATGTAAATATGAAAAAGGTGTTGCCAGATCGCTAATTTCTCAACTTTATTTTTTAGAACTTTTTTTTTAAAACACAAAGAAAAAAAAAAGACTTGTCTAACACATTGAAATCAATTTTTTATATTACGGAACAGGTAGCTTTAATTATAAAATGTTTCCTTAAGGTTACTTAACAAAACAATGAAAAAATTAACTTCAAATTGGATAACAATACCAGGCGATTTTTTTTTAATATCGTCTGGTAGCCCTATAAATAAACAAAAGTCATCTGCTTTACAGGGCATTATCAGCACTCTCGATTTTAGCAGGGCATAAAATGCCCTCCACCATTGGCAAGGGCGAATTATTTAGAATAAAACATACCACCCTTTTCGAGGGCGAAATATTTTTAAGAAACAAACGCAAAATTGCATTTTGCCTTAATAAAATGCACATTTTTTGGTAGAAAAGAAAACCCCATAATCAACTTCTTCAAAATTACCTACATTCGTTTCATTTATGGTGTAATTTAAATCCAATGCAGCTTAATCTCAAAAAAATTTAAGAAAGAATCCGATTCCTGCAAACTATGCTTTCTATGGATAGAATAAAAACTAAATTTTATTCCGCACATAACTATGACAGTAAATAAAGCTAGAAGCGTACTTGGTTTTATAAAACGTAGGCAAAAGAAGAACGATTCTTATGTTACTGAATCGCTCTACACATCTCTTGTAAGGCCTATACTCGAATATATCCATACTATGGGATCCTGTATATGAAAAATATTCCGACGACATCGAATTTGTACATAAGCAATTTCTGTTGTTTTGTCTCCGAGGACTGAATTTTAATCCCACAAGTTTACCTTCTTATTCTGAAACTTGAAATAAAAGTCTTGCACTAGAGTCTTAAAAGTGTATAAGATTGATAATGTAATAAATAAATGCTCGTTGTAACAAGTACTCATTATTTTTTACTGCTAACTACGAGACATCTCGTAGATTGTCTTCCCTTCTAGGGTACCAACTACGAGTTATCTCGTACTTACTAAACCCAAACTAAATCACAACTGGCCATTTTTAGCTAGTTTTCAGAAATTTGCCGTGGCAGTAAACGTGTTAAGTGAAGTCGTCGTAGTCTAGTAGGTAGTGTGTTGTATTATTAGACTTAAAGCCGCATCAAAACAAAATACAAAAATTATTTCTTCGGCGACTTCCGCTCAGTAGATTTCTGGCAAAAACTCTATTCTCGCAACGAGAATAGCGATTCAAAAAAATATTGCAATCGTCAATGATATTTTTGCTTTGTTGCATAGTGTTATTGTCTATACAGAGAATCATCTGCAAGAATGGTGCCTGAAGACAGGTGATACATAAACATTTACAAACATAACACATGTTTAAATACATACATATGTATGCATGTACATACATATGTATATCGCTGTATGTATAAACACAACTTTACTATGAAAGCATAAGCATAAGTACGTATTGTAAAATAAAAATGTGCCATGTTGCTGTATCTATGGGTATACATGCATACAAGTAAGTGAAATACGAATACGAATTTATTTTGCCGTTGCCAGTTTCGCTATTTTCAATTTGGCCTGTAAGTAATTCATTCAACGAAACATTAACATGCGAATGTGAAAATGTCATGAGTGTGTCAGCTTGCTTTGTTTTATGAGCTCCCATTACAAAACTACATAATGTAAGTTTGTAATGGTAGACTGACTTGGTGTGGTATAGAATGTGTAAAAAAAACAAAAATTCAAAGAGCCACCACAATAACAATATAATCATATTCATTACATACATATGTAACGGATAAATAGGATACTACACGAGTGAGATTATCCAAACATTGAATATAAAATATACACTTAGGGCCATTAGTTAGAGACATCTTTAGCTAAAGGGAACTGTAAAGTTATTTTCGTTATTACAACGTACGTATAAAATAAAATTAACTTTATTCAAATACATGGCAGTACCAGAACAATGTCGATAACACTGCTCAATTGAACAAGTTTTTTTAAACGCAGTGGCAACGATGTATGTACTAGGGATGCCAAACGGGATCGGTTTTTTAAAATCCCGGGATTTCGAAAATCCCGATCCCGAAATCCCGGGATATTTCGGGATAATTCGGGATCCAAAAATCCCGGGAACAATTCTCTTAATAATAAAAATATTTTGTTAACAAAATTATTTATATGCCAATTCAATATATCAGAATTATAAAATATAAAAACAGCAAGACAAAATGTAATAAAAAAGCGTAAATTAACAAAAATAAAAATTATTCATACACAGTATGCAAATGCATTAGTTTTAAGAAAATTATTTGGATTCCAACAGAAAGATTAAAGCACCAAACATGTGATCTGATAGGCTTGAACGAATTTTGTTGTCAACATTACCTGCCGTTGTAAAACTCTTCTCGCAATCAACATTTGTTGTTACAATAGTTCCAAGACAGCAGTATGCAGCTTGTAAATATTCACCTCTACCACCACCTGATGTAAATAAATCTATTTCTTTGGACAGTTGATTATCTAAATCAGTTACCCTTTTAATTCGTTTTATAGGCCTTTTGTATTGTTCGACGCCATCAATTCGGGATTTTGTGAATCCCGAAAATCCCGGGATTTCGGAATTTCCCGATTGGCATCCCTAGTATATACTCATTTTGTTTGTATTTGAAGTTGTCATATTGAAATTAATATATAATATAGCAAGTTTAAACATAAACTTAACTTAAAAGTTACAAGTAAACACATACATAATTGGTTATTACAAGCCTTCAGTCAGGACCTACGGTTTAAAGTCGACTCCGAACGACAGATTTTTGAGAAACTTTTCATGGCAATTTTATTCACTCTTAGAGTTTTTGCCAGAAATTTGCTAAGAAGAAATCGCCGAAAAAATACTTTTTGTATTTTGTTTTCATGTCTGGCCTGGGACTCGATCCATAACTTTACGTCTAATAAGCTAGACCACACTACTAGACCACGGCGTACAAGTATTGTCCAATAATGAAAAACAATTTATATGCCCGTTAAAATCCTCCCTTTTATTAAGGGCAAGTTGTAATAATGGCCCTAAGTCATGTTAATATACGCTAATATTCGGCGAGGATTATTCCGTTTAACATCAACTATTTAGATATTATATCACGGCTTAATAGATAGTAATATTTTGGAAAAAAAAATTAAAATTACGAATTATTTTCGATCAAACTCCGGAGATGAAATAGGTTTCGTGTTTCTTTACCTGATACACAGTAGTAGTACATGTGGCATTTAAAATACTCGATAAAAAAAAAACTTTGGAATAAATTTCTATTGTAATTACTTATGGTACGAAATCAAGTTACTTATTACACATCACATAACTAATACATAAATAATATATGTCTGTTAATATTATTCAAAAAACATCGGATAGATTCCTAAAAATTTCGATTTAATATTTTAATAGCATTAACTGATGATGTTTAAATCTTCATTATAACTAATTACCTCCGACGCAAGATTATCACAAAACACGGTATGCGCTTCTAAATTTTACGTCATTTTTAAGTATCGCAACTAAAATCAACTCATCGGGATCAACTCATTGGCATTAAAGACATCATCCCCGTCTATTCAGCACTATTTCCACCTCGCTTAGATACTCAGGTATGAATTGCAGACACTCGGTTATTCTTGCTATTACGACTGATGTTTCTACATTGTAATTTTATCTACACACACATTCTAAAGAGTTTGAGCACAAAAAAATGTACCTGCTTGATTATAGTAAACCAAAAAATTTTAAATTAATCACGCGGTTCAATTAGATTTTGGAAGATTAAAAGAAAATGCCTAGAATATAATATCTTAATACTATGTTCAGGTATGCACCTTTCTTTCGTAAATCGCCATTAACGCCAATATCGATCTCAAAATTTCATATAAAATCTCATTTAATTATTGCTCAATTAAAAAAAGTAAAACTTTAAATACAGCACTGTCATAAGTCTGTTTAGTGAGCATATTATATGTAACCGAACACTTCCTGTTGATATTTGACAACTCAAATATCAACAACGACAAAAAAATGTTGTTGAAACAATCAGATGGTTTGTTTGCCAGCTGTAAAATAAATATTGAGTAAGTTGAATATTGCGTATATTTATCATACCTGAACGGTTAAACTTTTGTTCTCAATTAACCGAACATTGACTCAATTAAATTGCATACGTGAGCATAGAAAGCGGAACATTTTGGATCGTATGTTGTGAGAAAGATACTGGGTGTAATAAAAAGAAATCGCTGTATGTTCAAATCCCAGGTGAGCTATCTCCAACAAAATGAAATACGGAAAAATATTTCTTTGGCGACTTCCACTCAGCAGAATGAGATTGAGAGTAAATAAAATTGCCGTGAAATGTTCTGGAAAATCCGCAGTTCGGAGTCGACTCCGTTATTCGTGCCGAAAATAAACACACACAACGCAAATGGTGTGAATAACTAGGTCGACACTCTGGCTGAAGGGTTTGAATGACCAATTACGTTATGTTATGTATAAAATATATTTATTATTGAATATTTTATTAAAAAAAAAATAATCACATTTCCTCTCCTATACTCACTCTAATAAGTTGCTTTTTTATGTACGAATTTATAAGGGACTTGAATGGAAATAAAAAATATTGAATTACACTAAGCGACAAAATAAAAAGAAATGAAATACACCCGGCTAATCACATAGCCTTATATTCTTATATTTCACGTACCTTCCAAATTTTTTCATATATATCATCTCATCAAATGAACTCTTAGTTAAAAAATTTTTAGAATTTTTGATGGATTTTGACTGTTTATCGGAAAATGTGTCAATTTCACGTTTGAGCGACCAACAGTAGTGGTCCAATGTTTGCGTAAATAATAATATTTGCAAAACAGACCGACTTCTGCAAGTCGCGCAAATGTGAAATTGACACATTTTGTGTATATTTATTTGCGCTGTGCGTGCACCCTGCGCTAATAAATTTACCGATTAACCTTTATTAACTTACATCAACGGACAATTTTCAAATAGTACAAATAATAGCAATTTTATAAACTTATAAATTAACATTTTACAATATTTTCCTTGTTCCGAAAGTATTTTGTGTGAACCGTGTTATTACGTTTACACTTAACATGCTTAACCAACACTGGTCTGATGATTCGTTAATTTTTTTTTTTTGCTTCGCTCAAAAACAAATCTAAACTGTAGTCGTCGTCGTCTTCACTACGCCGTCATTCTAGATTTTCTGTGCGCCTGTTACTTTTAGCTCATCTTCATTTTTCTAAACACTCAAATCTAAACAAAACAACAACAAGCAAACAGTATCAAGTAAAACAAACAAATAAAAATAATAATAAAAATAAAAAAATAATAATAAAAACCAAGAGAAAGAGAATAGCAGATTGTAAACAGAAGCAAAATACAAAAACAATTTATCCATGGTATAGAGAAGTCTGTCTCTGTTGTTGTTTATTGTACTCGTTTAAACTCTTTAAAAAGATGATGCAGTAAAATAAATTAAAACGTAACGAATATATCCACATATGTAGATACGTACGTTGGTTGTTAATGGTAATGCAGAATAAGTATTATTTAATTGTTATTTTTGCATTTCCATATTTGTTTTTCTTTTTCTATGTGAAATTTTTATGTACCAGAATTTTTTTGCTTTAAATATGCTGAATTTCACAGCAATCCATATAAACTTGTGCGAAAAATACCTACGGCATCAAAAAGCACAATATTTTGTAAACAATATTTGCTCTAACACTGCTTGAAACAATTTCCTTTTGGGTTATATACATGCTTCTCAGAAATATACTCACATTTTTATCATGATCTCTTTGTGCCGTCGTCTGATCATATGTATCAGGCATACATATATTCATATATATTCCTATGTATGTATGTATTTGCGATGAATATCTGTCAGAATATCTTTATATACATGCATACCGTTTTAGGCAAAACTAAAGCACCCATTTTTATAAATGATAATTTTTTTTTAAGAAAATACATTTTTCCACCTAAGAAACTGCTTAGATATAAAAATTAGCGAAAGAACTATTCGCAGAAGGGCGGTAGATGCCGGATTATTCAGTCGACGACCAGCAATGTTTAGGATTCAACCGCCCTGCGTCTGGATGCCCTATGCCATCTGAATCCTTTAAATTAAACTTAGATTCGTCAGGAAACAGCACAATAATTTTTTATTTATTTTTTTATTTTATTTTATTTATTTTATTTATTTTTTGACGATATCAAAGGTTTTTTTTTGCTGGTCGTCGACTGAATAATCCAGCATCTACCGCCCCTTCTGCATAAAAGAAAGTCTTATCGTTCGTGAGAACGTAAGCGAACAAATAAATAACTGGCGTGCACATATGTATCTACGTCTGTACATATCAGAGATCGTTTTTCCGTATGAGTGAATCAACAGAATTGAAATTCACCAACTCTGATTCATTCGTACTCGCTTCAACATTGATCTATAAGTTATAAGTAGCAATGAGTATGAGTACAACGTTAACATCAAACTCACAACATTCGAAATAGGTTTGATTCATACGTCCACTCATTCTGATTCATAAATTTAGAAAAATACTTATAATACTTATGAGTGATTCGAGTGGCTCGAATCATTCATCAAAATTTACAGCTTTTGTTGTTGTTGCATATACAAACAAAGATGAAAGGAAAGACAAAGACAACAAGCAAAGCATACACACAATCTTCTTGTGTGTATAGTAGTGTTCGTACGCGAATCATACTTATTTTGTGCTTCGTGTGAATATTAAGTAGAGACGAGTTGAAGTCAATAACATCATGCATATTGTTAAGTATGAATACGACGAGTACCAATACTTCCAATTGTGAGTATGAGTAGTAAGAGTATCATATTAAAATAAGTATGAATGCGTATAAGTATCAGACATTATAAGTATGATTTGAATCTTCTCATCCCTTTGAATACTCGTTGCTGATCATCAGCACCTGTTGACCAATAGTTAACTGCCGCTGTTATGCACCCAGTGGGTGTTGTATATAAACGGCCTTCGCCGCATAAGGATTAAAACAATTGTGGCCCAATCTTTATTGAAACGTACATTAAACATTAACGAATTGAAATTTTTAAAAAATTTTTTCTTTTTTATGTTCAAAATTTTCTCATTAAATTTCTATAGTCGTGCTTGTAAGGAAGAATGCAGTATTACCATTGGCAAACACATCTGATTTATTTCGAATGCAGAAAATTAACAATGATTCACTTTTAATTCAATATTTATATTAATTTATCATTTGTTAAATATGCATATTTTTTATAATTGAAGAAATTTCATAGCGCTCTGTCTGTCATTCAATCCAAGAAAAATCATTAAACTCAATTGTTTAGATCGAAGCATTAAACATTTTGTATTTGAAATCTGGTAATTGAAATTAAAAAGAAATTTCAATTAATTTCCTTTCATTCATTTTATGATTTTCATTGCCATCATTAGACACTCTTGAAGTGTTAATAACAATCAAAAGAAAATTATTAACAATGTGGGGGGAAGGGGTATGTAAAAATAACAAAAAGAGAAAACCAATTGACTTCAAAGCACTCAATCAGTCCGTCGTTCAGGCATTCAGTCACTTATTTTGCCTCCCTCTTAAGCAAAAAGAAATGAAAATATAAATCGTGATTCTAATAAATTGATCTTTTCAAACTCATGAATAAAATATGTTAAGAAAAACATCATTTATGGCGTTATTTTCCCTCTCTGTTTCCCTCTAAAGTTTGTTTTTTTGTTTTTCTTTTTTTGTGTGGTTTATATTTGACAAGACTTTCTTTTTTCCATTTTTTTTTTCTTAAATTCTTATTTATTTCCACAATAAATAAAGAAAAAAAAAAAAAAAAGAAGTACGATAAGAAAAGAAAAGCTAGGTCAAATTGCAAACACCTTTTACTGTGGTCTGAATGAACGACTTTGTAAAGTGATCAGTTATTGTTGTTTGTGGTTCTTTACATCACGGCAATTTTAAGTGAATTATTCTCCTCTTCTTCTTCTTCTTTGTTGGATATGTGGGTCGCCTTTAAATTTATCATTTTAAAGGGTTTTATTACAGTCAGTCAGTCTGTTAGAAAGTCCCTAAACCATTTGTAAACATTAGTGAAGAATACATTTGGCAAAGAATAGTTATTATTGAACGTAATCTACTACGAAGTGTATCATATGCGAGTTTCCATTTTGAATCGAATCATATCATGTTAATCAATATACAATATAGACTAGAAGATCTTCAAATTGTAAAATACGTTTACATACGCATGTTAAAACAGGTACGATTTTTTGTATTTTAATATGTCCCTTTTCCTTTGGACATTACGCTCTGCATTTTTTACAAATAAAGTTATCTTGGTTTTATTGCTCCAGAAAATATATTTTGATACCTCCTGGTCCACACCACGTCTTGTGATTTTGTGCTAACTATTTCCTCTGCTGGAAGTTTAATGTCACAGACGACGCCACCCAGTTCTTGTCGATATTTGATTATCTATTTCAGCGGCTATCGCTTTCGAAGACTTAAAAGAATCTCGCTTAGCTAACATCTCCATGTAACCGTCAGTAATAGTGCTAGTCTTTCTACGACTTTTTGAGGCTTGAGAGCATTAAAAACGAAATTTTTAGATCGCCCAAGCGCGTCAGCTATAAATTTATACGATTTTTTCTGTTTTTAAAGCTTTTGACTTAGCCTTCTCTCCTCCAGTATACAATGTTGCGCTCAACCCATCTATTGATAATATTAGTATAAAACGAAAGTCTAGTTACCTCAATATTAAATGTATTTTTGATAACAAACCTTAAAATGTTAAATGTGTAAAATGGACTCTGAACGACTGATTTTTTGGGAACTTTTCATGGCAATTTTTTATTTACTCTGAGTTTTTGCCGGAAATCTGCTGAGAGGAAGTGCCTGAAGAAATATTTTTTCATATTTCGCTCTGTTGGAGATGTCTGACCTGGGGTTGGAACCAGAGATCAGCAACTCATTGGTACTTATTAGTACTTATGAAATTTTGAGTATGAGATGAACGTTGACATCCAACTCATAATATTCGAAATATGTTTAATTCATACGCTTGCTCATTCTTATTCATAAATTTAGAAAAATACTTATTTTTTTTATTATTATTTTATTTATTTTCATAAATGATTCGAGTGATTGGAATCATTCGTCAAAATTTACAGTCTTAATTGTTGTAGCATTTACAAAAGATGAAAAAAGAAAAGACAAAGACAGCAAGCAAAGCCAACTCGAATCATATTTATTTTGTGCTTCGTGTGTATATTGAGTTACGGAGAGTCGAAATCAACAACATCGTGCGAATTGTTAGGTATGAGCACGTACTCATCGTATGAATATGAGTAGTATGAGAATGATATTAAAATAAGTATGAATGCTTACAAGTATCAGAAAATATAAGTATGACTCGAATCTACTCATCGTTTTGAATATTCATTGTTGATCTCTGGTTTGAGCCATGGCCTCACGTCTAACAAGACTAATACTTCTGATTTAGTTTAATAAACTCTAAGCCAAAGACTCGATCATTTGCTTTTAATTCTCTGTAAAGGGAAGTGGCATATATTTTATTATTATTTTTTTAGAATTTCTTTGTACGATGATGAGTTTTATCTGTAATTTTTGGTTCGACTATAAACCTCTTACATGGGTGAACGTGTTAGTAACGTTTAAAACTCTGATACTGTGTTCTCGGTAACATTATCTCTAAAAGCGTCAACAACAAAACTCGGCAGAAGCAACCAGAACGTGTTCGTAATTCCACTTAGGAGGTTAAATGACTTTCTAAATATGTTTAGGCACGAATAGAGTACCGCTGATCGAGTAATAAACCTTCATTTTTGATTTGTCAAAGTTTTATTTCACTTCTCCATAAACTTTTCTATTGACCTACTGTATTTAGTGATTATTTTATGCCACATTTCCTTCATCTATTACCACAAAAGTACTATTGCCGGTTTAATATTTCACTTTTTGTTACAAACGACTTGAATTTGCCATTCAATATGCATTTGTGTTGCATTGTTTACCAAACAAAGAAAACAAATACAAAAAAAAAAAAAAAATTGGAGAGACCCCAAAGGCATGGGGGAAGGTGAAATTTGGCTGATCTGCAATGGACAGTCAGGTACTTTCATTGTTTTAGTTTTTCATGTTTAAAGTTTAAATACATTTTAGGATTTATTAGACATGATTTTATTTCTTTATTTATTACTTCTTTTTTTTTTTTTCTTAAAACTTGATCATGAATTTGTATTTTAAGATTCGTATTTAATTTTCTTCGTTTTGTATCTTAAAAAAAAAAATAAAAAAATAAAAAATGTCATGCCTCTCTAATGGTGTATCGTTTCAAAGTTGCTCTGAATTTAAATTTATTATTTTTCTTTTTGTTTTCGTTCAAGACAAATTTATTAATTCGTTTCATTCGTTTTTCTTACAGAACTTCTTTAGACTCCACCGTTTGCGCAAATTGGGTTTAAGCGACAATGAAATTGTCCGTTTGCCACCGGATATACAACATTTTGAAAATCTTGTGGAACTCGATGTTTCACGTAATGGTAAGTCAATAAATAAATAAAATAAAATGAATGGAATGACAAGAAGAATTTATTAGGAATAAAGTTTTAAAGTTTGTCTTACTTAATATAAAACTGCCGCTGGATATTTGCACTTGCCTTGATGTTTTGCAATATTAGTTCCGCAACACACTTGCTCTGGGAGATAGCCTTGCCACCATAAGTTGTATTGTATATTTTTAAATCCCATTGGAATATAAATTTTAAAAAGTTTTGCAAAGTGTTGTATGTGTTGGTCATCTCTGCAGGGATTACAATAAATTTATATCTGTTTCGAGGTCATTTTGCCTTAGAACGTGCACTTACAGTGCCCCAAGAAACTATACATACCTTCCGAAAAAAATCACTTTCTGTAAAAAAATTATATCGTATTAATCCTTGTAATTAATAAAACATTTTCCAACCATTTAATGTTTTTAAAAAGTAAAAATTTATTGAAAATTAAAAAAAAAACAGTTTTCAGATTTTACAAAAAATCATTTTTTTCGTCACACTTTCAACCATTTGCCCCCTCCGGAACCACAATCAAGTATTACTTCGGGGGTGGAGATTCAGCGAGTTCTGCCATCAAATTATGCTGACCTTGCTCTCTCAATCAAACTTTACTGCGTCAATGCCTTTCTTGCGAAAACACATACTGCGTTCGAATTGTCACATGAGGTTAACATCAGGTTAACTATATTATCGGGCGTTACCCGGAATTTTATTGTCCCTTCCAGGCAATTTCGTTGCACAACATATTGCGGTCAAGTAAATAAAACATGTTCCACCGTTTCCCTTTCATTTCGACATACAGGACATGCTTCATATATGTCGTGACCAAACTTATAGAGATATGCTCTATAACAACCATGGCCGGTTAGTAACTGTGTCAGGTAGAATTTCATGTCACCATGTCTCCTTTCGCTCCATTCGCTTATGCTCCTTGGTGGGATTGGAGCGGTCCTGCTGCCATCTATCCATAGCATCATCCACTAACTGAATAGTGTTGGCAAGTTCCATTCCTCTCCTTGTGTCATGTTTCCTCCTCTCTACCTTCACTATTAAGTATCTTCAGGAGCATCATTACCGCAATCACTAATGCTGCATCAATAGACACCGTGCGGAAAATAGAAATCAGTCTGAGAGCTGATCTCATAAAAGTGGCCTAGCATTCCTGCTCTATAGTTCCGCTTATCCATAGCGCTGGCCGCCAAGTGCATATGATGTTGTCGCACATTTTCCACCGATGTACGCCAGTTGTTCCTTAAACGTGACCTGTTATGAATCATTACTACCAGATATTTAATCGTCTGTCTTGATGTTATGCGCTGGTCACCTACCGTTATTGTAATAAACTCTATTCTCTTTCTACTGCTTACAAGTAGTACATCTGTTTGAGACCTATTTCTGTGATCCAGTTTCCTGTGTCACTGTACATATGCTGCACGAATGCTTGTTCAACTTGCATTTAATTTTTCTACCAGTTTTGTATCTGAGGATTTTGTTGGTATTTTTATTTATATAGTCATCATGTTGATAAAATAAGTACTAAAATTAAATTGATAAATTAAATAAATGGCGAGAAAAAATTAATTAAAATATACATATATGACACACACACAATAAGAACAACAACAACAATAATAATAACAATAAAAAGATATGAACAACAGACAATGGCATTATGAATTACAAGTTTTTTTTCAATGTGGCCAATGAATCATAAGTTAGATATTCAACTGCATTTCATGGGAAATGAAAAAACTTTACTATTTCTGATGATATTTCTTTATGTTATTTCTTCATAGGGGGTTATCATGTTAGAGCTGGATATGGTGAAATAAGGGCAGTCTACATACATATAAGAGTCGCCAATAAACTCATATTCTAAGGAACCCTTAGTTCAGATTCAGCTCATAAGTCTTTACAAAGGATTATAGTACAGATTCTCACATCATTCACGTTGTCTGCGTTGTTGAGAAAAAGCACAGAATTTTGCCTAAAGATTGCTGCAGTCAGCGTAGTCTAGTAGGTTTAGTGTTGGCTTATTAGACGTAACGCCAGGATTCAAATCCCGGGGTAGATATAAAAATTAAAAAAAAAAAGAATTTCTTCTTCAAAAATTTAAATAAGAACCTAAAATTATGACTATTTAACATTAATAAAGATGATATAAAGAAAACCCCATAACCAGAGTAGAATAGTAAAGAGTTTCTAAACTAAATAAAATACCAATCTTCTACTACTTATAGAAATGCCAATCGGGAAATCCCGAAATCTCGGGATTTTCGAGATTCACAAAATCCCGAATTCCGGGATTTTTAAGAACTTGTCCCGGGATTTTTCAGGATTTGTGAATTCATATGTACTTTGACCCTACAAAAGGTCCTGAAAAAAGAAATCTATCACTTGACTTCGATAATAGCATCTTCGATAAGGAAAACCCTACTCCCGTGATAAAAAATTGTTTGATAACATCGAAGAATGCAGAACCCCTACAAAACGAATGAATAGGGTGACTGATTTAGATACTCAACTGTCCAAAGAAATAGATTTATTTACTTCAGGAGGTGGTAGAGGTGAATATCTCCAAGCTGCACACAGTTGTCTTGGAACTGTTTTACCAACAAATGTTGATTGCAAGAAGTGTTTTTCAACGGCAGATTATCTTGACAACAAAATTCGTTCAAGCCTATCAGATCACATGTTTGTTGGAATCCAAATAATTTTCTTAAAACTAATGCATTTGCATATGCGTGAATAATTTTTATTTTTTTATTAATTTACGCTTATTGGTTACTTTTTGTCTCGCTGTTTTTAAATTTTATTTTTAATGATATATAATTCTGATATCCGTAATTGGAATACAAATGATTTTGTTAGCAAAATATTTTATTATTAAGAGAAAATCGCGATTTTCCCGTGATTTTCCGTGATTTTTGGATCCCGGGATTTCGGGATCAGAAAATCCCGAATCCCGGGATTTTTAAAAATCGATCCCGTTTGGCATCCCTAGCTACTTATCTTAGCTATCTCAGATTGTAAAGCCTTTCCTGGCAATTTTCCTTACAAAAAATTTCGCATGAATAAAACAAATTGATAATAATATTGTTAAAGATGAAAAATACATATTTAATATAATAATTAAAATCGATTTAAAAAATGTCATCCAATTGAACAAATAAAAAGTATTTCTACTTTGTTGCACTCAACTAGCAATGACAATATTCTCGACATATGATAGAGACCAGGCGATATTTAATTAATTTTTTATTTTATTGAGTACATATTCCCACAATATATCGTATAAGAATTATTAAAACTTAGTGTGAGAAAAAGAGAAACATCTCCTATTGGGAAACATCACAGTGGTCCACATTGTCCAAATACTGAAATATTGAAATTTAAAGTTATCGTAAGCTCTTGTATCGTTGTATTGAGTTTCTTGTTGGATGATTTTACAACTGTGTATGTATGCTTGTAGTTGATAATTTCCATGTAGAACTCCTATACACTTATACAGGGTGGCTACTATATAATGCAACAAAGTAAATCGCTATATTGTTTTAATTTTTTTTTAATTTTGTTGTTCAAAAGCAAAAAATGTTGGAAATAAGATTAAATTTTAAAATCAGTTTAGATTTGTTCGAATTGGCCACCTTTGGTACGAATTATGGCCTTCAAACGGCCGAAAAAGCCATCACAGGCTGCACGAAAGAGGCTCTGATGTATTTTGGCCCACTTTGGTATTTTTTAGTGAGAATTTTAGTCTCCATAATGCCCGAAAGTCCAACGGATTGAGATCCGGAGATTTTGGTAGCCATTGTGCAGTAGAAATGAAGCGAGGAATCTCCTTTATAAACCATTCTTGTTTGACGCGTGTTGAGTCCTGTTGGAATGTCCATGGTCTGCGGTCGAAATTTTTGTCTGCCCAGGGCTTCAATACTGTCTTTAAGACATTTTTCTGATAATATTCGGCATTTATTTTGACCCCACGGTCGATGAATACGAGCGGGGAGCGACCATCGGCGGCGCTTGAGTTCTTTGGCAAGTAAACCCAATCATTTTGTTTGTTCACAAACTGCTCAATTTGGAATGGCTTCCCATCGGAGAAAACCAAATTCGGTAATTGGCCACTTTCATGCAAGCGAAGTAACTCCTTGGCTCTTTCCAGTCTAACCTTTTTTTTGTCCATCGGTGATCTCTTGCACTTTTTGGAACTTCAATGGCTTTAGTCCAAGCTCATTTTTCAATATGTTTTGCATCCGTTCTCACGATATGTTCAGCTCACAAGCAATGCAACACTGCTAGAACCAAGGCAACAAGCAATGGTGCGAGAAACAAAAGATTTATTCACATTTAAAGTTGTGGGAATGTACTAGAATTATGGTTCTTTTCTATATAAAGCTGCATATATATCCCCGTTTATAAAGATAATTCCTCAACACAAACGATTAGATACAGTGAGTTCCCTATTTGGCGTTGATTATCATCAAGAACACGGGTAGTTCAATTGGTTACTGATTAAAGAAATATTTATTTTAAGAATTGTGATCAATATTCTTGGTGATTTAAATGGATTTCAATAAGAAAAATTATACATTAAATGATTACTCGTTTTACTCTTAACAAATTCATCTCACAATTGACGACAAAAAACTGTTTGTGAACGTTGGCTAGATTTTATTGGAAAATATTCACCGAAATTTAATGTCTTCCTCTAACATTTCAGAAAAAATTAAATATTACATTTAAAGAGTCCTCCCAGCAATCATACATACATACATATGTATATACATACGGTACTTAAAACATCATTAGAACCCTTCAGTCAGGATAACGATCTTGTTTCTCACACCACTTATGTTGTGTTTGTTAATTTTACACATGGACCGCAAGATCTTAATATGTAGGTAGGTAGTGTTGGCTTATTAGACGTAAAGCCCGGGTCAGGCATCAAAACGAATATATTTCTTCGTCGATTTCCTCTCAGCAGATTTCTGACAAAAACTCTGAGAGTAATAAGACCTGCCATGAAAAAGTTTCTCAAAAATCTGTTGTTCAGAGTCGACGTTAAACTGTAGGTGCTGCCACTCACGTATAAATTAACGCACATAACGTGAGTGGTGTGAGAAGCTAGGTCGCAATCCTCACTGATGGGTTGTAATGGCCAATTCCGTATGTAATCACAATCTCATAATTCTACACAATGTGACGCTTCTAGTGATGCCATTATAATAAATGTTGAAATGAGTACCTATTTATACAATAGCGTTGACTGCCACGGCGTAGTTTGGCACCCTAGAAGGGAAAGCAATCTACGAGTTTTCTTGTAGTTGGAAGTCAAGGTGTTAGATAAACTGGTGGGTGATGAATGAATACATGAATTATAAACAACTCATGCTACATTTTAATATTAGTATGATCCCAGCATTAATTTTAACCTTTAAAATTTTAGTTAAATTGATATCGATGTAAGGCAGGGACTACCATTTCTTAGCACAATTGTGCAAAGAGAATTCACACATATTGCTTATGCTCTTTTATTTAGTCAGACATTGTAATATTTATTTTATATTTACGCTGAAAAAGTATTTTATGTTAAAAAATTCATTTTTTTAAATTCAAAGGTTTGCAAATTCTAAAAAACATTACCTAATTGCTAAGTCAAAGATGTATAACTTTATGCATGTTGATGAAATGAAAATCAAAATAGAATATATTACTAATATTTTTCTATGACTGTAAGCAGTTAATATATTTTCTCTCTCTCACTCACTAACACTGCTGGTAACCCCTGATCTAAGCTTTATATTAATGGATCGCTATAATTATGACCAGACGTCAGCACAAAGAGAACATGATAAAAATGTGAGTGTTTTGTGAGAGGTATGTGTATAACCCAAAGGAAATTGTTAGTAATTTTTCAATATGAAATCTTCATTGGAACTAAAAATATTAATAATTGAAATTTTCTATAACAATATCGGTTAAATTTTATTATTTTTCCATTTTTCTGCAAATAAAGCAAGTTTATTTTATTTAAAAGCATTTATTGCACAAAACTACAATGTTGTCGAAGAAATGGTTTACCGTGAACTATTGCAACTTTAATCAAACTGTTGCTATATTTGTAAAAATTTGCGACAGTATTGCCATTTGTCTACAAAAAAAGAACGTTGGACGCAAGTCAGTGCTGCCAAGTATTGCATTTTTGAACATTTGATTTTTATTATGTGTTGCACAACTGCTGCGTTTACGAACGTACCCCATTTCTCTCTATTACTAGTGAATCTGATTGGAAAATAATGAATATTAGCGTAATATTTTTGCATATTTTATAATAAATGCATATTTTGCATATTTTTCTTATAAGTGCATATATTTAACATATTTTACTATTTTATTGTATATTTAATTTTCCTTTGAAAATATTTTGATGTCAATACATCAAGTTTATAAAAAATCTCATTTTACCTTCATTAAAATATTTTTTGTTCGTTAAACTGCGTACACAAAACAAATTTTGTTCGCTATTAAAGTTACTGAATAGGAAAATTGTGCCTATTCGTTAAATGCGATGTTCGTGGAATCGAATGGTTGTTAAATCGGAAAACTACTGTATAAATATCTTTATATGCTACGAGTATACAAAAATATCGTGTATTCTCGTGATCGCTATACTCAAAAACTACTGGACCGGTTTTGACCAAACTTAATACACATGTTCTATGGGGCGTGAGGAGTGTTTCTGGGTAGTTTGAAATTCGTCCGACAGAAGGCGCAATATTTTTTTTTGTGTCTTTGCACCGAAACTCAAGAACTACTGCACTATGCTGTGTTTCGTTGAAGGCGTTGGACACGAAATCAGCGTGCAGTGACGTTACTTAGCCCAATTCCACACTGATTTTGATTTTCTTCGAAAAGCAGTTCAAAATAAACGAAAAATTTGTGGCTAGCAACGCGATTCGGGCCAAGCTATCAATTATATATAATTCCATGTGAACAAAATTCCTATGTCTATTTAGTGCACCTTTCACTCTTTTTCTAAATATCAATCAGCCACGACTTTGCATGGAAACCAGACTTACCCTGAAAATAAAATTCGAAGGCATTACAACATTTGCCCGGGTCTGCTAGTCTATTAATATTTATAACTTAACAATATCCTTATATGTACCCATGACATATCGCTCCCTTATTGCAACATAGCCCTATCTCAAAAAAAAACTTGAACTTGGCAAAATTCGATTTAAGTTTTCAAGACATAAGTCCTATGATCTAATTGCTGCAAACACTTTTTGCTATAATTTCGGTTCAGCTTTTGGGATATAAAACTGATTTTTTTTTCAACATGTACAGAAGGTCTAAAAGAGCAGTTTTGCTTAAGTCACTACAAATTTTTAATTTTTTGAGATATGACTATGTTGCAATAAAGGAGCGATATGTAAATAAATTATCTAATTTTCCTTTAAAAAATAAGTTTAAAATCGTATATGTTCCTTATAAATATGAAACTCTGTCTCGAATTTTATTTTTTTATTTGTTTAATAAATATATTTCAAACCAAAAAAATTTTTATTGCATATTTTTAACATTTTTAGTGCATATTTTCTCTCTTATAGTGCATATTATATGCGCATATTCTTAGTGCATGAAATTCCTTGCCCTGGTGATGAGAAATAAGTAAAATCGAATTAGCAAAATTATAATATAAGCTGACAAATTATACTAGAATTCTTGGACACTTAATTAATAAAACCGCCTTGTTGAGAATTTAGAATAGACCACTATTCGTACTTGAACATTATGTGTTGAAGGAAACAACTTGTCGCCCCTCTAACATTGTTGTTTTCTCTTTATCGTAATGTGGAAGAAGGGAACTTAACAATATTTGGGTCGTATGTATTAAATATTTTCAACATTTTGCCTCTCTGTATGATGATGAGACACTTTCATTTTTGTTGTTGCAGCATCAAACTATTTTGCAGTAGTTTTTTATAATAGTTTTGTTTTTATTGTTGCCTCTTGAAAATACAATAGAAAAAACATGTTGAATAGGGTTGTCATGATGCAGATATAATAATAATGTAACAACAACAACAACAATCAAAATAATATTTATAAAATAATTTTAAAAAAGATATGAAATTCTTCAAAAAGTGTTTGCATATATACCATATACATACATAAATATAATAATATTGTATGCATAAATGATCATATGTATATGTATATACTCGTATAATATAAACTAAAACATACTTACGTATGTACATGTTGAAAATAAATTGCAAATGACACTCAAGACTCATTGTCTGGTTATATGTCTGTGCGGCATATACAAACAATTTACTAGAAAGCCAATATCCAACAACGACTAGTTGCTGCCACCAGTTGTTGCAATTGTTGATGCCAAGCATTTAAGTACACTGGCTTTGAATATATATTTTTTTTTGTGAAAAATATTGAATTATTTTTAAAATGGGAATTTCCTTTTGGGATTTTCTTTTTTATTATTTTCAATGTAAAATTTTTGAAAATAATTTCATTTGTAAGGTGTTGCAACGAGAGATCTGAAGCTAAACATTTTTATTTTATTATAATATCGATTAATTAACCCCATGTGCCGTGTATTTTTTTTTTTTTTTTCAATTAAAATTCATACAAACATTCATACATATACAGTGAGCGTCAGAATAAGGTAAACACCTTAAAATCTTGTAAAAACAGTTTTATTATATTTACTTTGATGACAAAGTTTTGGAAACAAGAAATTGAAAAACCCAGCGACCTAACATATGAATTCACTTTTAGCGGAAATGTACCATATTTTTCGCATCAAAACAATGTAAACAGTTGTATTAAAATTATCTTTAATAATATGTTTGTAATCCATTTGATTTTATCACAGCTTATAATCTTCTAGGCATTGAGTCAACCGGTTTTTTTTCGTAAAATTAGGTGGAGTTTTATTCCATTCGTCCTATAAAACCGACTTCAGATGATCTTTACAAGAAATATTTCTATCTCCAATTTTTTTTTGCCGAGATATTCCGTCAGGTATTCGACGGGATTACGGTCTGTGGATTGCAGTGGATAATCCAGAGTTTTTTAGGTATGCTAAGAACCACTATTTTGTTGAAACATACAGTTTCGTGATAGTTCTAATTTCTCTACACTAGGGGCTACATTTTGCTTTAAAATATCTAGATAATCTCCCTTTTTCATTGTAGACTCTAAAAATACCAGATAACAAACCCTTGATGCCGCCATAGATACCCAGACTATATTGATCTTCCGCTATGCTTTACCGTCTTTGTTACATATTTATCGCTGAAGGCTTCCTTTATATTTCGCCATATTTTAGGTGGTTTTCTTTATACCAAATACCTTAAACTTGCTTTCATCAGTGAAAAGAATATTATTACAAAAAGTTTTGAGGCTGGTTTACATATTTTTTTGGCGAAATTTAAACGTTGGACTCTCTCTACCATGTAATCCATTTTGATGTAAAGATCCTTCTGTCAATACTTGGGTTCCCTGGCTTTCCAGAGCTTTCTGCAATATTTACTGCTATTTGCACAAAAAGCTTCCCTTAGTATAACTCTTATTACGGTTTCTATTAAACGGTTTGGCCGTCTTGTACCGGCATGCGTGTCTATGATTTTTTTTATTGTACAGTGGTGCCTTCAAACGATATCTCCTATTTCACACAGGGATTTTCCTTTTCTATGTAAATTTAATATGATTCCTCGTGTCTCAACTGAAGTTTGTCTTCCCATAGTAAGTTTTTCGCTATTTTATCTCTTTCAAAAAAAAATATTTTAAACTTGCAACTACTAAAAGGTACTTTCCTGTGTTATACTTTCAAAAAATTTAAAATTTTTTACTTTACCAATGACAAGATTTTCGCATTTTGCATTGGATAATGTTGACTTTATTTTGAGGCGAAAAATATGGTACACTTCCATTAAAAGTGAATTATTTTTAAATTCTAGTTATTAATGAATTTTGTAGCATAATTTTTTAAACTCCATCATTAAAGCATATTTAATAAAACCTTTTTTTTTTACAAAATTATGTGGTATTAATTTCATTTTAGCGCTCACAGTATATATAAATTGTCATTATAAGCCTTCAATTAGGATTACGACCTATCTTCTCACACCACTTGTGACTTTCAAGTCGATTTCGAACAACAGATTTCTGAGACAGACATGTACTGAGCAAAAGTCGACGAAGAAATATATTTTCATATTTCGTTTTGTTAGAGACGTTTGACATCGAAATAACTTTTCGACTACGACGACTCCGTAGAATAACTACATTAAAATGCTATATTTTATTATCATGAATTGTATTTAAATTTTTCTTTTTCATTTATTTAAAATTACTTCATATTTGTTAATATTACAGTCGTTTTTGCAACTGCCCTACAAATTTTCAGAAACCTCTTATCCTCCAACTGAGTATTCCATAATCCATACATGTCCATACTATATACTAGAGGTGTAAACAAGATATTCTGCTCGCTTACCCTTCACCGAATGCAAAACTGTAGTGTACTCTTTACTGTTGCTTTTGATTTTATGAGTGCACTGAAATGTGTATTTCTCATTTATTCAATGTATACAACAGCACTCGTTCGGCTGTGAAGTAACGGAACTATGGTTTGTGTTGTAAGAGCATATTTTACTACTGAAGCTACATTTTCAGTATTGCCATATGCATATAAGTAGTGTAAAATAAGGTTATTCCCCAGAAATAAAAAGTTTAAAAAAGTTACTGGCAATGCTGGCGTCGACGAAGATGTTCGGTTGCGGAGGGCAAAAAAAGAAATGTGTGTTGTGACTCTATCAATATTTTTGTTGCACTCTTCACACAACTCTCTTTTATGCTGTTGTACAATGGTTTACGAGTGCAGTTGTTTTTTTTTTTTGTACACTGTCTTTGCTTCACACTTATTTATATTTGTAGCTACAATCAATATTCGGTCTTGGGGAAAATGCAATAGGTTGCAATTTTATATGCCTTGTGCACACCTCTGCTACATACAATGGACGTAAAAGTCATAGTACTCCAATATATTTTGACAATTTCATGAATTTTCAATAATAGTTTGTATAAAAAAATTTACGTTTTTATATTTATTTTATAAATTTTTTTCTATTTTATTATAAAACAAACAATTTTTTAATGTTTTTCATAAAACAAGAGTAGTCGCTGTAGTATAGAAGGTAGTGTGTAGGCTTATTTGACTGAAAGCCCGGGTTCATATCTCAGGTCAGTTATCAAAACCAGAAATGAAAAAATATTTCTTTGGTGACTGCCTCTCAGCAGATTTCTGGCAAAAACTTTGAGACTAAATAAAATTGCCATGAAGAGCTTCTCAAAAATCTGTCGTTCGGAGTCGACTCTGTACGTTTCGCCACTCACGTATACAATTAACGCACACAACACAAGTGGTGTGAGAAGCTGGGTCGTAATCCTGATTGAATACTTAAATAAAATTCAATGAATGTGATTAAAGTCTGTAATTCAAGAATTCTCACTTAAACGTTCATTCATTTGCGTGTTTTTTCATGAATCAAAGTAAAATTTACACTTGATTGACCGGACAGAAATCATTTAATTCGAAACTTGGTGCTGTCTATTTATAGGAGGCGTCTATTTTTTTATTAATTATTTTATTGTATTAGAAAATCAATTCTCATACATAAATAAGTAAACAATTTGTTTTAAACCCGTTTAATTTTAAGTTATTGTTGTCTGGAAAATTCAATTGTTATTTTAGATAATTTATTTTATTTTTTTTAATAGGTGGGCGTGGTTGTTTAGTTTTGGAATGTATATTATCATTGTGAATATATCAGGTAGAATATTTTATTATAAATTTTTTATAATTTTCCGCCTTTTTTCCAATAATTTTGTAATAAAATTTTCACATTATTCATGTGCATATGTGCAATCAATTATTTGCTCTTCCCCCTTTTTTTGTTCGCTGCATGGTTAAAATGTAGTGAATTTGAGTGCGCTGGATTTACGCTTCGTTTATACTATTCATTTGTTGTTATTGTTTTATTTTTAAACACAATTTCAGAATGTTTTCTTAACGTATTAAAGATTTATGTAGTGTTTTTATATTTTTACTTGGAATTTTTCTGTATTCAATGATTTTAATTGTATTTTTCCATGTTGTTCTACATACGAATTAAAATTTTGCAAAATAAAAAAAATTTAAAAAAAATTAAATTTTAAATCTGTTGCGTATAATTTTTATCATCATCATCTACTTGTGGTACGTTATGATTGTTATGGGATTTTCCAACAGTGACTTTGGAATTTTAACTAATGATAATTGCAATTTTGTTGAAGCTCCATCTGTGAGCTTCATCCTCATTTCATTTATTCAGTATGTTTTTCAAAATCATCATGGGTGACTAGAGGCAACAGCAAGTGTTAAATCACTCAAATTTTTAATGACAAATCATTTTAAGCGATGGGGGACCTTTTCTAGATGTACGGGTACGTGAATAAATAAATTTGAGCGCCCATTCCCGGAAAAGTCATTGTTTAATATGGATACTCTGTACAATACTTTGTACAAGTGATAAAGTTCGTAATTATCTCACACGAAGGTTATGTAAACAGAGATCCTTTGATTTGCTGTTGCAGCTAATTTGGTTTTCTTTCCTATATACTAGTCAGTACAACATGTCAAGTTATTTCAAGTGTTCTGAGGTAATTGTGGTCTTTTGAATTAGATTATATTTTTCAAAAGTGTTTTATTTTCTTCGTTAGTGAAATGATTTCAATTTTAGTGGAAAAATCTATAAAAATGATTAAAGTCGACTTCATTGTATTATTAGATCTGTGATTATTATATTACGTAAATTATAGTCGCCGTATTCTAGTAGGTAGTGTGTTGGCTTAGAAGATAAAAATTAAAATTAAAATATTTTTTCGGTGACTTCCTCTCAGCAGATTTCTGGCAAAAACTCTGAGATTAAATAAAAAAAAAATTGCCATGGAATGCTTCTCAAAAAAATGTGCATATGTATAACCCAGAGAAAAATTGTTAGCAACATTTTCAAGTGTACTTATTAACCTAATAATATGTATGGATATGTAGTGGAAAATATAGAAGAAATGTACATACAACGCCAAATCCCTAAAGACTGCGTATTTATCTTGACAAATATTCTTTTAAAAATGGAGTTAACTTCTCTTTGAATATTAGTGAATCCTACCGTAATATTTTTTTGGGTGTATAATTTAAACTTGAAAAAAAGTAACATCAGTTTTAAAGATGACAAGCAACTGAATTTCTTTTTAACGAACATTGTTAATGTTCGTGTCTATGTGTGTAAAATGCCGAAAATTTTCGTCCCAATATTATTAAATGACATCGAAAATTACCGTTTAAATGTTAAAGAGTATATAAAAAGAATTAATTCCATGAAGTTTAGTTTGCAGTCGGTATTTTCTGTCGCTCGTTTCATTTCAATGTGTTTTATAACGATTACACTTATTAATCAAATATGTGCCATTGTTTTTGTTGTTGCTGTATTTAATTTTTTCTTTATTTTTTTTGTTTTAATTTGTTTTTAATTTTACAAATTAACATAAACCATTTGTACGAATTCAGCCAAACCAGAATTGAATTTTCATGGGTGACGTCAATTAAATCGCGGTATTCTAAACACGTTTAGCGTACAAGGCTGATTTAAGTTTTTTAGGATTTGTAATAAAATTATAAAAAAAAAAAACAATTGAATTTTTTATTTTCTTTTAATTCAATTATATACTTTATAATTTAAGTTTAAAATTAAAACCTCAGTGAAAAGAAAAATTGAATCAAAACAATTATACACTGAAACTATTTGTACAAATGAAATGATTAAAATTCTCTAGTAAAAGTATTTATGACAGTGTTTGAGTAAAAATGTCATTCCTCCCTGTGTAAATAAACCTAAATCATAAAGTTGGTTGGTTCAATAGATGGTTCTTTTGTTTTCATTTCGTCCTATAATTCGTACGTAAACAATTAATAAGAAACTGAATTATTTAAAATGTTTAAACGAAAGATAAACTGACACAAGAAGAGAAAAGCAACATTTGAAGCCGCCGAGGTCTAGTAGGTAGTGTGTTGTCTTATTAGGCTGCACAAACCCCAGATCAAACATCATAACGAAAATATGATAAAATATTACTTCGGTGATTTCCTCTCAGCAGATTTCTGGCAACAACTCTGAGAGTAAATAAAATTGTCTTGAAAAAGCTTCTTAAAAATCTGTCGTTCGGGTTCGACACAAGATAAGTTGTGTGAGCAGCTAGGTCGTAATCCGGACTGAAGTGTTGTAATGACCAATTAAGTATGTGTGCATAATTTAAATTTCAAATTAAAATCTTAATAGAAAAGAAAAATTAAATCAAAACAATTACACACTGAAACTATTTGTACAAATATTTTGTGTTAATATCTCTGGTTTGATGGTCTATTTCGACAATATGTACTCATAATCATTTTAAAATTTTTTGTTTATTTTTAATTCCATTAAAATTACGTTTAAGGAGGGTTAAAAAAGAAAGAAAAATTAAATGAACTTTTGTTAACCTGATATAATGATGAATTAACAACGAAATCGTGAATCTTTCTTTTTTTATATTGGATTAAGGAAATCGAGAAAATCTTAAAAAGTTAAAAAAAAACCATTTAAATGACTTAAAAAAAAAATATGCGAAAGGTACTTAAAAGTTGAAAGTTATAGTGAAAAGAAAAATTACCTTCATGTTATATTTTTAATAATTTTTTATGGCATCATAAAGCACTGTATCTCTATTAAAAAATTTGCCTCATATCAAAAAAATAAAAATAAAATAAATGAAGAGTGAAAACAAATAAAATTTTTAGTTGTTCTCATCATAAAACAACATTTATGGGCAAAAAAATAATAATAATTATTAATATCTACCAATTAAAGTAAGAGATTCATTAAGTTTTTTAAATAAACAAGTTGATAAGGAAAGGATAATAAAATTTTGGTTCGGTTGTCGGTTCTTTTTATTACGAATTATATCGCCATTTTGCATACGAAAGTTATTCATTTTCTTTTACATTTTGTCTATAAAAGATGCTTCGAATTAAATTTTTTTATATTTCTTTAAACTTTTCTCTTGTTATAATTAAAAATAAATTTAAAACAAATATACTTTCATTATAATGAACTACAATGGTTACCAATATTTATATTTTTTAATTTTAAACAAACAAGTCGCCGTGGTCTAGTGAGTAGTGTGTTGGTTTATTAGACAAAATGCCCGGGTTCGAATCCCATGTCAGACATCAAAACGAAAAATATTTCTTCGGCGACTTCCTCTCAGCAGATTTCTGGCAAAGACTCTGAGAGTAAAAATTGCCATGAAAAGCTTCTCAAAAATCTGTCGTTCGGAGTCGACTTTAAACTGTAGGTCCCGCCACTCATGTATAAAATTAACGCACACAACATAAGTGGTGTGAGAAGCTAGGTCGTAATCCTGACTGAAGGGTTGTAATGGGCAATTATGTATGTATGTAATTTTTAACAAATCCATCATTTAGTTCATTTTTTATTACTAGAATTAAAAATTATTTACATTTTCATTCTGTTCTTATTAAGATCTTGTACAGAAAAACAGAGGCGTTTCTGTTTCCAAATTCGTTGGGTGACACAATAGGATATATGGGTCACCGAGTAAACTTGCCTGTGAACGGCAAGCTACCTACCAACCTAACCTATTGCCCTCCTCCAATCATTAAAGAGAACTCTTGATATCTTAAAAATCATTTTCCTAAGAAATGTTTGTACAGGTCTGAATGTGAATCCGTAACGGAAAGACTTATCTTTTCGAAACAATATCCGTGGTTGGGCGGGAAATCAAACTGGGAAGTTTAATTCGGCTATTGACCGTTAAGCTTTTATTTAAACCGGCCTGGAAGTTGATTTGACATCGAGTGTTGTAGACTCATAATTTTCAAAATTCGAAAACCTCATTGAAACTTTTTTCGTCTTCTTAGTTGTTCAGATTTCAACTTCTTTTTAAACTGTAAATACTTTTAAGCCACCCACAATACCATACATTATGTTAATTAAAAATCATAACGACAAATTTATATATTTACTTACATATATAAATAATTAAAAGCGAAATATGCAATTGACAAACGAATAATCGATAATGAGCACCGTTTACCAATGTTTTACCAAATCCACAATACTATTAATTAGTTAAGAGGTACAATACGGTAATAAATTTAATTTCAAGTCATCATTATTTATGGTAAATAATCCATAACAAGTCTCCTATAGAGTCGATTGACCCAAAAAAAAAAAAAAATAACAAAATTCCACAATGTGAACACACAAACTATGAAAAGGGAAAAAGCGAAAATGAAACAAAAAATTTATAAGAAACTCAAAAAGTGGTATAAAAAATATTTCTCTTTAACCAACAATCATGACCTGGTTAATTTTCTTTTTCTTTTTTTAACGTAGTTTTAACGTACATTTTTTGTCGCAGCAGTCTGTTTAGTAGTCAAATAAAACATGACACTTATAATACACAAAAACGAAACTTTTAAACAACTAATCTAGCCAGTCACTCAGTCGGCTACTTGACTTTTCAAGCTTTTGACAAAATTTATAATTTTTTTCAATTAAAGCTTTGTATGACTTTATGAATAAACAGTGCAAATCAACTAATTAGAAATTTGTGAATATCTAGGAATTGCTTTTAAATGTTAAAAGAAAAATTCTATTCCTTTCCTGCAAAGGATTTTGCTTTCAGAAATTCAAATTTACCAAAATGTGATTATTAACTTTTTCTTTTCAAAAATATGCCAGAATGACAGAATGTGTCAATTTGTCGTCCTTACAAATCAGGAGGATGTAAACTTGAATGCTTTTTATGCATGTAAATAGGTCCATCAAAGGTGATGGGGGAGTAAACTTCAAAACATAAATTCAATTAGCACCGGTTATACGAAATATGCATCGCTATTTAATGAAAATAATACGCAACATTTTCGAAAATTTCTAGGAAAAATGTTGAAAAACAACAATATCGCCTTAAAAGGAATGTATTTCTTCTCAGCAGATTTCTGACAAAAAACTCTGAGAGTAAATAAAATTGTCATGAAAAGCTTTTTAAAAATCTGTCTTTCGGAGGCCCCGACTTTAAACTGTAGGTCTCGTCACTTATGTATAAAATTAACGCAAGCAAGGTCGTAATCCTGACTGGAGGGTTGTAATGACTAATTATGTATGTATATGGCCAAGGTTGCTTATTCTTTAAAATCGTTTAGCTTACTATCTTCGATTTTTAGTAGCAATGTTTTAAAAATTTTGAATTTAATCGTATTTAATCTGATTTTAAACTTAGAACAGTTGCAAATTCAATTCATTTTAAATTTATCAAATCGTTTTCAAAAATCATTTTATAAAGAATCGGTTTTCATCATAGATATGCACCAGAGATCTGTAATGAATCATTTTTCCGCTACTCATATGCACTCATTCAATTTTAAGTATGGGTGTATCAACAGAATTGAAATTCAACTACTCTGATTCATTCGTACTCGCTGCAACATTGATTTATAAGTACAGGTTACAACACGAGTATGAGTACAACGTTGACATCAAACTCACAACATTTGAAATATGTTTGATTCATAAGCCTACCCATTTTGATTCATAAATTTAGAAAAAAAAAAATTTATAATATTTATAAATCATTCGAATCATTCATCCAAATTTACGGCCTTAGTTCCATTTACAAAAAACAAAAAAAAAAAAATAATAAGAAAGTAAAGATAAAGACAGGAAAGTGATGTCGTACTCGAATCGTACTTATTTTGTGCTACGAGTATATGTTGAGTCATGGAGAGTCTAAATCAACATCATGCGCATTGTTAAGTATGAATACGATGAGTATTTCATATGAGTAGTATGAATATGATATTCAAATAAGTATTAATGCGTAAGTATCTGAAATTATGAGTATGACTCGAATCTACTAATCATTTTGAATACTTATTGCTGATCTCTGATATGCATTCACCTGGTATTGTTAGTAGTTCGTTTGAGCATTAGTAGATAGATTATCAATTTTTAAATTTATTTTGCATAATCAGTTTGACTTGAACTCTAAATTAAAGAAATTTTATTGCTAATTAATTAATTAATAACTGCTTTTGATAACGACGCCGACTGTATTCATATTCTTGTTCACTTCATGCAAATATTTTTTGTATTATTCGACGTCGCCTGGTGTATTAGTAGTGTTATGCTAATTGTAATTTGTAATTTCGATGTTGATTCGCCTATATTGATCGACATTAATTGGATGCCACTACAGGAGCAAATATTTTGTTGAAGGCACTTTTCTAATTTGAAGCGTGTTTTGAAGTTTATATTGTTTGGAAAATCAGTGAAATATTGTAAAGTTTTTACCTTTTTTAAAAGCATTTAAAATATGATTGCAAACAAAATGAGAATAAATTTGTGTATAGTTTTAGATAAATGCTTTATTCGAACTATTTTATGTGCTGATACAACAACAATTTGTTTAGTTCACTATTCTTCTTTGCTTACAAAGCAGTTCTTTTTAACGGCGATCTTCAAACAATGACTGTTTTCTTCTCACGCAACGCGTCTTCACGCAACACTGACTGAATTATTACTACTCGTTGCCTACTTTGTCTTGCCATTTTATATGCCCACGTAAACAGTCTGACGGACATTCTTGAAATAGAATGTTAGTGGTTTCGCCTTCTCGAAGGATCTATCGCGGTTTCATTGTTGTTTGTGTATTTTGATTGCATTCTTTGTTGCGTTCTCGCTTATTTGTCTATCCCCATTCCTCTCATACTCATGTTGTTAGTTTACTTGCAACAAGTTCGTTGTATTTGTTTGTGTAGCTTAATTTTTCGTTTTAATGTTAAACGACGGTACACCATTTCCATTTTCGTAATAATCTAAAGAAATACGATATGTATCTATCCAATCATGCAAAATATTGGCGCCCAGAGGTTATGTTCATTATTTCTTGGAATTGAAAGAGTTGTTGCATAGATTCTGAGAAGCAACGATTAAGCACAATGTTTAAGTAGTAACGGGAAATTGGACATTTTAATGAAGTAATAAACGAAAAGCGATACCAGATTAAATGTTCTATTATAATAATGCCACATTATTGACATTTTTAGCGGCATGCGGGCGTTCTTTTGTGGTCTAAGGTTTGTTTCAATATCTGCACTACTTTTGTGATAATGTATAAATTTAACACTCGAAACGAAAACGATAGAACTAGAAATCTATTCGAATATGTTTAAATTATCATATATATTATTTCCAAAGAACTTTTTTGTCGGTTGCAAATATCTCCCATACCACCGCATCAAATTTAATAAATGATATCTCATTTTAAAGCTTATATTTAATACTAATGACGAAAAATAATTAGATATTGAAAAATTAATATTTTCATATAATATTTAAAAATTATATTTTATATAGAACTACATGATAATACTGTTGTCATTATGATTATACGTTTTTGTTCAAGTGTGCTAATACAGGTTCGCTTAATAGTAATGCAGTTCTACATAATATAGTATGTATTAAAATCCATTCTGGCAATATCGCTATTTACTATAATGCCGTTTATTACTAAGTTAGTTATATATAATATGCATATTAAGTTGTGAAAAGCTGTTTTGGCAATACTTTGCAGTAGTAGTTAGATCAAGTGCGATAAACAGGGTCGCTTAATAGTAATACAGTTCTATATAATAATATATAAAGTTGTAAAAGATATTTTGGTAATGTCGTTGTTGCCATGGCATTGTTTGTTTTATGAAGTGTAGTAATACGGTGTCTTTTAATATATACGTATATATAGTGTCAGCCGATATTTAACAGTTAAAAAGTTTTATGAAAAATAAGAATAAAAATAAAATGCAACGTAAGAATATAAATAACGTGCATTTGAAAACACAAATGCAATTATAATGTTAATCAGAAATCTTAATGCTAAAAAGGGGTTAATAAATGGTACCAGGCTAATAATAACAAACTAGGGAGAGCACATCATATCAGCAAAAATTATTCATACTGATAAAACTGTACTCATACCCCGAATCAACCTTACACCTTCGGATCCAACTGTGCCTTTCCGAATGACACGAAAACAATTCCCTGTAAAAGTTGCTTTGGCAATGACGATAAACAAAGCCCAAGATCAAACCCTTCAAAAGGTAGGATTGTATTTACCAGAACCGGTCTTTTCATATGGGCAGTTATACGTGACTTTTTCTCGAGTGCGTACGTTTAAAGATATTTTGTTTGTATTAAGGATTCGTACGGACAAAAAGTTAACGATGATTATGTCATTACCTCTAACATAGTATTCAAAGAAGTATTATAAAAGCATTTAAACATATTGTATGTATGTATGTAAATATGTATGATGATATTATGATTTCTAATATTTTTATATTTTTAATAAAATTTCTATTAATTATTTTCATTTTGTATTACAAAAATGACAACTAATGGTGCGAAATATTCGCACGGGTCATCTAGTTACAGATAATAATTCTAAGAATATACATGATTAAAATAAATAATCGTTTTGGGAAAATACAGTGCTTGACCAAACAATAGTAACTTTTTCAAAAATTTATTTATGTGTTCTAATCGGACAAAATTGCAAATTGGAAAGAAAAATATTTTGTGAATTTCTTAAGAATATTTTTAATTTTTAGTCCAATTTTGACAATATTTCCATTGTTTTGTCAAGCATTGTATCTCCAATATGACCTAATAATTCAAATTGTTTTTTAATAGAATTTAATTTTTTGCTGTTTCTCTTCTTGTAAGATTAACTTGGTAATTACTTTTTTTATGTTTTATTTTTATTTCTATATTTTAAAACGGAAGTCTTGAGACGTGCTTCGTATTGTATTTCATTAAAATTGTCACAGGTGTCTTTTATTTTTTTTATTACGTTAATTTTAAAAGGCTTAAAATATTTCTACAAATATTTGCAATTCATATTATTGCAACCACATTAAAAGATTGCGTTTGAATACATAGACAAGTCAATGGAATCTGATACCTTTTGCAAATATTAAATATTCACAACCAAATACTTTCAAATCTGATTAAATTTCTTTTTGTCTTTATTATATCACTCAGATATTTTTGATACTTTCAATTATATGTAGCTTCCCTCAATTTAAATGATAGGTAATGGTGATACGCTTAAAATTTAAGATGAACATTATTTTTGCATTACATGAAGTGTTTAGAAAGTGATTGAAAATACCGTTGACATGGGTTATTAAAATTCAAATGGTAATTAAAGCCTTTTTCGAGGAGCGCAAACAATTCGGTTTTTATTTCTTTAATGCTGGGTTGTATTGTACTAATACACTGTTTTTCAACTCTGAGTTTCTATTGTAAGCCGCATTGAACACGAATTCTAATCCTTAACTATGGCAATTACGTGTGTTTGGCCACCTATTCAAAAGAAAAATTAAATTTTTTGTGGTAAAAAATAATTGGGCAGTGAAATTACAGTATTCCATCGATTTACGTCGCAGAATGTTCCGGAAAAATGCGACGTAAATCGAATTTCAAAGAACTCAGTAAATCGTTGTTGTTTAAATCAAATCGTGAAAGGTAGCACACGAAATTGTGTGAACAATAAAGGATTGATTTGAAACTAAACACAAATTTATTTTCACTTTACTTACAATCTAGGAACTCTTATTTTTTTTAACTTTTTTTTCCTCATCCTATACACGAAATTTTTTTAAGCTCATATAAATGGTTTAAATGCTTTTCAAATTTAATAACAATTTCAACGTTCAAACAATTCAAATAAAAATACTCAGAATTTTTTAATGAAAATTATAAAATTTAAATGCAAAATGTAACTTTGTATGCAATAGGATTTTCATTTTCAGTGTTTCTGTTGAAAAGCCTGCATTTAGAAACAAATTGCTGAGACTGTTATTAAGAGAGAAAAGCGAGTAAAGAAGCTATTTGTTGAAATCAACAGCAACAGTGGGAAAAAAGTTTTCATTCATTGTATCTATGATTGTTGTTTTTGTTTCACTTTTTAATCTCACTGTTGTTGCCTCGTATTCCATTATTTCGACATTTATTCCTCTTTCATACTCGTGTGTGCATTCATTCATCGTCATTTATTTTGCAAATATGATACAGAATCACCATATTTCTATAACTACAAAACGGGAAAAATACGTGCTGTCTACTGGCATGAAGTACAGAGTGTTAAAAGAATGCATTATTTTAAGGGAATTTGTTGATATTTTTAAAATCGATACGGTGACCATTATATCCATGAGAAGAAAGTGAACAAATATAAAAAAAAAATTGTGTTAAACAATATTTTAGGGCATTTTTCTTGTTTAAGGAAGAACTCTTACTAGGGTAAAGAATATTCCATTATTTGCTCTAATGCTGGCATTGCAGTTAACCAACTTGTTTTACTTGTTTGTCCCAATATGTATATACTTTATACTTTACATCAACGTTATCGCAAATTTGTTTAAATTTTTCCACTCAATTTCATATGTAATTCCTAGCTAATGTAAGCGTTTTTACCGAGCTAGTGAAAAATGTGGACGGAAGGAGTTACGTCTGGTAAAATAGTGGAGGCAATAAGAATAACGGACAGTGGGTTAAAAAAGCGGACTGTCCGCTATAATGGTGGACGGATGGTCACCTTAGCCATTTTTCAATCCCAATATTAATTTTTTTGACATAAAATTAAAACAAAAAAATAGAAAAATGCGACTAAAAGAAATGATTTTGTTCTTAATTGAAACAAGAAGCAAATTTTTGAAATAAATTCAGTTTTTTTATTTAAATCAGCATTTATAAAACCACATAATTTCTGATGACAATGACGTCACATCCTACCATTAATTTTAAAAGTTTTCGATAAGCCTCTTAATGGTTTGACATTGTTTCTTTTTGTTGTAATTTAAGTCTGATGACTTTGTATATTAACTTAATACCTTTTATCCGATTAAGGATGGCTGTACCCATTCGAAATTCTTTGTATGTTAGTTTAAAGTCATATATTTATATCCAAGAGCCAGCCTTACTACGGTGCATAGTGGTAAGATTTAAATTTCCATCTTGCTTGGACATATTGACAATTATCACGTGATACTAAACAGTTTCGCAACCATAAAATGACGTAAAATATGGTATTTGGACATATAAGGAGAAATAAAAATATATAAAACTAGGAGAAGGAGGACAGAAAACGCCTGAGAATAAAAGAAATACATTTTTAAGATTATATGAAGTTTACCGAAGAGTAAAACCTTTTATTTTCCACACAAAATTGAGAGTTAACACTACAAAATAGATTTTTTCATATACATACATATATAACTGGTCATTATAACCCTTTAGTCAGGATTACGACCTAGCTTCTCACACCCCTTATGTTGTGTGCGTTAATTTTTATGCATGAGTGCCGCGACGTACAGTTTAAAGTCGACTCTGAACGACAGATTTTTGAGAAACATTTCATGGCAATTTATTTATTTACTCGCAGAGTTTTTACCAGATATCAGTTGAGAGGAAGTCGCCGAAGAAATATTTTTATATTTTTGTTTTGATGTCTGATCTGGCCAGCACACTACCTACTAGACTACGGCTTACTTTTTTTTAATCATTGCAAATTAATAAGGACATCAATACGTACATACATAACTGGTCGTTACAACCCCTCAGTCAGAATTAGAGCCTAGCTTCTCACACCACTTGTTGTGTGCATAAATTTTGTTCATGAGTGATAGGACTTACAGTTTAAAGTCGACTCCGAACTACAGATTTTTCATGGCAATTTTATTTACTATCAGAGTTTTTGCCGAGAGGAAGTCACTAAGGACTTAGTTGGAGATGGGTGATCTCGGGTTTGAACCGTAGTCTCACTACCTACTAGACTACGGTGACTATAAACCTTTACTGTATTAACTTAAATTTACATTTCAATGATTGCCTACAACCTGATTTGGGAATGAAGTGACATTTAACACAAATACACACACCTCCTCACAAAAATTTAATAAAAAAAAACAAAAGTGCGAGTTAGGGCCTTTCTACATGAGACCAATGATATACAATAAAACAACGAAGCCCGTCGTTGCCACTGCATTTAAAAAAAAAAACTTGTTTAATTGACCGTGTTATCTACTCTGTTGCGGCACTACCATATTTTTGGAAAAAGTTAACTTTATTTTATCTGTAAGTTGTAATAACGAAAATAAGTTAAAGGTAGCTTTACAGTTCGCTTTAGCTAAAGACCTCTTTAACTAAAGTTGTAATAATGGGACTAAATTTTGTATATTGTCTAGGATGTAATTGCTATTGAGTTGTTGCAAACATGGCAGAATCTACATGCCTCGCTTACTTAACTTGTTTGTGTCAAATGTTGATGAAAAGTATTTTATTGAAAACTATTTTAAAGATTTCCTTCCTTGAAAAACCTGCCTCAAAAGAGTCACGTGTTGCAAACGTATTCCACACCTGCAATGTTTTTTTTTTACAATTCCCTTAACTTTGAGTGATTTTTAACATGTATGACTAAGTAAATGGAAAAACGATACATTTTCGGAGATGAATAGATTTCTATGCTATTTTGAATTTTGTTTTAAATAAAAAATTTTTGATTAAAATAAAATTAATTACGTTTTGTATTTAAATGTTTTATAATACTTGAATAGATTCACTATTTTTTTATATGCGCGTTCTAACTAATTTGTCAATTAAAAATTCATTACGAATAATCTAAGTCAGTTCTTTGTGTATGTCGGTTTTCCAGAAATTTAATTTAATTAAAAATTTAATTTAGCAATTTTGTTGTTAAAATGTAAAGATTAAAATTCTCTAGTAAAAGTATTTCTAACAGTGTTTGATTAAAAATGTCATTCCTCCTAAATAAACCTAAATGATATGGGGTAGATTAAAAGTTGGCGAATAGATGGTTATTTTGTTTTCATTTCGTCCTATAATTCGTACGTAAACAATTAATAAGAAACTGAATTATTTAAAATGTTTAAACGACACATAAAGCAAAAAAACCGTTTTCAAATTTAGCGAGCTGCAGTAAACAGTAAGCAACATTTGAAGTCGCCGAGGTCTAGTCATACATAATTGGTCATTACAACCCTTCAGCCAGTATTATTGACCTAGTTTCTCACACCGCTTAAGTTGTTTGTTAATTTTTATATATAAGTTGTGGGACCTACAGTTTAAACTCGACTCCGAACGACAGATTTTTGAGAAGCTCTTCATGGTAATTTTATTTACTCTCAGAGTTGTTGCCAGAAATCCGCTGAGAGGAAATCACCGAAAAAATACTTTTTGTATTTTATTTTGATGTTTGGCCTGGGACTCGAACCCACACTACCTACTAGACCACGGCGGCTACATCTTGTGGGTAGTGTGCAGGTTTATTTGCCTGAACAAACACCAGGCCAAATATCAAAACGAAAATATGAAAAAATATTACTTTGGCGATTTCCTCTCAGCAGATTTTTGGCAACAACTCTAAGAGTAAATTAAATTACCATGAAGAGCTTCTCAAAAATCTGTCGTTCGGAGTCGACACAAGATAAGTTGTGTGAGAAGCTAGATCATAATCCGGACCGAAGGGTTGTAGTGACCAATTATGTTTGTATGTGTAATTTAAATTTCAAATTAAAATCTCAGTTGAAAAGAAAAATTAAATCAAAACAATTACACATTGAAACTATTTGTACAAATATTTTGTATTAGTATCTGGTTTGATGGTCTATTTCGACAATATGTACTCATAATCATTTTAAAATTTTTTATTTATTTTTAATTCCATTAAAATTACGTTAAAGAGGGTTAAAATGGAAAGAAAAATTAAACGAACTTTTGGTAACTTGTTGTAATGATGAATTTACAATGAAATCGTGAATCTTTCTTTTTTTTATTTTGGATTAGGGAAATCGAGAAAATTTTAAAAAGTTAAAAAAAAAACCATTTAAATGACTTAAAAAAAAAAATACGAAAAATACTTAAAAGTTGAAAGTTATAGTGTGTAAGGAAAGATTATATGAAAAGAAAAATTATTTTCATATTATATTTTTAATAAGTTTTTATGGCATCATAATGCACTGTTTTATCTCTATTTTAAAATTAGCCTCATATCCAAAAAAAGTAAACGTAAAGTGAAAACAAATAAAATTTTTAGTTTTTCTCATCATAAAACAACATTTATGGGGAAAAGAAAATAATAACTATTAATATCTACCAATTAAAGTAAGAGATTCATTAAGTTTTTTAAATAAACAAGTTGATAAGGAAAGGATAATAAAATTTTGGTTCGGTTGTCGGTTCTTTTTATTACGAATTATATCGCCATTTTGCATACGAAAGTTATTCATTTTGTTTTACATTTTGTCTATGATTTTTTTAATTTTTTTCATTTCCAATTTCATCTTTATTTACATTTACTTTTTACAAATTAAATTTTTTTGCGAGATTTATCTATAGATATTACAACGAATGATAAAGTAATTTTAAATTTTGTCTATGAAAGATGCTTCGAATTAAGGATTTTTATATTTTTTTTTACTGTAGTATGCGAATATAGCTTGTTTTGACCCGCATGCAATTCAATCGTAAACGCATTATATATTTCCATTTTCCGTTAGCGACAAAGTGTTATTTGATTTAGTTTTTACAGTCAAATCCGGTTATAACGAACTCGGTGGGACCAGAAAAAATAGTTCGTTATAGGAAAAGTTCGTAATAAACGGGGTGAAATCATAGAAGAGAATATAAAATACAAAGAATTTTTTTCATTTATTAAATACAAAAAGTATTTTTTTTTTATTAAAAACCAAAAATATGTGTTAATTCTTTTTATCTAGCAGTTGATTAAAGACTCTGAGTTATAATTTAATGCTGCCATATTAAATTAAAGTAAAGACTATTACCACACTTTAAAGTTTTCTCTGAGGATTCGATATAAAATAGGTAAAATGTATGATATTTAATTACTGGGACCATTTTAAGTAGTTCCTTTTAACCGAGAATTCGTTATAAACGAGTTCGTAATAAACAAAGTTTTTTGTATGAAAATTGTTATTAAAACGATGGGACTTGAAAATATGTACGTAATAACCATGAATTCGTTATAAACGAGTTTGACTGTATTGGTCGATTTTAATTGCATTTTTACATACTAAAAGATGCTTCAAGTTTAAAATTCATGCTCGCTTGGTATGCTTGCCTATCCATACACCGAACGATTTATTCGTAAACATCTGAATGTGATTAACATCTCATACATAATTTTAATAATCATTTCCTGCAGCAATCTCAGGAAGGAAATAAATTCAGTAATTTGCATGCTATATGTGTGACGATATAATTTATTATTATTAAATTTCCCTGATGTTAAACAATCCTAAGAAAAAAATTGGCACGAATGCATATATAAAAGCAAAAACAGAAAAACTACCCCATCTGCTTATATCTTCATTGTCCTCGTAATATCGAACTGTGTTGTTTTAATAAATTAAAAATAGCGAAAGATAACTTTAAGGGCCATTATTACAACTTGCCGTTAAACTTGGGTTTAGTTAAACGTACCCTTTAGCTAAAGGCAACTGTAAAGTTACCTTTAACTTATTTTCGTTATTACAACTTACCAACTTACTTAAAATAAAGTTAACTTTATTCAAAAATATGGCAGTGCCGGAGCAATGTTGATAACACTGTTCAATTAAAAAAGTTTTTTTAAACGAAGTAGCAACGAGTGGCTTCGTTTTTTTGCCATATATAAATAAACATAAACTTAACTCCAAAAGTATGATCCTCCCTTTAACTTGCGCTCGCTTCAGTCTTATTGGGTACTCATAATAATGAAAAACAATTTATCTGTCATTTAAAATCCTCCTTTAGTTAACGGCAAGTTGTAATAATGCCCCTAAATATACATAAGCTAATGAACATCGTCGTGTTCGAACACCATTTTAGCAGTTCGGTTGTAATAACAGCCTAGGAGAGAATAAGACTAGATAAAAAATTAAATTTTTGTATCAATTATTAGACCCAACAAGCAATTAAATATTGTTATTGTGAATAAGATTCAATACAAGAGATATTTATTACAATCATAATCGTTAAACTTCCCCAGATTACAGAATTAAATAAAACAAATATAATCCAACATATTCCCTAAGGACGACCATCTTTTAGGTTAGGTTAGAGGACGTGCACCTGTCGGTCAAGACAAGCACAGTACCCGGAGGCCGAAATTGACCCATTGTACATTGTCCTTAGGGGAGGAAGGAAATAGAGGATATAGGTATGTAGGTAAGGGGAGGGAGAATGGGAAACGGAGGAATTACATAAAGAAACAGATACAAAACAAAAGAAGATGAAAGCGCGACTACACTTATGAAGCCCTAGCGCCTATCAACCAGCCCAAGCTGCTAATGAATCTGTGGAGAGCCTTGATGTCGGCTCTCGACACAGAACTCAAGCTCTCAAAGAAGGCCCTGCCAAGGATCCTCAACCTACCAAGGGCTGGGCAGTTGCAAATGAGATGTTCGACAGTCTCTAACTCCTCATCATCGCAACATACCCTGTAATAGTCCGGCTGGTATCTGTTCCAGATCCATCGACCATCGTTTAAATATGAAAAGAAGTAAATGGCTGTCCTTAAGCAAACTCTAATCCAAGGTTTTTTTAAAACTATGGTAACGTAGAAAGAATTAAAGTCCAAATATATCAATGCGAATATGACTATTCTTAAGAAAACATCACAGTTTTGGATAATTTAAGCAATTTTAACTGTAAATTTTTTATTGTTAGTTTATCCCATTAGGAAGCGTGGTAGCCATTGAACAAACGTTATCAGTCATTGGAGTTGGTTTAGAATTTTGTGTCTTCGTTAGCTCTGTTATTTGAACATAAAAATTAAAGATTATTATGACATTGTCAGTGGTATTGGAAATGCATGCTGTCCTGCCGTGTGTAGTTTTTAATGCCTGTAGCAAACTGAGCTTACATTACAAGTGATACAAACAAAAATAATGCTGCAAACTTCAAAATACGGGTCAATGAATTTTCATATATGAATTGTTCGCTATGCCAATATACGGCACACTGTTAGCATTGCAAAGCATTTCATATAGACAGGCAGACATTCATTCATTCATGCGCACCGCACCACCACCACCTCCACAGCTTTGGGCTTTTCAGTTGCTGTGTACATGCATAGTTACTGTTCGTTCATTTGCACTTGTTGTGTTGTGTTGTGTCTATTGTATTATAAAACAGTGAGACATTCTGTTAGTATAACTTTTATGCAGAAAGCCTGCTAGCCAGCCAGCCAGCCAGCCAGCCAACTGAATGAAGCACAGTCAACGGCTGAATGTGAGCCAAAAAAATGTGGATGCAAATTTTTGCTGTTGCTTCTTCCTATAGCTGCTACTGCTGCGTTATGTTTTCTATAAAAGAACCGAAAAAAGTTTTTTTTTACAGTTCGTTGCTTTTTTGGGATTCTGCTTTATTTTTTGTTTGCCTGCGAATATTTCGTTTCTTTTTGTTTTGTTTTTGTTTTGTTTTTAAAATTAATTTCATACTGAACCCATTGACCGCCAACTGTTTATTTTATCATTAAATACAACATGGGAGTCATTATGTTGGCCGCATTTGTCTTTGTGTATGTATGTGTGTATGTTTGTGTTTTTTATTTGTTATAAATGTAAAGTTGTTGTGTGCATATGCTCATCGTGACTAATGGGCATAAAGTGTAGGGGAATGATTAGATGGACAGACAGATAGACAGCCACATATTAATTTTAAAATCACCACCAGCAATCTAATAGAAAATGAAGTATGCCTAATAAGGGAAGTAACCCAAAAAAGAAAATTATATTACAGAAATTAAGTTTGCTTGTAACACAATTGGTCGAAGTTCAAAAAACAAATATATTACAATGGACTGTGAAGCAGAGATCCGTAATGAGAATTTGAAACGATGTGTAGATTCGAGTTATATTGAAAATTTCTAATACTTATATCCATTGATACAAAGTTTGAAGTACTCATCATACTCAGACTTAACAATACGCCTGATGTTGTTGACTTCGACTCTCCATGACTTGACATTTCGTGTATATATATATGGTAGAAACCAGAGATCAGCATTGAGTTTTCACAACGATGGGTAGATTCGAGTCACACTAATAATTTTTGAGACTTATACGCATTCATACTTATTTTAATATGATTCTCTCCATTACTTATACTCAAAGTTTGAGAACTCATCGTACTCATATTATACAATACGCACGATGTTTTTGAATTCGACTCGACTCGGCTTAACATTTGAACGTAGCACAAAATAAGTTCGCGTACGAACACCACAATACTCACAAGAAGGTTGTGTATTTGCTTTGCTTCCTGTCTTTGTCTTTCCTTTTTTCTTTGTTTGTAAGGCAACAACACCTAAGACCGTAAATTTTATGAGTATTTTTCTAAATTTATGAATCAGAATGAGTAGGCGTATGAATCAAACATATTCCGAATGTTGTGAGTTTGATGTCATCGTTGTACTCATACTTATTGTAACCTGTACTTATAAATCTATGTTGTAGCGAATGAATCAGAGTACATAGTTGAATTTCAATACTGTTGACGCACTTATACTCAAAATTTCATGAGTATTCCGAATTTTGTTTGTGTTTCCTATATAAACAGACATGCAAGTGAAATATCCTGTGTTACAAAAACATTACATAAAGATAGAGTTGTTGAACAGTGTAGGTTATCTTTTTCTATTTATTCTATTTCGAAATGGACGCAACTCGGATAGGAATAAGAACACTTTTGTTTCACAGCAGAGGTCAGCAATGAATCGTTTTTTCGCTACTCATTAGTGTTTTTGTTTGTGTTTTCCATGCAAACAGACAAGCAAGTTAAATAGTTTGTGTTACAAAACCATCACATTAATATCTAGAATAAAAAGTGCGTGTACCGACAGTATTTATTTATTTAATAATATCGCAACAAATTCACTGTGCGTCAGGATCAGATAGCATCGTACTTTCATATAACAAGTGTCGGGTTCAAACTTAACCTCGAAATTAAAATTTTTATTTCTGGCAAAATAACACAAAGAAAAGCAGTACAGGTAGTCCCCGACTTACGACTATTCCCAATTACGACTATTGTTTTTCAAAATTTGTTTTCATAAACATAAAACAAATGAGAAGAATTAATAAGCAAAATATAAAGTAAAAAAATTCGATTTACATACACATTTCACAAGAATGATAAAAATTAAAACATTCTGCGCATGTTGAATCAATGATGTCACACAAATTGTGTTCCTATTGGCTAATGATAATGTAAGTTATATTGCAGGGCTGCCAACTACTTTCACGTAGTGCATTTTCAGAAGAAATGTTAATTTTCATATATGAAAAAGACTTGGAAACATTTAAAATAGCGGGAAATCATGCGCAAGACGTAATCTTTAGTTTATCATTCTTGCATATTTCAGTACAAATATTACATTACATTAGCTAAGTGGATAATTTTAAATCATCCCAAAAATTAAATAAAAAATTTTTTTTCTCTTTTATATGAAATTCGACTTGCGACTTAATGGACCTACGACGGATGACCAGGAACCTATCTCGTTCGTATGTCGGGGCATACCTTTATTTATTAGCTGTTGTTTGATACGAAAATCCTTTATAGAGTAACAAACTTTTCTTAAAATAAATTTTCTTCAATCGTTTGCGGCATACTTTCCCATTTTTTTTCCATTTACTAGGTGGCACATTAATGGTAATAAACTACATTGTATTCCAAACATTCCTATGTCTCTGTCTCTGTCTCTCTCGTTCTCTTTTCCTTTCCCTGAATACGTATTGAAACTTTTCGACTACCGACATTAATTGTAAAATTATTCTCTCTTTTTTTACTTTTTCTTTCTACATTTAAACGAAATGAACAAAAGAGGAGAATGACATTTAGGAGGGAATGAAGATAACGATGAAGTGGACTAAAACGTTCGTAAATAAGAGCACTAAAGTTACAATGGGGGGAGAAAAAATATTCAAAAGAAAGAAATCTTTTCATACATATTCTTAAGCGTTGTCGTTTCTTAAATAAATTTGTGTTTTAAACTCTTCTTGTTGTCTATTTAGTTTCTGCTTCCGCCTATCTTTCTTCCTGCCTGGCCTGATTGTTGTGTATGATGGTTGGTTGGTTTGGTTGCCTGTGACAGTGTTGTAGTGTTGTGTGTGAAGTGCTGGTGAAGTAGATTCTAAAAAAACATTGTAATGCAAAGTTTTTATAACTCTGGCCTGGTCTACTTCACCGCAACCGGTAGCAGTCAAGTGGTGGTGCGGTGAGTGTTGCTGTGTTTATCGGCAAAGAAAGATGATGGGACGACGAGAGGTGATTTTTATGTTTTGTATCTGCTGTTAATGCTGTTGGTTTCAGAGTACACGAACTGGAATATGTTGTTGCTGTGGTACCTTTTTTAATTATAATTTTCTTTTGTTTTCATTTTTTATCGGTTCTGCTTTGGTGGCTTACTTTGAAGCATGTTCTATGTTGGGTGTTCTTCTTTTATTGTTCTTTTTATTACATCTTCATTATTTTTTATTTTCATAATTTCCTTTAGAAATTAGACTCGTATTCTGTTGTTCTATTGTGGACAGCATTTCAGTTTGTATTGTGTTGTTGCCCCTACTTTTTTTTTCTTTTTGTTATTCTTCATTTCCAATATTTTTCTATTTTGTAATGACAGATGGGCTGAATTTAAATGTTGCACGTATAGAAATTACTTTATCTTTGTGGGGATTCATTATGAATTAATTACTAGGAACGGTTTAAATGCCATGTTTGGCAAAAAAAAAAAAAAAAAAAAAAAAAAACTCCGATTTCGACCAGTGATTTAATATCGAATCTTTTGTAAGAAATTGTAGTCGCCGTAGCCGTCTAGTAGGTAGTGTGTTGGCTATTTAGGCGTAAAGCCAGGGTTCGAGCCCTAGATTTCTGGCAAGAACTCTGAGAGTAAATAAACCTGCCATGAAAAGTTTCTCCAAAAAAATCTGTCGTTCAGAGTTGACTTTAAACTTTAACGCACATAACATAAGTGGTATGAGAAGCTAGGGCGTAGTCCTGCCTGAAGGGTTGTTATCAGAAATTATGTATTATGTATGTTACAAAAACTTCTACGTTATATCGACGTCAGCATTCTAAGTGTACTTAGAACGTTTTTAACGTTTCTACATTCTCTAACTTAAATGTTGTCAAAATTTGGTTATGATGGTCCGATCCGTTCCGAAATTATAGGGAGAATTCTACTTAGAATACACATTTTGTAAGCTTTCAGAGCGTGAAAGCTTTCAGAGGTCATAACTCAAAACACATTTTTTCGCCTTAGAATGTTGTAGAATGGAGGCCTCAATATATTTGAGGTTGTCCAAAGTCATCATATTTAGACCAATCTCAACATACGAGGAAAAAATTAAGTTTGAATTTTTTAATTTTTTTAAATACATAATTAGTCACTGATTCTAAAACGGTAGCTTATTCTATTCCATGAAAGCATGTTCTGTTGTTTACAGCGTATATAGCTTGAAAGAGGCCGCACTTGCTTTCAAGGTAAGGGAATTGGCTATTACAACCCTTTCAGTCAGGAATACGGTCTTGCTTCTCACACCAATCATATTGTATGTGTTAATTTTATACATACTCTTAACAACAATTTTTTTTTATAAACTTTTCATGGCATATTTATTTACTCTCTGAGCTTTTGCCAGAAATCTGCTGAGAAGAAGTTTTCGAAGAAATATTGTATCAGTCTCTTCTAGATGTCTGATCTGGGGTTTGAACCGTAGCCTTAGGTCTAATAAGCAAACACACTACACACTAGACTGCGACAACTACGGTAAAGACCATAATGATCAATCAATTGAGAAACAGTTAGGCAGGTAAAGTTGGCTGCCCATGTAAGGATGGCATAAGTGATTAGGCCGCACAGTTTAAGATTTAATTCATTTTGAGTAATTTTTAGTGGCGCCACATATCGGATATTGGTCACACCAACTTAGAAATATTCATCGGCTCATGCGCAACAACTTTGCTAAAGATCATAACATGATTAAATGCCCAGTTTACGATTTAATTGATTTTAAGTAATTTTCGGTGGCGCCACATGCCGGAAATTAGTCATATCAACTTAGAAACCTACCCCGGCTCATGCGCAATAACTTTTCTAAAGATCATAACATGATCAAATGCATATAAGGTACATACAAACATTCATTTTTATATATATAGATACATGTGACACCTCCACTATAGCCAATACAGCAATTTTGTTCCTATATACGTCAAAGTTGTCCATACAAAATTTGTCCATACTCTAGCTGTTGTAGTTTATGATATTAAATACTTATTGGGTATGTGGGCGTGGCTACTCGCCTACTTGAAGTTTTAAAATAAAAAATAGCCTATAGTTCCTTCCAGATATACAGGAAAGCACTTTAAAAATTTCAAGAAAATCGGTCGTTTAGCCGTCTCTAAACTTACATATAATGCAACAGTTATTTACGCTATTTACACTTTTTATAGTTTTGGTCTGGTAACTTCGAGAATTTTGCTGCTTATAATTACGTAGGTTTGTTGTTGTAATATGATCGCTGTCTATAACTATTCCCGTACTCTGTTTGTTGTTTTGTTTTTGTTTGTTTACTTTCTGAGGATTAAAATTATCAAATACAACATGGAGGATGATGGTATCATAACTAAATCACAAGATAGCCTTCAGCAAATGTTTACCTCTCACCTTTTCATATTAAAATATGCCATAAATACAAAAAAAAAAAAAATATTATAAAAAAACACCTGCAACATAAAGAAAATACAATTAAAGCAAAAACATAAAAATATTAGTGTAATTATTTTTTTCTCCATATCAATAAGTTGTTTAATAAAATGTTTTATCAATACGATTATCTTCTTGCCCTTCCACTTAAAAGCGCAAACGACTTAGTGTTTTCTTTATTTTTAATAACATAGATTAGGACATATGATAGCAAAAGTTTTAATGACTCACTCTTATTTCACCCCCGTTAAAGTAACAAAAACAAAAAAATTGTGTGAAATAAATTTAACCCACCCAAATATTATATATGTCTGTATGACAGTTCGTATGTATGTATGAAGCTATAAAAAATAAAAGAGAATTAAAAACAAATCATACATAATTCAATATACACAATGTATGTATGTAGGTACGTATGGATGTGTAAATATATTATATTCACCACCCTGATATTATCGCAGTGCTCCGGTATACACAACAGTCAGTCATTCAGTCAACCATGCAGAAAAATGTTATGCGTGCGTATGAGTGTGTATTTGTGTTTGTTTTTTTTTTTCATAGGAAATCAAAGCAGTGAAGTTAAAAAAAAAAAATGCACCTGACATCAACTGAATATGACAAGAGAGGTAACGAAAAACTACCCTTCACGCACACCCATTTCTGTTAATAACTCAACGCTTTTCAAAAATGGCTGGACATACTGTGTGTCATACAAGTGCAAGTTTATATTTATTTTTAAATGTGACTAAATGTCACTAAATTTCCACCACATCCTGTATTGAACACTCTTGTGTATCAGTATCTCTTGTTGTTGTCCTTCTTTCTCTTTGTATTCTGGCTTTTTCTGGTCGGTTGTGCATATGGTATACGTTTAACATGCAAATAATTTACAGACAAGTGTTTTTCTGCAGCAGACATGACATGAGTAGATTTTTTCTCTGTCTCTCTCTCTCTCTCTCTCTTTCATTTGTATTCGTAGTACAAATTAAACCGGTAAAATACTAGACAATAAAATACTCATCTAAAGAGTGAGGGTGTTAAACCGTATAGAGTTCAAAAAATATTTCACATTTTCTGCTCTATAAGTGTTTGTGTGTCAATAGCTTTGTGTAATACCATGTGTAAACTCATACAGTCAATAATACTCACCCTTTATTTATGGCATGAGATTTGAATGTGAGAGGAATGTGTGTGTATGTATGAGTAAAAACAAAATCTAGGTCAACAGAATACATAGCTATTATTATTTAGCTCTGTATGTTGTTACTCCTTTTACTTGTCATTGAAATCCGTTTTTCTTGTGAATTTGTTTAGGTTTTGCATGAAATGCAGAGAACGCCAAACTGGCTTGAACTAAAGAAAATTGGTCGTATTAATTTTTTTAAAATCTCATCATGTTGTTTCAGTACAAGAAAAAAAAACTGAATCGATTAGCCATGGCATACACATAATTAGTCATCCCAACCTAGTTTCTCACACCACTCATATTGTGTGCCTTAATTTTATATATGAGTTGCGGGACCTACAGTTTAAAGTCGCATCTGAACGAAAGATTTTTGAAAAGCTTTTCATGTCAATTTTATTTACTACCAGAGTTTTTGACAGAAATTTGCTGAGAAGAAGTCGCCGAAAAAATATTTTCATATTTTCGTTTTGATGTTTGAACTGTAAGCCACTACCTACTAGACTGTGTAGGACTTCAATGGATAGTCAATTCATTTAACTTTAGGGAGAGAGTTTGCCTGTCTTTATTCTCCCATTTGTTGACCCATCTGTATACCACAAAATGATTTGTCTTTCTCTGCGAAGTTCATTCTAAATAATAGTGTTACGAAAATGTAAATGGTGTTATTAAAATTAAAATAATAATAATGGACTTGTTCACGTGATCAACGAAAAAGCAAAAATATAGCAACAAAAACAATGGATTCCTCTGCATGATCAAAGAATAAACAAAAATATAGCAACAATATCAGTATAAAAAATATAAGGGATTAAAGATGTAAACAGCCAACAACAAAGTGCTGCGAACAAAGAAGTTAACAAACAAAAACAAAATGCATATAAGACACACAAACAACAATAATGAAAACAAGTTGTTTACATTTTTGCATCTTTCCCGAAGGCCGTCATTCTCTTTCGAAAGCATTCATCACACTATCCAGCGATCAAGACAAATCGAGCAATGATGTAGTTCGAAGGACATCAGTTGTGTGTGACGACGTCACGTTGAATTTACTCAGATCGAGCGATAATTACGTCAGTCTTGTACGCAGACAAGTTGCGTGTGAAGAAAACAATTATTAGTGCTGCGCGAGCGGAAGTGTTGTGCTTACAAAAAGGTTGTAAGCAGTGAAATATAATGAACAAGCGCGTGGTATAAGTTCGAACAGTGGCACAAAAGTAGTGCAGATAATAAAGAGTTGATTTAAAATTAAACATCAATTTATTTTTGTTTCATTTGCAATCTACGAATTCATATTTTTAACATTTTTAAAAGGTAAAAACGTAGCAATATAAAAAATGCTTTATTAAGATTTTAAGAAATCTATGTGAAGAACCTATGCATGTCTTACACCTAACTTAAGAATGAGCAAGTAAGTTACTGATTTATATCCGAACTTAATTTTTCAACAGCCATGATAAAAAGTGTTAGTAATACTAATGAACAAGACTTTTTTTTTATAATTTTCTTAAATAGCTTCGAAACAGTAAAGAATGCGAACAACTTGTTGGGGATGTATTAAATCCTTGTAGATTGACTTTGATTTGCTTGTGTATATAACTAACGTACACAATATATCAGGCTCAACTGAATTATGGTTTCTCAAAAATTTACAAAAATTAATATTTTTCCTTCAGAACTGCATATTGAATTTAAAATTTTTTTAGGAATGCTTTAATATATCTAAAAAAGGACTCAGGATTTCAAAATGTTGAAATCACTTACACTACATATTTTTGCTTCTTCACTTTGACTATCAACTCAATCAACAAGTTGTTAAAAGTAATTGGGAAATGCACTTGTTCGTCTTACAATACAAAATGGAGGAAAAATTAGTTTCATGTTCTGCTTTTCTACCATGCCACTAGCTAGCATACAAGTCGTCTTATAAAAGCCGCGACATAGGCTCATTCAATCATTGTAATCTCCGTTCTCCTTATACATTTCATTTTAATATGTTTACCATAAGCACTCGTAAATCGTACTTCAGATCCAGAATACGAGTTGCATTTCAGGCTTTCAATATGCATACGGCGAGGTGTAAAATTATTTCTCTTTCCTTATCGTTGTACTCAACTTGTTGGTCAATTATTCAATTTCTATTCGTCCTTGTGAACATATTTCATATGTATTTTATGTGTATGTATGTCGGTCTCTGTATGGATTTTTCAGCGGTAAATCAATTGTAAAACTAAATTTGTAAGTAAATAAAAATAGCATACTTTGAATCTATATGACGATGATTATTTCTAAGCGAGAGTAATTCAAAAGTAATTATAATGTAACATACAACAATTCTAAGGGCCATTATTACAACTTGCCATTAAACTTGGGTTTAATTGAAGGTACCTTTAGCTAAAAGGAACTATAAAGTTACCTGTAACTTATTTGCGTTGTTACTATTTACAGATAAAACAAAATTAACACTAAACCTACCGATACTTCATGTATTTCTATTCCTATCAAAGGAAGGTAGATTTAAGGTAGATTACATATATTTGTCGGTAAAAAAATTAACAAGAGGGGAGTAAATCTTGGAAAACACATTCGATGTATTTTGTAATAAAATATTTTCAAGAAATTCTGACAAGAAGTTATAAATGGGTCATTTGACCTGTCCATGGTAGGTTTAGTGTTAATTTTTTCAAACATATGACAGTGCCGGATCAAAGTCGATAAAACTGTTCAATTAAAGAAGTTTTTTTTTTTTTTTAACGCAGTGGAAACAGCGGACTTCGTTTTTTTTTTTTTGGTGTATGCTCGTTTTGTTTAAATTTGAAATTGCCATATCGAAAACAGTATATGATATGGCAAGTTCAAACATAAAGCGACCTTTAAATGTTAAAGGTAGAAGTTGCCGTATTCTAGTAGGTAATGTATTGGTTTATTAGACGTAAGCCCCGAGTTCAAATCCCAGGTCAAACATCAAAACGAAAATTTAAAAATATTTCTTCGGCGACTTCCTCTCAGCAGAATTCTGGCAAAATATATGAGAGTAAATAAAATTGCCATGAAAAGCTTCTCAAAAATTTGTCGTTTTGAGTCGATTTTAAACTGTAGGTCCCGCTACTCATTTATAAAATTAACGCACACAACATAAGTGGTGTGAAAATCTAGGTCGTAGTCCTGAGTGATAGGCTGTAATGATCAATTATGTATGTATGTATGTATAAAAATTGATACAAAAGCTAGAATTATAAGGTTTTTTTAAGGCTCGATCTACGGCTAATAAAATTTTATGTTTATAATGGAAGTTCCCAACTTAAAGTGTGAATCACTTTAAATATAAAGTATGCGCAAACTTTTTTAAAATCATTTTTAATTGAATTTTTTTTTAATTACATTTCAGATATTCCAGACATTCCTGATGACATCAAACACTTGAAGAGTTTACAAGTGGCTGATTTCAGTTCAAATCCTATTCCAAAATTACCCGCTGGTTTTTCACAATTAAAAAATTTAACAGTTTTGGGTTTAAATGACATGTCACTGACCACATTACCGGCAGATTTTGGTTGGTAAGTACAACAACTACAATGTATTCAATAACAATAATCAATAAATGTTAATGATAACTAATTTAATCAATTAATGACTGTTTCATAATGCCTTCTTCGTTTGTTTTCCATCTATTTTTACAGTCTAACACAATTAGAATCATTAGAATTGCGTGAGAACCTTTTAAAGCACTTACCAGAATCCATTAGTAAATTAACGAAGCTGAAACGCCTTGATTTGGGCGATAATGAAATCGAACAACTGCCACCCTATTTGGGTTATTTACCAGCATTACAAGAACTTTGGCTAGATCATAATCAATTACAACAATTACCTCCAGAGTTGGGACTATTGAGTAATCTTACTTATTTGGATGTATCGGAAAATCGCTTAGAGGAGATACCTAACGAAATCAGTGGTCTGGTAAATCTAACCGATTTGGATTTGGCTCAAAATCTATTGGAGTATTTACCGGATGGTATAGCGAAATTAAGTCGTTTAACGATTCTAAAGTTGGATCAAAATCGTTTGCAAAGGCTCAATACAAATATTGGAGAGTAAGTAAAAGAATTTTTTTTTTTATATTTTGTTTAACCTTCGTTTTTTTTTTTCATCTTTAAAATTTTACTAAATTTACTCTCTCTTTACACCTTTCTTTCTTTGCAGTTGTGAAAATATGCAGGAGCTTATTCTCACCGAAAATTATTTATCCGAATTACCGGCTTCCATTGGTCAGATGACCAAATTGAGCAATTTAAATGTGGATCGTAATGCTCTCGAATTTTTGCCAATTGAAATTGGTGACTGTGCCAATTTGGGTGTCTTAAGTTTGCGCGACAATAAATTAAAGAAATTGCCACCAGAGTTGGGTAATTGCAGTGTTTTGCACGTACTTGATGTATCGGGCAATCAATTGCAATATTTACCCTACTCTCTGGTACATTTACAACTGAAAGCCGTTTGGTTGTCTGAGAATCAGGCCCAACCATTGCTCACCTTTCAACCAGACGTGGACGAGGAGACGGGCGAACAGGTAATGGACAGATTTTATATTCATTCAATTTTTGTTCTGTTAGTTTGAAACGGGTGGGAGGATGTGTATTTTTTGTGTATGTTTTCAATAAAATAGGGTACTTAAAGTACTTTATATTACTCTTGTGTTCCATTTTAATGCGTTCTTTTATCATGCATAAAATATGCATGAATATTGAAATCGAGTAAACAAAAATGTGTGAGATTCGATAACTAAATTTATTCAAATAATTCGATTCGGACATTTGGAAATTTGAACTAAAAAATGATAGCGAAGAGTGTATTTCGGTGATATTGTAGCACAGTAAGACCCCGCTTAACGCGGTGGCTACGTTTCAATAAGTTCCAGCACTAAACGAAACAGTGATGGCTTTATAATTAGAAACGATGTTTTAAAAAAAAAAATAGAAGCTCTACTTTTTTAAAATCTACACTGTAACTTATAAGTACCGTTATTCGAAGTGTATACCACCATCATTGTTGTCAATGCAACAACAGTGTCAGTTTTGGCTTAGGTTATTGTTAATATGTCAGCTGTCGGTCAGACAAGCACAGTTACACTTAAAAATTGACCCATTGTACATTGCATTAGGGGAGGAAGAATAGAGAGTATAGAATGTAGGTAAGAGAGGGAGACTGGGAAACACGGCTGGTTACATATTAAAAATTAAACTATAACCGTTTCTTTATTCCAATAACTTAAAGTTAATTCCAACAATAGAAAAGAGAACAGTAAGGAAAGAGTCACAAAAATATGCCCACCATCGCGACAACATCTAAAGAATTTGTCACCATTGATCTACAAATAACACGCAACCATCGTGCCAAAAACTTATAAAGCAGTTGCAATTTTTGACCAACTTGTAATTTGATTTTTCCCGTCAAATCTGACGTTTGCAATGTCAATTACGAGATAAAATGCTCTTTAGCGGTTAGCGGGAAATCTGGAGTTTTTTACGGCGCTTTAGCGTTTTTTAGCGTTTTTTTTTCAAGGTTGAATTATATTGTACAAGTAAGAAAAAATGCAATTCGAGAGAGAGAATAACGGTTAGTAGAAAAACTACAAAGCAAAAATCGAAAAATTAATGTTGAAATCTGTTTCAAATTAAGCTAAAGCTTAAAAAATATCAAAAAAGTAAGTACACCTAATACTGTAATAGCACGGTCTAGAAAATAAAATGAGTTCTTTTCACGGTTGAGAAAAGTTTATGAAAATCTCAACATAATCTAAGATCTTGAATGGCTCTGACATATACAAAGACATATATATTTGGTCATTACAACCCTTTAATCAGGATTACGACCTAGCTTCTCATACCACTTATGATGTGTGCGTTAATTTTATACATGAGTGGCCGGACTTTCAGTTTAAAGTCGACTCCGAACGACAGTTTTCAAGAAGCTTTTCATGGCAATTTTATTTACTTTCTGAATTTTTGCCAGAAATCTTCTGAGAGGAAGTCATCGAAAAAATACTTTCGTTTTGCTATCGGACCTGGAGTTTGAACTCGGGCCTACAGTCTAATAAGGCAATATTTTACCTGCTATGCTACGGCGACTTCAAACTGAATCGCAACGGCCGATTTTGTTATTAAACGCAGTGGTGTCCAATCGGAAACTGAAAATGATAATCTTGTTTGAGTTGATAGCTATCTGAACCAACCTTACGTAAGCTATTACGTATGAAATCCAATAATGATAGCAAATAGAATTCTGTTATTTTCATTTATCATATTGACTGCTTTTAATATTTTATTTATGATGACTTTTGATGATTTTTAGTTTGTTTAAATTATCCTTAAGGATTAGTGAATGTATCATTTGTTAATCAGCTTATATTATTTTTTTTGACTTCCTGAACTACAATAATTTTAAATTTATGTTACTTTTTTTTAAGGTTTGAATCGCTTTTAATTTTATGAAATAAAATATGTATTAATGCTAATAAAAATTTTAGTTTGTTTTTATAAAGACTCTCGTATTAGTTTTTTCCTACGAATTATTTTGTTGTTACATTTTTGAAGGACATGGAACAAATCCCCTTCTTTTCTATGTACTTCATGTCATTTTTTACACAAGTTTTTCTGGAACGTATCTACCGTGTAAAAACAGAATTAAGTGTACATGAAATTGTTACAACATAAATTATTTGAATATAATTTTAAAATGTACATTTAAATTGAATTTTCTTTTTAAAAAGTTATGGCACTTCAGAATTGACAAAAGTTTCGAAACGAAAATCCTGAAGACGGGCACTATATTTTTGAAAATACCTAATTTTGTTTGTAAATCATTAAACATAATTGAAAAAACAATTCAATAAAAAATATGTGTTAATTTAATATTTTCAAACTATTTATTTGACGAGTATCTGACGGTTTAAAAATTGAATTTAGCGATTTCTGGCGATGTTTAAAGCCCAATTTGACGGGAAATTTTGAAAAAAAAATTGGCCACTCTCACCAACCTGCAACAATAGAAAAGACTGATTCCGTTGAGTGCGCTGCTTTTAATCACAGCAAGCGCTGGTATTCAAATTCAATTTCAAACTCAACGAAATAGTGCTTTTCCATTACAGTGTTGTATTTACCTAATGACAGTGTTGTATCTTAAGAAAGTCACACATTCTAGTGACGTACAATTCAATAGTAATCGGTATAAAATAAAAGAACATAATGTTTCCTTATATATAAAATATACTACGCTACAAACTATTATTTCAAAAGTTGTTGCTTTTGGCTGGCCACGTAATTAGAAACACTCAGTTTACTTTTAATTATTATTTAAATAGCAATAAGTCACCCTGTAATAATGTTGATGCGTTTTAGTTGTTAGAATGGGAAAAAATAAGTCTTGTACTCCAAAACTTCGGGAGTTAATAGTGAATTATTACCAGAAGGAAAAACTTTCAATGTCAGCAATTGCACAAAGGGTTTCCTGGTGCAATTCATTTGTACAATAAAACGAAAGAGTTTGAAATCCCAGCCAGGAAGCATAGAGCCAGAAAATCCACTTTAGCAGAATACAGAATTATTTGTAGGGCCAGTAAGAGAACCCCTTTCCTGTCTTCTCGTGAAATAAAGGCTGAAATTGAACAAAATATAACCTCAGAAATATATACCCGCACAATAAGGAGGCATTTCAAGGAGTCGGGACTTCATGGATGCATGTGACAAAAAAATATTAAAAAGCGGTTACAGTTTGCAAGGGAAATGCTTAAAAAAGATTCGCGTTTCTGCAACAAAGTTCTCTGGAGTAACGAATCTAAGTTAAATTTCTCCCAATCTGATGGAAAATCGTATGTAAGAGGTGCTCCAAACAAAGCCTTTGATCCCATGTACACAGTGAAAACTGTAAAACACGGTGGCGGCTCTATTATGATCTTGGATGCTTTTTCTTGGCGTGGTGTGGGTCGAATTGTAAGAATTGAAGGATTAATGGACCAATATCAGTATAAAAGCATTTTGGAAAATGTAATGGAATCGCACTGCTTTGACAATGACCCAAAGCACACTTTGTGGTTAGTGAAGTGTTGGCTTTCGGGTCAAAATATTAATGTTCTGGACTGGCCACCTCATAGTCCTCATCTCAACCCAATTGAAAATTTATGGGCAATTGTTAAAAGAGATCTGAAGAACAAAAACACTCGAAATAAGGATGAATTATTGCAACTGGCAAAACATGTCATTAGAAACATGACAACGTTTGATACAAAGTTTGCCGAAAAGACTTTCAAATGTATTTCAAAATAAGGGCTATCCGACAAAATATTAAATAATATGTCCATTAAATGTAAATATACAGTTACGGACAAAACAATAGGCTCACAGTGACAATATTTTTACAAATTAAATTTTTGCCAATAATTTTAGTTTTTCCACAGTTGTGACAAATTGTAACGTTTTTTGCAAGTGTTTTGCTACAAAAAAGGAATGTGGCATTCTTTAAAAAAAAATGTTCAATCTGGTACGATTCATTGAAATCATAACGGTACTAATGAGAGTGGACAATAAAATAGACTCAGTGGCAATTTCACTTTAAATTTGAATAATTCTTATTGAAAATAAAAACATTTCGGTAATTTTTTTAAATAGGTTAAATTAGTTAATATCATTAAATAAATTAAAAGAAAAAAAGTCGAGAATTTTTTAAATATGGGACGCGCAAAACATTCCGTTGAGGAACGATCTAAGGTTAAAAAGTTAACTGTCGCAGGCTATTTGCAAAGGAAAATAGCTGATATGATTGGGAGATTTCAACACTTTGTCCGTAATGCATTAGCAGTTCCTAAACCGCATGAAATACGCGGAAGACCAAAGAAAACTACTGCCAAAACTGATAATCATATCAAGATGTTATCGTGTCGTGACCCTTTTAAGTCCGCTGAAGCGATTCAATTAGAGTTGGGGCTTGATATTTCCGCACGGACAGTTAGAAGACGATTGGTAGAAAAAACCTCTTCGGGAGATGTGCCAGAAAAGTCCCAGTCTTAACGAAGAGACATAGCAAAAAAAGAATTTCTTTCGCAAAAGCACGTCTAGATTGGAATGGTCCAGAAAAAAGAAGAATAAAAAAATGGAGAAACGTACTATGGTCGGACGAATCGAAGATAAATTTGATTGGGAATGACGAAAAAACATGGGTGAGACGTCCAAAAAATGCTGAATATAACCCCGTCTACACCACCAAAACCTTCAAATTTGGTGGTGGTAATATTATGGTGTGGGGTTGTTTTTCATGGTATGGCGTAGGTCCATTATTTTGGATAAAGGGAAATATTGATAAAAACCTTTATGTCAAGATACTAAATGAAGTGATGCTGCCCTATGCTGAATGGGAATTGCCCCTAAGATGGCAATTTCAGCAAGATAATGACCCGAAGCATACTACTGCAACAAAGTGGTTTTCAGACCACAAAGTAAACGTTATGACTTGGCCTGCACAATCTCCGGATTTAAATCCGATAGAGAATCTTTAGAAAATAGTTAAAGAGAATGTTGGATCCGTAAAATCAAAAAATAAGGAAGAATTTGCCGGGATCTAGTGGACTCTATGTCGAGAATATGTATGGCTGTATTGCAAAACAAGGGTAACTGTATTAAGTACTAACGTTAAAATGTATTTTCAATGAAATTTTATAAATTTCTCTTAATTTTTATAAGTCAGCCCAATTTTTGTCACCTTAATACTTTTGATATCTATGAATTTTTTGAGTTTTTGTCTATAAAAAGTTTCAAAACTATATTTATTTTATTACAAACATGTAAAACATGAATAAAAGTATTATTATCAGTAATTTTGTTAACATAATTTTTAGGAAAAATTCAATTTAATAAAATAAACGGTATTGACTGAGCCTATTTTTTTGTCCGCTACTGTATATATTAAGGTATTTTTAAGTAGTTTGTAAGAATATTTTTTTGGTTATAATTATAGGACCAACCTGAATATTATTTTTTTGTTTTTAGTTAATTTTATTTAAAATGATATTGATGCTGTGAATTTTTTTTTTATTTTTTAAACTTAAAGCTAACATGTTGTAGAGCTTTTTTTTAACTCTTGATTTTAAAATGAGAAAAAAGTTTTGAAAATAAATTAACAAACATACATGTTGCTAACTCGCTATGCTATGTAAATACACTGCGACTTCGGAGAATACAGTTTGAATCTTTATTCTAGATAAAAACAAAATATATACACCGTCACTGTATAGTGCTTTTGGTTGGTGCATGGCCGTTTCATTTGCACACGTATACGACAAGTATCAACAGAACTCTGCCGCGTAATACTGAAACAGCGTTAAGCGAGGTCGTACTGTATAAAAAACCGACTAGTGGTTCACTGTGCATTCTTGTACAAAAACATTCTTTTTTTTTTGTTAGTGAATTATTTTTTATTCCTTAATTTAATGTGCTTTTTTGTGTTTCGTTTATGAATTTCTTTTATAAACTTTGTTCTAGTTTATTTGGTTAACTAATCGTTTATTTGTATACGTATGTAAATATTTATTATATACTACATATGCATATACATACATATATATATTTTTTTAATTATTTCGTCATGTTTTTTGTACATGAATTTTGAATCTACTTTCCTTTTGTGCTCTTTTTTTTTTGTTTTGCAGGTCTTGACATGCTATTTGCTGCCACAACAAGAATATCAACCAATTGCTCCAGGTATGTAAACATCACTGATCAATTTATCTTAAACGTTTGTAGTTACAAACTCATATTTTTCTATTATTTTATTAAAATAAAGAAAATATTTTTTTTTCTTTGATAACTCACATTTAGTTACTTTGTCTTTATATTACTATTCTTAATTTTTTTTTTAATTTATTATCACATTTATTTTTTTCAAGGTTTATATGGTTTTTTTTTGTGTTAAGGTCTTAAATTCTTTATTGAAAAATAAAACGTGTAAGAAATTGAATGTCGCCGGCGTTTATTTGCTTTTTTTTTTGAAAATGTTAAGCAACATAATACATAATTTCAATTTTATGTTGAGAATTACTTTTTTTTTTCAATTTGTTCTTAAGACCTCTTTAGGCGATTTATTATCGTACTTGTAGTTGGTGGGGGCTTAAGAAACAATTTCATTAACATTTTCGATTTTTTCTATTTGTCATTGACAGCTCCCATTTCTTATCGCTCAGGTAAAAATATTTTTTCTTTTTATTGTTGTTGTTTTATAAACGATTATTTCATTGAATTTCAAGTGCTTGTACAATAATCGATACCTACTTACAATTGTTTTCAAAATATCGTCACATAAAACTCAAAACAATGTTAAACTCATTACAGAAGAATTACAGACAGTAAAATTCAACAAGTTTTTGGATTTTTCTTAACATTTGAAAATTTTCTTTATTCAGTCAGATTTCTAAATCAATCTTTATTTAAATTTTATACTGTGAGAGTACTTTAAAATATTACAAACTTTCCAAATTGCCTTCTATAAAATCAATCTTTAACCAATAAGTCATTCATTTCTTGCATTGATTTTCGACAAATTTGTCTTGACAAATGCTTTAAGAATCAATCTAGGCGTTTCTATTCTACTGTAAACGCTATTGATGGCATAATGACTAATGAACAATAGTAATACCAAGTTAACAAGTGAGCTTAATGTATTTGTAGAAAATTTATTACTTCTCGTGGCCATGAAATTTGATACATTGGATACTTTATGTGACTTGACATGGCATATGATAAGTGAAATATTTATTCCTTAAATCATTATGATTTAATGTGTGTACTAGAGGTGTGCACAAGGCATATAATTCCAACCTATTGCATTTTTCTCAAGACCGAATACTGATTGTTACTGCAACATCTTCGTCGACGTCAGGATTGCCAGTAACTTTTTTAAACTTTTTATATCTGGGGAAAAACCTTTTTTTACATTACATTAAATGTAGCTTCAGTAGTAAAATATGCTCTCACAACACAAAGCATTGTAGTTCCGTTGCTTCAAATGGCAAACGAGTGCTGTTGTATACATTGAATAAATGAGAAAAACACATTTCAGTGCACTCGTAAAATCAAGAGCAACAGAAAAGAGTACACTACAGTATTGCATTCGGTGAGGGTTAAGTTAGCAGAATGTCTTGTGTACACCTCTAGTATGTACTGTATTAAACTTTCCCGTTACTGGTCAAAGTAAAAATCAGTTTAGAAATAATTTTTACAGCAATTTGGTTACAAAAACGAAACCTCCTATAGTTTTTTCACTTGTACACATTATGTTAGAATGAATCTAAGAAAATGAAAACATGACATTTGTATTCAAATAAACGTGTTACGTCGTTTAGCCTCTAGCTAAGATAAGCAATGACTCGTTTTCCTCCACTCATAAGTACTCATGAAATTTTTAATGTGAGGACGTTAACATTGAAATATTGAAATTTATCTACTCAGACTCGTTTGTACGCGCTACAACATTGATTTATAAGTACAGGTAGCAATGAGTATGAGTACAACGTTGACATCAAACTCACAACATTCGGAATATGTTTGAATCATACACCTACTCATTCAGATTCATAAATTTAGAAAAATACTTATAATACTCATAAATAATTCGAATTATTCGAATCATTAATCAAAATTTACAGCCTTAGTTGTTGTTGCATTAAAAAAAAAAAAAAAATAAGAAAGAAAAGATAATGACTGCAAACAAAGCAAACACACAACCTTCTTGTGAGTATTGTGGTGTTCGTACGCGGATAAGACTTATTTTGTGTTTCGTGTAAATGTTATGTCGATACGAGTCGAAATCAACACCATCGTGCATATTGCTAAGTATGAGTACGATGAGTATTTCAAACTTTGAGTATGAGTAGTATGAGTATCATATTAAAATAAGTATGAATCCGTATAAGTATCACAAATTATGAGTATGACTGGAATCTAATCACAGTTGTGAATACTCATTGCTGATCTCTGATCTCTACCATCATCAAAAGGACTAAAATCTTTAATTTGTAATTAAATAAAATAAATATTGAATAAACGTAATAGATTTACTTCTGCTTTATATTTTTGGGACAATGTCTTACTTGATATTGCATTAGACAGTATTATTTTCTTATTCAAACTGTAAAAGTTTGTGATTGTCAACGGTATAATACTAACATATGATGTGTATGTAGTGACTCGAGTTATAAGTTGGGAGTTAAATTTAGTTTATATTGAAAGAGTCTACCGTCCGAATATTCAGTTGGTTCGTCGATAAGAAACAAATTTAAATAATGAAGTTATCACATTGATCTACACATACATACATAATTGGTCATTACAACCTTTCAGTCAGGATTATTGACCCAATTTCTTACACCACTTATGTTGTGTGTTAATTTTATACATAAGTGGCGGAACCTACTCCGAACGACAGATTTTATGAGAAACTTTTCATGGCAATTTTAAGAAATCGCCGAAGAAATACTTTTTGTATTCTGTTTTGATGTCTGGCCTAGGGCTCGAACCCTGGCTTTTACGTCTAATAAGCCAACACACTGCCTACTAGACCACGGTGACATTGATCTACCAGCACTAAAATTAAGTCAACATTAATTTGACACGTTATTCATTCTTTATTAACTTAATTGTGGAGTCGTTTACTAATTAAAAATCTTAAACAACCTGTGTTCAAATTCCGAAGATGGCAAACGATTTTTCATCTTACGAATTTTGAAAATTAAAAGACTTTAATCAGTAAGAATGGTTAGTTCATGTTTAAAAATGGTAAAACCAAATCCAGTTTATTTGGAGATCGTGGGTAATAAAAAATGAGTAAATAATATAAAAATGTTAACTTTTTTGTAATTTGCGTGGGCCCATTCATAGTTTCTGTCCCAGTATCTTAAAGAAATTTTTCTCTTCGCTGTTTCTTAAAAGTATGAATAGTACCAATCATTGTGGAATACAAAATGCCAAATTCAGTACAGAAATTCTTCGACTTACGACCTAGATGGGTCCCCTGGTCATCGGTCGAAAATTGAATTTCATATAAAAAAGAAGTAAAGAAAAAATTACTTACTGTACTACTAACTTCGAGGGTCAGAAGAAATGAAATTACCCAAAATTCATAGAATTAAAACATTATTTAAAATAATAATATAATTTAGGGATTCCCCGCAACTACATATTTTTCTTCTTTAAGTATATTCTATGAAAAAAATTGGAAAAAATGGTCGTAAGCGCGAATAGTCGCAAGTCGCACGATGGTAAGGCGGGGGCTACCTAATGGATGTAATTTTTCTAGAACTCATAGAAATTTTACACTTGCACACAATTTTATAATTTCATTACCAAGTATTTAATAAAGTCAGTATGTTAAATGTATTGACTTGGTGAAATTTTCGAATAATATCGAAAATAAATGAAAAAAAACCCAAAAACAACTACAACAATTATTCATTGAACATGCGACACATGTAATAAAAACGGTTGTAGTTGCTGTCAACACAAATCAATTTTCAAAATGTCATATACAGTGCACGCGCGAACTAAATAAAACTGGAGTTGTTCAATTTTGCGAATTGTTCACATTTCCGAATACCGAAAATTTTACAACAGAGTTATACCATCGTTTAATCAAAAATCATTATTTATGAATTATTTTTTATAATTTAATCTTTGCAGACTTTTTTCGCAGTATCTAAATAGCAAATGATGAATACATAGGCAAGCATACATATATACATCTGCATCTAAAACGGAGATTCCCCACACAGAATTTTAATGTTTCAAATTAAAAAAAAAATTCAGTCAATTTAGGCTTGCAACTTTTTTTTTCATCTTTTAGAGTAGTCAATGAAGCAAAAAAAATGTTCACATTAAGCGGTGTTCATATTAGCGCGCGTAGACTGTAATTGTCATAGAAATTCTACAAATGCAATGAACCAGTGCGACATTTGTTTCCATCACGTTTTATATTATATATTTAGGAAATTTTTAAATTTTATTATTTTTATTTATTTAATTTACGTATTATTATGGAAGCTTTTAAATTTTAACTGTTTATTAATGGCATTATGGAACTGATTCTGAAGAAATGATTTTTTATGTTGAAAGATTCAATCAAAACAGGAAGTGGAAATGGTGTTACAGAGCAACAACAATAACAAAATTATTATTAGGAACAATAATAAGATATTTTTGATTTCATTTTTGTATTGACCTTTATATACAATTGGAAAAGTAAAAAAATAAAATTTAACCAGAACATTGAACCAAGACTTTAAACCAAACCCATTGATTTTGTTAGCTAAAGTTAAACTCTTTTGCTGGGGATTTCTTATACTGTCTTCTTATGCTGTCACAACAGGTGAGCTTTGGTTTTTTTTTTTATTTTATTAGGTTTCAGAATTCAATTGAAGCCATATCTAATATATAAAATTCTCGAGTCACGGTGTTAGTGGTTAAACTTCCCAGAAATGGATCGACCTATTTTCATGAAATCTTGTGTGCATATCGAGTAGGTCTGAGAATCGGAACATCTAAATTTCATACCCCTAAATGTTAAGAGGGCGTGATAAATCATTAAAATTTAATATTAAGGTCCATATTAATCGTAGACGAATAAAATTTGGTGACTAACTTCATAGAGTCGATATCGACAATCCCACCAAAAATGTGCGTGACAACCTTCTCCCTTCAAGTGATATCTATAACTCTTATTATTCCTTTATTGCTGGAAAGCTTATCAGGTTTAGAAAAACAAATTCGATATTAAACAGTGGGCGTGGTAAAGCTTTATTTAGGGACATAGTGACCGTAGACAAAAGCAATTTGGTGGGCAAGTTCGTAGAGTCGTTATCGACAAAGTCACCAAAAATGGGCATGACAACCCTCCCCCATTAAGAGATACTAATACAATCGGCTAATTCGATGGTTTATAACCTCATATGTACATATTTATATAACATGTATGTCTGTTAGTTTTTGTTTTGGAGCGATTACAGCGACTACAACTTCATCAGCGCTTTATGCAGCATATTTCAAAAAATATCTAATGTGACCTGTTTTGGCCAATAAAACAAATCAATTTTGGGCGTGACGTAGTTCGCCGCTTCAGCTAGTAAAATAATAACATTCCGTTAATATTTTTATAGGATGCCGCTTAGAATTTAAGTATTAGTGCCTAGAGATCTTTTGAAATCAATCTATTAAGTACGAAAATGTTTTAAAAATGAGTATTATTAAAATGGTTGTATTTTCAGCAATTAAAAATTTCAAATCAATAAATAGTATTTTCCAAACTTATAAGGGTTCATCTTGAATATATCGCACAAATTTTGCGTTTTCATTTTAAAAAGTCCAAGTGGATGTTCTCGCACAACGCAAATCGCCCAAAAATTTGTTTATGTGATTCCAGCATTAAAAGATTTGTTGCATTATTTAATAATCTTAAACGACTCTTTAAATTGCTAATAGTTCTTTCAATTAAATTTATGTTCCAACTAAAACATCGCCGTGGTCTAGTAGGTAGTGTGTTGGCTTATTAGACGAAAGGCCCGAGGTTGAATCCCAGGTCAGACATCAAAACGAAAATTGCCATGAAAAGCTTCTTAAAAAAAATCTGTCGTTCGGGGTCGACTTTAAACAGTAGGTACCGCTACTAATGTAGAAAATTAAAGCACACAACACGAGTGCTATGAGAAGCTAGGACGTTGTACAATGGGTCAATTCGACATCCGAGTGCTGTACAGTTGCCACAACTGACAAGTTCACATCGTCTAACCTAACCTAAAACATATGGTTGTAGGGGATTTAGTGAATCGGCCAGCAAACAGTAACAACGATCTCCATTAGAATATTTTTCCGAGTAAAATGCGGTGGCAAGTCATAATGGCTATTTGTTTGTGGACGCCGATTTATTATTGAAAAATATTTTTTTCAATTCTTTTCTATTAAATCTTTGCAATTTATTTGAATCACTTTACATTTCAGATAAACTGGACAAACAATGATCACACGGCTTGTTATGCAAATAATTTTTACTCACCTTTGCCATCCCATATTTTTCAAAATAATTTATAAAAGTGTTAAGGCAATCCTGTTTTCTTTTTGACATTTCCAAAATTTCGCGTTTAAGGCATAAGGACATTTCTTACATTTGCTCTGGATTGAGAATTGGAAATCTTACTATATTTATGTACTAGTCAGAACAGACTTTATTGGTTTTCACTAAATTAACTAAGGACTTTATTTTTTGATTTTGTCGCCTTACTGCTTGACAGTAGTGAAACCAAGTACCTAAATTTGATTTTTGAATATTAAGGACGTTGTGTCACTCCAAATTGCACATTATGAGATGCTACCGTAAAATGCATTACATACATACATAATTGGTCATTACAATCAGGATTATTGACCTAGTTTCTCACACCACTTATGTTGAGTGCGTTAATTTTATAAATAAGCGGCGGGACCTACAGTCGAATCCGAACGGCAGAATTTTGAGAAACTTTTCATGGCAATTTTATTTACTCTTAGAGTTTTTGCCAGAAATCTGCTGAGAGGAAATCGCCGAAAAAATACTTTTTGTACTTTATTTCGATGTCTGGCCTGAGACTCGAACCATGGCTTTACGTCTAATAAGCCAGCACACTATCTACTAGACAACGGCGGTAAAATGCATTGGCATTATTTAAATTCCGCACAATCGTCACGATGGTGACATGAAGCAGGTGTAGATACGTCTACAGCTCGTATCTTTATTCTAAAATCCTAAATGCAGTTTTAATCAGCCGGTAAAGTGCTGTAAAACTTAATATAACATCCACATATAGAATACTCCTTTATATGAATCGTAACCACTGTCAATTCACCCATATTTTGAACAATAATAATGACAGTGCCTTGGGGGTTATATTTTCTGTAAGCAAACGCTTCGTGATTAATTAATGGAGCTGCACTGCATCTGAATTTATTGTGACAACTTATACTAGCCGGCCGCTAATTGTTCCCGAACAATACCGAGCGTTTTCGGATGATGCCGAACTACCCCAAAAACTTTCGAATACATCTCGTATGTTTTTATTTGTTTTAAAAATCACATTTTTTAAAATTTTCCGGAGCGTTGCCAGACTATCAAGCATTCCGGACTGTTGGATGCCGGACTAATCCAAGAAAATCTAATTTCAGACAAAGTTATTGGTTTCAGTATTCACTTTGTATTCCAAAATTAAAAATAAAATAATAATTTTGCTATTGTTGTTCAAATTTCCAAATTGCTACTGTTTGTAACAAAACAAAAGAACATCTTTTGTTGTAGTTAAAAATAATAAATTTTAAAATGAAATTATTTTTCTTTTTAAGATTTTTTTTCTTTTGTTTTATACGCATTATATTTTTATGTATATGTACATACGTATCTTTATTTATTATTAAAAAATAAATATCATTTCACACATCGTATGAAAATAAGAAAAATAATGAAAATAATAATTTAATAAATAAGTATTATTTAATAATTTTTTCTCTATATCTTTTTGTATCCACCAACCACTACTACCATCACAACTTCTACTACCACAATTCTACACCATCACGTATAAAATGTGTTGAACACTGCGTAATAAAATTAAATGAACCATCAACGCACAATTTTAATGATAATTTTTTTTATTTGCTTAATTTTTTATTAAAATTTCTGGAAAAAACAAAAATACAATCGATTTTATGTTATATTTTATGTGTATGAATGCGTGTGTGTCTCAATTTAAAAACTCAATTATATATTGGCTATCCATATAAAATTTACTTTACCGATCCACGTTTAATTTCAATGAAAATGGATAATAAAAACAAAAAAAAAAAAAAACAATAAATTTTTAAAATAATTTTCCTTAAACTAAATTTATTAATTGTGTGGGAATTTTCACAAATTGGTTTTGAAAATGATTTTTAAAAAATCGAAAAGATTTTCCACCCGGCCAACTTTACAGATCGAGTGAGAAATTCGATTCGACGGAATTTCATAATTATCAACAACAAGGTTTGCTTCTTTCTTTGTATTTAATTTTTTTTCTTTCTGTATTTAAATCTAATATGCATGCATTATATATAATATATATTGTATATAATATACACTCAGCCACAAAAGTATACATACGGTTAACAAATTTCAGAAATTGTTTAACCAATCCGTTTTATCTTAGATAATTTTTATAATTGTCTGACAACTTTCCCCGATTTTAAGAAGGTATTTTGCATTGATTCAGAAATTTGTTAATCGCATATATGCGGGCCTGCACAGGGCCACAAAAGTATACATACGGTTAACAAATTTCAGAAAATTTTTAATCAATCCGTTTTCGTTGAAAATCTTTATAATTCTGACAACTTTCCTCGATTTTAAGGCGGTCTTTTGCATTGCATTCAGAAATTTCTAAAATTTGTTAATCGTATGTATCCTTTTGTGGACATGCTTAATATATGCTTATTGTATATATGTATATGTATATTATGTATATATGTATATGCATATGTATACATAATATTGAATATTATTTAAAGAAATAATTTTAAAATTTCATTTAATTGATTTAATGAATTTTGCATTTTGAACGAATGAATGTTGTTTGTATTGATTGTATTGATTTGAATTGCACTTATTTTCGTTGTAAATAAACATTCATGCTCTTAAAAGCCATTAATAAATTAATTATTTATTAATTATTATAAATTATTAATTTTGTTCTTGATGATGCTTGATTTTTAATTGTCTTAATAATATTTGTATGTATATTGTGTGTGTGTGTATGTTTCCGTGTGTGTGTGTGTGTATAACTATAAACAATTCTTACTGTACGAAAACGTTTTGATATTTAAAAAATACACAATATTTATTAACAAAATCCATAACTACAGTGAATTCGCGATAACGTGAACTAATTTTTACCAAGGCAGTTCACATTTTCGAACTTGTTCACGTTATCGAGTACCCAAATTGGAAATAAAAAATGCCCCTATTTAATACGAAAAATGATATTTTAATAAGTAAAAAATTATCAGTGTCCGAAACTAAATTTAAAGTTTGTTGTGAAATTCTACTCCATACTGAGTCCAAAAGACTAATTTCATCTTTTATAGCTACCATCTTAATAGAATGTAGTAATTCTGTTTTATTACTTTAAAAACATTTAGGTCTATGGACTGAATTAACAATACGACGTAGGGTGGCAAAAACATTGCACAAATGAAATCGTCATCAGAAAACAATTGGGATTCAGCTGGATGTGAAGGGGCATTGTCTATTAAGAGAAGGGCGTTTACCATTGTGAAGAACTCGGTAACCGAAGGCCAAAAATTATAACAACGCTTGCAGTTTTGAATTTGTCAGATGCAGTCTACTTCTTTAACAAAACATTGATGAAACCAGTCATAAAAAAATTCATTCATGCTGTCTTGGAGAATTTGTAATTCACTGGACAAGTAAAGTTTTTGAAACTTGGTGGATTTTAAAATTTCCCAATTAATAGTAAATTAAGTTAAGTTTCTAAGTCCCTGAAGCATTTGAACAGCCCATGAAAGTTAATCGTTGTTTCTCCATCTTTGCGCCTGGAGCGATTTTGCTCCTGTGATGATAATTACGTTTTTTAGGGCAACTGCTTCCAATATAAACTGGACTCATTAGCATTATAAGGCTGATCACCACAAAAAGAGATTTCTTTAATTTTTGCTGTTAACTTTCCTTAAGTGGGTGAACAAGACTTTTCGCCGCAAATTTTAAGAAATTTTATTTAAATTTTATTAAAGTTAATCGTGAATATTAAACTGTAGGTCCCGTCACTCACATGTAAAATTAACGCACACTATATGAATGGTTTTGAGGACCTAGACCGTAACCCTGGCTGAAGGGTTGTAATGGCTAATTAAGAATTGTAAAATGATGGCGGCATTACTTTTTATAGTTTTTTTAAATTGTCGATTAAATAAAATTATTACAAAATACTCAAATACTCATAATATTCTGTGAAGCAATTCCTTAATACAGTGAACGCTCGAAAACGCCCGAAAGTGTGAACATCTCACAAACGTAAAAAAAAATTTTTTTTTCCACAGAGTATTCTAAAACGTGAACAAAATCTGAAAGCTCTACAACGTGAACATTTTATTTTTATTTTTTTTTTTTAATCTATTTTTAAATTGTGAAATCTTTAGAAATTCACGATTACATACATAATTGGTTATTACAACCCTTCCGTCAGGATTATTGACCTAGTTTCTCACACCACTTATCTTGTGTGCGTTAATTTTATACATAAGTAGCAGTACCTACCGTTTAAAGTTGATTCCGAAAGACAGATTTTTGAGGAACTTTTTATGGCAGGTTTTTTTTACTCTCAGAGTTTTTGGCCAGAAAGCTGCTGAGATGAAATCGCCAAAGGAATAGTTTTTGTATTTTGATTTGATGTCTGGCCTGGGGCTCGAATCCTGGCTTTACGTCTAGTAAACCAACACACTACCTACTAGACTACGGCGACTTCACATTATATATTTATTGTTATTGTAATACGCTGCATAAAGCGCTGATGAAGTTATAGTTGCTGTAATCGCTCCAAGACTAAAACTAACAGATATACATGTTATATAAGTATCTACATATGTAGTTATAAACTATCGAATTAGCTGACTTATAGGTATCTCGTAAATTGTATTCGTCTAAATATTAAATTTTAAAGCTTTGCCACGCCTACTTTTCACTATATCGGATTTGTTTTTTAATTCATCTAAACCTGATAAGTTTTCGAACGATAAAGGAATAATAAGAGTTTAAGAGTTATAGGTATCACTTGAAGGGAGCAGGTCGTCACGCCCATTTTGTCGATAATGACTCTATGAACTTGCTCACCAAATTGCTTCCGTTTACTATCACTATGTCCCGAAATATTAAATTTTAAAGCTTTGCCACGCCTACTTTTTTCCATATCGAATTTGTTATTTAAATCATCTAAACGTGATAAGCTCTCGATAAAGGAATAATAAGAGTTTAAGAGTTATAGGTATCACTTGATGGCGGAGTATTGTCACACCCATTCTTGGTCGGATTGTCGACATCGATTGTACGAACCTACCCACCAAATTAACTTCGTCTACGATCAATATGTATCTTAATATTCAATTTTAATGATTTGCCACGCCCTCTTAACAATTAGGGATATGAAAAATAGATGTTGTTCGATTCTCAAACCTACCCAATATGCATAAAAAATTTCATGAAAATCGGGCGATCCATTTCGGAAGAGTTTAACCACTAACACGGTGACACGAGAATTTTTTTTTTTGGTTTTTCATTTTAACCAACGATTACTTGTTGAATGCTTGACAAAATAAAATCAACTTTTTAAATTATGTGTGTAACACTGAATGGCCATTAAAATGAAAAGGAAATATGCTGGTGTACTATAGATTTAAATGGAGGGTGAGTTATTTCGTTTGATTTCGAATATAAAAATATTTGTTCAAATCAATAGCCATTTATAGCTAGAAATAGCGGTTAAGTGATAAAAAAAAAAAAACGAAATAAATAACAGACGCCAAATTTAAGTACTTGTTAAACCATAAAAAGTTTATTGCCACTATTTTTCCGAAACCACTAGTACATATTCAGAGTAAACAAACACACACACACAAGCACTTTGGCTTGGCATACATATTTACATTTATTTAATAATATTTCACCACTACCGTCCGTCTCCGTAACATTTCATATTAAGGTGACCAATAATTGTGCCAACAATAGAAATAAATAAAAATAAAAACTAATAAAATTATTATTAAATGTAGAATGTTTGATGTTTTTTTTCATTTTTTGTTGTCTTTCTCACCAAAGCGCACTGACAATGAAAATGTTTTCGATTGTAAAAAATTGCCAAGAAAAAAATAAAAAAATCGAACATTTTCGTAAACTTACGTCATTATTATTATTTTTTATTTTTATTATTTTTTTTTATACATACAAGGCGTTGTCTTGTCAGTTTTTTATTTTTATTTCTACGACTTGGTAGTATTTTTTTTTATATTTATTTTTACTCACCGAATTGTGAAAAAAAAAACGAAAAATGTAAAATGAAGTATAAAGTAAATACTTCTGAGGTGTATTGTATTGTATATGGAATTTTGTATAGTATGTTGATCAGACGTTTAAAACAAAAGTTTTTAATTTTTTATATAAATATTTATACTGGTTTGTGACGTGGAAAAAGTAAAAAAAAATAGATTTGACATGAAAATAAAATTGATTTCTGTTTTATCAGAATTCATCTTTTTCGATACATTAAAACTGATAGGCGTACACTTCAGTTCATTTAAATAACAACAGAAACAAATTTACATGCTACTGCGAATTTTTAATCAACTAACTAAAGCAAAAAGGTCAAATAATTTTTTATTTCATATTTTGTTTTATTATTTATAATTTTCAATATTTGTTTTTATTTTTTGATTGAAAAAAGCTGCTGGAAAACTGATAAAAAAAATTCGGAAAACATACAAATTATTTACTATCTTAAACTTTATTGTTAAAAACTAATTAGTTTAACGAGTTCTCTAACGTTTAGTAGTGAGTGTTGCCTCCATGGTGCTTTATTACCTCAAATATGCGATTTGGAATGGAATTATAGAGAGTATTTAGGTAATCTAAGGAAATCCTGTCTCAAGTAGTCTCGATTGTATTGATCAACGATGCAACGTCTTTATATTGTTTAGCTTCTTCATAAATTTTTCATGAAAGCCATCCCCAGACGTTTTCCCCTATGTTTAAGTCTGTCACTTATCCAGGCTTTTACCGCTCTGGCATTGTGTATCGGAGCGTTATCCTGTTGCAAAATCCAACGCAAAGGTCCAAAAATGTTACTGCATTCTGGAAAAACTCGTTCCAGAATGTTTTTGTATTGTTCTGCATTTAGTTTTGTTATTATTACTTCCACTTTTCTAATATCATGGTAATAGAAGCTATACCCGTCAGGATCATCCAAGTTAAATTTTTTTTAGTGTCAGAGAAGACAACTGTGTGCCATTCGGTATTCCACGTCATGGGAACTTTAGTAAAATCCAATCGTTTGTCTTTGTGAATGACTTTTAATATAGGTTGTTTTTTAGTTTCATTCTAAATGAAATCAATCAATCAAGCGTCGAACAGTCGAAATACTTGCGGTAATTCGGGTTTTTACTTAAATTTTTGGTATGGAGTCAGAGGAGTTAGATGAAATTCTTAAAAGTGCACGCTTGTCTGTTGGCGATAAGGTACTTGCTGGTCTTCCTTTCATGTTTTTCTCATAAGAATTCCGATTTTTTATATAATTGAAGACAACACGAGCATTTCTTCCGATTTTTTCTCCAACTTTTCTAAAAGATAACTTTCGTTCATTATAAGCCTAATTTTTTCCTCGTTCTTCTGATGTTAACGGCTTTCCTCGTCCCATTTTGAATAAGCTTTTACTTTATGAGGTGCAATTTATCAAACTAGTTATGACAGAAAAATCTGCGTAGCACAATCGCTTAAGAATATAAAAAACCAGTAAGTGTTGTTATTCAAATGAACGATTTTAATTTGAGTAGAAAATATGAAAATAGTTCTTCGGTGACTTCCTCTTAGCAGATTTCTGGCAAATACTCTGAGAGTAAATAAAAATGCCATGAAAAGTTTCTCAAAAATCTGTCGTTCGGTATCGACTTTAAACTGTAGGTCCAGCTGCTATAAATATAAAATTAAGGCACACAACATTATGGTATGAGAAGCTAGGTCATAATCCTGACTGAAGGATTATAATGACTTTTTATGTACGACTCAAGTTGTATGGAAGCGAAATTCGTGCAAAGTGGGGGGTACACTTTTAGATAACATTTAAAATATTTCTGCTCCAGATTTGACCTCTCGTGAGCTGGACTATTTTGAAATAGGGTCTATTTTTGAATATTTTGTTAAATTGAGAGTCTGTTTCCTTACCAACATAATCTATATGTATATCATAAGAAAGGTTTTTTAAGGCGCGTTCAACAGTAATACAATTTGTCCAAGGACGATCATCCACGTCCTTATTTTAAGGATATTCTGTAGGAAAAAAATGGTTTTCGATTTTTTTGTACGGGGTTGTTTGTTATAATAATGTAAGATTAACATATTTTAATTTTCAGTCGATTTAATTATATATGGGTCTCAGCTTTCCTTGAAATTCGAAGTCAAAGCTGGAGCCGAAATATTTTAAATGTTATCTTAAAAAAGATCAAGGTTCATTTTTAGGAGGATACATCGAGCACTTTTTTTGGTGAGTCGCTCTAATGTAAATATGTATTAACATTTTTTGGATGAATTTATTTACTAGCGATTGATTTTTGAACCGATTCGTAAAAAGGAAAATCTAATATTATTCGTTTGTTTTTTATGTCGCCGTGGTTAAATTTAAAAATTGATAATGCAGGTATTCGTTGATTACTTCGGTTAAAATATTGAATAAAAATAAATTAAATAATTAATAAACAAACAAATCATATCTCATTGAAAACCATCATCACAAGTATTTTGTATTTCTTTCTTTCTTCAATTGTAGACAATAAATATAAATTTCATGGCTCTGTGTATAACGATTTAATTTACAACTCAAACACAAATTTTTGCGGAGACTAAATGAAATCAAAACCTGACAGAAACGATTTCAAAACGTGATTAGCACCTTATGTTACTCATTTCTTGTTATTTTTTTTCTTTTTATTTTAATTGGGTTAACTTTACCGCTTTTATGACATCTAAAGCTAAAAATAGTTAACAAACAGTGATTGATTTTTTACATTTTATTTTCATTATTTCTTTTATTTTTTTTTTTAATAAATTGTAGCTGTCAATTTTTTTAAAAAAACAAAAGTTTTTTCATAATGATTTTAAGTTTTTTAAAAAAGAATAAACAAACATGTGAAGTAAAGGGCGGCATGTACATATCTATAGTCTTCAAAAATCTACAACCGGTTGAGTCATTCTGCGAGAAATGCGATAGGCTAGGCTGGTCCTGGTGATAATTCCTTATTGCAATTAAATAAACTGAATCAACTATTTATTGTTAATTTATCATAGCAGTCGTCCCCATAAAAGAACTATCCAAGAGGTTCATGCAATGAAAATGTTAAATGAAAGCATATTGCTAACACGTGCCGATTCTTTCGGTAAATCTTTCGAATGTCATATCTTAATAATATAATGGTATTCCTTCAAGGATTCGATTCTTTCTGATTAACTTAAATAACATGTATAGACTAGGTTCCTCTTGATTAACATAATTGTGAAATCTCATCGTAAGACAAAATGGTCTTATCGGTAACAATTTAAAGGGAAAAGGTTTTAGAAATCTAATAAAATTAATATAATTAGGGCCATTATTACATCTTACCTTTAAAGTTGACGTTAGTTAAAGGCATCTTTAGCTAAAGTGAACGGCAAAGTTACCTTTAACTTGTTTTGGTTATTACAACTTACCGATAAAGCAAAATTAACTTTTTCAAAAATATGGCAGTGCCGAAGCAAAGTCGATGAAACTGCTTAATTAAACTAGTTTTTTTGACGGAGTGCACACAGAAAACTTCGTTTTGGTTGTTGTAAATACTCATTTTGTTTAAATTTTAAGTTGCCATATCGAAAATAGTATACGATATGGCAAGTTCAAACATAAAGTGACCTTTAAATTTTTAAGGTAGGATGGTCTTCCCTTTAGCTTAACGTTCACTTCTATCTTATTGGGTACTCGTAATAATGATAAACAATTTATCTGCCCGTTAAAATCCTCCCTTTACAAAGTCACCTTTAACTTCTTTTCGTTATTACAACCTGCAGATCTATAACACTGCTCAATTAATTAAGTTAAACGGTTATGTTGTATTTGCTGATTTTGTTTATATTTAAAGTTGCCATATTCAAAGATAAACTTGACTATAAAAGTTAAAGTTATGATAATCCTCCCTTTAACTTAAAGCTCTCTTCTACAATATTGTCCACTTATAATGAAATGAAATTAATCTGAAAAACAATTAAAAATCCCTTTAGTTAATTGGCAAGTTGTAATAATAGTTCTTAATTTTTATGCCTGAAAGATAAACGAGAACATCTGCATGATCGAAGCTCAAGTTCCCGATTTATGACATCGTGCTAGAAATAAACCCAATGTGTGAGTTATCATCTCTGTAGCTCTTGAGGAATTCTAAGCGTTCTCTTTTGGAGTTTAAGTAACCATTTTCAGATTTGCAGGCTAATTCATCCCGCTGCTCATACGATAGGACTATTCTTATTTCTGATATTTCTGCTGCAATGATCCGGTAAACTTATCGAGTAAGTCATGCCTATCAGTGAGCAGATGATAATTGAAAAATATTCTGAAAAAAAAGAAAAACAAAAAACACAAAAAAACTTTTTTTTATGAAATTATATCGACTCATTGAGATCAGTTTATGATCGCTTTTACCACATCGGCCGCAAAATTACCCGCATGTGAAAACAAAAAACAATGTGTGTTTTCAAGACAGAAAATAAAAATTGAAATGAAAATGAAATAAAAAAAATGAAAAAAATGTAAAAAATTAATAGCCAAAATGTTTAGAAAATTTTAAGAGGCTGTGTTTACAGTGTGGCTATGTGTGTGGCACATCTAAAGAAATCATTTCAATTTGATTAAAAACGCACATAAAATGAACGCAAATTAAAATAATGTTTACGAAACGATTGAAGTGCTAAGGAAAATAATCTTACCACAATCGCTTCCACTCTACAATTTTCTACGTTGTGGTGTAACAATATGCCACACAATTTGATTTGTTATGATTTAAGTCTGCCTGTAACAGCCACACACTCTTTATTTGTCTACCACTTGTTGAATGTTAAGCAAACACAAAAGATGCGGATGCAAGGCCATAGTCACCACCAGAAGTGTGTTGAACATTTTTGTTTACGCTACATTATGTACTACATAGTATAAGAGATTAAGGTATTTGACATTAGTGCTGCTGTTTGTAACAGTCTTAATATGGTTTTCATATTTCTTTTTGAAATGTTTGCATTAAAATAAATTATTATTTTAAATTATTTTCAATTATAACTAAATTTTATTAATGAATGAATAATGAATACGTTAAAAGTTAAAAGTTATTACTCTTTCCACAAACAATATTTAAAGTATGAATTCATATAAAATTTCAGAAAGTGAATTGCATTGTATGGGATTTCGCATACTAAGGGCCATTATTACAACTTGCCGTTAACTAAAGTGAGGATTTTAACGGGTAGATAAATTGTTTTTCATTATTATGAGTACACAATATGGTAAAAGTGATCGTTAAGCTAAAGGGAAGATCATCCTACCTTTAACATTTAGAGGTCACTTTATGTTTGAACTTGCCGTGTCATATACTATTTTCGATATGGCTACTTAAAATTTAAACGAAATGAGCACACACAACAAAAAAACAAAGTCCGCTTTTGCCACTGCGTTAAAAAAAATACTTGTAGTTTTATTGGCTTTGCTTCGGCACTGCCATATTTTAATTTTATTTTATCTGTAAGTTTTAATAACGAAAATCTGTTAAAGATAACTTTCCAGTTCCCTTTAGCTAAAGGTACCTTTAATTAAACTCCAGATTAACGACAAGTTGTGATAATGATAATATATTTATTTATTTATTTATAATATATTTATTTATTAATTACAATACAATTCCAAATTATATTCTAATTCTATACGAGCTGAGTAACTTCGACCATATGCTCGGTATAGTGTCACAGACCAGAGCCTCTGGTGGGAATCGAACCCACGACCCTCACGTTAATAGTCTAGCACACTACCCACTAGACTACCAGGGCGCTCTTATCCATAATATAATCAGACGTTGAGACAAAGAAAACATGATAAAAATGTGAGCATATTTGTAAGAGGCATGTTTATAACCCAAAGGAAAATTGTTAGTAATTATTACTTCAAGCAGTGTTCGAATAAATCTTTTTAATAAACTATTGTGTATTTTGATGCCATTTATTACATACATACATAATTGGTCATTACAACCCTTCAGTCTGAATTATTGACCTAGTTTCTCACACCACTTATGTTGTGTGTGTTAATTTTATACATAAGTGGCGGGCCCTACAGTTTAAAGTCTACTCCGAACGACAGATTTTTTTTTTTTGAGAAACTTTTCATAGCAGATTTTCTTTTTTACCTCTCAGAGTTTCTGCCAGCAATCTGCTGAGAGGAAATCGCCGAATAAATCCTTTTTCTATTTTGTTTTGATGTCTTTCCTGGGCCTCGAACCCTGGCTTTACGTCTAATAAGCCAACACACTACCTACTAGACTACGGTAACTTCATTTATTACTCTTCGGAATAATAAACATACATACATAATTTGTCATTACAACCCTTCAGTGTAATCAGTGTGTCATTTTAACAAACATTGCTGATGTTCGTGTCCTATGTGTGTGAAAAGCTGAAGACGTTCGGCCCTCGGGGGACATTTGTAAATAAAATATACTAACATAATTACGCAATATATGTACCGTACGTAGTATCTTTATTTGGAATTTTTAATTCATGAAGTAATCTTACTGAAGTGTTTGTGTCCATAGATTTTTAGTTGAAATAACACAGAAATTTTATGCAATAACGTATCGAATTACGCTTTAAAGCAGGGATGACCAAACATTTCTTTGCTGTGTATTAGCAAGTAAAAGACAGAATATAAGTTGAGAGCTTACAGTTATAGGAAAATGTTAGTAATATACCCTATATTGATTTTCAATTCTTCAATAAACGTTTAATTTTAAGCAGCCTTTATTGAATATTCTACTTTTTCTAAAATATCAGACCAATGGCGCAATAGTAACGCTTAAGTAAGACATAAAAATCACTTTTGAGAATGGTTTTTCAATCTTTTGCTTCAAATCTTTCATAACGTTTAGCCATTTTAAAATGGCGGATTATTATTTCTTAATATTAAAAAAAGAGTTTAAACCAGCAAATAGAAAGACCCTTTGACTTTTAAAGTCATTCGATCTCTAAAGAAGGGATTACCATTTCATAGCACAATTGTGCAGAGATAATTCACACATATATATAGCTTATCCTCTTGTAGATTAGACTGCGATAAGTACACATATCGGCGGATGCTATTTATTTTATTATGAAAATCAAAATAGGGTATATTACTGAAATTTGTCTATGACTAAAAGCTCTCATCTTATTTTCTCTTACTAATACACAACCAAAAAATTTTTGGTAACCAACAGCAGGGGTCTCTCCATTCATGTGTAAAATTAATACACTCAACATAAGCGGTGTGAGAATGTAGGTCGTAGTACTGACTGAAGGATTCTAATGACTAATTAAGAGTGTATACTTTTGATTTTGAATATCTTTAATTATATTAATAATATGAAGTCGCCGTGGTCTAGTAGGTAGTGTGCTGGCTTATTAGACGTAAAGCCAGGGTTCGAGTCCCAGGCCAGACATCAAAATAAAATACAAAAAGTATTTTTTCGGCGATTTCTTCTCAGCAGATTTCTGGCAAAAACTCTGAGAGGTAAAAAAATAGCCATGAAAAGATTCTCAAAAAATCTGTCGTTCGGAGTCGACTTTAAATTGTAGGTCCCGCCACTTATGTATAAAATTAAGTAGTGTGAGAAGCTAGGTCAATAATTCTGACTGAAGGGTTGTAATGACCAATACCCCCGGCAATCAGGTGAGGGTGGGTTAGTGTGAGGCCGGGGACGTTCGATATCAATTAAAATTTTCATTATTACTGTTATGAATTCGGTAAACATGAATACTTCATACTTCCATTGCTACAACGATAGTGTATTCCGTTAAAGTACTAAAACACAATTCGCGAAGTAATTAAGCAAACAATTTAAAAGAAAGTTTCTGTTATTTTCATTTGGTAAGAGTTTCTTATTAAATGAAATTATTTATTTTAATCTTGCTATTATTGAGACTATTATTCTCTAAAAAATTATTTCAATGAATGAATAGTAAATACGTATATTCAAAATTCAGACCGTATTTTTCAAGGTCAAATAGTAATTTAAACTGAAATAATACACTGAATGGAATAGAATCGAATACAAGTTAAAAACTATAAAAACCTAAAATTTAATAAAAAGATAATACATATTCACACACACTTATATGTAGATTTATGCAAATTTAATTATAAATTATAAGAAAAGAATGAATGAATAAAACAAGGGGGGAAAAATAAGTCTCAAAATGACAGACTGACTAAATGAACAATTTAATGTTTTTTCTTTTTACTTCTATTAGAAAAACAGCGAAAACCACATTATAATGGAAATAATAAAATAAAATAATAATAAAAAAAAAAACAAATGTGTACATATCTTTTTTTTATAAAGACGCTGTAGACGTTTACATACATTTTTTCTGTTTTTTTATATTTTTTTATTTATAAATTGGATAATTTTCATATTAAAAATAAAAACGGCGGTAAACCAAATGGGAGATGAATATTAAATGACCTCGTAATACTGTACTGTACTGTACAGTACTATATTATACTCAGTAAATGTTATAGTGCTCCACTATAGCAGTCAGTCATCATTATATAAAATGTGTTATTTTTGTACTGATGATTCGATGCAGACGTATTTGTGTTTACGGCGGCCAGGCTTTAAAATTGTGAGAGAACTTTAGAACACAACAGTGAGACAGAGAGAGCGAAATTTATTTTAAAGTGAGTAGTTTTTTTTTCAATTTGTATTTGAATGTGTGAAAAAAGTCTAGTTTTGCCAACGACATACAAACTAGAGTTTTTTTCTCTTTAAACTGGAATTTATTCACATCGTAATTAGAAAAATCTTAACAAAAAAATTTTAGTTTTTTTTTTATTAATCAAATGCCAAGAATAAAAAGATGGGCGGAAGGAAGGAATAAACTAGATACAGATGTACATATGTATGTATGTAGGTATATGTATATATTTCGCTTTAATCTAGTAAAACGTATTTTCATATTTTTTTTATATGTTTTCAACGTGAACTTATTTATTTTCATTTAAAGTTCATTTTGTTGCCAACATAATAAATCCGAAGCTTACTTTCGAGTTTATACTGTAAAGCTATTATTAATATGAAGCCATTTTCAATCAATAATCAGCCACATCATTATGTGTGTTAAATTTTTAATAAACTATATTAAGCCATCGCAATGTGGCTCATCGCTTCCCTTTTTTGTCTTCCATTTTTTTTTATAAATAGAAATATGCCAGAATATGAACTCCACAAAACTCATTCACTCTTAAAATTTTATCGATTACACACATACATAATTGGCCATTACAACCCTTCAGTCAGGATTACGACCTAGCTTCTCACACCACTTATGTTGTGTGCGTTAATTTTATACATGAGTGGCGGGACCTACAGTTTAAAGTCGATTTAACAAGCTTACAAAAGCATTTTGATCTATTGCATTCAGAAAAAAAGTTATTCGTGATGAAGTTCAAGCGTAATAGTGTGATTGCTTTATATTTGGGTGGAAAACCACAGGCGGCTATCGTTAGAGGCCTCCAGCATTCAAATGTGAATAAATCTTTTGTTTCACGTACCATTGCTCGTCACCGTGATACTGGCAGAGTTGCATGGCGTCCAAAAAGTTGACGAAAAAAAACGGTAACAACACCAGAAATGATACGAAAAGTGAAGGCCAGATTTGATCGATATCCACGCCGCAGTAGTAGAAAAATTGCTCATCAGCTGAACGTATCGCGAGATACTAAAGCGATTGAAGTTCCAAGAAGTGCAAGAGCTCATCGATGGACAAAAAAAAGTTAGACTGGAAAGAGTCAGGAGTTATTTCGTTTGCAAGAAAGTGGCCAGTTACCGAATCTGGTTTTCTCCGATGAGAAGTCATTCCAAATTAAGCAGTTTGTGAACAAACAAAATGATCGGGTTTACTTACCAAGGAGGTCAGCTGAAAATATACACCTGCGATTGGCCACCAGAACTCAAGCGCCGCTCCGCTGATGGTAATGGTGAGGGCCGCCGTAACGACCGATGGTCGCTATCCGCTCGTATTCATAGACCGTGGGTTCAAAATAAATGCCGAATATTATCGGGAAAATGTCTTAAAGACAGTATTAAAGCCCTAAGCAGACAAACATTTCAGCTGCTTACAATGGACATTCAGACAGGACTCAGCACCACTGCACTCAGCACTCGTCAACCAAGAATGACTTAAAAAGGGAGTTTCTCGCTACTTTTCTACCGCACAATGGCCACAAAAATCTCCAGTTCTCAATCCGTTGGACTTTTGCGCCTAAGGCATTTAGGAGAGTAAGGTTCTCATCATCCCAAACTGTCGATCATTTCAAGACGGCGCTTCGCCGGGAATGGGCCAAAATACCGCAGAGCCACTTTCGTGCAGCCTGTGATGGCTTTGTCGACCGTTTGAAGGTCATAAATCGTATCAAAAGTGGCCAATTCGAACAAATCTAAACTGATTCTAAAATTTGATGTTATTTTCAAAATTTTTTGCAACAATTAAAAAAAAAAACGCTTTACTTTGTTGGATTATATATCAGCCACCCTGTATTCAAACTATAAAATACATAAAATAACAATAAAAAATTAATTAATTATAATTAATTAATTAATTATAAAATTTTCATACTTTCTGCATATCATGGTTTGCAGTGGTTCCTTTTTACTGGTCTACCATTACAGTTTTGTAATTCATGGTGTAATCCTAGAAGGTAGGAAATAGTCATCTTGTTCAGGAAATACATCATTGTTTGTATTACATAAATATTTTTACGCTTTTGCCTTTTTAAAAACGTTTTAAGTATGAGTTCGATGATTGCAACAAAACAAAAATAAATTTGAGTTTAAATTCAGACAGACTCTTTATGGTTTGCACAATTTTGTGTGCTACTATTAACAACTTGATGTATCCAACAATAATTTCTTTGCCTTGCTCGTTATTCTTCTCTATTTTTCCCACATCGGAGATCTTCAAACCACGACTGCTCTCTTTACACGCAATGGAACTTCACACAAGGCTGACTGAATTCTTATCGATCGTTGTCTGCTTTGTTTTGCCTTTTTATATGTCTACGCCAACAGTCTGACGAACGTTTGTTCGCTTTCTCGAAGACTCTAACGCATGTGTGCGGCTTTTGTTCATCGTTTTAATATTGAACGATGGTACACCGTTTCCATTTTAAGTAACTTCCAATATTTTAAAAAGCGAAATTGAACAATGCATTTACAACTGCCATATTTAATAAAAGTTTAAAAGTGCTTTGATAACTAATTACAACGGTACATGTACTGTTATCGGTACATTAATCTAAAATTATTCTAAACATCAGTACGTTACATAAAACAGTCCTACCAATAATTAAGGTTTGGATGGAAACATTTTAAATTAAGAAATTCAGCTTCGCGTAGAAATGAGGTTTAGTGTGTACCGTGACACACTAACACGTGGCAGGGAACGTGCTAATGCTGCAAGTATACCGCTTGTAGGCAACCATTCTATTGTGCCGACTCTATGTTCCCCGCGTATGTGTGTAGGAACTTTAGGATCGTCATCTACATTTTTATTCTTATATCTTTTAATATTTCATTTAAAAAATCAAAGAAATATCTCTGAATATGTAATTCTCACTCGCAACCGCATGCAAACATACCATCCAGTTTTATTTAAAGATTTTGTTTATTAAAAGATTCTATGGAAATGTCGCCGTAGTCTTGTAGCTAGTGAGTTGGCTCGAGTCCCAGGCCAGACATTAAAACAAAATACAAAAAGTATTTCTTCGGCGATATACTCTCAGCAGATTTTTGGCAAAAACTTGGAGAGTAAAGTAACCTACCATGAAAAGTTTCGCAAAACAATCTGTCGTTCAAGATCGACTTTAAACTGTAGGTCCCGCCGCTTATGTATAAAATTAACACACTCAACATAAGTGGTCTAAGAAACTGGGTCAATAATCCTGACTGAAGGGTTGTAATAACCATTTACGTAAATTCAGCCAATAAATTATTTTTCCCTTAGTATTGTAATGATTAAGTATAATGTTATTCAAAATTATCTTTTTTTTTAAATCAAGAAATGTCAATATTTCATTGATGAACGATTATCTATCCCTATTTGTTATTCTATGAAATATTTTTATTTAAATTTTCTATATTAAATACGCAATTTGGAACAGCCACAAAACTTAACTCGAGGAAATATCATAAGCTCCTAGGCTGTACACTTAATTCAAACAGGCACTTTTATTGAATACAATATTCGTTTATTTGAGTACAATATTTTAAATGTTCAGATACATAACATACGCAATATTTATTTAACAGTGGTAAACAAAACAGCTGGTTGTTTTAATAACATTGTTTTCATTTTTTCTTTTTTTTTGTTATGTTGCTTTTTGTGCTGTATTTGAAGTTTTACTCAATATTATAACAATTTGAGTGTTAATTGCGCAATAATTAATTGATACCTTATGTGAAATATTGAGCCCAATAGTGCCTGTCTAAACATAGTATTACTCTGCAATGAAATTGAATAAGAGATCATATTGATGTGATCAATTCGTTATTGGTTTTTGAAATACCCTGTAATATTTTAAATATTTGTAGTAGACATATTATTTTTTTTTAATTTTGTATTAAAATTTATTTATTTACAGCAAAGACCTTTCTTCAATGCACAGAACCTTGAAGTATTAAATAGCAAATGCATGTTAATTAAAATGTAATTTGACTTTTGAAAATTACTTACAATCTTTCACAAATAGTCGTAATAATAAAATGATGTAAAATAGTATAAACTGATAAGTGATGGTCGGTCAAATAAGTAATATTAAATAGCAGATAAAAATTTAATTTCCAGATCATAATCAGATTGAAATTTTAAAATCACAAAAAAATATTTCCTTTAAGGGTTAACTAAAGGAAGGATTTTAACGGGCAGATAAATTATTTTTCGTTATTGTAAATGGATAATATGGTAGAAGTAACTTTAAAGTTAAGTTTATGTTTGAGTTTACCATATTATATATTATTTTTAATATGGCACTGGGTTTAAAAAAAAAAACTTGTTTGAGTAGTGTTCGATATTGCTTCGGCACTGCCATATTTTTGAAAACATTTAACTTTATTTTATCTGTAGGTTGTAATAATGAAAATAAGTTAAAGGTAACTTTACGGTTCCGTTAAGCTAAAGGTACCTTTAACTAAACCCATGTTTAATGGCAAGTTGTTATAATGGCCCTTAGTAATTTTTATTTGTGAATCAGAGTTCATTCGTAGATATTTATGAATCAATCTTAGTCCATTTAAAACTTCTTTGTTTTTATAATTTCTTTTTTTTTTTTCATAAAAATGCATGTCGTTTTTAAAAATTTACGTTATTTTCAGTTTGAAATATTAATATTAATCTAATATTCATCTAATATTAATGAAAAATAATCCTCAAGAGTAAGCCCTATCAATTCTGTACATTTTTTTAAACAGAATTCTGATTTAAAATTAGAATATAAACTTTATTTGTCTCCACAATATACTATTAGCCTGAAGTGTGTTTTTACGTATTACTAATTAATCATATTACTTGATTAACTATTTCTAAATATATATTTTTATTAATAATAAGAATAAGAACGGTATTTATTAACATCATTTGCATGATTAATATTAAAAAAATAATTCTCTTTATTATTTTTTTCTTTTGTAATTTAATATTCTTGAATTCTTCTGCTACAGAATTAATAATAATTTTTTATATTTATATAATATGATTTGATTTAAATAAATTCAAAAAAAAAAAAAAGAAATAAATAAAATTAATTTCAATTTAATTTTTTATTTTCTATTTGGGCATATCATTAGTACGTGAACACGAGCCAGACTCTGAAGGTTGGGAAGAGCATGAAAATTCAAGGACACATTCCGTTAAATTTAATCCCGACATACCAACACAAGAGAAAGAAACACTATTTACGCGTCAAAATACTCCACATCCTAAGGAATTGAGGGACAAGGCTAAGAAACTATTGTCCAAAAATCGCACCGATGAGGGACCAAGCGTTTCAGTCAATTTGGATACTTTAACCGAAGAAGTAAGTAATGAAAACGATGGAAATCGATTTTCTCTGATCAACTGTTACTTGTTTAGGACTGCATTAAAACTAAGAATATTATTTGCCAAGAGAAAGCGTTGTTCAAAAGGAATAGAGAACACTATACAGTCAAACCCGATTATAGCGAACTCCATAAGAAATAGTTCGTTATAGGTAAAGTTCGTAATAAACGGGGTGAAGTCATAGAAGAAATTATAAAATACAAAGAATTTTTATCATTTATTAGAAACTAATTGATTCTTTTCCTCAAGCAGCTCATTAAAGCTGCAGAGTTATAATTTAATGCTGCCATATTTATTAAAACTTATCACTATTGCCACACTTCAAAGTTTTTTCTGAGGGTTCGTTATAAAAAAGATAAAATGTATGAAATTTAATTTCTGGGACCATTTAAACTAGTTCCTTTTAACCGACAATTCGTTATAAACGAGTTCGTAATAAACGAAGTTTTTTGTATGAAAATTGATATTAAAACATTGGGACTTGAAAATATATAAGTAATAACCAAGAATTCGTTATAACCGACTTCGTTATAAACGAGTTTGACTGTATTTTAATTTATTATTTAAAGTAGCTTTATGATTGCCCATTTAAGAATTCTGTATAAAATATCAAATGAAGCTAAAAATTTACAAATTAGTACCATTATTACAACTTGCCGTTAATTAAATGGAGGATTTTGACGGCCAGATAAATTGTTTTTCATTATTATAAGTAGACAATATAACAGAAGTGAGCATTAAGCTAAAGGGCGGATAATCCTACCGATAACTTTTAAAGTTAAATTTACGTTTGAACTAGCAATATTATATATTGTTACGAAAATGGAAATGGTGTTGTTAAAATAATAAACAAAAGCCCCAAAAACAACACAATGGACTTGATCATGTATAAAAATGATAATCAAAAGCTCCAAAAACAAAACGAAATGATCAAAGAATAAACAAAAATATAGCAACATCAGCTTAAAAAAAATATAAGGGATAAAAGATGTAAACAACCAACAACAAAGTGCAGCGAACAAAGAAGTAAACAACTAAAAATTAAATGCATATAAGACACACAAACAACAATAATGAAAACAAGTTGTTTACATTTTTGGATTGTTCCCGAAAGCCGTCATCCTCCTTCGAGCGCACTCATCACACTGTTGATGCAGTGATATAAAAGGCAAGACAAAGCGAGCAATGATAGAGTTCGAATTAAGTTAGTTGTGTGTGACGACGTTACGTTGGTTGCAGTAAGAATTTAATCAGTTGTGTGTGATGACACGAGATCGAGCTATAATTCAGTCAGACTTATGTGTAAACAAGTTGCGTGTGAAGAAAACAGTTGTTAGTGTTGCGCTTACAAAAAGGTTGTGAGCAAAGAAGAATAACTAACAAGTGTTGTAGCCTACGAAAAGGTTGTAAGAAGAGAAATATAACGAACAAGCACATATTCTGAAAGTTATCGTTGTATACGTGGAATAAGTTCGAACAGTGGCACAAAAGTTGTGCACATAATAAAGAATTCTTTTAAAATTGTACACATATTATTTTTATTTTATTTGCAATCTACGAACTATTATTTCTAACGTTTTTAACCCAGTTCTTATATAATTTGGGAAGAAAATGAGAAATAAAAGCAGTTCATTTATAGGTTTTTAAAGATTTATTATTTATATAGGACATTGGGCACGTGACTTATTGGGAGTGATACGCCACAAAACATTTTTACATGTAATCGTATGTCACATTTTCGGCATCTAATTAAGGTTTTTTGATGGCAGGCTCCACATCTTGTTTGTTTTTCCTGTGAAATTACTCAATCTATCATAAGGCAATTTATTATTTAGGCTAAGCGATGGATGACCCCTTTGGTAAATCGGAACTTTTTTTATTTTGAACAAGGAGAGTGTTGACGATATTTCTTTTAAAAGACAATTGATCCATATGTACCGCCATATCCACACGGTGTACTATGATGGCAAAATACCATTTTTTTTCCTCTTATAGAAGTGCGATATAAGCTTACGTTCTAAGCAAAATTACTCCAAGAAAGGATTTCATTTCAGCTATATTTACGCTCAAGTTTAGATTTTTTTGTGATGCGTACCGATTTGTCTCATCGGTAATTTTTTCTACTAGCTTATCATCGAATAAAGAACAAGAAATAGTAGCAGGATTACACTCCATGGCGACGCCATCCTCAGGTTTTTCAAGATTAGCATCATAAGTGGACAAGTCTGTCTTCGCATAGTGATATTTTTTTTTGTTTTTCTTCAATTTCTTTGTGTTTTTAGACGAGTTTTCTCTAATATGAGAGAAAGGGATATCATCCTCTGCTTCCCAATCACTATCAAAATTGATTTTGTTAACAATTTCCACCTCATTTTGCATTAGCGAAGCCGGTAAATTATTTACATCGACGTAGCCTTCATAGCCACAATCTTCGCCTGTGACGTCTCCACAAGGATTATTGGGTTTGAATATTGTTATATTGTCCACATCTAGGTCCTCATCCTCTTTCAACTCCAAAAATACTGTCTTTAGTTAACGGCAAGTTGTATTAATGGCCTTGAAGTAATAAATTAATATTCAAATTGCAAAGAGGTGAAAATCTGATCTCAATTGAAATTCATTGTAGTGTTATGTAAACGTACATGTAAGGTCTTCCATTTTTAGGGCCATTATTACAACTTCCCGTTAAAGTTGGCGTTAGTTATAGGTACCTTTAGCTAAAGTGAACGGCAAGGTTACCTTTAACTTTTTTTTGGTTATTACAACTTACATACATACATACATAATTGGCCATTACAACCCTTCAGTCAGGATTACGACCTAGCTTCTCACACCACTTATGTTGTGTGCGTTAATTTTATACATGAGTGGCGGGACTTACAGTTTAAAGTCGACTCCGAACGACAGATTTTGGGGAAGTTTTTCATGGCAATTTTTACTCTCAGAGTCTTTGCCAGAAATCTGCTGAGAGGAAGTCGCCGATGAAATATTTTTCGTTTTGATGTCTGACCTGGTATTCGAACCCGGGTCTTTTGATTAATAAGCCAACACACTACCCACCATACCACGGCGACAATTTACAGATAAAATTAAATTAACTTTTTCAAAAATATGGCAGTGCCGGAGCTAAAACTGATCGATAAAACTGCTCAATTAAACAAGTTTTCTTTAATGGAGTGGTAACAGCGGAATTCGTTATTTCGTTGTATGTACTTGTTCAGGTTTAAATTTAGAGTTACCATATCGAAAGTAGTATATGGATATGGCAAGTTCAAACATAAAGTGACCTTTAAATTTTTTTATCTTCTCACTTCTATCTTATTGGGTACTTGTAATAATGAAAAACAATTTATCTTTCCGTTAAAATCCTCCCTTTAGTTAACGGCGAATTGTAATAATGGCCCTTAATATTTTACATTGAAATCTTCTGATATTTTATTCTATACAATCTAAGACATCCACTAAAATTTTCGTGGGCACTTATTAAAATAGCCAATTCTCCATATTGTTTATATGTTACAGAAACATCCATTGTTGGTGAGACAAGACTTGAATTCTACACCAGTGGAGAGCTTAGTCGCGTCAAAAACCGCTTTTCAAGTTGACCAACAAACCCAGCAAGCAACACATCAACAAACTCAACAACAAACAGTTTTAGCAAAGACCCAAACACCGACACCATCTGGTGGTGGTGGTGGTGGTGAACAAACATCACAACCAACTCCACCACATGTTAATATTAAACCAGAGAATGTTAATATTATAACAGCTGCCTCAAACACTAACACAAACGATGATGATGATGATGAGCATGACGACGAAGAAGATGATGAATATGTAAGTCATTATGAAAACAATATTCTATATAAAAGAAATTAATTTTAAAATCCATTATTATTGAAAATGTTTAAGGATCAGTCTGAAAGACGTGTAGGATTTCAAGTGGAGGGCGAAGGAGAAGATGATTTCCGTAACAGACCACCGAAATTACACAGACGGTATGAATTCTATTTAACTTAAGCAATTTTCGTTAATATATTCGGTTTTATTACTTTCAGTGATACACCCCATCATTTGAAAAATAAACGTGTTCAGCATAATATCAACAGTAAAAAAGACCATGAAATCTTGACCAATGCCTTGCAACAAGAATCGAAACAAAAATTGCAACAATTGCAACCTGTTCAATCGCCCATTGCTGAAAATCCTTCAGCGGAACAAAGTGAACAAGAGACCGATAATAGTAACAGTTACGTTAAACAATCACAGCAACCGTTTGAGGCTCCCCTCTCACCCATACAATCACCAGCAGTTATGGTAACATCCACACTTTTGCCCACACAAAGTGTCAGTCATCCTCTAGCCACGGTTACCGATGGTGAGTACTAAATACACTCATAAAACACACGTTCAAACACTTAAATAATCTCACTTGAATAATTTTCACAATAATACTCTTCTTGGTGATGGGTCCTATTTTATAACAATAACTTCTAATGCTCCTTGTCAAAACATATACAAACATAGTCGAACTTTGACTACCAAATGAAATCAATGCAAGTCCAATATTTTGAAAACAAAAACAAAATGAAGACTTTTCTTGCTATTCGTATTTTTTTTTTCTATATTTTCATTGTATTGTATTTTAATTCTTAATGAATATTCTTTTTTCTTTTATTATTATAATATTTCGTATTTAGTACATACATATTAATGTCATTGTATTTTATTTATGATTTGTATTAATTTGGTTAATTGTTTTGTTTTTCTTATTTTATTATTTTCATTCTCTTTTTATAATTATTATAATTTATTTTTATTATTTAAATAAATTGAATACAATTTTTTATTCTTCTATTATTACTTTACATTTTTTTTATTTATTTCCTTCTTTTTTTTTAATTATTTATTTGGAATATTGTTGCTTGTTGATTATTTTTCAAGTAAAATATTTCAAAATAAGTGTTACAGTTGATGCTGATTAAATGAGTAAAGGAGAAGAATAATTATTCATCAATTCATTATTTTGGGGATATACATTTTTTTTTATATACAATTGGGGGCATGCACAATCTAGTTAGCATTTGGAAGATTGTTTTTATAAAAATCACCTTGCTGAGTCTTTTTAGAGTACTTTTGATGATTAAAATCTTATTAGTCAGTTACACGATTAAAAAAGGACTTAAAATTAGTTCGATTTGAAATATGTACAATAAAAAATTATATAGCAATCGGATATTAATCATCCAGACGTTTAAAATGTGACTTTTATTTCCGTCATTTATTATATTCTAATTATACTGAAGATTGAAAAACGCTTAATCAAAAACTGATCATACAGATGTTTGAAAAGTGATCATACTTTGCGCAGATAGTTAATTAAAAACTACATCTCTGTATACATTTTCATTTATGTAAAAGATGACTATGAAATAAAGTACAATTTGTTTTAAAATTGAAAATTTTTCTTTGTTTTTTTAACGAAAAAAAATATATCTTTAAATAAATTTTGATGTCTGATGTACATACATACACCACGAATGTAAACTTAATATTCTTACTTTGATACTTAACGTTCAACCGAACGTGATTTTTGAAATCGCGGACTTGAAGAGAGTAGTATATTACAGTCATACTTCCCTAAAATGAATCTTGACGGGACCAGAAAATAACTTCATTATATAGATACTTCATTATGCAGAAATTATATTTTTCCCCCACTTTTTATTTAAAATAATTAGGCATAAGGCAGATTTGAAGCCTTTTGTGTTTAGTGCTCAATTGCTCATTTTCTTCATTTTTTAGAATCACAGCCTTGTTTTTAAAATATTTGATAATGTGCTGGGAAGAATTCCAATCTGTCTAGCCACATGTTTTTTTTTTTAATCCTTCTTCAACTTTATTAATATTAATAATTTTTTTTCAAGAGAAACGCTACTTCGCTGTGTCATTTCCGATCACTGAACACCGGCAACTGATGTCAAAATTGTTATTGATGTGGCTTTCTTCTTTTTTTTTGTTCTTTTGAGAATCCCCTCATTATATGTAGCATCTTTCTCGGTACACAGAATTGTTAGTATGCGTAACAGAAAATTATTTGAAAAATTCATTATATGGAGACAAAAACGCATGTGACCTGCAAAATTGCTTCATTGTATAGAAAACTTCATTGTAAGGAAATTCATTATAAGGAGATCAAAAACAATGAAATTGGAACGGAAAAAGTTTTGTGTTTGAAATCAATTCATAATAGGGAGAGCTTCATTGTATAGAAGTTCACTATAGAGAAGTTCGACTGTATAATAAATACCTACGACTAATAAAATTAGTCAAATTTTAATCATAAAAGACCTAAAAACGAGTCCAAATTAATAGGAACATGACTCATAAACGACAATAAAAGGACTCCTAAATATAATTTTAAATTACTCATAAAAGACTCGTATGCGATTAAACGATGACTGAAAGAATCATAAATCCAGGGAAATAAGACTAATAAAGAATCAGAAAGTGAATCGAAAATTATTATAAAACTTTTAGAAAAGGAGTCGAAAATTACTTCAAAATAATATAGAAAATGACTTTTTAAGAAGAGTCGCGGGTAGTTACTTTTTTCTCCTGACAAAAAGAGTATTTTATGATCAGAAAATAAGTGCATATTCTAGCTTTGTAATCGCGCAGAAGAATCAAAAAGGCTGGCTGGGAAGGTTGTCATGAAATCAGCTACAGTCTAAAAAACAAAATAAAAGTAACATTTTTGAAAGAAAACATTTATTGATGACTTATACTTCTAAATGAAGGGGATGTCGATGTTCATGTTGATGGAGTGGTTTGATAATATATATGCTATGGAGGATATGATGCAAATATTCAATATTCAGTTTTTTTTTTTTTAACTATTGAAATGAAATTTAAAAACAAGAACTTAAGAAACATACGTGAAAACCACACTTATCCATGGAAAACTTGTACGTCATTATTCTTTTTATATCGCATTTTTTTTAAGATACAGACGTGTTCGAAATAATAAGAACAACCAAAACGAAACAAAAGATGGGTTTAAAAAATTTTTTGAGAAAGATTTGAAAATATGGCTTTCTGATATTTTTATAGTAGACATCTTTAGCTTTTAAAAAATATTAAAAGTTATGTTCTAACTCATCTTATTTTTTTGTACTGGCAATAATGTTGAGCTAAGTTGAAAATCCGCTGTTCGAAAAAATAAGAACAAATCTTCTTGGACCCACTTACATTTCTCACATGAGAGAAAAAGTCCAAAATTTTGTTGCAAATATAATCGTTGAGTAGTCGTTAATCATTTTTTATGCAGAATATTGATTTATTTTGGTGAAAAATTCTTCTAAAATCGGCAGAAGCAATCATTGCTCTATCGACCAGCGTAATAATAATAAAAAAAATTGCTCAGCAAAAGGAAAACATTTGATTTCATAGGAGAACAGCTTGGAATTTCCAACGGAATGATAACAAATGCTAAGAACTGGTCACCGAAGATCGAAAGTCGTGGTAGGCGTAAGAAAACTAGTAAAAGGCAGGATAATGCTATCACATGGATCGTTATCGAAAGGATAGACTTCTGTTTGCCAAAAAGTATATCAATGAACCCGACACTCTTCGGCGTAATACCTTATGGACCGATGAAATAAAAGTAGTCCAATTCAGCCACGGCAAAGATAAACAGTCCTCCTAATTAACAATTCAACGAAAAGTACACTATCAAAACTATAAAACATGAAGGTGTCAGTCTCATGCTATGGGGGTGTTTTAGGTGGAACGGCGTTGGACTCTAGTTCAAATCGTTGGGAAGATGGATGCCACCTATTACGTTAAAAATATTTAGTTGCCTTACGCGGAAGAGGAAATGCCTTTGCGATGGGTCTTTCAGCAAGACTACGACCCGAAGCATACCTCAAAAAAACAAAGCGTTGGTTCTTCATATTAATTACTTACAAACAAATAATACTAATCTGTAAATTTAATAAATATTAAAACTGAAATTATTACCTGTTTGTTCCAATTGTTCTTATTTTTTCGAACAGCTGATTTTCGATTTAGCTCCACATTACTGCCAGTACAAGAAAAATGATATGAGTTAGAACATAACTTTTAATATTTTTAAAAAGCTAAAGATGTCTACTATAAAATATCAGAAAGCCATATTTTCAAATCTTTCTGAAAAAATTTGTTAAAACGATCTTTTGTTTCGCTTTGGTTGTTCTTATTATTTCGAACACGTCTGTATATTTTTGCTCGGAGTGCTTATAATTGGTCACTACAACCGTCTAGACTAGTTTCGAAGTCGGCTCCGAACGAAAGATTTTTTTGAGAAGCATTTCATGGCGATTTTATTTACCAGAAATCTGTTGACAGGAATTCGCCGAAGAAATATTTTGTTATATTTCGTTTGTTTGGAGATGTCTGACCTATTAAACCGAGGCGTCATGTCTAATAAGCTAACACACTACTTACAAAACTAGGTCGTCCCTATGAACTCGTGAGTCTACTACAGAGTGCATATCATTTGGAAAAAATTAGCGTTGCTGTTAGAAACATCAAAATAAGAATCGAACCACAGGTCGCAAGGTCAACTTTATTCATATCAAGGTAAACATATTATTCTTCTTGCATAACTGCAAAGTTTCACATCGGTATGGCGTTATCAAAGAAATTTATGACTTGTTCCCGATCTTTTTCCCAATCCAATCTAGAGGCATAAAGATTAAATGAACAAAATTCTCTAAAATTTTATAAGAAATCTCTAAAAATGTATTCTGGACTTTAATTTCTTTTTATGAATTCTCAAAAGTCCTTGTAAATGTCATTCAAGGAATGATTTATAATTCATCACAGAAACAAGTTAAGGAGCTAATATCTATAAAATTTCGGATTTCAGTTGACAGTGTAGTGAGAGTTGAACAGTTTAAATTCAGCATGAAAGATGGATGTTAATACACCCATCCTTCTGTTGTAGTCTGTATAGAAAGTTTTCTCGAAATCTGAAATGCAGTACATACAGTGGCTCCCAGCTTATTTCAACCAATACCTTTAAAAAAATAAGGTGGGAGCCACAGTCTGTATGAGTTCACTTTGATGCCATTTTCTTTCAATTCTTTGTTTCTTTACTTTTTATAAATGGATTTAAATGAAAAAGTTTCAACTAAATTTTGTTACAAAAATGTACAAAATGGAGAACAAACTCTATCCCCCCCTTTTTTTTCACAAAGTAATGCAAAAACTAAAACCATCACAGTCAGTCGTCATGCAATGAATTCTTTATAACCTGTAACCCTAATTATGCATATAAGTCGGCAAAAAAAAAAAAAAAATAGAAAAAGAAAACAATACCAACAAAACGAATAACAAAAATTTTAGGAATAAGAAAAGAGAAGCCATCAATCAATATTGTTTTGTTGCCTGCTTTTGTTACCTTTCCTTTGTGATTTTATCCATGATTTCAGCATTTCACAGAAAATACTATTGATTTTAACTTTTTCTGTTGCACCAAATAAACATTCCAAACAATAGCAATAAATACAATAACAAAACTTTTTCTTTTTGAACCACTAACTAACTACACTGTTTCCAACAGTAAACATTTCATACAAACTCTTTTATATCAATAAACGTGCTGTTATTAAAAAAACAAAATTATTTTAATAAAAAGCAACAAAAAGCAAAAAAAAAAAAAAAATAACCGTTATTTTAAATTTTTTCAAAAAGTATTTATTTATGTATTAACCAATAACTATCTTGTCCCCTTCAAAGTTACTCCACTTCAGATATAATACACTTACGTATACACTTTTCAATCTACGAAGCACTTTTAAAACGCGCTTTTTAGTATCGCCAACAGCTCGTGTTTCGATTTTTCTTTTATCTCCTCAATCGTTGCAAAACATACATAGATAACATACATAATTGGTCATTACAACCCTTCAGTCAGGATTACGACCTAGCTTCTCACACCACATATGTTGTGGGCGATAATTTTGTACATGAGTGGTGGAACCTACAGTTTAATGTGGACTCTGAACGGCAGGTTTTTGAAAAGCTTTTTCAAGAATTCTGTTGAGAGGAAGGCGCCGAAAAAATAATTTCATATTTTCGTTTTGTTGTCTGACCTAGGGTTTGAACTTGGGCCTTCAGGCTAATAAGCCAATACACTAACTACTGGACTACGGCGTTCCAAACGTCTTCAGTTTTGTGAAAAGGAAAAAGTGAGTGGGGGCCAAGTCCGGTGAATACAGTGGTTGGGGCATGATTACGGAAAAACTCACGCACAAACATCGATGTGTGAGCTGCTGCGTTATCATGGTAAAAATCCATGATTGATTTTTCTACAACTCTGTGCGTTTCTGAATAATTGCTTTGCGCAATCGGCACATACTTGAAGGTAGTACTCCTTATTGACCGTACGACCTTTTGGCAAGAATTTATATCCTCTATGCCATTGTAATCGAAGAAAACAGTGAGCAAAACCTTTACATTTGATCGAATTTGACGTGCTTATTTCGGTTTTGGTTCTTCTGGACGCTTCCATTGGGTTGATTGAGCTTTGGTTTAAAAGCCATAGCCATATACCGAGGGTATGATCTTTTTGAGCAAATCTGGATCGTCGTTGAACGTCGTCATCGTCCTAGGCGATGTCTATGCGACGTAATTTTTGCTCACTATTTGGCGATTTTGGAATGGAACAATCTTCGCTGCCTCAGATTTCACTCCTAAAACATCCGAACGATATGCCAACATCATCAGCAACCTCTCTAATACTGATTCGACAATTATCGAAAATCATTTTCTTCACTGCGTCAATGTTTTCATCACCAGGTCGAGCATCATAATTGACATCTACTCGGCCTTCCTTAAACCGGTCATACAGAAACTTTCGTAAAAATTGCTTGGTATGAGCCAAACGATTTACCTCTCTAATAGTGATTCGACGATTATCCAAAATCATTTTCATCACTGCTTCAATGTTTTCGTCCGTTGTTGACGTGCTCGGGCTACCAGGACGAGCATCGTCATTGACATCTTCTCGGCCTTCCTTAAACTATTTATGCCACAATTGAACTCGCGTTCTGCTCATAGAAGACTCACCAAACACCATACTCAACATTTCAAATGTCCTTGCACATTTAATTTCATTTTTTACACAAAACTTAATACTTTTTTCGAATAGCAATGGTGTTTTCTTTTCTACCAAAAAATATGCATTTTGAGTTTGCCTCTTAAAAATGTTTCGCCCTCTAAAAGGGTGATATGTTTCATTCTAAATAATTCGCACTGTCAATGGTGGAGGGCATTGCATTTTATGCCCTGTATAAATCGAGAGTGCTGATAATGCCCTGTAAAGCAGCTGACTTTCGTTTATTCATAGGGCTACCAGATGATATTTAAAAAAAAGTCGCCTGGTATTGTTATCCAATTTGAAGTTAATTTTTTCACTGTTTTGTTAAGTAACCTTAAGGAAGCATTACATTATTAAAGCTACATGGTCCGAAATATAAAAAATTGCCTTAAATGTTAGAACAGTGATCAAATGTTTTTTTTTTGTTTTGGTTATATAAAAGCTCTCAAAAAATAAAGTTGCAAAATTAGCGATCTGCCAACACCTTTTTCATATTTACATTTATTATTGAAAACAAATCAAAAAATACTACATATTTTTAGATCTTTTTGTATGATAAAAATATAAATATGGATATTGCTGCATTTATTTTATTTGCGAAAATTGAAATAAATCGGTTATTAGATTCATCTTCGTCATCTGATGAAAAATTACTCAATTTATTACATACATAACCAACAGCCGCCGTGGCAAACACAGGGCATACCCTTTCTTAAATATTTGTGTTATGTTCTTCACAAATAAAAAATAGCATTACAACAGGTTTGGTCAAAAATTTTTTAATGCACCTTGTGAGAGGGTGACATGTTCTTTGTAGAAAAGAAAACACCAAACACGACTAACCTTTTTATCTGTCAAAAACAAACTGACAATTCAAAGTGGCAACAATATATAACAGACATGTGTACCAACATAATAGAAAAAAAATGCCAAAATCGAATATAGGTAACTCACGAAATATTAAAATTTATTGATCACACCTCGTATGTACTGTAAAAAATATAATACTGTAAAATAAAAGATAAATAATTTCTTGCTATGCGGTCACTGTAATGAATCAAATAAAACAAAAAAATTAAAATAATAAACAAAAACGAGAAAAAGAGATATTTTCCTTCTAAAAATGGTAAAATAGTAAATATGGCTTCAAAAAGAAATACTTGCAACAAATTTATTCACTTTTGTAATCATCCAGGAATTTGGAGAACACACAGTTACTGATTGGTAGTGTTAGTTTTAATGTTTTTAAGCATCAATTCGTTTATTTCACAGCAAAATTTCGTAAAGTTCAATAGAAACGGTGTAAAAGAAATGTTTTTACACGAGTCGGGTAAAGTGGAATGCTTTAAGTGATGATGACGGTAATGATGTTTTAAAAATTACGACGATGATGATGATGTTGCTGATTTGCGTTGTTCTGTTATTGTTGTTTTATTAATGGTTCAATTCACATGTGCAACAAGTACCAGCGTCATTGATGTGTGTGCCAGTGGCTTACAAGAGAAGAATGAGACAAAAAAAAAAAAAGCACAAATGCACAGTTGCACAGTGGCATAAAAAAATAAAAAAACATATGCTACACGATGTTCGCACGACTGATGTTTGTCTGTGGGTGTTTGGTTTATAGAGAATATGATTGAAAAGCACAATATGATTGAAATCAATCAATATTTGCATTTGTTTTTCACAGTCCTAAAAACAGCTACGGTTGGTTATGCATACGAGTACATTTGCAGGTGAACGCTTGCACCACACTTTCGTTCCAAATTGCTTTGATGTTGTTTTAGTTTTTTGTCTAGTTTTAATGTCTGACATGCATATGCTTTTATAGTTTTTATTTTTTCCATATTTATAGGTTTTTTCTTTCTTTATCTTTTTAAATTTCGTTTTCACTTTATGAAGAGCAACTATACTTATATGGAATTTATAGTTCTCTCTCTTTTTCACACTAAAATTTTCAATATTTAAGAAATATTATTAAAATATGCCATAAAACGTTAAGACGAAAAATTACTCATGCAACGAAAATAGCTACATACCAGGGATTAACAATTAGCATTCAAAATGATGAGTAGATTCGAGTCATACTCATAATTTCAGACTAATACTACTAATTATGTATTCATTCTACTGATATGAAATACTTATCGCACTCATACTTAACAATACGCATGATGTTGTTGATATCGACTCTACATGAGTCAACATATACACGAAACACAAAATAAGTATGATTCGAGTACGAACATCACTTTGCTGTCTTTGTCTTTTTTACACATAATCATTGCAACTGCTACTTATAAATCAATGTTGTAGCAAGTATAAATGAATCAGAGTAGTTGAATTTCAATACTGTTGACTTACTCATACTCAAAATTACATGAGTGCTTATGATTAACGAAAAAACGACTCATTGCTACATACATACGAGTATACTCAAAAACTTCCTAGAGAACTGCGATAAAATTACTATCCCTTTATAGCATGTAAATTGCAGTTTTTGATTTCTGAATTGTTTCATTCTATTAAGAAACGGAGTTCTAGTTGATTAGTTGATAATGGCTAACCAAGTCGCCTAGATTGCTGGCTTATTAGACTGAAGGCCCGAGCTCAAACCCCAGGACATTAAAACGAAAATAGTAAAGTATTACTTTGGCCACTTCTACTCTCAGCAGACTCTGAGAGAGCAACAAAAACTCTGACAGTAACTAAAATTGCCATGATAAGCTTTTCAAAAATCTGTCGTTCGGAATCGACTTTAAACTGTAGGTCCCGCTACTCATGTATAAGATTAACACGCACAACATAAGTGGTGTGAGAAGCTAGGTCGTAATTCTAACTGAAGGGTTGTAATGCCCAATTATTCTAGGACATACTAAAGGAAAGTTCCAAAAATAAATTGTAAATACTTATTTACTGTGCCTTCGTTCTATGTTAGCTCCTATATTTTATATTAATCAGTTCCACTTCAATTGAACTCGAAAAACTTAACTTCTATAATTTAAAATAACTAAAATATAACTAAAATATTTAAAACTTCGCAAACTAGAATTTGTCACGGAGCGTACTACAATAGGTATGATCCGTGCACAAGCATGGTATGATCGTATCAAATGTTTGGTTTCGAATTCTATCGCTCCGGAACGTATTAATCGTATCGAAATGTAACATTACGGTGAATAACAGAATAATCACCGATTCGCGTTGAATTTGTAAAGCCAGTAGTATATCAAAAATGGCTATTGAATATGATCCGCAGGTCAAGAGGAAAATATTAAGGGTCATGTCATTAAGAGTCGTTAACTAAAGAAAGGATTTCATCGCATAGGTAAATTGTTTTTCATTATTATAAGTAGGCAATATGGTAGAAGTGATCGTTAAGTTGAAGGGAGGATCATCCTACCGGTAACTTGTAAGGTTAAGTTTATCTTCGAACTTGCTATATTTTATATATTATTTTCAATCTGGCAACATCAAATATAAGCAGAATGAGCCACTGCGTTTAAAAATTTTTTGTTTAATTGAGCAGTGCTACCAACATTGCTCCGGCACTGCCATATTTTTTGAAAACTGGTAACTTTATTTTATCTGTAGGTTGTAATAATGAAAATAAGTTAAAGATAACTTCACAGTTCCCTTTAGCTAAAGGCAAGAATGATAAACTAAAGATTACGCCTTGCGCATGATTTCCCGTTAGATGACGTTGTTGGGCTATTTTAAAGGTTTCCAAATCTTTTAACATGAACATTTCTTCTGAAAAGTGTATACACTACGCGAAAGTAGTTGGCAGCCCTGCAATATAACTTACATTATCATTCAACATGCGCAGAAAGTTTTAATTTTGTGTGCGTGATGGCGTAATCTTTAGTTTATCATTCTTGGCTAAAGGTATCTTCAATTAAAACCAAGTTTAAGGGCACGTTGCAATAATGGCTCTAAAGCTGGTTAATACCTGCAACTGAACCCATCATAACCGAAATTTGTAGTAAAATATAATTGATGATGGTTTTAGTGATAAAAATAATATTAAAACTAAGCAATAAATGTGCATATTTTATTCCATTAGAGATCTATGACAAGGGTTGTATACGTTTTCACTGAACAACTACTGCATCATTAAGTTTTATAGTTTTTTTTTTATCACCAGTGAATTCTAAAGCATCTTCGTTTGATGTCCGCATCTATTTTATGACTTAATACGTTTCGTTTTTCTTTTCCACTCAACATATTTTATATCTTGCCGTCAAAGAATTTTTGCAATATTTTTAACGAAGAAATAATAATTTCTTCTGTTAATTAATTTAATTTCTTCTGTTTGACTGTGATCAGTTTTGTTCCTTCCGATCAATTTTATAATTTAAGTCTCAGTTATTAGAAATACAATTATACGAGGGGTGATCAAAAAATAACCGTTATTTTCAAATTTCGTGGGTTACATTTGTTCGATGTACGCATTTATTTTTCTGTTATATTGGTACACATGTCCGGCCGTTATATATGTTGTTGACAATATTAGCCATTTTGGATTATCAGTTTGTTTTTGACATATAAAAAGGTTAGTCGTGCTTTCGTGTGATCTTCGGTTTTTTACAATTCGATAAAATGCATCAAAGAAACTGTATTAAGTTTTGTGTAAAAAATTAAATTAAATGCGGAAGGACATTTGAAATGTTGAATATGGTGTTTGGTGAGTAGAACGCCAGTTCAATTGCGGCACAAACGGTTTAAGAAAGGCCGAGAAGATGTCAATGACGATGCTCGTCATGGTAGTCCGAGCACGTCAACAACGGACGAAAACATTGAAGCAGTGATAAAAATGATTTTCGATAATCGATAATGATACTATTAGAGAGGTAAGTCGTTTGGCTCATGCTATGCAATTTTTACGAATGTTTTAGGCATTAAACGTGCGGCAGCGAAGGTTGTACCAAAATTGTTCAGAAGGAAACGTCCAGAAGAGCGAAGATCGAAAAAAGCACGTCATGTTCGGTCAAACGTTAAGGTTTTGATCACTGTTTTCTTCCATCATGAATTCTTGTCACAAGATTGTACGCTAAATAAGGAATACTACCTTGAAGTTATGCGCCGATTGCGCGAACCAATTCATGGGAAACGCACAGAATTGTGCAAAAACCAATCATTGGATTGATGCTTGTGCGTGATTTTTTGGCAAAAAACAAAACCGTAATCATGCCTCAACCACCGTATTCACCGGACTTGGCCCCTGCTGACTTTTTCCACTTCCCAAGACCGATGAAAGAAAAGTGTTTTGCTACGACTGAAGAGATAAATAAAAAATCGAAATAGGAGCTGTTGGCGGTACCAAAAAGCGCGTTTCAAAAGTGTTTCGGTGATTGGAAAAAACGTAGGCATTTGTGTATTATATCTGAAGGGGGTTCCGTTGAAGGGGACAAGATAGTTATTGATAATTAAAAAAATACTTACATAATTGACCATTACAATCCTTCAGTCAGGACTATGACCTAGCTTCTCACACCACTTATGTTGTGTGTGTTAATTTTTTACATAAGTGGCGGGGGGCCTACAATTTAAAATCGACTCCGAACGATCGATTTTTGAGAAACTTTTTCATGGCAGGTTTTTTTTACTCTCAGAGCCTTTGCCAGAAATCTGCTGAGAGGTAGCCGCCGAAGAAATATTTTCATATTTGCGCTTTGATGTCTGACCTGGGGTTTTAACTCGGGCCTTTAGTCTAATAAGCCAACACATTACCTACTACACTATGACGACTTCTACTTTTTGAATAAAATGAAAATAACGGTTATTTTTTTATAGTACCTCGTATATTTTAATATCTAATTACATTTAATAACATCCCTTAACACGTTGACTGTCGACTACGACATAACTCGTAGCTTGCGTTCCCTTCCAAGGAGCCAAACTACGAGTTATCTTGTACTTACTACTGTGAAGAAGTGAAGTTTTTTTTTTTTTGGCCAGTTTTCCAGTCAACGTTTTAAACATAAATTTGTTAATTTTGTATCTAATGCCACATTTTATTAAATTAAAAGAAAATAAGAACGCACTTTAGATATTATCACAACGAATCCTAAAGTCGCAAAGTAATTCTATAGAAGATGAAATTATTATTATTTTTTTTTTTTTTTTTTGAATCAAATATGAATCGAGAGTTTTTATACCAAGAGTTACAAACATATCAATGCAATTCGCATGCCCACCTTATACTCATACATACCACGTAACGCTCATGAAGCATATTCTAAAAATATTAAATTATTATTGGTTTTAATTTAAAAAATAATTTTGGTTTGTTGGCACATATTTGCCAACTCTTTCAACAGATGCTGGTCGTGGGGATTTTTTTTCTTTTTATTTCTGTATTGTCAGTGGGCCGGGCAAACGGCCAAGTCAGTCAAATCTCTGAGTCAATTAGCTGTACTTTGGTTGGCTGTTGTTAGAGAAGTGCAAGTTAATGCAGAGTAAACTTTTTTATTCTATTTATAAAAAGAAAAAAAAAAAAACAGAAACTTTCCTACGATTTGCGTATTTGAGCGTGCAACATATTGTTGCGAATTTCTCGAAAGCAGCAGAAAAACAGGGAACAAAAAAATAACTTTTAATTTTGGACGACACAATATGTGGTGCACATATGTACATACATATATGCATACATATACTTGCATACAATATATTAAATTTTGGAATACGCTATGGACACAGGTTGACTGACAAAAAATAAAATTTTAAACAAACAAATTTCATGCCAAGCATTGATGATTGGGTGTTACGTATTAAAAACTGTAACCGACACTTTTCAAGGCAAATACGAGAAATAGTTTGAAATATTGCTGCGTGTACACACACCCATCTACACACTGAAAGAAATAAAATTCACTGGTTTAGTTGTAAACTATTTTCCGAAATAATGGCAGAGTTGATGTTTGAAATGGTCGCCTTTGCTTACCAAACAAGAGAAAATAAATATAAAAAATATTGTTACGAAAATGGAAATGGTGTTGTTGAAATGATAAACAAAAGATCCAAAAACAAAACAATGGACCTGTGCACGTGATCTCCAAATAAGTAAAAAAAAAATACAGCAACATATATAAAGCTATGCTTATAAGATCGATGAATAAACAAAAATAAGGGATAAAAGATGTAAACAGGCAACAACAAAGTGCAGCGGACATAAAAGTAAACAATCAACAACAAAGTGCGGCGTAAAAAAATAAAATAGCGGATAGACAAATACACAAGCAATAACTACTCTGTCTGGACGAATATAAACAAGGTCCACAAACAAAAATGGAAACAATTTGTTTACATTTTTGGATCTTTCCCGATGACCGTTATCCTCCTTCGAGAGCATTCATCATACTGTTGATCCAGCGATATAAAAGGCAAGACAAAGTGAACAATGATAGAGTTCGAATTAAATCAGTCGTGAGTGAAGACGTCGCATTGGATTCAATGAGAATTCAATCAGTTTGGTCTGAAGACACGAGATCGCATTATAATTCAGTCAGTATTCCGTACAGACAAGTTACGTGTGAAGAAAGCGGTTGTTAGTGTTACGCTAACAGAAGTGTTGTGCTTACAAGAAGGTTGTAGGCAAAGAAGAATAATGAACAATTGCTGCTTACAAAAAGGTTGTTAGCACAGAAATACAACGAATAAGCACATATTGTGATCGTTATTGTTGTATAATTGGTATAAGTTCGAACAGGGGTACAAAAGTAGCGTAAATAATTTATGAACTTATATTTTTAACGTTTTTAAACCGTAAAAACGTAACAATATATTTCTATCAACTCCCTCCTCTCACCTTTCTGGCAAAGTCGGCGTTAAACTGTAGGTTCCGCTACTCATGGTTAAAAATTAAACACACTCCACATGTATAGTGCGAGAAGGTAGTATTTATTACTGACTCAAGAGTTGTAATGCCTAATAAAGTAGTAAGTAAGTATTTCTACTGATTTAAACAATTTATTCGAGCCGAGTGTGCTTACAACACCTCTTGTTCTTGCCTTTATGAAATTTTATGATACTAAGTAATAATTACTTTCAAGTATAAATTAACTTTTCTGTTCTCTTTCATGGTGTTACTCTTCCTCTTGATTAAAAATTTAAAATCAAAATAATTAAATTGTGATCAAAATAAGTCTAGAAAAATATCAAAAATGCTGTAGAAAGGCATGAAAGAAGATTGCTTTTGATAATGAAAATTAAGCAGCAACACGGTAATTTCATTACCCGCTGTTATGAAAATATGATTTTAATACAAAGTCATCTCGAAATGGTATTTGTGATCGTTTTAGCAGAGTACTTTGAGTTCTGAGATGTTTTGCTGGTTTTGGCACATCTATCCCCAACCGGACTTTTAGAACTCAAAAGATTCGTATCCGAAAGGCAATTATAAAGCAACGAGCGAACTTTTTTTTAAATTCATAGGACCATTATTACAACTTGGCTTTATTTAATGGTACCTTTATTTTATTATTTTTTATTGTTTTATAATTACAGATAAAAAAATTAACTTTTAAAATTGAGAGGGGAGGCAGGTATGTTGGAGGAAGATCCTCAGATAAAAAAAAAAATGCTATTTTTCAAAAGGTACACGAAAGGGGAACTACCAATATTTAAAGTTGTTTAAAAATTCCAACGTTATTTTTAAGTACATCGAAACACTTTTTATTCTTGTGTACCTCTAGTATGTACATTACACACATTACACTATTATGAACGTTTTTATGTGTATAAGTCCCGTCCTTTGAATATCCATTATGTTCTTAAGATTGTCCTTACATGCAATAAAGATGACGTTCTGTACTTGTTTATTTATTACTCATACGCTAGAGCGGGATTCTCTTGTTTATAAATTACCAATAAAAATACACATGCACGTAAACACACGCATACCCGTGTATGTATTGCTCGCTCCACAACATTAAATTTATTTTTTTTATTATTCCATACTAAGACTATTGTTGTATACAAACATACAGTATTTCTACTGTTCTCTCTTATCATTGTTTACTTAATTGTTGTTGCAAAATACAAAGAGTGATAAAATTTTTTTTCCCTATTTCAATATTAATTTTCATTTAGATAAGCCTTTATATGTTGTAGTTTTGAGAATAAAAAAGTATTGTAGTTTTTGTTGTTGTTTTTTAATGAAGTCATTGAATTTCTTTTCGATTTTATTTAATTTGTACTCTTTTATTTTGTTTCTTTTGTTCTCTACATAAAACAGGTGCATTTTATTTGAAATTGAGTAGATTTTGCTTAACACTCTCCATTTCTTTACAATTTCACAACACTTGCACAATCTCCCACTTTTGGTATCTCTCACTCTCACTCTTGCTGGCGCAAACACAAACACATCGCCGATAAATATAATTGTTGCGTTGCATATGAATTTTCATTATTTTTGCCTCTTCCAAAAGTGTGAGTTTCTCTATTTAGACCTTAATTTGCAGAGTAAATTGTTTTGTACATTTTGTTGTTGTTGTTTTTTTTACCTTTATTTGGTCTTCACTTGTTCATTATTTATGCCGTATATCAGTTGTTAATTTTTTGTTGTCAAAGCAAAACGATTCTCTTTATAAAACAAATTTTTTGTGTATTCTTCTACGTGTTTGAATGCCAGTGTTGTGTTGTGCGTTTTGTTTTATTTTTATTTTTTGTTTATTGCTTCTGAGACTATTGCACTCTTTTGATCAGAGCAGATACAAACAATTAAAAAAAAAAAATAATAAAAATTAAAATATTAAAAAACAGTGTCATCACTTCTACTGTATACTGTTTGACTCCCCTTTGTGTATTTCATTTGTTCTGTTCAATTAAAACAACACCATTTCTGTGGTTAAACGTGCTATCGTAACGCTTTGTTATTTTAACTTGAATTCATTTTTTTTTAGTATGTTTCGGCAAATTCTTATTGGAATTACTCATCACACCTTTCTTCAAATTGTTTAATGCACTTCTGTTAATTAAAAATTTATTGTCGGGTTTCATTTATTTACTATTTACAGTGGGAAAAATATCAATAACAATACAAAATTTAATATTGTTTTGAATATTTTCCAACGATGGCGTTTTAAATTAAATTGCAAACAAGAAAGAGACAGAAATAATAAATTAAAATTTAAAAAAAAAAAAAATAAATTTGTGAAAAATAGTTGTGGGAATTTTCTATAAAATATTAACAATGAATGAAAACAATGAATGATATTGAAAATGTTATTAAATCGAAAAGAAAAATATTAAAATAATTGCTATAAAGGCCATTGGAAAAATGTGTTAAAATACATTCGTTAAAATAATGGAAATGTATAGCGCCTTAACTATTTCAAAAATAAAATGAGAAAAGTTTGCCAATGTTGCGATTTATATGACATTTTTTATAAAATAAAAGATTTAAACAAAATCTTTAATAACAATCGATATCTTGAAAAACTTTCTAATTTGGACGGTTGTACTCTATTGCAAAAAATTTACTTGTAACACATCAATAATTTTGTTTTTTGTTTTAATCTAATATAAAAAATTCTCGTGACACGGTGTTAGTGGTTAAATTCCTCCAAAATGGAACGAACGATTTTCATGAGATTTTGTGTTCATATCGGCGTGGCAAATCGTTAAAATTTAATATTTAGGTACATTTTGATCGTATACGAATCCCACCAAAAATTGGTGTGACAACCCTCCCCCTTCCAGTGATACCAATAACTCTTAAACTACTGAACGGATTTTGACCATTTTTTTTTTTTGAAAGCTTATCAGGTTTAGATGGTTTATATATATAGCAAAATATATATATAGCAAAAAGTAGGCGTGGCAAACCTTTCAAATTTAATATTTAGGGCCATAGTGATCGTAGACGAATGCAATATGGTGGGTAAGTTCGTAGAATCGATATCGGTAAACTCACCAAAAAAAATGAGTGGAAATCCTACCCCTTTAAAAGATAGCTATAAGGCTGCTAAATCGATGATTTATATTTTTTTATGTTAGTTTTTGTTTTGGAGCGATTACTACAAGGTCATCAGCGCTTTATTCAACGTATTACAATAAATATATGATGTGACCTGTATTGGGCAATAAAAAAAATCAATTTTGGTCGGGACGAAGTTCTCCGGGTCAGCTAGTATTTTTCGCTATCCTAAGAAAATGAATTATTTCAATGGTGTTTGCTCTCTGTTGTCGCTCAGTGCACGTAACACTTTACGGCTGGAAACCCAGCCACTCACGTGACATACGCATGTATTGTACCTGCTTTTTACACAATTTCAATATATTGTCGTAGTAAATGTCTTAACCTTTGAACTCTCTTTTATTCTACTCATAATGGGATGGGAATTTATTTTTGTTTGTATCAGGGAAAGTAAGTGTGGCTTGTCATGCCGAAAATTTTCACGTTCTGCATATTTAGAATGAAAGTTCAAAAGAAATAACTTGACAAAGAGATATAAATAAACATTATATTATAATATTGATATCCACATAAAATTGTAGTAAAACCTCAGTTATGACATGTAGTGACACAATTAAAAATCTTTCGTTCTTATACTTTGCAAAAGACATGACAATCCTAGCATAACTGTGTTTCTTCATAATTGCACTATGCGACGAAATAAAAAAAAGAAAAAATTCAATACACTCGTCTAATGACATAGTGTAGATTGTGAGCAGATCTTAAAAATATTTTTTTTTATATTTCTCGAACCCTTAAAACTCCTTTTATTTGACAAAAACTGTTTTTTTTTTACTTTACGCACAAATTTATTGATTACTGAAATATGTTTGACACGATTTCCAAAATTTCAATCTTGTTGGAAAGGAGAGAGATGAACCTTTATTCGACTTAATATTTAATATTTAACTTGGAATTTTTTTTCATATTTCTTTCAAGGTTAAATGATAATAATATTCTTAAAGTCTGTTCTCTTGTGAAGAGATTGTAGCACACTTAGAATGTCTTTAAGGTTCTTACATTTTTAAATTTTACGTTCTCTAACTTAAATACTGTCAAAATGCGGTTAAGATGCACGGATCCGTTTCGAAGTTATAGGGACAAATCTACTTAGAATACATATATAATCGTATGTCGCGTGAAAACTCATAACTCAAAACACACTTTTTCGAATTAGAATGTTATAAAATGGAGGCGTCGATATAATAAAATTTGATAAAAATTAACGTAGACAGTATTTAAATAGTATAACAGTGTAAATAAAAGAAATTATATGCCATCTTATTAAATGAACTTTAAGTTAAAAAATTTTCAGAATTTTTGATAAATCTTGATTTTATATCGCAAAATGTGTCAATTACACATTTGCACGACATCCAGAAGTTGGCTATTATTTGTGTTTTTTTGCAAATATCATTATTTCTCTTTGCGCAAACATTGGCCAACTTCTGGCGGTCACTCAAACGGGAAAATTTTTTAAACTGAAAGTTCATTTGATGGGATGACATACAATTTATATAAAAAATATAAAACGACTGTTATTAAATTTCTATAATAACTACAGTAATTTTTCTCCGATTTGATCAAACGAAATGTCAATCTCTTCAGAGGATAATGCACTTTAAGAATGTCATCATTTATTACACATTTTTCTAGTAAAGTTTTCTACTTTGAACGGAAAAACTTGAAAAAATATAAAAAAATTCACATTTTCCAAGTTTACCTCATCAAAACTCCCAGCATATTAAGTCAAATAATACGTATAAGTATACCGTTTTAAAGCTCCAACTCTTTCCAACAATATTTAAAATTGGGTCAGATATGTTTGAGTAATTCAGAGATTAGTGCGTAAAGTAAAAATCGTTTTTATGAAATAAAGCAGGTTTAGAGGATTCGAGAAATATCAAAAAAAGGAATTTTTGAGTTCTACTCAACAAAACTCATTACCTACACTATGCTCTTGGCCGGGTGTCTTTAATTTTTTTATTTTGTCGCATAGTGTTATCATTATTGAAATTATTTTATTGTCCACTATAAGTGGACAATAGAGTAGAAATGAGCGTTAAGCTGAAGGGAGTAGCACCCCATGTTTAACATTTAAAGTTAAGTTTTTGTTTGACAAATTTGACAAATTGTCCAACTTTTGTTTTCAATTAATTTATTTATAAATAAAACTATTTTGCCTTCTCCATTACCATACTTTATCATAGACATTAAACAATGGTACTCTCAGTTTTTTAGTTTTTTTTTTCTTAAATTTTTTTTATTTATTCTTTCTAAAATCAAATGCAATTAAAGCCGTGAAACCTTTCGACAGTGCCTAGTCTCTCGTTTTATGTAGGTAACATCGATACAATGAATATTTTTTTAAGGTTTAAAATTAATTTGTTGTTTATGTTGTCTAAATACGAAAACAAGACTAGAAACAAAAAATCAATAAAATTTCACGGAAAACTGAAACACGCAATTATTCGAATGTAATTGGCGCCAATAAGTACAGCCAGTGAAAAGTCCAACAAATTGGCTACAAATCTTTTAAAAACCTTTTTAACGTAATAAAAATAAAAGAAGGGGATAAACTATTTGCGTGGTGAAATGATACCATTTATGTAAAATATCATATTTCTGGTGACTTGTTACAAAATTCACACTCGGAAAAGTACCAGCCCATTAATGCCCAAATTATTTTTTTGGAATTGTAGCACCAGGTTTTTCATGCGCCTGGCAACAGGCTAAATGAAATTATGAAATTCTTGAAAATAGCATAATTAGCATTTACCATAAAAGAAGGCGTCAATAGGGAAAGTTGAAAATTTGCCATAAATCAGTATTAGATGCCGTAAAGTTTCATTCATTCGTTTTTGGTTCTTTCCTAACGGCTGTATAAATTCATCAGGATTAGATATTTTCAATTTTCTTATAATACGTCAGGTTAATTGTATACATACATACATACATAATTGGCCATTCCAACCCTTCAGTCAGGATTACGACCTAACTTCTCACACCACTTATATTGTGTGCGTTAATTTTATACATGAGTGGTGGGACCTACAGTTCAAAGGCGACTCCGAACGATAGATTTTTAAGAAGCTTTTCATGGCAATTTATACCCTCAGAGTCTTTGCCAGAAATCTGCTGAGAGGAAGTCGCCGAAGAAATATTTTTCGTTTCTGATGTCAAACCTGGGATACGAACCCGGGCCTTTCGCGACTTGTATCCATACTTACATTTAAATCCAGCAGGCTTTAATACTTAAAAATTAACACAATAAAAAGTTTTAATTAAAAACTTCTAACGGTTACCATTTTGTTTTTTGCTCTCAATTTCCTCTCAGAGCATAAGAACTCTAAGGCAACCTCTGCTAGCAACTTAAGTTGCCACTGGGCACTAATGGCTTAATATTTCACAAAAAAATTTTTAACACTCCTAGAGATTTATAAATTTATATCTATATTAAAAATCATTACCATTAACAGATCAAATAATTATTACAATTAATTACACGGTGCGACAGTGAAAGTACACGGGAGTAAGCGAGTAGTCTATGTTATTCAGATGGACTACGTAGTTACTCGGGTGAATTTTCACTGAAGTAGAACAAAATGTTTATGTATACCGTTTGAAAGGCTCATCTCTTCCCTTTCTAAAAGACTTTGGATCTTTAAATGTGTTCAAACAATAATTATTGTGAAAAGATTAAAAAACAGTTTTTCTTAAATAAAACAAGTTTAGAGGGTTCGAGAAAAATAAAAAAAAATATTTTTGAGTACTACTCAACAACTTAATGTAATGGTTACTCGGGTGTATTTAATTTTTTTTTTTTATTATTTCACATGGTGTAGTTACAGATCAATAATTTCCTTATTAATTGACAAATCATTACACTATTATAAACAAATTTTTTATCGGCAAGCATATTCTTTATTTTGCTTTCTCAAATGAATGTCGTATTTAAGACCTTAAGAATGAATTTGAATACTCAAATGAATTTGTTTTGTTGTTGCTAAAAGATTTCAGTTCAAATGAATGGGAATTTAAAGATTTTATTGATTTTATTCTCCACTGTATCTGATGCTGAAGTTCTATTCCTTGCAGACGATATTCCCTGATATTGACGTTAGCGAAATGTCAAGGTATATGATGTCACCAGTTAAATTTATGGAATATAAAAAAAAATAATTTATTAGTTTCGATCAAATTTTTTATTTTATTTTGATAAAAAAAAACAAACTGAAAAAGATTAAAGGCCTATTCACACACACACACACACTGCTTATATCAGTCACATTTCATAAAAACAAAAACAACCCAAATAATAACAGCCAAAAGTGACCTAAGTACGAATTGATAAATCAATAACATTTCAAATGTTTTCATTACTGTTACATTACCAGACAATTCCAGAAACAGTAACACAAATAAAAAAGTAACAAAAAGAGAAAAGAATGTCAAAATTAAGTACATACATACACTATACAAGTGTGTAATGTTGGTTTTTGTTTTTGAGTGGCCAAGGTTAACCTAATAGCTTTGGCCACAAAAAGGGCCAAGGTATTGTTTATAATAAAGATTAAATATTGATAAATTTAATAAATAAATTGTAGGGAAAAATACAAAAAAAAAAAAACACACACACACACAAGAGTAATGTAATAATTATTATTACAGCCAACTCACCGTTAGTCGTGGTGAAGTAAATTATTGTGGGAGAAGTGGTAAGAGAGTTATTAATCATGATTATGGGAAACGAGCATAAATATTTAATGACAACAACAATACCACGGTCTAATAATATTAACAACAACAGGTGCCAGTTATTGTTTAATAGTGTACGTGTGTTTGTAAAATAATGCGTGACAAAAAGTTTCAGAGACAAGTTGAATGCAATGTTTTAAAATTTTTGTTTTATTTTCATAAGCAATAGGGATAGGGAGAGAGAGAGTGTGTGTGACTGAGAGAGATAAAAAGATTACGAGAGGCAGACTGTTTGTATTTTATTTGTGTAAATGTGTATGCGTGTGAATAGAGTTGAGTGAAAATAAATTAAAAACTTTCAATGTTTATTTAGAACGAATACAAAATGGGTTAAGCTGGAACAACTAGCGAATAAATGCAGTCAACAAAAAGAACTCAATCTTTGTTTGCACAAGAGTATGTGTTTTTTTCAATTCGAAAAAAAAAAATTATGTTCTTTAAGAAATTCTTCAAGATAAACAAATTTTACAAACAAAACAAACATTAACAAACTCATATCTGATAGTGAATACCTTTATACCGCTGCCAAGGAAAATTAGTCATACTTTTGTTCTGTTAGATTGAGTGGAGAGCGTTCTGGCAAAAGCTGTTCTTATCTAGAATATTAAAAGAAAAATTGATAAAATTCTTTTGCTTTATTTCAACCTCGATGGGGAAGACGCAGTAGGTAGTATTCAAGTTCATTTAAGGGATTAGTTAGTATATTTTTCAATTTTCAAAAATTGATTTTTTTCCCCCGGTACAACGCGTACAGCTGTGCGCGTAATTTAAATGGATTTTTCTCGATTGTATTGTTTTAGAACAGGCGATCGCGAATTAGTAAAAACTTTTTCACAGAATTCGTTGTAATATTGGGATATTATTCTTAAGCCGTGTAGTTTTAGCCCGAATGAAGATATTTTTAATAATTAATAATTTTACGACCTAGCTTCTCACACCACTTATGTTGTGTGCGTTAATTTTAGACATTAGTAGGGGGACTTGCAAGTTTAAAGTCGACTTCGAACGACAGATTTTTGAGAAGCTTTTCATTGCAATTTTATTTACTTTCAGAGTTTTTCTCAGAAATTCTATTAAGAAATATATTTTGTGGTGTGAACCCGGGCCTTACGTCTAATAAGCCAACACACTACCTACTAGAATACGTCGCCTATTAAAACTATATACCGATTTTATGTATGGTAGTATATTGAAGCAATCACAAACCGTTTTTGTCAAATAAAACAAGTTTTGAAGGCTCGAGAAAAATAAAAAAAATAGTATTTTTAAATTCTACTCAACCTTGAGAATAACTTAGACTACATATATGATTATTCGGTTGTAGTTTCACTGTCGCACCGTGTAATTTATTAAATCCAGATTTAATTTCTTTACTAAATTTTTTACCTTTCAAGCCAAGCCAACCCCAGACTGCATAATTCACTTTGGTGAATTGTCTTTCTTTTTCGTGCAGAGGGAGAGAGAGAGAGAGAGAGATAAATTGCAAAAATTGTAAAAACAATTTGTCTATTTGCGCTCATTTGTTGCTACTTGTTCTTTGCAACAGAAAACTGTTGTTGAAAATAAAAGTCAACAACAAATATTTGCCAATGGAACGAGCAAGCAACAGCAGCAGTATTTAATTTTGTGTCATTTATTCGTGTGACGAGATTTTCATTGCACCAACAAGTCATTTTTAACTTAACGGTGCACTTGGATTTTTTTCATTTTCTTTTTTTTCTGTTTTTTTTTTTCGCTGTTTTTAACTCAATGCCACAAATACTGGGTTTTTCTTTTAGGAGTTCTAGGGTTTACGATGCTTTTGTTCGTTCAAGTATAGCGTTTGTAGAGCAATAGTTTAAAGTTTTTTCTTTTTTCTTTCTATGTTTTGTTTTATTTAGTATTTCATTAAAAGTTACAGTGAATTTTTGTTCATCTGTTGTTTTTCCTTCCGGTTGTAATTTTCGGTCTCATTTATTCCATTAATTTTTTATGTTTGTGTTGAAGGGGCAAAGCAGATGCGTAAGTGCTTTGGGTTGATAATTTTTCTTTTCTTTTCATTTATTTTCATTTTATTTTAATTTTTTGTAAAACTTTATTCATTAATTTTTGCCGCCATAGAATTTTTACGGTCGTTTCTTTAATTTATTTCTCTTTAAAGCAATACGCAATTTGTCAAATTACAAAAAAAGGGAAAAATTAAAATAGAAAATAAAAACTGAAAAATTAAAAATAAAAGAGTCGAAAGAGTAACAAATGAAGCCAACAATATTTTATTTAATTGACTTTGTTTTGTCTTCTTTTCAACTACGATCACAGTTAAGTAGAAAGGAAGAAGAAAATACATTTTCTGTACATGTGCTATCGTATTGGAATTGATTTATATTACGGGAAAATCATTATCATGACATTATAATTACTATTGAGAAACAATGTTGATACATACGTATTTCACAAAATGTACTTGTTATTGAATTCCTGTTAAAAGATTTCATAATAATTTACACTGAGCGCCAGAAGTGAGTAAACACAACTGAAATAATTAATTTTTTACAATAGCAAGAAAAGTAAATGAGAATATTCGAATAAATTTCCAAAAATAAAATTGTTTATTTACTTACTTATAAAATTTTAAAACAAAAACAACAATTCAATTATTGTTGTGCTACAAGTATATTTTTTATAATAGAAAATAGGTGTTAACTCACTTATGGCGCCCAGTGTATGTATTAGGGATATCGAAGGGCATTGATTTTTAGAAACCCCAGATTTCGAGATTCGGTATTTCCCGATTGGTATCCTTAATATGTACATTTTTCGTAATAAAAATTAAGTAATCGATAACTATTTTGTCGTTCTCGCTGGAAATATATTAGAAGGCGAGTCGTTTTTTTTACGCCGAGGATGTGTAAATGTGGAGCCCTCTCCCAATGAATCTCCCCTCGTCTCGTGGACTATTGTGCCCACTGCGGAATTACGGTGGTATTAGTTCGGAGTAAAGTGCTTTTGGTTCTTTGGCCCCTGTGTGCTCATATTCGAAAGTTGAGAAGACTTCTAATTGTCTCCACTATTCCTTTCGTCTAGGTGGCCGTTCGGAATTTCATATATGCTGACGTGCCTACATGTTCTGCAGCCTCAAGATTTCTCTTCTTCTTTCTTAGAATACGCTCCACGTAATTCGCCACTGAGGCCTAATTCACTCTACTCGCAATCATAGCCCCGACAATGTTAGCGGCCGTGATCGTTCCAATTGTTGACATCAGTACAGAGCAATAGCTCTGCCAGCGTGCACATTCGAAAACAGTGTGCTCTACATCATCAATTACTTCCCCTTCCGCGTAAAGACAGTAAGGCGAGGTGGTCTTGCCCATTCTGTGCAGATATTTCCTTCAATATCTGTGATCCGATAGCATCTGTGTAACGTAGTTATTCACTTCTCCAAATTTGCGACCAATCTATGGCTTTATGTCTGGAATCAGTCACTTTGTCCACCTTTCACTATCTTCATCGTTCCATCGTCGTTGCCATTCTGAAATGGTGTTTTCCCTGAAGTGACCGGTTATGTGATTTTCAGCCGATTTGATTTCAGGGATTGTAGCTGCTATCACAAGTACGGCTGGGGCGGACACTGCGGGCTCTGTACCGGTACATGTGACTTTGCTCGCTTTTTAACATCTAGTGTTTCGGGCTAAAGTTCGATCCCATAAAGCATAATGCTATTTCCAGCTTCCATCAGAAGACTCCGCCCCGCCGGTAGAGGGCTTCCAATATTCGCCATTAATATGCTGAGCTGTCCAACGATCTTCTTGGCTTTGTCAGCCGTGCACTGAATCCAATACGAAAATGTCAGAGAAGTCGTGCCGTAGTCTAGTAGGTAGTTTGTTAGCTTATTAAACGTAAAGCCCTGGTTCGTATCCCAGATCGGGCATCAAAACTAAATATGAAAAAAAACATATTTCTTTAGCGATTTCCTCCCAGCAGATTTCAGGCAAAAACTCTGAGAGTTAATAAACCTGCTTTCTGAAGATGTTTCTCAAAAATCAGTCATTCAGAGTCGACTTTAAACTGTAGGTCCCGCCGTTTATGTATAAAATTAACCCACACAACATGAGTGGTGTGAGAAGCTGAACCGTAATCCTGACTGAAGTAATGTTGTAATGGCCAATTATGTATGTTTGTATGTACGTATGTATGAATATTCCAATATCCCAATTTATTTGTTTTCAAATTTTTCTATGTACCTACGTATACTTAAAGGTTTAAGTATGTGAAGGTAAAACATTAGGTATCCTTAAACTTACCGTTGCTATGCATATTTTCTGTGTACCTTTCTTTTTCAATCTTATTTTCCACATTTTCTTCTGTAAAATGTTGAAAATTAAAATGTGCTTGGCAATTAATCATTTAGTTTCGGTTTTTTTGTTTATTTTTTTTACTGCTGGTGCAGCTTGTTAAAAATAAAATTCTTTTTGCTAATTTTTACTATGCAGTCTAGTTTTTGTTTAAAATTAATTTGTGTTATTTTTTTTTCTCTTTGGTAGTAAATGTAGAGTCCTTTTTCTTTATTTTAGCAAAATATGAGAAGAATTTTGCCAAAAGAAAATAATACCAAGGCAAACGTAACAAAAAGCTTTTTGCTATTTTTGATATACTCTTGCTTGCTATTTTCTATTTTATTGTTTCCATATCTATTGATTTCATAGTAACTTTGTGAGCTGATTTCGTTGTCGAGCAGCCCAACTAATTCATCCTTGAACACTACGAGGGAGTGAATCTAAAAAATGTAAAAAAAAAAAATAAAAAAACAAATTCTACAATTTATTCCAAATGTATTGAAATTGATGTTTTAAATTGTAATTATAAGATTTAATTTCAAACATTAAGTATTTCACCATTTTTTTTACTAAATTCCAAATGTTTAAAAAATTGCCTGTCATAAATGGAGGGAAATATGTAGGAATTTACAGAGAACAGCAAAATTCTTAGTTCTCCAATATATCGTGACATAAAATGTCCCCACAGGCTCAAGAGAATATTTAAGAGATCATTTGAATGAACGGTTATACTAGGTTAGGTTAGAGGACGTGTACTTGTTCAACTGTGACAAGTACGGTACCCGGAGGAGGAATTGACCCATTGTACAACGTCCTAGCTTCTTACACCACTCGTGTTGTGTGTGTTTAAAGTCGACTCCGAACGACGGATTTTTGAGAAGCCTTTCATGGCAATTTTATTTACTCTCATATATTTTGCCAGAAATCTGCTGGGAGGAAATCGCCGAAGAAATACTTTTTATATTTTGTTTTGATGTCTGGCCTGGGGCTCGAACCCTCGTCTAATAAGCCAACATACTACCTACTAGACTACGGCGACTTATGGATATTCTCACACCACTTATGTTGTGTTCGTTAATTTTATACATGAGCAGCGGGTCCTACTGTTTAAAGTCGACTCCGAACGACAGATTTTTTGAGAAGCTTTTCATGAAAAAAATTTTACTCTCAGAAGTTTTGCCAGAAATCTGCTGAAAGGAAGTCGCCGAAGATATATTTTCATTTTTTCGTTTTATTATCTGACCTGGGATTCGAATTCGGGCCTTTCGTCTAAAAAGCCAATACACTACCTACTAGACCACGGCGACTTCAATGCACAGCGAAAGGTTACGCAATCGTTAAACCTCAAACAAAAGTCAACAGAAGAACTTGCTCATGGTACGACCAGAAAACACTAAAGAAAACTTTTACTTTGAATTCTAAATGGCTTAAATGAAGCGCTTGATTTAAAGGGATATTCTACTAAATACAAGGGATAACATTTTCATTATATTAGGCCGTTGAATATCTATAAAGTCATCTGAAACTTTCTTTATTTATCTCTTGTTTTATGAAACCTACAAAAATTTTTTTTTGTTATTTAATAAAATAGAAATAAATTAATAAAATAAATATAAAAACTTTAATTTTTTTATACAAACTGTTGGTTAAAATTCATGAAATTGGTAATATATTATTACGAAAATGGAAACAGTTTACCATCAACATCAATAAACCAACAATAACAGTGGGAGAGACAAGTAATGTGTATACAAATATGCTAACAGCAATGTAGTCGCGATACAGCTCCCGAGATAGCGAGAACACGAACATTCTACTTCGAAAACGTTCGTTAGACTGTTTGTGTAGGACTAAAAAAAGGCAAGAATAAGCAGACGACAGACAGCATTGTGTGAAGTTGCGTGTGAAGAAAACAGTCGTGGTTTGAAGATCTCCGCTATACAGAAATTGCTTACAAAAAAGGGTTGTAAGCAGAGAAGAATAACGTACAAGCAATTATTGTTCTAGTTATTGTTGTATATGTTGTATAAGTTGGAAATAGTGGTATACATAAATGGAGCGTAGAATAAAGAACTGATCTAAAACTAAATACAAATTTATTTTTACTTTATTTGTAATTAACGAATTCATATTTTAAACGTTTTCAAACATTATATTGCCGTACTAAGACTTTTGCTGTCCATTGTACATCAGAAATTAATGTTTATTTGTCTGGCAATTGATTCCAATTGACTTACCTTTTAAAAACCTTAAAATTGAAGATTTCGTAGATTAAAAATAAATAAATTTTTTATTATCTGCACAACTTTTGTGCCACTGTTCGAAATTATATGACGTATACAACGATACCTTTCACAGTATGTGCTTGTTCGTTATATTTCTCTCCTTACAACCTTTTTGTAAGCAACAACACTTGTTAGTTCTTCTTCTTAGTTCACAACCTTTCCGTAAGCACACCACTAATAACTGTTTTCTTCACACGCATCTTGTCTGATCACAAGACTAACTGAATTATAATTCGATCTCGTATCTTCAGACACAATTGATTGAATTCTTACTGCAACCAAAGTGACGTCGTCACACAGGACTGACTTAATTCGAACTCCGAAAATCACGTGTCTTCATACATGATTGACTGAATTCTAACTGAATCTAACGTGACGTCTTCACACTCGACTGATTTAATTCGAACTCCATCATTGCTCGTTTTGTCTTGCCTTTTATATCGCTGGATCATTAGTGTGATGAATGCTCTCGAAGGAAGAGGATACCCTTCGGGAACAATCCAAAAATGTAAACAAGTTGTTTTCATTATTGTTGTTTGTGTGTCTTATATGCATTTTGTTTTTGCTTGTTTACTTCTTTGTTCGCTGCACATTGTTGTTGGTTGTTTACATCTTTTATCTCTTATATTTTTTCTATACTAATGTTGCTATATTTTTGTTTATTGATTGATCACGTGAACAAGTGCATTGTTTGGTTTTTGGGGCTTTTGTTTATCATTTCATAAATGATCAAGTGACTATGTTATTTTAGAAGCTTTTGTTTATTATTTTAACAACAACATTTCCACTTTCGTAACAATATTTACAATTTATTAGTTACTGTTTTGAAGATGAACTTTTTAATGTAAGGTAACTACAATGCAAGAAAATTAATCCAAAATGGATGTTGCTACGTAAACTTTCTATAATTTAATTTGATTTATACAAACTTTTATCCAATTCGTGAAATTTGAATAATTTACCTTTTTCTAAAAATTTAGTTGTTCCTACATGATTTGTGAATTTGTAAATCATAAAATATGCTTTTGAATAAAACGAGTCACATTTTTATGAATGTAAAAAACAAAAAAACTGCTTTGAATGATGTCGAAATATTTGTAATCTTAGTGTCATCATCATACGAAAAAAAAAACCTAAAAATGGCGAAAGGTAAACCCATATAATTTTAATAAACTTATATCTTTACGGCCAGAATCACATCATAATTATAATGTCAGAAAAATAAATGCCTTTGACCATAAATGACAACCGAAAAGAAACGATCTAACGCACATACACTGTCGGATAAAACAAATGCGAATGCATATCATTAGGATGACATTGAGCAAAAACAAAATGAAGTAATTTTTAAGTTTTGGTTTTAAATACAAGGTTCTGGACACAATTGCAGCTATCAGTAAAATTTAGGATACAGGATTTGTGTTTTGAAAATAAAAATATTGAATAGTAGAGAAACTTATTTATTTTGTTTGACACTGTACATACACACACATACACATTCAGTCTTAAGAAATTTCAATTGGTATGGCGTTGTAAAACCTTAATTTATATGGAAATGATTATGGTCCCTTAAACTGGACATGTCCGTCCAACTAAATCTCTTTCTTTTCATATTATTTAATACAATATGAAAGAGAGAAAATAGATATTGAATAAGAAAACAAAAAAAAAAAAAATAAAATCTATTCCACACACTCTCACATACTCTTCTTCCTGTTTACTCTTAATAAAGTTTTGGGGTAGTAACGTTAGCGACAGTCCAGTCGTTTACATATTGTGATAATTTTTTGGTATTTTTGTTTCTTTTATTATTCCTGACATTCAATTTATGTCATACCTTTTTCTTCTTCTTCTTCTTTTTTTTGTGTCATACATTCATTCCTTTATATTCATCCTTTTCATTCATTCACTCGTTTTCAGTCAGTCAGAGAGTTGGTCATTGAAATTTAAATTGGGCCTAAAATGACTCAACTGCCCATGACTATGAATGAAGTTATGTTGTAAATTGTTGTTGTCATTATTGTTGTTGTTGTATATTTTCTTCTAATCGTATTTACATATTTATAAGTTTTATTTACATGTTGTCAAAATATTGATCATTGGTGGCAAGTGCAAAGGACAGAGTTGGACAACTGAAATAGAACAAACAACCTACTGCAACCAAAGTATGAAAAAGAAAAGGTTGTCCACAAAAACCACAAATAAATTGTTTAAGATACCAATTTTTTTTTTTTTATTTTTTGAAGGAAAACTTCAGTTTGAAAAACATTTATTTCCAAAGAAGAAGCAACTACAAAAGAATTGTTTTTTGGTTTTTTTTTATTTAAAAAGAAAATTGTTAATGTGTGGGCTTCTGTAAATATGTTTGCTCTTTATGGTCACCATACCTACGGAAAGTGAAAGAGAATGAGAAGAAGAAACTGTTATGGTTTTTTATTATCTCTTACAATCTCTAGACAAAATTTTATTGGGTTATGACATTAGATTTTTCTTTAAAAACGTTTTGAAATAGAATGCTTTTTATAATTATAGCGTCCCCCTAATTTTTGTAATTTCTAAAAAAGTACTTTCTTAGTAACAGCATCAGAACATTCCAGTATGTGTAAGAACTTAACTTTAGTCTTTGCATAATTATAGCACCAGCCTCATTTTTGTTAAATAAAAAGCTTTATTTACCAAAAATATTGACACTTAAATCTTTGTAAACTCCCCTTAGAGCTTTTTAAGTTAAATATTCGATCCTTCATAAAGATGATTTAATATTTCTCCTGCTATTTTCCCCCAGTCATCGATTATTTTTAATTCTGTTATTTGAATATGCTCTTATTATGTATTTGAATATGCTCGAGTAAGAATGGGGAATTCGTTTGGGGAAACGTTTTCAATAATATTCATATCAAGAAAGCATGCAGGCAACGATAAAACCTCAATTGATTGGTTATGAAACCATTCCATCCTCTGTCTGCTGATATTAATCCTGCATTGCCCCGTTGTAAGATATATTGTTACGTTTTTACCTTTTAAAAACGTTAAAAATACGATTTCATAGATTGCAAATGAAATAAAAATAAATTGGTGTTTAAATTTAAATCAATTCTTTATTATCTACACAACTTTTTTGCCGATATTCCAACTTATTCCACGTATACGACGGTAACTTTCACAATATGTACTTGTTCGTTATATTCCTCTGCTTACAACCTTTTTGTAAGCAACAAAACACTTGTTAGTTATTCTTCTTTGCCCACAACCTTTTTGTAAGCACAATACTAACAACTGCTTTCTTCACACGCAACTTGTCTGCACACAACACTGACTGAATTATAGCTAGATCTTCATACACAACTGATGGAATTCTCACTCCAACCAACGTGACGTCGTCACACACGACTAACTTTCATAACATTTCATTCATCATTGCTAGCTTTGTTTTGCCTTTTATATGGCTGGATCAACTGTGTGATAAATGCTCTCGAAGGAGGATGATGTAAACAAGTTGTTTTCATTATTGTTGTTTGTGTGTCTTATATGCATATTGTTTTTGCTTGTTTACTTCTTTGTTCGCTGCACTTTTTTGTTGGTTGTTTACATATTTTATCCCTTATTTTTTGTTTATTCATCGATTTTATAAACAAGCCCAATATTTTTGTTGCTATATTTTCGCCATAAACACTTTTCTCTCTTTCGTCCTGTCCATAACCAATTTGTCTCATTCACCGAGTTTGAGCTTAAATTTAATTCGAATACGTGTATTTTGTTATCGATTAGACGTGCTGGTACTACCCATAAATTTACGCCTGTTTATAATAAACCACAAAAGATGCCATAACAACACTATGCTTTAAAAATTTTATAAATTTAAAAAAAATAAATGGGGCACAATATGTTTTCTTTGCGAAATCTAATTGTCAACGATTGAATAATTTTATGTATCATTTGTGTTGGCGAACAATCTTTTGTTTTTAATATTAAAAATATTGAAATTGGATTTAAATTGTCGATTTGTGTTCTCATTTTATCCGAATATAATTTTGTTTGTGACGTGATGGTCATCAGATTTTTACCCTCATTTTGTAATTCCTTCTTCACATTTTCTATTATGCAGATATTAAAAATTTGACATAAGGTTGACATAAATGTTGATATGTGCTGTCAACAATTTGAAAAATGTAAATTTTTTTTTCAACTTGTTTCTTCGGGTCTTCGGTTCTTCACCTTTAATGTTAATCAAAGTTTGTAGAACAATTCGGAATGTCAATACAGGTTTTCTCTCTTTCGTTTTCAATTTATTCTGTGCATAATCAGAATTTTAAATCCGAATTCATTTTGAAGATAACTTTTGCCTAAGAAAAGGTTATCATTTCATATAAATATTATTAAATATTTTTTTTCGTTATGTTCGTAATCAATTTAATATATTTTAAAGCACTCTTGTGCTTTAAATACATAAACGAGTGTGATTGAGTAGATTGGCTAAGGGCAAAAATGCATCCAATTTTCCTTAATTGCTTTGGCAAGTCAATAAATATTGATACGCCTATCAGATTTGTCGATTATACAGTAAAACATTATTCATGCATAGTCCAGGTTTTAAAATTAATTTTGAACTAACAACGGATCAAATGTGTATATTTTTTTATTGTCAATTGAATTGCACAATTAACCCTCTAGTGCCCACAACCGCCTGCAGACGGGTTACATTTCAATGTTTATTTATTCACTTTCAAAATTCTGTTTTGCTTTCTTTTTTGCATTTTGATTACTTTCGGGAAGTCCAGAAATTATTTTTATTTAGTTTTAAGAAAGCACAAAGAAAAAAAAGGAAAAACAAATTTTCCGGAAACTCTTTGTTGATCTTGCAAGGTAGCCCGTCTGAAGGCGGTCTTAGGTCAATTCAACTAAAACACAAAAATACATGTACTAGGTGAATTCGGAAGTGGAACATTTCAGAAGATAAAAAATTGTGGTTAATAGACGTGCAACGTTGACAAATACGAAAATTCACATCGCTTAGAAAGAAGTTGGGAAAATTTTGGATTTGTCGAATGTCGTAGAAGAATATATGGAAGACACTTGGATGATGATCAGAGATTAGCAATTAATCGTTTTTCCGTTACTAATAAGCACTCAAGCAATTTTGAGTATGAGTGAATTAACAGAATTGATATTCAACTACTCTGATCCATACGTACTCGCTACAACATTGATTTATAAGTCTAGGTTGCAATAAGTATGAGTACAACGTTGACATCAAACTCACAACATTCGAAATATGTTTGATTCATACGCCTACTCATTCTGATTTAAAAAATTTAGAAAAATACTTATAAGTAATTCTAGTAGCTCGAATTATTCATCAAAATTTACAACCTTTGTTGTTGTAGCATATACAAACAAAAAAGAAAAGAAAAACAAAGACAACAAGCAAAGCATACACACAACCTTCTTGTGAGTATAGTAGCGTTCGTACGCGAATCATTCTAATTTTGTGCTTTGTGTAAATGTTAAATAGAGACGAGTCGAAGTCAATAACATCATGCGTATTGTTAAGTATGAATATGACGAGTACTTCCAATATGAGTTATATGAGTGTCATATTAAAATAGTTGTAGATTTGAATCTACTCATTGTTTTGAATACTCGTTGCTGTTATCTGATAAAACGGAAGTCCTTCGGCATTCGCCAAACTATTATCACATTCTAATTCGATGGATTCAATTACTCCTCGGCTGCAGAAACGCAAACGTAATGTACGTGCAGAGCAGAATATCATTCAGCCTGAAGATAGTATTAAAGAAAAAGAGTTAATTGAATCTGTTTCGGATATAGATCCCAAATCCCACAATTTCGATAAAATATTGTGGTGCCAAAAGAACTTAGTACTAGATAACTCTGCGATTGTAATTTCTGAGCTCGAACTAGGAGAAAATGTCACAAAACTTTAAACGCCTTCCAAATGCTTCAAGTACTTTCTGGGTGACACTATTATTGAACATATTATTGCACAATCAAATCTATGTTCCACTCAAAAAGATATAAGAACTTCATTCTTTACAATCAGTTTTTGGACAAAACACAGGTATCTCGTTTTGTTCGCTCTGAAAATAGTTTATTGACGTCGGCTGTCTCAATATGATCCAGAATAAAATAGCCACATGGGTGGTGTCCATCTGATGGATGGTACTATTGCTTGGTCTTATTAGTGGTCGATATAAAATTCCAGGTCGATATAAAATTCCAGAACGCCCACTTCAAGATCAAAAAAGAATCTTTTTTTACCACCTACAAACGTCCGTTACCATGGGATCAGGCATTTTCCGTAGTTTTTTCACACGCAGTTGAAAAAAAACTTCTAAATTTGCTGGTTGCAATTCCGAAACTCAACTTGTATGACGCAAGTGTAATATAAACTTGTGTCTTTCTAATCACAAGGACTACTTCAACGATTTTCACCATAAATAACTTGAACAAACTGTTAATGCCACTTTTGTCACTTTACTACTCAAGAACGGGCTTACTTATCCAAGCCAAATGTTTAGGCTTTGTTCGGACTATTTAGTAAATGGTTTATGTGAAGTTTGCCACTCTCACTTTTACGCCCACATTTTATATTTATCTAAAATCAAAAAACGGCTCCATCGATTTGATTAATTTTTCTTTCAAATGTTTGTATTTATCCATTTAAAGTTCGCATCAAGAGAAAATTTTGCCCCGCCTACTTTTTTGATTTACCTAAAATCAGAAAACGGCTCCATCGTAAACTATGAATTTGATCATGTTATGATCTTTAGGAAAGTTGTTGCGCATGAGCAGGGGTGGGTTTCTAAGTTGGTATGACCAATATCCGATAGGTGGCACCATGGAAAATTACTTAAATTGAATTAAATCGTAAACTGTGCATTTAATCTTGTTATGATCTTTAGCAAAGTTGTTGCGCATGAGCCGACGAAGATTTCTAAGTTGATATGACCAATTTTCAATAGGTGGGACCATTGAAAATTACTCAAAATGAATCATATCTTACTGTGCATTCTTTTAAAAAGTTGTTACGTATGACTCGATGGAGATTGGTGCCATTAATTTCCGATGGATGGCGTCACTGAAAATTATTCAAAATGAATGACAAGCAATTGGTCGACCTACACCTCAACCACGGAAGAAAAAAGCATTACGAGCCTCAGAATCAAACGAGCGCTGTAACTGGAAAATCTTCGAGTGTATGCCGCTGAGACCCGTTCGCATGAACCACTTGAACAACGAAAAGTTAGATTAGAAACTGATCGAATGCGTACTACTTAGGCCCGTTCATCTGATTCATCTGGACAACGGGAAACAAAATTAATAAAATGATTCAAAATTAATTGGACATTTGTGTAATGCCTTTCCTTCAAATTTATTTTAGTTGGTGGCGCAGCAACGTGTGCAGGGTACAGCTAGTTTCCTATAAATATTGATTTTTTTTTTCAATTTTTCTGTATTACCTTATAAAGAAAGGGAATGTGAAATTCACCTTTATTATTTATACATCACTTTTTTAATTTGTTCTAGTTTTTAAATAAAATATTACTGGAAAATTTTTTAGATTTTCTTTAAATATCCTTTACTTTTCAAAACAAATCAATCCCTGAAGAGGGTTAATTTGTTGTTTCAATTATTTTTATTTGTTGAGGGTATTACATTAATCCGTTTATGTATGTATTTGCCTTGGATCATATATGTAAATAAATGTAAAAAATATGCCACTTATTTTCAATATACACATGCTTAGAATGCCGAAATAAAAGAAAAGTGGAACAAAAATATCTTTTTTACCTGGTGTTTTAAAAGAAATCTCATGTGCTGTGCTGCATGTATTATTAAAATTCGTTATTCTGTAAATACTTAAATAATGCCAAAAACTCTGACTCGGTTAATCAGTCCTGGCATTGATTGGTACTTATATCATCCATTTTGTTTTTTTTTTCTTTCGGTATTACAAAGACATCATTTGTAATGGAATAAAAATTCATTATTATTCTCATTTTCTTTTTTATTTATATTTTAAGTGTTACTAATAAAAACTGTACATACAGGTGCAAAATAGCAATAAAATAAACAATAAAAAAAAAATCGGCATGAATAGCTAAAATAATCAATAAATGTATATTAGGGTGGTCCTTAGCTATATGGAATATTTTTTTTGTTGACATTTTTCTAGTCTCACCCCTTTGATATTGTCAAAGTTTCAGATCATTCAGTTGGAGTTGAGACGTGCCGCAAGACCGATGAAATTTATAGGAAACCCTACAATTGACGTTTCATGACATATAATTTCAAAAATGTTAATTTTATTGAAAAATAGCAGTAATGATAATATATACTATAGCTTTTTAATTACTTATCATACAAAGCAAGGGCTACAAATTAGCATTCAAATAAACCATAAACATTTGGGGATTTTTTTAAATATTCCCTACATTTTGCTAAATATGGGATTAAGACAAAAGTTGTCAGGAGGAAAAAATTTTATTTTATCTTCCTTTTACAACATTTTTCAATAAAATTATTATTTTCGAAGTTATAAGTCATGAAACTTAAATTTTAGTGTTTCCTCTAAATTTCATTAGTCCTGCGGCACGTCTTAACCCAAAACGATTGATAGCAAACTTTTATAACAGCATTCTTTTTTTGTTAATATTCATCAAACTGGGGGTGTGAGACTGGAGAAAATCCGTCTTTTAATTTTAATGGCCACCCTAATGTACATACATGTGTATAGTATACATGATGGCTTCCTGTTTAAGATGGGTGTTAGAAAATCGTCTTAAATATTTACAAAACATATAAAATAAGAAAAAATACAGAAAAAAAAAATAATGAATGTATGAATGAATGATAAAAACGAAGTAAAAAAAAATATCTTTTGATTTTCCAATGAAATGAAAAACCAAAACAGTCATCAGTTTAAATTATTCACCAATATAATGAAAAGAAATCGAAATTAAATAAAATTTTGTTAAAAATTCTGATGAAATATTGGACGGAGATATTTTCTTAAAAAGAAAAAAAAAAATTAAACAAAACTTTAAGTATTTCTTCTCCCCGATTGGAAACTTAATTACTACGTATGTACCTTCTATAGGGCATTCTATAGTAGCGAGAAAAAAAAATATTGCTGCGCTATGTCATATGATATTCAATCGAGACACGAAACTTATAACGAAATACAATTCCACTCCACTTTTGTGTTTTTTTAGTTGTTAATTTTTAAATTTTAATATAAAGCATCAGTAAGCGTTGTTTGCTTCTCTTTATACTTAATTTTTTCATATTTTTTAAAGTTTGTCCATTCCTAGTAGCAAACTTTAATAAAAAAAATAGGATAAGTGTTAATATTATTAAAATCTGTTCTCTTGTGAAGAGATTGAGCCATCATTTGATCACATCGGACATTATCCTGCATTATCCTGTTAAGAGATAGATACTTCGGTTGATCAAATCGCACAAAAATTACCGTAGTTATTATTTAAAGATTCTAACTGTCGAGTGAGTTTTTTTATAAATGTCATCTCATCCAATAAACTTTTCTTGGTTCTTGATTGATCGGAAAATTTGACAATTTCACATTTGCACGAATTGCAGAAGTCGGCTTATATTTGAGTTTTTACAAATATTATTATTTCTCTTTGCGCAAACATTTCTGGTGGTCGTTCAAACGTGAAATTCACACATTTTGTGATAAACAATCAAGATTCATCAAAAATTCTGAAAATTTTAAATCTAAAAGTTCATTTGAAGGAATATGAGCAGCGTTACCGCTGAGCGACTAAAGTCGCAATTTGACACTTTTTCAGCGACCTCGCCACTTTTTGTGCCCCCTTACTAAAATGAACTAAATCTGACACTTTTCAAGATTTTTGACCCTTTTTTCCCCTTTTTTAGAAAAAGTATATTTTCTTTTATTTACATTAATAAGCCTGCAAATTTTTGGCAGCTCAAACTATATAACAAAAACAAAAAATCAAGTGGTTTTTGTAGACGTTCGTTGTGTCGCTACTTCATTAATTTACTTTGAACACTTGCTTGTCTTTTGTAAACAGCACAAAAATAACAAAATATTGAAAACTAAAAATTAATTGTTGCAGAAAACCCAGAATAAAGGATGTGAAAATGGACGAGTGAGTAGAATGATCCAAGATTAATAATTTGTTATTAAATTTGAATTTTAAACTAGACTATAGATTAGACAGCAGACTAGACTATACATCTAGTCTATAGGCTAGATTATATACTAGACTATAGACTAAACTACAGGCTAGACTAGACTAGACTACAGACTAGACTATAGACTAGGTTATATACTAGACTATAGACTAGATTAAGAACTAAACTATAGACTAGACTATAGATTAGGCTATAGACTAGACTATATACTAGACTATACATTAGACTATATACTAGACTATAGACTAGGCTATATATTAGACTATAGACTAGAGTGTACTTTGGTTTCTGCGTTAACAATTCTCTGGTCTGTGTAAATTAATAAAAAAAAAACTCAAAAACCAAAAAGTTTGTTAAATACGTCTTTCAAAGACCTTTCATGCGATACCAAATTTTCGTATGTTTTCTTTGTAAGAAATATGAAAACATCACTGAAATATTCAAAAAGGATCTTTGATTCATCTCATCATTGTTTTTTCGATTACTCTGAAATATAAATTAGTTTTGGAATTTTAATTGTATAACTAATAGTAATAACTTTAAATGTCAAATGTGAGATCAGCCTTCATCTATTCATGAAAGTCTTGTAGAATGTAAGAAGGAAATTATTTCATCATCGGTTGAATCAGTTCATGTAACTGACTTCAACTTCATATCTTTTAATTTATTACAAAATTAGTAATTTTCAATTGTTTTTTTTTAAACATATATAATATTTTTTGTTTTTTTTTTTTTTTTAATTTGTTACAAAATACTCAATTTTGTATAGTTTTGTATTTATTTTTAATGAACTGTTTTTTTTTTGTTATAATATAGTGGGTTAGCAAAAAAAAGTTTTATTTAATGGAATTTTAATAAAATTAAAAATGCATTTTTATTTTAGAAATTTAAATGCCCTAGCGTTCATACATCTGAATGAAATTACATTTTAAAGCTAGAAATAAAACAGACCAATAATTTTAAAAAAATTAAAACTTTCGTTTAGGCTTATTAATTTTTGGCTAAAAATTTGTTTGTATTGGAAAAAATGATTAAAAAATGAACTTATTAATATGCATGTTAAGGTATATTACAAAATCCAATAAAAATTTATTTTTTATCTGTATTAGTTAATTTTCTTTTCTTTTAAAAATGTTGCTCCTTTTTACTGTCAAAATACCCTTTTTTTTAAAAAATCCCCTTTTTGTGCGACTTCTTAAAAATTTCCAGCGGTAACCCTGAATACGAGAATATATACGAAAAATATAACCCGACTGTTAGACTATTTAAATAATAACTACAGCAATTTATATCCGATTTGATAAAACGAAGTGTCAATCTGATCATAGGATAATGCACTTTCAAAATGTAATCATTTTTTTCATATCTTTTAAGCAATCTTTGCTACTATGATCGGACAAACTTGAAAAAATATAAAAAATTCCCCTTTTCCAAAATTACATCATCAAGTTACATAGCATAATAAGTCGAATAATAGCTATATATTTTAAAGGCTGATCTGTCCCCAGACCAAAAAAATTTAAATTTCGGGTCAGAAATGTTTGAGTAATCCAGAAATTTGTGCGTAAAGTAAAAACGAACCTGATTTTGTCAAATAAAACGAGTTTGGTTCGAGAAATATTTTTGAGTTCTACTCAACAAAACTCACTACCTACACAATGTCATTAGTCGGTTGTATTTAATTTTTTTTTATTTTGTCGCATAGTGTTATGTAATGTTTTGGATATCTCACTTTGTTGAGGTTGTACGAGTACATCCATCCATAAAACTTTAATAAATTTCCAAATTATCTTAAAACCCTATTAAACCAATGTGTTAATCTAAATTAAATTAAGATTTTGCAAATAGTCGTCGCCATTTTTGTTACCGTTCCTCAGTGTCCTTGTTGTTCTACAACATTCACTTCGGTTTTATAGATTTTAATTCGTTATTATTTTAATATGGTTAGGGGTTTAACATGTGACAGTACATCAAACTTGTCATCATTCGTACGTAAATCCAGTTTGTGAATAAAAGGGATTTTTTTTATAGACAATGTGAGAAAAGCGACAGTTCAGTGATAGAACAATAACTACATTTTGTATTTCATTTTGTTTTTGATAGAAGACGATAACGGCACTTGCCGTCTAATCAAAGTAAAATTACATAGGCAAAATGATCGAACACAGAGACAATAAAAGAATATTTCATTTCACTATTCCAAACAATACAACTACAGCTACACCTACAGCTACATATCTGTGCATACATTTATGTATGTATAGGATTTAAAAATTGTATACAACCTTAGGAAGTTGATTTTACATTTACCGAATCGCAGTAAGTCTGTTCGGTTGATGCACGATGTTGCGTGGTGAACAAGAGGGGGAATAATAAAGACGCCTTATTCTATAACAACAGAAACTGATGCGATAATTTTTCTCAATTTTTTTTCTTCCCTTTTTGTATTTTACTTTTGCTTTTTCGTTTGTGAATGCCAACCATCAGATAGGAATACAAATTTTTTAATGAAAAAAAGGATAAAAGAAGAAGATAAAAATGAAATAAAAAAAAAAAAATATTTCAATTTCAAATGAAAGAATCATGGAAGAATAGTAAGCAGGTTTCTAAGTAGAAAAAAAAGTAATCAAACGCTGTTGTTTTTAATTTCTTTTTTGTTTTTGGATCGATCACTTAACGGGGAAATAATTGGACGGTGAGATTGAATCCAAATTCAAAAACTTAAAATATTAGAAAAGTCTGTGTAATAGAGATTTTTTTGCCTACTGTTAGTTTAATTTATTTATTTTTCTTTATTAATTATAATAAAATTACGAATTATATGGTTACGTTTTTACCTTTTAAAAACGTTAAAAACATGAATTCGTAGATTGCAAATAAAATAAAAATGAATTGATGTTTAATTTTAAAGTAATTCTTTATTATCTGCACAAGTTTTGTGCCACTGTTCGAACTTATACCACATGTTTGTTCGTTATATTTATCTGCTTTCAATCTTTTTGTAAGCCACACCACTTGTTAGTTATTGCTCTTTGCTAACAACCTTTTTGTAAACACAACACTAACAAATGTTTTCTTTAAACGCAACGTGTCCTCACGCAAGACTGACTGAATTATAGCTCGATCTCGTGTCTTCGCGCGACGTCGTCACAAAGGACTAACTTAATTCGAACTCTATCATTGCTAGCATTGTTTTGCCTTTTATATGGTTGGATTAGGGATGCCAATCGGGAAATTCGGAATCCCGGGATTTTCGGAATTCATAAAATCCAGAATCCCGTCATTTTTAAAAACTTGTCCTGCGATTTTTCGACATTTTCGGAATTGTGAATTCATATGTATTTTGACCCTGCAAATGGTCCTGAAAAAAATTCTATATCACGACTTCTATAGAATTTCAAATGAGGAAAACCCTACTACCATTGATAAAAAATTATTTGATGGCATCAAATAATGCAAAAGCCCTTTAAAACGGATTTAGATACTCAACTGTCCAAGGAAATAGATTTATTTACATCAGGAGGTGGTAGAGGTGAATATTTACAAGCTGCATACAGCTATCTTGGAACTATTTTACCCACAAATGTTGATTGCGAGAAGTGTTTTTTAACGGCAGGTTATGTTGACAACAAAATTCGTTCAAGCCTAGAAAGACTGAAGATCACATGCTTTAATATTTTTGTTGAAATCCAAATAATTATCTTAAAACTAATGCATTTGCTGCATATGTACGAATAAGTTTTATTTTTTATTAATTTACGCTTTTTTGTTACATTTTGTTTTGCTTTTTTTTATATTTTAGTTCTAATGACATATAATTCTGATATCCATAACTGGAATACAAATGATTTTGTTAACAAAATATTTTCATTATTAAGAGAAAATCGCGATTTTTCCCGTGATTTTGCGGGATTTTGGGATCCCGAATTATCCCGAAATATCCCGGGATTTCGGGATCGGGATTTTTAAAAGTCGATCCCGTTTGGCATCCCTTGGCTGGATCAACAATGTCATGAATGCGCTCGAAGGAGGATGGTGTAAACAAGTTGTTTTCATTATTGTTGTTTGTGTGTCTTTTATGCATTTTGTTTTTGCTTGTTTACTTCTTTTTTTGCTGCACTTTGTTGTTGGTTGTTTACATCTTTTAACCCTTATTTTTGTTTATTCATTGATCTTTTAAACAATTCCATTATTTTTGTTGCAATATTTTCGCCTTATTCGTTGATCACATGAACAAGATCATTATCTTTGTTTTTAGTGCTTTTGTTTATCATTTCACACATGATCAAGTCCATTGTGTTGTTTTTGGAGCTTTTGTTTATTATTTTAACAATACCATTTCCATATTCGTAACAATATGACCAATTTAGCAAATATGAACAGACTTTGTTTTAATTAGTTCATATTATCGCGACTGCACTGTATTGTCATAAATATTAAAATATGTACAGAAAACACTTCAGAATACTATTTCAATGTTACATATTTCCCTAACGACTACGGCAAATTTAATTCAATAATAATAACCATTAAGCTTACAACGATTTGCTTTAGTCGTTGTTTTTTTTTTCAAATTTGTCTAAAACAAAAGGTTGAATGGCTGTCTGCTGCTATGATATATTGCCATGAAAAGTTCAATAACCTTTCAAATTTAGCTTTACCTTCTCTGTATTACAATTGCCTTCTTTTTTTGTGATTTTAGGATTATAACTTTGAATTTATTTATCCATCAAGGATAATACACTGTCAGACAAGACAAAAAAAAATCGTGACATTTAAAGGTTGTATAACCAAAGGCTTTAAAGTTGAAAGTCCTTTTATGCTTAACAATTTTGTCAAATTAATGCTAATTAAAGTTTTTAAACGATTTTTATTTTTAATAATTTTAAATTTTTTGTTTTCCCTCCAAGCCAATAATTTATTTTGTTTTCACGACAGAAAAAAATTTGTTGAAATTTTAGTTTTAATAATTTCGCCTTTTTGTACTGCTTAGTGGTTGTATGTATATGAAAGCGAATATTTAGAGTGAATATCTGCTTCAATGAGCGATTTAATGTTCAAATTAAAAAATAAATTGTAGCAAATTTCAATAAATATTTTTCAATATGTATCAAATAATCAAAAACACATACATCCATATATACATACATATGTACATAGATCTATCTATAGATAGATGTACACATATATCCATGCATATTTGTAAGTTTTTTAAAGGGAAGGATAGAAAGAAATATCTTTGCAGTCTATGTTGCATTTCAACATGAGCATATGTACGAGGTATGATAAAAAAAGTAACCGTTATTTTAAATTTTTTTTAAGTATTTATTTATGTATTTATCAATAACTATCTTGTCCTCTCAGGTATAATACACTTATGCCAGCTTTTTTTCCAATCCTCGACACCCTTCTGAAACGAGCTTTTTAGTATCGCCAACAGCTCCTGTTTCAATTTTTCTTTTATCTCCTCAATCGTAGCAGAACGCTTTCCTTTCATCGGTGTCTTCAGTCTTGGGAAGAGGAAACAGTCAGCGGGGGCCAAGTCCGGTGAATACAGTGGTTGAGGCATGATTACGGTTTTGTTTTTGCCCAAAAACTCGCGCACAAGCATCAATATGTGAGCTGGTGCGTTATCATGGTGCAAAATCCATGATTGGTTTTCTCAACTCTTAACTTCAAGGTTGTATTGACCGTACGACCTGGTCGCAAGAATTCACGATGATTCACGCCATTGCAATCGAAGAAAACAGTGAGCAAAACCTTCATATTTGACCAAACTTAACGTGCTTTTTTCGGTCTACGGACGCTTCTATTGGGATGATTGGGCTTTGGTTTCAATGTCATAGCCATAAATCCATGATTCGTTACCAGTTATGAACTTTTTAAGCAACTCTAGATCGTCGTTGAACGTTGTCAAGCGACGTTGTGTTTGCTTAAAATTTAGCAATTTCATGCACGTTTCATGCCTAAAACATCCGTAAAAATTTATTGACATGAGTCGAACGATAGCCAACATCATCAGCAACCTCTGTAATAGTGATTCGACAATTATCCAAAATCATTTTCTTCTCTGGATCAATGTTTTCATCGGTTGTTAACGTGCTCGGGCTACAACTTCTCGGCTTTCCTTAAACCGGTTATACCACAATTGAACTTGTGTTCTGTCCTTAGTAGACTAGCCAAACGCCAGAGTCAACATTTCAAGAGTTCTTTCGCGTTTAATTCAATTTTTTACACAAAACTTAATACAGTTTCTTTGATCCATTTTTTCGAATAGTAAAAAAATCAAAGAACACACCAAAATACGACTAACCTTTTTATCTGTCAAAAACAAACTGACAATCCAAAATGGCTGATATTGTCAACAACATACATATGTACCAACCCAACAGAAAAAAAAATTCGAAAATACGTAACTCGTGAAAATTAAAAATAACTGTTATTTTCTGATCTCACCTCGTTTTAAATCGAAAAAAGGAAAATATTTGATAAAGCCTATTATAAGAAATTATTTCTCTGTTCCCCTTTTATTTGCCTTTCGCTTGTACTCTTTTTATTTTATTTTTTCAACATTTAATTCTTTTAAAGCTCTGCAGATTATGTTTGTGCATTTTTTCGTGTTCATTTTTATTGAAATAAATTCTTTTAAATCTATTCAAAGATTTTTATTTTTGTTATGTGAACTCTAAAGAGGATTTAACAAAAATATTTCACTTTTACTCTCTTGCTATAGCACAACGTACATGCATATGTAAACAAATCTGCATGTTTACATAGTAACCGCCACAGTGAACCATTTAAACTTAAGTGCACTATACCTTTAGAAAAACAGCATACATATGTACATATACTATATGTTCGGTCCAAAACTATATCTATGTACCTATATTGTTTTTAAAACAGAATTTATTTATTTTACTTGGAAATTTAATGGTAATTACTGAGAAATTAAAGGGACCTATACCTAATTGTTTCACTGTTAATAAACATGAAGTTCGGAAATAATTTTTATTTTACTGAGAAATAACAAAGCATTTCTTATCTACTCTCGTATATGTATGTATAAATGCTTTTATTTCATTTCTCTATGCGGATTGATTTAAGTGCCTATGAATGTACATATATGGGCTCAAGCATTTCTTTATATGTATGCCAGAATTTGCCCTCCATTTCGATCAAATAATTTCAAACTTTCAAGATAAAAAACAGTTTCAATCATTTTTCAACTTTTAAAGAGATTTTCAATATATATTTAATATCTTTTGTGTTTTGGAAATCTGTAGAGGCCACAATAAAAATGTGTAAAGATTACGCTTTTGTTACGACTGCCAGAGATGATAATAAAGAGTTCCCATCAAAAAAGAAAATAGAATAGTAGAGTAGAGTTTCTTTCTTAAAAAACTGCATTTCGAAATTAATTATTTATCTATTTTGAATTTTTATATTGTGGCTAATATTGTCTATTATTAACCGTTTGACTGCTAAGCGATTCTGGTGTGACTGTTCGAAAACTGCTCGCAAACTACAATTAATTATTATAATAAAAAAATCTACAACTCTATATACCTGTGTGTAAAAATTTATTGGGTCTACTCGTTTTTTAATTTTATTTTAGATTTTTGACTAAATTTTTACACTGAAATTCGCAGCGCAAATGCAATCTTCATAACAAATGAATGCAGTGCTTTTGTGCCGCGTAGCAGGCAAACGGTTAAATATTAGGGCTAATAGGTAGCAATCTCTTTCTTCTTGTTATCAGGATATCTTCCACAAATCGTAAGCAGTTGCATTCTCTTCACAATAATATTTTTTTCTTTTAAATATGAACTCTAATGGCGAAAAGTCTCCATAGTCTAAAAGGTAGTGTGTTGGCTTATTAGACATGTAGCCGCGTTTCAAACCCCAGGACAGACGTCTCCAACAAATCGAAATATTTCTTCGGTGACTCCCTCTCAGCAGATTTTTGGTACAAACTCTGAGAGTAAATAAACCAGCCATGAAAATGTTTCTCAAAAATCCATCGTTTAAACTGTAAGTCCCACCACTCCTGTATAAAATTAACACACACGACATAAGAGGTGTGAGCAGCTAGGTAGTAATTCTAACTAAAGGAATGTAATTCCCAAGTATTCAAAACGATGGGTAGATTCGAATTATACTTATAATACCTAATGTTTATACGCACTCATTCATACTTATTTTAATATCATACTTATACTGCACATGCATATTCAAAATTTGAAATACTCATTGTGTTCATATTTAACAATCCGCACAATGTTGGAGACGTCTGTCCTGGGGTTTGAAACGCGGCTACATGTCTAATAAGCCAATACACTATCTATTAGACTATGGTGACTTCAACACAATCCATTCAGCTACATAGTTTCAAAAAATGGGGACAAAAAATCAATGGAAAATTCTAAATAAATAAAGCATACTACATACAGTAGCCCCCAGCTTATTTCAACTAGCATTTTTAAAGAAAAATTTAATAAGAGTTTATAGAATATGTTTAAAAATTAAACAAAAAGGTTTTAATCAAAACGTCCGTCAAACATGAGTGGTGTTTAAAGGTGCTGGTTGAAATAAGCTGGGGACCACTGTATTTAGATCCATAAAATCATTGTTTGGAGAATATTTTAATAAATTTTATCTTGCACAAGCTTTATAAGAAAGAAGAAAATATGCAAATTATTTTATAAAAAAAAAAAAAAACACTAAATAACAGATATTTTTACAATATTTACTGCCAGTGATAAAGAATAGAAAAAAAAAACAATAAATAAATAAAAATAATTAAATCCTAAATAAGTTCCTTCCTCTATCGGGTGTGGTGTTGTGGAGTCAAAGAACAAGGAAATAGGTTTTAAAAGAGACAAATATTTGCAAAAAAAAGCGTTTAAAATCAAATCATGTTTAATGTTAAAATTAAAGTTAAAGAAGGCAATAACACATTGCCGCGAACTAAACGTTCGACATCGATTATAAACGGCAGCAACATTAGTAGCGGAGGAGGAGGCGGAGGCATTACGATGCCATTAAATGGGCGCAACAGTCCAGCCACATCTAGTCTGCGTAGTTCCTTGGCCTCTACAAATCGAAGTCCAAGCAATTCTCTTAAACGTAAAGATAAACGTGTCCGAATTGTCACCACTTGCATGCCAACTAGTGAAGTGGAGTACCAGCAACAGCAACAATTTTTATTGTATCAACAGCAGCAACTACAGCATCAACAGCGTCTCAGGCAATACGGTAAGCTGAACTATCGTTATCATTAAAGCTAGATTCCATGCGAAAATGTCATTCAATCTGGCAGCCAAGCAATAATATGGGTTTGTATGTTAAAAGATTATTGATGAGGATGTATGGAATCAGGTGAACAGACAACATTTGAGAAGGATGCTGCTCAAAGATGTAGCAGGAGAAATTCTTGTTATTCTTGTTATTTTCTAATTGTTTATGCACATGCTATTGCCTTTTTGAAGTCGGTAATTGCAAAACGTGACTTGCATTGATTTTCAAAACCAACACATAAAGAATAATAATGAAAAACTACTACATATCGCACTAACCCCCATACACTCTCTCTCAAACAAACAACAAAAAAAAAAAATAAAAAAAAACTCATTTCCGGCATAAAAATCAACTTTCTTTTACACACACACTTACAACTTTATTATTTGTATATAGTACATGCTACATAAATACAAATACATATGCACATATATGTATATTACTTATTTACTAACACACACACACATACATTTAACTTAGAAAATTTTTTTTCCTCTCTTTTCATACATTTTTTTTTACACTTGCAAACAGATGCCCTTGATGGTGTTACTGAATTACGTCTGGAACAGTATGAGATTCACATTGAACGTACGTCGGCTGGTCTTGGCTTAAGTATCGCTGGTGGCAAAGGTTCTACACCGTTTAAGGGCGATGATGATGGCATTTTCATATCACGCGTCACCGAAGGGGGTCCAGCCGACCTGGCTGGCCTTAAAGTCGGCGATAAAGTTTTAAAAGTCAATGGCATACCTGTTGTCGACGCCGATCATTATCAGGCTGTACAAGTACTAAAAGCCTGCGGTGCCGTTTTGGTTTTGGTTGTACAGCGTGAAGTAACACGTTTAATTGGTCATCCCGTTTTTAGTGAGGATGGTTCATTATCACAGGTGAGTTTATGTTCTTTTCACTTTTATACGTCCTCTGTATTCATTCATAGATTGGTTGTGGTTATATGTGTTTATTAAGCTGAGAAGCCAAATCTCTGTAGCAGGACAGTACCAAAGAAACCAAAAAAAAAAAGAAATTTAAGTATGGTAAAGTGTAAAGTTCTAGCAGTGCCAGTTTTAACAATAAAATTTTACAATTCACAAGATATTCACAAAATATGAAAAAGATATTTTAAATAATGAAAAATTAAATTTATAAGTATATATAAGTATATACAGTGTCGGTCAAAATATATTAAACAAAATTCAGTTGATTCAATGAGAAGATTCTAATGGAATGAAAAGAGTTCGAAGACCTGTCAGTAGCAGACTAACTTCGAAATACTGTTCCGGAACAGTTAGGCATGGAGGTGGCAATGTTATGGTGCGGGGTTGCTTTTCGGGGGAAAACCTAGGACGTTTACATAAAATCGACGGTATTATGGACAAACAAATTTATAAAATTGCTGGAGAAGATGTTGCTACATGGCCGTGATAAAATGTCAAGTTTGTGGATATTTCAACACGACAACGACCCGAAACACACATCCAAATTGGTGAAAGGGTTTTTGGAACAAGAATGCTTTAATGTCATACAGTGCCCTGCACAGGATCTTAACCCCATAGCAAATTTGTGAGAAATAGTAAATAGAAAGGTAAATCGGGAATCGACACATGGGACACGGTACATGATAAATTATATCAATAAGGCAATATATTCAATAAATGAGGCATGGCCAGCTATTCCAATTAATACAATAGAGAATCTTATTAGTTCAATGCTGAAGTTGAAAGATGTGCTGAAGTTTTAAAAAAACGCGGTTATGTAACAAAATATTAGATCATGCTGCATAATCCAATATGTTTTGTCGTATGAATTTTTTTTTTATCTTTATTTATCTTTTTGCTTAATTTTCAATAATATCATAATAAACACTAAAATTAAATTTTATTTTTAACTATACTAGGCATGTATTTTTATCTTAGTATGTATTTGTTGTTTCTAAAATGTCGAATTTCTTTTAAATTGTACAAAATATTCTAACCTGAATTTTGTCCAGTATGTTTTGAACGACACTGTCCATATGGATAGATAAACTTATGTGTATAAATTTACTTTTGATATTCCTCTACAGAATGTATTTTTTTTAAGTATTTGGCTTGTTAGATAAAAAATTTTTAAATTTCGAATTGTCCATTTCAAAATTGGATTTTATGGTCAAAAGAGATTCTAAAGTTTCTAGGCCCATTTGGGATTTTTCGGGAAATCAATATATCTATATTTGTTAGATGTAAAAAAAACTCTATCTGTTGGTGTCTTAACATTGTTAAAGCAAATGAAAAATCTACTAATTTCAGGAAGTTTTTACAAAAAAATAGAAATGAATAATTTTCGTTTTGAAGAATTTTAAAATTTCAATCCACTTTTTATTTATATTTCCATATTTCTATTCATTCAACATTCGTTATTTTTAATTATTTTTAAAATATTAATGATTTCTGTAACCTTTATTAATGGCTTTTCAACTGAAGGCCAAGATGGATTTGCATCTTACAAGATGGAATTGCATCCATGCAAGTCCCTCAATTTCTTTAAAAGATTCATCCCATTGGTTTCAGGTAACTAGCGCAGGTTCTGTAAAAGTTTTTAATTTTTTCCTTAAACAATTTTGTACGTCTAGTGGTAAAAGTTTTTCAATATGAAGTTCTATTAATTTTGGTTTAAATTCTTTTAATATTATATTCCGCTTCAGGCATTGAAATATGTTAACTTTCTAAACGCTTTATACGAGTATATTTATGGAAGACACTAGCTAGACTTAAGTAATAATCAAGACATAGTAAAAGAATCATTAAAATAATTAAACAATAGTGTTGGCCACTTTTTTGTTTAAGAAATAACTCTTTCTTACCGAATTAGTAAAAAAAGTGGACAAAAGCAGACATTTTGGAAATTCAATACATTTTCGGAGTTACGTGTGATAAAATAGCAGACATAAAGAAATTATCGGACAGGAGGTTCAAATATCGGTCTATCCGCTAAAATAGTGAACGGATCATCACCATAAATATGGTAGAAGTGAGCGTTTAGCTTAAGTTAATGTTTGAACTTGCCATATTAAATATTATTTTCAATATGGCAACTTCAAATATAAATAAAATGAGCATATCGATGGCTTCATATAAAAAGGTCGTATCTCATTTTTTTCAAAATAGGGGTTTTTAAATATTCTCGTAGACAAAACCCACCTACACATCCCCTGAAAAATTTAGCTTTCAATGCTGACGAATAGTTGACTTACAACAATTAAAAGAAAAAGCCCTAATAAAATTGAATAAATATTTTTAAATCTTTGTACCGAGTTAAGACTTCAAATATAGTATATACACTTCAGTTCATTTAAATAACAACCGAAACAAATTTATATATTACTGCGAATTTTTAATCAACTAACTAAAGGAAAAAGGTCAAACAATTTTTTTTGTTTGATACTTTGTTTTATTGTTTATAATTATCCATATTTCTTTTTTTATTTATTAATGTTGCTGCAATTTATTTATTAAAGATTGAAAAAAGCTGTTGGAAAACTGATAAAAAAAAAATAAATCATATAAATAACAGCGGCAAAAACAGATTCGGAAAAGATACAAATTATTTACTATCTTAAACTTTAATGTTAAAAACTACTTGGTTTGACGTGTTCTCTAACGTTTAGTAGTGAGTGTTGCCTCCATGATATTTTATTACCTCAAATATGCGATTTGGAATGGAATTATAGAGAGTTTTTAGGTAATCTAAGGAAATCTCGCCCCAAGTAGTCTCGATTGCATAGATCAACGCTGCAACCGTTTTCATATTGTTTACCTCCTTCATAATATTTCGGGGAAAGCCATCCCCAGACGTTTTCCACTATGTTTAAGTCTGGTGAGTAGGGTGGTCAGTCCATTTTAGTCACTTATCCAGGCTTTAATTGCTCTGGCATTGTGTATCGGAGCTTCATTCTGTTGAAAAATCCAACGCATTACTGCATTATGGAAAAGCTCCAGAATGTTTTTGCATTGTTCTGCGTTTAGTTTTGTCATTTTAAATTGGAGTTTAATCTGGCCATAGTTCCACCATACCATAATTCCACCAATACGACTGTGTCGACGGATTAATATTACTTCCTCTTTTCTAATATCATGCCAATAGAAGTTATACTAGTCAGGACCATCCAGGTTAAATTTTTTTTCGTCAGAAAATACAACTGTATGGCATTCGGTATTCCACGTCATCTGAACTTTAGCAAAATCCAATCGTTTTTCTTTGTGAATGACTTTTAATATAGGTTTTTTGCTACTTTCATTCTCTGGATATGTTGACCATCGACAATTAAGTGTCGAGCAGTCGAAGTACTTGTGGAAACTACGGCTTTTATTTTAATTTTTGGTATGGAGTCAGAGGAGTTAGATGTTAGCGACAAGATACTTGCCGGTCTTCCTTCATGTTTTTCCCACAAGAATTCCGATTTTTTATGTAAATGAAGACAACACGAGCACTTCTTCCGATTTTTTATCCAATTTTTCTAAAAGATAACTTTTGTTCATAATAAACCTCAATTTTTCCTCTTTCTTCTGATTGTAATGGCTTTCCTCGTCCCATTTTGAAGAACCTTTTACTTTATGAGGTGCAAGTTATCAAACTAGTTGTGACAGAAAAATCTGCGAAGCACAATCGCTCAAAAGTATAAAAAACCAGCAAGTGTTGTTACTCATATGAACTGTTTTAAAATTACATTTTTTGCCATTAGAGTAGACTTTGTACGCTGCAGACGTAACGGGACATTTTTTATAATTCTTTCGCACATTTCGATATGTTAGCACATACAAATCGGTTTTTGTTAGTTTCCTTGAAATAGCAAACTTTAGCTATTACTATCACTGTTGTTATTTAAATGAACAGAAGTGTACTTCCGTTATTTTGTGATTGAATTTCTGATTTATTTTTAATAAAAACTATATTTAAACTTTTTTTTTGTAACATTTTTGTTTTAGATTTTATTAAGTTTTTTCCTTATCCTGGAGAGCACTAAAAATTAAGATACGACCTTTCTATATTAAGCCATCGCTATATAATAAAAAAACGAAGCTCTTCGTTACCACTGCGTTTAGTAAAAACTTGTTTAATTGAGTAGTGTTATCGACATTGCTCCAGCACTGCCATATTTTTTAAAAAGTTAACTTTATTTTATTTGTAAGTTGTAATAACGAAAATAAGTTATTGGTAACTTTAAAGTTCACTTTAGCTAAAGGTACCTTTAACTAACGCCAACTTTAACGGGAAGTTGTAGTAATTTCCCTCAATATGGTAACTTCCAATATAAACAAAATAAGCAAATACAACATAAAAAAGAAGCCCGTTAAACTTGTTTAATTGAACAGTGTTGTAGACATTGCTCCAGCATTGCCACATTTTTGAGAAAGTTAACTTTATTTTATTTGAAAGTTGTAATAACGAAAATAAGTTAAAGGTAACTTTAAAGTTCACTTTAGCTAAAGTTGCTAGGACTCGTATTTGTAAGTCTTATACAGGGCTAGATCAAAAGTTGAATAACGTATGTAGCCATATTTAATATGTATTGTAAAAATCTGTTAAATCAATGACGATATTTAAAATATGAAAAAGAAATTAAGGAATTAAAATAGTTTCTTCGTAAATTTTAAATGCTTTAATGTGTTATTGTTTTTAAAGTTGTTCTTAATATATTTCATTTACGTATACATAGAGTAATGCTAACATTACAATTTATTGTTTTAGATTTCTGTTGAAACACGTCCCATGGCTGCTTCAATTCCACAACAACAACAACAGCAGCAGACACATGAACGATACATACCACCACCACTGAAAATATTACCAGAACATCAAGAGCAGCTACAGCTACAACAGCAACAACAACAGCATTCAGATTCACAGCAGCATCAGCAACAGTATTCGGGTACAAATTTGCGCAATTATCACGCAAATGTATTTACCACACCAGGAACAACAGCAACAACAGCAACTGCAACAGCTGGTGCCTTTCGAGAACCACAACATGTTGGTGATGTTGCTGCAGCAGCGTCAGCGACAACGACAGCAGCATCAACAAATGGCATTTTCGAAAATGGCAAGGTTGGTCCAATTCAATTCTATTGTGTTTGTTATTTCGACTCCTTTTACAGCCACCATGCTTATCAGCTAACAACGAACGACTTGATGCACTTTAAACCAGCTCCCGGCTAAAGTTTTTCTCTTTTTCTCTTTTCCTTTTTTTATTTTTTATTTTTGTTCTAAATTATTTCAAATCTTTCGTTGTTTGTTCGCTTCGACAGCAACATGCTTTTGGGCAACTACCAACAACAATAACAACATTAAACCGAAAATAAAGAAAATACTTTTCTTTTCTTATTTTTTTTTTAAGTTCCCCTATATTTTTTTTTGTTTTGATTTTATTTTTATTTCTACAATTGCTGTTGTTATTTAAGTTTTGTTGTTGTTATTGTTGTTGACGTTGTTGTTGATTTTTGTATTTTTGCCTTGGTTTTCAAATTGTACAATACAATGGAATGGAATGTATACCTTCTCTTCTCCGAAAACGAACGTGTAATTCAAAATCAGTGTTTTAAGAAAAAGTTTTTATCCTGACATGACTGTGTGCTTATAAACGAGGGTTTGTGGGGGGAAAGGAATAGGACATTATCGGATAACTGTTTGAATTGAAATGAAAGAGTTATAAAAAAAAAATCTTTTGCTCGTTTTGGTTTTGTTTCTATAAATTCTTTAAAGGTTTTAGTGAAGCAGAAGGAAAACATTTAATTAAATCGTTGGGGCACAATATAGATTTGTGGTTCATGTTCTTAATTCCAGGAATTTACTAAATAATCTCAAAGAATTGATTTCGAATTAAAAGAATAACATGGCAAATATGCGTATCCTTAAATAATATTTCTGTTTAATTTTCCAACAATGGTTGGTTATGGTCTCGAAGCCAATTTTAGACTATTTTTTTCAGCAAACATAAACCTAATATGTCATATGATATTCAATCGAGGCTCAATATTTATAACGTTATCCAATTCCACTACAATTTTGTTTTTTTTTTTTAATTCTTTGAACAAATATAACGAGAAAAAAAATGCAACGCAATGTGTTAAATATAAAAGTAGATCAACTAGAGTAATTAAAATAAAAGTTTGAAGAAAAATTTACAAACCGTAAAATTTAAAATAGAAACAGCTGCCAGGAGATAGCAAATTTGCCATTATAAGGACTTTGGAAGAAGGCAAATCAATGAATGACGTTGTTCCTCAAATAATGAATTGATGATAATTTTACCAAGACCAAAATGGTAAAAATTGGAAAAGTTGACGCTCGACAGCAGTAGATGTTACAAATTATGCAAGCAACCAAATAGGGGTTTCTATTGGTGTCCGCACAGCCAGAAACCGATTAAGAGAGGCAAATTTATTAGCTAGAAGAACAGTCAAGAAGAAGAATACTTATGCGAAATAGATATACCATAAGTATGTTTTCCCTGGCACATTCTTTTTTTATCTTTTTCGTATTCAAAAATAATGAATTCCTTCAGCTAGATGAGATGTTTAACAGTACAAGCACATCAGTGATCAGCAATGAATCGTTTTTCCGCTACTCATAAGCACTCAAGCAATTTTAAGAATGAGAGAATCAACAGAATTGAAATTCAACAACTCAGATTCATTCGTACTCGCTACAACATTGATTTATAAGTATAGGTTGCAATAAGTATGAGTATAACGTTGACATCAAACTCACAACATTCTCACTCATTCTGATTCATAAGTTTAGAAAGTTTTTATAATACTTATAAGTGATTCGAGTGATTGTTGTTGTATATATAAACGAAGAAAAAGGAAAGACAAAGACAACAAGCAAAGCATACACACAATTTCCTTGTGAGTATTGCAGTGTTCGTTCGCGAATACTTATTTTGTGCTTTGTGTAAATGTTAAGTAGAGACGAGTCAAAGTCAATAACATTATGCTTATTGTTAAGTATGAATACGACGAGTTTGTCCAACTTTGAGTATGAGTAGTATGAGTATGATATTAAACTAAGTATGAATGCGTATTAGTATCAGAAATTATAAGTATGATTTGAATCTACTCATTGTTTTGAGTACTCGTTGCTGATCTCTGATGCACATGCACATCAGTCAAACTCAAGACTCTGACGAGCTAAGCGATTTTCATCTTCTGAAATCCAACATCTGTAGGATAAAACAACAGCTACTTCCTCTTAGCAGCCTTCTAGTAAAAACTCTGAATGTAAATAAAATTTCCATGAAATGTTTCTTAAAAATCTGTCGTTCAGAGTCGACTTTAAACTATAGCTCCCTATACATACAACATGAGGTAGTAATAGTAAAGGTAGTAATCCTAAGTAAAGGTTTGTAAAGACCATTTAACACATACGCATCGGGAAACAAGTTTTCTCAGTATTAAATTTTTTTCGTAAAAAAATAATTCACCTCGGGAAATTATGTTTCTCATTCATTATTGAAAACTTGACCACTTTTGAAATACTTTCTTCCGAAATTTTAAGCAGTTTTACATTAGTAAGTGAAATTCCGCGGCATGGTTCTTTAAAGAGGAATACTAACATTAAGAAGCTACAATCCGGTTAAGTTTTTGGGTAGGTTAGAGTAGAGGAGATTTAAAAAAGGAGCCTCATCCCTATCGTTATATGCCTAAGCCATCAATAAGATTTGTTGTGCGCTCACCATTACAGGCCAACCCTAACCTACTTTCTGTAGGAAGTCTGTATCTTGTATAAACTTTTTAAGCTTCTTTCAGTCCTCTTTGATGTATTATGTCTGTTATACTATCTTTCCTAAAATATTGAGATCTAGATGTGATGTTTCCGTATACTTTCTCAACTTTCTCTTCAATGCATTGAAAGAAATTGGGTTCTTCAAGCTTATGGTATACGGTACTCTGCCATGGTTCTATTAATCGGAATATTCGTTTTCTAATTTCCGATCGATTTTTGGTGACTATAACGTATACAGTGCAATGCATGGAGTAATTGTTAATCGATTTTTTACATTCCTGTATCCTGTTGTTGCCCTAATTGCAATATGACTATCAGTGAAGATGTTTATAGTCCTATATGTCGATACAATTAAGATAATCAAAATGAATTGAGCTCTGTATGCAAAAAACTAAAATAATTCGATTTATAGGAAAGATTGAGTGGAAATAACCCGATGCAAATGTGTTAACAAGTGATACAATTTGGGAAATCAGTTAATTTCGAATATTTTGTCATTCAGGCAAGAAATTGTTATTCGTTTATAACAGAATATTGATTTATTTATTTGAACTAAAAATACTTTTTGAACTCACTCACAAGAAACTTTTCTAATCTCGAGCATAATGTTACGAAAATTTCTGTTTTCATATTTGTGATTTCATTTTCTTTTCCAATTTAAAATCTATTGAGATTGATATTTGTGTTTGACATGGCATCTAAGTACAAGTTTAATCATATTTTTTAAATAATTTCATTGACATTAATTTAGTTTTAGGGCCATTATTACAATTTGTCCTTAAACTTGGGATTAATTGAAAGTACCTTTAGCTGAATGGAACTGTAAAGTTACTTTTAACTTATATTTGCTATTACAATTTACAGATAAATAAAACTTTTTCAAAAAATATGGCAGAGCCGGAGCAATGTCGATAACATTGCCCAATTAAATAAATTTTTTATAAACGCAGTGTCAATGACGGGCTGCGTTTTTCGTTGTATACGCTTATTTTGTTGATGTTTTAAGTTGCCATATTAAAAATCTTCTTTAATATATAAAAATTAATGCAAGAAGGGTCTCACCTATCCAAACCAAATGTTTAGGCTTTGTTCGGACTATTTAGTAGATGGTTTATGTAAAGTTTGCCCCGCCCACTTTTGCGCCCACATTTTTTATTTACCTAAAATCAGAGAACGGCTCCATCGAATTGGCTAATTTTTCTTTCAAATGTTCCATGCAATTCAATTTAAGTTTTAACAGTTTTGAACCAAAGGGATAAAAATGGGACAAAGAGAGAAAAAAAGGGTGAAAATTAGTACTTTATACATAAATACTTTATTTTATTTGTTTTAAAGGTATTTTTTTACGATTTAGCTTGATTATGTTTCCCAAATAGATATTGCAGATGTTCCGGGTCAAAAACGGGCAAACTGCATGCCTTTATATTTAAGACTTAGAGTATTCAAAAAAACTGGATTGTTTAATAAACCGGTTTCCGAATAATTTGAAAAATTGCATTTTTTAAGAAGCCGGTTTCGAAACCGAATTTTTATTTATTGTTATTTTTATAACCCACCGGGTACAATCTGCTGCTGGTAATATATAAATAGCTTAACACCTACTCCTATCTTATTGGGTAGTCATAATAATGAAAAACAATTTATCGGCACGTTAAAACATTCCCTTTAGTTAACGGCAAGTTGTAATAATGGCCCTTACTCTGTTACTCTTGAAGTTTCTTCTATTTTTAAACACTCACAGATTTGATTTTCGAGAAGAATAAGTGAATAAAAGGTAGATTCCATTATCTTCTACATTTGAATTTGATACAAATAATTGGACGCTTTGTTATTGAGTACACAGCAACAATATTGAATCACATTTATTTTATTTAACGTAGAAGTTCTAAATTAGTGTGCCTTAAAAAATTTATATTGACCTCGAATAGATTGGTTTTTAGTCGTGATCGAAACTACGTAAACATTCTTAAATTTACAGTGGTTGTACAAAGGTTCGTTTGTTATTAGTCATACTTTTGTAGTCCTCTTCAGGTGTCTCTTATTATCCACTTTCATGCTCAAATTTATAGAAATTCGTAAATAAATTTCTTAACATTACTATGCAAACCAATGACAAATTAATAGTGAACTCAAGTTTTGTTTTCGAGACACTCACACCTTCAACAATTCGTTCGCGTCGTTTATTGATGTCATTTGTTTTAGACTTGAGATTAATTTTTTTTCTTCTTTTCTCTTTTTTTGTCTCTTTTTATATAGGATGGTCCGCTGAGTTTTATAACATTGCATACAACATTAATACGGGATCAAATTGGCCAGGGTTTGGGCTTTAGCATTGCCGGTGGCAAGGGCTCACCACCCTATAAAGATGGATGTGATGGAATTTTCATTTCACGCATAACTGAAGGTAGTCTGGCACATCGTGATGGTAAAATAATGGTGGGAGACCGTGTAATGGCTGTAAGTATAACTCGTGAATATTTCAAAATTATATGTAGAAACAATAGCAACTATAACAAACAGTAACAACTAGAGAAATGAACAGAAAAAAAACCCTTTGAAATTAATGTTGCATTATACAAAAGAAAGTTAGTTAACATCCATACATGATATGGATAAATGAGTGCTGTTATTGTCCTGCAGTTGACATGTGAACTCAAACTTTGATTATGACTGTCTGCCCAATAGGCACGTATATTCCTATATTTTTGTCCATCCTGTTGGAATTGTATTGAAATTGTTCACTTTAATTGTTAGAATTTCTGTATAAGCCAATAATGATGATGATTTCTCATTGAGCTAGTACTTCTAATGTTAAATTGACGTGTTATTAATTTACTTATGCTGGCTTTAAATATTGTTATTGTTTGGCCCACATGTATACATAATTCGTTTTATTTGGAATGCTTTTAATGATTTCAATTTTGTTTTTTTCTTTTTATTCTTAATCAAAGATTAATGGCAACGACATGACAAATGCCCAACATGATGCTGCGGTTCAGTGTTTGACACAGCCACAACGTTTTGTCCGTTTAGTCCTGCAAAGAGAATATCGTGGTCCATTAGAGGCTCCTCTCAGTCCACATAGTCCGGCTGTATTAAATGCTTTAAGCCCTTCGGGCTATTTGACGAATCGTCCAGGTATGTTTTTCATAAATTCTAAACTAAACGCATTAGCTCTTCATATTTTTGTTTTTTTTAAAGCCAATTTTAAACGTTCTATTGGTGATACGATTGCCGAACAACAACAACAGCAGCAACACCAACAGTCGCAACAATCGACAAGTAATCAATATGATACAAATAAAATGACTTCTTCAGTGCCTGCTACAAAAGCCAATGGCTTTGCCAGTGCCAATCCTATATATCAACAGCAACAGGAGCATTTACAGCCCGTAGCAATACAGCAACAAAATCAACAACAAATTGATAAAATTACTGGCCTACCGATACCAGTGCCAGCACCACGTCGCTCCAACTCTATACCTTTAGGTGATGGTGTTGAGGCTACAACCTCAGCTTCATCGTCGTCGTTGACAACCATAACTTCGCCCACATCAACGCAAAATGGCACAATACCTCAATCTACAGCCAATTCTTCTTCGCCCACATTCACATCACAGCCCACCGCCACCGCCGCCTCCACCTCTACGACGGGTACAACAACAGACTCAACCGAAGCACAGGTAAGAATTTTCAGTGCTGACCCCAAAACGTAAAGGTTTGTTTTACTTTTGTTTAGCCTGTAAGAATGAAAATTGCACGCATTTGCTAATAAATATTTTGTGTGTTGTATTATTGTATTGTTCGTTCGTTTTGCCCATTTTGTTTTTTTGTTTTTTTTATTTTCGAAAGTCAAACCTTGTTACAAAAAGGAAAACATAAGTGGGGAACAGAAAGAAACTTTTCAAAATTCAATTTAAGCAGAAAAAAAGAAAATTTTGTAATAACATTATGATAAAATATGATTTATTTGATTGTCGAAGAAATTTTTTCTTTTTTTTGTGTTCAATTCAAAAGTTCTTTGGCTCTCCACTTTCACTTCCACCTTAAGACTTGCGAATTGTTATTTTATTTCATTTTTTTTTGTTATCGTTCATTGTAACTGAAAAATTAAATTATCAAAACAAGTTTTCATTAGACCATTTAATTTGCCAAAAACAAAAAAAATAAAACAAATGTTTAAATACTAAGTCAAAATAATTCAATAAAGCATGTTAGGTTAGGTTAGGTTAGAGGACGTGTGCTTGTCATCTGTGACAAGTACAGTACCTGAAGGTCTAATTGACCCATTGTACAATGTACTATCTTCTCACCTAATAAAGTACGTTACTCAATGTCATTTTTTGGAAAGTTCAAGTCACATGGATGTGATATAATCATAGCAATTCAAGATTTAGTACGATTTATGCACATATAAAAACCAATTCACTGCTATTATAAATAACTCACAGGAATAGTGTTTCAACGACTTAGATAACAGCCTATTAATTGGACATTCTATAATGAAATACCCTATTTGAACCGATTTGGAATCATTTCAAATATATTTCCCTTACTTCCTTTACTTTTAAATCTTTCGGAATTATAAAATTTAGTTCCAAATCCTAAATCATTGCAGTTGTTTTTTTTTCTTAATGTTCAAAGAAATAACAATTGAATTGAAACTTACCTAATCCAATTAATAAGTAGTAAACGTCTAAATGTAGGACAGCAGTGAGTTAAAAGTCGTATGATTGTATTTATTTAAGGTGCATATATATGTACACATGTGGTCATTCAAATAGGTACGACACAATATTTTTTTTTTTTTAAATTTGTATTTTCAAATTTCTTCCGCCCTCTGTGTTTAACTATTTTTTTTTTTGTTTTTTTGTGTAGCGAGGGTCAAATTCTTTTCCATTGCTCTTCTGACATTACGACCTACATTATTTACAAACATATTTATCTTTTCATACCTTCTGATCCACACCACGTCTTGTGATTTTGTGCAAACTGTTTCCTCTTCTGGAAGTTCAATGTCACATAAACTATGCTGCACAGTTCTTGTCGATATTTGATTATTTATTTCAGCGGTGATCGCTTTCGAAGGCTTAAAATGATCCCTCTTAGCTAGCATCGCGATGTGACCGTCCGTAATAGTACTAGTTTTTCTTACTACACCACGTTTTTCTACGACGTTTTGAGGCTTAAGCGCATTAAAACGAAATTTTTAGATCGCCCAAGCGCAGCAGCTATAAATTTATACGATTTCTTCTATTTTCAAAGCTTTTAAATAGGCCTTCCACTGTACAATGTTGATAATATTGGTAACATTATTTATAATATTAGTATAAAACGAAAGTCTAGTTACCACAATATTTAATTTGTTTTTGATAACAAACCTTAAAACAGGGACCGAAAATAACTGTTACTTTTGAATTTTTTATTAAAAAAAGCAACCGCAAGGTTCGTCCTATTTTAATGGCCATATGTGTATATATGTACATGGGGGGTAGCAATCCCAACTAAAGGTTTGTAATGACCATTTAACATGAGATTTTTAGTTTTTAAAATTTTTTCGTAAAAAAAAATTTACCTCTGCAAATTAGGTTTCTCATTCATTATTGAAAACTTGACCACTTTTGAAATACTTTCTTCCAAAATTTGAAGATGTTTTGGATTAGAAAGTAGAATTCCTAAATCAAGGTACGTTTCTTTAAGGAGAAGGAAGACCAACATTTAGATTCTACAACCCAGATAGGTTTTTGTGAAGATTAGAGTATAAGAGATCTGAGAAAAGAGCCCCATCCGTATCGGCATATACTTAAGCCATCAATTAGATTTGTTGTGCGCTTACCAGCCCTACTTTCTATAGGAAATCTGTATCTTGTTTAAACTTTTTCAGCTTCTTCCAGTCCTCACTTTCGCAATGAAAGGTATTGGGCTATTCAAGCTTATGGCTTACGATACTCTGCCGTGCTTTTATTAGTCAGAATATTCCCTTTCTAATTTCCAATCAATCCTTGATGACAATAATATTTACAGGCCGATGTTTAGAGTAATTGTTAATTGACTTTTTACATTCCTGTATCCTATTGTTACCCTAATTTATTTAGTAATATTGAAAGTATTTAAATATTTTTGGCAAATTAAATACAATAAATGTCATTCATTTCATTTGTTACGCTAGCATTTTTGTATGGGTTTTTGTTTTTTGTTTTGGTATTTTGATTTTTTTTTCATTTAAATAATTTAATTAATTAAATTGTACAATAACAAATACAAAATAATAATTCTAAATACATGATTGTAATTGTAATTTAAATAAAGAATTTAATAAACAATTACAACAAAACTTAAATGAATTAAAATCACGTCAATATATTGTTTCGTCATATTTAATTAAATTAATTAATAAACATATAACCGAATGACTATGTATGTCCTTAAAAATATAATAACTTAGCTATTACATAATATATTTTAACTTAAGTATACTGTCATGTATGAATGTACATTTGGTTTTAATTTATTAAAACTATTTAATTAAGATTATTGTTTTCCGTTATTATTTATAATTATAAAAAAAAACTTATTGTTTATTTAATAATCTATTATTCATTTAACGTTATTATTCATTTATCGTTGAAAATATTATTTAAATATTGACTTTTATCATTGTGTTAACATTGCCTCTCTTTACTTTACTTTTCTATTTCTATTCACATTCTGTCGTTCTTTATTCCATTCATGTCTTTTGTGTTCTTACATTATTATATATTACTTTTCTTAATTATATTCTCTTTAATAGCTGAAAGTTTTCTTTTTTTGTTTTATACATTAATCTACTATAAGAGCATGTGTTACTATTGTTATGTTATGCTATGATTTTTTTTTATTATTTTTTTTTATGTTACTGTCCATGTCCTGTATCGTATATTGAATTTAATTAAGTGGAAATCGTATACAAGTTTAAACAATAAATAGTGAAAATAACAAAAACTACAACTACAATAACAATAGTAGTAATAATCGAAGTACATATTTACATATTAATGTATAGAATATAACAACAACAACAACAACAACAACGTATAACAATTAAAAATCTCTTTCAATTTGCATTGAACTATGTAAACACACATAGAAAAAATGTTAACTCAATATATCCCTCTGTTTCTTGTGTCTGTAATTAATCGATTAAAAAGATTATTTAATGAAACTATTCGAAGGGATAATTTAAATAATTTTTTAGATTTCTTGAAAATCTTTATATATCTACTTCCATCCAAGTATGATAAATTAAAGATTACGCCTTGCGCATGATTTCCCGTTAGATGACGTAGTTGGGCTATTTTAAAGGTTTCCAAGTCTTTTTGACATGTGAAAATTAATATTTCTTCTGAAATATGTGTGCACTACGTGAAAGTAGTTGGCAGCCCTACAATATAACTTACATTATCGTTAGCCAATAGGAACACAATTTGCGTGACATCATTGATTCAACATGCGCATAAAGTTTTAGTTTGGTGTGCGTGATGTCGTAATCTTTAGTTTATCATTCTTGCTTCCATCTCTCTCTCTATCTACATATACAGGTATCCCTCGTATAATGCGGTACGTCTATAACGCGTTTTCGATATAACGCGATTTAGAAAAAAAAAAACAGTTTCATTACAATGCAAAATTTCGACTTGTATAACGCGCCTTATTACGAAATCGAAAAACTATCAGAAAAGAAAAGCAAACAAAGGCTGATAACTGATTTCACAGTTGCACAATCCCTGGAAGAACGTCTAAGAAAAGGTTTTTTTTTATCAAATGACGAAAACTTTTCCGATTAAATTTCTTCTGATGAAGTTTTACGATCACTATTTTGACGTAATACGATGTTCGATGTAAGTGAATATTTATGGTTTCCGATTGTGGTTTTTTCATTATATTTTTAATTTATTTTTTTAATAAAGTATGAATATTGATTTTGAGTTATGAACGTACATCCATCTTTAATTTAGTGCCGATTTTATTTTGAAAAAAGTTTATTGGAACATAACCCTTAAATTTATATGAAAACTAAGTATTCTATAACGCGGAATTTTCCTGGAACGTAAACACCGCCTTATACGAGGGATACCTGTAAAGTGGCTCCCACCATATTTCAACCAGCACCTTTAAAAAAAATTTGAATACGAGTTTATAGAATATGTTTAAAAATTAAACAGAAAAAGTTATATTCAGCCTTACATTTATGGGCAATTTGTGATCAAAACGTCCGCCAACTCCAGATTTCGAACAAGGATGACCTTTTAACAGCTCTAAAAAAGACCACTAGTAAGTGGAATCAATGCAAAAATGGCTGAAAGCTGTAATTAAGCAAATAGGAGGTCATATTAAATTTTGAAATTAAAACTATTAGTTAATTAATCATTTAATTGCTTGCTTGTTTATGCTTATAGTAAGTGGTTGAAATAAGCTGTGACGAATTGGGTTCCTATATTTTTGATTTTTAGGTTGTAGGCTTATATTTGAGACTGAATAAAACTTTTCTTTTGTAATTTTTAAACATATTGTATAAACTCTTATACAAATTGTTTTTAATATCTTTTTCCGAGCTTAATTTTTTTTAAAGGTGCTGGTAGGAATAAGGTGGGAGCCACTGTATATACATATATACTGAGCGCTATAAGAGAGTCAACACCCACTAGAATTTTAAATTCCTATTATAAAAAATAGACTTGTAGTACAACAATAATTTTGTTTTTAGTTTTTGTTTTAACATTTTATAAGTAGTAAATAAACTTTTTTATTTTTTGAAATTTATTCGAATATTCCGATTTAATTTTTTCACTATCCTAAGAAAATTAATTCCTTTAGTAGCGCTCAGTATACACATGTGGTTGCCGTGGTCTAGTATGTAGTGTGCTGGCTTATTAGACGTAAAGCCAGGGTACGAGTCCCAGGCCAGACATCAAAATAAAATTCAGAAAGTATTTTTTCGGCGATTTCCACTCAGCAGATTTCTGGCAAAAACTCTGAGAGTAAATAGACTTGCCATGAAAAAATTTTCTCAAAAATTTGTCGTTCGGAGTCAATTTTAACTGTAGGTCCCGCCACTTATGTATAAAATTAACGCATACAACATAAGTGGTGTGAGAAGCTAGGTCGTAATCCTGACTGCAGGGTTGTAATGATCAATTATGTATATACCGCTCCTTTATTGCAACATATTCATATCTCAAAAAATGAAAAATTTGTAGTTACTTAAGCAAAAATGCTATTTTAGAGCATCTGTATATGTTGAAAAAAAGAAATCAGTTTTATATTACAAGCTGAACCGAAGTTATAGCAAAAAGTGTTTGCGGCAATTAGAAAAAAAAGTTTATGAGTTGGCCACATTCTTATGGCAACAGTTGTTCGTAAAATTCAGACAGGCCCAACTACTGAGGCCATCGGCGAATTTATATTTTTAATCTTTTTCTATGCTTTCTTTCACATCGCCGATATTTAATTTTTTAATTCTTTTACTGCAGTATTAACAACAATTTTAGGAAATTGTCTTTTTCCTACATATCCACCCGACAGTCATTTATAATTTTGCAAATTGTCGAAATGATTGTCATGTAAAATGTTATGACACTTTTATGAAGTAATGATTTCAAGATTCGAAGAAGAATTTGGTAACTGGAACAGAGTTAGTTTAGGAGACCATTGATTATTCTCTATACTATGTCTATACTATGTGGTGTCATTACCCTCGAACGTGTAAATAAATGTACGTGAGAAATTCGAAATAATCGATTGTTTAATTGCAAATACTTTGTGCCACACATATGTTGTTATTGTTATTATATTTTGTATTTGTCTCCGTTTGTTTATTTAATTTTAATTATTTCTATATTGGAAAATTATATATTTATTACAATTACAATATGTACATACTAGGAATTTTATTATTTATGTTATTATTATTATTATTATTGTTGTTGTTGTTGAATTGTATAGTTAGGGCAATAGTATTATTATTGTAAGAATATTATTTGCAAGTGAAATGTCTTCTGTTTTATTATTATTCTAACAAACAAAAACAAATAACAATTTTATAGAATTTATTATTTAAAATTTTTGTTTTTCAATGCAATTTTTATATTAAAAACTAACAAATGACTTGACTGTTTTTGGATATTGTTATTAAACAATTTAAACAGAATTCACAATTAACAATTATTCGCTTATTTAAATAATTATGCCGCTAAATTAAGCAGCTCAACAAAAACATATGTTGTTTCAATAGGAACCACACGACATTTAATGACATATTCAACATACTATTAAATTTGAATTAATTACAGTAGAACTTCTATAATTTGAACTTCTATTACTTGAATTTTCTATAAGTTGAAGCACAGCAACAGCACCTTTGAGAGAAATTCTATCAGGTTTTGCTTCTTTAACTTGAAGTTTTTTTCTAGATAATGTTGATTCAATTTATAGAAGTTCGAATGTATTTAATAATAATTTATTAATGCGCAGTGATGTACCACCAGTATTAAAAATAAAACATTACATTTTTAAAATTTTATAAATTCTTAAAAACTGTCACACAGATTTATTACTGAACGCAATTAGATTTATAGTACCACTAAAGACAGTCCGAAAAACTTTCTTTCAATTCTTAACGATAAATGAGTGAGAAGACATTTAGGGCTATTATTACATCTTGCTGTTAAACTTGGGTTACTTTTGGCTAAAGGGAACTGTAAAGTAAACTTTAACTTATATTCGTTATTACATACATACATAATTGGCCATTACAACCCTTCAGTCAGGATTACGACCTAGCTTCACACACCACTTATGTTGTGTGCGTTAATTTTATACATGAGTGCCGGGACCTACAGTTTAAAGTCGATTCCGAACGACAGATTTTTGAGAAGCTTTTCATGGTAATTTTTTACTCTCAGAGTCTTTGCCAGAAATCTGCTGAGAGGACGTCGCCGAAGAAATATTTTTCGTTTTGATGTTTGACCTGGGTTTCGAACCCGGGCCTTTTGTTTAATAAGCCAACACACTACCCACTAGACCACGGCGACTTCATTGGATTTAATATAATTTTTAAATCCGAGTCACATATATTCGTTATTACAACTTACAAATAAAATAACGTTAACTTTTTTCAAAAATATGGCAGTGCCGGAGCAACGTCGATAAAACTGTTAATTAACACTAAAGCTACCGACATATTATATATACCTATTTCTACCGATGGTGGTCAAATGACCGCTTTTGAAATAAACATTATAGTGTCTTCCAGTTGATTGTAATTAATACAGAATTTTGCATAAACAATAAAAATAAAAAATAATTATCGTATAATAATCAAATAACATTTATTTTTCGGGCTTTAGGCGTACATTTTTAGAAAGAAGTCTTGAAACTGAAAGGTATGTTACTTCAGTACTTCGTACATATCCTTGTACAAATTAATTGTTGGTGGTTATATTTCGTCCTCACCCTATAAATGTTTCAGTAAGCTTGCGGACAACAAACATCATCACATCTTTTCCCTAATACGGAAATCAATTCACAATATATTTACTTTTAACGTCCGATGCCAACCAGAACTTGATTTCGAACTTATTTATTAGGCATCTTGATTTTGTCGTAAAAAGTTGTTCATCAACAGTTATATTTGCACCTGGTTTCTAACAGTTTTGACCATTTTGCATAAATGCATTCTATACCCTGGAAATGAGGGCAAATTTGTCAGTCTACTGGCTCCGTTGGGTTCTTCTATCAAAACGAATAGATCGGATAATTGCTGTGAAACAATTCTGTTCATTATTCGTTTTTTGTTAGATATGATCATGTTGTTTAAAGTTGCCATATTGAAAATAATATTGGTACGAAAGTATTAAAAAATAATAAACAAAAGTTCCAAGAATAATACAACGGACTTGATCATGTGTGAAGTGATAAACAAAAATAATGGACATGTTCACGTGATCAACGAATAAGGCGAAAATATAGCAACAAAAATAATGGTCTTGTTTATAAGATCGATGATTAAACAAAAATAAGAGATAAATGATGTAAACAACCAACAACAAAGTGCAGCAGACAGAGAAGGAAGTGCAGCGTAAAAAAATAAAATAGCGGATAGACAAATACACATGTAACAACTACTCAGCTTGGACGAATCTAAACAAGATACACAAACAAAAATGGAAAAAAGTTGTTTACATTTTTTGACCTTTCCCGAAGGTCATCATTTTCCTTCGAGAGCATTCCTCATACTCTTGATCCAGCAATATAAAAAGCAAGACAAAACGAGCAACGGTAGAATTCGAATTAAGTTAGTCGTACGTGACGACGTCGCGTTGTTTGCAGTGAGACTTCAATCAGTTGTGTGTGCAGACAAGTTGCGTGTGAACATTTGTTAGTGTTGTGCTTATAAAAAGGTTGTGAGCAAAGAAGAATAACTAACAAGTGTTGTTGCTTACAAAAAGGTTATAATCAGAGGGATATAACGAACAAGCACATATTGTGATAGTTATTGTTATATACTTGGTATAAGTTCGAATAGTGGCATAAGTTCGAGTAGTGCCGATAATAAAGAATTGATTTAAAATTAATCCCATATTTATTTTTATTTTATTTGCAATCTGCGAACTCATATTTTTAACGTTTTTAAAAGGTAGAAACGTAACAATATATTACATGGCAAGTTGAAACATAAACTTGACTTTAAAAGTTACCTTTAGCTTAACGCTCACTTCCATCTTATTGAGTACTCATAATAATGAAAAACAATTTATGTGCCCGTTAAAATCCTCCCTTTAGTTAACGGCAAGTTGTAATAATGGCCCTTATAATGAAAATTATAATGAAAATGACTTTTAACTCTTTGTCTTAAAAGCTAAACTCATTAAAAATATTTAATTTTTAAAACTGAAAAAACCTTGTACATCACTGTCTTATTTAAATTAATTAATTTAAATTGAATTGGCTTCATTCGATTTTTGCATTAATTTTAGTTATAATTTATAATAATAAAATATGGTTATTCTTAGCTCAAAAAGAGAAATTATTTTTTGTATTTTTAAATTTGCTTATCTTGTGCATTAGTTTTAAGTCTTAAATAGGAATGCGAAATTTCTTAGAATTTAAAAATTTTTTTTTTTTTTTGTAATGAAATCAAATTCCTAAACCAATGATATTCTCTCTCTTTTTTTCTCTCTCTTTTTTGTGTAACTGTGTGTGATAAACTAAAAAAAAAAATTTAATATAAATTTTAACTACACTTTAATTAAACAAACAACTGTAATCTTCGAAAAAAAAAAAATAATAATAATAATCAAAAATAACAAATTACCGCCTATCAATAATTTAAATTAAATTTCTTCTTCAATTGCACAAAAATAAAAACCAAAATAAAAATAAATCGTTCGGAAAATATATTTTAAAATAAAAACAACAGCCTCCACCGTTAAGGCCATTGACGAGTGAAGATTTTCAGGCCATGATACCGGCACATTTTCTTAGTGGTGGTTCCCAGCATCAGGTTCATATGGTGAAACCCAACGAAGTTGGTGTTGCAGGTGTTACTGTAACGGTTAATAAGGCTGTGCCCGATATGCCCATGTTCCCAGCAGCTCCCACCGAATTGGGCCGCATTACGGAGACCATAACAAAATCGACATTTACGGAGACTGTTATGACACGAGTCACCGACAATCATTTATCGGAACCCCTAATAAGTGAGGTGATTATCCCATCATCATGATCATCTAAATATAAAACTACTCTATTACCACCTACCACTAGTACCACCTACCACTAGTACCACTACCACTTTTTATCTCTCTCTCTTTTTCTCTCTTTTTATCTAATGCTATGATAAAACAAATACAAAAGAAATAAAAGTAAAATATACACGCAAATTATTTAAATAAATTTAACACCTACAATTACCAAACACCCGCCGCCACTTCATGTACACGCATCACCATCTAAAACTCTAATCAATCACTCATCATCGCTCATCTTTTTTTTTTAATAATTTTAATCTGATTCACTCATAATACTGTATATTTTTTTTCTCTTTTTTTTAAATGTTTAAACAAAATTTTGTTATTAATTTTAATTTTAAATTTTTATTTTTATTTAGATTTAGATTTTTCTGTTTTAATCTCAAAGAAAGATATTTCGTTTTGTTTTTTTTTTCCTGTATTATATTTATTTGTATAATTTGCACTTTTTATTTTTAGATAAACAATAATTTCGTTAGTTTTAATTCTCTGTATTCTCAATGCACTGAACGAAATAATTTCATTAAAAAAGTTAGTTAAGAGTTTTGCAGAATAAGTATTTTTGAGTACAATGGGTCAATTCCACTGTACTTGGCACAGTTAACACGTTCCCTGCCACCTGTACCATTTTCGGTGCACGCTAAACCTCATTTCTACGTCAAACTGAACTTTTTAATTTAAATATTAGTAGGACTATTTTATGTAACGTAATGATGTTTAGAGCAATTTTAGAGTGATGTATAGATAACGGTACACGTGGCGTGGTCATTAGTTATCGGATCACTTTTGACCTTTTATTGAATACGACAGTTGTAAATGCATCGATTTTATATAATACAAGAAACAATAGTTTAATTTCACCTTTTAAAATATAGAAAGTTACTGATTTCATATTTATGTAAGACAAATACTGATGTATTTTCTGAACAAGTTGACCAAGTCCTACCTTCTAGACCAGTAAAAAGGATGCAGTCATTCCCTGGTATGCAGGAAGTATGAAAAATTATAATAGCGTAATCAAACTTGAGTAAAATATGTATTCTTTTTTGTACATTACCCTTTATGTCCCTTATTCTATATGAAATAAATTTAATTTTATATTGTTATTTTCTCCATTTTGCTGTTTGAATAGTAACAATTTTGAAAATAACATAAATTTTTTCAAAAATAAAAAAGAACATGTATTTTTATAGATTTATGAAAATAGTTATCGTGTACCGAAAATGGTACACGTGGCCTAGAAATGACACCTTCTCATAAACAGCTTGGCAGAGAACGTGTTAAGAAGTACATGTCCTCTTAGCTAAATCTTTTTGAAAAAAAAAAATAATTAAAAAACTTAGGGACGATGTTTTGCCTGCGATATTCCTATATTATTGAAAAATTCCATCAGCGATTCCATCAGCGGAGTTATACTCACAAGGACCGTGTAAGTTCTTTAACCATTTCTCTCAATAACACTATGCGACAAAATACAAAAAATCAAAAAATACCCGAGTATCTACCTAGTTGTTTAGTTTGTTAAGTAGGATTTAAAAATACTTTTTTATTTTTCTCGAACCCTCCAAACTAGTTTTATTTGACAAAAACTGACTTTACGCACAAATTTATTGATTACACAAACACTTCTGAACCGATACCTAAATTTAAATTTTATTAGAAAGGACACCGATGGGCCTTTAAAACGATATACATACGTGTATTATTTGACTTAATATGCTAGGGGATTTGATGAGGTAAACTTGACTTTTTTTTTATTTTTTTTGTCATATTTTTTCAAATTTGACGTTCATAGTAGTCAAATAAGTGATGATATTCTGAAAGTGCGTTATCTTGTGAAGGGGTTGACAGTTCATTTGATCAAATCGGACAAAAATTACTGTAATTATTACTTAAAGACTCTAACAGTCGTGTTCATACTAACCAGCGGCTAGTATTGCTGGCGTAAGAGACATTCCGTTTTAGCTAAATATTATAGGAGAAGAAATAGTTCGAGAACTACGTGGCTCACAAATTTAGATCTGGCAAGTACATCCAATAAAAATGTAATACCCAGATTACATGGTGCGAAAGTTTTGATATTCTTAATTGCAAAATTAAATTAAAAAATATAAAATAAGTGATAACTTTCTGAAAGTGAATTGTCTTGTGAAAAGATTAACAGTTCGTTTGATCCAATCAGACAAAAATTAGCGTATTCATAGTTTGAATAGTATAACAGTCGTGCTATATTTTTTATGTATCGCTCCTTTATTGCAACACTGTCATATCTCAAAAAATTAAATATTTGTAATTACTTAAGCAAACCTGCTCTTTTGGACCTTCTGTACATGTTGAAAAAAAAAAAAGAATCAGTTTTATATCGCATGCTGAACCGAAGTTATAGCAAAAAGTGTTTGCGGCAATTAGATCATAGGACTTATGTTTTGAAAACTTATATCGCATTTTGCCAAGTTCAAGTTTTTTTGAGATGTGACTATGTTGCAATAAAGGAGCGATATGTCATCTTATCAAATGAACTTTAAGCTTAAAAATTTCCAAAAGTTTTGTTGGTTCTGGTCTTTTATCGCAAAATGTGTCAAATTCACGTTTGCACGACAACCATAATTCAACTAATATTTGTTTTTTGCAAATATTATTATTTTTTTTTGTGCAAACTTTAACCAATTTCTGATGGTGTTCGAACCTTAAATTGACACATTTACTGATAAACAAGCAAGATTTTGAACTAAAAGTTTATTTGAAAAAATAATAAATGAAAAATGTAACTCGACTTTTAGACTCTTTAAATAATAACTGCGGTAATTTTTGTCCCGATTTGATCAAACGAAGTGTCAACATCTTCACATGATAATGTACTTTCAGAATTTAATCACTTATTTCATATCTTTTAATTAAAGTTTTGCTTCTATGAACGGTCAAACTTGAAAGCATATGAAAAAAATCGCATTTGTCAGGTTTTTACTTGTCCTATTTGCTCAAATGAAGTGTCAATCTCTTCACAAGCTAATGTGCTTTCAGAATGTAATCACTTATATCATATTTTTTAATTAAAGTTTGCTGCTGCGAACGGAAAAATTTGGAAAATGTTTAAAAATATACGCATTTGTCAAGTTTATGTGATCAACTTTCGGTTCAAAAATTTTCAGAATTTTTGATGTGTCTTGATTGTTTATCAGAATATGTGTCAATTTCAAGCTTGAACGCCTACCAGAAGTTTGCAAATGTTTGTGCAAAGATAAGTAATAATACATATTTGCAAAAAATACAAATATTTGACGACTTCTGGAGGTTTTGCAAACGTGAAATTGACAAATTCTGAATATTTTTGAACTACAAGTTCATTTGATGAGATGTTATATGTACAAAATATAACTCGACTGTTAGACTCTCTATATAATAACTACGGTAATTTTTGCCCGATTTAATCAAATAACGACTCAGTCTCTTCACAAGTGAACTGACTTTAAGAACATTATCACTTATTATATATTTTGTAATTAAAGTTTACTACTATCAATGGACAAACTTGAAAAAATATGAAAAAAATTCGAATTATCCTAGTTTACCTGGTCAAATCTCATAGCATTTTAAGTGGAATAATAGATCTATGTATGTATACTATTCTAAAGGTCTCTCCCATTTCCAACAAGATTAAATTTTGGAAATCGGGTCAGAAATGTTTGAGTAATCCAGAAATTTATGCGTAAAGTAAAAGAAAAGCTATTTTTGTCAAATAAAACAAGATTGGAGGGTTCGAAATTGAGTTCTAATCAACTAACTGAACAACGTGGACTATATAGTTACTCGGGTGTATTTTCACTGTCGCACCGTGTTATTTTTATTTTTATAAAAAAAGAAATCCGTTTCATTCAGTGTATGAACTAAAAAAAAGTTGTTTTCTTTTTTTCAAAATTGTACAAATAGCCAGGTGTTATACATATTTATGTGAATAGTATTTGTGTTGATTTTTCCTTTATGCCTGATTGACAATTTTTTGGTTTACTTTCCTTTAGCAAAATTTAATATTTGATTTAAGGAATGAATGTACTATAAAGATTTCTATTTTATTTTATTGAATTGTATCAAAATACTATTCTTTTTACTATTTATTGAATTTTGTTTTGTGTTGAGTTATTTTTTTTTATGTACTAAAAACAAAGTGTAAATAGTAGTTAAAATAAAAAATATTCCTTGTTTATTTGTTTTTGGTCACTTTTTATTTAAGCTTCAATTGATTAGAAAAATAATTCATTCTTAGCACCGTTTTGAAATTATTTGAAAAAATATTTGAAGTAAATTCATAACTGAAGGAATTTTTCTTCGATGCATTCTTATCAATAAGGCATATACTCGTAGGAGAACTGTTAATGGTTCTTCATTCTCCTCTCTTTTGTCTTTGTGAACAATCGAGTTCGTGTTTGTGTATGTGTGTGTGTTTTTATTTTATAGCTAAAGACATTGGTAGTCCGGGCTAAGCAATTTTCAGGATTCGGCGAAAGACTTATTCTCCGCTTGCTAAGCGCTTACGTTCTAAACTCAATCTAGTTCGTCATTTACTTACTTACTTACTTAACAACCCGATTAACGGATTTCGTCCAGCCGCAACACATACTTCCAGGCGCCTCTGTTTCTTGCACGCCTACGCCAGTTGGCCAGGTTGTATCCAACGGATACAAGGTCCCCCTCTTCGTCGGATCATCCTCTCTCATTCGCACGACATGGCCGAGCCAGCACAGCCGCTGGATATTAATACGCTGCACAATGTCTATATCGTTGAGGAGCTCATACAACTCACTGTTCGGATCGGATACGAAAATTATTGCCAACTCGCACTGGACCGAAGATCTTACGTAGGACTACTCTCAAGGCTGCTGCTTAAGTTCTTAATAGGGTCTATGCCTCTGTGCTATAAAGAAGAACGGGGAGGATGAGCGTCTTGTAAAATATTTGTATTGTTCCACAAGAGAGGTCTCTGCTACTCAATTGCCTATTGAGACCATAGTATACTTCGTTTGACCTCTAGACTGACATCATTATTGTTGGTAATGGCGGAGCCATGATAAATAAATTCCTTGACTGTATCAAAAGTATAATAATCTGAAAATCAATACGCCGCACGTCTCTCCTAGTCAATAATATATACTTCACTTTACCCTCATTTACTGCCAGACCCATCTTAGTAGACTCCCGTTCAATTGCACTAAAGGCAGCAGTAACATCTCGGTCGGTATGCTTTATAATGTCGTTGTCGTCAGCGTACGTAAGCAACTGGACACTTTTTAAAAATAGTGCCACTGCGATGCACTCCTGCCTTTCGCAGAACACTCTCCCTGACAAAGTTGAAGAGGTCGCATGACAAAGGATGGCTTTGTCTGAAACCTCGCACGGTATTAAAAGGTTCGGAGAGGTTCTTCCTACCTTGTAGGAGCTGCAGGAATTGCTCAACGTCACTCTGCATAGCCTTATTAGCTTTGCTGGTATAACGAGCTCAGACATTGTTGCAAAAAACACGACCCCTTATGGTGCTAACCTAGTTCGTGGCACTTCGATGAAGTCGCATGGTGGACACACTTCATCCACATCGTGCCCGTACTAGTAGTGGTATACCCTATAGCATCCGTGGTCTGTTAAAAACTGAGTAAGGTAAAAATTTGCTTGGTCATGTCTACTTCTATTCCATTTTTCTTTGTTTGGTATTAATCGGTAAGATCATCTTCACCATTGTGCATCATCCACCCGATTAGGATGCACTAGCCCCGTTCTCCTATTTGTCAAATGATTTTTCCTCTCTATATCTACTAACATTCGAAGCGGCATCATCCCCGTTATCACCAAGGCTGCTTCCGTGGATACTGTGCGGAAGGTAGAAATTACTCGGAGGGCAGATCTCCTGTAGGCGGCAACCACTCCCATCCTATATGTCTTTTTATCCATGGCTTCGGTCCATATGGTGGCGGTATATAGAGCAATCGATCTAACTACTCTCATCAGCAATTGCCTCTTCTCCTGTCTCGGACTTCCCAAGTTAGGCATTATCTGCGCGAGTGCACCCGTTGTTGCCGCGCACTTCCTACTAATATACGCCAGGTGTTCCTTGAATGTGAGCCTGTTATCAATCATAACTCCTAAGTACTTGATACACTGCTTCGATGTTATCATTAGTTCGCCGACGGTTATGGTGATGTGTTCTATTTTCTTCCTACTGCTTACCAATACGACATCCGTTTTATGATCAACAAGTTTCAGATCAATACTCGTTATTCAGCTTCTAACTTTGGCAACCGTTGCATTGCACGTTCGTTCCAATTCGTTAAGGTCCTTACCCCTCACCGTGAGGGCAATATCGTCCGCAAATCGGAATATTTGTGCGCCCGTCGGAAGCCGAAGCCTCAGTACTCCATCATACATGGTGTTCCATAGTATTGGGCCTAGCACCGAACCCGGTGGTACATTTGCTGTTACAACGTATGACTTTCTGCCCTCGTCCGTGTCATAAATACATCGCGTGTGTGTGTGTTTGTAATTGGTTGCGTGCACATTTATCGATTGGCATTTATTATAAAATTAGATTTTTTTTAATAAATTCGTATACAACCTGTTATCGAAAATGTGGTCTGTTTTATTTTTCTCCTACATTTTTATGGTAAATTGAAGAATGAATGAAAATGTGTACACACATCCTAAAGCATACAAAGCGAGTAAATTTTCATTATGTTTGTGCACATGTTCGAATTTTAAAAAATAATTTTACCATAGAAAGTATTCTTTTTGATTTATTGTTATTTGCTATAATTTTTGAAGGTGTTGGTGGCATATATGTATGTAGCTATCGATTTAGAAACTTACATACTTACATACACATCTACAGCATATACAACTATTGCTTTTACATTTCCATAAATTATTTTAAGGCACATACAATTTATTTATTCTCCTTCTTTTTTTTTTTCTTTTAAATACATTTTATCTTCGTTTTGTTTTTTAAGCACATTTATGAAGACATAAATCGAAAAATAGCATATAATATAATGGGATTATAAATTTAAGTTATTACAACCACAAAATATATCGTATATGTATGTATATGCTTGTGTACACGGAGGCCTAATACGACAATCAGATCAGAATTCGAACATTTGGGCAATTCACACGACTTTGTGTCGTTTATGTTGTATTGAATACATTTGGTCGTTTGGGAACGCTTAATGCTATGCTGTATTGTGTATTTCGTATTCCAAATGTATTTTATTGGCATTCAAATAATTTGATAGCACGAAACCAAGATAACTTTTAAAAACATGAAAAAAAATGTGTAAAATTGTATCGGATTTTTACATGAAAATTATCAACAACAAGAAGCATACACTGTTGTATAATCGCCCAACAATACAATGAATACAACGATACAACGGCTTGTGTGTTTTGCCCAATTGTATTTGAATTTGAATATTTGAAACCATTTTTATTTTTATTCGTCTTTAAAGCGTTTACTTTACCTACTACAACTGACCATTTCGAGTCTTATATTGGTCTAAAATTCAATTCAACAAATCTTATGAAGTGAAATTGAAAAACGAGCTATGTAATTTAATGGAGTTAAAGTCGGAGTAAGACTACTTTTAGAAAATTATTTACTCATGTTAAGGCGAATGTTGTAAAATACACCCGATAGTGAAAATACACCCGAGTAACTGCATAGTTAAGTTATTCAATAGGTTGAGTAGAACTCAAAATTATTTTTTTTTTATTTTTCTCGAACCCTCCAAACTTGTTTTATTTGACGAGAACTGTTTTTTTTAACAAAGTAACACACTATTATTGATTAACCAAATATGTTTGAACTTATTTCAAAAATCCAAAGATTTTTAGAAAAGGAAGAGATAAGCCTTTCAAATGGTATACATAAACGTTCAACTTTTGTTCAAATGGGATAAACTTGGCAGATATGATTTTGTTTTTTCTATTTTTTCAAGTTTGATAATTTTGAATTTTAAAATATAAATAAAAACTATAAAAGATATAGTTTGATCGAAAATTACCGTCGATATAATTTAAAAAGTTTAGTTTCAATGCTCAATATGTGATAAATAATTGACTTAACAAATCAGAACTTGTAAAATTATTAAAAAATCACTTTTGAGCATTTAACAATTTAGCATTTTTATGTTTTTATGCATATTAAGGAACTGCACAAATATTTTTCCAATTTTTTTTCTTTTCAATTTGCAATTTTGTCCGATTAGAACACATAAATAAATTTTTGAAACAGTTTCCATTCCTATGTCAAGCACTGTAACTAATCGGTGCTTTCACGTTTTATTATGTTTCGAATCAGCTGTTATTGTGCTGTATGTGTATTAAGTGTATATAGAGCTCCGTGCTTCCAGTAAAGCCGTCTTAAGCTGATTCCAAGTGTTAAATCGTTGTTGGTATACTCTTCTGGCTAATTCTTCCCAAAGATGTTCAATTATTTAGAGGTCTGGGCTCTATCCAGGGGTTGCTATATGTTTGGGGCAATTACTTTGCCACTCCCGAAGTATGCTTGGGATGATTGTCCTGGTAAAAAGCAAAATCGTTTGTTGTGCCTAAGAACTGAAAATATTTATAAAAAACAGCAGTGGTAAAGAGGTTTGCTTTTATTAGCCCTAGGACTAAAAACAATAGAATAAAATTTACTAAAAAGTATTTGCTTAAAATAGAAGATTTTTGGAATAAGGTGGACAAATGGACAAATTTGACTACCTCAACATTTTGAAGGCAAATGTAAAGCAAAATGCCGAGAAATTAGGCATAGCGAACGATTTTACTTTTTACCAGGACAATCATCCAAGCACATTTCGGGTGTGGCAAAGCTTTGGTTGATCCATAATTGGCCCAAACATATAGCAACCCCTGGATAGAGCCCAGATCTCAACGTAATTGAACATCTTTGGGAAGAATTAGCTAGAAGAGCATACCGACAACAATTTAAAACTTTGAATCAGCTTAAGGCGGTTTTACTGGAAGCGTGAAGCTCCATAAAACCTGTGGTACGCTACAATTTGGCGAAATTAATTCCAAAACGTTTACAGGCTGTTTTTGAGAACAAAGGATATGCTACAAAGTATTAATTGTTGGCTTTTGCCATTTTTAGCAATGGCGTTCTTATTTGTCCGATTATGCGTTGAGCGCAAAAAATTGAGTTTTTTTTTCCTTTTTCTTTATAAAATTACCGTTATAATGAAAAATTTGTTATTTTTTTTATTAATCTGAAAGTCTGTAATATAGAGTGTAAATAAAAGTAAAAAAGCATATATTTAATATATTCTTTTTAAGTTTTAAGCCCATACATATCAGACGACTAATGCTTGTCCGATTATGCGATGGGGCCACTGTATGTATATAAATAGTCTAAGTAGGCATGACATGTACTGAGCTTACTAGACGTAAGCCCACGATTCAATCCCAATAGCAGTATCTCCTTCAAAACGAAATATGAAAAAATAATTCTCCAGCGACTTCCTCTCAGTAGATTTGTGGCCAAAAACTGAGAGGAAATAAAATTGTCAGGATAAAATTTCTCAAAAATCTGTCATGTGGAGTCAGTCGACTTTAAACAGTAGGTCCCGCCACTCATGTTTAATATTAACAGACACAAAGTGACCACTTACGTAATCCTGATTGAAGGGTTATAATTAACAATTATGTATGTATTGTTTTTACAAAAGTAATATTTGATGAAAAAGATTACTTTTTCAATTATAATTCAGTACCATTTCAAAATTTCATTTTAACAATACTGATTAATAGTTTTCAATGCATTAATTCAATAAAATTGCTTCAAGTAGAACAGCAGCAATATTATGACACTCAACAAGTCTGTCTTGAAGGTAACGAAATTCATTGTGTAACTATTTACATAAAGAAATTTTTTTAATATTTTTGAAATTGTATATTTTTATTTACATAGTTGATTTTCATTCTAACTGTACAGGGATCATTTTGTGTATGTATTTGCTTACTCATGTAGTTACTGTATCTGTGTAGTTTAATTATTAAACCAATTGTTCTTATAATTACCGCCCGATATACCGGAATTTTCAGTAGCCCGGCACCGAGCCGATACCGAATGCATCGGATTATTGGACATTTACTGTAGTTGGATAAATATCAAATCAATCAATCGATTTCTAATCAAATACTTTAAACATTTTATTATTAATGATCTCTTACCTAAACATATAATAAATATGGTAGAGATTAAAGTTCTGTAAATAATTATCAGAAATTGTGTGAGCACTTAAACACGTACAGTATTGGTCAAAACATATTGGACAAAATTCAGATTATAATATTTGTACAATTTAAAAGAAATTAGACATTTTAGAAACAACAAATACATACTAAAATAAAAATACATACTTTGTATAGTTAAAAATAAAATTTAATTTCAGGATTATGCAGCATGATCTAATATTTTGTTGCATAACCGCAATTTTCATAACTTCAGTTCATCTTTTCGGCATAGAACTAATAAGATTCCCTATTGTATTCGCAATTGCTGACCATGACTTATTTATAGCTTGATAAGTTTATTTGGATCCCGAAGTGCCGATTTCCGATTTACCTTTCTATTTACTATTTCCCAAAATTTTCTATAGGGTTAATGTCGGGTGACTGTGCAGGGGACGGCATAACATTAACGCCTTCTTATTCCAAAAACCCTTTCACCAATTTGGATGTGTGTTTCGGGTCGTTGTCGTGTTGAAGTATCCACAAGCTTGGCGTTTTATCACGGGCATGTAGCAAGATCTTCTCCATCAATATAATTTTATACATTTGTTTGCCCATAATACCGTCGATTTTGTGTAAAGGTCCTAAGCTTTCCCCAGAAAAGCAATCCCATAATATTGCGATCTCAATGCTTAATTGTTTCGGAACAGTATTTCAGAGTTAGTCTGCTACTGACAAGTCTTCGAACTCTTTTCTTTCCATCAAATTCTTCTCATTCCATCAGAATCCAGAAGAATTCGAAGATCATACAAAATATTATAACTTGAATTTTGTCCAATATATTTTGACCGACACTGTACATATTTTATATATTATATAAATATGAATTGTATTTAAGTGCTAACTTGAAATGATTTCAATCTTCAAAAATAATATTAAAATTGATTTATCTATTTAAATGGTTTGCCTTCAATTTAAGGCATTTGACAAAAAAAAAAGTTATTGTCAGCATACTTGTTTGACAATTTGAATAATAATTAACTACACACTTAAACTTTATGACAGATAAAGGAAAACAAAAGAAAATAGAATTACACGTACTTTAGTAATTGCTTTGAGGCAAAGGTTTTTCTCAAAACATGTCACGCCTGAGACATATAGATTTTTATACGTAGATTTTTTTTTTTTTTAGTAATTACTGTCAATGCCAACAACAGTTCTGGTTAGAGAAATAGAATTGAATTTGACTTCAATATGCAACATATTCGTGTATATAGCATCAGTTGAGAACAAAATCCCGATAGAGTTCAGGTATTGATACAACCAACGTCTTTTAAAGGAAACAGACGTCTACCAATGCAGTCTATTACCAAGACAAAGGGCCTGCATACTGCGCTGCATAATAATCACATGTTGCGGATGCATTTTTTGCTAATTTATTGGTTTGCATTTACCAACGAACTGGAGGAAAAGAAGAAACTTTCTGTTGAACTCTCACTCTCTCACCCATTCAATGCATCCGGCATTTTTATGATTAGTGTTTTGTGTTTATTTGCGCATAATATGAGTTAATGTTGCATTTACGAACATTTGACAGCTGCAGTGCTGCCAAGGTTTGCATTTATGAACATAAAGCGTATAATATGATGCAGCGCAGTAATGCATTTACGAACAGGCCCAACTTATTTAGCGGACTCCATCTATGAGAGCTCTTCTTAGGGAATAACTGTATAACATTTGCGATTTATACTGCGCTTGTTATAGTCCTTTCAACTATACTGTGTATATACTTATACAGTAAAAGTCCGATAATCAGGCGATTTCGAGACCGGCTCAGTGCCGGACTATTGTAAATTCCGGTCTATTGGGCCGTAGTTAGAAGAACAATTAGGTTAATAATTAAACTACAAATTCGTCATTGATTAACGGAGCTGCACTGCAACTGAATTTGTTGTGACAGCTGAGAATAGCCGGGCGCTTCCGGATGATGCCGAACTACCCCGAAAACTATCGTTTAGCTTTCGAGCGTTTTGATTTGCTATAAGATACACTTTTGGAGAAAGCCAAAATTTTTCCAATTTTCCAGAGCGATGATGTACTATCGGACATTCTGGACCATTGTTGCCGAACGAAATGACTTGTACTGTACTCAAACAATATACTTGTCTTCCCCTGCCGATGGCTTACATATCACCAAATTTTTTTTTTTTATGCCGAGGAGGGTTTAATGTATCTAACCGCATCTTAGAGGAAGTCGTCACATCCTTCGTGTGTGGGGCCCACACTCCGAAACTACAGTGAGTTCTTTTGGCCCCTATATGCTCATATCCGCGTCCGGATTGCGTATCGAGAGTTGAGGAAACATCTAAGTGTGTCCACTATTCCTTTCGTTTAGGTTCCTCATTGAAATTTCTTTTTACGCGTGTGCCTGTATCATCTATGCCGGCGTGCCTAAATGTTCTGCAGCCTCAAGATCTCTCTTCTTCAGCCTTAGAATGCACCACCAATTCTCTCTATTCCACTCATAACCTCGACAATGTTAGCCGCCATGATTGTTCCAATTGTTGACTTCACTACAAAGCTATAGCTTTGCCAGCGGGCACCTTTGAAAAAAATGTGCTCTGCATCATCACCCTTCCTAGTAGAGATAGTAACGGGAGGCGGTCTTGCCATTCTGTGTAGATATTTCCTAAAATATCTATGACCCGATAGCATCTGTGTAACGTAGTAATTCACTTCCCCGATCAATCCATGGCTTTATGTCCAGAATAAGTCTCGCCATCCACCTTCCCCTATCTTCATCGTTCCATCGTTGTTGCCATTCTGAAATGGTGTTTTCCCTGAAGTGACCGGTTATTTGATTTCCAGCCGATTGCGCCATATAAATCTCCATCCGCTATGCCGCCAGCAGATCAACCTGTTATCACAAGTACCGCTAGGGCGGACGCTGTATAATGTGCCGACGCGATATGCAATGCAGCTATTCTCTGTACCGATACAAGTGAGTTTGCCCGCTTTTTAACATCTAGTGTTTTGATCCAAGTTTCGCTCCCATAGAGCATAATGCTGCTTCCAACCTCCGTCTCGCTGGTAGCGTTGGTAGTGCGCACTTATTTTGTGTGCGTTAAGCGTTAGATAGACATTAGGTTAAAGTATTGTAATCTTCGTCAGAGTATTGTTAGAATCTTTAAAGGTTTGTCTTCTAAATTTGTTGAAAAGCAAAAGATGTTCCAAGGCATCCGATGGCTGCTTGAGATAATGATAATGATTTGAAAATGCGGACATAAATTTTAAAGTGGCGTAGAGTCTCTTATTCGTTTACTTCGAATTATTTAGACTTTGCTAATCGATACTTTTATGATCACCTTCTTTCCATTGGTACTGTATAAATTGTGTGCTATTTAACTGTTCATAACTGTTTTTATGTAGTATTTACTCTAAATTAAATAAATACTTGTGAGTTGTGCTTATTTTACTGGTATAAAGAAAGAGGGTTGCAACTAAATATTTCATAATACATAAAGTACTTAAACCTACACATGAACGTCTTAGCCAGACATTAGAACTCTGTTAAAGACGTTTTTTTTTCAACATTTCTATCATCATTTTCATTTTGTAACTTTTACAATCAGCGAGTTAAGCCAGACAGAACTGCATGATATTTTTTATGCTGCTCATAAAGAGGGTGACTGTAGTCGTAACAATGAAAAAAAATAGTTACGGAATGCAACTTGCATTGCAACTCGTACTGGAGTCATTGCATGGAGCCGTTGCATGCATTATAAAAATGGTAGGGAAGGCCATAATAATGTTAAAATTGGCAACGATGCAGTTTATGATTGACGCTGTCAACAGCCAGACATATTATAGAGAATCGTGTGTTTGATACCCTACGTTATTACCATAATATTTACATAAACTGTCACCATTAACCGCTTTCTATCTTTAAATTTAAATAAAATAAGGGATGTGTTAATGCCATTATTTGTGGAATATAAGATCGTTCAAATCTTCGGTACGGCTTCTCTGGATGGAAATTCAAAAAGGCGTTGGTGTATAAATCTCGCTGAATATGACCGTTGGTATGAACAATGTTGGTTTTGAGAACCACCGTAGTTTGCGGCTTATTGACTTACTTCTGCGATTTAAGAAAACCGCAAAAGTCTAACGAAATCAAATCGTAGAATTTTGGTGGTTAGTTCATAGTATTAAAACTAATACTCTACAAGACGCTCATCGTACTCGTGCTTCTTTATAGTGCAAAATAATGGACCCTATTAAGCACTGATGCAGCAGCCATGAGAGTATTTGAACGAAAAGTCCTACATATTAAGATCATCGGTCCAGTGCAAGTTGGCGATGATTTTCGCATTCGATCCAACCGGGAGCTATATGACCTCTTCAATGTCATAGATGTTGTACAGCGTATTAATATCTAGCGGTTGCTGTGGTTCGGCCAGATGGATATTTCATGCGGGGATCTGCGGAAGTCGGCGAAGGGGACGTACTTGTATGTGTTGGAAAGAAGAAATCGAGTGGTGTGTGCATATACTAGAGGTGTGCACAAGACATATAAAATTGCAACCTATTTTTCTCAAGACCGAATATTGATTGCAGCTACAAATATAAATAAGTGTGACGCATAGGTAGAGTGCAAAAAAACAACTGCACTCGTAAACCATTGTACAACAATATAAAAGAGAGTTGTGTGAAGAGTGCAACAAAAATATTGTAATCTCCATAGAGTCATAACATGCATTTCAACCGAACAGCTTCATCGAAGCCAGCATTGCCGGTAACTTTTTAAACTTTTTATTTCTGGGTAAAAACCTTTTTTACACTACTGACATTCACATGGCAATACTGAAAATGTAGCTTCAGTAATAAAATATGCTCTCACAACACAAAGCATAGTTCCGTTACTTCACAGGCATACGAGTGCTGTTGTATACATTGAATAAATGAGAAATACACATTTCAGTGCAATCGCAAAATCAAGAGCAACAGAAAAGAGTGCACTACAGTATTACATTCGGTGAAGGGTAAGCTATCAGAATGTCCTGTGCACACCTCTAGGGTCTACTTAATTTGTTTAGATTCATAAAAAAAGTGAACAAATTTAGCGAGAAAAAATGCAACGCAATGTGTTAAAGGTAAAAGGACATCAGCTAAAGTAATTAAGATACATGCATACATAATTGGTCATTACAACCCTTCAGTCAGGACTTCGACCTAGCTTCTCACACCACTTATGTTGTATATGTTAATTTTATATGTGCATATATGAGTGATGGAGCCTACAGTTTAAAGTCGAATCCGAACGAAAAATTTTTGAGAAGCTCTTCATGGCAATTTTATTTACTCTTGGAGTTTTTGCCGGAAATCTGCTGAGAAATATATTTTTTTTTTCGTTTTGATGTACGACCCGAGCCAGATACACTGTCTCCTAGACTACGGCGACTGTGACTGAGTAATTAAAATAAAAGTTTGAAACAGAAACAGCTGTCAGAAGATAGCAAATTTGCCATTATAAGGGTTTTTTGAAGAAGGCAAATCAGAGGAATTGCTCATTCATTTAACATCAGTAAATTAACGGTTCGTCGGATTACATCGCGATATCGTCAAACAAATAACATGTAAAGAAAGCCAATAAGTGGTCGACCTCGTAAATCTACTGCTCGCCAAGACCGTCAAATGGTGAAAATAGGAAAGTTGAGCCTCGAAAGATGGCAGTAGATGTTATGAATTATGCAAACGACTAATTAGAGGTTTCCAGTAACCGATTAAGAAAGGCCAATTTATTAGAATAGAAGGCAAGCCAAGAAGCCACTTATATGAGTAAGATTAATAAGAAAAAACAGTTTGACTTTCCTAGACGGTATCTGTATTGGTCAAACGAGCTGTGGACTAAAGTTTGGTAGAGCGACGAATCAAACTTTAACTTATTTCGCTCTGATGGGTTTAAATTACTTTCATCGGCCTCCAAAACAAAATTATTCACAACAATTCTGTAAATAAGACAAGACACGATGTTGAACATTATATGGCATCGAGTTTTGTCGCTACTGTAACTGTCGCATATATAAATAAATCGCTTAGAAAATGATTTAGTATCACATATTTCAAAGATAAAACGGTCCTCTTGTGCTACTAGACCAAACTGTAACAGATATGGAGTATGACATACAAGTGCAGTGTTTTAATGTTTCCGATGAAATATTTTTTATATAACAAATAATATATTTTTTTGACTTTAGCTTCTAATAACAAAAAAAAAAAAAAAAAAAAAGCAATATCTAATATCTAAAATTCTCCTGTCACGGTGTTAGTTGTTAAACTACTCAGAAATGGAATGATAGATTTTCATGAAATTTTGTGTGCATATCGGGTAGGTCTGAGAATCGGACAACATTTATTTTTCATATCCCTAAATATTAAGAGGGCGTAGGCAAATCGTCAAAATTCAAAAAATGTTTGTGACAACCCTCCCCTTTCAAGTGATATCTACAAATCTTAAACTACTGAACCGTTTTTTAACAGTTGTTTTTCGTTCGAAAGCTTATAATGTTTCGATGGTTTAACAAAAAAATCGATATAGCAAAAAGTAGGCGTGGCAAATTTTTAAAATATAATATTTAGGGACATAGTAATCGTAAACGAATGCAATTTGGTGGGTAAGTTCGTAGAGTCGATATCGACAATCCCACCAAAAGAACACTTAGAACGTTATAGAATGGAGGCGACGATATGTATGTCTGTTCGTTTTTGTTTTGGAGTGATTACAACAACTACAACTTCATCAGCGCTACCCATATTTCGGACCTTTTATTATTATTCTTTGTATGCCTCACCTAAATAACGTACCGACTTCGATTAAACTTTGAACTAGACAGATCTGGTCAGGTAGTATTTTATAACATTTCAATAAGATACAATTTTTCTTTAATTTGTTTCTTTTAAACAAATTATTCGTTTTTTTCTTTTTTAACAGAATTTCTTCTTAAGAAACATGATTCACGACTTCAAAAAAATTTTTAATAATGCTTGGTGAAGTCGCCGTGGTCCATTTAGGTAGTGTGTTGGCTTATTAGACGTAAAAGCCAGGGCTCGTTTCCCAGGTCTGACATTGAAATACAAAATACAAAAAAGGCGATTTCATCTCAGCAGATTTCTAGTAAAAACTCAGAGACTGAATAAAATGGCCATAAAAAGTTTCTTATAAAATCTGTCGTTCGGAGTCGACTTTAAACTGTAGTTCCCGCTACTAAGGTATAAAATTAACACACACAAAGTGATGTGAGAAACTAGGTCAATAATCCTGACTGATGGGTTCTATTGACCAAGCAATGGGTTCTATTGGTAAGCAATTAAAATTTATTACGTAGATAAATAATGAATTCCATCATTCGCAAATTAAATGTTGCTGGCTAATGAGCAGACATTTCTATTTAGTTGTACTCATATGTACTTGTTGTAATTCATGTAAGAGAATGTCTATTTCGACAGCCAATCTCACATACTGCATTGACACATTGTGGTTGGAAAAAATTCTTTTTAGCGGAAATATTTCCTCTGAAAATAATGTTTAGGATGACATGGTAATAAAATGAGAAAAACAAAATGTTAGGAGGCAGCAAGCAGATTAAATAGCAAACAATAGTGAAACGAAATTGCAATTTCGTAAAATAAAATTTCTGCTTAAGGATAGATCTTCACGATAATCAAGAAGAAATGGAAGGAATTTTTATGAGAAAGCACTCAGCGAAATTTATTTTTATTTGTTAATTTAGTATTTATTTATTATTGTAAATAAAATTATTATTTTACGAGTGTTTTTGTTTATTTCTTTTTGTTTTGGGTATTTCTGTTTATTATTCTGTTGTATTTTATTATTGTTCCCTCGTTATAAATACCATCTTAGTGGCATACATACTATGTATGTACATACATCTGTATATGTACTGCAAAAGCAATAAGCAAATATTAAATGTTAGAATTTTTGTTTTTTGTTTTTATTTGTTACTGTTATTTTTATTTTCCACGGTTTATTAAATATTCTTTTATGTTATTTGTTTGCTTTTATGCTAACATTCAAAATTGTACACATACTTTCCTGTCTTCCTCTTATATTTATGTATTATTGTATGTGCACGACGTTTTCTGTTTCTATTGAAATATATACTCAACCACAAAAGTATACATACGGTTAATAAACTTCAGAAATTTTTTAACCAATCCGTTTTCGTTAAAAATCTTAATAATTCTCTGACAACTTTCCTCAATTTTAAAACGGTCTTTTGCTTTGGTTCAGAAATTTGCTAATCGTATGTATGCGGGCCTGCATAGGGCCACAAAAGTTTACATACGGTTAACGAACTTCAGAAATTTTTTAACCAATCCGTTTTTGTTGAAAATCTTTATAATTCTCCGACAACTTTCCTTGATTTTAAGACGGTCTTTTGCTTTGGTTCAGAAATTTGTGAAATTTGTTAATTGTATGTATCACTTTTGTGGGCTTGTGTATGTTCGGATTTCCACTTTCTTTTCGATTTCTTTCTATTTACTTAGATTTGTATATGTATGAATGTACGTGTATATGTATGTGTGTTCATTTTTCCGTGTTCGTGTATATGTTAATGCATACATATTGTAAATATCATTTCGTTTAATTATTTTTATATATATTTTTTTTTTAATTAAGAGCACAGAGCATTTTATTTTATTTTTGCACTGTATTTCTAATTTTTTTTTTGTTTGGTTTTATATTCGCAACACTAATTCAATTATACAATTTTAATTCTATTTAAATCACTCACCAAAAACGTGCCGTTTCACATGATCACTTTATAAAATAAAATATAATTAAAATAAAAAACAAAAATTATTATTAAAAATAAAGAAAAATATTGTAAATAACCTTTCCATTCAATTTGCTTATTGACTCCCATATATGCTCTCATCAACCACCATTCTCTACCACCCGTTTTTATCATTGGTTGCGGTTTTTGTTTTTATTTATCTTTTTATATTTTTTTTTTCTTTCATTTTCCCCATAAAAATAATGGGAAAATCGGTAACAACAAACCACAAGTGATGACAATTAATAAACTCAACGTTGTAATGTCATATTTTCGTCTTATTTACAGGAGGTTATTTTACCTAAAAATCAAGGTTCATTGGGCTTCAGCATAATTGGTGGTACCGATCATTCGTGTGTTCCATTTGGTGCCCGAGAACCGGGTATTTTTATATCACATGTAAGTATAAATAATTTAATAAAAAAAAAAAAAAATAAATCAATAAAAGTCATAAATACATTACTTATAACATAATAATGAAAAATAGTACGAGGGTTTCAATTTTGACGTTTCACAGACGGGCATTTTGCCTGAAAACCTGGCCAAAATTATTAAAAATGTTTTATAAGTTCATGTCTGGAATTTTTTGATAGTGTTAGTGATAATTAGACCCAAGGATGAACCCAACTGATTTTGGTTCAAAACGGTCCGCGATTTCGCGTAGCCCCCATACAAATTCCCCTCGAAATTTTACTTATTTATACACATTATCATGATAAAATTCACCGTGAATCAGTTTTGTGTACTAAGATATCATGGTGTAAAATGTTTGGTGAAAATCGGATCACATTTAATCCTAGTCCTCATATAAAGTCCCCTTTAGAAATTCACGTTTACGCTTATAAATGGCTTAAAATTATCGGTATCGTGATGAAATTCATTATGAACGTGATTTCGTATATCTAAACTATCTTACCAAATTTTGTTAGGGACCGACCATAGTTGTCCCTAGGTTTAAAATAAGGCCCCTTAAGAAAATATGTTTAGCAATTATAATTGGCTTTAAAATTTTATTACCTCGATGTAATTCGATATGAACATGTTTAATATGAATGTGAATCATTTATCTGAATTGATTATGATCGGATCATAAGCTCCACATGCGGTCTATTAAGAAAATCAAACATATGTCCCATACTGTGGTCATCCCAAAGACGAAATACCAAATACTGGTATTGCCACAGTGCCTTCTAGTCATTTAACATATTGTGTTAAATATCGGTCCTATTTTCGTTGTGCTAAACTTCAGTATCTTCTAAAATAATTGTTGCAAATTAGATAAACATGACTTTACTGCTAATATATCGCCATTCCCTTGACATTTTAGAAATATCATACAATTTTCTGACTAAAAACTACAATTTCTCGTCAATGGTTCGGGCATTCGATTCCTTCCTAATTTGGGATAAGTAATCTTGTATAAGTCGAAGTCGCCGTGGTCTAGTAGGTAGTGTGCTGGCTTATTAGACGTAAAGCCAGGGTTCGAATCCCAGCCAAGACATAAAAATAAAATACAAAAAGTATTTTTTCGGCGATTTCCTCTTAACAGATTTCTGGCAAAAACTCTGAGAGGTAAAAAAAAACCTGCCATGAAAAGTTTTTTAAAAATCTGTCGTTTGGAGTCGACTTTAAACTGTAGGTTCCGCCACTTATTAAACTACAAAAAATACTATCACGCTTTAAAATCCTTATCTTTTTGGGGAGGGTAGAAAAATGTGAAATTTTTATTATTTTTAAATTTTGTACGAATAACTTTAACATTAATATATGAGTTATAGATGTATATAAAAACACTGAAAGTAGCAGTTGCTCATGCCTTTCAAATAAAAAAAATTCAAATTCAAATAAAACCTATATTCGTTTAGCCACAAAAAAGATCATATAAACCTATTAAAACTTCCAAAAAGTACCAAAAACTCATTTTATTTTCTTCACTTTCTTGACATTGACATCATCTTAAATCTACAAATCTTAACCTAAAGTTGTGTAAATTTACTATATACAGAGTGGCTGATATATATTGCAACAAAGTAAAGCACTATATTTTCTAATCCTTTTTTTTTTAATTTCATTATTCAAAAGCAAAATATGTTGGAAATAACATAAAATTTTAGAATCGGTTTAGATTTGTTCGAATTTTTTTTGAGAACCTTACTCTCCAAAATGCCCCAGGCGCAAATGTCCAATGGATTGAGATCCGGAGATTTTGGTAGCCATTGCTCGGTAGAAATGAAGCGGGCAACCTCCTTTTTAAATCATTCTCGGTAGACGCGTACTGAGTCCGGTGGTGCTGAGTCCTGTTGGAATGTGCATGGTTTGCGCCCGAAATGTTTGTCTGCCCAGGGCTTCTTTACTGTCTTTAAAACTTGAGGCCCTTGAGTTCTAGTGGCCAATCGCAGGTATAAATTTTCAGCGGACCTCTTTGGCAAGTAAACCCGTTCATTTTGTTTGTTCACAAACTGCTCAATTTGGAATGGCTTCTCATCGGAGAAAACCAAATTCGGTAACTGATCAGTTTCGTGCAAGCGAAGTAACTACTTGGCTCTTTCCAACTTTTTTTTGTCCATCGGTGAGCTCTTGCACTTTTTGGTACTTCAATGGCTTTAGTCTAACCTCCTTTTTCAATACGTGTTGAATCGGTTCTCGCGATATGTTCAGCTCACGAGCAATTTTTCTACCACTGCGGCATGGATTTCGATCAAATCTGGTCTTCACTTTTCGGATCATTTCTGGTGTTTTTACCGTTTTTTTCTTCCACTATTTTGCACGCAATGCAACACTGCCAGTAACACGGTAACTAGCAATGGTACAAGAAACAAAAGATTTATTCACATTTAAATGCTAAAAAGCTCTAACGATAGCCCCCAGTGGTTTTCCAGCTAAATATAAAGCAATCACACTACCACGCTTGAATTCCATCACGAATAACTTTTTTTCTGAATGCAATTGATCAAAATGCTTTTGTAAGCTTGTAAATAATAAAATGAACTTTCACTGGAATAAATCTGTCAGCTGTCGGACGAGCGGTTTACAAATGATAACAACCTAAAGTTGGTTGGAATACATATCATCCACCCTTTAATGTAGAATTTCGTCGTCTATCGAACTGCTTACTCAGTTTCATAAATATCTTTAAATTAATTTTTGTCCATTTCTTTTTTTTTGGAATCAAATTTATAGTGTTTTTACACCAAAAGTTAAAATCTGATTTTAACATTAAAACCATAATCAGCTGATTTTGTGGTCAAACATATGTATAAAAAATAAATGCTTTAATCTTAAGAGTTATAAAAATTACATTTGTAAACAATTTCGTATTTTTGTTTTTAAATTATCACTTCGTATATTTGTATGTAAGCGGTCGCGTTTAAAACACTTGAAGGGAATTAAAAATGTCCTCCAGTTTAAATAGTCCGCCTAACTATTTACGATCTATGTTAACAGACTTTAATGAGAGATTTTGTGAAAAAGTGGGTTTATTTTCTCTAAATTTATTTGATGAACATCTGATTCCAAACTTTGCACCTCTTTATTACCCTCGACAGTTTGTATTCTATTAAAGATATTTAAACTCATTTAATGAAATATTTTCGAAATTGCAATTCCTTTTTACTTTTACTGAAATTTCATTTTAAATTTATTGTCAATTCAAGGGCGTGCGGGGTGCGGAGTGTTCTTCAAAGCGTGTATGTTGTATGCTGTCATAAAGTTTATATTTCATTTTATTTTATTTTTTTTTAACTAATTTCTTCATCCTTTGCTGTTTATCTTTTTCTTTAACTACCTCTCTTATTCTTCTCTCTTTTTTATTACTTTCCTTAATGAACTTTTGTCTGTTCAACATTCTTTTTTTTGTGTTCTTTCGTTATTTAACAAGTCATTTCGTTCACCTTTTGGCAACAGCAGAATACTTTTCTTTAGTATGCCCGCCGCTTTTAAGTGCCAAAGGAAAGGATGAAAGGATGGGAAAAACTTTTACTTGATTTCATGTCACCCAATCGCAATATCTCGTTTCTCTTTTACTTTATTTATGACTTTTTCTTCATCTTTTTCACTTCATTTCATTTACACAAGATACGACAACATTTTTTCGATTCTTTTCTTGCGAAAGTTGTTAAGAAATTTCACAGTTTATTTCTTAGTGTGACTGCCATAAATTATAAAATAAATTTCATTAAAGTCCTCTTTATTTGTTTGTTTGTTTTTGTTGTATCTCTGTTGGTATTTTTTTCATTTATTTTTTATTTTAAGAGTTTAGGTATGTGTGAACTTTAGTTTTTTACTTTGTAAATATTTCTAACTTGAAGCCTATAATCTATTGCAGTAACCATTACTCGGTACTCAGCAAATTACATTCGAGTAGGAAGCCACGTTTGTTCCCATTAACAAGAATTAAAAAAAAAAGCCAAAAGTTTATAAACGGTGGCTTATTGGCTTATTGGGTTATTTGCGCCTTAAGGGCTAAATCGATTTTCGTGGTATTATTATAATATGTGTATATATGGAAGGAACCAAAGGCTATACGGCCGACGATACATTTTAAAAGTTAGAATAGAACTGATATATCATACATACAGTCGAACTTCCATAAATTGAATCACCATTATTTAGAAAAAAATTTCAATTTATAGAAACTTCACTTTAAAGATGGAATTTCTCTCCAAGATGCTGCTGCTGTGCCTAATCTTATAGAAAATTCAAGTAATTGAAGTTCAAATTATAAAAGTTTGACTGTACATACACAATTGGCCTTTACAACCCTTCCGTCAGGATTACGTCCTAGCTTTTCACAACACTTTAGTTGTGTGTGTTAATTTTTTACATGACTGGCAGCGGGACCTTCTCCGAACGACAGATTTTTGCGACACTTTTTATGGCAATTGTATTTTGCCAGAAATCTGCTAAGAGGAAGTCACCGAAGAAATATTTTCGTATTTTCGTTTTGATATCTGATCTTTGGTTTGACCCTTGGCCTTATGTCTAATAAGCCAACACACTTCTTACTAGACTACGGCGACTTCAAACTAATATATCGTTTTCCCTAAACATATCTTAAAAATGACAATAGTAACGGTTCCATATAAACAAATTTTAGTAGATCTTGAGATGGCAAAAGTGAATGTTTCAGAATTTCGTCAAAACAATTTTGTAGTTAATATCAATACCAATAAAAAAAAATAGGCAAAATTGATCAAGAGAATGTCATAACGGCAAAAAGTTGGTGGTTTTCAATACCAGTGAACCAGAAGTGACAATTTTGTAATTAGTAAACCTATGGTACGGTAACTATGTGGACACCAAATATCATTAGGAAATAAGTGGGCGTGACATCCCAAAATTTATGTGTAAATCGATCGAATGTTTTTGAATTCATTAGATTTGTTAGAATTCCACCAAGTGGAAATTGACTCTCCTTTATATAATTTTTATACCTTCGACTCATTGATCCACCTCACCTTTGTAGGGCATTACTACATTACAACCCTTCAGTTGGAATTACGAACTAGCTTCTCACAATATTGTGTGTGTTAATTTCAAACATAAATGGCGGGACCTCCGGACGACAGATTTTTAGAAATTTTATTAACTCTTAGAGTTTTGCCAGAAATCTGCTGAGAGAAAGTCGCGAAGATGAAACATTTTTATATTTTCGTTTTGATGTCTGAAATGGGATTCGAACCCTAGCTTTACGTCTAAAAAGCCAACACACTATCTACTAGACTACGGGGACTTTGTAGTTGTACTTAACAAACTGCATAAGAACTTAATCATAGAATAACGACTAGATAATATAAAGATACGCATGTATTCACAGCTCGTATTTCACTGTTTTACTGAAGTATCATTCGATTTTATGCAATTGAATATCCCAAAGGCCAGATGACTACAATAAATTTCAAATTCATTCCCTCGAAGCTCTATATTGGATGCTCGCGATAGGAAAAATTTAAAATCAAGATAACATTGTTTGTATTTAAAAACTTTGCGAGGTGCTAATGTAGGTTTAGTTACGGTTTGGTCCTTAACAATTATGTCAACAACAGGAAAAATTTTACTTACGTTAACGGAAAGAATACGTGGTTATGTAAACACAATTTTTATGGGAATGCTCACGTTTCCCACTACATTTTTGTTTGTTTGCTTCCGTTTCTATTGTGTTTGTGCCTATTTCGATTTGTTTTTATGCATATTTATATATATGTATGTACTTTAAAAGGCGAGTGTTTTAGCAAAGACCTTGAATGAGTACCAGAGATCAGCAATGAATCGTTTCTCCGCTACTCATAAGCACTCATGCAATTTTGAGTATGAGTGAATAAACAGAATTGAAATTTAAGTACTCTGATTCATTCGTAGTCGCTACATATACTTGATTTATAAGTATAAGTAGCAATGAGCATGAGTACTACGTTGACATCAAACTCACAACGTTCGAAATACGCCTACTCATTCTGATTCATAAATTTAGAAAAATACTTATAAGTAAATCGAGTGGCTCGAATCATTCATCAAAGTTTACAACCGTTGTCGTTGTTGCATATACAAACAATGAAGAAAGGAAAGACAAAGACAACAAGCAAAGCATACACACAATCTTCTTGTGAGCGTAGTAGTGTTCGTAAGCGAATCATACTCATATTTTGTGCTTCGTGTAAATGTTAAGTAGAGACGAATCGAAGTCAAGAACATCATGCGTATTATAAAATATGAACACGACGAGTACTTACAACTTTGAGTATGAGTAGTATGAGTATCATATTAAAATAAGTATGAATGCGTACTAGTATCAGAAATTATAAGTATGATTTGAATCTACTCATCGTTTTGAATATTCGTTGCTGATCTCTGCAGCGCAACCTTTTTTATTTTAGATCGGTATTTTTAATATCGGATTTCTTTAGAAATTACTTGCCCCAGTATTTAAATATTGGTCATCGTCAGTATAAAGGTTTCTCTTCAAAATTATTGTGAATAAAAATAAACTATGTTGTATAGAAATGGTTTATATGTATGTACTCGTATATATACATACATACATAAGTATTTATTTCTTTTTTCTCCTTCTATATTAAAATAAAATTTCTTAATTTACTTTAATTCGATTTTTTTTTTTCGTTTTTCAGATTGTTCCAGGCGGCATTGCTGCAAAATGTGGCAAATTACGTATGGGTGACCGTATTTTAAAAGTTAATGATGCCGATGTTTCACGTGCCACTCATCAGGATGCAGTGTTGGAATTACTTAAACCGGGCAATGAAATTAAATTGACAATACAACATGATCCATTGCCAGCTGGTTTCCAGGTGAGATATTAGTTTTATGTATGAATTCTTTAGGCACTCTTGCGTTTCAGTTTTTTTTCGTTTTATTTGCTTTTAAATTTAACTGAAATTTTTCAGAGCTTAAAGTTTTTTTTTATTTTTTTGTATTAACAAATCCTACCATCACCTGAAACTTGTATTCTTTATTACTTTACTTTTCAAACAAGTCCATAATTTGTACGTGTTCCATAAAATATAATGACAATTCGCTGCAAATGCGGCAAATAATGCTGCTGCTTCTTGGTTATTTTTTTTTTAATTTTTTTATTTTTAAATTAAAACACAATTTTTGTTTTTGTTGTTATTTTTATTGCCTGTTGGCTTAAATTGAATTAAATGGTCACCCGAATTATTATCGTTGAAAATTTTAGACAACATTATTCAAAAAAATTTTACTTTTTTTTTATATCTTTTGCACTAAAAAACCACACAAAAGCATATACAAGTAGATTACATACCTGTTGAGGTAAGATTGTGAAAAACGCAAACACTGTACATACATATTTGATTGTAATGCCCCCAACTGCGCCTTTTAAAATCCTACATCCTAAACCTAAATCAATCTCCCCACATTGGTGTATTTAGATTTGGTGTTGTGTGTGCTTTTTATTGTTATTTTTTGTTTTGTTGGCTTTTTCACTTTTTATCCTCTTTTTTTTTTCTATGTTAAGACCTTCATTTTATTTTGGGACAGTATGAAGAAAAAATAATTTAATGGATAACATTGTGCAGGCTCTTTTAAGTTCAAATTTCCTTTTTAAATGCAAATTAACATATGTACATTAGAGCGACTCACCAAAAAAAGTGCCCTATGTACCCTTCTAAAAATGAACCTTGGACTTTTTTAAGACAACATTTCAAATATTTCGGCTCCAGCTTCGACCTCTCGTGAGCTGGACCATTTTGAAAAAGGGTCTATTTTCGAATGTTTTGTTAATTTGTGGATCTGTGTCTTTACCAACATATACAATATCTATATCATAAGAAAGGTTTTTTTAAGGCGCGTCCAACAGTGTATACAAGTTGTCCAAGGACGATCACTCATGTCCGTTTTTTAAGGATATTCTGTAAAAAAAAATGGTTTTTGAGTTTTTTGTTCGGGGTTGTTTGTAATAATAATGTCAAATTAACATATTTTAATCTTTAGACGATTTAATGAAATACGGGTCACAGCTTTTTTTGAAATTCGCTCAATTTCGCGTTTTGAAAAAAATGCAATGGAGTGGCAACCCTTCGTTGTAAATGGGTCAATTGGGTATCAAATTTTTTCTTTTGCCAGGTACATCATCTTTATATGTAAATAATTTAAATTTTTGCAAATTCGATGCATTTTACAGGGTGCTTTAGAATGTATAAAAAAAAAATTTTGTGGTAACTCTAATTTGATAGCGAAATTAGTTTCTAGATCATGTATGGATTTAGACAGGACTAAATAAAAAAAAATAAGAAATGATCCATGACTTTTTGGCGGCATATTTGTTTCCCAATTTAAAAAATGTTAAAATATTTTATTCTTTTTACTTATAAAACTGCAAACTACCACTACTACAAAACGCGAACTACCTCGAATTTCAAAAAAAGCTGAGACCCGTAAAAACCTTTCTTATGATATAGATATTGTATATGTTGGTAAAGAAACAGATCCACAAATTAACAAAACATTTGAAAATAGACCCTTTTTCGAAATGGTCCAGCTCACGAGAGGTCGAATCTGGACCCGAAATATTTGAAATGTTGTCTTAAAAAAGTTCAAGGTTCATTTTTAGAGGGGTACATCGAGCACGAATTTCGCTTCCATACAACTTGAGTCGCTCTAATGTACATATGTTTTGAATGTACATAAATTTGAATTCAAATAAGTCAACAAACGACCTACTAACTTACAGTATCAGCCAAAACTACAGTACCCTCTTGGTACATTTTTTTTTTAAGAAAACAAAGCTTTTAAATTTTTTTTTATTTCTTTTTATTTATTTTTATTCTTATTATTGAAAAACACAAACTTAATGAATTCAGAATTTAATAAAAAAAAATTAAAATTCAAAAAATATTTTAATAGGGAGGGAGAATGGGAAACGGAGGAATTACACAGAAAGAAACAGACACAGAACAAAAGAGGGTGAAAGCGCGACTATACTTATGAAGCCCTAGCATGTCTCAACCAGCCCAAGCTGATAATGACTCTATGGAGAGCTTTGATGTCGGCTCTCGACACAGAACTCAATCTCTCAGAGAAGGCCCTGCGAAGGGTCCTCAACCTACCAAGGTCTGGGCAGCTGTAGATGTTGGATAGCCTCTAACTCCTCCTCATCGCAATATACCCTGCTATAGTCCGGTTGGGATCTGTTTCAGATCCCCATCAGCGACCTAATCTCGCAGTGCCCCGTGATAAAACCGACAACCAACCTTAACCTGGCCTTAACCAAGCCCAGCAGCCAATCTGTTCTCTTACTCTCCAAAGCAGGTCATAGACGTTTAGAAACAGAACAACCCGAACCGTTCCCCGAACGCCTCTGCTCTTCCCTCCTGACCTATCCTGCCATTATACTCATTTGAGTCTTTCAAAAATGCGGGTGAAAAGGTGTACAATAAACCCAAAAAGTATTGAAATCAATATTTTGTTGCGAATCCTTTATTCTGAATGACACACTCACATCTTTTAGGCGTAGAGGATATTAAATTATTAATTATTTCAGGAGATACTGCTTCCCAGGCTATTTCAAATATTCTTCTTCTTTGATTTTGCAATTTTCTTGGTTGATTTTTAAGTTAATGATTGGATTTAGTTGGAGAGAAGGCTTTTCAAGGCATCAATTGAATGCAAAATATTCGATCAACAGATCAATTATTTCTAGACTAATTTAAAGGTGTTTACAGAATAGTCGCACAGCTTCTACTCATTCCGTAGGAAGGTTACGTGAAACTTCGCGACATAAAAAGTCCTTGATTAAAAGGACAATCCAAAACATACGACTCATACATACGAAACCGCTTAGATTTAAAAATTTGGGAAAGAACGATATCCAGAAGGGCGGTCAACGACCAGCAAAAAATCTTTGATATCATCAAAAAATAAAAAAGCCTAACATGAATTCGCTAAGGCCCATCTCAACTAGTGTATCCAAAAATGGATGAATTTACTGTTTTGTATCGAATCTAAGTTTAATTTAAAGTATTTAGATGGCCTAAAGCATTCAGACTCAGGCCAAGGGACAACAGTTGAATCCTAAATGAATATTCTTCACGAGAGTCCTGACTGTAATGATATTTTTTAATTCATCATTTACATATGTTTTGAAAGCAAGTACGGATAGTACCCAAAATTGTAATTATCAGGAAAGCATGACAAATTTTGTCATTTGCATTAACATTTTCAATTTTGCGTTATACAAGTCGAAATTTCGCGTTGTAATGAAACTGTTTTTGTTTTTTTTTGTTTTTTTTATCTCGCTAAATCGAAAAAGCGTTGTCGAGGTACCGCGTTATACGAGTGAGACCTGCACATAAAATTCCAAATGGGTTAAATGGATTAAATGATCTTAAGGGATATTCTACTAAATACAAAGACACTTTCGTATATATCAGGCCTTTAAATTTTAAATTTACTTAGGGTTCTTCTTAGCGAAACCTGTGGCGTCATCTGAAACTTTGCTTTATTTTTCTTTTATTTTATGAAAAATATTGAAAAATTATTTGTTTTATAATAAAACAGAAATAAATTAATAAAATAAATTTAAAAACAATAAATTTTTCTACAAACTTTTGGCTAAAATTCATGAAATTACTGATCCATATTACCCTACTAAGGATTTTGCTGTCGACTGTATATATCCATAGATAGGGTTGTTAGAAGTCAGAATATTATAGTTAGGATTTTTAAATTAATTTTGTTTAATTTGATTAAATTTTAGCAATTCTTATTCTTATCATTATAACTGTTCTAATGTCCTGCCCTGAGTGTTTCATTAATAGCTTTTATGGAGTATTATTTAACAGCCGTGTTTTCCGCTATTCTCTGTGTATAATTGCGCATGTTAATGTAAATCTTTTTTGTTTTTATAAGTATTAAAATGTAATTAAATTAAAAGTGGCCAAATTTATAAGTAACTTAAAACATTCATGACTATATACAGTAGGACCTTGATTATCCATGATGCTCGGAACCGGTAGTATTCCGGATAATCGATTTTCCTGGTTAATAGAATAGATAATAGTGGTAATCACGGTTAAACGATGCAGAAAAATTTTAGTCAATCCAAAATAAAATTAAGTCGATGCAAAAAATTTTCTTTTTCAATTCCGGATAATTGATGTTGCCGGATAATCGAATGACGGATAATCAAGGTCCTACTGTTACAGTGTTGAAAAATTAAAATTTTGGAATGATACTGAACTATCACTTAAAGAATACTTTTTCCCATCAAATGGTACTTTTGTAACAAAAATACGTACTTACATTACAACTCTTCAACCAGAATTATGAATCTTCTGACACCACTTATGTTGTGTCGTTGTACTCCGAACGACAGATTTTTTTTAAAAACTTATCATTGCAATTCTATTTACTCTCGGAATTTTTTCAGAATGATGATGCTGAAGTAATATTTATTATTTTTCGTTATGTTTGACATTGGCTATAAACCACGGGCTCACATCCAGTAAGCCAGCGCACTACTTGTAAGACTACTGGTACCGTGCGGAACAGATAAACTAACGACTTATACGTATTCCTCACATATAAAACAAAAACTGCTGATTCTGAACGTACCAAAACGTAAAAGATCCGTGTAGTCAAACGTCGATGGAACGTTATGGAATATACTTTCGTTTGTAGCATATGATGTTGCTTACCGAAATCACATTACGGTTCGGCCAGCGTTCGTATTGCTTATCGTATTCTAAAAACGAACGTATGTTCCCTGTACGTTTGGCTAACCTGGGCTAAAGGTTAATTTTACATCGCTAATGCCTTAATAGTTGAAAACAGCACAAGACGTAAAATATGTAATAATAAGAAAATACTAAAAGCGTCGCGGGAGTACTGCGGTACTGAAAAAAGAACTAAAGTACTGAATTTTTCAACACTGCTACTGTGTATGAATAGCTAAAGACGCGTTGTTTTTTTTCAAACATTGTTTCAACGGGGTCTTCAGAAAAAGTATCAAATATGGTACCCTGTATAATTTATGCTGTTATTCTGTAATTGCTTTGTTGGCATTAATCACTAACTTTTAAATTTTTGCAAATATGTACTTTGAATGTACAGTATTGGTCAAAACTAAAGCAGCCCCTCAGTACATTTTGCTTAAATGAAAAATTGTTTTTAAGAAAACAAAGCTATTAAATACCTTTTGGTGTTATTTTTTTTACTTATTTATATCCTTATTATTGAAGGAATTCAGAATTTATTAAATAAAAAGTTAAAACTCAAAAAAACATTTTAAGTCGCAAATATAAACGAACAAAATTAAAGCACCCTCAAATTAAGGCGGACCCAAGGGCTATTCTGAATGACACGCGCACATCTTTTAGGCGTAGAGGATATTAAATTCTTAATTATTTCAGGAGATACTGCTTCGCAGACTATTTTTGCGGCTTCAAATATGCATTCTTTGATTTTGCAATTTACTGGGTTGATTTTTAAGTTAATGATTGGATTGGATTGGAGAGCTGTCTTATCAATCAAGGCATCAATTGAGTGCAAAATATTCGATCAACAGATAAATTATTTCTAGACTAATTTAAAAGTGTTTACAGAATAGTCGCACAGCTCCTACTCATTCTGGAAGAAGGTCACGTGAAACTTCGGGTCATGAAGACTCTTTAATTAGAAGAACAATCTAAAATGATCCTAATTTGCGAAAGAACGATTCCCAGAAGGGCGGTAGAGGCCGGATTATTCAGTCGACGACCAGCAATATTTGTCCGTTTAATTAATGAGTTTTCATGTTATGTAGTTTCAAACGACCAGAATAAATAGGATATGTGCGACCATTCTGTAAACACTTTTAAATTAGTTTAGAAATAATTGATCCGTTGATCGAATATTTTGCACTCAATTGATGTCTTGATAAGGCAGCTCTCCAATTCAATCATTAGCATTGCAAAACCAAAGAAGACTTATTTGAAGCAAAACGTAACAATTCATAAACTATCCACATCAAATACGGAAAAACATATTTAATTTGGTGATTTCCCCTTTTGGTTTAAGAATAAAAGGAATTTGGAGATTTTTTTTGTTAAAATAGAAAAAGAAAAAAAAACGCTTAGAAATTAGAACTTCAAATTTGAATTTTAGACCGTATAATGCATAAATAAATTTCTAATTACTAAACGTTCTAATTTGTGTGTCTAATTTTTACTGTATCATCAAAAAGCAAAAATAATGTTTTTAGGAGAAAGAGACCAATGAATTTTCTCGTAGTTGGCTTCTGTAACAGAAATCGCTATGCAGAAGCCAACTATTGGGCAATTCACACGATTTTGTGTCGTTTACGTTGTATTGAATACATTTGGTCGTTTGTGAACGCTTAATGCTATGCTGTATTGAGTATTTCGTATTTTAAATGTAATTTATTGGCATTCAAATAATTTAGCACGAAACCAATACAACTTTTGAAAAACATATGGAAAAAATGTTTGAAAGTGTATCGGATTTTTATATGAAAATTATCAACAACAAGCATACACTGTTGTATAATCGTCCAACAATACAATGAATACAACGACACAACGGCTTGTGTTAACTGCCCATATGTTCAGTTCGCGTATGCTAACATTGATTTTTTGTTCTTTTCCCAGCAGCCATTTAGCGATACTAAGACTAGTGTAATACGGTTTTATTCGTGGCTACACAAAAATGGCGGGTTTAGTTTAGTGAGTACGAGATAACTCGTAGATTGCGTTTCATTTTAAATAGAGTGCCAAGTTCTCAAATAACGAAGAAATTTTACATAGAGAACCATGGTTTTGAAAATGTTTGCTTCAATTTGCAGGTTACTGCTACTGTGCCATCGTTATTATCAAAACTGATAACAAAATTCAGAAACTAAAAATGCATGAAGAACAAATAATAATTTGTAAATAAAATGTTTAATAGTTTATTTCATTGAGAATTTCTTTAATTAAGAAAATCAGTGCATTTGGTTACTTATTGATTTGTTGTTGTTGTTGTTATAAATAAATTAATTTGGTTGCGCATATAAAGTTCTAAAATAATATTGTCTTTGCAGTATATTTTTAATATTTTTACTTACTTACATACTATTTGCACATCATTTTAATTTTTCTCTTTTCATTTTGTTATAAATCGCAGGAAATTATCATCAGCAAAACTGATGGCGAACGCCTTGGTATGCACATTAAGGGCGGTCTTAATGGCCAGCGTGGTAATCCAGTCGATCCGACAGACGAAGGTGTATTTGTTTCGAAAATAAATTCCGTTGGTGCAGCTAGACGCGACGGAAGGCTTAAGGTAAGATAACAGAAAAAAAGCAGTCATAAACAAAAGTAAAATTATTGCCTTTCTATTGTGCGCCTGGTACTCCTCAGGCCTCTCAGGCTGCCAAAGTCGTTCTTCGTGCACTAAAGCGTTTACCATAGAACATAAATTTCTCCTACTTTCATTCATACTGTAACTCTAGGACTGGCCATTGGGGAGAAGACAGGCTTTTATTTATGCACTGTATTCCAAAGCTTTATAAATGCTTAACGTTAGCACAATATATTTACAATACAGTTGTTTGGCTGGGCATTACAGTGTAAGCAGGTGATGGGGACATGGACAGAGAAAAATATTAAGATGTTGTTGACGCTGTTTAAATTGTTTAAAGTAGTAGTTGAAGATTTTAAAACTACTTGATTATGACACGAACAGTTAATAGTTGAAGTAAAAGTATTAAAACTTCAAATAATTGAAGGAAAAATTTCAATCATATCAGTTGAAACATAAAATGTTTATTCTTAAAAGCTCAGTACTGCTACTACCAGTGATGTTAATATCATGTGCATCGTATTAAATTCCATAGTTTTTCTATATCGGAGACAACAAAGCCAAATCCAGACTACTGCCATGACAACTATTGATGAACTCTATAGAAAAATAATGTTACAAACCACCTGAGCATTAAAAATCTATAAAATTTCAAATGACATTCAATTTTACAAAGAAGAAGAAGAATTCACTTTTTTTTCTAATCGCAAACCCTTTAAAAAGAAAAAAAAATATTTGTTTTGGTGTGTTGCCATTTTTATCGTCATTTCAAACTTGATTTGAATATCAATCTCTTGCAATGATTCTCATTCACATTTTCTTCATACAATTTGCACATGTTCATCATCAATTTCCCTGGGGGGTTTCTGGAGACAATGAACTTTAATGACATCAAATGCTACAACAGCAATAAAGGAAAGGAAGAAATGTTGAGGGAAATAAACAAAAACGGGAAAACAAGAAAAACAAGCGCTTTAAAGCAAACGCAAATGATAAAAATAGAGAAAGAAGATGTTGTTACTACAGTTACAAAGTAAAGAAAAAAAAACCTCCCTTTAAGAAAATCAAATACGAGGGAGGTACGACATTGATGATACTTGAATAGGATTTTAAATTGTTTTGGCAAAAAAGTTCATGACTTAACTTAAGCCATCTGCACCATAATTTTTAAAACTTTTAACACACAGTCATACAGTTGTACTGGTCAGTTATACAATAAATTCGATGTGTAGATGGGGGTTACCTACCTTTCTGACCTAATACTTATGAAAAGGTCATGCCTCAACCAAAAGCGCTACACTTTACGCTAATCCTTCGATTTACATCGCCTCGATTACCGTTGTTTCGATCTACAGCCGTGTTCAAAATAATAGGAGTGCTGCCATTTAATTTTTATTGTACCAATTTGGAAAACATAATATATTCTTATGGTAGTTGCAACGATATGTAAGAAACAAAATACATAATAAAGAATCTTGTAATAACTTAAATATTTGCGATGACATTGCTTCATTTCTGCGTTTGGAGGAGTGTAGAACACACACACGAATAAAAATATTTCGGCATAGAATTTTTAAAAGAAGTGATCAGTAAGTACGGAAAAATGCAATTAAAACTTTTTCTACAGTGATTCACATAAATTTTTGTAATATTGGGACGACGAAAGCACTTTACTGAAGAAACGAGAGAACTAATTAAAAATCTTCTAAAAAAAAGGCAAAATTTACAAAAAAAAAAAAAAAAAATTCAGGAAATCTTAAGTTACTCCGATCAATATGAGGCAACACATCAACTGCCGATGACGGCCGAATTGTGCGATACAGCAAATTAAATCCTTCGGTATCTTCAAAACAAATTCAAAAGGATCTGAATCTTGCCTTAAATGGCCCTACTATTCGTAGGCGTCTGAGGGACAACAATTTATTCGCAAGAAGTCCACAAAAGCCATTGCTGACAATAACAATAAAAAAAAAAAAAATAACAGCAGCAGGTAGCTTAAAGTTTGCCCAAGAACATATCAAATATCAGAAAGAAAAATGCTGAAACATACTGTGGACCAATGAAAGAAAAATTGTATTACTTGGTGGCACTGGGTCTAGACAGTATATTAGACGTCTGTGCAACACAAACGACAGTTAAACATGGTGGTGCAAAACTAATGACAATAGGAAGCTTTTCATATAATGGTGTAGGCCCAATACATCTAATTAGAGATATAATGGATAGGAACGAGGGATGTCAAACGGATGTTATAAATCCCGGGATTCGGGCTTAACAAAATATTTCGACATTATTCGGGATACAAAAATCCCGAAAAATCTCGGGAAAAATCTCTTAATAATAAATATATTTTGTTAATAAAATCATTTATATTCCAATTATATCAGAATTATATGTCATTAAAAATAAAATTTAAAAACAGCAAAACAAAAAGTAACAAAAAAAAACCAAAAATTAACAAAAATAAAAATTATTCGTACATACGCAAATGCATTAGTTTTAAGAAAATTATTTGGATTCCAACAAAAAGATTAAAACATTTAACATGTGATCCTGATAGGCTTGAACGAATTTTGTTGTCAATATAACCTGCCGTTGAAAACACTTCCCGCGATCAACATTTGTTGGTAAAATAGTTCCAAGATAGCTGTATGCAGCTCGTAAATATTCACCTCTACCAACTACTGATTTAAATAAATCTATTCCTTTAGACAGTTGAGTATCTAAATCAGTTGCCCTTTTAATTCGTTTTATAGGGCTTTTGCATTCTTCGATGCCATCAAATAATTTTTTATCAATGGAAATAGGGGTTTCCTCATCTGAGATGCTATTATCGAAGTGTAGTGATATAGAATTTTTTTCAGGATCTTTTGTAAGGTCAAAATACATATGAATTCACAATATCGAAAAATCCCGGGACAAGTTTTTAAAAATCCCGGGATTCGAGATTTTGTGAATCTCGGGATTTCCCGATTGACATCCCCAATAGGAATGTCTATGTCAACACTTTAAGAGAAGTAATGTTACCATATTTCACCCCTCTAATATGGATATTCCAACAAAGTAATGACACGAAACACACCAGTAAATTGGCAAATGAGTGGTTTCGGGTAAATGGGGTAAAGGTTATAACGTCGCCAGCTCAGTCTCCTTACCTTAATCCCATAAAATATCTATGGAGAGATGAAACTATGCTGCAGAGAAACAACCTACAAATGCAGAAGAACTATGGATCACAGTGGGCGAATGCGTGGCATCAAATTCCTTCAAATAGATGCCACAATCTTGTTGACTCAATGCCTCGTAGATGTGCTGAAGTCATTAAAAATAAAGGTTATTCAACGAAATATTAAAATAGCTTTACTATTTCAAGATAATAACAAACTATTGTGGCCTTTTGTATATAAATTCTTAGGTTGTGTGCTAACACTGCTATTATTTTTAACAATTAATTTTGAGAGAAAACATTATTTACATTAAATATTTTTTGTTTTCGTAGTTTTAACTAAATAATTAAGTGTTAACATTTAAAAAAAACAATTTTGATTTAAAATAATTTGATAATTACTTTCATATTTTTCTTAATTTAAAATTTTGTTTTTTTTTTTAAATAAAGGGCATTCCTATTATTTTGTACACAACTGTACATCGTAAAATTTTTTGCTCTTTCTAACTTCAATTTGCGTCGTCATACGATTTACGTTGCCTGTTGTTAGAACCAACTGCAACGTAAATCGAGGTATTACTGTATAGCGACGGTGTTTTCAGCGCTCTTTTGTTAGCCGTTCCAGAATAAAGATTCCAACTGTATTTTCCGAAGTCGCAATGTATTTACATATTGCCTCGTTTAACGTTGTTTCGTTTAGTGCTGGAACTTATGTATTGGAACGTATCCCCCGCGTTACTGTATATACAATGTTATCTTAAATTATATTTTTTATTTCTTTGCATTATTCTTCTTTGAATTTTATTTATTTTTTCTTAGATGATATTTTTTAATAATTTTTCTTTTCTGTCTTGTCTTTTCATCTCTTCGCAATCGTCAAAACTATTAGGTTGGCATGCGTTTGTTAGAGGTAAATGGTAACTCCCTATTGGGTGCCACACATCAGGATGCAGTTAATATTTTACGCAATGCCGGCAATGAAATACATTTGGTCGTCTGTAAAGGATACGATAAATCTAATTTAATTCATTCCATTGGTACAGCTGGTGGCATGAGCACTGGCTATAGTAGACATGGTAAGTATTATAACAACAACAATACTAACGAAATGCAAAACAATCTGGCATAGAAAATGAAAAAGTAAAAACCCTAGAAATACAGTTTGCAACAAAGACCATGAAATAAAAAAAAAAACCCAGAAAAATTACCATTTACTTGCATAGTAAAACAAAGAAGAAGAAGACTGCATTAAAGATAAATGCATTATTTTTGAAATTGTTAAAGAATATTATGTATACAATGTATTATATTATCATATCGGGTCTTCCATTAAACGCTTCCTATTTTTAAATATGAATGAGACTATAAATGAGATTCGTATTAACCTGCAAGTTAAAAAAATGTCACAAAAAAGGTGCAAAGCGTACGATCTCGGCTTCCAGTTAAGCACCTCTACGTGATATGACCATGCTCTCAAATGTTGGTATGGGCTGTGTGGCGTAATGAGGCGTCCGTTGGTAATCATCGATCTACTAGTGCTTGCCGACAACAGTGATAATGACGTCCATAAAGCGATATGGACTAGTGACTTTTACAAAATGCATTGGACACTCTTTGATCTCAGTTGAATTGGTACATACATCCATACATATTTAGCCATTACAACTCTTTAGGCAGAATTACGGCCAAGCTTCTCACACCACTCATGTTGTCAAAGTTCGGACATTCCTGTTAGAAGACCCTTTACATATAACAATATTAATAGACCTTCAATTACAAAGCGTTTCCTCATCAAAAAGAATTAAAATTCTAAATACAATTCTGTGAAAGAGAACTGTTGACAGACATTTGATAATTTTTAAATGTTGAAATTTGTATGGCTTCTAGAAAATCACCCTATAAATTTGTTTCTTTATAATATCAGATTTACGTACTTCGAATAGAAAATATTAATTTTGTTATTCTTTTGTTTTGAAGTTGTATTTTTTTCTCCCATTATTTAATTTGAATTTTGTTGTCTTTTAATATCTTTTCCTTGCCATTCCGTTAAAACTTAAATTGTTGCAAAACAGATAAAGAAAATTAAAGAAATATCCTCAGAATACCACTTATGCTCGGAACATTTGTCTGAAAGCTTTTACTTGTCTTTGTTAATCTAATAATTTAAATATCAGAGTGAGTGGCATATTAAAATGTGAATAGATTTTATGCGTTTGTTTGGTATTCTCTTAACATCATATTTTTATAAAAAAAATTATCGCGGGAGATAATAAAAATTCCTTATAATAATTTAATAATGTTTGTATTGAGTCTGTTCAAATAGTAAAATAATGGATTGTGTTACAGTAAGTATAACAATGAAAGACAGATTGAATTCTGTAAAGAAAAGTATGCGAGTTCTAAAATGCTTAAAGTTCATGCATTACAACGACTACAACAGTCGCCATAATGTAATAGGAATTGTGTTGGAGCCCAGGTCAGGCATCAAAACGAAATATGAAAAAAAAAAGAATATTTTTTCGGTGACTGCCTCTCAACAGATTTACTACTTAGCTACTCAGCCATGAATAGCTTCTCAAAAATCTGTCGTTCGGTGTCGACATTAAAATGTGGGTCCTGACCAGAGATCATCAATGAATCGTTTTTGCGCTACTCATAAGCACTCACTCAATTTTAAGTACGAATGAATCAACAGAATTGAAATTCAACTATTCTGATTCATTCATACTCGCTACAACATTGATTTATAAGTATAGCCTGCAATGAGTATGAATATAAGGTTGACATCAAACTTACAACATTCGAAATATGTTTGATTCATACGCCTACTCATTATTTAGAAAAATACTCATAAATTTAGAATAATACTTATAATACTTATAAGTGATTCGACAGGAAAGACAAAGACAACAGGCAAAGCATTCACACAATCATTAGAGACGAGTCGAAGTCAATACCATCATACGTATTGTTAAGTATGAATACGATGAGAACTTCCAACTTTGAGTATGAGTGGCATGAGTATGATATCAAGATAAGTATGAATGCGTATAAGTAGCTGAAATTATAAGTAAGACTCGAACCTACTAATCGTTTTGAATACTTATTGCTGATCTCTGGTCCTGACTAAAGGATTGTAGTGACCAATTATGTATGTACATACATGTGCTGCACATCACGATAATTTTTATTTTTTTTTTTTTTTTTTTTTTTTTTTCAAAAACTTAGGGCCTTATTACGACTTTGTGTTAAACTTAGCTTTAGTTAAAGGAACTGTAAAGTTACCTTTAATTTATTTTCGTTATTACAACTTAGAGATAAAATAAAGTTAACTTCATTAAGCAAGTCTTTTTAAAAGCAATGGTAACGACGGGCTTCTGTTTTTTTGTTGTGTGTATATTTTAATTTTGTTTATATTTGAAGTTGCCATATTGAAAATAATATATGTATATACATATATGACAAGTTTAAACATAAACTTAACTTTACAAGTTAAAGGTAGGATGATCTTACCTTTAACTTAACGCTTACTTCTACCATATTGTCCACTTAAAATAAAGAAAAACAATTTATCTGCCCGTTAAAATTCCCCCTTTAGTTAACGGCAAGTTGTAATAATGGACCTTAAAGTAATAAAACTATACAATGTCCAGGAGCTCTACTCTTTAGCTAGTGTTTTACAAGGATATTTATTTCATTTGGTCGTAGTTTGTACCGTAATGGTAATGTCTAACTAAAATTATTGTTTTACTTAAGTACTTACTTAGCTTGCCTTTAACAACCCGATTAATGGATTTCGGCATGCCTTAATACATCCTTACAGACGCTGCTGGAGAGTTTAGAGTTCTACTCAACAACTTAGACTAGGCAGTTATTTAATTTTTTTTATATTTGGTCGCAGCTGGATTGTTTTGTGCAAATAAGATTGCTCCAGGTGTTTCCGAAGGCATATTGCCCAGTTATCTGACGGATGCAATATGGCGGTCGAGGTTTATAAAAATTAATCAGATTTACAACCGCCATATTGGATCCGCCATTTTGAATTTTTTTAAAACTAAATGAAGAAAGTTGTAATTTTCAAGTAAATCTGATTAATTTTTATGGACCTCCGTAATGTGTTTCTTTTTTTCTTGCACGCCATGACATAAACCCATTCCCTACTTTAAGGGTGCATGCAAACAATTTCGCTTTGGGCTCATTTTAAAGAGGAAAGATCAATTGTCAATTTCTGATAGTAGCGATGGTTCTAACACGTCAGCGTTTAGTTCTATAATTCTTCAAAAATGGCCAAAAACGAAATTTCTATAGGTTTCGGCCCCCTTTTTCTCGAATACCTGACGTGATGGAAAGTTTTTGAACCCAGATTTGTGAATAGCGCGTAAAATGACTTCGGAAACACCTGGAGCTATCTTATTTGCAAAACCCATGCAGGGCTGGGTTGTCAGATTTAAAAAAATTCCTTTTTCTTCAGTGCAAAGCGTCAATAAAATTAAATGAATTACTAAATAAGAAATTCGTCCTTTGCTGGACGTAACAGGATTTTATTTATAATCTTAATTTTGTTATTGACATACACATCTTCATCGATTTAAAATAAAAATTATATTCTGAACGTAATTGTAAATAAACAATATATGAGATGGTGCAGTTTGTGGATCTCGATAAAGAGATGTTGTAAAAAGAGCACTGTTTAGGTGTAATACATCTAATGTGTCTGTTAATTTTGTAAGATGAGAATAACGTAAAAATATGCATTCTAATGACTGAATTCACAACTTTATTGAAATCAATAACAAAAGCAATTAGGCAATTCATACGACTTCGTATGGTTTATGTTGTATTGAATACACTTGGTTGATTGTGAAAGATCAATGCTATGGTGTATTGTGTATTTCGTATTTTAAATGTATTTCTTTTTGCATTCAAACAATTTGATAGCACGAAACTAAAAGGACTTTTGAAAAATTTATGCAAATCTTTTTTCATTCACACAATTTGATAGCACAAAACCAATACAACTTTTAAAATCGTATGAAAAAAGTGTGTATGAGTAGTGCATCGGATTTTTACATGAAAGTTATCAACACCAATACACTCAATACAACGATACAACGGTTTGTGTGAATTGCCCAAATAAGTTTAATTAAATTGTAGCGTGTCGTTAATTGTATGACCAAACCTAGAAATATTCAAAGTCCAAGAGTGGACATAAGTTAAACAGAAAAAAAATTCCATAAACTTGAATAAGCTTTTTAATCAGAATATTGAGGGTTTATCGTAATAACAATTTGTCTTGTTGTATTAAAGGTTCTCGCGCCTCTGAAACTGGTTCCGAAATAAGTCAAAGTCAAAGTACATCCAGTCTGGATCGTGATGACGATGAGCGCATGAAACATGTAAGTTATTCGATTATGTATTTAAATTATTTTTTTTTAAGAGAAAAATGTATTTAAATTTGAATTGTTTTCAATGTTCATTTATGCTTCTGTTTATCAGTTGCCTTTAAAATATTTTTAATGCATTTTTCATTTCCTTGAGCACTCTTCTTAATATTAACTAATGTCTGTTGGTGCCTGCCATCGACGGACCACCGACTCTTTTGTGTTGTTTATTTAAAGGATTTGGAAGTTTTTACAACAAAACCTACTGAACAGAGTAACGTACAACCAACATCAGTATTAGCAGCGGCTGCTGTCTTGGCACATTCACCCACAACTACTCCTGCTGCAGGAACACCTACATCAACAACAGCCTCTGTAAAACCTTTGGAACAGCATCCACAGCAAACCCAACAACAGCCACAACATGAAGCTGCTGCTGTTGTTGCGTTGGCACACAATACTGAACAGTCCTTGGCTTCCACAAAAGAAAAGAGTACTCCAGAAAAGGTAAGTGAAAGAGTTCGAACGTACATATGTATGTGTGCGTATGCCAGTCAAGCAAGTCTGTTTTCAATGTTAAAAAATATTTTCTAGTTTCAAGTACAACTACTACGTGTTGTAAGTTGTTTATTTTACTTTTGTTACAACACAATTACACGAATGTTAATGTGTCTGTTCCTATTCCTACCGTCTGTCCATTTTTGTTGTTAACATTTTGCCTACTATGTAGTAGTAAAAGTAACATTTTGTGCCAACAGCATCTTAGTGTATTTTGTTGTTTTCTATAATAGTTCGTAGCCAAAGAAAGGTAGAGTGGACTGACACAAGTGCCTGCTGCTGCTGCTGTGGTGGTATCATCTTTTATTTTTTATTTTTCTTCCTTTAATGTTATCTCTCTTTGCCAAACGTTTCCGTGTTCGTAATATCAAACGGTTTGTTTACTTTCAGTTTAGGATTATTGCGCAAAGTTTTTCATTATCTTTAAAACTATTTACCTACCCTTTTAGCAGCAACAGCAGTACATAACCTTTGGCACCTAGAAGAAAATTTTTATTTCATAATTTTATAAAAGCGCAGTAGTATTAAGTCAGAATAATCCATTCTTCTTTCTTTCTGATAATTTCGCTGAAAGCAAACCTGATATTGAAACAAATTGTAATAAAAAAATAGTCTTCGAACAAATGTAAACGAATTTCACATTTTACATAATATTTGATCATGAATTGTATAGAAATCCGTGAATCTTTTAATCTACTACTCGATGAACAAACGATCAGAGAATCGGCTATAATTTGGCTTCTTAAAAGTAATTTGAAAGCAATTTAACCTACTCAATACAGGCATGGAAAAAATTGTATGGTCCATGTGTTTTTTCCAAAAAACTCTTCGGTTTTAAGTTTTTCGTCAAAAAATGCTTTGGTCCTTTTGGCTACATGTACAGGGACGTTGCCTTGCTAAAAAGTAAATTTATTGGACAACGTGCTTTACACCAAAAAGCAACCCATGTCATTAAAAATCCTCCCTGAAAATTACGTACTGTTCTTTTCCGCGCATCACCTACTTTTTCTCTCCAATAACATCTATATCCATCTGGTCCATCAAGGTTGAATTTTTTTCACCACTGAATATACTACTACGCCATTCCTTTTCCTAAAATTTGTATTTTTCAGTGAAAGCCAATCTGGCTGCCTTGTGTCTAGGGGCCAATCGTGGTTTGGGTAACATTTTTTGTTTTTTAACATCTAGATCTTCATTTAAATTTGATCCACGTCTGACTTTATTTGGGTACGACTTAAATTATTTGTGATAGCTAAGCGCTTTATTGATCGTTTATCGCACTGAGTCTGTATTGGGTTTCTACTAGGGATGTCAATCGGGAAATCCCGTAATCCCGGGATTTTCGGGATTGTGAATTCATATGTATTTTTACCCTACAAAAGGTCCTAAAAAATGCTATATTACTTGACTTTGATAATAGCATTCCAGATGAGGAAAACCCTATTTCTATTGAGAAAAAATTATAGGATGGCATCGAAAAATGCAGAAACTCTATAAAACCAATTAAAAGGGTAACTGATTTAGATACTAAACTGTCCAAAGAGATAGATTTATTTACATTCGGAGGTGGTAGAAGTGAATATTTACAAGCTGCATACAGCTATCTTGGAACTATGTTACCAACTAATGCTGATTGCGAAAAGTGTTTTTCAACGACAGCGTATGTTGACAACAAAATTCGTTCAAGTCTTTCAGATCACATGTTAGATGCTTTAATCTTTTTGTTGGAATCTTTACTCTTTTTTATTACATTTTGTCTTACTGTTTTTAAATTTTATTTTTAATGGCATATAATTCTGATATCCATAATTGGAATACAAATGATTTTGTTAACGAAATATTTTTAATATTAAGAGAAAATCGCGATTTTTCTCATAATTTATCGGGTTTTTTGGATCGCGAATACCGAGATTTTTAAAAATCGATCCCGTTTGGCATCCCTGGCTTCTACCACATCGTTTTTTAATGGCGAATGATTTTGGATCCCCCAAATAATTTTATACGGTGGACTTAGATGTCTCAATTCTGCTTGCTAAAGACATTCAATAGCCTATTTTCCCTTAACAATTCAATCTGGGTACGTTCGATTACCACGGTGCATTTCTATCTAAAATTCAATCATTTTCACACAAAGAAGTATTATTTTGACGGTTTATAGTAATTCATTTTCTTTTATATGTACTTACGTCAAATAATATATTTTCTACTTAAAATTTTGTTTCAATTGTAATTTATTAGATGAATCTGTTAAAAATTGAACTTATTAACTTACGGTACATAATGTCGATATCGGAGAAGTTAATATTTTTGGGAAGAGAATTCATGCAGCGTTCTAATAAGTAACATTAAAAATTAAAGTTCATGCTATTACTTAATCAGAACATGTAAAATATATTTCTACCCTATATTTTCTTCCTTGGCTGTATTTCTTGATTTGCCCCTACCTGTAAAGTACTGTGTACGCTGCATTATTTATTTAAGAATTTTTGAGGTTATCAGGAAAATATTCTGTTTTCCAAAAGCATTGCGTAGTAAAGAGTTGAAAAACTAAACGAGCAGGACGCAAAAGTCATATACCCATATTAGATTAAGAGAAGGGTTTGATTTTTTTGTCGGTATTAAAAATTGAAGTCAATATTGTGAAAATAATTGCATTGCTGGACTGGATTGAATTGAATAAAAATGAATTTAATTTTATTATTTCCATTTGCACATCAAATATTTACTCTATTATTTCAAGGTTTTGGAAATTGTTCGAGCCGCTGATGCATTCACATCAGTGCCGCCCAAATCACCATCTGAACATCATGATCAGGATAAAATACAAAAGACTACGACGGTTGTTATATCGAAGCACACGCTGGATACAAATCCAGCCATACAGCCGGCAGCAACTTCAGCACCAGGGGGAAATGCACCATCACCTACATCTCCGTCAACAACAGCACCAGCACCTGTAAATACTGCTGGAAGCGTTTCACCCACACAGATATCGACAGCAACTACAACAGCAACACCATCGCCTGTTTCACAGCCGCAATCACCACAGGTATGTTGAAAACAATTTTTTTTTTCTAGAAAAAATGAAAAATTTTTACTTCAAATTTATACATGCACGTAAATATCATATTGGATACAGTGAGTGACAATATAATGACGACGTGTTTAAAAATTTAACGTAGGATCTAACACAGGACTAATTGATATTTAATGATTGCATTGAGTACATACATACTTGCATACATAATTGATCATTACGATCATTTAGGCAGGATTACGACCTACCTTCTTATACCACATATGTTGTGTGTATTAATTTTATACTTGACTGGAGGGAACTATTGTTTAAGTCGACTTCGAACGATAGATTTTTGAGAAACTTTTCATGGCAATTTTTATTTAATCTCAGAGTTTTTGTCGGAAATCTGCTGAGAGGAAATCGCCGAAGAAATACTTTCTGTACTTTGTTTTGATGTCTGGACTGGGGCTTGAACCCTAGCTTTACGTTTAATTAGCCAAATAACGTATATCTGCACCTCCCAAAAGATGGTCATTGACAAAAAAAGTGAATAACAATCTCCTCTTTCTCAACCGATCTGCATCCACGGCAGTACTTTTTAAATGGGAGACGGATTCTTTCCACTTGTCTACACAGTGACCTGTAAGCATGGCCACTGTAGCCGAGTTGATGTCCCCGTCCAAGTCCAAAGCAGCTGCCTCTTTCCATTGAGGGCAATGTGAGCTTAGCGGTGGAGCGGGACCCCTCGTCGATCCAGAATAGGTTGGGGTCTTGGAAAAACTTTTGCGCAATAGGCAGCTTGAAAGAGTAGTAGACTGGCGAGTTCGTCGGCACTGCAGATAAGTGTGACACTGAAGCGCCCAGAAAAAAGGTTGAGATAGCGACGATATTCCCTAATGATCCTGGAATTGTTCGAAACGTTCGACAGAGACTTTATAGCAGAAAATATCGAGATGCGGGTAAAAGGAACACCGTGTGCGAGGTAGATGGCCATTACTTCCGCCTGAAACATGCTGCAAGTGAAATGTTCAAGTCCAATCTCTCAGAGTAGACTCCCCACCATTGTGTTTGGAGCCGTCGCTACACACATCCAGGAGTTCGTGGGGGGAATACCGTGTCAAGAGTACAATCGCTCGGAATCAAAGCAGTATCCCACAGGAAGATAATCGATATTGGAAATCTTCAGAGTCTCCAGGAGTGACCAGCCTCTCAAAAAAGCGTAAACCAAAAATTTTCCATTGGAAAACTTACTGGTGATCACAAGTTATTCAAATTATTTTGAAGTTATTAGAAGGGCAGTCGAACATACATACATACATGGCCATTAAAATAGGAATGAACTTCATGGATTTTTTTTGCCAATCGCAAAATTTTCTAATAAAGTTATGTTTTTTTTTTAATTAATACTGTTGTCTTTTGGCATTCTGACATTGACAAATTCTGTTAACTTTCAATGTGTTTGCTATTTTTTTATGAAAAGGTTTTTTAAAATACTAAGAAAAATTTTCTGGCCATTGAAATAGGAATGCGTGGAGATTTTTGCAAATATTTGTCATAAAATTAACATTTCAACGTTTGCTATCAAAAATAAATTTAATATTGAGGCAACTAGACTTTCGTTTTATACTAATATTATCAATAGATGGCTTGAGCTCAACATTGTACACTGGAGGAGAGAAGGCTCATTCGAAAGCTTCGCGAACAGGAAAAACCGTATAAATTTATAGTTGATGCGCTTGGGCGATCTAAAAATTTCGTTTTTGATGCTTTCAAAACTCAAATAATCGTAGAAAAAAGTGGTGCTGTGAGAAAAACTGGCACTATTACGGACGGTTACATTGCGATGCTAGCTAAGCGAGATCCTTTTAAGTCTTCGAAAACGATCGCCGCTGAAATAGATAATCAAATATCGACAAGAACTCTATGGCGTCGTCTATGTGACATTAAACTTCCAGGAAGAATAGCTCGTAAAGTTCCATTGCTTAGAAAAAAATATTTCCGGAAGAGACAAAAGTTTCCACAAAATCACAAGACGTGGTGTGGACCAGAAGGTATCAACAAATTTCATAACAATTTATCTTGGTTGGCAAAAAAAGGACATGCAAGTCACGCCAGTTAAAGATCTTCCCTATTTTAATGGCCATATGTGTACATAGTTTTCGAACAAGATTTTTAATTTAATCCACTGACTGACATTGTAAAAACAATACCTCTCTATATCGACATGTACATACTTATTATTTTATGATATTTCAATTAAGATTTTTATTATTTTTTTCAATTGACTCTCTCACTATATTGTCACTCACTAATGAAAGGAATTTTAGTGTATATGGTATTGTGTATAAAGAAAAATGTGCCTTTTAATTACATGCACATAAATACATATTCATTATATTATATACATATACATATATAGATATTTTATTCTTATTATATATATTTATTCAATGTTTGTATGTACATGTAATGTAAATGTAAATTTTTCTAATTGGTTTTATAAATTTGTCGTAATTGTCTATCTAACTCCCCTATGTATGTATGTATGTATTTCAGTGTATATTTGTGTGTGTATTTTTATAAATAATATTGTTTTGTTTGTATGTGTTTTTGTGATTATAACTGTTTATTTAATTAGTTTTTCTTAACCATTTAATACATACAAACGCATTACATACCCATTCACCAGGATAATTATACTGCCTGTGTGTGCCTCTGAGTTTTTTTTTTTGTACATTTCTTCACTTCGTTTTAATGTCATTAAGTTTTTAATCCATTCCGAACATTAAATTCTTAATCAGTTTTTTTGTTCTCTTTCTCCTTTATCATCATTTTATTTTTTAAATTGCAAATTGTTTTTATTTCGTATCTTTTTTTATTTTTTTTGTTTATTTTATTGTATTTTTTCTTTATAATTGCCGTCATACAACACATTCAAATTAAAAAAAAAATTAAAGAAAATAAAATAAAATTAATTAATGCTGACTATTTAAAGATTTAATGATTGATTAAATAATAAAAACGTATCGTCTCCTTATTTATTTAACAAATTAAAATAATAACAAAAAAAAACAAAGTAACAGAATGAACTGAAACTTTCATTTGTATTTGTGTATCACTAAACTTATGTCTTTTTTCAAAGCACACCATTTATACCACCCCATATAGAGATTTCTTAAATTATTGGGCAATTCGCACTACTTTGTATCGTGTATGTTGTATTGAATACACTTGGTTGTTTGTATTCTGTATTTTGTACTCCAAAATGGATTTTTTTTGCATTTACACAATTTGAAAAATATATGAAAAAAAATTGTGTCAAAGTGTATCGAATTTTTACGTGAGAATACAAGCATACACTCTTGTATATTCGTCCAATAATACAATGAATACAACGATACAAGGGCTTGTGTGAATAGTCCATATGTTTTATTTTATATTGTATTGTATTTTGTAATTTTTATTTATTTATTAATTATTTTTTATTTTATTTTTTTTTTTGCAATTTAACCATTTAAATGTTATTAAAATTTCATACGTTCATTTTGTCTATTTTTTCAAATATTTTGTGTTTTTTTTTGCAATACTTTTTATTCCTGTTAATTCGAATGCTAGTAAATAATCATGTTTTTAAACGCAAAAATTCTACCAACACATATCCCACTCTCAACTTTACCTTCTCCCATTCCTTCCATTTCACTTTATATTTGACTGTACGTAGGTATCTACAATAGTTTCATGAAAATCATTAAAATCCCATGGACCATATAAAAAAATGGGAATAATTTGTTGTTGTTCTTTGTTTTTTTCTCTGTGTTGCAGTTGGTTTAATTTTCTATTTGTAGATATTTTTGTTGCTCTTCTCCTCTGTTCTTTATTATTATTTTGTTTTTTTCATTTAAATTTCAATCAAAGATTTTAAATTAGAAAAATTTAAAAAATATTTTCGTGAGTTTTTCTTGCAAACTTGAGTGGCTGGAGTTTAGTTTCGTAAAAAATCGCATAAAATGTAAAATTTTGAAGTTAAGACCCCGATTATGGTTCACAACACATAAATGTTGTATTGTAACAGAGCCAACACAACGTTTATTTCTTTCTTATGGTTTACTCTTCCTTTAAAATACAATCCGGAGTGTATTAAACTATCAATTGAAAACAAAAATTATTACTTAAAAAAAAATTCTGCTCCTAGTATAGTTTAAAAGAACAGTAAAAAGAACAAAAATTTTAACTTTTATTAAAACATGAAAATTAAAAATAAAAGCTAATTTTATTAATATTTAAAGTTTTTAATAAAATTAGTTTTTTCTTGGTTATAGTTTTTTTTTTATTGTATGTATTGCAATAAATTCACTTCATCCTGCATCTTGTTTTTTTTTAAATTTTGTGGCTTTTCGGGAACTGCTGTTTCCATCGGTAAATGCTAGTTGAAGGCTTTTCAATATCGCACGACAATAATCCCATTGTCGATCCATTTGGATTTACTTGCGATTGCATAGACACCAACTCTTCGGTGCTCTGCTCCAATGGGGTCAAACTAATTACCGTCGACGGACCACCACCAGTTGCTTGAAAGCTTTTTTTAATGGTAACCAATTTTTTATTCAAATTAAACCCTTTTTATGTTATACTTAAAAAAAATTTGCATTTTGCAACTCTAATGGGTCGACCCTAGCCATTTAGCTCTAATGAGAATTGTCTCTTTCTGTTGAGTCATACTTGTTCTTACTTTACACGGCCATTGTCAGGATTTACTGCCATTAACTCGACCAGCTTTTTCACTGCTTCTCATTGGTTATTTTGCTATAAAATATTTCCAATTATTCATAATTTTTAAAATTTTCACAAAGAATTATATGCACCGTTATAGACATATGCTCACAAAATTTTTCTACATTTACCTGTTTTAAACTTAACGCGGAAACAATACAACAGCTAATGACAGTTCTGACAACACCTATAGTTTTAAAGTCGACTCCGAACGAAAGATTTTTTTGAGAAACTTTTCATGACAGGTTTTTTTACTCTCAGAGTAAATCTGCTGAGAGGAAATCGTCGATATCTGGCCTGGGGCTCGAACTCTAGTTTTACGTCTTATAATTTAACACACTACCTACTAGACTACGGCGACTTCACACTTAACAACAACTGTTGTAAAACATAATCGCAATTTAAAAAATGCAAAATTAAATTTATAACTATTGTAAACCATAATCGGGGCCTAACCTCCAAAAATGCTAAGATGAGATGCTTCAATTTTAAAATTTCTTCAGGAATTTTTTTCAAATCTATGGAAACCACATTTGGTTTGTATATTAACTGTAATAAGAAATACATTTTTTTTACAATTATCAAAATATCATTTTAAATTGGAAATCCATCAATTGAGATCTTTTTAAAACATAAGTTTTTCCTGGTTTTCATTTAAAACGGCAGTTTGAAACTACTGTTAAGGTTCTAGTATTGAAATTAATACTTTTTTTTCTTATTTTAATAAAATTCGGTATAAAACAATAATTATTGCATAATTTCATTTTGTCAAGCATGATCCGAATTTGGTTGACATACATAGGAAGCAAATGTCATCAGAAGAATTACGAATTAACGTATTGCATGCGTTCGTAAATTCAGCAAATTTGTGCACCACTGCGGCAGTTATGCCAAGTTTTCTTGCTAATGCGTGATCAGCTGTTGCAGATGCTTTGTTACTGCTCAATAACTAAACAGAAATTGCTTTTTAGAACGTTATTCAAAAATTAAAAAAAAAAAAATGTTCTCAAAATTAGGCAATAACAATTCAAAATATTGTCGAAAATTTAGACTGGTAGACCTGACAGATTTCTATTAAATTATAATGAAAAAAAGAATAAGCAAAAAAAAAAAAAAAATAATTAAAAGGTTATTCTGGTTATTAAAAATTAATTAAAAACTAAAAAGAAGGCATTTTCATAAAATAAAAAAATTTCTTTGAAGTAACAAACCGGTATCAAGATGATGTATTCTACAGCCATTTTCGAATGTCTCAATTTTCCTTTGCGGTAAGATTTGATACCTCCTTTATATCCAGAATAACCACAACATTCCTTAAAGTCTTTGCGGACAAAAGCACTGCATGGTCGGCTTGGAATTTCACTAGAGAAGTGTTTATACGTTACGCTTTGTTTGGAAGCTTTGTAATAGCAATGTAACCTTTCGAGACCTTAGTAACAGGTTTCAAGTAGGAAAGCGAACTACTCATAATTTTTTTTTTTTTTTTATAAAATCATTGACCTTAAAAAATGAAGTAATATGGCCTTTAGCTTCACAACAAAAAATAATTATGGAAGATTTTCAAAACACCAGATACAACCCATTTATTGCATTCCAACTACATCCTTGCCATATGTCAGCAAAAAAATAAATGTTCGGTGCAAGTCAGTGCTGCCAAGTTTTGCATTTTTGAACAGTTGACTTTTATTATGCTGCAGTATTGCACAACTACTGCATTTACGAACGTATCCAGTTTCTGATGCTTTGAATAATTTTTTATTACGATAACTACGGTACTCAGCAATTCAGTAATTTTTGTTGCTTCTCTTCTTTTTCAAACAGGACTAAACAGGAAATACTTTCCGATAACTTCATAATGTGTTTAGTGAGAATAAGTTTGAGTTTCAAATTGCAAAATTGTTCAAAAACGTATAAAAAAGTTTATCTACTCAGCCTAGGTATGATTACTTCCAAATTTTTTCCGGTGTATAATAGAGCCTGTTCGTAAATGCATTACTGCGCTGCATAATATGATTATATTGAGCTTACACTGCCAATCATATGTTGCTGATGCTTCTTTTTGCACTACAGAAATAGAAAAATTATTATAGCAAATGACAAAATGTTGTTAAATGCACAAAAGAGAAGACATTTAAGAAAGAACACAATAAACTTTCTGTTAAAGTCTTCATTATCTCTCTCACTCATTCAATGCATCAGGCATTTTTAGGATTAGTGTTTTGTGTTTATTTGCGCATAATATGATTTAATCTTGCATTTACGAATATTTAACAGCTGCAGTGCTGCCAAGGTTTACATATAATATGCAGCACAATAATTTACGTACAGGCCCGAGCTGTTGGCGATACCAAAAAGCGCGTTTCAAAAGTGTTTTGAGGTTTGGAAGGGGGTTACTTTGAAGAGGACAAGATAGTTATTGTTGTATATGTAAATAAACAATTTTTGAAATTCACATCATCATTTATCGTTAACGTTATTTAAAAGTATTTGAGCGGTATCGTTACTGCGGTTATTATGGTAAAACATAAAGTAATAAACACTTTTGCCAGTTTTGGGGGAATTCTCGTCATTCACTATTCTCTAATTAAACTAATGACGGGAATTCCCGCTGATATTGAAACAAGTATTTTAATTGTAAGTGGTGATTTGTGTTATTCTTTGTACTAAGTGAGTGTTGCTATTGTAGTAAAACATTTCTTCTGACAAAAACAAAAAAAAAAAAAACCAATTCAATAAATTCTTATTGGGAGAATTGACGCTCAACCCACAGTTGAAAACCATGATTTAACGAGAAAAAGACGGAAATGGCCGCTCTTCATTTTTGTATGGAAAAAATAAGTGATTCTCTTGGTAGCAATAGGTAAATTTAAATGCGACCGAAAGAGTTAAATTTGCACTCAATTCTAGATCCTTGCAAGGCGTTTCACAATTTCAGATCGCATCATTCACATCATTTTCGCCTTCTTAACATTACTCAAAACTCAAGAGAACATTTTCATTTTTAAGTAAATGGTAATTACAACCTTTTTGTCCTGTCCCTTTATTTAGACGAAGGGCAAAGAAAGCGATAACTTATGAACATAACGATGAGAGGCTAAAGGTTTGGATCTTTCTAAAATCACTTATCGAATTAACAGTACTATTCCAAATGAACATATTTCAAGTAATTTATTTGGGGGAATATAGATAATGTATCGTCGCCTCCGTTATATAACATTCTAAATAGTGGATTTTGAGTTAAGGGCCCTCAAAGTTTTCACGCGACGTACGACTATATGTGTGTTCTAAATTGATTTTTCCCTATTACTTCGTATCAGATCGGTGCATCTTAACCGCATTTTGACAGTATTTAAGTTAGAAAACGTAGAATTTAAAAATGCAAGAACATTAAAAACGTTCTAAGTACACTTAATACATTATAGAATGGAAGCGTCGATATGTAGTATGCAAGACATTATTTTTGTAAATAAAACCGTAGAAAAATATCATGGAAAATATTTCTAGAAATCATTGTCGCCGTCGTAAGGCATGTATCAGTTTATAGTTATTAGGTTAGACGCCTTTTGCACGTTGAAATTTGTTTCGAAACAAATTTCAACACTCTTGAGTTTGTAGGAGAGAGGGGAAAAACGAGCGGGGGTGATTTTAGAATTTCATGTACTCAGAAATTTGCTTTGTTCTTTATTCGTATATACATAGAGTTGTATTTTATTTCACATTTTCTTTTATTTTTTGTTCCGTATAGAGAAGTTAACATCTTGACTGCCGCGGTAACTTTCAGAAAACTGGCCAATAACGGCAATTTGATTTTTTACATTATATTACTAAAAACTATTTTTAGATCGTAGATATCATCAAAAGGCAAAAATTATGTTTTTTAGGAGAAAAAGTGGGTAAGAGATAACTCGTAGTTAGTCAACGGTGTTAATATAAAGCTCCCTTATTTAAAATATTAGTTTTTGTTGATTTTGTGTTTGAAATCAAAACATTAGCAAAAGAAAAATTTTAGTGCCAAACAATTATTTAAAAAAGGTTGAAAAAATAAAAAATATTAAAAAGAATATAATTTATAATATATTATTATGTAATAACAAATATAATATTCATATAATGTTCATGTCTTATGTTTGAACGTAAATCACAATGCCAAACAAAGTTGTAACTGACAAAAACAGCAGAACGACGAGATAAAAGAAAACAAAATTTCTGAAACAAATTTTTACGTCCAAAAGCGAAAGAAATTTTAAAAGAAAATGCAAAAAAGTTTCTCACATTTGTTTCGAAACAAATTTCAACGTGCAAAAGGCGTCTTAGTGAAACAATTTGAAATGTCTAGCCTAGTAAGGCGTATTCGTTGGTTTGGCATAAAAGTAATTTCTAGTTTTTTATTTTATTTTTGAAAAAGAGTTCAAATTTTGTAAAAAAAAAGTAAAAAAAAATCCATTAACGTGTACAATATCTCATTTTAATGTAATTTCAAATAATTTTAATGTGTATGCGTGTGTTCTAGATGGAAAAGAAATGAAGTTTTCTTTTAAACAATAAAGGGAAACGATTATAAAAAATTTAAATTTTAACTAAATGCATGAAAAATATTATAACCAATCCGCTTGGTCCTGAATTAAAGAGATGAAAAGTAAACAAAAAAAAAAATTTCTTTTATGCTAAATGTCCTGTATGTTATTTTTTTTTTTTTTTAATTTAATTTTTATGGATTGTAAAGTTTTTAATTTAATTAAATTGATTGGTTTTCTTTACTCCAATAAACGGTTTTCTATGTTGGTGTTGATTATTGTAATTTTTATAATCGATGTTATTATTATACGATAATATTTCAAAAGAATTAAAAAAAAAAAGAAAAAAACAATCTGGTTTGGGATTGTTATTGCATCCTATTTTTGTCAAAAATTATTGAAGAAAAATTTTAGTTTTATAATTAAAAAAACAAAAAAAATAAAGAATTGTTAACAAAATTATGAATATAAAAACCAACTTCATTAAAATACGTTTTCATTCTTTGGTGTTTAAATTTAATTTTTCTGATATTTCTTTGCTTTTTCAAAAATCTAAAAAAAAATGTTTTTTTTTTCTTTAAAAATATAAAAATTTCATTACAGACAAATGAGGAAAAGAAAATTGCTTAAAAAAAGCGGATAATAAATAATTAAAAAAAAATATACAAATAAAAAACAAAAATTAAAAAAAAAACAAAAGACTGATAAAACAAAATTAAAAAAAAAAAACCAAAAGAAAACTAAAAAAGCTTCAAAATCATTGATTTAGTAGAAGAAGGCGAGGAGCTAAATAAAAATCATGCTCAACCAACAAACCAACCAAATGTAAAGAAAAACCCTCACACAGCCAATGAGACGGGAACAATATTTTCCTCGTTTAAAATTGATGCCAGATTAACATAATAATGCGCAGAAGAAACAGCAGAAATTCGTTATTAAAAGCAGAAAATTTTTATTTTCTTTAAAAGTATTTTTTTGTTATACTTTGAAATAATAATTTCATGAATATTAAAAAGCAAAAATGAGTGACATTTAATAGAGAAATTATCCAAAAAATCCAACTGAATTTAGCAAAGCATTATTCATATATTGGGTTGGTTCGTAAATTCACCAAATTTGCGCACCACTGCGACAGTTATGCTAAGTTTTGTTGCTAATGCGTCAGCTGATCACGCAGATGCTGTGCAATAACTAAACAGAATTTGTTTTTTAGAATGTTCTGGAAAAGTTTAAAACAAATTTTTTCTCAAAATTAACAATAGCAACTATTATTGAAAATTTAAATGATGGGTTCATTGAGTGTTTTGTACCCTAGACGTCATCAAATATGTCATAGAATATCCAGCATGTGGCGTTTCGCCCAATCTTATTATTTCTAACTTTAATTTTTTAATATGCGGTGTGCATATCAAAAATATCCGACTTATTTGTTACTAACATAACTACTGCATTTACGAACATACCCATTCTTACTTAAATGTTTGACAGTCTGTGTAAATTCTAAACTCCCAGATAATCACTGCAAATTATATCATATTTAAAGTATTTAAATGAAGAATAGTTTCTTTTAGTATCCATTACAAAAATTTTTATATTCGATAATAACTTTTGAAAATATTAATTGAACATATCTAGATAAGAATAAAAAGAAATATCACTGATCAATAGCTGATTTAATGTAGCATACCGTCACGTTATTAGTTGGAACAATACGAAATACTAGGTATGAGATAAAATATTTGGGCAATTCATACGACTTTGCATCGTGTATGTTGTATTGAATACACTTGGTTGTTTGTGAACGCTCAATGTTATGCTGTATAGTGTATATCGTATTTTATATGTATTTTTTGTCATTCAAACATTTTGATAGCATGAAATCAATACAATTTTTAAAAACATACGAAAAAAATGTGTGTAAGTGTATCCGATTTTTACATGAAAACTATCAAGAGCAAGCCTACACTGCTGTATAATAGTGCAACAATACAGTCAATACAATGATACAACGGCTTGTGTGAATTGCCCAATTAGTTTCGCAAGCAAAATTGGAAAAATTACAAGGAGTTACTTTAATTGCTTGTTAAATTGGTAATTATTTATTTATTAATTACAAGACAATTACAAATTATATTCTACTTAATTATATACGAGCTGAGATCAAAGTATCTAATGGGAATGTAACAAACGATCTTCACGATAATAGTCTAGCACACTGCCTACTAGGTTGGATATTGTGGTTAATTTTTATAAACGCAATTCTAAAAAACGACCAATTAAAATGTGGGATAAATTCGTTTCCATTTATAGACACTTTGTATGGATCGATATGAAGCCAGGATAATACAAAACATCTGTGACAGTGTTCATTGTATTCTATTATCCGCAGTGAGCTATTTGTAATTGTATCTGGAATCGGATACAAGTGTCTTTATCTTAACACGTTGACTGCCACTTACTGTATTATATGATGCATAAAACATGTTTGTAGTTATTAAAACAAAACTGTGGTCTTTTTTTTCCAATCTTGATCACATAACGATCGCCATAGAATTTTGCCGCCAACTGTCATTACGTACGTGTAGGTATACTGGAATGCACCTTAAAATGGTGGTTTTAAATATCCAATAGTTTTGTTTCTGATTAAGATTTAAAAAAAAATTGTTAAATTATATTTCCTTAATATTTTCACAATGCATTTGTTAGTTGAGGGATGTAAAAATTGAATTGAAAAATTTATTCATTTTGCTTTTTAATGTTCATGCATTAAAATAAATTTTTTCAGTATAAGACAAGGAAAAAAATAATTGTTTTTTTTTTTTTAATAAATTATTATTTTTTTTAAATATAAATCTTCGGGACATACTGTTATAAAAATGTATCGCATTCAAATGAATGATAATGATAAGAAAAGACAAGCCTAACTAAAAACTGTAATGAAAACGATATCACTTCTAATTCGAATGGTTTCTATTTAAACTATTTTAAGCAACTAAATAAAATTCTAAGCAAACAATAAATTTTATAGTCAAGACATTAAACTCAAACCAAATATTTTTACTGCAAAAAGAAAAAATAAAAAATAAAAACCAGAAACAATTCAAGTCCTATTTAAAGTAGAAATTTTAAATAAATGAATAAATACTTAATATCAGAAAAAAGGTCCAATATATCTAAATATTTAAATATCAATATAGAAATTGATTAAAATGGGAAATAAAACCGAAACAATTTTTATTGCCAATATTTGAAAAAACTAAAAAATTAAAAAAAAAAAAACTCTAAATGTCCTGTGTTGTTATCTATCTTGTAGGTTAAAGTTGTTTAATGAATTGATTAATTAAAAAATGTAAAAATAAAAATTAAATAATAATAAAATTAAAAAAAAAGAGGAAAAAAATTAAACAAATTTTCAATAGAATTCAAAACGTTCACTCACACTCAGTTAAGTTTCATATGAATTTTATTAAATTGTCAAAAGTTAATATTCGAATTTAAATAAAAGAAAATTAATTAAATTAAAAGTCAAAAAAAAAAATCACACAATTAATTAAATATTAAAAATAAAGAGAATTAAATTGTTTTTTTAATCGTTTTTCAACTGTATGTATGTATATTGTATGAGAATATTTTATGTGATCATTATAATGGAAATGATTAAGAAAAAAAAAAACAAAAAACATTGATTTAATAAAAGAAAACAGAAACATTGACAAGATTTTTGTATGTAAAACTAATCAATATTTTGTTATTTACTCGCAATTACTTTTATGGCATCAACGCACAGCCTCAGCTAAACATTTTTCTTATATTGAGAAAGTCCTTTTCTAATTAATCAGACAAATATATTGTAAATGACGTTCTAACAGTTAGTTCTCGAAAGATTTTTAAATTGAGTAAAGTGTTCTTAGCTATGAATCGTTTCTTCGCTTCTCATAAGTACTTATGAAATTTTGAGTATGAATTAGTGAACAATATTGAAATTCAACTGCTCTGATTCATTCCTACTCGCTACAATATTGATTTATAAGTACAGGTTGTGATGAGTATGAGTACAACGTTGACATCGAACTCATAACATTCGAAATATGTTTGATTCATAAGCCTACTCATTCAGATTCATAAATTTAGAAAAATACTTATAAACAGACGTCGGCACAAAGAGAACATGATAAAAATGTGAGTGTATTTGTAGATAACCCGGAAAAAAACTGTTAGTAATATTTTCAAATGTAAACTAATAATATGCTTAGGTGGGGGAAAATGGAAAACGTACAGTACCAAACTCATAAAAACTGCGTATTTAAGTATTCTTCCAAAAATGGAAATCATTATGTTATTAGTGATCCTCATTAGAAAATAGTTAATCCTACTGTAATTTTTCTTTGAGTGTATAATTTATATACAAAAAACATTTCAAAAAGAATCGACGAGAACCTGATTCATTGAAAGTTGGCAAGGAACTGAATGCATCTTTACGCTATTTTTTAACGAACATTGTTAATATTCGTGCCCAATGTGTGTGTAAAAAGCCGAAGATGATCTTCTCTTGAAGGATATTCGAGTGAATCGCATCATTCATCAAAATTTACAGTCTTAGCTGTTGTTACATTTACAAAAAAAGAAAACAAAAAAGACAAAGACAACAAGCAAATCAAACACACAATCTTCTAGAGAGTATTGTGGTGTTCGTACTCGAATCATACTTATTTTGTGCTTCGTTTTTATACTGAGTCATGGAGAGTCGACATCAATAATATTATGCATATTGTTAAGTATGAGTGCGAAGAGTATTTCAAACTTTGAATATGAGTGGTATGAGTATGATATTAAAATAAGTATGAATGCTTATAAGTATCAGGAATTATAAGTATGACTCGAATCTACTCATCGTACAAAAAGTTGCTTCCTTTCAAACTTTCGTAATAAATTTTATTGTTGTATGCAAGTTTTGTAAAACGTTACGTTGTCAATATCAGACCTGCTGCAATAAATTTAAAGCATGAGATGTACGCAAACCATTTACAAATATTTTATGAGCATGGCTTTTACGACTAGTAAGCCGATTAGAAATTGTTTATACCGAATTTCATTAAAATAATTGCAAAATTTCATTGAAATATTTTAAATTGTTGCTAAACTGTTGCTTTTCTATAGAATTTGTTTCATTTTGTTATGTTATGTTATGTCATCATCATGATCATGTTTAAGTGTATTTAATCGCTTTTTATTCTTTATTTGTCTCTCTCCTATTAAACGCAATTTTTATTTTTCTACTGTCCATCATTGTTTTATTCTGTTCTGTTACCGTGAGCACAGATCTTACAATTGATATGTAAGTGTAGCATCGTAGTGGTGCTCTGGTTTTTGTATTGTGAAAATAAACGTTTTTCTTTTCTTTTATTGGGTCTGTGCAAAAGATTGTTTGTAAACTGTTGTTTTCAATGAAATGTCAATATTGTTTTTATAATTTGTGGGTCGCCGGTACGATATAAAACAAAAATTTTTCATCATATTTATATGCTAGTCAGCATTTTATGAATTTAAAAAGCGCTTTATCGTGCAGCGTTCTAATTATCAAGCTTTTTTGTTCATTCACTTTCAAACTTTCAGAAAATCACAAACAAATTTCTTTTATACTATCAAGGCTAACTAAAAAGGATCGTCAATCAATCACAATTCCCTACAATCATATCACAATTCACTTTTATAAATTGCCTTTCATCATTTGTCTACAAAAAAAAAAAAGAAACAATTTTGTCCCTTGTCCACGATTTTACATCATACATATGCAAAGATATGTGTTTTACACCAAATTCTTCTTTCTTACTTTTTTTATCCTTTTAATCCCAGAATTCACAAAAATTTTTTTTAAATTTTATTTACTTTCTACACCATTTTGTTTTTTCTTTACTTGCAACTCACGATATTAACAAATTTAATTAAACAAACAAACAAATAAACAACCACAACCACGACTAACCAACCTATTTGGATGCAACAAATTATAATTATCAGGTAAGGAGTGGTGCGGTTAAACCGGGCGATCCTCGTTTTGAGTACAAACAAATGGTGGATAACCAAAGCATTGAAAGAGACAACGTTAAAGTCGAACCGGTGTACATAATAGACGATGAAGACGATGATGATCAAGATAATGGCGATAATGTGAATGATGACGATGGTAATGAGGATGAGGACGACGATGAAGACAAGGAAAATGATGATGATGAAGGAGCGTCTCCGCCAGATACGTTAACCGAACATGTTGATACCGATTCGGATTTCTTTGAAAAACCTCGTCCATCTACACGCTATACCAGCGATTCTGAAAGTGATACTCAAAAACTTAAATTTCAAAATGCATCTGGTCGCAGTACGCCCGATTTATCAATTTCTTCATATGGCGGTCATCATCGTAAATCGGTTAGTTTCGATTTGAGCGGTGATGAACGTTCGAAATCCGATTATGAACGCTCTCGTACGCCGGATGCCTATTCATCTCGCTATTATGATTCTGAACAGGAGTATATCAGTTCTAGAGTTCGTTTACCTCGTAAAGGTATTCTAAGGTCGGCTAGTCCTTCATCCTCCAATAATTCCTCATTGGAAAAGAAACGTCCCGACAAATTGCCACCTTTAGTACCGACAGTGGCACGCATTAAAGAAATTGATTCTCCCGTTTTACAGCATGCAACCCCCGCCGAAGCTTCTCCTCATCGTATACCAAGCAGTGGTTATCGTAGTCCACCTCCACCACCTATAGAATGTGTTAAACTTCCAACTGAAATTGAGCGAGAAAATCCGTTTCGTGATGCCTTTTTGGACAAAAGTGGTACAGATGACGAGTATACAGAGATAGCCAAAGCCATATCAAAATCTCCACGTTCTCCCAGAGATTCAAATTATTTCTTTGGTGGCCGATCTGGTTGGAAATCTAATGAAGATCTGTTACAATCTGAAAGAACTGAAAGTGGACGTAGTACACCGAGTACGGTAATAAGTCAACAATCAAAATCCACAGAAAATTTGACAAGCAACAAACGTTCCAATAAACCCCCACCCATTCTGCCTAAACCCAAGGTAAAAAAAGCCGATTTGGTGAAGAATTTTGCTTTAGAATCATTCCAAAATGCTGACGTGGGTCATGGTGACTTTACAGTGTTTGAACATGATGCCAGTACAAATGAAATTCACGAAGTATTCCGACCAAATACACCGGGACCATGTCATACGCCGAGTCCAAAGCTACCGGTTAGAGTAAATATGCCAAGAAGTCCATCCAGGCCAAAAGATAGTCCGCCACCGCCGCCAATTAACTTTGCCACCATGCCAAAGCTACCGCCTAAACTACAACCCTCCTTAATACCTGTTGGACAGGATGAGCCTCACTATATGGAAGTATTACCGCCATTACCTCCTATGCCACCATTATTGGCTGCTCCGTCCATTGATGAAGTGCCTCCTTCGCAAAGACGACCCTCGGACTTTATACACGAAAATTCACCGGATAACATTCTAGTATCCGAGGATGAACATCGCACCATATTATTGCAGGAGAACGATTTACGTAACCAACTGCGTAGAACAGGCAGTAAAACGCAAATACCTGAACTAGGAGTGCCACACGAACAAGCGCCACCGGTTCCCAGTAGCAACAGTACGAGTTACAAATATTTGGTAAATCCTCTTAATGATAATAGTAATGATTTAGGCTTAGTATCTATCCCAACAACCCACTCAAATAACATTCCCAGTCCCAATCCCTTAAAGCAAGACATAAAGACCATAGTTAGTGATGGAAGTAGTTCTGCTTGTGACAGTGATTCCTTAAATATTTTAACTACTAACCAATCTTCTATGTCTTCACATGCTGCGGAACAGCAACGTTTGGACTTGCAACATGTTTCAACGGCATCAACGATAACCCCACATCATCATGATCCTCTGTCGCCAACGCAAATATTTCCTACTGCTCAAATTCTACCAGTGCAATATGCCAGCCTCCCGCAGCCCCAGCAGCCGAGTGCTGCCCATGTTATACCAGCCGGACAGCCCATTTTCACGTTGGGTGGTGGTTATGTTTTGCTTCCTCAATCGGTTCTAACACAGACAAATACCACTGCGTCCGGACAAGTTATTATATCAACGCCGCAACACCACCACCATCAGGTCCAACATCAGACACCAGCGGTTCATCTCCATCAGCAGCGTATAGTGGTGAGTGAAGCCCATGAACAGCTAACGCAACAACAGATGAGCCAACAACAGCCAAAACAATCACCCATTGATGAGCACATAGAGAACTCGATAAATTCATTCGCTTGCACTCCTACTGCTAGTTATGTTTCCTCCTCTGTTAGTTCGTCCAGCATAAAAATGCCCGCCAAAGGTAGTGAATCTAAGGAAGATATTATTTCACAGCCATCAGCAAGTCAACCACCCACACCTTCTTATACCGGTTTTACATTCCCATCCATAGCTGGTATTTCAGTCCAAAGTAGTTCAAATAATTACCAAAACACTACTACCAATACACTGGGCCAGTGCTCTTCTACTTCTTCGTTTTCCATTGATTCATCAACATCGTCGTTACAGCGACAGAATATTTCTCAAACTGCAAATGCGGCGGCTTATTATGAGACAGCCGAAGAAATCTATGCCACCATTGAAGAAGAGGTCATTTACAGTAATACCTCCTTTTTTAATTCACGGCGTAGTAGTGACACTTCGGTAAATTGTCGTTCCTCCATATCACCACCGCCGCCGCCACCACCTTTGCCACCAAAACGACCCATTAAACCAACGAAACTTCGAAAAGCTCCCTCGCCTCCACTGTCTGCCAAATCACGTTCACGATCCCAGCCGCAATTAAGTGTATTGGATGTTGTCAACAACATCACCCACAACAGTCGTCGTCAGTTTAAACACCAAAACTCGTTCTCTACAACACCTTCTGCCACTGGCAAAGAGACAACAGTTTAAAATAAATTCATTTCCTGCCCCACTCATACATTCTCTCACTCTTTGTCACCTTTCTTTGCGATTGGATAGACGGGAACGTGGTGTAATAATTGTTCTATTGTCCTTCAAATGAGAGTTCTTCTTGCTAATGGTAAAATATTCTTGCAATTACTTTTTAAAGCCTACTTTCAGGTTTTACCGTTAATCTGCTTCGCTTTAATGCAATTTTATTTTTGTGTCTTTTCGATTGTTCAATTTTTCTACATGTGGACAGAGTTAGGTTGGGTTAGTTTATTTTTAGTTTTATTGCATCTAATCTGTTATCGATAGTTTCTATATTCAAGTATTTTCGGTTTTAAGTGGTATTTTTACACTGAGGGAAATGTATTCAAGTGCATATTTGCATGAATTTGTCAATTGTAATATGATTTCGAAGAATACATTCAAACTTATGATGATATTTCTATGTACTTATGTTTAGATACTAAATGTCTTGAACAAAGATTAATGACCCATATTTGACTTAAAAATCTGAATTATTATGCATTCAGTTTTAATTAAAAATTAAATATCCGATATTGAAGTTATTCCATTTTGTTTCAAATATAAAAATTTAGTTTTTTTTTTCAATTGGTTTTGTTAAGTTTTATGAGCGGAGTACTTACTGTGGTTCCCAGCTGATTTCAACCAGCAAAAACCAAAATTAAGCTCGTATAATTTCGAAGCTAAAGATGATATTAAAAAATTTTGGATAAGAGTTTTTAGAAATGTTTAAAAATTATAGTTTTATTCAGTCTCAACTGAAAACTTACAAACCAAAGATGTAGGAACCCACAATTAAATGATTAATTAACTAATAGTTTTAATTTCAAAATTCGGTATGACCTCCTATTTGCTTAATTACAGTGTTCAGTCTTTTTTGCATTAATTATATTTTTATATTATATTTTTGCCCATTTCCTTTCATTCAGAGCTGCTATAAGGTCACTCCTCTTCTAAATCTGAAGTTGGAGGACGTTTTGACCACAAATTCCCCATAAATTTGAGACTGAATAAAAATTTATTTATTTATTAATTAATTACAATACAATTACAAATTATATTCTAACTATATAAGGGCTGAGTAACTTCGACCATGTGGTCGGTGAAGTGTTTGATCAAATAGGACAGAAATTGGCGCAGTTATTATTAAAGAGTCTAACAATCGAGTTATATTTTTCATATAACATACTCTAATATTTTCAAATGAACTTTTAGTTAAAAAATTTTTAGAATTTTTGATGGATCTTGATTGTCTATCGCAAAATGTGTAAATTTCGCGTTGAACGATGTTTCCGCAATGAGAAATATTAATATTTGCAAAAAAACACGAATATTAGTCGACGTTTGGTGGTCGCTCAAACCTGAAATTGACACATTTTCCGATAAACAATCACGATCTATCAAAACTTTTGAAAATATTTGAACTGAAAGTTTATTTGATGAGATCAGATATATAAAAAACATAACACGACTATTCTACTATTTCCACTACAACTATGGTAATTTTTGTTCGATTTGATCAAACCAATGGTCAATTTCTTCACAAGATAATGCACTTTCAGGATGTCATCACCTATTATATAATTTTTAGTTAAATTTTGCAAAAAAGAATAGCTAAACTTGAAAAAAATAACAAAAGAAATAATATTTTCAAGTTTACCCGATCAAAGTCTAAAACATATAAGTTTGAACAAAACATTTATGGATATCGTTTTAAAGCCTAAACCATCCCATTTCTAAAAAAAATTGAATCTTTAAAATAGGTTCAAACATATTTGGGTAATCAATAATTTTGTGTGCAAAATTCAAAAAACCGTTTTTGTGAAATAACCCAAGTTTGGAGGATTCGAAAAAAAAAATAAAAAAAAGTTTTTTTGAGTTCTACTCAACCTTGTGAATAACTTAAGCTATGTAGTTATTCGAGAGTAGTTTGACTGTCGCGCCGTGTAATATTCTGATTAATAATGATCGGCAGAAATAAAGTTGCCTTTTAACATATTTCCCTAACTGTATTTTAGTCAATTTTATTGAAATACCCAACATTAAAAGAACTTTTTCATTAATTTTTAATCGCAGTAAATGGTTTTTCATTTTATTTTGCCTTCTCTTAGATTTTCTTTTTTTTCGTATTTTATTTTACAAAGTTCTTCTGGTTGCTACCTTCTCTTATTTAAACCTTATAATGTTTGCTTGGCATTGTCGCCTATTTTATTTCTTTTTTTTTTGGTGGAGTTCTATTGTTTCGGTATTCGCGCAATTTGTTTGGTAACCTTCCGTTAAGTATGCGAAATAGTGGGTTTTTGAAATGTAATTGTATTTTTGGATTTCCTAAGCAGAGTACGTTTTCAGCCAGAGGCATAGTGGGAGCCGAAGACCAATTTGTTGAAGATGATATGGTGGAGACAAAATTTTTTCTGTTTGTGGAAATTTGTTAAGCCATTCATTTCAATTATTTGCTTTTAAAGGGATTCTGAAGACAAGAGATTTTCAAATTCAAATGCAAACAAAGTTTTTTTGGGGTGTTGGGGGGAAGTGGGTGTAAAAAGGACGATGCACAATAATAATGGTTTTATTTGTTAATTAATATGAAAATTTCTTTGTATTGTTTGTTCTATTGACAACCACAACAACAAAAATAAGAAAAACAAAAAATAAAGGGAAAGAAATGTAAATTCTTTCTAAAAAGTTTAACTGAAGGTCATCACTTTGGCTTGGTTTTAAAGTTTGAACAAAACAAAAAGGAAGATGGAAGGAGGGAAGGAAATACTCTTCCTTTTCCTTCGGTTTTCAGTCCTAATAATATCCTTAAAGTATTTAAAAGTAAAAATTTTAGTTTTTATTTAAATTTTTAAATATCATTATAACGAATAATTATTTGTGCGTATTTAGAGTATGTATGTATGTATTTTTAGAGAAACCCAATAATTATTTGTAATTCCACTATTTTTTACTTTAAACCACATAGACCGGCCTCTAATTAAGTAACATTATTTGGCTCTTTAATTTTAATTTTTAATTTCTTTAGTGTTGCATATAAAATAAGTTTTAAATTTTTTTTTTATCAATTTCCTTTTCAATTTGATACATTATAAATGTAAAACACTCCATTGGATTCTTTTTTTTAAGCATATTTTATTTAATTTTTGTAACACGTATTTTTCCCCTTAAAAAAAATTATTTTTTTTTTGTTTTTTCATTATTTTTAATTTTAAAAACATTTTTCCTTTCCTGTATGTATATTGTAAAACTTTTGTTTATTTTTTATTGTTTTAAAATATATTTTATAGTATATGCGTATAAGACAGAAATAAAAAAATTATAAAATAAATAAATATCATACGTATGTTAGTTTCAGTTCATTTTAATGTATTGGAATCACGCCCAATCTATTTTTGTTGGCTCTATGGATAAAAGAAAAAGTAAAAAAAAAAAAATAAAAAAAAACAAAATAAATAAATTACACTGGAAAATATTTTTATTTACTTAATAAGAAATAATTATAAAACAAATAAATTGATTTAATTCGTTATTATTTGTATTTATTTTTATAACATTTTTTTGTTCGTTTTTTTTTTTTTTTGTTTTCGATTAATGTGATATTTTTATAACACTGGCTATTTCACTTGCCAACCTAAAAACACAAAGAAAATTGAGTGGTCACTTAAACACGAAGTTGACGCATTTTGTAGTAAAAAGCAAAACCCATTAAAAATTCTGAAAATTTTTGAAAATATGCCTTTATTATAAAATGTGCAAAAATATGCAACAACAAATCAATGCCATTCTCTTGCAAATTTTTCGATTTGAAAAGATATATTGTCAAAAGTAATTATGAGTTACCGACTACAAACATGCATTTGCATTAAAATCCTTGCCCTGGTCATCACTTATTTTGTATTTTCTAAATAAAGACTATGAACTTATAAATTTGGAAAAATATGAAAAAAATTCGCATTTTTCAAGTTTACCTCATCAAACCCCATATCATATTAAGACAAATAATAAACGTATGTATATCGTTTGGAAGGCCTATCCCTCTCCTTTCTAATAAGGTTTAATATTTGGACATCACTTCAGAAATGTTTGTGTAATCAATAAATTTGTCCATAAAGTCCAAAAACATAGTTTTTATCAAATAAAACAAGTTTGGAGGGTTCGAGAAAAATAAAAGAAGTATTTTTGAGTTCTACTCAACTATCTGAATAACTTAGACTACGTAGTTACTCGGGTATATTTAATTTGTTTTTGTATTTTATGGCATAGTAATCTGCATAGATAAATTTCAATTTGATTTTGTTACGAATATAATTCATAAATCATAAATACATGCAGTAAGCAAGAATAATAATCTAAAAATTACGGCATTATGCACACACAATTAAAACTATCTGCGCTTGTTGAATCAATGACGTCACGAAAATTGTGTTTCTATTGGCTAATAATAATGTAAGTTATATTGCAGGGCTGCCAACTACTTTCGCGTAGTGCATACACTTTTCAGAAGAAATGCTCATTTTCGCATATGAAAAAGACTTGGAAACCTTTAAAATAGCCCAAAGAAGTCATCTAACGGGAAATCATGCACAAGGAGTAATCTTTAGTTTATCATTCTTGTGAAGTGAGTACATCAAAATATAAATTTGTGTACACGGCTATGCAGCCGCTGAATTTTGAAGCTCTCGATTGTCAGAAAATTTTTTCATAAGGAGGTGCGTGCATATGGGTAAATTTGATCACATAATCTTGAGGCATTCATAAGGATAATGAGCATAGTCACTAGAAGAAACTTTTAAATTTGAAAAACAGTTCATAGAATTCAATTCATCCGCACTGCTTAACAATGAAACCACATTCATATGGGTACACTGTTTAACTGCCATGCTAGTTTTACCATGCTTAATAGCAAAAATATCAAAATACTTATGCTTGCAAGGTGTTCAATTCAGATAAGATTATTCTGAAAAACTGATAAAACGTTTAGTACAATGTTTTTGTTGGCAAAATAATCAGTGAATTGGTAAAAGAATATAGGCCATCATGTTACTTGTTATAATTATCTTATCGAGGGAAGAAGAAAAATAAAAAAAAACCTTAGTACAGTCAATAACGACTGTACGTTTATAACGAACTCGGTTATAACGAATTCTTGGTTATTACGTACATATTTTCAAGCCCCAACGTTTTAATAACACTTTTCATACACAAAAACTTCGTTTATTACGAGCTCGTTTATAACGAATTCTCGGTTAAAGGAACTATTTTAAATGGTCCCAGTAACTAAATTTCATACATTTTACCTTGTTTATAACGAACCTTCAGAAAAAAACTTTGAAGTGTGGCAATAGTCTTTACTTTTATTTAATATGGCAGCATTAAATTATAATTCAGTATCTTTAATCAGCTGATAGGTAAAAAGAATTAAAACATATTTTTGGATTTTTGTAATACAAAAGTACTCTTTGTTTCTAATAAATGAAAAACATTCTTTGCATTTAATATAAAATTTTCTTCTATGACTTCACCCCGTTTATTACGAACTATTTTTTCTGTCCCCACGGAGTTCGTTATAACCGGATTTGACTGTAATTGGAATATTTTTAAAGTTTAATGTCTATAGCGCCATCTATACGTAAAGTTTTGGTACACTGAAAAAATAAAATATTAATACGAAATACCGAAATTATTCTTTGAGTATTGAAATTTCCTGAAAATGAATTTAAAGAACATACTTGTTTACAGAATATTTAAAGTTTTGTGAAAAATTTTCAGTTCCTTTAAATTTTGCAATCGTTGGTTTCCCATTCATTTCTGGCTGTTGTACAATTGCAAAAAAAAACCTCAAAAAAAGGAGAAATTTTTGAATGCAAACAAAACAAATCGAGGCTATTAATCATTTCTTTCTGCCTGTTGCTGTATATTGGTTAGTTGGGTTGTCATGGGATATTATGGTATGGTATGGTAAGGTTGGGTTGGGTTGCGTTGATATGGAATTACATTCCGAAAATGTGCAGGTTTTTTTTTTTTTTGGTAGTTTTGTTTTTCACTTTTTCTTTTTCTCTTTTTAAATACAAAACCAAAAATGAAAGAACATACATGTATGAGTGAGTAAGGCTGGTACGAAGGAAATAGAATGCTACTGACTCGCCTTGATAAATGATCGTTTTAGACGAACAAGACATTTTATTTTGTGCACCATTTCCTTTCATGGTTTTCTTAATTCTTTTTTTTTTTTTTATAAAAAAGTTCTGATATTTAAGGAGGGTTTATTTGGTCTTCAAAACATTTTAGCAGAATAAAAAAAATTCACAACCTGTTGGTTATAAATAATCGCGGACTAATAAATCATTTGCAAAATATTTATTTTTTCTTTTTTTTTTTGTTTGTTTAATACATTCTCAATATTAGGTTTGTTTATCTGCATATACACTAATACCCCGGTTTGCGTCGCCTTGTTCTGCGTCTGCTTCGAAATTGCGTCCTTTTTAAAATTTCTGTGATTTCGAAGCTGCGTCGTTTTTGTTTAAGTTTGCGTCGCAAGTTTCGAAGTTGCATCGGTAAGTGTGGTGTGGACGCGTTTTCGCGCCAAAGCATTGCGTGCTTTTCATACCTTCTTCGCATTCTACGGTTCAAGTTACATGCAAAGCTTTTTATGCACCAATCTTTGTTTTGATCAGCTGTTGACAAAATAAAAACATTTGATTGAAAATACTTGAATAAAATATTGGGTACAAAAATGGCAAATAAAATTGAGAATTTTAAAGAATTTATAGAATTAATTGAGTTTGTGAATATAATATTTTGTGCCACTAGTGTGTACAATAAGCTCCAAATGAACAGATAACCATTTTGGGTGCGTCATTTGTACTTGGAACGAGACTTTCCTAAAGTTGAAACAAATTAAAACAAAAAAGCTTGTCAAAATCTGTTTTTACGCGCGCTTCTTGTGATGCTTACAAAAGTAGAAAGTAGATCTATTTTTCGCGTTCTATATGTTAAGGCATCCTACGCTTTTGTGCGTGTAACTTGCACCAAATAAATATATTAATTCTACTTTTTTGACAGCCGCGTAGAATGCGAAAACGCGTAGAACGCGTGGTGTGGACCTCTAACTTTAGTGCTTCGATTTGCGTCGTTATTACGAAAATGTTTGTACAAAACGCTAAAACAGAAAAAGGGGATTTCCCGCTAAAATCTAGCGCAAATTGAAGGTTGTGTCTTTTTAAAATTTTTTTTTTTTTGGATTACTCCAATGAATTGTTATATTTTTACAACAATAAAAACTATTTAGAAAAAAAAATAATAAATTTTTTTTATTGAAAAGTCTATTTTTTCAGCTAAAATTATGAATCTTGGAACCAATTAAATGAAAATCAATACAAATGTATGGAAAATAGTGCTTCATTTTGCGTCGTTTCGGTTTGCGTCGCATTTCTACAAGCCCTATTAGCGACGCAAACCCAGGTATTAGTGTATTCATATCGATTTCGATGTCGGTTTTCGGCTCGCACTGGCATGTTTAAAATCTTGTAGGAAATGTTTGAGAGTAATTTTGTCTTTTAAAGAAATAAATATTTAGCTACTATCAGTATTCCCATAATTACAAAATTTGTTGTGTTTAATCTACACAATGTTCAAAAAGTAAATAATAAAAAAGCATTTGAAATATATTATTTTATTTATGTTATATTAAAATTTATGTTACATTAAATTAAATTGAACTATGCAATCAATATTCATTTTTATTAGAAAAATATATGTTCATATACATGTATGTATATATGAATGTATGTAAATATTCTTTGTACATTCGATCCCAAGTCTATAATTTCTCTTAGTGGTCATATAAATTTCAGCTCAAGATTTTGTGCTCCAAAAATATCATATTAACGATATGATGATGAATGCCCTTATTAGGCGATTTTTAGAAATTTTTATTCTTTACTTTTGTACATTAAAAGCCTCATTAAGATTTGTATTTGCTTTGCAATTCTTACTTCTGAAAATTCAAGTTAGTAATAACAACAAGTATTGTTACGTTTTTGCCTTTCAAAATACGTTGAAAATATGAGCTCGTAGATTGCAGATAAAACGATAATAAATTTTGATTTAGTTTTTAATTAAAATTCTTTATACATACATAATTGAACATTACAGCCCTTCCGTTTGGATTATTGACCTAGTTTCTCACACCACTTATGTTGTGTGTGTTAATTTTATACATAAGTGGCTGGACCTACAGTTTAAATTCGACTCCGAACGACAGATTTTTTTTAGAAACTTTTCATGGCAGGTTTATTTACCCTCAGAGTTTTTGCTAGAAATCTGCAGAGAGGAAATCGTCGAAGAAATACTTTTTGTATTTTGTTTTGATATCTGACCTGGGACTCGAACCCTGGCTTTACGTCTAATAAGCCAACATACTACCTACTAGATTATGGCGACTTCTCCACTTCTTTATTGTTCGCACAATTCTATGTGACAATGTTAATAACTTGATGTAAACAAGATCAATTGATTTTGCTTTTTTGTGCCTTTTGTATAAACAATAACAATTATTCGACAGGAACTTCAAACCACGATTACTCACTTCAAACACACAGCGTCTTCATATGAGACTGACTGAACTTCACTAACTCAGTCGCATTACATTGCCTTTTATAAAGCAATGTGAACAGTCTGATTGATGTTCTAGGAGGCATATGTTCATGACTTCGCCTTCTCAAAATCTCTATAAATGTAAACATCGTTCTTTACATTTATTATTGTAGTGTTTTTTGTTTATATTTTTTCTTGTGGCGTTGTTTGTGTATTTTTGTTTACTTGTTTACCATTTTTTTTTTTTTTTGTTGGTATTTGTTGTTATGTTAAGCACTACAATAATTTGTAAACAAGTTTGTTTACTGCATTGTTTTGTTTTTGTAGCTTTTGTTTACAATTTTATTGTTAAGCGTTGTAAAAGCAAAACACCAGTATGTAGTATTTTATAAAGCGTTTCAATTTATTTTAACGAGTTTTTACGATTTCAAAAAACGTCTTTGACGATTTTTGTTCTTTTTCTTTTATTTTATTTTATTTTTTTGTTTGATTTTGGATGGTGATTTGAATTGGAAAAAATTGGTCTTAGTTGCATAATACAATTCCTCCAATGCATTGTTAGTTACATTTTTAAGGAGTCTTTTTCTATGTTTACAATTAGAATATATGAGTTGCATGAGCTGCCTAGACCGCCATGGTAGAAGAGAAGCAGTTGAATTAAAGCATTCACAACAAAGATGATTCTCGGTAGAAGGTGCGCAAACTAACTGCTATAGTGGGTACATTGGCCGATAAAGCAGTATGTAAAATTGGATTGGACTTTACGCTTAAAACGAATCAAAAGTCTTTAGAAATGTGGTACTTAGCGACAGCATTAGAAACGATGGAAATAAGGAGGAAAAAAGCGAAAGTGTTTCATATCCGTAAATTATCGATTTAAAGTTCGACGGGGCACTTTAATGCCAAATTTTGCATGATCGTATTATATTATGTTTGTTTTAAAACTTGAAAAAAAAAACAAACGGCATGACACTAAAGGAGCTAAAAAAGAGTCATGTTCGTAAATTCATTACTGCTGTGCATATCATGCGCATTATGTGCAGAAACACAAACAAGGGCTGTTATGAAGCTGTCATGAGAAATTTGCGCAGCAGATGAATAATGATGGTCGTGGGTACGATTCCACCAGAAACTCTGGTCTGATCCACTATACCAAGCATATGGCCTATGTTATTCAGCTCGTAGTAATTAGTTATACTTTGTAATTATCATGTTATGCAGGGCGGCGATGTATTTACAAGCACATCCAAGATTATATTAAGAAATCATGCAAATCTTTTCTCATATTTGTTTGTAGGTGTATTGAGATTTAGGCAAGGAAATTTGCGGTTATCAATTATTGTGTGTTTTTCCCTGGCAATACCTGTGGCGTGTAAAATATTTGCATTTAATTCTGCTGAAATCTGAACCATGAACCATGTGAAGAGCACTGTGTAGTAGAATGTCTTCAAATTGTTTGTGATAGCATTGTTGCTGGTTGACTCTAAAAATTGGTCTTAAGTAAATGCAATTGTTAGATCGACTGGATGTAAAATCCCTTAACCACACATATACCATATGAATGTTTAAGATGGCCGGTCATGTGAGCTTTCCTTTGAATATTGCGTCGGGTGTCAGATGTGATCAGACATTTGTACCTTTCTTGTTGCATTTTGTACTCTTGTTTCTTTATTAGAATTGAAATAAAGTTGTTATTGCTCCCACAACATGTAATAAAATTTAGTGTAAAATGGTTTGGTCTATAACATATCTCAGTTTTAATAACCACAGGATTGATAAACAATATTGAACAAGAAATTTACATTCTTTGTATATCTCGTGAAAATAATAACAAGTCCATGTTTTTATTATTTTATTTTTAACTTATAAGAGTTTTTATGCAAGACTTTTAATAGTTTTCCGAATATAATTTTAGATTTCATCTGTGGAAACAACAAAACCATCATCATCTTCAGCAACAACAGCAACAAAAAAAGTGCCTAAATCTGTATCCGATAAAAAACGATTCTTTGAATCTGCCATGGAGAACCAACATAAACCCACTCAAAAGACAGGTAAATATTTATATTAATACCGTTATTCGTTATTATTATTATTTATTTGTTATAAGGTTATAGTAAAAAAATATTCATTAATTACTGTTTTTCTCACTGAAACCCTCATTCGTATTGGCATATAACTGGGGAAAATAATTTCATATGTATTTAGGTGAATTTTTCATAAGCGTAAATTTTCTTATACCCAACTTAAGATGCTTTTCTTGCCCTGATAATCTACTAGATAGTGTGCTAAACTTCAAGTGCAGAGGCAATGAATTTAATTTTTACTAGAGACCCTTTCTGATTGTTGAAATTAATTATATTGAACCACAAAGAAAAAAGGAAATGGGAATTATAAAGCTATAAAGCTAAATAAGAACAATATTTCGTAAACGACATTTGTTGCTCAGTATCCTTCTTTCCTTTCTCCTATAACTATTTACATGTTATTCCAACACAATACACTACAGAAGTAGGTATCATCTCCTGAGTGTTGGTCTTATCATAAAAAATGTTGAGTCATCATTGATGCACATCGCTTGACATTCTTCGATGCTAAATAATTACTTTGGCTATTAATAATATTGTTCAAATCTGTTCGGTTGTATATCATAGCTTCGTTTAATTGCACTATAAGACAAAATGAAAAAAATTAATTACTCTCGGATAACGACATAGTCTAGGTTGTAAGTTCTGTTGAGTACATCCCAAAATTATTTTTTTACATTTCTCTAACCTTTCAAACTTACTTTTTTTTTACTTTATGCACATATTTCTGGATTACTCAAACATTTCTTACCCAGTTATCCAATATTTAAATCTCGTTGGAAAGAGGAGGGATGGTATACATATACCTATTATTTGACTTAATATGCTATGAGATTTGATGAGGTAAACTTGGAAAATTCGATTTTCATTGAACCAACTGAATTTAGTTCAAATCGGTCCGTTATTTCGCCTATCGCCTATGCAAATTTCCCTCGAAATTGCACTATACTACATAATTATGCAATAATCATGATAAAATTTAGCATTGATCAGTTCTGTTTACTAAGAAATCATTGTGTAGAATGTTTGGTAGAAATCGGATCACTTTCGGATCCCCATAAAAGTCTCCTTTAGAAATTCACGTTTACGCTTATAATTGGTTTAAAAATCTAAATTGTAAATTTTGTACATCTAAATCATATTACCAAAGCAACAAAACAAAAATAATAGGTTTGTTCGTAAAATCGATGAATTAACAAAAATGTAAACAGCTAACAACAAAGTGCAGCGTAAAAAAATAAAACAGCGGATAGACACAGAAGCAAGAACTACTCTGCCAGGACGAATGTAACCAAGATACACAAACAAAAATGGAAAAAAGTCATCACCGAACAACCACAATGGAAAGCATTGACGTTTGACAAACTCTCATAACATAACAGATATACACAGGAAAACTGGCGGATAAAGTTGAAAAATTAAATGTAAACAAACATTGATTTTGTGTTAAAAAGGGAAAATTTGGAATATTTTTTAATTTCTTCAATGAAAAGTTTAAAGATCCTTAAATATTTAATTATTAATCGAAATGTATGTGGTTTTTGATCGCAATGAATATAGTTTCTTGTGCAAATCGAACTCTTAGCAATTTCTCTTCACAATGAAACCACTTCCGTGTGTAAAAGATAACCAAAAAGAAAAACATAACAAAATATATGTATACACATGACTTTTTGTTTCAGGAACTTGTGAATATTCCCCCAAATTGGTTTAATACTAAGTAATTGACAATCGACGAAAAGTGTCACCAAATACATTAGTTCCGTATTTCGTTTCCCCAATAAAACAGTTCATTTTCTTTCAAAACTATTCTATTATTCTATAAAAATATCATCAATTTCTATCAAAATAAAAAATAAAAACCCACCCTAAAAATTAACCAACATAAATAAACAAAACATTAATAATCAGACAGGAACAGAAATACTTTTTGGTAATATTTCCTGTTCCTTTCACAAAATTTATGTAAACGTCCAACTTTCGTTTCCATTCTGGTTGTTCAGTGGCCGTCATCGTCCTTTAAGAGCATTCATCACACTAATGATCCAGCGATATAAAAGGCAAGACACAGCGAGCAATGATAGAGTTTGAATTAAATCAGTCGTGTGTGAAGACGTCTTCTGGGAGAATTCACAAGATTGAATTATAATTCAGTCAGACTTGCGTGCAGACAAGTTGCGAGTGAAGAAAATAGTTGTTAGTGTTGTGCTTACAAAAAGGTTGTGAGCAAAGAAGAACAACTAAGTAGTGTTGTTGAGTAAAAAAAGGTTGTAAGCAGAGAAATATAACGAAGCACATATTGTGATAGCTATTGTTGTATACTTAGTATAAGTTCGAACAGTGGCACAAAATAAAGAATTGATTTAAAATTAAATGCATACTCATTTTTATTTTATTTTCAATCTAAGAACTCATATTCTTAACGTTTTGATGATGATGTTGATGTGAAAACCAACGTTGCAAAGCGTTTATGTCTGGACCAGTTTATTAGCTCCAATCATTGAAAATTATTAACCTTCTTAGCAAGATTTTCTAATACAATTGCAATAAATTAATGAATTGCAATGCACAAATAAATATACTCGATGTTCTGCAAGAACGCCTTGATTGTTGCCATAGCTGCCAGATGAACAAAGCAACAAATCGTCAAAAATTCCAACCGGACTAGGTAGATAGGCAGGTAGAGGTAGTTCTCTGCCAAAGAAGTTGAGTGTGGACACTTAGCGTCATAGGGCGCGCATTGTGATATAGTCCTGGGACAACTCCGAGCATCTGATGAATCGATTCAACTGCCAGTGTTAATCATATATGATATCCATATCATCTATGTAAATAGTTGGCACCAAAGTGACCTTTTCTCCTCATACAGGAAATATACCTAAATATACCTAATCCGGCAGTTTTAAGGCGTCGAAGACTAATGCGCGCCGTATTCTTGCCCATAATGCAATGCTCTGTTATGGCTTAGCCGACTAAATGTGTGCCTTCAAAGTTTAACCAAACTTATCCTGTGACCAAAATTTCCGACATGGTATTGAATCTATGATTACATTGTCCATTATTAGCTTGCAGATCCTCAGAGTGATTTCAAAAGTCGATAATTTATCGGATAGTTCGTTGGTTGTGCAATACCTGGCCCGTTCATCTGCTCTGCTGTGTTCTGGTACTTATATGATATAATGTCGTTCCGTTCCAGTCGTCAAAATGTACAGTGGTTTCTGATAAGGAAAACATTACAAGGGAGGCAATAGCCCTTGGTATGATAGCATTAAATATATTTGATGGGGTATTCTTCGAAAACTTGAACGTTAATGCATTCAACTTTATTGTGTAGTGTTTGACTTTGACTTTTTTTCGATAACTTCTACCGCCACTGTTATGTGTGATTGAAATCATTACTCCTGAATACATTCCTGTAAAAAAACTTTAAACTTATTTGTACTCAAAGTTATATTATATAAAAGAATATGTGGGATTTCTTTGTTCCTTGTTTAACGGATAGCCATAAAATAAATAATTTAATTTGTGTTTAAGACTTATTCTTAATGATAAAAGAATACATAAAAGTCTCTTGTTGGTTGGCAGTAGCTTAAGTACATTTTGAATCATATTTATAAAGAAAAAATGATAATAAAAAAGAATTAACAGCCCATGAAAATATCTCTAAAAGCTCATCTTCTGTAAAAATCCACAGTAGTTGGTATTGACTAACATTATATTGGCAGTATACTTTATATTGAATTCTATTGAAAATATATTACTCATACAAAGACATACATACACATAATTGGTCATTACAACCCTTTAATCAGGATTATGACCTAGCTTCTCATACCAGTTATGTTGTGTGCGTGAATTTTATACATGAGTGGCCGGACCTTCCGTTTAAAATCGACTCCGAACGACAGTTTTCAAGAAGCTTTTCATGGCAATTTTATTTACTTTCTGAGCTTTTGCCAGAAATCTGCTGAGAGGAAGTCGCCGAAAAAATAGTTTCGTTTTGCTATCTGACCTGTAGTTTGAACTCGGGCCTTCAGTCTAATAAGGCAACATTCTACCTACTATACTACGGCGATTTCAAACTGAATCGCAACGGCCTGTCGGTGCTATCCAATCGGAAACTGAAAATGATAATCTTGTTTAAGTTGATAGCTATTCTGAACCAACCTTACGTAAGTGATCACGTATGAAATCCAATAATGATAGCAAATAGAATTCTGTTATTTTCATCATCAAATTGACTGCTTTTAATTTTTTATTTATGAACTTTTGATGATTTTTAGTTTGTTTAAATTACCTTTAAGGATTGGTAAATGTATCATTTGTTAATCAGCTTATATCATTTTTTTGACTTCCTGAACTACAATAAATTTAAATTTATGTTACTTTTTTATAATAATTGAATCGCTTTTAATTTTATGAAATAAAATATGTATTAATTCTTATAAAAATTATATTTAGTGTTTTATAGAGACTCTCGTATTAACTTTTTCCAAGGAATTATATGTTTTGAAGGATATGGAATAAATCCCCTTCTTTTCTATGTACTTCATGTCATTTTTTACACGGGTTTTTCTGGAACGTATCTACCGTGTAAAAACAGAATTAAGCGTACATGACAAGAAACGATGAAATTGTTACAACATAAATTAAATGAATATAATTTTAATTTTATCTAAATTTAATTTCTTTTTAAAAAGTTATGACACCACAGTATCCACAAAAGTTTCGAAACGAAAGTCCTGAAGACTGGCACTATCTTTTTGAAAATACCTAATTTTGTTTGAAAATCAAACATAATTAAAAAACAATTCAATAAAAAATATGTGCAATTATTTACATTTTATCTCATTTAACGTTAACTTAATATTTTCAAACTATTTATTTGACGGGTTTCTGACGGTTTAAAAATGGAATTTAGCTATTTCTGGCGATTTTTAAAGACCAATTTGACGCTAAATTTTGAAAAAAAATTGGCAACACTGTTGCACATATACGGTATTAATAGAATTTAATATCACTCATACGTTACGTTACATTGCATTGTCAGGATAAATAAACCATCAAATAGTCAAATATTATAAAAAAAACCTGAAAATACAGTGAAAACATCACAAGTGTTCGCAAATAACTTAAAAATATAATACTTCACTCCTTGTTATTACTAACCCATATTTTCAAAAGTAACAATCGCAATTCAAATACAAAGTCTAAAGTGTATATCCAAAAATTGTCAAAATAATGGCATAAATTGTCCTATCGTCGAAATTATATTTTTGGAGTCAAAATGACGCTAAATCTTCAATTCTATGCTTACAATACAAGAGCGTCCTTGTTGTAATTCTTCTTGATGAACATATTTTGATGATCAGTTTTTAACCGAGAAAGTTCTATTATTGATGGTGAATCTTTATGTTGAATGTTTACCTACGAGTTTACCTAAGTGGGTAGTTCAAAGTTGAAAGTTGTGTACGCTCCTCAAAACAAATTGAATCCTCTTTTACGTCTTTAATATTCAATTTGCAACATGTTTCGCGAAAAATTGCCATTTACTCTCAAACGTTTTGATTTCATAAGCAGAAGAAACTGAAAGATTCGTATATTAAAGTGCTGTTATATTAATTTTTCGTCGATTGTAGCGACGTGGTGAAAAATCTGACTTTCAACATACTGCACGATTAGCATCGGAACAAAAATAGTCTTATAACGTCGCCTTAAAATCATTTATGATGTTATTCTGGATTACAAATCCCCAGTACAACCATTTTCTTCTAGACATGGTTACTTTTGTTACTCAAACTCTCACTGAAATCTGTGATCATAAACTTTTCTTTAGGAATATAAATACATACCTACAAGGTGTACCGGTATGACGTAAGCGTCAGTATATAATGACTCCATGAGGAACATTTATTGTGAAAGAGTTTTTTTTTTTAACGATGACATCTGTTAAACATATTCAGTATACACCAAATAAATCGGCGAGACATAATATTACGAAAGTGGAAATGGTGTTGCTAAAATAAGAAACAAAAGCTTCAAAAACAACTCAATGGACTTGATCATGTGTTAAATGATAAACAAACACTCCAAAAACAAAAATAATGGACTTGTTCACGTGATCAATGAATAAGCCGAAAATATGGCAACAAAAATAATGGGCTTGTTAATAAGATCGATGAATAAACAAAAATAAGGGATAAGAGATGTAAACAGCCAACAACAAAGTACAGCGAACAGAGAAGTAAATAACCAAAAACAAAGTGCAGCGTAAAATAATAAAATGGCGGATACACAAATACACAAGCAATAACTACTCTGCCAGGACGATAAACAAGATACACTAACAAAAATGGAAACAAGTTGTTTACATTTTTAGATCTTTCCCGAAGACCATCATCTACAGCGATATAAAAGGCAAGACAAAGTGAGCAATGATGAAGATGGAATTAAGTTAGTCGTGTAGTGACGACGTGACGTTAATTGAAGTGAGAATTCAATCAGTTGTGTGTCAAGACACGAGTTCGAGCTACAATTCAGTCAGTCGTTGTTCTGCTTACAAGAAAAGTTGTGAAGAAAGAAGAATTGCGAGCAAGTGTTGCCCGTTACAAAAAGGTTGTAAGCAAAGAAATATGACGAACAAACACATTTTGTAAAAGTCATCGTTGTATACGTGGTTCGTAGTTCGAACAGTGGCACAAAAGTACTGCGGACAATAAAGAATTGATGTAAAATTAAACACATATTTATTTTGATTTTATTTGCAATCTACGAACTCATATTCTTAACGTTTTTAAAGGTAAAAACTTAACAATATCATTTAAACCTATTAAAATTTAAAAAAGAACACTCAAAAACGCTTTTAACTTTCTTCACTTTCCTGACTTTGGCATCGTCTCAAATCTACAAATCTCAACTTAAAGTGGTGAAAATTCACTATTGCATAATGGAGAATTTTGTTATCTCGCGAACTGCATACTCAGTTCCTTAAATTTCCTTAAAATTAATTTTTGCCTTTTTATCCAGCTTTTCAGGGTAAATGCCGCTTTGTGCGGCATTAGGCTTGTGATTTACTCACGTTTTGTTTAAAACAATTCAATTGTATATTAAATTTGTTGTTCTTATTGTTGTTTTACATGTTATTTGCCACTGGACGAGAGTGTTGTTTGCATGTTTGTGCATACGTTTTTTATTTGCTTTTGCAACAAATCATTTTAAATTCTTATTAAAATCACTTCAAGTAAAAAGTTTATTTTCTTTTTGTAATTTCATTGGATTTAATTTTTTTCTTTCTTCTTCATGTGCTTCTTTCCTCTTCAACAATTTTTCTTGTTGCACACGCTATTTTGTTGTTGAAAACATGAAGACACTGTTGCTCTAAAGCACACTTCTTGGCCAGTTCACAGTAATCATCCACAAAGAGAGAAAAACAGGAAAAGAAAAACTCTTGACTTGTTAGTGAATAGAATGGAATGGAATGGTATGGTTGGTTGGTCAGTTTGGTCCTTTGCTTGGTGGTTAGTTGTTATGTGTGTGTTACAACAACTATGGTACACTGGACTGCACACACAGAATTCTTAAGATAAGGACGGAAGAAATCTTAAAATTTCTATTTCAGAAATTACCATCATGACTTTGTTATTGCTATTCTAAACAAGTAATGATCGTCATCATCCTCATCGTCATCATCATCATCATCATGTTGATGTGCTTTACCAGATGTTCATTTGAATGTTGTTGGAACTGTTCCGTTTGTTGGCTATAAAGTTTCCCTTGCCTTACTATAGGTAGTGGGAAAGTCAAATGTTTTTGCTGCCCAGTCTGTGACTTAATTTTTTTTTTTTTTTTTACATTTTGCTGTCGTTCGGAAGATGGCAATAGAACAGAAGAAGAACTGACACGTCCTTCAGTATAATTAGCAGTTGCTGCAAGCAGCCTGCATACATAAAAGTTTTTTGTCCTCTGCCAGAGTAGAAGAGGAAGTCGAAATATTTTTTTACTTGCCGTAGTTGTAGTAGCTGTCATAGTTGTTGTCTAGTCCAACAAGCTGTAAAAATTGCTGAAATTTTTGCAAAAACTTGGCTATTTTGAATGCATGCGGGTGTCTTGTGCCACATCTCATAAAAGGGAGATAGATCGCTTTAATAAAACTCCCAACAATATCTTGTTTTTCTTTGATTTTTTTTTTTTTTTTGTGAAAAGATTGAAAAGTTCTAGAAAAAGCAAAAATCTTGAGGCTTATTTAGTGGTAATGTTTGAAATTAAACTTTTTTTTCTTTTTTTTTTGTAGTTTCAAATATAAAAATGTTTAACAAAACTTCGTAAAACATGTTTTAACATTTTCGACAAAAACTTTAAATTTTACCACACAAATTATTTTGTTCAGGTTTTCTGTTTTGGTTCTCTCTTGCTTTTCGTATCGCAATTTGAAGCAAAAAAAATTTTTTTTCCATTTTTAAAAGGAACTCAAATATGAGAATTTGCTGTGGCGTAAAATTTTAAAAGGTTTTTTAGTTAATTTCAAACGTACGAAACTGAAATGTAAGTTATTAGATAAGGAATATGTGTGGTCAAACACATAAAATCTTTCTTAAAAGCATCTGTACTACTTGCTACGTCTCCAATTTTGTAGACGTGACAGTATGGCGATTTGGAATTGAAAGCGTTGCTGAATGTGGAGTTCCTGGTTTTTATGTTTCGGTAAGAAGAGTCGCCCATCTCTCTTAGACTGTTTGACATACCGCACATTATTTTTCAGTCTGACTTCTAACAACCCCGTCAGGGTATTTAAGGTTAGAAATTCCAGTATTCTCGTGTGACCTCGTAGTTGGCAGTATCTCATTAGGATAGAGACCAAGTAGAAAATATCAGCTTAAATGGAAAATTAAAATGTTTTGCCTGGTTAAGTAACATCACTGTCGGTTAGTCATGGAGTCGAATGTCCAATTTAATTGTGGACGGAACTCCAGTAAATTGGGCTTCCAATCACAAAATTATATCACAAATTGTTTTTCTATTTAACTTCGCGTTCCAGTTTAAACAATACTGCTAGTGCAGACCCGGGGAACGTGTTCAAAGATACCATGTGAAGCAAACTGTTAAACATAGCGGCGAAAATATAATCGTTTAGTGCCTCTCAGCCTCTGATAGAGAACAGACGTACATATCATTAAAACGAACAAATAAAACAACCGTTACAGAAATAAAAACAATTCTAAATAAATTTACTAAAGTTAAATAATAGAATCAGAACAAAACAGATCAAGTAAAAACATTTATTTATTTTTTGTTGTATATTAATGAGTGCTTTAAAAAGAAAGAAGTGTTGGGGAAGTGCCCCAAAAATGAAACTGAATTTTAATGAAAATCGTTTTAAAATACTGCAGGATGTTAACGATAGTGATGAAGAGACATACAGTGAGAATGATCATGATGAAATAAAGGAATATAAAGTTGTGATTCCTCCTATAGTAGTTGATCCTAGTCATGGATTCATTCGAGTTTTTAAATTAATTGGAAAGGAGTTCGAATTTAAGAGAATGTCAGTTGGAACTAAGATAATTTCTTCGTCTATGGTGAACTATAATATAGCTAAAAATAAGTTATCTGCTGCAAATTTAAAATTTTACACCCATGAATGTAAGGACACCAAAATATTTAAATTATTTTTATACGGACTTCCCCAATTGGACCCCAAGGAAATTGAAGACGAACTCAAAATTGAATATAATGTATCTGTACTTAAAATAAAAGAAATACAAACTGCACGTTCTTCTGTTGATGACGCACTTTATGTTCTAGAGTTTGATCGCACTCTTACATCTAAAACACAGATAATGAAGATTAGACGCCTATGTAACATTATAATATATTGGAGAAACCCTTTGAAAAGCAAGAAAGGACCTACACAATGTACCAAGTGCGCCATGTATGGTCACGGTTCAAAAAATTGTTTTCGTAACAGTATCTGCATTGCTTGTAGTGGTGCTCATGATTTCTCCTTATGCCAAATTAATAAAACATCAGAATATGCTTCCTTCAAATGCTTTAACTGTATCAAGAAAAATTTGAAAAATATTCATCATAGGGCAGATGATCCTCGATGCCCTAGTCGTAAAGAATACCTAATTATGCGCGATAAAGTCAACAAAAAAAATCAGCCTCAACAAAATAACTTCTACCGTGAACTTTTTGACCAAGTCCCAAATGTAACGCAAAATGATGAAGCTACAAGCACTGTTCCGAATGAAAATAGTCACACTTTTGCCACTAAAAGTTATGCTGAAGCAGTGAGGACACCGCACCGATCTCATCACACAAAAGGTAATATCTTCAGCATCGATGAGTTGTTCGAAATTTTTTCTAGAGCCGTTGTGGACCTTCAAAAATGTACTTCAAAGATGGATCAGCTTACTGTAATAATGCAACTGCTTAAATATGCCGTCTAATTATATAAATACCAGCCTTCATGTAATGCATTGGAATTGTCAAGGCATTACAAACTTTAGCCAGTCGGCTCAACTCCATTTATTTTTATTAGAAAACAATATTGATATTTTGTTACTTAATGAAACATTTTTGAAACCTAAGCATATTTTTAAGCTGCCTGGATATATTGTCTACAGAAAAGACAGAAGTTCTCATGGTGGAGGAGTCGCAATTGCTGTAAAATTAACATTAGAACATAAGTTAGAAACTTCATTCAATACTAAAATTTTCGAAAACATTTGTATTTCTATGAACATTAATAATAGAAATGTACTATTCATATCAGCTTACTGTCCAGGTTATTCTGACGATTTTAGAACAGATCTTGATCTATTAACTTCTTCCAACTGTGATTATTTCATTTTAGGCGATTTTAATTCCCACCACAGAAGTTGGAACTGCAATATAACAGATAGAGCAGGGAAAATATTATACGACACCCAGAATTCGTCGAACTATTATATATACTACCCTTCTAGTCCCACTAGATTTCCTCAGAATTTACAATATCGAAATCCATCTACAATTGATCTTCTTCTATCAAATTCCACACTTTTTTTCAGAGATCTGGAAACCCATCCGAACAAACTAAACTCTGATCACGTTCCAATTACATTTATTATTAATGAAACTGTTAGGGAAAATGTGCAACTCTTTCCAGACTATTTTAATGCCAATTGGGAAAGATTTAAAAGCGAGGTAAATTCAAAAGTTAATTCTTCTCCAGCCATTAACAACCACCTGTCCCTTTTTAATGTGGAGCAGACCCTTCAGGAATTTACAGACTTGATCAATAATTCAATTTGCTCAACGATACCACATCGAACTAGGAACATTAAACATTTTCAACTTTCTGACCAATGTAAAAGAATGATTTCATTAAGAAACATGTTTAGGAGAAAATTTCAACGTTGTAACAATAATTCTAGGAGAATAATGTACCGAGCTATGGTAAGGAAACTGAATAAATTAATCGATATTCAAATAACAAACTCTAGAAATGAACAATGGGAAAATTTTTTATCTAACTTACCCGTGGGAAACAAGCACTTTTGGAAAATTTCTAAACGTATCAGAAATAAATCTAGAGCGATAGACAAGTTAGTAATCGACAACCGTGAAGTAACGGAGAAACTTGATATAGCAAACGCAATTGCCGATCAGTTTGTTACTGCTCATAATACATCAACCAATTTCTCCAGCTCCATTGAGAACAAAGTAAATTTATTAGTTAGCTCAATTGCTGACGATGTATTTTTAAATGAGGACATAAATACCTTAACTAGTTTTGAGAAAATTGTATTTATTATTAAGAATCTTAGAAACTCAAAAGCACCGGGATTAGACAGAATTACCAACTTGGTACTCAAGAAACTTCCTAGATCAGCATATAACTTTCTAACGAAATTTTATAATTTTTGTATTCAACACTGCTACTTTCCTAAGAGTTTTAAAAAGGCCAAAGTAATTCCAATTGCCAAAAGTGGTAAAGACCCTAAACTAACATCTAGTTACAGGCCAATCAGTCTGTTAAGTTCATTGGACAAGATTCTGGAGAGAATTATACTGAATAGACTCAGAAACTTCGCAGATGGAAACAATCTTCTCCATAATTGTCAGTATGGATTTAGACCTCAACATTCTACCACTCATCAATTGAAAAGAGTGGTAAATATGCTAAAATTAAATAAAAATAGACGATATTCAACTGGTGTAATTTTTCTCGATATAGAAAAAGCTTTTGACTCGATTTGGCACAAGGGATTAATTTATAAGTTGTGCAAAATGGGGCTTCCAACATATCTAATAAAAATAATTGAGAGCTTTTTAACAGACAGGTCATTTGTAGTTGATGTTGCTGGAACCTTTTCGTCGGAAAGACTTATCCTCGCAGGAGTGCCACAAGGCTCCGTACTATCTCCCCTTCTTTACAATCTCTACATAGCAGACTACAAAGTACCAACTGGAAACGACGTGGCATTTTATGCCGACGATAGTGCATTTATTTCTTGTGGAAAAGTGTCAAACGCGATTGTCAAGCGCATGCAAAAAGTTCTTACTCATGCCAACGAATATTTTACCAAGTGGAAAATAAAAATCAATAACGAAAAAACTCAGGCGATACTTTTTCCGTTTAATAAATCTCCGAAAAGAATTCCCACAATTAAAATGTTCATTAATAGGACGGAGATTCGGTTTTCAAATTCTATTAAATACTTAGGCGTAACACTCGATAAAAAACTTACATACAAGGAACATATAGGAAACATTTGTATCAAAGCGATTCGATGTGGCCGAGCTTTGTATCCTCTTTTAAATAGAAGGTCAAAACTTAATACCAAAAACAAATGTCTTTTATACAACCTATGTATTAAACCTATTCTTACATATGCCTGCGCTATCTGGAAGAACTGCGCAAAGTCTCACAAGAAGAGACTCCAGATAATTCAAAATAAAAATCTGAAAATCATTTACAATTTACCAAGTTGGTTTTCCACTAGGGAACTACATAGAATTTCAGGACAAAAAACAATCGAAACCCTAATAAACGACTTGACCCAAACATTCTATGATAAATGTAGTAGGTCTAATTTTTCTCATTTGAGAAGTTTGCAGGACGTTGAATGAGTGACTCTATACCCAGGTATAGATTTATTTTAGTTAATGCGATTAAACTTTTCAAAATTTCCATCTGTGATTATAGATATAGGTTTTTTACTATCTTTTTCCTATAATAAGTTATTCTAATGCACTTATTAATTTATACAATGTATATATTTGTTGTAATATCTAAAATGATAATAACTCAAAAATGTAATATAAATAAGAAACTCATTGATAGTAAATAAATAAATAAAATAAATAAAATAATATAATCGTTTGGGGATGCTTAACATGGCGGCATGTTGGCCCTCTATATTTAGTAGGTGGTATCATGTGAAATAATGTGCTTATTCCGAATAAGTAATCGTTTTCCAACAGGATGGTGACCCGAAGCACACAGCAAAAATAGTGAGGGTATGGAGTGGGAAACAAAATTTTCAATTGATGGAATAACCAGCACAAATTCCCGATCTCAATCCGATCGAAAATCTTCGGTCATTCGTGGAAAGCCGGCTCGGGTAGTACGAAAGAGCCCCAACGAACATGGACAAACTTTGGGATCGTATAAATGCGGAATGAAAACGAATTCCGAAAGATGTTAATGAAATTTTTTTTGAAAATTTTGTCAAACCGCGTAAATCAAGCTATTTCTAATAAGGGTCTAGGAACCAAATATTGAAATTTGGGTAGTTTCTTGATTTTTCTTGAAACGTGCAAAGTTGAGTTTATGTGGATTACTTTTGTTTTTTCATTCAAACTCATTGAATTAATTTCATTAATTCTTGTTTTTTTTTTACTGTTTTTCTTAAGAATAAAATAAAAAATTAAAATTATTTTTAATTATTTGCTTGTATAGTTTTGTTTTTGTAGACGACTTAGTATTGTGAACATGCACTCACTTCTGCTCGCCACTGTACATTTCCTAAAGTCGACTCCCAACAACAGATATTGAGAAGCTTTCCCTGGCAATTTTATTTATTCCCAGAGTTTTTGTCGTTTTGACATCTGACCTGAGGTTAGAACTCGGGCCTTCAGTCTAGTAAGCTAAAACACTACCTACTAGGCTACGGCGACTTCAAACCACGATTACTGTCATCAAATACCGCGTCTTCACACAAGACTGACTGAATTTTTATTGATAAAAATATACCATGATAAACAAGTAAACAAGTTCATTGTTTTTGTAGCATATTTTATCATGTTAATGTTAAGCGATGTAACAACTTTTCCATTTTCGTAACAATATTTAATGGGGATTATGTTCGAATTAATGTCAATAAATTGTCTTCTACTCATCAATTTTTGTAAATAGAAAAAAATTCTGTTTTTTAATGTATTCGTCAGGTCATATGTTAACGCCAGTCATTCTGTCTACTGCCAGTAATAAATATTTTCTTGGTAAAAAAATGTTCCCAATTGTAGCCAATAGCTTCGAGAAAGAGAAATTGCTTTTCAAATGAAACAAATTGTGGACAAATGCCAACATCAAACAATTTTTTATGAGTGTTATTCTCGGAACCATAAGAGAGAGTTTAGAAAAACGAAGGATTATTGTTTAATTTACAATATTTTGAATTTATTGATAAATTTATAAACGCTCGTATGCTAAATTAAAAATTAAAAAATTTCACTTTAACATACTGTTACGAAAGTGGAAATGGTGTTGTTAAAATAAACAACACAACACAACGGACTTGATCATGCATAAAATGATAAACAAAAGCTCCAAAAACAAAACAATGCGCTTGTTTACGTGATCATAAGCAAAAATAAAGAAACAAACAATGAACTTCTAGACTGATCAAAGGATAAACAAAAATATAGTAATAACATGAGCATAAAAAAATATAAGAGATAAAAGATGTAAACAACCAACAACAAAGTGCAACGAACAAAGAAGTAAACAAGCAATAACAAAATGCGTATAAGACCCACAAACAATAATCATGAAAACTAGTTGTTTACAATTTTGGATTGTTCCCGAAGGCCGTCATCCTCCTTCGAGAGCATTCATCACACTAATGATACAGCAATGTGAAAGGCAAGACAAAGCGAGCAATGATACAGATTGAATTAAGTTAGTCAAGTGTGACGACGTCGCGTTGGTTGCAGTGAGAATTCTATCAGTTGTGTTTGACGACACGATATCGAAGAAGGTTGTAAGCAAAGAAGAATAATTAACAAGTGTTGTTGCTTACAAAAAAGGTTGTAAGCAGAGAAATATAACGAACCAGCACATATTGCAGTGGGACATAAGTAGTGCAGATAATAAAGAATTGATTTAAAATTAAACCCATAAGTATGGGTATTGATTTTATTTGAAATCTACTAAATCATATTCTTAACGTTTTTAAAAGGTAAAAATGTAAGAATATCAATCGTAATTCATTTTTAAATTTAGCTTAAAAAATTTGTGAATTTCACAATAGAAGACTAGTCCAATATTTTTAAATTGATAACTGGGCTCGCCCACTGTACATTTTTTATAAAATGATGTCAACGTGACAATGGCATATAAAATTTTCGGCGTTTTAGGGCTTAAAACTTGCTGTATCTTTAATACTAAATACAAAAAAATTAATTATTTTAATCGGGTAAATAATTTCTGAGGAATATGGATTACGCTTTGAATGTTTATGGTCCGTTTCTATTATTCTGCTTAGCTAACAGCAGATGTTTATATGAAATTAATTTAAAAATGAAACACACAAGTAGAGAACCCTATAATTTATAAGTTTTTTTTTTTTATTTCGCTTTTATATTACTTCTGTGCTTTATCCTATAAAAATTGTTATTTTTTGCTTTTTTCTTTTAGAAAAAGTTTTTTCGTTCCTGTCAAAAGATGAAGTTGAAAAACTGAGACAAGAGGAAGAGCGTAAAATTGCAACATTATGCCGTGATAAAAAGAAATCAAGTTTATTGGATCATGCCGCTGCTGCCAATAGCAAAATTGACAACCAAGATGATGATGATAATGATGATGTTGACAGCCATGTCGATAAAGACACTGATGACAGTAGCGACAATGACAATGACGCGGGTGGCGATAGCGAAACTGATTATGACAATGAGGTTGCAATCGATTTGCATCACCAGCAACAGCAACAGCATCATCAAGGCAAGCAATCAAGCTATAGCTTTGACGCTTTGCGTGAAGCCCTTACGGATGATGATACCGAAGACATTAGGTAAGTGTCACATTGAAAATATTTTTTGTTTTTTATTTTATTTTATTTTTTTTGTTGTTGTTACATATGTATTCTATTCTTTTGTTACTTTTCCATAATAATAATGTATTAAAAAAGGAAAAACGATTTTTTTTTTTGGTGAAAGTGTTTCATTTTCCAATTTTTTCTTTTTGTTTTTAAAATAAAATTTTGTTGTTAACACATTTATTTTGTTCACTTATGGTTTGTGTAACACATTCACCCAACTACACTAAATATTTAAAATATGAATAATTTAACTCATATGTGAATTATTTAACTCACACAGTTTAACTCACATATTCACTTACTTTTATGTAACTTATCGCATACTCTTGCCCCACCAAACACGCACAAATATTTATTTTATTTTAATTAAATTGAATTTATTTTAATTTATTATTTAATTACACAGTGCGACAGTGAAAATACACCCTAGGAACTGCATAGTCTAAGTTATTCACTAGGTTGAGTAGTGTCCTTTTTTATTTTTCTTGAAGCCCACAAACTTGTTTTATTTGACAAAAACGGTTTTTTTTTTTGATATTTTCATATAAAATTATTGACTACCCAAATATGTTTGAAGCTATTATAAAAATCCAAAACTTTTTGGAAAAAGGAGAGATTAGCCTCTAAAATAGTATACAAAAACGTTTTGTCAAACTTATAATGTTATGAGTTTTGATGGGGTAAATTTGTGAAAATAAATATTTTTTCTCTTAATTTTTTCAAGTTTAACTATTTTTAATTGCAAAATTTAATTAAAAAAAATATAAAATAAGTGATGACTTTCTGAAAGTGCATTATCTTGTAAAGAAATTAACACTTCGTTTGATCAAATCGGAAAAAAATTACCGTATTTATAATTACAATAGCATAACAGTCGTGTTTTATTTTTTATATAGTACGGCATCTTATCAAATGAACTTTCAGTTCAAAAATTTACAAAAGTTTAAAAGGATCTTGATTGCTTATCGCAAAATGTATCAATTTCATGTTTGCACAACAACCCGAAGTTGGCTAATATTTGTGTTTTTTGCAAATGTTATTATATTTCTTTTGCGCAAACATTGTTCAACGTGTGACGGTCGCTAAAACGTGAAATTTACACATTTTGGAATAAACAATCAAAATACTTCAAAAATTCTGAAATTTTTAAACTAAAAGTTCATTTGATGAGATATCTAATATATAAAAATTAATGCCACTTTTTGTTGTCATTTTATAACTCAAGAACGGGCTCACCTATCCAAGCCAAATATTTAGGCTTTGTTCGGACAATTTAGTAGATGATTTATGTGAAGTTTGCCATTCCAACTTTTACGCCCATATTTTCTATTTATCTAAAATCAGAACGCGGCTCCATCGATTTGATTAATTATTCTTTCAAATGTTTGTATTTATCCATTTAGAGTTTTCATCAAGAAAAAATTTTGCCCCGCCCACTTTTTTTTTGAAAATTACTCAAAATGAATTAAATCTTAAACTGTAGATTTGATTATGTTATGATCATTAGCAAAGTTGTTGCGCATGAGCCGATGAAGAGATCTAAGTTGAGATGACCAATTAAATCTTAAACTCTGCATTCTTTAACAAAGTTGTAACGTATGAGCCAACGGAGATTGGTGCGATTAATTTCCGATGGGTAACGTTACCGAAAATTATTCGAAATGAATGACAAGCAATTGATCAACCTACACCCCAAGCAGGGAAGAAAGGAGCATTACGAGACTCAGAATCAGACAAGCACTGTGACAGGAAAATCTTCGAGTATATGCCGCTGAAAGCCGTTCGCATGGACCACTTGAACAATGAGAAGTAAGATTAGAAACTCATCGAATGCTTACTACTCTAGTCCGTTCATTTGAATCATCAGAACAACGCGAAACAAAGTCAATAAAATAATTTAAAATTAATTGGACATTTGTGTAATGCCTTTCCTTCAAATTTATTTTAGTTGGGGGCGCAGCAACACGTGCAGGGTACAGCTAGTATGTATATAAAAAAAAAATAACTCGAATGTTATACTCTTCAAATAATAACTACGGAAATTTTTATTCGATTTGATCAAACGTAGTCCCAATATCTTCACAAGATAATGTACTTTCGGAATGTCTTCACTTATTTCATATTTTTTAATTAAAGTTTGCTAATATGAATCGTCAAACTTGATAAAATTTGAAAAAAGTTCGTATTTGTCAAGTTTAATTCATCAAACCCCATGGCCTATTAAGTCAAATAATATACTTACATATGTATATCGTTTTAAAGGCCTATCCCTATCCTTCCTAATAAGGTTTAAATTTTAGATATCGGTTCAGAAATGTTTGTGTAATCAAAAAATTTGTGCGTATAGTCCAATATAGGGTTTTTGTAAAAAAGTTTGGAGGGTTCGAGAAAGATAAAGTATTTTTGAGTTCTACTCAACTAACTGAACTACTTAGATTAGGGTGGTACTCGGGTATATTTAATTTTTTAGTTTTTTGTCGCATAGTGTTACTAATAATATTTTCATCAATCAATTGATAAACTGGTGTTTGTGATTTTACAAGGGACGGGTTTTTTAAAATATAATGAAGAAATTTTGAGTTAGGTTTTCTCTATTCTGAAATCTGAAAAGCTTAATAAATTGTAATGAATCCTTTAGAACGTTATTATTTAAAATATTTAAAAAATTTGCTTTTATTGAATCATTTAGATTGTATGTATACTTTAAAAATTATTTAAAATTTTCCAGCTATCTGGGGTTGGTATAATTGGTTGACTTGTTCTTTCAAGTAGATTCACAAATCCATCATTTTTTTTTTTTTTTTTGGTTTTACGTTTTAAATATTTTTTTTTTATTTCTGCTTGTGACATACATATTGAAAATAAAAAATAAAACCAATACAAAATTATGCTTCAATTTGGATTTTTGGCTGACAATGAAAACTTTTGCTTAACATTCAGAATCTATTGTTAAAATTCTTCTTCTACCAATTTTATTGTACGTATGGACTTAATATTTATTTTTTTTATTTTATTTTTATTTTATTTTATTAAATAATTTATCCGTTAGGGAATTATTTGAATTGTTTATTTATTTATATTTAATTAATCGTGTGTATCATGTGTATTTATATGTAAGAACAATGCTTTTCGTTAATTATGTAAACTTAATTGAATTCCTTTCAATTGCAAATATTGTTATTCAATAAATTGTATTGTGGTTGAAGGTTGCAATAAGTGTCTTGTACATTTTTTCTCTTTTTTTTTCTTTCTTGTTCTTCTCTTTTATTTCTGTTAACAAAATAAATTTTCTTTTGTACTTCACCTGTTATTCATGCTTACCAAACCACCATTGCCACCATAATAAAATAACTTTACAAACAAACCGATATTTATCTTAACAAATAAAAATAAAAATAAAACAATAACAATTACAACGTATTTAAAGAAATTTAGATGAAGTCTTAATTATTATAGAAATGTAGTTTGAAACACAAATATTATCATAAATATTGTATTCTAATCGGCATTACACTTGTGTTATCAACTGTAACTTATAAAGGCACTAAGTTGTCGGGTTGAAAGCTCGGAACTAAAATTTGATTATTTAATAACACTTTTCTCCTTAGCTAAGTAAGTAATTAATCAATTAAATAAATTCAATTTTTTACAACTATAAACGAAAATAAAAACAAAACAAAAAAAAAATAAATTGAAAATAATTTGATAAATGGATTAAAAGTTATAAACCACTGCCTATTTATACTCCGATTTTAATATAATGAATGAAAATCATTAATCGAATTTATCACTGCCACATTTAACGTCTAATATTTATTTTATAACGAAAAATATTACAAAATATATTCAAATACATTTAAATTTTTGTTTTATTGTAAAAATAAATGAATTAATTTAAATAAAATAATTAATAAATATATTTATAACAACAATAACAATAGCAATAAAATTAAGGTACACGTTAATACTTAGGGGCATTATTACAATTTGCCGATAAACTTGGGTTTAGTTGAAGTTATCTTTAGTATCTTTATCTAAAGAGAACTGTAAAGGAAGTTTTAACTTATTTCAGATAAAATAAATTTAACTTTTTCAAAAATATGCCGAAGCAATGTCAACAAAACTGCTCGTTTCGGACTTCGTTTTTTGTTGTATATGCTAGAGGTGTGCACATGACATTCTGCTAGCTTACCCTTCACCGAATGCAATACTGTAGTGTACTCTTTTCTGTTGCTCTTGATTTTACGAGTGCACTGAAATGTGTTTTCCTCATTTATTCAATGTATACAACAGCACTCGTTTGCCTGTGAAGTAAAGGAACTATGCTTTGTGTTGTAAGAGCATATTTTACTACTGAAGCTACATTTTCAGTATTGCCATATGAATATCAGTAGTAGTAATGCTGACGTCGACGAAGATGTTCGGTTGCCGAGAGCAAAAAACGAAATGCATGTTGTGACTCTATGTAGAGTACAATATTTTTGTTGCACTCTTCACACAACTCTCTTTTATCAGTTCTCAGTTGTTTCTTTGTACTCTATCTTTACTTCACACTTATTTATATTTGCAGCTACAATCAATATTCGGTCTTGAGAAAAATGCAATAGTGAGCAATTTTATATGTATTGTACACACCTCTAGTATATGCTCATTTTGTTAATATTTAAAGTTGCCATATTGAAAATAATACATACATAGGTAAGACAAGTTAAAACATAAGCTTAACTTTAAAGGTTACCGGCTAGATGAGCTTCCCTTTAGCATAACGCCTACTTCTATCTTATTGGGTGCTCATAATAATGAAAACCAATTTATCTCCCCGTTAAAATCGTCCCTTTAGTTAACGGCAAGTTATAGTAATGGCCCTTAGACTTAGAGTGGTGTTCAGTTGTGTACCACTACTTATTATTTTTTCGTTTTTAAAATTAAATAATTGAAATTTTGAAAACCGTTCCTTGATCTCTTTTAACTTTCATACCAAATGCTTTTTTACCCTATTGCAAACCTCCTTAGCGCTAGTTTCTGGTGTTTCATAGTTTTTCTGTTGTCGTTTCTCTATTGAACTCATAGATTTTCGCTTGGATTGAAATCTGAACGAATTTTATTATTTTTCGGTGATAGATTTAACTTTTTGGACAAAAGTAATCCTCTCATACACTAACTTAGAAGTCTCCTTTCACCATTTCGCTCTTTTTTTCTGATTGTTCTAGGACGTACACTTTTAAATTTTAACTGCGCAAATTCTTAGTTGCCATAGCCTAGAAAGTAGAGTGTTGGATTATTAAACGTAAGGCCACGGTTCAAACCGCAGGACAGGCATCAAAATGAATGATTTCAGGCAAAAATATTACAACCCTTCAGTCAGGATTACAACCTAGCTTATGTTGTGTGCGTTAATTTTATACATGAGTGGCAGGACCTACAGTTTAAAATCGGCTCCGAATGATAGATTTTGAGAAGCTTTTCATAGCAATTTTATTTACTCTCAGATTTTTTGCCAGAAATTTGCTGAGAATGAAAGTTTGAGTCGCCGAAAAAATATTTTCATATTTTCGTTTTGATATCTGACTTGGGATTTGAACTCGGACCCTACGCCTAATAACACACAACCTACGGCGACTTCAATACTATATTGCAAGTATTATTGTCCTTGATTGACACGCTTGCAAAGGTTTTATCGCTTTCAACTCAATGCATTTCATATAATTTCTGGTTCTTACCAACGGCATCACTTTTCAACATCCTTTTATGGCTATGAAAATTGTTTTTAAGGATTTCTTTAAATTCAATTCTAAGAATATCTTAATTTGCTTGAATAATCTGTCAAATTATTTAAGACCAAGGAAGTCAGCAGGCTAATTAAAAATGAAATGAAGTTCTTTGAAATAACAGTTAAAAATTAAATTCGAATATTATTGTTGTTTTTATTAAAGTATAGCCTAAATATACGTTTAAATTATTCAGCAATTGTAAATTAATTTTAAATCCAAACAATAATTACAAACAAAGCAAAATATTTACAGAGTGGAACAAAATTCTGGTAACGATACTAAAATCATTCAACCAAAGCGTGAAAAAGTGTGAAGTGTGAAAGCGGTAATTTGCAATAAGAAAGGCTCTGAGTCATGCGTCAGACTGTCAAGAAATAATCTGACATTAATTAATGGTATTTTATAAGGGACTATCAACGTGGGGGTTTTCTCGAACCCAATATATAGATTCTGACTTAAAATATCTCAACGTATTCTTAGATCCAGTGCGACATTAATGCATCCCAAGAAGAAATGCCTGCGTCCATATCAAGTAGTAGGCAAATAATTGTTAAAAGTCGCCGTAGTCTAGTCGGTAGTGCGTTGGCTTATGAGACGTAAAGCCTGGGTGCGTTCCCATATCAGACATCAAATTTATTTATTTTAAATTTATATTTTAAATGATATTTCTTCTATAGTTGACTCACGTTGACTGCCGCGGTAATTTGCAGAAAACTTGATTTTTTCACATTAGAGATTACGCGATAACTCTTAGCTTGGCCACCTAGAAGAGAACGCAATCTAGTGTTAAATATGGACCGATATTGATTTTCATATATTTCGTATAGTAAGCAATTTACTTTTATACGAGTAATTAAATTAAAATTTTGACTCGTTTTATGAAAACTTTTGTCTGAATTGCATGACAATAATACGGTGCGTAAATCACAATAAACACCATTATTGAGCTCAATATTTCATATAAGGATTTCAATTATTAATTGTGTATTTATTTTATTTATTTATTTATTTATATTAAATAAAACTTAAAATGCAGCACTTCCATAAATGTGTTGAGTGAGAATATTACAATTAAGGGAACATTTTCTGACAACGCAAATGTCAACAACGATAAACAAACACTCATAAAATAACAAACGATGCTAATTGACGCTGTCAAATTAATATTGAGTAAGCTGAATTGCGTATATTATTATGCCTGAAATACACCTTAAAATATTATATTCAATTAACTCAATATTGACTCAATAAAAGTGCATATCTGAAGATAGTATAGGCCAAAAAAGGTTGAAGTACCTAAAGACTGCTAACCTTGCCCCTTTAATGTAAGACAAGGACCCAGACACTTGTTTTTCTTTTACGTTTTCGGACGAAAGAAATACTCAGTCGGTATGGTTTCTAAATCTGTTTTATCTCGCAACCATTGTCTGGAGATAGCAGACGTAAGCTCATAGCTTTCATACTTTGACTAAATTTTATTCGATCACCATACCATACTAAAATTTGCAGCAAGCAGTTATTATTATTATTTGGGCAATTCACACGACTTAGTATCGTGTATGTCGTATTGAATACGCTTAATTGTTTGTGAACGCTTAATGCTATGCTGTATCGCGTATTTCGTACTCCAAATGCATTTTTTGGCGTTCAAACAATTTGATAGCACGAAAGCAATACAACTGTGTGTATACGAGAGTATAGGATTTTTAAAACTATCAACTACAAGCATACATTGTTGTATAAATCGTCCAACAATACACTCAATACAACGATACAACAACGGCTGGTGTAAATTGACCACCTCTTTTGCTGCTATTATTATTGTTTACACTACACGTTCTAATTATTTTCAGTTCCACTGCATAACAAAACAAAAAAAAAAAAACAAACAAAAAACGCTTGCAAATAGCATTCCATTTGTGGTTAAGTTAGTTTTTCATTTTGTTGGCAGGACAAAAATAAAATAAAAAGTTTACAATTAAAAACAGAAAAACAAAAATTGTTTTTAGTTCTCGATTTAATATGTAAATTTGGAAAGTTTCTGTAGCCGCCATTAGAACTTTGTTGCAAAATTATGTGATCCAGTGTAGCAGTGAATTTAAATCCCGCGCAATTTTAAATGTGAATTGAATTTTTTTGTTTTTTTTTTTTTTTTTGTTATTCTAGAAAGACACCACCGACCAGTATTGATGATGGGTGGTGGTACAGCAAATGATGATCAAGAGTACGAGGGGGAGGAGTAGGGGGCGGTGTTTCATTAAAAATAATAAATAAATATTTTTCATATTATTGTGGCCCTTTGGGCGACAACACAGCTGTTGTTGGATAATCGGTCAATTTCAGTTTTATGCGAAAATATAAAAATACGTTGATATGTACGTTTGTACGAGTATGTATGTATGTATGTTTGTGTGTGAATCGCATTTGTTTTAATTTTTCTTGTTTAATTTTATTTATTATTTTGTTGCTTCTTTTTGGTATAATATTTATGACCTTTGGGGCATTTTTAATTTATGTTTTATATCTGATTACAAATGTGTACACGCACAACGACGCGTATTTGTCATTATTTAATTTCCTTTGAAATTTACAACCAAATTGTCGTTTACAATGATGAGGAAACGGAAAAATAAAATTTTCCTCTACAAAACAAAGCAAAAAAAAAGAAAAGATGTGTGCTAACGAAATTGAAACTAAATGAAAATGTTTTAAATTAATGCTACTTGAATTGCATGCAACTTGAATTAAATAAAAAACTAAATGCATGCATGACTGATCGAATGGTTAGATGGATGGATGGATGATGGTTAATTGATTGACAACATACACAGAGAGCCATAAGTTTGCCAAAACCTACTATAATTTTAAATTTTCTTTTATCAAAAATATGCTTGCCGCACAAAAATAATTCTGTGTTTTGTCAATAATTCATGATGTACCATTCCATTTCCATCGAAGAAAATAGTGATAAAAATCTTCAAATTTGACCGAACTTGACGTGATTTTCGGTCTTGGCTCTTCTGGACGCTTTCATTGCGATAATTGGACTTTGGTTTCAATGTCATAGCCATACACCCATGATTCGTCACCAGTTATGACCTTTTTGAGCAAATCTGGATCATCGTCAACATCTCTTGAGCCATGTCAATGCGACGTTGTTTTTGCTTAAAATTTTGCAATTTTGGAGCAATCTCCGCTACCGCACGTTTCATGTCTAAAACATCAGTAAAAATTGCTTGGCATGAGCCGAACGATAAGCCAACATCATCCGGAACCTCTCTAATAGTGCTTAAGCAATTATCCAAAATCATTTTCTTCAATGCTTCAATGTTCTCATGTGCATGGGCGACCAGGACGAGTATCGCCATAACATCTCGGAGTTTCTTAAACCAGTTATACCACAATTGAACTTGTGTTCTGCTCATAGTAGACTCGCCACACATCACAATTCAAATGTTCAAATTCAAATGTTCACTTCAAATGTTTTTCCACATTTAATTTAATTTTTTACATAAAACTTCATACAATTTCTTTGGTGCATTTTTTCGAATAGTAAAAAATGAAAGAGCACACCAGAACACGACTAAACTTTTAATCTGTCAAAAACAAACTGACTAACAGTCATGTGTACCAATTTGATACATAATACAAGTGCCCCTAAATATGTAAGTTAAGAAAATATCTAAAAGGTATTTCTTGAAGTGATAACAAAATATTACGGGGTATTACCATATGTGTACTTGTGCAAAGATTATATTGATTCTGTTTATGTACAAACAAATGTATGGACAAGTATGTATATGTACACTAAGCACCATAAGTGTTTCAACACTCACTATAATTTTAAGTTTTTTATTATAAAAAATATACTTGCAGCACAACAATAATTTTGTTTTTGTTTTAACATTTTACAAGTAATAAATAAACGTTTTTATTTTTGGAAATTTATTCGATTGTTCTCATTTACTTTTCTCGCTGTCCTAAGAAAATGAATTATTTCAGTGGTATTTACCCACTTTTGGTATTCAGTGTACATAGATTTGTTTATATTCGTCGTAATTTTTAATTTACTTGATGTAAATGTAACTACTGCCAGTAACTATGCGGTATGTGAGTTGTTTCGCAAGTAGTTTTTCGTCCAATATTTTGTAAAAGTTGTTTCCTGTTTCTATACCTCTTAGCCTTTGGCATCCAGAGTGATTTTGTTCTTGTAAAACATTCCCTTTATGTTTGTTATATTTTTTTATTTTTCAGTTTCACTTGCTTCATAACTGCCACTCACAATCATAACTACCAGATAAGTGAAGCATCAAATTGTCAAATATTTGAGAAAAATATGAATAAAATCATCAAAGATGTTTAATGAAATCGAAAAGAAAATCGTCAGAAAGAATAAATAAATAAATTGAAAGGTTTTAAAAACAAAAACATATAAAGCCAATGTTAAGCAATAATAATATTGCATCATCTATATCCATATGTGATGTAAGTATATAGGAGTTAAAAGATCTTGACATTATGGGAATGAAAATTTAGTGTGATGCTCGCTAGAACTGATAAATTCTTCAGTGCCTTGGTTTCTTAAGATGGTGCTATAAATACTTCACTTCATCTGATATACTTACCACTTGCACCATTTATAATTGACTGTGAATGGAATACAACTATCATGTATTTGTTGGCCTTTAAAGTCTACTTTAGGGTTCTCGATCGTGTACAGGTGAGGCCTTAATAGCTCGTTAATCGCGATAGTGTGCTTAATTCCATTGATTACAGTATGGCTATGTTTTACTGTTCCACCGCTATGACAACGACACTGCTCTAGCGAAATAAGGGGATTTGTTTATGAAAATCATCTATTCCTGCGTAACACTCGTCTTTCTCGACGAGCACATCCGTATGTGATCGATTGGCCAGTGTATAGCACACTGCATTACAGACAAAGTTCGTTTGTTACACATACTATTCGTATGTGGAAATCCCTTACTCCAGAGATCTTTCCTGTTACTTATGGTATAAAAATATTCAAACCTTGTCTTCATAAACTCTCTGTGTCTTCATAACCTCTTTCCCCCTTCCTAATTCACAGGTATTCGAAAATAACTTCAAAATATAATACTTTACTCCTTGTTATTACTAACATAAATTTCCAATAGTAATAACTGCAAAGGAAATACAATGTTTAAGGAGGCTTTTAAAAATCATCTAAATAAGGCCATAAATAGTCATGTCGTCAATATGATATTTTTGGATCCCAAAATTGTCAAAATGACGATAATCCGTCAAACCTGGCAGCTATGCTTGCAATGAAAATAATTTTAACATTTCCGTTGTTTATATATTTTGATTTTCCATTTCTTTCTTACAATCAAGGTGAATTCGTAAGAATAATAATAACCCAACACACACCTAAATTGTTTGCACATGTGCGTATGTATTTATCGTATTCAATTCTTTATTGCGATGTATTTGTGTTCTTTGTTTTTTTACTTTGTTGGGGAAGGTCTTTTCTTATTGTAACCATTGGCTATAAGAGGCTGCACTGTTAGTGAGCAGTGGTGGGAATGTTACTTTTTATCAGATTAAATGTGTCGGTAATTTAATATATTGCCGTTGGTTGAAGGCATGTGTTCCTTTATATGTTTTGTATTCTGTTTTTAATGTTGTCTTCGATTACCAAGTAGAGTTTACTTTATATACATAATCATTAAAATTTAAAATTTAAACCTATTTTATTCCTATGTATTTCTGCATAAGATAATAAGTTTAGTATCATCACCTTTATTCGAAAAAATACATATTCCAACCAAAATATATGGTTTTAAGAATTTCTTAAAAAATGGATTTCATAATTCATATAAAGTGAAATTAAAGAAAAATCCTATTTTTGTTCTAAACATTTCAAATTGTTTACACAACTCGACTACATACACATAAGTGGTCATTACAACCCTTTAGCCAGTATTATGGACATAGTTTCTTACATCACTTACATATATAGTGGGTGTTAATTTTATACATGAGTGTCGACTCCCAACGACAGATTTGATTTCAAAAACTTTTCACAGCAATTTTATTTAAAGAGGAAGGAATCGAAGAAATATTTTTTGTTTGATATTTTCGTTTTGATGTTTGAACCCGGGATTAACGTCTAACTAGCCAACATACTATCTACTACACCATAGCACCTTCAAAACACTTTTTACTCTTATAATTTTGTAATATTCGTTTGGGCAACTGGACCGTTTGTCATCCCACAATTGACTTGTCAGTTTCTGAGTTAAGTTAACAGAGTTTTTATTATCTTGCTGAACTACTTGAAAGCTTAGATGCTTTTATTTAGACTTATTCATCCCTATTGCAAATAACTATTCCCATAAAAAAATTCCCAAATTTCGCAATTTCCTATTGCGAATCGTTGCCAACAAATTTTTTTGGGAGTGAATTCAGAAAAATAAATAAATTAGGCATCGCTAAAGTTAATTCCCAAGAATTATTTTGTAGAATTAATTCCCAACACCTGCCAATGGGAACAAGAAGGGAACTTGTAAATGAAATTGTAAATTGTTTTGATGTTGATTTTTAGTTTTATTTAAGAAACACAAATGTAAATAAGGAGCAGATTAATTGTGTGGTGGAAGCGATGGTAGCAATGAATTATAAAATATAAAAAGGGATTCATTAAACGGTTGGTTCATTGATTATGCGAATCGTCGAACTTGTGTGCCACCTATACAACCCATAACACCTGGAATTTTGTATTTTGTGTAAAACCATTTTACAATCTCTTTCATTTTGTCAGAATAGGGCCACACAATCCACTGTGGACATAAAACTCTTTCAAATGTTGTTAATACTTCTAGAAGCACTTCGCTGAATGAAGACTGCGCCAAACCGACATCAATTTGTCCAAGAATGATAAACTAAAGATTACGTCATCACGCACACAAAATTAAAACTTTCTGCACATGTTGAATCAATGACGTCACGAAAATTGTTTTCATTGTTTTCCTATTGACTAATGATAATGTAAGTTATATTACAGGGCTGCCAACTACTTTCACGTAGTGCATACACTTTTCAGAAGAAATGTTAATTTTCAGATGTGAAAATGACTTGGAAACCTTTAAAATAGCCCAACTACGTCATCAAACGGGAAATCATGTGCAAGGCGTAATCTTTAGTTTATCATTCTTTAATTTGCCTACCTACTAACTTTTGGTAGCTGCCTTCCGCAAAAAAAAAAATTTAAAGTGCCGGCGAGTTTCACTATGGGGGGTTTATGGCAAGTATCTTACCGCTGTGGGGCAGATTTTCCATCGACACATTCAGTAGGTATTTAAACTCTTTTTTGTTCGCCATGTAATATTCCTGGAAACTGTAAAGGATTTACTGTCACACAAAAATATTTTAGAGTGATAGTGGATTCGATTCATTTCTAATAGCTCCTCTCAACTACTTTTCCATCGATTGTTTCTCCTCTTCCAGCACCAATTCATTCATTCTTTAATATTTATATTTTTCTTTGATAAATTGTTGAGAGGTAATTCACAATAAAAAATGTTTGTTTATCACTAATTCACAATATAATCCCAATAACGATTTTTTGAGAAGGAAATAAAGTTTACTCCCAAATAATTTATTCCCATAATATTCACGATAGGGGTGATTAGATGTGTTTATCTAGTAAAACTTATTAATTGTTGGGCGTTCTAAAAAATAAAACAGTTTAACAAACTAAAACGTGAAGGCCCAATTTTGTAAACTGAGTGTTACTTTTTTGCTTTCTATTCCAAATGTATTCAATATTTCGCTCTATAACTTGATCGCTATATAACTTGATTCTCGTTTTGCAGAAAGGTGAATGACCAAAATATAATTATAAACATACGTACATATGTAGTATGTAAATGTGTATGTATTTTGTTTTTAAATTTGTTGATATTTATTTTTTTATTATTTTATTTGGCTTTGATAACGTCCAGTTATTCCGCAGGTCCGAATGCATATTGTTGAAGACACCATTCAAGTAGGTTTATTAATTAAATACATATGTACGTTACGTTCATTGTAATAATCATTTATTTGTTTACATATATGTATACATACATATGTATGCATATTAAGAAAAAAATGAAGAGTATTATTAATTAAAGTTTTGTATGCATTCATACATAAATTATGAGTAAAGTCAGCATTTACATAATTTAAAAGGCATTTAAAAAATTAATTCTTTTTGTTTTTGTTTTAAATATGAACAATTGGGAATTAAAATTGTTCATAAGCCATCAAAAGACGGTAAATTATAAGCGATCATTAAAAGGGTCACGTAGAATTAAAGAATTGAAGATTTAAGAAAAGTTATGTGGCGACAAGTAACTTTAAAATGAAACAGATTTTCAATCTAAAAACAAAAAAAATAAAAAAAAATATTTAAAAAGACAACTTCTTTTGTTTTTGAATAACGATTGTTTTTTTGTTTTGTATTTTTTACGTCATTCGTAATATTAAAACAAAAGACGCAGATGCGACATAAGGTCGACGGTCAACTAAAAGGAAACCAAATTTTATAAACAAAATAAATAATCACGAAACCTGACAAGACAATAATTTGATTGAATATAATGTTCATTAAATATTTTCAGATTTTTTGTTTCTTCTTAATTTTTGTCTTCATTTCCATAAAAATAAAAAAAAAAAAATAAAACTAAACAGCCTTGATGGACTCTGCATTCCAACGTTAAAAGCTGAATTGTTTTTCTTTAGTTTTAAATTTTAAGTTTTTTTTTTTTGTATTTCAATTTTGAATTAAGAGTTGGACAGCAAAAGGCATCAGAATAATAAAATGCTTTTGTTGTGGTTTTTGTTAAAAAAAAAAAATATTTGAAATGAATTTTAATAAAATGTCTACGATAAAATGTCGTGATTTCATTTACGAAGATCATTGTCAGGGTTAAGTTTATGAGTAGAAATCAACAGCATCTAGATCGCCGTATTTGTTTTTTTTTCTGATGAATTTTTTAAAAAAAAACCACCGATTTTATAAAAAAAAGCATAATTTTGTTTGTTTATTAAAGTTTCTAAATTCTTTTTAATTTGCATAAAATCTAAAAAGCATTAAAACTAAAACTGAAACTAAAACTATAAAAACATAATGACCTCTAAATAAATGAGGGTGTCAACAGTGTCATTTATTTTTAATTTTTCTTTTTGTATAGTTTATTGGCAGCTGTTTTATAAAATATTGTATTTAATAAAAGTTTTAATATATTATTTACCCTACCCTTCCAGTGGGCGTACTACTATTCAATTCAATTTAATTTTATTTAATTTAATTTTTTTTTTATCAATAATCATTCGTATAATTATTTAAAATTGGGAAATCCCTGTTGTTATGTTTATTGTAAAATTATTTGATTTTAAAAGCAAAAGTTTTAAATTTGTTTTTTTTTTTTTATATTGTCATGCCAAAAACAATTCATTTCTGTTCGAAAAGAAAATGTGAAAATACTAAAGAGAAGAGAATAGCAAATAAAATTGAATTTAAAATGTGGTTTTATTTTTTAAGTTTCCTGTTCTGTTTAACAAATCATAAAACGAAACCGTAAATCACAATCAGGAAGTTGTTCTAAATTGTGGTTTTTAGTTTACCTTCACAAACATCACAAACAATTGCTTTCAAGAATATGCAACAAAGAACAATTAGGCGACGGTAAAGATGACATAATTTCTCTATTAATAGTTCAGATCATTTAAGAAAAATATCAATAAAAATTTAATTCATATTTAAAATTTAAATTAGTTAATGAAATTATTTTAAAATCGTATCATTCATTTTTGTTTAGCATTCGCTGATTACTCAAAATCTTATAAATGTTGCAGTTTAACAGAAAACTCTTATTCTGAAATGTTTTGTTAATTTTAGAATTTTACTAACTTTTTAATGCCCCGGTATTGTTATGAGTTAGATGTCTAACTCATTCGTTTTGCCATAAAAAAATTTATTTAGTTTTTTTATTTTTTTGTTTAGCCCAGACACAAAAGTGATGTTAGAACAAAAATTGTTTGAAATATTCAAGGCTCAAATCTGTTTAAAGATTTTTTTGTCAATATAATTGAAACTTGGCTATAAAGAATTCAACAATTAAGGGTATTAAGGGCCATACAAGAATTTGCTAAAAATTGTGACCTCACTGTACAAGAATTAATTTTTCCATTTTGTAATCAAAACATACTTAAACAACTGTGGGTTATTCAACTTTGAATATGGAAAGGCACTAGCGTTAGACACACTCAGAAAGCTTGAATTAGTCAACTTTGTATGGTTTATTAAATCAAAATCAAATTAAATACAAATCGCAACAAATCAACAACATCAGTATGAAAGCAAATTGGATAGACAAATGAGCGCGAACGCAACAACAAGCAATATGAATAAAATACACAAACAACAATCGAAAGTGAAACCGCAAACATTCGACTTGAAACACTTTCAGCAGACTGTTTACGAGGGCATATAAAAAGGGAAGCCAAAGAAGGCAACAAGTAGGAAGAATTCAGTCGGCCTTGTGTAAAATCGCGTTGCGTGTGAACGCGAACTGTCGTAGTTTGAAGATCTCCGTTGTAAAGATCTGCGTTGTAAAGCAAACAAAGTCAATTATTGTGTTCTGATTGTGAACAGTGGCACACAAAATAGTAGGAACAATTAAGAATTTAATTGAAACTAAAATGCAATTAATATTTATTTTGTTTGCAATCAACGAACTCATAACTTAAACGTTTTTAAAAAGGAAACACTAATACAATATTTGAAAAAAAAACTTTCTAAATAAACTTCCGCGAAAGTTGTGCTGCATAAGTTTGGTGTGATTGCGCCACTAAATTTTTATTCTACTGCACGCGTATGGCGTGAAGGAATGGATTTAATAAATTCTCTACTGTTAGTAGACCATTTCTAACCTTTAATAGGTGATATCACTACCATTGTGATGATATTTCAAATCAGTTGCTATTAAACTGTATAACAGTATAAGTAATATATAATATATAGCGTTGGCCATCTATCGGTTTAAACTTGAACCGTCGGTTATTTCAAATGCTTATGTCATTCTATTCCGCTACTAAATTCGGTATATTAGCTACACTGAATGTAATGAATCGATTTATGCTTCATGAGCATTGAAATTTATTGCTTCAACGAGAAACTGCACGATGATGTATAAAAATCATCATTTTCGGATGAAGTTCAATTTCATCTTGGTGGGTAACGTTAATAAGCAAATTTGCTGCATCTGGGGGTTAGAAAACCAATACATTGGCCTAACAGAAGCCAATGCACCCATTACGAATGACTATTTGGTGCGGTTTGAGTCATATTTCTTCGAAAATGAGGACAACATAAGCATTACGATGAAAGGAAATAACTATCGTACCATGAAAATCCAATTGTTTGTACCTGATATTCATGGTATTGATATGAACGGCTTTTGGGTACAAAACAATGGTGCAACTTTCCACACATTTCATGCCACAATCGATTTATTGTGTCAAACGTTGGACTGCCATTTAAATAGACGAAATGGTGAGGTCGATTGGCCACCAAGAAATTACGATTTTGACTATTTCTGTGGAGCGCTGTTAATGAAAGATGTTAAGGTGTTATGCCAGCAAACCTGAGATAATTGAGTATTAGAAGGACAATATTCTTGATGCCCTAGCCGAGATACGAACCCATTCATTGCGCGAAAATGAATTCAATTAAATGAGATACTGTGAGGCCAGCTGCGACTGGCATATGTATGAAATAATATTTCATTTTTGACGGAAAAAAAAAAAAAACTAAATAAATTTGGCAAAATTTCAAATCGATTAGATTTTTAAATTTAAACTTTTATATCATCCACCCTATACAATGTAGATGATAAAAGAGACTTGTTATTAAATTTATTATGAAGATATTATGCGGTTTTATTTTATTCCCTTCCTATCGAAATCTTCAACTATAAGAAACGCATTTAATTTATTTGGTTTGAATTGTGTCATCTTTACCGATTCTTGCTGGGCGCATAATGCAAGTGATTTATTCAGTTTAGTTTTTATTCAAATTGGAATGTACTTTCACTGGAAAAATTTTTCTTTTTGATTGCTTTCCTATTATTTCTTTGGTTCGATTCATTTTTTGTTTTTTTTTTTTTAATTAATTTTTCATTTATTTTATTTCTCTATTCTATGTGCACAATTCCTGTAATATTGTAAAATTTATTTCTTCTTTTCTTTTGCTCTATTTACCTGCTTGTGTGTATGCTAAACAATAAAAAATAAAAAAAAAAATTATCAGATCTCCACAATGATACTCGTAATGATGCTGAAAGTCACCCGAAGATATTTAAATCGTATTTAAAAGTTGAAAATTTTTCAAATCAAATTAACTTTTTAACAAAATGATTTTTTTATATTATTTTTGTTTTAATTAATATGATAATTAAGGTTATAATTAAGAAAAACTTTGTTAGCAATTTACTTAAAAGAAATGTCCTACTGTTTAATTAAATATTTTATAAAACAAAATTTAAATTGAATATTTTATAACACAAAAACCAAAAAAAAAAATAAATACTAGTAAATAAAATTATGGTATCCGCCAATTAATGCAATTTTGTTTCTCTAGTATATATTTATAATATTATATTTAACTATTATAATTAACTTTTTATTTTACATGAAAGCTTTTATTGCTAACTACTTAATTATATATTAAATTTTAGTTAATGTCCTTTTTTTACAAAAAATCTAAATCTAACATTTATTGGAATAATAATTGTAAATAAATATTTTTTTTTAAATTATAATGCAGTTTTGGTTGTGTATTTTATTTAGTAGAACTAAAAACTGTTTTTTTTTTATATTTTTCGAACTCTCCAAACTTATTTTATTTGAAAAAAAGCGCTATTTTTAGATCTTTTCGCATAATGTTATTGATTAGCCAAACATTTTTTCACATATTTTCAAAATTCAAAGTTTTTTGAAAAGGGGACAGATGAGGCTTTACAGAAATATATACAGACAGACATACGTATGTACTAGAAGTGTGCACATGACATTCTACTAGCTCACCCTTCGCTCAATACAATACTGTAGTGTACTCTTTTCTGTTGATCTTGATTTTACGAATGCACTGAAATGTCATTTATTCAATGTATACAACAGCACTCGTTTGCCTGTGAAGTAGCTCAACTATGTTTTGTTCATTAGAGCATATTTTACTATTGAAGCTACATTTTCAGTATTGCCATATGAATATCAGTAGTAGTAATGTAAAAAAAGGTTTTTCCCCAGAAATAAAATATTTTAAAATAGTTACTGGCAATGATGGCGTTGACGAAGATGTTCTGTTGCAGAGAGCAAAAAAGAAATGCATGCTGTGACACTGAAGAGTAGAATCTTTTTCTTGCACTCTTCACCCAACTCTCTTTTTTACTGTTGTACAATGGCTTACGAGTGCAGTTGTTTTTTTTTTTAATATATCTTTGCTTCACACTTATTTATATTTGCAGCTACAATCACTGCAACACATATAGTTGATATACTTATGGATATGTGAACAACAATTGCAAATAATGCACCTACAAAAGCATAAAAATATGATACAACAACAATTGCAACAATAACAACAATAAAAAAACTAAGTTTTTAAAATCAAATTTATTTTAAAGACCCACATGTCTTTTATACGTACGCTTTATTTTACTTGTAAAATGTGTAAAATTTTCTGAATTGTAAAAAAATGAATTTGTTTAGTATAAATTACAATCCATACACGATTGCCACAATGTCCTTTTTCACATCAAGGACATTGCACAATTGTACGGTCTACAATTGTAGCTTCGAAATAATTTTCTATGAATTTTGTGTGTTTTAAACTATTTTTATTTATAAATTAACTTAAACTTTGCAGATACTTCATTGCTTTAAAAAAAAAAAAAAATAACTTTGTTGGTAACAATAAGGAACATACAAACAAATTAATTCAAATAAAATATTCAATAAACAAAAATAAAAAGTTATAATTAAAAAATAATAATTCATATACTGAAATCATTATTTAGAAGGATATTTTTCGAAATAGTCTTTATTTTTTTGCTAAACAAAGCATTACTTGAAAGCATATCTTGATCGACTTCCACAATCATTGCGACATATTCTTGGCGGATCGTCAGACAATGTTGGCCAATGATCAAATCTGTCAAATCTTTTGTTATCCGAGGGCGATATTTAGTATTATGGTAATCATTAGGCAGTTGAAATTTCTTCACATTCTGAGGAGTTTCAAATAAAGCTGCTAGCGCAGTACTTAGATCCATTTTGAATATTGAAAATGGCTTGGTTTTTGAATTCGGCAGTCTCATAAGTTCTGAATCTTTCCTATTTTCCATCCAAGAATTATAGATTGCCAGATCAAGAAAGTGGAAAAAGTCTTTGACAGTGCATTTCTTGGATTTCATTTTAATCCTCTTTTACTCTGACATTTGGTCACACCTGCGTTTGAAATTTTTATCCCACCTTTTGTATATCACCTATAGGATCTTTTCCTGTTGCTCTGGAAGCAACAATTACAACTTTTGTGTCGATCCACTTCAAAACGGTTACATTCTTAGATTCATAATTTAACACTTTTAGGTATTCTATTAGCCATAATTGTTTCTGTTGCTAGAAAAACCCATTTGATGTAAGGTTTCTATGAGCAGGACTGTTGTAAAATATCTGTTGAAGTATGAATGACTCCTTTATGGTAATAACTATTGAAGGTCCATGTCCAAAACCACAACCTTCAAATGTTCCTGCTCCTTGAAATACTTCAAAATCTACTACAACTCTACGGGAAGTTGCACATACTAGATTTCTTTATCCAACAGGCCTGATCGAAAACCTGAAGAGCAGGGCATCATTCCGTAAACCGTATCACTTGTTCGTCAATTGAATAGTTTCTTATATCTGTAGCTAGTTCATTACACCGCCTTCCTGCCGTATCGATGACTAAATGAACTCTCCGAAGTTTGTCTGTTGAGTTTGGTACAGAGTAGTCCTGAAAATGTATGTCTGATCGAAGTTGCAGGAATTTGTCTCGGGACATAGAGTCGAATATGGCAGCAATCTTGCATTCATTTGACCAGTATATTCTTATGGCTGGGTATCCAAGGCAGCCCATTATAATCGAACATCTGTAGAATCTTTCTGTCTGCTGGTATATAATGAACTTCCTCACCACGCTTACTCCTTACATACATTTTAGTGTATTTTACAAGTAGTTTTTAAAATATTCTAACGGTATTTTCGAAGTTATACAATTTTGACAACCGGAATTTGGAGGAAGTTCTGTATTCTGGTATGATATATTTTTCCATAAATCCGTCCTATTTAGTGTATTGGATTTGACAATCAATGGTTGTTTTGACGATTATTTTGATTGATTGTTTATCACAAGCGTATCAATTTCATGTTTGCACAACTACCAGAAGTCTGCTAATGTTTGTATTTTTGCAAATATTGTTATTTCTCTTTTGCGCAAACATTGTTTAACTTCTGGTGATTGCTCAAACGTGAAATTAACACATTTTGCGATACACAATCAATAGTCATCAAGATCCATCAAAATTTCTAAAAAATTTTGAACTAAAAGTTCATTTCCAAAGGTATATGTTTATATGAAAAATATAACTCGATTGTTAGACTCTTCAAATAATAACTACTTTAAGTTTTGCCCGATTTGATCAAACGAAGTGTTAATCGCTTCACAAGTTAAAGCACTTTCAGAATGTCATCACTTATTTCATATTTTTTAATTAAAGTTTGCTGATATATATAGGAGTCGTCGTGGTGTAGTAGCTAGTGCTGGCTTATTAGACGTAAAGCCAGGATTCGAGTCCTAGGCCAGACATCAAAACAAAATACAAAAAGTATTTTTTCGGCGATTTCTTCTCAGCAGGACTCATGGCAAAAACTCTGGGAGTAAATAAAATTGCCATGAAAAGTTTCTCAAAAAATCTGTTGTTCGCAGTCGACTTTAAACCGTAGGTCCGGCCACTTCTGTATAAAATTAACACGCACAACATAAGTTGTGTAAGAAACTGCGCGCTTCTTGGGGACGAATTGCTGTAGACTGTCTAATGGTGAAGGTATAGCGTTGGCCATTTTATAGTCACCAGCAACTCGTTTCCTTGCAGTTCGCATCCTACCTCTCTCCACCTTTCCTAAACCTGCACAATGCAGTGCATGAGTAGGGGCCCATCCCCTGAGTGCTGGTTTTATAAAAAAAAAATATGAATGGTCAAACTTGAAAAAATACGAAAAAGTTCGCATTCGTCAAGTTAACCTCATCAAACCTTATCAGAATTGTTTGTATAATCAATAAATTTGTGCGTAAAGTCCAAAAAGTTCAGTTTTTGTCAAATAAAAAAAGTTTGAAGTTCTATTCAACAAAATTCACAACCTATGCTATGTCATTAGCGAGTGTATTTAATTTTTTTTATTTTGTCGCATACTGTTATTATAATTACTTTCAGAATCTATGTATTATTTCTGATCTGATATTATAATTAGGCAGGCATTTAATCTTAATTTCATTAATTTAAATATTCGAAAAAGCTTCACATCAATGTTAAAATTTATTTGCAATTGTTCTACAGAAATTTTTTCAATTATTTTAATTAAGATTGTAGTTTTTATTTTTATTTATTATTTTTTGTTTGTTTGTTCATTACTTTGTTCATTTGTTCGCTTTCAATTGGAATTTCTTATGCTTAATGACCGATTGTATTAATGGGAAAAAAATCCAGCGAAAATCCAATTTAATAACGATAATTAATAAAATTTTTAATTTTATTTTCATTTATTCACATTTTTTTGTTTCTTTTTTTTTCATTATTATTTAAGTATTTCAATGTATTCTTGAATAAATATCTTAATTTCAATTATAGCATTTAGTAATGAATATTTTTAATTTACGATTACCATTTATTGATTGATTCGAATCGTAGTATATGGCATACGGCATATATTTAATTTAAATTCTTTAATAATTAATTCATCATCATCAATACAATAACAATTTCTGATGTTATTAATTAGCAGAATGTATTTAAAAAGTCTTTTGATTTTTATTGTGCAAAACGCAATTTTTGTGTAATGCATTAGTGCTTATTTGATGAGCAATTTATTTCACGTTCTTTGGGGTCGGACCCTGCGATTTGACTCTACTAAATAATTTTTTGTTGGTATACGACCTGAACCTTGTGTGGGTGAAAAAGACAGACGCAGCTCTTAAGGACATTGTATCTACCACTGTAAAGGTATTTTCGGAAATGATGAGAAAAGTATACACTGAGCACCATAAGTGAGTCAACACTCACTATCATTTTAAAATTTCTATTAAAAAAAGTATACTTGTAGTACAACAATAATTTTGTTTTTTGTTTTAACATTTTTATTTTTGAAAATTTATTCGACTACGAGTATTTTCATTTACTTTTCTCGCTATCCTAAAAAAATGAATTATTTCAGTGGTGTTTACTCACCTTTGGGGCTCAGTGTATATCGCTTGACAACATTTACATAACAGAAACAATATTTAATACTTTTTTGCAAAATTACCGTTATTGTTTTTATTTCTATAAATCCATACGTTTAAAATTTTACCTTTCTCAAAATTAACTACATATACACTGCATTCCTAATGAATAGGTGCAGTGTTTTAGCAATCAATTAATGCTTGTTGCTCTCAAAATAATCCATTAACAGGATAAGGTTTTAATTTCTATTAAAGGCCTAAAAGTAAAACAAAAATAATGTAAGCAATGAAAATTTCAAACATTTCAGTTTAAAACCGTGCATATTTTTGTAATTTGTAAAGAGAAAAGAACAAATTAAACAAAACAAGAAAATGAAAGAAAATTTCTTCACTTGTTTATTTTTTTTTTTATTAATTTTTAAAAATGTATACTTCTGCCTATCGACAAAATTACCTCATGAATTCCATTTGGAAGGGAATTATAAAGTTCCAATAAATATTGTAATGAAATTTCCGGCCTCGCTTATTTTATTGTAGCAATTAATGATTCTCGGTCATGAAATTGTCGTCCAGATTCGTAGACTTTCCGTGAGAACCATTCCCATACATTTCCCATTCTATTTAAATCCGACAAGTAGGTTGGACATGGCAACAATTCAACATTATGCTTGCTAATACACGTTTTAATAACACGTAGCGAGAGTGAAAATCCACCGGAGTAATCACATAGCCCGTGTTGTGCAATTAGTTGAGTAGAACTCAAAAAAACCTCTTTTATAATCTCGAGCCCTTAAAACTTGTTTTATTTGTGAAAAACTTTTTTTTTTTTTTGATATTACACCCAAATTTCTGGAACATTCAAACATTTTTGAAACGATTTCTTAAATTTAAATCTAATTGAAAAGGGGAGAGATGGATCTTCAAAACGGTGTACATTTTTATTATTCGACTTAATATGCTATGAGATTTGATGAGGTTATTTTGGAAAATTTGAATTTTTTTATATTTTTTCAAGTTTGTCCATTTATAGCAGCAAAATATAGGATAAGTGAAAATATTCTTAAAGTCTGTTCTCTTGTGAAGAGATTGAGTCCTCATCTCATCAAATGAACTTTTAGTTTAAAAATTTTCAGAATTTTTGCTGGATCTTGATTGTTTATTGCAAAATGTGTCAATTACGCATTTGGACGCAAAAATAACACCCACTTTTTAGATAAATTACAAAAACAAGCACAAATAAGATCTAATGCAACTTTTTCGAGTTTTCTTTCTTTACACTATTTTTTCTTAATTATTAAACCTATAATAAAAAGTGCAATAAAATTGTCTCCATGAATTATCTTGAGTTCAGCAAGCTTAAATTGATTGGTAAAGCACTGCACCTATTCATGTGGAACGCAGTGTATATATTCAATACTGTATGTAACAGATTATCTATTGGACAATTAACATGGCTTTGTATTGTGTATGTTGTATTGGATACACTTGGTTGTTTGTGAACACTCAATGCTATGTTGTATTGTATATTTCGTATTCCAAAATGTATTATTTTGGCATTCAAACAATTTGTTAGCACGAAAGCAATACAACTTTTGAAAAACATATAAAAAAAAAGGGTTATAAAAAAAAAGGGTACAAGCATACACTGTTGTATAATTTATACAACCATACAACGACTTGTGTAAATTGACAAGTTTGCACGACTTCCAGAAGTCAACTAATATTTGTGTTTTTTGCAAATATTATTATTTCTCTTTGCGCAAACATTGTCCGACACATAGACACATTTTGTGATAAACAATCCAGATCCATAAAAAATTCTGAAAATTTATGAACTAAAAGTTCATTTGATGAGATGACATATAAAAAAATATAACACGACTGTTGTACTATTTATATAATAACTACAGTAATTTTTGTCCGATTTGATCAAACGAAATGTGAATCTCTTCACAAGATAATGCATTTTCAGAATGTCATCACTTATTTCATACTTTATAATTAAAGTTTGCTACTATGAACGGACATGTCTGAAAAAATATGAAAAAAGTTCGTATTTTCCATGTTTACCCCATCAAAACTGATAGCTTATTAAGTCAAATAATAGATATATGTATACCGTTTTAAGGGTCCATCTCTAAATTTTTGGAAATCTGGTCAGAAATGTTTAGTAATATGTAAGAAATAAGTAAAGTCTAAAAAAACTGTTTTTCTCAAATTAAAAGGTTTGGAGAGCTCGAGAAATATAAAAAGAAGATTTTTGAGATCAACTCAACAAAACTCACAACCTACGCTATGTAATTAGCGGGGTGCATTAAATTTTTTTTATTCTGTCGCATAGTGTACTGTACCACCAAAATAATTTTGATCTCTAAATCGTTGATTCAAGTTATATAGAAAATATTTTGTATTTGTATTCTTCTTCTTGATTAATTACTGGCATTTACATAAATTTATAGCACGAAACCAATACAACTGTAAAAAAAATATGAAAAAAATGTGTATAAGTGTATCGGATTATTATATGAAAATTATCAACAACAAGTATACAGTGTTGTATAATCAAAACAACAATACACTCAATACAACGATACAACATCTTGTGTGAATTGACAAGTTTGCACGACTTCCCGAAGTAAGCAAATATTTGTGTTTTTTGCAAATATCATTCCAACAAGATTTAAACTTTTGGAAATCTGGTCAGAAATGTTTGTGTAATCCAGAAATTATTAAGTAAGGTCTAAAAAAGCAATTTTTCTCAAATAAAAAAGTTTGGAGGGATCGAGAAATATAAAAAGAAGATTTTTGAGGTCTACTCAACAAAATTTAATTTTTTTTTATTTTGTCTCATAGTGTTATATGTACGACCATAATAATTTTGAAATCTAAATCGTTAATTCAAGCTAAAAGAAAATGTTTTGTATTTTTATTCTTCGTCTTGATTACTGGCATTAACATAAATTGATAGCACGAAACCAATACAACATTTAAAAACATATGAAAAAAAAAATGTGTATAAGTGTATCGGAGTTTTATATGAAAATTATCATTAACAAGCATACACACAATACACTCAATACAATGATACAATGTCTTGTGTGAATTGACCAGTTGATAAGATAAAAATGTGATTAAAGTTGATCAAGTATGCCCAAAACTGTTGTTATAAATTTAAATACGATACAATTTTTGAATTTAGTTTTGGAATAGCTAGATAGAGATATTTATTGAAGAATAATTTATTAATTTACATAGGAAATCTTATATTATTTAGTGTATTTTAATTTTTAAGTATTTTTAAAACGTTAATAATTTCCTTAACATTATTTCAACTAAACTAACTAAAGTGCCAAGAAATATAAACAATAAGCATTTATTAAATGTAAGTTAAAACTAAACTAAACTAAATATTGTACAATATTGTTAAAAGTTTTCTCAACATTAGTTTTTTATTTTCTTGTTTTTTAATTACTATTTGTTATTAGTAAACTTAAAATTAAATAATTTAAAACATTTTATAACACTTACATACATTTATTGTATTATAATAATTGTAATCATAAAAGTTTTGTTCCTGTTAATCTTCTCAACACTTACTCCTAAAGACTCATATACACTGAGCAACATAAGTGAGTCACCACCCACAATAATTTTAAATTTTCTATTATAAAAAATATACTTGTAGCACAACAATAATTTTGTTTTTATAAGTAATAAGTAAACGTTTTTATTTTTGGAAATTTATTAGACTACGAGTATTCTCATTTACTTTTCTCGCTATCCTAAGAAAATGTATTATTTCAGTGGTGTTTACTAACTTTTGGCGCTCAGTGTACATATACATGTATACATATGATGTTTACAAATAAATACTCCTTCATATTATTGTAATTTCATTTAACTAATGCATATACATACATAACATAAGTAGGTATAGTATAAGTGTATTAAATGTTTAATTGTATTTAACACTTTAATGATAATTATAAAAATAAAAACAACTTAAACATAATACATAATGAAATATCAACCGTTATAATGAAAATGCTAAATTAAAATTATTTTTTATATCCAAATGATAAGAAAAACTAACTAAAATACACAAGAAGAAATATAAAAAAAATAAAAAAAAAAATTAATCATGAGACTCATTATTTGTTATTCTACTTCGTTTATTAATAATTGAAAACAGTTGGATGCGACTTTACTACTGTTCAGTTTAGTTTTTAATTTATTTTTCTTCTCTTTATTTTGTTTATGGTGTTTAAATAAATTTACGGAGTAAGAGAGAGAGAGAGAGAAAAAACATCGAAAGATAGAGACAGAGAAGGAATAATATAAAATACTTTTAATTTGTAAAATCAATTGAAAACATTTGAAATTGAATGAAAAGCATTTTATTAAAGGTCATTATTATAGCCTGCCGTTAAACTTGGGTTAAGTTAAAGTTACCTTTAGCTAATGGGAACTGTAAATTTATATTCGTTGTTAAAACTTACAGATAAAATAAAGTTAACTTTTTTCAAAAATACGGCAGTGCCGGAGCAATATCGATAACATTGCACAATTAATAAAGTTTTTTTTTTTTAAGCCGCAGTGGTAACAACGGGCTTCTTTTTTTGTTGTTATATATATTAGAGGTGTGCACAAGACATTCTGCTAGCTAACCCTTCACCAAATGCAATACTGTAGTGTACTCTTTTCTGTTGCTCTTGATTTTACGAGTACACTGAAATCTGAAATCTGTATTTCTCATTTATTCAATGTATACAACAGCACTCGTTTGCCTGTGAAGTAACGGAACTATGCTTTGTGTTGTAAGAGCATATTTTGCTACTGAAGCTACATTTTCAGTATTGCCATATGAAAATCAGTAGTGTAAAAGAAGTAGTAGTGTAATGGTAAAAAATGTTTTTCCCCAGAAATAAAAAGTTTAAAAAAGTTACTAGCAATGCTGGCGTCGACGAAGATGTTCGGTTGCCGAGAGCAAGAAAAGAAATGCATGTTGTGACTCTATGAAGAGTACAATATTTTTGTTGCACTCTTCACACAACTCTCTTTTATGGTTTACGAGTGCAGTTGTTTTTTTGTACCCTTTCTTTGTTTCACACTTATTTTTATTTGCAGCTGCAATCAATATTCGGTCATGAGAAAAATGCAATAGTGGGCAATTTTATATGTCTTGTCCTCACGTCTAGTAGATACGTATCGAAATCTATTCATCTTTTTTTTTTGTTTGTTTTCGAAGACAAATCCAGAGAAATTTATTTTCTATGTTGATTTACAAAGCTTCAGTTGTTTTATTTTGTTACTGAGAAACATTTCTAAATCTATAAAATTAATTTCAAAAACAATAGAGCTTAAGTTGGACTATGCACTTGAGATGATTGCCTTGTAAACTACTGATAATGAAGAAATGGAGTTCAAAACAAGACGACGTTTATGAAATGAGCACCTTAGATTAGTTAATCCATTAAAATTATAACGGTGCTAGGGTTTAGGGGTAATAATTTTTTAATACCTTTCGAAACATTTATCTTAACCGTAATTTTTAAGTAAAACAACTACTCCAGTAAATTGGGTTCGCCTTCATATTTTCGATATTTAATATTGAAGATGGAAAAAGTCTTTCCGTTTTGTTTTTCTTGCCAAATTTAACTTGTAAGTTGCTTGCAAACATACTTTATAATCGAAATCCGTTTGTAGAAATAGTTTTTGGTTTTTTGGTTTTTTTTTTTTGCAATTTTCATTCACTTTCCTCTTTCAAGTTGAAGCAAAGAAAATCCTTAATTTGTTACTTCGTTGAATTTTTGTCTCAATACACTTTAAACGTCACTTGCTGCTGCTCCACCGGTGTTGTTGCTCAACTATGCATGGCCAAATTTTCGAAAAGCATTTACAAAATGAAACAAAAATTCAAAACAAATAAAAGAAAGAAAAAACTCAAAGAAATAAAAGAGAATAAGTGAAAAACGACGAGAGTTTGTTTTAGTTGAAATAAAGTTTAAGTTCTGCCTGAGTGATTTATGTTTTCCAATTTTCACGTTATTTTACAAAGTTTTTCCTGAGCAAGAAAATTTCATTTCTAAATAAAGAAAGGAAATTAAAAAAAAACAAGAAATTCGCTCCTGTATTTATTGCTTTTCTATATAAACGAACGAATATCTTGACTCTCCTCTAGGCAAGTCCATGCAATGGCAAGGCTTGTTGTTGCTCTCTTTCTTTTCACGTGAAATTTTCTTAATTTTCTTTTCATTCACTGTTATTGTTTTTTTCCCCACTCTCTTGTTATTATTGTTATTTAATTCAAAATTATTTAATGTTTTTGATGTTGTCGGTTGTAACTTTCACTTTAAAGTCTCTCCTTGTAGTTGGCATTGTTCTTATTATTGCCCTTGGATTTTGAAACAATTCCAACAATAAAAATAAACACAATAAAAAAAAACTGTAGAAACTTTCTTCTTTCGTTTTCAGTTAATGTAACTTGTAAATGTATTTAAAATATTTCTTTGTATTTAACTTTAATATAAAAACGAACAAAATATATATACACGTACGTATATACTAGGGTTGCCAATCGGAAAAGAAGTGTTTTTCAACGGCAACAAAATTCGTTCAAGCCTATCAGATCACATGTTAGATGCTTTAATCTTTTTGTTGGAATCCAAATAATTTTCTTAAAACTAATGCATTTGCATATGTAAGAATTATTTTTATTTTTGTTCATTTACGCTTTTTTGTTACATTTTGCCTTGACATATAATTCTGATATCCATAATTGGAATACAAATGATTTTGTGAACAAAATATTTTTATTATTAAGAGAAAATCGAGATTTTTCCAGTAATTTTTTCGGATTGTTGGCTCCCGAAATATCCCCGGATTTTTAAAAATCGATCCCGTTTGGCATCCCTAGTATATACATATATTTTTTTCCAGAATTTAGGCCTATTAAAGTTTGTTGTGGTGTATTTTCACACCAACATTTGGTAAGTGAGGACAGATTATGTAAGGTTGAGTTGAGTAGTGAATTTTTCTCGCCATGTGGTAAATTATACACAGAAATTAAATTTGTAGAACAAAAAAAAAAAAAAGAAAACGAAAAAGAAAATATTTTTAATAAATTAAACAAAATGCCAAAGGAGAGAAAAATTATAAAAAAAAAATAGTACCTAAACAGCACACAACTAAGCCACTACGTTTTGCTTGAGATACATTATATCTCATGCGACAATAATCCAGGCTATGATACTAGAGCGGGTCGTTCGCTATGGACAAAAAAAAAAATTGAGTCAGTCACCCCATAGTATTAAAGATATATTCGTAACATTTCCAAAAACATAAAAATACCGTTGGTAACGTTATTACCATATTGTTACGTTTTTACCTTTTAAAAACTTTAAAAATATGAGTTCGAAGATTGCAAATAAAATAAAAATAAATATGCGTTTAATTTTAAATAAATTATTTATTGTTCGTACTATTTTTGTGCCACTGTTCGAACTTATACCGCGTATACAACAATAACTATAACAGTATGTGCTTGTTCGTTGTATTTCTCTGCTTATAACCTTTCCGTAAGCAACAACACATGTTCGTTATTCTGCTTTGTTCAAAACCTTTTTGCAAACACAACACTAACAACTATTTTCTTCACACGCAAATTGTCTGCACGCAAGGCAGACTGAATTATATTGTCTTCACACAAAACTGATTGAACTCTCACTGCAATCAACGTGACGTCGTCACACACGACTAACTTAATTCGATCTCCATCATTGCTCGCTTTGTCTTGCCTTTTATATCGCTGAATCAAGAGTATGATGAATGCTTTTGTAAGAGGATGATGGGACTTCGAGAACAATCAAAAAATGTAAACAACTTGTTTTCATTATTGTTGGTGTATCTTGTTTACATTCGTCCAGTCAGATTAGTTTCACTAAAGTTCTCTACATGTACTCTCTTCACTGTTATACGCCACACCTTAATACATCCGAAAAATTCTGTCCTCAGTAAGAATACCTATATCATAGTTTTCCATACATTTCTGTCGCTGTAGAATAATTTGGTGATTAAGATGTCTTCTTTATATGCCCTGTATTAGCTGTTATAGGCCACACCCAAGCGATTATAATACTTCTGCAAAAATTAGTGCCCCGTAAGTACACCTATCATTATGGTATTTTGGTGATTAACTCTCTCGATGTTTATCCTGCTGCTGTAACTCTGTAGCAGTAGTCTAGTAGGTAGTATGTTAGCTTATTAGACGTAAAGCCCAAGTTTAAATACGAGGTCAGTCATGAAAACGAAAATATTAAAATTTTTCTTCGGCGACTTCCTCTCAGCAGATTTCTAGCAAAAACTCTGAGAGTAAATAAAATCTCAAAAATCTATCGTTCGGAGTCGACTTTAAACTGTAGGTCCCGCCACTCATGTATTAAATCAACTCACACAACATCAGTGGTGTGAGAAGCTAGGTCGTAATCATGACTAAAGGGTTGTAATAACCAATTATGTATGTATGTATCTCGGTTTTCAGTGCCCTAAAAACACTGACTTTTTACAGCAGGTCTTTTTTTAAAAAATTTTTAATGAAGAATAGTAGTTTAGTACTCTAAATATCGAAATCTTCTATGCAGCCCACAATCTCAAAATCGTTCTTGATTGATTGTCACAGATAAGGAGATTAAAATCTATTCTCATAATCAACTGATTGTGTTGTGCGTTTTCTTTAGGCAAAAAACAACTTCATAATTAATTTTTTTTGCTTTTCCGAAGTCTCTCCCAACGAGCAATAAACACAAAATCATGTCAATAAAGGGTTTTCAGTTCACCTGTCATCCGGTGTAAACTCTTTAAGAATGTCAAAAAAGTTTTAACTTACTTTACTTACCTACCGCATTTACCTGCAATAGTACATTTAAAAGAATAATTTAATTTTAAATTTTCTTAAACTGAAAACAATTATTTGGAATTAAATAACATGTGGTAGGTAGTGTAGGTAATTAAATAAAAATTTCGATGTAGTTGCCGTGATCGGTTGAAAGAGACCTGTAGATTTGATGGACGACCAATTCAGGGTTACAATACATACATACATACATACATAATTAGTCATTACAATCCTTCAGTCAGGATTATTGATCTAGTTTCTCACACCACTTATATTGTGTGTTTTCATTTCATACATGAGTCGCGGGAGCTACAGTTTAAAGTCGACTCCGAACGACAGATTTTTTAAGAAACTTTTCATGGCAATTTTATTTACTTTCAGAGTTTTTGCCAGAAATCTGCTGAGAGAAAATCGCAGAAGAAATACTTTTTATATTTTATTTTGATGTCTGGCTTGGGGCTCAAACCATGGCTATACATCTAATAAGCCAACACGCTACCTTCTAGACTACGGCGACTTTGTTCTCCCCTATAGATTTTCTTTCAACGGTCTTACAATTTCAGATACAAATTTCCAGCTTGTATAAGACAAGAGGAATAACAGGTGTTTGTTGAAATCCTCTTTGCGACCAAATCGGCTTAATGTCGTATAGCTTTTAGTAGGATGTTTTCAGAAATATTTTTCCAACTCTTCCAATATATAAATTTGCTATTAGAAACAAACGATTGCATAATTAAGGGCCATTATTACAACTTACCTTTAACTAAATGCAGGATTTCAACGGGCAGATAACATGATTTTCATTATTATGAATACAAAATAAAATGAAAAGTGAACGTTATGCTAAAGGAAAGATCAACCCACCTTTAATTATTTCTAAAGTTCACTTTATCTTTGAACTTGTCATATTATAAATATTATTGTCAATATGGCAACATCAAATATAAAAATGAAAAATAAATGAATAATCTGTTAATGGTTTTCTTAAATCAAAATGGATAATGGCGTATTCTTTATATTTATTTTAAAACAAACATAAAAATAAAAAAGCTTAAATCACAACCTAAAAATTTTGTAAACTAAATGAATGAACATAACAAATTAAAAGGCACGACGTGTTGTTACCACTGCGTTTAAAAAAAAGTCTTGTTTAATTGAGCAGTTTTATCGACATTCATCTGGCACTGCCATACTTTTGAAAAAAATTAACTTAATTTTATTTGTAAGTTGTAATAACGAAAATAAGTTAAAGGTGACTTTACAGTTCACTTTAACTAAAGTTACCTTTAACTAATTCCAACTTTAATGGCAAGTTGCTATAATGGCCCTAAGTCTACATTTAGGTCTGAATAATGCATTTTTTTTTTGTTTCAAGTTTTGTTCTCTGAGAGCCATGATTATAGTTAAAACGATATAACGTTCACCTACTCTTTAAATTTTTTAATAAATCCAATACAACGATATTTTTCTTTAATTTCCGTAAAGGTCATCAACGAAGTGTGCATCGAAATGCTTCTTAATGTATCATCATAGCGTCGTATTTTCTTTATGAAATATTTTCTTTCCATTACGGCACGATTTTTTTAATCACTTGTCAGTTGTCGTTAAAATCATTCCATTTACGCAATACATTCTCATGCAAATTTTTTTTTCTTTGTTTACTTATTTTTTATTTCGTTGTTATTGTAAATTATTTAATTATGTTTGTGTAAAAAATTTCAATTGTGAGTTACACATACTCAAACTCATACTCTAGAGCAACTTGTCGCCCAACATATCCTCAACGTCTGTGCATGTATGCATAGATGAGTGTACGTTGCCGTATATACAGTATGGATGAGTGCATACTTTGCATCATCTTACAATAATTTTTTTTCTTCAACTGAATTTTAATAAATTTTCATTTATATTCCATTAACAATTCAACAACGTATGGGAAATGTTGCAACTTTAATTACTCGTCACACGCTGTAAAATGCGGTTTGTTAAACATTTCGTTTCAGTGACAAAAATTTTTTTGTCAAGACTTTCCATTGCAGTTGATTTAACTCGTTACCTTCCACTCGTGTGTAGTGTGTATGTATGCATTTGGCTTGAAGCTGCATAGGCTCTGCTGTGTCTGAAGTAGTTATTGACGGAGATTCATTGCAATTTTACTTTTTAACATTTTAACTTGAGTTTAGTTAAAGGTACATTTAACTAAATGGGACTGTAAAGTTACCTTTAACTTATTTTCGTTATTAGTACTTACAGATAAAATGAAGTTAACTTTATTCAAAAATATTGTTGTGCCGGATCAATGTCGATAAAGCTGTTTAATTAAACAAGTTTTTTTTGACGCAGTGGCAATGAGGGGCTTCTTTTATTTTCTTTCTTTTATTGAAGTTGCCATTTTGAAAATAATATAAAAATATGACAAATTTCAAACACAAATTTAACTTTAAAAGTTACCGACAGCATGATCCTCGCTTTAGCTTAATAATAAAATACTGGCTATCTTGGTCATAAGTCGAGGAATACCTGTAAACATATGACCATTAAAATAAGGAGACCTTTACATACATAATTGGCCATTACAACCCTTCAGTCAGGATTACGACCTTTAACTGATGCGAATTTCATCGATTTTTTTTTTTGCCAGTCGCAATATTTAGTAAAAAAGTTATGTTTTTTAACTCTCAATACTGTTTTCTTTCGACATAACAAATTCTGTTAACTTTCAATGTGTTTGCTATTTTTTATGAAAAGGTTTTTTAAAATACTAAGAAAAATTTCTAGTTTCAATGAAATAAAGATAAATTTGGTCTTCCGACATTACGCCCTGCAGCTATTTACAAATAAATTTATCTAGGTTTCTTCGTTGCAGAAAATATTATGCAATGATGACCCCTACTCATGCAGTGCATTGTGCAGGTTTTAGGAAAGGTGGAAAGAGAGAGGGAAGATGCGAACGGTAAGGAAACGAGTTGCTGCTGGTGGCTATAAAATGGCCAGACTGTCTAAGGTATAGCTTAGATATTAGTATAAAACGGAAGTCTAGTTACCTCAATATTAATTTTATTTTTGATAACAAACCTTAAAATGTTAATTTCATGACAAAATTTGCAAAAATCTGCACGCGTCCTATTTCAATGGCCTGAAAATTTTCTTAGTCTGTCAAAAAACCTTTCATGAAAATAGCAAACACATTGAAAATTAACAGAATTTGTCAATGTCAGAATGTCAAAAGAACACAGTATTGATAATTAAAAAAAAATTTTGCCATTTTTCAAAAAAAATTTAATGGCCCTAGGTTTACAATTATCTGCCCGTTAAAACCCTGTCTTTAGTTAACGGCAAGTTGTAATAATGGCCCTAAAACAGAGATTACCAAAAATTTGTTGGTTGTGTATTAGTGAGTAAGAGAGAGAGAGAGAAAATAAGTTAAGAGCTTACAGTCATAGAAAAATGTTAATAATATACCTTATTTTGATTTTCGTTTCATCAACATACATAAGGTTATACATCTTTGACATCATAATTAGGTAATATTGTTTAGTTATTTGCTTGATACTAATTTTGGTTTATAAATTTTCTCTCCTTCAAATAACCAACCTTTTAATTTTTCTAAAATATTGCTTTATATACTTTATAAAAAAGTTGTACTCTTTCCTTATCGTTTAAATTATTTACTTGACTATTAAAACTATCAAAATATGTTTTAAGAACATGTAAGACTTTAAATTTATAAAAAAGGATTTTTTAACATAAACTATTTTTTGAGTGTAAACCTAAAAAAGAAAAAAACATAGCATCCGCTAACATAGGTGCTTGTAGCAGTCTGATCGACGACTAAATAAGCAATATGTGTGAATTCTGCCCTGCCCTAAAACTATCATTATTAATTTAGCCGGGCATTAAACTTATCAGAAGAAAATAGTGAGATTGAAAATGTGAAGCAATTCATCGCGTGGAAAAATGTATTTTGTTTTAAGTTTCGTTAATGAAATCGAAAACTATAATTTTGATATTTTCTCAATATTTTTTCAATTATTTCTATACGTATGCATTATTTATTATAATTTATTTATAATTCTTTTATTTATAATTCTTTTATTTATAATTCTTTTATTTATAATTCTTTTAATTTTAAGTATATATGTGTGTAACTTTAAATCGTTTGTCATTTCATTTAATTGTTACTAAATTCGAATAAAATTTTAAAAAAATTTGCTTTAAATTATTCACTTTAGTAAGCGATGTATTAATTCATGTGATTTGTACACAATAATAACACATAACTTGGAATGTGCCTTCCTATCATCTAATATAAGTATACAGAGACAGCACTTTAAATAGATTAAGAGCCTACGGTTGTAACTAATCATACCTTATCATCATTACCGGCATCAGAAATTAATAACGATCAACTGCGAATGTTTCTAACTCCACCTTAAATGTTATTTAACCACACAAATATGGCATACAAAATGGTCGTATATCCTTTGATAATTATTTTCTGTTTTTGTTTTCTTTATTATTGTACGATTTTTCATTTTCTTTTTATTGCAATTTTTTTTTTCTTTATCATTGTTTAATTAAAATATTACGTTGCAAAAAAAAATTTTGTTGTTGGCCACAAAATTAACTACAAATCCAAACGCACTACAAAAACAAAAATAATAATGTTTCACTACGTCAACATTTTAAATTAAAAATTCACACACACTTCTACAACCACAACAACAATAAAAACACAAAGTAAAAGTATTCACCAGGCAGCTCAGCCTATAAGCACTACTACTGTTACGAAAGTTTCGAAATTGAAAGCGCCAAGGCAAGTGGTAAAATGTGTTAATACAAGCGAAATGGGGGAAACGAAAGAAAATCTAAAATTAGATTCGATAACAGCAACTAAAAAGGTAATATTAAAACCGAAAGTAAAAACAAAAACAACAGCAACAACAATAGCAACATCTATACCAACAACGATGGCAGCCAGTAAAGATGAAAAGATTTCGAAAAAGACTGTACGCGTTAAGTCACAAGACGCACAGGTGCCAGCAGTTTCAACGGCAACAACAATACCGTCAACGATACAATTCTCGTCACCGTCTACACTAGAGCAACAGGAGGATCTGCAAACAAAGAAACCATCATTGTTGCCAAAACCAAAGGTTAAAGTTGTACTACCACCAGCTTTATTACAAAAGCAACAACAACAACAACAACAACATGAAGAGACCGAAAACTATGAAGAAAGTGCTGAAGGTACTGAAACGGATGCCGCCTCCTCTAGTCGTATACCAATTCGCACAGCAAACGCTGAGAAACGAGCCCTATTGTCAGGCCTTACTGGCACTACATCTCCATCCGGTGACATCTCCTTATTATCTACCTCCGATACGAAAAAAAGCAAAGCTCTGATAAAGTAAGTTCGTTCTGCATGTTCTGCTTAAGAAATTAAACAAACAACAATTGCATGGAATGTGAAATGAAACCCTTTTCTTATAAAATTCTTATAAAATTATTGTATTATGACCCACCCCCCTCACTCACTCACACTCTCTCTCATCTTAAACATATTTATGTAGAGACAATATTGATATAAGAAAGCATAAATGGGTGAGGGGGGGGGGGGGGAAATATGGCAATTGTTTCTAAAATTCCACCTATGCAATCATATTAGGGAAATTGGGAAGGTGGTGTTCGCCAAGACAAAAACAATTGTGTTCTAGACTCTTTAATAGGCAAAATGAGTTTTATTTAAACTTAAGATGGTTTCACAGTGTTAAAGTTTACTTAGGTTAGAATATCATTCACACGCTAGATCTGAAGACGCTTTTGATAAGGTTCTATGAGAAATAGTTCCCAATGGGGAATTGTAATGAAAATCGAAATTATTTTTTCATCTATTTTCGGCATAAACTTATGTTTAGCGGCGCAATATGATCTCAGGATGTATTTTCTTCTTCTATATGTATACACACATAGCTAGCTTTTATACTACCTCATGGGTGTTCGTTTTCGTTCGTTTTTTCTATTTGAGTATAAAACTCACTTTTAGTGCGAATAAAACTTTTCGGAATGAAAACAAGCCTCTTAAGGATTGCAACTCTGCTAAAATGTAGTTGCAACAACGTTCCTGCTTCTAAATTGATTATGCAACATTTGAGTTCGCAACGTCATTATTAGCATCCATTGGGCAATTCCCACGACTTTGTATCGTGTATGTTGTATTGAATACATTTGGGTGTTTGTGAACGCTCAAAGCTATGCTGTATTGTGTTTTTCGTATTCCATAAGTATTTTATTGGCATTCAAATAATTTGATAGCACGAAACCAATACAACTTTTAAAAACATATGAAAAGAATGTGTATCGGACTGTTGTATAATCATCCAACAATACAAAGGCCTGTGTGCATTGACCATTTATTAGAGTACTTGTATCAGCAAAACTACATTTTTGTAGAACGTACACAACCCGCAATGAAGTTTGGATTATAGAACAATTCTATGATTACATACATGATTGGCCCTTCAGTCAGGATTACGGCCTAGCTTCTCAACTCCACTTATGTTCTGTGTGTTAATTTGTATATATGAGTGGCGGGATCTATAGTTTTAAAGTCGCCTCTGAACGACAGATTTTTTGAGAAACTTTTCATGGCAATTTTATTTACTCTCGTGTAATGTATGAAGATTTAACGTTTTTTTGTTCCCTGTTTGAAGGGTATGACACATTCTTAGCTAAATAGGAATATGAAAACCAATATTTAGCCGTAGATCGAGCATTGTATAAAAAAAGATAAATTTAGATGCCTGATATTTTTATAATTCGTAGGAATAAAATTTCAAACAGGACTTAAAAAAATCCAAAACTTCATAATTCTGGCTTATGTATCATTTTTGTTGAGTTCGAAATTTTTTTAGGTTTTCAAAGGTTTTGTGAAGTTTTTTTTTATGGTATTTGAAAAGAAATTGAAAGATAAGTGTTGGAGTGAAAATGTTGAATTTTCTGTTCATGCTATGTTCTTGATAATGAATGCAGTAGTCGCATCAGACCAAGATTCGAACCTCAGATCAGTTATTTCCAATTTATAACGAAAAGTTGTAATGACCGATTATATACGTATGTATGGAATATTCCTGCATTCCTTTAGCAGTTAGAGAAGAGAAAATATTACCAATCTTCACGCTGATTGCAAGCAGCTGTTTCCTAAAATGTTGAAGAGCCTTTCTTAATATTCTTCTCATAATTGGCTTTGGCTCACGGAACAGACAAACATTAGAAAAGTGTTACGGCCTATATTTTATTTCATAGATATTACAGATGGTCGCCGTGGTCTAGTAGGTAGTGTGTTGGCTTATTAGACGTAAAAGCCAGGGTTCGAGTCCCAGGCCAGACATCAAAACAAAATACAAAAAGTATGTTTTCGGCGATTTCCTCTCAGCAGATTTCTGGCAAAAACTCCGAGAGTAAATAAAATTGCCATGAAAAGTTTCTCATAAAATCTGTCGTTCGGAGTCGACTTTTTTAAACTGTAGGTCCCGCTACTCATGTATAAAATTAACACAAACAACATAAGTGGTGTCAGAAACTGGGTCAATAATCCTGTCTGATGGGCTCTAATGACCAATTATGTATGTATGCATGTAATATTTAGGTCAACTACGTAAGCATGAGACAACAGAATAATTCGCTTTGATAATGTCCTACTCGGAAATTATCATAATTTTACACCTATAATGGCTTTTCGAGAAATGAGCTAAAAGTCTTCCAGCTTTTAATAATCCCAATAATTTTGTCGCTCTAGATTAGTAACAAATTGAATTTTATGGATTGTTATAAATTTCGTGATCCATCGAAATCGAGTTGGCAGTTTTACATTCAAGTTCTTGCTACATGTATTGCAAATACTTAAAGCTGTAATTGGGAAACCTGTGCCGGGGAAATCAGAAAGTACTGAAAGGAAGAGCATTGTTACTGACATAATCGATGTGCTATTGCTACGGGAAAGTGTTTTATCTCAGATGACGTTGACAATAAATTATTCTAACGAAATATAACAATGGTTTGTATCATCAGGTTTCAGCCAGACCTCAATTAAGAGTGTTACTGATGTGAGTGACAACAAGCTACCTATAGTTGCCAGGTTTGACGATTTTTCGTCATTTTGACGATTTTGAGATCCGAATTTATCATTTTGACTATGTGACGATTTACGCTCTTATTTTGATGATTTTTGGAAATGAATAATTTACATCATATTCTTTACTTTAGTACTTTAAAAGCCACTTTAAGCTCTGTATTTGCTTTGCAATTATTACTATTGCCGATTTGGTTAGTAATAACGAAGAATGAAGTATTATATTTTCTAGTCATTTTATTTGATGGTTTTTCTGTATTTTATGCATTTTTCATCCCTTAAAAGCCCAAAAATTACAACCTCTGCACGAAAAGAGTTCCACATACGAATAGTCACACCATACAACGAATTTTGTCTGTAATGCAAGGTGCCATCCACTGACCAATCTATCACATACGGATGTGTTCGCCTTTCTTGGCGTATGTGTCGGGATTAGGTCCCCATATTTCTCTCAAGCAAATTCCGTTTGATTTGATTAAATGTTTCATTACACTTTTTTTAACTCTTAATTTATGAATTTATTTTTTGTGAGGATTTTTTTACGACTTCCGTGAACGCTTTTGACGATTTTTTTCTAATATTTGACGATTTGAGGCTTTATTTATGTGGCAGCTATGAAGCTACCCCATCTAGACAATTGAAAATTTATAAGTCGCCGAAAAGTAAAGGTTTTAGATGTAAAACTATTCCTATTTATAAAAAGGAAAACCAAGCTGGCATGAAGTGTTTGATTTTTACGTAAGAAGTCATACTGCAATGTACATCATGACAAAAATTTTGTCGTAAATTATATAAAGGTGATATTGTGATAATAAATTAAAATAAACCAAAATATTTAAATTTTTTAACAAAACCTAACAATAATTGCGAAAAATTTTATATACTACAAGTACGTATCAAAAGTGATAAATAAACTAGAATTATAAAGTTATTTTTAAGGCTCGATCTACGATTAAATTCTTCTTTCGAACAAAACTAAACTTTACACTGTGAAAATATAAAGATTTGGGTTTTTAATAATGCATGTAGAAGATGCCTGTTTATATTAATTTTATATCCAACGAGGTAAGCATATATTTCCTTTCCTTTTTCCCAACATATGTATAATCTAAGGAAAGCAAACATACATACGTGCATATGAATGTATGTACATAGGTATGTACAATCTTTAAATTAAATTCACGTATCCGTTGTACAGCTTAAAGTTGGTAAGTTCGGTGGGTAAGAAAGTGTTTAAACGTTTAGAAATAGGCAGACTTTGTTTAACAAAATGCCATAAGAATTTAAAGCAATTTACGTACCAAAGTCAATAAATGTGAACATTAAAATAAAATCCCGCACAAAGAGGAGGAGGTAGCCCTATATACATACATACGAGTATGTGTGTCTGTCTGTATGTAATGTATGAACACAGACCTTATGAATGTTAGATTGGCACGCAAATCTCTATGTAAATTTGTTAAAGTAATTCCTGTAATTATGCGATTTAGAAATAAACTTTTTTTTATTTCATATTCTTTATTTTCTTGGTAGAGTTTTACGTTTAATTTTCTTCAACTTTTTTTTCCACTCACTTTCACAATTTACACGACACTTTCTCTTATAGTTTGTTGGTTATTAGTTGTTCTTGTACAAATTAAAATTACAAAACTTTTAATGTAGAATGTATATACGTACGTAGATATGTATGCAAGTGATATAGGAATAATATTTAGTAAAAGGTTTTGCTACAAGCTAAATTTAAATTTCCAATTTTTTTTAAATTTTTATTTTTTTTTCCTGTAAATATTAAAAAAAAAATTTAACTTGTAAGGGATTTTGGTTTTCTTTATTTATTTTAATTTTTATAATTTTTTTTTTCCTAATTCACATGACTTGTAGTATATTTAATAATTAATTTTGTTTGTACTCTTCTCCCCGATATAGTGCTGAAAAACGTGCTTCATGGCGTGCTGCTCGTTTGCGTTCATTGGAGAAGGGTGCCGTTGAGGCGCAGACATGTTATACAAAATATGACTAAAATAGCCGATGATCTATTAACGGAGTCGCTACCATCCTGAGGTTAGTATTAGAAACATTATTTAACCTACATTAACTGCTACATTATTTAAATATCCAATATCGTTTAACCCTAATGTTTGTCTTCTGAGTACAACTGCTGTAATAAACTAACTGTTCCTATATCTTGTGCTGTGTATTGTTGTCCCCGTTTTATTCATTTATTCCCTTATCCAGTGTGCCAAACGTCTTATTGTTTCAATCATATTTTTATCTATGTTTACTGTGTTTAGTCTTTATAATAAATGTAATAACAAACAAACGTACTAAAATAGTATCTGTGAGATAATGAGAGAGGAGCAATAATTTTATCTATGTTATGTGCTTTAATTATAATGCTTTATAATGCTACTAACCAATGAATTTTAGTCTTATACGTAATACTTATGTATAGTTTTTACCTCTCCACTAACTTTAACTATAAAATTCAAAATAAAAATTGTGATTAGTTTTGTTTTTATTCGAAATTAAGAAAATCGAAATCTACGGGGAAAAGCTTCAAATTGTTTTCTTGTACAATTCTCAATTGGCCCTGATGTTGACATGTAACCAGAGAGTGTATGTAATGAAATCATTTTATAAAACTCGTTAACATTTAAAAGTCGAAACTGATTTTTACTAAACGTGTACATCGTAGAGATATCGTTCGTATTTGTTAAATAAAACAAAAATTGTTTACGTTGAATTTATTAGGTAAATTAAAGGAGAGGAGATTACTCAAGGCTACAGTGGGCATCTATATACATACAGTGGAGAGCAGAAGTGAAAATTATTTTAATTTTTTATATTATTTTTAACAAAAAGCAGTAAAAAAACAATAATTAAGGAAATTAATTCAATGACTTTGAATGAAAAAACGAAAATAACCCACATAAACGCAATTTTGCACGTTTCAAGAAAATTCATGAAACTAACCCAATTTCAATATTTTGGTCCGTAGCCCCTTATTAGAAATAGCTTGATTTACGCGGTTTGGCATACCTACTACCAAATTTTTAATAACATCTTTCGGAATTCGATTCCATTTCGCATTTATACGATCCCAAAGTTTGACTATGTTTGTTGGGGCTGTTTCATACTGTCCGAGCCGGATTTTCACGAATAGCTAAAAATTTTAAATCGGATTGAGATCGCGACTTTGTGCCGGCCATTCCATCAATTGAAAATTTTGTTTCCCACCCTATATCTTTACAATTTTTGCGGTGTGCTCCGGATCACTATCCTGATGGAAAATAATTCCTTATTCGGGATAAGTACACTTGTCCATAAAGATGGGTTTGCAGAATCTTTAGATAGCCTTTTTTCACATGATATCATCTACTAAATATAGAGGGCCAACATGCCACCATATTTAGCATGCCCAAACTATTATATTTTCACCGCCATGTTTAACAATTTGCTTCACATGGTACCTTTGAACACGTTCCCCGAGTTTGCGCTAGCAGTACTGCTTTCCATCTTACTGAAAGTGGTTAAATTTGGACTCATCAGATCACATATCACATTTCCAATCAAATAGAAAGCAGAACTGCTATCAAACACCCCTTGTTTTACGAAAAGATTGCATCGGTCCGTCATTCTGAAATATATGAAGTTACTTAGGATTTTTTTTTTCAAGTTAGTAGGGGTCCAATTTAATTCGGTTTATTAAACCTAAGAGAGCAAATTTGTTTTTGCGTTTTCTTTCGATAACGTGATATCCCAAAAAATCGTTTACGTTTGTATGTTTCAGTGGATCGAATGCACTCTTTTTAATCACTGACCACAACCAATCTGTTATAATTTTCGTAATTTATTGGTTATTGTATTACAATCTAAATAATATTATTAAAATAAATTAAGAAAATTCTTGATTGAAATCTCTAATTGACTACCATTTGAACTATTTTTTTTACTTTAAATAAGCAAATAAAAATAAAAGTAAATTGCCTAGGGTCGTTTAAGAAAATAGAAATTATTTTCATATTTCCTTTTTCATAAATGTAGAAAGTGATTAGAATGTTGAATTAAATTTTGTAAATTAAAGGAACATATTTAAGGCAGTCTTACTATGTACGTTTATAAGTGAATCGAAGTTTATTTTTAAACACGCCTACATAAAGATAATCTTCCTTTTCTACTCCAAGGTTGTAGGATGCGTTTATTTTTAGACAAAATAAAGAGAGAAGAATAATAGAATGTTATGCCCACTGAGGAATGGCTGAATAAAAATTAATGGAATTTAACAAAAGGTTGTTTTGTAACAAACATACATACATACATACATACATATATGTGTGTATGTATGTAATACAAATAAAAACTTTTTAATATGCAAATAATATTTTTGTGTTAATTTCACAGGGGTTTTTCACCTTTCGTTAAGTAAAAGTGACCCAAAATATTATTAATTTTACTTGTCGACTGGAAAATTATTTGTTTTCATGTTTCTTTCTACAACAACTTTGCTGCATACATTAGTGGATATTTATATTGTCCTTCTTTCTTTTCTCTGAATGAAATTACAAAAACAAAAAAAGCAAAAAAAAAAAAATATTTAAAATTCAAAACAAAAATTCAATTAATTTCAATGTTTTTATGTATTTTTCTTTTTCAAAGCAGGCGAAAAAGATTGTTTTTCCAAAAATTGCCATTAAGTCTAGTGATGGTCCCATAATAATACGTGAACGTGAGAAAATCCTAGATGAGAAAATTGTGCGACGTACCGAAGAGGTGCCTTGTCCCATAACCGGACGACCTCAATTACGTACCGTCGAATACATAGAAAAGATCATCGAAACCGAGGTTAGACAATAACAAAGAAATTCTAAATTGGTGTTTCATTTTCAAAATTTTAATATTTTTTTATAACATAGTTTTATTTTGTTCTATTAAAGACAAAAAAAACCTTTTACTATTTAGTTTTTTTTTTTTTTGTAAATTGTTACTTTTTTTACTCAATAAAAGCACCCCCTCTTTCTTTGATTTTTTTTAATTTTTTTTTTTTTTTCTTATTAGAGTAGCAGTTGTAGCAGTCGTTGCGGTTATTTTTATTTTTTGTATTTTGTATTTTTACTTGAACCTTTTTCATTGTAACGTTTTTGCTATTGTTGACTATTATTCTTATGCTAATTTTATAGCAACACCGAAGCAATTTTTTTTACTATTTTTTTTTTTTTTGTTTTATTTAATCTTTAAAATGTATTTTTAATCAAAATGGGTTGTTTGATTTCAATAGAATGGTTTTTTGCTATTTTAGAGATACGAACATATCGTATGTAAATTTATTTATTTGTAGAAAATTTGCTTCTTTTGTTTTTTTACATTAATTTAAGGTCAATTAAATTATGGTTGTTCTGTTGTTTTAAATATTTAACTTAAATACACTGGACGTTGTTGTTGTTAGTATTTGATTCCCGTAATATTTGCCTAATGGCGTCTATATCTATTTGTGTAATAGTGGTTGTAAAATTATAAATGCAAACACAATTTTGAGGAGAGCACAATTCACCGTTAATTGAATACAACATTTGAAAACTACTTTCATTGTATTTGTATGCATGTATGTATGTATGTATGTAGGCATTGCATTGTATTTGTTTATTATTTATTGCCATTTACGCTGCAAATATCTCATATTCTCTCTCACCCACACTCACACAAACACACACACTCGCACACATTCACATCCATAATCGTTCACATTGGTTAATTTATCCTTCGTAGAATATTCAAGTACTTGAGCACGTTTAACTGTTTTACAAAATTACACTCTCGTAAATATGTTTAAGTGAAGTTGAGGTAAAATTTATTTATAAAATATAAACCAAACTGTTTTTTTACACGGTAGATATGTTCCTCAGAAATCCGTGTAAAAAGTAAAATGGGGGATACGTTCCATGTCATCTGAAGACCGTGTAAGATGTAATAAAGAACTATATTAACTTCGAAAACCGTGTAAAAAATGTTAAAAACTATGAAATTTCAGAAATGCATACAAATTGTATGTTCGTATGGCATTTTATTGATCATTGAAACTTAAAATGCATAAATCATACAGGTGAAAAATTGGTAGAGTAAGCAAAAAACAAAAGAAATCTGTTAATCCAAAATAAAGTAGATAATTATTCATCGCTAATTGATAACAAATTCAATTGTTTGCGACGAACTGGATTAAAGTCGATGTCATCACTGGAGATATCCATCAAATTATCCAATGGTGAAGTTCGTCCGGTAATAGAGTTTTGAACTGTCGGACACAGGTTTTGAAACCGTACTAGATTAAAAATTTTTTTTCAAAAAAGAAACCGTGTAAAAAGAAACCGTGGAAAGAAATAATTGGGTGTATATGCATTATGCCTGTGACAGGTTACAAACCTATTTTTAGTTCCTATAACCTGAACTTGGAGTAATTTTTTCAATTCCTTAATTCTTATTGCCGATTTTAATTTCTTTCTTGATACAATTTGACTTACTTTTAATAAGAATATAATGACCACCCTGAGAAATTTAGTTTTAAGATATTTTAGCGTTAATAAAAATGAATTTGTTTAATCGTTTTGCACTTTTTTATAACTAAGGAAGTTTAATTGAAACTTGCAAGTTAATTGCTGAACCATGACCTTTCTACTAAATTTATTAATATTTTTGTATTTGTATTTTGGATCAATGTCTCACATTCAGCATGGAATTTTTTTATGAAATATTTTCTCTTGTTAACTGTTCCATCGTCCACCAAGAATTACGTCCAGAAGAATTCCGTTTTCTGTACAATTTGGATATTTTTTGAATGATGTGCGTTATGTACTATGTACGTGTATGCATAGCTAGCAGATAATTGCCGTATCCAATCATCAAATATTTGAGAAAAAATCGTCAAAATCGTAAACGACATTCATTAAAATTGCAAAGAAAATCGTCAGAAAAAATAAACAAATAAATAGAAAGATTTTAAAAAACAAAAACATATAAAGCCAATGTTAAGGAACAATAATATTGCATCACCCTTGTATGGTGTAAATATTAGGGACTCCGAAGATCTTTAATTTCTTAAGATGGTGCAATAACTACATCACTTTATTTGATTTACTAACCATTTACACCATCTATAACCGACCGGGAATGGAATTCAACTCTCATGTACAGTGTAATAAGAACTAATTTTTATCAAAGCAGTTCACATTTTCGAGTTTGTTCACATTATCGAGTACCCAAATTTAAAACAAAAATTTACCCTATTTAATATGAAAAATTATATTTTAATAAGGCAAACAAATCATTCATCGGTGCTATCTTTCTTCGAAACGAAATTTAAAATACTTTTCCAGCAATTGTTTATTAAAAAAGAAAAGATTAATTTCATCTTTTATAGTTAACATCTTAATAAAATTTAGCAATTCTGTTTTGTTTTTGTAAAAACATTTTGGTCTATGGGCAGAATTAACGATGTGACATAGGGTGGCAAAAACATTGCACAAACGAATCCGTCACCAGAAATCAATTAGGATTCAGCCGGATATGAAGGGGCATTGTCTATTAACAGAAGGGCGTTTACCAGTAACCCCCTTTTAGTCAAGAACTCAGTTGAATTCCCCCTTTAACAAAACGTTGATGAAACCAGTAAAAAAAAAATTTACATATCATCCATGCTAACTTGAGTAATTTGTAATTCCCTGGACAAGTAAAGTTTTTGAAACTTTATAGATTACGATTAGATTTCTCAATTAATAGTAAATTAAATTAAGTTTATGAGTTCTCGAGGCATTTAAATAGCCCATGAAAGTTAATCATTGTTTTTCCATCTTTGCGCCGGGGGCAGTTTTCACCAGGGATGACAAATATGTTTTATACGGCAACTGCTTCCGATATAAACCGAACTCATCAGCATTATAAGGTTGATCTTCACAAAGTGCAATTTCTTCCACTTTTTGCTTTAAACTTTTCCTTAAGTAAGTCATCATATTGCGCCTGCGCAAAAAGCTTTCCGCCAGAAATTGTAATTTTATTTAAATTTTTGAAGCCATCCGTGAATTCCTAAAGATTTCCCAATTTAAAAACAGATTAAAAACCAAATTTGTAAAAAGTGTTCACGTTTTATAGCTTTCAGATATTGTTTACGTTTTAGAATACTTTGTTGAAAAATAAATTTGCTCACGTTTCTGAGACGTTCATACTTTCGAGTGTTCACGTTTTCGCGAGTTCACTGTAGTTCGTTAATCACGATAGTGTGTCCCACTCTATTGATTCATTAAAGCGTCGTTGAAATGTGGCTTGTGTTTCAATGTTCTATCACTACTACAACGGATATTACTCGAACGAAATAAGGGGGCTTGTTTATGAAAGCTATGAATTACTCTACATAACGCTCGTCTTTCGCAGCCGGCATATCCGTAGTTGGTCTTTGTATTTGCTTTGCCGTTGTTACTGTTGGAAATTTATGCCAGTAATAACAAGGAGTAATGTGTTATATATTAAAGTTATATATCGACGCCCCGGTTCTATAACATTCTAAGTCGAAAAAGTTTGTTTTGATTTATGAGCCCTCAATGTTTTCACGCTCCACATGACTGTATGTGTATTTCAAGTAGATTTTTTATTTAAGTTAGAAAATGTAGAATTTAAAAATGCAAGAACGTTAAAAACTTTTTAAGTACACTTAGAACGTTATAGAATGAAGGCGTCGATATATACGTATTGTTAGGAAAATGGAAATGGTGTTTTTAAAATGATAAATAAAAGTTCCAAAAACAAAATAATGGGCTTGTTTACATGATCAACGAATAAACAAAAATATAGCAACAGTATAAAACAGGGGATATAGAAGTAAACAGACAGCTTAAACAAAACACACAAAACAACAATAAACAACTTGTTTACATTTACAGAGATTTCTGGAAGGCAAAGACATTATCCTTCAAGTGCATTCATCAAACTGCTTACCTTGCGGTATAAATGGCAGGACAGAGCAGGATAACAGCAATTAAAAAAAAAAAATAAATGAAAGTAAACAGAAATTTATTTTTTATTTTATTTGCAATTTACGAATTTATATTTTTAATCCTTAAAAGGGTAAAAACGTAACAATATGTAAACATATGCCCATCACTGTATAATCTGATGCTGTTCATTTGCAAATATTGTAATTTTACAAAACTTATAAATGCTATTGGGAGTAACGTAAGAGCATCACAATTGTCAACGTTATTATCGTTGGTGATTCTCTTGTCGTTATCGTTGTTTTTGTGTTTAATTGTCTGTTTGATTGAATTCAATTGTTTGTGAAATGTTGTTTTACTATTCAAAAAATTTCGGTTTAACTATTGGCTTTAAATGCTATCGGATTTAAAGAAAACTTATGCCACAGAAGTTTGTTTATTTGTTTAACCAACAAACGAACAAATAAACAATCGATTGAACAAAACAAATAAAAGAATTAAATTTTATCAAGATTTCAATTGAATAGACTCGAATCGAATGACAGACAATCATTTCATTGTATTCAGAGTAGTGCGTCATATAATTTCTCAAAAGGATGTTTACTTACTTCACTCTTAATTGAGTTTGAAAAAAAACCAAAAAAAAATTATTTTGTTTAAAATATAGAAAAGGAAAAACACTAGTTATAGATAGATCTAGCCCCAATGATTTTTTTTTTCCAAAATAATATTCTCAAATACTCTAAATGTGTAAAAAATATACGATCAATTAAGGAATTGGTTTGCGTATTATAAAGCCAAATGGGCTTTGTTACGTGATCAACGAATAAACAAAAATATAGCAACAACATCAGTGAAGAAAAAATGGGGACAAGGATGTAAACAAGCAACAACAACAGTTCAGTATAAAATAGGGATTAAGAAATAAACAGCATACACCAGTAAGTAGGCAACAACAACACTGCAAGCAACTTGTTTACATTTATAGAGATTTCGCGAAGGCAAAGACTGCTTACCCTGCGATAGTAAAAGGCAAGACAAAGCAGGCAACGGTGATTACGTAAGAATTCAGTCAGTCTTGTATGAAGACACGTTTCGTGTGAAGAGAATAACTGTGGTTTGAAGATCTTTGTCATAAAGATCGATTGAACAATTGTTAATGTGGTTGCGGAAAAGTGTAAATTATAATATCAATTAAAGCAAATTGTTGTTGTGTAAATCAAGTCGTTAAAGGTGGCACATGGAATTGTCCGAACAGTAAAGAAAACGAAACATAAATTTATTTTTTTTTTATTTGCAATCTACGAACTCATATTTTTAACGTTTTTAAAGGGGTAAAAACGTAAAGATGTAATCTTATCAGGCATATAAGCATACTTTGTTCAGCGACTATACGGAAAAAATGAGTTGAGTGTGTGTTTTGACCCGGCAACTTAAGATTTCAGTGCGCAATTGGATAAACAGTTAACATCACTTTTGGTTTCAATAGAGCATAAGAATATATTCATATTTTTGTAAGACATACAGGAAAATTTAAGACATATTTATTTTTATTTAAAGTACGAATATATGCTGAGTATCCATATTGTTACACGGTGGGAAACTAAATAGTCCAAGTTGGGTAGTAGTCGAAATTACTGAAATCGTTTAATATTGTTACGAAAATGAAAACAATATAGTGTCGTTTAACATTAAAACGATAGACAAAAGTTAGTGTAGCTTACATCGAACTTGGTATAAGTAAGCCAACAACAGTATCAGTATGAGAAAAGGGATAGACAACTAAGCGAATGCAGCAACAAGTAATGTGAAGAAATACATAAACAACAATGAAGTAGCAATGGAGTGCGGAAAAGTGTAAATTATAATAACAATTGAAGCAAATTGTTGTTGTGTAAATCAAGTCTTTAAAGATGGCACATGGAATGTCCGAACAGTAAAGAAAACAAAACATAAATTTATTTTTTTTTTTTTATTTGCAATCTACGAACTCATATTTTTAACGTTTTTAAAGGGGTAAAAACGTAAAGATGTAATCTTATCAGGCATATAAGCATACTTTGTTCAGCGACTATACGGAAAAAATGAGTTGAGTGTGTGTTTTGAACCGGCAACTTAAGATTTCAGTAGGCAATTGGATAAACAGTTAACATCACTTTTGGTTTCAATAAAGCATAAGAATTTATTCATATTTTTGTAAGATTTACAGGAAAATTTTAGAAATATTTATTTAAAGTAGGAATATATGCTAAGTATCCTTATTGTTACACGGTGGGACAGTACAAATATGTATATTCGAGAAACCAAATAGTCCAAGTTGGGTAGTAATCGAAATTAGTGAAATCTTCAGACTTACATCGAACTTGGTATAAGTAAGCCAACAACAGTATCAGTATGAGAAAAGGAGATAGACAACTAAGCGAATGTAGCAACAAGTAATGTGAAGAAAATACATAAACAACAATGAAGTAGCAATGGAGTCTTCGAGAAAATAAAACACGAACTTTTTTCTTCAAGAGAGTTTGCCAGACTGTTTGTGTAGGACTATAAAAAGTCAAGACAAAACAGACGACGAGCAGTGGTAATTCAGTCAGTCTTGTGTGAAGACGTGTTGCACGTGCAGAGAACAGTCGTGGTTGGAAGTTCTTATGCAAAGGGTGTGATCAGAGTAGAATAACGAACAAGTAGTTATCGTTGTACACGTAGTATAAGTTAGAACAGTGGTATACATAAATAGTGCGTACAATAAAAAGTTTCACTGAAACTAAGCACATATTTGTTTTTACTTTGTTTGCCATCAACGAACTCATATTTTACAATATAAACTTAACAATATTATCTCTAGCAGGGACGAAAACTACTCTTCCGTTATCGGTTGTTTCTCCATGTAATCAGGTAAACCGTGTTATTTCCATTGTGAGTAATTTTTTAGTCAACTGTTGTTTTTAATATGTTCTGAAATGAGATAAAGACTTTAGGCGTAAGTACTTGATTTCATACTGATAGACATGTTAGATTGAAGATCTAACTAAAAATCAACATCTTTATTCACTTTTAACATCAACAATGCTACAAAAAAAACCTATTCTTGGCAAACAAGAATGTAAATCATATAGGGGTTCAAAGGCATTAATTCGTGTGTAGCAGTAAGATTTGCTAAATAGAGCAGTTCGATGTGAACGAATTTATCCGTCTTAGTTGTTTACAATTTTTCAGGTGATTTAAATTTCATAATTAAAAATAACTACGACAATCTCTCGATTTACGTCGAGGTTGATAGCAAAAAATGACGACGAGGATTACAGCATATTTACGAATTAATGATGTTCGGAAGAGTGGTCTGTGGTACCGTCTCCGTAGTGTATTTTAGCTAATTTGGGACTGCCTTAAAAAACTATTCTTCTAGGCGTGAAAGTATTTAAAACCTTAACCGGGTAGAGTACTCTTTGAATCTAATTTTACACACTCAAATTTAATTAAATTTGTTTTAAAAATATTTTTAAAAAATAAAAATGCCTTTCCCGATCCTTATTATTTTGAATCTTTGCGAAAATTCAAAGCTTTGAATAAATGGCGCACATTCTGATTAAATGGAGACAGCAAGTATAACGAGCCGTATAATTCCATAAAAATGCTATTCTGCTTTTGTTAAAGATAAAAGAAAAATTAAAAATTTTGATTTTCTTTAAATTGTTCTTGGTGTTGCTTACTTGCTGGCACAGCTGATGGTTTAATCTGGTATTTGCTTCTTTTGTTTTTTTTTTTTTTTTGCTTAACTTGTTTTTCTTTCTCTTTAGATTTCGTTTATAGTTGTTGTAAATGTTTTTCCTTTTTGAGCCACAAAAGTTGTTTAAAGAAAAATTGTTTTGCCATTCTTTCAGCCATTTATACGCATTATTATGTGTTTTTCTATAGTCTGGTTGTTGTTCTTGTTGCTGTTGTTGTCGCTTTTATTTTTGAGTTTTTTTGTGGTGAAAATGCATTGAAAGAAAATAAATTGGAGCAGAAAGAACGTCAACATCACAATAGTTTGTATGCGACTCTTGTATGTGTGCATGAGTGTGTGTCTCTGTACACATTTTAGGGAAAGAGGGAGAGAGTAAATTTTGTTGCAGCAAATTATATCGTATTTATTAAACTGGCACCACGGAAGGATATTTTACAAAAACAAAAACAAAGACAAAACAACTACATAAGCAACAACAATTTGTATTTCAACCACTCATTTCTCTTCTCTCTCTCTCTCTCTCTCTCGTGTGTTAATAAAAACGGATTTTTATTTTCTTTTCTTCTCTTCTTTATATATTCTTCGTAGATGTGTTGCTTCCGGTACCCAAATAGTTGTTGGTGTAGTCTTGAATTTATTATGAAGAAAAAAAAAAAAATTAAAATAAGAAAGCAAAGCAAAGAGGACTCACACACATCCTCAGTTAAATTTACGCACATACCTACACAAATGCTACTCTATGGCACTAAAAAAAAGTCAGCAAAACTAAAGAAATTTTTGTGAAGATTTTGTTGTTTTCAATGGTTGTTAAAGCGACAAGTTTACAGCCTCAGGACTGTGAGACTTGTCTTTAGATTTTATTTGTTTCTTTTCATTTTTTCTTTTTTTGTTTTCCTTTTTGCACTTCCCCACACACACAAACGAACAGTATAATCCAACAAACTTGTACAAGTTAAGGGGCTCTTAAACAATTATTTTTTTTTTTGTTTGTTAGAAAAGAGCAATAACAAGAACAACAAAAACAATTGTTAACCATGTTTTTTTTTCTTTCTATCTTTTGCTTTGCTTTTAACATATTCGTCCACGAAACTAAAAAAAAAGAAGAAAAAATTCGAAAAATGTTTTATGGGTCCTTAAAAAGTTTAAGATTTGAAGTTTTTCTCATTCGCTCAAGAAGAGAGAATTTGATGAGAGAAAGAGAACATTTTATAAAGTTATTGCTTTTGTTTCAATTCACTAAAATAGTTCGAGAGAGTGAAATTTAGAAGTTTTGTTGTCATTATGGAATCACATTCGCTCATTACTGGGTGTTTAGTTACCAACATAATGTGTCTTTGAGACTTAACCCATACATGCACGCACACTGTATGGTACACAGGTACACTTTGTCGCAATGTCTCATAATAACAACTATTTTACGATAATACGTGTTTGTCATATTAATAGTACGTCTGAGTGTAGTATGTGTAGTATGAGAGTTTAAGAAAGTATTTATTTGCTCCTTGAGTAATCTTTGATTTTGTCTCCTTTTGTGAGAAGAATTTAAAGCAAAAAAAAAAAAAATGATTTATGGCATGTTATTATGAGGGAAAAAGCTGAAATTATTAAAAAGTTATTGGATTTTTTGGTTCAATAATATTATAGCATTAGAAGCTGAAAGAAGTTACAAAATAATTTTTCAAATTATAGAAGACAAAAACAAATGTGTTGTTTTTTTCTTTTAAATACCTTTTCAAACTCTAACCGCAGAAGTTAATTTTCATCAAAACTGTCTGATTATTTTTTTTTAATTAATGGATTAAAAATTCAAAATTGGGACTACAGTGCACTCGCGATTTAGATTTTCGAGTGTGTTCACGTTATCGAGTTACCAAATTTAAAACAAAAAATGACTATTTGATATGAAAAATTACACCAGTATACCTAAACGGGTACAATGAAAGAGAAGTTCAAACATACATAAACAAACAAATAAACTGTAGTTCGAAGATTTCCCAATTTAAAAATAGATTTAAAATCAAAAAATAAAATTAAAGTGTTCACGTTTTAGAGCTTTCAAATTTTGTTTATGCTTTAGAAAACTCGGTAAAAAAAAATAAATTTGTTCACGTTTCTGAGATGTTCACACTTTCAAGTGTTCACGTTTGCGCGAGTTCACTGTACTATACAAATTTAATTTAATCAATTAAATAATTAGTTGTGCTATAAAGGGAAAAATTTTAGAGCATCAGCTACAGTTATCATTTAGTAGTCAGAGAACTGTTCGTTCATCGAATCTCTGAGAAGCTCACCATCACACGGTGAAGTGTCACGAGATTGAAAAAATTACTGCGAAAAAAAAATAGTTATCAAACAAAAGAAAAGGTTTTTTTTGTTGTTTATTAGTGAAATCAAAATTCCTCTCAATTTTGATTCCTTTTTTAGTGTTTGGAGCGACAATTCTCCAAGATTTTATAGTCCACGGAATTAACAATTAGCAATGAACAAATGTGAACGATGTTTTTACAGTGAACCTTGATTATCCCTGGTTCGATTATCCGGCAACATCAGTTATCCGGGATGGAAAAAGAAAATTTTTGCATCGACTTAATTTTATTTTAGATCGATTTAAATTTTTCCGCATCGTTTAACCGTAATTACCTCTATTATCCGTGATTATAAGACAAAATTTTTTACTATTATTTTTTTATTAAAAAACTAGTCAAAATTGGTATCCAATTAAACGAGAAAATCGATTATCCGGAATGCTTCCGGTCCCGACCATCACGGATAATCAATGTTCTACTGTATTTGGAAAAGTACAATGTAGTAACGTATTATTTTGAAAAACATATTACCATAAATTAAATTTAAACAAAAAATTGATTAAAATACACAAAAATTGATTGCAAATATTTCATACGTTCATATCGGTTCATTCCATTTCTATGGGTTTTAATTTTATGACAACTTCAATCTAATACTGTGTTCAGACAGACATTTTTATTAAGTCAATACTCGTTTATTTGAGTACAATATTTTATATGTTCAGACATATAATATACGCAATTTTTCTTTTGACGGCTGTAAACAAAACAGTAGATTGTTTCAACAATATTGTTTATAATTTGGTTGCGAAAATTAGTTCTAAAAAAAGTTTGTGAAAAAATGGAAAACAACTCAACATTGGAAAAGGTCTTACTACTGTGTAATGGAAATCCCGAGCTGTTGCGATTAATAGGAGAAACTTTTGATTGCAAAGTGGCTTCTCTCAGAAGGATGAGGAAGAAAAATTTGATAATTCTTAAAAGTTTGCAGAAAAGAAAGCCCACCATTTTTTGTTTTAATTGTTTGTCGTTGTTGACATTTGAGTTGTCAAATATAAATTAATAGTGCTCGGAAAATTGTAATTTTGCTTACAGAACGTACTATTTAGAATTGTTCTCAATATTATAACAATTTGCGTATTTATTGAGCAATAATTAATTGAAATATTAATATGAAATATTGAGTTCTATAATGGCGTTATTGCGATTTACGCAATAAAAGTGCGTGTCTGAACATGGAATAAATTTAATTCTCAATTATTTGGTCTAAACTTCTCTTTACATTCGTTGAAGTATATTCGTTAAAAAGTTTATTTTATAAATATTTGTAAGAGGTAGTCTAGCGGATTGTGTGCTAAACTATTAGCGTGTCGATTTAAGAGTTCGATTTCTGTTGCACTACATCGATCATATGATCGAAGTTACCCAGATCGTATATAATTAAATATAATTTGTAATTGTATTCTAATTAGCAAATAAAATCAATTTTTATGAATTATTTCGTCGATTAAGTTTGAAAAAGAAACTTTCATGATTACTAACTAATATGATCTTCGAACAGTATCTACCGCATTTAATGAAAATAGCAATTTAATAATGTCTTAAGTTCGCTTTATCAAACTCAGTTCTTTAACACATTTTTATATTATTTTTATTCTAATATTTTCCTTTTTCAAAAAAATCTATTTTGGTGCCTTGTTTCTTACTCGTACATTTTATTTTTAAGTCGTTAAAGTATTTTAAATTTGTAGAAATAAAAGATGTTGTTGCATGAACAATTTAACTTTTCGAAACTCATTTAGGTTGTGGTGGTGTGGTATACACACATACATACACATACATACACATATTCTACTCCATTTTATTTTCTCTTGTATTCTTTTAATTTAATTTCAAATACGTTTTACAGATGCTTAATACTCTTTCCTCTCTTTTTTTTTTTCTTTTATTCTTACTTTTAAACAATTTTCATTAGCATGATTATACAGTCAGAAGAATATATTTTTTTTTTATCAATTACTTTCATTGGAATTGCTTCAACTTTAAATTCCTTTTTAATCTTTTTACTGTGACTAATATTAAGTATCGCCTCAAAATTACTAGGAACTAAGAAAGAATAGCTTCAAGTGTTTTTCATATTAAATTGTTTGAACTTTATTTAATATATTCAGTTGAATGGCTTGGCAACCAGAAATTTCGAACGTACTCTATTCGATATCAATTTTAGTTCTCAATGATTTCTCTCCCAGAAATATCCGATATTGAATTTCAATTATAAACTTAAAAGTGTTGATCAAAATCTTATGAAATGTGTAAATAAATTACACTATGCGACAAAATATGAAAAATTAAATACACCCTGCTACGACATAGTGCAGGAAGTGAGTTTTGTAGAGTAGATCTTGAAAATATTTTTTTTTTATATTTCTCGAACCCTCCAAACTTTTTTATTTGACAAAAAAATTTTTTTTTTTTTACTTCAAGCACAAATTTCGGAATTACTCTGACATTTCTCTTCCGATTTCCAATATTTAAATCTTGTTGAAAAGAGAAGAGATGACTGTTTAAAATTGTATACGTATATCTATTATTTGACTTAATATTCTATGAGATTCGATAAAGGGAACTTTGAAAATTCGAATTTGTTTCAAATCTTTTCAAGTTTGTCCGTTCATAGTAGTAAACTTTACTTAAAAAATATAAAATAAGTGATTACATTCTGAAAGTGCATTATCTTGTAAAGAGATTCACACTTCATTTGATCAAATCGGACAAAAATTACAGTAGTTATTATATAAATAGGATAACAGACGTGGTATATTTTTTACATATCGCTCCTTTATTCATCATTATCGCTCCATAGTCATATCTCAAAAAAACTTGAACTTGCCAAAATGCGATTTAAGTATTCAAAACATACATAAGTCCTATGATCTAATTGCTATAACTTTGCTATAATTTTGCTATAACTTTGGTTCAGCTTGGGTAATAAAACTGATTTCTTTTTCAACATGTACAGAAGGTCTAAAAGAGCAGTTTTAACTATAAATTTTTAATTTTTTGAGATATGACTATGTTGCAATAAAGGAGCGATATGTCATTTCACTAAATGAAAAATTTATTTTCTTTTTATGTAATCATTAGCACTTTAATTTATAAGATGTCTATCTTGTTGTGCTAAATTTGAAATAAAATAAAATAAATAAATAAATAAATGAAATTTTAGTTCAAAAGTTTTAAAAATTTTTGATGGAACTTGATAGTTTATTCCAAAATGTGTCAATTTAACGTTTGAGCGACTGCCGGAAATTGGCCAATGTTTGCACAAAGAGAAATAATAATATTTGCATAAAACATAAATATTAGCCGACTTCTGGTTGTCGTGCAAATGTGTAATTGACACATTTTGCAATAAACAATCAAGATTCATAAAAATTCTGAATATTTTTTAACTAAAAATTCATTTGATGAGATGACAAATATAAAAATGTAACACAACCGTTATACTATTTAAATAATAACTATGGTAATCTTTATCCTATTTTATCAAATGAGGACTCGATCTCTTCATAACAGAACATACTTTAAGAATATTATCACTTATTCCATATTTTTTTTATTAAAGTTTGCTCCTTTAATGGACAAACTTGAAAAAATATGAAAAAATACGAATTTTCCAAGATTACCTTCTCAAATCTCATATCATATTAAGTCGAATAATAGATATAAATGTGTATACCGTTTAAAAGGTCCATCTCTCTCATGTCCAACAAAATTTAAAATTTGGAAATCGGGCCAGAAATGTTTGAGTAATTCAGAAATTTTGTGTGAGAAGTAAATGTGAACTATGTAGTTACTCGGGTGTATTTTTACTGTCGCACCGTGTAATTTTTCCATTTCTGCAGTGTTTGTTCGTTCGTAAATGCAAACAAATAAATCAGCAAAAAGAAGCATCAGCCACATGTGGTCAACAATGGGAGCACAAAATAATCATATTATGCATCGCAGTAAGGCATCTACGAACAGCCCAATAGTTGTTTTACTTCCGATGTGTCTAAGTTTGATCTTTTTTTATGTAAAAATTTACCAAAATAAATAAAAAAAAAAAATTAATAGCCACGTTTTTCTAATGTTTTATTGGCCTCAAAGATGTTAGATCATGTTGAATAATTTTTATTGAACAGCACTGTATTTCATCATTCATCAACTGCAACTTTAAATGAGACTTACAACTTCTAAATTTTTACCGAATCCCATTGTGTTCCTTCTTCAGTAAACATTAATGTATTGTTTATAGAACGCTCGCTTACGCCTTTATATTAAATGTCAAAGCCGTCCATTTGAGTGATGGTTTGTTAGATGCCACTAGCGGTATAATACAGGCAAGGAAAAAATTATATGGTACTCTGGCCCGGGTATCACCTCCTTTTTCTCTTCAATAATATTTGTATCCATCTGGTCCATAAAGGTTGAATTTTTTTCACCACTGAATATAATACTATGCCATTCCTCTTCCCAAAATTTTTATTTTTGAGTAAAAGCCAATCTGGCTGCCTTGTGCCTAAGGGTTAATCATAGTTTGGGAATAATTTTTTTTGTTTTTTTACATCTAGATCTTTATTTAAAATTTGATTAATCCGTCTCTTGGTTACGTTTAGACCCAGCTCGGACTTTATTTGGCTTACAACTAAAATAATTTGTGATATCTTAGCGCTTTATTGATCGTTTATCGCGGTCAGTCAGTATTGGCTTTCTACAACATCGTGTTTTAGTAGCGAATGATTTTGGATCCCACTTAACACTTAACTGCACTTAAAATTTTTGTTTCAGTTATAATTTATTCGATAAATCTTTTAAAAATCTAAATTCCTTGTATCATATAATTATTTCATATGAAAACAACGTTAGTAAAACAGAATATAAACAATAACAGTGAGTTAATGATAATATTTTTGGGAAGAGAATTCATGCAGCATTCTAATAAGTAACATTAAAAATTAAAGTTCTTGCATTACTTAATCAAAACATGTAAAATAAATTTGTACCTCAAATTTTCTTTCTTGGCTGTACTGTAACACAACTTTAAGTTATCTTAATTATGCAAATAAATTGCATTGCCTATTTTTTTTTTGTGTCACTTAATATTTGTCACAGTGTATGTTTATTCGTGTATGTTTATTTGAGTTGTTTCCACTGCTTCTCCTACTACTATACTTGCACACAATGAAACACTCGTTTTAAAAACTCTTGCTTTTCTTCTCAAAACTAACTTTAAAAAATATATTCTTCTTCTTTAATATTATGCATCCGCTGTCTTTAAAAATGCTTTTTAAAGAAAATATGCAAAAAATTATACACACACCTACATACACACAAAAGCAAAAGTAATAAGTAAAATACAAATAAAAATTGAAGTAGAAAAATTAGAAAAAAGGAAAAACAGAAAAAAATTACATGTTTTGCAAAGCAATTACAACAACAAAAATAAAAGTTTTTGTTTTCCTTTTTAACTCAATATCTCTGTACACACACCACACCATTCTTAAATAATTTTCTCTTTAGTATTCGACATAAATTTACATTTGCTTACAACTTCATTCAGGTGGAAACTAGTCGTGAGAAGATAATCTCATTAGAGTTGCAAGACCCCGAAAAGAGCGAAACACCAAATGCATCTCTCGACTTAATCATAGACAATGAGGTTAAGCATATAAACGCTGAGGAGATGGAGGAAAAGGAAGAGGAGGAGGATGAAAAGCATGGAATGAAACAGCAGATAATGCAACGTCCAAGTAATTTGGCATCCAATACAAAAGGAACATGCGAAGAGAATCTAGAAACGCCTGCAGTAACGAGTCAAACATTAGTGGAAACAGTAGAAAGATTGCATATTACAAGGAAATTTGAAGACACTGACACTAACACTAACACTGACAACGACCGTAATACAGACATCTCACGAAGAGAGTTTGAGGAAAACGATGATGATAATGATAATGACGACGTAGACGAAGAGGACGAAGAGACGGACTCTGCTTCAATAGTAACAGTTCAACAAAATACAGAGAAATTATTTTTGCGTAACGATGATGATGAGTTTCCTTCGATTGAATTGGACAGTCTAAGTAGTAGTGGTATTTTTGGGCCCTCCTCATTGGATAGTGTTGGCGTCCACATCAACTGCCAAAGTGACCATAAAGCCGACAACAATAACAATGCATCAAACATTGGCAAAAGAAGTTGTTTTACCAACAACAATAACCACCACCGTTACCACCACTACACATTCGAAGGTGTCTGATGAACGAAACAATGATGTTGACAGTGATGTTGATGGTGATGGTGTTGGCACAATAAAAAGTACGACTTCAGCAATATTAACACCAATCACTACTCAAAGTATAGTTGAAGTTGTAAATCCCTTAATTACCGGTGAGGGTCAAGTTCAGCGCATCGCCTTCAGTCGTTCACACCACAGTGAATATCCATCCTTTGACAACGACGATGCTGATGATGATGATGATGATGCTGATGATGAAAATGACAATAAGTATGGCGTTAATGATGATGAGGATTTTGAAAATATGCCTGCATCATTAAAGATTTTGCGTAGCGAAACTTTTGTTTTGCCACACTCGCAAGGACGTGAGGAACTTTCTCTGAATGCCAAAATGAAGAATGTTTTAGAAGAATTATTGGAAAATGAACGCGTCAAATATAATTTGCAAAAGAGTCTTGAGGAATCAACCAATGATGCTGATGACACTAATAAAGCCGTTTACGGTGACGATACAGATGAAGACAATACGGACTTTGCTTATGTAAATCGCACCAGCAGAGATGATAATGCAAATCAGCATATGGTGGTAAATGCCTTAATTAGAGACAGTAATCGTAATACTCTACAAAAGCTCCAAAAAGCATTTGAGGATGATGGTGATGACGGCGATGATGATGAGGAGGAGGAGGATGTGGTCGAACAAAATGAAGACGAGGATGAGGAAGAGGTAGACGAAGATGAAGATGAAGAAGATTCGGAGGAAAGCGAAAGCAGTGATACCGATGATGATGAGGATGATGACGACGATGACGAGACCATTCACATTACTTTCGTAGATGGTGCCAAAGTTATTGAAAATTTTAATACGAATACTCCACTAAAATTACAAAAATCCCAAACCTATAATACAATGGAAGAGGCAGCAGAAGCTATGACTGAGAACGATGACAATAAATCGAAAGATTCACTCGATACTCGAGACGATACACCACGGACTACATTGGAAACACTTTTAGCTGAACAGAAAAAATATGCCGAAATCTCACAGCAATTACGCAAATCTGTAGAAAATTTATTAATTGACGATGAAGAAATCGAAACAACTTCCACGAAGGTCACAACCACCACCAGTGCAACAACAGCAGCTGTAGCAGGTGATGACCATACACAGAAACCTAAAACGAAAAGAGTAATGGTAACGAAAAAGTCTTCTAAAGGCAAAGCACTTCGACGAGATTCAATTGAATCGGAAACGGGCGAAGAAATTTTCAATCGTTTGTTAGAAGCCGGTGGTACGTATAAACAAATGTTTGACCATGAAACCGATGAAACACTGACAACTTCCACGACCACTTGTACCGATGACAATGGTACTGTCATAACGACAACTACAACAACTATATCCAATATAACAACCAGCGGAATACCACGTAAAGTAAAACAAGTTGAGACTTTAGTGAAAACGAAGAAACATGATAACAACAGTGATGGTGATCACGAAGAGGAGGCATAAAAATATGCATTTTTTTAATCAATATAAGGTTGTGTCTTCATTAGATTTTCGAAAATTTGGTTGTGCTCCACCATCCCAAATTTCCCGTAAATCATAATGAGGCCAATGACGATTGTGTTGCGGGAACCAGCATAAGGGATTTTTTTTAACGTTTTTAAAAACATGTATTAGGATTTAATTTTTATCGTAAAACAATGTTTTTTACACAGGAAACGAACTTAATTTTTCTAAAAACTTTATAATGAACATCCGTGAAGACGTACGAGTTAATAATTTTAATCACTTATTCATGCAATGAAATTCTGTATGAAAGAATTTCAATTTACCGTAGACATTTATAACATTCGTTACATACCAAACATACCAAAGTGCCTTAAACTATCCATTCGTCAAAGATCCAAAAATTATTATCGCTTGGCAGATGCCTTACGAAAATAACACAGATTATGATTTATTTTGAATAATAATAGTGAAAATACACTCGAGTAACCACATAGTCCATGTGGTCCAGTTAGTGTAGTAGAACTCAAAAATACTTCGTTTTATTTTTGTCGAAACCTGCAATCTTGTTTATTTGACAAAAACTCTCTTTTTTTTAATTAACGCACAAATTACAGGATTCCTAAAACATTTCTGAACAGATTTCCAAAATTTTAATCTTGTTGGAAAGGGAAGAAATGGACCTTTAAAACGGTATACATATATTTATTATTCGACTTAATATTCTTTGAGATTTGATGATGTAAACTTGGAAAATTCGAATTTTTTCATGTTTATATATTCAAAGAAAAAAAATGTGGGATAAGGATCCCATTCTTAAAGTATGTCCTCTTATGAAGAGATTGAACCATCATTTGATAAAATTGTATAAAAGCTACCGTAGTTTTTATTTAAATAGTATAAGAGTTGTGTTATATTTTTTATATATGTCGTCTCATCAAATGAATTTTTAATTCACAAATTTTTAGAATCCTTTGGATTGTTGTTGTTTATCACAAAGTGTGGCAATTTCACGTTTACACGACTACCATAAGTCGGTTATTATTTCTCTGTGTGCAAATATTGGCCAACTTCACGCTTAAACGTGATATTGACACATTTTGTGGTAAACAATCTAGATCCAAATATAACTCGACTGTTATACTATTTATATAATAACTACAGAAATTTTTGTCCGATTTTATCGAACGAAGTGTGAATCCCTTCACAAGATAATGTACTTTCAGAATGTCATCACTTATTTTATATTTTTTAAGTAAAGTTTGCTACTATGAACGGACAAACTTGAAAAAATAATGAAAAAAATTCGCATTTTCAAATCTCATAGCATATTAAGTCGAATAATAGATATATGAATACTGTTTGAAATGTCCATCTCTCCCCTATCCAACAGGATTTCGGGTCAGAAATATTTGAATAATCCAGCACTTAGTGCGTAAAAAAAATAAAAAAAATTTCAAGGGTTCGAGAAATATAAAAAAAATATTTTTGACTTCTACTCAACAAAACTCATAACCTACGCTATGTAATTAGCCGGGTGTATTTAATTTCTTTTTTTTCATTTTGTTGCATAGTGTTATTACGGTATTATGACTATTACCTTCATGAATCGAAGTAAAATAAAAAGTATATTTTCTAAATTGTTTTATTCCACATATATTATAAATAAAACGGAGATCATAGATGTCATTTGTATACTACTATAGTTTTTTTTTTTTTAGTTAGTGAATTTTCAGAATTAAATTATTAATGAGATACGGTTAAAAAATATATTTTAATTTTAACTCTACGGTTACTTACGTAAATTAAAGGTATCCCACCATTGGCCAATTTACACAAGCCGTTGTATCGTTGTGTTGAGTGTATTGTTGTATTAATTACAACAGCGTATGCTTGTTGTGATTGATAATTTTCATGTAAAAATCCTATACACTAATACACATTTTTTTCATATGTTTTTAAAAGTTGTATTGGTTTCGTAATATCAAATTGCTTGAATGGCAAAAAAATACATTTGGAATACGGCATAGCATTGTGTGTTCACAAGCACCCCAAACGCAATTCAATACAACATACACAATACAAAATCGTGTGAATTGCCCACATATTAATATGAAATGCCATATTTTTTTTTTGTCAATAACTTTTCATTGCATTATTCGCAGAAGAAAAGTTTTTTGTTTTTGTAAAATTTAAACTTTAAAAGGCGAAAGTATTTAAATTGTTACCAATAATGATTATTTTTAATTAGAAACACCCAGTAATACTTTCAAACCCGTTAAAGGCTTATTCCATCCCTTTTATTATGAGTTTCTAGTATTATTTTCCCGAACGTAGCGATAACTTTAATAGCTTTCTAGTGCCGAACTGTTTATGATCTGTGTCCATCACCATTGTATGATTTTGGTTTGTATTCTTCCTTCCCTTTTCATATCATTAAAATGTGTAAATTTACACGAAGAAAAAAAAATTATTTTTTTATTAAAAAAATACAAACAAATAATAATAATGATGAACAATTATAATAAATATTAAATGATAGAATATATTACAATTATTTTAATTGTTCAATTAAAACTATACGCATTTATTTTGTTTATTTAATATTCAATTATACGATACTTTTAATTTTTAATTTATTAATAATCGTTCATATTACGCATTTGTAACTAATATTTACATTAATTATATAATTTTTATTATTTTTTTTTTATGTTATACATCGACTTAATTTTTTTCTTGTCCATCGTTTAAATGTTAATTTCATTAAATTGTTAAATTTTTATATGTTTTGTATAGCAACTGAAAAGTGATAAAAAAAAAATATTTTTTTTTTTTTATAATTTTATACGTTAAAATTGACAAAGAAAAAAGAGCAAGAAAAAAAACATGTTTTGTAAAACTGGAAGAAAATCCTTAAATGCTACTGTTTTGTAGAGCAAAACAAAATTTCATTTATTCGTTTAAATAAAATATTTGTTTGGCTTAATAATAATTTAAATAAAAAAACAAAAAACGTGAAAACAAAATTAAGACATTAAATTATAAGTTTGCAATATTGTTTGATTTTTCTTTTTTCTAGTTGTTTAATATTTATTTCCTTAATTTTTATATTTCTTTTTTGTAGAAGAATTCTCTGAAAAAATAAATCCCAAAACACATCATCATTAGCCAAGTGGCCTCTCTTCGAAATCTTTTTATCTTATTCATCACTTTGAATATTTAATATTAAAAATAATTTTAAAAAATCTCATTAAATCGTATAATTTTTTATTTTATTTAAAGATTTGTTTGTTTTTTATTATTATTATTTTTATAAAAATAATAAAAACAGAAGAATAATTAATTTTAATTATTGTAAAGAAATCATTCCGTTTTAATTAAAAATGTTTTATTTTAAATTGCATTGTTTTAAATCGAAATTTCGTCCTCCTACATATTAATATTACGTATAATGTTTTAGATTTCTTAGATTTCCCTTTAAATAAAAATATCGTAGTATATAGAGTTTATTAATTTCCTCTTTTACTAGTTTAAAATTAAACAAAATTTATGTATAATTTTATAAATGTATTCGAAATTGTATCCTCTGCACAACTTGTAACTTGTAAGGATAAATTTCAAAATAAGAAAGGAAAAACCCTGCTAAGAATATAAATTAACGATATGAAAAATATTTATACATACGACCATACCCTATATAATATTTAAATATTTTTTTTTTTTTTTGTATTGTAACGTAATTTGATGGAAAAATATTTGTAAAGTTGTCTTTAACCGTTTGCTTAAAAAACTATCGTTAAATTTTTTATAAACGTAGTTTTAATTAATTACAAATATTTATATACGTATAATAATAATTATTAATAAAAAAAAAAAAATTTAAAATAGAACAAAACTCGAAAACCTATTGTATTTAAAAGAAATATTTATAGTTTATGCATTTTAGTAACAATAAAACGAAACAAAACAAAACAGAAAATATGTATGTAATAAAACTAAAAATAATAATAAATCAACGTTTTTCTAAATGCTTTCTTTTAAAAATTCTTTATGGTCCAACGAAAAACTGATAAAGTAAGTAACGAATAAATTAAAAATTAACGTTTCTTCTCATTAATTTAAGCCGTATCGCTATAATAAACTTAATTGACTTTAAGACCATGCTTGGTATTTACTAGAGGTGTGCACAAGGCATATAAAATTGCCCGCTATTGCATTCCTCAAGACCGAATATTGATCGTAGCTGCAAATATAAATAAGTGTGAAGCAAAGATAGAGTAAAAAAAAACAACTGCATTCGTAAACCATTGTACAAGAGTATAAAAGAGAGTTGTGTGAAGAGTGCAACAAAAATTTTGTACTCTTCATAGAGTCACAACGTGCATTTCTTTTTTTGCTCTTGACAACTATCTTCGTCGACGTCAGCATTGCCAGCAATTTTCTTAAACTTATTATTTCTGGGAAAAAAGTTTTTTGAGTTTATGGCGAGAGCAAAGGATGTTTTTGTTTTTTAACGCAATTTTATTTTCATTTTTCAAAAATATTGTAGTGTAATTATAAAAAGATAATAAAACCAAAAACATTTATACAAAACAGAAGTAATTATTAATCCTTTCTTAGAAATCACTCGCGCACGTAAAATCGCAACCTACTCACAACAATGAAAAAGAAAGGTCCGAATGTTTTGCTCTTTGTTAGCTCGCCAGTATTACCATTTAAACGTTTTATTTCTTGGGAAAAACCTTTCTTAAACTACTACTTCTTTTACACTACTGATATTCGTATGGACAATACTGAAAATGTAGCTTCAGTAGTAATATATGCTCATACAATACAAAGCATAGTTCCGTTACTTCACAGGCAAACGAATGCTGTTGTATACATTGAATAAATGAGTGCACTCGTAAAATCAAGAGCAACAGAAAAGAGTACACTACAGTATTGCATTCGGTAAAGGGTAAGCTAGCAGAATGTCTTGTGCACACCTCTTGTATTTACAGTAGCGAAAAGAAAAATGCAACTCAATGCCATATTACGTTCAACTCCGTGTCTTGTCTTTTTTTATTTTTGATTGCCTATGGAAATATTCCTTGCAGACTATTAAGTACTATTACAGTATATTAATTCAAAAAAACTATGAATTCAAATACTTAATTACAAGTATCCCTCCTACAACACGGTATATAGGTTCCTATAATAAGACGTGTTATGTGAAACCGTGCTAAAGGAGACTAGAATCTGATACAAAAATCGGGGTTAAGTTCCAAAAAATATTTTAATTCTACAGAAGAAACTTTATTTCTATTAAAAATAATAAAATAAATAATGCAACAAAGTAAAGCGCAATATTTTTTTCATTTTTTTTATACCTATTGTTCAAAAGCAAAAAATGTTGGAAATAACATCAAATTTTAGAATCAGTTTAAATTTGTTCGAATTGGCCACCTTTGGTACGAATTATGGCTTTCAAACGGCCGACAAAGCCATCATAGGCTGCACGAAAGTGGCTCTGCGGTATTTTGACCCCTTACCGGCTAAGCGTCTAGAGATGATCGACACTTTGGTATTTTTTAGTGAGAACCATACTCTCCAAAATGCCCCAGGCGCAAAAGTCCAACGGATGAAGATCCGGAGATTTTGGTGGCCATTGTGCGGTAGAAATATAACGAGGAACCTCCTTTTTAAACCATTCTTAGTTGACGCGTGCTGAGTCCTGTTGGAATGTCTACTGTATGCAGCTAAAATGTTTGTCTGCTTAGGGCTGCAATACTATTTCCCGCTAATATTCGGCATTTATTTTGACCCCCCGTCGATGAATACGAGCGGGGAGCGACCATCGGCCCACACCATTACCATCGGCGGCGCTTGAGTTCTGGTGGCCGATCGCAGATGTAAATTTTCAGCTGACCTCTTTGGCAAGTAAACCCGATTATTTTGTTTGTTCACAAACTGCCCAATTTGGAATGGCTTTTCATCGGAGAAAACCAAACTCGGTAACTGGCCACTTTCGTGCAAGCGAAGTAACTCCTTGGCTCTTTCCAGTCAAACTTTTTTTTTCATCGGTAAGCTCTTGCACTTTCTGGAACTTCAATGGCTTTAGTCTAAGCTCATTTTTCAATACATGTTGCATCCGTTCTCGCGATATGTTCTGCTCACGATCAATTTTTCTACCACTACAGCGTGGATTTCGATCAAATCTGGCCTTCACTTTTCAGATAATTTCTGGTATTGTAACCGTTTTTTTTTGTCTACTTTTTGGAAGCGATGCAACTCTGTCTGTATCACGGTAATGAGCAATGATACGAGAAACAAAAGATTTATTCCCATTTAACTGCTGAAAAGCTCTAACGATAGCCACCTGCGGTTTTCCAACCAAATAGAAAGCAATCGCACTATCACGTTTGAATTCCATCACGAATAACTTTTTCTCTGAATGCAATTGATCAAAATGCTTTTGTAAGCTTGTAAATAATAAAATAAAATGTCATTGGAATAAATCTGTCAGCTGTCAGACGAGCGGTTTACAAATGATAACAACTTGAAGTTGGTTGATATACATATCAGGCATATATAAAATGTATATATAAAAATAGATATAAATCCACGTAAATACTTCAAAAATAAACAAAAAATCGTTATAAATATGTATGAATGTAAATTAAATGGGAACGCTTTTTCGGTTGAATAATATCATCTTCACTCTCTGAGCTAGAATTTATTTTTTTTTCACCTGCTGATATCTTTAAAAAATTCGTAATCTTGCTTAGTTTCCTTGTCCGTTCAAGGTTGTTGTAAATCTGTTGATATGGTGATAGGTAATTTTATAATTCCATTTTTGCAGCACAACAAAAATTCTAATTTTTTGGCCAAGTCTAATCCTTTCTGTCAAATTATTAACTTCATTATCTTCATCAGAGCTAAACTCGATTTCATTCACTTGGTGTTCTGATGCGATTTCTACTAAATATGCTTCCCCAACTACTTGTTCAACTAATAAGTCTTGCACATCTTCAATAGAAGAAGATTTTGAAGATTTTTTTCTAATAGTTGACGATGAGATACTTTATTTATTTGGCAGCTATACTTTAAGGGCCTGCTTGGCATGTACAGTTGCGAGAAAAGAAATGCAACTCGATGGCATATTATGTTCAACACCGTGTCTTGTCATATTTACAGAATTGTTATGAATATTTTTGTTTTGGAGGCCGACGAAAGTAATTTGTTTTTTTAACGAATGTAACAAATCTTCAGGCTAATAAATTTGCTTCTCTTTACTGGTTTCTGGCTATGTAAATGCCAATAGAAACCCCTAATTAGTCCTTTGCATAATTAGCAACATCTACTGCCTACTACTACTGTCGATCACTGGCTTTCCTTTCACGTTATTTGTTTGATGATATCGCGGTAAAATCCGACAAATCGTTGATTTGCTCATTTTAAATCGATAAACAACTTCATTTATTGATTTGCCTTCTTCCAAAGTCCTTATAATGGCAAATTTGCTCTCTGCTGGCAGCTGTTTCTATTTTAAAATTTACAATTTTCAAATTTTTCATTAAACTTTTAATATTTAATTACTGCAGTTGATCTACTTTTAGGTTAGGTTAGAGGACGTGCACCTGTTGGTCAAGACCCGGAGGTCGAAATTGTCCTTAGGGAAGGAAGGAAATAGAGGATATAGGAATGTAGGTAAGGGGAGGGAGAAAGGGAAACGGAGGAATTACATATAAAGAAACAGACACAAAACAAAAGAGGTTGAGAGTGCGACTCCACTTATGAAGCCCTAGCACCTTTCAACTTTTACTTCTAACACATTCTGTTGCATTTTTTTCTCGCTAAATTTGTCTTCATAAATCTAAAAAAATTAAGTAGAAAGAGAAGCAACCAATGCTTTCTGATGCTTTCAATTAAAACTTAAAAATGAAAAAATATAATGAAAACGAAAGTGGAGTGGAATTGGATTCCGTCATAAGTTTCGAGCCTCGATTGAACATCACATGAATATCTAGAAGGTAGTTAGACGGAAAGTCAAGGTTCGAGCCACAGGTCAGACATTTAAACAAAATACAAAAAGTACTTCTTCGGCGATTTCTTCTCAGCATATTTCTGGCAAAGACTAGGAGTAAAAAAACCTGCCATGAAAAATTTCTCACAAAAATGTGTTGTTCGGATTCGACTGTAAACTGTATGTCCCGTTACTCATCTATAAAATTAACACACACAATTTTACAGTTCCCTTTAGCTAAATGTGCCTTTAACTAAACCCAAGTTATAATAACGGCCCTTAGTCGATAGATCTGATAACACATATGGACGTCTCCGTTCTATAACATCCTAAGTCGAAAAAGTATATTTTGAGTTATAAGCTCTCAAAGTTTTCACGCTACATGGGACTATATGTGTATTCTAAGCAAATTTTTCCCCATAACTTCGGAACGGATCAACGTATATTAACCAACTTTTCACAGTATTTAAGTTAGATAATGAAAAATGCAAAAACATTAAAAACGTTTTAAGTGCTAAGGCGTCGATATGTATTATAGCTTGAGCAAATAGGGAAGTATCAAGTTTATTCCAAGTTTTGTAGTTTAGTACGCCTATTTTATTTTTTTCTTTCGTAAAACATAAAATATTAATACGTTTAATAATGGTGATATTGTATTATTATTATTGTTAATTTCTTACTTGCTCTCATTACAGTGTCATGAAAAGGACGCATCACAAATTTTTCATTTCTTAACGAATGAATACCTAAAGGAACGAGGAGATAAAAATTGTCAACATTTTTATATTTCAAAGTGATATTTGAATTTTGATTATTTATTTTATGCTACGAAATTTGTAAACAGAAACTTATTAAACAATAAAAACTACGATAAAATAAAATAAAATAAAAAAATATAAAAAAATAAAAAAATTACTGAAATTAAAACAATTAAGTAAATGATCACTTATGACGTAATACATTTACGTAATACGTAAACGGATAAAATAAAAAAAAAGTAGAAATAAAAAATGAACGTAAATATGTACGCATATGAAGTAAAAATTATCTTTGATTTTTAACAAAACTACGAATTGTAGTTTGGAAACTATTTATTCATTTTATTATACAGTCAAAGCCGGTTATAACGAAAAAAATAGTTCGTTATAGGCGAAGTTCGTAATAAACGGGGTGAAGTCATGGAAGAAAATATAAAATACAAAGAATTCTTTTCATTTATTAAAAACAAAGAGTATTTTCTTTATTAAAAACCAAAAATATGTGTTAATTCTTTTTTTCTATCAGTTGATTAAAGACGTTGAGTTATAATTTAATGCTGTCATATTAATTAAAAGTAAAGACTATTGACAATCTTCAAAGTTTTTTCTGAGGGTTCGTTATAAAAAAAAGTTAAAATGTATGAAATTTAATTACTGGGGGCATTTCAAGTAGTTCCTTTTAAACGAAGTTTTTTTGTATGAAAATCGTTATTAAAACGTTGGGACTTGAAAATATGTACGTAATAACCAAGAATTCGTTATAACCGAGTTCGTTATAAACGAATTTGACTGCAGTTAGCAACCCTGTTTTAACGTACCTTAACGTTTAACACATCTGTGTTTAAATAAGGAACAACGAAATGTTTTTTTAATTTTTGCAATAAAATATTAAATTCATATTGAATTATTTATATTTACTTAAATTCAAATTTTGGAAGGATTGGATTAGTTTTGGTAAGAATATTGATAGGGAAAAATGTTTTTTTGTGGCAACGCTGTTTTGTGATCACACTACGGATATTTATTTTTTTTTTAGCAATTTCATGAATTTTAACCAACAGTTTGTTTTATTAAGTTTTTTATGTTTTATTATAAATCAAAAAAATTTTTAATGTTGTTCATAGAACAAGAGAAAAATAAGGAAAAGTTTTAAATAACTCCATGGGTACCGCCAAGGGAACCCTAAGTAAATTTAAAATTCAAATACCTAATATATGAAAATATTAGCCCTTATATTTAGTAGAATATCCCTTAAGGTCAAATACTCCATTTAACCCATTTGGAATTGAATGTAGAAAACTTGTTTAGTGTCTTCTGGTCCCGCCATACGCAAGTTTTTGTTTGAGGATTAGCGATTACGTAAGCGTTCTTTCAAATGATCTCCTAAGTACTCTTTTGAAGTCATATTGGGACTTTGTGCGAGAGTATTAAGCCTATGGGGACTTTTTTTGTCAAAATATATTGAAGTACTAGGACTTTTGCTGCCCCCTGTATGTATGTACGTATGAATATAAAATAATTTAAAAATTATTTTTTTAAGAAGTCTTTCATTGAACAAATCCTTAACTTAATATTAAAATAACGACATATAATTAACTCTTCAAAACTAAAAAAAAAGTAAATTTAATTTGACTAAATTTAAATTTTATCTTTGACTGTATTTGATATTTTTATGGAAGAACTGCAGTCTGCTCTTTTTAGTAAAATAAAGGGGCAGTGGAAATTTAGAATATTATACGAGCTACTGCAAATATACATAATTGATTCAATACTTCAGTTAGGATTTCGACCAATCTTCTCACACCGCTTTTGTTGTTTGCGTTAATTTTACACATAAGTGGCGGGTCCTACAATTTAATGTCGACTCCGAACGACAGATTTTTGAGAAACTTTTCATGGCAATTTATTTACTCTTAGAGTTTTTGACAGAAATCTGCTGCAAGACGTTCATGGAAGCGTCCGTTATAGGGAATGTAATTCGTTTCGATTTATGCATACGGCTCTAGAGATTTAAGTTTTATGCGTTTAATAGAGATGTACGCTTATGAGAGCTGTCCGCGAAGGGAGAATTCATTGTGTCTGTAATATTATATAAGCTTCGTTTTGAAATAAATTTTCTTCAATTTATATTTCGTTTTCATTCCAAACTCTGAAGTTTTTCCAACTGTTCTTTGGGTGTGATTAAAAATGTTGTATATGTTCCAGTGAGAAGTTAGGACGTAATCCTGACTGAAGGATTGCATATGTTTGCGACGACGTTGTATGGACTTGTATCTGCTCGCTTTCACAATACAGGTAGTACCCTTCTTACAACCGTTCGACTATTCGCACTTTCAACCATTTTTTACAGTTTTTTTCCCAGAAAATAATTAAAGAAGACCAACATGAAGTTGCGGGGAATCGCTAAAATATATGAGAAAAATATAAAAAAAAAATTAAACAAAAAATGCGTTTTACATTCATATTTCGGTACAAATAATACATTACATTAGACAACTCGGTACCTATCTCGGTTGTAAGCCGGGGAATAGATGTACTTTATCACTCAGCTATCACTTACCTACCGATTTTCTCAGTTCCAGGAACTTTTCTAGGATTGAACTTTAGAATTTCTCGGGACTAAAACTTGGCGAAGTAAAGAAAGAACTAACGACAAACCTTACATAGACTCCAAAGTATGGTCTATTATCAGATGGTTAATAAATACGTTATGTTTGTCAACATAATTTCTCAGCCAACGGAAATACAGTGACGTCATTATTGTAACATACATACATAATTGGCCATTACAACCCTTCAGTCAGGATTACGACCTAACTTCTCAAACCACTTATGTTGTGTGCGTTAATTTTATACATGAGAGGCGGGACCTACAGTTTAAAGTCGACTCCGAATGACAGATTTTTGAGAAGCTTTTCATGGCAGGTTTTACTCTCAGAGTCTTTGCCAGAAATCTGCTGAGAGGAAGTCGCCGAAGAAATATTTTTCGTTTTGATGTCTGACCTGGGATTCGAACCCGGGCCTTTTGTCTAATAAGCCAACACACTACCCACTAGACCACGGCGACTTCTCATTATTGTAACTGCTCAGTTAAATTTATAACTTTATCGTTTAAAATGTCTACCTGACCAGCATGTCGACGTAACCTTAGTTGTTGTATGGTCTGTGTTATCTTCCGATTGCCCTATGTGTGAGTAAAAATTATCTGACAAACAGTTGGCTGATAATTCCACTTGCCACTCCATTGGCACAGTTTTATCCGTAGCATGCTGCATGCAGTGAATTTATGCGTATGTATCGATTGGTGCTGCGTAAAGTATGGTCGTTTCCAAGGACATTAATAAAAGTTATTTCTTTTCACCATAATGTCCTTTAATATTAAATTAAACTCGAATGCGCAACACCTGATGCCATGTTTCCAAGTCGTGTTTTAAGCTTAATAAGGCATCAATCTTACGCTTATGCGATATCGTTCACATAGCCAACAATCGACGCACCATTGGAGAGTGTAAGTCTCATCGTATATTATATTCCACAATAATGGTCCAAGTACAGAGTCCTGTGGGGCGCTCTCTTTCACCTTGTATTCTCCCACACCCATTTCAGTTCCGTATTGTAGACGGAAAATGAAGTACCTTAGGACCTGAAAGTTCTATTTGACAACGCTAAACATCCTAGTATGACTTGGAGATTCCTTCAAATAATCTTTACTTTATTACTGCTTGCCATCTAACTATCACCTCCGCGAAAAGTAGTCCTGATTTGATCTTTAACGATGCTTAAGTTGTACACCCAGAGACCAACGAGATTTCTTCAACTCACATTTGATATTTCTACGTGAATAAGCTTTTCAATATTGAATCAAAAAATAAATGTTAAACGATTTGAAGGGACAATTGAGAATCAACTAGTATGCGAATTATGTTAATTTGAAATGAAAGATGATTTTATCAGAGGAAAACTAATGAGTGAATGACTGCATAAATGAATACATGAATGAAACTCGGCAAGAACAAAAACACCGAAAACATTTCCTGTTGATAACTGGTGAAAAAGAATTTCTTTCACTCATTCAACTAAAAATGCGACAAAAACGAAACGTTTCCAATAACAACAGAGCCAAAGCCAAAACCATGAGTAAGTATGCTTGTTTGTTTGTATGTGTTTACTCACTACTAGTCATTCATTCCATCATTCAATCAGCGTACACATCATTGTACGTAAAACAAAGAGAGTAGAGAGAATAGAATAATACCAACATACGTACGTGTCCCGAACAAATTTTCTTGCAACATCCGCCATCTCACTTGGGCACATAAGCACACTCACACGCACACATTCATATTTACACGACTTTCACAGCGAAGGATATTAAAGCAAATAAATATTGTGACGACGTATGTATGTATGATGTCTGTTGTGTTTGGGTATGTGTTTGTGTATGTGTATGTGCTTCATGGAGTAGAATGAACATGTCAATGTATGAGTATGAGTATGTAAACATGTTAGTTTTTATTGTAAAAATATTATGTTTGGGATTCAATAAAACGTTATTACAATGGGGTGCGAATCATTTATGGACAATATATTAAGGCGGTACTTGTTATCACAGTCAGCAGGCTCTGTAGATCGATTAAAAAATAAAAATCAAATGTAAAAAATCGAAAATATATTTAGTGACCCTTGTTGGGATAGACCTGCTAACAACTGGCGAAGATGATAGAATTAGAAGTTGGCGAAGCTGGGTTTTCTTTACAGCGCTAGAAATACGATTATGAAAAAATTTTGTTATGGCCATATAATCCAGCCTGAATCCATAGAGGTAATAAGCTCTACTATAATATAACGTATACGATCCATACTGTTACGTGTTTACCTTTTAAAAACGTTAAAAATATGAGTTCATTGATTGTAAAAAAAAATAAAAATAAATATGCGCTTAATTTTAAATCAATTCTTTATTGTCCGCATTACTTTTGTGCAACTGTTAAAAGTTGTACCACGTATACAACAATAACTCACAATATGTGCGTCTTCGTTATATTTCTCTGCTTACAACCTTTTCGTATGCAACAACACTTGTTCGTTATTCTTCTTTGCTCACAACCTTCTTGTAAGCACAACATCTCTGCTCGCGTAACACTAGCAACTGTTTTCTTCACGCGCAACTTGTCTGCACGAATTATAATTTGATCTTGTGTCTTCACACACAACTGATTAAATTTGTACTGTAACCAACGTGACGTCGTCACACACGACCGATTTAATTCAAACTCTCTCTGGATCATTCGTGTGATGAATGCTCTCGAAGGAGGATGATGGCCTTCGGGAAAAATATAAAAATGTAAACAACTTGTTTCCATTTTTGTTTGTGTAGTTGCTGTTTGTGTATTTGTCTATCCGCTATTTTATTTTTTTACGCTGAACTTTGTTTTTGGTTGTTTACATCTTTCTTCGTTGTACTTTGTTGTTGGTTGTTTACATCATTCTATCTCTTATTTTTGTTTATTCATCGATTTTATAAACAAGCCTATTATTTTTGTCGCCATATTTTTAATTATTCATTGATCACGTGAATAGTGCGTTGTTTTGTTTTTGGAACTTTCGTTTATCATTTTATGCATGATCAAGTTCATTGTTTTACTTTGGAGCTTTTGCTTATTATTTTAACGATACCATTACTTAACAAAATATTATTTCGAGACTTTCATCAAGCGGAATGCACAGGAACAAAAATTTTAAATTTTGCTTGAACAAAAGTATCCCAATTCCAAGAGTTAAGCTATGAATTCTTCCTTATCTGCTGATTCCAAACCTAAATAGCTCAGGAGATAGAAACCCACTCCTACAGTAAGAAGCCAACAACTAGCCGACTCAGGCAAAAATTTTACTCTCTTCAGCACATTGTACAGTGTTCAGTAATGACTCCAATAATGGCGATGAGTTTACTCGTTTGCAGTTTGATCAGATTTTCCATGAGCTCGTATACAGGTACTCTGCCTCCAAGTCCAGAAAAGACGAAAAATGCTTTACTTCAAGACCAGAAACCTTAAGAATATCAGCTAATATTTGGTCAATTCACATAAGCCGTTGTATCGTTATATTGAGTGTATAATTGGACAATTATACAACAGTGTATGCTTGTTGTTGATAATTTTCAAGTAAAAATCCGATACACTAATACACATTTTTTTCATATGTTTTTAAAAGTTCTATTGCTTTCGTGCTATCAAATTATTTGAATAGCAAAACAATACATTTAGAATACGAAATACGCAGTACAGCATAGCATTGAATGTTCACAAGCAACCACAAGCATTTCAATACAACATAAACAATACAAAGTCGTGTGAATTGCCCAATTATAGTTGGGCCAAGCAGCAGTATCTATTGCGAAAGAGGGTCCTCACCACTACACATGCGCTAAGCGACCACTCTCTAGGAACAGTAGGTCAAACAGTTCTGATTATTGAAACTGCAATAATGAAAGATAACGATGAGAAAAATTGAAAATTTATAGTCTTTAAAGAAACTAACGCGATTAAAGAAGTATGTATAATATGTATATACAGTGGTGGTCCTTTTAATTAGAAACGACTTGGCAACTTGTATCATTATCATTTCAACTTAAACTTAAAGCTAACATGTTGTATTGCCTTTTTAACTACTTATTAGTTTTAAAATGAGTAACAAAGTTTTGAAAGTAAACTAACAAACAAACAAGTTCCTAAGTCGTTTCTAATTATAAGATCACCACTGTATGTAAAAATTGTTGCGAAGAAAGAACAAGAGAAACAAATAAACAAATATTACGGAATAGGAATAAACAAAAACAAGTTACAATAACAATATTACGCTGAGAAAAACGAAATATAGAAAAGAGAAGAATGACAATTCAACAATAGATTTCAGAGAAAAGAAGAAGATGAATAATCTCTACATTTATTTATCAACTAAAGTGCGAAATAGCGTGTCATCAAAAATTTCGAAATTTAATTTTTCACTCAACCAACACGATTTTCGATTTAGGCTCATTATGATGTTCGAAAACGGTATCCGTGGCTTACAGTCCGCACCTGAAGATGAATTCAGAAAAATTAATGAAATCTTTATTTGAATCGATGGTACGGTCCATATAATTTAATTTTTGAAGATTATTTCATGCAAATGTTGACCGCGACTGCATCTCAAATGGTCCAATTTTGGCATACCCTTTCCAACATTTCTGCCGGTATCTCGCGAATAAATGCTTCAACGTTCTCTTCCAATGCGTCAATTGAAGCGAGCTTTCTTACAGACATGAGCTTTAACATAGCCCCATAAAAAATAGTCTAAAGGTGTTAAATTGGACGATCTAGGCGGCCAATTGACCGGTACCGAAAATGACATAAAATGTTCACCCAACTCGTCTATCAATGAGTCCATTGTTACGCATACTGTGTGGCATGTGGCACCGTCTTATTGAAACCACATGTCATCCAAGCCAAGCTCTTGCATTTTGGGCAGAAAAAAAAGTTGTATATCATCTCACGGTAGCGCTTACCATTCACAGTTATGTTACGATTCGCAACATCTTTAAAGAAGTACGGTCCAACGATGCCACCGTGACATTTTCTTGATGCTTTGGTAGCTTTTGCACTGCTTCTGGCTGATCTTCACTCCAAAATCTACAATTCTGCTTATTTACGTATCCATTGAGCCAAAAATGAGATTCGTCGCTGAACACAATTTTTCGATAAAAAAAGTGGATCTTCGGCCAACTTTCCAAGAGCCCATTTACCAAAAATTCTGCATAGCGATAGGTTCGTTCGGCTTCAATTCTTGCACCAGCTGTATTTCCCAATAAAATTTCCGCAAAATTTTTCAAGTTGTTGAGTAACAGAAGCCAAATTGATGGGAACGGCGGCGAATGAATAGTTGACACTGGCCGATACAGCTGCGATATTTTCTTCAGTTCACACTCTACGTAAGCGTGTTGGTGGTTTAATATCCAACAATGTAAATTTGTGCGAAGTTTAGTTACAATAACCCGAATAGCCGCTTCTTCGAAGAAGCGCGCGATGAACTTTCTTAACAGAGCACGTATTTTGATAATAAAATTCTATAATTTGCCTGCGTTGTTCGTTTGTAAGACGATTCGTGGTTAAATTATAGACCAAACTGAAGATGTTTGACAGTGAAATAAAACACGAAACGTGCGTGGGCTGTTTAAACCAGTGTTGCCAAGAAGATAACAGCTAAAAAATCACCCGTAAGTATTCCATTCATTTATTTATTTAGATTGACTTTAGACTATCCGCTAAACTATTTTTGGTCGACACTTTAAAATAAGAAATTATTTACAGTGTATGATATGTATGTAGAAGAGTACGCGAGAGATGGAAAAGAGGAAAAAGTTATATGAATATAAATAAATGTACATACCAAACATATTAAACTCTCCCAAACTGATGCGCTAAACATATTCAAGGCTACAGGCTACAGGCCACTAACTACAATATGTCAGAAACAAAATACACGCGCACATATGAAATTGATTATATTCGCAGCAACATATCGTATCTACATGACTAATTTCCATTCTTGTCGTCTTGATGTTGAAGTGTGACTTAAAAAAGACGTGGAAAATTTTTAGTGCGACCACTGATAAAACAAATAATTCTATTGTAAGGAGTGCGTACTGAAAAAATGGGCCTACTTTTAAGCTTATAACATTTATCATAATTGAAAAAAATTAATACCGTTACATTGTTATTGTTAGTCATCTGTTTCAATATCCACGTGCTAAATTTTATTGCAATAGCAAAATTAGTTTTTTGAAAATTGGCACCCAACAATAATGTCGTAAAAAAATAATTGAAATTTTCAATGAAAAACCGCGCCGCTTACAAAAAACGATAGCTAGGTTCACAGGTGTTAACCAAAAAAGAGTTTCTAAGGTAAGAATAAAACAATATAAGGAGTCTTTGAGTATTGAGAGAAAGCGTGGAAGTGGAAGAAAAAAACTATTTGCAGACCAAAATAAAGCAAGTAAAATAATACGTATTTTTCTAAAACATCATAAAATGTCTGGAAGAAAAGTGGCTCAAAAAGTTGGATGCTCTGAGAACTTTGTCAGAAAAAATTTTATGCACAAAAGAATTCAAATATTATTTACTTTAATTGAAATATAAAACGAAAAAAATCCGCCACTTAGTTTATTTCTATAACGAAAAGTGTAAGTCCAGTTTTTTTTTTGTGCGCACTCCTTATTTCTAAATGTTCAAAATCACATACATTACAACCCTTCAGTCAGGATTATTGACCTAGTTTCTTACACCACACATGCTGTTAATTTTATACATGAGTGGTGGGAACTACAGTTTAAAGTCGACTCCAAACAACAGATTTTTATGAGAAACTTTTCATGGCCATTTTATTTCATTTATTTTTTCAGAGTTTTTGCAGGTAATCTGCTGAGAAGAAATCGCCGAAGAAATACTTTTTGTATTTTGTTTTGATATCTGACCTCGGACTCGAACCCTAAATTTTACGTCTAATAGGCCAACACACTACCTACTACCGATGCCAATAGGGAATTTCCGAATCCCGGGATTCTTAAAAACTTTTCCCGGGATTTTTGGGATTGTGAATTCAGTATGTATTTTGACCCTACACAAAGTCCTGAAAAAAAATTTCTATATCACTCGATTTCGATAATAGCATCTAAGATGAGGAAAATCCTAAAAACGGGTTATTTGATGTCATCGAAGAATGCAAAAGCCCTAGCAAAACAAATTAATAGGATAATTAATTAAATTCTCAACTGTCCCAAGAAATAGATTTATTTACATCAGAAGGTGGTAGAGGTGAATATTTACAAGCTGCATACAGCTATCTTGGAACTATTTTTACCAACAAATGTTGATTGCGGGAAATGTTTTTCAACGGCAGCGTATGTTGACAACTAAATTCGTTCAAGCCTATCAGATCACATGATAGATGGTTTAATTTTTTTGTTGGAATTCAAATAATTTTCTTAAAACTAATGCATTTGCATATGTAAGAATAATTTTTATTTTTGTTAATTCGCCCTTTTTTGTTACTTTTTGTCTGAAGTTTTTTATTTTTAAAGGCATATAATTCTGATTTAATTGATTGCAATTTGATTGTGTTAACAAAATATATTTTTCATTTTTATTATTAAGAGAAAATCGCAATTTTTCCTGTGATATTTTGGGATTTTTGGATCTCGAAATATCCCAGGATTTATAAAAATCAGTCCCGTTTGGCATTCCTACAACCTACTAGACTACGACGATTTCAAAATCTCAGATCTGGATTTTATGTCTTTGCTGCCGTCTTGAATATAATTAAACAGCTGATTGCTTGATACTTTTTGCTGCTAACGTTGTTGGCAGTCATATAGACAGTGGTCTGTAGCCTTGAATGTGTTCAAAACATTGCGACATAATGTTTACATTTCTGTTAACAGGTGCATATGCTCTTTCCTGTTATTTCTTCTATGCTGACTGTAAGTATGCAAAGGTGTTTTCTATATATGTTTACATGTAAAACGAAAAAAATAATTTTTTACTCACCATACGAGTATCATTCACCTCCTTCTATTGACGCAAAATACTCTTACAAACGTCTTATACAATCGCATTTCGAACGAACAGTATCATTTATTATGTGAGTAACAGAAAACAAATAAAAAAAATATGTTTTCTTTTTATGAAAAAAAAAACAAAAACAAAAAAAAGGAATATTTTAATAAATATACGTGTGTTAGTATATGTAAAAGGATATTCATATGTTGGTATCTTGTCAATCATTTTGGAAACTTTGTCGTCAGTTGCCACGTTTTGTTTGCTATTCATGTTGACATGAATGATAAAACATACATACTCTACTCTACATGGATGGGGGGGGTGAGTAAGGAATGAAGATGGAAGGAATTGTTTAAGTGTGCATTCATAAAGTAAATGAATATTAAATAAATGCTTATAAACAATTAATGCAAATGCATGAAAATACTGAGACATACAGACTCGCTGATCTGCATATTTTCATTTGCATTTTATCGTTTGGTTGTTTTATTTTCTTGTAAAATTTTATTTTTAAACTCTTATTGAAGCTGTTTTTTGCATAAAGAAGTTGATCTTAATCAAGATATGCGCCATCTTGTTGCTAATCACAAATTAATTTGCTTTTGAGAAAATACTTCTTGTTGCCATGAAGCCAACGACAGTTTTGAAAGTAACGAAAAACTTCCTCGCTGTCGAGAACGATTTTTGTGCATGAAAATTTTATAAAGGCAGTATTAACTACAGTCTTATTTTAGTCAAAATTACTTTGGTCATTAAGGCGTCTAAAAGATTTCAAAGAGGTTTAATTTAACATAAATGGATTAAAGATTTATATTATTACCGAGGCCGCCGTGGTCTAGTAGGTAGTGTGTTGGCTTATTAGACGTAAAGCCAGGGTTCGAGTCCCCGGCCAGACATCAAAACAAAATACAAAAAGTATTTTTTCGGGGATTTCCTCTCAGCAGATTTCTGGCAAAAACTCTGAGAGTAAATAAAATTGCCATGAAAAGTTTCTCAAAAAAATCTGCCGTTCGCAGTCGACTTTAAACTGTAGGTCCCGCCACTTATGTATAAAATTAACACACACAACATAAGTAGTGTGAGATACTAGGTCAATAATACTGTATGTATTATTTGTAGGTATGTTGTTACGTTTTTACCTTGTTAAAAACATTAAATATATGAGCTCGTTGAATGCAAATAAAATAAAAATAAATACGTCTTTAATTTATTGTTTGCATGATTCCGTGTGCCACCTTTAGAAATTGATTTACATAATAAAAATTTACTTTAATTATTATTCTTCTTTCATACTCTTCCGCGTTCGCATTTTTTGTAAGTAACACCACAATATTATATACACACACAACATATCTGACCGAATTCTTACTGAATTCCATGTGCAATCTTCACACACGACTGACTGAATCCTCACTGAATCTCGTGTATTCACGCACAACTGACTGAATCCTAACTGAATCGCCGTTGTCTGCTTTGTCTTGCTTTTTATATCGGTGGATCAATAGTGTAATGAATGCTCTAGGATGAGAATGACGGCCTTTCGGAAATATCTAAAAATATAAACAAGTTGTTTTTATTATTGTTATTTGTATATTTGGTTTGTTTTGAAGTCACCGTAGTCTAGTAAGCAGTGTGTTCGCTTATTAGACGTAAAGCCAGTGTTCGAGGCTGAGACATCGAGACATCAAAATAAAATACAAAAAGTATTTGTAATGGCCAATTATGTATATATTTTGTTTATTGTTTATCCGCTCTCTTTTTTATACTACACTTTGTTGTTGATTGTTTACATCTTTTATCTCTTATATTTTTTATGCTGATGTTGTTGCTATATTTTTACTTATTCGTTGATCACGTGAACATGTCCGTTGTGTTGTTTCTGGAGCATTTATTTATTTATTTATTTATTCGAATCTGACTTATATCATTCTATTCTGCCAGAAAATTCAGAATGTTATCTCCACTGAACGTAATGAATCTATTTACGCTTGAACAAAATTTGAATTTATTGGAAATTTGTTTCATACACGCACACAATTAGTCGGAAATCCAATTTTCATCTTGGTGGGTATGTTAACAAGCAGTATTTGCCGTATTTGGGGATCAGAAAATCCACACAGGGTCTTACAGAATTTAATGCACCCATTGCGAGTGACTCTTTGGTGCGGCTTATGGAGTGAATTCATCATTGGGCCATATTTCTTTCCAAATATGGACGGCTTAACCACCACAATGGCGACATTTATTGTTGTACTGTTGTTAACCATGTCAAGAAAGAAATTGGTTGTAGTGGGGATTTGTAATCTTTGATATGTAATATAACAGCTCTTTAATATACGAATCTCTAAGTTTCTTCTGCTTATGAAATCAAAACTTTTGAGAGTAAATGGCAATTTTTCACAAAACATATTGCAAATTGAATATATAAAGACGTAATATAGGATTGATCTTGTTTTGAGGAGTGTACACAATTTTCAACTTTGAACTACCCACTTAGGTAAACTTGTATTCACCATCAAATAATAGAACTTTTTCAGTTAAAAACTGATCATCAAAATATGTTCATCAGGAAGAATTAGAACAAGGACGCTCTTGTATTGTAAGCACTACAACCATATCTGACAGATTTGACGATTTATCGTCATTTTGACTCCAGAAATATCATTTTGACGATAGGACGATTTATGCTATTATTTTGACAATTTCTGGACATACATTAAAAGCCACTTTAGACTTTGTATTTGAATTGCAATTGTTACTTTTGAAAATATGGGTTAGTAATAACGAGGAGTGAAGTATTATATTTTTAAGTTATTTGCGAACACTGGTGATGTTTTACTGTGTTTACAGGTTTTTTTTTATAATATTTGACGATTTGATGCTCTATTTATCCTGACAGCAATGCATGTAACGTAACGTATGCGTGATAATAAATTCTATTAATACCGTCTATGTGCAACAAAATTAAATATTAGTTTATTGCATACTTTTCAGAGTAATTACTCTAGTACAGGATAAATAGTGTGGGTGCGTATGAGTAATATATTTACAATAGAATTCAATATAAGGTATACTGCCAATATGATGTTAGTCAATACTAAGGATGCCAAACGGGATCGATTTTTAAAAAACCCGGGATTCGGGATTCTGTAAATCCCGCTCCCGAAATCCCGGGATATTTCGGGATAATTCGGGATCCAAAAATCCCGAAAAATCACGGGCAAAATCGCGATTTTCTCTTAATAATAAAAATATTTTGTTAACAAAATCATTTGTATTCCAATTATGTATATCAGAATCATATACCATTAAAAATACAATATAAAAACAGCAAGATAAAATGTAACAAAACAGCGTAAATTAACAAAAATAAAAATTATTCGTACATATGCAAATGCATTAGTTTTAAGAAAATTATTTGGATTCCAACAAAAAGATTAAATCATCTGACATGTGATCTGATAGGCTTGATCGAATTTATTGTCAACATAAACTGCCGTTGAAAAACGCTTCTCGCAATCAACATTTGTTGGTAAAATAGTTCCAAGATAGCTGTACGCAGCTTGTAAGTATTCACCTCTACCATCTCCTGATATCAAGAAATCTATTTCTTTGGACAATTGAGTATCTAAATCTGTTACCCTTATAATTCGTTTTATAGAGCTTTTGCATTCTTCGATGCCATCAAATAATTCTTTATCACTGGAAGTAGGGTTTTCCTAATCTAAGATGCTATTATCGAAATAAAGTGATATATAATTTTTTTTAAGGACCTTCTCTAGGGTCAAAATACATATGAATTCACAGTCCTGAAAATCCCGAAAAATCCAGGGACAAGTTTTTAAAAATCCCGGGATTCGGGATTTCATGAATCCCGAAAATCAATACCAACTACTGTGGATTTTTACAGAAGATGAGCTTTTAGAGATTTTTTGATGGTCTGTTAATTGTCTTTTTATTATCATTTTTTCTTTATAAATATGATTCAAAATGTACTTAAGCTACTGCCAACTGCCACCAAACAAGAGACTTTTATGTATTCTTTTATCAGTTAAGAATAAGTCTTAAACACAAATTAAATTATTTATTTTATGGCTTTCCGTGAAGAAATCCCACATATTCTTTTATATAATATAACTTTTAGTACAAATAAGTTTAAAGTTTTTGCCAGGAATGTATTCAGGAGTAGATGATTTCAACACACAGTGGCAGTACAGTTGAATGCATTAGCGAACTAGGGGAAGAGTTCAAGTTTTCGAAAAATACCCCATCAAATATCACAATGCGCCCTATGACGCTAAGTATCCACACTCATCTTCTTTGGGTAGAGAACTGCCTCTAGCTGCCATCTACCTAGGCCGGTTAGAATTTTTGACGATTTGTTGCTTTGTTCATCTGGCAGCTATGGCAACAACCGGGACGTTCTTGCAGAACATCGAGTATATTGATGTGTGCATTACAATTCATTACTTTATTGCAATTGTATTGGAAATTTTGAGTAATAAGAAGCAAATAGAACTCAAATTTATAATGCATCAGTAAGAATGTTAGTTTATTTTAATTGACAACCATGAACATAGCCAACCTCTTGCTGAGAAGGTTAATAATTTGAGCTGATAAACTGGTCCAGACATAAACGCTTTATATTTTGTTGTTATTGAAACCGATTTTACACTACTGCGAATGCCTGTATTTGAATGCGTAGTGATGCTTTATAAATTTTCAAATAGCAGAAATTGGTTTTATTTCAGGTCTGCAGGAATTTTGGCATTATTCTTCTTCGAAAATAAAATATAAAAATGTATTTATAAATTCACTTCTTATATTCTCATTTTATTGGTAGAAGTTTCAATAATTTTACACTCTGATTGGAGTTTAAAAGCTAAGAGGTTATGGTACACATAAGATATTTAAACGTTTACATTTTCATCTTTAATAAGCATTATAACTAACCCATTAAATCGATTTATGGATAATAAAATTGATGAATATGTCCTCGTGACGAATTTGATATAATTGGCTTGGATTTTTAAAAAATTATATTTTTTAAATAAAAATTCTAAATTGCACACATTTTGCAAGAACAAACTATTACCGAGCGCAGGCAAATTCATTTAAGATTTCTTACTGTGTACACAATATAAATGCAAAAATGTGTTAGAAAACAGAATATATATATGTAGTTTATACATACACTATATCAAATAAGTCTCCGTACAGATTACTTCATTTTATATATTGATATGTAAACATCGATTAAAAGCAAGATACGATTTAGTTTTTAAATTTTAAATCTTGTAATTTAGGAAATAACATGAAATAAATAGAATAGAATTCATTAAAAACAAAAGAAAGGGTAATTTCATCAACTCCTTATATAAAATAACATCAAAACTGCACGTATGTAATTTTTTTTACATAGAGAATCCTTCCTTAAACCCATCTTAAACCCTAAAATTTTATCGGCCCTCCTTTATTGGCGGTTACAGAATTTAATTGTTTTGCGACATTTTAGACGAGCCATTCTTTTACTACTCCATAGATGTGTTTGCGGTCGTTTTCTCGCTGGAAACAATACAAATGTTGCAAATTTAAATATGGAAATTTATCCACCATATTCTCAATAAAAACGAGATTGCCTACACCAAAAGAAACCATACATTCCCATACCATTAAGTAACCTCCACCATGCTGTACTGTTGGGGTCATATTCTTTGGGTCCATACCATTCTTCTTCCATCTGACCCAAAAATATTAAATTTACTTTCATCGCTGAAAATAACTCAATCCCAAAATAAAAAATTTTTATCAATGTGTTCAATAATAACCATCTGTACGGAGACTTAATTGATTCAGTGTACGTATACAGTCAAGAGGAAAAGTTTTCATATACGGTTGTATGGAGTAACTGTTTATGTTTTTTCCTAATAATTTCGAGTTCATTCTTAATTGTAAATACTTTAAACACCACGCTATAAAATCTTTTTCCAATTTTCTCCACTAATTCTGTAACAATGTAAAATCGTGTATGTAGACTTTTTTCATTGACTGTATATATATATATATATATGTATTCATAAGGAATTTGATTAATGCGACAACGAAAAATGTTACAACATTTCGGTTTGTTCTAAACAAGTAATCCTATTGTGGCAAGTAGAAAATGCTGTGGAAACATAAGCGCAACAGTCATATCATTTTCATTCTCATCATATTTTTTGCGTATCTGCAAGTGAAGGAAAATGCATCAGCAACTACGACAACAAAAATTCTTAAAAACAACCAACAAGAGAAACCTTTTAACATTGCAGTGATTATCGTCATGATGTTGCCAGAAAAAACCAACAAACCAGATACGAAAACAACATGAAGGCAATGGCAATGGCAACGGCAACAGCAACTGCAACAGAATTGTCATCATCATTTGCCAGTGGTGTAGTATAGTACAAGATACATATGTTTATAGAGATGTACACACATACATACATATATATCTAGTTATCCGCTTTCCTCTTTCTTTTTTTTTTGTTTTTTTATTTTTGTTTGTTTTTATAGTTGTTGGCGATTGTTTTCTATTTTCAAAATTTCTTGATGCACTCTTAAACTTAACCATTGGCGGGTTTACAATCAAGCCACATTAGTGTGGAACATTTTAAAATTCTTACAATGACGTTGTGATTAGAACACAACTGTAATAGCATTTGCATTAACGAACAAAAAATATACACAAACCGACAGACATCAATGAATATACATATACGTACGTACGTTGTCGTATGCATGTATGCCTCTCACAAGAATTCATGTCAATTTTGCATCGTTGGTTATAAAAATATTTTGTTGAGTTTCTGGTTGTCATGGCTAAAGAGAGTTTTCTTGCAAATCTTTTATCTTTTAACATAACAAAAGTCATAGGGCATGAATTTTACTTTTAAATTTAGTTTTATTCGACAGATATGGCAAATCAAAGTTGAATGAATGCGTAAATACGGCACTATTGTACTGGAAAAAATTATTGACATTTTACGCCTAATTCTGGTATGCATTTCTCTCTGATTGAATGATTATTCTTTCAATTGTTGAAAGGCTATGATCGAAGTTAGTGTTTAGGATTTTAACAGTGATGTGTCGTGTAATTCAACCAAGCCTATCACACAAGGTATGGAAGACATACAGGCATCATACATACATGATCACCGGATGAGTATTGTCGAAACTAAAATTGGTCATGATTAATTGTTAAGCTATCAGGGCGATTGATAGTCGGCTGCGTTTTCAATTTTAGTAGAAAATCTTGCCTTTCTAATGTCATCCAGCGTCATTCAATTTTTCTTAAATCAAGCTTCAGATTACGTAAACCGTTGTTGTTATAGGAAAGAGTTATAAACAAAAATATAAATCTAAACATATTGTTACGAAAATGGAAACTGTCTACCTTTGTTTAACATTAAAACTATAAACAAAAGCTACACAAACAAAGGCAAAGAACTTGTTACAAGTTAATCAACAACATCAAGTGTGAGACAAGGGGACAGACATTGCAACAAAGTGAACAAAATTCACCAACGACAATGAAGTAGCGATAGAGTTCTCGAGAAAGTGAAAACATGAACATTGTACTTCAAGAATGTTCGTCTGACTGTTTACGTAGGCATAGACAGGCAATACAAAGCAGACGACCAGTAGTAAGTCTTCAGTCAGTCTTGTGTAGAGACGCGTTGCGTGTGAAGAGAACAATGGACTTCTTTACATGATTCAAAGAACAAACAAAAATAAGGGATAAAAGATGTAAACAGTTTGTTGTTGACTGACAGCGAACAAAGAAGTAAACAAGTAAAAAAAGCAAAGTGCATATAAGACACACAAACAACAATAATGAAAACAAATTGTTAATATTTTTGGATCATCCTGCATTCTCGTTGGTTGCAGTGATAATTCAATCAGTTGTATGTGAAGACACGAGATCAAGCTATAATTCAGTCAGACTTGTGTACAGATAAGTTGCGTGTGAAGTAAACAGTTGCTAGTGTGGTGCTTACAAAAAGGTTTTGAGCAAAGGAGAACAACTAACAAGTGTTGTTGCTTATAGAGAGGTTATAAGTGGAGACATATAACGTACGAGCATATATTGTTATAGTTATCGTTGTATGCGTGGTATAACTTCGAACAGTGGCGCAAAAGCAGTGTAGACAATAAAGAATTGATTTAAAATTAAACGCATATTTATTTTTGTTTTATTTTCAATCTACGAACTTATATATTTAATGTTTTTAAAAGGTAAAAACGTAACAATATTTATTCCATATTTATTTGTATAAGTCACTGTAATCTAGTCCATACTAGGGTTGCCAAACGGGATTGATTTTTAAATTCGGGATCCAAAAATTCGGAAAAATTCGGGATCCAAAAATGCCGAAAAATCGCGATTTTCTCTAAATAATAAAAATGAAAAAATATATTTTGTTAGCAAAATCGTTTATATTCCAATTATATCAGAATTATTCATCATTAAAAATAAAATAAAAAACAAAGACAAAAAGTAACGAAAAGGTGTAACTTAACAAAAATAAAAATTATTCGTACATATGCAAATGTATTAGTTTTAAGGAAATCATTTGGATTCCAACAAGGAGATTAAAGCATCTAACATGTAATCTGATAGGCTTAAACGAATTTTAAGCGTATGTTGACACGCTGCGTTGAAAAACACTTATTGCAATCAATATTGTTGGTGAAAATAATTCCAAGATAGCTATATGCGCCTTGTAAATATTCAGCTCTACCACCTTCTGATGTAAATAAAAGTATTTCTTTGGACAGATAAGTATTGAATTTAGTAATCCTATTATTTGATTATATATGTAGGGCTCTTGCATTCCTCGATAGCATCAAATAACTCGTCATCTTATATGCTATTATCGAAATCGAGTGATATAGAATTTTTTTTTCAGGACCTGTTGTGTAGTCAAAATTCACAATCGACTACGAATTCACAATCCCAAAAATCCCGGGACATGTTTTTAAAAATCCCTGGACTCGGGATTTGTGAAACTCGAAAGTCCCGGGATTTCGAGTTTCAGGATTTCCCGATTGGCATCCCTAGTTCATACCTCAGGTCAGACATATCCAACAAAATGAAATGGAAAAAAGATATTTCTTCGTAGAGTAAAAAAAAACCTGCCATGAAAAGTATCTCAAAAATCTATTGTCCGGAGTCTGCTTTGAACTGTACGCACAAAACATAAGAGGTGTGAGAAGTTAGTTCGTAATCGTAAATCGTTTGTAATTTATATTATAAATCGAAAATGGTTTCAAAAAATTGTAGAATGAGACGTATAAAGTCAATCTACTTAAAAATCTGTGTAATTGCCCAATAAAAATTGTACAATATTTTTTTTGAATACTTTTGATACCTAACAAGTTAATAAAAAACAAATTATGAGAATCCATACATACATAATCCCTTAGCCAGGATTATTAACCTAGTTTCTCACACCACTTATGTTGTGTGTGTTAAGTTTCCACATAGATAAATGGCGGGACCTACAGTTTAAGGCAATTTTTATTTTCTCTCAGAGTTTTTGCCAGAAATCTGTCGAGAGGAAATCGCTGAAGAAATAATTTTTGTAATTTGTTTTGATGTCTTGCCTGAAGCTCAAATAAATTTAAGAAAAAAAAAAAGAAAATGAATTGAATATTTAACATTTTAATTACAGGGTTTTTCAGAAAGAAAGCCAAAAAAAGCGAAATTGGACTTGACACTTGACACACAGTATAGTAAGTACAACGACGAAAGAAATATGCAACTTCATTCAAACCAAACCCTAAAAGAATGTAAAAACAGGACGAATTTAGAAAGGAATTTAGAATGATGCAACAGAAAATGTTGGGATTAATTGTTACTCGTGAATAAAAAAATGTTTGTATTTAGCCTGTTGCCTGTTGCTGCACGATTGCTGCTACTGACCGTTTATTTATTGTGTGAATCCATCTGTGGGTTAGTAATGCAATGCCCAGGAATTTGCAAAACAGAAATCCTGGCAAAACGAATATAAAGAATCTTTTCTCACTCTCCATTCACAAAAGCGCATGCCTGATGAGCACTGGAAATGTTATTGGAAATCCATCTCCTAAAAAGGGGAAAAAGCGTTTGATAATCTCATTTGTTTGCCAGTGTTTGGTTTCTATTTCGTATCCATTCCGTTATCCATTAATAATTAGGTGGTACGTTGGAGTGTGTTACGTACGGTTCACACACACAAACCGTTTGAAGTGTTGCATGATTAGCAATAAGTTTGGTTTGAATTGTTAAGGGCGTGAAAGGATATCGACAGGTTAAAAACAATATTAAAACGGATAAAATCTTAAACACAAACTAAATGTTCTCTTGGAAGTAAACGAACTAAAATAAAAGCTCACATTAATATTATATTTTTGGGACAATATATTCACAAATACGTACGTAGAGAAGTTGTTAGAGACTTTGAGAAACAATTGGAGAACGTTAGAGGTGCCTGCGGGTGGAGTGTCGCTAGTTCTAGTGCAATTCTTGAGAAAGTTCTGCAGCGATAAATAGTTTTATTTGCAAAGATTATTCCATTTGCATACAACAGCTTTGAACATTAACATTGATATTCCTCAGGCCTTAAAGGATAAATAAAAATATTTCTAACCTGAAGAAATTTAATTGAATTAATTATTTACAAATAAATTCTCATTTTGTCACTTACATGCAGTAAATAGATTGTTGCGACTGCTTCTGTCGCTTGTACTTTAACAGCTGAAAAGTTCTATTATTGGATTCCCTTTGCAAAGAAGGTTATACTTCGTAAACGTTCGAAACCAAATCTTATAAACTTTCCCAAAATTTCGACAAGAGAACGTATGCTGGTAAAAGCTTTTATAAGCGAGCACCTTAATTTCATATCCATTGCATAAAATGTATTTAAATTCATAACAAATTTACGAAACATATTTATTAATAGAAAGTTCATAACAATATGACTTTTATTACTACTTAATGTGGCTCAAATTTATAACTTCCGTTCTCTAAAACTTTTTTCTTTTTTAATCTAAGATAAGCAATCAGAGTGTGCTAAATTTTCTTTTTATTTTTTGCTGTTTACAAATTGAAGATTAAAAATATTTCCGTAATTTGATCTAATACGAGCTAAAAAAAGTTGTTTTTGACCACAAATTATTTTCATTTAACGATTTTAAAAATTTGTCTTGAATTTTATAAAGCAAGTACATACATGTGTACGTAATTGGTCGTTACAACCCTTGAGTTAAGATTTCAATCAAGTTTCTCATATCACTTATGTTGTGCGTGGTATGATATCTACAGTTTAAAGCCGACTCCGAAAGACATATTTTATGATAAACTTTTCATGGCAATTTTATTTACTCTCAGAGTTTTTGCCAGAAATCTGCTGAGAGGAAGTCGCCGAAGAAATTAATTTTTTTTTTCATATTGTTGAAGTTGTCTGACCTGGTGTTTGAACCGTGGCCTTATATCTAATAAGTAGAAACACTACCTAATACACTACGGCGACTACAAATATAACCAATAAAGAGAGCTTTTTCGATGCATGTAAAAAACGTTTTATTTCTTCTGATATATTTAATGAATTAAAATGGGGCGGTTAAAAATCAGCAATGAGTATTTAAAACGATGAGTGTATTCGAATCATACTCATAAATTCAGACTCTTCTGCTACGCATTCATACTTATTATAATATTGTGCACATACTACTCATATTCAAAGTTTCAAGTCTTATCATACACATACTTAACAATACGCATAATATTGTTGATTTCAACTTTCCTTTACTCAACATTTACAAGAATCGGAAAATAAGTATGATTCGCGTAAGAACACTACAACCCTCATTAGAATGTTGTGTGTTTTGTTTTGTGCAGTCTTTGTCTATTTCTTTTTTCTTTTTTTTTTTGTAAATTCAACAATATTTAAGACTGTACATTTTAATGAATGATTCGAATCACTCGAATCATTCTCATATATCACGGATCATTAGAATCAGATTAATTTTTTTGTTAACAATTATTAAATTTCGTTTTATATTTTTGTATTTGATTGTATTCCATTTAGTCTCAATTAAAAAAATATTTTGAAATTTTTTACAGTAGTCGCCGTAATCTTGTAGGTAGTGTGTTGGCTTATTAGACGTCAGGACCTAGGTCAAAGCTCTGACCTGGGATATTTAAAATATCTTGTAATTGCATTGACAATAATTGCAAATACAGGAACAGCTAAGAAGTAAAATTACATACAAATACGCACAGAATTGGTCAGTACAACCCTTTAGTCAGGTTACGACCTAGCTTCTCATACCACTTGCAGGACCTTCAGTTTAAAGCCGACTCCGAACGACAGATCTGTAAGAAACTTTTTCACGGCAGAGTTTTTGCTAGAAATCTGTTGAGAGGAAGTCGCCGAAGAAATATATTTTTCATATTTCGTTTTGATGCTTGACTTGGGATAGGGTCCCGATCTTTACGTCTAATAAGCCAACACACTACCTACTAGACTATGGCGACCTCTACACATTTATCACACAAATTCATTGGTTTTAATTTCGTTTTTGAAGCAGGTGGGTATATTTGGTACCAATTTACCGTTATGTTCATTGAAAGAGTTTTTTCGTCCCATTGCTTAGGAATTTGGTTGTGGTGAAATTGATGCTGACGAAACCATTTCGATAGAGCTGAGATCGACTGGGTTGCTTTAAAATGTCACTTAGAGCACTTTATTTTTCACTATGTCGGTTGAATTTCATGTTAATTCCTTTAAAATTAAAAAAATCAATAAAACTTTCAAAGTTTTTTGTAATTGTTAAGATTCTTAAGCAATAAAATGTAATAAGTTTAAATATTTTATTGCCATTTTCAGCCATTTTCTCCTATATAAGAGAGTATATTGATACCGGTACAATACGATTTAATGTACAGAAGCTAACAAAAGTGTATGAACATTGCTCGGTTCACTAATTATTGCTCTATAATTTTCTTTATAATAAAAGCAAACAAAATAATTTTATTTTCTTTTAAATTATTTATTTATAACATTTTATCACAAAACAAGTACAGTCAAACTCGTATATAACGAACTCGTTTATAAAGAATTCTCGGTTAAAAAGAACTACTTTAAATCACATTGTGCTTTAAATGGTCCCAGTAATTAAATTTCATACATTTTACCTCTTTGTATAACGAACCCTCAGAACAAACTTTGAAGTGTGGCAATAGTCTTTACTTTTATTTAATATAGGCAGCATTAAGTTATAATTCAGCATCTTTAATCAGCTGCTAGATAAAAAGAATTAACACATATTTTTTGGATTTTAATCAAAAAGTTTACTATTTGTTTTTAATAAATGCAAAAATTCTTTATATTTTATGTTTTCTTCTATGACTTACCCCGTTTATTACGAACTTTACCTATAACGAACTATTTTTTCTGGCCCCACGGAGTTCGTTATAACCGGGTTTGACTGTATATAAAATAATATAAATATTTAATATCTTTATTTAACCACATTGGAACAGTTTTGCACGTAACTAAAAACAAATAAATAAATAATCCCTTATTCTTTTTTACACTTTGGATAAGCTTTGGCATACTTTCTACAAAATTTTGAATAGTTTCGTTCGGTCGTTCGGTATACTCTTCCATTCTTTTTGGACTTTTCTCCACACACTTATTTAAAGTTACTTATATCCTCAAAACGTTTCTCTTTTTTAGTGATCAAAAAGAACAATTCTTCAGTCACTGAAAAACGGCATTCACCACTAAACATTTGGACAATTCACACAAGCCATTGTATCGTTGTATTGAGTGTATTGTTGGACGATTATACAACAGTGAATACGTTAACAATTATTATGTGAAAGTCCGATACACATATACACATTTTTGTCATTGGTCAATTTACAGAACTTTGTATCGTGTATTAAAGATGAGTGATCCAGTAATTTTTGAAGAACGTTGTTCTCAGTGGACGTGATTTGTTAATCACTGTTCCTTAAAACAGTGATTGTGATCACAGTATTCCAAAAGAAAACAAAACAAACAAATACCGGTAATCCCCGACTTACGACCGAAATACGTTCCTGGTCATCGGTCGTAAGTCGATTAAGTCGTAAGAAGAATTTCATGTAATTTTTGGGATGATATAAAATTATTCACTTAAAAAATTCCGACTTAGCCAATGTAATGTATTATTTGTACTGAAGTATGTATGTAAATCGAATTTTTTTACTTTGTATGTATTTCTTTTTTTAAATTGTTCTCATATGTTTTAGGGATGCCCCGCAAATACATATTTGTCTTCTTTAAGTATTTTCTATTAAAAAAATTGGAAAAATATGGACGTAAGTGCGAATAGTCGTAAGTCGAGCGGTCGTAAAGCGGAGACTACCAGTAATGTATTTTATTAAGTCTTACGGTGTTTTCTTTTCTACCAAAAAATGTGCATTTTATTGATTCAAAATGCAATTTTGCATTTGTTTCTTAAAAATATTTCGCCCTCTAAAAGGGTGGTATGTTTTATTTTAAATAAATCGCACTTACCAATGGCGGAGTGCATTGCATTTTATGATGTATAAATCGAGAGTGCTAATAATGGCCTGTAAAGCAGATGACTTTTGTTTATTTATAGGGCTACCGGATGATATTTCAAAAAAGTGTTTTCTTTTCTACAAAGAAAATGTCACTCCTACTAGGTGTATTAAAAAATGTTGACCAACCCTGTTTTAGAAGAAGATAACACAAATAATTAAAAAAGGGCGGCTGTTGATTATGTATGTAATAAATTCAGTAATTCTTCTTCATCAGATGACGAAGATAATGATGATGATAATAACTGATTTGTTTTAATTTTTGTAAATAAAATAGATGCAGCAACATCCACATTTATATTTTTTTCATAAAAAGGGATCTAAAGATATGTTGAATTGTTTGATTTGTTTTCAATAATAAATTTAAATATGATAAAGGTGTTGCCAGATAGCTAATTTCTATTACTTTATTTTTTGAGAGCTTTTTTATAACAAAAAAAAAAAAAACTGCTTTACAGGGCATCATCAGCACTGCCTATTTATACAGGGCATAAAATGCAATGCCCTCCACTATTGGCAAGTGTGCTCTTTTAGAGGGCGAAACATTTTTAAGAAACAAACGCAAAATTGCCTTAATAAAATGCAAATTTTTTGGTAGAAAAGGAAAACATCATAAGTCTCACAAAAAGTTCATATATAAAACACAAAAGTAAATAATCAGCATCATTTAATAGTAATTCTGCCTTCTGTAACTGTTATTTGGCAATTTCAATCACTGTAGTTATCAGTGAATTATCAATCACCCTGATTAAATCACACATTTGAAAATATCGCTGAACGCTTAATGTTATCCTGCAGTGTGTATTTCGTATTTCAGAAGTTATAATCTGATTTTTAAGCAACAAAACGACAAATGATATGCAAGAAAGTAAATTAATTACACCCAATTCTTTTTTACACGGTTTCTTTTTACACAGATTTGAAGTTACACGGTTAAAAAAAAATTTTCTTTGTAAAAAATTTTTAATCACTGTCTTGTAATTGTATTTGTTTTTACCACTTGGCACCGTTGCTGAAATGACTGGGATATCCCAAAAACCAAAAGTTCAACTTTCTATAAAACATTTTTTTAATAAAAAAGTCGACGGCGCAAGACATTTCGGAAAGTAGCCCGACAGTTCAAAACACTATTATCGGACGAAAATCACCATTGGATAATTTGTTGGATATCTCCAGTCATGATACCGACTTTAGTCCAATTCGTCTCAAACAATTGCACTTGTTATCAAGTAGCGACGTAGATAGCAATGTAAATATTTTTTCTTTGTTTCTATTCTAATTTTTCTGTTCTTAATTTTGGATTAACAGGTTTCTTTTGTTTTTTGTTTTTTTTTTTTTGCTTGCTTTACCAATTTGTCACCTCTACTGAATTATATATTTTAAGTTTTAAAGCCATTTTAAGTTTTAAAATGCCATATGAACATACAATTTGCATGCATTTCTTATATATTTTATAAATTTCAACATTTTTTTACACGGTTTTCCGAAGTAAATATAGTTTTTTATATCACCCTACACGGTTTTCAGTTTACATGGCACGATCCCCATATTACTATTGGAAACGCCTCTTGGTTGGGTGTAATTATTGTTAATTGTTAACTCAAGTTACATAGAAAATATTTTGTATTTTATTTACATTTACATAAACGGATAGTACGAAACCAATACAAGTTTTAAGAACATATTGCTCCTTTACTGCAACATAGTCATATCTCAAAAAATTACAAATTTGAGTTACTTAAGCAAAACTGCTCTTTTAGACCTTTTGCACATGTTAAAAAAAACCAGTTTTATAACCCAAGCTGAACCGAAGTTATAGCAAAAAATATTTGCTGTAATTAGATCATAGGACTTATGTCTTGAAAACTTAAATCGAATTTTGCCAAGTTCAATTTTTTTTGAGATATGACTATGAAAAAAATGCTTACAAGTGTATCGGATCTTTATATGAAAATTATCAACAACACTGACAAAAATACGAATTTTCAAAGTTTGCCTCATTAAATCTCATAGCATCTTAAGTCGAATAATAAATATATGTATTCCGTTTTAAACGTCCATCTCTCCCCTTTCGAACAAGATTTTAAATTTTGGAAATCGCGTCAGAAATGTTTGAGTAATCCAGGAATTTTACGTAGTCAGGAAAACATTTTTTGTCAAATAAAAAATATTTAGAGGGTTTGAGAAATATAAAAATAAAAGACATTTTTGAGATCTACTCAACAAAACTCACAATCTACACTATGTCATTAGCCGGATGTATTTAATTTTTTTTTTTTTTTGTATTTTGTCGCATAGTGTAATTCCTTTAGCTAAAATGACTAGTAAAGTTGGCTACATTTAGGGAAATGCTGTCATCGGAATTGTTGCAACATCTGCTTTTTTCTTTATTATCTACACTCTAAGCGTGGGTGTATTTATTTTAAAAACTTTAAAACTATTTCGTGTGAGTATTTTTATTTTTGTTTGTTTGTTTTTTAATTTGGCTTAAGTGATTTATTTTATTTATGGTTTATGCAGAAGATTATTATTTTATGTTTTTTGATTCGATTTTTTTTTTGTGTTCTTTTATTTTTAATTAAGTCGTTTATTTAGTGTCATATTCACGATTCATAAACGCAAAATTTTTCTTGTTTTTCATCATATTCACCCTATGGTTGAATAGATAAGAGCATACATATGCATGTATGCACGTTTGTGCTTGTTTTTTCACTTATAAAATGTTCATTTGTAATTTTCAGTAGAATTTTAATACAAAAAAAAAAAACAAAAAAAAAGTTGATGTTTTCGTTTTGTGTTAAAATTGTTTGACATCAACTTTTAATATGTAAGCCGACAGACATATTTAAACACAACATACATACACATGTGCTATACATATGTTTACATGTGTAGAAATTCCCATTATGGTTTTATGTACGAATGACATTTTCAAGTAGACAAAGTGAGGTAAATCAGTTAATCAGGTCCCTCGAAAATAGCCCTCCATTGCATATACCCTCGATCATTCATTTCTCAATATAGGGAAAGAATTCTAAATCTGATTACATGAATTATAATACATTAGACTTCGATTCATTCCTAAGATGTGTACCACAAGACATACATTTTAATAATATAAAGCCTTGAAGTATATTTAATGAGGCCTTTAACAAGGCCACCTAGTTATCACTGCAATATTGAATGGCATGAGTTTGTTTGGGATTTAATACATAGAAAACATTATTCACATATACATACATACTTATATGGGGAGAGCATTCATATTCAAAATAGTCAACATGTGTATGAATGTAAATTGTGTGAGTAGTTTTTGGCGCTTGAGCTGAAAATTGCTGGTTTTTAATGTTCCATTTTCCATTCTGACCAACTAATGGCCCCCCATTACTCCTTAAAACCTATAATAGCTTAAATTCATTCACAGTACAAAATATTTAATCGGGTTTTTTAAAAACTGTGACTAGGAAAAATAGAAAAACATTAATTACAGTCGAATAATTACACTATGCGACAAAATCTAAAAAAAATGTTAAATACACCCAGTTAATGACAGTTGTAAATTTTATTGAGTAGAACTCAAAAATTTTTTTGTAATTTTCTTGAACCCACCAAACTTGTTTTAATTGACAAAAATCGTATTTTGGACTTTATGGACAAATTTATTGATTACACAAACATTTCTGAACCGATGTCCCAAAATTTAAACCTTATAAGAACGCAGAGGCATGAGTCTTTAAGACGATATGTATACATATTATTTGACTTAATATGCGGTTTGATGAGGTAGGCTTGAGGAATTTTTTTCATATTTTTCAAGTTTGCCCGTTCATAGTAGCAAACTTTAATAAAAAAAATATGAAAGTGCATAGGTTGACACTTTGTTTGATCTAATCGGACAGAAATTATCGCAATTATTATTTAAAAAGCCTAATAGCCGAGATATATTGTTACGTTTTTTCCATTTAAAACGTTAAGAATATGAGTTCGTAGATTGCAAATAAAATAAAAATAAATATGCGTTTAATTTTAAATCAATTCTTTATTGTCTGCACTACTTTTGTGCCAATGTTCGAACTTATACCTACAACAATAACTATAACAATATGTGCTTGTTCCTTATATTTCTTTGCTTACAACCTTTTTGGAACGAGCAACACTTGTTCGCTATTCTTCTTTGCTCACAACCTTTCTGTAAGCACAACACTAACAACTGTTTTCTTCACACGCAACTTATTTGCACACAAGTCTGACTGAATTATAGCTCGATCTCGTGTCTTCACACACAACTGATTGAATTATCACTGCAACCAACGTGACGTCGTCGCACACGACTAACTTAAGTCTAACTCCGAATACAACATGACGTCTTCACACACGAATGATTTCATTCAAACTCCATCATTGCTCGCTTTGTCGTGCCTTTTATATCGTTGGATCAGTAGTGTGATGACCGCTTTCGAAGGATGATTGAAGAATCCAAAAATATAAACAATTTGTTTTCATTGCTGTTGTATGTTTTACATGCACTTTGTTTTTTTATGCTTGTTTACCACATTGTTCGCTGCACTTTGTTGTTGGCTGTTTACATCTTTTATCCCTTATTTTTGTTTGTTCGTTGATCATGTAAAGAAGTCCAGTATTTTTGTTGCTATATTTTTTCTTATTCGTTGATCACGTGAACAAGTGTTGTTTTGTTTTTTGAAACGTTTGTTTATTATTTTAACAACACCATTTCCACTTTCGTAACAATATTTAGAAATAGAGTACAATAATAAGTATATAAACCTCTCCCAAAATTAAATATTATACGCCATACATATTTTAAGGTACCAATTCGAACCATTTTTGTACAGACAAACAGTTTCTATGTCCTAGGTGACACTCACTTTTTGCTGTTTGACTTCTCATAAATGATATGCATAAAGTGCAAAATCGATTCAAATAAAATGCAGCAGCAACGACTGCAAAAACAAAAGAATCAGGGGCATAGAACATAAACAAAATCAAACAGCTGCGACAAGCCAAAAGTTAAAGTTGCAACACGCGTAATAGTTGTTGCCGTTTGAATATTTTCTTTTTTGTTTTTTTGTGGGTGTTAGTAGTTGCAATACATTAAAAAAGCTACATGGAGCAGAACTTTAAGAGAGCAATTCATATTTGACTCTTAATATAGAACCAGCGTTGGAGCGCAATTACGTGTATTACGCTTAATGACTTGGGAGGTAAACACATATGAAATCGATCTTAGTACACCCAACTCTTTTTTTACACGGTAGATACGTTTCTCAGAGGTCCGTGAAAAATAACCGTGTAAAAAAAGAGGCGTTTTCTATAGTAAAATGGGGGAAACGTTCCATGTCATCTGAAAACCGTGTAAGATCAAATAAAAAACTAGATTTACTTCGAAAAACCGTGTAAAAAATGTTGAAAACTATAAATTTTCAGAAACGAATACAAATTTTATGTTCATATGGCATTTTATTGAGTATTAAAACTTTAAATATATAATTAAGGAATTAAGGATGGAAGCTCCATAATTATTCGTCGCTACTTGAAAACAAGCGCAATTGTTTGCGACGAACTGAACTAAGGTCGGTATCATCACTCATGCAACGGTGACTTTCGTCCAGTAATAGAGTTTTGAACTGTCAGACTACTTTCCGAAAGATCTTGTGTCGTCGACTTTTTATTAATATTTTTTTTATAAATAATTGAACTTTTGGTATTTGGGATTTCCCAGTTACTAATATAACGTATAAAAATTGCCATGAAAAGCTTCTCAAAAATCTGTCGTTCGGAGTCGACTTTAAACTGTAGGTCCCACCACTCATGTATAAAATTAACGCACACAACATAAGTGGTGTGAGAAGCTAGGTCGTAATCCTGCCTGAAGAGTTGTAATGGCCAATTATGTATGTATGTAATATAACGCATGTTCATTTCAGCAATAGTGCCAAGCGTGGTAAAAATAAACATAATTACAAGACAGTGATTTTGAAACCGTACTCGATCAAACATTTTTTACAAAAAAAATATTTTTTTCAACCGTATAACTTCAAATCCGTGTAAAAAGAAACCGTGTAAAAAAAGAGTTGGGTGTATTGAATTTTTCGAGTACATAATGACAATTTTATTTTGACAAAAGGAAAACTTGCAAGCCTCTCACACTTGTACATACTTTCCTATTTGTTATTAACCTTTTATATTATACGTACAGACATACGAACAAAATTGGCCATTACATCCCTTCAGTGACAATTACGGCCTAGCTTCTCACACCACTCATGTTGTGTGCGTTAATTTTATACATGAGTGGCAGAACCTGCAGTTGAGAAGGTTTTCATGGCAATTTTATTCGCTTTTAGAGTTTTGTATTTCGTATTTTCGTTTTGATTTGACCTGGAATTTAAACTAGGGCCTTATTTCCAATAAGCCAATACACCAACTACTAGAGTACGGCGCCTGCTGCAAGCTACATCTAATCGTTTAAATAAGTGAATTTTACGTAAGAAAACAGGAATAATCCTTAATCCTAATATAAATTATAAATCTTTCTGTAAGTCTGCTTTTTTGTTTGTTTGTTAGCCAATCACGCCTGAACGCCTGGTCCGATTTTCATGAAATTTGGAATATAGATCGGTGGAGGTTATAGCCTATAATCTATTCAAAACTTTGGCCAAAAGGAAAGAAAAAGTGGGGAAAAATGGTAATAGATAGTTTTTTATGATTTAGCTTGGTTAAGTTTCCCAAATATCTCTTGGAGGTATTCCGGTCCTAAAGTTGAACCAAAAGGGATCCTAAAAAGGGGAAAGGCGCTGAAAATGAACAAATGGAGTGCAGATTATCCTAATACTAATATCCTAATCCTAATATTCATATATTATAAATCTTTCTGTAAGTCTGTTTTTTTTTTTGTTTGTTTGTTTGGGCTTTTGTCGGTGCAGGTTATAGGCTGAAAATCTTTTCAAAATTTTGACCAATAGGAAAGAAAAAATGGGACAAATGGGGAAAAAATGGTAATAGGTAGTTTTTTACGATTTAGCTTGGTTAAGATTCTCAAATAGCTATTGGAGGTATTACGTTTCTAAAGTTGAACCAAAAGAGGTCCAATAAGGGGGAAAGGGGCCGAAAAAGGGCAAATAGAGTGCAAGTTATCCTAATATATTTTATAAATCTTTCTGTAAGTCTGTTTTTTATCTTTTTACGCATAAATGCTATATGTTATTTGATAAACCGGTTTCCGAATAATTTGAAAAATTGCATTTTTTAAGAAGCCGGTTTCGAAACTTGATTTTTATTTATTGTTATTTTTATAACCCGCGCAACGTCGGGTACAATCTGCTAGTTACGCTATAAATTAATTCCTCATCCTCATGCACTCTATTCAATGCGCGTCTTCTTCAATTTTTTTCAAATCGTAATTTGTAGTTTAAATAAACATAATCTGAAGTCATGAAACTGATCTCAAAATTGTTGTTTAGAATAACTTGCCTCAGCAGAGGCCTTTTAAAAGAATAAAAAGTTCAAAATTTTTATTCATAGTCGCGCAGAAGGATCATCGATCAGATTAACCGTTCCTTCTTCAGAAATTTCATAACATTTGTTGTTAGTTCTATGCCAGGAATTGTGAAATAATAGAAATTTGAATAAATTATCAGACTGTATTCATGGCTCTTAAAGAAAACCAAACAAAGTCTTCTTTCTGTTTAAACCGAATGACTTATTATTCTAAGGCAGAGATGATTAAAATACAAATAATTCGAACGTGAAAAAATTTTGCATACAATACGACTTCATATGACTGAACATCTGCCAATATACACTCATCCCTCATGTAACGCTGATGGGTTGTAATATGAATTGTGATATATTTGCCTAACTTTTGAATTAATTTTTTATGTTCTAAAAATGAATACAATATGCATAGAAGGGTGTCCTTTCCAAAAGTTAACATACGAAATTCAACCAAAACGTTTGCAGTAAAGGATATTGAAAAAAAAAAAATATAAAAACAATATAATAAATCAATTGATTCATTAAATTGGTAAAAACGTAACAAAATATTATTAAAAATAATTTTGTTTATCTCTTGTTAAATCCTACCTTACGGTGGAATTATTTTCACAAAATGTTTTTACACAATGTCATCTCTGGCACGGAGAATGCTTGTAATGATAAAAGCATATAAATTTGCAATATTTCATGCATTCATCTGTGATAAAATAACAACTGCAAATACGTACATTGTCAACATTATTTCGCATAAAAATTTTCGCATTTAGAGTTTACAGTACGTATCCTTTATAACCTACAAACGTAAAACCATCTTCGGGTGAAACTGTTCTATATGAATATGGAATTTCATTTCTAAAAATTTCATACAAAATTGTTAGAAAAAAAATATCAAATTTAAACCATAAAGAATTAAGAAAACAATAATTAATTTGACTGAAATTTTAAAAGAAATTTTAACCAGACACCCTAACGAATCTCCCACTACTCACCCATTTGAATAAATATTTTAATAACCCATAGTCGTAATGTCTGTCTACGATGTTCTTACTCGAAATCTCGAAAAAAATATTTCTCACATTATTGAAATAGCGCTTGAGCATATTTAAATGATGCGTCGTATCACAAGTTCCTGGGGCACTTATTTGCTGCATGCATCAGTGGCAATTTGAAAAACAAAAAAACAAGAAAAAAAAAAAAAATAGAAATTAAAGAAAATATGAAAAAAGAAAATGTTCATAATGTTTAATTTGACAGAATAGAAACAATCAGGCGCCATAAATGTATGGATGAATGAGTTCATAAACGAAGGCAAAATTTAATGAACGAATGAATGAATGCACTTTATATAGTAAAACTACAAAATTATCCTTGTTATACTAGTACAAACGATAACTATAAAAAAAAAAAAAAACAAAGATAATGAAAAACATTAATGCTTAATCCTACGGATTGGCTATTCATTAAAAAATTATTGAATCAACATTTTCAATGCAACTTTTTTGTAGAATTTAAAGCGATAAAAGTCCATAGGAAGGACTATTTGTGCGATTACTGTGTATAAATATTAGACGACTAACAACATTTAACACAAATTGTACTTCTAGAACTTTCTATTGGCGCCTAAACATTAAAAAGAAAATTTACTTTCAATTTATGTTTGGGACCTAAAAGCCAAGTTCTTACAAGCCTTAGCATAGTAGGCTTATTATAATTGTTTTTCAACCAATACAAGGTGACCGAATGACAATGTATTTTCGAATGACAAGAGTTTTGACTTGAAAAAAACGTGATTGACTTTGGATCGCTAATAAAAGTTAACAGAAGACTATCAGTACACTCATCAACTTACATACACTAAGACCCCACTTAACGCGGGTGATACGTTCCAATAAGTTTCAGCGCTAAACGAAACATCCTTTATCATTATTCTGGACAGACTAATATAAGAGAGTTGAACAAGATATATACTCGATACACCGTCGCTATATAGTGTGCCGCTTTTGGTTGGTGCATGGCCGTTTCATTTGCTCATATTTACAACAAATATCAATACATTGTGCGATTTAAGGGAATCCTAATACTACCGCGTAATACTGAAACAGCGTTAAGTGGAACAACGTTAAATGGGGTTTTACTGTATTTAAATACGGTAAATAATATTTTTGGAAAGATTTTTTTACGAAAGATTTCTATTCTGGACGATATGCGTCAAATACCTATATAACGGTTGAAACACGATATTCTACAAAATTCTTGTTCATGAAGGATTACGACTGTATTTCATATAACATTTTTAATCGAGTGATATCCAATAAGTATGTGGGTGTGTGCCGTAATCTAGTCGGTAATGACTAATAGATTTACTTGAAAGATTTAATTTTATTTTATAGCTAAAACCCGGTATGCTTCGTTACTCCTCTCAATATCTATATATATAAAAAGGAATGTGCGTTTATTTGCTTGCGGGTTTGTTTGTTTGAAGTCTATAGACGGCTAAACGGCTGGACCGATTTGCTTGAAATTTTAACGGCACCTTCGGCAGCCCTAGATGTTGATGCTCGCAGCCTCTCTCCTTCGAGGCGCTCATCGCGTTGATACGGCGTCTCTTCAGTTCTTGATCTTGATGATTGGGATCGGTTTCTTTTAAGACGAACATCACGTTGACCAGGTCTCTCAGCAGCTCTAGGCGTTGATGCTCGTATCCTCTCGTAGTCTCTCTCTTTCTACACGTACATCTCGCTGCTCTGGTATTTCTGTAGCTACCCTTTAGCTTTGCTCTTTGCGATCGTATTATTTCGCTTTCTAAACGTTCATCACGTTGAACTTGAGTCTCAGCAGCTCTAGATGTGGAGCCTCTAGACCTTTCAATACTCAAACGAACATTACGTTCTTCGTAACTTTGTGATTGTAAATTAACTGCATTTTTGGTGCGTTTACAAAGCGAAGATTTTTTAGGTGGCATTTTTTTGTTTTTAATTTATCACAATATGATCGAGTGAAATAAAGTAAAATAAATGTTTAACTCATTTCGAATCTGGAATTCAAATGATTTGTATAAAAGATTATAAGGACTATTTAAGGGCTTTCTTCTAATAATTATTAGGCAAATATACCATAACAGGTCAAATTTTATTATTTTTAAGATAAAAAATTTCAGGCAATAGAAAATATTTAATATTTTTTATTAGGGTGACCATATATGACCCGACCATAAAGCTTTGGTCTGTATTGTATAACCACATGTAACAATTGGTTATTAAACAATTTATATATGCTGTAGGCAGTTAATAAATTTAGGCAGTATAGTGTCATCGATAGTCTGTGTCTACTGTTAATGGTACCTAAGTTACACATATCCCAAACATATAATGAAATAAGTATTGGAATGAACAGGCAATACACATGAATTTAACTGGAATAATTTATCAGTTATATGATGTTTAGTATTTACTTTCTGCCTAGGAATTCTTATAAAAGTAGAGTCCATTTATTTCCTTTACCCGAAATGTTCATATGTGTGTCAAAGTGGTTCATCCTAGATTCTAACTCTAATTGTTTTCCATGTACACGAACTTTTATATCATATAGTCCGGCAATTTTTTCACGAAATATTCATATGGATTTCAATGTTGCATAGATATAAGAAGTTTTAAATTAAATTCATATGGGAAGTACCACGACCCTTTTCCTAGTCAGCGAGTTTTTATCTAAAATATTCATATTCATCAATGTCCGTACGCAATTTGAGGAATCTAGCTGTTGCAGTTTATGAGATATGACACATTAAATACTTATTAGGTATGTGGGCGTAGCAATTTGCCTACTTGAAATTTAATTTATAGTTCCTTGCAGACATACGGGAAGGTACTGTTAAATCGGTCCATCCGTTTAGCAGTCTATAAACTTCAAACAAACAAACCCACATTCAAATAAACACACATTCATTTTTATATATACATATATATATATATATATATATACATAGATATTTCATACAATGACCATGTTCCTCTCAAGGCGGTGATGGTGTAAGAAGCTAGGCTACAATCCTAGCTAAGGAGTTTTAATGGCCAATTAGTCATACTAAACGTGTGTGTAAATAAGTTTTGCCTAAATTTTGTTTGGCGGTTAAATTTTTATGGCTTTATTTGACTTTCTTAAGACAATTGCCTGACATAGAACAGTTTCATTTAGAATTTTCCCTTAAAACTATAATTTTGTTTTTATGTATCACTTACACTATCACTTACATACGTAAGAAAGTATAATAATTTTGAATAAAAAAATTTTTTTATTAACTTGTCTTTTAAGAATTTGACAATCTAAGGTCAACTTTATATGGCAAACGAGAATTTAATTTCGTTGGAAACATATTTTCTCCGTAAAAAAATTATACGAAACATTTAAGAGATTCAAATTCAGTAACAAGTAATAACATTTTGAAGCAACAACAGAATAATAAACTTAAGAAAGCAGAATATTGCACACGTAAAGGTTTTACACTGACACACGCACACACATACACACCCACACATTTATAGAGCATAACTGTCATGTTGCACGTAACTCAAATACATTTAAAGGAAACGGATGCGTACTGGCATCTACGTAGATATATTTGTTCGTAATTTCAAAGAGAATGTATGTCCTTGACTCAAATACAAACAAATATTTAAACGACGGGAACGACGGTTTAAAATGAGAAGCATACATGGAACAAAATTGAAAATTCTCAATTGGTTTCACAATAAGAAAAATGTTAAATCAGAGGGTGAATCGATCACTCTAATTCTAGAACTAGAGTTTATATTCTCTTCGAAAGAACTTAATATTGCGTGGTAACTGCATTAGTTTAGGTGCACTATGATAAGTTTTCTAAGCAATCTACTATATTTTTTTTTGTATTTATTTGAAATTAAGAGCAATAAAAATATATTCTAAGATTTGTTTAATGTGTAGTCTACAAATGGTATTCAACCCACGACCTCTACACTGACAGTCTATACTGCATCCCACTAGATGAATATGGATTCCAGATCATTGAACCTAACAGGATAACAATGGACAAACTGTGTTGCCACACAGTGTGTGATTAAATAAATTTTTTTTCTTTTTTTTTTATTATTAAAACTAGTTTCAAAGGTTTATAGTTAGCACCACCGTGCTATATATGGCCATTCCAACCTTTCCAGTTATGTTGTGTGCGTTAATTTTATAGGTGAATGGCGGGAACTACAGTTTAAATCGACTTCAGGTGACAAATTTTTAAGGACCTTTTCAAGGCAATTTTTTTTTTTACTCTTTGTGTTTTTGCCAGAAATCTGCTGAGAGAAAGTTGCTGAAGAAATATTTTCGTTTTGATGTCTGACCTGGGACTTAAACGCGGCACTTTCATTTAATAAGCCAATATGTACTCTACCTACTAGACTCGTGATAACTATAAATCGAATCTCATAATAATACTACATTAGCAATTAGGTTCAGTACAGCCGTCAAGCGAGTCACAATATGTAACTTCGTTTTAACCTCTGATGGCCATCAAGTTGCAGCAGGTTCCTTTCCCATGCGTTGGGGTAAATCGTCAGTTTACCGACGTATTTTATAGCGAATTTTTTTAATTTCTTCCTGCAGTGCAGCAATGTTGAGATCTCTCTGGATATTCTCATTACGAATATACCATGGAGCGCAGACATTTTGTCAAAATGTTAGATGCGCAAGCACTGCCCCAAAGCGGAGTGCCATAGATTGGCTCATAGGCTTTATAATGCAATTGTGTAAAAGGCCCTTGTCTAATATTTAATTAGAACCAATAATTCAGTGCAGTTGAGCGGATTTTAGCTTAATTACCATTACTTTGCCCTCGATGTGGCAGGACCATATTAGACGCCGGTTTCCGGACTCCAGGTATTTGAAATGATTTTCAACAGGGACATCAATATTATTTATTTCAATCTTGTCTTCTAAGTATGAAGGTTACATGAGCACACTTGTATTGATTCACCTTTATTCTCCACTTTTCAAACCAGTTTGATGCTACCAGTGTTAATGCTACTTTCGGAACCTTGTTGACGCTTATGAATCCGGTGTCGTTTGCAAATGTTAATATGTATGAGTTAGGATTTGTTTGCATGTCTGATGCACATATAAATTAAATATAGAGTAGTATGCTTCCCTAGATGACACTTGAATAAATTTTTCTTGTTGTAGATAGTTTATCCACCTTAAAAGTTCTGTCAGTTAAATAGCTTTTAAGAAGTTTGTGTGTGTTTCTCGGGGAGCAGTCGTGTTATTTTACTGAGTAGACCATCATGTTAAACCTTATCGAATACTTGTGAGATATCGATAAAAAGAGCTGAACAATATTGAATCTGCTCAATGTAACCATGATTAGTTCGAAATCCAAACTGATGATCAGGGATAATTTGTGGCTCGTCGAGTAATTTGGCTAAGCTTTGCAGACGAATTTTTTCGAACACTTTTGATAATATTGATAGCTAGCTAATAGGTCCATATAATGTAATTTGATTAGCATCTTTTCCCGGCTTGGGAATCATAATAATTGTAAATACCCTCCATGATGGTGGGAAGTAGCCAATTCTTAACATTGCTTTAAATATGTATAGTACAATTCCTATAGCACAAGTGAGTAAGTTGATTAAGATTGAATACAGATCTTTAGAACGGTCTTCACACGCAACGCAACTTCACACAAGACTGACTGAATTCTTACTACCCATTGCCCACATAAATAGTCTGATGAGCGTTCTTTAAGTCGAATGTTCCTGGCTTCGTCTTTTCCAGATTTCCATCGCGATTTCCTTATTGTTTGTATACTTTAGTTACTTTGTTTGTTGTAGCTTTTGGTTATTGGCTTAATATTAAGCGATGTTACACCGTTTCCATTTTCGTAACAGTATTTTATGTTATAGTGCATGTGTTTTATTTTGATTAGAATTTTTTTACAAAACTTTCGGTTCAGTTGTTTTTAGCAATTCTGGTTTTTTCAAGTCAAGGTTTTTAAAAGCGGCCTTTATGTGAGAAAGCCCGAGTTTTATAGGTGCGTTAAGAGTATTACTTATATTTGGTGTTAGATATGAACATTAATGTCGTATGGTGTGAAGGTATTCTCCAGGTGGTTTGTGAAAGCGTTAACTTTTTCGCTAGAGGCCTTTCCCCAAATGTGGTTCTTCAATCCTATAGATGATTCTAGAGTGATAGGACATCTCATATGCCTTACAGTTTCCCAGATACTATAATTTGGGTCTTTTACTTAGTCTATATTCGGGGGGTAACTAGTAGGTCTAAATTTCTGTGTTGCATCAGGTTACTCCGCAGTAGAACAATGCATCTGTTCAGTTGTACTTTTAGAATAGGAGAGTGACTATTTTAGTAGTGCCTTCTCAATCTTATTGTTTCTCCAACGAGATTTAGAATTCCTGTGCTATAATGTTATGAACATTTATTTTTTAAACCATACCTCATAGGCGTTGCCACTTTCGCTGCCGAAGCCATGGTTTCAGTGAGATGATTTACAGCTGATTGAATATTTCCTGCCTTTCTCAGAGGAATATTCCGATAAAATTTGATTTTAATGATGTTCTTCGCAGAGATTGATATTTGTTGTTTCTAACCCTCTTTAGTTGTCTAAAAAAATTTTGTTCTTTGGCTAAAATCTGAAAGGAAGAGTACTAAAAAAATTTAGTTGAGATACGTATGGCGGAACATGTGTGATGACAATGAACGTGATCGGTTCATAATAGCCTCCTATTAAAATTAATTTCTTTGAAACATATTTTAGGCACATTATTGCCCTGGTATTCAAATTAAAATACAATAAGGCCCTGCCTAACTCTGCTCCGCTTAACGCTGTTTCAGTAATACGCTGTAGTCTTGGGATTCCTCTAAATCGCACATTGTGTTGATACTGTATGATATGTTGTATATGCGTGCAAATAAAATAGCCATGGGCTAACCAAAATCGGTACACTATTTTTTTTTTTTTTTTGCACACGGGTATACCGACTAAAAACCCGCCTTATCTCCTCAATAGGATATCATTCCGCCTCGGAACCACGTTTGTATTACTTCGAGGTGAATCCTTTTTGGCACCTGTGCCAGTTTCATCATTGTCAGCCTGTGTCCAGGCTCCGCTCTTCCATTATTCTACTGCGTCTAGGACATTTTTTTCCCCCGCAGACATAGTGTACAAATTGCTTTACTGCATTCCAGTTTTACCTGCTGTTTAACATCGTCGTCTTTCGTTCCATCAACTGCATCCGAAGAAAGTGTGTTCGGCATCGTCTAACATTTCCTCCTCCTCGTAGATGCAGAATGGCGAGCGATATTATCCCATGCGATGCAGATACTCCCTGAAGTATCCATGACCGGTTAGCATCTGGGTTACATAGTAGTCCACTTTGCCGTTTTTTCTGTTTTTCTACACTTTCAATTCTGGAATCAGTTTATGTGTCCACCTACCATACCGTTCATTTTCCCATCGGTATTGCTATTTTAAGAGGACTTCGTTTCTATACTCTGCAACTGAGTCGCGATCTGTCTACCGTTGTAAATTATCTGGCGCTCAATTGCTAGAAGATCTATGGGAACCATTCCAGCTATCATTAAGGCGGCTTGTGTCGATACCGTGCGATACCAGGATGTGACCCGTAAAGCTGCTATTCTCTGTGCGGATAGTAGTTTTTTGGCTCTGGTTCGAGTTTTCAAAGTAGAATTTCAGATTTCAGAGTCATAAAGGAGTCTCCATGAGTAACTTCCTCCTACTTGGAAGTAGTCCTCCAATATTCACCATCAGTCTACTCAGCTGTGTTGTGATTTTAGCTGTCTTTGCTCTTGCATACTCTATCTGATCTGAGTAGGTCAGTTTCGAGTCCAGTCTAATCCCAAGGTATCTAATCGATCTCTTCGTTATGTATAACCAAGTCGCCTATATTTATTTCGATCTCGGCCGGAAAATGTCGTATCGGTACACTATATAGCGACGGTGTATATCATATATCTTTACCACGCTCTTTTGTTAGTCTGTCCAGAATATAGATTCCAACTGTATTTACATATGTATGTGTTAAGTTGCCTCGTTTGATGCTGTTTTATTTAGCGCTGGAACGCAGTCCCAATCCCGCGTTGAGCGGGATCTTAGTGTACTAATTTTGTATGGGAATCCGATATTACTTTCTGGGCTAGCAAGGAATAAATAGGAAACATATATGCAAAAGTTAAGGAAGAACCTTAAAAGAGATTATTTGGAAGAGACTGGATTATTCGAATTGGAAATCGAACAGTTTTAATACTCTATCATGCCATCTCATTTCATTAATGTTCATACACAACTAAACATTTATGGCTTATTTATGAACGGCAATCGAAGTTTAGTTGCTTTGCCAGTTGGCAACACAAATGAAGTTCAGTTGCTGTTGGTAATAAATCCATTAGTTTCGAAAATATTCTGCATGTAACGAACAGGAATAACTTCAATGTACGCAAACTAATGCAATGTAATGAAATATGAACACATAAAGGTGTGTATGTGTTTCCAGTAGTAGTAGTACATACATACATATGTTCTATGCTCATCGTATTGTATACGAGTATGTACATAATATGTTCTACGAAGAGTATTTCAGTTAAGGCAGAAGTGTCAAATAACAAAATACAACAGAATGGAATATTGAAATACCACTACAACATGGCATTCACTATCATCAGGTTCTGTCGAACTGTCTCTCTTTATCTTTATGTACATACTCGTACATACATACATACATTAATACATACATACATATATACATGAATACGTGTTACCAAACATTGTATTGATGTACAACATTATGGTATATCACACAGATAAGTAAACATTAAAAAAAAAAAAAAATGAAAACTGAAAAAAAAGAAACGAAACGAAATGTGTTCTTGTAGTTGTTGAGGTATAGAGAGAGAGAGAAAGAGAGAGAGTTTTGTAAGGAACAGAATAAAAAAAAGCGAAATGAAAAATTTCTATGCAATCAAAAACTCATTGTCATTATGTATGTACACACATGTTCGTTAACAGATCGTAAAAGAATCAATAGGATCAAGAAGGTACGTAGCAGACATCAGTATGAGTATGATCTGATAGTTCTGATACTCGCGATACGCATTCATACTTATTTTAATATCATACTCATACTACTCATACTCAAAGTTTGAAGTACTCATCATGCTCATACTTAACAATAGGCATGCTGTTGTTGATGTCGACTCTCCATGACTCAACATATACACGAGGCACAAAATAAGTACAGTGCAACTTCGATAGACCGGACGCTCCAATAATTCGGATGCTTCTACATTTCGGATAACTTAAAATTTTTACCCCTCTACAATCCGGGCAAATTTTTTTTATGGAAGAAAGAAATTTAAATTCCCGTTTTTAACCCGCATATTTTGTTACAGTCAAACCCGGTTATAACGAACTCCGTGGGACCAGAAAAAATAGTTCGTAATAAACGGGGTGAAGTCATAGAAGAAAATATAAAATACAAAGAATTTTTTTCATTTATTAAAAACAAAAAGTATTTTCTTTATTAAAAACCAAAAATATGTGTTAATTCTTTTTATCTATCAGCTGATTAAAGACGTTGAGTTATAATTTAATGCTGCCATATTAAATAAGAGTAAAGTTATTTCTGAGGGTTCTTTATAAAAAAAGTAAAATGTATGAAATTTAATTATTGGGACCATTTAAAGTAGTTCCTTTTAACCGAGAATTCGTTATAAACCGAATTTTTTTGTATGAAAATTGGTATTAAAACGTTGGGACATGAAAATATGTACGTAATAACTAAGAATTCGTTATAACCGGGTTCGTTATAAACGAGTTTGACTGTATTTATACTTCTATTTACTGTTTGCCCGATCATTACTTCAATTTTGGTACATTCTTTCGCAAGCGAGTTTGTCTAAATTCATATCATTCATGTCTTTAATCCATTAACGCCTAATGGGTAGAAAAATACCAAAAAAAAGGAAGCTTTTTTCAAAAATTATGTCTTGATCCATCTAAACGAGAGTCCAAATGCTTCTTTTATAACGAATAAAGACACATAGAACGATTTAAACAAAAATTAGTAAGGCATGGTATTCATATATTTTCGATGACAGCTTAAAGGTCAAAGACCACGAATTTTTCAAAATCAAAATTGTGTAGAAGGAACTTCTGCGGAATACGGATAGATGATATTATCAGAGAAACCTTTAGATGCCATGTAATACTATTTGTCTTCTAACCAATGAAAAAAATTGGTCTACTTACCTAAGCTACAGGTGCGATTAAAGAACATGGGTATAAAAATACCCACTTAGGCATTGGTATGAAAAAAAACAATTCATTTCATTACAAACTTTTAAAAATTAATTTCAAATAGGAATTACAAATAATTTATTTTTGGGAGTTTCAGCATGAAATTGTGCAAAACAATCCCTTGAACGTACATTCAAACCGCATTTTGTACAACCATACTCTGTTTTCCCCAAAATTTGTCTGTGCATTTTGCTATTTGCTGCGCATTTGTGACAACTTTTCCATCACGGCGTCGGTTTTCAACGCTTCAACAACGCTAACCCAGAAATCGAGTTGGCTCATAGGTAACAAACCTTTACATCCCCTGCACAATCACAATCTGCATGTGTTGACCAAAGCTACGTCAATAGTATTAGTGGGTAATCGGCAATACCACATTTTTCCGCGTATTCGAATACGAGATGCGATTATCGAATAAGTCAACGCCACCCATTCGCTGATTATATGCTTGTATTCAACGACAGCCATCATGCGATGTTTACGGTCATATCTTTTGGTTTTGCACATAGGCTCTACACTCAAAGAATTAGACATCACAGTCACCGCCTAAGTTAAATTTATACATACATAGAAATAATATGATAATAAAGATGTGTACAGGTGAATACCGAATTATCATTGAAGCGAACTGCGATAATATTTTTATTTTTGTCAAAGTAAAAATCTGATGAACACCGAGGGTTTCTTTTTCATCAATTTAATATCATCCAACAATGCGTGATTGCTACGATTATGTCGAACAGGACCTGTTGCAAAATAACCTTTTCGAGATTATGTCCATAATAAATTATGGCTTTTCGGATATAACATTTTATGGACTTGGCTATGAAATTTTCTCTAAAAGTCGCAGAACCACGTTTTCTCCAAGGCCGTAGTAAATATTATTAATAGCTGAAGCGCCAGTATATGTGATAAAGGAATAACAATAGCCTGTCATAGAAGCTAGTACCCAGTATTTGAAACCAAATCATATTTACTTGCCCTTTATTTACACCTTTAGGGAATGGCGACCATAATATGCGATCATCATCTGTTCATCTACAGAATGACTATGAGAAAATATGCCAAATAGTATGAATTTTTTTCAGTGCATTGTTTAATGAAGTAATTTTGGCAAATTTATCATTCTTGTCAAGATTATTATTGTCACAAACGTGTATATTTTCAATAAAACTCTCAAAAATAGTTTAATTATGTGGTTTAGTCGTCATATAATAAAGAGTACAAAATTTTTATTTTAGAACACACTTATGCCGAAGCGGGTAGAAAAATAACCATGCCCTATCGGACCACGGATTCTGGGTTCAGGCGTTAATTAGACAGGTTGCCGAAATATTCCATGTCCTTAAATCAGTAATTTTCGAGAAGATAAAAAAATTTATTTCGAATACCTATAATGGACCCGGTAATGACATAACTGAAGAAGATATTAGGGTTTGGGCAACTGGTGCAAATGAATTTTCATTAAATTTTTCCGATGAAGAAATAATACAAAACACTAAACGAAAAGAATCGCTAGTACTGTCCACAGGCTCTGAATACGACTTTGTAGAAATGAATGCAAAAACAAAGATTATTTTCAGTTTGTATTCAGGGGGCTGAAGTCGCCGTAGTCTACTAGAAGTGCGTTGCACTTTTAGACGGAAAGCTCGGGTTCGCATCCCATGTCAGATATCAAAACGAAATATAAAAAAAAATATTTATTCGGCGGCTGCCTGTCACCAGATTTCTGGCAAAAACTAAGAGAGTAAATAAACCTACCAAGAAAAAGTTTCTCAAAAATCTGTCGTTCGGAGTCGACGTACAACATGAACGGTGTGTGAAGCTAGACCGTAATCCTGACCTAAGGGTTGTAATGGCCAATTATGTACGTGACTATGCATTCAGTAGAGAACGAAGAATAATATAGATATGCAGGATATTTTATTGTTGAAGAGGCTATGGCGAAAAACACAAAACAACCACCTTACGTACGTTTTTTAATAAATCATAGGATGTATTTATATACATGTATGTATTTAATTCACCTAGATTGTTTTAATAATTTTCACTACATACTATAGTCCCGACAACTCGATAATCCGTTCATGCCTAAAACAATATGTCTCCAGATTGTCAAAGTTCCACTGTATGATTCGCGTATGAACACTACAATATTCCTTAGAAGGTTGTGTGTTTGCTTTGCTTGCAACGACTAACAGTGATATTTTCGTAACACATGGAAAACACAGACAAGCAAATGAAATAGTCTGTGTTAGAAAAACCTCACATAAATTTTGATTAATAATTCGAATCACTCGAATCATTTATGAGTATTATAAGTATTTTTCTAAAATTATGTTGTGAGTTTGATGACAACGTTGTACTTCTACTCATTGCAACCTGTAATTATAAATCAATGTTGTAGCGAGTACGAATGAATCAGTCATACTCAAAATTTAATGAGTATTTATGAGTAGAGAAACAACGATTCATTGGTGATCTCTGGTCACGATATCAAAAAGCAATACAATGTGAAAATTATTATAAATACATGCAGGTGAGCATTGTTATTATTTTTGTCAAAACATTTCAGTTCAATAATGAAAAATTTAAAAATTCTTTTGAATCTCTGTTTTATGGTAATGCTTATACGGTCTTTATGGGATACATGTAATGGCATAGTGTTAGTTTCTTCTTCTTCTTCTTTTCTTATGGCATTTTTCTAATTTTCTTTTTGGGATATTTTGTCGTTGTATGTTGCAAAAAACTTTTCCGTATATTTCTCTCTCAATATTCGTATCTTTAAAATAATTTTTGTTTACCCATTTTAAGTTACTTTTTATTTTTCTTCATTCTCTTTCCTTCTATTTGAATTGATAACCAACAACAGGATGTTATTTATCTTCATAAATTCGTGCCATTGCCAACCAAATTCAACAACAGAACAACACAACATTGTCGATATCTTTAATAACTTATTGTAAACTTTATTAAATACATACACACACACGTACTCACACACATTTATACTCATACCATCATATCATATTCAGATACCCTTCCGCAAGAAATGTACTTTTTTAAAGGGTGTCAAATAGTAAATATTTCCTAAACAAAATCGAAACTCATCCAATAATATACAGTGGCTAGCAGAAGTGAATGCACGCTCACAATACTGAGTTTCGTCATCCACAAAAACAAAACCATACAAGTAAATACAAAAACAAAAATTAATTTTAATTTTTTATTTTATTTTTAACAAATAGCAGTAAAAAAAAAACAATAATTAATGAAATGAATTCAATGAGTTTGAATGAAGAAACGAAAGTAACCCACTTAAACTCAATTTTGCATGTTTCAAGAAAATTCAAGAAACTAACCAAATTTCAGTATTTGGTCCATAGACCCTTATTAGAAATAGCCCGAGCCGGCTTTTCACGAATGACGAAAGATTTTCAATCGGATTGAGGTCGGGACTTTGTGCTGGCCATTCTAACAATTGAAAATTTTGTTTCTCACTCCATGTCTTTACAATTGTTGCTGTGTGCTTCGGATCACCATCCTTTTGGAAAACAATTTCTTATTCGGGATAAGCACATTTTTTCGCATGATACCATCTACTAAATATAGACGATTAACATGCCACCATATTAAGCATTACCAAACCATTATATTTTCGCCGCCATGCTTAACAGTTTGCTCACATGAACACGTTCCCCGCGTCTTCGCTAGCAGTACTGCTTTCCATTTTACTGAAAGTGGTTAAATTTGGACTCATAACACGTTTCCAATTCGGTTAGTTTCTTGAATTTTCTTGAAATGTGCAAAATTGAGTTTATGTGGGTTATTTTCGTTTTGTCATTCAAACTCATTGAATTCATTTCATTAATTATTGTTTTTTTTTTTACTGTTTTTTGTTAAGAATAAAATAAAAAATTAAAATTAATTTTTGTTTTTGTATTTGTATTTACTTGTATTGTTTTGTTTTTCTGGATGTCGAAACTCAGTATTGTGAACATGCACTCACTTCTGTTCGCCACTGTATGTACAGTAGGAATGCAGATGCTTGAATAAATAAATTTTAAGTGAACACACAAAACTTTATTTTACTTACCATAATAATGACCAACGATTCCTGCAATAAGTACGAAAATGTACAATTAAAAATAAAAAATAGAGGAAAAACTACTAGAAAAGAAAATATATTTAAAATGTTTTATTGTTGTTGTTATTGTTGTTTCTTATGAAAAATATTATCATTGTTGGGGGGGGTTTTCTTTTTGTAGTCTTCTACTTTTGCATAGAATTACAAACTTTATTTCAGTGTTAACCTTTAAATGATCGATGGTCTGTATTGGAATGAATCCAAACTATTCAACACAAATGAAACTTCTGAGCACATGAAGGTTAAACCAATATGTAGCTTTACTTATAAGAGAATTAAATTGAAATGAATATTTTTTACTTTTATTTCTTAAACACTAAAAAGTATTGTTGAAATAAATACAGTGGTGGCCTTATAATTAGAAACGACTTAACAACATGTATGTTTGTTAATTTATTTTCAAAACTTTGTTACTCATTTAAGAGTTAAAAAAGACAAAACAACATATTGGCTTTAAGCATAAATTAAAAAAAAATTCACAGCATCAGTATCATTTTGAAAAAAAGGCTAAAAACAAAAATTCTAATTTCAGGTTGGTCATATAATTAGAAATAAAGGACAACATTTCCTTTAACAAAAAAATATTCTTACAAACAACTTAAAAATATCTTAAGAAGTTCACATTTAATGGGCATATTTTTGATTACAACATCTTCAAATCTTTTCGGCAAACTTTGCATCAAACGGTGGCATGTTTGTACTGAAATGTTTTGCAGCTGAAATAATTCATCATTATTTTGAGGGTTTTTGTGCTTAAGATCTCGAAAACCAACTCTTCACTAAACTTGAAGTGTGCTTTAGATCATTGTCCTGCTAAAAAAAAAATGTAATTGACGGGCATACGATCAAAGGAATACAGTTCCATTATATTTTTCAAAATGGTTTTATATTGTTATTGGTCCGTTATTCCTTCAATTCTTATAATTGGACACACACCACTCCAAGGAAAAGCACCCCAGAGCATAATACAGCCTCCACCGAGTTTTCCAGTTTTCACTGTTTACCTCGGATCAAAAGTTTTGTTTGGACGACGTCTTACATAAGGTTTTCCACCAGATTGGAACAAATTTACCTTATTTTCGTCACTCCATAGAACTATGTTCGTTTGGCGTTTTAATATTTTTTTTTTGAGACATCCAGTGTTTTCTGCGTAATGCACACACAAAGTCTCGTCTCCAATAATCACCTTCTTGTTGTCCGTGTGGATATTTCTGACGTTATATTTTGCCCAACTTAAGACTTTATTCAACGAAAAGGCAGGAAAGGGTTTCTCTTACAGGCCCTACAAATAATTCTGTCTTCTGCTGCAGTAGTTTTTCTGGCAATAGGCTTCCTGGCTGGGATTTTTAACAATTGTTTTAAAATGAGTAACAAAGTTTTGAAAATAAATTAACAAACATACATGTTAGTTGTTTCTAATTATAAGGCCATCAATGTAAAATGCTGTGTGTTAAAAAATTTTAATTGTTCTCTGATTTTGTTTTTGCATTTTATAAACGAGCACAATCGAAATAATTGTTTTTGTCTTTTATTTATTTGCATGTATTTTTGTGATTGTCGGTCATTGGGCCCTATTTGCAGGATAATCAAATTCAGGTCTTCATATTTTAAAATTCTTAAAAGAATTCACCTTAAATATGATAGATTTTAAAAATATACAGTAGCGAGAAAAAAAAAAATGCAATGCTTTTGTTTATCGTTTTTTATTGTTAAGCAATATTAAGTCGTTTCGATTATTTTTGCGTAACAATATATTTATTGTAGTAAGCTGTACTTCTTAAAAATAAAAACGTAAACCTTATGCAGATCTGTCTAGATCTGTTTTGTCGATATCGACTCTACGAACTTACTTACCGAATTGCATTCGTCTACGATCACTATATTCCTAAATATTAAATTTTAAAGGTTTGCCACGCCTACTTTTTGCTATATCGAATTTTTTTAAATCATTTAAACCTGATAAGCTTCCGAATAAACAAATAATGGTTAGATCACAGTTTAAGAGCTTTATGTATCACTTACAGGAGGAGGGTTGCCACGCCCATTTTTGGTGGGATTTTCAATATCGCCTCTGCGAATTTGCCCATATGTACCTAAATTTGTACCTAAATTTGTACGATTTGCCACGCTCTCTTAACATTTAGGGATACGAAAAATTTCATGAAAATCGATCGATCGATTTCTGAGGACTTTAACCACTAACACCGTGCAAGAGAATTTTATATATTAAATATTCTAATTATTACATGCCGAATAACTGAAAAACATTTGCTCACTGTGATGATCAGTTCGGAGCCACTACGGGCATTTGCTACCACAAACCTTACACTAATAGATTGGCGCAGTAAATTACCATGGCAGTCGATATCTAATATTTTTTTTTTTTTCAAAAAATATCGATAAGTTTATTTGGTCTTCATATTTATTTATTGGGAATTATATATTGGGAAGTGTATTGAAAGGTATTCCCAGAATCACTTCTTTATTTGTATTCAATAAGCAAGAGTTAGGCTTTTTATTTGTCCTTAATTTGAAATGTTCTTAAAATAGAAGGACTTTTTAAGTCCTATTGGTTTAAGTCTCAATATGTCTGTGATTCTAAAGTACATTTATGAAGGGACTTTAAAAGAATATTAAAAAAAAATTCTTAGTAATTTCATGTTTGCAAAGATACTTGATGTTATTCTTAGAAAAAGATAAAAATTATGGGCACATATTTTAAAGCATCAAAAAGGGGAAAGAATTTAAAACTTTACTTTCCTTTGCTCATTTATTTTTGTTCAACTTTTGGGTATTTCTTTAAAAGAACTCTAGATTAATCACATTCTTGAGAAAAAATGTTCATTTTTGCCTCAACATAAAATGACTTTCCTTTAATTTGAAACGAATTCTTGAATTCTATATTGGGTGGCCGGCCTACTTTCCTTTGTACAAAATTCTTATCCATAAAAGAGTCGAATAAAAGCGGTAAGACAGTTTAAAATTGTCTTATGCTGAAATACTTACCAATTTACTTTGGTTTGCTAAATGGAAATGGAAATGTAACATTTCCTTTCTGCCACTGACATTGTGATGTGGCCAAATGCCAACAGAACTGAAATTTATAGGCTTTCACTTCTACTTGTTCGTTACTACGATAGCTATTAACATTCTTGTTACAATCGCTAGACTTATCATAATTATCAACAACATCTTCATTACCAAGCATACATATTGGCATTGTCGTCGCCTCATAATATTATCATTTGCAATACACCGCAAATAGGCCGCAAACAAAAGACATTAAACAACCAAAACACACTCAACAAACTGGTAACAAGAACGGAAACAGATAGAAAATTTCAGTCCAACACGTACACATTGGCTTGGTTTAACCAAAATTAATTAAAAATTAAAATCATATCGTCTGATATAAAATATTTAATGAAAAATTTGCATTTAAAACTAAAAATATTTAAAAAACTTTCTCTCTCCGCCTTCGTAATTGTACATTACTGCATGAGGACATTATCACATTGGTCACAACCTACTGCTCGATTAGAAAATCTTGTATTATGAATTCAAATACGAGGTCGCCGTTGTCTAGTAGGTAGTAGAGACGTAAAGCCAGGATTCAATTCCCAGACCAGTAGATTTCGGAGTCGATTTTAAACTGTAGGTCCCGCCACTTATGTATAAAATTAACACACACAACATAAGTAGTGTGAGAAAATCAAAAATCCTGACTGAAAGTTTGTAATGACCAATTATGTATGTATTATGAATTCGAATATGACCATGGCTGATACTTCCAAAGACTGCAGTTTTTCCAGATTCTGTTCTGGGAAAGAAATTGGAGAACTTATCTGATTTAACTATTTCTTAAGAGACGACCATTGTAAGATCGAATACGGTAATTAAGATGAATAAACCCTAAACAGAGCTAATGGACCTAAACCTGACACACTGAAATACGGGTCTTAATAAGTGGCAAATAGTACAGGAAAGTGCAATAGAAACGAAAATCGTAACACACGTACTGAAGAATGACATGGACTTAGAAGGACTTAAGAGGAAACATTCAATGTTATTGGATAGCATGGTTAGGAATTCTGATCAAGTCAAACATTAGAACTTGTAGACAATATTGCACCATATTGCCTATGGAAGCGTATTGTAGTATTATCACATGGTTAAGAGTGTCGACTAGGGATGCTAAACAGGATTGATTTTTAAAAATCCCGGGATTCGGGATTTTGTAAATCCCGATCCCGTAATCCCGGCATATTTCGCGATAATTCGGGACCCAAAAATTCCGAAAAATAACGGGAAAAATCACGATTTTCTCTTAATAATAAAAATATTTTGTTAACAAAATCATTTGTATTCCAATTACAGATATCAGAATTATGTATCATTAAAAATAAAATATAAAAACAGCGAGACAAAATGAACCAAAAAAGTATAAATTAACAAAAATAAAAGTTATTCATGCATATGCAAAATTTATTGCTTTGAAGAAAATTATTTGGATTCCAACAAAAAGATTACAGCATTTAACATGTGATCTGATAGGCTTGAGCGAGCTTTGTTATCAAAACTTCTCGCAATCAACATTTGTTGGTAAGATAGTTCCAAGATAGCTGTATGTAGCTTGTAAATATTCAGCTCTACCACCTTCTGATGTAAATAAATCTATTTCCTTGGACAGTTAAGTGTCTAAATCAGTTACCCTATTAATTCGTTTTATAGAGCTTTTGCATTCTTCGATGCCATCAAATAATTTTCCTTATCTGTGATGCTATTATCGAAGTCAAGTGACATAAATTTTTTTTTCAGGACCTTTTAAAGGGTCAAAATACATATGAATTCACAATCCCGAAAAATCCCGGGATAACGGAACTATGATTTGTATTGTAAGAGCATATTTTACTACTGTAGTTAAATTTCCAGTATTGCCATATGAATATCAGTAGTAGTAATATAAGAAAAGGTTTTTGCCTAGAAATAAAATTTAGAAAAGTTACTGGCAATGCTGGCGTCGATGAAGATGTTCGGTTGCCGAGAGCAAAAAAAGAAATGCATGTTGTGACTCTAGGAAGAGTGCAATATTTTTGTTGCACGCTTCACACAACTCTTTTTTATACTGTTGTACAATAGTTTACGAGTGCAGTTGTTTTTTGTACACTATCTTTGCTTCACACTTATTTATATTTGCAGCTACAATCAATATTGGGTCTTGAGAAAAATGCAATAACGTGCAATTTTATATGACTTGTGCACACCTCTAGTACATACCATTGTATTATTAAGATAGTTTAGGTTTAAGTTGGAGTTGTAGCTCTGATATCACAAAGCTCACTTGAGCACGCATGGCGGCCCGTTGCCACAGGTGAACGCAGTCCCTATACTAAACAAGTTCCGCAAAATCGGGGAAAAGAAAGAAGTGGATAGCGCAAGGACTGCAGTAGCTTTTCATCCTAAAATAAATACACAAATATATGAATCTAGTCTAGTTTCTAGAATGAAATTAAAATTTATTTGATGGTAGGCGCACATTTCTTAAATGTTAACGCTGCCATCGATACAAATGCTTTTCATGCTTTTCTGATTTTCTTTTAAAGTTTTAATTTTCTTAAATATAACACTGACATATTTACTTCATTGAGAATTTTGTTTTTTATGAACGTCTATGAAATTTGTATGCCTAGTTAGTCATGATCGTTCATAGTTAGTTGTTAATGTCTTCGTTTTTCCGAAAATAAAGCAATTTCCTTACATAGAGTCATAAGCTGGCATAATTTCTATTTCCCAACAATAATAAATAAGTTTAGGAGTACAACAAAAAAAAACAAAAAAAAAGTATTCCATTGACCAACTGTTGATTGTCCTTACAAGTCGTGATGTGATGTGAGTTCCTGGTGCTATTTGTAATTGGATAAATGTAAAGTAAAGTTGCAAAATCGTTAAATTGCATTTGGTCGCATGCATGTATATGGACAAATTCATACTAATACCCATACTTTCCGTTGAGTTCTGGACAAACTACCACAATTATTATGGCATTGTTATTTTAAATATTGGCATGGAGCCAGCAATTCAACAAGTCAGTAACCAAACTACATGGACTCGAACAACATTTCAAACAGCGGCACAATGCTGTCATACTGTTGTAACGAATGTTTATATCGTAAGACCATAACGTCAACCGGAAATGACTGCCAGTATGAGTATAAGCATTAAGTAAACATCGACGACAACCACGAACACTAATTCGGGTACGGGGACATATCATTTTCACTGCCAGAGCCTTGCTTCATTTGAAATTTTCTTAAATGCCGACAATTATTATGTTGTAATTGCAAAAGACCAAAACCAACACCAAAAACAAAATATCGGACAAATGCCAACACAATATACTAGTACAGTGAAATAAAATGAAGTGACCTAAACTAATCAACAGTAATTTTGTAATAAATTAATTCGATTTCTTTTTTTTGATATTATAAAATGGAGGAAAGTTATCTTATTTTCCATTCTATAACAGAATTTTTTTGAGGGAATATATTCATGATCTGATTAATGATACATGAAAGCAAATATAAAAATCAAGTTCGTAATTCGATATAAATTTTGGTTAAAAGTTTTAACAATTTTTTAAAAATGATATTTTCTATGGGATTTTCGTGTGCAAGAAAAGAAGGACTATGTAAGCATCAAATTAATTATATACAGTGATGCCCCCTATAACACGGTGGATTAGTTCCGTTTTATAGAAAAGCCCATCTTAAGAGAATTCTAACGTTCATAGAATAGTTTTTATTAATACATATATAGATACATACTTGGCCATTACAACCCTTCAATCTGGATTACGACCTAGGTTTTCAGACCACTTATGTGTGTTGTCTGCTTTAATTTTATACATGGGCGGCGGGACCCACAGTTTAAAGTCCACTCATAACGACAGATTTTTGAGAAACTTTTCATGGGAATTATATTTACTCTCAGAGTTTTTACCAGAAATCTGCTGAGAGGAAGTGGCGAAAAATATTTTTTTTTTATATTTTTGCTAATTTATTTTTAAAACTTGCGCTGACCAACTTCTTCCTTTTTCCTGATTTGGCAGAACTTGGTTAGTACAGGAACTGCGTTCATCCGTGGCATCACAGTTGGCCGCCATGCGTGCTCAAGTGAGCTTTGTAATACTTTGTACCTGTGTTCCTGTAGCCAAAGGGCTCCGTTTGGAGGACGTCTTACACAAGTTTTTCCTTCATATTGGAACAAATTAAAGTTGGATTCGTCACTCCAGAGAACTTTGTTTCACAAAAGCGGATCTTTTTTAAGCATTTCCGTTCCAAACTGTAACCGCTTTTTAATTTTTTTTGAGACATGCAATTTTTTCTGCGCAATGCATCCTCGAAGTCCCGCCTCCTGTAAACGCCTTCTTATTGTCCGTGTGGATATTTCTGACGATGAAATTGCCCAATTTCAGCCTTTATTCCACGAGAAGACAAGAAGAGGTTTCTCTTACCTTCAAATAATTCCGTCTTCTGCTGGAGTGGTTTTTCTGGCTCTAGGGTTCCTGCCTGAGGTTTCAAATAATTCTCAAACGAGATCTTAAGGACAAAAATCCTGCAAATAAAGATGAATTGCTTTAGCTGGTGCAACAAAGCTTCCACGACATATCAGTACAAATATGCCAATGTTTGATACAAAGTTTGCCGAAATAATTTGAAGATGTTGTTCAAATCAAGGGCTATTCGACAAAATATTAAAAAATGTGCCCATTTAATGTGAACTTTCTAAGATATTTTAAAGTTGTTGGTAAGAATATTTTTTTGTTTCTAATTATATGACCAACCTGAGATTCGTTTTTTTACTTTTAGCCATTTTATATTTTTAAATGATACTGATGCTGTGAATTTTTTTTATTTTAAACTTAAAGCTAACATGTTGGTTTGTCTTTTTTAACTCTTGGTTTTAAAATGAGTAAAAAAGTTTTGAAAATAATTTACCAACCATACATATTGCTAAGTCGTTTCTAATTATAAGGCCACCACATAAAAGTTCGGTCCAAATTTATATGTTATGAGCTTTAATGGGGTAAACTTGGAAAACATTATTTTTTTTCTTTCTTTTTCAAGTTTAGCTATTCTTAATTGTAAACTTTAATTAAAAAATACGAAATAAACGATGATGACACGTAGTTTGATCAAATCTTCCATAAACATATAATATCTTGCAAAAGTATGTATGTTGCGGCTGAAATTGGAAAGCAACTAACTCTAGTGAAAAACCCAGATTAACGTACTCTGGTCGTAACTGTGGTTAGTCATTTTTGTACAGTAAGGTCCACTGAATCGACGAACAATTAGAAACAAAAATTACGTCTACTCACTGCAAGCTTTCGTTACTTGATAGCGTTGTTGATAAAAAGAATTAAGGTTAGTCCCCGACTTACGACTATTCGCACTTACGACCATTTTTTTCATAAAAGGTACTTAAAAGAGACATATATGTATGTATGTGGTTGCGGGGAATCCCCAAAGTATATAAATCTCGATTTACATACATATTTCAGTACAAATATTCAGACGTCGGCACGAAAAGAACATGATAAAACTGTGAGTGTATTCTTGAGAGGTATGTTTATAATCCAGAAAAATATTTTTAGTAATATTTTCAAGTTTAATCCAATATTTTCAAATCTAACCTAATAATATGTTTATGTAGTGCAAAGTATAAAAAAATGACTGCTCCAAATCCCTAATGACTGCGTATTTAACTTGACAAATATTCGTTCAAAAATGAAGGTAATTTGCCATTGTTAGTGAATCTCATTAGAAAATAGTGTATCCTACTTTAATTTTTTCTTGGGTGTATAATTGATATAAAAAAAAAATCAAAAGAAGCAACGAGAACATGCTTCACTGAAAGCTGACGAGCAACTGAATGCATTTTTACATTCTTTTTAAAGAAAATTGTTGATGATCGTGTCTTATGTGCGTAAAAAGTCGAAGATGATCTTCCCCTGAGGGAAATTCGTTTCATTAGCTAAGTCGGACTTTTTTAAGTGAATAATTTTATCTCATTCCAAAAATGGCTGCGACTAGTAAAACGAGGAAAAATAAAAGAAGACTTGCAAAGCAAACATAAAATAAAATTAAATTTGAAAGTGATAAAAAACTTAAGCTGTCTCATTCAACAATATCGGCGATTTTTCCTGACCCTAAAAATTTTTTTGAAATTTGTTTTATATGAAATTCGACTTACGACTTCCGACCGATGACCAGGAACCTTTCTCGGTCGTAAGTCGGGGAATACCTGTATATGATAAAGAGTAAATAGGATTCGACTCGATTCGATGAACAGTAATCGTCCAGGGGTAAACACTGCCAGAGAAAAAATTTTGGGCTGAGCGATAATGCATCCGATACTTTAAGGTATTATGTTTCACAAGTCCGTGTTCACATACATACATAATTGGCCATTACAACCTTTCAGTCAGGATTACGACCTAGCTTCTCACACCACTTAATTTTATACATGAGTGGCGGGACCTACAGTTTAAAGTCGACTCCGAACGACAGATTTTTGAGAAGCTTTTCATGGCAATTTTTACTCTCAGAGTCTTTGCCAGAAATTTGCTGAGAGGAAGTCGCCGAAGAAATATTTTTCGTTTTGATGTCTGACCTGGGATACGAACCCGGGCCTTTTGTCTAATAAGCCAACACACTACCCACTAGACCACGGCGACTTCGTGTTCGATATATTTAAATAAATGACTTGACACGTTTACAAATGACAAATAACAACTGACAAATAAACGATAAACCTTTATTACATCGTACAATTATGATTAAATTGGATTTCCAGTGCTCGTTATTACAGTTTCTTCGTTTTTTACTTTCTACGTTATAAAGATTAAGGAGTGAGCACAAAAAAAATTGGACTTACACTTTTCGTTATAGAAATAAAACTAAGTGGCGAATTCTTTTTGTTTTATATTTCAATTAAAGTAAATAATATTTGAATTCTTTTGTGTATAAAATTTTTTCTGACCAAGGCTCAGAGCATCCAACTTTCTGAGCTACTTTTCTTCCAGACATGTTAGAGTGTTTTAAAAAATTATTATATAATTATATAATTAATATTTATAGTATTATTTTACTTGCTATGTTTTGGTCGGTAAATCCATTCTTTCTTCCACTTCCATGCTTTCTCTCAATACTCAAAAACTCTTTATATTGTTTTATTCTTACCTTAGAAACTGTTTTTTGGTTAACACCTGCGAACCTAGCGATCGTTTTTTATAAGCAGCGCGGTTTTTCATTGAAAATTTCAATTATTTTTTTACGACTATTCTTGTTGGGTGCTCTGTTTCAAAAAACTAATGTTGATATTGCAATGACATTTAGCACGTGGATTTTGAAACAGATGATTAACAAAAACAATGTAACGGTATTCATTTTTTTCAATTATGATAAAAGTTATAAGCTTAAAAGTAGGCCCTTTTTTTCGTGAGCACTCCTAAGTTTTATTTCATATCATTTCTTTTCTAAGAAAAATTGTGTGCAACTTTATCAATAATTGTTGCAATTTATTAGGTTATGATTGCATTTCATTGCCTCGACCTAACAGGCGACCGCTTATTTGTTGGCACTGAGTGATGATTTCTTTACCAAGTTTGTAGAAAGTGTTCTATAATAGTGTCGTTGCCAGGTGCTATTGCTTTAATTGAAAAGTTGTTTCAATTAAAACAAAAAAAATTGTTATGAGATGTACAGACGTTCTCTGCATCTTTAAAAATTTGAGTGAAATCTTAAATACCTACAGAGAATCGTTTGTACAACATTTTCCAAAACATAAAATTTCCTGTGTTAAGTTTTAAAATTTTAAAAATTAGAAAATTTCCTCATGCAAATACGTCAATATTTCGTTGCAAAGTCTCTTATTTTTATTTCGTTCTTTTAAGGAGTATGTATTGGATTTTCACAAAACAGTTTCATTAATCGAGTTTTCCAAGTAGCATCCTGAACAGGCCCTCCTGGTAATATGTATTGTGCTTGTGTAGGACGCGACACTATTCTTCTTTTATTTCCAAACTGAGTGGTGAGTGGACGTCGTTAATTAATTTAATTTTTGGAGAGGAGGAGAATCATCAAAATTTTTTAAGTTTGAATATAATGACGAACATTTTCTTGATTGAGATCGTAACATTGACATTTGTAACTGGATTACTTGGGTTCCCACATGTTTTTCATTAAACATGTACATAGTCGTAGCATCCAAATTTGACAGCGTTTTAGGGAATAACGATTTATTCTTAACTCTAGAAATAATGGCAAAATTTTGCAAAATAATTGTCAATTGGTTTTTAGACCTTATAAGATTTATTTAATTTAACATTTTTGATACATACTTGTAGTAACATAGACATTTTCGCAATTATTGATAAATTTTGTCAATATATATACTAGCTGTACCCTGCACTCGTTGCTGTGCCCCCAACTAAAATAAATTTGAAGGAAAGGCATTACACAAATGTCCAATTAATTTTGAATCATTTTATTGATTTTGTTTCTCGTTGTCCTTATGATTCGATCAGTTTCTAATCTCACTTCTCGTTGTTCAAGTGGTTCATGCGAACAGGTCTCAGCGGTTTATACTCAAAGATTTTCCAGTCACAATGCTCGCCTGATTCTGAGGTTCGTAATGCCTGTCATTCATTTTGAATAAATTTCAGTGACTCTATCCATCGGAAATTAATTGTACCAATCTCCGTCGGCTCATACGTTTAAACTTTGTTAAAGAATGCACAGTTTAAGATTTAATTCATTTTTAGTCATTTTCAGTGGCACCACCCATGGTACAACTTAGAAATCTTCGTCGGCTCATGCGCAACAACTTTGCTAAAGATCATAACATAATCAAATACACAGTTTAAGATTTCATTTATTTTAAGTAATTTTCAAAAAAAAGTGGGCGCAAAAGTGGGCGGGGCTAAACTTTCTCCTGATGAAAACTTTAAATGGATAAATACAAACATTTGAAAGAAAAATTATTCAAATCGATGGAGCTGTTTTCCGATTTTAGATAAATAGACAATGTGGGCGTAAAAGTGGGAGTGGCAAACTTCACATAAACCATCTACTAAATAGTCCGAACAAAGTCTAAACAATTGGCTTGGATAGGTGAGCCCGTTCTGTAGTTATAACGAAAGGTTAGAGGACGTGCACCTGTCGGTCAAGACAAGCACAGTACCCGGAGGTCGATATTGATCCATTGTACCATTGATGACAATGAAAAGTGTCATTAATTTTTATATATTAAGAAGAAGAAGAACATAAATATTTTTATTTACTTATTTTAATTCATTTTAATGAAATTATTTTATTATTAAATAAAACATTTTATTATTATGTACTTTTATGAAATTTAGGCTACCATTTTTTGCTATGATGTACATTCACTGCAGTGTGGCGATAAAATTATTTAATAATTTCAGCCACTTTTTCGAAAAGTTGAATTAGGTGTAAATTTATTATCATTTCCGATTAGCACCTTATCAAAACGAATGATTCTGTTATCTCATACTTACGTAGTTGACTAAAATATCAAAACATCTGTAATATCTATGAAATAAAACATAGGACGAAAGATTTTTTTTTAATCTTACCTGATTTCTGTCTATTACGTGAGGTAAATATGAGAAGAGCATTAGGAAAGACTGTACAACATTGCAGGAAACATCTGCTACCAATCTGCTCGTAAATTAATATTTTCTCTTCCTAAACTACTAAAGGCATAGTCTTTGGTGATAAACATCCTTGTTGGCATGGTTGTTGCTGCCAATACTTTTGTCAGTTCATTAGACGAGCTTCTTCAGGCTCTTCAGCAGCAGTAATGCTTACGTACTATACAAGCGTAATCGCATGTGAGTATGTACTACTTTACTACCTTTCGTTGTAATTCGGAAATGTCTTACCTGAGGTTTGAACCTTGATCTGACGTCTAATAAACTAATACGCTACATACTACGACTACTTCAATCAATATCAAGGACGGGTAATTCAACCTCATCACTTTCATTCAACACATAACTTCCAATTCATGCTCAATTACCATAAATAACACATCCCTACATGGGTTTGCAAATAAGATAGCTCCAGGTGTCTCCGATGGCATTTTGTTACTCGATGGTTTTTGGAGTCGCTGATTACAGATTTTCATTTAGATTTTAAAAGTTCAAAATGGCGGATCCTATATGGTAGTCGATGTATCAATTTTCAAGTAAATATGATTAATTTTTTCGCTAGCACCCATTGATATAAACCCACCTTAGGTGTGCATGCAATCATTTTAAAGAGCAAAGATCAATTGTCAAATTCTGATAATAGCGATGGTTCTAACTCTACAATTTTTCAAAAATGGTAAAAAGAAACTATTTTAGGGGTTTTAAAAAATCCCTTTTTTCGAAAACCTAATGTGGTGGAAAGTTTTTAAATCCAGATTCGTATTCACAGCGCAAAATGTTTCGGAAACTTTTGGAGCTATCTTATTTGCACAAACAAAAGTTCAAATTAGCAGGATTGTAAAACATTTTGATTCTTAATTGTGTTCACTACTCTATCCAGACTCCACTGTAATATCAAAATTATTCAAATTTTTTCAAATTTACTCAGTTTTCTTCGTCTGGACACATAACAACTCTACATTTTATAATAAGTTCTATATTCTCTTAAATACAAACAAATTCTTAAATTGTTGTGAACTAAAAATCCTAGAAAAATTTTGCAAAAGTAAGCAGTTGTTCGAATGAAGTTTTGTTATTTCAAAAGCAGAGACATACAGTATCGGCTAAAACTAAAGCATTTCCTTAGTACAATTTTTTGTAATTATAATTTTTTTTAAGAAAACAAAGCTATAAAAATTTTATTTTTATTTATTTATATCTTTATTATTGAGAAACACAAACTTAAAGAATTCAGAATTTAATAAAAAAAAGTTAAAATTCAAAAAAACATTTTAAGTCGCAAATATAAGCAGACAAAGCTAAAGCACCTCCAAATTATGATGCACCCAAAAACTATTGAAATCAATATTCCCTTATTTTGGATGAAACAAGCACATCTTTTAAATATAATTATTAATTATTTCAGTAGATATTGCTTCCCATGATATTTTTGCGGCTTCAAATAAATCTTTGGTTTTGCTGTTTTCTGGCTTGATTTTTAAGTTAATGATTGGATTGGAGAGCTAGGCTTATCAAGGCATCAATCGAGTGTAAAATATTCGATCAACTAGATTAATTATTTCTAAACTAATTGAAAAGTTTTTACAGACTGTTGGCACTTCTCATACTCATTCTGGAGGAAGGTCACCTGAAACTTCGTAAAATGAAGACTCCTTAATTAAAGGGGCAATCCAAAATGATCCTACAGCAGCTTCTAGTCACATACGAAACCGCCTAGATTTAAAAATTAGCGAAAGAACGATTCTAATAATGGCGGTAGAAGCCGGATTATTCACCGCACTTCTGGGAATCGTCCTTTCGATTCTCGAAATAATTATCATTTAAACAAATGAACTGAGGGAGTGCTTTAGTTTTGGCCGACACTGTATATATGTACGACAACGTCACAGTGGCAGAACACTTAAACGCGAAATGTTTAATCCAACATTAGAAATGCAACATTTTCAACAATGCAACAATGCCTGGCAATTGTGAAAAGAATTCAACAAGAGTTCACTTTTCAATTTGTTTTCTGTATGTACTTGCATACATTTGTCATTTTAAGTAGACATTTAAATGGCAGATATGCAAATGTATAGCTGCAGAATGAAATAGAATGAAATAATATCAATGAAATTAAAAAAAGAAAAGAAAAGAAAAAAGAGAAAAAGTTTTCAAATAATCTATGTACAGTTGCGAGGAAGGAAAATCTACAATCTGCCATCATTTGATATTGTAATGTATCTCTCTCTTTCAAAATAACATTAATAAAATTCAGATCGTCCTTTGAATGTTCATTATGTATATGCAAACGTAATTTTGTGGGGATACAATGAATTGATGAGGTCATTCACATGTCAAACTGTGTACAATCAGAACAATTTTTATTATGTAGTGTGTATCAGAGATCAGCAATAAATGGTTTTTCACTACTTTTAAGCACTCATGCAATTTTGAGTATGAGTGAATGAACAGAATTGAAAATCAACTATTCTGATTCATTCATACTCGCTACAATATTGATTTATAAGTATAAGTAGCAATGAGTATGAGTACAAAGTTGACATCAAACTCACAACATTCGAGATATGTTTGATTCATACGCCTACTCATTCTGATTCATAAACTTTGAAAAATACTCATAAGTCATTCGAGTGACACGAATCATTCTTCAAAATTTTCAGCCTTTGTTGTTGTTGCATATACAAACAAAGAAGAAAGGAAAGACAAAGACAAGAAGCAAAGCATACACACAAACTTCTTGTGAGTATAGTAGTGTTCGTACGCGAATCATACTTATTTAGTGCTTCTTGTAAATGTTAAATAGAGACGAGCCGAAGTCAATATCATCATGCGTATTGTTAAGTATGAATACGACAAGTAGTCCCAACTTTGAGTATGAGTATCATATTAAAATAAATACGAATGCGTATAAGTATCAGAAATTATAAGTATGATTTGAATCTACTCATCGTTTTGAATACTCGTTGCTGATCTCTGGTATTGGTAGTGTGTGTTGGCTTATTTTACGTAAAACCCGGGTTTAAATCCCAGGTCAGACATATTCAACAAAACGAAATACACCCAATTCTATTTTTACACGGTTTTGTAATAACACGATCTAGAAAAAATTCATTCCGTTTTTACACGGTGATATTTGATATAGGACGATTGAGAAAAGTTTTTGAAAATTTCAAGAGCGATCAGAAATCTCGTATGGCTCGTTACTATGCGTTATACAGAGCTGTCAAAATAAATTGATGTCGATAGCTATTCTGAACCAGCCTTATATAAGTGATCACGTATGACATCCGACGATGATTTTGAATAGAATTCGCATTGATTGCTTTTTATTTCTTTACTTTTGATAAAGAACTTTTAATGATTTTGGGTTTGTTTAAATAATCTCTAAGAATTGCTGAATATACCATTTGTTTATCAACTTATGTTATTCTACCTGAGTCTACCTGAACTACAATAATCTTAAATTAATGTTACTTTTTTTTAAGATTTGTATTTCTTTTCATTTTCATATGAAATAAAATATGCATTAATGCTTATAAAATTTTATTCAAATTTTTATAAAGACTCTCGTATCATTTTTTTCTACGAATTATTTTTTTTTTTCAGAAAGTTAAAGGATATGGAATCCCCTTCGTTTCCATGTACTTCATATCTTTTTTTACACTGTTTTTACCGTATAAAAATAGAATTAAGTGCGTGAAGAAATATTTCTTCGACGTCTTTCTCTCAGGTGAGAGCAAATAAAATTATAAACTGTAGGTCCCAATAGTGATGTAAGAACCTCGCAAACCTAACTACTGATGTGTTGCAATGAATGCATTTTCATAGATTCTTTGATTTTGCGCATTGGTCTCATAGATGTTATCAGTGATGGACCCAGTGAAATAATGTTTAGTTATAATGACAAAGGAAGTCGCCGAGGTCTAGTAGCTAGTGTGTTGGCTTATTAGACGTAAAAGCCACCGTTCGAGTCCCAAGCCAGACATCAAAACAAAATACAAAACACAAAAAGTATTTCTTCGGTGATTTCCTCTCTGCAGATTTCTGGCAAAAACTCTGAGAGTAAATAAAATTGCCATGAAAAGTTTCTCATAAAATCTGTCGTTCGGAGTCGACTTTAAACTGTAGGTTCCGCCAATTATGTATAAAATTAACACACATAACGTAAGTGGTGTGAGAAACTAGGATCAATAATCCTAATGGGTTCTAATGACCAATAATGTATGTATAATGGCAAACTTACCATTCTACGAACACTTTTCTATAAGTAATGGTGTTTCGTATTGATATTTTAAGTTCTATTCACAATGTAATTGTAACCTTAAACCAATTGTTCTGAGAGACCGTGTTCTTAAATCAAAAGCCTTTAGAGTGGTATTCTACCAATACTAATATTCACGTATATATAATTGATCATTACAACCCTTCAGTCGGGATTATTGACGTAGTTTCTCACACCATTTATGTTGTGTGTGTTAATTATATACATAAGTGGCGGGACCTACAGTTTAAAGTCGACTCCGAAGCTTTTTCATGGCAATTTTATTAACTCTCAGAGTTTTTACCAGAAATCTGCTGAAAGGAAGTCGCCGATGAAATATTTTCATATTTTCGTTTTGATGTCTGATCTGGGATTTAAACTTGCGCCTTTCGTTTAATAAGCAAACACACTACCTACTAGACTACGGCGACTTCAACAAATATAATAGAAATGAATGAAAATCAATGTAAGTTTTTATCCAAAGTCTTCTTAAATTTTTTAATCTTCATCAGGTTTAAAAAATAAAGAGAAAAAGGTGAACAAGGTGCTAATCTTGAAATTCTTTTTCTTCGTAAATTCCTATTTAATCTTTAGAGTCATTTCTAAAAGAAACTCACATTGATTCTGGTGCTTAACTGTTCACATAATTTCATTGTCATTTCACTGCCATACTGCATTCAGGGAAACAGAATGTGGCCTGAATATTATAACCACTAATATTTATTTATGCAAGGGGATGCCTATAAATACATCGCTGATAACTTATTTACTTCTATTATTATCAATTCTTTTTAATATAAAATATTTTTATTTAAATTGTTTTAAAATTAAAATTTGAATTTAGTTAGAACACCTAAAAAATAAAGTCGTAGGGCCATTATTACAACTTGCCGTTAAACTTGGGTTTAGTTAAAGGTACCTTTAGCTAAAGGAAACTGTAAAGATACATTTAACTTATTTTCGCTATTGCAACTTAAAGATAAAACAAAGTTTAATTTTTCATAAATATGGCAGTGCCGTAGCAATCTCGATAACACTGTTCAATTTAACAAGTTTCTTTAAACTCCTTTTTGTTGTTGTATATGGTCATTTTGTTTATATTTGAAGTTGCCATATTGAAAATAATATATAATATGGCAAGACCAAACATAAACTTAACTTTAAAAGTTACCGGTAGGATGATTTTCTATTTAGCTTATCGTTTATTCGAACGTCCCCGGCCACACACTAACCCACCCTCACCCGAACGCGGAGGGCTCGTCCCCATTACGCAGGGACACGTACACACCACAGTCCGGACTGTAGCGGGAAAGGGAAAAGCTATGGCAACTAGAACCTAAAACAGCTACAGAACTTAATCACAAGCTGAACAAGGTAACAAAAAAAAAAAAAAACAGAACTATCTAAGACAAGAACAAAAATACGTTTTTATACGATAATTTATAAATTACTGCCAGAATACAAGCTACGTTTTATATTACAAACACTACAATTAAAATGTATAAAGTCATAATGCGAATTAAAATCATTACGAAAAGGAAAATTACATTGCATAATTCGATCTATAGAAATCTAAGGAAAGAGGACGATAGTGCCGTGTAAATCTTGCAGGAATGCTGAAATTCAGGTTAGAAAGCAAAAACTCAAAGTCGATATCACCTTTAACCAGATTAAAAATAAAACAAACACCTAAAACAGACCTTCTACGTTCCAAAGTTGTAAGTTTTACCAAAGCTAATCTATGCTCATACGTCCACTTATAATAATGAAAAACAATTTATCTGCCTATTAAAATCCACCCTTTGGTTAACGGAAAGTTGTAATAATCGCCCTAAAACTTTATTTTTCTGTTGTTCCAAATAAATTTAAATTTTCGTAATTAATTGTTCTGAGTAATGTGTATTGCATTCCTGCAGCAAGAAGAACATTGTTTCTGGATCGTGAATGCATACACTTTGCTGTCCGAACATATTAAAGAATTTCAGAACGATCATTTTGATCTTTGTTACTACCATGTCGTCTGTATTATATGTCTTTTAAGAGTAGCAAGCATAACCACTGATACAACATATTTTCTGAGGGCGTTGTTTCTAGACAACAGACCAATGACCTGCTTATCTGGTATAACAATTGCTTAACGAAATGGAAACACAGCAGAATAACAACTAACCGGAACGTATGATAACAACAGCAGCAACAACATAGAAGCGTTGTGCGCCGAAGAGAGGTAATAAAAAAAATGTCTCCAATATTTTCAGTAAGAGGTTAACAGTCAAACAAAATATTTCTTGTACTCCAGTGATTTTTCTGTTCGACTAACTAAAGCAATTTCCGAGCGATAACCAGAGATCCTCACAACTGTCTTAAAATGGGAATATACTAAAGTCGCTTTAGTCTAGCAGGTAGTGTGTTGGCTTATTAGACGTAAATTCCATGGTTCGAGCCCCAGGCCAGACATCAAAACAAAATACAAAAAGAATTTCTTCGGCGATTTCCTCTCAGCAGATTTCTGGCAAAAATTCTGAGAGTAATTAAAATTGCCATGCCAAACTGTAGGTCCCGTCACTTTTGTATAAAATTAACACAATCCTGACTGAATGGTTGCAATGACCAGTTATGTATGTAATATACTGATGCGCTTAAAATCTTTTGCTCAAGCAGTTAATACTTCTATATATTAGAAGCCAGAATATCATTATTATTTGAGGAATTGCTTTCTCTAAATAATTTTGATTCAAATTTAAACTTTAAAAACACAATTCTTATCAACGTTAATTAATTAATTAATTACAGTCGTAGTCTAGTAAATAGTGTGTTGACTTATTAGACTGAATGCCCCAGTTCAAACCCCAGGACAAACATCAAAACGAAAATATGGAAATATTACTTCTCTCAGCAGATTTCTGGCAAAAACTCTAAGAGTGAAAAAAACCTGCCATGAAAAAGCTTCTCAAAAATATGTCCTTCGCAGTCGACGCCACTCATGTCAAAAATTAACGCATACAACATAAGTGATGGGAGAAGCTGGGTTTTTAAACCTGTAGGGTTGTAATGACTATGTATGTAATTACAGTAAATAAATGAAAATTTTATTCAAATCCTATAAGGAAGGTGTTCAGATTACTGTCATTCATCATATTTTAGAAGGTTTAGAATTTCACAGTCAATTAAGGGTCATTATTACAACTTGCCGTTAATTAACCGGAAGATTTTAACGGGCAGATAAATTGTTTTCCAGTGTTATAAGTGGACGATAAGATAGAAGTGAGCATTAAACTAAAGGGAGGATCATCCTAATGGTAATTTTTTAAGTTAAGTTTATGTTTGGACTTGCCATATTTATAGATTATTTTCAATATCTCAACTTCAAAAATAAACAAAATTATTGAATACAACAAAAAAAAAAAAACGAAGTCCATCGTTGCCACTGCATTTGAAAAAATTGATTTAATGATTTAAAATATTTTTGTTGTAATAATGAAAAGAAGATAAAGTTAACTTTAGCTAAAGTCAACTTTAAACCCAACTTTAACGGCAGGTTGTAATAATGGCCCTAAAAGTGTGTAATTTATTACTTCTTGCAAATCACAAGATCCTCCATATAATAAAATGCCCAATATATTCGAATTCAATTAGATTTGGGGAATATATTTTTTTTAATCATTTATCGTCCCAAAGCAGTTGCCAATAATATCATGCAAATAATATTTTTTGACCAGATACTGTAGTATTACCATTTTAAACATACTCATCCTCACGTACATTCTTCATTTAAAACAATTGCCACTTATAAAGAACCATTCTGCCATTCAATACATATTTTTTTCTTGTGATTTTTTTTTGCTTTATTTTATTAAAAGGTAAAAATAAAAATGAAAGATTGAAAAGCAATTGAAAAAAAAAAAAAGAAAATGAAAACGAACAAGAAACAATGCATCGAAGGAAAAACCCACCAGGATTCAGTGGGTTTTCACTTCTTAAGTAAAATAAATCCTTCAGAGCACTTTACTGAGTTGTTGAGTGCATTTAGTTACGAATTGCAATTGAAAAATCGCAAAAACTATAAAATAAATCAGTTTTTTTTTTGATTTTTATCATGAAGAGAGCTACTCTTATTTGTTTCTATTACAATAAATAGCTTTTGTTCTATTTTTATCCGACAAACCTGCCATACATCCCAGCCATGCCTCCTCCTCCTTCCACACAATTTCATTCTATTATTTTTATGGTTTGTTCTACTCTTCTTCTCTCTCTGTTCAATGTGAAAGATATTGAAAATAATATGATGATGGTTGTTTGAATGAATGAATGAGTGAGTAAATGAATGAACGACTGAGTACATGAATAAAGCAATAAAGAAACGAACGAATGAATGAATAAATGAACGAATCCATTATGATTTCAGCTCAGGCATAAGTTATACAATGTTAAGTACGTACGAACACCATGAGACATAAGCTTTCTATACAAACATATTTTTATGCATCCTGTCGTGTACGTATGTATCAAAATATATAAAAGCGTTTGTTAATTTTAGATATTTGCCAGTTTGTCTCGTTTTACGTACGTAATATTGCCAATTAAAAGACATTAAAAAAATAGATAAAAAAAACTATAAATACTTACGTATCATATATTGTATATATGTATGTAAGTGCCCAACTACATATTTAAATACCATACACCTCTGCATTTCATGCTACGTTACGCTCCGATGTCAGCATTCAATGGACTAAATGTGGTGGCATTAAGCAATAATTTGTAAATTCCTTTCTCTATTCATTCTCCGTTTAGTACAATCAAGAGCAATTCTCTTTCTGTGACTGTCTATTACAGCCGAAAGGAATAAAAAAGTTTTATTTCTAATAAACTGGCTTTCAATATTGGAATTGAAAATGGAGGTTCTTACTGACAACGATTTTAATTACGATTTTAATGTTGAAAACGAGACAATGTCGGCAAAATGAATGAATTTTTAATTTTTCCTAACTAAGCAACTAGATAGTCTAAGTTATTCACTAGGTTGAGTAGAACTCAAAAAAAAAAAAAACTATTTTATGTTTCTCTAACCCTTCAGGCTTGTTTTCTTTGATAAAAACGGTTTATTTGATCTTTTCACACAAAATTATTGATTATCCAAATATGTTTGAACCTATTTTATACATCCAAATTTTTTTGAAAAGGGGACAGAAGAGCCTTTAAAACGGTATACATTATCGTTTTGTTCAAACTTATATGTTATAAGTTTTGATGGGGTAAACTTGGAAAATATGATTTTTCTTTTCACTTTTTTAAATTTAACTATTCTTAATTATAAAATTTAATTAAAAAATATGCAATAAGTGGAAACATTCTAAAAGTGCATTATCTTCTAAAAGAATTTGACAGTTCATTTGATCAAATCGGACAAAAATTATCGTAGTTATTATTTAAATCGTATAACAGTCTAGTTATATTTTGTTTATATATTAGAGCGACTCAAATTGTATGGAAGTGAAATTCGCGCAAAGTGTACCCCCCTTAAAATGAACATTGGTATTTTTTATGACAACATTTAAAATATTTCGGCTCCAGCGAACGAGAAGTCGAAAGGGTCTATTTTTGAATATTATGATAATTTGTGGATCAGTTTCTGTACCAACATATACAATATCTATATCATAAGAAAGGCGCGTCTAATAGGACATTCTGTTAAAAAAAAAATGGTTTTTGAATTTTTTGTTCGGGGTTGTTTGTAATAAAAATGCCAAATTAAAATATTTTAATCTTTAGTCGATTTAATTAACTACGGGTCTCAGCTTTTCTTGAAATTCGCTCAAGTTCGTTTTTTGAAAAAAGTGCAATGGAGTGGCAGTTCTTCGTTATAAATAGGGCAATTTGGTATCAAATTTTTTCTTTTTTGTATACACTGTTGGATGCGCCTTAAAAAAACCTTTCTTATGATATAGATATTATATATGTTGGTAAGGAAACTGATTCTCAAATTAACAAAATATTCAAAAATAGACCGTTTTTCAAAATACTCCAGCTTACGAGAGGTCGAAGCTGGAGCCGAAATAATTTAAACGTTGTCTTAAAAAAGTCCAAGGTTAACTTTTAGGAGAGTACATCGAGCACTTTTTTGGTGAGTCGCTCTAATATATATATATGTATGTATGTCATCTTATCAAATTAACTTTCAGTTTTGATGGATCTTAATGTGTCAACTTCACGTTTGCACGACTTCCAGAAGTCGGCTAATATTTATATTTTTTGCAAATACTATTATTTCTCTTTGTCCAAACATTGGCCAACTTCCGGTGTTCGCTCAAACTTGGAATTGACACATTTCCCGATAAACAATTAAGGACCATCATTAATTTTAAAAATTTTTTTAGTTCATTTGAAAAACTAAATGTATACTCGTATATGAAAAATATAACTCTTTAAATCAAATAAGTCTCTTCACAATGTAATATACTTTCAGAATGTCATCACTTATTTCATATTTTTTAATTAAAGTTTGCTACTATGAACGGACAAACTTGGAAAAATATGAATACAATTCGCATTTGTCAAGGTTACCTCATCAAACCTGGCAATATATTAAATCAAATAATATTGTATATACATATCCATCCATAGGCCAATCCCACTCCTTTCAAATAAGGTTAAAATTTTGAACATCGGCTTAGAAATATTTATGTAATCAGTCAAATGAAACAAGTTTGGAAAGTTCAAAAAAAATGTAACAAAAATATTTTTGAGTTCGGCTCAACAAAACTCATAACATAAGCTATGTCATTAGATGGGTGTATTTAATTTTTTTATTTTGTCGCTTAGTGTAATTGGCGAAGCAATTGAAAAAGTAGATTTAGATCAAAGGCGGTCGATTGCAAATGCTAATTCATTCTTAATTTTATTATGTAGACCAATTTTTATAATTAAGCAGAAAATGATACTAATCTTGAACTCTTTGTTATCGATATATGTATGTAAAAATGAATGTGTGTTTGTTTGTATGTATGTATGTATGTTTGAACTTTATAGACGACTAAACGGCTGAACCGATTGTCTTGAAATTTTCATAGTATCTTCCTTTATGTCTGGAAGGACTTATAGGCTACATAAGTATGTATGCAATTGAACAAACAGTGGACAGGAAAAGTAAAATATAGGGAGTATTTAGAAGATAATTTGGAAGAACTCTAAACCTGAAACAAAAGTCAACTGAAAAACTTGCTGTAATGAGTAAATGGCAGCAGTTATTGCTAAATAGATTATTAATTGGAGTGCTTGACCATAAGGGATATTCTACTAAATATTGGTTATAACATGTGAATATATTCGACCTTAAAATTCTAAATTTACACAGAGTTCTTATTGGAGTTACTTACAGTTTTGCGATGCAAAAAAACGATATCAAAAATTTTTTCTTGTTTTGCTTTTCGTCTGTAAATGAAATTAGAACGTCTTTGTTTTATAGTAAAATAAAAATAAATTATTAAAATAAATTGAAAGAAACATCAATTATTTTTACAAATTATTGCTTAAAATTAATTTATAAAATCGTTTACATTTATTGGGGTACCGGAATATTTCCTGTCTATATATGTATATTGTGAACTTTTTAGCCTTTTAAAAATGTTAAAAATATGATTTCGTAGATTGCAAATAAAATAAAACTAAATTTGGGTTTAGTTTTAAATCCAATTGTTTATTGACTTAAACAACAAAAATTTGCTTTAATTGTCATTGTCTGTATCTACACAATAACTATTGTTCACAATTATTCCCTTCACACGCAACATGTTGTCACCAGAGATCAGCAACGAGTATTCAAAACGATGAGTAGATTCGAGTCATACTTATAATTTCAGATACTTACGAATTTATACTTATTTTAATATGATACTCATACTACTCATAGTCAAAGTTAGAAGTACTCGTCGTATTCATACTTAACAATACGCATGATGTTATTGACCTCGACTCGTATTTGCTTAACATTCACACGAAACACAAAATAAGTATGATTCGCGTACGAATACTACTACGCTCACAAGAAGATTGTGTGTATGCTTTGTTTGTTGTCTTTGTCTTTCTTTCTTCTTTGTTTGTATATGCTACAACAACAAAGGCTGTAAACTTTGATGAATGATTTGATCCACTCAAATGACCTATGAGTATTATAAGTATTTTTCTAAATGAGTAGGCATATGAATCAAACATATATCGAATGTTGTGAGTTTGATGTCAACGTTGTACTCATACTTATTGCCACTATGCTTATAAATCAATATTGTAGCGAGTACGAATGAATCAGAGTAGTTGAATTTCAATTCTGTTGATTCACTCATACTCAAAATTGCATAAGTGCTTACGAGTAGCGGAAAAACGATTCATTGCTGATCTCTGGTCGTCACACAAGACAGACTGAATTTTTTTTGAATCTTTGTAGCCTGCTCTGTTCAGCCTTTTCTATCGCAGTATAAGCAGTGTAAAGAATGTTTGAATGTTATTTATATATTTTGTTTACATTATCCTTTTTATGCCGATGTTGTTGCTATATTTTTGTTTATTCGTTCCATTGTTATGTTTTTGGTGCTCATTTTAAACACGTTATTTCCATTTCAGAGATTATGTACCATTTGGAACATTTTTGGTATCTTTATCCGTCATTCTAACTATTTTACATCGGAACCCGTCTACTTTTATTTGGGAGCAGTAGATGTGATTATCCTTTGGTGAAGTTACTTAAATTTATTCCTCCACCAAAAAATAGCACAACCTAATAATGCATTATGAAATTGGTCTTCTATTTAATTTCGTACATACAGGGTAAGTTTATGTTACTCGCATTATACAAGTGGAATGAAATAAAACTTAAAATTAAAATAGAAATCTTTAACCATAAGCATTATAATCTGCTTTCATTATTGTTACGTTATGAACAAATGAGATCCTAATGATAACCACTCGAGGTGCTGAAATGACTGTTAAAGTCTTTGGTACTTCTGTTTTGTATTTGTACATTGTAAAATTGAATTTATGCAGTGTACATGGCAATGAGGCCCATTTCTGTTGTGTTTGTTTGTACACATCAAATTATGAGGATATGAAGTGGGCATATAATGGCTATGAAGTAAAACTTGGTAAACTGCTCGTATCTCCTTTTAAATATGTATGCCTAGCAAGGATACATCATATAAATTAGACACACAAACACACATATACATACACACGTTATACACCTACATTTACACTTTTGCTGATGGCTGAGATAATTGTAAAGACAATAAGTTGGCAGTCATCACGTCTATTAGATGTAGTGTTGTGATTCGTGAGTTGAATTGACATTAAACTAACTAAAGAAATTACCAAATATATGTACATACGAGTATGTATGTATGTATGTATGCATGTACCTAAACTCAGAGTAACCAAAGCGACTCTCTTCGATTACCCTACGCTATGCCAAAGGACATGTTAAGTGCATTGTTTTAAACAATAATTGTTTGTGGTTGCTGTTATGCTACGCTGAAATAATGGCAAATCAAGTCCACTCTACAGGTTCAAAAGGTGAGAACGGTTTAAGAGTAAAAACTTAGGCCACAATGCTATTGGCAAATAATGACACGATACAAACGAACATCACAATGTTTGTGCTTGATATTATGGTCCGTTCACATTTCTCAAAATGAAAGCATTTAGTTGGTTGCGAATTTGTATGTAATGTTTGCGCTTTGGATGTTTTCGCCATTCATTAAATATTAGTAGAACAAGACATTTAACACTATACTTACCAGATATTTAGTATATAATGGCGACCAACTTTCAATATGTTTTTGGAGCGCATTTATAAAAAACGAACAAAGACTGAGAAAGTGTCCGATCGTTCAACGATTGTAATGAGAAGTTTTTTTTTTTTAATATTATTGAATCTGTTGTTTTCTTATCATGTCAGCTTGGTGATGACATGGCCGCATATATATACACTAGAGCCTCAACTTGCGTCGTTAATGGGGATCTAAGAATTGTGACGTAAATCGAATCAACACAAATCTAAACAACTTTTTCTATGCAAATGCATTGAAATTTAATTTATTGGGACCAAGAATTCAAAACAAAGCAAGAAACCTAATACACTCGGGTCTCATTTTATTCGGAATTTCTTATGCGAATTCAAATTTATGCGATTTTAAATGAAAAAATTTTTTTAAAATTTTTTTATAGATTTTAAAATGTTACGATACTTTTTAAACTTTTACTTCATTTTTTAAATTAAACTAAGTTTGAACCATTAATATAATCATTATTGTTAACCCTACCTGAAAGTTTGTAATGACCAAAGCTGTTGATTCAGAAAGCAGCAGCGATTTTCCAACGGTTTGAGAAGCTTTTTATATGGGAAACTCCTGTGAGTGTACGATGCAGTTTGAGCCTAACACCTAATACTATCAGATCTCTATAGCTATATCTTGTGAAAATTAATCGTTCTAGTTTGTTCCCAATTGGAAAGGCAATTAATTTGCATTAGATTGCTCAATCCTAATAACTGACAATTAAACTTTTTAAAAATTCGTTGATCTAGTCCCCTACTTATGTATGTCCCCTACTTATGTATGTATTTTTATATTTCATATGTAGATATGAAATGATGAAATGATAAAAGTGACTTCGAATCAATTCCAAAACGTTGCTGAACGACTGGTCGTACCTTCAAAATTATAATCTTCAGTTTATTATTTTTTAGATCATTTTGTTTTTTTTTTCTGTAAATAATAAATTAATTTTTTATTTTTGTTTATTTTTTTTTTAGAATTTTTGTTTTTATTATTTAAGAACATGAAATTAATATACTTTTGTTGAATTTTTTTAAGCGAATTAGCTTTGGTTTTTCAATTAAAATTTGCATTCATGCTGTTTTTCAGGATTTTGGAATGAATCATTAATTTTATAAAACTAGAGTATCGTTTTATGCGAAATCAATTTATTCGATTTTTTTTTTTTTGAAACGCATCTATCGTGTAAAACAAGACCAAAGTGTATTTCGGATAAGAAAGGATTATGTAAGCATTTTTCCTTATTTTTTAAGTTCAGTAAATACTTTTTTAATTATTATAAAGAAATAACAAAACAATAAACAGAAAAAAATTTTAAACTACAATAAAATGTGTACCACAATACAAATTGTAAAACCGTAGTAATCAATGCGGCAAGCAAAAAAATTAAACGTATATTGCGTATCAAATCGAAATTTAAACGACGTAAGTTGGTATCCAAGCGAAGCAAATCGAATCGGCGCAATTGGAAATTGCAAAAAGTAAGTTTGGCAAATTTTTAAAAATCGACGCAAATCGAAACAATGTAAATACATCCATAATTGGTCATAACAACCCTACAAACAGGTTTGCGACCTAGCTTTTCACACCACTTATGTTGAGTGTGTTAATTTTATACATAAGTGGCGGGCATAGCTGCGAGATAAATAAAGCATTAAATCGTCAGTCATTAAAAATAATCGTCATAAAATCGGCATGAAAATTTAGTGTGATGTTCGCTAAAACCGACACATTTTTCAGTGCCTTAGCTCCTTAAGAGAGTTCAAGAAATACCTTACTTCATCTGATCTTTGGTCATTACATTTACACCACTTATGCCTCAACTTCTATTTTGAGACTTCTCGTACAAGAGAGGGCGAAGTTGCCCAGCAATGAAAATAGGGCAACGAACTCAATTGGAGCATCGTTGCAATGTGGTTTGTGTTTCACTGTTCTATCGATATTTTAATGGATTTTGCTCGAGCGAAATAAGGGACTTGTTCCCGAGAATCGTATATTCCAACGTAACAATCGCCTTTCCGTGAGACCACATACGTATGCGATCGATTGGGCAGTGGATCGCATACTGCATTACAAAACAAATTCGTTCATCATTCGGACTATTCGTATGTAGAACTCCCTTCATGCAGAGGTTGTAATTTTTTGGCTTTTAAAGGATGTAAAAGACATAAGATATAGAAAAATTATCACTTAAATTTGCAATAATAATAACTGCAAAGCTTAAAGTGGCTCTTAATGTACTAAAGTAAAGAATATGACGTAAATTTTTAATTTTTAAAAATCGCCAAACTAAGGGCAGAAATCGTCATGTCGTCAATATAATAACATCGTCAAATCTGGCAGCTAGGGTGGCGGGACCTACAGTTGTCTACTTAGAACGACAGATTTGTTTGAGAAACTTTTTCATGGCAATTTTGTTTACTCCGAGAATTTTTGCTAGAATTCTACTGAGAGAAATTTGCCAAAGAAAAATTTTTTTGTTGAAGTTGTCTGACCTGGCGTTTGAACCCTGGCCTCACATATAATAAAATATATATATATATACATACATAATTGGCCATTACAACCCTTCAGTCAGGATTACGACCTAGCTTCTCACACCACTCATGTTGTGTGCGTTAATTTTATACATGAGTGACGGGACCTACAGTTTAAAGTCGACTCCGAACGACAGATTTTTGAGAAGCTTTTCATGGCAATTTTTACTCTCAGAGTCTTTGCCAGAAATCTGCTGAGAGGAAGTCGCCGAAGAAATATTTTTCATTTTGATGTCTGACCTGGGATTCGAACCCGGTCCTTTCGTCTAATAAGCCAACACACTACCCACTAGACCACGGCGACTTATATATATATATATATAATAAAATATAAACAAGTAACAATTGGACAAGTCACGCGACTTTGTATCGTGTATGTTATATTGAATATACTTTTCGTTTGTGCACGGTCTATGCTATAGTGTACAGCGTATTTCGTATTCCAAATGTCAAAAAGTGATAATTTGATTTTCATGCAAAAAAATTAAGAAGACAGTGAAAACACACTCGATTAATTACATAGTTCAAGTTATTCAGTTAGTCGAACACAACTCAAAAATACCTTTTTTATGTTTCTTCAACCCTCCAAACTTATTTTATTTCACAAAAATTGGCTTTTTAAACTTTTCACACAAATTTCTGGATTCCTCAAACATATCTTACGCGATTTATAACATTTTTTAAATAAAGCATGCTATATACTAGAGGTGTGCACAAGACATTCTACTAGCTTACCCTTAACCGGGTGCAATACTGAATTGTACTCTTTTCTGTTGCTCTTGATTTTATGAGTGCACTATTATTTATTCAATGTATACAATAGGGTACTCGTTTGCCCGTGAAACTATGGTTTGTATTGTAAGAGCATATTTTACTACTGAAACTACATTTTCGGTATTGCCATATGAAATCAGCAGTGCAAAAAAAGGGTTTTCCCCAGAAATAAAAAGTTTAAAAAAATTACTGGCAATGCTGGCGTCGACGAAGATGTTCGGTTGCCGAGAGCAAAAAAAAAGTGCATGTTGTAACTCTATGAAGACTATAATATTTATGTTATTATTTATAATTTATTCATTTTATCATTTATTTATATTTGCAGCTACAATCAATATTCGGTCTTGAGAAAAATGCAATAGGTTGCAATTTTATATGTCTTGTGCCCACCTCTACTATATACTATGAGCGGACAAACTTGCAAAAATATGAAAAATATTCGAATATTTCAAGTTTACCTCATCAAATCTTATATATCATCATAGATATATGTATACCGTTTTAAAACTCCATCTCTTCCGTCTTCAACAAGTTTTAAATTTTGGAAATCGAGTTAGAAATGTTTGAGTAATCCAGAAATTTGTGCGTAAAGTGAAGTATAAAACAGTTTTTTTTTTCAAATAAAATAAGTTTGGAGGGTTCGAGACATATAAAAAAAAATATTTTTGAAATCTTAGCCGGGTGTATTTAATTTTGTTAAATTTTGTCGAATAGTGTTATCTGTGTGAACAATTGTAATTTGGAAATGTTAATGGTTAACTCGAATGACATAGAAAATACATATTTTGTATTTTTCTTCTTCTTCATGGTTACTGCCATTCACATAAACTGATAGCAAAATGCCAATACAAGTTTTAAGAACATATGGAAAACATATTTAGAAGTGTATCGGATTCTTATATGAAAATTATCAAAAACTAGCATACACTATAGTGTATTCGTTCAACTATACACTCAATACAACAATACAAGGGCTTATGTGAATAGCCCAAATGTACTGTTTTAATTGATATGCATACAGGGCGAGCAGAAGTGAGTGCATGTTCACAATACAAATCATACAAGCAACTACAAAAACAAAAATTAATTTTAATTTTTTATTTTTTTTTACAAATACCAGCAAAAAACAATAATTAATGAAATGAATTCAATGAGTTTAAATGAAAAAAAAAGAAAAAACCCACATAAACTCAATTTTGCATGTTTCAAGAAACTAGCCCAATTTCAATATTTGGCTCATAGACTCTTATTAGAAATAGCTTGATTTACGCGGTTTGACATGCTTTTTACCAAATTTTCAATAACATCTTACGGAATTCGATTCCATTCCGCAATTATAGGACCCCAAAGTTTGTCCATGTTTGTTGGGACTGTTTCATACTGCTCGAACCAGCTTTTCACGAAAGACCAAAGATTTTTAATCGGATTGAGGTCGGCCATTCCATCAATTGAAAATTTTGTTTCCTACTCCATATTTTTACAATTGTTGCTGAGTGCTTCGGGTCACCATCTTCTTGGAAAATTATTTCTTATCCGAATTAAGCACATTTGTCCATAAAATTCGGAAGATGGGTTTGCAGAATCTGTAGATAGTCTTTTTTAACATGACACTATCTACTAAATATAGCAGTACTGCTTTCCATTTGATTGGAAACGTGTTATCTGGTCTAATGAGTCCAAATTTAACTAATTTCAGTCAGATGAAAACAGTACTGCAGGCACAGACACGGGACCCTGTTGCAAGACACCATGTGAAGCACAACGTTAAACAACTCGGCGGAAATATAATGGTTGGTGGATTCTTTAAAAGTGACATATTGGCCCTCTATATTTAATAGATGGTATCATGCAAAAAGAAGTCTATCTATATATATTTCACGGAATTATAAAAACTCGAAAGCTTTTAAGATTTTTTTTCATTTCGTTATTCATTGGCAATTTTAGTGACAAAATCGTGGAGTAGAAATGTATATTGAAGGACATTAAAAAGAGCATTTAACACCAGAAAAGAGAACAAAAGAAAAACGAAAAAAATACAATCGAAAGTAAACAAAGTGTGAATTAATAATAAAACTTTCATTCTATTCATTTAGATTGAAGATTTATATTATTCGTATACACAGCATACCATACATGGTATGGTATGGTATGGCATGGCATGGTATGACAGCATGGTAGCAAAGAAAAGTTAGGCTGCCTAATCAATTGGCAGGAATACAAGTAGTATGAGGATGAAGTAAAACTTGCATGTAAAAATACGTGCAAAGACTTCAATAATTCTATCGAATCAAATAAACACAATATACTCACACACATTATACTCACACGCAAACATTCATTTCGAAATACAGATTCAAGGATTTCACTTATTTTCTATACAAAATAGATACGAAAGAAATGATGAAAGGAAGACGGCTCTTTATTTAATGATTGTTTCATTTTAGTTTGCCAAACAAAAACGAGAACATCGTTATAGAAACTTTTTAATTCAAATTATTAATTAATGCTCACTCGCCACAACCATACAAATCTAAACAGAATTTAAACCAAACAAGACGTGCAGACAGATACTGACATTAGAAATGACGATAATATGATGAACTTTTCTTCATCATTTTCATTTCTATGAACATGCTGTTGATGTTGTAGCACAACATACTGAATTTATAAAATTTTAAATACAATCGAAATATAAAATGAAAAGCCAATTAAATAAAAAAGCATGGAATTAAGATTTAAAGAAATTCTACCCGAAATAATTTGCAATATTTTTAATGTAAATATTTAGTACTTTTAAAGGGCTTCTGAAAAAAAACTTTGTAAACATGTACAGTGGTGGCCTTATAATTAGTTAAAAAAAAAAATAAAAATTCACAGCATCAGTATCATTAAAAAAAAAATGGCTAAATATAAAAAATATCAATCTTAGGTTGGTCCTATTAATAGAAACAAAAAATATTCTTACAAACAACTTTAAAATATCTTAATAAGTTCACATTTAATGGGCATAATATTCACTATTTTGTCGAATACCCCTTGTTTTGAACAACATCTGCAAGTCTTTTTGATAAACTTTGTATCAAACGTTGGCATGTATGTTCTGATATGTTGTGCCAGCTTTGTTGCACAAACTGAAACAACTCATATTTATTTCGAGGGTTTTTGTTCTTAATTTCTTTTGATAATTATTTGAAACCCTAGGCACGATGTCTAGAGCCAGAAAAACCACTCCAGCAGAAGACAGAATTATTTGAAGGGCCAGTAAGAGAAACCCCTTCTTGTCTTCTCGTGGAATAAAGGCTGAAATTGGACAATTTTAACGTCAGAAATATCCACACGGACACTAAGAAGGCGTTTACAGGAGCCGGGACTTCGAGGGTGCATTGCGCAGAAAAAATTTGCATGTCTCAAAAAAAAAGAAAAATATTCAAAATCGGTTACAGTTTGGAACGGAAATACTTAAAATAGTTCAGCGTTTTTGGAACAGAGTTCTCTATAGTGACGAATCCAAGTTTAATTGTTTCAATCTGATGGAAAAACTTTTGTAAGACATCCTCCAAACAAAGCCCAGGTACATAGGTACACAATTTAAAATAAGTTACAAAGTTTCGAAAATAAATTAGCAAACATACTTGTCACTAGGTCGTTTCTAATTATAAAGCTACCACTGTATGTATGCTCCCTATAACACGTTAGATTAGTTCCTTTTAGTGGAAATGCGGATCATAAAAGAATTTTTTAACGTAAATAATTTTTACATACATACATACCAGAGATCAGCGATAAGTATTCAAAACGATGAGTAGGTTCGAGTCATACTGGAAATTTTGAAGAATGATTCGAGCCACTCGAATGACTTATAAGCATTATAAGTATTATGTGATGTCAACGTTGTACACATACTCATTGCAACCTCTACTTACCAATAGATGTTGTAACGATTACGAATAAATCAGAGTAGTTGAATTTCACTTCTGTTGATTCACTCATACTCAAAATTTCATGAGTACTTATGAGTAGCGGAAAAACGATTCAATTCTGATCTCTGATACATACCAGTATAAGTTCTCTCGTTAAAGAGGGTTTAAATCGAATATTAAAAACAAAAAACTATGCTATGAATGAGTGTAAAAAATTGATATTTTAAAAAAAAAACAAACAATCTAAAAAATGTATTTTAATTTAATTTTATAACAATATAATCGATATAACCCGTGGCATCACAACGGGCCGCTATGCGTGCTCAAGTGAGCTTTGTGATATCAGAGTTAGCACTCCAACCTAGTCGAACCTACAAAGGTATGTGTACACAGGTCATGGGAATACTCTTGTTATAGCAGTAACTAAAATCTCGTCTTATACAAATGTTATAGGAGAGATTACTGTATTTAACCGTAGATTGAGTTTTGTATCAAAAATTATACAAATCAATTTTTGAAACTATACAACTTTAATTCAGAAAAAGTTGAATGCCTGAAATTTTTTTAATTCGTCAGTATTGTTCACGTCATTATATTAAACCAAATAAAAAAAGAAAATTGCCAACAGGAGTTAAAAAAATTCAAAAACTTCATAATTCGGGCTAAAGTGTCATTTTTGAACTTTACGACTTTCCTAGCGATTTTTTTGTAATTTTTTTAACTTTTCAAAGATTTTGTAAAGTGTTCTCGTAAATAATACACTATTTATGGTAGTTGAGAAGGAACTGGAAGTTAAGTGTTGAATGAAAGTGAAGGGGATTGAATTTTTTGTTCTCGAAAATTGTTCTTATTTGAAGTCGTCTAGTATGTACCGTGTTAGCTTAGTAGACGTCAGACCAAGGATCAAACCTCAGGTCAAATATTTCCAATTTACAAGGTAAGATTGTAATGACTGATTATTTTTGTGTGTATGTATGTAAGTAATATTCCTACTGCTGAAGAGAACTGACGAAAGTATTGGCAGTAATAAAACATGACAATCCGCTGTTTATCGCCAAAGATGATACTACTTGGAACAGAGGACTGTATGTCTTTAGTAGTTTCGGAAGAGAAAATATTACTAGATAGTAGCAAATGTTTCTTGGAACGTTGTACAGTCTTTCCTACTGCTCTTCACATATTCCCCTCACGTAATAGACAGGAAACACGTAACTTTAGAAAAAAATCTTTCGTTCTATGTTTTATTTCATAAATTCTACAGATGTTTTAATATTATGGTCTACTACGCAAATATGAGATAACAGAATCATTCGTTTTGATAATGTACTAATCGAAAATGATGATAAATTTACACCTAAAACGACTTTTCGAAAAAGTGGTTGAAATGATTGAAATTCTCAATAATTTTGTCGCTGTAGATTACTAACTAATTGAATTCTATGGTCGTTATAAAATTCGTGGTCCAACGAAATCGAATTGGCAATTTTAGATTCAAGTACATATTGCTTGCATAGCTAATACTTACAGCCGTATTTGGAGAAACCTGTAACAAAACCAAAGAGGAATCCAAGTGAGAGCATTACTATTGACATAATCGATGTTTTATTGCAACGTGAAACTTTTTACTTTACATGACGTTGACATCAAAGATTTCTAATGAAATTGAACAATGGTATGTACCATCAGGTGTCAGTCATTACTCAAGTGATAGTGTAAGTGATGCGAGTGACAGTACAGAGACTGCGTTCACCTGTGGCACTACAACGGGCGGATATGTGTGCTCAAGTGAGCTTTTGAAATAAAGCTACCATATCAACCTAACCTAACCTATGAATAATTGTGACAATTCTATGTACATATCTAGTGTGTATCAAAGGCGATACATAAGCTAGAATTATAAATTTTTTAAGGCTTTTTGTTCTCAAATTCAAAACAACTTTTCTTAATTAATATTAAAAAGATAAGATGTCCATGTAATTAGTATGCCATTAGTTAACTAGAAAACCTTTTTTTTTATACAATTTGGATGCAATTTGGAAGCAAAATTCGTCCAATTTAACATGTTCAATAAAAATTAATGAAAAAATCCCAATTATTTCAATCTTTCATTAAGAAAAATTAAAGTCTTCACTGATCCACTTTAACTATTTTGACAGAAGCATAGATTTGTAATACAGAAATTTATTTTTATATTCTCGTTTATAATTAAAACTTGAAAATTTTTCTTATCAGTTCCTTGTCCGATAACAATTAAGTCTTTAAAGTTAAGGCATGTCAATTTAACGGTAACTATGAAACTCTGTTAATGGCGCCGCTAATCCGAATTGACATTTAAATTTGGTAGAACGAAAAACTACATCAAACTCAAATGCGTACATCTACCTTCAAATGCGTACAGCAGCTACAAAAAGTCAAGTCAATGAAATTTATAACAATTTTTTGTATTTTGTTTTTGTTTTTTTTTTATTTCATTGAAATTCCAATTTCGTATGTCTTTTAAATAGTTGGATTTCCCCTGCAAGAAAACAACTTTGTTGAGCAACAATGTATAACCGATATAACAAATATGGAATTGTTGTTTATTAAAAACTGAATAGAACTGGAAACAGTATTTTAGTTTTATGCCAAAAACTAAATATTCATAAATTATTCATAACCATGAAATATGAATTTTTTATTTGAGAACTAATTATGGCACTCATTGTTATTTTAATTAATTAAAGAAATCTCTACTGATTAATAAATACATAGATGTGGCGGTATCCAATGAATATATGGTACATATATAGGATATTTATATACATATATACATACATACATATATACATACATACATATATATAATGTATATGCAAATCATAATTATTAACACATAATTTAATGCAACAAAAAAGAAAAAAAAAAATATTAGAATCTTATCAAAATCGTAAATCAATTGCAATTAAATGAATTAAAAACAAAAAACAACAATTATTGAAAACAGAATCCACCTATTGTGCGCTATAATCTTTAATTTACAAAATTATTTAAATCGTAAAAAATAAAAAATAAAATAAAAACCAAAGAACAGGTTATTTAATCAAAAATATTTTAAATATTTTATAATGTCCGCCCTCCATATAAATCTTGTATTTCACGTCTCAATATTCTTTTGCGAATACCCAACTTAAGTGGAATTGGAAGACTAACTGTTTAAAAATCTTCACAATTAATCAAAACTGTCGTCTACCATAATGTATTTAATAGGTGCTGTAGTAAATTTATTTGGCATAATTCAATTCCCATCATCATTTGCAAAGAAAGTGAGCAAAACATTATTGAGTCTTGAAATGGTGTCAATTACATGTTTTGTAAATTACACTATCCGACAAAATAAAAAGAATTAAATACATACACGCAGCTAATGACATACATAGTGTCGGTTGTCAGTTCTATTAAGTAGAACTCAAAAATATTTTTTTTTTATATCTCTCGAAAACTCCAAACCTTTTTTATTTGACAAAAAATATTTCCATTTTTTTTACTTCGCGCCCAAATTTCTGGATTACTCAAATATTTCTGACCCGATTTTCAAAATGTAAACACTGTTAGAAAGGGGAGAGATGGAGCTTTGAATTGATATACATATATTTGGCTTAATACGTTTCGAGATTTGATGAGGTTAACTTGGAAAATGCGAAAATTTTTCATATTTTTTTTTGTCTGTTCATAGTATAAAACTTTACTTTAAAAATATAAAATAAGTGATGACATTCTGAAAGTGTATTATATTGTGAAGATATTGTCATTTCGTTTGATCAAATCGGACAAAAATTTCTGTAGTTATGTTATATTTTTTATATATGTCATCATATCAAATGAGCTTTCAGTTCAAAAATTTTCGAAACTTCTAATGGATCTTCGCACAAAATATAAAATAAATAAAAAATAAAACCCATTTGAAGTGTGAAAAAAGTCTTAAACTAGTGCTCTAGTGCTACCCATCACTGTTAATTATAAACAATATCTTTTATAAGTTCAAGATATTTATAGGCTTTTTTTTATTTCACTCTCACTATCATTATTTTGGTTGTTTCCAGCCATTTGAGTCAAATTGTTTCAAATTGTTCAAATGTATTCGTTTTATGTGTTGTTGATGGTTTGTTTACCCACGTTACCACAATGTTCCACAATTTAGTGGTTATTTGTTGTTGTTATAAAACAAGTTACTACAACCTCTACTGGCTGCTTACATTTTTCACTGTTAAAATACTATGATGATGATGTAGGTCGGGTTATATGGATGATTTGGTACTGGTTTAAACTATCAAATGGTTTTAAAAAATTTTATAAGTTCTGCTTTTACCATCGCTTTGTAAAATTGTGTCAAAGTTCAATGAAATTTTAATTTCTCCTTGACCATGGCCTCAGTCCACCACTACCACAATATTACAATAAAGGCAAAAACGTTTTTGTTTGTGATTTGTGTCTGCTGCTCAAACGGGAACCAGTTAGAATATAGAAAATTTGATTTCAAATAAAAATAATTCCTTACTATGAAACTGAGTGTGGTTTTATGATTTATTTTGGTTTTAATTATTTTTTGTTTTTTTTTTTTTGAGTCTTATATGTGTATATATACATATACATACAACACACATTCAACTTTATGTGAAATTATAACCAAAGATGTGGGTAACCTAACAATTAATCTCTTAATGAATTATAATAATTTTGTTTGACAATTTGCGTTTGTCTTCACGAATTATTTTACACGAATGATCATCAGATGGTAGAAACCTATAATGAAAGAAACTCTTTAAAAATAACAAGTTGTGATAATGAAAATACACCCTAGTAACTACATAGTCCATGTTGTTCAGTTAGCAGAGTAGGACTCAAAAATACTTCTTTTTATTTTTGTCGAACCCTTCAAACTTGTTTTATTTGACAAAAAGTGTTTTTTTCTGACTTTACGCACAAATTTCTGAATTATCCAAACATTTTTGACCCGATTTTCAAAAGTTAAATCTTGTTGGAAAGGGGGAGAGATGGAACTTTAAAACGGTATACATATACCTATTATTCGGCTTAATATTCTATGAGATTTGATCATCTCATCAAATGGACTTTCAGTTCATAAATTTTCAGAATTTTTGATGGATCTTGATTGTTTATCACAAAATGTGTGAATTTCATGTTTGAACGACTTCTGGTGGCCACTTTAAAGTTGGTGATTTAGGATCACAGGACCTTTTCAATTTTCCTCGATCGTAAAGATTGTCACGAATAATAATTTTATTGTTTAGATATATTGAAAACGATATGTTAAATAGTGCGGATAATCATTAAAAAATACTTTTAATCTAATGATGAAATGCTTGTTAATCGAACTTTAAAGCAAACGTATCATCTATCCCAATTAACGGATTTATTAAAACTTGCCGCTAACTAAAGGGGGGACTTTAACGGGCATATAAATTGTTTTTTATTATTATAAGCGGACAATAAGGTAGTAGTAAGAGTTAAGTTAAAGGGAGGATTATCCTACTTTTAACATTTAAAGGGAAGTTTATGTTTGAACTTGAAAGACAACAGAAAAAAGACACCCGTCGTTGCCACTGCGTTTAATAAAAAAAACTTGTTTAAAAGAGCGCTGTTATTGAAAAATAGAAAATAAGTTAAAAGTGTCTTTAAAGTTCACATCAGCTAAAGTTACCTTTAACTAAACCCAACTTTAACTTCAAGTTGTAATAATGGCCCTTAAACTTGTGGAAACAAGCGAACACTTGTGGAAACATCTGGACCATAGGACAATACAAAGTACATAAAGCAATGCACGTTGACAGTGAAATCTCAACCGATTTCACAAAAATTAAAAAAAATTTCAGTTAATAAATCGAAGTTGTTATCTAAGCAGCAGAAAGCGCAATAAAGAATTTCAATACTAATTTAAAATGTTTTCAACTGATTTTTTGTCGTTTTTGCCTTTAAATATATGTAGTTTTAGAAAATAGCAAAATATTTGCTTGGATGACCTGGTAGCTTAGTGTATAGTGTGATAGACTATTGGGATGAGTATCGAGGGTTCGATTCCCACCAGAGATCCTGGTCTGTTATACACAGAGCATATGATCGAAATTACTCAGTTCGTATATAATTAAATATAATCTGTAATTGTATTGTAATTAATATATAAATAAATTTTATTCGTCTTTTAAGATCGATAAATAAATTAAATCAAATTCGGTAATGGCAAAGCTACTTTGATGCTCACAGGACATGTGAGAATGAACCCGACCCTTATTTTATAAGGGGTTTTGCATGTAAGCATATAATACTGAACATGCAAAATACTCAATAAAAATCTTACCATTTAGCTTAGACGGTGTCACCCGAAATTTCAGGACGAAATTGTGACATTGTATGGGGCAGGAAAATTCTAAAACGGAATGACAAATGCCTGATAAAAGGATTACCTTAATAGGGTAAAACATGTAAAACATTCATTATATTTAATAAAATTGAACTACATAAAGTATCAAAAAATATCTAAAAGTATAAAAGAATAAGCTAATTAAGCCACTGGGCTCATAGCCCCATTTGTAAAGGTCCTAATTCTTTTCTTTTTAATTTTTAATAATTTATCAAAAGTTGAATTTTTCATAATTTTAATAAAAGAAACACTAATTTATTTTATCCGCTAATTCTTGGCTAGGAGATTGAATAGCTTTTATTACTTCTAATAAGAGATAATAAATTAATATCGACAGAAGTCTCATTAATTATCCGTGTTACCAGAAATAATGTACGTATTGAAAGACAACATTGGTCGTAAGCATAGCTGCCAGGTAAAAAAGAATCAAAGATTAGGAGAAAAAAAAAATCATCAAAATCATCAATGACGTTCATGGAAATCGTTTAAAAAATCATCAGCAAACATAAATACATAAAAGTTAAGTGAATGTACATATTTTAATTCAAAAATAAATATTAAAAAAATTTTACAATAAACTTCAAGAATGAGTGCTTTATACAATATATTTTTATGTTAAAAACATGTGTATGTAGGTACCTAGTTTAAATACATTTATGTATCAGAATTAAAGTCGAATCCGTTACGATTTCTAAGTTTTAAAGATTCTAAGTAATTGACTTTAATTCAAATTAACTTGGCTTAATACTCTTCTACATTACCTGAAGAATTTATCGTTGCTATGTGGCTTGTGTTTCACTGTTCTATTGCGAAATAAGGGAACTTATTCCCGAGAATCATGTGTTCCTACTTAACACTCTTCTTTTTTGGATAGCATAATGTATATATACATATGGTCGATCGGCCAATGGATCACACACTACATTACAGACAAAATTGGATCTTTAGTCGGATTATTCCTATGTTGAACTCCCTCCATGCAGATGTAGTAATTTTTTGGGTTTTTTGAGGGATGAAAAAGGCGTAAAATACTTAAAAAAACTACTTCATACATCGTTATTACCAAGCGAAAGTTGCAACAATCTATTACTAACGTAATTTGCATAGCAAATTCAGAGCTAAAAGTGGCTTTTTATGCAGTAAAGTAAAGAGTATGGCGTAATTCCAAAAATCGTCAAAATAAGAGCATAAATCGTCATATCGTCAATATGATATTTTTGGAGCTCAAAATCGCCAAATCTGGTCGCTATGGTATATTTCCTAATAAACTAAGAATATACATAACATATCCATTGGCACTTGAAAAACAATTTCAAAGTAATAAGACCCACTATATATGTATACGACAGCTATATGAAAGCCATCGCACAGTGGTTTCCTTTATATGAACAAGCGGTCAAAAATCAATATCTCCAAAACCAAAAAAGCTAGTGGTTTTCACAACTGGTCAGGCTATAACATTTCCTGAGAGCTTAAAGCATCTAATAATTTTAACCACTGTAGCCAAAGTAGCCATTTGATCTCTGAAGGGTTAATTGGTTATATCCTTATTTTTCGCTTCAGCTGCTTCCTTCGATAATTCAGGGGGGTAGTAAAAAAATGAACAACGGAAGAGTAAATCTTATAAAACACATTCGATGTATTTTACAATAAAAGTCCTAAAGGCAAATGGCGATGTGATAATGTTATTTCTTTCAAGAAATTCTGGCAAGTAGTTCAAAATGGGTCATTTGACCCGCCCATGGTAGGTTTAGTGTTAAGAAGATATAGTACAAAACAAAATGCGTTTTTTCATTATTTTTCGTAGGATGACTATGCAAATCACATCCATAACCGAAAATATACAAAAACCAGCCGCCATAATATTATTTAATTTAAAGAGAGATAAAAAAATCTAAAATTTTATGTATAATAAGTTTTGGGCAGATTAGAGCCAAATAATTAAAAGTCTATGTGATAAATTATTTTTAAGAAACGTGTGTTTTGAAAAAAACAAAAAAGTATTTTTCGAAGATTTTTTAATGGGCTTAAATTTTTACAACTTTTATAATTTAATTTGATAGAAAACAAGTTAAAATTTGATATTTGTTGGAGACTTTTTGTTTCGGAAGACTTTTGCCACAATAACACGAAAATTTTTTTAATTAAACTAAAGTCTTTTTATAGGACTATGCAACCACAATATGTAGAATATAAACATACCTCCACTTTCAAACTACGCAAGTATTAAATTTCGTAAAAAAAACAAAATTTGTTACATTCATAAAGTTTAGAATGTTATCAATAAAATTAGTGCAATAAAGCTTAGAAGAATTAACTATGGGGAGCCAGTGGGCATCGCCGAACTAGATTAGGTATCAAACATTAAACTGGAATATATGAAAATCCTAAAGTTGTTTTTTTGCACACATAGTGTTTTCTTTTCTCCCAAAAAATGTGCATTTTATTAACGTAAAATGAAATTTTGCTTTTTTTTTCTTAAAAATGTTTCGCCCTCTAAAATGGTGATATGTTTTATTCTAAATAATTCGCAGTTGCCAATGGTGGAGGGCATTCCATTTTATGTACTGTATGAATTTTGTTTATTTATATGACTATCAGATAAAATTTAAATAAGTCGTCTGGTATTGTTATCCAATTTGAAGTTCATTTTTTCATTATTTTGTTGACTAACCTTAAGGAAATATAACATTATTAAAGCTACATGGTCAGTAATATAAAAAATTGACATTCATCTTCGTCATTTCATGAAAAAGAATTACTGAATTTATTTCAACGTAGTCAACAGCCGCCTTTATTGAATTCACAATCACATTTTCTTTATAAGTGGTAAATACAGGGCATTCCCTTTTTAATATTTGTGTTATGTTCTTCTCAAATAAAAGATGACATTACAACAGGGTTGGTCAAACATTTTTAAATGCACCCTGTAAGAGGGTGACATTTTCTTTGTAGAAAATAAAGCACCATTAATTTCATTGAAGGATGGAGTTTAACTCTCGATTCTAACATTATACACGCAGCGAAAGCTTTCTGTACACATACTCCTGTTAGTAGATATTATGGATTCTGGTAAAGTACTATGATGTTCGTTAGTTCATAGTTTAAAATACATGCTATATACTATATAATATTGATTTAATACAAGGTTGTATATTTAATAAGAGTAATTAATTTCAACTGTCAGCTGGATGATAGGTTTTTATATAATTTTCAACATCATTTGTATAAAACGCAATAAATTTTAATTTGATATTGATAATGCAATTACTGTTCAAACCAATTGTGACCATTTTTTTTTTTTAATGATTGAATATTATTCGCGAAAATTATTGTTAATATCAATTGTCAATATCAAGTAAAGAAATTTAAATTAAATAAATTTCATTCCATTTCTTTTGTGTTTAATCAAAAAGGAAAAAAAAATTCTTCATCATATCATATGGAAAAAATGGATAGAAATAAAAATAGTTTTTATTATTAACATTAAAGAAACATTTTTGCATATTTTTATCAGCGTCTTCTACATGATTAAATAATACCAACTAAAGGTGATACATTATAATATTTATTGTTTTTGTTGTTGTTGTTTTTTTTTTCTTGATTATGCTTATCGCATAATTTGCATAAATTTCTGACTATTTGTCGAAATTTGATGGAATTATTTTAACATAAATACGGGCGTTGTGTCGCCATCCGCAAAACTGTCAACCTAGGCAGGCAGATAAATTAGTTATTTTTCTTTTGTTATTTTGTTAGAAATATTTTATTTCCTTGTCCTCGACTATTTGATTAGTCATTCGTTCGTTATTGTCTTTATTTTATTTTGTTGATTTTATTTTTTTTGAATTTCATAAAAATAAATGCAACTTTTTATTTGACAAATATTTTTATTGATATTTAAAAATATTTTATTTGTTATTTTAATTGTACGATAGATGTGCGGATCTTTAATTAAAAGTGAAGACGTATTTGCTTAAGACAAAAAGTTCATTTGAAAAAATTGTTTATATGAAGAACATAACTCAAATGTTAGACTTTTTAAATTATAACTACGGTAATTTTTGTCCGATTTGAGCAAACAAAGTGTCAATCCCTTCACAAGACAATATACTTTCAGAATATGTTCACTCATTTCATAGTTTTTAATCAAAGATTGCTACTGTTAATGTACAAACTTGAAAAATTATGAAAAAAATTTTTATTGTCAAGTTCACCTCTTCAAATCTCATAGCGTATTAAGTATATTAATATGTATATCGTTTTAAAGGCCCATCCTTCTTCTTTTTATTAAGGTTTAGGATATGTTCAGACATGTTTGTGGGTAAAGTCTAAAAAACAGTTTTTGTCAAATGAAACAAGTTTGGAGGGTTCAAGAAAAATAAATCCTTATAAATCTTTCTATAAGTCAGTTTTTTTGTTTGTTTGTTGGTTTGTTTGTTAGCCAATCACGTCTGAACGACTGGACCGATTTTCTTGAAATTCGGGCTTTTGTCGGTGCAGGTTATGGCTATAAATCTTTTCAAAATTTTGACCAAAAGGGGAGAAAAAATGATAATAGGTAAATTTTTACGATTTAACTTGGTTAAGTTTCCCAAATAGCTATTGAAGATATTCCATTACTAAAGTTAAACTTAAAGGGATCCAAAAAGAGGTAAAGGGGCCAAAAAACGGGCAAATTGAGTGCATACCCAATCACGGCTGAACGCTTGAACCGATTTTCTTGAAATTCGATCTTTTGTCGGTGCAGGTTATAGGCTATAAGTCTTTTAAAAATTTTGAACCAAAGGGAAAAAGGGGCAAAAATTAGGTTTTAAAGGTATTTTTTTACGATTCAGCTTGGTTAAGTTTCCCAAATAGCTATTGGAGGTGTTCCGTTTATAGAGTTGGACCAAAAGGGGTCCAAAAAGGGGAAAGGGGCGAAAAACGGGCAAATTACATGCATTTATATTTAGGACTTAGATTATTCAAAAAACTGGGCTGTTTGATAAATCGGTTTCCGAATAATTTGAAAAACTGCATTTTTTAAGAAGACGGTTTCGAAACCGAATTTTTATTTATTGTTTATTATTTATTTTTATAACCCGTGCAACGCCGGTTACAATCTGCTGGTAAAACTAAATTTGAGTTCTATTCAACAAAATTCACAACTTACACTATATCATTAGCTGGCTGTATTTATTTCGTTTCTACAAAATAATTCATTTAGGATACTCCTGCCGAGAGAGGATCAACAATCGTCATTATACGAAGATTAGCTACAGTCAGCTCTTGAGATTTCTCTTGGGGTCGCCGTGGTCTAATAGGTAGTGTGCTGGCTTATTAGATGTAAAGCCAGGATTCGAGTCCCAGGCCAGCCAGCAAAAACAAAAAAAATTCAAAAAGTATTTTTTTGGCGATTTCTTCTCTTTCTCTTCTTGTTTCTCAAAAATCTGTCGTTCGGAGTCGACTTTAAACTGTAGGTCCCGTCACTTCTGCATAAAATTAACACACACAACATAAGTGGTGTGAGAAACTAGGTCTATAATCCTGACTGATGGGTTCTAATGACCAATTATGTATGTATGTATAAGTGACTTAATTGTGTGTCCACAAGTGTATATCGTGACTGTGCTTTTGCGTCGAAAATAAAACTGATATTAAACCCTTTTACAATATCCAGTTACTAGAGTCATTCATATGCAGTGCGAACGGAACTTACGGCATGTTGTTAAACGGAAAACGCGTTCTGAGGGCACCGCCTTATAGGAGGGCTGTTACTCCGCGTTGCATGGGAACCGTGTTCTGAGAATATCGCCTTATAGGAGGGTTAACTTTACATATATAGTGTACAACTTAATTAAGTTAATTAATTAATTAATTTTATTAATTAATAAAAAAAATTATTTAACGAATAAACTGCATAATCCAATTTGTGGTAAGTATTTAAAATTTTATTTACATTTCGAAAATACTCATCGTTCGTTATGTGTATGTACATGATTGTAATATAATTTGAAATTCTATTCTAATTAATAAATACTCGTAAAACTGTTGATGATTTATGACTTGTACAGGTAATTAAATCTTGATCAGTGCACATATGTATGTATGTGTAGATGAAACGGCATATCATTGGTAAAGAATAACCACAATCAAACGTAAATGGCGCCAACTAAACGTTTAACAGCTTTTTACTCCATTTACCTGAACAGTTTTAAATGCAAGTGTCTCATTTCCAACACCTACCGAATCAAAAATCAAATCAAACAACTCAACTCTATAGATTGTTGAGCATTGTATTGATATTATACGAAAAAGCTTTTATTTATAAACAGTTGTGAGCAAAACTATAGCATAATTTTGAAATGTATAACCCATATGAGACTGTTTTATATAATTTTATCAAAGAAATTGTAAAGTAGATATGATATAGTTTATTTTTTTTTTTTTTTTTTGAAACTGTGTTATGTTAGGTTAAACGGGAGACCGATATTACATACTCTGCCATATACTAATAGAGCCTGATAGATGCCTCTCAACAATAGCGATAGTCTTACGTTTTGACAAGACTTCTATACTTTAGGATGTTCTGTGTTCTATTTCTCTTTCCGTCGTTGTAGCTTCCATAGTTCCCAGTTTGCTGACGTGAGCACCCAGTGGACAGTGTCCCGTTTTCAGCGCTATCACCGCTGTTCTGTATAGTTAATGAGATCTAGCAAATATCAATCGTGCACCCGTTTTCACATTTCAATTATTGTGTGGAATCAGTAACACGCGAACAACACATACATACATAATTGATCATTACAACCCCCTTCAGTCAAGATTACTGACCTAGTTTCTCACACCACGTATGTTGTGAGTGTTAATTTTACAAAAGTGGCGAGACCTACAGTTTAAAGTCGACTCCGAACGACAGATTCTTTGAGAAACTTTTAATGGCAATTTTATTTATTTAATCGCCGACGAAATACTTTTTGTATTTTGTTTTGATGTCTGGCCCGGGGTTCGATCTCTGGCTTTACGTCTAATAAGCCAACACACTACCTACTCGACAGTACGGCGGCTTCACATTTTGTCTCTACAGATTCAAAATTTCTTTAGCTTGAATGGAGGAGTTTTTCTATAATTTCGCCTGATGTGTAATTGAATTTGTTTTGGTTTCAGCTCAGCTTTGTAACTGATTCATATACAACCAAGTTAAGAACTGAACTTGCATTGAATACAATTTTTCTTTGTGAACACTCTGTGCTATGCTGTATTGCGTATTTCTAAGTCCAAACGTCAAAAAGCGATAAGAAGAAGAGTAACAGGTTTCAAAATTTGAACAATATAATTCCGATATGTGCATATCGCTCCTTTATTGCAACATAGTTTAAGTTTTCAAGACATAAGTCCTATGATCTAATTGCCGCAAACACTTTTTGCTATAACTTCGGTTCAGCTTGGGATATAAAACTGATCTTTTTTCTTCAACTTGTACAGAAGGTCTGAACGAGCAGTTTTGCTTAAGTAACTACAAATTTTTAATTTTTTAAAATATGACTATGTTGCAATAAAGGAGCGATATGTTATTGACTCAAGTTACATTGAATTTTTATTGTATTTTTTCATAAACTGATAGGACGAAACCAATGCAAGTTTTAAAAATTTATGAACAAAAATGTGTATAAGTGTTTTCGATTTTTATATGACAATTATTAACAACAATCATACACTATTGTATTTTTGTCCAACAATACACTCAATACAACAATACAAGGACTTTTGTGAATTGAAAATATGTATGTATAGATTGGCCAAAATACAATATTTTTATGGTGAACAGCGAAAAGAGCACTTGCGGACTACAAATTCTTAGCAGTATAACGAAAATAACTAGCCATAACTTTAAAAAATAAATACAAATAAATGAAAAAAACAATAACACTGTGTTAATGCTAAAAATCGACTTATTACGCCTTGCAGACATTTTTTAGTATCAAAATAATCAAAGGTGCCAAAAAAATCCCTCTCAACAGATTTCTGGTAAAAACTCTGAGAGTAAATAAAATTGCCATGAAAAATTTCTTAAAAATCTGTCGTTCGGAGACGACTTTAAACTGTAGGTCCCGCCAGTCATGCATTAAATTAACGCACATAATATAAGTGTCGGGAGAAGCTAAATCCTGACTGTAGGGTTGTAATGACCCATTATGTAAGTATGAGAAAAGATTATTAAGAGATGTGAAACGAATTGTGAGAATCTTAATGCATATTCCAGTCAAGGGATTTTTTAATATTTCAATCAACAGATTATAGGCATTGAAACAAAAACATAGTAAGCCACAGGATTTACCCTTCATTTGGAGGGTCATATAATGAACTTGAAAACGAAATCCCATACAATTTAATTTACAGTGCATTTAAGGTTTATGTTTAATCCTCACAATTTTATTAAAATCAGCATAAAAGCGTCTTTTTTACTAGAACATGGTACACATGATCTGTATTGTATTGTTTTATAAGAATAAGTAGCAATTCGCGCCTGAGCAGTTTTACGAATATAACGATTTAGATCAGAGACCAGCAATAAGTATTCAAAACGATGAGTAGATTCGAGTCATACTTATAATTTCAGATACGTATTCATACTTTTTTTTAATATGATAATCATACTCAAAGTTGGGACTACTAATCGTATACATACATAACAACACGCAAGATGTTACTGACTTCTACTCGTCTCTAGTTAACATTTACACGAAGCACAAAATAAGTATGATTCGCGTACGAACACTACTATACTCACAAGAAGATTACGTGTATGCTTTGCTTGTTGTCTTTGTCTTTCCTTTCTTCTTTGCTTGTATATGCAACAACAACAAAGACTGTAAATTTTTATGAATGATTCGAGTCACTCGAATGACTTATAAGTATTATAAGTATTTTTCTAAATTTATGAATCAGAATGAGTAGGCGTATGAATCAAACACATTTCGAGTGTTGCAAGTTTGATGTCAACGTTGTACTCATACTCCTTGCTACTTATACTTATAAATCAATATTGTAGCGAGTACGAATGAATCAGAGTAGTTGGATTTCAATTCTGTTGATTCGCTCATACTTAAAATTGCATTAGTGTTATGAGTAGCAGAAAAACGATTCATTGCTGATCTCTGATACATATCAATATAACTTCTCTTGTTAAAAAGGGTTTAAATGGAATATTAAAAGCAAAAAGCTATGCTATGAACGAGTGTAAAAAATTGATATTTAAAAAAAAACAAACAAACTAAAAAATGTATTTTAATTTAATTTTATAACAATATAATCGATACAACCCGTGGCATCACAACGGGCCGCTATGCGTGCTCAAGTGAGCTTTGTGATATCAGAGCTACCACTCCAACCTAGCCGAACCTAATCGATACAACGTACAAAGGTACGTGTACACAGTACACGGGAATACTATTGTTCTAGGAGAAACTAAAATCTCGTCTTTTACAAATGTTTAAGGGGGTTGAGTGTATTTAACCGAAGATTGAGCCTCGTATTAAAGATGATACAAATCAATTTTTGAAACTATACAACTTTAATTCTGAAAAAGTTAAATGCCTGAAATTTTTTTAATTCGTCAGTATTGTTCACGCCATTATTTTAAACCAAATAAAAAAAAGAAAATTTCCAACAGGAGTTGAAAAAATTCAAAAACTTCATAATTCGGGCTTATGTGTCATATTTGATACTTACGACTTTCCTAGCGATTCTTTTGTAATTTTTTTAACTTTTCAAAAATTTTGTAAAGTGTTATCGTAATTAATACACTATTTATGGTAGTTGAAAAGGAACTGGAAGTTAATTGTTGAATGAAAGTGATGAGGTAGAATTTTTTGTTCTCGATATGTTCTTGATATTGATTGAAGTCGTCGTAGTCTAGTATGAACCGTGTTAGCTTAGTAGACATCAGACCAATGATCAAATCTCAGGCCAAATTTTTCCAATTTACAAGGTAAGATTGTAATGACATTAGTGCATATGAGTAGCGTAAAAACGATTCATTGCTGATCTTAGATACAATACCGTCAAAAATACAGTAATCCATCAATTTACTTCATAGTTATTTCCAAAAAAAGACGACGTAAATCGAATTTTATAAGGCTCGTACTACAAAGTAGTAAGGAACTTAAAAAAGTTATTCCAAAAAAGGACGACGTAAATGGAATGACGGCGCAAATTAAAGTTAGAGGGAATAAAAGGTTTGACGACGTAAATAGAAACAACATTAATTGAGGCGACGTAAATCGAAGAATAACTGTATATCACTTTCGCTTTTGCTTTTGAATATTGAATTTTTTCTATTTTTATTATTTTTTTTTTTTTTTGCTTGGAAACTATAATTTTACCCAGTGCTGTAAGTAATTTAAATCATTCGCAAAACAACGTTAAACTTTATAGGGCTTAATTAATAAATCATTTTTATTGATTTATTTTTTATTTTCATTTATTTTATCATTTTTTTTTTTTTTTTTTTCTGTAAATTTGAGATTTATTGTCAGTGAATAGTTTTTAGAGCAAAACGGACGCAATGTTTGAAAACAAATTTAAATTTTTGAAGGAAAACAATTGGACAAAAATGATGGCGTCTGTTAAAAATAAAACAAATGTTTGTAAAAAAGAAAAACAAAAGTTAATTAAAAATATTTGTGTTAAATAAACGAACATTAATTTCGGATTATATCGTGATCATGATCGTGATCGTGATCGTGAACATGAAATGAGACACTGGTTACTTAATACAATGGCAATTAAACATGAAGAAGAAGAAAAGGCACCTCCATTGAATTGATGGCGATCGATCATCAACGATTATTATTTGGCAAATTTTCAGTTACAAAGAAAAATAGGAAAAAAATCAGATTGTAATACTACATTGTCTGTTTTGTTTTATTATTTTTATGTTTAGCTGGTATTATTTAAGATTTAAGGGTTAATGGACTTGCAAATAGCCGTAAGCGAGACCATCATTAAGTAGATCATTAATCCACTATAGCTATTGGAGCTACTTAGCTGATGCAGCGCAGCGTATTGTTTTTATCAATCGTTCTTGTTGTTTGTGGGTCAATGGATGAGTAAAGAGACAAATTGCTAATGTTAGATGACGCTTTTTGTTATTATCAAATTGAATGATTTCATTTTAATTTTTGTATTGTATCCATGTACGGCAGTAACAGCAACAGCAACAGCAACAGTAACAATAACAACAACGCGTCAGATTTGACCATCACCAAAATAGAAGATGAAATAAAATGAAAACAAACTAAACGTACTTGAAGCGCATTGTTGTGATTCGCTGGTGTGATATTAATTTTTCTAAACATTAGTTCAAAAAGACTGATAGTTTTTATTTTTTTTTTCTTAATTTTTTGCTATATAAGATGGAGGTAAACCTACGAAAAGACAGAGTTCAATTCACTTCTCAACAAGAAAGAACAAATCAAAAATCAAAAACAAAATGCGTGCTTTTATCGTAAGTTCTTATCATAGCCGACATACAAACGGTGTTGAAGGATTAAAGGATATTAAAATTTAACTAATTGTGATATGAATTCGATTCGTTTATTGTAGGTAATGTGCTTCGTAGCTGTGGCTTGTGCCGACAAATTGGGCTACAACTACCAACCCGTTGGTCACTCTGTTAGTGGTCTGTCGTTCACCCCAGGATCTGGTGTCGGTGGTGGCCTTTCCAGCGGTAGTCTTGGTGGCTCCATTGGCGGTGGTAGCATCGGAAGCGGTTTGGGTGGTTTCGGTGGCAGTGTTGGTAGCGGCTTGGGTGGTTTCGGTGGCAGTGTTGGTAGCGGCTTGGGTGGTCTCGGTGGCAGTGTTGGCAGCGGCTTGGGAGGTTTCGGTGGCAGCAGTCTCGGTGGTGTTGGTGGTGGTTTCGGTGGCAATGCTGGTGGCGTTTCTTACGATGCTCCTTCATACACCGCTCCCGCTGAATTGGAAAAGGAATTCTATACTTTCTCTGCCCCTGAAGGCGAATTCGATGATGCCAATGCCGCTCAAAAGATTGCCGGTAGTGTGAAACAAGGTCTCCGTGTCATCTTCATCAAGGGCCCCGAAAACAAAGGTCTTGAAAACGCTGCCCTCGCTTTGGCCAAACATGCTTCTGAACAGAAAACTGCCATCTATGTCCTCAACAAACAAGCCGATATTGGAGATTTGGCCCACAAACTCAATGCCGTCAGCAACAACCACAACAACAAACCCGAAGTACACTTTGTCAAATACCGTACCCCTGAAGATGCTGCCAACGCCCAAAAAGCTATCCAATCTCAATACGATTCCTTGGGTGGCACTTCTCAATCTCACAATGGTGGCGTTGCTCCCGTTCTTAACTTTGCTTCTCAAGCTCCAGTGCACACAGCTCCCGCTCATACCCCCGACAACTCTTACTTGCCTTCATCGATCTTCCGTAACCGTGCCTAAGCATACATTAGGTTCCATAGATTATATTGACTGATTGATGGATTAGTGTTTTAAAAAACGTATTAAATTTAAACACGACTGATTTGTTAAGTTTCTCTTGTTGATTATTAATGATTAAACGATTACGAATAAAAAAAAAAATTATTTAATGAAAAAAAAAAAATTCTTCAGTTTTACCACTTCATTTTAAAATTTTTCTATCTAACATGATACATACATTAGCCTAGCACTAAGGGATATCAAAATATTTTATTCAGAAATTTAAGTACAAGTACGATTTAATTTTATTTTTAAAAAGTCTAATCATTTCAGAAAAATCTATTAAATCATCGGATTGTGTTTTGCAAAAGGTAGAAATAAAAAATAAAAGTTAAGTTAAGAAAATAATTACATTCTCAAAATTAGGTACCTGCTACCTTTAGAACTAAGCGGAGTGGGGCAAGAAGACATCTTTGCAACATTACGCAATGGGTGGACATCCCAAGTTGCGAGATCAGTTGTTAAATTTAGGTTTTAGATGCAATCGATTTTAATATTAAAAGATAATGGTGCGTGACTCACATATTAAAACGAGGCAGACGAAATATCTCAAGCCGCATGTAATCAAGTAATACAGGCTAATTTTAAAAGTAAACTTATGAAATACAGTAACACCCCGCTTAACGTTTGTCCCCTTAATGCTGTTTCACTATTACGCGGTATTATTGCCATTCCCATAAATCACGTGCAGTATGCAGGTACTTGTCATATATGTTTGACTATATAGTGATGGTGTATATTATGTATCTTTTTAAACGCTCTTTTGTTAGTCTGTCCAGAATAAAAATTCCAATTATTTTTTCCGAAGTCACAATGTACGTGTTAAGTTTCCTCATTTAACGCTGTTTCGTTTAGCACTGGAACTTATTACAACCTATCCCCCACATTAAGCGGGGTCTTACTGTATAAATTAAAAACATTTCACAAAAAACAAAACCTAGAATCCATTACATTTGCGGTCCCAAGCAATAACTGCCTATGTCGAAAATAATACTTTCGAGAAATAGAAAGTGTTTGTAAAAAAAATTGGGAAAGTGCGGGCAAGCTTAAGATAAAAAACGATGAAATGAAAGTCTCACTTGTTACTTTAAGGCGCTTCCTATAAATAAAATGGAGCATTATTATGACTTAGGCCAACATGTCTTTTAATAATAACTTTAGAAGAAAAACATTGCCATAGGAATGGGAGATCAAATAAATATAAACTTTTGTTAGTGGAATATGGTTGTAGCACACATAACTAAAATTTTCCTCAGCCGCCTTGCTTGAGACCACAGATATAGTAGCTCTTGTTGTACAAATGCGGTCTAATCGTGCAAACTGATATTAGAAGCAGAAAATTTTAAACAATAGTGGAGAGGCCTATAGTTTAAAGCCCACTCGGAACGACTTATTTTCGGTTTGATCTCTTACCTGGGATTTGAACCGTGGTCTTACGGCTAATAAGCCAACACACTACCTACTAGACTACGGCGACTTTAATGAATTCATAAGAGCGCCCTAGTAGTCTATTCCCACCAGAGACTCTGGTCTGGTACTCTACACCGAGCAAAATTTCGATGTTACTTAGCTCGTAATAATGAGATATAATTTGTAATTATATTTGACCAATTCACAGAAAATGTTGTATCGTTGTATTGACTGTATTGTTGGACGATTATACAACAGTGTATGCTTGTCGTTTATAATACACACATTTTTTTATATGGGCAATTCAAACAAGTCCTTGTATCGTTGTATTCATTGTATCGTTGGACGATTATACAGTGTATGCTTGTTGTGGATAATTTTCGTGTAAAAATTCGATGCACTTATACAAATTTTTTTCATATGTTTTTAAAAAGTTCTATTGGTTTCGTGCTATCAAATTGTGTGAATTCCAAAAATATGTACATTTGGAATACGGAAATACACAATTCAAGCAAGACAAGCAACCACAAGCAATTCAATACAACAATTCAACGATACAAAGTCGTATAAATTCACAAGTTTTGTAAATGGTTTATAGGTTTGTAAACAGTTTATCCAATCACTGCTTAAAATTACTAGTAGAAAACGAATGAATAATGAAAATGTAGAAAATTATATTAAAAATAACATAAAAACAATGTGCATTTAGAGAAGATATTCGAAGATATTACTTCAGGCTCTTTAGTATAAGATAATTTTATTGGAACGTACGTATGTATTATTCCTCTCCTCTTTCAATGAGAAATTATATTTACCGAATAATTTTTTCTTCACATTTGGTTTTGTTGGAGATACTTGACCTGGGCTTCGAACCGTGGGCTTTCGTCTAATAAGCCAACATACTACCTACTAGACTGTTTCAACTCCTGGAATGAAATACAACCTTGTTTTAAGTGCTCATTACTGCAAATAATATTCCAATGCTATAGATTAATTGGTGAACTGTATAATTTAGGACTATGCTTCACAGATTTATCGCTACAATAACCAATATGGTCAAAGAAATAAAATAAATTGTTAAAAAAAATTTTACTCCATAATCCTTATCGTTGACGTTGATCTGGTCAGTGCTTTATATACGAAAATTTTTTTTCAAACCGTATGTGAAATACTTGGTTTCAGTCCTTGAAGTTATGTTATGTCCATTGGCACCTATTTTATCTCTTCCACAGAATATTTTTTGTTACTGCAAAAGTAATTTGTTTTGAAATTTAAATCCTTTAAAATTTATATAAAGAAAGTAATTAAACTTTTAATATTAAAAGTAAATTTAAGAGTAAATGAATACAAATTTATTGTGTAAACAATAAGAGAAAACTAATGGATTGTAAAGTATTATTGTCAGTTAAAAAAAAAACCAACAAACAAAAAATTAAAATAAAACTTAATAGCATTACCACCCGGAGTTATAAGATTTCATTTGAAATTATTTTCTATCGCCAAGAGTGTTTAAGCAAAAATTAAATCAAAAATACAAACTAAATTAAGTATTTTTAATCGAGCAATTTACTAATTTGAAAAAAACGAAAAATGAAAAATTTTAATCAATAGAACTCAATTAATATTTTAAAAATTGTTAAAGTTAGTTAAAGTTATTTCAGTTGTTTGACCGTTTCTACCATGCACAGACATACAAACATACAGACGTACAGATACAAAATACTGGTTTAATTCAAAATAATCGCAGTATATAGAGTCACCCAAAAAATGCCGAATAAATTATCAAAACAAAAATCGTAACATACATGGGAATATGAAGTATGGTCGACTAAGCTTATCGCTACATATGCTATCATGCTAGACCACTAGAGTTTAGGATTTGCCGGGAAACTGGAATGAAAAGTTCGATTTCCCGGGATTCTTTTTAAAGTCACAATACTAGTAAAATGCTTAAGATTTTTATTAAAATGTTAAAATTTTATTAATAAAAAAGAAAACGATACATTTAAATTCGTTTCGTACATAGAAAGAAAAACGAATCGATTAATGGTAACATTTTGATATTAAGATTTAATTAAAAATGTTATTTAAAAATAAAAATATAAAAAATTTTTGAAGCAATAAGTTTTCAAAAAATGAGTTTGCATTTAATAACTCATCAGGCATTTTATTTCGAAGTTAGAAACGCATTTTGTCTAAATTGTTGGTTCTATTTGTACTAGCCGATGTTCTTTCAATACCTTGGAATAGGCGTTTGTACATTTGCTCACCATACGATTTTAACATTGTCTTTTTTATTTACTGCCTAGCAGATTGTACCCGGCGTTGCGCGGGTTGTAAGAATAACAATAAATAAATATCCGGTTACGAAACCGGTTTCTTAAAAAATACAATTTTTCAAATTATTCGGAAACTGGTTTATCAAACAACCCAGTTTCTTTGAACACTCTAAGTTCTAAATATAAATGTGTTCAATTTGCCCGTTTTTCGCCCCTTTCCTCCTTTTTGGACCCTGTTTGGTCCAACTTTATAAACGGAACACCTCC